>CM060978.1:231596997-234281997 GCA_030765065.1 Deroplatys truncata | reverse complement strand
GGATGAAATGAAAGGTGATGATGGAGCAGTTGGTGGAATGAAGGCCGGGGGAAACCGGAGAACCCCGAGAAAACCCGCCCAGAGGCCACTGTGTCCACCACAAATCCCACATGCGGGATTGAACCCGGGCCGCCTCGGTGAGAGGCGAGCGGTCTAACCACTCGGCCACGGCGCCACCATAATAAAAAAAACTCATTTTTACTTTCTCTACTACGTATAGTAAGTAGGAGAAGTATTGTATTCCACCCAAAAATTCGATACCGAGATTTCGCCGGAAATACATGTTTTGAGATCCCTGAATTCAAAAAAAGCATTTCTGGAAACATGTCCGTGTGTGTGTCTGTCTGTGTGTCTGTCTGTCTGTGAACAGCATAACTCAGAAACGAACAGTCGGATAAACACCAAACTTGGTATTTAGGTTCAGTATCTTCCAGAGATGCGACACGAAGGTTTTCAAGAAAATCCCCCCACCCCAGAGTACCCTTTACATGGAACATTTTTCGAAAATTTTAATTTTATCAAAAATGGCTCCAACGATCTTGATTAAAATATCATATGTTTAAGATATTTTCATGGCAAATAAAATGTATATCTTGAATTTTCTGGGAATGTCTCCAAAAGTATTCTTCATTGTGAACGACTTTTGCATAACTGGTAAACCATAAGAGATAGACAACATTTTACTACACAAAAGATGTAGATCGCGTTAAAATACACAATTTATGTCATATACATTTTTGTTGTTGAGTGAACCATTTTCGAGATATTGCTTGTTATTCCCTTAAATATTTCAATACTTATTTTCTCAAATGGGAATTCGTTATTCATTTTTTTGTCTTGGATATGCAAAGAGTATTAATCTGTGGCAAAGAGAATGGTGCTGCACCTAGCAACCAGCTATTAAGAGATATGTATGTGCTTAAAGGCTACTGTATTTCGATACTGCCCTTGTAAATATATATTCCCCTTACATCTACAAGGAAATTAGCAATAAGATAGAGTCTGCAAATGTTTATCTCGATTAACATGAAGTAGATGGAGAATAAGCTTTTGTAAAAATAGTTTGTACAAGAGTAGAGAAAATCATGTGAGTGTAACACATCAGATTTTTATAAATAGTTACGTGTGTGTGTGTGTCTGTGGACAGTATAGTTACTACTAAAAGAAAAAGTCGCATAAATCCCAAACTTAGTATTTAAGTTACGCGTTCTCCAAAGATGAGACACGAAGAAATTCTAGAAAATTCTCCATCTCTAACTACTCTTTATACGGAAAACGTTTCGTTATTTGATTTTCCCAAAAATGGCTCTGATAATTTTATTAAAGTACCATATATTAAGATATTTGCATAGCAAATAAAATAAATATGCTGAATTATCTATAACCTGTGAAGTCCTCTTCATTCTGAATGATTTTTGTGTAACTTGTAAACCGTAAAAGATGGACAAAATCTTGCTATACAAAAGATATAAATCTTATTAAGGCATACAATTTGTGTCAAATAATATGTTTTGTGGTGTTAATCATCTCAGAGTAGATGTTCTTTGTTATTGGTTTGAATTTACAAATCTTGACTTTTTCTCGTGGTCATGGAATTTGAAGAACGTCACACGGTGATCAGCTGTTTATGATTCTGAGTGTCGCTCCTTGTACGTTCTTGTATGCGATGAAAGTCTGTCACTGTTTACAAGATGAAGATAGAAGAATAAATTTTTGTAAGAGTATGATAACTAACTGTTCTTTCACAGGCCGAGTGTAGGTTAAAGGTAGAGTCAGATCAAAAGATTCATTGTTATCGCCAGGATTTGAACCGCGGATATTTGGCTGACCGTGTTGCTGCTCTATCCAGATGAGCTACCATGGCAATATACCTTACGACATTAAATTCCCGCAATGACTCACATCTTTTTCCAGTGAACCACTAGGTGTTCTCGAAATTCACAAAATGTGGGAATAAACTCCTACAACATTCAAGATAGACATTTTACACCTCATGTAAATATCTTAAATATACGGTATTTTAATCAAAATCGATTATGGAATTTTTGAGAAAATAAAAAATTCCAAAAAATATGCATATAAAGGGTATTTTGGCGTGGAGAAGCTTTCTTGAAAATCTTCTTTGGAAGATACTGAACTTAAATATGAGAATGTTGATAGTTTCGGCCCCACGTATGGACGCCAATTTGAGAAGAAGATGTATTGAAGGAGTTGTATTATATTTCAACTGTTGGGGAACCAAACTTGAAATTCATTGTAACCACACGTATAGTACTCGCTTTCCGGTAACCTTCGCCTTAAGTTTAAAAATATTAACTTTGTAATTTTTTACTGTTCCTTTAAATATTTAATATTTATGTTTGCCTCGGCTGCGTCAGTATTTAGTTTAGAAACATGGATGTCTTGGCAGGGCGTGGTGCGACTAAAGAATGTAGGCTTACAAAGATTATAATTTTACTTCACTCCTTTTATTACTGCTTGACACGATTTAAATAACACTTCACTGATATAGAGAGCTGTGAGATTCTTTTGTTAATTACTTGTATCTTTTAACACGTAAACTATTTTCGTCTCACACTGAATGCGTATTACATTTTTTTAGGACGTGTCTCGCGTCTGTCTACAATCAACGCGTCCGGTTATGAGCACTGTCTACAAGCAACTGACTTGGTTTCTACTGCCTAAATTTGTAAATTTCTGTATTTCAAGTCTCTGATTGGCTATTCCTAATCCAATAGAATACTTTTATTTAACTAAAGCTATTTCTGGTTGTTGATGTGCTATTTTTATAAACTATCACTAAAATGACATTATTGCTTCCAATAATCACAAGTAGTATTGTTAAACTCTCAAACTCATTATTGCCTCAAGGTTACCTCATTGTTAGCAACGTTTAACCTATTATTCTCACAGCTCCCACATTATTAAATTACGTAATACATTCACATAGCATTATTGCAGATGGATACATTAATATAAACATATATAATGACTGTAATATACACATTTTATATATTGTTACATACACATATTGCTTTAAGACGGGCTGTTATTCAATTATATATTATATCATTTTGACTGAAAATCATTTTAGTGTTAAAAATGCCTCAAATATAAAGTTTGGTATCTATCGGACTTTTGCGTTTTCGAGTTATGTTGCTCTCACATACGCGCGCGCGGATCTGTTTCTAAAAATGCTCTTTTGGGTTCAGGGGGCCTATTAACATGTATTTCCAGCGAAATTTGTACATGAAATTTTTAGGTGTATTACAAAACTTCCTCTACTCACAGTAAGTACGTAGCAGAAAAAGCAATAATCGTATATTTTCACAGAATCGATGTGTTCTGCTTGCAGAGTTCCTGAGATAGAGAAGAACAATATCCCAGGCACTTCAATACTGCTTGAAGTAATGTGGTATGAAAAATACACTGTGCACTGTTTTTGGAAACTTGTGCCGAAATGAATTAAAAAACTGCTAAATGCCGTTGTTTTGTAGGGGTCAGGGGTAATGCATTTCTATAACCAAATGTATAAAAATATTGTCCTTCTATGGAATTTTTGCTAGCATATATCATGGGCATGAAAGAATTTATATATTTCAGAAGTTAGTTGCTGACATACAGCTTTCCATGTTAAAACTTTGAAACTTTTACAATAATTTACACCTATATTTGTGTGATGATATGCCTGAACCTATGGTTGATTAAACTTCAGAAATGTGTTAATGAAATAATTTATTGCTAAAATGTCCTGTACATTAATATGTGCACGTATGTTAGTTACTACACTTCTACTTTCTCTGCCTGTTACCAAGGAAGCGACATCTCCCACATGATTTGATAACAAATAACTAAGCAATAAGAATAGTAAAAGATGTTTCATAATATTCATATAATTATAGAGCAGTAAAATAAATACCTAAAATAGTTGTAAAGATTAATTCTTATGTAGCCTGATCATAATTAAATTAGATATTATAGATTCACTGGAAACACGTACTAAATAAAAGGAAAACTTTTAAAGTATGTCTATATATATTTGTGAAAAACGTAACTCAAAAACAAAGAACAAGATAAATGCCAAAGTTTAGCTCCAGTAAAATACCATTAAGAACGAGCTTATTGATTTCCAATAAATTTTCATAAAGAAACATTTGTCGTAGAAGAATTCTTCGTTTATTATTTTATTTTATAAAATTCCCTCTAACTGTTTTGATTGAAATATCAAATACTTCAGACAGTGATATGGTGAATAAAATATGTATTTTGTATTTTCATTAGTAGTTTGGAAAGACTCCTTCATTTTTATGTGATTGAAACACGTAATGCATAGGAAAAGCATCTGATGTGTTACACTCACATGACTTTCTCTACCCTTGTACAAACTATTTTTATAAACGCTTATTCTCCATATGCTTCATGTTAATCGAGATGTTAATCTTATAGCTAATTTTCTTGTAGATGCAAGGGGAATTAGTAAGCTTTAAGCGATAGTCAAATCTTTTAAGAGCTGGTTGCTATGTGGAGCATTCCATTGTATTTGTATGTCCAGGACATAAAAAAATGAGTAACGAATTCCCATTTGAGAATAAGCATTGGAAAATTTAAGGGAATAACAAAGCAATATCTCGAAAATGGTTCACTCAACAAAAAAATGTATATGACATAAATTGTGCATTTTAACGCGATCTACATTTTTTTGTGTAGTAAAATTTTGTCTATCTCTTACGGTTTACCAGTTATGCAAAAGTCGTTCACAATGAAGAATACTTTTCGAGACATTCCCAGAAAATTCGAGATATACATTTCATTTGTCATGAAAATATCTTAAACATATGATACTTTAATCAAAATCGTTAGAGCCATTTTTGGGAAAATTAAAATTTTCGAAAAATGTTCCATGTAAAGGGTAATCTGTGGGGGAATTTTCTTGAAAACCTTCGTGTCACAGCTCTGGAAGATACTGAACCTAAATACCAAGTTTGGTGTTTATCCGACTGTTCGTTTCTGAGTTATGCTGTTCACAGACACACACACGGACATGTTTCCAAATATGTTTTTTTTGGATTCAGGGGGTCTCAAAACATATATTTCCGGTGAAATCTCGGTATCGAATTTTAGAGTGGAATACAATACTTCCCCTACTTACTATACGTAGTAGAGAAAGTAAAAATTACTTCTGAAAAAATGTAGAAATCTTCTAAATGCGTACCTTGGTTCGCCAAATATTTTTAGCATAAACTATTTCCGAAATGTTTGACACTGCAATTCTGCCAGCTGATATTTTTGTGACCATCTATGTCAGTGGCAGATAAATAACTGGCGAATACGTGTTAGAAAAAACGACTAGCACCGCCGCGTTCTTACTTGTGTTGTTCGCCTTGTGTGTGTAACTCATGTCAACAAAGATTACTCTTTGTTGTACACTACTAAGCTTTTATTTTCAATACCCAGTTCCCTTTCACTCTAGTTCTAAAAAGTAATAAATCAATAAGGACATATTCTAATGTAAAGAAATCCTGAAACTCATGCAAAACCTCAATCAAAACACTTTACATGAAGCAAAGAACAGAAAAAGACAGAGCAAAACTAATGAACACATAGCTGGATGCCACGATCACTCAACTACATAGAGTTCTGTATCGCTCCGTCACGTTTTTAGAAAGAATTTCGGATAATGAGAAGCGACGCATATTGCTGTGATTAGCCCTAAAGCCTTATTTTGATTACAACGTTGTGCAGTAAGGGAAGCTTTGATATCGCACTACAACACGAACCTCGCCAGATCGGAAACCGGGATATGATTGTAAATAGCAGTTCCAGGCATAAAACAGAAATAGAAACTCTCCAGAATGGCGTGTTGGATAGAAACCTATTAAGATTAGTGTTTGGAATCCACCCCCTCCCCTCACCGCTGTGCCTCACGCGATAAATTATTCTTTTATTTCTGTTACTTTTTTAAGGAAGGGTAGTAAAAAGTCACTCGGTTATTCAGAATGCGTGGGTAAAGGGCAGAAAAATATCAAGGGAAATAATTCAGAAATGACAGCATACTGTGAGGAAGCTATGCAATTCGAATCAAGTCGGGGTGGATATTAACATTTGAAAGGAGCACCCCGGTCATTTTTTATTGGCATCGGTTTTATTTCCGAGGATTTTCGCTGGTTTACATATCTCTATGCATAATCGATAACTCGAACCGACATCGGAGCTTGTCGATCTCTCAATTGAACCTTACTTCAAACCAGCTTTTCAATTAACTCTTTCATGCTTGGCAGTGCAAACGTATTGCAAATATTATGATGCTACTACTGGTGTATTGCATGCACCACCTTACGAAACTGCCAGTGTTGCACTTTTTCAACCTATTTAGCGAAAAGAAGTCGTGTGCCCCTCAAAAAAAACTTCGCGTCTGAGATTTTTCTCACCATCCACAAAACTCCACCGGAAGATGCGTGCGCTGCTTGCAGCATGGAGTTAAGAGTAAACACACGTAGGCATGTAGCTACAGAGGGTCCTGTTTGCTTCAAAGGGAGATCCGAAGAGCAACAGATCCGATGTGCGCTAGCGAGAAAGGGGTCCCTAAAGACTCCATATGGAGCCCATCCTGACGCTGGTTATCACTGCCTAATCCAGGGGTCCCGTGGCAATCGAGAAGCAAGGAAGGGAGCCCTAGCAGGCCTAACAAAAGCAATGAAGAAACTTTTTCCAAAGCGCACATTCCACCGTACTGCTGCAACACGCCGTCACCTGGTCCTTCAACCCTGAGATAGATGAAAGTGATAATGGGGACAGGACTTGTGGACGCTTGAGGCATGAAGAACAATCAAGTTGATGTTCAAACATCTGATTTTCAACCCTGAAACAGATGAAAGGGATTATGGGGACAGGACTTGTGGACGCTTGAGGCATGAAGAACAATCAAGTTGATGTTCAAACATCTGATTTTCAACCCTGAAATAGATGAAAGGGATTATGGGGACAGGACTTGTGGACGCTTGAGGCATGAAGAACAATCAAGTTGATGTTCAAACATCTGATTTTCAACCCTGAAATAGATGAAAGGGATTATGGGGACAGGACTTGTGGACGCTTGAGGCATGAAGAACAATCAAGTTGATGTTCAAACATCTGATTTTCAACCCTGAAATAGATGAAAGGGATTATGGGGACATGACTTGTGGACGCTTGAGGCATGAAGAACAATCAAGTTGATGTTCAAACATCTGGTTTTCATGGATATCATTTCCCGCTAATATAGAATGTTTCAGAAATACTTTTACAAACTTCGGGTATGGGTTCCTTGCACCATAAGAAGGAAAAAAGTGCATATGAACATATTCCCATAATCTTTTGTATTCTCGTTAGGGGTGTTAAACACAGTGGTACACTTATAACACACAAAACTCATAATAAATGCTCGACATGTCCTCCTCTTGCTTCTATGCATGCCTGTACTCGTCGAATCACGGAATGTCGCACCCTGTCAAAAACTCCGGGATGGCTTCCATGACACGTCGACGAAGCGTTTCTGCATCCGGGATGGCTGCTCCATAAACCAATGATTTAAGATGCCCCCAGAGGTAAGAATCCACAGGATTGAGGTCGGTAGAACGTGGAGGCCATGGAACTGGTCCTCCTCTGCCTATCCATCGGTCATGGTAGATACCAGTCAGTGCATCTCGAACAATACGACTAAAATGTGCCGGAGCCAGGCATTTATCACATTTATCAGCAAGGCGACGATAAGCAGCGACAAAGGTTGGATGACCCGGCTGTCTTCGGTCTGGAAACTCCATCTGATAGAGCCGTGCAGCCTCGTGCCCATTACCATTCGCGCGACTATACATAAAAATCATGTCTGCCTGTTCACGAAATGAATATCCAGCCATGGTGGAACGAAACATGTGCAGTAACTCACTACATGTACACAATTGAAACATTGAAGACAGACTAATGACAAATGACAAACGTAAACAAGTCTCCATGGCAACACTTCGCCATCTACCTACCGTACGTAGTACAATGGGTCAACGCCTTCTATGAATGCATATAGAAATGAAGTTTTGAGGTTGGACCCCGAAGGCCGTTGAAATCACACTTTCATTGTGACAGGAATAACGCGAAAACCAAGGATTATGGGACATATGTTCATATGAACTCTATTCCTTCTTTTGGTGTGAGGAACCCATACCCGAAGTTTGTAAAAGTATTTCTGAAACACACCAGATGAGTCAGCTACCCCTAGGTATTCGTATCTATGCAACCCGCAGTTTATAGTCTAATGTAAAACATTGACCATTTTAGCAAACAAACTGTTATTGTAGCTCTGCCCTTCTATTTGGTACTATACGCAATCCCCATTAATAATTAAAGGTCTGAATGAGAACCAAAGAGCTGCTAAAACCTTAAAAGGACAGCGTTTCATGCATATAATGCTTACAAGGAGATAGAGGAACGTTTTCCCGAAGAGCACGATAAAGTACGTGAGTTCTGGCCGAGTGGTTTGGCTGCCGGACAGTGGTGAAGCAAAGGTTAGGTTCGAATTTGATACAAACGTAATTTTTTTTCTCGCCTTGTGTTTATTTTCTGTATTTTTGTGTACTAATTTATTTATTTTTGTTACTGGCTCCCCTGTATGCCAAAGACATAAGAATTACAATCAGATAATTGTGTATCATGTTACCCTAATAATCTGTACCGTTGTAAACCGTGTTACGTAGTTAGCTTTCATTCTCTTGGGCGCATATCGACGATATTAAATATAACAGTTTTTGTTTCATGTTTAAATCTTATGTTTCACTTCTTCTATTGACAAAGGAGTTGTAAATGTGCTAAGTTCACGGGTAAACAGAATAATAAATTGTTAAAGAGCGTGGATTTCATCAAGGAAGTAAATGTTCAAAATGACGACCCCCTTCATCAATGCACATTTATGTACGTTGCCGGAGAGACCTTCTTGCATGCTGTAACATGCGCGGTGTAATCTGCCTGCATTCTTCACGTGTGAGTGTGCTCATATATGTTTTGGGTTTTGCGGTTCTTCTTTGCGGTGGAAAACATGACAATCATTCTATTTTGTACACACTTATAATGTTATCAAAAATGTTATTTACATCATAATATCAAATTGTAGGCCCAAAGAGATAAAACAAAAGGTAACAAAAAGTTTGAACTTAACCCGAAGGATTTGAAACCCGAATTAAAGTAACACAGTGTTAAAGCAACCATGATAATATCATTCGGCCAATGCTACCTTGCGAGCAGAAGTTCCTATAGGAATTAGTAATCGCAGAATTAGACCCCACCTCGAATCTTTACACGCTTTTTGCAGCGTCATACATTGTTTTGAGCTCGGTTTGGTAGTTTTAATTCAAACAAATAAACTGCATCAGTCATTATAATTACTGTATGATCTGAAATATGCCTTAGTTTGTGAAATAAGAGAAATGATCTACCTAATACTTAGCATTTTTTGACAAGGCTGTACATTGACTAATGGCTTAAATCCAAGTGATCGCACTACGTAGATCTGTCATTTTGTTTTCAAATGGTTTTGTCAACCGATGCATGTGATAGGTTGTTCCTTCAGGGGTGTTTTCAAAGGGATGCATGGATGTATGCCAAAGAATAAATTTTTGTAATATTGGCCAAAATTGCAACTGGAGCTCTCAGTGTCAGGGTGGGATGTTTTTTGTATCGACATACATAGCGATTGCATTCTGTCCCGTAAAACACTTATGCAGTGAGTTGTGTATCCCTCCTCTATAAAGTGTTAGGCAAATCAGCCATTAGAAGGCATTCAAGAAAGGCGTAAGTCACATATGTCGCTTAGCACTTGCGTAAATTAAAAAATAAATAGGTTCAACTGACTCACCTGGCATATATATATATATATATATATATATATATATATATATATCTTTCCCAGCTTACATATACACAGGCTGAACAATTTAAGTTGAGATTGTACAATATCTCCAAAACTAAGCGTTGTAGTAAGAAATGTCCTGAATAAAACTTGTTTGTATTTAGGGGGGAAATTAAATGCCGTTATTCGTGTTTCATTTGGAGGACGTTGTGATGGTCATTTTAGGGTCAATTTAATATTTTTAAATGGAAACCTACCTTTCCTATGATGTTTTCTCACTCCTCATAAAAAACTAAACAACATTTGTATAAAGCACTGCAATTATACTTACACCAACGTAAATAACAAAATTCTGAATGGCCATGTGCTATGGGCGCAATGACTGGTTGGGCCATCCATGGATGTCATTTGAGGATAACGTTACATTTCGTAATTGGGAACCAATATTTTTTATTTTGTTTCCTTATTTCTAATCACAAAACAAACAGCTTTTTCTAATGAGAAAACAGCATAAAAATATAGCTTCCCATTTTAAAAATTTAAATGATCATCATGACGTCCTTCAAACAAAATAGGACTAATGGCATTTACTTTCCCCCATAACATCAAGGAACTTTTATTAAAGAAAATTCTTTCTACAGCGCTTACTTTTGGAGATATTTTACAATCTCAACTTAAATGTTCCATACGTTTTTTCTTTCTCTACTACGTATAGTAAGTAGGGGAAGTATTGTATTCCACCCAAAAATTCAATACCGAGATTTCACCGGAAATATATGTTTTGAGCCTCCCTGAATCCAAAATCTGTGTCTGTCTGTCTGTGTGTCTGTGAACAGCATAACTCAGAAACGAAAAGTCGGATAAACACCAAACTTGGTATTTAGGTTCAGTATCTTCCAGAGATGCGACACGAAGGTTTTCAAGAAAATCCCCCCACTCCAGACTACCCTTTACATGGAACATTTTTCGAAAATTTTAATTTTCTTAAAAATGGCTCTCTTTTGATTAAAATATCATATGTTTAAGATATTTTCATGACAAATGAAATGTATATCTCGAATTTTCTGGGAATGTCACCATAAATGTTTTTCATTGTGAACGACATTTGCATAACTGATAAACCATAAGAGATAGACAAAGTTTTACTATTCCCTTAAATTTTCCAATACTTATACTTTTTCTCAAATTAGTTATTCATTTTTTGTCCTGGTAATGCAAAGAGAATGGAATACTCCACATAGCATTCATTCATTATCTGTTTACCCTCCTCTTATGTAGGACTTACACCCCCCAGGACTTACAAGCGAATGCCTGGGGTCAGAGACACGTCAGCAGACACAGACAGAGCATCCAGGATGGGTGATCAGCCCGATGCCTGGTATGGGATGAAGGAAGTGGATGAAACGAAACGTTGGTGATGAAAGGAAAGGTGATGATGGAGCAGTTGGTGGAATGAATGGCGGGGGAAACCGGAGAACCCGGAGAAAATCCGCCTAGAAGCCACTGCGTCCACCACAAATCCCACATGCAGGTCCCTGGGATTGAACCCGGGCCGCCTCGGTGTGAGGCGAGCGGTCTAACCAGTCGGCCACGGCGCCGCCCTCCACATAGCAACGCTTAAAGCCAATTCCCCTTGCATCTACAAGAAAATTAGCAATAAGATTAACATCTCGATTAACATGAAGGATATGAAGAATAAGTGTTTGTAAAAATTGTACAAGAGTAGAGAAAGTCATGTGAGTGTAACACATCAGATTTTTTTTATGTCCTGACATGGAATGCGTCACATAGCAATCAGCTCTTAAAAGATTTGACTATCGCTTAAAGCTTAACAATTCCCCTTGCATCTACAAGAAAATTAGCAATAAGATTAACATCTCGATTAACATGAAGGATATGGAGAATAAGTGTTTGTAAAAATAGGTTGTACAAGAGTAGAGAAAGTCATGTGAGTGTAACACATCAGATTTTTCTCTCTCTCAATATGCTTCCTTTTGTTTCTCTAGCCTATATCTGTTATAGCTTTTCATCTGCTGATTATTTAGTCGCAGTCCAAATTTTGTGTAGTTTTTTCTTCTTGTTCTAATTTATTGTTCCATATATTCAGATGTCGACTTTTGCACCTTTTCGTGTTATTATAAAATTCTGTAGCTGCACTTTTCCTTCGTCATTTTAAAGTGATTCTATTCCATTTCACTATTTGCTCTGATCGTCTCCGATTTGAGTATTACTGAAATATTGCTTGTTTTAATAGCGGCGTATTTTATAAGGCAAGTATTTCAGCACACATACTTGTTACTTGTTTTTTTTTAATCTGAACTACGAACCTTTTAGAGATACTCATGACTCTAGCAGATAGTGATTGGATCCAATATCACACACATACACGGTATTTGCTTAACTTTTCTTTTTCTGGTCGTCGTACGATTAGCAGTCCGACTGTATACGTTTTGAAGCTTGTGAGTCTGCTAAACATTTACATGGGTGGGAGACCAATCCTTCACAAAACCCCCACTTTGGAGAACCATGTTTGATTTTGGAGTAGCTTGCTGCCATTCAGGGCAACAGTTATACTTAAATTTTTAAGTGAATCATAGAATTTGATGTCTGCATATTCATGTTTGGCTATTAAAGATACTTGCATCTATCGCGCACATCATGTTAAGGTTGTATAAACGTTTTAGAAAAATATTAATCTAAATAACGATAGTGAAAAAGATTCAATATTTTTACCTTTCAGTTACCTTTAGGCTCATGCATGCCCGTACCCAGAAAAAAATTTCGGGGAGGGTTTTCCGCAACTAGATCTAAACTTAACAGTACCCTACACAGTTACCATGTACCTACTCCCTAGTACAGAGAGAGCCAAAAGACTACAAACCGGCTGCGCGGTGTTTTTCCTTCCGTGTCCTCGGCGCTCATTGCCGTCTGTCGCTATCACAGAAAGGCGCGGGTGAAACCATACAGCATTTTTAAAACCACTTTTAAAGGATTTACTTTATTGTTGGTAAGTAGAAAAAAATTGTTGAAACCCGTGCATACGTGAATACAATTTTGTCTCCTGTTTTTAGAAAATTAACAGACAGAGAGCGTGATTTTGTCTTTTTTTCAACAAGACTGAAAATGCTCATACGGCCAATATTTCGATGAGAACAATTGAAAGTGTGTTTGAGGACAGAATTATTAGTAGAGATTTGTGGCCCACTCGGTCCCCCGACCTAACCAACTACGATTTCTATCTCTGGGGTAACGTAAAACATAAAGTGTATAAGACAAACCCACACACCCTGGAAGAATTAAAACAAAATATCCGCCAGGAAATTGCCAGCATTTCTGAATGTGAACTACGGCGAGTAAAGTAAAGAGGTGCCTAGAATGTATGGACAACGACGGGGGCCAGTTTCAGCATCTGTTTTCATAAAGTTGGTAAGTAAAGCCTTTAAAAGTGGTTTTAAAAATGTTGTATAGTTTCATCCGCGCTTTTATATGCTAGCGGCAGACTGCAACGAGCGCCAAGGACGCGGACAGGAAAAACATCGTGGAGCCGGTTCGTAGTTTTTTGGCTCTCCCTGTATATAGACATTACATGGAGAAGAAAATTGCTTGGAGACATAATATAGACAATAAAAACTCAGCATAATGAGGACATTCCACCTTACAGCACAAAACATGGAAACTGTTTCGAAATCCGGAATTTATGGTCACCTTACCTATTGTAAGGCGACGTATTAAGTTTCCCTTTTTCTTGTAAATCTGCTACTAGCAATAGACCTACTGTTATCTAACGACATTTTCCCACATTTGTTTGCTATGAATTTAAATAAATAAAACTGTCAGAAGTTTCGGAGGGAGGCGTTTGAACCCTAAACCCCCCTCTAAATACGCATCTGGGCTCATAACCAAATTGAACAGAATCTTAGAAAGGGAAGAAACCCCAGAGCACGAACACAAGAAGGGCACTACCTACCGAGCCCTCAACTTATTGCTCAACCTTTACAAAATATTTTCGAAGACCCTGATCAGAAGACTAACTAAAGTACTAGATGAGAGTCAACCCCACGAACAACTGGTTTTCAATCCGGTCACAGTACAGAAGTCCACTTCCAAACACTAAACCAACACTTATAAAATCAACGGAGTTCAGCCTAACAGTAAATGTTGCATCCATACAATAAAGCTTCGACTCGGTAGAACACAAGGCAGTACTGGCACTGAACAGACCAGGGGTTAACAGTAAATATATCAGAATCCTGTCCCAGATCTATAACAAAAGCCGCGCATAAATGAAGTAACTGAGAAGGAAGATAAACAATTCCTCCTAGAAAGAGGAGTTACCCCATCTTACCCAAACTGTTCACTCAATTTTAGAGGAGGTTTTCTGAAACTTGAAATTGAACAGAAAACACGGTAAAAACATCAAATAGCAGCAATAAATGCAGAAGGAACAATTATGAATTGAATAAAATATTTGTTGATAATGTATTTCACTTTCTTAAAGAAACCACATCTAAATTATATCTTTTGATTAAAACCCTGCTCAAAATATTAACAAAACTCCGCTTCGCAGACGAAATTATTTTGTTCGCCAAATCAGCGCAAACATTGCACACACAAAGCAAAACCCGGTCTGACAATGAGCAACACAAAAACCAAAATAATGACAAATGGACGAGGAATCCCAATACAACTGTATTGCACAGAACTGCAATATACCTCAGAAAACAATATACCTAGGGCAGCACGTAGCCTTCAAACAGAACACCAATCTCGAAATAAAACAGAATTTCATCGGCTTGGAAGCCATTCTCGAGTCTGAAGTTCATATTTTTGGACAAGTCAATCTACCGCGAACTAAGGTTTGAGACACTAGAATCCTTCATCTTACCAGTAATCCTTTATAGATATCAAACATGGACACTCTCTCTGCCAAGTAATTTGCAATGATACAAACATTCCAGAGAAAGATGCTCAGAAAAATACAAGGAGTCGTTTTGAGAGACAATATACGAGTACCTAACCTACAAAGAATGACTAAAACATCCGACGCAACAGAATTGGGACGACGTGGGACCCACATATTGGAAGAAGAAACCAAGAAGATTGCGGCTCAGATGGGTGGACATGTTTGTGAAATAGGCAAAGAGGCAAAAGACAGAACTCAGTGGAAAGAACTAGGATGTAGCTTATTACAAAGTACCATTAGTTAAAGTTTTACAGTGTCAGGGTTAAATAGGACCAAAACAGTTAAACAGAGAGCAGAGCCAAGAAGGTAAATAAAAAGGACTCATTGGAAAAATTAAGACACAAACTATGTACTAGTTAAAGCGTCAAAGTGTTAGAATTAAAGGGCCAAACTATCACCTGGTACAGAGTTTGACAGTGTTATGATCAAATAGGGCATAAGTTTAGGGATACTCACATTACCTCACTTGGAAGGGCTCGCCAAGCCGGAACTTAACCAGCCACCCCTTTTATAGGAGGCCTTGACCTTTAAGGGACACAATGACAACTCACTTATCCATTCACTCAAGTAAGATCTATTCATTAATGCCCAAGTTGTGAAGTAATTCCTTTCTGTTTGTTTCTCCAAATGATTGTGTAGATTAGACGAGCGAATAGATACTTCGCAATTACGCTTTAACTCCCTCGGCCGCTTCTCCTGGATCAGCACTTCGTTTAATTTAAATTTATAGTGCTGTTAGATGATATTATGCAGTTTACTCGTTCATGGGACACGGAGAAGTAAAACACTTCGGCCACGCTGATTTGGATTATGTTTCAACTCATGTTTATGAGTATAATTTCTAACATTGTAAGGCTTATTATATATTGACCACAGAAGAACATATTGTGGGCGGCGCCGGGTTCGATCCCAGGTTCCCGCATGTGGGATTTGTGCTGGATAAAGCGGCGTCTGGGCGGATTTTCTCCGCGTTGTTCACTTTCGTCCGCCATTCATTCCACCATCTGCTCCACCATCATCTTTCCTGTCATCCATTTCATCATCACTTCATATCATCTACTTCCTCGCTCTCATACCAGGATCAGGCTGATCGTACATCCTGGATATCCTATCTGATCCAAATTGTCTCTGCTCCTCGACAGGACTTTGACCTGTGGGGGTGTGGGTTCCACATACGAGGAGGATAAATGGACGAAGAAGAAAATGTTGTTCCATTGCATTAGTTTCAGCATATTTAAGGATGGATGGGCTATGGTTGTCATCGTTTAAGTGGCGGTTTTACGTGGTATGTAGAACAAAATATTCATTCAGATTCCTTCTCTTTCTCGCTCTCTCTAAGCAATTAATTCACTGTAAAATTGGTGTGCTTCAGAAATTCATCACTTCAACTTACTATGATGCCTTTGAACGGCAATGCTCGCTGAAGCTGTAGATAGAATAAAAGAAACCGAAGAAGTGTCTCGTCCGCTGGTAAAATAAATGCGTTTCGTGCAATTTGCAGTTGAATTTTCCGCACATCGTAGACTTCGTTATATACTAAATGTGGCAACGCCTCAGGTAGACTGCCCACTCGCCCTGTGTAGCACAGGTCGAGAGAAGGTGAGCCAAAGTAGATGATAAGAATAGTTGAAGTGAGTTGAAGATGGATCATGAAACTTTATGTAAGAAATCAACTATGGAGTTCTTCACAAATCGTGGCCAGTTCAAATGATTTTAACTTGCTGGAAACTAGCATCCAGCACTAGATATGCAATTGGAACATAAATTCGTTAGCAAAATTATTCCAAATGATTGCTACGATATTGCCAAATGTAATTAACACCTTCCACTGAAAGAAGGGTTCATAAAGTCCATAAAGTATCCTCACAGTAGAAGAATGGATTCTTCAGTGGTTGGAACAAGATCAAAGGGTTGTTGTAAAAGCTATAAATTCCAATTATTAACAAATAATGAATGAGTTGTCAGTAAATAATCGTATCTTTATGAATGCTTCAGTATCGAAGTAAAAACGACGTTAAATCTGTGTATATGATTTTGTCCGCGAGAGCCACATCACCAATACACTTACAAAACGTATTGCCTTCCGTTTTCATAAGAAACATTTGAGGCCAGAGGAGACTGAAGATGCCTAAAGTCCAGTACATTTTCAAGAGCGATTTGCTAAAAACGTCATTTTATGTGACTTTGTCACTCTATTTTCACTGTTATTTAACTAATTCACTATCAAACCCGAACACGTGTTTCGTATTACTGTAAACGTTTCACACAGCGTTCCTTAATAAATTATTCACCAACTCAAATGCGAATACATTCGTTCATTGGCCCTTTACTACCAAGGTTTTGCGAGAATATTGCCAGTGTCCGAGAAGGGTTTACTTTGTGCCAACGTCTATTATGTGCGCTGAACACGTGACCTGAGTGAGCAATGTTGTTAAGATACTGCTTTGTATATTGTTAGTTTGTAATTAATAAAATTTGTTAGGAAGGTATTTCTTTCCCTACCAACCGTCTACGATATATTAAGTGTTGTATAAAAGGCACTTTTTAGAAAAAACGACCAGGGTAACTCAAAAAGAAGAGTCAGATGAATGTAATAGTTTATATTTGAGGCAGATTCCCTCTAAGCATGCGAGGTGAAGCCTTTCAAAAGAAGTTCTCCATCCCAAACTACTTTTATATGTATCAATTTTCTTATTTTTTATTTTACCAAAAATTCCTGTAATGATTTTGATTAAAATGCATATGTTTGAAGCATTTTCATGACCAACAATATACATGGTATCTTGAACTTTCTGTAAATAGGCTGTGAAATCCTCTTTACACTGATTAAATTTGGAGCAGTTAGGACATTATAGGAGATACAAAAACGTTACCGCTTATTCAAGCATTAAGTGTTTTGTTTTTACTTTCTCTACTACGTATAGTAAGTAGGGGAAGTATTGTATTCCACCCAAAAATTCGATACCGGATTTTACCGGAAATACATGTTTTGAGACCCCCTGAATCCAAAAAGGGCATTTTTAGAAACATGTCCGTGTGTGTGTCTGTGAACAGCATAACTCAGAAACGAACAGTCAGATAAATACCAAACTTGGTATTTAGGTCAGTATCTTCCAGAGGTGCGACACGAAGGTTTTCAAGAAAATCCCCTCACCCCAGATTACCATTTACATGGAACATTTTTCGAAAATTTTAATTTTCTCAAAAATGACTAACGATTTTGATTAAAATATCATATGTTTAAGATATTTTCATGACAAATGAAATGTATATCTCGAATTCTCTGGGAATGTCTCGAAAAGTATTCTTCATTGTGAACGACTTTTGCATAACTCGTAAACCATAAGAGATAGACAAAATTTTACTGCACAAAAATGTAGATCGCGTTAAAATACACATTATGTCATATACATTTGTTTTGTTGAGTGAACCATTTTCGAGATATTGCTTGTTATTCCGTTAAATTCTCCAATACTTATACTTTTTCTCAAATTCGTTATTCATTTCTTTTTGTCGTGGTAATGCAAAGAGAATGGAATACTCCACATAGCAACCAGCTCTTAAAATATTTGACTATCACTTAAAGTCTGTCAATTCCCCTTGTATCTACAAGAAAATTAGCAATAAGATTAACATCTCGATTAACATGAAGCATATGGAGAATAAGCGTTTGTAAAAATAGTTTGTACAAGAGTGGAGAAAGTCATGTGAGTGTAACACATCTGAATTTTTTTCTTCGCAGCGTTAACCACTTTCAAAATATTCAAAGTTGAATGTTTACACTTTAACAATTATGCCATCTGGCAGATATGCGTGGAAGTTTGTAATACTTTTTTACCATAGCTGAATGTTGTATATATCCAAGCTGTTGTTACTTAGATTGAAATTATTCTAGATTAGAATCTATCGTGAATAACGAAATGTGAACAGAAGAATCATTTTAGATGTATATATCACAAAAAGCATATATTTTTATTTGTCATGGGTAGAGAAAGTCGTGTGGGTGTTCATATTAGATTCTTTGCTTTTCCTTTCGATGATTTCTCATAGAAATTTAAAGGTAGACATTTATACCATTTTTTCTCTATATAAGATTGAATAAAATACTAGTATTATATCACTGATACTATCTGAATTCTGTGTTAATATACATTATTTTTAAATTCCCAATTTACCTTCAGGAAAAATAGGACGCTCATACATTGTATCACTTTTAGTGTGATTGGCAAAGGAGAAAGTTATCCTGGTATAGAATATTCTTATTAATTCATTTCTTTTATCTTTCTGAGAACCTGATATTTCAAGATGCCTGTCTCATTTTATACAATCTCATAACATTTATAATTTTATCTCCCTCGTTTTTAGTATGATGCAGTGTTTAAATTAGGCATTCTGAAGTTGAAACATATCGGCATTTGCGCTTTTTTCAGAATTCCTAACACATTTATTAAAATATTGTGAAAGTAAGTAAAATAAAGTGCTATAGGCTGGTGTTTCCTTAGTAAGCAGATGATGCTTTTATTTAAAAGTATAACGTCTCTTCATATTTTCTATTGATAACTAATGTTCAGAAAAGTGCTTAGGCTAACTATACGAACCGGCCAATCATCCACATGTAAGGAATTTAATTGGTTTCCTTGTGTATGTATGTATTCTGTTTGCTCCCACGTTAACGTCACAGTGCCGCTCTGCAGGGGTGACCTACCATTGTAACAAGCAATACATGTTACTTTTCCCCCTCATTTTCCCATCAACAATAACCGTATTTAGAATCACAATCAAGTGCCACCCTTAGCCCATGGATTCTCCCATCATTACTCATTCCCGCGTTTTTAGCACATTTTCCTTTTTCTTCTCCCTCTATCCCTTTATTTTCCTCCGCCAGCTCCAATTCTTTCCGTGTCATTACTGTTACGTCTTCATTTCAGTGGCGTATCTAAATATTATGCTGTAGTTGGGTGAGGGAGTTTCTGAGCTAAGGGATAGGCACTTATGCTATTAAAATATTTTTTTTCGAACAGTCTTAGAAATGAAAAAATCTTGTCACATTCTTGTTAAATATTGTCACCAAATTTTTATTACAGGTGGGATACAATTAATTTTAAAGCTCATATTACATCTAGGAAACAATTGATTTTAAAGTTCATATTACAGCTGGGAAACAATTAACTTTAAAGCTCATATTACAGTTGGGAAACAATTAATTTTAAAGCATATATTACAGCTAGGAAACAATGAATTTTAAAGCTCATATTACAGCTGGGAAACAATTAATTTTTAAGCTCATATTACATCTAGGAAACAATTGATTTTAAAGTTCATATTACAGCTGGGAAACAATTAACTTTAAAGCTCATATTACAGTTGGGAAACAATTAATTTTAAAGCATATATTACAGCTAGGAAACAATGAATTTTAAAGCTCATATTACAGCTGGGAAACAATTAATTTTAAAGCTCATATTACAGCTAGGAAACAATGAATTTTAAAGCTCATATTACAGCTGGGAAACAATTAATTTTAAAGCTCATATTACAGCTGGGAAACAATTAATTTTAAAGCTCATATTACAGCTGGGAAACAATTAATTTTAAAGATCATATTACAGCTAGGAAACAACTAATTTTAAAGTTCATATTACAGCTAGGAAACAATTAATTTTAAAGCTCATATTACAGCTAGGAAACAATTAATTTTAAAGCTCATATTACAGCTGGGAAACAATTAATTTTAAATTCATATTACAGCTAGAAAACAATTAATTTTAAAGCTCATATTACAGCTAGGAAAAAATTAATTTTAAAGCTCATATTACAGCTAGGAAACAATTAATTTTAAAGCTCATATTACAGCTGAGAAACAATTATAAGGGAATGACAAGAGGATACAAATGAGCTCTTTAAAGTTATAAATTTATAGTTGTTTATTTTATACTTAACAGTTAAAGTGCTTCTGTCAAATAGACGAATATTAATGGTAATGTGAGGTGGCCAACACTTATAGCTGCGCATTGCTACTGTACGAAATCGTAAAATGTCATTCAGGCTGTTCAACAATAATTTAATAGTTAAGAGATTCATGGTCCACAAATCATTATATATATTTGTAATTGGTTTGGACTTTAAACTTATAGTTTTCTGAAGTGGTTATTCGCTATTCATTTTTACTTTCTCTACTAGTATAGTAAGTAGGGGAAGTATTGTATTCCACCCAAAGATTCAATACCGAGATTTCACCGGAAATATAGGTTTTGAGACCTCCTGAATCCAAAAAACAACATTTTTGGAAACATGTCCGTGTGTGTGTCTATGTGTCTGTGAACAGCATAACTCAGAAACGAACAGTCGGATAAACACCAAACTTGGTATTTAGGTTCAGTATCTTCCAGAGATGCGACACGAAGGTTTTCAAGAAAATCCCCCCACCCCAGATTACCCTTTACATGGAACATTTTTCGAAAATTTTAATTTTCTCAAAAATGGCTCTAACGATTTTGATTAAAATATCATATGTTTAAGATATTTTCATGACAAATAAAATGTATATCTTGAATTTTCTGGGAATGTCTCCAAAAGTATTCTTCATTGTGAACGACTTTTGCATAACTGGTAAACCATAAGAGATAGACAAAATTTTACTACAAAAAATGTAGATCGCGTTAAAATACACAATTTATGTCATATACATTTTTGTTGTTGAGTGAACCATTTTCGAGATATTGCTTGTTATTCCCTTAAATTGTTCAATACTTATTTTCTCAAATGGGAATTCGTTATTCATTTTTTTGTCTTGGATATGCAAAGAGTATTAATCTGTGGCAAAGAGAATGGTGCTGCACATAGCAACCAGCTATTAAGAGTAATGTCTATGCTTAAAGGCTACTGTATTTCTATATTGCCCTTGTAAATATACATTCCACTTACATCTACAAGAAAATTGGCAATAAGATAGAGTCTGCAAATGTTTATCTCGATTAACATGAAATAGATGGAGAATAAGCGTTTGTAAAAATAGTTTGTACAAGAGTAGAGAAAGTTATGTGAGTGTAACACATCAGATTTTTCTCTTGATCAGGCAAGGAACATGGAACCTCACAGTCATCACATAGCGATCCATGTTTACTTTCTCTATTACTTACCTATAGTAAGTAGAGGAAGTATTGCCTCCAAAATTGCATACCGAGATTTCACCGGAAATACACCATTTGAGACTCTCTGATCCCCCCTTTAAAAAAAAGCACTTTCTCCAAAAATATCTTGTGTGCGCCTCTGAACAAAATAACTCCAAAACGAAAATTCTACTGAATACCAAACTTGGTACTTAAGTTCAGCGTATTCCAGGGACCAGACATGCAGATGTTTAAGAAAATCTCCCCACTATAAGCTACACTTTGCATTTGAAAATTGTTCGTTATTTTTTATTTTCTCAAAAACGGCTCTAATGATTTCGATTAAAATACGAGATGTTTACGATATTTATATGACAAAACAAATAAATCATATTTATACGCATAGCTTGAGCAGTGCTGTACGTTCTGAATTACCTTGGTGTAGGTGGTAAACGTAAGAGAGAGATAAAAGCTTACTAAACAAAACAGTAGATCTCGTTAAATTTATGTCTAATACAATTTCTTGTGGTGTTAATCATTTACGAGATATTCTTTGTTAAAGATTTAAGTTTTCAAATACTTTTTTCTCTTGGTTCTGCAAGAAATATCACTTAGCGATCAGCTTTTAAAAATTTGACAATCGGTTTAGTCTACTGACCCCTCTTATACCTTCAAGGAAAATGTGTGATGAAAGTTCACCTCAATTAGCAACAATTAGACATATTAACTTTTGTAAGAATACTTTGTAGAGTGAGTAGAGAAGGTCATGTGAATGTACCACAAGGTTTTTCCAAAGTCTGCCTATCCCATATGCCTACTGTATTAATGCCCACAACGGAATGTGTGAACGTGTAATGAAACTTTGCATCGATTAACCAGAAGTAGATAGAAGAATGAGATTTCATATAGTTTGCAGAACAGTGAGTAGAAAAATTCATGTGAATGCAACACATCAGAATATTTTGTGTTATCTAACATTAATCCAAAGGAAAATTTATATCTCAATGCTTGGCAAAATTTACTCGTTTAACAATTAAAAAGGACGCTCGTGTTCCATTTTTATAATTCATCCTTGAAAAAGGGTGGTGATCGTTGAAGCATATTCCATCAACTTGACTGTCTCAATTTACTGCTGACTTCAATTCCTTCGGCTTTTGGTTTCTGGGTTACATTAAAGTACAAGTTCTAGTGGCTTAAGAAACAACTATGCAGTAGTCGAATATTTTCTGCAAAATTTTGAAAGTGTCAAAACCGTGGATCAAAAACCGGTATGCATAACGTAACAAAGAGCGGGGGCATTTTGAATAAAGACAGTTCCTTCATATTGTCATTGTTTCGTAAAAACTAAATCCCTCTGTTTGCCCAACGAATTGATGTCTTCATTTCTTTTCTAACCCAAATATAATGATATTTATTATGCTTGGAAGTTGTAAGTTACTTTTGACAAATGTTCTCCTTGCTCTGAGTTTTAATAGTTCCAAAACGATTTTAGATGCTATAATTTTTGGGCTTTGGATTTTAATCCTTGAGCAGATTCTACAACAGTCAGCAGATTTAACTCTCAAATTTTTCTTCTAATAAGGCGTTAAAGTCTTCTTTAATTCTTATTTTTTTTTGTCTTTAATTTCTGAGGTGTTATTGGGGTTTCGACTTTTAGAAACAAATGCTCATTTGCAAGGTTCAATCGTTTTACTTGTGGTTTCAATCGTTGGGAATTATTAGTGTTGTTGTTTAAACCAAATATCGAGTAGTATTGTCTCTCTCTCTCTCTTACATACACACACACATACATACATATTCAAACACTGACGTATAGACTCTTGGGGAATTGGAAATAAGTTTAGTTAGAGAGAAATTTCCCGCTCTAGCCAGGACTCGAACGCGAGGTTTCTGCACCAGTCAGAAAATCTTAAGGAAAAAGAAAAAGAAAAAGAAATGCTGATGTGTTACATTCACATGTCTTTGCCCACTATCTTTTATCTTTATGTATGCCTACTTCATGTTAATCGAGATAAACGTTTACGGAACCTTTACAATAGACAGTTCATTGTAGGTACAAGTAACCAATAACACTGTATGCTGACCTTGAAATTGCATACTCATTCCATGACATCGCGAGAAACAAGTGATTAGCGACTAGTATTTTAAGAAAACGCAAATGTATTAAAAAACTAACGAAGTTCTCGGAAATGGTCGATGCTACAGGAAAAGCTACTGAAATAAATTGTGTGTTTTAAAGAAAACTGAATTTTATATATGGATGCGCTTTAACTGCTGTGGTCCTTAGCGTCCCATTCCATATTGGGATCTACCAGGTGGCCCACACAAGCCGTCCTTAGTTGAAGTTAGTTTATACCGGATAGCACCGAAGCCAAAAGGTTTGCCTAAGCAAAACTGCTAAGCGGCTCCATACTGACAGAGAGGAGACCGCTAAATGAAATACCAATGCTTGAAAATACTTTAACTGCTATTTACTAGACACAGAGCTCATTCGGTAGAAAAACTGCCTGCTATACGAGGTGTTCCGGGTTTGGTTCCTGGTAGGACTCCAGAAAATGTCTTTAAACAAAAACATTTCACAGTATGCCCAGAGTTTGTGTTTGAATGTGAGATTATCTATGTGTGGGGGGTATGTTATCGGTTATTTAACAATAATTCGCTCATCAACAAGAATTCAGGTTTCCGCTTGACGCAAACCTGAGCACACATGTTAAGTCATTTAGTTCCATGACAGTTAATCTACAATCAGTACAACCATATGCGCCAATTCGTGCTGCAAAGTTAAAAATATTAAACAAAATGCTATTCTTATTATATTTATCTACCCTTAAAGGTTAGTTAGAATTAAATTATTTTCTATTAGTGCATTATTTATAATAAACATGTGCAAAAACATGCCCGCCTTGGTGGACGAATTGATGTAAGGTCTCTCAAGCCTGGAATGAACCATAATTTCTTAAAATTATTTCTGTACGTCAAAAAAAAAAGAACCCTCGCGCAGAAGACAGATGCCAAGTCTGAAAATGTACTCAACACAGCGTTCGAGCCTCAGCTGAATTTGGTGCATCTCCGCACAGATTGTAACCATGCCGTGTGTTCATTATTGCTGACCATTATCTTTTTGTTTGAATGACTTGGCTCGAACTGCATGCAGGTGGCCACGCGACGCTTATCAGTATGGAACTACCACGTAAACAGCTGCAGACAGCAGCACTACTTCAGTGACATTTCGTTTTGTACCTGCACTGCCCCTTTGAACAGCAGTGATGCGGTAACTTCTTTTGCACCTTTGTATGCGGAAACATAAAACTGCAAAGAACGGCTTGCTTGGGCCACCTGGTAGATTTTTTATGTATTAAGGTTTTGTTTACATCTTATAGTTACCCACCATTCGAAATTATATGAAATTACTTCCGAGTGAAGAGAACTTCACAGTGTATGCCCCGAAATTTCAAGATATAGTAGGTTTTATTTGTCATTTAAGTATCGTAAATATATGACACTATTTTAAAAATCATTTAAACCATTTTTGAGAAAATTAAAATTATCGAGAAAAAAATTTCATATAAAGGCTGGATTGAGGTGGGGGATTTTTTGGAAAAATTCGTGTTGTATTTGGAAGATACTGAACACTAAAATCAAGTTTAATGTTTATGCGATTTATGGTTTTTGAGGTTTACGTTCACAGACACACATACATACACACACGGGCCTTTTTCTAAAAATTACTTTTTTTTATTCAGGGAGTCTCCAAATATGTATTTCCGGTGATATTTCGACATCGAATTTCTGGATGGAAGACAAATACTTCCTCTTCCTACTAGGTGGCAGAGAAAGTGAAAATTTTGGGTCAAAAGTGTGCCTGGCGCGCTGCCGGAACGCCACTGAACTGTTGCAGCTTGACAAATCACACAGCGCTCCGCTTCCTGATTTGCACGATACTCCTAGCAGCCATTATTATATTTTTAGAATCGAGGGAGCTGTGATTTCACTGTCTACGGGATGTTGTCACAAAACCCATCTCGTTTTTTTTCTAGTCTTCTTTTTTTTTGTGTAATATCTTTTTAGCCCATTCAGTGAAATCCATCTCCCAGATCGAGACTATGATACCAAACAATTCAAATGTCCTCTGCATGGGGACACTTTACAAATGAAAGTGCAGTGACTTCGTCCTCCCTTTTAGGACAATTTATCACTGGTATAATTCAATTTTTATGTTTGATGTTGAGAAAATTGATAGTTGTTTATGGTAACTTCAAAGTATTGAGCACATACTAATAGGTATAGAGCAATGATCGATTGATTCATTAATTCATTTACTTACGCTGATCTGATATATCTTATCCTTATTTCTCAGAAAGGCCTATAAATGTTCGTTTCTTTATTATTTGTTCTTTCTTTTTCTTGTTGTTTTTTGCTTTTTTTGCGCATTAGAGTTGATATAAGGGATCAATCAGTACACTTTTGTAATTTCTAGTTATGAGGGTACAATAATCAATAATTATATTTTTGATTTCGTGTATTTTGATAAGGAAAATTCGTCTTCAAGTCATGAAAAGAATATATTACTTACATAATAGATTGAGGCCTGTATTGAGCTCCTGATTACACAAGTAAAGCTATCTATCCCTAGGTGAGTCCCTCAGCGTATTAAAATTGTAATTCTTAAAATATGTGACCTATGCTAATATTTGATTTCTCCGCCTAATTATTTCTACAACTCCGTGTCGTAGGACAGAAGACTATGAGTAAACCCTCAAAGCACAAATGTGATTCTTTTAAGAAGCAAATATATTCTTTTGAATAATAACTTTAATAGTGTAACGTCAATCAACCCTTCAAAGGTATTTTAAAGCAATGGTTTCAAAAATAAATATTAAATTTTAAAACATCTTACTTGTTAAATTCACGCAACTTTCTCTACTAACTCTTATACAAACTATTATTACAGAATCTTATTCTTCTGTCTACTTCTTGTTGATCGAGATTTATTACATATTTCTACATTCGTTGTAGCTATAAGAAAGATACAGTAGGCTAACGCAATATTCGGATTTTTAAAATGCGGATCACTGTGTGATGACTTTGAAATTCCATGACCACGAGAAAGAATCTGATATGTTATATTTAGATGACTTACAGATTCACTTTTGATATAAATCTAATGATGAAAAATGACTTGCTAATTAATAACATTCAAAACGTCGTAACCTATAATATGATTAATGTTATGTTAACAATTAAGCTTTCACTGAAATAGCAATTAAAGAAACAGGAAAGCAATTTATAAAAAGCATATCCCTTAAACATGACCATACAAGTATTGTACATTTAATATCTTCACTCCTATTTAACATGAATTCATTGAAAAGATATATCTTAATATATTGAAGTTTGAGCATGAGCTGCTCAGTAGTACGCAGAAAATTCAAATGCACGAACCAACATTCGTCGGTATAAGTTCTTTAAAAAGATTGTGAACAATATACTGCCCAAATGTATTTATGGTATATTGTCATAGGCGATGAACTAACCTTTACGTACGACGTTGGAAATAGCTTTCTCTTCGTCGGCACGGTGAGGTAACGTACTCAAATGCTGATTGATATTGCACTTCAATATGTGAGTATAAAACCAATTACTGCCCAGCAAGTTTAGTACTTTCAGTCTTTTCAAGGGCATTTTAGAGGTAAGCGTTGATATAACTGAACACAATAGACATGGTTAATTTGCTAGAAATGAAGTCGATGAGCTTACATCTGCTAAAAGGCATCGAAATTAAACATCTACTTCATGGCTATAAGATGTAAACAAAGACTTAAATGCTAGACTGTCTTCTGTCTGTTACCTGGGAAGAAACAGGATTATAAGATATAACATAAATATACATCTGTTCATTGCACTTGAGTGTTTGATTAAAAAATCTGATGTGTTACACTCAAACGACTTTCTCTACTCTTGTACAAACTATTTTTACAAACGCTTATTCTCCATCTACTTCTTGGTAATCGAGATAAACATTTGCAGACTCTACCTTAATGCTAAGTTTCTTGTAGATGTAAGGGGAATGTATATTTACAAGGGCAATTTGGAAATACAGTAGCCTTAAGCACATACATATCTCTTAATAGCTGGTTGCTAGGTGCAGCACCATTCCCTTTCCCACAGATTAATACACTTCACGTTAATCGAGATAAACATTTGCACAGTCTATCTTATTGCTAATTCTCTTATAGATGTAAGGGGAATATATATTTACAAGGGTAATATAGAAATACAGTAGCCTTTAAGCACATACATATCCCTTAATAGCTGGTTACTAGGTGCAGCACCATACCCTTTCCCACAGATTAATACTCTTTGCGTATCCAAGACAAAAAATCTGATGTCTTACACTCACATGACTTTCTCTGCTCTTGTACAATCTATTTTTACAAACACCTATTCTCCATATGCTTCATGTTAATCGAGATATCGAGATGTCAATCTTATTGGTAATTTTCTTGTAGATGCAAGGGAAATATGGTAGCTTTTAAGCGATAGTCAAATATTTTAGCGCTGGTTCCATTGTCATTGCATGTCCAGGACATAAAAAAATGAATAACGAATTTGAGAAAAAGTATAAGTTTTGGAAAATTTAAGGAAATAACAAGCAATATCTCGAAAACGGTTCACTCAACAAAAGAAATGTATATGACATAAGCTGTGTATTTTAACGCGATCTACATTTTTTGTGTAGTACAATTTTGTCTATCTCTTATGGTTTACCAGTTATGCAAAAGTCGTTCACAATGAAGAATACTTTTGGAGACATTCCCAGAAAATTCGAGATATACATTTCATTTCTCATGACAATATCTTAAACATATGATATTTTCATCAAAATTGTTAGAGCCATTTTTGAGAAAATTAAAATTTTCGAAAAATCTTCCATGTAAAGGGTAGTCTGGGGTGAGGGGATTTTCTTGAAAACCTTCGTGTCGCATCTCTGGAAGATACTGAACCTAAATACCAAGTTTAGTGCTTATCCGACTGTTCGTTTTTGAGTTATGCTGTTCACAGACACACAGGCACACACACACACACACACACACACACACAGACACACACACAGACACACACACGGACATGTTTCCAAAAATGCTTTTTACTTTCTCTACTACGTATAGTAAGTAGGGGAAGTATTGTATTCCACCCAAAATTTCGATACCGAGATTTCACCGGAAATACATGTTTTGAGACCCCCTGAATCCAAAAAAAGCATTTTTGGAAACATGTCCATGTGTGTGTCTGTGTGTCTGTCTGTGTGTCTGTGAACAGCATAACTCAGAAACGAACAGTCGGATAAACACCAAACTTGGTATTTGGGTTCAGTATCTTCCAGGGATGCGACACGAAGGTTTTCAAGAAAATCCCCCCACCCCAGAGTACCCTTTAAATGGAAGATTTTTCGAAAATTTTAATTTGCTCAAAAATGGCTCTAACAATTTTGATTAAAATATCATATGTTTAAGATATTTTTATGGTAAATAAAATGGATATCTTGAATTTTCTGGGAATGTCTCCAAAAGTATTCTTTATTGTGAACGACTTTTGCATAACTGGTAAACCATAAGAGATAGACAAAATGTTACTACACCAAAAATGTAGATAGCGTTCAAATACACAATTTATGTCATACTCATTTTTTTGTTGAGTGAACCATTTTCGAGATATTGCTTGTTATTCCCTTAAATTTTTCAATACTTTTCTCAAATGGGAATTCGTTATTCATTTTTTTTGTCTTGGATATGCAAAGAGTTATAATCTGTGGCAAAGGGAATGGTGCTGCACCTAGCAACCAGCTATTAAGAGATATGTATGTGCTTAAAGGCTACTGTTTTTCTATATTGCCCTTGTAAATATATTTTCCCCTACATCTACAAGAAAATTAGCAATAAGATAGGGTCCGCAAATGTTTATCTCGATTAACATGAACTAGATGGAGAATAAGCGTTTGTAAAAATACTTTGTACCAGAGTAGAGAAAGTCATGTGAGTGTAACACATCAGATTTTCTTATGTCCTGGACATGCAAAGAGAATGGAATTCGCCACATAGTACCAGCGTTAAAATATTTGACTATCGCTTAAAAGCTACCATATTTCCCTTGCATCTACAAGAAAATTACCAATAAGATTGACATCTCGATATCTCAATTAACATGAAGTATATGGAGAATAGGCGTTTGTAAAAATAGATTGTACAAGAGTAGAGAAAGTCGTGTGAGTGTAACACATCAGATTTTTTACTTTCTCTACTACGTATAGTAAGTAGGGGAAGTATTGCATTCCACCCAAAAATTCGATACCGAGATTTCACCGGAAATACATGTTTTGAGACCTCCTGAATCCAAAAAAAGCACTTTTGGAAACATGTCCGTGTGTGTGTCTGTGTGTGTGTGTGTGTGTGTGTGTGTGTGTGTGTGTGTGGCTGTGTGTGTGTGTGTCTGTGTGTCTGTGTGTCTGTGAACGGCATAACTCAAAAACGAACAGTCGGATAAGCACCAAACTTGGTATTTAGGTTCAGTATCTTCCAGAGATGCGACACGAAGCTTTTCATGAAAATCCCCCCACCCCAGACTACCCTTTACATGGAAGTTTTTTCGAAAATTTTAATTTTCTCAAAAATGGCTCTAACGATATTGATGAAAATATCATATGTTTAAGATAATGTCATGAAAAATCAAATGTATATCTCGAATTTTCTGGGAATGTCTCCAAAAGTATTCTTCATTGTGAACGACTTTTGCATAACTGATAAACCATAAGAGATAGACAAAATTTTACTGCACAAAAATGTAGATCGCGTTAAAATACACAACTTATGTCATATACATTTCTTTTGTTGAGTGAACCGTTTTCGAGAAATTGCTTGTTATTTTCTTAAATTTTCCAATACTTATACTTTTTGTCAAATGTCTTATTCATTTTTACTTTCTCTACTACGTATAGTAAGTAGGGGAAGTATTGCATTCCACCCAAAAATTCGATACCGAGATTTCACCGGAAATACATGTTTTGAGACCTCCTGAATCCAAAAAAAGCATTTTTGGGAACATGTCCGTGTGTGTGTCTGTGTGTGTGTGTGTGTGTGTGTGTCTGTGTGTGTGTGTGTCTGTGTGTGTGTCTGTGAACAGCATAACTCAAAAACGAACAGTCGGATAAGCACCAAACTTGGTAGTTAGGTTCAGTATCTTCCAGAGATGCGACACGAAGGTTTTCAAGAAAATCCCCCCACCCCAGACTACCCTTTACATGGAAGATTTTTCGAAAATTTTAATTTTCTCAAAAATGGCTCTAACGATTTTGATGAAAATATCATATGTTTAAGATAATGTCATGAGAAATGAAATGTATATCTCGAATTTTCTGGGAATGTTCTCCAAAGTATTCTTCATTGTGAACGACTTTTGCATAACTGGTAAACCATAAGAGATAGACAAAATTTTACTACACAAAAAATGTAGATCGCGTTAAAATACACAACTTATGTCATATACATTTCTTTTGTTGAGTGAACCGTTTTCGAGATATTGCTTGTTATTTCCTTAAATTTTACAATACTTATACTTTTTCTCACATTCGTTATTCATTTTTTTTATGTCCTGGACATGCAAAGAGAATGGAATGCGCCACATAGCAACCAGCGTTAAAATATTTGACTATCGCTTAAAAGCTACCATATTTCCCTTGCATCTACAAGAAAATTACCAATAAGATTGACATCTCGATATCTCGATTAACATGAACCATATGGAGAATAAGGGTTTGTAAAATTAGATTGTACAAGAGTAGAGAAAGTCATGTGAGTGTAACACATCAGATTTTTTTATGTCCTGGACATGCAAAGAGAATGGAATGCGCCACATAGCAACCAGCGTTAAAATATTTGACTATCGCTTAAAACCTACCATATTCCCCTTGCATCTACAAGAAAATTATCAATAAGATTGACATCTTGATATCTCCATTAACATGAAGCATATGGAGAATAGGTGTTTGTAAAATTAGATTGTACAAGAGTAGAGAAAGTCATGTGAGTGTAACACATCAGATTTTTTGGATTCAAGAGTTCTCAAAACATGTATTTCCGGTGAAATCTCGGTATCGAATTTTTGGGTGGAATACAATACTTCCCCTACTTACTATATGTAGTAGAGAAAGTAAAAAGTGAATAACGAATTCCCATTTGAGAAAATAAGTATTGAAAAATTTAAGGGAATAACAAGCAATATCTCGAAAATGGTTCACTCACCAAAAAACTGTATATGACATAAATTGTGTATTTTAACGCGATCTACATTTTTGGTGTAGTAAAAGTTTGTCTATCTCTTATGGTTTACCAGTTATGCAAAAGTCGTTCACAATAAAGAATACTTTTGGAGACATTCCCAGGAAATTCAAGATATACATTTTATTTGTCATAAAAATAGCTTAAACATATGATATTTTAATCAAAATCGTAAGAGCCATTTTTGAGAAAATTAAAATTTTCGAAAAATGTTCCATGTAAAGGGTAATCTGGGGTGCGGGGATTTTCTTGAAGACCTTCGTGTCGCATCTCTGGAAGATACTGAACCTAAATACCAAGTTTGGTATTTATCCGACTGTTCGTTTCTGAGTTATGCTGTTCACAGACCCACACACACACACACACACACACACACACACACACAGACACAGACACACACACAGACAGACACACTGACACACACACGGACATGTTTTCAAAAATGCTTTTTTTGGATTCAGGGAGTCTCAAAACATATATTTCCGGTGAAATCTCGGTATCGAATTTTTGGGTGGAATATAATACTTCCCCTACTTACTATACGTAGTAGAGAAAGTAAAAAGGAGAGCACATACGACATTTTCAGTAAACTTGAAGTGAATACAAGGAACTATATACCATAAAAGTAATATTGATGACATGGCTGGCATATTATCCGAAATGCAAATATCAATCTTAGTATTAATTAAAAGTTCGAGAAACAGAATTTCCTGTTACTTTTCTCTCTTTTGAAACCAATGCTTTGTTTTCGCTTGGTGAAGCTTAACTAATATTTAATAGCGTGATGCGTTTTGTTTACAAAAATATAATATGCTAAATATAATGCTAAAAGCGTAGAATAGATGTTTTCACACATTTAGCACATTATTGTCTGCAGTTTCACAAAGCAATAATGAATATTTTACAATGTTTGTGTCTTGCTGCTGCACATTACCCATACGTAGGAATGTGATGAACAGGAGAATCATAATTTTCATCTATATTACTTGTCACACTATGGTACACTTATACTGAGTGTTCATTTCAAAGTACTAGTCGGCCACGTAATGAATGCGCTTGGAGGAGGGCATTAGTGTTTCTGTTGACACTGACCATCGTCATCAAGGCTAGGAATCAGAGGGGAGTGAGGGGCAGTTGCACAGCAAAAACAGTACTACGTTTTGCAGGCCTGATCCTCGCTAGTCAACGCCACTCAGAACTGCGGAAGTTTTCTCCATCTGATTGTCCTTCCGATGCCCCGCCGTAACTTTAACTCCTCTTCCCACCCCACGCATTCATATCGTGACCGTCTAGTATATCATAACGTTCATTGATTTGAATCAGTTTTTTTGAAGACGAGTGTCAACTCTAAAGGGAAGGTTGTAAAGTAGTACAAGTGTGGCGCAGGAGTTGCCTAGCAAGCACGGCGCTCAATCCAAAGAGTACTAATACGGTAACGGTATTCTTTCAAAGTTCCCTTGTTTACCCAGTTTACGAATAATATGTTTACTGTTTAATTTACCGTTTATTACTGCAATTACACACAAATACCAATGCCTATGGTGGGACTAGAACACGCGACACTCAGCTTGACGGAGCGCCTAAGCTATACGCTCCAGTGACCGAGGATATTATAAAGCGTAGAGTAAATGACGTGCCCTGCAATGCTACACGCAAAAGCGTAAAAGACAACAGAACAAACAATAAGAAACATTATTACTTTTTTTCATAACCCTATCAACGTCCATTCATTCCGCACATTCTGTTTTTATTTATGCTCAGAAGAGAGCCGCAACACACGCTGTTGACAAAATTTCTGTTACGCTGGCGATGATAACGAATATCCCGCTTACAACCTTCGATATAGGCCAATCAGTACACTGTGCAGAAGAGATTTTGGTAGGGCATACCGTACCGTCTGTCTACGACAGGAAGATTCTCACGTGAATGCCTTGCTTGCTAGGCAGCGTCTTCCTCACACGAGAAGTCATATGCCTGTGCGAAAGTACTAGGTGAATTGAATTCTAGGCTCAACGGCTAGACAAGTGACATTATACGGCATATCATGGAACACTTTGAAATGAACACCCTGTATTTAATTAATGACAGAGGACATCGTTTTGTTTAATGAACCGGCTGCTCTCCAGTCCGCTATTAGTCGTATATGCTGTTCTCTCTCTGGAACCCAGATGGAATAAGCATAGAAATGAATGGGATACAATTGGTCCGTCGCAGGACCTAGTTTGTAGGTAGGGAATAAAAGTGCATAAAGGATTTTGTTAAAGACACGCACTGCACACTCTGTTTTGACTTGAGCTTAGACTTTTTGCTTTAATTGCAACCCTCCATCCCAACACATGTGCTTGAATTTTCAAGTGACCTTTGTAGCTTCCCAGCTTTTGACGTAATGAATTATTCTACCAAAATCCTGTCCGAAATATTTGATTAAAGAGAACGTATTTACTTATCCTCTCTTCCTTTCACAAAGCCCTCAACAAGCACTTTTAAACCTGCCGTTTTCTCCCCCCAGAAATCGGAATAAAAGCCTGGCATCTATGGTTTCGAATATACTCTACTTGAAATCGAAATTGCCTGGATCTGTTTTTACTTTCCGCTCACCCTCTTTTTTGAATGGGTCCAGTAGAGAAATTCTCCCCCTCCACCCTTCAGATCGCCCTTTGCGGCGCCCCTTCTCCCTTCCAAAGATAATTTCACATGAATGGACACTTTGTAGGTTGCCACAGTTTTTATGCTGGACCAAAGGGTGATGCTGCGCGAGGATGCTACTTCCATTTCTACCCCCATCCCACCACCTCTCTTCTTCTCGGCACTGTGAAAAAATTCCGATTACTGAATTCCTTTATGGATACTGAAGCAATTCTGCAGTGAAGGGCCAGAAGAGTAGAGGGGGTGTGTGATAGAGAGATGCCGGATTGGGGTTGGAAGGGAGTATGGGGAGATGGATAACGCCGTGGAGAAAGGAGTGGGTATCAATCGGAGTAGAGGGCAGCACCATCAGATAGCTTGCTTCAACTCTACGAAATTTGCAAGATAAACTGCATTGATCTGCTGAGATTTATCAGTTGATTTCGCATAATCGTGTATCTTGGTGAAGTTGCGGTTAGAATGTGCATATTTCTATAAATGTATGACTTAAGGGAAACATATATGTCTACCATTTTAGTGTAAAAAAAGAAAGTGCAATATTGAAATAAAAACCATCATCAAATTCAACCCTAATTTATCCAATTCATTTTACCATGGCACAGAGACAAAATAAAAATGTCATACGTTTTTCCCTTTATAGAACTATGTTTCTATGTGCGACTGGAGAATTGCGATCCCGTGTTCCTAGAAAGTAAAAGGAGAAAGTTGTGCACGAACTATTTTAATGTATGTAACATCGTCTTCAAAATGCGGACCTCCCAATCCTTATTCACACACAACACTGGAGAAAATGTCCCGTCTGGACATGGAAGTACACAGTTTCCCTCTAGTTTTTCTTGCCCGCTTCTTTAATCATTGAGGAAGCTTAGAATCCATCTTCACGATCACTTACAGCAGTCAGTGTATCACTAAAACACGAGAACCTCGTTTTTCTGCGCAGAATTCACAGCGACAGCTACTTTGTATCTCCATAAGCTTGAGGTGTTCCTTGAACCACAATTGTAACACGATGGCATTTTCGAAAATTGATCTCCCAACAGGATGTTGACTTTCTTATTTTGCACCGATTGTATTGATTGCCCGTGTACTGTGGATTGATAGGCGATCACAACATTTTTGGAACTTAGGTACTTCTTTAAAAATCTGATGTGTTACACTCACATGACTTTCTCTACTCTTGTACAAACTATTTTTACAAACGCTTATTCTCCATATGCTTCATGTTAATCGAGATATCGAGATGTTAATCTTATTGCTAATTTTCTTGTAGGTGCAAGGGGAATTGGTAGACTTTAAGCGATAGTCAAATATTTTAAGAGCTGGTTGCTGTGTGGAGTATTCCATTCTCTTTGCATTACCAGGACAAAACAAAAAAATGAATAACGAATTTCCATTTGAGAAAAATTTAAGGGAATAACAAGCAATATCTCGAAAATAGTTCACTCAACAAAAAATATGCGTATGACATAAGTTGTGTATTTTAACGCGATCTACATTTTTTGTGTAGTAAAATTTTGTCCATCTCTTATGGTTTACCAGTTAAGCTAAAGTCGTTCACAATTAAGAATACTTTTGGAGACATTCCCAGAACATTCAAGATATACATTTCATTTGTCATGTAAATGACTTAAACATATGATATTTTAATCAAAATCGTTAGAGCCATTTTTGAGAAAATCAAAATTTTCGGAAAATGTTCCATGTAAAGGGTAATCTGGGGTCGGGGATTTTCTTGAAAACCTTCGTGTCGCATCTCTGGAAGATACTGAACCTATATACCAAGTTTGGTGTTTATCCGACTGCTCGTTTCTGAGTTATGATGTTCATAAGCAAGCACACGGACATGTTTAAAAAAATGCTTATTTTGGATTCAGGGAGTCTCAAAACATGTATTTCCGGTGAAATCTCGGTATCGAATTTTTGGGTGGAATACAATACTTCTCATACTTACTATACGTAGTAGAGAACGTAAAAAAGACTAAACGAGCATATTCTCCACATGAAAAGCTCTATAGCACCGCGAAAACAGTAGCCAGTTATCATTTGGTATCTGCATAATAGAAAGTAATATATATTTCTAATTTGTTAAACCAAGAAAGATGGGGTGTAGCAGTATACATTTCTTTTAAAGAGAAATCCATTTTCGTGAGTTAAATTACAAAATAAAATATACTGTGTGTCCCTCAAATCAGTGCGTACTGTATATCAGTATATCCTAGTAATTAAAACAGATATACACAATTTGGGTGTATCTGCTGAAGACCTAGCTCCCTTCCATTTCTTGTAAACACTGCATATCCTGTGCTTTAATCATGAGATAAACTGATATAATATTTAAAAGAATGTATACGTTATTCTGAGACACTATGTACGGCTGAAAGTAAACTGAAGAAGAGGTTAACAACAAATTAAATATTAAATGTTAGAATAACACATCATGTTAATGATCATCAAGGCTCCGTTGCGGGTTTTGTTTATTTGCATTCATTTAAGTTAATGTTGTGGTACACACTAGCATAAAAATGATCATGAAATGTGTTTTCAAGTATCTGCCCAGCAACAGTCCTGTGATACGCTAACAGGTTCATTTCACACGCACGGGCGCACACCGTTCTTTGAACACATCTAACAAACATTTTATTCGAAAGAAATAACAATCACACGAAGAATATCTAATAACGCTTTCATATAAGATAATTGTGGACTGGATCTGGTTTCATATGTACTACGTCAGTGCACAATAATCTCAGTAAGTGTCTTACACACACCTGTTACATTTAATTAGCAGCATTATAAAGGGTCTTTCAACAAGAGTGTCCTATTTTTAACATGTGCCGTTGTTATTGAGTTACAGCAGTCATGTTTTTCATGTGGTTGCAGTTGTTATTGACATATAGCCATGGAACGTTATAGCATTCAGCAACGCGTAGAAATTGTGAAAATTTATTATCAAAATGGATCATCTGTTTGCCAAACCTTCTCTGTATTGCATGAAGTTTACTGTCTGCATAATCGTTCCTGCGAGAGAACGATTCGGCGTTTGATTGATAAATTCGAAAGAAGTGGTTCTGTCAGCGATCAAAGAACGCCTGTACGTAATTGACGTAAGCGCTACAACGAAAACATAGGCGCCGTTCGTGAGAGTGTACGCGAGAACGGAAACAAATCAATTGCTCGTCGAGCGCAAGAATTGGGGCGTTCGCCGACCACAACTTGGCGAATTCTGCATCTGGACTTGAAGTTTCACGTTTACAAAATGGTGTTAACTCAAGAACTAAAGCCCAACGACCATAGGTTGCGCCGTGTATTCACTGCCTGGGTTATGGAAGCTGACCCGGATTTTTGTCGAAAAATCATCATCAGCGACGAAGCCCACTTTTGGATGGATGGTTGTGTTAACAAACAAAATTGCCGTTATTGGAGCTATCACATTCCAATGCAGATTCAAGAATGACCACTTCATCCCCAAAAGGTTACTCTGTGGTGTGGATTTTGGTATGGTGGAATCATTGGTCCATATTTTTTCCAAGATGAAGATGGAGAAGCTCTAACTATGGAGAAAGATACGTGGCTCTTATAAGGGACTATTTTTGGCCTCAATTGGATGGTATGGATCTCAGAAACATCTGGTTCCAGCAAGATAGTGCCACATGCCATACTGCTCTCGAAACAATCGCTCTTTTGAAGGAGAAGTTCAGAGGTTTCATAATTTCCCGTGGTGGTGATGTTAACTGGACCCCGAGGTCATGTGATTTAACGCCATTAGATTACTTCTTGTTGGGGTTGTGTTAAATCTCGAGTTTATGTCAACAAGCCAGAAATAGTAAATGATCTTATGAATAACATCGCGTGTTATTCGTGAAGTTGGACCTAATTTACGTTCTTCTGTCATTGAAAATTGGGTCAACCGTATACGCGCAACCCAACGAAGTCGCGGCGGTCATTTACCTGATGTTCTCTTCCACACGTAATGACATTAATTATATTCCAAAATACAAAAATAAATACACCTCTATCATTTATAGAACGTGTTTTATTTAAGTTCAAAGATAGGACACTCTTGTTGAAAGACCCTATACTTAAAGGGTGCCATATTTGTTAAATTATTTGAGTGCTGCAAGGAAATCTGAATTGACAAATCGTTAGCTATTTATAGGTCCGGTTTTTGCTTACAGGCACTGACAATCTAAAATACATGTTTTTAGGTTAGTCTTCTAACGCTTTAAACAGATGTATAGGACACATAGCGTTTAATCAATCAACAAATACTTTCTTTCAGTCTACTATCTATCTAGCAGAACATGTCTGTATAGAAATATAACTCCACTCATATTTTTCTAAACGCTAAGGTGAAGTTACAAATGTAATATAACACTTTCGGCCTAAGATGCTAAGTATATCTTACATCGTAGGAAGAAAAAAAACTTATCACGGAAAAACCGATCTTACTCAGAATAAAATTGTGTTATTTGCTTTCCTTCCCACTCCTGACAGGATGAGTGGGGAGAAAAAATCAACACGTGAAAACGATTTCCTTAAAAAAGTCGTCTACATTTCCCGCAGTGTGATGTATCGAAGAGCGATATTGCAATCGGTTAGTTTATATTTGCCTTAGCATTGGATAGGAGGGTTGTTACAGCGAAGTAACAAATAAAACACGATGAGAAAACAAGTTCAACTCAAAGGACATAACACCTGAGGAAAGTTTGCAGTTAACCTAAAACGCTACTATATTTTAGAATTGATGTATTACCTAAAGGTATAAATAATGGCATAATTGATTTCTTAGCTGCTAAGTGATAATAAGGATAATATGAGGAGTATTTATAATTACAGTTAATGATTGCTGTTTCTACCACAGTTCTGATATCGCTGACACTTAATTATCCGCAAAACAAATTAACACTATGACGTCAGATAGGGTCAGCATCTCTCTCCTGTATGGCTTAAGACAAGGGTTTCCAAACTCTGGGTTGTAACCCCCGGGCTACGCTGAATATGTGAAATAATGAATAAGTTATTACGATATTATTATAATTATAATAATCATGACTAAAAAGAAAGATGGAATCCAATTACCTATTAAGTCATTTTTAAAACTGCTATTTCGTACAAAGTTCAACGTGTAAATTCTTCCTTTAGGAGCGTGACAGGCGTTGAAAATTTGCTTGTGTATTTATAAATATTTCTGGGATTTGTAAATACCTGTTTTGAATATATACAAATAAACCAAAACTAGTTAAATAACTTCAAAAGTGTGGAAAGGTTTTGTGGTGCCTAAAATGCCTATTTTGTCCATTGAGATCTATTGAATAAGGTTTAAGAGCTTTTAAGCCAGTTTCAATATCTGTGCTGCTTCATTAAATTTTTTCATGTAGCAAAGAAATATACATTATTGAATATCAAGGGGGCTAGTTTGGTTAAAAAATCTGATGTGTTACACTCACATGACTTTCTCTACTCTTGTACAATCTATTTTTACAAACGCCTATTCTCCATATGCTTCATGTTAATCGAGATATCGAGATGTCAATCTTATTGATAATTTTCTTGTAGATGCAAGGGGAATATGCTAGATTTTAAGCGATAGTCAAATATTTTAACGTTGGTTGCTATGTGGCGCATTCCATTCTCTTTGCATGTCCAGGACATAAAAAATCTGATGTGTTACACTCACATGACTTTCTCTACTCTTGTACAAACTATTTTTACAAACGCTTATTCTCCATAAGCTTCATGTTAATCGAGATATCGAGATGTCAATATTATTGCTAATTTTCTTGTAGGTGCAAGGGGAATATGGTAGGTTTTAAGCGATAGTCAAATATTTAAGCGCTGGTTGCTATGTGGCGCATTCAATTCTCTTTGCATGTCCAGGGCATAAAAAAATGAGTAACGAATTTGAGAAAAAGTATAAGTATTGGAAAATTTAAGGGAATAAAAAGCAATATCTCGAAAACGGTTCACTCAACAATAAAAATGTATATGACATAAATTGTGTATTCTAACGCGATCTACATTTTTTGTGGAGTAAATTTTTGTCTATCTCTTATGGTTTACCAGTTATGCAAAAGTTGTTCAGAATGAAGAACACCTTTGGAGACATTCCCAGAAAATTCGAGATATACATTTCATTTGTCATAAAAATACCTTAAACATATGATATTTTAATCAAAATCGTTAGAGCCATTTTTGAAAAAATTAAAATTTTCGAAAAATGTTCCATGTAAAGGGTAGTCTGGGGTAGGGGGATTTTGTTGAAAACCTTCGTGTCGCATCTCTGGAAGATACTGAACCTAAATACCAAGTTTGGTGTTTATCCGACTGTTCGTTTCTGAGTTATGCTGTTCACAGACACACAGACACACACACAGACACACACACACACAGACACACACACAGACACACACACGGACATGTTTCCAAAAATGCTTTTTTTGGATTCAGGGAGTCTCAAAACACGTATTTCCGGTGAAATCTCGGTATCGAATTTTTGGGTCGAATGCAATACTTCCCCTACTTACTATACGTAGTAGAGAAAGTAAAAAAATGAATAACGCATTTGAGAAAAAGTATAAGTATTGGAAAATTTAAGGAAATAACAAGCAATATCTCGAAAACGGTTCACTCAACAAAAGAAATGTATATGACATAAGTTGTGTATTTTAACGCGATCTACATTTTTTGTGTAGTAAAATTTTGTCTATCTCTTATGGTTTACCAGTTATGCAAAAGTCGTTCACAATGAAGAATACTTTTGGAGACATTCCCAGAAAATTTGAGATATACATTTCATTTCTCATGACATTATCTTAAACATATGATATTTTCATCAAAATCGTTAGAGCCATTTTTGAGAAAATTAAAATTTTCGAAAATCTTCCATGTAAAGGGTAGTCTGGAGTGGGGGGATTTTCTTGAAAACCTTCGTGTCGCATCTCTGGAAGATACTGAACCTAAATACCAAGTTTGGTGCTTATCCGACTGTTCGTTTTTGAGTTATGCTGTTCACAGATACACACACACACAGACACACACACACACACAGACACACACACACAGACACACACACGGACATGTTTCCAAAAATGCTTTTTTTGGATTCAGGAGATCTCAAAACATATATTTCCGGTGAAATCTCGGTATCGAATTTTTGGGTGGAATGCAATACTTCCCCTACTTACTATACGTAGTAGAGAAAGTAAAAAATTAATGGATTTGGTTGTAGGAATTAAACAAATCCTGGGAAAGTACTGCTTTATTTAGCACTACAGCATTTGCCCACTTGTTAGTCACTCGTTTAGAAGACGAAGAAAAACCCCATCCAGCAGTCTTTGTTATCCTTAAGAATTTATTGGTGACTGTAGTATTGCAGAAATCCTTTCCAAAGAGCAAAAAGTGTCAGTGGCGGATGTCTTCCCGTTTGCTGACTCACGTACCTGGTTCATTATCCAATGTTTCAAGTTAATGTTCATCACTGAGTTTTCCAACAAACCAATACCGTCTCTTAAAGCATCCATAACCTAATAAAACTGTCGACATTTATGCACATGTTCACAAGATTTTTCAACTGCATTTCATACAGTTCTTTTACATTACTTGTTCTTAAGGGTACCTATCTCTGAAGTGTGTCCCTCTGCCTCACCCAGGCTGCTCATTTGTATTCTTCACACTGCTAGGCGGTGTCAAGCGTATTACGAATTTGTTGATTAGTCGAACGAAGGCAATCTCGACACTCTGCCTTACGAGATTCGTTACAAAACATCCTGACACTTTGTTCCTGGTGAATATACGAGTATAAATATACAATAATGAGTAACATTCATTTTTTGTGGATCGTTTTTGCACTTGAAATCCAAAGAGACAAAGGGGTGAAGATTGCTTGCGAGATCAACCTTTCTACCTGCTTTAATGTAGAGTAAGTAAGATTGTACGACACAAAATGTGCTTAAGCCTATTGTTAGTGAAACAAGCGAAGGATGGCGTAGGAGAAAGGAGAATGATGCTGATGGTATAGGACCGCTAATGGTAACGAGAATAGACCAAGCAACGTGCTAATGGAGCTAAAAGACAAATGAAAGAAGTACAGCACCAAGATAAATTCAAAATCGACACATTTCGGGCGGTTTTATACACAGAAAACAAAAAATATGATGTGTTACACTCACATGACTTTCTCTACTCTTGTGCAAACTATTTTTACAAACGCTTATTCTCCATATGCTTCATGTTAATCGAGATGTTAATCTTATTGCTAATTTTCTTGTAGATGCAAGGGGAATATGGTAGGCTTTAAGCGATAGTCAAATATTTTAAGAGCTGGTTGCTATGTGGCGCATTCCATTCTCTTTGCATTACCAGGACAAAAAAAATGAATAACGAATTCCCATTTGAGAAGAAGTATAAGTATTGGAAAATTTAAGGGAATAACAAGCAATGTCTCGAAATGTCCTGTATATTAAAATTTTCGAAAAATGTTCCATGTAAAGGGTAATATAGGGTGGGGGGATTTTCTTGAAAACCTTCGTGTCGCATCTCTGGAACATACTGAACCTAAATGCCAAGTTTGGTGTTTATCTGATTGTTCGTTTCTGAGTTATGCTGTTCACAGACAGACACACAGACACACACAGGACATAATTCCAAAAATTCACTATACGTGGTAGAGAAAGTAAAGAAGCTACACTTACAAATCCGAAATGAGGTGTCTGAGCACATGGATAGCTCTAGATTTTATGGACTCTCGAAGTGTAGATTTGATGTACAAGTAGCGCTTCTTAACTTGCCCAGGCAGGCGTAGGTTAACTCATTTTGGAGACGTTGCTTCACTCCTATCCTAGACATAAGCCCTGTGGGCAATCTAATTTTCTTGCCTGATTTTATTCTGTGTGTTACAGAGTGTAGTGTAATATCTGAGCACTCCGTTCGGGGAGCTATCCGGATTTGGTTATATTCAATAGGGCAGTGGATCCAATACCATATCTGGGCAGTGATGCTCAGGTAGTGTTGTGAGATACCACAGTGTCTTTCGGTACCAGCCAGGAGAGCTGGGAAACGGTAACCTAGACACATTCGTCCCCACCGAGGTTCTTCGGTAGTCGACTCTCTGGATTAACAGAGAGAGGATTACACATCCGTCCCTGCGCCAGCGGGGTGGGGTGGTTGCGTTTTAGGAAACCAGGTATTGGCATAATGCAAAATCCTTTGGAGGGATACTATTCGCTTAGCTCCTTCCTTAGCTCTAGGAGGAGAGCTTCGGCCATGGGTAGACTTTCTCTCTGAACTGTGTGTTTGTTGTGTGCGTGTATGTTATAAGAGACCGGTATTAACTTAGCGGAAAAGGGTACTATCTGCTTTATTTACTTTGGGATTCTTCAATACAAATAATTTGTTAAGAATTACTTCTTACCATTCTTACCTATTATCATTATTCTCTCACCACAGATATCTTTGGTTTCTTTAATACACACATTGTAATTATTTCACAAATGAATATCCAACTCCGTCAAAAGTAGTTGCATAAATATCCCTCACTATTTAAATCTACATAATTCTAATACACAGACATTTCACCCTAAAGGTAGTGGCAACCTCTAATTATTCCAGTAAGTAGTGACAAATATTTGGAACGAAGATTCAATTGAAAGGCGAACTTTTTAAATAGGTTTAGTATTTTGCGACAACTCCCCCCCCCCTCCGAAAATTGCAATAAAAGTATTGTGTGAAGTCTATTGGCTGTTTTCTCCGGGTCATTAGTGTATGACAATTTTTACCATTTTGGGCTTGAGACCTATTTCGTTATAAATTTATATTCCTCACTTCTTAATTTCTGCTCTGTCACGTTTAGGGTTGGTTTATTTATTTTGTAGCCATTTGTCCCGTCCACAACCTGAACTACAATGATCGAAATGTACAACACAACAGTCAGGCGCGACAGTCAGCTGAATTCAGATGTTTATTACACAGAATAATATAATTTCCAAAGTGTGCTCCAACAAAAATTAAAGTTCTCTTTTTTGTTTGCAAAATAATGCTAAATTAGTAATTATTCTAAAATGAAAAACGAAATAAAAAATCAAAATTAACTTGGGCTTTTGTCTTTATGTATGAATGTTTTATATTTCAAATACATGTTGTCCTTTAAAAATATTTAGTATTGTTGAATATTCAACATTAATTTTAAATATCGTAAGTTAACATAACGAAAGTTTTAGCATAGAAAACTCTAGTTGTTAAACATGTACAACTGACCACACGGCCGTCCACAACAAGAATAATAGGAATTTCCCTTTCTATCTCATATCTTCAAAATGAACATAGCGGAACATAGGTCCCTATATTGAACCACTTGAGCCTAAGCAGTAAATAATAATTATGACTTCAAATCAAAATTTTCAGAAACACCAGCTTTAAAGTGACAAATCCTTGCGCAATCCTCAACACAATTTAAAATTAATACAATTACCAATTAAATACCTAACATTTAAAAAGTGAGATGGTGTAAATCGGTTCAAATTAGGAACGTGGTTTTTATATTCAACCACCCGTGTCTTAAAATTAACCACATACTTTTAAGTTCAAAAGTGCTTTTATTATTACAGAATACACATATTTTATTGTACATTCAAAACAAATATGCTATCAGCAACAAAAGTAGAGTCGAAAATTGTAATAAGAATAGCAATTTCCTTGAACATTTTCAATTTTTATATAATGACAATCACTTAGTTTTGGAATAGGTATTATTTGCAAATATAGAGCTTTTACTAATTTTTACTCTCATACAAAAGAGTCCAATTATATACAATCTTCATAATAAAACACTTTCTTCTTGGCACTAAATTTTGCACACTTCTGGTGAAGCCATATGCTGCAACTCATGTCCATCATTTCAGACAATTCACATTCACATATTCATGTCAGCCACTGTTTTTAACATGATTTTTTTTTAATTTAACACATTATATGGATATTTATTCACAAGATATACTATTCGCAGTTGAGTAATCCTAGAACTTCAATAGGTTTCCTAAATTGGACCAGTTCAATATAGGGTTCAAACAGTGGTTCAATTTACGAGCCACGCCATTTTGGAAGCTTTAGCATCTATGTGACTAGGAGAGACGCTGCTTGAAAACACGTGTGCATGAATATTGTTGGTAAATAAACACTTCATAACATGTAATATATATAGATCACCTCCAACTTATCTAATTGGTCGTATAAGCTTAGCTAGACGATTCAAATATTACTTCTGAAGCACCAAAAACACACAACACTTCATACAACTGAAACCACAGCTCAGAATGCAAAGTCAACAACTCCAAGCATTCATAGCTGTACACGCTACGCTTCTGCTAGGATTATGGTGCCATCTGTCGAACAGTTTGGAAAATATCGGAGCGGTTCAATTTAAGAGACGGTTCAAATTAGGGACCTTTCCCCTATATGGGATGACAGTTCAGCGAATGCTTTCTATGTTTTTCGAATATTGTTTACTTTCTGGCTTTTACTCGTTTCTTTTGTCATAGCATCTACCATAAGTAAAATGATTTGTTGTCAAGAAGTCAAAACCAGATAGGCACTGATGTTTTTAATAGAAATGGAACATTTTCTGTTACCCCTTGAAGAAAGAATTAAGGAAGAAATGAGTGAACTATTTTCTGTTGAGTTCAGCATATAGTGAGAAAATTTTACATTGTAATGGAAAAAAGAAAGTTGGTATAGACATCTAAAATGTGGATTTGGAGAAGAACTGAGCACTAAAAGTGTACATACTGCTTTGTTTTAAAGAGTGGGGCGAAAGAAGCAGTGTTGAATCTGACCAGGAAAAGGAAAAGAAAGCAGCTAGAATATGGGTGGGAAGAAATTACTTGCTAAGGCATGCACTAAAAGAAACGGTGAATGCGAGAATATTTTCGGTAAATGCTCGATATAAGATCACGGTACATGTTTAGTATGCGGAAACGAATAGGAAAGTAAACAAGTAGACGAAAGGAGGAGGCTGGGTTTCATAGAACGACCTGCTGCTGAGTATAAAACTATGATGCTCAGGTACAACAAAATTCAAATAGATCATATATTTAGAAAAGCACATATTGAATGTGACGGTTCTTATGTTTAGTTTTAGAGTAAATGAAATTTCCTGTGTAATAATTATTATCCCATTTAGGATGGTACAAACAACACTTAGGTTTATCCCAGGTGGGACAGTAAAGGTTAGAGAGTAGTTCCAAGGAAATATAAAATGCAAAGTGTGAAAGTTATTTTCTTGTTAGTACATCTTTACGAACTTGTAACAGGTTTAATGCTATTATAACAACACGAGCGTGCTAAATTATGGGAAATGCACACGCCTAAAGATATGCAAATGGTTTGGTACATGCATTATGCAAGCTGTGTGCAGTCGGTGAAAACACTCAAACAAGATAAGTTTCAACTCCTTGTGTTCTCATTACACTTGTTATACACCTTAGGTTACCTTCCCTTTGATATCTTCAATTCATTTAACGCTGTTTAAGAAACTGACACGGTGTATACACTCCTGTTGCAACTTATTTTCAATTATGCTGTGGGCTGTCACACTTTTTTTCCTTATATTTCAGGACACGTCATTCTTTCATCTTAATCTTAAAATGTATTATTTGGAACGTTTAGTGAGTAACATTTGTAGAATCTAGCCTAGTTTTGTCATTATTTTATGAAACAACACAAATGCAGACAACACTATTTAGAAACAAACACCTTAAAAATATTGAAGTTAAGATAACGCCATTTATATCATCAATGTATTGTAAAGTGTCACAAACCTGAGAATATACTCATTTAAAAAAAACTCTAATATTAAACGGTACTCAAACACTTATTTCAAGATTAAAATACACATAAATGTTATTATAAGGCATATTTACATTGTTTACAAATTACTTTCTGAGGATATTAGACTTAATCGACAAAATTTATATTTGTGACGTAAGCTACCTAGAGATAAATGTGCCTAGAATGTATAAAAGACTTTAATGTTTCTATGACAGCACACAATTTAAGTGTTCTGTAACTGCAATGTTTCCCCAATATCCTACTACAACATATGCAGAATGTTCCAAATTTGGTTTAAACTTATACAGATATTGGCGAAGTCTATACTGAATTGGTCGGAAGGGTCAGTTTCAAGCTCCTGGAGTGGTAAATAGGTTTGAGGAATGTTTCTCAAGCTGCTTAACTTTTTATATCGATAACAGGCATATGAATTCTTAAGCAAGTGACGTAAATTTATCTACACTCAAACCATAAGCCAGTACAAAGAGTGTAAACAACAGCGGCGGCAGTAGACACGGTCTGGTGAGTGCTGTCTGCAAACGCCTAAAGGCTGTACGAGGGATGGGAGGTGGCTTGTTACCTGCGACGTCCCTGCCTAAAGTCCAGTAATAGTTGAACTGTATTTCTTTTTGTCCTGGCATTAATCTTTAGCAATTTCTATGTCTATAAGCAATCAAAAGCGGAGACTCAAAATCGGTACCTGCAGTGCATCGGTATATGGATCTTACAGGCAGCGCTGCTAGTTGCTGTACAATGGGGCAGGCTTATAGGGCACCGACTACCGAACCGGTTCTATTTTCAGATATGATAGCAAGCAGTTGTATGTTACGAAAACTAACGGGCAAACTTATTAGACGCTCAATATCTTCTTCAGCCTGAAATACGCATTTCCGGCCAGTGAAACTTGCATTTAAATGGAAGTCAGGTCTGCACGAAAACCGTTTTGGATAGAAGTGACGAGATCGCATTTATTATTATTATTGCCAGATTTCTGTGTCATTAAGCTATTCCACATTTTCGTACATTTTCCCTAGTTCTAGGTAAGCGTCGTATACAGCGTAAAAATCGCGTTTTTACTTTCTCTACTACGTATAGTAGGTAGGGGAACTATTGTATTCCATCCAAAACTTCGATACCGAGATTTCACCGGAAATACATGTTTTGAGACCCCCTGAATCCAAAAAAAGCATTTTTGGAAAGATGTCCGTGTGTGTGTCTCTGTGTGTCTGTCTGTGTGTGTGTCTGTCTGTCTGTAAACAGCATAACTCAGAAACGAACAGTCAGATAAACACCAAACTTGGTATCTAGGTTCAGTATCTTCCAGAGATGCGACATAAAGGTTTCAAGAAAATCCCCCACCCCAGATTACCCTTTACATGGAACATTTTTCGAAAAGTTTAATTTTCTCAAAAATTGCTCTAACGATTTTGATTAAAATATCATATGTTTAAGATATTTTCATGACAAACAAAATGTATATCATGAATTTTCTGGGAATATCTCCAAAAGTATTTTTCATTGTGAACGACTTTTGGTAAACTGGTAAACCATAAGAGATAGACAAACCTTTACTACACAAAAAATGCAGATCCGTTAAAATACACAATTTATGTCATATACATTTTCGAGATATTGCTTGTTATTCCCCTAAATTTTTCAATACTTATTTTCTCGAATGGGAATTCGTTATTATTTTTTTTTTGTCTTGGATATGCAAAGAGTATTTATCTGTGGCAAAGGGAATGGTGCTGTACCTAGCAACCAGCTATTAAGAGATATGTATGTGCTTAAAGGCTACTGTATTTCCAAATTGCCCTTGTAAATATATATTCCCCTTACATCTACAAGAAAATTAGCAATAAGATAGACTCTGCAAATGTTTATCTCGATTAACATGAAGTAGATGGAGAATAAGCGTTTGTAAAAATAGTTTTACAAGAATAGAGAAAGTCATGTGAGTGTAACACATCAGATTTATTAGGTGTAGAGCACCTATTAGAGTAGCGTTATCCGTCCATTGGTATGTTCGCATGAAGCAACTCGCCACCCCTGCAAATGTGAACCTGAGATTTTATGTATAGCATTTGAAGAACGTAAATTGTCGCCACATTTTAAATTGACGACATCATTTTGTGAAATCGTAAAAAGCTAAAGATAGTTGAATGAAGCCCTTCCTAAAAGTTTTCAATCCTTGGCGAAAAATTCACGATTGGATTTGAAATGTTATACACATGGGTTTGAACAAAATTGTTGATGCATTTCAAATTTGAGTAAAACGGGTACAAAATAAAAGTTATTAAAATAAGGAGCCCTCTCTTCGGCGTTTTAACTAGATGCTTCAAATTCCTGTTTATTTTCCGTTCGAATTGGGCACATTTCATTATATTATAAAAGTAGGTAGTTCTTAATGTCATGAAGCACTTCATGTCAATCCACCCCAAACTTTAAAACCGCTGACACAACACACGGACACGCAATGAAAATATTTCATTAGATCCGCGCGCTCTCAAGTTAAGCATGACCCCACCATTCGTGACTTCCCCATATACATTACCCACAAAATTGATCCTTCTCGGCTTATAGCTAATATTTGATCAGCGAAGTAATTTTTACGCAACGCAAATGATTCTCATTCCTTCTCTTTTTCCTAAAGAAATGCAATATCTTCCTCCGACTTGACGACTCCACCCTTCCCATTCCTCTGCTTAACCCATTCCAATTGTAGCGTTACGCAAACTCCTGCTTAAGCAAATAGTATTTTGAAAAAAAAGAAAAAAAACATGTTAGTGTAAGGAGATGGGGTTTGCTTTTTGCGAGGAATTAGTGAAGCGTAATAAGTGGAAAGGTAACCGTGGACTCGAAATCCTAGCTCCTTCCTATCCTAGTTTCTTTCCACCTTACCTTCTTTCTTCCTGCAGCTTATTCCTCTCCTTCCTCGTATTTCATTAATTTTTCTTATCTTTACTTAGTCCTTTCACATTTCTTTTTCTTTATTCATTGCTTTCAGGCTTCTTCCAGAGACCCAACTGGATTTTCAGCTTTCTTAACTATTCCTGCACTTAAACAAGTTTTCTTATTTTAGTCTTAAAAATTAATATTATGGCATAATAATAAGCACAAAGGTATTTTACATTCACACAGCTTCCTCTACTGACTATGGTTTATTTGTATACAGCTTGCATGTTAATCGAAATAAACCTTTGCAGAAATAGTTTCATTAGCATTTCTTGTAGGTATCAAAGCGATAAAGCAAACCGAACGATAATAGATGTTTAAAAGCGGGTCATCATATGCTGGTCTTAAAATTATGACCTTTCCATATCATCCAAAAACAACTGAATAGCGACAATAGTTTAAAACGTCTCAAATGTTACAATACCGTACTTTTTATATACCTTCTAAGACTATTGTTGTATAAGCTTATTTTGCTATCTACTTCGTGTTAATTGAGGTAAGTGTTTTCAGAAACAGTTGCCTTGCACATTTCGGTACAAGCCTCCTTATACAGAAGGATGAACTGATAGACAAATATTAAAAAAATCTGCTGTGTTACACTCACATGACTTTCTCTACACTTGTACAAAGTATTTTTACAAACGCTTATTCTTCGCTTCATGTTAATCAAGATGTTAATCTTATTGCTAATTTTCTTGTAGATGCAAGGGGAATTGGTAGGCTTTAAGCGATAGTCAAGTATTTTAAGAGCTGGTTGCTATGTGGAGCATTCCATTCTCTTTGCATGTCCAGTACATAAAAAACTGAATAACAAATTCCCATTTGAGTAAAAGTATAAGTATTGGAAGAATTTAATGGAAGAACAAGCAATATCTCGAAAATGGTTCACTCAACAACAAAAATGTATATGACATAAATTGTGTATTTTAACGGGATATACATTTTTTGTGTAGTATAATTTTGTCTATCTCTTATGGTTTACCAGTTATACAAAATTCATTCACAATGAAGAATACTTTTGGAGACATTCCCAGAAAATTCGAGATATACATTTTATTTGTCATGAAAATATCTTAAACATATGATATTTTAATCAAAATCGTTAGAGCCATTTTTGAGAAAATTAAAATTTTCGAAAAATGTTCCATGTAAAGCGTAATCTGGGGTAGGGGGATTTTCTTGAAAACCTTCGTGTCGCATCTCTGGAAGATACTGAACCTAAATACCAAGTTTGGTGTTTATCCGACTGTTCGTTTCTGAGTTATGCTGTTCACAGACACACAGACACGCACACGGACGTTTCCAAAAATGTTTTTTATGGATTCAGGGGTTCTCAAAACATATATTACCGGTGAAATCTCGGTATCAAATTTTTGGGTGGAATACAATACTTCCCCTATACGTAGTAGAGAAAGTAAAAAAGGGTCACTGGGTGACTTTGAAGTGCTTACTCTTTCATTCACATTGCAAGAAACAACTGACTGGTGGCAGCAGTTCAAAACATTACATTTGCTTATGTGTTGCATTCACACGCTTTCTGTGCCCACTGTTCTAACTATCCTTGCAAAAGCTCTGTGCTTCATATCAAGTATATTACAGGAATGCTTTTATCACACATTTCCTTGTAGGTAGAAGAGGGATGCAATAGTTAAAGCTTTTAAAATTTTTGATGCCCTTGAAATTCCGTTCTTTTTGCATTGCTACGAAGAAAAAGCGAACAGCGACTAACAGTGGCGTAACTTGATTATCAGACTCGGGTTGTACCTCAACGTATATTGTAAAATTCTTTAAAATATGACCCAACCAAAACAGAATTGCCCATATCAGCATACTTAATCTCAGCTAGACAACATGTAGTATAAACCAAATGTTCTTTGTTAATTCAATTTAAATTACTCAGTAAATTCATTAAAGAATGCTCAGTACACTGGAAGGTAGTTTAATAAACATAATTTAGAATCATGATGTTATCAAAAATAAATGTTATTCACTCACGTTTAGTTTAGCCTACTTCTTGTAAATCAGATGGATCCTCCGATTTTTCTGAGCAAAAACATCAATTACGTAATCCTCAAATGAAGGTCGCGAACGTAGATCTCATAGAAGCTTGCTTTAGATGTTCATCTGAGCAAGAGCTGAGAGTCTTTCTTCATGTTGATAGTTGCGAAGATAATCAGGCAGGAAAAGGACCTTTCTACTGAAGTACTAGTTGCTGGTATAGTCAGGATCGAAGTCGTCAGATAGAAAGTTCAAGTGTCATATATTGGTAAAGCTCTACCACATTATTTATTTCCATATCAGGATCACCAGAAATGATCACGCACAGCTCACTCTTTAGAGCAATAAAATAAAAAAAAATGTGATGTGTTTCACTCACATGACTTTCTCTACTCTTGTACAAACTATTTTTACAAGCGCTTATTCTCCATCTACTTCATCTTAATCGAGATAAACATTTGCAGACTCTTATTGCTAATTTTCTTGTAGATGTAAGGGGAATATATATTTACAAGGGCAATATAGAAATACAGTAGCTTTTAAGCATATACATATCTCTTAATAGCTGGTTGCTAGGTGCAGCACCATTCCCTTTGCCACAGATTAATACTCTTTGCATATGCAAGACAAAAAAATGAATAGCGAATTCCCATTTAAGAAAATAAGTATTGAAAAATTTATGGGAATAACAAGCAATATCTCGAAAATGGTTGACTCAACAAACAAAATGTATATGACATAAATTGCGTATTTTAACGCGGTCTACATTTTTTGTGTAGTAAAATTTTGTCTATCTCTTTTGGTTTACCAGTTATGCAAAAGTCGATCACAAAGAACAATACTTTTGGAGACATTCCCAGAAAATTCAAGATGTACATTTTATTTGTCATGAAAATATCTTAAACATATGATATTGTAATCAAAATCGTTAGAGCTATGTTTGAGAAAATTAAAATTTTCGAAAAAGTTTCCATGTAAAGGGTAATCTGGGGTGGGGAGATTTTCTTGAAAACCTTCGTGTCGCGTCTCTGGAAGATACTGAACCTAAATACCAAGTTTGGTGTTTATCCAACTGTTCGTTTCTGAGTTATGCTGTTCACAGACAGACACACACACAGACAGACACACAGACACACACACACAGACACACACACAGATACACGCACGGATATGTTTCCAAAAATGCTTTTTTTGGATTCAGGGGGTCTCAAAACATATATTTCCGGTGAAATCTGGTATCGAATTTTTGGGTGGAATGCAATACTTCCCCTACTTACTATACGTAGTAGAGAAAGTAAAAAGTTTCATAATTAATTTTCGAACTTCCAAATACCTCCTCCGGAAACTTTCTTTTTAAGTTAGAGAAATATTAAATTAAGTTTTATATATGGACTCTCTTTAACTGTTGTAGTCCTTAGCGTCCCACTCTATATTGTGTCTGAAAGACTGGACATTTTGCTCAGAGGCCTCTTTATCAGGCTTGGGGTTCTTTTACCTTCCGTAAATCTACGACACGGGACCACCAGTTGAAGTTAGAAATTGCCCATGGTCAAGAAGGCGGAGGAACTGTAACTTTGAAGTTTTACTAAATCTCTGAGATACGCTTGGCCCTACGGTATCAATAATTTAAAAAAACAATCGCCTGTAGTTGGGTTCATCACTGCTGGTGCCCGATATCCTGCCAAGACGAATTCTCTTTGCTTGAAGTTTACTGTCACTATAACTTATTTCCCATCAAAGTCCGTCAAATTCATTCCTGTAGTTGCAAACATTGCTTGAAATTTTCTAGCATTCTATTGCAGTAAGCAATGTCTGAAATTTTTTTCTGGAGAATTTGGAAGAGAACATCAGGATATGTTAGCAAAAACTGTCAAAGGAAATTAAAAGTGAAATCTTTTATCCTGATTAATAAGCCTCCTGCACACGTAACATTGTCCTCGTCACATTCGGAGTTTTCATCTTTTACCATTGTTTCAAACAAATGTTCAATTTTGTGTTTCTTTACTGTCCAAACTAAATGACTTTGGAAATCTCATCCGAGTCTTAGGAACAGTAAGAATTCGTTTTTTCACATGCATATCCAAAGCATGAACTCTCTTTGTCGATTTAGAAATGAATGTTCCAAAACCTGCTAGAGAGGTAAAGAAGCTTTTAACTTTTTTGGTAAAAGTAGCTGACTGCGACAGCAGAAGCCATAACTGATGAGCATAGCAGTGAACGAATATAGCAGATTTACAATGTTCTCTCATCTTCTATTACAGTCCACTGTGTTTCCTGCCATGACTGCTGCCCCATCATATGCTTGGGCAATTAGTTTATTTAAACAAGACAAGTCGTTAAGAATACTGAGAGCATGGTTCAAAACAGAATCTGTTTTTGTCAGAACTTACATCTTAATGCAAATAAACCTCCATTCAAGAATTTCGGTCACAGTTATGTGTTGGTAAACGATAGAGAGTTGCTGTTTACTACTTATGTTAGGAGTTTCATCAAATGTTAATGAAACAAAGAAGGCGCCAGAAATTCCCTCTTAATTTCACGCAGCATGACGGCACCACACTTAAAATTAAGTCATTCTGAATACCAGATGAAGCTGCACGAAAAACAGCCGACTTTTCCGAGAGCTCTTTCAGATAGGCGTCACATACTACTAATTCATTTTAATATTCAATGCAGTTGCGTCTGTTTGAAGATCCTTCATTCTCATTGTGACCACGGAAAGCAAGGGTTTGTTTTCCTAAAAACATACAGCCTTACAAAATGAGAAAGTAAAGCTCTGTTCTTTTTCACTTCATTGCTATGCTGTTCTGAGAGCTTATACTGACCGTTCAATAAAAATAATTATATTCTTGGAGTTTTACCCAACATATTTAGTTTTTTTCACATATTATATAAATACAAGAATAGTTGTGTTTTTTGGCTGACATAAATGCAGTCTTTATAACCGCTGGAATCCCAAACACACTTTTCATTTGAAAAACAGAAGACGTGACCAACAAAACAGTTTGTTTAAGGTTTTACAACCGCACAGCCATGACTCGATTTCAACACTTTGATGTTGAAATGGCTTACACATTTTTACTTTCTCTGCTACTTATATAAGTAGGGGAAGTATTGCATTCCACTCAAAAATTTGATACCGAGATTTCACCGGAAATATATGTTTTGAGGCCTCCTGAATCCAAAAGAAGTATGTTTGGAAACATGTCCGTGTGTGTGTCTGTGTGTCTGTGAACAGCATAACTCAGAAACGAACAGTTGGATAAACACCAAACTTGGTATTTAGGTTCAGTATCTTCCAGAGATGCGACACGAAGGTTTTCAAGAAAATCCCCCCACCCCAGATTTCCCTTTACATGGAACATTTTTCGAAAATTTTTATTTTCTCAAAAACGGCTCTAACGATTTTGATTAAAGTGTTATATGTTTGAGACATTTTATGACAAATAAAATGTATATCTTGAATTTTCTGGGAATGTCTCCAAAAGTATTCTTCATTGTGAACGATTTTTGACTAACTGGTAAACCATAAAAGATAGACAAAATTTTACTACACAAAACATGTAGATCACGTTAAAATACACAATTAAGTCATATACATTTTTTGTTGTTGAGTGAACCATTTTCGAAATATTGCTTGTTATCCCCTTAAATTTTCCAATACTTATACTTTTTCTCAAATGGGAATTCGTTATTCATTTTTTTGTCTTGGATATGCAAAGAGTATTAATCTGTGGCAAAGAGAATGGTGCTGCACCTAGCAACCAGCTATTAAGAGATATGTCTATGCTTAAAGGCTGTTGTATTCCTATATTGCCATTGTAAATACAAAACAAGGGGAACATAGTACGCCTTAAGCGATAGTCAAATATTTTTAGAACTGGTTGCTATGGTAAAATGTAATTCTCTTTGCATGTATTCTTTTTCTTTCTCTGTTTAACCTCCTCGTATGTAGGACTTACACCCCTCCCCCCCAGGACTTACAGGCGGGTGCCTGGGGTCAGAGGCCCATCGGGGAGCAGACACTCATGGCTCAGACAGAATATCCAGGATGGGTGATCAGCCCGATGCCTGGTATTGGATGAAGGAAGTAGATGGAACGAAATGATGGTGAAATGGATGAAAGGAAAGGCAATGATGGAGCAGTTGGTGGAATGAATTGTGGGGAAACCGGAGAACCCGGAGAAAACCCATCAAGACGCCGCTTTGTCCACCACAAATCCCACATGCGGGTCCTGGGATAGAACCCGGGCCGCCCCGGTGCTGTTTGCATGTCAAGAACATAAAAAAGGAACAACGAATTCTCAGTTGAGAAAAAGTGTAAATATTGAAAAATTTAAAGAAATAACAAGCAATATCTCGAAAATGCATCACTTTACCAAAAACAAATGTTTATGACATATATTGTGTATTTTAACGAGATCTACATTTTTTATGTAATAACATTTTGTCTATCCCTTGCGGTTTACCAGTTATGCAAATGTCGTTCAAATGAAGAGGACTTTTGGGGACATCCCCAGAAAATTCAAGATATACATTTTATTTGCCATAAGAATGTCTTAAACATATGATACTTTAATCAAAATGGTTAGAGGGCCAGTTTTGACATAATAAAAAATTTCGAAAAATATTCCATTTAAGGGGTGGTTTCGGTTGCGGGATTTTCTTGAAAACTTCCATGTCTCATCCTTGGAATATATTGAACCTAAATACCAAGTTTGGTGTTTATCCAACTTTTCGTTTTTGAGTTATGTTGATCACAGACAGACACGCACACTGACACACAAGACATACACACGGACATGTTTCCAAAAATGCTTTAATTTTTGTATGTCCTGGACATACAAAGAGAATGCAATGCTCCAGCTCTTAAAATATTTGACTATCGCTTAAAGCCTACATTGCACCTACAAGATAGAGTCTGCAAACGTTTATCTCGATTAACATGAGGTAGATGAGATTAAGCGTTTGTAAAAATAGTTTGTACAAGAGTAGAGAAAGTCATGTGAGTGTAACACATCAGATTTGTTAATGTTAGTTGTAATACAGAGTACGGGGTTTGGATAACCTGCTTTAATGCCATCTTCCTTTTTAGAAAAATTTAATGTCTCGAAGCTTCTTATCTTGAGTTTGTCGATCATACAAGTTTATTTCCATTTTCGTTGCCATAACCGTACTGAAACAATGCATTGTTTGCTATTGTAGCTGTCATCCGCTTCGTGACCTCTCGGATGTATATTGTGTGCATACCTTCCTCCGCGCAAATCTTAACCTACATTTGCTTTGACAGTGAGTAACCAAGTGTACAAATCATGCTCAAATTTTTACAATTGAAGAAACACACATATAAGAAAGAAAACAACTCGCGAATTACTCCCTATTCCCGTCTATAAATGCAATAGTATGAGCACGATTTTTAACACGAGATGAACTCCAACTCAGTACATATACCATGGGTCAAGCACACAATGCAATTTCCTCCAACTGACGGCAGGTGCCGTTGATCCCAGCTTTGTTTCAACACAGACTGGCGCAAATTCAAATCATAATATTTAGGAAAGCTTGATTTTTAATGACATTATAACGACTGTGTATCACAAAATTATAATGAACAACATTTTGCAACCAGGGTATGCAATACATCTCTGACATCCATTGACGCTGGCGACTAAGCAGATGGAAAAATGTATAGGGTATTTGGCAATATAAGCCAATTATACGAATATTCCGGAAATGGTAAAAGCCAATAAAAACACATTTCTTAGGTTACAAGTTGTATGAAATTCATTCAGAATGAAGAGGATTCTGAGGCTATTCGCAGAAAATAAGATATACATTTGTTACGAGAACATTTTAAAAAAGTATTTTAAACAAATTCGTTAAAGTTATTTTTTAGAAAATCGAAAAAACAAAACATTTACATATAAGTTTATTTTAGGTAGGGGTGCTTTTCTTAAAAATCTTCATATCGCATCCCTGATATTTGGTATTTAATCTACTATTTGTTTTTGAGTCGTGCTGTTCACAGACACACACATGCACACATACTGACATTTTTCTAACAATGCTTTTTAGGATTCAGGGGGCCTCAAAACACGTATTTTTGGTGAAATCTCGGCATCGTAGTTTTGGGTGGAATGTAGTATCTTCTCTTTCTACTCTGTACGTGGTAGAGAAAATAAAAACAGTATTTCTTATAGACGATAAGGTATAGAATATTTCCACCACCGAAGAAAAATATTAGTTGTACTAGTTTTATTGAGAGGAGCTTACATTTAAAATTAGCATTAGCACATTTGTATCTGAGAAAAACAGCCTTACTTTTCAAACAAAGCTCATTGTGATTCGTTCCCTTGGAAGTTTACAGCATTGCTAATTTAGTATACACAAATAATTTTTATTATTTATGTACACCATGTGACCAAAAGTATCCGAACACCCCACAAACATACGTTTTTCATCTTAGGTGCATTGTGCTGCCACCTACTGCCTGGTACTCATTATTCGCGACCTCAGTATTCATTAGACATCGTGAAACAGCAGAATGGGGCGTTCCGTGGAACTCACGGACTTCGAACGTGGTCAGGTGATTGTGTGTCACTTGTGTCAGAAGTCTGTACGCGAGATTTACACACTCCTAAACATCCCTAGGTCCACTGTTTCTGCTGTGATAGTGAAGTAGAAACGTGAAGGGACATGTACAGCACAAAAGCGTACAGGCCGACCTCGTCTGTTGACTGACAGAGACCGCCGACATTTGAAGAGGGTCGTAAAGAGTAATAGGCAGATATCTATCCAGACCATCACACAGGAATTCCAAACTGCATCAGGATCGACTCCAAGTACTATGACAGTTAGGCGTGAGGTGAGAAACCTTGGATTGCATGGTCGAGTGGCTGCTCATAAGCCACACATCACGCAGGAAAATGCCAAACGACGCCTCGGTTGGTGTAAAGAGCGTCAACATTACACGATTGAACAGTGGCAAAACGTTGTGTGGAGTGACGAATCACAGTACACAATGTGGCGATCCGATGACAGGGTGTGGGTATGCCTGGTGAACGTCATCTGCCAGCGTGTGTAGTACCAACAGTGAAATTCGGAGGTGGTGGTGTTATGGTGTGGTCGTGTTTTTCCTGGAGAGGGCTTGCACCCTTTGTTGTTTTGCGTGGCACGATCACAGCGCAGACCTGCATTGATATTTTAAGCACCTTCTTGCTTCCCACTGTTCGGGGATAGCACCTGTTCATACTGCACGGGCTGTGGCGGAATAGTTACACGACAATAACATCCCTGTAATGGACTGGCCTGCACAGAGTCCTGACTTGAATCCTATAGAACACCTTTGGGATGTTTTGGAACGCCGACTTCGTACCAGGCCTCACCGACCTACATCGATAGCTCTCCTCAGTTCCGCACTTCGTGAAGAATGGGTTGCCATTCCCCAAGCACCTGATTGAAAGTTTGCCTGCGAGAGTGAACGCTGTCATCAAGGCTAAGGATGGGCCAACACCATATTGACTTCCAGCATTACCGATGGAGGGTGCCACTAACTTGTACCTCATTTTCAGCCAGGCGTCCGGATACTTTTGATCACGTAGTGTATGAACCTTTGTATGCATGCGTCTAAAAAGAATCCAGAAGATCGCCATAGTTACGTCCAGAAATCTCCTAGAGCGGTTTGAGAGGTAGTTGATTTTAATGACAACAAATAAGTCAACGTCGTTGGAAAAGTTAGTTTAACAGAAATAAAATTTGTGCATTTTGGCAATGATTTAATAATTTGCACAAATATATGTTTTCTCCTTTTAGCGAGGGTTGCTTTAAGAATACCTACATTCTTTGTTGTGCCACGAGTTCATGCTAGGCTTGCTTGACCAACAGGGGAATTTTGTCTCAGAGTTTGAGCCTTCTGCGCCAAACACACAACTACCGCGGAGCTTAATGCTAGTTTAGGGATAATGTTCTTATGATAGAGACTGTGGACCGGATTATATTCTTGGATGGGTCAAGATGGCGGTCTGTGGTTATTACTGCATGCTTTGATTTAATCTTTTGGGTGAACACAGGTACACTCGCTCAATTTAAAACTACCTCGATTCGGGTGCTTCCGTGAGCGCTCGGGACAGCCAGGCTTTGTTCACAAGACTACTTATGCTCTTGTAGTAGTAATAATGGGGAATACAAGCATAATCACAGAAGTCTTCCGAGGAAATAATTAATTTACGTGATTTCAAACAGACAGATGTTTTAGTGCGTTTCAACACTGAATATGTGTAACTAAAATACACTTTATTGGTTTATGACTAAAGCTCGTTACAATGTCACGTTTACTCAGCAAGCTCAGATTGCAAGTTCAAATCCCTGCGGCACTGCTCAACATCCTCCCCTCTCATTTTAAATACACGAGTGAAAACATAACATATTTCCTTCATTTTTTATGTATGTGGCAGTAATTTATTAGCCTGTCATACCGTAAGTAGCAATCACGACATTAATTTCACTGGTTGGGAGGTTTCATTACTCAACCAATATAATTTTATAACCACAATTGTCACCATTATTGTAGTTATACTTATATTTCTAAGTAAAACGAAGTAACATAAGCAATAATATCTAACTGTGGTACAATAAAACAAATTGTAAAAAATCTGATGTGTTACACTCATATGACTTTTTCTACCCTTGTACAAACTATTTTTACAAACGCTTATTCTCCATATGCTTAGGTTAATTGAGATGTTAATCTTATTGCTAATTTTCTTGTAGGTGCAAGGGGAATATGGTAGGTTATAAGCAATAGTCAAATATTTTAAGCGCTGGTTGCTATGTGGCGCATTTCATTCTCTTTGCATGTCCAGGACATAAAAAATAAATAACGAATTCCCATTTGAGAAAAAGTATTCGAAAATTTAAGAGAATAACAAGCAATATCTCGAAAATTGTTCACTCAACAAAAAAAAATGTATATGTCATAAATTGTGTATTTTAACGCGATCTACATTTTTTGTGTAGTAAAATTTTGTCTATCTCTTATGGTTTACCGGTTATGCAAAAGTCGTTCACAACGAAGAATACTTTTGGAGACATTACCAGAAAATTCGAGATATACATCTCATTTGTCATAAAAATATCTTAAACATATGATATTTTAATCAAAATCGTTAGAACCATTTTTGAGAAAATTAAAATTTTCTAAAAATGTTCCATGTAAATGGTAATCTGGGGTGGGGAGATTTTCTTGAAAACCTTCGTGTCGCATCTCTGGAAGATACCAAGTTTGGTGTTTATCCGACTGTTCGTTTCTGAGTTATGCTGTTCACAGACACACACACACACACACACACATACACACACAGACACACATACGGACATATTTCCAAAAATGCTTTTTTTGGATTCAGGGGGTCTCAAAAATATATTTCCGGTGAAATCTCGGTATTGAATTTTTGGGTGGAATACAGTACTTCCCCTACTTACTATACGTAGTAGAGAAAGTAAAAATAAAAGATAACAATCCACTATGCAGAACCTTGAACTGCTGGTTAACCACCGCTGCACGCCTAGCACGGTAGTTCAAATAGGTGCGTTGTGGCTTGAATTTAGTTAGCCAAAGCGGCGTACACAAGGTGACGGTTGTGAACTGCGCACTCGCTCGAAGGGAGTTTGAGAAAACGCAACTGCTCAAGAGACCGGCCACTTTTAGTTTCACCGAGTGGACGTTAACGCTTTAGACTCTCGAGTTCATTTGCACATTCATTTCATCGGTTCATTTAACATCGCATATAAACTGTCCGTTTCAAACCACTTAGACTATTTTATCACCAGAGTCATATAAATAATTGTTACGCGGTTGTTATCTCGGCTAACACGAAAAATGATCTTTATGTAAATAATCCACTAGATAATCAGTATTTTATATAGAAGATTCTGTGATATCACAGATTTTTATTTATCATAGTTTCTGTGAGTCTGAATTATTTCAACTGGGGAGAGAAGCACAATTTTTTAACATTATGTAGAAACTGCACAACAAACTTCTCTAAAGTTAGTTGGTTGAGGGTGCATTGAAATAAAGAAACAACAATTTCGGTGTCTTTTATGTCTTTTTATGTTTATTTGCGAGATTTTGAAATTTGCTGATAATTATTTCTTTGTTTGTTTGCATTCAGACGCTGTTCCTCTCATGAATGTGAATCCAGTTTCATGAAACGTTGTACGTTGTAATTCCATTATATTTATATAAAATTAATACCGGATTTGTTCTCATGTTACAAATAACAGTTTAAAACATTTTCTTCAGAAATATGCCAATTTTTGTATAATTAGTAATTGTAATATTAATTATATTTTTAAAGTAAACCAGAAAATTAGCTTATAGTTAAAACTACCTTTGTGTTGTGACTAACGTGATTTATTTCTGAAAATGCTAATTTCTAGCATAATTGCAACTTTTACAAAGTACTAACTCTTTAAGAAGAGGGACAATTCAAAATTGTATTAAAAAATCTATCATAAAATAAGAAAGTAAGAAAGAAAATAAAGTTGTGTGTCCTTAAGAGAACAATAGGCTGGAAATGCCAACAAGTATATCTTGAACTAAAAGTAGGACGTTGATATGATAAAGTAACGAACTATAGACAAAAATGGATTGACCATACGAAAAGAATGAGTGTGGAGAGATACCCACTACCAGCGAGAAACTACCAAGCAAGAGGACGACGAGATGTTGGACGTCCTAGAAAGCGTCGGGTTGATTCATTGTAAAGCCGGAATGGACAATTGTCTCATCCTTGAAGTGATGATGAAAGATGATGATAATATCTTACTGTCAAAGAGTTACAACATGTCTCATAGACTTACGTTCTGAAGGCGACCTCCACCGTATCTGAACTTTTTCACTCTAGAGGTATTCTTACTTAATGGTAATTTAATAATTATTTGTCATCCGTAAAATGATCTTGAGTTGAGATTTTACTATTCTGAACAGGTATTCAATGGATAGGTAATGTAATCAGTTCTCTTGGTGTGGCTTTTCTTCTCTGATTAATACATTTGACTCTATGGATAGTTAAATTGTTTAACTATTTATTTCCCCGAAATATTTGCTTGATTTGTATAGTAATTTATTTATTTATATTATAAAATTTCAGGGAAATTTCGTTTACTTACCCATATATTAATGTGCTGGGAGTTTCAAAACATATACCAATATTGAGTCTTAAGGAGCATTTAATAGATAGAAAAATGAGTGAATTAAGAGCATTTAAAGATTTAATGGTGTGCACCGATACACAAATGCACCCCTGCAGAAAACTTCCTTCTCTGCTCTACTGGTATTTTCTGTAACGTTTCCCCTGCTTTCCTTTGCTTTAGTAATTTCCGCTTCGCTTTCACTCTGAACGCAACAATCGAGGTCACAGAGTGTGTTTGAAGTGGAGGATAAGGGGTGTTTACACTTTAAATCTGAGTGTCACACCTAGCATTTTAGGTGGACTTAGAATGTTCATAGAGCAAAACTAGTGACACTGCTTGTAAGAGGGAAAAACACTATCTTGAGCGACATGAAAGTTCAACATTATATATTCCTTAAACAATTTTCCAATAAATAAATATTTAGAAGGTGCAATAGAGTTTTCTTAAAGCAAGTGCTTACTAAACACTAAAAAACAAATAAACAAATTTATTAGTAGTAATAGCACAGTTCATGCAGGGCTTAAACCAACGATCTTAGCCTTTTCGTGCGATGGTCTATCCCTGAGTCGCTATGTCTTGAATGCACATCAAACGTTAGCCGTTCAAGTACTCAAAGTATTCAAAAACTCCGAGATATCTGTAACAGCGATAGCGATCTTTTAATTGCTTCTTATTTCTGGGCTTCAGGTCAACCTCACAATGAGAATTAGTATAAGTCTAACTGTTAAACTGGTCATGTTTAGTCTGTTGGAATCCGTTTGGAAGTATTGTTACAATAGTTTACATTTGGAGCATCGGCAAGGAAATACTAAGATCTAGGTAGGGCTCAAGTCCTGAACCATATCCGATTTCCTTCCCCTAGTCATATGGTCAGTATGAACTAACAATTAATATAGGTAATATTGCAAAATGTTATGAGATTATCGAGTAATCTGCTTATCTACTCAAACTCAAAACTTCAAAGGATATTTATGTTTATTATTTCACGGATATAATCTATATTAAATAATGTCCTTATTATTACTATAATGTATGCACAATAAAAGTAATCTCTGCTACGGATACCTGTGTTGAAAACAAAATTATACAAAAGTTGGCGTAACCAATTACTGAACTGTGAAACAATGCAGAATAAAAATGCAAACCCTCTATAAGAAAAGCATTTATTTTTAAGACCAACTGTCTTGACCAAAACTTAATTCTGTTGCTTGTTTTCAATCTCCCTCATTCTGAAACAAAAAATGAATTATATTCGGTGCATAAAGTGAGGCAGTATACTTTAATAATTTAAATTAAATTATATAATACATAAAATTCAATAACAGCCCGCCTTGAAGCAATATGTATATAATAGTTTAAAAAAATTGTATGTAACAGTAATTGCATATGCTTATATTATTGTAAACATGTTCAATAATGTTATGTGAATACATTACAAACTTTAATAATAGAAGAGCTGTGAAAATAATAAGTTTAAAGTTGCTAACAATGAGGTAACCTTGAGTCAATAATGAGTTTGAGAGTTTGAATGTTACTAGTCATGATTAGAGCAACGATAATGCAAATTTTGTGACACTTTAAAAATAGCCAATCAACAGCCAGAAAAAAGCTTTAATTAAATGCAGGCATTCTATTAAACTAGAATTAGCCAATCAGAGACTTGAAATACAGAAGCTTACGGGTTTTGACGGTTGAAATATGTTCAGTTGCCTGCAGACCTTGGTAGTGACCGGGTGTAAAATGTGTTCTCTAAAGAAATATTACGTATTCGTGTGAATCGTAAATTAAGTATACGCCTTAACAAAGTGCACGTTTTAAATTAAAGAATCTCACAGCTCTTAATATCGGTGTAGTGCTATTTAATTTGTGTCAAGGATTAATAAAAAGAAGTGAATTTAGGACTTAAAATCTGTGTAAGCCTAGATTCTTGTCGCAGCACGCCCTGTCTTAGAGATACGTGACTCTGAAACAAGACTGACGCAGCCGAGGCAAACATAAATATAAATACCATTTATAGAAGCAGTTTAATAACAAAGTTAAAAATATATTTATTAAACTTGGAGTGTAACAACAAAAATACATCTTCAAATCAGCTTCTCATACGTAGCAGCATATTACCTAACAACAGTAACTATTACGTAATCAACAACTTCAAATTAATGCACAAAGCGTGATGCAAAAAACTCCAACAACAGTAAAACATTTAACAACAATAAACTACAACAGTTGAAGAATAATACTTCTTCAAGTTGGCACCCATACATGGGGCAAATACCTTCTTCAAGTTGGCCTCCCAAGCGTGAGGCTAATAAGTTACGTAAATAAATTACCTAAACAAAACACCTTCTTCAAAAGATGCATTTAAACTTGAAGGAGACACTATTATAAAATAATGAATATCGCTTCCTCGATCCAACAATTGCCCAGATATCGTACCGCCATTGGCTGATATCTAAGGCGTTCTCAAACGCTATACTTAATTTTGTGCTTACGTTATATGAGTGAAATACTCCATATGAAATGCAATTACCCTGAAACTTCTAATATGTTTTGTTTCAGTACGAAGTTTTTGTAAATCTTGATAAATATTCCTTATACGTTATTCCTATAGCCTGTTTCCATATTGTAGACCTCTAAGAGTAAAAGTGCACAAAGTGAATAATATTCAAAATGCACATATCCAATTTTAACTGATGAAGATGTTCACATATTCAAAATAAACGCCTTAACAACAAAATGAAAGTTTTAAAGAATGCTTTCCCATTTTTAAAAAATGGTTTAAAATAAAAGTGCCAAAAGTTTCGTATTATATATGTATACAGCTACGACAAAAATGTACCTGAAAAGTTTTAAAATGAACATAGGCGAAACAAGGAAGGCTGAACGTGGTAGGGCAATCTTCTTCATTTTACCTAAAACATTTTTCACGCAACAATGTGCTGTAGTAAACGGCAGTTTAAAAACCACATAAAACGTACCTAAAACGTACGCCTTTGCTTTGCAGTAATTGTGTGAACTACGTGCAGCACAGCAACAGTCCATCACATAAGTAATGATAAGCACTTTAAAGCGAGGATACTACATATATCTTACATAATGGTCTTTTGCAAAATCGATACTGCTACACTTTAATTTTTCCTATAAAATCTTCCTCGCTTCACCAGCCGCAATAATAACAGACGTTTTGGCTCGCTGTTAAATAACACGGAATAAAATCTCCTCATGTTTTATTCCCAGGCCGAAATTAGCCTTGCGTGTATTTTTTCCCCTCTATTCTACATATTCGAGCGAGCTTACATGTATATATGATAATCGAAACCACCTCCACCTTCAGCTAATAAACTTCCTTACGTGGAAAATTAACACCAGGAGGCTATGTCTGCTCTCAGTTCAGTATATAATTGATACCCTTCTAGAAGCAGGGTCACGCAGTAGACAGGTGGCGCCAACAGAGGTCACGTGGCGACGACTGACACGTGAACCTTTCCTACTTTCACAACTATTTTCTGCTCCTGGTGCATTGCAAACCATTAGGTGTACATAGCTAATGGACAAGACCGTTATGCATTTGCCCTACTGTTGATGTCTGTGCTTTGGTCTGCTTTGAAAGGCAAAACGATTTACTCATAGTCCGTAACATTTGTTTTCATAAATAGTAAACTGACGTATAAGGAATATCTATATTAATATTTACAAAAGAAATGTAAAAGTAATCTTTGTTCAAAGGTATCTCGAAAACGTCGCATCCAATTTAAACAATTTCTTCAATGGTGGATAGATTGTTACTAGTATAGGCTATCGCTTTATAAGGTATCATTTTAGTTAAAATGGTAACCACTATTTAAAGCGATATCTTACGCTCATGATCATCTCTATATCAATTCTGAACGCTTACGTTCCACAGCCGTTTTTGTCTTTCTGAATCGTTTGTTGTTAAGTTTGTTTTGTTTGAGGTAATTAGGTTAGATAAGGTAGTACTCGCATGAGATTGGACATAAACTAAGGAGCTCGATCTTTAAAGCGATGCATTTATCTCGTCCCTCTCTTTCTCTCTCTTTCGAAATATACTTGTGTGATGAATATACATTATCTACAATATTACTATTAAAACTAGTTTACAATCACGCCTAGGCAGGCTTCATAATGTTTACTTATTATCATCACACATAGGAATTCTTAGGCAGTTGGCTTCAAACAATTATTACTATAAAGAAGCTAAACAACAGGGACCAAATTTAACGAAAGGAATATAAAAATCGGTCTGAGTATTGTCTGTAAACGCCAAAAGACTGGTTTGTTACCTGCGCCGTCCCTGTCTATAGTCCAGTAACAGTTCAAACTTATTTCCTTCCATCCTAATCTTTAATACTTAAAAATTAGTATGCCTAATTAGCATGCTGTTTTAAAAGCTCGAAATAAAAGCAAAATCTGGACACAAAGGTAATTAAATAACTCGAAAGGGATATTCTGGCTCCAAAAATGTCTTGATATAAGATTTAGAGCCGGAGGAGTCAAAATCACAGACGCAATGGTCTGCACTGAGAATATAAAAGAGTTCCGAACTTCAAATAGGAATCTTAAAAACAGTCAACTTCTCATTATAGTCCAGAGATTGTGTATGCCAATCAAAGTAACGTAAAAATCGTATGTACACTAGTTTTTATTACTTTATTACTCAAAAATAAACACAGTGCTTTAGATCCGCTTAGATTAAGCGGAGACATTGAATTGGAAAAAAACAGGTAATAGATGGGTGGAAGGCTATTCTTCCACAATCTATGCGCAGACTATAACGTCTTTACCTACGTAGTATCTAGTGACGAATTACTATTTCTGTAATGAAAACAGATGTGCAAAGCAACGTTAGAAGGCGTTCCATCTAACAGTGAACGAAAATATGTGTATTAACTTTCTTAAAGTTAATGTATTGTTTTTACCAACTAATTTTAGCTTAAAATGTTATCAGGTTTCATATCGGCTTTCTGAATTCTTCTAAAACCTTAAAATACGTAGTTTCGATGAAGATTACGTATTAGATTTTGAATAAAAGCAAACTTTTAGGATATACTTTATCACGTAATTTAAAGGAAAGAACAGATTTTGTTTTCGTACATCGTATAAGAAAGGTAGTATCATGGATCCCCAGAACGGTTAATTTCACGCGGGCCGATCTCCTTCGATGAAGGTGAGGAAGTAGTGAGCACGTTTTATCTTCATTTTGAAGCTTTCAAAGGCAGGATATTCTCTGCACTTTTAATATATAAAGGATATATACAAGCGTTCATAAATTACAAATACCTTTAAATGAAATAAAGTTTCTTTATTTGAACTTACGTTTCGTTATAACTTTTTTTTTAAAAATGTTATTTATTTATGGTCGCTTTAACAACTTGGATATCGTGACCATAATTTCTTTACATAATATATGCTACAGAGGTGTATAATATGGAGTTTATAATTTTATACCATTTCAAATTGGGTTATAAGTATTACATTTTGTAGGATAAATTAATGTCTTTTTCACTGTGTGCTTGAGGTTGAGAGCATTTGATAGATCGCTGAAGCCAGTCTGTAGTCTCCGTTAGGTGTACTTGGGGTAGTGCATTAGAATATGTTCTACGCTGAGGCGCATGTTGCAGCTGTCACATGTTGTTGGAGGTTCCTTATTTAAAATAAAAAAGTGGGTGAATTTACAGCGACCAATTCTCAGGAGAATCATTACTACTTGCTCCGGACATCTAGAGTTCGGAAGAGTTCAAAATGATGGCACAACCTTTGCGAGTATCATGTAGTTTGATTTCCGAATTGGACCAAGCCTTCTTGCATTTTTACTTTCCCTACTACGTGTAGTAAGTAGGGGAAGTATTGTATTCCACCCAAAAATTCGATACCGAGATTTCACCGGAAATATATGTTTTAAAACCCCCCTGAATTAAAAAATCTGATTTGTTACACTCACATTACTTTCTCTACTCTAGTACAAACTATTTTTACAAACACTTATTCTCCATATGTTTCATGTTAATCGGGATATCGAGATGTTAATCTTATTGATAATTTTCTTGTAGATGCAAGGGGAATATGGTAGGTTATAAGCGATAGTCAAATATTTTAACGCTGGTTGCTATGTGAGTATTCCATTCTCATTGCATTACCAGGACGAAAAAAATGAATAACGAATTCCCATTTGAGAAAAAGTATAAGTATTAGAAAATTTTAAGGAATAACAAGTTATATCTCGAAAATGGTTCACCCCCCTCCCAAAATGTATATGACATAAATTGTGTGTTTTAACGCGATCTACATTTTTTGTGTAGTAAAATTTTGTCTATCTCTTATGGTTTACCGTTATGCAAATGTCGTTCACAATGAAGAATACTTTTGGAGACATTCCGAGAAAATTCGAGATATATAATTCATTTCTATAAAAATGTCTTAAACTTATGGTATTTTATTCAAAATCGTTAGGGCCATTTTTGAGAAAATTAAAATTTTCGAAAAATATTCCATGTAAAGGGTAATCTAGGGTGGGAGGATTTTCTTGAAAACCTTTGTGTCGCATCACTGGAAGATACTGAACCTAAATACCAAGTTTGGTGTTTATCCGAGTGTTCGTTTTTGAGGCAGTATTTTATATCACAACAATTGCCAGGGTGATTGTAGTGTAAATTAACATTATTGTATGACAATGATTTTAGATGTTTGTTAGCCATAAGCATTGTTAGGAAATAAGTTTACACGGCCTCACTGAAACTGACAATAGGAGTGGGTAACAATGAAGCGATGGGGTGAGTTGTTTATCACTTAGAAGAGACAAACAAATGACGTCAGGGTAGCGTGCCTTTCTTTAGAAATGGAGGGAATATTTTCCCTAGAGCATATGTATTAGTAATAATGATTGGCTTATAAAATAGACGCTAATATTGGCGCGATTTGGTAACCAATAGCAGCTCTATTATAATGTTTAGGCATATCGGAGTGAGGGAGTATAAATTCTTGAGCCAAAAGCAAGTATCGCGCAGTTCTAAGAAATGTCTCTCGCGAGGTACACGTCAGGCAGTTCTAAAGAATCATTCGCGAGTTACACATTATGCAGTTCTACAGAATCATTCACGAGATAGGTAAATGTCGCGCAGTTCTACAGAATCTCTCGGGTCGTAAAGTTAGTTACAAAATCTGAAGTACGCGACAACTATTAAGACAGTAATTACATTCGGAAATATAACAGTTTCAGTCGGGCGTATAGGTATTAAGATTAAAGATGTGAAATTAAATAAGTGTGACTGCAATAAAAGTGTAAAAACAAATTCTTTTATCAGCGTTATCTTTTAGTAACAACTCCTTTCCGTTTACACGCCCTGCTTAGAGATATTTGCTCGACTGAGTAATAATAGCTAGCCGGAGGACAAAGAACCCAAAATTCAAAATAGTAAAACAATAACAGGCGCTCAGCAAATAAGATAACACGAACAGATTACTGCGTCATTTTTGAGTTATGCTGTTCACAGACAACACACAGACACACACACGGACATGTTTCCAAAAACGATTTATATGCATTCAGTGCACCTCAAAAGATCCTGTGAAATCTCGGTATCGAATTTTTGGGGATGCAATACTTCCCCCGCTTACTGTACGTAGTAGAGAAAGTAAAAAAGCATATTTAAAAAAAGGTCCGTGTGTGTCTGTGGGCAGCATAAGTCAAAAACGAGAAGTCGGATAAATACCAAACTTGGTATTTAGGTTCAGTATCTTTCACAGATGCGACACGAAGATTTTCAAGAAAATCCTCCAGCCGAGACTACCCTTTACATGGAACTTTTTTCCAAAATATTGATTTTCTCAAAAATGACTAACGATTTTGATTAAAATATCATATGTTTAAGATACTTTCATGGCAAATGAAATTATATCATGAATTTTCTGGGAATGTCCCCAGAAGTCCCCTTCATTCTGTATGACTTTTGCATAACTGGTAAACCGTAAGAGATATTTGTCGAGTGAACCATTTCCAAGATGTTCCTTGTTATTTGTTTGAATTTTCAATACTTATGCTATTTCTTCAATAGGAATTCATTCTTTTCTTTTTTAATGTTCCGGACATCCAAAGAGAATGGAATACTCCACATAGCAACCAGCGCTTAAATTAGTAATAATTAGTAACCTTCAAAGGTTTATCTCAAGTTACATGTGGTATATGGAGAATAAGCGTTTGTAAAAATAGTTTGTACTAGAGCAGAGAAAGTCATGTGAGTGTAACACATAAGACTTTTCAATATACTGTCGTTCTGTGTACCTAATGATATCTTGGCATGGTCTAAGTATTCTTAGGTCACTGAGCGGATGTCGAGTAGCTTCCTTTGTAGCCTCATCGGCTTTTTCGTTTCCCTTAATGCCCGCATGTGTTGGGACCCATGCAAGGTTACGTATTTTCCGGAGTGTAGAATGTTATAATGTAGGTCGAGAGTGTCATGTATACCGGGGTGTGAAGACCTTGGATTCTGGCTGACATGAAGTGCACTTAATAAGTCTATGTAGATGATAACATTGTCCACAGTGGAATCAATTATGTACTGAAGGGTTTCCTTGACTGCAAAGGCTTCATAAATGCTTCCAATACAGAGCTTATTGCTGCGGGTTATATGGAACCCAGTGGAAGCAGAAAGTAACCGGCACTAAGAAATCAGATTCATCTAGAGCCAGTGTTTAATCTACTGATTTGTCGTAACATTATTAAATATGAAAAATCCTAACATTTCATTGGCAAAGTAGTAACGCAATGGGTAGGATCTGCGTTACCAGTAAATTTAATCAGGTGGCATGTTGTGTTTTATTTTAAACAGGAGACAGATACTAATTCAAGATAGAAAATAAGTAAAAAAAAATTCTGATGTGTTACATTCACATACCTTTCTCTACCTATTAGCCTTCTTTTCATATAGCTTCTACAAACTATTCTTAAGAGAGCTTTTTCTTCCTTCATTGTGTTCCACCCAAAAAATTCGATACCGAGATTTCACCGGAAATACTTTTTTGAGGTCCCCTGAGCCCCCCCAAAAAAGTACTTTTAGAAAAAGATCCGTGTATGTAAACAGCATACCTCAAAATCGAAAAGTACAATAAATAAATAGTTGTTTTTGACAAAATCCGCGCTCCCCAAACTATCGGTTACATGGAGCGTTTTTAAAAAAAAATTATTTTTTCAAAAATGTTCTAACGATTTTGATTAAAATACAATACATTTTAGATATTTCCATGGGAAATAAAATGCATATCTTGAATTTTCTGGAATGTTTTCTGAAATCCTTCAGTCATTATGACTTTTGAATAACTGATAAGCCGTAAGAGGTAGAGAAAATCTTAGTGCACAAAAAATGTAGATCTCGTTAAAGCGCACAGTTTATGCAGAATACAATTTATTTTGGAATAATCCATTTTCGAGCTATTCCTTGTTATTGGTTTGAATTTCAAATAAGTATACTTTTTACTTTTTCTACTACGTATAGTAAGTATGGGAAGTATTGTATTCCACCCAAAAATTCGATACCGAGATTTCACCGGAAATATATGTTTTGAGACCCCCTGAATCCAAAAAAAACATGTTTGGAAACATGTTCGTGTGTGTGTGTGTCTGTGTGACTGTGTGTGTGTCTTTGAACAGCATAACTCAGAAACGAACAGTCGGATAAACACCAAACTTGGTATTTAGGTCCAGTATCTTCCAGAGATACGACACGAAGGTTTTCAAGAAAATCACCCCTCCCCAGATTACCCTTTACAGGAACATTTTTCGAAAATTTTAATTTTCTCAAAAATGGCTCTAACGATTTTGATGAAAATATCATATGTTTAAGATATTTTCATGACAAATAAAATATATATCTCGAATTTTCTGGTAATGTCTCCAAAAGTATTCTTCATTGTGAACGACTTTTGCATAGCTGGTAAACCATAAGAGATTGACAAACTTTTACTATACAAAAAATGTAGATCGCGTCAAAATACACAATTTATGTGATATACTTTTTTGTTGAGTGAACCATTTTCGAGATATTGCTTGTTATTCCCTTAAATTTTCCAATACTTGTACTTTTTCTGAAATGGGAATTCGTTATTAATTTTTTTTTGTCCTGGTAATGCAAAGAGAATGGAATACTCTGCTCTTAAAATATTTGACTATCACTTAAAGCCTACCAATTCCCTTGCATCTACAAGAAAATTAGCAATAAGATTAACATCTCGATTAACATAAAGCATATGGAGAATAAGCGTTTGTAAAAATAGTTTGTACAAGAGAAGAGAAAGTCATGTGAGTGTAACAAATCAGATTTTTTGTCAATGTTAAATCGCTAGTTGCCTTTTCTTTTATTCTTTTTTCTTTCTTTCTGTTCTTGTCATCATGCACAGAGTATGGAATTTCAAGTTCATCACATAGCGATATGTTCTTTAAAAATCTGACAATCACTTTATGAATGCTTCAAAACGAAACGTGTATGTCCGCAATGAAAGTTTATCTGCCTTAACAAGAAGTAGACAGAAGAATAATCTTTTGTAAGAACAGTTTGTAGAAGAGTGAATTAGAGAAAGTCATGGGAGTGCAACACAGGTTTTGTTTCTACAGTATCCACATCACGTTAATCGGGATGAGCCTTTACACGAGTAGCTTCGTTATACATTTCGTTGTAGGTACAAGAGGAACAGTCAAATGTTTAAAGTGCTGGCATAGAAACGTCCTATCCTTTCCATGATATGGCGAGAGAAACCTGAATAGCGGCAGCGCTTTAAAAATTTACTAGGTATGCAAATGTAATGAATGCAATACAATAAAAGTGGATATGTCGTCAATGGCTGATGCCACTAAAAGTTATTTGAAATAAGTTATCTTTTGTGTAGTACATTTTTGTCTATCTCTTACCTGTATGATTTAACAGTTATACAAATAATACAAAATTCCTTCCGAATGAATGGGAGTTCACAGGCTAATCCCAGAAAATTCAGAATCTTTTATTTTTCATATATCTTAAACACATGGAATTTCTATCAAAATAATTTGAGCAATTTTGGGGAAAATCGAAACTTTCAAAACATTTTCAATGTAAGGACTACTTTGGGTTGTGGAGATTTTCTCGAAAATCTTCGTATCATATCTTTAGAAGATACTGAACCTAAATACAAATTGAGTCTTCATCGGATTTTTTGTTTTTGAGTTATAGTGTTCACACACACGCGCATCTTTTTTATGATTGTAATTCAAGGGACCTCAAAACATGTATTTCCGATAAAATCTTGACATTGAATTTTTAGATGGAGTGTATAGTTTGCCTACTTGTTGCAATCACGTATTAGAGTGGTAGTGGTGGTATTTATTAAGTACCTAGTATTACATTAATTGCATAACACAGTCACATGGGTCATAAGACCGTGCATGCTCTCTAGAAAAATACCTGGTCTGTATACGTGACTTGCAGTATCGACCAGAAAACAATTATTTTTTTATAATCACCGCACTATATACATACATATAAAATTGAAAAAACACTCTGAATCACACACTCAGACACACACACACACACACACACACACACACACACACACACACACACACAGTCGCGCACAAGTACTCAAGCACCACATATGTTTAAAGAAAAATTACATACACACCTTATCTCTTAGTACACGTACTTCCATTAAGTATGTGCCCAAGCTTGGCCAGTTTTGGCTGTTTAGAATCATGTCCCAGCATGCTGTCCTCCGTCTGTTGGAAGCCAAAAATACTTCCGGTAATAGTTTTTTCCTAATACCCTCCCTCTGCACGCATGCTGCCAAAATATGCGCCCAGTAGAGAAAGCAGAAAGATCCATTGGTCTAGAATCTATGCGCAAAAATAAAGAAAGTTTCCCACCGGCTACTATAGGTCTATCAACCTTTCAGTAAAATGAGTAAAGACTGGCATTATTCTTTATGAGTAATGCATTTCTAGATTTAAGTAAGCCAAAGGAAGGGATTGCGCAGCAGTCTTGGCGTGACTGATTCAAGTCACCTTAATTTTGCAGAAGGACATGAAAAGTTTTGTTCATTAGTGACGTCCATTTAATTTGCTTCCTGAAGGCTATCGGTGAAGACGTTAATAATTTCCAATATCCGAGGGCTGTTCTTTACAATTGGTCACCCAGTTCATTATTACTTAGTCTCTTGGTGGCGGCTTGCGTGTCCACGTCTCGTTAGGACCCCACAGCTCCTTCACTCATTACGCCTCGCGTTATTTCTTTGTCTTTTTTCGATTCCTGTTCTTTCTTTTCATTGCCTTTTGTATTCCCCCTCCCTCCTCCATCCCACGCTCGCTCAGACCATTGCCGTTTTTTTTCTATGGGAAATGCCATGCTTTATAATGTAGCCAGCACTTGCATTATTTCAGTGACGTTTCAAACGCCCATCACTCTGACCGCCTTTCCTCGAAATTTGTCATATTAATCACGGCATTGCATGCAGTAATGACAATGCCGTAGCGCTGCTAATATTCCTTCTGCGTCCGTTATTTTTTTCCACTTCGGTTGCTTTCTGTTCTTAGCAGTGGCGTAGCCGAATCTCACAGAGCTAAACTGGCCATTTATGTCTCAAGTACGCAAAATGAGCCCGCTATAGCTTTTGCGTACATGGTGCATACAATAATTTTTACTTTCTCTACTACGTATAGTAAGTAGGGGAAGTGTTGTATTCCACCCAAAATTTCGATACCGAGATTTCACCGGAAATATATGTTTTGACATCCCCTGAATCCTAAAAAAGCATTTTTGGAAACATGTCCGTGTGTGTGTCTGTGTGTCTGTGTGTGTGTCTGTGAACAGCATAACTCAGAAACGAACAGTCGGATAACCACCAAACTTGGTATTTAGGTTTAGTATCTGCCAGGGATGCGACACGAAGGTTTTCAAGAAAATCTCCCCACCCCAGAGTACCCTTTACATGGAAGATTTTTCCAAAATTTTAATTTTCTCAAAAATGCCTCTAACGATTTTGATTAAAATATCATATGTTTCAGATATTTTTATGACAAATAAAATGTATATCTTGAATTTCCTGGGAATGTCTCCAAAAGTATTCTTTATTGTGAACGACTTTTGCATAACTGGTAAACCATAAAAGATAGACAAAATTTTGCTACACAAAAAATGTAGAGCACGTTAAAAAACACAATTTATGTCATATACATTTTTTTGTTGAGTGAACCGTTTTCCAGATATTGCTTGTTATTCCCTTAAATTTTTCAATACTTGTTTTCTAAAATGGGAATTCGTTATTCATTTTTACTTTCTCTACTACGTATAGTAAGTAGGGGAAGTATTGCATTCCACCCAAAAATTCGATACCGAGATTTCACCGGAAATACATATTTTGAGACCTCCTGAATCCAAAAAAAGCATTTTTGGAAACATGTCCGTGTGTGTGTCTGTCTGTCTGTCTGTGTGTCTGTCTGTGTGTCTGTGAACAGCATAACTCAAAAACGAACAGTAGGATAAGCACCAAACTTGGTATTTAGGTTCAGTATCTTCCAGAGATGCGACACGAAGGTTTTCAAGAAAATCCCCCCACTCCAGACTACCCTTTACATGGAACATTTCCCGAAAATTTTAATTTTCTCAAAAATGGCTCTAACGATTTTGATGAAAATATCATATGTTTAAGATAATGTCATGAGCAATGAAATGTATATCTCGAATTTTCTGGGAATGTCTCCAAACGTATTCTTCATTGTGAACGACTTTTGCATAACTGGTAAACCATAAGAGATAGACAAAATTTTACTACACAAAAAATGTACATCGCGTTAAAATACACAACTTATGTCATATACATTTCTTTTGTTGAGTGAACCGTTTTCGAGTCATTGCTTGTTATTTCCTTAAATTTTCCAATACTTACACTTTTTCTCAAATTCGTTATTCATTTTTTTTGTCCTGGACATGCAAAGAGAATGGAATGCGCCACATATCAACCAGCGTTAAAATATTTGACTATCGCTTAAAAGCTACCATATTTCCCTTGCATCTACAAGAAAATTACCAATAAGATTGACATCTCGATATCTCGATTAACATGAAGCATATGGAGAATAGGCGTTTGTAAAAATAGTGTGTACAAGAGTAGAGAAAGTCCTGTGAGTGTAACACATCAGATTTTTTTATCTTGGATATGCAAAGAGTTATAATCTGTGGCAAAAGGAATGGTGCTGCACCTAGCAACCAGCTATTAAGAGATATGTATGTGCTTAAAGGCTACTGTTTTTCTACATTGCCCTTGGAAATATATTTTCCCTTACATCTACAAGAAAATTAGCAATAAGATAGACTCTGCAAATGTTTATCTCGATTAACATGAAGTAGATGGAGAATAAGCGTTTGTAAACATAGTTTGTACAAGAGTAGAGAAAGTCATGTGAGTGTAACACATCAGATTTTTAGTAAAAGATCTCTAAATTATACTAAATAAAATAAATGTAATATAATTATGTATAAATATAAAAGGCATAGTCAGTCATTTGTTGACATACTCTCACATTCGGCTGAATCATACCAAGTCTGCTAGGAAGCGTTGACCGTAGCAATACGAGATTTTACGGGCGTAAAAGGAAGGTAGTGCTTATTCTGAGCGCTCGTTTCTAAACAACAAGCTTGCGACTGAAAATATTGGTAAAAATCCCGAGAAAGTTTCAATCCGAGCCAGAAACGTTGAATCGGGAGCTGCTGCCAGCAAAATCTCGCAGCATTGCATTTAAAGACTGGTGCAAAGTAAATAGTGTTTCTCTTCGCTGTCATCTGGATTTTTTTTTATTCCGCCGCGATAAGTTCCAATGATAACTTTAGCAGCCTAGTACCATTTTTCGGCGTGCTAATAGTACAACAAGCGTCTTCTAAAAATACATTTTTGAACTTGTGCTACTTCAAAATGATATGAAAAATAATGTATAAATTGCAGTAAAATGGATTAGAGCCTTATTCCAGGCAGTAAACATTGACAATTAAAGAGTGAAATACAATTACGTGCTAACCTCAGCCCCGATGGAAGTCGGAGACGGGAGTGTGGACTCGCCAAGAGGTGGCCATACCCACTAAAACCTCCTCCACCGGAAGGAAATAAGGACGAAGGAAAAAGAGGAATTCGTGAGTGAAATTGATGTAGTATCGCTGTATGCACCTGCTTATTCGTGGTATATTGGCCGACCACAGAGGGCCTAAGGTAAGGTGACCGGTGCTAGCATGACAGAGGCCCTTCTTACGCCCTTGAGGATTCAGGGTGAGGCAGTAAAGGAGTGTTGTGTGATAGGATGCGAGGAGTAAGGTGCGGATTACTTGGTTCTCCGACATCTACGATGTTGATTAGTCGGAGCTTCCTCAATCGGGCGCGTCTTGGTGTTCTGGCTGTCTCGGAGAAAGAACGTCATCCAGGGTTGTCTAAAAGTCTGCTATCTCCTCTCTGAACAGCCTTCTGACGGCGAGATAGTGTTCATAGAAGAACGTCGGCATTGTTTGGAAGGGTTGGTATTAGCTTTGCATTATAGAGTATGGTTGCATTGTCTGACCAAAGCTCGGACAGTATCTCCTCTAGTTGGGCGAGTTTGGTCGTGATGTTGAGTATCTCCGCCTGTACATTCTCCAACTTCTGCAGGATCTCAGGTGGAGATTCACTGGTGGAGTTGCTGCTTACGGTTGCCAGCGCATGCAGAGCAGTAGGTGAAGAGAGCTGTGCTGTAGTGGTCATACCCCAGCAGGTTGCGCAGAAGCAGCGGCGACGAGTTAAATCGTGCTGCTGGCAGACAGACGTCAGGTCGGGTGCACCACAATAGTGGCACCGAGGCGGCCCAGTGTATCCCACCTCCATGTGCCCGTAAAGGCAGCAGCGTCGGCAGGGAGATGTCCACGTTGAGGAGTGCTGGCCTAAGAATTACAAACCGGAGGTGAGAGCAGCGTCGTAGCGTGCCTTGCTTCGAAAGACAAGGCGCACGAGAGGAGTTGACCACTTCCGTGACTGGCTTCTTGTTGCCTTCAGAACTGAAGTGGTGGTGCGGCCCACAACCATAGCCCTGAGTGTGGCTTTACCCTGGAGAAGCAGCGTAGAGAGAGGTTCTGTTGTCAGAGTCGTCTGGTGACGCTCAGATGGCGGCGTTGGCGCCTGGCTGGAAGTACCTTCTGCGGCCGTTGCCGGTTTAATCTCGGCGGAAGTCCCTGCTGTCGATGCAGCTCTGCTCTGTGGTTTTCTTCTTGCCATGGTGAGAAGAGTTCCTGTCTCCTCGAAGGCTCAAGACGAAGTGTGATGTGGTGGTCTCAAATACTAAAGATTTCAGCATCAAAGCAATGTTGCAAGTTTTCGGCAGTATTTTTAACGCTTAAATGATTTCAGTCAAATTATATAATATATAAATTCAATAACAGCCCGCCTTGATGCAATATGTATATGTAATAATTTGTAAAATGTATGTAACAGTCATTGTATATGCTTATATTATTGTGTCTATGCGTAATAATGTTATGTGAATGCATTACGTAATTTAATAATGTCGGAGCTGTGAGAAGTAGGTCAAAAGTTGCTAACAATGTGGTAACCTTGAGGCAATAATGAGTTTGAGAGTTTAAATCCTACTTGTGATTCTTGGAAGCAATAATGTAATTTTGAGACAATTTAAAAATAGCCAATCAACAACCAGAAAAAGCTTTAGGATAAATGCAGGTATTCTATTGGTGTAGGATTAGCCAGAGACTTGAAATACAGAAATTTACCAGTTTAGACGGTTGAAATCTATTCAGTTGCCTGCAGACAGTGCTTATAACTGGATGCGTTGCTTGTGCGTCCTCGAGGGATTTAATATGTATTCGTGTGAGACGAAAAAATCGTTTACGTGTTAAAAAGTGCAATTAATTAATTAAAGAATCTCACAGCTCTCTATATCAGTGAAGTGTTACTTAAATCGTATCAAGTATAAATAAAAGGAGTGAAGTAAAAATTATAATCTGTGTAAGCCTACATTCTTAGCCGCACCAAAACCCTGCCAAGAGAAACGTGTCTCTAACAAATACTGACGCAGCCGAGGCAAACATAAATATAATATTTAATGAAACACTAAAAATACATTTGGGGTGAAGGCTACCGGAAACTGTTTACTATAAGTGCGGTTGCAACTACTACAAGTGTTCGGCTCCCCAACAGTTGAAATATAATACAACTACTTCAAATTGACGCCCAAAGCGTGGTGCAAGTAACGTAACAAACCATCTCCTCAAATTGGCTTTCCATACGTGGGGCTGAAACTTACTTCTTCAAAGTACTTTAAATTCCCAGAATTTATTGCTAACAGCTATTAGGTTTAACTGTATTTATTCCTCTTCCATACTGTGTATAGGCACTAAACTGAAAAGTTGAATCAGATTTGAAAAATCTGATGTGAAACATTCACACACTTTCTATGCCTGTCAACAATAGATTCACATCCGCTATATATGACGTTATTCATAAATCCGGTTATGTTAAGATATATTTCTGCTTTAGAATAATTTCAAATTAAGCAATACGTGCGCAGTTACAACATGTGGAAACAATATTCAAATGTTTATTCGTGGTAACAGCTCTCGCAATGGAAAGAGCAACAAGGGGAGGAAAAAAGCAAGAACTGCAAGCATGTACACTAGATGAGGCTTAGGATGGAATATTTCGACGTGGAATGTTTCGTAAACGGCTTACACTACAAAAACGTTTTATACAAATTATGTATTTTAATAATCTCTATATTTTTTCCGATAGCAAGTTTTTGTTTCGGTTTAAGATTCCTTGTAAATCGAAGTTATTAAAAAATCAATCAAATAAAGGGGATTTTAGAGGACATTTGCGGAAGATTCAAGACGTATATTTTATTAATCATCCAAATAGGTATATTAAACATAGAGTATTTTAATCAAAATCATTAGAGCCATTTTGAGTAAATAAAAAATAAGAACATTTTTCCGTGTAAATGTTAGTCTGGGGCGCGGGAATTTTCTTGAAAATCTGCCTCTCCATCTTTTTACTTTCTCTACTACATACATTGTACGTAGAGAAGGTATTGCAATTCACCCAAAAATTCACCGGAAATACATGTCTTGAGGCCCCTTGAAGCCCCCAAGAAGAAAACATTTTAGAAAATGGTCCGATTACATGTATGTGTGTGAGTGTGCGTGCGCGCGCACGTGTGTGTCTGTGAAGAGCGTAACTCAAAAACGGCGTCAGAGGAATGCAAACTTGGTATTTAGATTCAGTACTTTCCAAAGAAGCGACAAGAAGATTTTCAAGAAAATCCCCCAACCCCAAACTACTCTTTACATGAGACATTTTTCCAAATTGTTTATCTTCTAAAAGTGGTTCTAACGAATTTGATTAAAATATCATACATTATAGATATTTATATGACAATTAAAATGTATATCTTTAATTTTCTTGGAATAGCCTGTGAAGTCCTCTTCATTCGGAAAGAATTTTGTATAATCTTGTATAACGGTAAACATTAAGCGATACTACACAATAAATGCTGATCTCTTTAAAACATACAATTTAGTTTTAGTAACTTTTTTGTGGCATCAGCCATTTCCGAGATATCCGCTGTTATTGGTTCGAATTGGTCAATACTGAGACATTCTTTTAAAGCCTCTCTATTATCAATTATTTCTCGCTATGTAATGGAAAGCCTATCGCATTTCAAGGCCAGCAAATATCGTCCAGTTATAAAACAATTGACTATCATTTTTCCCTTTGTAGCTATAACGAAATGTTCAATGCAGGTATTTCCGTAAAGGTTTATCTCGGTTAAAATTGAATTAGATTTCGTTAAATGCCCCACGTTGGGCGCCAATTTGAAGATGTTTTGTTGCTGCTACGTATGGTAAGCCAGTTTGAAGTAGGAGTTGTATTGTAGTTCAACTGTTAGGGAGCCGAACTTGAAGTAGTAGCAACCGCACGTATGGTAAAAAGTTTCCGGTAGCCTCCGCCCCAAATTTAAAAATATTAATTTTGTAATTTGACTGTTTCTTTAAATATTGTATATTTATATTTGCCTCGGCTGCGTCAGTATTATTGTTAGAGACATGTATTTCTTTGCAGGGAGTAGTGCGGCTAAGAATGTAGGCTTACACAGATTATAATGTTTACTTCACTACATTTATTAATCCTTGACACAATTTAAATAACACTTTACTGATATAGAGAGCTGTGAGATTCTTTTATTAAGTAGTTGCACTTTTTAACACGTAAACTATTTTTGTCTCACACAAAATACGTATTACATTTCTCGAGGACGCATCTCGCGTCCGGTTAGGAACACTGTCTACAACCAACGCGTCCGGTTATGAGCCCTGTCGACAAGCAACTGAACTTTGAGTTTGTAAATTTTGCTATATTACAGTTTCTGATTGGCTATAATCCAATAGAATACCTTCGTTTAATTAAAGCTTTTTCTGGTTGTTGATTGGCTGTTTTATGTACTGTCACAAAAATTACATTATTGTTGCTCCAAGAATGACTAGTAGCATTATTAAACATTCTAATTCATTATTGCCTCAAGACTACCTCATTGTTAGCAACTTTTAACCTATTATTCTCACAGTCCTACATTATTAAATTACGTAATACATTCACATTACATTATTACTCATGTATACAATAATATAAACATATACAGTGACTGTAATATGTACTTTTTATATATTGTTACATACACATATTGCATTATTTTGTTTTTTGTTTTTTTAAATTTATGGACGCTCTTTAACTACTATGGTCCTTAGCTACATTGGGCGTGAAAGACGGTAATTTTGCTCAGAGACCTCTTTATCAAGCTTAAGGTTCTTTTACGTGCCGTAAATCTACGACACGGAACCACCAGCTTTACTTCCCTTCCGAAGGAAGCCATGCTAAGGATTTTTACGCTCGAAAAAATCCATCGCCCTCCGCCGGGTTTGAACCCACGACCTTGGGAACTAGATGCTAGCACGGTACCACTAGTCCACGGAGGACGACATGTATATTATATAATTAGGTTGAAATCATTTAAGTGTTAAAAATACTGCCTCAAAATGAAGTAGATAGGAGAATAAAGTTTTGTAAGAATGATTAGTATAACCACTAATAAGGAACAGAGGGTAGAGAAGGTCGTTGGATATAACATAGCAGATATTTCTTATTGAGTTACGCCTTTCACAGCCTCAGACACATGCGCGCGCGTGTAGACATTATACTAAAGCTGCTTTTATTGGATTCAGAGAGTCTCTAAATGAGTATTTCCAGTAAAATCTGGATATCGAATTTTTGGGTAGAGTGCAATATTTCATTTACTTTTGGGTAAGTAAACATGCAATCAATGCGACGGCCGGGAATGGAACCACTCCAAGCCAGTTCAAGCGGCAAATACCGAAGACCTGTACCGATGCTATTTTAAGAATTGTGAAGGAACAATAATTAAATATAAGATGTTTTATTGTGACCTTGTGAGATATAATGTGTAAATTAAAAAGCTACGAGGTCATAGCATGTTTAGTTTGTTCTAACTAGTAAACAATATTTAAAGATATTTGTCACATAGTGTTGACGGTATGAAAGATAGGACGAAATATGTTTTATACTTTAAGTACCATCGATGTTATAACTACGAAATCATATTTATAAATATACATTAATTTTATAAATTCACTTCAACGCATGCTTGTAGAAATATAGTTATTTGTTTTCTGCTATCTGCTAATTTAGTGCATATCGTGTAGCCCAATAAACGACAACCATATGCAAATCCAGGGGACACAATTCAAACGATAAAAGCTTCAAAATTAGCAATATGAAAAGTTTTGTTTATTAGTGTATAAACACAAGTTGTATTTGTAAAGTCCAAACGTTAATATTTTATTGAAAATCATAAATTTTTAGTTTCGTATATGATTAGATTTCATGCTGACTTCATCTTGCGAAGTTCTATGTGTCAAGGTAAAGTTATTAATGTAGATAATCATGTGTAATAAGAAGGGACTCGGCGTTCTACGTTAGGAGAAACAAGCCCTTTCATAGCAGCTCTCAAACTTTAGTATTTTGTGCCCCCTTTTTACCTTGGATAATTTCGTCCCCCCTGCATAGTATAGGTAAGATAAAATAAAGATGATAAATTCATAATAGTCCCATACGTGGTAATATAAACTCGATTTGATAGCAATGGTCTATCGCTAACGCTATAGTGTCGATGTCAAGCTCTTTCCGTCCCCCCAAGGGGCGCGTCTCACAGTTTGAGAATCGCTTGTGTAGCAGGACAGTGTGACACTGATAAATCTGATGTGCAACACTCACAATATTTTCTCTACCCATTGCGTACCTATACCCTTTCTCTATACACGCGTATAATAAAATTGTAACCGAATGGTTTCTGGAATTTTCGATTTTGGATGAATTTCTATTTGAGTTACCTTGAAACAAAAAGTATAGTTGTGAGTGAGTGTGTGAGTATTTATGAAATTTAGTATGTAACTTTCAGGCCCCACTTAAAAATTGACCGTATAGCATATTACTTACCTGCCCAAAAGGGGTTTTTAATGCAGTATAAAACAAATCGAAATATGACTAATTTTTTAAAATCCCTGTATAAGAAAACTTTATAAAGTGTTGCACTTCTGCAAAGTTTTGTTACTTACGAAATCTTGATAGGTACATGATATAACAAACATTTGTGGTTACTAGTTATCCTGTACGTCTGAGGTGACGAAAAAGGGACTCGTGATTCATTTGGACTCGTAGGTGTCTTTCCCTCTCTGGCTGACTATCCATTTATTTTTCACATGCTGGTGAGAGTTGCATATTTAGTGACTAGCAGAAGAAAAACATTTTCGCTACCCCAGCTGTTCGTAAACCGATTACTGTTGAGTAGCAGTTCGATAGGATAGTGAGCATTTAAAGTAATAGGTACAGATTTCTGTACATCAAACCTTTTACTAATCTTTTAATGTTTATTAACACACCCAGTAGAAACAGTTTTTGTACGACTTTCAGAACATCATTTAACGTCTAACTTGCACAGAGAGAAGGAGAAAGAGGGTGAGAGGGAATGAACGTAATGAAGGAAAGAGTGAGAAAATGGGAGACAGGGTGAAAAGAGGGGGAGAGGGATGGAGAGGAGAAAGAAAAGGAGAAGAAGGAGAAGGTTGTAAGAGAAACAAGCTATGATGGAGGAAGAGAGGAAAGGGAAAGAGGGAGACAAAGAAAGAGAGAGAAGAGAAGGAAAGGGAATAGAAGAGAAGCGGAGAAGAGAAGAGAACAGAAGAGAAGAGAAGAGAAGAGAAGAGAAGAAGAGCCTTCGAATTTAGCGTAAGCCCACTTCCATGGTGTGGGAATATGTGTCTGCCTCATGTCAAGGAGTCCTCAATTCCAATCTCGGTTGAGCTGTTGCTTGTATAAGGCCTCTTCCAGGGTTTTCCATGTCCTCAAAAGACGAATATCGGGCAACTAGGTAGCTTCTCTACAGCGGGGCTCATTTGAACATCAATTCCTCCATTTCATTCGTTCACTGTCTGATATGACTTACCTAGCTACAGGACGTTAGATTAAAAAGAATGAATATCACAAACATGATATTTTAATCAAAACTGTTAGTTATTCTTGGGAAAATAAAAAATAACAAAAATTTTCTGTATAGAATTAATTTCATTTTAATCTTAGTGTTGAATACTTAAATATAAAGTTTGGTATACGTTCGACTTTTCGTCTCTCTCTCTCTCTCTCTCTCTCTCACACACACACACACACACACACACAAAGACACTCACACGGTCGCACCTTTTCTAACAACGCTATTTTCATTCAGTGGACATCAAAACGTGCATTTTCGTTAAAATCTCGACACCTAGATGCAGGTCGATATTAGTTGAGAACAGAATAACAGTCACATTTAATATTCGAACCATTGCTCTGCACTGGATGAGTTACTAAGATTTAGCCATAAGGAAAGAATGTAGCGGTTTGTGGTGTAGAACATCCTTCCCCTTCCTTTTACTTAAATTCTGCTTACGCTTCTTCGTTACAATAATTTGCCTTTCCGAATCTTTCTTTCCATCCCTTTCTTGAACTTGTCTCATCGTCTTTGGGGTTGTTACGAAAACTCTACTTTAGGGTTTCCGCTATCTAGGGTTTGAATTAACGAGGGTAAGCGGAGGGGTTGGATTTTCCCCATCCAGACTTCCCCCCTAAAGAAAGGTATCTTTTCACTCAGACTCTCTAAAACCCTACAAGTTCAATAAAATAAAACGGAGATTGTGTACCTCAGAAACACTGGTAACTACTGTTTTTCACTTAAACGCATGTCACTTTATTTCCTGAAGAGATATATAATCAGCATTATCCTTACCATTAACATCCCATCAACTTCTTAAACCAGTAAGAGTAGTGGTAGAGGTGATACGCTCGTAACAAATACTTGGAAGGTTACATTAAATAAGAAAAGTTCAATGCCACTACCGTGGACAGATTTTTTAAAACCTTATTTAAGCACTCAACTTTAACCCATATTCGATCAGCGTTAAAGAACGTTAGTCGACACAAAAACAATGATAAAAATAAAAGCATAAGAAGACATAATACGTATTTTTGTCAAACATGCCTTTCTTCACTAAAGACAGTAAGTGTTGCTTTCCACCCAAAAATCTATTTCGATATTACACCTGAATTCAGATTTTAAGTGGAGGAAAAAAAGAGGTTTCTGAATAAATATAAACTTTCGCATTTATTTAGGGAGGCTGGGTGATGGTGTCATACATAAACACGCAAAAAATTCCTTTACTTGGACAAATGTTTCTAAATTTATATTTTCAAAAAATGTATCTAACTATTTTACTGAAATAAAATGCATTTAATATATACCGTACATCATCTGATGATTAAGATATTTTAGAAATTCAGTTAAGGAAGTTATTAGTTAAAATATTTCAAATACGATAGGTATTAATTCGTAATTTGATCAGATTTTACTCTAGTAATTAACGCGTAAATATCTACATATTATATTATATAAAAGGTAATGGACAACATATTTATCGTTTGCAATTACTAAGATAAACAGATACAGGACTTCAAAGAATGTATACATTACATTCAGAGGCTCCGAATGTAAGTTGTATTGGCTGGTATGTCTTCAGTTCTGAATACTGTTATTAAGTCTCTTCATTCCTTTTGAATATGAGATACATAATTCGGAAGCTATAGGAAATAAACGAAAGCTTACCAATATACGATTTACGTAAAATTCTTATATGTTACACCCAATTACTATCTCTACATACCAACGTTTATGTTATATAGCTTCTACAATTTATTAAAAGACCACAACGTGTTGAAAAATACAAACCAATAACAGCGAATATTTGGAAAATGGAAAACGCCATAAACATTTTTTAAATGAACCGCGTGTCTTAAAGAGATCTACAGTTATGTGCAGTAACATTTCTTATAGTTTAACAGTTATACCAAATTAATAGAAACTGCTTCCGAATGAAGAAAACTACATACACTACTCCAAGAAAATTTAAGATACATATTTTATTTGATGTGCAAATATCTTAAATATATAGTATTTTAATCAAATTATAAGAGCCGTTTTTGAGAAAATAAAAAATAACGAAATCGTCTCATATAAAGAGTTGTTTTGGATGGGAGGGATTTCATGAAAACCTTCGAGTCGTATCTTTGGAAGATACTGAAGTTAAATACCAAATTTGGTGTTTATTCAACATTTCGTTTTGGAGTTATGCTGTTCACAGGCACACTAAAACACATATACACAGACTCACACATAAACACACACACGGATCTTTTCCTAAAAATACTATTTTTTGGATTCATGAGATTTCAAAACGTGTATTTTTGGTGAAATCCTGACACTGAATTTTTTGGTGGAATGTAATACTTCCTCTGCATACTATGTAAGTACATAGTGGAAAAAACAATATTCGCTGTTGTTGGTAGGCCTTCCCATACTTTAACTTTTAACAGGAGTCGTTAAAAGCTCGTAAATAATTGGAGCAAATGGGTCCCAGTGACCCCCCTTCTTAATTGTTTTTCTTGGGCCAGTTCCATTGAATATATCGAAAGTATTTTATTTAAAAGTTGGTTACATTTAATTAGAATAGACATAAATTGTTAAAGACAAAAAACGTGCAGTTTTAAAATATTTAAAATGGATAACATTTATATTGAACTTTTTCACATTCTGTCCTTTCATATTCAAAAGTAAATTGGATACGAATAATGTAATACAATTTTCTTCAAAATAAGGTAATTGACATATGAAATGGTAACAACAAGAGAAAAAATTTTGCAAATGGTTGGAGACGCTTACTACAAATAGGTTTTTTATATTTCTTACAAAATTGTGAAGTTTTTCTGTCCGCTTTCTATGGGCAAATGTAACACCTCTTCCTTTTAGACTTTTGAACGAGTAGCTGGTCCTCAGTTCGTGATTCTGAGGTTCCGGTGGACGGTAATCTCCCAAGATATCACCAATTAGGATTCTTAGTGATAATGGTGTTCTGGTATGATGAAGATGTGGCAGTACAAGTCTCCTTGCTAAATCTTTCATGAAGTTTATTCATTCAATATCCTTATAATCTTCTTTGCTTTGAAAGAGTGTACATGAATTCACTGCAGCCATACGTAACATGACATTAAAGATAGTCATTGAATACCTACGAGTGCCGCGACTTGTGCTGTAGTTTGCGCACTTCTTATTCTAAAGAATCCATCCCTCCTTTTGTCAGGTTATAGTACGAAACTATTTCTGGCTTAATTGTATCCGGATCAACTGCTGAAATCACTGCCCTGCTCTTCTTAGGAACGTACGATGCCACTGTCATGTCGTTTGTATAACCTTCTGAACGACTCCTCTTAGGAAGAGAAGCTGATGGAATTTCCGCTTTACTATTCCTAAGAGAACAACATTTTTCAATTATGCCACAAATTCCATTGAAGAAAACTAACTACCTCAAGTTATATTATGATTAGACCCATAATTGGCTGGGACCAATTTTGTTGACTTACTTAACTTCTGTGCACTTTCGTCTAATCCTTTTCCATAAGATCCTTTTCCCGAATAAATGTATGCATTGTAATCATAGCTATTTCTGGCATCTGTCATAATCGATGTTTTAATTTGCAACGACCTCTGAAGTCTACAAATAATTCATCGATGCACCTGTCTAAAATTACTTTGAAAATGTTGTATTGATTTATCAAAAATACCTGAAATGTCTGCTGCTGGGTAAACATTTCTTCTTTCTTCTCTAGTAGCAGAGTCATCAAAACGCAAACATGACAGCAAGAACAAGAAGCGTTTGATAGACATAGCACTACGAAATATGCCCCGGCCAGTGCCATCTGTGGCAAACATTGATAAGGCATCTTCATGTCCCGATTTCAATACTCCACCATATAACAGAGACCAAGGAATGCTAGAAACTCCACTCCACAATGATTCTGGAGATAACTTTTATCTTGATCCATATATTTCTTAGCCATAGACATGTTTTCATTAGTTCTCATCAGAATTTCGTTTTGGATATCTTCGGAGAAGAGACTGCAAAATATATCTTCAGAAGAAGGCGACTGCATTTCTTTTAGAAGTCACCGTAATCCTAGAAATGTTTTAATAATGTTGCAAGCGCGGGTTCTTACTGCTTTTTCTACCATTGACCATGTAAATCAATTTTGGCAGAGTAATTCTCTCACTGCTTAATTCCCCATGCAATTCAGTTCGTTCTGTTTCTGTATCACCTAACTGGAAGTTGTTTCTACATTACTGTTGTCTACGTTCTGATCATTGTCTGACTCGTGTTCACTTTCAGTAATCATCAATATTACTTGCTAATTCCTTTAAAGTTAACACTTTACAAAACCAGGGAGAGGAGGGTCATTTACAGACATTTTCTCAATGTTCTCCAAACTGGCTATTGCAACCTGAAATACAATTATGTTATTTAAAGCATTAAATAATCTTAAATAATCTTGATAGTTATGTTATTAGCAATCCCTAATCATTAAAAATATGAAAACAGACAACTTACTTAAATGGAGCAGCTGGGTCCTCAAGTATCCTTCCGCAAACTGACAGTGACGAATGTTCAACACTGAACAACGTACTAGTCTTAATGGTCAAGTAAAATGAGGAAGCTACTGATGAACACATGGCGCTAGTATTGCGGGTAACCAATATAAGATTTAAAATCTGAGCGTCGGGTCCTCTTGACCCGGCTTGCTCCAGTTGAAGGTTAAGGAATGCGCTTTGAAATGTCAAGTGATATGATGACATTAAATACTATGATCATATCCACATCATTTTTAATTAAATTACTGTTTTGTCATCTTGTAAAAATGAAAGGGGATGAGGCTCAAACCGTGACGAAGAAGAAAAAGTAGAAGAAAACTGAATTTTACTCTATTATTACCCAAATGTAACAATTTCTTCCGAGAATTAACCATGATTAGGGGAAATTAGATGTAAAACAACCATGCTATTGCATGGATAATTCCTAGAATAGCTTGCAAATAAATGCTAATAAGCACAGAAAGTCATGTGATTGTTGCACATCATACTCACCGATTCTAAAGCTAAATATTCCTTAGAGATTCAGTTTCAGTTGTTACATAAGAGGCACCGGAATTAAGGTAATTTTAGTGGGAGAGCTTAAAACCGGCTTAAAAATTTTGGATTTAAAATGAGACAAATGAAGAAGATTTTTTTTAGAATTTTTGTTCACTTAAATATAAACCTTTTACATAACTTCCGTAAATTATGTAGTCAAAATGTAATGTTTGCCTTATCAATAAAGCGATGAAAACCGCGAGGTTTGGTAGAAGCGTGTAGGAGACACATACAGAACTCGATAAATGCTAATTACCTTATAGATGAGAGACAATAATGTATAATGAGGTTAAAATAATGGCCAAGTGTTTCTCGGCAGAAGCATCAATGCAAATTAACATTTGGCTCCACATTAACTCGTATTTATTGGCCAGTTCTTTATCGACCAGCGAGATGGCTCCGCGGTTACGTATGAGGCTCGCATACAGGAGGTCCGCGGTTCAAATCCCGCCAGGACCGTCCTCCCTGATGTGTTTTCCAGGCTTTCCTCAGTCCTCGTAACTGGCAAATGCCGGGGAGGTACCCTAAACTTACTTTCGTTCTGAAATATTATTTCACTGCATGTATCTCGATGTACACCGCCTGTGGTGCCGCATGTAGTAGGAAGAGGCATTTAACATTACTGAAAAAATCTGATGAGTTACACTCACATGACTTTCTCTACTCTTGTAAAACTATTTTTACAAACGCTTATTCTCCATATGCTTCATGTTAATCGAGATGTTAATCTTATTGCTAATTTTCTTGTAGATGCAAGGGGAATATGGTAGGCTTTAAGCGATAGTAGAGCATTGCATTGTCTTTGCATGCCCAGGACATAAAACAAAAAGAATAACGAATTCCCATTTGAAACATAGTATAAGTATTGGAAAATTCAAACAAATAACAAGGAATATCTCGGAAATGGTTCCCTGGACAAAAAACAAATGTATATGACATCAATTATGTGTTTTAACCAGATACACATTTTTTCTGTGGTTAAGTTTTTGTCTATCTCTTACGGTTTACCAGTTATGTAAAATTCATTCGGAATGAAGACGGCATTTGGAGACATTCCCAGAAAATTCAAGATATGCATTTCATTTGCCAGGAACGTATCTTAATCGTATGATTTTTAATCAAAATCATTAGAACCATTTTTGAAAAAATCAAAATTTTCGAAAAATGTTCCATGCAAATGGTAGTCTGTGGTGAGGAAAATCTTCGTGTCGCATCTTTGAAAGAAACTGAACCTAAAGACTAAATTTGTATTATCTGACTTTTCGTTTTTGAGTTATGCTGTGCACAGACACACATCCAAACAGACAGACAGACACACACGGGCCATTTTCCAAAAATGCTTTTTTATATTCAGGGACCTCAAAACATGTATTTCCGATGAAATCTCGGTATCGAATTTTTGGCTGGAATGCAATACTTCCCCTACTTACTATACGTAGTAGAGAAAGTAAAAAGTTGTCAGCGTTCTCGTGGAGAAGACTGGACTAAATGAGCCATCTGTTACACCTCTAATAGGAGGTTCAGAGAATGAAGTAATGCAACTAAGTGCACCGATAATAGCAACTCCAGGATAAAGGCATCTAAGTAACCCAGCAAGAACAAGAAAACGTCAGTTGATCGCACTACACACGGGCATCCATTTTAGGTTGATTTGTGAAGGAGGAGTTGTATTATATTTCAACTGATGAGGAGCCAAAAACTTGAGATAGTTTCTTGGAGTGTTCGCCCCATGTACGATACAAAGTTTCCGGTGGCCTTCGCCCCAAGTGTACTTTCCGGTGGCCTTCGCCCCAACGTTTAGGAATCAACTTTGTAATTTAATGTTTTTTTTTAAATATTATCTATATTTATGTTTGCCTCGGCTGTGACAGTATTAATTTATAGAAACACGTATCTCTTAGAAGGGGGTGATGCGGCTAAAGAATGTAGGCTTACAAAAATTATAATTTTTACTCACTCCTTTTATTAATCCCTCATAATTAAATAACACTTCACTGGTATAGAGAGCTGTGAGATAATTTATTAATTACTTGCACTTTTTAACATGTAAACTTTATAATATTCTCGCCGTAATGAATTTTATGTCTAACACTGGATACGTACCGAGCAAATGAACTGCTAAGGTCGCCTTCTAGCGATTGGTGTTTACCGCTTAAATGTGTAAATTTCTCTATTTCAAGTCTCTGATTGGCTAATTTTACTCCAATAGAATACTTTTTTAAAATATTACATTATTGTTCAGCTAAACAGTAGCATTATTAAACTTTCCAATTCATTATTGCATCAAGGTTACCTCATTGTTAGCAACTTTCGGCTTCTATTCTCACAGCTCCTACATTATTAAATTACGTAATACATTCACATAACATTGTTATACATGTACACAATAATATAAACATAATGCAATGACAGTTGCATAAATTTTATATATTATTACATACACATATTGCTTTAAGGCAGGCTGTTATTTTTTATATTATATAATTAGACTGAAATCATTTAAGTGTTAAAAATACTGCCTCAGATTATAATTCTTTCGCCTTAAAATGGACCCTTTCTATCACAGGGAGAAAACAATATGCAAAAATAGAAACGTCTTTATTTAATACGTTATCAATAAAATTCACTTAATCTTGAAAGTCAAATTTTCATTAAGAAGACCTCCCTGTTGCACCCAGTATGTCTTGGTGGTTGTGAGTAGACAGCTACGCTGCTTAAACTGAGAAACAGTAAGCATGATATTTTATTCGCTTAACGTATTAGTTTCTTCTGAACATTACATTCATTACATGCATTCTAAACATTACCACAATCAGTAGATGAAGCCATTATCAAAAAATCGAGCTATAATAAGGGTTTCTTTATACTGTTACTCAGTATTTCAAGAATCGAGAGACAACAAGGGATCCCAACCTTTATAATCAGCGTTTGCTTTGCTTCGGTTAAAGATTTTTACATGCACTGTTTTATCAAGGAATAAAGTATTAATACTTCCAATATTCCTCCGGCTGCATACCTATCAGTGAACACCAAATAAAAGGAATGAAAAGCGAGGCAAAACGTGTCATTCGGAAATAAACAATAAACTAGGTCGAAAGGAATCAATCCTGTTTTCTTGTGTGTTCATCCTATCCCAAGCACACCATTTAGGTAATACACATATTTTAGGAAGAAATCAAAGCAAAGGAGCTGATTAAAAGTTTAGTAACTTTTAGGACGGTGGAGTATATCAGAATTGCGGCCAGCGTTAGACTACGATAACTGCGCTACCCCCGGGGAGAAGGATAAGACGAGGGAGGAACTAGATCTAATAGCATCAGGCACAACACAGGCGGAATCCCTAACGTTTCCAGATGTAGCATCCTGCCGCCGCCGCCCCCCTCAATGTCTCTTATCCTTACGGACAGGTTCACACAAAGAATTCTCCTCAAAGCCTATCCTTAATCAAAATGGTCAGGTTTAGCAGAGGGTGTACACCAGACACCAAGGAGCACGACCATCGCCAAATGTCGCACATCGCCGTCCAGAGCCCCTGGCTCCATAGCCCTGAAGAATAAAGAAGGAATTGAAATACGAATATTCGAAGTGCCTCACAGTCAGCTAAGTATTACTGACCAGAAAAATCTGATGTGTTACACTCACGTGACTTTCTCTACTCTTGTACAAACTATTTTACTAACCTTATTCTCCATATGCTTCATGTTAATCGAGATATTGAGATGTCAATCTTATTGCTAATTTTCTTGTAGATGCAAGGGGAATATGGTAGGCTTTAAGCGATAGTCAGATATTTTAAGAGCTGGTTGCTATGTGGAGTATTCCATTCTCTTTGCATTACCAGGACAAAAAAAAATATCTCGAAAATGGTTCACTCAACAACAAAAAATGTACATGACATAAACTGTTTATTTTAACGCGACCTACATTTTTTGTGTAATAAACTTTTGTCTATCTCTTAAGTTTTACCAGTTATGTAAAAGTCGTTCACAATGAAGAATACTTTTGGAAACATTCCCAGAAAATTCAAGATATACATTTTATTTGTCAAGAAAGTATCTTAAATATGTGATATTTTAATCAAAATCGTTAGAGCCATTTTTGAGAAAATTAAAATTTTCGAAAAATCTTTCATGTAAATGGTAATCTGGGGTGGGGGGATTTTCTTGAACACCTTCGTGTCGCATCTCTGGAAGATAATGAACCTAAATACCAAGTTTGGTGTTTATCCGACTATTCGTTTCTGAGTTATGCTGTTCACAGACAGACAGACAGACACACACACACACACACACACACACACACACACAGACACACACACGGACATGTTTCCAAAATTTTTTTTTTTGATTCAGGGGTTCTCAAAACATGTATGTCCGGTGAAATCTCGGTATCGAATTTTTGGGTGGAATACAATACTTCCCCTACTTACTCTACGTAGTAGACAAAGTAATAAACGATAGTAGATAGAGAAAATCGTGTAAAACTAACAATAAGATTTTTTAAGAAAATAAGGATAATGGGAAATTTAAATCTATAATTTTGCTACTGGAAATAAAAATCACGAAATGACTAACACAAAATCAAAGAAACGCTTAAGAGAAGCACTTGATATAAATATCAAATGTTTATATTCAAAGTCCTTGCATTTCTCTGTAATATTTAAAGTAAGTTTCCTGAAGATGTTCTTTTATAGATTTATCAAGTTTTGAAAAAATTACTTAAATATGATTCCACTTTATGAGGTTTTAAAATAATTAGTGCATGAATTAAAATAGTATGCTATGTTGTAGTTTTGGAGACTGTTTTCTGTCATTTTTATAGTATCCTGTATTACTTTTTTCAGATTTCAGTGGAAGTGTAGGTCTAAACTTTTCACAGTTTGTAAATTTGTACGTGGTACATCATAATCTGTCAGATTAATCTATCTGTCGTCAGTGAACTTAATGGAAAGTTCGTGTGTTAATATGTGTTCAGAAACAATAAAACAATAGGTAAAGCTTTATTTTGAACACCTCACCTTCAGTGGAGGACGGAATTATGTCCTTATGACATACTGCGTGTACAAAGTAATATATGTTATAAAGCTCGATGGTAGATAGGTGGGTACTATGTGATCATATTTTATTAATAAACCCAGAAAAGCTTTGTTCCCATGATAGAGTCTCTAAAACATGGAGGAGGACGCAGGCAGTAAGGATTACAAAAGATAGGAAAGATGACGGAAGAGAAAATGCTGTAAGTAAACAGATGGCATTTTTTAATACCTGATAAATTATTAGAAATACATACCGCCAACTTCGATACATTTTGTGCATCGCATGATTATGTGATGTCAACAGAGTTCAAATTCTGGTACGCGGCCTGAGTGCGGAAAACTACAGGATACTTGTCAGGACGTTTGTTGCTGCTTCACTAATGTCATCGTATCTTGGAAACTGGTGTGGGTGGATGATGCCTATTGGAGTTACGTTGTTGATAATGTCGGTAAGCTCTCTTGCATTCCCTTGGCCTTCCCCATAGATAAGAAGCATCTCGGTTTTCCCTATAGAAATAATACAGTAAGCACTACCGTTGGTTGTAGATATGGTGAAGAATGTTGTGTATCACGTAACAATTTATGCACTACCATTGGTAAGCAACGCTTAACCGATGAATGCGACGTTTACTGCTTGTCGCGGTGTCTATGGTTTATTTACCTGCAGTCATCCCCTTCCCTTTGCGGAGGCTCTAGTGCATAAAGAGATTCTGGACATGAGTTTATAAATACAGGGTTATTCATAACTCAATGTCACAGTTCGGAAGTTTGTTGTGAAATAAGTACTTGACATATCAGTGTGAATGATATACCAAATGAAAGACAATCTCTCAAAGTTTGTTTAGTATACCTTACAAAGGTTCAACGTGTGTGCCTCTGGTTACACGTGAGACATCCAGGTGATAGTCCAATTCCGCCCACACCTGCACCAGCATGTCACGGTCGATCTTAACTATCGCTCCTGTAATACGATCTCGGAGGTCCGTCAGGTCAGGTGGAAGTGGTAGAATGAACACCCTAATCCTCCACATATCTCCAGAGAAAGAAATCGCATGGGCTTAAGTCCGGGCGGCCACTGAAACAATGCGACGTCATTGTCAGCATTTCGTCCAATCCAACGTCGCAGTAAGTTCTGGTTCAGCTACGCGCGCACGAGTCTATAGAAGTACAATGAGGCCCGTCCTGTTGGAAAACGAAGCCACCTGTTAGTTGCGGCATAAGCCATTGTTGTAACATGTCCAGATAAATGAAGAAAAAGGGATCGTAAACCTTGTCCTTTGACAGGGCGCAGGACACGTTGATCTTTGGGGAACCTCGCACATGCTCGACTATCACATTGGGTTTGGGTTCCCCAAATGCGCACGTTGTGACGGTTCACTTTCCCGACAAGTCAGAGGTTGCTTCGTCGCTGAAGACGAGTCTGTCACCAAAATCATCATCTGACATCGCAGTCTGCATGTCGATGCCAAATTGTTGCAAACTTCCTTGTCACCACCTGTGAGCGCCTGCAGGAGTATTAGTTGCTTGCGAAGAATCCGTCACACAGTCGGCTGAGACATTCCCAGCTGCAGACTTGCACGATTTGTCGATTTCTGAGGGCTGTGCGCAAACATCTCACGAACACTGTAACAGTGGCGTCTGACGGTCCCGGTCTTCCGGGTCGTTTAGGTGGACACAGACAACCAGTGCGCTCGAACGTTTCATACCACCTCTTGATGGTCCTGTGATCTGGCGCATCCTTGCGAAAACGAGTGCGAAATCGCCCCTGAACAGTCACAGTAACCTCTGTTTTCGCAAATTGTATCACTTAAAGCGCTCTCTCGTTGTCTGCGAACGTCATTGTGTACACTCCTGTCGCTTAGCGACCAACCGCGTCACCACAACATGTGTGCTTCATTTGACACAAACTTGGAGAGCTTCCGTTTCCATACATGATTCGGACTTGCACGTCTCATACATCACGCACAAGATGTTTTCCAAATGTAACACTGACTTATGAATAACCCTGTAGTATATGATCACAGATGGTGCTACTGACGCGTTGTTGTGTATAGCGAATAAAGCCTATTCGAATGTAAAACGTTAACAGCGTCACCACACCAGCACTTTTGCTAAATGTACCGAGTAATGCACATTTGTCAATCAAGACCCCTGTAGCAAATTTTTACAACCTATATAGATATAGTATATTATTTTTTACGGGTTCTATAAAAATATACAGAAAGCATCCAAAATTTAACATTTAAGGATAAGGCACTTAGTATTCCATAACATTAATTCCACTTGTTTCTTTTCTTCTACTCCCCTCATAGAAGTCCTCTGCCAGTCCACTTAACCAACTTGTACCATAAGCACAACAAGGTGTTGTACAATTTCATTATTGGATCTCGTGGGCCGCTACCCGCTCCGACCTGAGCTTATTTCACAAGCCGCCTCCCGCCCAACTTTACTAATTGCAGCGAAGATTAATCACTGAAGGTAACCTTAGAGCCCCTTTCTCTTTCAATAACTCCGTCTTGGTGAATCAAGGCGGGTGCTACCGGTGTTATTGGGCTACCGGCCTCCACAAACACCATTAATCAGCCTGAGACCATTGTGAGCTACATTTATAGAAACGGCCAGGCCCGAGGTCAGCGCATATATAACTTCCGGTAGTATTACTCCTAATACTTATTTATTTCTCTTGTTTATCACACACTCTCTCTTACTCTTCATATGTAGGTCTATTACTGAACAGCATCGTGGCTTCTATCATGCAGCTTCTTGTTTCGCAATATTTTCTCAACGTACTCGCCTTAAAACTTGGCTCAAGTACCAAATTCTGCATTTTAAATTACAGCTAGAGTATAGTTATGTGGTTTGATATACCTTTGTTACATGGCTAATTTTGTTTTACCACTTCTGTCAACTGCTACATTGTATGTATGGATTTCTCCACTTACATATACTAGTCAATAAATAAATAAAATTCGTCTCGTTATGAAATCCCCAAATCAAATCTCAAAAAGATAAAGCAAACTAAATACAGGTTTAAAGTTTAAAGATATACGGAATACCCACTTAATCTCTGGACAAACTGGAGACAAAAACATTTTTAATTATTCGCTAGGTGCAAAGGTTTTCTCGTTATAGCCGTAAAAAACTAACACAGAATGAACAGCGAATGAATGCTATTCTCTGAAGTGGAATATTTGTTGGTAGTTGGAAGATGCTTCATGTTTATCTGCACCACGTATGGGTGCCAATTTGTCGCGGTCACTTCGTGTTATCTTATTTCTGAGCGCCTGTTATTGTTTTACTACTTTGAATTTTGGGTTCATTGTCCTCCGGCTAGCTATTATTCCTCAGTCGAGCACATCTCTTGAACAGGGTGTGTAAACGGAAAGGATTTGTTACTCAAAGATAACACTGTAAAAGATTTTGTTTTTACACTTTTATTGCCGTCACACTTCTTTAATTTCACACATTGACTCTTGATACACGCCCGACTGAAACTGTTACATTTTCTAATATCACTTTAATCACTTATTTGCTGCACACATTATTAATTTGCGTATTTCACATTTATAACTAGCTTTACGACGCGAGAGATTCTGTAGAATTGCGTAACGTGTACTTTATGTATGCTTCCGTTGAACTACGCGACGTGTAACTCACGAATACTTATGTTGAACTGATCGACGTATTACACGCGAATGCTTCTTCTGGACTGAGCGACGTATTAACCGCGAATGCTTTTGTTGGACTGACGAAATCTGCCTCTGACGTTAGCTTTTTATACTCCCACACCCCAATATGCCTAAACATTATAACCGAGCTGCTATTGGTTAATAAACGCGCCAACATTAGCGTCTATTTTTATATCCAATCAAAATTACGAACGCATACGCTTTAGGGAAGATGTTCCCTCCATTTCTCAGAAAAGCGCGCCAATCTGACGTCATTTGCTTGCCTCTTATAATTGATAAACAACTCACCCCCTCGCTCATTGTTACTCGCTCTTATTGTCAGTTTCAGTGAGGCCGTGTAAACTTATTTCCTAACAATGCTTATAATTAACAAACATCTCAAATCAATGTCATACAATAATGCTTATTTACACTACAATCACTCTGGAATTTACATTATTGTGATGCAAATTACTGCCACATCTCTCGCCAGGCAACTCCAAGCCTGTGGTCTGATGTTTACACTCAGGCCTGGTTAACCAGCTGAAGGTCAATTGGCTACATGTTCTCTGTCATTAAGTCGTTCACTGAGTTTTTCAAGCTGCTCTCATTTCAGTCCTGGAGAACATACTGCGAATTTGGATATTCTATGTGTGTATGTGTGCTTTTGTGCGTGTGAGAGTGAGGGGGCGAGAGAGAAAGAGGGGAGAGAGCGCACTCCTGCACTCGTGTGAATGCCCTACATCTTCACTCTATGCTATTCACTGGAGAGTTCCATTCATTCTTTTATTTTCCTCCTTTATTTATTTGTTTATTTAAAGGAACACTAAATGGCTGAAATTGACAAAAATGACATTTTTAGGTTTTTTTGTGCAGTGTTATTAACTGGAATTTTTTCTTTAATTATATATAGGGTAAGTTACCATCAATATAAAAGTTAACCTTTTTCTTAAATTTCAGGAAATCCAATGAATAAAATGCTATGAAACTTAATGTCAGAATACTCCAGGTAACTTACATTGCAGAATGTAACGGTTATTCCTTAAATACCCTTAACACCATCTGGAAAAAAATGCTGAATTATTTTCCGAAATGGTCCATTCATAGATACCCGTTTCCATCAATGGACCAGTTGAATTACATGAATGGACCATTAGATGTATATCAGAAAGTTCATTATTAAACACATGTTATTCGAATGGGGTTGAATATACCTACACAGTGTAAGTAAGAAATCAAAAGTATGATTAAGAGGAAATTAATTTTAATATGAAGGAAAAATGTTGACTGAACATAAAAAGAACTAAATTAGACCAATATTGAAGAGCAGTACAATTCTAAACTGACACTATTTTGAAATTAGGTGAAATTTACTTTATAAAATAATTGCCATTGTGTATAATTTTGGACAAACTACGCGGCAGTTCAAGCTCTTTTCTATAGCACAGTGACACAGTCTATATGCAATTAAAACAAGAGTATCTTTTGGTATTCTTCCTAGCCCCAGCGCAAATTTCATGCACACACTTCCTACATGACATGCACTGAATCATGTCTTCCACTGATCGATTTTGCAATAGTTTACAAAACCAACCACTTGTGTTACTGCTTTTTAATTTTTTTCGTTTGACTCACTATAGGCAGCTTTCTCTTTAGATTAGCGGGAGGTTTAGCGCTACTTAATTGATCTTTGTATGGAGAACTTGTCTGTATTAAAGTCTTTTGCTGCCTTTTCTTGACCTGGCCTTTAGTAACGTGGCAGGTTTGGGAATAGGAGAAATTTATGCTAAAGGAACAGGCAAACAGCTGGATCCAGCAGTATTTTTACTTTCTGTACTACGTATAATAAGTAGGGGAAGTATTGTATTCCACCCAACAATTCGATACCTAGATTTCACCGGAAATACATATTTTGAGACCCCCTGAATCCTAAAAAGCGTTTTTGGAAACATGTCGTGTGTGTGTCTGTGTGTCTGTCTGTGAACAGCATAACTCAGAAACGAACAGTCGGATAAACACCAAACTTGGTATTTAGGTTCAATATCATCCAGATATGCAACACGAAGGTTTTCCAAAAAATCCCCCCACCCCAGATTACCCCTTACATGGAACATTTTTCGAAAATTTTAATTTTCTCAAAAATGGCTCCAACGATTTTAATTAAAATATAATATGTTTAAGATGTTTTATTGACAAATGAAATGTATATCTCGAATTTTCTGGGAATGTCCCCAAAAGAATTCTTCATTGTGAACGACTTTTGCATAGCTGGTAAACCATAATAGATAGACTAAATTTTACTACACACAAAATGTAGATCGCGTTAAAATACACAATTTATGTCATATAATTTTTTGTTGTTGAGTGAACCATTTTCGAGATATTGCTTGTTATTCCCTTAAATTTTCCAATACTTATACTTTTTCTCAAATTCGTTATTCAATTTTTTTGTCCTGATAATGCAAAGAGAATGGAATACTCCACATAGCAACCAGCTCTTAAAAGATTTGACTATCGCTTAAGCCTACCAATTCCCCTTGCATCTTCCTTAACATCTCGATATCTGGATTAACATGAAGCATATGGAGAATAAACGTTTGTAAAAGAGTAGAGAAAGTCATGTGACTGTAACACATCAGATTTTTCCCAATGTCCTGAGCGTTTGTTGATCTGCTGAGGTTTCTAAGGATGATGAATGTAACGCCCCTTCCTGAAAGGAAGGTGGTGATGGTGGTTTTGTCTGTCTCACTACTGGTAGCTTTTCATTGGATGGATCAGAGTGAACTTCATTACAGGCAGAAAAGTGATGATTCTTGAAGACATCTCTGTCCACCGATCAGAACGAGCAAATCCATTAATTGCCGTCTCTATAGTTGTTGCCCTCCCATATGCTTTTCCAAAAATTGCTGAAACCTGGAACCGGGTCACTACACGTCCTAGATGGGATGTTAGCCAATTTTCCATTTCATCTATGTAGTAACTGCTTAAAGGTTTGTAGAAAGACACATCTAAAGGCTGCAGTCTATGCGTGGTGTGCCCGGTAAGAGAAATCATAATTCCATTCTCCCGAGCTAGATGGAGTGCCTCTGGATTTTTTGTGGCGGTTGTATGACCATCATACAACCAACACAAAAAAATCTGATGTGTTACACTCACATGACTTTCTCTACTCTTGTACAATCTATTTTTACAAACACCTATTCTCCATATGCTTCATATTAATCGAGATATCGAGATGTCAATCTTATTTGTAATTTTCTTGTAGATGCAAGGGGAATATGGTAGCTTTTAAGCGATAGTCAAATATTTCATCGCTGGTTGCTATGTGGCGCATTCCATTCTCTTTGCATGTCCAGGACATAAAAAAATGAATGACGAATTTGAGAAAAAGTATAAGTATTGAAAAATTTAAGGAAATAACAAGCAATATCTCGAAAACGGTTCACTCAACAAAAAAAATGTATATGATATAAGTTGTGTATTTTAACGCGATCTACATTTTTTGTGTAGTAAAATTTTGTCTATCTCTTAAGGTTTACCAGTTATGCAAAAGTCGTTCATAATGAAGAATACTTTTGGAGACATTCCCAGAAATTTCGAGATATACATTTCATTTCTCATGACATTGTCTTAAACATATGATGTTTTCATCAAAATCGTTTGAGCCATTTTTGAGAAAATTAAAATTTTCGAAAAATGTTCCATGTAAAGGGTAGTCTGGGGTGGGGGGATTTTCTTGAAAACCTTCGTGTCGCATCTCTGGAAGATACTGAACGTAAATACCAAGTTTGGTGTTTATCCGACTGTTAGTTTTTGAGTTATGCTGTTCACAGACACACACACAGACACACACACAGACAGACACACAGACACACACACGGACATGTTTCCAAAAATGCTTTTTTTGGATTCAGGAGGTCTCAAAACATGTATTTCTGGTGAAATCTCGGTATCGAATTTTTGGGTGGAATACAATACTTCCCTTACTTACTATACGTAGTAGAGAAAGTAAAAATGGAGAAGAATCACCTTATGCTTCTTCGAAGGTTTTGCATAGCAATAAAATATTTAAGATATTCCACAAATAAATCTTTGTTTATGGATGTGAAAGCGAAGACTGTCCCAGGTGGTGCTCCATCCTTCAGCTCATCTTCACCACGAGCACGCTTGAAGATCAACATCGGCAGTAAGTATTTATTGTACACCAGCACTGACACGCTCCGATCGAGATGGCTCCAACTTTTGTTTCTCCTTCTTAGCAATTACTTACTTTGTCTCTCTGTACGGTGGAAAGCAAAGTTTCATCGACATTAAAACCTGCAGATTCTTCCATCTTGTTCTCATCGACTATCTTCGTAAGAATGTCAAAAAAGTATGCAATTCTCTGCTTTTTGAAACTTGTGGCATGAGCCATGGGTGTGTCCTCTGGTTGTCTCAACGAGACTTCTCTATGCCTCTTCAATAAATTGCAGTAACACTTCTTGCCGGCCATTTTTTCTCACGGTTGAATCTGTGCGGTATATTGTAAGAACGTAGGCTTTCACGGCCGGTGTCACAATTATAACTAATATAATTTTCAGGGCTGTTATGCCGTGGTCTGCTGAAGAAAGATTTCCCAGACGTTTCGTCCACAACTGCGGTGGACATCTTCAGTGGCGCGGACGAAGTCTTCTCGGTGAAAGTATCGCAGCGTCTGATGCGTTGGCCGTTGGTGCCGCTCTCTTTATAGTGTGGGCGCTCTCTGCTGATTGGCCCGCTGGTATGAGGGGGCTGGCGCCGGCTGTGTTGTTGCTCTCTTCTGATTGGCTCGCAGTGTTTTTCGGTTTTGTATTACCTTTCTTGCTTTTGATGACTAGATGCCAGTTACTGTTGAGTTTCAATGCTTCTTCTTTCCTATTGAAATTATTGGGATGTTTATAAATCTCTATTGCTTCGCGTTGTAGCCGGGTATGGTAATGCCAATCCCAATAATTTCAATAGGAAAGAAGAAGCATTGAAACTCAACAGTAACTGGCATCTAGTCATCAAAAACAAGAAAGGTCATACAAAACCGAAAAACACTGCGAGCCAATCAGAAGAGAGCAACAACACAGCCGGCGCCAGCCCCCTCATACCAGCGGGCCAATCAGCAGAGAGCGCCCACACTATAAAGAGAGCGGCACCAACGGCCAACGCATCAGACGCTGCGATACTTTCACCGAGAAGACTTCGTCCGCCGCGCCACTGAAGATGTCCACCGCAGTTGTGGACGAAACGTCTGGGGAATCTTTCTTCAGCAGACCACGGCATAACAGCCCGGAAAATTATATTAGTTATAATTGTGCGGTATATTATTTCTTTCGGCAACTTCGAATGCTATCAGTCCTTAGGCGTTATGCCAAACATACACTCTTCTAATTGCATCACATGTTGACATATCTCCTGCTCCACTTCAGAGGATAAGTCACTAGCGCTGCCGATTACTTTTTCATCCTCCATAGCAAACCAATCTTTTCCATTAGATAGTGTTTGAGGGTTGATTTGGGGACACAGTACTGCTTATAGCAGTATTGAAATCGAGGTCACCATTTCCATAACATCAAATGCTCGCTGCGTATTTTTTTCTTCCATTTTCCATGTTTAACATGTTTCGGCATTTTGAAAGCTGCAAAAGAATAGTTTAAATAATCATAAAACAAAAGCTACTTATAAAATGAGTTTCATAGCCTTTAAAATTTTATTGCGTTTCTACATGGTTAAATTTAAAACTGTGTGGTAGATATTATCTTTACGTTGGAGTTGTTTGTATTTGCTACACATATGGACGTCATTTTTGAAGAAAGTGTTTTGTTGATAATTTACGTAGGAGTTTGCACCACGCTTTGGGCGTCAATTTGAAGAAGATTGTTTCTTACGTAATATGCTGCTATTTATGAAACGCCGATTTGAAGATGATGTATTTTTTTGTTGTTACACTCCAATTTTAAAAACAGTATTATATTAACTTTGTTATTAAACTGCTTCTATAGATATTTATTTTTATGTTTGCCTCGGCTGCGTCAGTAGTGTTTTAGAGACACGTTTCTCTTAGACAGGGTGTGGTGCGACAAGAATGTAGGCTTACACAGATTTTAACTTTAAATTCACTTCTTTTTATTAATCCTTGACACAAATTAAATAGCACTACACTGATATTAAGAGCTGTGAGATTATTTAATTTAATACTTGCACTATGTTAACGCGTATACACAATTTTCGTTTCACATGAATACGTAATATTTCTTTAGAGAACACATCTTCCATCCGGTTACTACGAAGGTCTGCAGGCAACTGAACATATTTCAACCGTCCAAACCCGTAAACTTCTGTATTTCAAGTCTCTGATTGGCTAATCCTAGTCCAATAGAATATCTGCATTTCACTAAAGCTTTTTCTGGCCGTTGATTAGCTATTTTTAAACTGCCACAAAATTTACATTATCGTTGCTCTAATCATGATTAGTAAGATTTAAACTCTCAAACTCATTATTGCCTCAAGCTTACCTCATTGTTAGCAACCTTAAACTTATTATTCTCACGTAATGCATTCACATAACATTATTAAACACGTTTACAATAATATAAGCATATGCAATGACTGTTACATACATTTGTTTACAAATTATTACATACATATTGCTTCAAGGCGGGCTGTTATTGAATTTACATATTATATAATTTAATTGAAATAATTCAAGTGTTAAAAATACTGCCTCAACTTTTTGAACTTAAATACGAAACCGCTAAGTGGAAATAAATTTTGTTTTCGTCCGAATATGATTAAAAGGTGTGTGTGATAGTAATATTGTAATACTAAATATTCTTTAACCACAGTATTAAATTAACTTTCTAAGACAATTTTAACGTAATAATTTGTTAAACATTTAATTGCAGTTATTGTTTACATTAAGCAATATTTTTACTTTAAATCATATTTATGTACCTATCAGAGGAAAAGGAACGGCTTCTTGCAAAATAAATAACTCTAATACTATTTGTTCAAACGGTATCCTTAATTAATTTTACGGCATTTCCATGAATGGGCCAGTAAAAGTTGCCGCAACTTTTCACGTGGAAAGCGGAAACTGGAAATTGCGGAAACAGTTAAGAATCTAAATACATCCATGAAAAGTACATAAGATTCGCTTACCAATGGTCTATGTCAAGTAGAACTGGTAGAATCGATGTTATCACCAAATAGAATCCAATTTCAACCCGACGCTAAATCAAATAACACAGTTTTCTTCTTGCATTTAAATCAGGTCTTCACTGTAACCTGAAACTTTCAAACTAAGATGGTAGCATATTTGTCAACTGGTAAGTCGTTTCAGCATAGCTAGATGGCAGCGCCAATCCAGCAAACAAAACATAGAGATGGGCCATCCATGGAGCCGACGCACTGACCCTATATTATATTCTTTAATTATAAATATTGCATCAGTTCAGGATTTATCATCCTGATGCTGAGTATCAGAGTGTGTTATATTTGTCAGTTTCTTATGAATTAATTTGGTTGTGATCTCAAGGCAACTGCTTAATAGATTGGTTTCTCTATAACTTTCTTAAAATCACATTGTCCCCGCTTTTAATGCAGGTAATAGGATGCCGATCTTCCATTCTTTTGGAATTTGTCCATGTTTAAAAATCTTAATCATCTCATGTGAAATTCCATCGACTTCCAACATCTTAGTTAGCTGTCATTCGTAGTTTCAGGGTGAGGGCAAATCCCTCAAAACTGCTTATCTAGGTAGCCCTCCCAAATCTACATCGTACCCGGAATCCAAAATTAAGAAAGCATTTACAAGCATGTAAACCCGCATGCATAGAAGACAGAATTAAAACTTGTGATTAACACATTCTTGACGTTCGTAGAAAATTCAAAGTTGTTTTAAATTGCATATTGTTTCTTTCTCGGGCCGATGTGATTCTCTAGCGAAACTATGGTTATAAACCATAGATAACTGTTAGACATAGTTCGGTGATAGAAGGCTTTGTGACAAACTACAGTTACCAGGTTTTTATTTATTGGAATTGGGAGAGAGAGAGGAAATGTGTGGGGGAAAAGGGGGGAGCTGAGTTTCAGGGTGAACAAATCCAGATTAGCACATAAATTTATTTCTCAAATGAATAAATTGTTATATTGCAATTATAGGAATTTGCGGTCCACTTCTCTGCAAGGCATTAGCGTAACTCTAAGCAAGAGCCGAGCGCTTTAACAATAAGGAAAGAATGAGTTGACTTCTCATCCGGAGGTCTTGAGCTCAATTCCCGTCCGACGTGAGAAATTTTCTAAAAGTAGAATTATTCTCTGGAATGGAATGTGTATTGGAGAGGACTCATCACCGATCCAGTTATGAGGTGGGGTGGGAGGGAGAGATGAGGTGAGGTGAGAGGAGACACAGGGCGGCCAGAACCAGGAGTGACGGAACAGCAATGACAGGACCACTAAGCTTCTAGATTGAGACACCCGGCAGTCGGACAGACAGACCGGGCACCCCGCCCCACACACAGGGTCCAACACCCCCAGGGGCTATCTTTATACCCCGGCAACCAGGTCGTAGAAAGTTATATAGAGAGCATCCTTTTTCCCTGCCACACCGCTCCGGAACACCAGCGCCGACACTTCCAACCCTGAAACAGATCTAAAAGGGTGAAGGATGAATGAAATGTTTAGTGGAATGATATGGAGGCATAAGAAATTCGGGGGATGAGATAAACCACTCCAGCATTTGCTTGAGACCCGGTACCACCCCCCAAAATCCCATGGGTGGGAGTGGGCAGTAGCTGGGAATCAAAGCCGGCATCTCCGTATGCGAGTCGCACGCACTACCGCGGCATCGCTCGGTGAATTATTCTCTACCTCCATAGAGTCTGCAAGTGTGGATGTGAAAATGTAGTATGAAAATAAGTTGAAAACGACAAAAACTTAGCAGTAACCTATCATAAAAATTCAGAGTAAAAACATCATCAAATGTTTCAGTCAAAGCCCCCGGTATGACCATAGGACTTTAATGGGGGCCCCTCTTAAAATAGAAAAGAGACAGGCGAGATGGCTGCTGTCTGTCCCCAACAGAGCGGTGCAAAAGGGTGAACAAAGTGCCGCCATGAGCAAAATTGGTGGTGCATTTATCAATGTTTAAGCTTAAATAAGGAAATTTGTGAAGATACTCAGAATGTACTATACAAAAGGCATTTTATAAGAAAATTTATGTAACATAAAAAGACATGATAAAATGCATCATGTTAAGTGGCGATCGCCAATACCTCTGCGTGCTGGTCAAATGTGTGTGTTTAGCTTCTGAATTCTATCGGATTTTAGAAACAGTTGTATGTAAAGTTATTCTTAAAACACAAGAATATCCAAATTATATATTTATGCATTTAACTTAGTTTATCCACATTAGCAAACATGATGGATTAGTGTGATAAAACATAGACATTCTTCTGTTTCCCATTTTACAATCATGCATACCATCGTCAGTCTTGACCATCATAGCTTGTGTATGTTACTAAGATTGCCTGCATTGATTTGCAGTATCGAAGTATATATCTGCTCCAAGTAAAAATAATCTTTGCTCTGACTGAAACCCATCCTTTCAAAGCAAGTATTCTCATTACTGAAAAGTGAAACTATGAACTTCTTCATTACTTGATGTATAGGAAATGTTTATGGCGAAGGTTGCAGAATTAGGTTCATTGCTGCCCATCAGGCGAGAGAAGGCGAGAATGATTACCAATGCTTCTACACAGCCGCTCAGAATTTCACATGCACCCCTGGCTCTGTTTAGACCTCATTTTCCTTTTTCGTTTAATGCTACACTTACCGTTATTGGCGAGGCAATACCGAAAATTGCTTCATCACGAGCCTCCCTTACTGGCAAATGAGGATATGGTAATGCGCTGGAGTTAATTTGTGTTCTAACATAACATTCCACTACGTCATTTGATAGAATATAGCAAACATCGCGAAATACTGCATGGCGGCCTCGATGCATCATTATAATAATAGAAGATTATGATACAAGGGCTAAAAATATCTTAAGTGTCTCAGTTGAATTACTTTCACTACCTATAAACATTTATTTTCGTGGCGATTCTACAGATTATTAATGTGAAACCTTATTTTTCGTCTAATTCCGCTAATCATTTTACATTCGTAAGTGGATTCAGTAGGCATTTCAGGAAATACATATTTTGTTACCCATTACAACAATGAACTATTTCTAAACCTCATTCCATTAATTTATGAGACACAAAATAAATGTAGTTTGATGTTTCCAAGCAGGTATACTGCATAAAATATTGAAGAAACTTAAAATAAAGGAGAATAGTTTGATTGTGCTTAATGGCAAACATCATAAGCGTACATTCTGACACAAGTTGTGTTTTTTAGCCACATCTACGGTTTTATGAATTAGGTTTTTATACAGTCCTTATCATTTTACAGTAATACAATGAGAATGAAGGAAGGCTGTTTACAAAAGCTTCTTTATATAGTGAAGTAACTTTTCGTCTCATGCCCAGAGTTTCGTAGTCATATAAATTCCAATAAGAATGAACAAGCCTTCAAAAGCATTTTACAGAAACCTCAAATTATATTTTATTAATATGTATTAATCACATGCTTTTGGTGTAATTTGTAAATTCTGTCAGTCTACATTCTTGTAGAACGTTCTTAATAGTAATAATGTTAATAATAATAATAATAATAATAATAATTATAATAACAACATAAGAGAAACCACTTATTTTGAGAAAAGCAATAACTAACTATTTCATGTAAAGGATATTTGGATGCACGAAATTTCCTGAAATCTTGTTTCCCTAAAAGGTGCTTGAGAAGCATACTTGCTATCACATCTGAATGTATCTCTTAATTATCAGTTTGCATCACGCTTATTTCGGTATTAATTAAGTTTATTTTATTATGGAGGTATATGTTTAATTTTCTTAATTATGCATTTTTTGTATGCATAAATTGTTGCTGAAAACGTCATTTTATATTATATGATGCATGTTTTATCGTAACTTGCGTAAATTATTATTCTATATAGAAAACCTAAATATGCCTATTAATCTTTCCTGATACTATATACAGTTTGTTTAATTGCCATTCCGGGTAGAAAATTGTTCATTTACAAAATATTTTAGGATTCCCTTGGGACAAGACCTGTCAAAATGTATCCTCTTAAATCCCATTGGAGAAGACGCATTCAGAACAAGGATTAATTACACAATCTTCGAGATTCAAGAAAGAATTAAGAAGTGCTTCGTCAAAACATTATATATTAGTATTCTTTGAGGAAACAGTAAAAAAAACAAAAAACATTAGGTCACGTAAGTATGATAAACTGAAATCCTAATTAGCAGAAATTAAATAAAATCTTATGTGTTGCATTCACATGACTTTCTCTACCCTCTATCGCTTATTAGTGGGTATACAAACTATTCTTACTAAAACTTATCTTTCTATCTGCTACGCTTTAATCCAAATAAACCTTTGCAGAAATAGCTACATTACACATTTCGTTATCCATACAAAGGGAACAGCAATAGCCAAATGCGCCGGCCCTTAAAATTCCAAACCCTTTCCATGATATCGCGAGAAACAACTGAAAATCGACACGACTAAAAGTATGACAAAGTATTGAACAATTCGAAACATTCATAACGGATATCTGGGAATCATTGAAGCCACAAAAAGTTATTTGGAATAAATTGTGTATTTTAAATATATGCGTTGTTGTATAGTACGTTTTCGGCAATCGCTTAACATTCACCAGTTATACAAGACTATGCAAAATTCCTTCCGAATGAAGAGGACTTTACAGGCTATTCTCAAGAAAATCAAGATATAACATTTATTTATCATGTAAATATTAATATATTAAACAAAATCGATAGCCATTTTTGAGAAAATCAGAAATTTCATATAAAGGGTATTTGGAAGTAGCAGGATTTTATAGAAAATATTCGTGTCGCATCTTTGAAGGATACTGAACTTAAATACCAAGTTTGATGTTTATCTGACTTTTGGTTTTTGAGTTGTGCTGTCCACAGCCACAGTGAAGAAAGAGACACGTGTAAACGAAAAATATATCTTCAGACCTAAAGCAGTGTAGAAGCAGGGAAGATCTGATAAATAATATCCATCTGGAGGAAAAGTAGAGTGTTGTTGGTTTGTTGTATTACACGGGAGAATTTTCAGCGTTTTCAGACATCCGATGTTAATGTATATCCAGGAATACTGAGTTTTGAAATTCACTGATTCAATGGATTAATAATACTAATAATAATAACAATATTAATTCATGATTGCTAATGGTTGTGGTAAAGGGAAAGCATTAGGAATGCACGTTTTCTTCTCGTTGCATACGTATGTGGAGCTGCATCTGCCGGTTGTGCTTGGTCTCGCGCTCGGCTTGAGAGATCGGAATCCTCCGGTCCGAAGGTCCGACCATATTTCATGTCGCTCATTAAGTGGGGCATGGCCGACTCGATCAAGACGACACCTCGCTTAATCATAATCATTATCATCAAAGGCATTGACGTCAGCAAGCAATCACAGGCCGTCACGAGGCGTATGACAATGGCTGTGCTGGAGAGCAATTTGATAAATGTCTGTATATGAGGGGATTCAGTTTCGCTGGTTCGCTTAGGACCAAGGTCACTCTACAGCTACCGTCTTTCTTCTCCCTCTTCAGGTGTGGTTTTGCCTTTTTCTCTGTTTTATGTGGTTTTATGCGTCCATACTGCACCAACTAGAAAAATTGTATATGTGTAATCCCTGTATTCATCTGCTTTAAGTTAATCGCGAATAGATTTTCCCTAAAATTTGCTTATTTAGGCAATACGAAGCTGTTAATGCAAAATGCAGAAACAATACTCAGATTTTTATATCGTAAAGAAAGAAAATCCTACATTTTAAAGCGTTTAAACAGATAGTTAAACATGCAACAAAACCATTTCCGAAAATGCGTCATGAAAAAAGTTATTTAACACAAAGCATATATTTTAATGAGCAGTGTATAAGCTATTGTTTATCTCGTATGAATCTTCAACTTTATAAAATTTCTGATCTTGTCAATGCCTCATATGATTATAATAAAATGGGTATGTATATGCATGTAAGTACATATGTGCCACTTAATCGATTTCATAACTCTTTCACCATGGAAAACCCTATTCTTTCTGAAGGACGTGGACCGTAAAGCAGCTAGTTTAAATTTGCAAATTACTAAATTCCTAAAAATAATTTGCATCATATGTACCAAAGACGAATACATTGGAATTGTACAAGAAAATACGAAGAAGTCTTTGATTTTCTGTTGAGATTACCATGGAGTCACTCCGCAGAAAATATATGTAAAACAAAACAATTGCCGCCGATATTTCATTCCAAACAATATGTGCAAATAGTATACATATATGGTCATACGGCAACACAAAAGAAACCCACCTTTGTGGTGTGGAGGTAGCGTGCCTGCCACACATTCAAGAGGTCCGGAGTTGGAACCTCGGTTAAGGTTACTTATTCGGATAAGGTTTTCTTCCCTTATCCTCAGAAGGCGAACGTAGGGTAACTTTAAACCTTATGGACCTCGGGATCATTTGAGCACCATTTCATCCATCGTCCGATATGATTCAAGGTTAAAGGACTTTAAACTACAAAACAATAAAAACACACAAAACAAAATCGAATCTCCTTATTACGTTACGATATTGATGCTGTGCTAACGCCAACATGTTTCAATAACTCCTATATAGGACAATTTTGCTTCTTTATCAGAGCATGCTAAACAATTGTATAAAGAGAGAACTACTAACATTAGAAATCAGTTAATTATGAATGTTGCTTCACTGATCTCTATGTTAGTAATTATTAGTTTCACTACCACGTACATAGTAGGTAGAGAAGATATTCCATTCCGCACAAAATTTGATACAGAAATTTCACCGGAAATACTGTTTTGAGGCCTCCGAAACTAAAAAAGATTTTTAGAAAAAGGTCTGTGTATGTATCTGTTCGTGTGTCTGTGAACAGCATAACTCAAAACGAGAAGTCGGATAAACACCAAACTTGGTATTTAAGTTCAGTATCTTCCAAGGATGCGACAAAATTTAGAAAATTTCACCATCCCCAATATCCTTTAAATCTAACATTTTTGAAAAATTGAGATTTTTCTAAAAAGTGACTCTAACGATTTTGATTGAAGTACCATCAGTTAAAGATATTTACATGATAAATAGAATATCCTGTGAAGTCTTCTTCATTCGGAAGAAATTTTGTAAAATCTTATATAGCTGGTGAACGTTAAGCGATAGACGAAAACTACTACACAAAAAATATGTGCTGCACTCACATGACTTTCTCTACTCTTTTACAAACGCTTATTCTCTATCTACTTTATGTTAATCGTGATAAACATTTACAAAAATTACCTATTGCTAATTTTCTTGTAGGGAATATGGTAGGCTTTAAGCGATAGTCAATTTTTTGAGGTGGTTGCTATATGGAACATTACTTTCTCTGAGCATGTCCAGGACATTAAAAGATGAATAACAAATTCCGATTTGAGAAAAAGTATAAGATTGGAAAATTCAAAGAAATAACATATCTCGGAAATGGTTCACTCCACAAAAAAATGCATATGGTCTACATTCTTTGTGTTGAAAAATTGTATCTATCTCTTGCGGCTTACCAGTTTGCGAAAGTCGTTCAGAACGAAGAGGACTTTTGGAAACATTCCCAGAAAAAACAAAATATACATTTTATTTTCCATGAAAATACCTTAAACAATTCATATGTTAATCAAAATCGTTAGAGCCATTTTTGAGAAAATCAAAATTTTCGAAAAATGTTCTATGTATTGGGTAGTATGGGGTAGGGGAATTTTCTTAAAAATCTTCGTGTCGCATCCTTGGAAGATGCTTAAACCAAATACCAAGTTTGGTATTTATCCGACTTTTCGTTTTGAGTTATGCTGTTCACAGACTAGACAGACACATGTTTCCAAAAATGTGTTATTTGGATTCAGAGCACCTCAAAACATGAATTTCCGGTGAAATCTCGGTATCGGATTTTTGAGTGGAATGCAGTACGTCCCCTACTTTCTATTCGTAACAGAGAAGGTAAAACTGTAGATCAATTTATTTCAAATAAGTTTCCTTTTTTTGTGGCATAAACCATTTATGAGATATCCGTTATTAATGGTTCGAATTGTTGATTACTTGGTCATTCTCTTGAAGTCCTGTCAGATTGCCTCTGTGCTCTTATGGTTGGCATGCTAATCTCCAAATCCAGAGGTCCCGGGTTTGATTCCCGGCTAAAGGGTGAGAATTTTTCCTTAGCCAGGATTACTTCCCATCCTCCCTAGCGTCTGGAAGTATGGATGGCAGTATGAATGTGTGTGTGTGTGTGTGTGTGAATTTAATGCAATAACAAAAGTAATGTCACCCCATAAAATCATTGTTATATACAATTCCCCTCTTATTATAATTAAATAAAAGTATAAAATAATAAATACATTAATACCAAAGTAAGTCAGTAAACAACAGTGCTGATGAACAATTGTTCCAAAGGCAAAGCCACCGTAATGACCTTAGATGTTAAAGGCCCCATATAAATGGAACATTAAATAAACGTCCTGTCAACATTCAGCTGTTTCTCACGTTTGCATGGAAAAATATGGAATTTAAGATCAGTTCGTAAACAATTGACTGTCGATGTTCTCTTTGTATCTAAAGGGTCTTTTAACAAGAGTGTCCAATCTTTAACATGTGATAGCTGTCGCTGTTATTGAGTTACAGTAGTCATTTTTTTTCATGCGGTTACAGTTGTTATTAACAAATAGCCATCTTTGGAATATACTCAACTGGTATTTATCCGACGTTTTTAAGTTATACTGTTCAAGGACACATACACACACGCGCGCGAACTCTTGTCTAAAATTTTTTTTTGGATTCAGGGGATCTCAAAACATGTATTTCGGTAAAATATTGGTATCGAATTCTGGGGTGGAATGTAACACCTTCTCTACCTACTACTTACCTAGAAGGGAAAGTAAAACTAACTGCTTGGTCAGTAGTTCAAGGTGTACTGCTTAAAATGTCGAGTAATTAAAACAGCAACTTATATTTCGGAAATCGTTAATGCAATAAAACAATTTCTATATGAATGCACATTTTCACGATATATAAAATTTGTATAGCAAATTCAAAACTCAAGGCATACATTCTTATTGATAATTCCTTAACTCATACATGTGATATTTGATACAAAATGTTAAGACACGAAATATTACTTAAGAATTTGTCTATTTCAGGAGATCTCAAGTTTGTGTATTCCATTGAAGAGGCAATATCAAAAGTTATGATTCGAATCCAATATTTCCGAGAGGCATTGCGAATGAATGCAACGAAACAATGTACCGTATAAAAAGTTTAATTATTTCCTAACAAAATAATTGGAGAAGCAAGTGCTTCAGAATTTAGATTTTAGCATGGAAATTATGATAATGTATCCTCGATGCAGTGTCCGCTTTATGCAGCACTGGTTAGTTCTTGTGGTACTATGAGGTGAGGCTCGAACGCTAATACTCTTGTGAATGGCGTCATACCACCATGAGCGGCGCAGGCATTAAACTATTAACACTCCACATAACACGCTTTGCATACGAAAGAGTAATACATTAACAGCAATGGGAATATGACCTTACTCAAAGATGAAATAAGAGCTATATAAACACCACAAAAGAATTTGGGGGCTTGAACTTCTAAAAGTTGCCCCACACAACGTTTCTTGCTTTAGTGCTCAGTGGCGGTTCCAGTGAAGCGCCTCGAATGCGGGCATTTGTATTGCTTAGGCCTGCCTAACAGACGTGTTGTAGCTCAGATCTCAAAAATACTCGATATTCGCTTTTACAAAAATGAACTGCTTGTACAATAAGATGTATTGCATTCACATGTCATTCTCTACCCACTATAGTTTGTTTTATACAACTTATACACACTAGTTTTACGAAATTTTATTTACTCGAGGTAAACTTTGCAGAAACAGTTACATTACACATTTTGTTACCGAGCGGGATGCCTCAAACGGTCTGTTGCCCACATTCGGGAGGTCGTGGGTTCGATTCCCGCGGTCGACCTTCTTGGCCCATGTTTTTTGTGTGTGTTTCCCCGGGTCGCTAGGTGAATACTGAGCTTTATTACGAATCCCTCGAATTTCCTGTCCCTCCATTTCACCTCTATTCTCATGTCACTTCACCTTCCATCTGCTTGGTCTGTTTCAGGGTTGAAGGTATCGGCCGTAATCTCGGTGTTGTATGGCAGGGGAAAGGGATGCTCTATGTAACCCTTCGTCCCCCGGAATGGGGGCAGTCTCCTAATCCCGGACCCTCAAGTGTGGTGTGCAAGACTGCAGAGAGGAAAGGAGGCGGTTGCACCGGCTGTCATCGGGGGAGTTTCAATCTCTAAAAAGTAGGTACCCTGACCTTTGCCTTGTCTTTCCTCCTGGTCCGACCGCCCTCTGTCTCCTGTCACCTAACCCCTCCCTCTCATGGGCACGTCGTCAGGGGTCGAGGTGAGAAGTCCCCCCTCCCTACCTAGTCCTTTTCTACTTCTATACCTTTCGTTGTAGGTGGAAGGGGATGCAGGAAACGAATCGACAGTCAGATATTTAAATGTTGACAGCTGGCCTGAAAACTCGCGAGAAACAATTGAATAGCGACAGTACCAAAAAGTGGCAAAGCATTAAAAAATTCAAACAAATAAGAATAGATGTTGGTCTCACAGGAAAAGTTTATTTGAAATGCATTTTGAGTTTTAGAGAGTTCTATGTTTTTGTGTAGTACATTTTTGTCTATCTGTGGTTTGCCAGTTGTACAGAATTATTCCTTTCGTATGAAGAGGGCTTCAAAGGCTATTCTCAGAATATTCCAGATTGATTTATGTATTCATGTGAGTGTCTTAAATAAATAAATAAATAAATATTAATTACATAAAATGCTTAGAGCAAGTTTTCAGAAAATAACAAATTTCGAAAAGTTTTCCTTACAGGGTACTTTAAGGTTAACTTGAAAATCTTCGTGCCATATGTTTGGAAAATACTAAGTTTGGTATTTATCCAACTGTTATGTTGTTGAGACACACGCGGAGTTTTCTCTAAAACAGTTTTATTCAGGGGGCCTCAAAACGTGCACTTCCAGTGAAATATCGATAAAAAATTGTTGGGCAGAATACAATACTTCCTCTTACCTACTACAACCTACTAGATAGGTAGCAGAGAAAGTAAAATCCTGCACATGGTATTTTTTGGGGGGAGGGGGACATTTTAAGCTTTAATGTTGAATTTTGAGCGCAGGAATAACTTTGAATCAATGTTTTCTTCATATGACTTGAGATTTCACTATGTGAAAATTTTCTTCCTCCTTAGAGAAAAACTGACAGGGATATTTCACTTGTGAGCGTAACGAAACTTCCAGTTATTTTAACGTTGAAATTTGCAGCAACAATTAACTAAGCAGACACAAAATTTAACAACCCTAGTTTTGTTTATAGATCACATAATGAAGTGGTGAAATCACAGCTTTGAAAAACGTTCTATGTCTCTCAGACATTATTTCAAAATTTAAATGCATGGCTGCCAAAAAGGTAAATAAAAAAATAGAACAGACGCATTTTAAATACGAGGCGTATTCCAAAACTAAGGTCCGGTGATTAATGTTTAACGGATGGTAGGCCTGAATGACGTTTCACGCCTGCAGCGCTCTCTACCGGCTCCTGAGGAACCCACCGCAGTGTTGGTGTGACGCAGAAGGCGTTTGCCAGTCGGTGAGAGCAGATCGCAATGGCCAACGACAATCGTAGATCCCGCCAGTTGTGAAGTGCGCGTGTGATTTTTGCTGGAAAAACGATCGTCAGCTGCGGACATCCATCGTGAGTTATGCCTCGCGTATGGACCGAACATAATGAGTGACAAACAGATTCAACACTGTGTCGAGGATTTCGAAATGGCCGCACAAATGTGCACGATGAACAGCGGAGTGGTAGGCCCATAATTCGGACCGACGACATCGTTGAGAAGTGAACCAAAAACTTCGAAATTATTGGCGTTTGACGATTAGTGGTCTGGCTGATGAATTCCCAAATGTTGCTCCAACCTCACTTTACAGGATTGTCACTGAACAGCTTGGATATCGTAAACTTTGTACGAGGTGGGTGCTAAAGCTGCTCACCGGCCAGCACAAAGAGCAACGAATGCATAGTGCACGACAGTTTTTGGAGCGCTATAGGCAACATGGAGATGGTTTGTTTCCCCACAGTGTTACGGGCGACGACACATGGATAGCGTACACCAACGCAGAATCGAAACAACAATCAATGCAGTGGCGCGTTTCGGTCCACCCAAACCAAAAACGTGTAACCAATCGCCATACACGAATCTGCAAAACGATGGTAACCGTGTTTTGGGACGAAAAGGGCGTCCCTTTGATGGATTTCATGGACCATGGGTCAACAATTACAGCTGGCGTGTACTGCCCAACGCTTACCAAACTGAGACGTGCGATTCAAAATCGACGCCGGGGAAACTGTCGTGTGGCATCATCCTCCTGCACGACAACGCATGCCCGCACACCGCTTCCAAAACCAAGAGAAGATTCAAGACTTTAGTTGGAACTCGTTGACCATCTTCCGTACAGTCCCGACCTGGAACCTCTTCTTGCATTTGAAACAGTGGCTGGGTGGACAACGATTTCACATCGACGATGCACTCAAGACGGGCGTTCCCAACTGGTTCAAGTCCCAGGCGGCAGAGTTCTATGTCGAGGGGTTAAAGAAGCTGGTGCAACGTTACAGCAAGTGTATAGTGTGAACGATTATTATGTGGAAAAGTAAAGTCAATTACTGTCAATAAAAACCTTTGTCTCATGAGCGATGCTGTTATTATGGCCAAACGAACCTAAGTTTTGGAATAAATTATTTTATTAATTTTAATTTTGTTTATACACAGTTCTATTACAATATAATTGATTAGAACAGCTTGAGTAAAACAGATTGCAATTTAAAGAATATTCGTTTCACCTGTCCAACGTACATTTGAGATTGACAGAAATTTTAATTGGCCTCCCGGGCTCTTACAAATCCCTTTAATTTAAATCATTTTACTCCGTTATAAACCATTATTTTTCATACATTTTGCATAGGAAAACATCTGTCAGATAGTATGTGCTTGGTAACCTTTGTCATGTAGCATCTTTAATAAACTAATTAAATAATGGGAATATTACTACTTTTTAGCTTCATATCACTGATAACACTCCTTTGGGGAAAATAATTGCGATGCCATATAGTTAATTCTCTAAGAGAGACCTAACATGTGTTACTACCTAGTTTCAAAAAAATTGGTTCAGTTACACACATACAGACACACACACTCTCTCTCTCTTCCCTTATCTCTCTGTTAACTTCTCTCTCCCTCTTTTCTCTGTCTCCCGCTCTTCCGAAATATTCTTTTCTTTCTTTTGTTTTTGTTTGTTTTTGCTTTTTTCAGCCTATCTATTTTCATCTGAAAGAGAAATTTATAGGTATATTGTATTACATATGCAGGTTGAATTCTAAATCCCTCTTAGAAGACTAAGGTATAACTACCGTTTGCAGCGATAAAATGTGATATGGAAACCATTACGGTAATATACTTAGTTATGTAATAATAGAGAAGACGCAATTATTCCCAGACATATGGCGTCGTGGACTTGTGGACTTGCGCGGCGAAGCTGTGGATAACGTTCAATGTACGACGTTCCGGCAACTGTGGTGTAAGCCATAGCTGGTGTGTTCTACAGATGAGTTACCTGCACAGTGTCGTATACCAGAATACTGCTAAAATGCATAAGTTTCCCACTGTGCAGCGCATAATGTTTAGGTCAATCAGATGTTGACTTTCAAAGTATGCTGCGTGAGCTACCCATTGTCCGATTTCAACTATAACCCTAGCGAAGTACTTGTATGACTGAAATGACGAAACGGGAATTTGGAAATGTGGGGTTTACGATAAGAGATGCGGGAACAATAGTTCAAACTTAAATTCTTGCATGCAGAAGCATTGATTATGGAAATAATACTTGACCGATTTGATATTTTGAAGAACTGTAAGATAGAGTATTTGTTCTTATCTCATGCATGCACATTTTTAGGACTACAAATGACACGGACAGTCGCTAGTCAGGAAACATGGTGTATCTTAGCCATTGCTTCGTCTAGCTAAGCGACTTGGAGAGATCTGATAGGACTCACAGTGCTGATAGAACCTTAAGATTTGACTTCATTGCGATTTCATCTCTTAATTAAGATTCCCATGTACTCTTCTCCCAATTACTTTTAGTACTCAGTTAATCTGCTAAGCTTTGTCCTAGAGATAGTTTACCAATAATGTATCGGGTCTATCGTTGCCCAAAATGCATTCTCTTGACAAACTACAAACGCTTGCCTCACGCAATTTGCGGCAGTAGCACCTCCTGTCCGAAGTTGTTCTGGTTCGTAATGCCCGTAGCTCGCTGCTTACCTTTCTGCAGCCTCCGCGTAGACTCCGGGTGTTCGATGTGGGCTGATTCTCTGCGTCTGTATCCTCGGCTAGCTGTAGTAATTACTGAAATATGTAAGAGCAGGGACTTTTACTCGGTAAAGGAAACGTAGATCTCGGGTGTGGTAACGGAGAGAAGTAGACGTACTTCAGTTACAAAAAGACGACACCACTGTTTTCTTTATTTCGTTATTTCTAGTAGTTCACAACACTGAGATTGTCGCCGTTAAAACACAGTCCACTGCTGTCGAAACACGGCGCTGATATGACGCGAAGTTTATATATTTAATAAATCTCTTTACTTGTAGCGATTCTTATGTGTGTAGTGAACCCTGTCTTAATTCACCAACGTTTGGCGTGACATCTCTTAAGTATCCGGCAGCATCATTCTCTGCCTGTAGTTTCGAAGTAACTCCACGATCTTTGGTCTTAGCAGATCTATTTATAGTCGCGGGCTACTTAATTTCCTATTGGTGCATTTTTTGCGCCGCTCAAAGCGTCTCACTATTTGATATCGATTTTCTTGGATCTCATTTGTTCTATTCCACCCCCTCTTGCTCCATTTTAACATGAAATCGCGGACTTCCATATATTACCGTTATCCTTGTCTCACTCACTCCGGTCACGGCGAATTATCGTACAAAAGGACAATGGCTCTACACCCTCGCTGTACGAACAATACTTTTTGCTACCAGAGAGACACTCACTTGTTGCCTTGTTGCCTTCGGAGACACTTCTCCTGCATCTAAAATATCTCGTCGTGGACAGTATTTTAACATAGCGCTTAAATTATTTACATTAAACAATTTGTTACCCCTCTAATATTAGTAACCTAAATACAAACATATCATTAAATCACCCTTCTTAAGCCACACAGGCAGTAAAAAGAAAAATAGTTGTACATAGCATAATTTAATTTCACTAAAAAGTAATTACCCAAATTATTAATAATTCTATAGCTCGGGCCTAGAGCTGCCGTTTCAAATTGGAGCAAAGCTATGAAAATCTGGTTGAAGCGTTTTATAGAATTTGCACACTCTGAGTAATCATTGAGGAATATCAATATATTTTCTGACCTCCTAGTCAGGGCATTACATCTATCCATTTTATTTTATCACTTCCGAAGTATAGTAGAAAAAATACAAGCTTTTATGTGTAGTGAGATTTCGCAACCTCTCTCAAGTTTATTATTATGTACTTATTTCCAGTTACCATTTCTACAAGATATCGCACTCAGTTTTATTGTATAAAAAGACACTTGCGCCAGTTCTCTACCTCCATTATGATTTTGAGTTTGTTAAACTGCTATACATTTTTTTCTATGCAAAGCGGCTCTTGTGTTTGGAAATATTCGTAATATCACTATTACGGTACGATTGCCACAGGGCTAGGGAGAATCAGGGATTGAAAAGTTAAAATCTATAACGTACAGGAATTTACTACGGTCATGTTGAATATGCTAACTTGGTCGTTAAACGCTGTTTACCTCCTCACATCTAAACATAGATTGAGGCTTTCCATTCTGCTCTCGGTGCAAACAAACTAAGCATACTATTAATTAGACCTTTATTTTTGCAATGGTATGATCCATCTATCAGGTGCAAACACAAGCAGCCACTGGCTGAGAAGTAATTTCATTAAAGAAAATTAACTGTAAGCACCCAAGCTCAACTAGAAACAGAATCTAAGCTGAATGAGATCGAAGAGGAACCCAAGCTCCGGGAGGGAACCGATAAGTCACTCAGCTGTTAGTGAGCGTGGTTATTTTATTACTAAAATGAAATGCATCTACTTACCAGGTCACGATATAACCCAGAAAACACAAGAGGATAACTCAAAGAGAAATCCCTAAAATAAGCTATGTGCCAATTTCTCCCCTTCACAAGTTCAATTATGTCTATAGTAGCAGAATGACATATTCAAGACGGCGCGGCTTGAGCGTCGGAGTATGTCATTGGCGACTGAAGTCGCCAATAGTGAGGCGGCTGCACTGCAACGGAGGAATGGAGGACTATTCAGCTTGGCCGGGCTTGGGGGTCTTGGCACGAGGAGAAGACTTCAGTGCACGCCATCCGGTAGCACGCTAACACGGTATGTGTTTCAAGGTGTATTATATTTCGGTCTAGTCAAAATTTATATAACAACAGCTTTGGTGAATAACTTTCAAAATTATTTAATTTGAAGTGCCAAGTGGACAGGGCAAGCAGACAAAGAGAGATGGCTAAAACATTTTTGTATAATATAAAGAAATTTTCTTACGTGTGGGAAAGCAAGGTTTAAACGCTGTCCATACGTTATAATTTGTAATGTTACAATTTTTTTCAAGAATTGAAACACAAGTCAATATGCATTATATAACACTAATTATGTAGTAATTACTAGGTAACACAAACATTTATATTATAAAAAAATCCGTGGAGAAATAAAATAGCAAAATAGATATTTTCGGATTTTAGTTACAGCTTACTCCTACCTATGCCGAGTAGGGAAATTCCTTATTCAGAGCTTCCTTCACATTTTTACGTATGTTATGGGCTAGGTAGAAATACACAAATGTAACAAAATGGCAACAGAGCCGTGAGACATTCCTTATATAACGTACAGCAGTTATATTAATGCTTTAGTTAACGTATCTATATGGCTTTACATTTTGAGTGCCGATGTTTAGGCTTTGAAAAGTTTTTTGAATATAATTTTAGATACAATTATATCAATATTTCTATTTGATCGAGTGCGTTTTTTTCCTTCATACCTTGCCGCATTCTACGCCGTGGCCTACTCTCTTTGTTTGTTCTCTCTTGTCCACGCTTGACTCACTATGGCGTTATCAAACATTGATCTTTTACGGAAAGAAGAATTATTTTTGCTTGAGGTCACGGGCAGTGCAATACCACATTAATGCAACCTTACTAGTATTGCTACATCTATTCCGCGAAAACAGCGAAGTTAATGTAAAAGGAAATTATTTTTCTAAACATGGATTGTTTTCAATTGAAAGACTTTCAAAATTTATTTGCCGAAAACAGGAGTGCATTTTCTACTGCAACGGTTTAAAAGTACGGTTAACACACCATATCGAGAGAATTAAAATTTTGCCTACATCACCATTTATAAAGGAGTCTACTTCGCATTTACAAAATTTAATACACTCTTATGAGGAGTAATACACTCTTATCTGGTATGGGCGATACTTCATCGGCTAGTATTGAACAGAAGAAACAGATGTCTGGGCAACATGTTAATGTGACTGTTTCTATAGTGCCTACTGATAGTGAAAATCCGACTACGCTTTCTTCTTTAGCTTCGGATTTTCTTTTCATTCTTTGCGTATTCAACATCCTGCGCAAAAATTAATAGATCAAGCACATTACGTAGTGAATGATGCGCCGCAAGCTTTGGGATTTTTAAAGTTTTTTCTCTAACCATTTTTCAAGTTACCGATTTGTACACTTTAATTCATACAGTGGTGGAGGGAAAAATGATTTTTTGTTACGTTCAGCCTTCCAGCAAATAAACGGTCTTTGCACCTTTCATGCTCGGGTCTTAGACTTTTTTCCCAGCTCGGATTCGTATACATTTTCTTTCTGAATATTATTATGCACCTCAGAAAGACACAGAAGATCGTGTTGATTTTTTTCACGTGTATTTCCGGTTTCAGATACTGAACAACAGATATGTCAATTGATGGTTTATGGCTTTAATATGTATACCCCATTGCAGTGTACATTTGCTTCTATTCCAAATTCATTTACTGACTTAGATTTGTTAGTTACTAAGTTACAACAAACAGTTGAAGCACCGTGTCCGAACTCCATTTTCGATCTGCGGCCATTACAGTTATCGCAAAGTTCAAAATTGCCAGTTTCGATTGAGACACAATCAACTGTAGTTTCTGTACCTGTAAATAAACATTCTTTACCATTAAATAATCATGTTCAGCATCATCTCAGTCTTTATCAACCGCTTCTCATTCTTCCAAGGTGGGTTTTACAGATACGTTACCACGTTCTTGTACATTTTGTGGGAAAGCGGATCATACTTACAGATTTTGCTTCAGACGTAAACGTCAGTTTACTTCGCCAAATGGCGCGCCTTCTTATTTGGCAGTAAATACTCGATTTAACTCCCCTTCGCAACTTTACGGAATTCCATTTCTAACATTACTATCAATTCAGATTTGGTGTGTAGAATCTTGTGTTCCATCCTTGTTAGATTCTGGCTCGACATTTAGCCTGATTGATAAAACATTTTGGCAAACCATCCCAACTAAATTTCGTCGAAATTTTCACACGGTAAATGAAAGTGGTACCACGATTTCAGGAGAGCCTTTACGGATTGTAGGATTTGTAATGTTTCATATTAAATTATCTTTATTTTCGTGCGATATCAAGTTTCATGTTACGGAACATTAACCTATCTGTTAATTCTGGGAAAGCCGTTTATGTATAAAACGAAAATGGCTTTAAATTATGCAAATTTTACGATGAGTTTTCCCTTTAGTCGTCTGTCCTTATTCCTTTTGCTTTAGGTTCCCTCTGGCAATGCACGTCAGTTAATGCGGGTTTGGATTCAAAACGCACAGACTTGGATTTATTGCATTTATCGCAGTGGTCTCACTCACAGATTTCGCAGCTTTTGGTGCAATTTCTGCATGTTCTGACTGAAGAATTGAGCACAACCCGGGATACGGAATGTTCTATTCAATTATCTGATACAACTCCAGTTCGGTCTCCAACCTACTGGGTTACTCCTCCTAAGTTGGAGATTTTGCGTACCAAGATAGACGACATGCTTCGTCAGGGAATTATTGACAAATCTAATAGTGCTTATTCTAGTCCATGCTTTTTAGTCCCTAAATCCTATAATGATTTTCGTTTGGTGATAGATTATAGGAAACTGAACAAAAACATAATTTTGGACGCAATGCCGTTGCCAGACTTACATACATCGGCACATTATTTCAGAAATACAAGGGTATTTACCACCCTTGATTTGAACCAAGCATATTATCAAATTCCGTTAGAAAAATATTGTAGACACTTAACAGCTTTCTCTACACCTTGGAATTTCTTTCAGTTTTGTCGCATCCCTTTTGGTTTATCGACAGGCGCACAGGTCCTGTCTCGATTGTTAGATCACGTTTTTCATCAATTTAAGTTTAAGTTTATTTTTAAGCATCTTGATGATTTTGTCATTTATTCCCCAGATTTTCACACACGTCTACAGCATCTTCGATTGGTCTTGACATGTTTACAATGGGCGGGGCTGACAGTCAGTCTGTCCAAGGTTAAAGTCGCAGTTTCGTAATTTTCCTTTTTGGGACATATTATTTCTCCTAGGGGATTTCAATCGACCCTGACCGCACTTTATCAGTGCGAAACTTACCGGTGCCAACTACCGCGAAACAATTAGTATCCTTTTTTTGGAGGCCAACTTTTTTGTGAAATTCATTCCACATTTTGCACACGTTGCAGAACCATTACACGCACTTCGGCGGAAAGGAGTAAAATCTATATGGACAGATGAACAGCAACAAGCCTTTGATACCTTAAAAAATGCTCTTATGAATACCTCTGTTTTGGCTATGCCGGACTTCGAACAGGATTTTGTAGTGCAAACTGATGCATCCCGTTTTGCAGTCGCAACAGTATTATTGCAAGGACCAGTGGGAGCGTGCAAACCCCTATATTACATTTCACGTTGCCTTTCTTTGGCGGAGAGACGCTTGTCCGTGTATGAGATAGAAGCTTTAGCCGTCCTCAATGCCTTTGACAAATTCAGTCAGTTTCTTGAGCACCGTCATTTCCATTTCGAGTGCGACAATCAGGTAATCATGTGGGTTTTATGGCACGCACTCCAAACTGGAAAAATCGCTAGATGGGCAGTAAAGCTTAGCGCCTTTCAATTTACGGTTACACATATTAAGAGTTCGGAAAATTCAGTAGCATATGCATTATCGCGTATGTTTGCTGAACCTTCGACCGCATCCGGTTCTCCTTTGCTTGGGGCATTGGCGGTTTTTCCACACGATTTTCCTGCTATTTTTACCAGTCTTTCTCAGCATCAGCAAGATGATAAGGAGTTAGCCCCACTTTGGCGACAACCTCGGGAGGGCAACATACCGTCTGGATATCAATTTCATGATGGCATGTTATATGCGTTTCATTGATGCTCGAAGTTGACGAGGATTTTACTTCCAAAGGCAGTAATACCGGTTGTGTTATCCTATTTTCATACTTCTCCATTTGGAGCTCATTTGGGAGTGTTTAAGACTAAACAAAAGATCCCACAGGATTTTGTATGGCGCGGCATGTACAGTGATATCGCCATATTTGTTAGATCTTGTGATCTTTGTTTGAGAGCTAAGCTTCCTCAGAATACCCTTTTGGGTTTGCTAGCGTCCAGTGTTTCACCTTATCCCATGGAGCGCCTTTTTATTGACTATATGGGGCCTTTATCGCGTACTGCTCGCGGTCATAGTTATTTGTGCGTCGTTATTGATGCATTTACTAAGTTTATTTGGCTCACACCAGTTCGTGCCGTTACGGCCTTTACGTCGTCCTCTGTGTTATCCTCTGTATCGCATCATTTGGTATGTCAACAACTATCGTATCGGATAATGCCTTTTATTTTCGCGCGAATAGCTTTCGTTCCTTTCTTTTTGAAAGAGGCGTTAAATTCGTGCGTACTTCTCTGTATTATCCGCAGCCCTCCTTGGTTAGCGTGTAAATCGGACATTGAAGAGTGTCTTAATTTTCTTTCTTTCCAGCGATCATAGATCATGGGATACCTTACTAGCAGACTTCCAATTTGCTTTTAATATATCGGTTTAGGAGACACATCAAGAGGTTCCCTTTCGATTGTTGTTTAATTTTGTGCCCGTATGTCCTTTTTCTAATCATTGGAAGTTGGCTGACATGCTTTCAGATACATGTGACCATACAGCACTTTCTCATCGCTGGAAGGTGGCTTTTGATGCATTGAGGCGAGATTATCAACGTCGTGACGTGCGTTATAACTTTAATCGTCGTCCGGCAAACTTTCGCATTGGGGATTTGGTGATGTTACGGTCACACCATCAGAGTGATAGTTCTCAAAGCTTCGCCAAAAAGTTGGCAGAACGGTATGTTGCCCCTTAGGGTCGTTAAAATTGTAAATTTGGTTTCCTTTCAGATTCAAAATTGTCATACCGGCAGGCTAACTACTGCACACGCTTTTCAATTGAAGGCTGCGCCCACTAATTAAAGTCTAATAGCTCGGCGTCTCGCGGATCATTCTCAGCCTGAGGTTTTGAAACCACGCTCCCATGTTTGGTCGTATTCTCGCATGCGAGCATTGTTTTTTTTTCTCTCTTTGCTTTAGCTGCGAATGGTTATATTTTTACTTTTTGTGTTTCATGTTCTTTTTCCCATCTTTTTCTTGTTTTTTCCTTACTTTTTTGTTTATGTGTTGTCCTCGAAGTGTTTTTTTCTTACCCTAGTTTTTATAATTATTATGGATTAAGTGGACCCACTACATATACATACATATTTATTTGATAATATTTATTGTATTATCTTTTGTATTTACGTTAACTGTAGAGTATATAATTATTTAGGCTTACGTTTCTATGTGTTTGTTCAGAAGATCTCCTAATTTTCTTCCTTATGTATAAGTTATTTCAGTTTTATTATCTTATTTTATTGCTTTAAGGCCTTTTATAAATTTAGTCCCTTCTGGACTTTGTAATAATGATTATTGTCCATTTGATGGATTGGTTATTGTGTTAATTTAATCAATGTGCTTTATTTTACATTTCAGTGTTTTTTAAATATTTATGTATCTCCTTTTTCTACACTTTCAATGTGTTACAAAATTGTATGCTTTCCCGGTTTTAACATTTAAAATGTTTCTGGGCTTGTAATGTTTGCTTTTCCCTGTTGAATGGCTGCTTCTTTTATTTTGCTTTGGGTTTACACCGTGATCTATTTCGTTATGCTACCCTCGACTACTGATCTCTGAATTTTACATGTGATGTACCCTGCAAATGGTGTTATCTCACACGTTGTAAGTAGTCTGCTGCCTGCTTTCGTCATGGAGGGAGTATTGTACCATTTGCTCTTCTTCCACAAGTTCAATTATGTCTATAGCAGCAGAATGACATATTCAAGACGACGCGGCTTGGGCGTCGGAGTATGTCATTGGCGCCTGAAGTCGCCAATAGTGAGGCGGCAGCACTGCAACGGAGGAATGGGGAACTATTCAGCTTGGCCGGGCTTGAGGGTCTTTGCACGAGGAGAAGAGAGAGACGTTAGAGGCACGCCATCCGGTAGCACGCTAATACGGAATGTGATTCAAGGTGCACTATTTTTCGGTGTAATCAAAATTTATATAACTGGAGCTTTGGTGAGTAACTTTAAAATTATTTAATTTGAAGTGCCAAGTGGACAGGGCAAGCAGACAAGAAGAGATGGGTATAACGTTTTTTTTGGTATAATATAAAGAAATTTTCTCGTGGGGGAAAGCAAGATTTAAACGCTGTCAATACGTTATAATTTGTAATGTTAAAATATTTTACAAGAGTTGAAACAGGAGCCAATATACAATATATATCGCTAATTATGTAGTAATTACTAGGTAACACAAACATTTATATTATAAAAAAATTCGTGGAGAAATAAAATAGTAAAACAGATATTTTCGTGTTTTAGTTACAGCTTATTTCTACCTATACCGAGTAGGGAAATTCCCTTTTCAGAGCTTCCTTCAAATTTTTACGTATATTTAGAACTGGGTTATGGGCTAGGTGGAAATAAACAAATGTAACAGCTAATAAAAAAGCGGTACACAAAGCTGCAAGATTAGCTGAGGTTGTATACCCCTCATAAGTTGATACGGTTTGATTCAGATTGGTATTTGTGGTCGTTTTCGAGGGTTAAAGTTTGGGCGGTCAGCCTTGTTCTTAGCACGAGCAAGCTGGTGGAATCAAAGGGAGCGAAGGCTTAGGCTGCGCATAAAGCCGACCCCTCAAAACTTTAATTGCTCGTAGATCGCACTAAATATCAATTTGGGTATGAAACGTTTCAATTTTGAGTACCACGCCACCTCAGTCAGATATCCTTGCAAAACCCACAGTATCGTAACTTCGAACAAACGAAGAGTTCCCAGTTAGCTCTTACATATGAACAATTTACTTTAATGACAGTAGAGCCTTCAGTTAGTTAACAGCAGCGATTTTGTGTTCTTCTCACTCATTCTCTAATTTTCCCCCTACTCTTTCTCTCCCGCTCTATCAGAATCCCCCTCTCTCTCTTCTCTCCCTCCCACCCACTACTACCTCTAGCTCACAACTTCCCCTCCCTCTCTTCCCAATTCTGTCTTTCTATTTTACCTTCCTCTCCATCTTTACATATCTCGCTTCCAATCTCTCTCTCTCTCTCTTAATTTTCTTTAATGTTTCCCATGGTAACTCGTTTACGTAAATGAATAACATGAAGGAAAGAAAGAAGGAAGGAAAGAAAGAAAGAAAGAAAGAAGGATAGGAAAAGAAACATTCTGTAATGAGTGAGATATTTAGAGTTTTCACTTCGTGCCCAATCATAACTATTCCTTTGGAAATAATGATTTAAGATTTTACACAGCCTAATTTGGGATACCTAAGTTACGTTTCATTACCATCGTTTAAGCCAAATTTACACACTCACACATACACGCCACACACATTGGACTTCAGTGGCCCATTACGCATATTAACATCAGTTTATCATTCAAAATCTAAAACTATTATAAACATAACCTACATGATGATGATGATGATAGGCGGTTTAAGGGCGCTAAACTACTATGGTCATCAGCGCCCTCACAACCTACATAACCTACAGTTTTGCTACATAGATTGTCTATCACTATTTATTTGCAGGTCTTAGCAAAGTCCCACCCAATTTCATTTCCACTGCCTAATCAGTTTCTGTATTGTTATTTCTTCATGAACTTTTTCTGAAATAACTGTGTTACCTTGTTCTTCCATCTCGTTTGCTCCATTTTTCCTATGCTCACATTTCTGGTGTTTCTAATCATTTTCCTCACTTCATTGCAATAAAAAATATACATTGCCACACTTAACATTTTAATCGCCTCTTCCTCAGTTTTTTCCTCATGTTCTATTAAAATCCTACTTTGTCTTTGTAATCTGTTTTACCTCTTCACAACTGCTCCTGAGGTTATTATTTTATGGTACATCTCAAGTGTCTAAAGCTAAGTATTTGCTCCGCTATCTGATTTGTGTTTTGGCATTTATCTTAATGTTGTAATCCTCACCGTTGCTGTTTATTTCAATTAATATGTTCTTTGTGTTAATTTCCTCCTCTGCCAGAAATGCTATATCACATCATATCAGCGTTTTCGGATTTTCTTGGTACAAATGATTGTGGAGCTTGCGTTCCACACATTACTCTCTCATCTTAAAGATCCCAGGGAGTACTAGCATGAAGTAGGAGAGTGGACTTCACAAATTGGGTCCTACGTATTTGACTCAAATACATCACGTCAGAATAAACCGGTTAGCCTATGCATCCCTTATACCTCTAAAACGTCTTTGTTTCTTCATTGCATTCCACCCAAAATTCGTTATCGAGATTTCACTGGAAATATATATTTTGAGGCCGCCTGAATAAATATAAATTAGAAAAAGATCCTACTGTGTGTGTATTTCTGAAAAGCACAACCAAAACAAAAGTCGAATAAATGCCAAACTTGGCATTTAGGTTGAGCATGTGCCAAAGATGCAACACAACAATTTTCAAGATTAGTCTAACCACCCTAAAAATCGAAATTTTCGATTCTTTAAACAAAATAGCTCTCGATTTTGATTAAAATACCTATGTTTACGATTTTTATATGACAAACAAAATGGATATCCTAAATTTTTCTAGGAATGGCTTGTGAAGCCATCTTCATACAGAAGGAATTTTGTATAAATTTGTGAAACTATTATAATAGAGTAAAATGTTCAGCATGGAACTGCGGATCTCTTTAAAACACACAATTTATTCCAACTAACTTTTTTGTGGCATCAACCATTTTCGAGATATCCGTTTTTATTGCCTAGGTTGTTCAATACATATTTTTACAGTACTGTCACTTTACAGTTATTTCTCACATGTCAGGGAAGAGTATGGGATTTATAAGCCAGGATATAGCAACCTGGTTTATTAACATGTGATTATCGATTCGGTTTCCTTTATTCTATTTATATCTTCAACAAAACGTGTAATCAAACCATTTCTCCAATGGTTTATCTCGATGAACGTGAAGCAGATAAAAAAATAAGCTGTCATAAGAATACTTTGTAGAGGTATATGCATATAGACGATAGTAGGTAGAAAAAGTCATGTGAATGTAGAATGCCAGATATTCTATAATGTTTCCCCTTGCTTGTGATTGCCCTATTTAAGCAGTCTGCAGTTACAGTAAACGGTATGGATATTGAAGTATATATTATAAATAGATAATTTAATAAAACGCACAATTAAAAGGTATCTGATCCGCCACTGACAGGACTGTGCTACAAAGGCCTTCCCTTCCTTCCACGTATGTTAACTGTTGAACCCCCGCAGAGCAAACTCTTGCACTGCCCCCTCCCCTTGAAGCCGATACCATCTGCAAGTGCCGATTACATCGCTGCGCTTGCTCGACCTGCTGGAAAAGAGGTACGGCAATTAGCGGCTCATAATTAATCACACAAATAGTTTTTATGTGAACATTGTACAGTCTCAGAGATGCACATCTGGCACTTCATCCTCTCACACGGTCACAATTTAAATAAACATAATGGAAGAGCATCATCATTTGCTTGCTTCAACTTTATCCAGTACACACAACATAAGCGCCTTAATAGGCATTCTTATGTGTAATTAGAAATAAATAAATATTGTAGTAATTGCCTCATTTTTATTGTACTTCTAGTGTATGCATTGTAATAACCTGACCTGAATTTTTTCATGCAGTAAACATTGCTGTTTTGTGCCTAAATTGGACTCTATTTCAGTGAAACTAAATTTACTAGACGTAAAACAAAACGACGTAAAAATGACTAGAATTCTACGCTAAAGCGCTCTAAAACACTTCCCTAATCAGCAGACACAAACTGCAAAAGAAATTATGTCATTTATTATCCACGTTCTCACTGCATTAACGTCATTATTTCAAATGCCGCTTATGTCTGTACACCTAAACCCATGGCACTATTGCCATGTTTTGTCCTGCTTTCTGTGCAAGGAAATAGACTGGGCTGTTAAAAAGCATAAATCCATTTGTTACATTCCATGACTTTCACGTCGTTTTCTTCCAACAGCATGTTTTTTTTCTATTTACTTCATGTTAATACGGATAAATCTTTGTAGGAAATAGTTTCATTACGCTTTTCGTAAATAGAAGGGAGTACAGGAGGCTGAACCAATAGTTAAATATTTAAAAAGTGGATCGTTATATGGAAGCTTTGGAATTCCATGCTCTTTCCGTTTCATTGCGACAAACAAGGGAATGGTGACAGCACTTCAAAACTGACAAAAGCATTGAAAAGTCTAAACCATTAACAAGGAATATCTCGGAAATTACGGATACTGTAAAAAGATTGATTACGTGTTCTAAACAGGTGTAAATTTAGTTTTTATTTTGCAATTCCAAATGAAAAGGAATTCACAAGCAATTCGCAGAGAACTAAAGAGATAAATTTTAGAGGTCTTAAACTTGTGTAGAGGTAACGTGTCTGCTTCATATTCAAGAGATTCTGAGTTTGTATTTTTGTTAAGGTGAGTTACCTGATAAGGGTTTTTCCGTGGTTTTCCCGTATCCTCAAGGATGTTCAACCTTACAGAGAGAGGGCATGAAGGGAGTGTCCCTTCCCAATCATTTCCACTCTTGCTGCCAAGATCTGAAGCTTGATTGGTTTAGCTTGTCAACCTCTTCAAATACAGTAGGTAGGTGAGCTATGGACTTTGGAACTTAGCTCGTAGGAGAACAAGTTGGGCTTCACTACGTATCCTGAAAAGGAGAATGTCGGGTAGCTTAAGCTCATTTGAGTATCATTTCACCCGTTTATTCATCGCCCGATATAGCCAGGTTAACGGATGTTAAACTTTAAGAAAGAAAAAAAGGTCGTTTGGGATGGAGGAATTTTCTTGAAAATCTTAATGTCGTATATTTGGAAGATGGTGAACTTTAATACAAGGTTGCTTTTATTATTTTCGTTTAATTTATCAATTCAAATACTAGGGCACGCAGAGGAAAGATTTCAGAGATAGGTTATCTATAGTGCACGAGATGAAAGCTATAATCCTGCCATGCGGAAAGTTAACCTTGTGTGTGTGTGCCGATAACGCACGCTAAAATACGTACAGTAATATACAAATGGCAAATGTACAGTACTGCATTTATTAGACCTTGAGCAGATTACAGATTTAGCCACAATGCAATTGTCAGATGATTGCATGTGTATATATAATACATACGTTTCATGGTGTACTCTTAACGATATTATCACGCAGCGGCTATGAGCAAAGGTCAACGCGGAGCAGTCGAGTAAACAATAGTAATTGCCAGCGTAAACACCAGGCGCGTTATCGGCAGATAGCTAGAACCTTCTGGAAGCTGCTTCTGCGCCCTCCTCCCCAGTAAATGTGTCGAAATAGTTCTAGAACACTCGAGAACTTGTGTGTTTTTTTAAATATGGGGAAAACAGGAAATAAAGGTTTCTGGGTAGGAAAAGCTAGAGAAGGGGTAGGATTTAATTCTGCTGTGGTGCTATTTATTAAGGGCATTAAGCATAATGGTGTCCGATTCCGTCTAAGTAATCCGGAGGATCGTGGGTGATCGATAAGTGTTGCGGGAGTCCCCGCTGTGGTGTAAAGGTAACCGCCATGACATGCCCTGACAGGGACCTTGGATCTGTAGTGTCATTTATTTGTTAGGCGTGTTATTAGTTCCGCACTCGGGGCTGTTACTTCCGGGTACTGGTTCGATGATGATGATGTACTGGGTGAGGAGGCTGATGCAGTCGGTCTAACTTTGCCGCGGTTTCGTTGATGAGTATGAGAAGCTCGTTGAAGCGTGGAGTGTTGTCGGCGAAGGGTGGGTAGACATGAATGCGCATGTGTGTCGTCAAGTCCTGGTTAACTTCCTCAAGCTTGTCACTTGTGGCAGTGGTATACGTGTTGTGTTGTACTTCCATGGCGTTGAGGGCTTCTTTGTGCTGCTGTGCAAGTTGATTAGTGATTTCGGGGTAGCGTTGGTCCAGGCTGTCCATGGATTCTGTGTGGTTGGTGTTGATGAGGCGCTTCTTCTTGAAGTCGTGTGCTTCGTTGATGATGTTGGCGATTTCTGTGGACTGCACGCTGAGATGCTCTTCCAGCGTGTTGAGCCTGCTGGCTAGGTTTAACACCCCAGAGTGGAGGTCCTGGATGGCATCTATGATGTTTGTGTGTTGTTGTAGTTGGTTCGTCTCTGCTAATTGTTGTTTAATCTGTGGTGAGTTCGTTGTCGGATGGTGATGTGAAGTTCTGCGGTGTCTATTTGGTGTACGTGATGTTCTGTGTGGATATAGTGGGCAGACAGCTTGACCAGTAAAGTGTCCATTGCCCCCGCAGGAGGTGCAGAAGTGGCGTCGTTAGGTCAGGTCGTGTGCCCGGCAGTTGGCTGTGAGTGTCCCGTTGCCACGGTAATGGCAGCGAGGTGCGGCGTCACACGTAGAGTCAGTGTGCCCGTAGAGGCAGCAGCGGTGTCATGACGTTGGACGAACACTGCGACTGGCCTCAAGCAACAGGGTTTGCCCTAAGAAGGGCAATCCTGCGCCGAGGGCCGCCGAGTAATCGCCCTCTTCCATAAAGATGAGCCTGATAAGTGGTGTAGGACCTCTGAAGTTCCGTATTCTCGTCGCGGCGCTGCGCAGCGGTGAGCAGTAATGTGTCCGGGAGTTGGCGATGAACTCCCCGGACAGCAGCGGTTCAGCGGCGTGTGGCTAGCTGCGCTTCGGCTGGGGGCGGCGAAGAAGCGGGAAGCTGTTCATCTTCGGCGGCGTTGATTATCTCCCGAGAAGGAAGCTTGGAGGCTGCGGCTGTCTTCTTCCTTCCCATGTTGCTTTGATGAGAGCTCGAAGCGAAGTGCAACTTGTAGAAAGTATCCATTGACTATATACTTGAGTCGAGGGTTGAGTTCCGTCGGTCAGTTAGTGTAAGTCAGCGAGTTAATTGAGTTGTGCCAGCGAGCGAGTTGGTGGACGCGCTTCTGGTGCGATATCACATGCGAGTCTCCGGGCGAGTAGGTGACAGCTGCTATGAAGTGCAGTGTGCTGCTGCAGAGCAACGGGTTGTAGAGGTCTTGCGTTCGACTCACGAGTGAATTGAACTGTCCGGCGAGAAAAGGTTACGTCACGAAGGAAGTAAAGGAATGGAGAATTGAACTAGTTCACCTTAGTGAAGTGATAGTGTGAACAGAGTGAACTTCTATGAAGTTGAACTAGATAAGAACTTAGAACAGCGACAGTGAGAACTCAGAGAAGCGACTTGTAAACAAACCCGGGCAAAGTCACAAAACCTTTAATATTAAGAGCGAAAATAATAAAACAAATATAAATAACCCTACTATTGGGAGATTTGAGTCACACACAGTTATTGAAAGCTAACAGAAAAATAAAAAAAAATTACTTTTTTATGCCTTTACATTGAACTGGTCGTCATTGTGCGTAACTAACTCCATAGGAGCCACCACAGTATCACTTGACTATTCAATTGCCTTAATTTAAAAACTTGACAAAATCCGCTGTATATAATGATTGTCACAATTACATTAAGTTGAGACGGCATTTACTCGTATCTCATTGGCATGGTATGGTATGTTAATTTTATTTTATAACACTGTCAGATCCTACCCCATCTATATCTACCATGCTTATTTTATTTAATGTTATTTGGATTTTATAACACTCATGTAAAATGTACTGGATTAGTTTATAGCAACGCAAAGCCAAGAAGGGAAATTCTGTTAGAGCCCTTACCAAACCAAAACTCTTTGTACGTATTACGATAAGAAAGACTCAGATACATGACGCTCCAGGAATCCCAAAGTCAGAGAGAGGCAGGAGATTTTTCTACTGTATATAACCATATAAGTAGTGATGGATAAGGAGGGGGGAGAAAGCTTCTGATTTTAACAAAATTCGAAGAGCCCGGTCATGGGTAGCCAATTGGAAAATTTTAATTAATTCTAAGAGTACCAATATATTTTTTTATATAAGTATGTTGTAGAAAGACTCACTACCCCCTGTTAGAGAAAATCCACGTTTGTTCAGTAAGCAATTCTGCGCCAAAAAGCAAAGTGTAGTCTTTGTTAAATATTTTAAAGCACGCAAGTGAAGTTCTTCGTGTTAAGAGAAACCACGAGGGTCATTTCAAAAGTCCTGCACACGGCGCATGCGGGACCGTTACTGTGGCGTGATCAAGTAGAAATTTATGGCAGTTGTGAGTCAGACTTTAAGCTTGACGGTTGTATATGTATTTGCTAGTTCGCATGGCTGTGTCGTGAGTAATTCAGTTTTGAAATGGAAGCTGAAACCGAGTTAGGTCGGACTACACATAGTCACCACCGTTCCTACATTAAAATGGAATATCTACGTGGAAACAACCCAACTGAAATTTTCAACGCTTTGAGAGAGGTGTGTGGGAATCGTGTAGTGGATCGTAGCACAGTATCACGGAGGTCTGCTCGTTTCCGTGAGGGTCGGGTAAGTATTGTCGACAACCCAAGAAGTGGAAGGCCATCAGCTGCAACAGACTACACGTCCCAGATTGTTGTTAATCACATTTCGAGAGAGGATTCACGAAAAACATGTGAGACCAGAATGTCTGTCACTTCAGTTTAAAGAATCATTACTGAAAAGGTAAAAGATGAGAAAATTTGCTGTCAGATGGAATCTGCATGATCTGAATGAAGGGTCAAAAGAATCGCAGAAGAATTGCTTCAACGTTATCGAGCAGAAGGAGAACAGTTTCTGAAAAGGATTGTTGCAGTTGTTGAAACCTGATACGAGATTTTCAGCCAGAACTGAAGTCTCAGTCGTTACAATGGAAAAGTTCCGACTCTCCACGCCCGCGCCCTTAAAAATTCCGCTGCCAACAATCAAAGGTGAAACTGATGATCTTTGCGTATGACATGAATGGAGTCATAGCTACAAATAGAGTGCCCCAAGGGACGTCTGTAACAGGTGCATACTGCAAGCTGTTTCTGCAAAGTGTTTTGCGCCCGAAAATTCCTCAAAGAAGGCCTGATAGCTTGTAGCTGGTGCAAGACCGCATATTGCCCTACCAGTGAGAGAAACGCTCGACAAATATGGATGGGAAATACTTCCCCAACCACAATACAGTCCTGATATGAGGCCACCAGTCTTTGATTTGTTTCCCAAATTGAAGGAAACGCTCCGTGGAAAACCTTTTGATACAATTGATGAAGCTTTCAGTTAGGTGACCCGAGTAATCAGCAGCTCAAAAATGAAAGTGCCTTATCCGGAATATAGAATTTGCCAAAACGTTGGAAAGCTGTCATAAGTAAGAATAGAGGTTATATTGAAAGCCTGTTCAATATTTTGAAAAATAAATTATTTTCTTTACTTCTATCTTACAGTATCTTTTGAAATCACCCTGGTACGTAAGTTATATAACTAGTGACGGGCATAGACACAGTAATTCACTTCGTGAAATTAAGTTAAGAGTAGTGGGAGTTCGCCTAAAAAGAAAATTCTACGTCGAATGTAACGTACATTTTGTTCTACAACAATATTGCAGTGTCAGTGCTATAGAAATTAACTAAAGGAAATAAATAGTGTTGTTACAATTGACTTCTCGTATCTTCTATTTGAATAATTATTTTCTCACGTACCTCTCCTATGAAATTCTCAACCCGTCTCATCCTTGAACCCGATGACAGCCGATGCAACCCAAAGATGACAACGACGACTACAGCATCTACAAGAGAATCTTAGTCCACGTCGTAGATAGCTGAGATGAAGGAGAAGACAGGATCATCCAGGAAAAGTGGCAATTAATTATTCTACCGTGATAATAATGGAGGTTCAGCAATTTATCACCTCTACGTGCTAGTGTGACCTGACCACCACAGCAAAGTGCTATCACGTATTCTTAAAACGTTCATGAATTACATCAACTGTATATGTTTAAACGTTTGTTGATTAAACATAAGAGGTTTCATACCTAGAAATGCAAAATATGACTAATGTCCGAACAGTATACCAAATATTACAGAAGCCAACAAGTAACTTTCTCTAGCCACTATCGTTTATAGTACTCTTCTGCAAGTATTCATACCAGAACTTTATACTTTCTCTACAACGTATAGTAAGTAGAGGAAGCTTTGTATTGCATCTAAAAATTCGATGTCGAGATTTCATCGGAAATATATATTTCAGGCCCTCTGAATCCAAAAAAAAGCATTTTTAGAAAAAGGTTCGTGTGTGTGCGGATGTCTGTGAGCAGCATAACTTAAAAACGAAAAGTCGGATAAACACCAAACTTGGTATTTAAATTTAGTATCTTCCAAGGATGCGACACAAAGTTTTTCAAAAAAATCTCAAATTCCCAACCACACTTTACATGGAACATTTTTCGAAAATTTTAATTTTATAAAAAATGGCTCTAAAGATTTTAATTAAAATACCATAATTAAAGATATTTACATGGCAAATAAAATGTATATCTTGAATTTTATAGGAATAGCCTTTGAAGTCCTCTTCGTTCAGAAGGAATTCCGTATAATCTTCTAAAACTGGTAAACGATAAGCGATAGACGAAAACATACTACACAAATAATGCAGATCTCTTTAAAACACATAATTTATTTCATATGTTTTTTTTTTTGCATAAACCATTTCTGAGATATCCGTTTTTAATGGTCCGAATTGTTCATTTTTTGGTCATTATTTAGAAGTCCTTTCAACACTCACTTGTTTGTCACGGTTGCATAGAAGTAGCATCGAATTTTAAGTTCAGCCTATAACATCCAGTTCTTAAACATCTGACTATCGTTGTTCTCTTTGTGTGTATAACCGAATGATAATGTGGCTATTTTAGCAAGGTTTATTTGGATTAAAACATAGTAGATATAAAAATAAGACAATAAAATAGTTTGCATATTCAATAATAAACGATAGCGGGTAGAGAAAGTCTGTGAATGTATCACATCAGATATTTGCTCTATCCATTGCCTGTTAACTGAGATAAACGTTTGGAGAAACACCCATTTCGTTGTAGGTACAAAGGGAACAGAGGGGACTGTTGCAATAATTCACAAAGTTCAAGATATTCGTTTCATTAGACATGGAAATATATTAAATGTATGGCATTCCGAATGAAAATCGTTAGAGTTATTTCTGAGAGAATGAAAAAAAATCTGATGTGTTACACTCACATTAACTTCTCTACTCTTGTACAAACTATTTTTACAAACTCTTATTCTCCATCTATTTCATATTAATCGAGATAAGCATTTGCAGAAACGATCTTTTGACATGCAAAGAGAATTACATTTTACACATAGCGACCAGTTCTAAAAATATTTGACTATCGCTTAAGGCCTACTATGTTCCCCTTGTTTTGTAATTGCAAGGGCAATATAGACATTCAGTAGCCTGTAAGCATCGACATATCTCTTAATAGCTGGTTGCTAGGTGCAGCACCATTCTCTTTGCCACAGATTAATACTCTTTGTATATCCAAGACAAAAAAAAATCAATAACGAATTGCCATTAATTGAGAAAATAAGTATTGAAAAATTTAAGGCAATAACAAGCAATATCTCGAAAATGGTTCACTCAACAACAAAAAATGTATATGACATAAATTGTGTATTTTAACGCGATCTACATTTTTTGTGTAGTAAAATCTTGTCTATCTCTTATGGTTTATGCAAAAGTCGTTCACAATGAAGAATACTTTTGGAGATATTCTCAGAAAATTCAAGATATAAATTTTATTTGTCATGAAAATATCTTAAAGATATGATATTTTAATCAAAATTGTTAGAGCCATATTTGAGAAAATTAAAATGTTCGAAAAATCTTCCATGTAAAGGGTAATCTGGGGTGGGGGGATTTTCTTGAAAACTTTCGTGTCGCATCTCTGGAAGATACTGAACCTAAATACCAAGTTTGGTGTTTATCCGACTATTCGTTTCTGAGTTATGCTGTTCACAGACACACACACGGACATGTTTCCAAAAATGCTTTTTTTTTATTCAGGGGGTCTCAAAACATGTATTTCCGGTGAAATCTCGGTATCGAATTTTTGGGTGGAATACAATACTTACCCTACTTACTATACGTAGTAGAGAAAGTAATAACGAAAAGCTTTCCTGTAAAGGATAGTTGGAATGGAGGATTTTCTTGAAAATTTCCGTATCGCATCCTTGGAATATGCTGAACTTAGCTAAATACCAAGTTTGGTGTGTAATTCAACTATTCTTTTGGAGATATGCTGTTGACAAACAGATGCATACACAGACAGGCAAACACACACACGGATTCAGGGGACCTCAAAACATATTTCCGAAGAAATATCGATATCGAATTTTTAGTGGAATACAATGCTTGCTTTACTCACTAAGTAGGTGCTAGAAAAACTAAAAATACAAAAAAGTATGAATATTTTGACTTATCTTTGCACATTCCAATATAAGTCACTGTGTTGAATCATATCACTCCCAAGTTACTAAAACTGTCACTAATAAAATATCGGCAATAACCCAGCATCAACATAATAATGTTACACGCAACTGTTTGGGAATTAATGATAAGATTTTCTTTCTTTTAGAGTTTTAAAAGTTAAACTTATTTTTGATTTACAAGAGGAATGCTTTATTATAAACTATGGCTCCGTGGTAACGTGTGAGACTCGCATTCGGGAGGTCCCGGGTTCGATTCCACCTCCTACTCTGAGCTTGGGTTTTTCGTGGGTTGTCCGTGGACAATAGGCGAATGCTGGGGTGGTTTTTCATCTACCTTGATTTCCTTTGCATCATTTTCGTTTTATTCCGTTTCCTTTTTATCTTTAAGGTTTGCTTCTAGGTTTCATGCTGTATGCGGTGCCTGATAGATGGCGCGGATGCTTGCACAAAGGAAAGAATACTCTCCCAGGGCTGCTTGGTCGATGGGTCGTTCATCTCCTCTCTAGGTGTTCGATCCTGGAACTGTTAGGGACTTCCGCGCGTCTCTGTGGCCTCCTGTGGTTCCTTCGCTTCATCACTTCCTCCTGGAGGGTGGTAGCCGCATTGCAGTGCGCGAAGTCTCCCTTTGTTGTACAACCATATATGTAAATGAGTCTAAAGTTGTCTTTTAGACCGTTTGGGAACTTGAGCACTGTAAATTCCTCAGGCTTTTTAATTGCTGCAATGTATTGCCTCTTACTCCTTCAGTGCAAAACGACCGTGGCAACAATGACATGGATATAGAATGGTAATACTACTCCATGACGCCAGAGAGGTATTACGGAGGGGCGCCGCAGTCGCGCATTTGTAGAAATTCGTTAGCAACTTTGTATGCTTTTGTGCGAAACCACGAGAGCAATGCAACATTAGCGCCGCGTTACGATATCCTCTGCCCATTAGTGCTTTTTAAGTTCTGTAATGAATAATGATCACCAGTAGCGCTTTGCTTCAGACCGTTTATTTTGACTCATTTTTGCTTTATTTTGATTTTAAGAATAACTACTGCAGATTTCGACTTCATACCGGCTTTCCTACATATCTAGAGATGTAAAACATAAGAGTAAGTTAGGCTCTTCTATGCAGATTGATAAATACGAGGCGTATTCTAAAACTAAAGTCCGTTTGGTCATAAAAACATCGCTCATGAGACAAGGGTTTTATTGACAGTAACATGTGCCTACATATATACTTTACTTTTCCACATAATCACCGTTCACATCTATACACTTGCTGTAACGCTGCACCAGCTTCTTTAACCCCTCGGCATAGAAGCCTGCTGCCTGGGGCTTGAAGCGTTGGTAACGCTCGTCTTGAGTTCATCATCGGCTTGAAATCGTTGTCCATCTAGCCACCGTTTCAAATGCAAGAAGAGGAAGTAGTCGTTTGGTGCCAGATCGGGACTGTACGGAGGGTAGTCAAAGAGGTCCCAACGAAACTCTTGAATCTTGTCTTTGGTTTTTGCAGCGGTGTGCGGGCTTGCGTTGTCGTGAAGGAGGATGATGCCAGACGACAGTTTACCGCGGCGTCGACTTTGGATCGCAAGTCTCAGTTTGGTATGCATTTTTAATTGTTGATCATGGTCCAGAAATCCATCAAAAAGACGCCGTTTTCGTCCCAAAACACGGTAGCCATTATTTTGCGATTCGTGTACGGCGATTGCTTACACTTATTTGGTTTGGGTGAACCGGAACGGCGCCAAAAAACTGTCGTGCATTCGTTGCTCTTTGTTCTGGCCGGTGACCAGTTTTGGCATCCACCTCGATAAGTTTCCGTTATCAAAGCTGTTCAGTGACAATTCTGTAAAGTGAGGTTCGAGCAACATATCGGAATTCATCAGACAGACCACTAATCGTCAAACGCCGATCACTTGAAGCTTTTGGTCCACTTGTTCAACGATGTCGTCGGTCCGAGTATTGGACCTACCACTCCACTATTTCGAAATTCTCGACACCAGTGTCGAACCTGTTTGTCACTCATTATGTGACATAACCTACGATGCATGTCCGCAGCTGCAGATCCTTTTGCCAGCAAAAGTCTAATCACTCTACGCACTTCACAATTTGCTGGATCTACCATTGTCGCGGCCATTGCAATCTGCTCTCACCGACTGGCAAATGCCTACTGCGTCACATCAACACTGCTGTAGGTTCCCCAGGATTCGGTAGACAGCGCTGCAGGAGTGAAACGGCATTCAGGCCTGCCATCCATTAAGTATTGTTCGCCGGACCTTAGTTACGCCTCATATAATTAGCTTAATAATCAGAATCATTAAGAAGAAAGTGCAATGCAGGTTTTCTATTAGATATTTATAGTTTTAATGTATCTTTTTAATTGGCTTGTGCTGTTATGATTACTTAAATCACCTTTTATATGGAAAAAATTTTTAAATTGTTTCTTTTCTCCAAGATAGCTCTAAAATTTTCATTAAAATACCATAAGTTTAAGTCATTTTCGTGACAAATAAAAAATATATCCTGAAATTTTGTGAGGATAGCTTGTGAAGTCCTCTTCATTCTGAATGGACTTAATATAACATGTGTATCACAAGAGACAGACAAAAAACTTACTCCACAGAAAGTGTAGATCTGGTTAAAACATACAATTTAGGTCAAATAAAAATTGTTGGATATTAACCATTTCCGCATACTCTTTATTATTGTTTTGAATTGTCAAATACTTTGCATTTTTTCAACTGCAAAATTGCTATTCGTTATTTCTTTGTCGTGCAAAGGGAACGAAATTTCCAAGCCATCACACAGTGACCGTTTCTTAAAGGATTTGACCAACGCTTAAGCCTACTATATTCCCTTATTCCCATTGTACAAGCAATGAATCTCTGTAAACGCTTATCTAGATTAACATGAAACAGAGAGAAAAATAAGATTTTCTAAATATAGTTTGTTGAAGAATTGTACAGAAATCCATGTGAATGTAACACACGCTTTTTAATTACAGTAATGTAAGACTTCTGGCTCACTTAGAATTACAGTCCAACTGTACCCTTAATAATATTAGTCCTATGATAGGCCAGAGCTTATCTGTGCTTCCGTTATTAGGCTGCAATCAAATGCAACGCTGCATACTTGGTTTTTTGGGATTTAAGATTTGATTGCTTCACTAGTGAGCTCTAACGTTAACCAGCAACAAATAGCCGTGAACGTTAGTTTTGCTATTCTGGTACGGATATTTAGTAGGTAGATGACGTGAATTGTAAAGTCAACTCTCCGTAAATAATTTATCTTACTCGCGTTCTATGTCTGCGGGATATAAATTTTATATGTTTTATGACAGGCTTTGGTTACAGTTAACGTTATGAAGCGTATAGTATGGACTATAAATCTACTGGTGTTCTTAGCTACCGTTTCATACTTACCTATGTGTGGTATAAACGGAAAGTTCAGCATGTTTGACAGAAAGAAGCAATGCTATCAGCTCTTCAAAAATACTAATTAAAACGAATTTTAATTTATTTTAAATCACATTTCCGTACATTGATATAGGAACGATGATCGTCACAGTCGCATAAGGTCCCAGTTTGATACTGGAACGATGATCGTCACAGTTCCATATGGTCCCAGTTTGATACTGGAACGATGATCGTCACAGTCCCATATGGTCCCAGTTTGATACAGGAACGATGATCGTCACAGTCCCATATGGTCCAGTTTGATGCTGGAACGATGATCGTCACAGTCTCATATGGTCCAGTTTGATACTGGAACGATGATCGTCACAGTTCCATATGGTCCCAGTTTGATACAGGAACGATGATCGTCACAGTCCCATATGGCCCAGTTTGATACTGGAACGATGATCGTCACAGTCCCATATGGTCCAGTTTGATACTGGAACGATGATCGTCACAGTCCCATATGGTCCAGTTTGATACTGGAACGATGATCGTCACAGTCCCATATGGTCCAGTTTGATACTGGAACGATGATCGTCACAGTCCCATATCGTCCAGTTTGATACTGGAACGATGATCGTCACAGTCCCATATGTTCCCAGTTTGATACAGGAACGATGATCGTCACAGTTCATATGGTCCCAGTTTGATACTAGAACGATGATCGTCACAGTCCCATATGGTCCCAGTTTGATATAGGAACGATGATCGTCACAGTCCCATATGGTCCAGTTTGATACTGGAACGATGATCGTCACAGTCCCATATGGTCCAGTTTGATACTGGAACGATGATCGTCACAGTTCCATATGGTCCCAGTTTGATACAGGAACGATGATCGTCACAGTCCCATATGGTCCAGTTTGATACTGGAACGATGATCGTCACAGTCCCATATGGTCCAGTTTGATACTGGAACGATGATCTTCACAGTCCCAAATGGTCTCAGTTTGATACTGGAACGATGATCGTCACAGTTCCATATGGTCCCAGTTTGATACTGGAACGATGATCGTCACAGTCCCACATGGTCCAGTTTGATACTGGAACGATGATCGTCACAGTCCCATATCGTCCAGTTTGCTACTGGAACGATGATCGTCACAGTCCCATATGGTCCCAGTTTGATACAGGAACGATGATCGTCACAGTCCCATATGGTCCCAGTTTGATACAGGAACGATGATCGTCACAGTTCCATATGGTCCAGTTTGATACCGGAACGATGATCGTCACAGTCCCATATGGTCCCAGTTTGATACTGGAACGATGATCGTCACAGTTCCATATGGTCCAGTTTGATACTGGAACGATGATCTTCACAGTCCCAAATGGTCTCAGTTTGATACTGGAACGATGATCGTCACAGTTCCATATGGTCCCAGTTTGATACTGGAACGATGATCGTCACAGTCCCACATGGTCCAGTTTGATACTGGAACGATGATCGTCACAGTCCCGTATGGTCCAGTTTGATACAGGAACGATGATCGTCACAGTCCCATATGGTCCCAGTTTGATACAGGAACGATGATCGTCACAGTCCCATATGGTCCCAGTTTGATACAGGAACGATGATCGTCACAGTTCCATATGGTCCAGTTTGATACCGGAACGATGATCGTCACAGTTCCATATGGTCCAGTTTGATACTGGAACGATGATCGTCACAGTTCCATATGGTCCAGTTTGATACTGGAACGATGATCGTCACAGTCTCATATGGTCCCAGTTTGATACAGGAATGATGATCGTCACAGTTCCATATGGTCCAGTTTGATACTGGAACGATGAATGTCACAGTCCCATATGGTCCCAGTTTGATACTGGAACGATGATCGTCACAGTTCCATATGGTCCCAGTTTGATACTGGAACGATGATCGTCACAGTCCCATATGGTCCAGTTTGATACTGGAACTATGATCGTCACAGTCCCATATGGTCCCAGTTTGATACTGGAACGATGATCGTCATAGTCCCATATGGTCCAGTTTGATACAGGAACGATGATCGTCACAGTCCCATATGGTCCAGTTTGATACTGGAACGATGATCGTCACAGTCCCATATGGTCCCAGTTTGACACAGGAACGATGATCCTCACAGTCCCATATGGTGCCAGTTTGACACAGGAACGATGATCGTCACAGTCCCATATGGTCCCAGTTTGACACAGAAACGATGATCGTCACAGTCCCATATTGTCCCAGTTTGACACAGGAACGATGATCGTCACAGTCCCATATGGTGCCAGTTTGACACAGGAACGATGATCGTCACAGTCCCATATGGTCCCAGTTTGACACAGAAACGATGATCGTCACAGTCCCATATGATCCCAGTTTGACACAGGAACGATGATCGTCACAGTCCCATATGGTCCCAGTTTGACACAGGAACGATGATCGTCACAGTCCCATATGGTCCCAGTTTGACACAGGAACGATGATCATCACAGTCCCATATGGTCCCAGTTTGACACAGGAACGATGATCGTCACAGTTCCATATGGTCCCGGTTTGACACAGGAACGATGATCGTCACAGTCCCATATGGTCCCAGTTTGACACAGGAACGATGATCGTCACAGTCCCATATGGTCCCAGTTTGACACAGGAACGATGATCGTCACAGTCCCATATGGTCCCAGTTTGACACAGGAACGATGATCGTCACAGTTCCATATGGTCCCAGTTTGACACAGGAACGATGATCGTCACAGTCCCATATGGTCCAGTTTGATACTGGAACGATGATCGTCACAGTCCCATATGGTCCCAGTTTGATACAGGAACGATGATCGTCATAGTTCCATATGGTCCCAGTTTGATACAGGAACGATGATCGTCACAGTTCCATATGGTCCCAGTTTGATACAGGAACGATGATCGTCACAGTTCCATATGGTCCCAGTTTGATACTGGAACGATGATGGTCACAGTTCCATATGGTCCCAGTTTGACACAGGAACGATGATCGTCACAGTCCCATATGGTCCCAGTTTGATACTGGAACGATGATCGGCAATTTTTAAGCTTTATCTGCTTCGTTGTTGATTCTGCTGCCGTGATCTTGTTACTCGTATGTTGTCTCGTGTGCGAGCTATTCCAGTAGTAAAGCTATGAGTGCTTTCTTAGAGCATGCGTAGGTGTATTGTGAAGGACAATTCCAGTTTAAATGACTGAGAAAAATATATTGCGAATTAATAATTACGTTTTTGAGGTGAATTGCCGACCACTTAAAGATAAAGAATGCAACTAACTATGAATCGTAGCATTCAAAATTATAACATCTGAATCATCTGCAGTATCAAATTTAAAAGAAACTAGAAGCGTAACTTGCCATGAGTCGCTAAAATGTTGCTCAGAAAATCTCTCACGATAGCCGCGAAATCTTACTCTCACAAATGCGTTACTAAGAGCTTAAAATCACAGATGTAAGTACCGCTGACGGTACCAGCGAGAGAGCAACTATCTGATTTAGATGCCTGCCTCTACATTGCTAAAGCCACACCTACATTATAATTACTCCCACCAAACATGTTTCATGCCCGGGCCAATATTCATCTCTCTTACTGCGCGTCTCTGACTCTGGTTACTAGAGAGCCTAGCTAGAATATTGGAAATGTGTACCTTTCAGAATTTCTGCCTTCGTGACTGTGTAACTGTACTGAACTTATAACCTAACTGCGTATCCAGAAATCTTTAAGCTATTCGTCTGATACTAATTTCGTTACATGGCTTCTAGCTATCTTCTTCTCGTGGCAAATTCTTTCAACTCAAGTTTGTTACATTATACATTGATTTGATATACGAAAATTATTTATTATAACTATTGCTTTATCTCATTATCATTTCTTTATTTAATTACTTATATATTCTATTAATAATTACGGTATCATCTGTACTGAACATTTTACGCATTCTAAATGTCATGTAATTGTAAAATTATTACATTTGCTTTCCCTGACAAGGAAAGTTTTTACAGGTTTCAGTTGCAGGACTTTTTTTTAAAGTCCTTTTGTTTACCCAGTTTATCATTACTGTGTTTTACTGTTTACGTTACCCCTTATTACGCAATTACACACACAACACACAGACACCCATGCCCATGGCAAGACTCGAACCCGCGACCCCCAGACGTTGGCAAGTATGCATCGTATAATGATAATTGCACTTCTGTCAGTTTGTGATTCGGAAACACTGATCATTTTAAAAATATCAGTTTTCTTCAAGATTATTCAGAAAATTATAAAATTTGTAAATTGCTTGGACATTTGGGAACGTAATCCTGCAAAGATGGATTAGTATCTATTTTTGTTTAAATAATTGTAAATTTATTACTTACTAATAGAATCCGTAGCTTCACTTCGCATTATTGCGTTAGCTGCAGAGATTTTTCTCTCCCACACCCTCTCCCTTCCCTTCTCTACCCTCTCAAATTCTCACTCCTCCCTCTCCTCCATCTCTTTCTGAGATTAGACTATCATACCTTTTAGGCGTTCGAAAATTATACTGTTTCGCATGGTACCTGGAAAACAACATGCCAAACAAATGGTTTATGTACCTGAACAATATTAAAATATATGCACAACCCATTCTATTAATTATATCGAAATTTAGTAGAAATATTATTTTGTTAACTCTTGTTCCGCAGATTCTTCCATAAAGCATAATAATAAAGGCAGATATTTGGAACCTTTGCCTTCGCATCTTATTATCAGCTTCTTTTGGTTAGGTAATTGCTATGCTATATATTATATAGTTTATTCTCTAAGCGTAACTTTAATGTATACCATAATCCAAGTTGCATAGAGCGCGCTCGCGCTCGCACACACTTTTACTGTATATACAATACAATACATCATACATACATACATACATACATACACACATACATACATATATACATACATACCTATACGTACATACACGTATACACAACAATTTTAGAAAGGAACTTTTGATTTCGGGATAGCACATTATATATTTTATTATAATTGTTTATCCAAAATCGAAAATTATATAAAAAAAACTTGGTTAGAGGTTCATTATACCCAATTGCCGAGGCAACTCATACATATTACTCCAAAATCATATAAACTAAAAGAGAACGGAATATCAATACCTTAAATAATGCACCAAAATAATATAGTTAAAACTAATATTGCACGAAGTACAAAGGAAAAATAAGAATTGAGGGAAGGACTCCCGCTACATTGCTGCCAATATGCAATTGTTCAGAGGTAGTGAATGGCTAACAAAATTTCCATAGGTTACCTTAAATGAGGTTTTATTCGCAGACCAAAGTGAAAGACCGCTGCATTTTTCGCCACTTATCAAAGACTGATTTACCCGCAATAGTCTAGCATTCAGTTAATTCTTTTCGTCCATTCATGCTATGTGACATAATATTTAGAGGCTAAAGGGAAAAGAGGAATAAGCAGAAGAACAGAGAAAAATGTTTCATATGTCCCGTATGACCGATTCTACTGCAAAGGATTGAATCGCCAATTGACCAAAGTTAGCAGCACAGTCCAGCCATAGCCACGCCATGACTACCACTGGCAATCCCTAGTGTGATTGTGAGTGGATTAGGCAGTAAAATTAATCCGTGACATATTGCTGGAAGGCAGAATGAGAGAAATGGTAGACAGAACTTAGCAATTCTCGTCATCGAAGCCACTTGAGCCCTCGCAAACCACGGTGAGAACGTACAAGAAGAAGGAAAGTATGTAATTATACCCCAGGGTATAATGTTGTACGGGGGTGGAGCACATTAGGAATTCACCATGCGTGTTGCCGGGCTATACGGTAGCAGTTACTGCCATGGATCTACTTTAACGATCCTCTGGTCGTGGTTTTCTAGTTAGGGCGCCTTCTTCTAGAGTCGCGTGTTCCAGCTTTGGCGAGATATAACTACAGTGTTTCGCACTGTAATTGTTGGACAGAGGGTACTATGATCGTATAGAGAGTAGCATAGTATCTCTAAAACAAACATCATATTGGCTCTTTGGGAAAGACCGGTAGAGAGACCACTGTTCTTGATAGGTAAAAGTGAAATAACAACCCTCTGCCAAAATCAGTAGCTATCAAACCGTTTTGATAATCCATAATTATACACAGCATTTCAATTTTCCACAATTATTCTTTCTTATTAAACGTGATATCTACAGTTGTAAAAACATTTGCTCCATTTTCATTTATTCAAACTGAACTTGTCTTCCTTGATTGTTTCTTTAAACTTATCATCAGTTACCTACAGGAATTTATAAGATTGAAGTCAGGACAGAAGAAAATAAATCTGAAGTGTTACTAGACTATAGGTAGGGATATTCCAGGTAACAAACCATCCCCACCCCTCGTATAAACTTTTGGCGTTAGTAGATAACACTCGAACCGGTTTTTATCAGCCATCAGCGACTCTTGACCTCGGTTGTCCGCGTTCTTTCTTGTGATAATGGTTTGAGTATTGATAAGTTGAAGCCAACTGCTTAAGAATTCCTATGTCTGATTATTATTGGATATCTATGGCTGCAGTTTTTTTCAGATATTTTAACATGCTTTATGCTTCAAATAATGTGACTTTGAACTATTTAGAGATCGCTATTTACATTTTCTGCAGTTACGATCAAATTTCCGAGGCTCGTTGTGAGATCTTGGTGAGACATGTACTTCGTTTGGGCAGTGAGCATTGACATTAACAAAGAAACATGAAAACTGAATAATTGCTGACGAAATTAAATTTATGAGATACACAGTAGGATGAACCTGTAACTGATCAGGTACAATTCCAGAGCAAATGGATAACTCATCTTCATCGCTTGCGTACAAATAGAATCCCAACAGCCATACTTCACTATCATCCAAACGAGAAGAAATCTTTAGATGCACCAAAGGAACTTTGGAATATGAATTCAATGCAGGATCGTAATAGGACGTAGCACCTAATCTTTCAAAGAGAAAGAAGAAGAAAACGATAAAACTTCATTCAAATACTTAAAATCTGCATCAAATGTAGTCATTTTAGTAGTATTTAACGCCCGCTCTTCTTCATGCGCCATTACAGACGGTGACATTGGTGATTCATGAAATGAAATGGTAACTGGGAAAGTAAATTTGTAAAGAAAATGTTCCAGACCTAAGTTTAGGGTACTTCCCCGACATTCCCAAGTTATGGGGATGGGAGGACGCTCCTGGCGGAATTTTGAACTGAAGACCTCCCGTTCCGAGTACGTGCCTTAACGATCTCGGCTATCGGTCATCTGAACGACTTTTCTGTAATTGTTACACCGTAAGAAACAGACACACAAAAATAGATCTCCTTGAAGCACCCAATTAACGTCAAATACAAATCTTTTTGTAGCCTTAACCACTTTCCCGATATTTTTTGTTATTGGTTTGAAGTTTGAAATGCTTATGCTTTTCATATAGTAAGTCCCTATTCGGTTTTACTTTCTCTACTTACTTATATCAAGCAGTGAAAGTATTTCATTCCAACTAAAAAAATCTTTCTCGCATGACTTTCTCTACTCTTGAACAAATTATTTTTACAAACGCTTATTCTCCATATGCTTCATGTTAATCGAGATGTCAACCTTATTGCTAATTTTCTTGTAGGTGCAAGGGGAATTGGTAGGCTTTAAGCGATAGTCAAATATTTTAAGAGCTGGTTGCTATGTGGAGTATTCCATTCTCTTTGCATTACCAGGACAAAGAAAATGAATAACGAATTCCCATTTGAGAAAAAGTATAAGTATTGGAAAATTTAAGGGAATAACAAGTAATATCTCGAAAATGGTTCACTCAACAATAAAAATGTATATGACACAAATTGTGCATTTTAACGCGATCTACACTTTTTGTGCAGTAAAATTTTGTCTATCTCTTATGGTTTACCAGTTATGCAAAAGTCGTTCACAATGAAGAATACTTTTGGAGACATTCCCAGAAAATTCGAGATATACAATTCATTTGGCATAAAAATGTCTTAAACTTATGATATTTTATTCAAAATCGTTTGAGCCATTTTTGAGAAAATTAAAATTTTCGAATAACGTTCCATGTAAAGGGTAATCTGGGGTGGGGGGATTTTCTTGAAAACCTTCTTGTCGCATCTGTGCAAGATACTGAACCTAAATACAGTTTTGTGTTTATCCGACTGTTTGTTTCTAAGTTATGCTGTTCACAGACAGACAGACACACACAGACACACACACACATGGACATGTTTCCAAAAATGCTTTTTTTTTGGATTCAGGGTGTCTCAAAACATATATTTCCGGTGAAATCTCGGTATCGAATTTTTGGTTGGAATACAATTCGCCCCCTACTTCCTATACGTAGTAGAGAAACTAAAAGTTCATGTCGAAGTTTCAAAGGAATGGAGGTTTTGAGCCTCCCTAGTAGAAAAAAGAAAAAAATAGCACTTTTAGAAATAGGTTCGTGTGTGTGCGTGTGTATGTGCGGGCGCGCGCGTGCCAACAGCATAACTTAGAAACGAAAGGTTGGTTAAACACCAAACTTGGTATTTAAGTGCCTTCCAAGGATGCGATACGAAGATTTCCAAGAAAATCCCACAACCCGAACTAACCTTTACGTGAAAAGATTTCTGTTTTTGATATTCTAAAAAAATGGCTGTAGTGATTTACATTAAACTACCATGACAAGTAAAATCTATAACTTTTAAGTGTTAAACCATTATTAGTTTTTCTCGTGGTCATACCAGGAACTTGTCATTTCAAAGTAATCAAATAGTGATCCGCTTTTTAAAAATCTGACTATCGCCTTAGCCTACAGTATGCTTCTTATACCTAATACGACATCTGTAAAAGTTTAATCAGAGTTTATCTCGATTAACAATAACTACTGTCCATTCCAAACCAGAGTGCCTTTCACTGAAAACAAACTCTTTGTATTATCCGCGCGAAAGTAGTTCGCAATCCCTGCCCATAATGGCTGCTTGTTCCCCTCCCACGTGCTTGTTGGACACTATTTAATCTATAAAAAAGCACCCTGCGTGAGAACCATAGTTCAAAATGCAACCTGAGGTAACAATCGATTTTATAAGTATATTTTATATTATATCAGAATCAGAACTACTCTCCAAAATAATGACAAGCTTATCCACAACTCCACAGCACTGTCGCACTTAAAACAAGTTCCCACATTTTACCCTCTTCTATGTTGTATTATGTCTGTTTATATTCCGTGCTCGCTTTGGTTACACTTCTCACTGAAACGCCTGTAAAATCCGATATTAGTTTCGTAATATGCAATAATGCAAGTGTCGGGTATTTTTGTAATAGTGAGTTCAATATATTAAGTATTGTTTGGTTATAGCCACTTTTTAACTGTTTCCCGCTTCTGTGTTTGAACAGTTTATACGCACTACACGCTCCTTCCTCTGCCATGTGAGCTCAAATACCAACTCACTAAATCACAAGATTTGACCTGAGCTGAGCATATGTGTGTTAGCGTAGTATGAATGACTGTTCGCTTATCATATATCCTGTGTTATGCAAAGTGTTTATTCGGTACTCAGATAGCACCTCTGGGAATTCATTGCTGCATTTCTTGTGTATGTAAGAGAGTGGCAGTCATGCATACAGTTGGTAATAACAAGCAAGATGCTTTCGGCGTTAGCGCAACAGCAGACGAAAATCATATTTTGTAATCTCTTAACAGTTAGTAAATATCCATTACCTTTAGCAACGAGTTCTTATGATAACCATAATAAAATGTGCATTTCCATACCTTTCCTGCTCAAATACTTCATAATACAATACATGTATTAAGGAACTATTTACGTTGGCGTAAGAGTATGTTCATGGGTTCGTGACAAACAGAAGCACGTGCTTCTGTTTATATCAGAGGGAACTCTGGTTTGGAATGGACAGTAGTTGGAATAATGAGCTATCGTAACAATAGTTTGTTGAAGTGTGAATGCAACACCAAACGTTTTTTTCGTAATCATGCAAAAACCTTGAAAGTTTAAACCCATCCTATAGCGGAATACCTTTTAAAAATGTGACTATCGCTTAAGTTTACTGTAATCTTATACCTACAACGAAATGGTATTTCAGTAATGAATGTTTATCCCAAAGTAGATAGAACAATAGGCTTTTGTAAGAATAGTTTGTGGAAGTGGAAGTTGAAAAAGTTTTTCAAATACTTAAAACTTTTCTCAAACGGGAAGTCGTTGTTCGTTTTTTTCTCCTGGTCATGCAGAAAGAACGGAATTTCAGAACCATCACATTGCTCTTAACAGCTTTGACCATCGCTGAAGCCATTCGTTACCCATCACATGTTTTCTAACAAATCTATTTTTTATTCAGGGGCTTCGAAACGTTTATTGCTGGTGAAATTTCGGTGTCAAGTTTTTGGGTGGAATACAGTTCCTCTGTATACTATAGGTATTGGAAAAATCTAAATACTCATATCTTATTTCGGATTCACATCCTAAACAACTGTTAAAAGCTGTAGATGCAGCTACAGTTATAATAGAAGGTACTTGTGTACTACTTTATAAACACTAATATCCAAACTAACGGGGAGAAAATTCTCATGTAATATATACAAAAATAAACAATGATACAGTTGACCTATTTTGACGATTTTCACTGTTTTTCGATTTATGGGTTTAATAAGTTTGGAAAAATTCTACAAAATGTTCAATGTTATCCCCACTATTTTTCAATATTTATTTACATAGCTTAGAACGTATTTTTTCGTCTAAGATCTCTTTTATCGAAATAATAGAAAAATAAATGTATGAATTCCGAAATAATCCACATTTTTGCTGAATTTCGTTATTAATCCCTAAATTTTCACGACATAATGAATTTATTTCTCCCTCACTTAAATGACGCTTTCATTGAAATCACAGATGTTTTACAACAGATATCCACCAAAATCAGATAAATACTGCACATAAAAAGTCGAATGCTTTATGGAATTTTGCAAAGATTGTAGAATTTATAAAATGCAAGGTATTATTTTGCCAGAACACGCAAAATGTAATTGTTTCTTATCTTTAATAATAAAGTTGGACATTTTCTCTTTATTAGTTTGCTGCTAGGCTTTTTACTTTCTCCCCTACTGACGTATAGAAAAATTCTATAAAGGGATTTTACCGAAAATACAAATTTCGAGGCTTTTTGAATAAAAAGCAATCATTTTTAGAAAAAGGTATGTGTATATGTGTATCTGTCTGTCTGTGAAAAGCATAAGGAAATGTCAGTTAAATACAATTTGGTATTAAGTTCATCTTCAAAGGATACGACACGAAGACGTTCAACAAAATTTCCCCGTCCCAAATTACAGTTTGATGGAAAAATTTTCGAAAGTTTTGATTTTCTCAAAAAATGGCTGTAATAATTTTCGTTAAAATACCATGTGTTTAGGATAATAATTGATAAACCGTACAAGAGAGACAAAATCTTACTACACAAAAAATATACCGTTCGGTAAAACACACAGTTTGTGTCAACTCAGTTGTTTTGTGAAGTTAATTTCCGGGACACCCCTTGTTATTGTTTTGGTTTTTCAAATACTTAAACTTTTCTCAAACAGGAAGTCGCTCGTTTGTTTTTTCTCCTGACCATGCAAAAATAATGGAATTTCACAGCCATTACATTCCTCTTAACAACTTTGACTATCGCCGAAGCCTATTATATTCCGCTATTCCCATTGTAGATACCAGAAAATATGTTATAAGGCCATTCTTATAAGTGTATATCTAGATTAACTTCAAGTATATAGAAGAATAAGCATTTGTAAGAATATTTTGTTGAAGAATTGGGAGGGAAACCTATGTGAATATAATGCAACAGACTTTTAAACTTATTACTTTTTATGTTGCCTCTATCAAAAGCTTGGATTTTAACTGAATGACGAATCATATCTTCCTTCGGAGTGTGATTAGGCAGACAGGTTGGTGATGCATGTAAATAAGTACGTTCTGTGAATCCGTTTCCTCCAAAGCAGGTTATAAGGCGCAGGTTTCGTTTCCCGCGATTAGCGTGCTGCCCGCTTCCTTATTGATGAATATTAAATCCAGGAGCCCATTTCGTGGAGTTTCCACGTGGGTTTTATACCACTCCGCGGGCAGTAAAGAATGGATGCGTGTCGGTTGTAATGAGTAGACCACTAATACGTTCATGAGATGGGGAGTCATTGATTAATTGAATACTAAGCCGGTAGTTCAATTAACTTTTCACAATCCTCTTCATTTGATTTTATAAGGGTGGACAACAGTTTTGGAATATTGTTTATAATTTAGGTATTTGAATGTTTATAAACATGTTAAAAGAGTCGTTGCTGAACATATTACCACAATAATACATTCTACATAATTGGGAAAACTTACGAGATACCTTTTTCTTGAATGGCACTTCACACCTACAATTACATTTTTGAAAAGTACTCTCAAATATGTGTATGGTGACATTTTAGCACGTATCTACAAAAATGTGGAAGTAATTGATGTATTCCACGCCGAGACTTCACAGAAATACTGGTTTGAGGCCTCCTGGACCCAAAAAGCATTTTCAAATAAGGATCCGTGTAGGTGTGTGTGTGGTTTCAGAGAATAGTTCAATACCTTCCATAGATGCGACACGAACATGTTCAAGAAAATCCCTCCAACACGAACTACCTTTCCCATGGATAATTTGTCATTATTTTTTATTTTCTCAAAAACGACTGTTGACGATTTGGATTAAGATACCACATGTTTAACATATGTTAATGTGAAATAAAGTCTTCATCTTGAATTTTCTGGGAATAGTCTGTGAAGTTGTCTTTATTCCTAAGGACTTTTGTATAATTGGTAAATCGTAAGGGCTAGACAAAGTCTTACTGCACAAAAAATGTTAACCTTGTTAAAGCATACAATTTATGTCAAATAAATATTCTTTGTCATTTGTTTTATTTTTTCAAGCGCTTAAACTTTTACTTTCCCTGCTTATAGTACTTATAGAAAGTATTATAATCCACCTAAAATTCGATATTTCAATGAAATGCATGAACCCAAAAAAGGTACTCGCTGACATCTGCAAAATGTGGGCCTACCCACTATTGACATTATATCATTTGGAACGTCTGCTTTGAACGGACCAGTAGCCCTCTTAACAAACTATCTTTGTTATCCACAGCCTGCCATGTTCTTCTACTGGTTCCCTCCAAATCATCGTGAATTTTCAAAACAACTCATAGTTTATATGTCAATCACAGTGGATATTTGTAAAAGTTTTATATTAAGTTAAATATTTTCTAATCGTAAGATAATTACTTTCTTCTAGCATTGTTTCATTTTATGACTTTGTTCTTTTCTTATTGCCTTGTTTAACCATTTATATGTATATTTATTTACTTTTGTATTTGTTACGCTTTGTCCAAAAGGTAACATTTCAATAAAGGAAGCTCGAAAATTAAATAAAAACGCCTGTAAGTGTGTGTGTGTGTGTGTGTGTGTGTGTGAAAAACGAAAATTCGATTAAATACTAAACTTTGTATGCGACAAGAAGATTTTGAGTAATTTTGCCTACCCCAAACTAACCTTTACACGGATAAATCCTTCTTATTTATTTATACTTTCTCTACTACGTATAGTAAGTAGGGGAAGTATTGTATTCCACCCAAAAATTCGATACCGAAATTTCACCAGAAATATATGCTTTGAGACTCCCTGAATCCAAAAAGAAGAATTTTTGGAAACATGTCCGTGTGTGTGTGTGTGTGTGTCTGTGAACAGCATATCTCCGAAACGAACAGTCGAATAAACACCAAACTAGGTTCAGTATCTTCCAGAAATGTGACACAAAGGTTTTCAAGAAAATCCCCCCACCCCAGATTACGCTTTACATGGAACATTTTTCGAAAATTTTAATTTTCTCAAAAATGGCTCTAACGATTTTGATTAGAATATCATGTGTTTAAGATATTTTCATAACAAATAAAATGTATATCTTGAATTTTCTAGGAATGTCTCCAAAAGTATTCTTTATTGTGAACGACTTTTGCATACCTGGTAAACCATAAGAGATAGACAAAATTTTACTACACAAAAAATGTAGATCACGTTAAAATACACAATTTATGTCATGTACATTTTTTTTTGTTGAGTGAACCATTTTCGAGATATTACTTGTTATTCTTTTAAATTTTTCAATACTTATTTTCTCAATTAATGGGAATTCGTTATTCATTTTTTTGTCTTGGATATGCGAAGAGTATTAATCTGTGGCAAAGGGAATGGTGCTGCACCTAGCAACCAGCTATTAAGAGATATGTATGTGCTTAAAGGCTACTGTAGTTCTATATTGCCCTTGTAAATATATATTCCTCTTACATCTACAAGAAAATTAAGAATAAGATTCTGCAAATGTTTATCTCGATTAACATGAAGTAGATGGAGAATAAGCGTTTGTAAAAATAGTTTTTACAAGAGTAGAGTAAGTCATGTGAGTGTAACACATCAGATTTTTTAAAAAATGTCTCTAGCAGTTTCGACATTATTAAATATGTTTAAGCTGTTTTCATTGAAAATAAAGTGTATGTTGAATTTCCTGGCAACAGCCTCAAGTCCTCTTTATTCTGAAGCACTTTTGTAAATGTGTAAACCGTAGCGACAGACAAAGTCTTACTACACAACAAAAAGTAGATCTTGTCGAAGCACACAATTTATGTCAAATAAATTTTTTGTGCCGTTAAATATTTCCGAGGTATTATTTGTTTTGGTTTACATTTTCAGATGCTTTATACAAATCGCTTTTTCTTCCTTTGTTTATCTTTCGTGTTAATTTCAAACAGATCAGAATTTCAAAGCCATCACATAGCGACCGGCTTTGAAGAGATTTTACTATATTTTTGACGCTTTAGCTTGTTGCATTCTTATACCTACACCGTAATGAGTAAATGAGTAATGAAGGTGTATCTGTATTAACACGATAGAAGCATAATCTTTTGTAAGAATAGTTTGTGGAAGATTGAGTGGAGAAGACATGTGAATGCCACCCATAAGCTTGTTTTCTCAAGTGGAAAATCGTTACCCGTGTTGTTTTTTCCCCTCGTGATCATACAAAGAGATCGGCATTTCAAAACCATACATAGCGACCTGCTATTAAACGTTTTGACCATCGCTTAAGCCTACTGTATTGCCTTCCCCTTGCACCTATAAGGAAATTTATAATACAAGAATTTCTGCAAATGTTTATTTCGATTAACATGAAGTAGATAGAAGAATAAGGTTTTGTTAGAATTGTGTCTGAATGGGTGGACAAGATGTTATGAATCAGTTATTTTTTCTTAAAATTTAATAATGTTATGCCCATCTTGTTAGTCTTGCCTTTATAGCAAATGTTCTAAGTTAGCACAATTTCTCATCAAGGGCGTTATCAAGTCTCTCACCAACTCTTTTCTCCTTGAATAGTATTCTTGTTACATATTCTAAGCGTTCTTGGGCTTCAAGCCAGGTGATGGTGATACATCGACGTTTCGGGAGCATGCATCTCTCCCATCATCAGGATGCTGAATGACCTGATCTTTTTTTCTTCTTTCTTTGTTTTCTTTCTTTTTGGGGGGGGGGAGAGTACGGGAGTTAGGAAGGTGATAGTAAAGGAGAGGAGTAGATGGAAAAGTAAGAATAGGTATGGACCTTCCGCCTTTACACCCTCATTAATGCGAGAGGATAACTGCCAGCAGTGGGTGAAGGAAGCATTGTCCGGGTGACTCTGGCTGCCACCACGGGGAGTTAAGGAAGGGGATGGTTAGCAAGTGCGTATACTTTATTGAAAATTTTCGAAATGTGAGGAACGCCTCGCGTTTTCTGCTAGTGTATATAAGCCGCAGCCATCATAAGACATCGCGGAGTCCTCGAGCCTGCTACGCCAGGAACCTCCTCTTCTCCCCCTCTGAGGGGAACCCGACGCAACCGCCGCAGCCCTGCGAACCTACGCCTCAGCAGCCGCCATCCGCCGCAGCTTCGCCGTGACTGCCCTCGCAGTCGCCGCAATATCTACCGGCATCCACGCCGCCGATTCTGGGAACATCCCAGCCACCACAGAGCCAGCCTGTGCCTCAAGCGAGGAACAGGGATGTCATCAGAGAGGTCCCGAAGGACCTGCCAGCCAGGTTGCTTATCAGTGCAGCTCACCAGGGATCATCGGAGTTAAAGGACCCACGTCGCCCGTCAGGATGGAGTTTGCAGACCCAGGTGACTACGAAGCGGCCTTGAGGGCGGTCCTGCCCTTGTTAGGGCGGAGCTTACACATCGAGTAGAACGCCAGGTGCCCTGCAAGCGCTGCTGTGCCTACGCGCACAACGAGACAAGCTGCACAGCGGAACCAAGGTGCAACTACTGTGTTACTGCCAGCACTACTGCGCCGCCGTCACCGTCCTCGCAGGAAGGCACCGCCGAAGCCGCCAGCACCGAGAAAGTCCAAGGTCTACGCGACGGCGTTCAGGATCTCCACGCGGAGTTTCTGATCATGGCGGTGAAGCTGTCAGACTTGGAGGAACTCTTCAGAGAACTTCAAGCTACGTCAGCTGCTCAGCAAGCTTTTCTGGCAGGGCAGTTTGACTCCATCACATCCAGACTCAACACCATAGACGACTCCATCCAGCACTCATCTGTAGCTTCCATGCTGAGAACGAAGAACAACCCAGAGCACATCGCACACGCCTCATGCAGAAATGCAAGGAGTTCAACAAGCAGCATCAATATCACCTTCAATCTAACTCATTTACTACTTCCATTTCTTTTAAATCCTCGTCATACCTAGTAGTGTTGCAGTCAGGTTTCATAGCTGCACTCTAGTTATTACTTTTACCCTCTCCTGTCCATAGCCCGGCAGTCAACAGCTCTTACATACAAACGCGGGTACTATGCGGAAACGCGCAACCTTTTCGTTCAATTCCACTCTTTCTCCTTCTATCCATTTTCCTTCCGTGGGGGAGTTTTTAGTGGGTATGCCGACGCTTGGTGAGTCCCACACTCTCAGTCCTGAATCCCATCGTGGCTGGGGTTAGTGATTAAATCATTTTATTCTACACTAAAAAAAACCGAACGGCATTCAATTACAGATCACGAGAAGACGAACAAGATAATCTTGCAAACAGCAAGCTCCTGGCGGAATTTCATAACGCTCTTCCCAAGGGAAGGAATACCAGAAGATCTATAAGACGACTGGGTAATCATAGCCTAAGAATATGTACCTTAACCTTAGACTAAGACTAAGACACGTAACCTAAGTTAGATATACAACACTAACGTTTGCACTAACTGCAAGAACGTAAATCATTGTATTTCCATTGCATGTAACTGATTAACACTGTTATCATAATTATCTAGCACTTACTTGTACTGTAATGCACGATTAATCACCGAGGATTACTCAGGGCGATAGTCATGTGCAATTCCGGGTAACTAGCTGTTGACGCGCATGCATGCAATGCATGCTAGCTTCACATCTTTCATTGACTAACCGGGGTGCTATGCGAGACCAAACTAGCTTGCACAAACCACTAATAACTAACGCATACTAACACATGGAGGGGTTTTTAGTGGGTATTACGCAATGGAGCGGCGAGCCCCACATATGCTCCAGCAATTGCACCCCGGCTGGAGGTTGAATGCAGTAATGCATTCCCCCTCGCGGTTAAAAGAAGCCGCAGCCGACTCCACCAACCAATCCAACCAGATACAATGTCTCGACGACATGATCTAGAACCTCCATGCTGCTCATTCAGCAGACATACGCAAACTTGAAACACAAATCAGGAACTCCATACCATCACCACAGACACCTTCCCAACACTGGCGAACTTAACAGGCACTTGCCTATTAAGGATCGACTCTGCAATTGGAACACTAAAAGGTTAGAAAATCGTCTCAGCAACCATTAGCATACACCACTTCTGGAAATGAACCAACATAGCCAGCGGCTTAGAGGACTCAGTTGCCAAACTTCTGCAGTTACACCAAGAAGCATACGCAGAAACTACCTTCAAACTCAACACCAACTTCAAGATCACCACGTTCTTATACGCAACTTCATTGAGCAAAACGTCCCAATGGCACTATCTACAACCTCACGTCAATCACCTGAGAAATAACATCTAATATGCTAAATCATCATGAACACAGTACCATTATTTCAATACAATACTCCTAAATACCTCCAAACTCCACCATGGTGACAGTCAGGGTTGCCTCCCGGTATATCTCGAATGGTGCTAGAAAATCCGCTAAAAACCCTCTGCGCTTCCGGAGGTGTTCAGCGAAGCTAAGCTATTCTACCAAACTCTCATTCCAGTATACTCCTATTAACTCCAGCTTTGACTATCATACCAACTCTACTGAACTCCTTTCTCTATTTTTCACCTTCTCTTTCGGTGAAATAAGCCAACTGTATCTCCCTACCAACTCTTCTTCTGTCTCCCCTGAAAAAACAGGCAGAAAGGCGCTGCCGAAGCCGCCAGTTCCAACGACCGCCGCACCTACTCACCGGAACACTTCATCAGCGCCCTCGACCGGTGCAGTGGCCCGAGATGCCATTCAGGACCTCCATACGGAGTTCCTGAACTTCGGTTCCCGGATTCCTGCTTTGGAAGAGACCTGCTATGCGGGACCTGGTGAAGGCATGAATTCACGCAATTACATTACAATACACAATTAACAGGATCTTTTATTGGGTATTCTGCGTCTGAGCGGCGAGCCTCACATATCTCCCTAGCCAATGTACACCGGCTGGGGTCAAATGCAATAATGCATTTTCCCCCACGGAAAAAAAACATAGCTAACCTGATCTCAGAGAAGATTTAAGGTCTGCAGGCAGCTATCTCAGCAGCCACCATCCAGCAGCAAACCTTCGCCGCCGACCTGTCGTTAAGGTTCGACAGCATCTCCACCAGCCTGTAGGACCTGGAGAGGAACTTTAAGGATTTCATAGCCACATCACATGAATAAAATAAAAATGCATACTATCGGGGAATTTATTAAAAAGCTTGCTTTTGATGCATACAAAAAGCTTACTACATATCACAAACCTTTAATATATGATTTAGGCAACACACCACCGAAGCGAACAAACACAGACGTCCTCTTTCAATATTTGACTGAACATTATTTACATATAATAACGCGACAGAGCCTAACACCCAAGAAAACCTAGACAACCTCCTAAGATCCCAAATTGACTGACAATAAGACTAATCTCCCTACACGATCTTTCCTCTGTTGCAGATTTCCAGTCTGTGCAGCAGCCTTCGAAGACCTTGCGCTATCTAGCTAAGGTGGCTCCGGATGAAGAAAGCCTTCCCGTGTGACACACTCGTGTAGCTGCACCGAAATGGGTTGGTTACTTATCTGTGCGGTCACAACGACGAACGGCAACCAATTATGGACCATGGGAAGACGAGCAACATAATCTTGCAATTATCAGCTTGGACGTCTCGGGAGATCCTCCTGGCGGCATTCATGACGCTCTTCCCGTAGGGAAGAATACCATAATACCTTAAGAAGACGATTGGCTAACGCCAATAGCTAGTTTGTCTATAGGCTAACAATATTTACCTTTAAAAGTAGTAGTAACCATAGGCTAAGGCATGACACATAGCTTAGTTTAGTTAGCTAATCAAGGCATTTGCAATAAGGCAGGAACATAAAGCCTGCATATCATTTTATGTATTATGACTATCATAATTATTTTTACAATTGTTTAGCACTTACTACAATTGTAATACACGACTAACCATCCGGGATTACGCAGGGCACCAATCATGTGGAAATTCGGGTAGCTAGCAGTTGACGCGCTCGCATTCAATGTATGCCGGCATCATATATTTCATTGCCTAACCGGGGTGCGATGCGGGACCCTCCCACAATAAAAATAGATGACAAGGAGGTAGCATCATCGCCGAGCCAAAGCAACCTCTATCTCTTCCCCGGCATCCCCCGAGGGACACGAAACTCAGCCGTCGCTAAACAAGGCCAATTTCCCCTCGGTTTTTGCTTCGTCCTCAGCCACCGCAACTTCGCCCCACCTGTTACCGCCACGTCAACCGTCTGACGCAACGTCTCAGCCGCCACCTTAGGAGGTCCGCTTTAGCGATGCAGTGGCTGGTGTGCCCGGGGTACCTGTCGTCATGGTTTGTGCTGTCATAACCGCAGCAGAGTTGGCCCTCTGCTTTGAGGGTCACCAGGGGTCCTTTGCTGCTGGTACCCGTGGAGCTGGACAGCTTCGCCGACCTGGAGGCTGCCTTGGCGTTCTACCCTCACTTGTTTAAGAGGCAATTACGCGTCGTCGTCAGCTGACAGGAAAGCCTAGCTCCTTGCCGCCGTTGTTGTGCCAATGCGCAAAGTGATACTGCATACACAGCAGAACCTAGATACCACTACTGTGGCGCTTCAAACATCACATCTGCTTGCCAGCAACACGAACTCCGCCGCCGCTACTGTGTTACATGTGGAGGAACGTCCTATATCACCGACCAGGCGCTCAGTCCCTACATCCTTGCAGGAAGGCACCGCCGAACACGTCAGCCCCAACGACCGTCGCGTCGTTGAATCACAGGACACTTCGACAGTACTCTCAATTGGAGGCAGTGACCCGGGACATCATTCAGAACCTCCATCGGAGTTACTGAACTTCAGTGCCGTCTAGCTGCTTTAGAAGGGACCATAGCTGACCTAGTCACCCAGAAGCTTAAAGGCCAACAGGCAACCATCTCCGCAGCCACTATTCAGCAGAAAACCTTCGCCTCGACCTGACGGCAAGGTTCGACAGCATCACCACTAGTCTGCAGCACCCGGAGAGGAACTTCGAGGACTTCAATCAGCTTCACCATACACCAAATCAGCAGCTACTTCCACCACTAGAGATCTCAGAAGAACAGAAGCACTTCCTTGCGAAGCGCCGATCCATAGTGCTAGAGAGGGAGAAACGATGACGGCAACTACAGCCTGAGTGATCACATCCTTAACCTTATTCCAGTATAACCTTTAATTCCTTCCTTATTTCCACCTTCCAACCTCTAGGCTACAGTCAGGGCAGATTGTCATGGCTGTAGCCTACAATTGTTACGCCGCTCCCGCTCATTGAGTGGCATTTTAATATCTTTCCTCCTAACCTCTCCTGGCTCCCTATGAATACCACACCCTTTTTGAATCTTATAACACGGAATGCACGTGAACTGTGAAGGCAAAAGACAACTAAAATACTTTCTCACACAGAATAACACATATATAGCTCTGATCACTGACACCCACCTTAGTCACAAAGTTATACTGCACATCCAAGGATACAGTAGCCATTATAATGATAGAAACTGCGGCTGGTGTGGACCTGCCATAATAGTTAAATAAAACATCGCTCACGACCTAGCATCGCAACCACAATTTAGAACACTCGAAGCAACTAGCATTTATATAACCTTAGATAACAACCGAGTACTAATAACGCGGCATATGCCCCACTAATGTATTAAATGTAGCTGACATAAATACATTCAAGATATTAAACAACAGAGTAATAACAGCAGGTGACCCAATGTGAAACACCAAATGTGGGACTGCAACGAAACCAACCCTGAAGGCACGGCCCTGCTAAACTTAGAAAACAACACTGATTACATAATTCACACTTCAACTGAACACACGCACATCCCCGTTGGGAAACCTCAACGGCCAGAAACCCCGGAAATTGCAGTGACGCGCAGCTTTACTAGCAGAAATGACTAAAAAGTAAATAACGAAGTGTCCTTCTACCATTTACCAGTATTAATAACTATAGAGGTCTCAGTAGTTCAAGACCCTCAAGCGACGCAACTACAACAAATCTCAGCGGGAAAAGTTTGCAAATACCATAAACAAAAACTTACCCGCAATACTAACAACTACAATCGAAAGCATGAGTGCGGCAGTAACCCAACTCGAACAAGCGGTCAAATCACAACCACCGCGGCTGTACCATTAAGCAAACCGAGACAAACCCAGTCTCAATTGCCGCAAGATATTTACATGATAGTTGAAGAAAGAAATCGAGCTAGACGAAAATACAGAAACGCGGCACATAGCGGACCTAGAATATTTCAGGTACTCAAACGCACTAGTAAGGGAAAGAACAAAATGGCAGGATACACTAGATAACCTCGACTACGAAGAGACTGAGTGTGGAGAACAGCTCGCGGCCTAACACAACACAAGTTCCTCCTGTAAACTACTATCAAACAATGGCTTCAACAGATAAACAAAAAGTGGATACACTAGCAGACGCGTTGCAATAAACACCCGAATTCCACTCGTCCTCTCCAAACTTCACGGGAGAAACGGAAACTGACTAATATAAGGAACAGGTAACACACAACCTAGTGCGGAAAATTAGTAAAATCAAATTGCTAATTAGGCATCTTCCGACGAGAAAGGCCCCAGGTCCCAACAGGATCCCAACAGTGGCCCCGATGCATCTGCCGGAGGATGCGATCAAACTTCTCCAAAATATTCAACGATGTGCTAACTAGTGAGGGCTACTCGGACAGGTGGAAACTTGCCACTGTGTTTTGCTTCCCCAAAAAGGGGAAAAGCCTGACCAACAAACACAACTACAGACCAATTAGTCTGCTGAGCACACTAGGAAAACTTTATAAAAGTAGTAATTAAATGCCTCAACTCGCACGTAATTAAGCAAAATATCCCAAATCCGAAACAGTTTGGATTCCAAGCCAAACATGCAACAATCCTATAATTAATCGGAGCAACTGAAAGCATAACCTACTGTTTTAACATTAACAAATTAACGGACACAGTTTTGCCCGACGTCGAACCAGCACTCGACCGAGTATTGAAGAAAATCAAAATGCTAACCATACACGACTCGCTAAGTACACCTCTCAACCGAGCGCCCGATCAAAGCAGGAGTGCTGTAAAGTAGTCTACTTGGAGGGGGACTCTGTTTAACATATACATAAACAACATCCAAAAATACCGTAAACACAAATCTATACATATATGCAGACGATACAGAAATAAGGACACACTCAGAAAAACCGGAATTCATACAAAAACGACTACAAAACTAGAGGAATGGGTGACAAAATGGCAAATTGAAGTTAACACTGAAACTGCGGTAAATATGATATACCTAGCGCTGCGGAGGGGGGGTCACTATGACCTCTGCAGTAGTAAACACACAAATGGTCTTTGTTGAAACTGAATCCTTTAATCTAATTAAGAACTTTATTTGAAACAATAAATACCAACGTTTAATATCTTGCTTTAAAGGTTCAGATATTATAGTTCTAGTTTGAGCACTTTGCATACTGCTATGGTGTTAGCTCTTATTTTATGTTTTATTGCTTAATCCTATACACACATTGCACATATGCTTTGTAGTTTTGTGCACATTTTCCACTCACATTATTTGACACTTATCACAAGCATATCTGGTCTTGTTTCCTTTACATCGACTGAGCTGGTATTTCCGCAGCCTTTTGGTTGGTGGTGGTCCTGTTGCCTCTCCTGGTTTTTGCCCTTCTGGTTCCCTTTCCTTGTTAGCTCAGTTACAAACTGAAGGATGAACTCCGTTCTTGTCATCTTTGATTCCTTACTTGGTTAGACCCACACATTGATGGCAACAATGTCCAATACATTATAGATAGCATGCATTGACCATCTCCTGCATGCTACTCTAGTAGTATATTTACATGTCATTTGCTCTATCATATCTATCCCATATTTGGTAGCATTGTAGGAAATTGCGGTTTCTCCTTTCTTTCTTTGTTCACTGATACTTCATCGTGCAATGTGCTAAGAAGAATCACGTTCTTATTTATCTTTGTTTCATAAACTGTGAGGGTGCATTTTCTGTTACCAGTCTGTCGCAAGATGGTGCTGGAGTATAATTTGACTCTGGTTTTCTTTAAGGATCTTACGGTGAAGTTTGTTTATTGTTCCTACCAATGACGTTTTGTTTGCTTGGAGCTTTTTGGCAAGTTGAAGAGAGGTGAAGAAATTATCTGTTCTTCCTTGGTTTATAGATGGTTCTATGAGGCATAGGATAAGGTACTCTCCCAGGGTTTGTGTCTCAGGTCAGCTATTACACTTGTCCAGGTAAGGGAAGGTATTCCAGACATATTTTGATGCTACATCAACAGCAATCCAGAATTTCAATCCAAATTTGCAAGCTTATTAGGCACAAATTGCCTAAACCTGCACCATGTTTTCCTTGGAAGCATCTGTTTGTCAATAGTTAAATTTTCACTTGGGCGGTAACAGCGAAGACAACTTCCCACAAAGTTGTTCCAAATTTCCAAGATAAGGGGGAACTTGTTAGTTGGCAGACATTCACCCTGAGTTGATTTCTCGTCAAACCGCAGTTTGAGCTTTTTTTAAATTTATGGACGCTCGTTAACTGCTGTAGTCCTTAGCGCCCCATTCTATATTGGGCATGAAAGACCAGAAATATTGCTCAGAGGCCCCTTTATCAGGCTTGCGGTTCTTTTACGTGACGTAAATCTACGAAAAAATCCATTGCCCTCCGCCAGGTTTGAACCCGCGACCTCGAGAACTCAAACCGGATCCCAAGAGCGTGACCAAACATCGTCTGCAGATATACCTCTTGTACATTGTACACCCCGGGCATACAGGATGACTTTCATTTTTTTTCCGCTGCTCGAAAGATACAGCCCAGTCGTTAGTTTTCAGTTCTATCCTACCATTTGATTCTGTGTATTTCTTCACAAGACGAAGCATGGATTCGTCATATAGCAAACGAAAAGCACTGATTGCAGAGTCATCCACCCGGTGATAAGCATATGTAGTGAGTCCACCTTGCTCCTTTAGGAAGTTTACAGCATCCCTTCCTTCAGGCAAAGCTGAGGAGTTGATAAGCTATCACTTAGTTCCATCTCTGGCCACCATTTTCACTGTTGCTATACTTTACTGTGCCTATTATTGAGTCTCACTCTGGTGAGATGCTTGAACCAAAACCTCGGGGACATCAGTATTTCCAACTATCATAGTCAATTAATTGATACAACCGTTATAATCACCCTTGCTAGATTCTGAGACAACATATCTGCATCGGCTAAATTAATTTCTGATTCAACATCAGAATCCTCTAGAAAAATATGCAGCATCTCGTTATCCGAGAAGCCACGCTTAGGAAACATGGTTCAAAGCAACTGTCTTCAACAGACAGCACTGCCTAAATATGCTGGCACTATGCAATAACACTGAAATGTCGACAAAGGCTGATAAAATGCACGAGTAAGGACCCAAAAGTGTACCGCTGTTTGACATGGCAAAATTTTTATTTATGTATCTCTACTGTTGTGTCATTTATAGTCCGCCAAATAGTCCCTACTAAACTTTAAATATACATGGATCAAAATGACCCCTTTCGCTGTTCTAGGTAGGGAGCTTTAAAATGGGTTGAATATACAAAATGTGGTTACTGACATGAATTACCTTCGAGGAAATGTAAATTAATAAAATAGTGAAATTTGAAGAAAAAATCCAAACATCTCAAAATACTATAAAGGACTAATTTGAATAGAGGTTGTTTGGAACCCCTCTGCCGTTCTAGTGTTAAGGGACCGAAAACACAAGTTGTAATATTCACCAAACGTAACAATCGCAGATTTCCCAAACACCAGTTACCGCCATTTACCATATTTGATGAAAACAGGGTGGATAGACACGGTAACCTGGCTAGACTCAAAATGGACCAGGGACTAACATGGAAAAAGCATGTATTACAAGTACGGGGAAAGGTCAATGCCGAATTAGGCAGGCTGTACCCAATCATAAATATGAAATCCCAATTAAACCCTAAAATGGGATTTACGCTGTACAAAACACTGATACGACCAATTTTCACCTATGCTGCACCAATATGGGACATGCCACCAAAACATACATCAAAAGATTACAAATGTTCCAAAATAAAATATTGCGTATAATGGCCAAAGTACCTTACGTAGCAGCATCCGATTTACTGCATGACGAGCTGAAGATGCACCCAGCAGAAGAATTCATTAATAAAATAACATACGATGCATTCAAAAAATGAAGGAACCCAAAATACTAACATACACAATTCCTTAGTCAAAAGAACAGCAAACTACCTAAACAACCGAAAATTTCAATCGAGAGTCAATAATCACCTCTAAACCGAGTGCCCAATCAAAATAGGAGTACCGTAAGGCAGCTTACTTAGCCCGACTCTATAAGCGACAACTCAAAAACCTAAAACACAAACTTATACATATATGCTGATGACACAGCAATAATGCCACAATCAGGCAAAACCCGAATTCCAACACAGAACATTACAAAGCGCCGTCCATAATCTAGGACAATGGCTCACAAAGCTAGGACTAAAAATATCACGTACCAACATGAGAAAAACACATTAAAATACGTGGAAAAGCCAATGCCCAATAGGCAGGTTTTACTCAATCATCAACATGCACCACCAAACATACATCAAAAGATTACAGGTGCTCCAAAATAAATTATTGCGCATGATAGCCAAAGTATCTTACGTAGCTCCATCTGATTTAGCACATGACGAACTTAAGATGCACACAGTAGAAGTATTCATTAAGAAACTAACACGCAATACATGGAAAAAACTACTCTCTCATTACAATCCGCTAATAAAAAGTTAGGGAACTACGACACAGAAACAAACAAATACCAACACCCCCAGTCAATATTCGACCAAACGTTATCCCAAGAAAACACGGAACAAATACAAAATTTCCTCGACAATCTCCTACAACTCTGATAAGGACACTGACATAGGACTACTACTCACAAAATCGCAGCATTAATATTTTCACTTGTGTTACCTTTTTTCAGACCTAATCCGTCTCAGAGCCCTCAAGGCCTGGAGGATAGGCCCTCTTACCGTGATCGACGTGGACAGCGAACGGCGGGCCACTGCATTATGAAGTCGGTCACACAGACGACATTGGCAACTACACAGAGCTTGAGACAGAGAGCCGAATGCACCTAGAGCGACGGGCGCCTGTGCACTACCAGCGAGCGGGGTTCACCCGTGAATATCACCACAGGACATAACACCCCACGATGTTATTAATAGGCTATTACACCAGTTCTAACATTAACAGAACATATAAAGCAAACAAGTAGACAAGTAATCTACTAATTCTGAAGCATAAGATAGGCTCCAAATATCACGACAAACACACTCCCTCCACAATCTAACAAACGATTATAAAGTAAGCAATTAAATATTCAATAGCAATAGTGCATGAGCTCTTCCTGGTGTTGTTCAGATTTCAAGGATAATCCCTGCAATCAACCATTGACGCGCTCCCATACACACATATTAACCGTGGTGTTATGCGGGACCCGGCAAATGCATGATAAGACGTGATTACACAGCAATATACGACTAACACGTGGAGGCGTTTTAATGGGTATTACGCAATTAAGCGGTGAGTCACACATATCCCCCAACCATTGCACACCGGCTGGAGGTCGAATGCAGTAATGCATTTTCACCCCACGGAAAACAGCAGACCAGGATAGAGCAGAACATCGCTAAAAATACGACACCACAACTGCCACCTCAGAACACCCACAACCACCAACTTCAGCGGCTGAGCGCCCTAGAGAACTGAAGCAGTACAGCGGCATCGCCAGGCATACTCGGAAATCGCCAGCGAATTCACCCAACTAAAAGTCAGCCACCAGAACTTTGATGAAGGTTACATCCGTATTAGTAACTTCATCAACAACACATTCCGATGATTTCGACAATCTCTCCGACAACACCACTCTACAACCGCTGCTAAAGCAGTACAACTCACATCATCATCTCCACCCAAGCACTTACACTACGTGATGAAAGTATCCGGACATCTGGGTGAAAATGACGTTCAAGTTCGTGGCCCCCTCCATCGGTAATGTTGGAAGTCAATATGTTGTTGGCCCACCCTTAACCTTAATGACAGCGTTCACTCTAGCAGGCATACTTTCAATCAGGTGCTGGAAGGTTTCTTGGGGAATGGCAGCCCATTCTTCACGGAGTGCGGAACTGAGGAAAGGTATCGATGTAGGTCGGTGAGGCCTGGCACGAATTCGGCGTTCCAAAAACATCCCAAAGGTGTGCTATAGGATTCAAGCCAAGACTCTGTGCAGACCAGTCAATTACAGGGATATTATTGTCGTACTCCGCCACAGCCCGTGCAGTATGAACAGGTGCTCGATCGTGTTGAAAGATGCAATCGCCATTCCCGAATTGCTCTTCAACATTGGGAAGCAAGAAGGTGCTTAGAATATCAATGTAGGTCTGCGCTGTGATCATGCAACGCAAAACAACAAGCTGTGCAAGCCCCCTCCAGGAAAAACACGACCACACCATAACACCTCCATCTCCGAATTTCACTATTGACACTACACACGCTGGCAGTTGACGTTCACCGGGCATTCGCCATACCCACACCCCGCCATCGGATCGCCACATTGTGTACCGTGATTCGTCACTCCACACAACGTTTTGCCACTGTTCAATCGTGCAATGTTGACGCTCCTTACACCAAGCTAGGCGTCGTTTGGCATTTTCCTGCGTGATGTGTGGCTTATTAGCAGCCGCTTGACCATGGAATCCAAGGTTTCTCACCTCACGCCTAACTGTCATAGTACTTGGAGTGGATCCTGATGCAGTTTGGAATTCCTGTGTGATGGTCTGGATAGATGTCTGCCTATTACTCTTTACGACCCTCTTCAAATGTCGGCGGTCTCTGTCAGTCAAAAGACGAGGTCGGCCTGTACATGTCCATTCACGTTTCCACTTCACTGTCACATCAGAAACAGTGGACCTAGGGATGTTTAGGAGTGTGGAAATCTCGCGTACAGACTTCTGACACAAGTAACACCCAATCACCTGACCACGTTCGAAGTCCGTGAGTTCCACGGAGCGTCCCATTCTGCTGTTTCACGATGTCTAATGACTACTGAGGTCGAGGATAATGAGTACCAGGCAGTAGGTGGCAGCACAATGCACCTAAGATGAAAAACGTATGTTTGTGGGGGTGCCCGGATACTTTTGATCACCTGGGGTATGCGCGCAGACAACTCACATCTCGAAAATGTTCAATAAAGTATATGCACTTCCTAACCACTCCCTTCCTTAACTCGCCGTGGCGGCAGTCAGGGCCCTGGCAAGGTCATGCCTGTCATCCGTACATTTGTTTCTGCATCCACTGGCGGCCTAATTGCCGGCAGTTATCCTCTCCGCACTAACGGGGGTGCAAAGGCAGAACCCCAATAGCAATCCTATTTCTCCATCTAGTCTTCTCCTTCAGCAACCTTTTCTAAATCCCTGAAAAAGAAAGAAAAAAAAACATAAAATCATTCAGCATGCTTATGATGGAAGAGAACGACACCCCCGAAACGTAGATGTATCATCACCTAACCGGCCAACGACTAGAGTATTTTCGTCTTCATGAAAGCTGCAACTCTTATTTCAGTATTTTCATCACCAATCATGTATAATAACTCCACCCCTGCTCTCTGAATAGATGTTTAAAAATAATAAATAAAGCTGTAGAAATTGAATTTATATATTCATACGCGCTACTCAGCGAACAGTAACTTAATTGTCGTTCCAGTTCCCAACATTACCGTTTGGGAAGGATACTCCCGAGGACACAAATCCTTCAAACTATGTGCAAAACACTAAGTGATACACGTCAAATAAATCTGACATAAAAGATTTTTATTTTCTCTACTGCTTACCCAGAGTATGCAAGGGAGGTTTTACACTACATCCAAAAATTCGAAAAGGAGATTTTACTGAAATAAGGTATTTTGGGGTCCCTTGAATGCAAAGAAAGAAAAGCAATCTGATATGTTACACACACATGACTTACTCTACTCTTGTACAAACTCTTATTCTGCATCTATTTCATATTAATCGAGATACACATTTGCAGAAACGATCTTTTGACATGCAAAGAGAATTACATTTTACACATAGCGAACAGTTCTAAAAATATTTGACTATCGCTTAAGGCGTACTATGCTCCCCTTGTTTTGTAATTGCAAGGGCAATATAGAATATACAGTAGCCTTTAAGCATAGACATATCTCTTAATAGCTGATTGCTATGTACAGCACCATTCTCTTTGTCACAGATTAATACTCTTTGCATATCCAAGACAAAAAAATGAATAACGAATTCCCATTTGAGAAAATAAGTATTGAAAAATTTAAGGAAATAACAAGCAATATCTCCAAAATGGTTCACTCAACAACAAAAATGTATATGACATAAATTGTGTATTTTAACGCGATCTACATTTTTTGTGTAGTAAAAGTTTGTCTATCTCTTATGGTTTACCAGTTATGCAAAAGTCGTTCACAATGATGAATACTTTTGGAGACATTCTTAGAAAGTTCAAGATATACATTTTATTTGTCATGAAAACATCTTAAACATATGATATTTTAATCAAAATCGTTAGAGGCATTTTGAGAAAATTAAAATTTTCGAAAAATCTTCCATGTAAAGGGTAATCTGGGGTGGGGGATTTTCATGAAAACCTTCGTGTTGCATCTCTGGAAGATACTGAACCTAAATACCAAGTTTGGTGTTTATCCGACTGTTCGTTTCTGAGTTATGCTGTTCACAGGCACACACACAGACACACACACACGGACATGTTTCCAAAAATGCTTTTTTTGGATTCAGGGGATCTCAAAACATATATTTCCGGTGAAATCTCGTTATCGAATTTTTGGGTGGAATACAATACTTCCCCTACTTACTATACGTAGTAGAGAATGTAAAGATGCATTCTCTACTTTCTCTACCTTCTGTCGCTTGTTAATGTGTATACAGTTGATTCTTACTAAAGCTTATTTTTCTACCTATTTCATTTTAATCCAACTAAATTTTTGTAGAAATAGACACAGTGCACATTTCCTTGTAGATGCAATGGGAACGGCGATAGTGAAGTGTTTAAGAACCGGATGCTATTCGTTGCCTTAAAATTCTACACTGTCTCCAAGCAATTGCGAGAAACAACAGAATGTTCACAGAACTTATGAGAACGGCCAAGTAATAAACAATTCCAACGTTTAATAAAGGATATCTCAGAAACGGCTTATGCCAGAAGAAACGTATTTTAAATAAATTACGTGTTTTAAAGATATCTGAATTTTTTTGTTAGTACGCTTTTGTTTATCGCTCAACGTTTACCAGTTATAGAGGTTATACAAAATTCCTTTTGATATAAGAGGAGTTCAAAGGTTATTTCTAGAAAATTCAAGATATAGGGTAAGGTGCCCTGATGTGGAACACTAAAGTTTTCACTCTGTACAAAAGTGACATCTGTCGGAATATAGTGCAGCAGCTACTACAGCGTCCCTGGCGGAGAATGCAGTATCGTTCATTCTTGCTAATATTCACAGCTCGTTCTGTGTCGCAATAAACGTTTTCACAAGTTTCTCACTTTATGATCGAATGGATAGTAAAGCTGTATAGTGTAAATAGCACTAATATATAATTATTATATTTTGATAAAGGAATCATAGTTGCACAGTTTTCTAACGCAGTGCTAAATGGTTAAAACAAAATGACGAGAATTTTCCTAATGTGGAATACTACGTCGATCTCTATTCCATATTAGAATACATTTATATGGTAATAATTGCCATTATGTTTTTGCATATAAAAACTAAAATAATTTAATATTATCAAGTTCACCGCCTTCAGCTAATGGTTAGATTACATAAAGAGAAGTAAACGGCTACCGGTCGGAAACTAGCTTAGAATAAATTTATACTTTGTATGTTACGAATAGCTTCTTTCTGCTTTAAATCAAATATTTTTAAATGTTGGTTTTTATAGTTTATTCCCACTGTTTAACAAAAATGTTTGCATGTGTATATGTTTAGATGCCTGAAGAAACGTTCATGGTATGCCGCAAACATGAAAGCGGCAGTAGAGAGGGTGCGCTCCAAACAGAAGAGTTTTCTTAAAGCCCAAAGTACGTACAATGTACTACAAGGGACTCTCTTCCGCTTTATTAAAGTGTTTAAAATTACGAACATTTAAATATTGATGTTACTGTTAACGTCCTGTTAGGATGAAAGCCCCTTTTCCATACAAATGGAAAAGGAACTTGCGGATCATTTTATGGAGATGAAAAAGAGATTTGTTTTTGGCTTGTCCAGCTAGGTTGTACGCAGGGTTTCATTTCAACTTGCTCGCGCCAAGAATAGACCAAACCTCTTCAACACAGAAAATGAGTCTGCTAGAAGAAAGTGGTTCAAGAAATTTCTGAATAGGAATACCTCCATACCTTTAAGAATACCTAAATCAACATCATTGTCCACAGTGCGCGGTTTCAACAGAGAAAATGTGTCTCAGTTCTTTGATATTTTAGAAACAGAGTTTGAAACGTGCTCTTTTGACCCAAGAGGAAGTGGATTAAATTAGAGATAATGGCAGATTGCTACTTGAAAATATATTCCATACATTAATTAACAAGCCGAATTTCTTCCATTTAATAAACTCACACTTCAATAACAGATAATTACAATTTACAAAACCCTTATTCGTTCACCATTCTTTACATTCTTTACGGCTTCAATGATTTAAATTAAATTACAATAATTACAGAATTGCTTCCTGCTTTCACATTTACCGATATATTTTTAAACTAACAGCAATAAGTCTATAGTTCAGACGATCAATCTTTTCCCCGTGAAGAATTACTAAAGAGAATTTTGAATACGTTAAGCCAAAAATGAATTTAGAAATACAGTCCAGAATGCCTTTTATCTAAATGTTGTTAGTAGGGTAGAAATGAGAGAGCTGGCACAGTTAATTTATGCATGTCTATTCATATGCAAATGAGCTCCCCCACCTCCTCTCCCCCCACCCCCAATGAGAGAGCTGGCACAGTTAATTTATGCATGTCTATTCATATGCAAATGAGCTCCCCCACCTCCTCTCCCCCCACCCCCAATGAGAGAGCTGGCACAGTTAATTTATGCATGTCTATTCATATGCAAATGAGCTCCCCCACCTCCTCCCCCCAGCTCCTTGAGAGAGCTGGCACAGTTAATTTATGCATGTCTATTCATATGCTAATTAGCCCCGCCCCCTCCCTCACCCCCACCCCCAGCTCCTTGGTAGTTTTAGTTGCAGCTGCGGTCGTAAATCATGTTGAGTACAATGGAGGCTTGACAGTTAAGCAATTAAGGCTGTCAATCAACTGCCAAAACGAACAAAGGGGTCATAAATTTAAGGTTCTGTAACAAAGGCGAGATGTTTTTCCTACCCATCCCACATCAGGCCACTTCTGCACCTGGTCAGTTACCCACCCCCACTTCCATTGTGTGTCGAACACGTGGCATACTCATCCCACAATCCCAATAACAAAGCCTGACCCTTTCCATTGTGTAAGAGATTCTATTGTGTGTGCCTTTCTATTGTCCTTGGCAAGGCTAGTTTAGAAAGACACCTGCAGCGTTCCCATCCCACAACCCAATAACAAAGCCTGACCCTTTCCATTGTGTAAGAGATTCTATTGTGTGTGCCTTTCTATTGTCCTGTGCAAGGCTAGTTTAGAAAGACACCTGCGACGTTTCCATTGTTTGGCCACCTGCTAGTTTAACAAAAGAATTCGAGGGTTGCTTTATACTCGTCCTGTCCTTGTTTGTGTGAAAGAGAGAGAAACTTGTTTACCAACTCTGCGTGACGTCATAGTCGGCCATCATGATTTTGCCTGAGGGAGTTCTCTCCGATGTTTTACGACCTCCTACGAATATACCCGAGCATGGTTAAACAAGCATTCTGTTTCAGCCAACGACTCCGAAAAAGCGCCTAATATACATTTCATTACGTGCATTAAACTTCTGAGTGATATCCATAGATCGGTGTTCGATTCTTACTGTAATCAAAAGTTTATTGCTAATGAGAAATTAATGATTGATATTATTATATCATTACCCTAATTAATAAAAAGGCGTTCAGAGAATTCTAGCTCGAGTCTTAACAAGTGAAACTCTAACGCGTAATAACTATTAAACTATGCAAGGTCAGATTAAAAAAATGTATTTATCAATTATAATTTAATTTTTTATATATCATTACCCTAATTAATGAAAGGGTGTTCAGAGGGTTCTAACTCGAATCTTACCCAACGAAACTCTAATGCTTAATAAATATTAAACTATGCAAGGTCAGATTTAAAAATGTATTTATCAAATATAATTTTTTTATACATCATTACCCTGATTAATGAAAGACCGTTCAGAGGACCCTAGTTCGAATCTTACGCAGCGAAACTCTAATGCTTAATAAATATTAAACTATGTAAGGTCAGATTAAAATGTATTTAACAAATATAATTTAATTTTTATATATCATTACAATAATTAATAAAAAGGGTGTTCAGAGGGTCCTAGATCGAATCTGCGAAACTCTAATGCCCAATAACTATTAAACTATGCACGGCTAGATTAAAATGTATTTAACATATATAATTTAATTAATGAAACGGTGTTCAGAGGGTTCTAGATCGAATCTGCGAAACTCTAATGCTTAATAAATATTAAACTATGTGAGTATTGGGTGGTCAGATTAAAACGTGTTTAACAAATATAATTTAATATACACGACATTACAATGTTTAACGAGCTGTATTCTTAGGAACCAGAGGTCCGTAGCTCGAATCCTGCCCTGCGAAACGCTATAATAACTATTAAAATATTGAAGCAGGGGGCGGTCGGATTAAAATTGCTATTAGCAAATATAATTATTTATATTAAACCTGGTGCATACTTAGATATCCCGATGCCTAGACAACATTCTTTCTTCTTCTCCTCTCTTTTTCTTTCTATCTATCTCTTTCTTTCTCCACGACTTGTACACATTCAGGCGTTCGCATATACACAAGCACTTGCACACACATCAGCAAACATACACTGGTGCACGCATGCAAGCACATACACACACGCGCATACATACACCAACACACACGCACACATACATACACTAGTACACACACGCATTCACGCACCTCATGCGTATACCTACATACACCAGTGCTCTTACACTCGCACATACATATACATGGACACACACACATACATGCACACACACTCACGTACATACATACATACATACACCGTTACACTTGCACACGCGCACACGACCACACACACACACGTGCAAGCACATATGCCTGTTCACTTACACCCAACAGCACACGACCACACACACACACACACACGTGCAAGCACATATGCCTGTTCACTTAAACCCAACAGCACACGACCACACACACACACGTGCAAGCACATATGCCTGTTCACTTACACCCAACAGCACACGACCACACACACACACGTGCAAGCACATATGCCTGTTCACTTACACCCAACAGCACACGACCACACACACACACGTGCAAGCACATATGCCTGTTCACTTACACCTAACAGCACACGACCACACACACACACACGTGCAAGCACATATGCCTGTTCACTTAAACCCAACAACGCCGACCCACACACGCACACACCAACTCACACGCATGTCCTGAATGAAAAGAGACAAAATGATGCAATAAAAACTAATTATAGCTCGGGATGCAAGGCTCCATTTACGATTTGCTCGAAACCGGTCTTCTAATAACTCCAAACTTTTATGCCATTAGCTCGTTTCTTGTGCATGTATATTAGAGCCCAGGTGTTATGGGTTCGATCCTTAACCTTAAAATCTCAATTATCTCGGAAGCTAACAGTGATAGAGGAGCGGGTCAAAGCACGATTGTTAGCTCCTATGATGGGCAATTAATGCCTTATATAATTTCCAATCAGTGTCCCTAGCTCGAATCCCGATCTTTCAGTGACTTCCTTAATTTTCCACTGTGTTCTAGAATATATCACTTAGATCAATGTTGCAACTGCATACAGGTCTTTTAAACACATCAAACTAATATTATAAATAATTTTGTTTCTGGCGTTCTGAGTTCGAATACCGATTCAATGAAGTTTACTTATAAATTTAATAACAGTAAATAATTAAGACAAAGGTACCAAATAAACCTATTACGTTTATGTCATCAGATAATATCTTGCGGGCGTATATTAGGGTACCTGACGTCCAGGGTTCGATCCTTAAGTTTAAATCTCAATTATCGCAGAAACTAGCAGAGATAGAGCTGTAGACGAAAGCATGTTTGATAGCTCATACAATGAACAATTAATGCTGTATATAATTTTCAATCAGTTGCCCCTAGTTCGAATCCCGATCTTTCAATGACTTCACTGATTTTCCTCTGTACTCTGGAATACATCGCTTAGATTGATGCTTTAACTGCATGCAGCTTTGTGCAACGACATTATGGATGTACTCTGTGTGAGAGAGAGCGAGAGAGGGAGAGAGGGAGAGGAAGTGAAACAAGCAGGGATAGAAGTGCTGAGGGCCTCTGCGCATGCGTAGCAAGAGATGATGTCATTGGCTGCAATAATCACGTGACGTGTAAGCATCACAGCCATGATGACGTGCAGGCATCGCCTGGAGGGGGTTTAGATCCCTATATAAACAGACATCTGTCCCATGTTAGAACTGTTGTGTACTTATTAACTTTACATTCAAGTTTTAAAGAGCTTTTAAAGCAACGTGAGCTGCAGGCCGTCTACACATTCAGCACATATCAAAACGGGGCAATGCAAGGTGAGTTTTAAATAACTATACAAAACCACTGTTGGCTTTTACAATACATTTAATTTTATTTAAACGTTACAGTACATGAAAGACGATTCGTTACAAAGAGCATCATATTTTCTAATCTGTGCTTTACATTCACATGGATTTCACTGCATACTCTTCTTCAGTTCACATGATTTTCGCCACACATTCTTCTTACATAAACATTCATACGATTTTCCCCTCATTCTTTGTTTCACTATACACTCACATGATTTCCTCTACTCATTCTTTGTTCCACCTACAGGTTCATGCTCTGTTAACATTCACATGACTTTCTCTTCACATTCTTTGCTTCCATTAACATTCACATGATTTTCGCCACACCTTCTTCTTACATAAACATTCATACGACTTTACCCTCATTCTTTGTTTCACTATACACTCACATGATTTCCTCTACTCATTCTTTGTTCCCATGCAGGTTCATGCTTTGTTAACATTCACACGACGTTCTCAGCTCATTTCTCTATTGACATTCACATGATTTCTCCTCGCATTCTTACATAAACATTCATACGATTTTCCCCCCTCATTCTTTGTTTCACTATGCATTCTTTGGTTCTCTGCTGGCTCATCTTCAATGAACATTCACATGATTTTCTGTACTTATTCTTTGTTTCTCTACACATTCATAGACTTACTTACAAAACATGCACACCCTAGTTCTAATACAAAGAAGTGTATAACTCGTTCTTCAACTTGAATAATGTAGTGAAAATAATAATTCATGGCAATGTCTGTTACAGATTGTTTAGCTGATAGACTTAACAAGATGGTAGAAGAGCGTAGTTTCCTACCGACTCGCCGAGTTCAAGATCTCAAAATAGGTCTTAACTATGAGATAAAGTCCTTACAGAGAGTTCAAACAAGATATGGTACCAGGATCGTATCTTCGCTGGAGGATTGTCAAGTGTTCTTGCCAGAGCGCTATAATTCGTTAACCGATCAAGAGATTGCAGAAATACCTGGGAGCGTATACCTACAGTATAATGGCATGGCAGAGAAGGGGAAATTTAAGACATGTAAATTGTCTTTTTTACACGCAAAGAAGGTGCGTAGAAGTGTCAAACTTAAGTATTGAATGTTCTCCCATTTCACAATGAAAAATTCATAAATAAAACAACCGACTCATTGATATTACATATAAAGATACAAAAGATTCATATTATAGAATTTTATAAAAAATTAACGAAATTACAATATCACATGCTTTGAGTTTAATTATATCTAGCGCATTGAAATAACTCTAAATATCCGAATGTTTATACAAATCTTTGTGCTTCTTTTTACACGTGCCATATGCTTCATTTTACATGTATCATAACAAAAAATGTAATTCTTTCCAGGTTGCCTTTACTTGACCAAGATAGTTTTCTAAGACTTTCATTGTGCAATGTTTCAGGGTGTGCAATAAGAGGAAGATGAAGAGGAATAGCCTGCTGCCATGCAAAGGATGCTGACGCTATTGGAGGGTAGAATACCTACAAGAAACATTTCGGCAAGAAACGGGTGCTGAGACATCTACATCACCGAAACACATTAAGACAGGATCCTTATATAACATTACAGGGTATACAATGAAAAAATACGGTCAATTTTGTATACAATTCAATGCACGGCTGAGAGTTAGCTCGAACTACTCTCCTTATATTCACTGAAATTAAGCATTGTGAGCAATAATTTAAGTGACTGTGAAAATACTTTAAGTAATGGTGAAATTTGTATTCTAAAAGACTTGAGCCCTGTATACATTAACAGCATTAAGACTGTTTGCCACGCTGGAATACAAATTATGAAAATAAAAAGACTTTCATTTAAATAATAAGGAAATTTGCATAACCTGCTGTTACAAGTGTAATGACATGTACAGAAACAATGAGTCGGACGAGAAAGTGATGGAAATGTAAGATAAATAATAACAATAAAAGAATTAGGGTATGCTTTTACATAGTGTTTTTATTCATTAAAATCCTTGCATTCCTAATGAAAAATAAATCATTACAATGATTAGTTTAAGTTATGTCACAATGATCAAAAAGAGAACCGTCTTTAGATGCATTACTCCATCTTAAGTCAGAGCATCAAAAAAAGACAAATCACGGCTTCTCCATTTTAGATGTGGTGTCACTATTCAGGTAAATTCCTGTGACACAGCAGGTTGAGTATGCAGATCTGTGGTCCTAAATGGGTGAAACAGAGTCTTATCCAGCTTAACAGTCTTGAGATCTCAGCATCAGAAAGTCGAATCACAAGCCTTCTCCACTCGATGAGTACAGGTTTAACAACAGCATTCTCTTCACCCTGAGACGGTTTAATGTATATAAATGTTCAACTTGACAAGGGATTCTAAACTCGTTGTTAGAGTCCAGAACTGATGTATTATATGGTGAAAACACATGTTCCTCTTCTTAGTGATCTTGTCGTCGAATCTAGGTGTCGATAACATTGAAGATGCCCATGATTATAGGATTCTGAAGCCCAAAAACTGTAGGAACTGCTGATTGCGTGATGTTAACCTGATGGGCGTCAAGGGCAGAGCATGATGTGTGCGTTGAATCATTCCATTATTATATCCTCGACGTCGTTGACTTCTTCTAAAAACTATAGGCATTATGCTTATATCCTTGTTTCTAAAGGCAATGATATTGCTGTTAGGCTCCCCTGTTTGCTCTATGAAGCGGATCTTTATGAACAACAGGTAAAATTTGATTTGATGGTTCCTGTGAAATACAGTATCCAGGCGTAACAGACGGGAAAACTGGTAGATGGAGTGTCCACTTTTACTATAGAGGAAGGAGACTGATGCAATACTGCGCTAAATTCGTATGATGCTCAACCTAAATATATTCACTAGGAAATCAGATTCAGACAGCTGATTAGATGGAATAACTTTGTCACTGAAGGACCGCAGAACGTTCCTATAGAACAATCACTGGAAAAATCAAGAGTGAAAGGACATTTTAATGACATTTTTATTATTATTATTCACTGATCTCATAAACAAGACATTCGCATCCTAATATGAGGAATCTTTAAACGTAGGGCATACAAGTCAAGGTCTATGTTACTCAATGTTTTTTCCGGGACAAGTATAGCCCTCTGCCTGAGTTTTTTGAATTCCCTTTCTGGCTCTTTCTCCTCTTCGTTTCTGTGTTTCTTCCCTTATTCTTCTTCACTCGAAAACCTCTCCCTCTTGCTTCAATTTCTCTGTTACGTCTCATCATTTCATCAAGTTGTTTATCTGCAGCTTTTTTCGTATTTACAGCTGTAGCAATTTGTGATGCTCCTCCAGCGGTGGCTCCTAGTGCTGCAATAATTGGTATGAGCGGTAGAAATCCTCCTCGTTTCTTCTTTTTGGACCCTCCGCCAACAGATACCTTTCTCTCAATTTCTCTCTTATGCCTCATCATTTCGGCAAGTTGTTTATCTGCTGCCTTTTTCTTATTTACTGCTGAGGCAATTTGGGCTGCACCTCCAGCAGCAGCGCCTAGAGCTGCAATAATTGGTATGAGAAGTAGAAATCCTCCTCGTTTCTTCTTCATGGTTCTTGCACCTGGAGCTACCTTTCCCTTCATAATTGCTGTTACTAGTCACGCTGCCAACTTTTTCACCTAATGTAACATCAGATTGCACGCTTTTCCAAGTCGTTTCTGTCAGATCTTGGCAGCAATGTTTCTCGAAGCAGAGACCTTATGCTGAGCGTTGGCAATGCCGCTAAGATTACACGAATCATCTAACGGAATGATTTCAGGGTCTCCTATCTTTAATTTTTCTCTAGCTTTACCACAGTTCCTCAGCCTATGTAACCAGGTAAATGTACTTCAATGGTTGCAGGCTAGTGAGAGAGTTAATTAAACCGAAACCTTTAGCGAGCTTAACCACCTTAGCTCTCACGTTATACTAAGCGATTTTTATTCAGGATAGTTCTTTTATACTTTCTCATTAGCGTATATACATTAAGAGCGATTTATTTTACTTTAGCTGTCAAGCTAGAGAGGATGAAACAAGAATGCTCACAGCCTATTGATATGTTAGGCTTTGAAAGCGACTTTAGATGTGAACTTAGTGGAAAACTGTTTCATGTCAATGTTCTTGACTTGCCTATCATGTAACCCATTCAGGGAAAAGGTGACCAGCAAAGGGAAAAATGTTACCAGCAAAGGGAAAATGGTGACCAGCAAAGGGAAAAAAGGTGACCAGCAAAGGGAAAAACGTGACCAGCAAAGGGAAAAAACGTGACCAGCAAAGGGAAAAAGGTGACCGGCAAAGGGAAAAAGGTGACCAGCAAAGGGAAAAAAGGTGACCAGCAAAGGGAAAAACGTGACCAGCAAAGGGAAAAACGTGACCAGCAATGGGAAAAAAGGTGACCAGCAACGGGAAAAACGTGACCAGCAAAGGGAAAAAGGTGACCAGCAACGGGAAAAACGTGACCAGCAAAGGGAAAAAGGTGACCAGCAAAGGGAAAAAGGTGACCAGCAAAGGGAAAAAGGTGACCAGCAAAGGGAAAAAGGTGACCAGGAAAGGGAAAAAGGTGACCAGGAAAGGGAAAAAGGTGACCAGCTAAGGGAAAAAGGTGACCAGCAAAGGGAAAAAGGTGACCAGCAAAGGGAAAAAGGTGACCAGCAAAGGGAAAAAGGTGACCAGCAAAGGGAAAAACGTGACCAGCAAAGGGAAAAAGGTGACCAGCAAAGGGAAAAAGGTGATCAGCAAAGGGAAAAAGGTGACCAGCAAAGGGAAAAACGTAACCAGCAAAGGGAAAAAGGTGACCAGCAAATAGAAAAACGTGACCAGCAAAGGGAAAAAGGTGACCAGGAAAGGGAAAAAGGTGACCAGCAAAGGGAGAAAGGTGACCAGCAAAGGGAAAATGGTGACCAGCAAAGGGAAAAAGGTGACCAGAAAAGGGAAAAAGGTGACCAGCAAAGGGAAAAAGGTGACCAGCAAAGGGAAAAAGTGACCAGCAAAGGGAAAAAGGTGACCAGCAAAGGGAAAAAGGTGACCAGCAACGGCAAAAACGTTACCAGCAAAGGGAAAAATGTGACCATCAAAGGGAAAAAGGTGACCAGCAAAGGGAAAAAGGTGACCAGGAAAGGGAAAAGGGTGACCAGCAAAGGGAAAAAGGTGACCAGCAAAGGGAAAAAGGTGACCAGCAAAGGGAAAAAGGTGACCTGCAAAGGGAAAAAGGTGACCAGCAAAGGGAAAAAGGTGACTAGCAATGGGAAAAAAGGTGACCAGCAACGGGAAAAACGGTACCAGCAAAGGGAAAAAGGTGACCAGCAACGGGAAAAACGTTACCAGCAAAGGGAAAAATGTGACCAGCAAAGGGAAAAAGGTGACCAGTAAAGGGAAAAATGGGTCCAGAAGAGGGAAAAACGTGACCAATAAGCGAAAAATGTGACCAGCAAAGGGAAAAACGTGGCCAGCAAAGGGAAAAAAGGTGACCAGCAAAGGGAAAAATGTGACCATCAAAGGGAAAAATGTGACCAGCAAAGGGAAAAATGTAACCAGCAAAGGGAAAAAGGTGACCAGCAAAGGGAAAAATGTTACCAGCAAAGGGAAAAAGGTGACCAGCAAAGGGAAAAATGTGACAGCAAAGGGAAAAGGTGGCCAGCAAAGGGAAAAAAAGGTGACCTGCAAAGGGAAAATGACCAGTATCTCCCTTAACTCTCGCATTCTCTGTGCTAACTATCAAGAAAACTTGTACTCTTACCTCTATGAATCCATTTCTAGCTACTTGAATCTGCTTGTGCTTAATGAGATAGTTATAATTAACGGAATTACAACTGTTATGCGCGAATGCTACAATATTTTGCTTAGTCTAATTCGGACATGGCTGTTTATATGCATCAAAACCTGAGTACATATATAAATACATAAATGTTAAAAAATAGCTCAGTCTCGTGTTATCGTATACGAATTCAACATCTACAGTATACATTGACTAGTTTATATATACTGCTTGAGCATGAACACTCACAAAGACGGACAATTACAGTCAATTTACGAGAATCTTGATTTTTCGAATGTTTCCCAAGGGGGGAGTAATCGCTTTGTTAAGTGCTGCATATGTAATAGAACTTTAAAAAACAGGACAATTTCAAGGCTTAAGCAACATAGGAGAAGATGCTGTAAAGCAATGACCAGCTGTGCATTGACTACAACACCCAAACGAGATCCTGAAATCTTCTCAAGTCCCGAAGAGCGGGATTCAAGATGTACCGTACTTGGAACCAGTTCAAGCGACCCTGTAATAACATCAAGAGCTACCACTGATGAAGCAATGAGAGCAGTTTCTTTGAATGAGCAAGCTCTGCATAAAGACACCAATGAAAGCAAGCATACTAGTGACAACTCACCTAGATTAGAAGATATATCCAAAGCGAATACAGAGGAGATGCTATGCCGCTACACCGATCCTAATGATTTGGTAAACATGCAAAGGGTACTCATGACGCTTCATACACCTGATAAAAATGACTTTTCCGATGCGATTAACGACATTATTCAGGATTAAGGCTGGGTGGTTTTATAGCGTGATTAGCATCTGCAGAACCTTGAAACCATGAAAGAGTTAGAAAGATTCCTCATATTAGGATGCGAATGTCTTCTTTATGAGATCAGTGAATAATAATAATAAAAATGTCATTAAAATGTCCTTTCACTCTTGATTTTTCCAGTGATTGTTCTATAGGAACGTTCTGCGGTCCTTCAGTGACAAAGTTATTCCATCTAATCAGCTGTCTGAATCTGATTTCCTAGTGAATATATTTAGGTTGAGCATCATACGAATTTAGCGCAGTATTGCATCAGTCTCCTTCCTCTATAGTAAAAGTGGACACTCCATCTACCAGTTTTCCCGTCTGTTACGCCTGGATACTGTATTTCACAGGAACCATCAAATCAAATTTTACCTGTTGTTCATAAAGATCCGCTTCATAGAACAAACAGGGGAGCCTAACAGCAATATCATTGCCTTTAGAAACAAGGATATAAGCATAATGCCTATAGTTTTTAGAAGAAGTCAACGACGTCGAGGATATAATAATGGAATGATTCAACGCACACATCATGCTCTGCCCTTGACGCCCATCAGGTTAACATCACGCAATCAGCAGTTCCTACAGTTTTTGGGCTTCAGAATCCTATAATCATGGGCATCTTCAATGTTATCGACACCGAGATTCGACGACAAGATCACTAAGAAGAGGAACATGTGTTTTCACCATATAATACATCAGTTCTGGACTCTAACAACGAGTTTAGAATCCCTTGTCAAGTTGAACATTTATATACATTAAACCGTCTCAGGGTGAAGAGAATGCTGTTGTTAAACCTGTACTCATCGAGTGGAGAAGGCTTGTGATTCGACTTTCTGATGCTGAGATCTCAAGACTGTTAAGCTGGATAAGACTCTGTTTCACCCATTTAGGACCACAGATCTGCATACTCAACCTGCTGTGTCACAGGAATTTACCTGAATAGTGACACCACATCTAAAATGGAGAAGCCGTGATTTATCTTTTTTTGATGCTCTGACTTAAGATGGAGTAATGCATCTAAAGACGGTTCTCTTTTTGATCATTGTGACATAACTTAAACTAATCATTGTAATGATTTATTTTTCATTAGGAATGCAAGGATTTTTAATGAATAAAAACACTATGCAAAAGCATACCTTAATTCTTTTATTGTTATTATTTATCTTACATTTCCATCACTTTCTCGTCCGACTCATTGTTTCTGTACATGTCATTACACTTGTAACAGCAGGTTATGCAAATTTCCTTATTATTTAAATGAAAGTCTTTTTATTTTCATAATTTGTATTCCAGCGTGGCAAACAGTCTTAATGCTGTTAATGTATACAGGGCTCAAGTCTTTTAGAATACAAATTTCACCATTACTTAAAGTATTTTCACAGTCACTTAAATTATTGCTCACAATGCTTAATTTCAGTGAATATAGGGAGAGTAGTTCGAGCTAACTCTCAGCCGTGCATTGAATTGTATACAAAATTGACCGTATTTTTTCATTGTATACCCTGTAATGTTATATAAGGATCCTGTCTTAATGTGTTTCGGTGATGTAGATGTCTCAGCACCCGTTTCTTGCCGAAATGTTTCTTGTAGGTATTCTACCCTCCAATAGCGTCAGCATCCTTTGCATGGCAGCAGGCTATTCCTCTTCATCTTCCTCTTATTGCACACCCTGAAACATTGCACAATGAAAGTCTTAGAAAACTATCTTGGTCAAGTAAAGGCAACCTGGAAAGAATTACATTTTTTGTTATGATACATGTAAAATGAAGCATATGGCACGTGTAAAAAGAAGCACAAAGATTTGTATAAACATTCGGATATTTAGAGTTATTTCAATGCGCTAGATATAATTAAACTCAAAGCATGTGATATTGTAATTTCGTTAATTTTTTATAAAATTCTATAATATGAATCTTTTGTATCTTTATATGTAATATCAATGAGTCGGTTGTTTTATTTATGAATTTTTCATTGTGAAATGGGAGAACATTCAATACTTAAGTTTGACACTTCTACGCACCTTCTTTGCGTGTAAAAAAGACAATTTACATGTCTTAAATTTCCCCTTCTCTGCCATGCCATTATACTGTAGGTATACGCTCCCAGGTATTTCTGCAATCTCTTGATCGGTTAACGAATTATAGCGCTCTGGCAAGAACACTTGACAATCCTCCAGCGAAGATACGATCCTGGTACCATATCTTGTTTGAACTCTCTGTAAGGACTTTATCTCATAGTTAAGACCTATTTTGAGATCTTGAACTCGGCGAGTCGGTAGGAAACTACGCTCTTCCACCATCTTGTTAAGTCTATCAGCTAAACAATCTGTAACAGACATTGCCATGAATTATTATTTTCACTACATTATTCAAGTTGAAGAACGAGTTATATACTTCTTTATATTAGAACTAGGGTGTGCATGTTTTGTAAGTAAGTCTATGAATGTGTAGAGAAACAAAGAATAAGTACAGAAAATCATGTGAATGTTCATTGAAGATGAGCCAGCAGAGAACCAAAGAATGCATAGTGAAACAAAGAATGAGGGGGGAAAATCGTATGAATGTTTATGTAAGAATGCGAGGAGAAATCATGTGAATGTCAATAGAGAAATGAGCTGAGAACGTCGTGTGAATGTTAACAAAGCATGAACCTGCATGGGAACAAAGAATGAGTAGAGGAAATCATGTGAGTGTATAGTGAAACAAAGAATGAGGGTAAAGTCGTATGAATGTTTATGTAAGAAGAAGGTGTGGCGAAAATCATGTGAATGTTAATGGAAGCAAAGAATGTGAAGAGAAAGTCATGTGAATGTTAACAGAGCATGAACCTGTAGGTGGAACAAAGAATGAGTAGAGGAAATCATGTGAGTGTATAGTGAAACAAAGAATGAGGGGAAAATCGTATGAATGTTTATGTAAGAAGAATGTGTGGCGAAAATCATGTGAACTGAAGAAGAGTATGCAGTGAAATCCATGTGAATGTAAAGCACAGATTAGAAAATATGATGCTCTTTGTAACGAATCGTCTTTCATGTACTGTAACGTTTAAATAAAATTAAATGTATTGTAAAAGCCAACAGTGGTTTTGTATAGTTATTTAAAACTCACCTTGCATTGCCCCCGTTTTGATATGTGCTGAATGTGTAGACGGCCTGCAGCTCACGTTGCTTTAAAAGCTCTTTAAAACTTGAATGTAAAGTTAATAAGTACACAACAGTTCTAACATGGGACAGATGTCTGTTTATATAGGGATCTAAACCCCCTCCAGGCGATGCCTGCACGTCATCATGGCTGTGATGCTTACACGTCACGTGATTATTGCAGCCAATGACATCATCTCTTGCTACGCATGCGCAGAGGCCCTCAGCACTTCTATCCCTGCTTGTTTCACTTCCTCTCCCTCTCTCGCTCTCTCTCTCGCTCTCTCTCACACAGAGTACATCCATAATGTCGTTACACAAAGCTGCATGCAGTTAAAGCATCAATCTAAGCGATGTATTCCAGAGTACAGAGGAAAATCAGTGAAGTCATTGAAAGATCGGGATTCGAACTAGGGGCAACTGATTGAAAATTATATACAGCATTAATTGTTCATTGTATGAGCTATCAAACATGCTTTCGTCTACAGCTCTATCTCTGCTAGTTTCTGCGATAATTGAGATTTAAACTTAAGGATCGAACCCTGGACGTCAGGTACCCTAATATACGCCCGCAAGATATTATCTGATGACATAAACGTAATAGGTTTATTTGGTACCTTTGTCTTAATTATTTACTGTTATTAAATTTATAAGTAAACTTCATTGAATCGGTATTCGAACTCAGAACGCCAGAAACAAAATTATTTATAATATTAGTTTGATGTGTTTAAAAGACCTGTATGCAGTTGCAACATTGATCTAAGTGATATATTCTAGAACACAGTGGAAAATTAAGGAAGTCACTGAAAGATCGGGATTCGAGCTAGGGACACTGATTGGAAATTATATAAGGCATTAATTGCCCATCATAGGAGCTAACAATCGTGCTTTGACCCGCTCCTCTATCACTGTTAGCTTCCGAGATAATTGAGATTTTAAAGTTAAGGATCGAACCCATGACACCTGGGCTCTAATATACATGCACAAGAAACGAGCTAATGGCATAAAAGTTTGGAGTTATTAGAAGACCGGTTTCGAGCAAATCGTAAATGGAGCCTTGCATCCCGAGCTATAATTAGTTTTTATTGCATCATTTTGTCTCTTTTCATTCAGGACATGCGTGTGAGTTGGTGTGTGCGTGTGTGGGTCGGCGTTGTTGGGTTTAAGTGAACAGGCATATGTGCTTGCACGTGTGTGTGTGTGTGTGGTCGTGTGCTGTTAGGTGTAAGTGAACAGGCATATGTGCTTGCACGTGTGTGTGTGTGGTCGTGTGCTGTTGGGTGTAAGTGAACAGGCATATGTGCTTGCACGTGTGTGTGTGTGGTCGTGTGCTGTTGGGTGTAAGTGAACAGGCATATGTGCTTGCACGTGTGTGTGTGTGGTCGTGTGCTGTTGGGTTTAAGTGAACAGGCATATGTGCTTGCACGTGTGTGTGTGTGTGTGTGGTCGTGTGCTGTTGGGTGTAAGTGAACAGGCATATGTGCTTGCACGTGTGTGTGTGTGTGGTCGTGTGCGCGTTTGCAAGTGTAACGGTGTATGTATGTATGTATGTATGTACGTGAGTGTGTGTGCATGTATGTGTGTGTGTCCATGTATATGTATGTGCGAGTGTAAGAGCACTGGTGTATGTAGGTATACGCATGAGGTGCGTGAATGCGTGTGTGTACTAGTGTATGTATGTGTGCGTGTGTGTTGGTGTATGTATGCGCGTGTGTGTATGTGCTTGCATGCGTGCACCAGTGTATGTTTGCTGATGTGTGTGCAAGTGCTTGTGTATATGCGAACGCCTGAATGTGTACAAGTCGTGGAGAAAGAAAGAGATAGATAGAAAGAAAAAGAGAGGAGAAGAAGAAAGAATGTTGTCTAGGCATCGGGATATCTCTAAGTATGCACCAGGTTTAATATAAATAATTATATTTGCTAATAGCAATTTTAATCCGACCGCCCCCTGCTTCAATATTTTAATAGTTATTATAGCGTTTCGCAGGGCAGGATTCGAGCTACGGACCTCTGGTTCCTAAGAATACAGCTCGTTAAACATTGTAATGTCGTGTATATTAAATTATATTTGTTAAACACGTTTTAATCTGACCACCCAATACTCACATAGTTTAATATTTATTAAGCATTAGAGTTTCGCAGATTCGATCTAGAACCCTCTGAACACCGTTTCATTAATTAAATTATATATGTTAAATACATTTTAATCTAGCCGTGCATAGTTTAATAGTTATTGGGCATTAGAGTTTCGCAGATTCGATCTAGGACCCTCTGAACACCCTTTTTATTAATTATTGTAATGATATATAAAAATTAAATTATATTTGTTAAATACATTTTAATCTGACCTTACATAGTTTAATATTTATTAAGCATTAGAGTTTCGCTGCGTAAGATTCGAACTAGGGTCCTCTGAACGGTCTTTCATTAATCAGGGTAATGATGAATAAAAAAATTATATTTGATAAATACATTTTTAAATCTGACCTTGCATAGTTTAATATTTATTAAGCATTAGAGTTTCGTTGGGTAAGATTCGAGTTAGAACCCTCTGAACACCCTTTCATTAATTAGGGTAATGATATATATAAAAATTAAATTATAATTGATAAATACATTTTTTTAATCTGACCTTGCATAGTTTAATAGTTATTACGCGTTAGAGTTTCACTTGTTAAGACTCGAGCTAGAATTCTCTGAACGCCTTTTTATTAATTAGGGTAATGATATAATAATATCAATCATTAATTTCTCATTAGCAATAAACTTTTGATTACAGTAAGAATCGAACACCGATCTATGGATATCACTCAGAGGTTTAATGCACGTAATGAAATGTATATTAGGCGCTTTTTCGGAGTCGTTGGCTGAAACAGAATGCTTGTTAACTATGCTCGGGTATATTCGTAGGAGGTCGTAAAACATCGGAGAGAACTCCCTCAGGCAAAATCATGATGGCCGACTATGACGTCACGCAGAGTTGGTAAACAAGTTTCTCTCTCTTTCACACAAACAAGGACAGGACGAGTATAAAGCAACCCTCGAATTCTTTTGTTAAACTAGCAGGTGGCCAAACAATGGAAACGTCGCAGGTGTCTTTCTAAACTAGTCTTGCACAGGACAATAGAAAGGCACACACAATAGAATCTCTTACACAATGGAAAGGGTCAGGCTTTGTTATTGGATTGTGGGATGGGAACGCTGCAGGTGTCTTTCTAAACTAGCCTTGCCAAGGACAATAGAAAGGCACACACAATAGAATCTCTTACACAATGGAAAGGGTCAGGCTTTGTTATTGGGATTGTGGGATGAGTATGCCACGTGTTCGACACACAATGGAAGTGGGGGTGGGTAACTGACCAGGTGCAGAAGTGGCCTGATGTGGGATGGGTAGGAAAAACATCTCGCCTTTGTTACAGAACCTTAAATTTATGACCCCTTTGTTCGTTTTGACAGTTGATTGACAGCCTTAATTGCTTAACTGTCAAGCCTCCATTGTACTCAACATGATTTACGACCGCAGCTGCAACTAAAACTACCAAGGAGCTGGGGGTGGGGGTGAGGGAGGGGGCGGGGCTAATTAGCATATGAATAGACATGCATAAATTAACTGTGCCAGCTCTCTCAAGGAGCTGGGGGGAGGAGGTGGGGGAGCTCATTTGCATATGAATAGACATGCATAAATTAACTGTGCCAGCTCTCTCATTGGGGGTGGGGGGAGAGGAGGTGGGGGAGCTCATTTGCATATGAATAGACATGCATAAATTAACTGTGCCAGCTCTCTCATTGGGGGTGGGGGAGAGGAGGTGGGGGAGCTCATTTGCATATGAATAGACATGCATAAATTAACTGTGCCAGCTCTCTCATTTCTACCCTACTGTTGTTCTGTTGTTTTCCTTGTAACCTAGCTCGCTGTCGAAGAAAGACTGATCAGCCTTGTAGATAGCACATTGAAGAAAGCTGGAACTGATGCGGCGCCTGCGCAGTCGACGACCACACTCCCTGACGTACTGCTTGACTCAAAATAACTGCGCCCTTTCTTCATGTTGTTGTCGTCTCCTTGAGAACCACTACCATAGTCGTTTCCCTTCTGTTCCCGTACATGTCAGCCTTCCTTTAGTACAGCCCAGTAGCCTAAAGTAGATTTCTCCGGGGAGGGTCAATTTGGCACAAGTTTGAACGATATAAACCCGACAGAATTTTCAGTTGTGGTGAGTCGTGCCTAACCGTTGTACAGAAAAAAACAGTTCAAGGTCGTAGCAAAGAAAGGGAAGACGGAGGTAACCTTCGGCTGAACGGGGAAGTCTAGTCACTGCCGTTGTTTCCATGAGTGTTGCTGGAAATTATGTACCGCCGCTGTGATATTTCCAAGATACAATATGAAGAATGAGCTTATGGAGAATCATTCCCTGGAACAATGATTGACTGCCATAAATCTGGGTGGATCCAGATGGATACGTTGACGAAATGCTTTAAACATTTTGCAGCACCTACCTAACCTTCTGCATCAGACCCATTTCTCTTAATACTTGATGACCATTATTCGTATTTGAGACATTTAGGTGTAATTATTTATGCAAAGCAGCGTCATGCTTCAATTGGATGTGTCTCTCTACACAGTTCTCATAAACTGCAACCTTTAGATGTTGAAGTTTTGGATCCATTGAAGAATTTTTACAATGTCGAAATTCAGACATGGTTCGCGAATCACAGAGACCCAGTACGTCCAGTTACACATACCAGATGTCAGAGCTTCTGGGAAAAGCTTACATTAAAGCGAGAATAATGGAAACTGCCATAAATGGGTTTAGGAAGGTTGGTATCTACCCTTTCAACGAAACTTATTTAATGATCATAACTTCCTTGAAGCGCCCGTTGACAAGGAAACAACCAACAGCAAAGAAAATGGTGATAATTCTAAACAGTAAATCACTAGCATATCTGAGCTAAGCCCACCTCCCAGCCTAGGTTCAGTACAATAAACAAGAGAGGTTCAAAACCCGGGTCAGCAAAGTTACTTACCTCCAGTTCAAACAAGAATGAGTTGGAACAGTGGAAATCCCACGCTGCAAACAAAGCTCCTCTAGTAATCACAAACTTTTCGCCAAAAAAGGAGGCAGTAAGAGACTGAAGAAATACGTCAATGAAACATGCCCCAGTTCTGAAGATGACACGGAAATAGAGGGGGGAAGTCTAATGAAAGCTCGTTCGAAGAGGATGCCGAATGTATTTACTGTGGGAAGTTGTGGTCAAAAACTGTTAATGGTGGCAGGTTCCAGTGGCAAACATGCAAGTTAGGGCCCATGAGCAATGTGCTGCAAACCCCCAAAAAAACAGTTCAAAAGTGCGAAAATAAAATGTGCAATGCAAGTCAAAATGTTAACATGTGCAGTTCTTTTTTAAATGTTGACAATTAAGGATAAAATCCAAAACAGAACATTAATTTAAAGTGTTTACATGTTATAATGTTCAGTTATTTCAAACATCTATTAGCCTAAATTGGTTGATATTATATTTCCTCATGTATGGTGTAGAGTATTGCATATTTGGTTCACTATATACCCAATACTGAACAAATGTACATTTCTAAAATGTTTTATTTTAAGTAACATTATAGCTTGTTATGTGTTTTGGATATGATATTCGCAAGTAAACGAGGAATTATTTTGTCAATTACCAGCATTATATTTCAAACATAAGGGCAAAAACTCTAGTATATATAAAAGATATTCCACATTAGGGTACTTTTACATTTTATTTTCATGTTAATATATCCAATATATGGTATTTTAATCAAAATAATTACAGCAATTTTTAGAATATAAATCATTTCGAAAATGTTCCATGTAAAGGGTAGTTCGGGGTGGGTAATTCTGTTGAAAATCCTTGTGTCGCATCTTTGAATGATATTGAACTTAAATAGGAAATATGGTATGTATCAACTTTTCGTTTTTGAGATAAGATGTTCACAGACACAGTGAAATCTCCGTATCGAATTTTTGGGTGGAATGCAATACTTCCCCTACTTACTATACGTAGTAGAGAAAGTAAAAAAGATGTTTACAAACAGATCCATGTGTACGTATATGTGTGTGTTGGTGTCTGTGTGTGTGTGAACGGCATAACTCAAAAACGAAGAATTTGTTAAATACCAAGCTTGTATTTTTAAGTTCAGTATCTTCCAATGAAATGGCACTGAGAGTTTTAAGAAATACCTTATACATGGCAAACGTTTTATTGTTTTATTTTCTCAAAAGTGGCTCTAACGATTTTTATTAAAGTACCATATGTTTAAGATATTTAAATGACCATGCTTACTCTAACGATATTGATTAAAACTCCATATATTAAGGATAATTACATGACGAATGAAATCTATATCTTTAATGTTCTGGAAATTTCCTGTGAAGTCCTTTCGGAAGGAATTTTGTATAACGAATAAGTCATAAGAAATAGGCAAAAAGTCCTAACACAAAACGTAGATCAATTAGTAAATGTTTGGGCCCATTCACTCATCGGTCAACATTAGAAGTGCAATCAAATATTAAATGCCACAAAACAAAGCCTGCGCGGTATGCAGCTTTTGCAGTCCAGTGAAGCGCCGTGATGAAGGATAAGATAGAAGATAGGACAGGATATTCAGCGAAACAGGCTCCTCAGCACCGCACTTAGACCATCTTAGTAGGTCCATTGTGTCTTACGTGACCCCTGGAAGAAAGGGATGAGGGAGAGACCCAAAGATACCGGATGATGATGCGCACTAGCAGCAATAGAGTCCCAGAGCTGTGTGTCCCAGCTTCAATCCGGGGGCTGAACGAGCACCGCTCAGGAAAAGGCACCATCCGGCCATCAAGTGCCAGAGGGAACAGCTAAAACTCCACCGTCCCATCGCCACGCACCAATAGCCGTCGCCTGATCCTGCAACCCTGAGTATATAAAGGTGAAACTGATCAAAGGAAATGATGGACCGAAAATTTGTGGCAGAAGAGAAACTATTCCACCATTTCCTACCGACCTAGGAAAATGGCAAAAAAAAAAAATTAGGGTGGCCGCCCTAAGGAATTCGAACGGCGACCTCCCGAATGCGAGCCACGGAGGCATCTCACTCAGTTTTCTGAACTGTTAAATGACCATTGTCTCTCTTAACTAGCATCGATTCACAATGAGTTGATACAAGTCCTGTGACTGTTGAAGATTGCATATTTTTAAGCATTCGTTTATGCGTTAAGACTTTATGTACATTTAGCGCATTCTATGGACAATCTGCAAGAAGTAATAGAACAAGCTGGCACAGATGGGTTATATACAAAATACTCGTCAAGTGTGTATTCACTGTAGTTAAGAGTGTTCTCAATGAACTATAGTTGCCCTTTGCTACATTTACCTGATTCTGTTACCGAAATTTTGGACATACTACAAGTATTAACCATTAAGATTTACAACAACTTACGGCAAAATGCCACTCCACTCACGAAGTATACTTATTGTTTGTTAAACTCTAAATAAAATAATTCTTTCAGTAAACGTATTCAGTTCTGCTTCTGTGAGGAAAATGTATCACACAAGCTATCTGGCATTTTTGAAAGTTATACGCAACAGAGGTTTGTAATGTTTCCTTAAACACCACAATGTAATAAAATATTGGCATAATGTAGATCAATGAGAAGATGTTTAAAATTAGAACAAAACAAACATAATTGAAATTGTGTGAAACCGAGGTGTTTTAGCAGCTCACATTTTAGGTCTGACATGCCGTCCGTTACGAAATTAGTAAAATGTACTAAATGGTTTTATTTTTCTTTCTTTCTGTTTGTCTTTTATGGGGGAAGATATTTATCTGTAGTGTTTCCAAAAGAGCATAAAGACAGTGGAGATATTAGTAAAGAGGCAAAAATATATAACTTAAAAGAAAAGATGAAAAAATAAAACGTAATTGTCTTCAACACACAGAAATCATATTCCAAAATTGAGTTTTCCTTATAAAGCTGACATAATCAGAATAACAATTGAGGGCATATTGGACGATGACATGAAGTTTATGTCAATGAAAACGACTACGTTGTGTTCATGGAGAGGATACGGTGGTGGTGAATGTGAGAAATGGCGGTGACGAGAATGACGACAACGGTGGTGGCGCTGTTATGATGATCACCACGACGGTGATCATGACGAAGTTGATGGTAATGATTAGGACGATCAGAGTGGTGGCATTACCATGCTAGTCTCTAGTTCCCGAGGTCGCGGGTTCAAACCCGGCGGAGGGTGATGGATTTTTTTCGGGCGTAAAAATCCTTAGCATGGCTTCCTTCGGAAGGGAAGTAAAGCCGGTGGTCCAGTGTCGTAGATTTACGACACGTAAAAGAACCTCAAGCCTGATAAAGAGGCCTCTGAGCAAAATTACCGGTCTTTCACGCCCAATATAGGAGAACGCTAAGAACCACAATAGTTAAAGAGCGTCCATAAATAAAACTCAATTTAATTTTAATTAGAGTGGTTTCAGGGTTGATCATGACAATGATGATCATGGTGACGAGATAAATAGCAACGACTATGATAGTGATGATGATGACGACGACATGTGATCATAATTTTGTGAATGATTATCTGAGTTACTCGATAACTTTTACCTCTTGTCTGCCCATTAAGCTGACGGATTTTACACTATCAGCAAACTCTGAAAGACCTGTTCATTATGGGTAGTTATTACTGCTATTTCTATGTCATTGTTATCAAGTTCAAGATTTTTTTCAGAAACCCTTCCAGGACAGAACGTTGAACTATATATATATATATATATATATATATGTCCAAAGATCTTGTAAGGCTAACTTTACTTTAAACAAACGTCCAAATGTAAAACATATTATTTGCAATCAAGGGTATGTACTAAAGGGTGCCATGCAAGCACTGCATCCCTGTGATGATGCTTCGGATAACATTTCAATTACCAGCGCAAGAGAAGAGCACGCAGGCGCTGTATCTGCCTCTACATCTGCGTTATGAACCTGAGAATTGAATTGGGCTCTAATTTCTTGTGAAGAGGCGAGAGAAGGAAGAGGCACTTAAAGGAGGAGCCCGTCCGTTCGTGACAGAGCTAGGGTCCAGCTGTCTGACGTGGATGAATCACACACAACATATTATATGCAAGTACGTGCTTCTTACGTTGCGCCCATCTGCATAATTATGCTGCGAGCGTCCACCCACGAAAGAGAAGGGGGAGAAATAATAAAGAAAACAGACGAAGACAACAACTGACAACAAGGATACCCTCCTCTCCACTAAAGAGAAAGGAAGAGAAAGAATTCTTGTTGGCATTACACAGTACGTATATAGAAGCTAGCTACTGCTGAAGGAAACGGGACAAAAGAAATACAATCCGGTTATAAGACGAGACCTGTTCTTGTGTGCGAGCACCCACATCGCATTCTTATGCAAACAACCGCGTCTCCCAGCACCATCATGCAAGAGAGGCTCAAGTATGGCTCTCAGATTACTGGTAATTCCTCATAACGTTTCTTCGTGGTGCTGAAAACATTATTGGCCAGTGGGCATTTCAATCTTGGAAAACGAACAAAATAATAGCTCTGGATTCTTTTAGAAATTTGTATTTTATGGTTCTTTGTTATTCCTTCCTGACGTACACCAGTGTGTGGTATCTGATATAAGGCGCAAAATGAAAACTAACAACTAAAGCTTCAAGATTAAGGCAATATCTGGAATGTTGACAGCTTCTGAGCACAGTTCATCAAGCTGCCCTCCAGCGTAATGACCTACATTCGCCTTCCTTTGGTTGAATAAGGCATCATCTGAAACAGAAGATTAACAATAATAATAATATACTGTATTTAGGTTACATTTTTACAAAACCATGTCCAATTTTGCTTATCCTAATGTAAAAATTAGGTTTGAGTACCACTTTAGATTGTATTGTATTAATTCATCCTACCTTTTCAAGTAAAATTTGATACACAATTAATTTCCCTTACTTTAACCCTTACCTAAAGAACGGGAAGTATTGTGTCCCACCCAAACTTTCGATATGGAGATTGCATCGAAAGTACACATTTAAAGATTTCTTGAATTAAAAAATATATCTTTAGTAAACGTTCGTGTGCGCGCGCACCTGTGCCTGCGTCTATGAATAGCAAAACCAAAAACGAAAAGTCAGTTAAATGCCAAATTTGATATTTAAGTTTAGCATTTTCGACGAATGCGACACGAATATTTCCAACAAAATTCCTCCACCCTCATTCCCTTTACATGGCAAAATTTTTAAAAATGTTTATTGTCGCAAAAATGTTCAAATGCTTTTATCTAAATATCATATGTTTAAGGCGTTTTTATAACAAGTGAATATACAAGTGAGTATATTCTGATTTTCTGAGAATGCTTCTGAAGTGCTCTTGGTTGTAATGACTTTTGTATAATCTTATGCGCTACATAACGAACGTAGGGCTCGTTAAAACACAATTTATGGCATATACAAGTACATCTTTCGTGGAGTTAACTTTTTCCAAGATATTAGTTCATATTGGTTTGAATTTTCAAACACTTATGCTTTTCTCGACTGGAAAGTTGTTACACGTTTCTCTCTTTTTTTTCTTTTTCTCGTGGTTGTACAAAGAACGTGGAATTTCAAATGACATCACATAGCGACACACTTTTTGGAAATCTGTCGATCGCTTTACCTACTGTATTGTACAACGAAATGTGTAAGTATGAATTGAAAGTTTATCTGGATGAACAAGAAATACATAGTGAGGCAGTATTTTTAACACTTGAATGATTTCAGTCAAGTTATATAATATATAAATTCAATAACAGTCCGCTTAAAGCAATATGTGTATGCAAAAATATATAAAAAGTGTATATTACAGTCATTGTATATATTTGTATTATTGTATACATGTGTAATAATGTTATCTGAATGTATTACGTAATTTAATTAATGTAGGAACTGTGAGAATAATAGGTTAAAAGTTGCGAACAATGAGGTAACAATGAGGTAACCTTGAGGCAATAATGAGTAAGACGGTTTAGTAATGCTACTAGCCATTATTGGAGCAACAATAATGTAAATTTTGAGACAGTTGATAAATAGCCAATCAACAACCAGAAAAAGCCTTAGTTAAATGAAGGTATTCTATTTGACTAGGATTAGCCAATCAGAAAACGAAATATAGCAAAATTTTCAAATTTAGAGTTCAGTCGCTTGTATACAGCGCTCATAAATGGACGCGTTGGTTGTAGACAGCGTTCCTAACCGGACGCGAGATGCGTTATTGAGAAATTTAATACATATTCAGTGTGAGACAAAAATAGTTTACGTGTTAAAAAGTGCAAGTAATTAATAAAAAAAATCTTACAGCTCTCTCTCTCTATATCAGCAAAGTGTTATTTAAATCGTTTATCCATTAATAAAATGAGTGAGTAAAATTATAATCTGTGTAAATCTACATTCTTAGCCGCACTACTCCCTGCAAAGACATCCATGTCACTAACAATAATACTGACGCAGCCGAGGCAAACATAAATATATAATATTTAAAGAAACAGTCAAATTACAAAGTTAATATTTTTAAACTTGGCGCGAAGGCTACCGGAAACTTTTTACCATACGTGCGGTTGCAACTACTTCAAGTTCGGCTCCCTAACATAAGAACTATAATGCAACTCCTTCGTACAACAAACAAACATTCTTCAAATTGACCCCCAAAGCGTGGGGCAAATAACAATACAACAAAATACCTACTTCAATAGAAGAAAAAGATTTTGTAAGAATAGTTTATGGAAGAGTGAGTAGGGAAAATCATGTAAGTGCAACATATCAGACTTTTAATATGTGCAAATAACACACCATATTTACAGTTTAAGTCTTTTGCCATTTTTTCCAGATTTTTCATTATTAGCTTTATGTTTTATGAACATTCATGATTGTTCAAAATTTTTATGTGTGATATTTACAAACTTATTTATGTGCATTTAGTAGAGCGTTTTTAATATAATGTATAACATATATAATCATTGATATGTGAGTTAAACCGACGGGGAAATACATTTTACTCATAAAAACTAAGCGGTTAATGAGAAACTACAGTAAAAACGATGATAATTCCTAACTTTGACACTTGTTTCTTCTTGCAGTTTTAGAAATTATGCCAACATTTTTCTCTACGAAATGTGTGTAAAATAATTTTGTAAATACAAACGAAGGAAGGAAAAATAATTAAAACTGTGAGAACGCCAGAAAACGCAAACTATAATAATCTGGTTCTTTCTGAAGTTAAAACTGAGACTGTTTTTTCCCCGTTGAGTGCTTTTACGTAGAGATGAGTACTTTCTGGTGTTACTTTGTATATTTTACAAGTTCTTACGCCTAAAAATATAAAAATGCATTTGTGCAACGCCGTGTAAGGCAGCTAGTCATGGTTACAAGCTGAATAGCAATGTGGCTATGAGCAACTCCTAGAACTGGAGTTGTGCTTGCTATAAGGCAGATGAGAGTGTCGTCTGAAGGCTTGTGCGATGTTTTCCGATGGATGAGAGGTCACAAAGACTGTCGTTTGGCTGACCTGAATATGAACTGCAGGTCCGCAAGATGCTCCATGAATACAAACTAGCCGCGGAGAGTTTAATGCAAAACATAAAAGTGACAGGTACATAAAATATTTAAGAAAGCCATAAACATATAGAAATGAAAGAGGGCGGCTTGACCAGGGCTAAGGATAAAGTTAACGAATCTCCCTGGAATAAAGAACAAAGAGCTCACGTACAACTCATAATCTTGGTAAACAAATGCACTCTTATCTTTTGTAGACAACTCCGCCGAGCACGAGCTGCGCTCGTTTTCATATCTCCGTGGTTGTTAAAAATTTTAATTGGGAAGCCCCGGCGACCTTCCTTTGCTTGTCTTTTGCCGAAAACTGTAAACTTGAATACCGTGTCATCTTGGGAAGACTGATACGAAGAGTGGGAGTACCTGGGAATCATATTACGAGAAACTTGCTCTTCGTGACTAATCCTAACAATGGATTTGTGCTCCTTAGATGACGAAAATGAAATTGGGTTTAAATTAAAAAGCCTGTTTCTTAGAGTTTCAAATCCAAATATCGTCTCTGTATCCCAGTTTCTTCCCCTATACCACCCAGACACACACTTAGACTTCATTTGGTCACTCTGTCTATCGTTTGATCACCCCAACCAACTTTTTTGGCTCTTGTAATATTTTCTCCGTTGCTTTTCATTTTCTCTACCACCTACCTGAAGTAGGTAGAGGAAGTATTGTATTCCAGTCAATAGTTCGATATCGAGAAATAAGGTGTATGAGGGAGGGGAAAGAGAAGGAAAGAGAGAGAGAGAAAAGACAATCAGGAATCAGAAGCGAAATTAGGTATAAATTGGGATTTAGCTTCATTATCTCCCAAACACGAGAAGGTTTCAAGAAAGTTTACCTACTCCAAACTACCCTTTACGTTAAAAATATTACGTTGTTTTTATGTTCTCAAAAATGACTCTAACGATTTTGTTGCAAATAATATTTGTTTTAAATTATTCACATGTCTAATAAAATATATATCTTAGAATTTTTGTGAATTGCCTATGAAGTCCTCTTCATCGGAATGAAGCTTCTATACTTTTGTATAATGGTAAATATTACTAGATATAGATATATGTAGACTTGTTAAAATAACAATTTATGTTGAATACATTTTTGTAGCATCCCCCACTTCCGACTTATTCTTTAGTGTTGTTTTGAATTTTTCAATATTTTATGATACACCTTTGGAAGTGGTAATGTTTTACAAAGACTATAGAATTTCAAAGTCTTATGAAATGTTTTATCTCGATTAACATGAAGTAAGCAGAAAAATAAAGTTTTTAAGAATAGTTTGCAGAAGAGGATATAAAGATAAGTGTTAGCGGGGAGAAAAAGTCATGCAAATGTAATGCATAAAATTATTCTAATATGCCCGCATCAATGTTCTTTATACATTTTGCAGCTTCGGGCGTCGTAAGAATATTCTGCACAGTTAATTAATTTGTTATAACTAGCTGTAGTTTTAGAGCTGTTCAAAAATTAATTTTTGTAGTACTTTACCTCTCGATTATTTGTCTATTTCTACCTTCAGAATCCTTTACACATTTATTTGGGTATTTTTTCTACAAAATGGATTTTATTTACACTGTCCATAACTGTTACTTTTCAAGTTTTACCTTCCGGTATATCTTTTATTTATTGGTTATCGATATCTCAAACTTAACAACCAGCGTCACTAAAGTAAGGCGCTTGTTACAATGTTTTGTTTCTGAAGTTTTATATTTTAGTATACTTTTACACTAAATACTGAATGAACAGTTAAGTAAAAGTAATATATTATTAAATGTAGATAACGTATATAAGAAGCTCTCTTCATTGTAATACCAATTATTAAATTCATACGCGTGTGTCAGAATATAACCCACTTAGTAAATTTTGCTCGGTTTTGTTTTTCATTGCTGTATAACAAATATTTTACAACTAAATTAACTTGTTGAAGGACTGTGCCTTATTTTTATAACAAATTTTACGCTTCAGAGCTTAGTATTTCGAACTTATTAGTTTATTAAATTTTATATCTGAAGTTTACACCCACGCACACACATTGCAAAGATAATAAGGATCTCATCAGCCAGTCTAAATATCCTACATGTATTTCGTAACAAGATTATACTTTTATAAAAAAATAAATGCATTATAATGTATTTTCATTTTATGAATACTGTTTGTCAGTATATTTTTCAGAAACTTTCTGAAACCTTAAGTAATGAATGTTTTCTGCATCATTTATATACGTTAGCTGACAAACAAAATTTGCAGAGCTAAACATAAATAATCACTAACTTTTATGCATTTTTCTATTATTTTTAAATGAAAGAAAGCAATTCACTTTCAAATTATTTATTTTAATTTGAGTTCAATGAGACATGATTAAGAACTGGATGTGACCCAGTTAAATAGGATTTGGCATTTATAATATTAGCTACAATTATCGCTTGATTTAAATTCTACTTTTTATTGCGATGTTAACAATGCATCGTCTGAGATTGTGCTGTAACACTGGACTTGTTTTGATAGAAGTTAATCTTCATATTTTAAGATTCTTCACATGCAGCATTTTTATGAATATACTAAATCATTATATTCACCATGCACGTTCAGGTGTCTCGGCAAAAGAACGACAAAATTACGCTAAATCAAATGTCATTGCGTTAAAGAGATTTTAACGAATGTTTGGAGATAAAACAGCATATCTAAACTATAGTGAAGGCACGTTTTCTCGCTTTTACGGAGTACGGTCGCACATATTGGAAGTGTGTTTTACAAATTATATAGAAAAATCAAGGATTGCCGCTTATACGAGAGCGGAACGAAAAGTAACGCACAATAATTTTTTTCTGCCTTGGTATTGCAATTGGGATGTTGCAACTTCACACAGATATAGTTTGAAGCTTTCACTACAGAAAGTAATTTTTGTTTCATGTGCAGCTCTAGAGAGAGAAGCGTGAACTACGCAAAAAGATAGCACGCATGTTACTGTCGTCCACGTGTGAAGTGCAGAGAAGTGTGGTTCGATATATATGCCGAAGGGCATAAACCGAGTGATATTCACAGGGACATTCGTGGCATGTATGGGGATGATTGTATGGACCGTATCATTGTCTCCAGGTGGCGTGCATTCTTCCTAGAGGACCATATGAACCTTAGTGATTCGCCACGCTCCGGGAGGCCGGTAACAGCTGCAACCCCGCAGAATGTCAGGAGCATTGAGGCGGCAATTTTGAACGACCGCCGTGTCCCACTGCGAACCTTATCACAACAGTTCAACATTTCCAATGGTGCAGTGGCCGATGTTGTTCATGACACGTTGAAATTTCGTAAAGTTAGTGCTCGCTGGGCGCCTAAGAACCTGACAGACATCCACAAGAACCAGCGAATGATGAGCTTGGATCACCTAACACGGTACACCGCAGAAGGGTGAAAGGAATCGTCACTGGTGATGGGTCTGGGCATACCACTACACGCCCGCAGGCAAGCATGGAGTGGAAACATGCTGGTTTCCCAGTGAAGAAAAAATTCAAAGTGACTCAATCCTCTAGGAAAGTGCTTGTGACGGTGTTCTGGGATGTGTATGGTGTTGTATTGGTGGACTTTGCTGAACACGGGACCACTGTGAATGCTACAGCCTACATGAAAACTTTGATGAGGTTGTGTCGTGCCCTTCCTGACAAACGCCACAACATAAATGCTGACGATGTCAAAATTCTTCATGACAATGCTCGCCCTCATGCTGCTGCTGTTCGTCAGAAAATTACCAAATTTGTTTGGGAGGTGCTCCAGCATCCACCATATAGACCGGGCCTTCCACCGTCGGACTTTCATCTATTTGGTCCCATGAAGAAATCCCTGGCCGGTCAATGCTTTGCGACAGATGCGGAAGTGAAATCAGCAGTCCGCAGATGGCTATACTCCAAGGAAAGACTTCTACGAACAGGGCATATTGAAACTGGTATCACGGTGGGAGAAATGCATTGAGAAGCTTGGTGACTATGTCGAAAAGTAGGAAAAAGGTGTAAGTTCATTTGTGATTTTTGTTGTTGTTTTAACTATTAAACTTTTTCGTAAACAAATGATTATGCGTTACCTTTCGATCCGCCCTCGTATAATAATGCTGTAATATTTTTTTATTTGTAGTGTGCTATAAGTAAACCTACTACCTTCTACGTCACTTAATTACACGAGCATTGGAATATATTCATTCACTTCAATCTATTACATTTTTACGACTCGGATGCTCCATTCAGCGAGTAAATTTCTAGGTTTTAACTAGTCTATAGTTTCGAAATACTGCCATGCAAAAGTAGTATATCGAATACAAGTGTAGTAAATGCATCATTGTAAAACGAGGAACAGTCTTCCGAATTAATGCATGTATAATAGAAATAGCACTCACGCGAAGATGGTATATTATCAATTTAATTAAATTGAATTTTTAATGGACGCTCTTTAACTACTATGGTCCTTAGCGTCCCATTCTATATTGAGCGTGAAAACCCGGAAATTATGCTCAGAGGCTTCTATTAGACTCGAGGTTCTTTTACATGACGTAAATCTACGACCACCGGCTTTACTTCCCTTCCAAAGGATTCTATGGATTCTTTACGCCCGGAAATATCCATCGCGCCCCCGGGTTTGAACCCGCGACCTCGGAAACTAAACTATAAAATTAATTGTTAACAATTGTTTCATGGTGATTCCAGTAGTAAGGTCATCAACATTAACTTTGGTGGGGAACTAGCGGTCGAATACCCACACCTTGTTAACCTTAAAAAAAGATCATTAATTTGCAGCTCATACTTTTCTGCTACATGAAAAATCGTAATTAAATGTTAATAAAAAGAAAATAAAAAGCTAGATAAGATTTAAATGGTGAAATTCAGCTATAAAATATAATCATATATATGCACGTCTACAGTAATAATTAATATGCCAAATGTAAGAGGATTTAATGCAGTTAGTGCTTTGAAATACACAAAATACACTGATAGTATTACGAGCACTGGATACAAGAAATTCAACTTTCCACCATGACAGCATGAAGGAGAAGTAGATAAGAAGTAGACATATTATACCGTACTTATATTATGAAATATTTTGACATTCAGAAATAAAATGGACATTCCCTGTTTTTTAAACATTTTCCCTCGATTTTGTAAAATTTAATTCCCAAATTGGTAGCGTAATATACCTACTATTAAAAACTGAACACGGTTTTAATTAAATGATATAGTAAGGACATCAAACCCGCAACAGTACTATTTATATACTTTTACAGTAGTTGCGACATTTACACCCAAGAAAATGAATTAAAAACGGACGCTCACTGTACAAATGGTAATTTCATTGATGAAATTCCAAGATAGCCACGGTCTCCTCCAACGGTAACCGCTTTGTTGACAACTTTACGGCTACCGGTGAAGGAATACCTCTGGCATTTTAATTTTTATTATTAGCATTACTGCCCAGCTCATAAACTTCTAAGTAACTTACTTGTGTCTTAGTTTTTATTGTTGTCCTTGTTAAAAAATAATAAAAGTCCTTGGAGCACAAACACACGCCGCTTCTACATATGTTACGATATGAGAAACTGCTGCTAAGGTTTACACAGCAGCCGCATAATGAGAATATTGTGTTTCAGAATTACAGCGGTTTTTCATGAAAACGTTTCTACGCCTTCAAAGATCACATGCGGCCGAACTGCTACCTGTGGCTGTGCGCGACGGGAGTGGGCAGGCAGTTTTTGTCTGAATAAAGAAAAACACACAGATATACGGAAGATAATGCTGAAAATATACAGCGGCACACCTTTACATACATCTTCTCTTATCTCGCCAAGTACGACAGGCGATGCGGATGACTAGACATCATTAAACAGTTGAGTGTTGCTTGGGAAGGGTTTTCCAGCGGCCGTGAGATGCAGTGAAATAAATTATTATTGATATTCATCTTTTTCGCTTCTGTATCCTTGCTCATGAGTTTTTTTTTATATTGGACCTGCTACAGTTACTGTTGAGAAGGAAAACTTCATAGCCATACCCAATCGATACGTTGTTGTATAATCCACGCCAAAACTGCATTGTTTTACGCGTTAAAACGCTCGAAGCTTCCCAGCAACATTCGTAATATTTTATAAAGTAATTATCTAGGAACACTGCAGCAAACGCTTTCTTCTGTCTCCTGCTACATATTTATAAGTTATAAGACACATTAGAGAAATAAAGGTAATCAACACATGTATGTTTGTACTAATTACTTATCCAGATACATCTGCAATTGTATAAAACCTTCTCTTGATTAGCCATTAAAAATAATTTGGGACTTATAACCTATTATACGAGGGCTGATCAATAAAGACTGAGATTGATTTTTTCCTGAAGTGTTCTTGATAGTTTCCTGTCTCTACTATAAATATTTGAAAAGAGCGGGGTTTCATGTATAATGTCCATGGCGGCAGCACTCTCGTATTGGTAGGTTGGTAGTAATGCTGTATATTGTTGACCCTACTTGAATTTCGCATACCACAAAATGGAGGTGACACGAGAGGAGCAATACAGCGCAATAAAATTTTGTTTTCGTTTAAATCATACAGCCTCTGAAATTTTCAAAAAGCTGAAGCAAGATGCACTACCTCGTGCAACAGTGTTTAGGTGGTTCAGGACTTCAAAGAAGGGCGAGTCCTCTGTGCTAAGCAAGGTGGGCCTGGTGTTTCGGCTTCTGCTATGACTGAAGTCAACATCAACACAGCTGCTGTGATTGTTGTTCCCCCTCACACTACTGTTGCAGCAGCGGACTACAGGTCAGTATTGGCTACACTGAGGAAGCACATTGCAAGGAAACGTCCAGAACTTCATCGAAATGAGTGGCGGCTTCATCAGGACAACGCGCGGCCTCACGTCGCCAATCAAGTCTAGGCATTTTTGGCTAAATTCAACATTACCTGTGTGCGCATCCGCCTTATAGTCCCGATCTTGTTCCCTGTTCCCATCACTAAAGGCAAAGCTCCGGGGCATTCGGTTTGAGAGCACTGAAGCAGTGCTGAAGAAAAGTGAGGCGATTCTCAAAGACCTGACAAAGAATGGCCTGCACCATGTGTTCGAGAACTGGCAGAGATGCTATAAAAAGTGCACTGAAGTAGGAGGGGACTACTTTAAAAATAGCGTGACAACATTGAAATGGAGTAATAAAATCTGTAAAAAAAAAAAAAAGTCAGTCTCAGTCTTTATTGATCAGCCCTCGTAGATACGTAATTTCATTGTAAAAACTTAAAACTAATATTTGTTAATGAGTTTGAAGAAAAAGAGCATGATATCACAAATCTGATCACATAAATATAATCAAACAAAGAAACTACAACAAAGTCGAAAAAATTATGAGTTATCTCGAAATGCTGAATGTCTGTGTGATGAATTACCCATCATTTTGTGGTTTAAAACAGACTAAAATGACATTTTCTATTACAAGATAGTTTTGGGTAGAGATAAACGATTATTTTATAAGTACCAAACTTCTCACACATAGCTAAAACATTGCTACATAGCTACAAATGTACTACATTTGCTTTCATTATTCTTTCAGTGGTCGCTCTCTCTCACTCTCTCACACACTTCTGACTCTCTCCCTCTCTCTGTATACTATCTGTTTTCATAATGTTTCCAAAATCAGTGATGAGACTGTATTTTCAGCCGTAATGACACAAATCAAAACACATAAAACAAAGCAAGAAAGAAAAGAAAAGAAGAAGAATAACAAAGCAAATTTCGTAGAATACAGTGACTCCGGTAACGTGTGAGGCTCGCATTCGGGAATTCCCGGGTTTGGTTTCTGTGGTTTATCCTGGTCGGTAGGCAAATGCTGAGATAGCGTCTCATGTACCACGATTTCCTGTCCATCATTTCCCTTTCATTACGTTTCCATCTCATCTTTCAGGCGTGCTTCTAGGTTTCGCGGCGTATGGTGGTGCCGGAAAGATGGCGTGGATGCTTGCTCAAATGAAAGGGTATTTCCCGTGGACACTAGAGGGCCGCTTGGTCGACCGGTCATTTATCGCCCTCTCTAAGTAGCTTCAGCTGTGGGACGATTCTTCGAGCCTGGAACTGTTAGGGACTTCCGCGCGTCTCTGTTGTCTGCCTGTGGCTCCTTTACTTCATCCCTTTCTCCTGGGGGTTAATAGCCTCCGTTGTATAACCTATACCTACACCTATACGGAGATATAGGATCGCATTTGCTTTTCCTTTTGCTTAAGTAATATTTTAATTTGTGTTTACAAAATTATTGCTTTCTGAAACGACATCTAAGAAAGTGTTTACATGCAAGCATTGATCTGGGCAAACAGTGGATGGATTCTTTGTTGTTCTCATAGTTTATAGAGCATTTCTCAAGGAAGGTTTAGGTGCGTAAAGTTTCCGTGACTGAACGAAGGAAATTGAGCAGCCAATGAGTTCTGAAATATTTGACCGCGCAAATAATTTTATCGATGTGATGACCATATTAACGAGTGAAAATCCGAAACTACTTAGTGATTATCGTTACAATTAAGGAAGGGAAAAGTGCGTTATGTAATACTCATGGTATTACGGTCAAAGCAGAATACTTGTAATATTGAGCAATTAATACTAACTGTGAATATTACCCAAACGGACTTGTGTTCAGCTGTGCTATATATGGCTAAATATTTAGTATATATACGAGGGCAGTCCAGAAAGTCCCAGACGTTTTGGCCTATCGTGGCGATGAGTAGGGCTAGAGCCGCCATCTTGGTGTCAGAACGTTCCTACATTCAGTACGCATCCAGCTGTGGTAGCGTGAGGACTGTGCCTTCCTTACTGTGCTCTCTGTGAGGTGTTAAAACGTGCGCTGCAATAGAAAACCCCGCCACTTGTGAAGTGCTGTTGGCTAAAAACAACAAAGCCATTGAAATTTATCGTCAACTTTGTGATGTTTACGGGCAGGGAATAATGAGTGAAAGCGGAGTCAGGCAATGGTGCATTGATTTTAAAAATGGCCGTACCAATGTTCACGACGAGGATCGCAGTGGTAGGCCTAGCCTTATGACTGATGAACTGTCAATGCAAATCAATGACAAAATTCGTGAAAATCGTCGTTTCACGATTACAGAACTTTCGGCACATTTTCTCCAAATTCACGGAGTTTGGTGCATCAAATTGATGCTTTGATACTGACGCTGAACTGCATGCCGGTGTAAACCAGTGGTTGAAGTCGCAGGCGCCTCGTATAAATGCTCCTTTCCGAACAGATGTAATAATAACAAGCATTGATACGCTCACATAAGCTGATCTTCAACATCTGGAATCACAATTGGCCATGCGTAAAACAAATGTCAAAATAAAATAATGAGGATTGAGTACGTTAAATAATTTAAAAGCGAACTGGAATTACAACAAATGCAGCAAATCGCTTTTGATTTAATTTCCACCGAACCAATGGTAAAAAGCAATCAGAACCATACTTACGCAGGGATGATGCAATCTCTTGCAAGGCGATTTGGGGAAAATGATTTCGGTTTACAGTAAGAATCTGTAAGCATTTTATTCTCGCTTACTTTAATATAACTAAACAAAATACTCTGTTAGATATCAATTACTGCAAGGTATGTTTAAAGTTGTTATGATTGTCTGCAAAGCTGCGCTGTAGGTAATAATTCTAATGGTTAATTGTACACTGTTTATCGTTGTGTTTCTGTCGTAAAATATACTTGTAAAATGGAAACATAGCTAAAGATACGTAAATGTCGTCGTCGTTTTTAACGCTCCCCACATGGTCTTTGACCTTCGGGGGTTATCTCATTCCACCAAGCGATGATTGGACCCATTTCTGAAGTCGAGGCATCCAGTGAGCGGAATCCATTGCATCCGATGGCGGTGCAATGAGAGGACCTACAGCTGAACTACGTTGGGATACTTCACATGAGCAAGTCAGAGGTGTAGGCGTAGATAAGTTGAGCTTAAAATCGCCACCCCAGAATCGAAACCCGGACACTCAGTACGCGTGCCGGAAACTTTAAAGATAAATGTTGTTTTTTTCAATTTGAATATGTTTATATTTTTCGTTGTGTATCAGCCTTTTCTCATCCCCCCACTGCTTACAAACCTTAATTCCTTCACAGTTATTTTGCCTTAATAAATAAATCCCAGATACAATTTTAGGCTTAAGAATAAAACGTCACATAAGTACTTATTTCCTTTCTAAATATCTTCAACATGTTTTGGCGGAAATTGAGTTATGTATTTTCTACAAGCTCTTGTTATTTGCAAAATAAACATTTTCTTATGCGAAATTGCCTCTCCAGTAACACCGATAGCTTCTTAATATTGCTTGCTGTAAGTGTGCATATTTAAAAAGATTTAGCAACAAGAGTTTAGTGAACTATCTGCAATGAATATTGAATCAGCGAAAATATTTGAGATCTCTGAGCTGTGACGGCAGACGAATTTTCAGTAAAACTGGCTCTTAAATCTGACTAATTTTCATCAGATTTCTTACATGGGTATCAATTAACATTTCTGAACATGACGAAACCTCAGTTTTGTATGCTGTTATGGAATAAATATGTTTATTTACGCCATCATGTGCTAGCCAAGTCTGTTTTTTGGGAACATTGCAAAAACGGACACCTGCTTTATACTCGTGACTTACTTTTACTGCGCGACATATGTTTTGGAGTTTTCATTTATCTGTATAAGCACAGCAGTTTGAATAAGTATATCTTTGAAATGTAGTTAATAAATATTCAGGGTTAACAGAAAAATAGTGAGAAAACAAAGCCCTGTTCTATTTACTTGTTCTAAAAGCTCCGCCTCTATACAATATCACTTTTTGGCAGAATCCGCACAGTGGGAGAACCAGCGAAAAATTAAACTCCCAGAAACATTCTTAATCCCAGTAAGAAGGAGATTGGCATTTTGGGATTCACTGATTGACCAGAGGAACTGGCCAAACAAGGGCAATTTCCCGGGTAAATTGCGTGAAGCCAGATCAAATTTGTTCAATTAGTCAAACGCAATTTATCTCTATCTTTCTGTATTTGTGTCACTTTTAACTTCTACCTTAAATACGAAAGTGCATATTTAATGGTTCGATGACCATGCACTAAGTGTTTGTCTAACAACTTTAATAATCTGACACCAATAAAAACAACTTATGTATTTGTATCACTTTGGAGCTTTCAGATTGCAAAAACATGCAACAATGGTATGAGGGCTGATCAATAAAGACTGAGACTGATTCTTTTTCACAGATATTTATTACTCCATTTCAATGTTGACATGATGTTTTTCAAAGTAGTCCCCTCCTAATTGAATGCACTTTTTATAGCGTCTCTGCCAGTCCTCGAACACATGGTGCAGGTCATTCTTTGTCAGGTCTTTGAGAATCGCCTCACTTTTTCTCAGTGCTCTCAAATCGAATGCCCCGGAGCTTTGCCTTTAGTAATGGGAATAAAACGAAATCACAGGGGGTAAGACCGGGGCTTTAAGGTGGATGCGGCACACAGGTAATGTTGAATTTAGCCAAAAATTCCTGGACTTGATTTGCGACGTGAGGCCAAGCGTTGTTGTGATGAAGTCGCCACCCATTCCGATGATGTTCTGGACGTTTCCTTGTAATGTGCTTCCTCAGTGTAGCCAATACTGACGTGTAGTAGCTGCTGTAACAGTAGTGTGAGGGGGGGAACTGCATGCTGGTAAATCATTCCATTCCAAAACACCAGGCCCACCTTGCTTAGCACAGAAGACTCGCCCTTCTTTGAAGTCCTTGAACCACCTAAACACCGTTGGACGAGGTAGTGCATCTTCACCGTATGCTTGCTTCAGCTTTTCGAAAGTTTCAAGGCTGTATGATTTAAACGAAAATAAAATTTTATTGCGCTGTATTGCTCCTCTCGTGTCACCTCCATTTTGTGGTATGCGAAATTCAAGTAGGGTCAACAATATACAGCATTACTACCAACCTACCGTTACGAGAGTGCTGTCGCTTATGGACATTATACATGAAACCCTGCTCTTTTCAAGTATTCGTGGTAGAGACATAAAACTATCAAGGAAACTACAGAAAAAATCAGTCTCAGTCTTTATTGATCAGCCCTCGTGTATTGAAAAGCATAAAGTTTGGGATGAAACAGAAATAGAATTTATGAAGGTTGGTTGACCCAATATCCTTGATAATGTAATACCTTCTTAACTCGTCAAAATGTACTTAACAGCTGTCCAATTTAAAAAAAGCCAGTATCTTTATGTTACGTAATAATTCTGATGTGATATGTGTATTATCATGAATTACGTTCCAGCACGACGTTTGCCATCTGTTGTTGAATTTTATTAGCGTATAGCAAACATAAGAGTGCCATATGCGACAGTAAATAATGTTGTCTGGGTGTCGTTTCTTCCTTTATGGCCTAATACTGTTTTATTCGGAGCATTATTCTTTTATTATTTATGTTATCTCGATCATTTCTGACTGTCTTGTAGCAATCCAATGGGGCATGGCTTTCATAGACAAATATTCAAGTAAGCCAAGTTCAGAAATCATAAAATAGGAAACTGGGAACAAAATGTTTAAGGAAAAACGTTATCAAATGTTCATCTGCTGCCGTGATAGTAAAAGAGGTGTAGTTCAATTATTCTCACTACATTCATAGCTAAATAAATAAACATTTACTGTAAATCCAGACAGTGAGGATCTATACTGCAAAAGTTTAACACATATACCCTTCAAAGAGGCAGGTATTTGTAATTATCACTGTAGATTCAGAATTTTATTTGTAATTGGAGTACATTTTGTAAGCATTTATATCCTGTAATTTCCTGTAATTCTTTGGAGAACAATGTTATCCACTTTGCGAAATAGTGATGACAAAGGAATGGCGGGGGGGGCTGGCATTGCCTTAATTGGGAGTAATACGGTCACATTGAAGCACATATTTCGAAACGTATCTCACCTAGAGTGTACTCATTCCAATAAGACTGAATCAAAGCCAAGACTGAAATAAGAACTAACAATTAATCAAAACGTTCTTATTTCATTGCCTTTCTGAAGCCCTCTTGAGGCAATTCATACCTTCTTTTCCTTTTTATAGGGTTTGTTCATTTACAGAAGAAAGGATAAAAAGGATGTTTTATTAACTAGTGACACAGCTTTTCGTTTTGATTAAATTGAGTTTCTTATTTATGGACGCTCTTTGGTTCTTATCGTCCCACTCTATATCCAGCGCGAAAGACAGGACATTTTCTGAGACCTCTTTATCAGGCTTGAGGTTCTTTTACGTGTCACAAATCTACCACTGGGATCACCGGTTTTACTTCTCGTCCGAAGGAAGATATGCTAAAGATTTTTACGCCAGAAAAAAATACATCGCCCACCGCCGGGTTTTATTTTGTATTTGTTTTGATTAATGCAGTATTCGGATGATAATTTCCAAAATATATTTCGTTTTATGAATATTAACATAGCAGGTATAGTAATTCTGTTAACCATTGTGTGCTATATTTGCTGCGAAATAATAACAGCACTTCCATATAGCACAGATTCACGCACACACACGCGCGCGCGCGCGCACACAACACGCCCCAAATTTTCAACACTCCGGAATGCCTCAAAATCCGATTCTGTTTGTAAGATAGGGTGCATTCTATTCTTTTAGTAGTCTCTAAGGTAATATAATCATATTATTCCAAAACCGAACATATTTTTAGCACGAGCAGGTGACCCAAAAGGGCGGCATTTGAAGTATGTAGATATCCCTTTGTGCATTAAAAGAGTTGCAGAACTCAACGGGGAAATTCCAAGCAAACACAGGTCAGTGGGGAACTCGCGTCTTAGCGAGAGCGTACTTCGTTCTGCTGGTTATACTTCTGTTTCTTATCAGCGAAGGCGATGAGCGGATCACGCTCATTGAGGGGCAGTTCGCAGGTTTACACTAGAATGCAGTGTCCGCGATGATAGACAAGAACAGTGTAAAGAGGTCGAAGTGGGTGTTAGAAAGTTTTCCACTTCAGTTACAGAGACTTTATTTTTGAGGGAATAAATTCACTTTTTAGATTGACAAGTATTTAAATTGCCTTTATTATTCAGTATCCCCACAAGGCTTTTTTTATTCTGTTTAGGCTGTCGTGTAACTTTTTCGAAATGTACGCATTGTAGAATTAAATCAAAACATTAATGAGCCGTAATGAAAACATGCAAACATGAGAGCACGTAATGTATATCAATGACTTGTTTATCTATTATTGTCATCATAATCATAATTATTACATGAATAGTAAGGTAAATTAAAACATTAAAGCGCCGTAAAGAAAAGCATGCAAACATGAGAGCATGTAGTGTGTATCACTGGCACTTGCTCCCCATTTGTTGTTATTATTATTATTATTATTATTATTATTATTATTATTATTACGTACTCTACCCATAGTAGAGAAATAACAACATTAACAACAATAAAATAAATAGTCATAATAACAAAATAATAACAATGATAATAATATCAATAACTACTATAACTATAAAAAAGAACAATTATTTATATATACATATATATATAATCCAATAATATGTTGGATTATATATTAAAATCCATTTTTACTACTTTTCCTGTTACATATTTAGAAAGTAGAGGAAGTATTGCATTCCACCGAAAAATTCGATACCGAGGTTTCTCCGGATGTACTTGTTTTGAGACGCCCTGTTCCCAAAAAACGTATGTTAGAAAAAGGTCCGCGCGGGCGTTTGTCTACCTGTGAACAACGGAATTAAAGAAAGGAAAAGTTGGTTAAATATAAAATTTGTTTCAGCATCTTCATAGAATGTGTCTTGAAGATTTTCGCACCGTAAACCACCATGTCTAAAATTTTTGATTAAGAAATAACAACGAATATCTCAGAAATGACTGATGCCACAAAAAATTATTTGTAATAAGTTGTGTGTTTTAAAGAAATCTGTATTTTTCTTTAAGATATTGAATTTTCTGGGAATAGCCTCTGAAGTCAACTTCATTCTGAATGACTATTACATAACTGGTAAACCGTAATAAATAGGCAAACTTTTACGTCACAAAACATGTAGATCTGGTTAAAGGACACAACTTATATGTGTGTGTGTGTGTGTGGGAGGGGGTGGGTGGGTGGGGTTAAAAATTTCTGAGATAGCCATTTCCGAGATACATGATTTGAATTTTCAAATACTTCTCTCAATTAGAAAATGGCTATTTTTTCTTTCTCATGTTCATGCAAAGAGAAGGATATTTCAAAGCCATCACAGAGCGATCCGCTCTTAAAATCACACTGTTGCTTGAGCCTACTGTATCCTTAATCCCCTTGTACCTACAAGGTAATATATAATAAAACCATTTCTGCATTATTTATCTCGATGAATATAAATTAGATAAAAGAATAAACTTCTATAAGAATTACTAAGAATTGGTAGAAAAAGTTATGCGAATGTAAATTATCAGATTTTTAGAAAAAGGTCTATGTGGGTTCTATGTGTGTGCATGTGTATGTGTGTCTGTGAACTCAAAAACGAAATGTCAGATAAATATCAAACTCTGTATTTAGATTCAGCAAGTTCCAAAAATGTGAGATCTCATCACCCCAAATTATCCTTTACAAACAAGATTTTTCGAAACTTTTATTTTCTAAAATTGGCTCTAACAACTTGTATCGAGAGATACTTATTTGACAAATAAACTATATATTTTAAAGTTTCTGGCAACAGACAGTGAAGTCCTCTTCATACGGAAAGAATATTGTATAAATTTGTATGGCTGGTAAACCATAAGAGATAGACAAAGGCACACAACACAAAAATATAGAACTTCTTTAAAGCATTCAATTTATTTCAAATAACTTTTTTCTGTGGTATCAGTCATTTCTGAGATATTCGTTGTTATTGGTTTGAACTTCTTCATACTTTGCGGTATTATGAAGGTGCTGTAGCTATGTAGTTGTTTTTCGAGATGTCGTGGAAAGAGTATGACGTTTCCAGTCCACAATATAGCGACTCGGTTTTTATATATCTGACTATTGATTCGGTTTTCTGTATCCCCCTTGTACCTTCAACGAAATTTTAATGAAACTAATTCTGCAAAGGTTTATCTCAATTTACACGAAGTAGATACGAGAAGAAAAAAGGAATTAATTGTTCTTCCACACTACATGTATATACAAGCTTGGAAAGATAGAATCAGACGACTGAAAAATTCAATGCCATAGCCGTAATGTGGTAGGGCAGAAAACTCGATAGAAAAAGCTTTCGTACAAATATATGTTTATATAAAAATATACCTTAGTGGGTAGAGAAAGTCATGCGAATGTAATACACAAGAATGTTTTTTCTTTTAGATATATTTTATTTTTTCTGTTTAAAATTGCACATGGTTTATCTAATATTCATACTATCAGTACCCTAAAATAAACTTTGGGCTGTATATGTATGTGCATTTTGGAAAGCTGGACATGGCAATTGGGTTACTGACATTTCTTTAATAATCTGAATCAAAATAGGTCGCATATAAATAAACACCTCCCCAGCAAACATTTCTTTCTACATCAAAGACAGAATTAAACGCTGCGATGTTCTAATTTTCTAAGTAAAATGTTTATTGATGTGAATAATAAGGTAATCTTTAACTTTGGCTTTCTCTAAATTGAAATTTATACATTTTTCAATTTTCTGTAAAGTCTAAGCTGGAAAGTTCTTATGTACATCAGTAAGTCTTAAACTAGTTTCAGAATACATTTTCTTTGATGTTGTGCCGCAGCTACGTGCCGAGTTTTCAATTGGTTGGCGCCGACTGAGTAGAGATAAGCGATCAGAAACGTTATCCAGAGATAAACAATCTCCTGGAAGTTTCCCTTCTCCCCGACTCTCGAGCATTCTCGGAAGTGAGTCAGTGAGTTGGTGAGTGCGACATCAAGGACGATTCTACGAGTGCATTTTTTCCAACTGTTCTGACGTACACTGAGTGCTGCTACTGCGAGAGATTAGAGACGTTTTGTGTTCGATTCTCCAGCGAGTGAATCATCCGAAGAAGAGACTACTTCACACGAACTTCTTTACGTGAAGAAAAATGAACTGACAGGGAAAATTAAATTAGAACACATTACTGAAGTAACAGCGAGAACTTAATGAAGTGAAAGTGAATACTGAGTAAAGCCACAATATACTTCATTAATTTAAAATAATTAATAGACATTTGATTTCAAAATCCTAAGTTCAAATAATAAAAATCTGATGTCTTACATTCACATGACTTTCTCTACTCTTGTACAAACTATTTTTACAAACTCTTATTCTCCATCTATTTCATATTAATCGAGATAAACATTTGCAGAAACGATCTTTTGGCATGCAAAGAGAATTACATTTTACACATAGCGACCAGTTCTTAAAATATTTGACTATCGCTTAAGGCGTACTATGTTCCCCTTGTTTTGTATTTGCAAGGGCAATATAGAGATACAGTAGCCTTTACGCATATACATATCTCTTAATAGCTGGTTGCTAGGTGCAGCACCATTCTCTTTGCCACAGATTAATACTCTTTGCATATCCAAGACAAAAAAAATGAATATCTCGAAAATGGTTCACTCAACAAAAAAAAACTGTATATGACATAAATTGTGTAGTTTAACGCGATCTACGTTTTTTGTGTAGTAAAATTTTGGCTATCTCTTATGGTTTACCAGTTATGCAAAAGTCGTTCACAATGAAGAATACTTTTGGAGACATTCCCAGAAAATTCGAGATATACATTTCATTTGTCATGAAAATACCTTAAACATGTGATATTTTAATCAAAATCGTTAGAGCCATTTTTGAGAAAATTAAAATTTTCGAAAAATGTTCCATGTAAAGGGTAATCTGGGGTGGGGGGATTTTCTTGAAAACCTTCGTGTCGCATCTCTGGAAGATACTGAACCTAAATCCCACGTTTGGTGTTTATCCGACTGTTCGTTTCTGAGTTATGCTGAACAGACGGACAGACAGACAGACAGACAGACACACACACACACACACACACACACACGGACATGTTTCCAAAAATACATTTTTTGGATTCAGGGGGTCTTAAAACATATATTTCCGGTGAAATCTCGATATCAAATTTTTGGGTGGAATACCCAATATATCCCCTACTTACTATACGTAGTAGATAAAGTAAAAAATATTGATTCTAAGTATTGATTGGAGAGCATTTTGTAGTCTATTGTTTAAAGTTTTAAACATTTTTGTACTTCATAGATAGCATAAAGTATTTTATAAGTTCTTGTTAGTTGAGTGGCTTGATTTTCTAATAATCTGTGATGACTTCATATGATTTGTAATGTGCACATTTGAAACTTTTGTTAAATTTATATATTGTGTTTCTAAACGTTAATAGTTATATACCTTAAGGAAATCATTATCTTTTGAAACTTAAATGTTACGAGTGATATACGTTAAATAAACAATGTAATGGGATACCCCGTCTGACGTCAATGTTTATTTCTGTTCTTTGATTTTCAGATTCATATCCTTTACCATATTCTTTTGTTAGCATTTTAGCACCTTTTTAATTTAAATGTTAAGAAAACATTTCCTTACCTTTCTCCCCATTCCTCCTCTTTCATTTGCTGGAGTTTTAAAATGAATCCTTCTGTTCTGAATCAGCTTCTTCATATGATCCACTTAATATAATTTTTAAATCATGTAAGAAACTTTTGTGTGGGGATTTCTTTAGCTTTACGTCTGTAGTGTTGATTTCAAGATCTTCATGAAAGTATTGAAAATTTAAATTACTGTTTTGCTATGGCTTTGCATCCTCATATAAGGCCTTTACTTTTCTATTTTCTGCTGTATTTAAAAGTTTGAAGCATCATTTATTTAGGTATGTGTGCAATGCTGCAATTGAAGCTGGAATTATAGCTTCATTATTCTAAAACAGACTCAGTTCTTGTGCAAATATCCTTAACTAGCTTGAAATGTTAAAGTCAGCTTCAGTTATAATATATCTATTAAAATTAATTTAAGCTTTTAGAAACGTTAGCTATTTTTACTTTCTCTACTACGTACAGTAAGTAGGGGAAGTATTGTATTCCACCCAAAAATTCGATACCGAGATTTCACCGGAAATATATGTTTTGAGGCCTCCTGAATCCAAAAAAAAGCATTTTTGGAAACATGTCTGTGTGTGTGTGTGTGTGTGTGTGTGTGTCTGTCTGTCTGTGTGTCTGTGTGTGAACAGCATAACTCAAAAACGAACAGTCGAATAAACACCAAACTTGGTATTTAAGTTCAGTATTCTCCAGAGATGCGACACGAAGGTTTTCAAGAAAATCCCCCCACCCCAGAATACCCTTTACATGGAACATTTTTCGAAAATCTTTATTTTCTCAAAAATGGCTCTAACGATTTGATTGAAATATCATATGTTTAAGATATTTTCATGACAAATAAAATGCATATCTCGAATTTTCTGGGAATATCTCCAAAACTATTCTTCATTGTGAACGACTTTTGCATAACTGGTAAACTATAAGAGATAGACAAAATGTTACTACACAAAATGTAGATCGCGTTAAAATACACAATTTATGTCATACATATTTTTTTGTTGAGTGAACCATTTTCGAGATATTGCTTGTTATTACCTTAAATTTTTCAATACTTATTTTCTCAAATGATAATTCGTTATTAATCATTTTTTACGTACTGGACATGCAAAGAGAATGGAATGCGCCACATAGCAACCACCTCTTAAAAGATTTGACTGTCGCTTAAAGTCTACCATATTCACCTTGCACTTACAAGAAAATTAGCAATAAGATTAATATCCCGATTAACATGAATGGAGAATAAGCGTTTGTAAAAATAGTTTGTTCAAGAGTAGAGAAAGTCATGTGAGTGTAACACATCAGATTTTTTATTAATGTTTTCCTAGTGTTGCGTTTATGAAATTAAGTAATCTACACATTATGTTCATATAAATTATTTTGTATCCTAAGATGGTTGCAATTTCACAAAAACTAGGAGCTTTTTACTTTATGCTAATATAAAATCTGAGCTACAATTAGCAAACGTTTGGATTGATCAAATGGCCAAGATAGATTTTAAAGCAAAAACATTTTTGTCTATGATATCTGTAGGGTATTTTGTCAAATTTCCATTTTAATTCCCTCTGTTTTTAAGGAAGAGACATTGATAATAATTTCTTTAAGTGAAAATGGAGATTTCCTGTGGGTACTTGGTTGTGTCTGTTACAGGATAATCAGAAATAAGAGAACTTTCTATTGTTTCTATTAGTTTTCTCAAGTTGACATCAAACGTCTTGCCAGTACTTCCATAATGTTACGGAACGAAGATATGTTCATCTATAGCAGGGTTTGCCCAAGTAAGGCCAGGGGGCCGAACCGGAGCTGCTTTTGTTGGCCCGTCTACAAACTAAAAAAATACACATATAAATTGTGCGCCTGTATTAGATTAAGTTATTCGTGAATTTTGAGCGATTAAATACAGTTAAGCGCTAAGTTTTTTAATTTTTATACAGTGTAATGACTTACTGAAGAACAAATGCAAGGGAGTTGATTTGGTTAATCTTTACAACTGTTGACCGAATTATACATTTCGTCATTTGAAAGACTTTGGAGAACTAATGACATTGTTCGATCAACTACATCTGTGTAAAACGTCTTCAAAAATGAAATGTTTCAAATATAAAGGAAGTTCTTTTACCTAGAGTCTGTTTTGATGATTAGAACCACAAATACAGCACAGAAGTCACTTTCATTCTTCTCATTGAATACGAATCATTATAATACAAAGACATCATTATAGCCTGTGAGTTACATTATCATGAGACTAAGAATGAAAGACTGATTATTTAATCATCACTTGTTAATGTTTAATAAGTAGATTTTAGTTCAATAAAATATTGTGTTTAGTTAAAGTAAATTGTGCGCCTACTGCCTGCGGGTTTATGGTTTACATTTAAGCTTATGTAGCTTTGCCCGCAATTCATTGTGACCCCCGTTATGACAAGTTTGGCAAACCCTGATCTATAGGGTTACTGGGACGGTTTGTTGTTCGTATATTTTCAAACTGGAAGAGAAAGCTGGCTGGCACGCCTGCACCATCTGTTGGACGAGGCTGCAACTGCTAGCCACTGACCACTGGCCGGTCGCACGAAGAAGCAAGATCCGTGTTAGTGACAAAACACACACGTTCCACAATAAAATTCCCTTAGACGCAGGACACGTCATTGTCTATGAATGCTTGCCGTTATTAACGCCACTTTTCGGTGCACTTTTTATTTCAGTGGACTCAGCTTAAGCCATCTATGAAAAAAGGGCCAAAAGTTGCCAACATTCATAAATATGAATTTTACTGCTACTAAACACCAGGGCCGTGTTTAGAGGTATTTTTTAGGGTTCAAACCCGCCCCGAAACTGCTGAGAGTTTTATTTATTTAAATTCATAGCAAACTAATATGGGAAACTGTCGTTAGATAACAGTAGGTCTATTGCTAGTAGCACATTTACAAGAAAAAGGGAAACTTAATACGTCGCCTTACAATAGGCAAGGTGACCATAAATTCCAGTTTTCGAAGTAGTCTCATGTTTTGTGCTGTAAGTTGGAATGTCCTCATTATGGTGAGTTTTTCTTGTCTATATAATGTCTCCAAGCAATTTTCTTATCCATGTAACGTCTATATACAGGAAGAGCCAAAAAACTAGGTACCGGGTTCGCGATGTTTTTCCTTTCCGCGTCCTCGGCGCTCGTTGCCGTCTGCCGTTAGCATATAAAAGCGCGGATGAAACCATACAACATTTTTAAAACTACTTTTAAAGGCTTTACTTACCAACTTAATGAAAAGAGATGCTGAAACTGGCCACCGTCGTTGTCCATACATTCTTGGCACCTCTTTACATCACTCGCCGTAGTTCACATTCAGAAATGCTGGCAATTTCCTGGAGGATATTTTGTTTTAATTCTTCCACGGTGTGTGGGTTTGTCTTATACACCTTATGTTTTACGTTACCCCAGAGATAGAAATCGCAGTGGGTTAAGTCGGGGGACCGAGTGGGCCACAAATCTCTACTAATAATTCTGTCCTCAAACGCACTTTCAATTGTTCTCATCGAAATATTGGCCGTATGCAGAGTCTTGTTGAAAAGAAAGGCAAAATCACGCTCTCTGCCTGTTAATTCTCTAAAAACAGGAGGCAAAATTGTATTCACGTATGCACGGGCTTCAACTATCGACTCGAAAAAAAAAATTCTACTTACCAACAATACAGTTGGTAAGTAAACTTGCTAAGTAAAGTGGTTTAAAAGTTGTTTTAAAAATGCTGTATGGTTTAATCCGTGCCTTTCTATGATAGTGGCAGACGGCAACGAGCGCCGAGGACGCGGACTGGAAAAACACCGCGCAACCGGTTCGTAGTCCTTTGGCTCTCTCTGTACTACGGAGTAGGTACATGGTAACTGTGTGGGGTACTGTTAAGTTTAGATCTAGTTGCGAAAAACCCTCCACGAAATTTTTTTCTGGGTACGGGCATGCTAAACACTACAGACCTTGTACTTCAGTTCTATGTAGCTTTCATATGTAACAGACCTTATAGATCATATCATATACTGACAGGAAGCCTAGCTTCCTATAAAGTTGTAGTTCAAATAAGCCTTGCCGATTTTAGAGAGGCCTCAGGAATCGTCAAATACCCACTAAATTAAGCTGCAGAAGAATGGAAAAGGGCGAAAGAAGTTCTGAATATGCAATAAATGCTTATTAAACAACATGAATTAAACAACAGTGTTATTTTAGCGTTATAATCTTTAAACTTCCTTTGTCGGGCTTTCATTTGTCGACACATTCTCATTTTCACATTGTTCCACACGATGTATTGTTAGTAAAAATCATTGCAATTTTGTAAACCTTCTTATAAATAACAGGATTAAAGTATGGCGGGATGGAATTGTTATAGAATGCTCAGTTGTGACGTATTAAAAATAATGTTCATACTGTTTAAATTTTAAACACAAAACTGAAACCATTCATTTTCTCCCAAACTAGCAGCATAATTCAAAATTCGTCTATACAATTTACTGATATACAATTAAAGAGTTTAATTACAAAACATGCATTTTTTAAAACAAATAAATGCATTATGGGGAGCAATTTTTCAAAACAGTAAAAATAATAACAATCCATTAAAATCTCTGGAACTAATTTTAAATGATGTATGAAATTTAGTGTACATATTATGCACTAAACGCTGATTACTATGTTAACCTCTCAAATGTATCATCCTGGAATTGTGGATTTTTTAAATTTCACAGCTGGATACCCTTAAGGAGTACGTACATAACAAGTGCCGCTCTTTCTTTTATTTCTGTTCACATGTTTCCAAAATAAGAAATAATAAATACTCTATTTTATAATCATGAAATATGCAAAACAAACGAACTGAGGGAGTGTTCTAATGTTTACTACGTAGATTTGAGGATGAAATTTCGCAGCAGTTCAAATCAATTCAAAGTGAAGACATTCCAAAGCTTTATCTTTCTTACCAATGTTAAAGACATAAAACTTATCTCTAATTTGCATTCAAAGCAACGTTGTTTCCTGACTAGCAGAAATAAAAAAGTAACATAAGTTATAGCCTTAATACTTGCAGACAAGTAATAACGAAGATGTATCTAATTTCTTAAGTAATCATTCTATTAAAATTACGTAAATAAAGCACTTATCTGAATGTTTACTTATTCATCTTTGTTGCGTAAATACTTCACTTAAGTGTTCAATAATAAATAAGCGATTTATTTTTTACTTCGAGCCCCAACATAGACACGTCCTTTGCGATAGGTAGTTAACGCGTTATAGGCTTTTCTTAAGTTGTATAACGTTGTATAGCAATCGCCTAAGCCATTAAACAACAGACAAGTGCTCTTGTTTGCTTGTGTGTAGAGCACGCAATACACATTAACATATATTTATCCACAGTCGAAGATTACCGATAAAATGGTTCCTCAGAGTTATTATACATACACTACATGCAGACTTTTAAAGGGATTTTCATTTTCAGTGTGTTTTTATATAGTACAAGATAAGTCGAGCGGGGTGGCTCTGTGGCCCGCATTAGGGAGGGCATGGGTTCGATTCCCGTGGCCGATCTTCCTCACCCATGGTTTTTTCGGGGTTTTCCCTGGTCGCCAGTCGAATGGTGGGAAGACTCATTACATTCCCCGAAATTCCTGTCCCTCCATTTAATCTCCACTCTCATTTCACTTCACCTTTCATCTGCTTGGTCTCTTTCAAGATTACAAGTGTCGGCGGGAGTCTCGGCAGTGCATGGGAAGGAAAAGTAAGCCTTTGTCCCCCGGATTGCGAGTGGTTTCCGGGTCCCGAGGCTCCCACGGAATGTGTAAACCCACAGGAGGGAGGGGAACCGGCTGCATCCGGGGAGTTCAAATCTATAAATGGTAGGGACCCCGCCCTCTGCCTGTGTGCCTCCTGGTCCGACCGCCCTCTGTCTCCTCTCACCCGTCAGGGGTCTAGGTACAAAATAACTTCCTAGGTCGAGGTGCGAAGTCCCCCTCCGCTTCTAGTCCTAGCCTTCCTAGTAAAATAAAAACTTAGTCTATAAACCGAATACAAGAAGATATGTCATGTAACTCATGGCAAGAAGCTAAACCATCACATTTAGCATTAACTAACCCTATTTGAAATGAAAAGTAAAGCAGTACAGAAATGGTTACTATATTTTAATTCTAGTTAATACGTGATGATCTGTTTCGTGTATTAATAAGTTGATTTTTAAAGGTTTTAACGCACGTTTTAACAACCCAGAGTTTCAGAAATGGCGAATGAAGTAGGTGAAATGATGCCAAAATTAGCCCGGTACATGAGCTGCCGGACATGAAATTCTAAAATATAAATATTTTTCAAAAACATCAGATGTGATAACAATCACATAATTTCCTCTGCCCATTAAATTCACACACACACACACACACACACACACACACACACACACACACACTCAGGCCTACCTCCAATCTTCCGCCAGATGCATAAATATAAAACATAAATTGGAATGTTTTGAAAATGACTTAAGTTAGAAAACCTTTATTTGATTAAATGGGGTTTACATTTTTAACTCAGTAAATTTTTGTATATCCCTTATGGTTTCCAAGATATTATAGGAACTCCTATCAGAATCAAGCACTTTTCAGGGTGTCCACGGAACATTCAAGATAAACTTTTATTCTCGATCCTAATATATCCAAATGTATGATATTCTAATCAAAATCGTTCGAAACATTTTCGAGAATGTAGAAATTAACTGCTTTATAAAAGCTAATTATGGATGGGGGAAATTTCATGAAAATCTTCGTGTGGCATCCTTCAAAGATGTTGTACTTAAACACCAAATCAAATGTAGTGCTCATTCCATCCTCCGTTTTTCAGTTGCGTTCTCTCTGTCTCTTTCATTTCTCTCTCGTTCTTGGTCTTTCCCAAACACACGCATATAAGTGCACGAAGGGTCCTTTCCCAAACATTTTGTTGTTGTTGTTGTTTCAGTGAACAGAATCTGTATTTCTGATGAAATTCCAATTTGTTTACAATACAATACTTCATCTGTTTTACTCAAAACTAACCTACGTGCAAAAATCCCAGCCATGTCAACATCTCTTTGTTTCGCTCGTAATATGCAACTGAGAAGAAGGTTTGTTGCTTCACGTATGGAAAGCCAATTTGAAGTAGGTATCGTCTTTACGTTATTTGCACCACGCTTTGGGCGTCAATTTGAAGTAAGGTTACGTTATGGTGGTGTTGTATCGTATTTCGAAGGTTGGGGAGCCGAACTTGAAGTAGTTGCAACCACATGTATGATACCCGGTAGCCTTCGCCCCAAATGTAAAAATATTAACTTTATAATTTGAATGTTTCTTTAAATATTATATATTTATGTTTGCCTCGGCTGCGTCAGTATTTATATATTTTTTAAGAGACAATGTCTTAGCAGGGAGTGGTGCGGCTAAGAATGTAGGCTTACACAGATTATAATTTTTACTTCAGTACACTTATTAATCCTTGACACAATTTAAATAACACTTCACTGATATAGAGAACTGTGAGAGTCTTTTATTAATTACTTGCACTTTTTAACACGTAAACTATTTTCGTCTCACACGAATACATAGTAAATTTCTCAAGGACACATCTCGCGTCAGGAACACTGTCTACAACCAACGCGTCCAGTTATGAGAGCTGTGTACAAGCAACTGTCTTGATTTCTACCGCCTAAATTTGTAAATTTCTGTATTTCAAGTCTCTGATAGGCTATTCCTATCCAATAGAATACTTTTATTTAACTTAAGCTTTATTCTGGCTGTTGATTGGCTATTTTATAAACTGTCACAAAAATTACATTAGTGTTGCTCCAAGAATGACTAGTAGCATTATTACGCTTTCTTACTCATTATTGCCTCAAGGTTACCTCGTTGTTACCTCATTGTTAGCAACCTTTAACCTATTATTCTCACAGCTCCTACATTATTAAATTACGTAATACATTCACATAACATTATTACATATGTATACAATAATATAAGCATATACAATGACTGTAATATACACCTTTTATATATTGTTACATATACATATTGTTTACGGCGGGCTTTTATTATATAATTTGACTAAAATCATTTAAGTGTTAAAAATACTGCCTAAAAACAGACAGCTCGGGTACGTAGTTTCAAAAAGGTATAAAATCCTTCACCTTCCTTACTCCCTAACTCGCTAGTTTACAATTTAGAAAGCTCACGAAGAACACTTCGACAAACAGGATCAATCAGTGAGATTGAACGAACGGAATAGAATGCTATTTGCTGATCTCCGGTGTTGTTGGACCCGTAGAGACTTTAAGCTGCATTCGTTCATAGAACCTTATTCTCTCTCAAGATTACTCTGTCGGGTTTTATCCAATCTAGGATCTCAGTTATTAAATCTCGATTGCCTAACTGTGTGAAACACTTTGATAATGTTCTAGAACTAGCCACGCTTTCCCTTTTGAGTTTCATGTATTAATTCTGCTTGTAATTGTGCATCCAAATATTTCTCCTATACATGTGTTTTATAACTGAAGAATTGCAGCAAATAATGTTTCAAACGCCGTATTTTGAAAAACCTTGATTATTGGAACATTAATGCTGCACTTCCTTACAATGCTACAATTTCGCAGAAATATCTGTATGGTGAGTACATAATCTTTTCATCAAAGCTCTGATCAAGTGTCCTTGAAAACCATGCATGAGTAGAAATGAGCATGTTCGAACCAAAAATCTAGCCTAGAAATGAAGACACATTAAGCAACTCTACTGCTCCTGATTGAATAATGATTCTTATGTTTTAATTGTTTGTATCATGGGATATATAAGTAAATGTATATTATTATTATTATTATTATTATTATTATTATTATTATTATTATACTGCTTCAACAAATAATTTGAAGTAGTCCAGTGGAATTATTGAAGTTTGTGCATATGTGACATAATTTGGTTCAACTATACTAGCCTTCGATTTATTAATTTTCTATTTAACATTTATTAAAGAAGTATTAGAACATATGGAGACTAAAGTAATTAATTACTATTTCGATGGACAAGGTATTTCACTAAATTCTTGCATTTAATGTCACAGTTTTCTTGGTTTGTCAACATTTTATTACTGACCTTTAACGTCGTTTTTGATTTGTATTAAGATATCTTGTTTTCTATAAGGTACTCATTCGATAGATGCAAGAAGCCTGTTCATAACTCAAAAACACATTCCTGTTCTAGTCCTTTCAACAAAGTTGACCATCAGGCTCGCGATTTCTGTTCAGGAACCGGAATTCACTTGTGTTGTCGCACATGTAGAACCGCGGCAGCAGAATTCCACTACACAACTGACGAAACATTCCACTAATGTTTATGAATATGTAAGAAGCTGCTATCTTCGCCTTATTCAGCTGATTTGGCATCCTCTGTATATTGTAGGAACGTGAGCTGCTTTCACTTTCCTTCTTTGCCTCTTATTCTCCTGGTCTTTCTCTCTTCTCATTTCTATGCGTGTTTTCACCGTACAGAATTAGGTTTTTCTCATTAACCACTCTTCAATTATTCCTTTAATATTGCATTTACATTAGTATTTAAGCTTTTACTTTTTCTACCACCTATTAAGATAAATTAAGCATTTCATTAAATCTAAAAACTAAAATTCGAGATCAAGATTCACCTGAAATGTGCCCTTTGAGACCCCATAAAACACATACACACACAAAAGGAATGAAAACTCTGGGAGTATCTCTGTCCCTCCCTCCTCTGATTTTCTCTATACATATATATATATCTTTCTCCAAGAACAACGAGTTCATAGGATAAACACAAGCTTTCGTATTTACATCGTCCCCAGGTCAAACAAGATTTTACATGGAAAATGTCATTATTTCTATTTTCTAAAAAAATACTTTAATAATTCTAATTAAAATAGCACATATTTGAGACACTGGAATAATGAATTTATGTCAACTTTGAATATTCTGAAGATATTTCTTGAAGCCCTTTATTCTGGTAAAAACCATAAGTATTGCACCAAACGTAACTACAGGAAGAAAGTACGTATATCTCGTATAGGTACGCATTATACGTCTAATATATTTTTATGACATTAAATCGAAATCCGCTATTTATTCGAATTTTTCTATGTTTAAATCAATGCATTTTGTAATTTAGTTTCAATTATTTTCTTTTTCACGGGCGCATGTAAAGAGTACAAAATTTCAATGCTAGTATGTAGTTATCCCCTAAATTTTAAGCAGTTAGAGTTGTGTCAGACTATAAATTAAACATCGTATTATCTAACTGAAATCATATTGGCAATTATTTATCATCATCATTACGAAATAAATAGAAAATTCCGAATTCTGCTAAATTAGGAACACTGTGGAATTAGCGAAGGTCCTACCGTCTGGTGGTTTTGGAATGATAAACACAGAAACCGAAATTATGAAATGTTATGAAAATTAATTGCTCTAAAATAAAGCCGCTGGTAAAGAGTGATAAAGTAGCTTCATAAACTGTATATTTTAACTATACTTTTTCATTTTTATTGTTTCCCAGTTAGACGAAGATTCCCAAGAATGGTTCACTAAGATTATAAAGGAATATGTATGTATTTTCTATTTGTAATGAAAGTGTAGCATATTTGGACTTTAGTTCGATATTATTTAGCTACGTTTTAGAAAACACAAATATACATAATATTATACAACTAACATTTTCAAGCGTTTGTTGCATAACTAGTAAAATTTAAATGTTGATTACAGATTAGCTCGTTTCTTGTAAATACGGAAATTTTAGACAGTTGTGTCTGTGGTTAAGATTTTTTAAAGTTGTCTTAAGACGGTACAAATATGCTTAACACGGTTTGTATTTTCTATATTTTACACAACACATTTCTCACTAGTACAGAAATAATTATCCAGTAAAATATTTTTCAGTATATTTTACATAGATTATATCTGAAGCTGCTTCATTTTTTAATCCTGCAGTGTCCCAAGGGCTCTTTGTAAACCTACCTGGACTGTGTATCGGCGCGCGCGCAGACCGGAGGGAAGGAAACAGAGTTACAACATTTATTTAAATGTTTGTTAAGAGGAACAGGAAGGGGAAAAGAAAAAAAAAGGTTGCTCTGAAACATTTAAAAAACACGCAGATACGATAAACATATCAACACTGCGTCAGGACACGTAATATATAGCCACATTAATATGACTGATGTTAGTGGGTAATCTTGTTATCTGTGCCATACCATCTCAAGGATAATCTAATTATTTTTATGTCTTCTTTCCGACTGTCTTCGCCACATTTTGAGCCTTTTCTTTTTATTTCTGGCCCCTCCCTACTACATTTGAAATATTATACGTGTTAACAATATTATCGTATATTTTTGCACAAGGTAGTTGAGAAAACAAAGGCTATATATTATTAAAACATATTGAAATTGCTTCGTGAGAAGTGAATTCATCGTTACTCTCAAACAAAGAGTTACGATGGCACATAATGGGGAGATTATTTTCAGACCCACTTTCCTCGTCTACAACAATCACTGACATTCTCTTTACTTGCCCACGCTTGAAAATGTACAGCTTATTTTCGTAACCTTCCATTCATGAAATATTTCAGCTAACTAGCTTTCTCTACTCAAGGTTATAGTTTCCACCCGGCCCAGGACGATGCTATTCAAGGATAGACTACGCTAAAATTTAAAATCAAAATTAGGAAAATTGTACTTTTAGCACTTTGATATGCACATTCAATAGTCTTTAATTCATTTCATATAAGTTTGCCAGCGGATTCGTAAAGACAACACCTATATCTTTTTGGTTCATAGGATTGCCTCAGGAGTTCACGTTATTGCTTTCAGTAATTACTGAATTTAAAAATTCTCCTTATATAACGATTTTGTTTAATTTCAATGAAGTTTATTGGTATGCATGAAATATTTGTTTACAAATCACTGCGTTTAAATATGTAATATAATGTATAGCGTTACATATGTTTATTTTTAAATCTTGCTACCTTTATTTTTCCTGAATATATATTATATGTAATACATTATATTCGATATATATATAATCTTGCTTTGGAAATATGTTGAATATTTGGTGCGTCAGCAACTGCAGCATACGAGACCATGCCTGTCTAGTTAATGTCAGTAAAATATTGATAAAATAAATTACGAGGGACACTTTTTAAGTAAGAGCCTCTGGTTTATAGCACACGAAATATTTTATTTATGAACATAACTTTTAGAGGAAATGAAAATATGAACATTATTTCATTCTTCTACATAAGATAGGATAAGACAATATTGACTACGGAGGGGACTTGGCACCGATCCAGAGTGGATATTGTTCCTAGGCCCCATAAGGGGGCGTCCCCGTGGGGAAGAATGAAGCGAGAGGAGTCACCGGGCGGCCGGAACCAGGAGCGACGGTACAGCAATGACATGATCTCTATGTTTCCAGGAGTCACCCCGGCAGAAGGACAGGCAGACCGGGGACCCCAACCCACACAGGGGTCCAACGCCCCTTCAAGGGGGTTCGGATACCCCGACAGTCAGCCGAAAGCCGTGGGATGGAGAAGTCACAAAGAGAATCATTTTTCCCTACTACACTGCACCGAAACACCTCGCCGATACTTCCGACCCTGAAAGAGACCAACGGGATGAAAGATGAATGAAATTAAGAATGGAGGAACAGGAAATTCGAGAGATTAAAGAAACCACTCCAGCATTCGCCTGACGACCTGGGAAAACTCCCGAAAAAACAGATGGGTCAGAACGGGCGGTCGCCGGGGATCGATCCTGGGACCTACCGAATCCTTGGGAAGGGAAGTCGTAGATTTACGACACGTAAAATAACCTCAAGCCCGATAAAAAGTCCTCTGAGTAATATTACCGGCCTTTCACATCCAATACAGAATGGGACGCTAAGAACCACAGCTGTTAAAGGGCGTCCATAAATAAAGCTCGATTTAATTTTTTTTAGTCCTCACGAATGCGGGTCACACACGTTGCCGCCGGAGCCATCCCGTTCCGTGTTTTTCTACATAGTCACCATTAATGTCCTAAACACTTGCTCAGTCGCGGCACCAGCTTTTGGATACCGTCATCACAGAACTCTGTCGCCAGTCCACGTTGCACATATTTTTGGGGAAGGTGTGATGGAAATGTGCGTAAGTGATTCGATGAAGGAAGGACGAACATTCATGATGAGGTTCGATCTGGACAGCTGTCATCATTGAAGAGTTAACACAAAAAGTTGATGAGAAGTTTCCTGAAAACAGGCGCAAGAGCTTTATCACCATTTCCCTCAAATTCAAGGTCACCAATTTATGCGATTGATACTGACAAAATTCAGTACAAAAAATGTACTGTGTGATAACCGTATCCAAAAGCTGCCACGACTGTACAAGTGTTTAGACATTAATGGTGACTAATCATAATAAAATAATGTTCATATTTTCATTTCCTATAAAAGTTATGTTCATAAATAAAATATTTCATGTGCTATAACAAAACGTTTCTTATACTTAAAAAATCTGATGTGTTACACTCACATGTCTTTCTCCACTCTTGTACAAACTATTTTTAAAAAACTCTTATTCTCCATCTATTTCATATTAATCGAGATAAACATTTGCAGAAACTATTTTATTGCTAATTTTCTTGTAGGTACAAGGGAAATATGGTAGGCTTTAAGCGATAGTCAAATCTTTTAAGAGCTGGTTGCTATGTGGAGCATTCCATTCCCTTTGCATTACCAGGACAAAAAAAAAAACGAATAACGAATTCCCATTTGAGAAAAAGTATTAAGTATTGGAAAATGAAACAAATAACAAGGAATATGTCGGAAATGGTTCACTGCACACAAAAAATGTATATGACATGAATTGTGTTTTGTAGTAAAATTTTGTCTATCTCTTACGGTTTACCAGTTATGCAAAATTCATTCAGAATGAAGACTACTTTTGGGGATATTCCCAGAAAATTCTAGATATGCCCTTCATTTGCCATGAAAGTGACTTAAAATATGATAATTTGATCTAAATCGTTAGTGCCATTTCTGAGAGAAAAAAAACTTCGAAAAATGTTCCATGTAAAGGGTAGTCTGGAATGGGGGGATTTTCTTGAAAATCTTCGTGTCGCATTTTCTAAAGATACTGAACCTAAATACAAAGTTTCGTGTTATCCGACTTTTCGTTTTTGAGTAACGTTGTTCATAGGCACATAGACACACAGGTCTTTTTTTAAAATTATTTTTTGCATTATGGGGCTTCCAAACATGTATTTCCGGTGAAATCCCAATATCGAATTTTTACGTAAAATGCAATATTTCTACTTACTATACGTATTAGAGAAAGTAATAAGCTTAAGTAAAAATACTTTGTATACCCACTAATAAAAGATAGAGGGTAGGGAAAATAATGTGAATGTATCATATCAGATTTTTTTCTTGTAGTTTACTGCTTTGCTGGAAACACGTGCTGCCTCACTTGTACCTCAATTTTAGCGTTATCCGAGTGCACTTCTGCTCGTTTATAATCACACCTTGCTTTATCCACACCCATCAGTACTTCCGTTCGTATATAATCATATCTTGCTCTGTATTTTGGTTTTCGGCATCCTTGCTTGGATTACAAATATCATTTTTACTGTTATTACTTTCTCATGTCTCTTACGCCCACAGAATATTTATTTATGTTCTTGACATGCAAAGTGAATTACATTTTACACATAGCGATCAGTTCTAAAAATATTTTTGACTATCGCTTAAGGGGTACTATGTTCCTCTTGTTTTGTATTTGCAAGGGCAATATAGAAATACAGTAACCTTTAAGCATCGACATATATCTTAATAGCTGGTTGCTATGTGCAGCACCATTCTCTTTGTAACAGATTAATACTCTTTGCATATCTAAGACAAAAATGAATAACGAATTCCCATTTGAGAAAAAGTATAAGTATTGGAAAATTTAAGGGAATATCAAGCAATATCTGGAAAATGGTTCTCTCAACAAAGAAAATGTATATGACATAAATTGTGTATGTTAACGCGATCTACATTTTTTGTGTAGTAAAATTTTGTCTATCTCTTATGGTTTACCAGTTATGCAAAAGTCGTTCACAATGAAGAATACTTTTGGAGACATTCCCAGAAAATTCGAGGTATACAATTCATTTGCCATAAAAATGTCTTAAACTTATGGTATTTTATTCAAATTCATTAGAGCTATTTTTGAGAAAATTAAAAATTTTAATCTGGGGTGGGGGATTTTCTTTAAAACCTTTGTTTCGCATCTCTGGAAGATACTGAACCTAAATACCAAGTTTGGAGTTTATCCGACTGTTCGTTTCTGAGTTATGCTGTTCACAGATACACACAGAGACACACACACACACACACACACACACACACACACACAGACACATACACACACATACACACGGACATGTTTCCAAAAATTCTTCGGAACTAAATTTCTTTTGATTTCATCATTATGTAAAATTCAATAAAAATGGAAAATATCCAACAGGCTGTTGTAAAATTACAGATATTTGCTAGTCCTCCCAATATCCTAAACTCATTTAAATCAGAATCGTTAAGTCCATTTTTGATAAATAATATTTAACTCATGTAAAGGTTTTGAATTTCTTTGAATAATGATATGCTTAGACGCTGATGAGGAGCCAGTTTGAAGCAATAATGATGGTCGACTCTTTTGATGCTGTTTACTTAAGCTGCTTCATTGCTGATTCTGCTGCTCGTTCTGCTGTCTGTGCTCCAACTGCTCTAGTGGTAGAACTATGAGGTATGTGTGCATGTACTGTGAAGGACAACGCCAGTTAAAATTGACTGAGAAACTTATTGTGAGCTAATATTTGAGTTATTGAAGTGAGTTGCCGACCGTTTGAGTTGAAGAAATAGACTGGCTCTGAATTGTAGCACTCGAAATCGTAATAAGTGAATTATTATACGTGCTAATTTCTGCAGTATCAACTTTACGATTTGTAATAACTGTTTCCGCAATAAAAGAAACTAGTAGCGTAATTTGCTGTGAGTCGCTTAAACGCTTATCGGCAAGACCTCTCGCGATAGCCGCGAAATCTCTCACACAAGCTCATTACTAGACGCTTAAAATATCACTCTGCGGTACCAGAGATAGTAACTCCCTGAACTAAACTTGCACGCCTTTATTACCTTTAGCTCTGCCTACGCATTAGTCCCCTTTCTAACTTTACATCTTGGCTAAGCCCGTATCAAATTCTCTTCATGTGCGTCTCTGTTACTTTGCTACCATGGGGCTTGGCTAAAATCTAGGTAATATATTTCACTTCTCTTTTTAGGAATTATGGTCTGTGTGACTGCAAACGTACTGAGCTTATGGCGTAACTGAATTCTCAGAATCTTTAAGTTAATGTGTTCTCCACTTCGGCTGTCGCTAATGGCTTTGTTTAACATGACTTACTAATTATCTTGGTCTTTCCGCAAAAACCTTTCAACGCAAGCTTATTACATTATACATTGATGTAATATACGGAAATAATTTATTGCAATTACTTCTCTATCTTATGTTATTTCTTTAATTATTTATATCTGTCAGTCAATGATTACGGTATCAATAATTAATAGATGTCTGACTTAAAAATTAAATGTGATACCTGTCCGACTTCTACCTTTTAAGCTAGACAAGCATAGATATATTTTTCGAGAAAAAAACGCTTTTCCTTTAAGAGACCACTTTAAGTGCATTTATTGTGAAATGCAAATTTTTTCTATTCTCAGAATGGATAAGTGGTAAAAAAATGTAGGTATTTAATATTTTCAATGATGTGCTAATAAAAAGACAAACGACTATCACTGGGCATAGATATAATGTGTGAGCAATTGCTTAAATTGTGTTATTTTTTAGTGTTTTACTTAAAATTTACGCCAGAATGTGCCGCAAATACCGGAAATAATCTGGCAATGGCGCACTTTGAAGTGTGGTCTCATGTGATGAGGAGAGGAAAGCAGTGCAATCAGAGAATATTTGTACGTTTACATTGTTCGAAATATACAAAAGACAGCACGGAGAACAGGCAATTACTATGGACTTTATTACTGAAAGCACGGCAAAGGAACTGCTTACTTTTCTGGAGGAGAGGTAGAGTTCATCAGTTTGTGATTTGGCACTCCTTTTGACCATGTACATTTAGGTTTGTCGGATTACTCCTCCACTAAACGCTGAGAGAGATGGCTCGCATTAGAAGGTTCTCTCCCTTCGGTCCGGTCATTTTGATCAAGGCTTTTTACCCGTGGTTTCCCCTGGTCGGTAGGCGAATGCTGCGGTAGTTCCTTTCTACCACGAATTTCCTATCCCCATCATTACCTTTAATCGTTTCAGGCTTGAAGGACCAGCGACGGCGTTCTGTGCGTTGCGACAGGACCGTGGATTCTGCGCTTTGGAAAGGGTTGGCCTTCTGGGTTCCCCTTCCTGGTAGCGTGTTTCTGGCCAGCGGAACCCCTAGGGGGTACGACGCTAAGGCGTGGCTAGCCTGCGCCGGGATGTGCTCCATCTGGAATCATTAGGGAACCCGTCCTTGCTGGCGCACATCGTGGTCCGGATCTGTCGCCTTTCGGGTCTCCCGCTCATCCCTCCCACCCTCCCAGAGGTCACGTTAAAAGCAAAATGATCCACTGTGACCTACTTACAGTGCTGTGCTCCAGTTTCTGAAGTCCCCCACCCCCGACTGTGTCTACTCCCTCCACTAAAAAGAAACGATTAGCACGATGATATGTTAATTATTTCACGAAGTATTTTTCGCTGAAAGTACATTAACCTAACCATCTATACAAACTGTCGTTTTGTCGCCAGGGGGATAAGGCCTAAAAATATTAGTGGGTGCTCTTGAGACACTTGTGCGTGTTAAGTTCGCCAGTGCAGACTATTTTAAGGTCGTGTCGCAACCCTATCGGGAACAGGGAAAGATATTCCAAAAAGGTGTTTTGTAGTTACGCGCAAAGAAATTTTATCAGACAGTAGTACTACAGTTTCACTTGCTAATCCCTCACTGTTCCAGTATCATCCTGCTGCCTAGCGAGCTATTGAAGCAAACGTATAATGTATTTTTGGGCAAATTACATTCTTCACTCCTACAAACTCTTTCATGCAGTTCACATTCTCCTAATTTACATTCCATCCTAGCAAATTTAAGACGCAGCTAGCTTCTTGTTTTTTCAATGATTAACGGTTATTTCCTGAGATATTGCTCGGGGCAATCAGAAAAAGAAGCACAAGGAATGGGATAAAAGTGGTTGGACATACGTGGCAATATTTTGGGGTAAAAAGCACTTTTTCTGATAGTAGGGGGTCATCACAGCACCAGCGTATACAACTGGTATTCATCCTTCATTACTGGTGTATAAAATCAATTAAATATAGGAAATATTTTTAATTATCTAGCAACAAAATTTGCTCTATATTTTCGACAACTAGCTTTTCAAACTACTGATAAAGTACTTTAAGTAAAACAATAGTAAACAAGTGTCAGAAACTAATGAACAATTTAATGGATTTATGTTATCATCTGTTCCCGCATTCTCTCCTGAACCCCATTCTCTGGAATATTGCTTAAAATTTTCATTAGCACTTATATTTATTTCAGCTTATAAGAGCACAGAAGCAGGCAAAAGAAAGCGCAATGTTGTTAATGATTATTAGTTTGCACGGAATGAGAAGCCGGGTAAAAATTCAATTTCCTTACATTTTAAAGTAATTCTCTGGAGAGAATAGGAGAATACTGGACGAAAGCACCCCACGTCCTTTGAATTTCTGCGCGGAAAAGAATTGCTTCCGGAATTCGTGCTTTTTTTAATGGGATTAGCCATTATGCGCTGAGAAGAGGACGAGGGGATTTAAATTACGAATTAAATCTAGGAAAAAAATAAAACAGAGGAGCTAAAACCCTCTTCTTCCAGATCCTGGTGAAACGGGAAGTTCTAAAATGAATCCCGTTCAATAATAACAATAATTATTACGCAGTATCATGGACCAATGCACACAATCTTAATTTATTCCACCCCTGGAATCTCTCTTTCTAAATATCTCGACCGAGCGAAGAGGGAAAGGGGAGAGGAAGCAATACAATTATACGAAAGAGAGAGAGAGAAGCAGAAGGAGAATGGGTGGCTCATGTCTCCCTTAAGTTATATATTATATCAGTAAATAACTTCTCGCGACATACTCAACGTTCCATTTGTTTAGTAGCAGCAACAACGTATAGTAACTGCACATACAAAACTGTTTTCATGACCACTCGCTGCCTATATGGCTGTCATTCAACGTGACGAAAACAGCATTGGGAAACGTCTGTCTTAGTAATCGTAAATAACAGACCACAAGGCAGCTTTTGCTGCATCACGCATTGAGGTAAACACTTCGATGCGTGAATATGGATACTTGGTGAAGCATATAATAGTAGCAATGGTTCATTGTCGCAGTTTCAGTGACTTTGAAATAAATATTAGCGCCCGAAATGAACTTATTTCATAAATTCTGAAGGAACCGCTTTTCGTTTGATTTTACAATGTGTGTTTTTACTTTCTCTACTACGTATAGTAAGTAGGGGAAGTATTGTACTCCACCCAAAAATTCGATACCGAGATTTCACCGGAAATACATGTTTTGAGACTCCCTGAATCCAAAAAAAGCATTTTTGAAACATGTCCGTGTGTGTGTTTCTGTGTGTGTCTGTCTGTGTGTGTGTGTGTCTGTGTGTCTGTGAACAGCATAACTCAGAAACGAACAGTCGGATAAACACCAGACTTGGTATTTAGATTCAGTATCTTCCAGAGATACGACACGAAGTTTTTAAGAAAATCCCCCCACCCCAGATTACCCTTAACATGGAACATTTTTCGAACATTTTAATTTTCTCAAAAATGACACCAACGATTTTGATTAAAATATTATAGGTATGTTTAAGATGTTTTCATGACAAATGAGATGTATATCTTGAATTTTCTGGGAATGTCTCCAAAAGTATTCTTCATTGTGAACGACTTTTGCATAACTGTTAAACCATTTTCGAGATATTGCTTATTATTCCTTTAAATTTTTCTCAAATAGGAATTCGTTATTAATTTTTTTCACGTACTGGAGATGCAAAGAGAATGGAATGCGCCACATAGCAACCAGCTCTTAAGAGATTTGACTATCGCTTAAATACTACCACATTCCCCTTGCATCTACAAGAAAATTAGCAATAAGATTAGCATCTCGATTAACATGAAGCATATGGAGAATAAGCGTTTGTAAAAATAGTTTGTACAAGAGTAGAGAAAGACATGTGAGTGTAACACATCAGATTTTTTTAACATTTTATGATACATACTGATATGTTATCGCGTTATTTTCAAATAATTATACATCTAGTCCAAAGACAATGGAAAAAATCCACTCTATTGTCTTTTGGCAACTGAAATGGCAGGCTGCTTCCTTAGGTAAAAAACCTCTATATTAAAAATCCAGTAGACAGGAAAATACCTAAATTATACGAAATTAGTTTCTGTAATATAACGTCATTTCATTTAGCAACTTAACAACTATACAACTTATTTAGATGAGCTCGTTTACACAATCGCCGTTGGCCGCTATGCCGTCTGCCAGCATTAGTATAGCTGCTGCTGGAAGCATTGCCTAAAGACAAAGACAGTGGCAGGAAAATCCCATTACGTTGTAGTCATGATTTCTCTCGGCCAATAAAATCTGCGCTCACCTAATGTGCAAAAAGAAGAAATTGCATGGTGCGAAATCAAGTGAATACAGAGGGCATGGCGGAACGGCTGTTGTATTGTCCTTCTTGGACAAAAACAGAGCGTTCAGTTGTCGTGTAGCAACAACGAAATCTTCCTACGCTCGGAACGCTTACGACGAATAGAGTCGCATAGGCGGTACAGGGTTTTTTACTTTCTCTACTACGTATAGTAAGTAGGGGAAGTATTGTATTCCACCCAAAAATTCGATACCGAAATTTCAACGGAAATATATGTTTTGAGCCCCCTGAATCCAAAAAAAGAATTTTTGGAAATATGTCCGTGTGTGTGTCTTTGTGTCTGTGTGTGTGTCTATGTGAACAGCATAACTCAGAAACGAACAGTCGGATAAACACCAAACTTGGTATTTAGATTCAGTATCTTCCAAGGATGCGACACGAGGATTTTCAAGAAAATCCCCCCACCCCGGAGTACCCTTTACATGGAAGATTTTTTGAAAATTTTAATTTTCTCAAAAATGGCTATAACGATTTTGATTAAAATATCATATGTTTAAGATATTTTTATAGCAAATAAAATGTATATCGTGAATTTCCTGGGAATGTCTCCAAAAGTATTCTTCATTGTGAACGACTTTTGCATAACTGGTAAACCATAAGAGATAGACAAAATTTTACTACACACAAAATGTAAATCGCGTTAAAATACACAATTTATGTCATATACATTTTTTTGTTGAGTGAACCGTTTTCGAGATATTGCTTGCTATTCCCTTAAATCTTTCAATATTTTCTCAATTGGGAATTCGTTATTCATTTTTTTTGTCTTCGATATGCAGAGTATTAATCTGTGGCAAAGGGAATAGCAACCAGCTATTAAGAGATATGTATGTGCTTAAAGGCTACTGTATTTCTATACTGCCCTTGTAAATATGCATTCCCCTTACATCTACAAGAAAATTAGCAATAAGATAGAGTCTGCAAATGTTTATCTCGATAAATATGAAGTAGATGGAGAATAAGCGTTTGCAAAAATAGTAGAGAAAGTCATGTGAGTGTAACACATTATATTTTTTTGTATCGGGCCCTGTTCACAGTTTATACGTCTGGTATGAATTCCATGTGAACAATTCTCAATGAGTCCAAAAAATGTTCAAGTATTACCTTGCCTTTTAACCTGTATTATCGCGGATTTTCCGTCGTGGTGATAATGGCAATATCTAGATGGCCAAATGTCGCTTCAGTTGTGGATTGTAAAGAAGACACTATGGTCAGGGCACCTCAAATCGTCATACCATCATTAGCTGGTCTTGCACCAAAGGTACATTGCTGGGTAAAATGCGACATGTCCATACCATCAGATAGTGGCACACACCATGGCTGATCCCTGCTGCTTTGTAGGATCGCCTACCGATTGGACTGTAAGGCAGTAGGTATGACCAAAAATAAAGATGCATCAGCGTCGTTAAATGAGTTAAATAATTTAATAATAATAATAATAACATTCATTTTGATATGTTGCGTTGATATTTGGGGGGGATACGGCGAATTCTAGGATGACGTATGTCTGAAAGTAAGGTAAGCATCAGCAAGTCAAATTCTTTTCTGCAATTTGTGTAAAAATGCATAATCATAGCATAACAGTTATTGCTTAAGGGAACCAAATAACTTTAAAATGTCCTATTTTTTGGTTTCCTCCTTGTATTTAAAATTAATTTTATACTATTCCGGATTTATAAATACTGTACATGGTTAAAAGATAGTCCTTTAAATTAAACGTACATCTCTCTAACGGCTGATTCACCATGTCTTTTTTTATTGAAAATCTTAGCACTTAATGTGTGTTTATTTAAGTATTGGAGAATAATTGATTACTTTCTCTTACATCAAAGGTATAGTTGCGGACTAACCAATCATACGACAACAAAGAATGCAGTGAATGTTATATCCAGGTTGAGGTTATATCCAGACTATATTTCTCTATGCATACACAAAAATTTTATAAGCCATAAAAACTGCTACAGTTAAATGCTCCATATTGCCCCAAAACGTTAAAGGCCCATAGCTAAAGCTATATTTTTTAGTCTAATCTATTATAAAATGCTTTATTTTCTGTTTAAAATATAGTTTGAGTTTTCAATGTTTATTTACAGAGAAAAAAATGACTGTTAGCGACCTAATTCCTCTAGTTCAGTGACGTGAAATACTTCTTACTATTCAAAACTGATAACTCCCCTTTTCAACCGATTTCTGAAAGAAAAGTACCTCAAAATATCAGCATTTTTGCCATTTTTCTCCAGATTATTCTTAGAATTAAGTTTTTCAGAGTAACAATGCAGGTGGCCATGAAACCACCCTTTAGGATACAGGTTACATCTAAGTGTTACAGCTGCGAGTTCGGATTAGTTAGAAGGAGGGTCCTCCAGTAACTGGAAGTGGGCCCTTTGTGCTTCCAACGTGATCACTGGTAGGAAGGAATGAAGGGGAGACCTGAAGAGCGACCAGGTCCGGACAGCAATGTGCGCTAGCAAGAACGCCGGCTAGTCCTCTTCGACTTGGGGCTCTCGATATGGACGAGTTCGTCCAAGAAGGGAACAGGCAGTCCTGCCAAGCTCCAGAGAGAAACCTTTCTATAGTGCAAATTGCACCATCCTGCCGCAGTACACCAACTATAGCTGCTCCTACAACCCTGTAACAGGTTTGAGCGAAGGAAATGATGATAGAAATTTCATGGTTGAAGAGGAACCACTCCAGCATTTGGCTAACCAACATGGAGAAACCACGATCAAACACATCATCAGAGTGACCCGCCTGTCGAAATCGAACCCAGGATCTCCCGAATATGCCTCGCACATTAACGCAGAGCTAGGTATTACAGCATTTTATAACAAATATACGTAAATTGCAAATGAGTTTTTATCTATGGACGCTCCTTAACTACTATGGTTCTTAGCGTCCCATTCTATACTGGGCGTGAAAGATAGGAATTTTTTCTCAGAGGTCTCAATATAAGGCTTGAGGTTCTTTTACGCGCCGTAAATCTACGATACGGGATCACCGGCTTTACTTCCCTTCCGAAGGAAGCCATGTTAAGGAATTTTACGCCCAGAAAAATGCATCGCCCTCAGCCGGGTTTGAACCCGCGACCTCGAGAACTAGAGACTAGCATATTACTCCTAGACTAGGAGGATGATAATAAATTACACCTAGAAATATGCACGTTCCCTACACACAGTGCACAATTATTAAGCCACACACTTCCCTTTAATATGTACATTCATTAAAATGTCACTTATTATTTACTTCTGCAGCACACACGTTCAAAATAGACTTACTATTTTAGTTCACCTCATGCGTTTCGTGTGTATTTAATTAACTTTCCGTTTATTTTACTTTTTCTTGCCGTTTAATGAGAGTCGCTTCCGACCCACGATATCACGCCCGCTCTATTTTCTCCCATCATTAAACATTTTCTTCGTTACAGCTACAGTTCTGTAAAGTTGTATTATATTATCGCAGTTTAAATTGCGCTGGAAAGGAACGTGCCTGAATCACGATTTTCAATACAACTCTCCCAGTTCGCGCTAATTCTACACTCTACACCATTTAACTTAACGGCTGTGATACAGAGAGCCGTTCGTGCGTGCGGATTCGTGACGCACTTGTTAATTTCTGCGCCTCCACGTGAGTTACAGGAAGTAAGGAAAACTTCTGCTTCTCTCACCAGAGTTCAAATAAATATGATGCGCTGCTTCTAAGTGACTGGGCTGCTCTTGTAGGTTCTGCACGTGATCTTTTCCCCCTCTATGCTTTCTTCAGGAAATTTCCATTTATTCTGTACTGAAAGGATACTCTCAAATCGTGCAGTAGACAACCAAGAGTGGAGAGTACAAGTACATCTTATATAAAAAATCTGATGTGTTACACTCACATGACTTTCTCTACTCTTGTACAATCTAATTTTACAAACGCCTATTCTCCATATGCTTCATGTTAATCGAGATATCGAGATGTCAATCTTATTGGTAATTTTCTTGTAGATGCAACGGGAATATGGTAGCTTTTAAGCGATAGTCAAATATTTTAACGCTGGTTGCTATGTGGCATTCCATTCTATTTGCATGTCCAGGACATAAAAAAAATGAATAACGCATTTGAGAAAAAGTATAAGTATTGGAAAATTTAAGGAAATAACAAGCAATATCTCGAAAACGGTTCACTCAACAAAAGAAATGAACATGACATAAGTTGTGTATTTTAACGCGATCTACATTTTTTGTGTAGTAAAATTTTGTCTATCTCTTATGGTTTACCAGTTATGCAAAAGTCGTTCACAATGAAGAATACTTTTGGAGACATTCCCAGACAATTCGAGATATACATTTCATTTCTTATGAAATTATCTTAAACATATGATATTTTCATCAAAATCGTTAGAGCCATTTTTGAGAGAATTAAAATTTTCGAAAAATGTTCCATGTAAAGGGTAGTCTGGGTTGGGGGGATTTTCTTGAAAACCTTCGTATCGCATCTCTGGAAGATACTGAACCTAAATACCAAGTTTGGTGTTTATACGACGGTTCGTTTTTGAGTTATGCTGTTCACACACAGACACACAGACACACAGACCACACAGACAGACACACACACGGACATGTTTCCAAAAATGCTTTTTTTGGATTCAGTGAGTCTCAAAACATGTATTTCCGGTGAAATCTCGGTATCGAATTTTTGGGTGGAATACAATACTTCCCCTACTTACTATACGTAGTAGAGAAAGTAAAAAGGTAATAAGAGTGAACACAAACTTAGGAAAAAAGGCAAATAACCATTGTGAAAGCGTAGGTACAACTAAAGTAACACGTTTCTATAGCTAGAGGTTGTATGCTAGGCTGGAGAAGCGATTATCTTTATTATTATTATTATTATTATTATTATTATTATTATTATTATTATTTTGTTAGAATTATTCTCCAGCCTCCTAAGTCTGGAATGTAGTTATGCGTGCCACTGAAAGTTTTAAAATATAATATGTTTCAAGAATTTCTCTAACCACTATCGTTCATTACTTTCTCTACTACGTATGGTAAGTAGGGAAAGTATTGCATTCCACTCAAAAATACGATACCGAGATTTCACCGGAAATACGTGTTTTGAGGTGCAGTGAATGCATATAAAGCATTTTTAGAAGCATGTCCGTATGTGTGTATCGGTGAACAGCATAACTCAGAAACGAACAGTCGGATAAACACCAAACTTGGTATTTAGGTTCAGTATCTTCCAGAGATGCGACACGAAGGTTTGCAAGAAAATCCCCCCACCCCAGATTATCCTTTACATGGAACATTTTTCGAAAATTTTAATTTTCTCAAAAATGGCTCTAATGATTTTGATTAAAATGTCATATATTTAAGATAATTTCATGACAAATAAAATGCATATCTTGAATTTTCTGGGAATGTCTCCAAAAGTATTGTTCATTGTGAACCACTTTTGCATAACTGGTAAACCATAAGAGATAGACAAAATTTTACTACACAACAAATGTAGATCGCACTAAAATACACAACTTATATCCTACACATTTTTTAGTTGAGTGAATCATTTTCGAGATATTGCTTGTTATTCCCTTAAATTTTTCAATACTTATAGTTTTTCTCAAATGGGAATTCGTTATTCATTTTTTTGTCCTGGTAATGCAAAGAGAACCACATAGCAACCAGCTCTTAATATATTTTACTATAGCTTAAAGCCTACCATATTCCCCTTGCACCTACAAGAAAATTAGCAATAAGATTAACATCTCGATTAACATGAAGCATATGGAGAATACGCGTTTGTAAAAATAGTTTGTACAAGAGTAGAGAAAGTTATGTGAGTGTAACACATCAGATTTTATTTATTTAGTTGCTACAACTATTCTTATAAAACCTTATTTTTCTATCTGCTTCATGTTATAGAGATAAACGTCTACAGAATTGGTTTCAGCTACACATTTCGTTGTAGGCACAAGGGTATGCAGGAAATCGAAGCGATAGTCAAATGTTTAAATCCTCTTTGGGGTACTCTTTCCATAAAATCGCGAGTAACAAAATAAAATAAATTTGTAATGTCATCCTGGAATCCGGATCTCTAAGCATATTCCAAATTCATGATTTACTATTTAATTCTTGGTATACAATTGTTTCTACTCATTATTGTACAGATTGAATATTAACCTAATTACATAGCTAAACAAAAATGCAATGTATACCTTCTCCAGTATTCTACTAACTTAAATCCTAACTGCTGGCAATATTGAACGCTGGTATCTTTAAGTGCAATTCCAATTGTTATACCTTACCAACTTTCTACAGAATGAACTACTCCTTTGTTATTGGGCATATACTTAATAAGCTACTATTATATAATTTATCAGGCGTGCTCTGTGTGTCTGTGAGAAGCAAGTCAAAACGAAGTCGGTGAAATACAAATTTGGTTCAGCATCTTCAAGGATGCAACATGAAGATTATCAAGAAAAGTTTCCTACCACAAAGCACACTTTACATTGAAATTTGTTCTGATTTTCTAAAAAAAAATGGCTCCAGCAATTTTACTAAGATATAAAACGTATATCCTGACTTTTCTGTGAATAGCCTGTGTACTGTACTTCATTCTGAATTATTGTTCTATAATTGGTAAACCATAGGAGATCTTACAGCATAATAAACGTAAAACTCGTTAAAGCACAGAATTTGTCAATTTTTTGTTTTTATTTTGAGGCACTAACCATTTTTATGTCATTGGTTTCAATTTTCAGATACATATACCTACTTGTGATAAGTGTGAATCGCGATGCGTTTTATCTCGTGGTCACCCAAACAGTATGAAATTTCAAAGCCATCAAAAATATCGACCCGCTTTTTAAAAGCCTGACTATCGCTTTCTTCTACTATAACCTTCTTATACCTACAATAAAATGTGCAAATATGTAATAAAAGTTTATATCTAAAATCAAGAAGTGGATAGAAGAATAAGCTATAGTAAGAAAAGTTTGTAGAGGAGTGACGAGAGAAAAACGTATGAATTCAACACGCTAGATTTTGTATTTTTTCAAGTGATACAAGTGGTAAGCAGCTAATCGTTTTACTTTCTCTACTACGTATAGTAAGTAGAGGAAGTATTGTATTCCACCAAAAAATTCGATACCGAGATTTCACAGGAAATACATGTTTTGAGACCCCTGTATCCAAAAAAAAAGTATTTTTGGAAACATGTCCGTGTGTGTGTCTCTGTGTCTGTCTGTGAACAGCATAACTCAGAAACGAATTGTCGAATAAACAGCAAACTTGGTATTTAGGTTCAGTATCTTCCACAGATGCGACACGAAGGTTTTCTAGAAAATTAAGATATCATATGTTCAAGATATTTTCATGACAAATGAAATGTATATCTCGAATATTCTGGGAATGTATCGAAAGTATTCTTCATTGTGAACAACTTTTGCATAACTGGTAAACCACAAGAGATAGACAAAATTTACTGCACAAAAAATGTAGACTGCGTTAAAATACACAATTTATGTCATATACATTCCTTTTGTTGAGTGAACCATTTTCGAGATATTGCTTGTTATTCCCTTAGATTTTCCAATACTTATACTTTTTCTCAAATTTGTTATTCATTTTTTTTGTCCTGGTAATGCAAAGAGAATGGAATGCTTCACATACCTACCAGCTCATAAAATATTTGACTATCGCTTAAAGCCTACCATATTCCCCTTGCATCTACAAGAAAGTTAGCAATAAGATTAACATCTGGATTAACATGAAGCATATGGAGAAAAATAGTAAAATTGTAAAAATAGTTCGTACAAGAGTAGAGAAAGTCTTGTGAGTGTAACACATCATTCTTTTAAGTGCTGCTACCATTCAATTTGTTCTCGCGATACCATGAAAATTGTGTGGAATTTCAAGGCATTTTGTTAGTCACCCAAGTATCTTAGACTTCTGTGTTTTAATCAAAACTGTTAGACAGTTTGAGAAAAATGATGTAATGTGTTGCATCGACTTTCTCTAACGGCTATTGTTTATATTATATGGCTTTTACAGATTATTCTACAAAAATGGTTTCCTTACGCATTTGAAGGGATGAAGTGAGGAAACCACAGGAGGCAGACAGGCCGCAGAGAAGCGCGAAAGTCCCTAACAATTCCAGACTTGGAGATCTGACCCACTCTGGATCAGCCTAGAGGGGCGATGAACGACCAAGTTGCCTCTAGTGTCCATGGGGAGTACACTTTTGAGTAAGCATCCGCGTCGTCTGTCCGGCACCGCCGCACACCACGAAACCTAGAAGCAAACCTGAAACATAAGCAGGGAAAGGAATGAAAGGGAAATGATATAAAGGAAGTCGTGGTAGCTGAAAACCCAACTTTCGCCTACCAACCAGAAAACCACAAATATTCCAAGGTCAGAATGGAATGCGAACCCGGAACCACCGGAATGCAAATCTCACATGTTTACTCAGGAGCCATCTCGCTCTTGAAGATAACTTACAAGAGAGATACTGTAAACCGAAGCGACAATCAAAGCAGGTCCCTGTTTGCTGGCCTTGAAATGTCATTTATCGAGTTTGCTATTTCGTTTTTACTTTCTCTTTCACGAACATAGTAGGTACAGAAGTTATTGGATTCCACCCAAAGATTCGATACCGAGATTTCGTTGCAAATACATGTTTTGAGGCCGGTGAATAAAAAGGCATTTTTAGATAAAGGTGTGTGTGTGTGTGTGTGTGTGTGTGTGTGTGTGCGCGCATCTGTGTGTTTGTGTGTCTCTCTGTGAACAGCATAACTTGAGGCAGTATTTTTAACACTTAAATGATTTGAGTTTAATTATATAATATAAAATATAGTAACAACCCGCCTTAAAGCAATATGTGTATAATATAATCTATAAAATGCATGTAACAGTCATTGTATTAATGTTTATGTTATTATATACATGTTCAATAATGTTATGTGAGTAATTTAATAATGTAGGAGCTGTGAGAATAATAGGTTAAAAGTTGCTAACATTGAGGTAACAATAAGTTAACCTTGAGGTAATAATGAGTAAGAAAGTCATTATTGGAGCAACAATAATGTAAATTTTGATACAGTTTATAAATAGCCATTCAACAACCATAAAAAAGCTTAAGTTAAATGAAAGTATTCTATTGGAGTAGGATTAGACAATCAGAAACTGAAATAGGGCAAATTGTACAAATTCGACGTCAGTTGCTTGTAGACAGCGTTACTAACCGGAAGCGAGACGTGTCCTCGAGAAGTTTAATACGTATTCAGTGTGAGACGAAAATAGTTTACGTGTTAAAAAATGCTAGTAATTAATAAATAATCTCACAGCTCTCTCTGTATATCAGTGCAGTGTTATTTTAATCGTTTAAAGAATTAATAAATGGAGTGAAGTACAAATTATAATCTGTGTAAGCCGCACTACTCCCTGCAAAGAAATCCATGTCTCAAATAATAATACTGACGCAGCCGAGGCAAACATAAATATATAATATTTAAAGAAACAGTCAAATTACAAAGTTAATATTTTTAAATTTGGGGCGAAGGCTACCGGGTACCATACGTGCGGTAGCAACCACTTCAAGTTCGGCTCCCCAACAGTCGAAATATAATACAGCTCCTCCTAAAATAACTCCTACCCCAAACTCAATAACAAAAAGTTGGATAAATACCAAACTTGGTATTTAGGTTGAGCATCTTTCAAAGATGAGACACGATGGTTTTCATGAAAATCCTCCTCACCACTAACCACTCTTTACACGGAACATTTTTTAAATTTCTTATTTTCCAAAAAAGGCTCCAACGATTTTCATTAAAATACCACATATAAAACATATTTACATGACAAATAAAAAGTATATCTTGAATTTTCTGCGAAAAGCTTGTGAAGTCCCCTTCATTCGGAGGGAATTTTGTATAATCTTATATAACTGGTAAACGTTAAGCGATAGACGAAGACGTACTACACAATAAAACACAATTTATTTCAAGTAAGCTTTTTGTGGCATAAGCCATTTCTGAGATATCCGTTATTAATGGTTCAAATTGTTTATTATTACTAAGTCCTGTCACCATTTCGTTGTTTCGCGCGATTGCATGGAAACAGTATGGAATTTGAAGGCCAGCATATAACATCTAGTTCTTAAGCATTTGACTATCGCTGTTTTCTTTTTATATATAACGAAGTGTGTAATGTAAAATATATATTTCGATTAAACTGTAGTGGATAGAAAAATAAGCGTAAGATAGAATGGTTTGTTATACCCACTAATAAAGAAAGTGAAATAGTGAAGGTCGTGTGAATGTATCACATCAGATTTTTTAATTATGCCCTTTAAAGCCATATACACGGCCTTTTTTATAAAAATGATTTTTTTACGGAAATTCAAAACATACATTCGCAGTGAAATCTCGATATCGAATTGGGTGGAATGCAATACTTCGTCAACCTGCTAGGTACGAAAAAGTAAACATGCGATTTTTGTCTTCAGGGACCTCAAAAGATGTATTTCAGGTGAACTATTGAAATCGAATTTTTAGGTGGATTGCATGGAATACTTTCTCTACTATTAGGTAAAATTAGCACAAGTGAAGAATTTCTTGTGTTTTAATCTAAATAATTATCCTATCGTAACCCAAGCAAATTATATAAGATTGAATTTTAATATATAATTCTGCTTTCCTTATCCTAGAGGACTTAACTATCAATGGCAGATGCTTCAAAGCTGCTCCTAAAATACCTGTTTAAGAAGGCGTATTGTTCTGTAAATAAGTATATTAATTTCGTACTCCATATGGAGGTATAAGCTTTGTAAGTACAGGGTGATTTATGAAAAACTGACACATTTATTTCTTTGATTGTTCTTCCAAAATGAGTTATGCTAGTGACAACTTATTATACCTGAAATACAGAGGAGTTTTGAGAGATTATTTACCTCTTTAGCAAATGTTGAAAATGTCCTCCATCTTGCATAAGGCACAAGTCAACACGTCGTTCTATGTTCCTGGCCACTCGTTGGAGGACTCTGTTATCAATAGCTTGAATCTCCTGTTTAATATTGCGCTTCAGATAGTCCAATGTCTGGGGACGTGTGGCATAAACCCCGTATTTTAACTAACCCCATAGAAAGAAGTCCAGCGATGTCAAATCCGGAGATCTCGGTGGCCACAGGTTCTTGGAAATAATCCATCGTCAAAGAAACTTGCATTGGATTTGATGTATGGCATGCAACCCGTCCTGCTGAAAATATTCTTGACTCAGCTCTACATCGAATAGTTTCTCAGCAAACTCCATGAAAATCCGTCTGCAGTGTTCACGTTGTTTTAAAGAAAATTGGTCCCACTATTCTCTGTGCGGATATTGCGCACCAAACTCCGATTTTAACGGGTGCATAGGTGCTTCATGAATAACATGTGGATTTTCGTTGGTCCAATAGCGAGATTTATTTGAGTTCACATAGCCGGATGGATAGAACCATGCTTCATCTGTGAACCAAGTGATGGACAATATGGCAGGATGTTGCACAATGAGCGACTGAAACCAACGACAATAATTCAGTCGTCTATCCTTATCTGGTTCCTAGAACTGATGGACAACCGTAATCCTATACGACTTTAGGCCTGCACTTTTCGCAGCTCTCTGACACATTGAGTAGCTCTACCCTGTCCCTTGCAACAAACGTCTTAATGATTTTTGGGTGACCGATCCAGTCGTGCTCTTACGTCAACAACAACCGTGGGAAGCATAGATGAACGCGTTTTGCCTTCTTCACTTACCAGAGATCCAGTTGTTTCCAATTTGTTTACCAGTCCCAGTATTGTGTTTCTTTGGGGGAGATTCCGAACACCAAATTCTCTCTGGTATACCCTTTGAGTAGCTGTAATTGCTTTACAAGGAATAGTCGTTCATTTAATGTGTTTTCCATTTTCAGGTTGACTAGAACAAAATCTCAAAAACAGTCGCCGACAATAAAACTAACAATTACGAATAAAACATGAACATGTGCGCATCTAGTGACAGGTAATCGAAACTCCAGAGCATTATGCTTAATTTGGTGGTAAAATTGGGGCATTGAGTGAATTTCGAACAGAATAATTAAAGAAAGAAGTGTGCCAGTTCTTCATAAATCACCCTGTATATAATAAAAATACATCTGTATGTAAACCTGTGTTAGATAATATATACTATTATTTATATATGTAATAGAAAATGTAAATTGTAAGTGACAATTTTAATTTTTAAGTCTTCAAGCTAGAGCATGAGATGTAAAAAGTCTTTCACTCACTTATTGACTCGCTCACGCTAGGCGTTGCTTCATTACCTCATCAATTCCCATGACTGTCTTCTGTTCCCAAATGTATTTGTTTAATTGCTTCAGTCCATCCAGTAGCGCTCGAATCGCCATCTCTATACCTATCCTGCCCTCATACAATGTCCTTGATATTCTATTATCAGGTATATCACGCCATATCAGTAGTTAATTTGTATGAAGAGTACGAACAAATACACACAGGAATTCTCATTTAATGAAAAGTTGCGAAGGATAATAATTGACTAAATCGTTATAAAGCTGTGTAATGGTTATAAAGAATATGCAAATCTCTGGGATTAATGATGAGATTCGCGTTTTATTTTGCTACCGACCAAAGAATAATGATTGAAGATGATTAAGACCTGTCTTAGACTATGAGGAAACTTCAGGAAGCTTATACTGACGCTCACCAATGCATTCTTTTTGGAAAATATGATAACCTGATAATGGGGGAAAAACATGGTGAACATTTTATATTTGATGGAATATTGGAGACAAATGAGGTAAGTAATGAGGAATTGCTCTTGCTCTGAGTTCGATTCCTACGGCCGACCACTCTATCCTGGGTTTTTCGTGGATTTCCCTGATAGGTGAATTTCCTTTCTCTCATTTCCTATCATTTCGCTTCGCCATTCATGTTTTAGGTAGACTTAGGGGCTGTTCAGTGTCGGCAGGTGGCACAGATGCTAGATCGTTGGAAAGTTCTCGGCCCAGTCAGATGGTAACTTTCTCTTCGCCAGCGGTGGATTGAGTTCTCCTCGGTTCCGCCAGAGGGAGGAGCAGCCCATCGTGTGACCTGGCCATCAAGCTTGGAATCTCTACGCGTCTCTGTCGGCCGGCCTATCTGCGGCCTACAGGCTCCTACTGTTCTTTCACCTCTACCGTTTCTCCTGAGAAGGATAAGAACAAAATATCCACATTGGGTCGAGGTGGGAGGTGTTCTCTTCGTTACTCTTCGGAGCCAGGATGTAATACTTAATAGGATAAATAAATGGGCATAACAAGGACATTGAATTCAGTATTGTGGGGCATAGAAGACCAGAATAAAGAAAAAATCTGATGTGTTACACTCACATGACTTTCTCTACTCTTGTACAAACTATTTTACAAAGTTTATTCTCCATATGCTTCATGTTAATCGAGATATCGAGATGTTAATCTTATTGCTAATTTTCTTGTACGATCTCTTTGCATTACCAGGACCAAAAAATGAATAACGAATTTCCATTTGAGAAAAAGTATAAGTATTGGAAAATTTAAGGGAATAACAAGCAATATCTCGAAAATGGTTCACTCAACAACAAAAAATGTATGACATAAATTGTGTATTTTAACGCGATCTACATTTTTTGTGTAGTACAATTTTGTCTATGTCTTATGATTTACCAGTTATGCAAAAGTCGTTCACAATGAAGAATAGTTTTGGAGACATTCCCAGAAAATTCGAGATATATGTTGTATTTGTCATGAAAATATCTTAAACATATGATATTTTAATCAAAATCGTTAGAGCCATTTTTGAGAAAATTAAAATTTTCGAAAAATGTTCCATGTAAAGGGTAGTCTGGGGTGGGGGGATTTTCTGAAAACCTTCGTGTCGTATCTCTGGAAGATACTGAACATAAAACCAAGTTTGGTGTTTATCCGACTGTTCGTTTCTGAGTTATGCTGTTCACAGACACACACACAGACACACATACACAGACACACACGCGGACATGTTTCCAAAAATGCTTCTTTCGGATTCAGGGAGTCTCAAAACATATATTTCCGGTGAATCTCGGTATCGAATTTTTCGGTGGAATATAATACTTCCCCTACTTACTATACGTAGTAGAGAAAATAAAAAATACTTGAAAATTTGGTAGAGACGTCGATCTGTATGGTGTAAAAATATCGATGCCAAGGAAAGGTTAAACGAAAACTAACCACCATATTGTATGTTAGGGATTAAGTGCAAACATTTAATGTGTTTTGGAAGTCTATCCAAACTAATGTGTTTATATGTATATATAAAACTGAAATTTGTTGAACATTACTATATTTGGCATCTAGCTTTCCCGCATATTCTGAAGTAAGTCTCACCCCGTTATACAGGTAAGTGTATGTTGCTTCCTATCCGCTTCGACTCTAACAATCCCTTGCGGAAATATGCTGTTTATTTTAACATGTTGTTAAGTGATGTTGATAACAAGCACGACAATATTTGGAGCTGTAGTAGTCTTTATCTTTTGTAGCGTGAAATATCGAATACATTTATAAGGAAAGGCTTCACACAAAGAATAAATAGTGGTCGAACGCGCCGAAGTAATAGCTTTTACAGCGGACGTCAGAATGTAAATGAACCGAGACGCGGTCATTATAACAGCTGTCTATTTGTCTTGAGAATATCAAGGATAAAAACGAGGGAGATATTTAAATAGGAAAGAATAATATATCCTTCGTCACGCAAAGCCATTCACTGGAACGGCATTATGCTAGGAAAATGACATATGGTTCAGTGTTTGTTATTTACGTTCGTGAATTGTAATCTCCAAATGCTACCTGTCTGTCTAAAGGAAATAATCGCATAGCATTATGTTGCAATATAGTATGTTTGGACCGTAAATGGTATCTATAATTTAAATAATCCCTTGTAATTCAATAATTAGGGTATTTGACATCCATTTATAACTTACATTTTAATAGCAAAATTGTATATCCCGCTAAATAAAAGGTATTGTGAATAACAATGAATCATTTCACTGAACTCAAAGAATTTGTGCCAGGAAACCAAAAGCATCACATGATCAAAATATGTATGAACACATTACCAAACTTTGTGAATATCGGGGGAAAATGGGCATCTGCCTTAATAAAAACTCATATCCTATAATTTCAAAATTTATTTCATGTTTTGTATTTCGAGGGTGCACTTCTTTATGTGCAGGATGGTAATAATCTAAAATATTCTTTTTCTTTACGTTTTGATTTTATTAGGACTCTCTGTCTTTCAAAATGATGCAAACAATTGAAGCTTTCATCCGATTCTTCTGAAACATTTCATGAACATTTCAAAATCTGAATCTATCATACCATTAAACCCGTCCGATGAATTTTCTGTTTTTGGATAATTTTAAGTTACTGATTCATAAACCTACAAGAACATAAATAAAACAGAAATTTTCAGTGATAGCTCTCAAAGCTTTTAATGCTTTTTACTTTCTCTACTACGTATAGTAAGTAGGGGAAGTATTGTATTCCACTCAAAATTTCGATACCGAGATTTCACCGGAAATATATGTTTTAGACCCCCTGAATACAAAAAAAAGCATTTTTGGAAACATGTCCGTGTGTGTGTCTGTGTGTCTGTGTGTCTGTGTGTGTCTGTGAACAGCATAACTCAAAAACGAACATTCGGATAAACACCAAACTTGGTATTTAGGTTTAGTATCTTCCATAGATGCGACACGAAGGTTTTCAAGCAAATCCCTCCACCCCAGATTACCCTTTACATGGACATTTTTCGAAAACTTTTATTTTATCAAAAATGGTTCTAACGATTTTGATTGAAATATCATATGTTTAAGATGTTGTCATGAAAAATGAAATGTATATCTTGAATTTTCTGGGAATGTCTCCAAAAATATTCTTCATTGTGAACGACTTTTGCATAACTGGTAAACCATAAGAGATAGACAAAATGTTACTACACACAAAATGTAGATCGTGTTAAAATACACAATTTATGTCATATACATTTCTTTTGTTGAGTGAACCGTTTTCGAGATATTGCTTGTTATTCCCTTAAATTTTCTAATACTTATACGTTTTCTCAAATTCGTTATTCATTTTGTCCTGGACATGCAAAGAGAATGGAATGCGCCACATAGCAACCAGCGTTAAAATATTTGACTATCGCTTAAAACCTACCATATTCCCCTTGCATCTACAAGAAAATTACCAATAAAATTGACATCTCGATATCTCCATTAACATGAAGCATACGGATAATAAGCGTTTGTAAAAATAGCTTGTACAAGAGTAGAGAAAGTCAGTGAGTGTAACACATCATATTTTTTCATTGTTTTCTCGTGAATTAAAGCTAGTTGAAAAAACAACCTTTTTTATGCTGTGATTAGAACAAATTACATAAACACTGAAAAGAAAAATTACTTTAAACGCTTTAGCTTAAGGAAGGTTTGCAAAGACCTTAAAAATTCAGTTTTGAACTACTTAAAAACATGACCTTATGTTTCAGATGTTGCTTTTTGATAGGATGGTTTTCTTCAAAATCTTTTAGATTGGAAAATCCAGCTATTAACTTTGTTATTCCAAGGTTTAAAATTATGAATAACTTCAGACACGTTTAATGAGGTACTCTACTATGAGAGTTACAATATTTTAGAGATCTTGAAGAATGTGAGTTAGTACAGATAAAATACACAAAGGTTCCTTACGCAAAGGTCCTAGGACCTCCTCAAAGAGATTGCAAAAAGAAATCATACTGAGAATCACCAAAATATTTGTTTTTATTCAATATTTTTATTGTTTGCACTTTTTTCCTTTTTTATGGATGTTAAAACTTATGTATGTGTATGTGTATATTTATATAACGATTTTTGGACTTATATGAACTAATTTCCTTGTTTCTGTGGAAGGAACCCGTTCCCGAACTTTAAAGGTATTTTAGAATCACCTTATTCGTCCGTTTTTCCGTCCATCCATACATCCAGAGAGAGAGAGAGAGAGAGAGAGAGAGAGTGTTTGCCAAATCAAGACTGGTGGTATTTTAGCTTCCACAATTTTATTTTATTTTACATAAATCCATTTCTAATAATTTTTATTTAAGGCAGTAATGTTGAGATAAGAATGAATATGTGTTAGTTTTCATTTCATGCCATAATTGTTGAGGTGCATCATTTTAGTATGAGCTATAATATCAGCAACAGTTCGTCAATAGCATTATATAAATGTATGGGCAAATTGTATCGAATTAGCCGTTTTAGTTCTGCTTATACCTTTAAAAATTATTAAAATACCATGCATATTTGATACAAACTACCTAACATTATAAGCTCTTAACTTATTTAAACAAACAGCTAACTTGCGGGGTAGCTTAGGGGTAGAGATTGGTATTCAGGGGGTCCTGGTTTCAGCCCGTAGGCTATGCTGAACAAGAGTTTTCCTAGTCGCTAGGCAAATACTGAGATGAACATACGCCACTTTCTTGGACATAAAGGATTTAATTGCTCATCATTTCCTCTCATTCCAACTCTTTCTTGCGAGTTAAAGGGCCAGGCGCGATAAAAGTGGTGTGCGGCATATAGCTGACGTCTGAGCCCAAACCTGTCCACATGGATGGGAGAGGGGCGCTTGTAAGAACCTACGTCCGAACTTCTACGTGCTGGCAGAGGTAGGAACTGAGGGAGGATTGGCGTCAAGATGTTACATCTGGAAACTTTAGGAACCTCCTTGCGTTTTGTCCTTTTGTCATCAATCTGGCAGCCCTCTATACTCCCTCACCCCATCCCTTCCTACTGGAATTTAGATAGGTGCGATAGGCCAACTGCTGAAATCCTCACTCGTTCCCACCTTTACCTAAGCAACTGTTAAAAGCCAAATGTAGTGAACTTCGTAAAGTTAGTTTATTTTAAAATACGAGTATGTTTTCCTCTCTTAGATAGGAATATCTGAATAATAATTAGGCCATCCGGGTGTATTTAAATTGAAGCTTTTATTTCAAAATCATATGTGATTGTAGCTTATATTATAAAGCAATTTATGTACACGCGCGTTATTATTATTTCTCTTCTACAGAATGAAGGGTGGTCCTAGCTGCAACCATTTTATGAATCACACAGTGTTATTTGCTTACCACGAACATAGCATGTAAGGGGGTGTATAAATTATGAAATCACTAGGAAAAATCTATCTTAAGATTAGAATTTGTATTAATTAGCTAGTATTAGGGCATTATTTATTGCCAAGAGTTTCTTTCAATCAGCCTGCTTTGCCGCAGGTCAAAGGAGAAAGTTACTGTAATCTATCCAAAAATTCGGTATCACGATTTCACCAGAGAGAAAGAAACGAGTTGACAACTACAAATAGAGCAGCAAAGAACAGTAACACTCAAACACGAAAAGTCAACTTCTTATTTAAACCCTATAAATTTTAAAGATGCAACGCAAATATATTTATAAAATTTCTCCAGAAGGGCTTATAAAGGGTTTGATTAAAACGCATGTTTAAGATGTAGCCCTTGAATTATCTATAAACAGTCCTTTGAAGTCTCTTTAATTGAATCTTATACAACTTGAAAACAACAGTACATGTGCAAACACTAAATATAGGAAAAATTAAGAGCTCTGCAAATTATATACAGTAAACATCAAACACCTGCTCCTTTGTGCATGTTTTGAATACTCCAAAGCTGAAGTTTACTTTGGTGCAATATCTATGTAACACATTTGAAAAACCATACCTTTCTTTCTTTCTAATATAAACTTGTAATGTCTCAATGTGCAATTAAGACCATTTCTAATCAGATACTTACTACGATGAGCGTAAAGTTGGTATAAAAGAACTGGTTGTAAAGTGTCTTTCAATAAGAGTGTCCTATCTTTAACATGTGATAGCTGCCGTTGTTATTGAGTTACAGCAGTCATTTTTTTTCATGTGGTTACAGTTGATATTCAAAAATAGCCATGGAACGTTACAGCATTCAGCTACGTGTAGAAATTGTGAAATTTATTATCAAAATGGATCATCTGATCGCCAAACCTTCCGTGTATTGCGGAAGTTTACGGTGTGCATAATCGTCCCTGCGAGAGAACGATTCGGCGTTTGATCGATAAATTTGAAAGAAGTAGTTCTGTCAGAGATCAAAGAACGCCTGTACGGAATCGACGTAAGCGCTCCAACGAAAACATAGGCGCCGTTCGTGACAGTGTACGCGAGAACGGAAACAAATCAATTGCTCGTCGAGCGCAAGAATTGGGGCTTTCGCCGTCCACAACTTGGCGAATTCTGCATCTGGACTTGAAGTTTCGCATTTCCAAAATGGTGTTAACTCAAGAACTAAAGCGCAAGGACCATGGGTTGCGCCGTGTATTCGCTGACTGGGCTATGGAGCAATTGGAAGCTGACCCGGATTTTTGTCGAAAAATCATTTTCAGCGACGAAGCCCTCTTTTCGATGGGTGTTGTGTTAACAAACAACATTGCTGGCTATTGGAGCAATCACAATCCAATGCAGATTCAAGAATGACCACTTCATCCCCAAAAAGTTACTGTGTGGTGTGGATTTTGGTATGGTGGAATCATTGGTCCATATTTTTTCCAAGATGAAGATGGAGAAGCTTTGTCAATGGAGAATGATGCCGGGCTCTTATAAGGGACTATTTTTAGCCTCAATTGGATGGTATGGATCTCAGAAATATCTGGTTCCAGCAACATGATGACACAAGTCATACTACTCTCGAAACAATCGATATTTTGAAGGAGAAGTTCAGAGGTTTCATCATTTCCCGTGGTGGTGATGTTAACTGGCCTCCGAGGTCATGTGATTTAACGCCATTAGATTACTTCTTGTTGGGGTTATGTTAAATCTCGAGTTTATGTCAACAAGCCAGAAACAGTAAATGATCTTATGAATAACATCACGCGTGTTATACGTGAAGTTGGACCTAATTTACGTTCTTCTGTCATTGAAAATTGGGTCATCCGTATACGCGCAACCCAACGAAGTCGCGGCGGTCACTTAACTGATGTTCTCTTCCACACGTAATGACATTGTGTTCCAAAATAAAAAAAATAAACCTCTATAATTTATAGAACGTGTTTTATTTAAGTTCAAAGATAGGACACTCTTGTTGAAGACCCTATATATGATTATTTATAGGGAATATTATGTGAACGGGTAGGAAAGTCATATGGCTAATAACGCATCAGTTTCCTCATTTATAGTTCGTTTTACCGAATTTTGTTCTGGACATGGCTGTTCAGAAGGAACCATTAAAACTTGCGCTTAGCATGACGTATTCTATTGGCTACGAAAGCTTCAGCTTTGAAGTAATTACAAAAAAACAAATCCTTGTTCATTACATGCAAATAAATTTTCTTTAATAGTTCCTCGTTTAGGGTTTCATTACCTACCGACACTAAAGCATCCTCGCTAGCGTCAAAAAGAAAACTCTATGTAATTATTGTAATTATTATAGTGTAGTGAAAATTGCCTGATAGCTTTTTACTGTATCCCTTTTCGCTGCACTCTGCACGCCACTTAGGTGCCAAACGCGCTGCTTCTCCGCTTTTCACTGCGACTATCGTTTTTTAAGGGCAGGAAGGTTTAACTGTTGGACTGTATATGGCAGTAAAATAAATGCTTTGAAATTCCAACTGATGTTCCAGCAGTAAGTTGCATTACATGACAATTTCGTTTACTCTTATTTTTAAATTACCATTAATAATTAGGTTTGCAGAGATAGCGAAAGCAGTGGTTGGGGATGATGACCAAATAAGCTCAAGAGTCTGGTTGTTTTGGGAAAATCTGTGGATAAAGCCTTACTAAGAAACTCGCCCAATTAAGATTCGAAATGGGGTACTCCAGGTTGGAAGACTCCCAGTCCATGAAGCTGGCTCGATATCTCCAACTTGTCTGAAGTATTTTGCGGATCTGTTCTTTATTTAGGTACCACATTAATGTGTGGTTTCAGTAAAACACACATTTGGAGCAGCTTGAAGATGATACAATCCACAAATAGAGCAGCTTACTTAAAAACAAACATTTAGGAGGGGAAGATAAAAATGTTAGATTTTCTGGTACTGTTGGACGCAGCATTGCTAAACTATTGCTATACAGAACTGTACAACTCGCCAGGAATTAGAGTGCGCGTTCATGGCCATTTACAAATCGTTATTCTGGAACATCACAGGTTGTGGCCGTCCGTTGCGTTGTCGACTGATGACAGGCAAGCTGCTGACGGGTTGTCTCCAGTCTGTCATAGTCGATGCGCGTGCTTTACCTACCTGTTATGAATATATGGCTGCGGTAACTTGAGCGGAAGGCCCCGGGTTCAAATTTGTGGCAGTATTTTATATCACAACACTGTGAATGCCAGAGTGATTGTAGTGTAAATTAACATTATTGTATGACAATGATTTGAGATGTTTGTTAATTATAAGTATTGTTAGGAAATAAGTTTACACGGCCTCACTGAAACTGACAATAGGAGCGGATAACAATGAGCGAGGGGGTGAGTTGTTTATTAATTAGAAGAGACAAACAAATGACGTCAAAGTAGCGTGCTTTTCTTTAGAAATGGAGGGAATATTTTCCCTAGAGCATATGTGTTCGCAATTGTGATTGGATATAAAAATATACGCTAATGTTGGCGCGCTTTATTAACCAATAGCAGCTCGATTATAATATTTAGGCATATCGGGGTGAGGGAGTATAAAAAGCTAAAGCCAGAGACGGGTAACGTTCAGTCCAACAGAATCATTCAGAAGTTAAACGTCGCTCAGTTCAACAGAATCATTCAGAAGTTAAACGTCGCTCAGTCCAACAGAATCATTCAGAAGTTAAACGTCGCTCAGTCCAACAGAATCATTCAGAAGTTAAACGTCGCTCAGTCCAACGGAATCATTCAGAAGTTAAACGTCGCTCAGTCCAACGGAATCATTCAGAAGTTAAACGTCGCTCAGTCCAACAGAATCATTCAGAAGTTAAACGTCGCGCAGTCCTACAAAATCTCTCGCGTCGTAAAGTTAGTTAAAAGATGTGAAATACGCAAATTAATAAGTGCGGCAAATAAGTGATTATAGTTACATTCTAAAATATAACAGTTTCAGTCGGGCGTGTTTCAAGAGTAATTATGTGAAATGAATAACATGTGACGGCAATAAAAGTGTAAAAACAAATTCTTTTATAAGTGTTATCTTTCAGTAACAAATCCTTTCCGTTTACACACCCTGTTTAAGAGATTTGCTCGACTGAGTAATAAAATAGCTAGCCGGAGCACAATGAACCCAAAATGCAAAATAATAAAACAATAACAGGCGCTCAACAATAAGATAACACGACGCAACCGCGACAAATTCCAATTTGACCGAAAGTTTTGTATTTTTACGGTTTACCTCGGTTGCTAGACAAATGCTGATCCGCAAATTTTTTTATCTTCCCTCTCATCACTACATTTCTATTCCTACTTTCTCACCGCCATACGACACATTGGGCTGATCACCCATCCTGGATGTGCTATGATCCAGAGCCTGCTTGCTCCTCGACAGGCTACTGGCCCAAGCATTGAGTTATCAGTCCTTGGAGGTATAAGTCCTACAAAGGAGGGTAATAGTTAAAGAGAAGCAAAAGAGACGAGAGAGAGAGAGAGAGAGAGAGAGAGAGAGAAAGAGCAAAAATGAATTTGTTCTACGTGGAAGAAATACCTCTTACGATTTTTGTATCGGAAGGATATATAAGTGCATACATGTTTCCTTTGCGAATAAAGAAATAGAACTAGCAGAATTAGTAATACAATAATAAAAAACGTAAACTTGTAAAACGCATGCATTGGAGAATGTTGGCATGTTTACCTTTACAACACTGTCAATATTCACACTAATGAGTCCGAAGAAGATGATGTCTGCGGATAGTTCGCCACATTTGGAATCTGTATAGGAGCCATCTCCGGGAAAGAAACCAGGAGTAATACCATTTGCAGATCGAGCGGGATGGTTCAGGCGGTAACGGGAGCTCCCGGGATCGATCCCCGGCGACCTGCCATTCTGGTCCAGGGTGTATAGTGGTTTACCCAGGTCCACAGGCGAATGCTGCGGTCATTCATCTTCTGCCACAACTTCCCCCTCTCATTTCCTGTACCCATCATCTCAGGACTGTAGGACCAGGCGACGGTTGCGGCTGGGCAGTGGCCTGTGCTGTATAAACTTTTCTTCCCTGGTGTCGCTGCGGTACCCCTCAGTTAGGCCTCTCCTTCTAGTGAGCTCCGCCCCGGGGACCGTGGAGGTTGGTGGCTTATGGGCAGAGACCGAACGGCATCGGATGCATTCTATCTGGAAACTTTAGGGACCCCGTTCATGCTTGCGCACGCGGGTATCCGGCTTTGGTCGCCCTTCAGGTCTCCCCCCTACCTCCCTCCCAGGAGTCACGTTGGAAGCAAAAAGGGCCATTATGGTCTACTTGCGGTGCCGGGGACCCTCTGTGCTAAGTACATTATTTGCAGAGACGGTCGAAGTAGTTAATTGGTTAGTTTCTGGTGCTTCTAAACATCAAAAAACAACGCTTGATCATACATTTTGTTATAAAGTAACTGTATAGACGTAATCGCAATAGGATACTTCACCCAAAGTAAAACGAGGCTCTCTCAGTTTTTGCTTAGTTATATCCTCATGACAGTATCCATATTATCGGTCAAAATCACATAAGTGGTGGCCCTGGAATGGAAAGCAATGAATGTAAATATTTATTTTGGCATTCTAAACCTATTTCATAACAAATATGTGGAATTTTTATCTGTCCCTCCCGAATGTTCGTTTGTTCCCGATACCTATATCGCGTTTTCTTGTTTGTTTGCCATCGTTATTAAGGCAAGCTTAGAAGAGCCATCTATTCGAGATCGCAGGAGAAAGTAGACTGAGAGAGATAATTCTGTTAAATCAGCACCACATCTAATATCAATAGAAACAAGACTACAAAACTTTTATTGGCCATTAGACGGAACGCTGGAGTTAACTCCAAAGATTGCAGAGTGAAGATGTTTGTTGATTGATGGTCATTTTCATCTCTCCTGCGGCCATAAACTATCTGTAGTGTGTAACTCAGCGGGCTACAACTGTCTTGAAAATGGGTCAGGTAGGTATTATTATCACCATCATCATTACTATCCTCGCCATGAGTGAACCTAGATGCTCTTAGTATCAGCACATTAGGGAAATGTGATTAAAAGAGCCAGAAATACATTGGTGAAATAACTGCTATTGTGGTAAAATCAAAGGTATCAAAAGTCCATCACCGCCGACTGCGGGAGAGTGTCTCTTGCCAGAGGCAGAGGTACCGAGTTCGAATCTCGGTTGGGATGAGTTATCTCATTTGATTTATTTTCTAGATTTTTCGCATCCTCATTAGACGCATATAGGGTAACTTTAAGCTAATCTGAGGTTTATTTCACCTATTTCATTTACCGCGTCTGGAGACCTCAGTCGTAAAACCAGACATTGAACACTCAAAAAATGTAGTAAAGAGGAATTTATATCATGGATAACACTGTCAACAATTAAATATTAATACCTCTTCTAATAAAATTTAAATTATTGTCTTCAGGAAGAAGTAAAAGAATTTATATAATGCACTAAAATAAGTTATTTATGTTTGATTCATTCTTTGATAATTTAAATACATTAGGCATAAAACTACAATACTTAACATAAAGTGTTATACAATAAAAGTTCATTAAAATATAATCAAAATAGAGATTCGGTTAACGCTTTATAGCAGAATCATTTCTGTGGTTTCTTAATTGGGTATTAAGAAGGAATCAAGAAAAATACAAATATAAGATGATATATTCAAGATATATTGTACTCACGGAATACAGAAACATTGTATAAACTACGTACATTTTATTAACTGAACTAGAGAACAGAAAACCAAAATGCAACTGAAAAGAAAGTATGCATAGAATGAATAGGACATATTTGCTAATAAATTATTGACTGCCTCTGCTGTCGAGATATCAGTGCTCTGGCTTCTTAACCCAGAAGACCCGCGTTTTCCCGAGGCAGAGAATTTTTCTTTACCAGAATCATTCTCTATCTCCCAAACGTCTACAAATATGAATATGCGAGTTTATAAATGCGAGAATATGAATATGTTTAGTAGTTAAAAACTGATAAAATAAACGTTACGCAACCCTATAGTTCAGCTAGCAATAACCCCATGAGTTGTTTTTTCAGTCAAAGCTTCCGATATGACCTAAAGAAGTTAAAGGGGCTATACAAATGGAACAATACAAAAAATATTATCTGTTACATTCACATAGCTTTTCTACCTACTATCCTTTATTTTGATACTACTACTCTTACAAAAGCTTATTTTTCTGTCTACTTCATGTTGATCGAGATAAATATTTGCAGAAATAGCTTCATTACAACTTCGTTGAAGCTACAAAGGCAATAGAAGAAATGGAATCGATAGTCAGATGTTTCAAAGCTGTTTGCAGATCTGCTATTTTTCTATTGCTCACGAGAAGCAATTGAACAACGACAGTACTTTAAATAAATTCCAAAAGTATTCAAAATTCAACCAATAACAAAGGTTATCTCAGCCTACCTCTGAGGTGTGGGGGTAGCGTGTCTACCTTACGTTCAAGAGGTCCCAAGTTCGAATCTTGGTTAGGGTGAGTTACACGGATAAGGTATCTTCGGGGTTTTCCCTTATCCTGAGAAGACAGATTTCGGAAATTTTAGGCTCTATGGACCCCGAGCTCATTTGAGCATCATTTCACCCATTTCATTCATTTATTGTCCGATATGATCTGCTAGGTTAAATGACGACAAACTTTAAAAAAACAAAGATTATTTCAGAAATGGCTAAAGTCGTCCACCGTGGACTAGTGGTACCGTGCTAGCCTCTAGTTCCCAAGGTCGCGGGTTCAAACCCGGCGGAGGGCGATGGATTTTTTCGGGCGTAAAAATTCTTAGCATGGCGTCCTTCGGAAGGGAAGTAAAGCCGGTGGTCCCGTGTCGTAGATTTACGGCACGTAAAAGAACCTCAAGCCTTATAAAGGGGCTTCGAGCAAAATTACCGGTCTTTCACGCCCAATATGGAATGGGACGCTAAGAACCATAGTAGTTAAAGAGCGCCCATAAATAAATAAAGCTCAAACTCAGAATTGGCTAAGACCACAGAAAAAAATATTTGAAATAAATAATGTTTTTAAAGAAATCCACATTTTTTATGTTTTAAGTTTTTGTATATATCTCTTATGGTTTACCAAATAAACAAAATTATACAATATTCCTTGTGACTGAAGCGGGCTTCATAAGCTATTCCCAGAAAATTCAAGATATACATTTTATTTGTCATGTAAATATTTTAAACATATGGTATTTTAATCAAAATAGTTAGAAATATTTTTGAGAAAATCGAAAATTTGAAAAAAAGTTTGTATTTAAAGGGTAACTTAGGTTGAGAGATTTTCTGAAAAAGCTTCGTGTTGTATTTTTGGAAGATACTGAACCTAAATACCAAGTTTGATATTTATCGGATATTTCGTTCTTGAGGTATGCTGTTCATAGACAGACAGACAGACAGATACACACAGACACTGTCAACACTCATACTCGAATCTTTTCTAAAAATGCTTTTATTATTCATGGAGCTTCAAAACATGTATTTTCGGTGAAATCTCGATAGCGATATTTTTGGGCGGAATGAAATAACTTATGTACCTACTATGTATACATGGTAGAAAAGGTAAACTATACTAGAATAGCAACCAAAAGGAGAGAAGGAGTTTTGGATAAGTTCCAAAAAAACTGGACAGATCAATGACAAACTTAATGCCAGTTGGTGGTTATCATCAACGTGGTCCTGATCAGTCATTGGAACATTGGAGCATTTAAGCGAGGACGAAAGGAAATTAAGTTGAACTGTTATTGGACTTAGCGCAGTGAGGTCGCAGTTCACAAGCCACCCATCCCTCGTACTGTCTGTTGGCGTTTGCAGAGAGGACTCATCGGACCGTGTTTATTTGCCCGTCAGTGACTCGTGACTCCTGTTGTTTACATTACGTTAACAATGGTTTGAGTGTGGATAATTTGAAGCCAACTGCTTAAGAATTCCTATATGCCTGGTCCTGACAAAACTATCCCCAGATTAGATATAATTTTCACTGCAATAAAAGTTAGCTTTAAAGCATTTTTATGTAATTGCACATTGTTATGATCACTTATATTTATTTCAACGCCCTTCTTAATGTAAATGTGACAAGAACTAGTATATTTTGTACCTTACAACGAATGTAAAGCTCATCGGTTGTAGTATTCTGAGACAACTTGTTTGTATAGATGACTTGAGTTTTGCCTCCAATAATAATCTGTCATATATATATATATATATATATATATATATATATCTTATTGCTAATTTTCTTGTAGATGCAAGGAGAACTGCTAGGCTTTAAGCGATAGTCAAATGTTTTAAGAGCTATTTGCTATGTGGAGTATTCCATTCTCTTTGCATTACCAGGACAAAAAAAATGAATAACGAATTCCCATTTGAGAAAAAGTATAAGTATTGGAAAATTTAAGGGAATGACAAGCAATATCTCGAAAATGGTTCACTCAACAAAAAAATGTATATGACATAAATTGTGTATGTTAACGCGATCTACATTTTTTGTGTAGTAAAATGTTGTCTATCTCTTATGATTTACCAGTTATGCAAAAGTCGTTCACAATGAAGAATACTTTTGGAGACATTCCCAGAAAATTCGAGATATACATTTTATTTGTCATGAAAATATGATATTTTAATCAAAATCGTTAGAGCCATTTTTGAGAAAATTAAAATTTTCGAAAAATGTTTCATGTAAAGGGTAATCTGGTGTGGGGGGATTTTCTTGAAATCCTTCGTGTCGCATCTCTGGAAGATACTGAACCTAAATACCAAGTTTGGTGTTTATCCGACTGTTCGTTTCTGAGTTATGCTGTTCACAGACACACACACACACACGGACATGTTTCCAAAAATGCTATTGTTGGATTCAGGGAGTCTCAAAACGTGTATTTCCGGTGAAATCTCGGTATCGAATTTTTGGGTGGAATGCAATACTTCCCCTACTTACTATACGTAGTAGAGAAAGTAACAAACCGTAACATCCCTAACGTACCATTAGCTCCTAACCTTAAATTCGAAGGGAGTCTTGATACTTAGTACTGGTTACAATACTGATGTTGAAATATGCTCTTTATTCGATATTTCCCTTATATATGCACATACATATAAAATAATTGATAGCACTATGTACGAATGTGATGCCTTTTTGACTTATACCCCTAAATAATTAATTGTATTTAACTACATAGATACTGGATTCATGTAATCATCATAAATACTGTTACTGTTATAAACTGTTACTGTATCAATACAAAACTGTATAGATAGCATAAATGAATATCCCTTACTGGAGATTTGTGCATTACAATTGCACATTTCAGAAATAAGAGAAGTCTCTTGCTGTTGAGAATATTTTATGTAAATAACGTGTGTGAATCACCATCACATTTTGGTAATACAAACACTGGAAAGGCCTGTTAATAAGACTAACTTTATTATGTAAACAAAAGCCGAAGGAAAAGATTGCGTATGGGATCATGACGCTATTTTTCTCATCTCTAATTGCGACTAAACACTTTAACACATTTTTATAATTAAGAGGAAGCAGGGATGCACTATGTTTGATAGTTTGCAGCTGTGTTGAATAAGTATAAAAATTGGTGAACACACAGTTTGCTAAGACTTGAAAAAATTATGTTGGAGAATTTAAACGATTTTATGTTAAAATCGTTTAAATCGACAGCTTGCCACCTAGCTCTTACAGTCCTAAATTCGTGTAACAATTCGTTTCCAGCCACAGCCTCTTCAAAGCTTCCACTGACTCAATAACTTTCTCCACCAGAGGGCAGGCAATTTGCTATAGTTACTCACCAACCATGATTACTGGGGCAGACATTGTATAGAAATTAGTAATTGCTACATTCATTTTGTAATACTGTTATGTATATTACATGGCCAACCTGAATAAAGCTCCCTATAGTAAAACAAATTGTAATCCCAAAGAGTTCAATACTGCACAGAATAAAAGTATTTGGAACACTAATATCGTTATAGCATATGGTTACTCTGTTTTTAGAAGCGTAGTTATTTGTGATACTAATATTTTAAAATCTATCTTTAAATAGAATGCATTATGAAGAAACGTTTGCGCCGAGTAGGTAATGTCTCTATCTAGCGGAGAAAGGCTAAAAGTAGTTAACATCATAATGTTTAACACGTTATGATATTTGTTAGCTGCAATTAGGCAATGCCTATTACTAGTTTTGGAAGCGGGTTTATGTAAAACACGAATTATATTATTTTATGAATTTAAGATACCAGCAAATGAAAATTCAAAACATGTTAACGTGAAATATTCGTTCTTTTAATTACTCAATGGGTGGATTACTCGTTTTAAATGTTTTAGAAGTAATTTTAAAACTAAATAACTTAAAATAAAATTAAAATAACCAATAAGAAAACAAATTCTGTAAAAATTATCAATTTTTCGAAGCAAGACAGACCAAGAACTTTATAAGACATATTTTTGGAAACAGGATTACTGGTTTACAATCAGCTCCCAATCACTTCCACCTTGCAGCAATTCTGAATTGTAAAATTTGTAATGGTGATGATGATGATGATGATGATGATGATACCAATGGCGGTGATGGAATTGGGATAGTGCCAGGCTGGTCAACTTAATGTAAAACTAATGACTTTCCAAGCACCCTCATTATGACTCCCTATCTACCTGCCTGCTGCGGTGTGTCAGCCATATTGTGTACACTGCTGTCTTTTGTTTCTGGAGGCGGACAGGTGTGGGAGGAACAAAGGGCACCTGATGCGGCTTCCACGCACTAAATATGATATTGCCTTCTGGAATATTTAAACTTCCCATCCATTCGGATCCGAAGAACGACTCTCAAATCATTATTGCCATTTATCTGATTTAAGAGCCTGGAAAAAAGAATTAAGTTGTATGATTAATGCATCCTTTCAAATAGTAGGTATTCCTTCAGAGGTGCTTACAAGAAATGATTTATACTTTCAGGTAAACAATGTACAAATTATGTCTGTATTTCACTTAGAAAATCAGAATTTCAAAGTCATTTCTTAGCACCCAATTTGATCGTAGTTTATGACCTAAATTAGAGGAAACATTCACCCAGAAATTCAACATCGAAATTTCTTTGGAAACACACAAAATATTCTGACTTAAAATAAAGAAAGGCCTTTAAAAATCTTGTATGTTTGAGACAGAGAGAGAGAGAGAGAGAGAGAGAGAGAGAGAGAGAGAGAAAGGGACATCTTAAACCAAAAGAGCAAAAGCCAGAGGAACACAATAAGTTGGGCATTTTCAGTGATGTAATGTGGAGATTTAGTGGAACTCTCAACATTTCACATGAAAAACTATTCTTTCTTGTTTACTAGTTAAGTATGCTACTAAAGATTTTATTTATAAAGTGCCATCTATGAATATGTGAAATATGTTTTATAAACTGATTGTGATATAAGCAGTTGAGTATTGTCTCCGACTCCTACATATAATAAATTTTTCATTGATTAATTCGAAACTATTTCTAGACAAATATGCATATTGAATAGCGTGAGGAGAATAGAATAATCAGCTTTATATGCATGAGTACGAAACATAAGAGATGGTGATGGGTAGAGAAAGCCATGTACATGTTATAACATCATATTCATCAGTTTTTCAAGCAATTCACCTTGTTTATATTTGAATATCTGATATATATTGAAGCTCTAGCATTGGAATTATTTATACTTTAATTATGCATCCGTTCATAAAAGGTAGATTACTTTTAGGAAGCATGCCTAACAAATATGATAACTTTACAAATGCATATTCTTAATAGCAAATGTAGTAAAACAAAACTATTATCTAAAATAATCCACAAGTAAATTTAATACATAGGAATATACAATGTACACTTGCCTAAACGATATACATTTTATAGGATTACAACAAACATTTAGTTTTAATAACATTTGCTTCTCCCCATTTGTTTGCTATTGTGCTTTTCATTATTATTTTCTGTTTTTTTGGTTACGCAGCTAAAAGCTACTATATTTTGAACTTCAGAGGAATATTTTAATTAACCTGTTTAGCAACAAAATAATTACTACTAAACGCTTTAAATAACAAACATTTTAGACTATAATTTGTACGATTTTTATTTCGACACTTGTCATTGGAATTAGTTTATGTAGACCATTGTCTTATACCTTCATCGTGGAGCTATCTGATGATGCCGCGATGATGGTGCGACAGTTTGAAGTAGGAAGGAGATGCCACCTTTTCCTATTGTCTCCAATATCTACTGTAGATTCTTCTGCCGGTTGCTCCAGAGGTAGAGCTATGAGTATTTTCCCTCAGGGTATGCATGGTTGTATTGCGAAAGACAACATCAGTTTAAATTGACTGAGAAGTTTATCGTGAATTAATATTGGAGTTCTGGAAGTGAGTTGAGGACCATTTGAAATGAAGAAATAGATTCTGAATTGTAGCACTCGAAACTATAACAATTGAATTATTATACCTGCTAACTTATGCAGGATCAATTTGAAATAACTGTTTCCGCAACAAAACAATCTAGACGCGTAACTCGCCGTGAGTCGCTAAAATGTTGACCGGCAGGATCCCTCGTGACAGCCGCGAAACCTTAATCACACAAGCGCGTCACTAAGCGCTTAAAATATCACACGAGTCCGTACGTACCAGGGAAAAACTAATGTGTGCACACGAGCATACACACGTACATATACCTACGGTATGTACGAGCGAATGTGTCTCTGATGCACGTCTATTTATTAATTTTGGCTCCACCTACATATTATTCCCCCACCAACGTAATTCAATCTTCAATTCTTACCTCTCTGACTTTGTTACTGACTGGGGCTGGCTGAATTGTCAGAAAAATAAGAGCCTTTTTCAGAATTTTGGTCTATGTGACTGTGCAAGCGTACTGAACTTAGCTCTAAACCCAGAAATCTAAAGCTAATGCGTTCGCTATTCTCGGCTGATACTAATGACTTTCGCTAACCTGACTCCTAATTACCCTCTTCTCGTGACAAATCTGTTCAACTCAAACTTGTTACGTTATACATGATTTAAAGTACAGAAATTATTTATTGCAATTATTTCTCTATCCGACTGTTATTTCTTTATTTAATGGTTTATATCTCCCCGTTCATAATTCCGACATGAATCGGTAACACAAAAAAATGATGTGTTACATTCACATGGCTTTCTCCGCTCTCGCTTATTAGTGAGTATACGAATTATTCTTACGAAAGTTTGTTTTCTTATATGCTTCATTTTAATGGAGATAAACATTTTCAGAAGTAATATATTACACATTTCGTTGTAGGTACAAACAGGAAATGATAGTCAAATGTTTAAGCACTGGAGGATTATACGTTGGCTTTAGAATTCTATACTCTTTCCATGATATTGCAAGAAACAGCTGAAAATCGACAGCACTTGAAGAGAATGACTAAGTATTGAACAATTCGAACCCATTAATAACGGATATTGTGTAAATGGTGTATTTTAAAAAGATCTACACTTCTTCTGTAGTATGTTTTCGTCTATCGCTTAACCAGTTATGCAAGATTATATAAATGTCGTTCCGAATGAAGAGGACTTCACAAGCTATTCCCCGAAAATTGAAGAGATACGTTTCATTTGTCGTGTAAACACATATCTTTAATATATGTTACTTTAATCCAATTTTTAGAGCAATTTTTCAGAAAATAAAAAATTCGTAAAATGTTCCAAGTAAAGGGTAGTTTGGCATGGGGAATTTTATTGATAATATTCATGTCTCATCTTTCGAAGGTACTGAACTTAAATATCAAGTTTAATATTTATCCAACATTTCGTTTTGAGTTAGACACAAACCCGAATACTTTTCCAAAAATTATTTTTTTATTTAGGAGGTTCAAAGCATGTATTTCCAACCAAGTCTCGGTATAGAATTTTTGGGTGAAATGCAATTTCTTCTCTGTGTATTATGTACATGATAGAGAAACTAAAAATGCAACCATTTCTGGCGAAAGCGTTTTCTATTTTGAAAATTAAGAGTGAAAATCTCGCGAAACATTTGTGAAGGCTTCATGAAGCACATTGATATTTTGACCAATTCTTCAATTCCTCTATTGCGGCAGACGAAGTGTGTATCACATGCTTTCCTTTGGCTCCTGATACGGAAACATTTATGTCAGAAATATTTGATTGGCAGACATGAATCAGGACGGCTATCACAAATGGTTCCTCATAGCTTAAACAACAACAGAAATTATGGTGAAAAGGTAGTGAATAATTTTATACTATTGTGATTTAAAAACAACAGGGGTTCTTACGTTATTCATTGAGCCAGTTAATTTCAATGGAGAAAGAAAGAAGAAAGTTATTTTACATTAGTTGCGTATTTCATAGAGGCAGTTTAGGAAAATAATGCCACAAATTGCAAACATTTCAGAACTATTATCTTGATATCTCTTTTGGCAAAGGCACTACTAACAGTACTGAATATGAATCTTCTTTTGCCGTTAAATTCATTACGTTGTCAAGTTATAGGCTCAGGATTTCCTTTTAATAATGATGGAGAAGTGTATAATGTCACAAGATGTAATTTGGTATAATGTAAATAAGTTGAATTGACCATAGATTGGCAGGTCTACATGATTTTCTTATGAGGGTGTGTGTCTTGTGTTGTATGTGTGTGTGTGTGTATGTGTGTGTGTATGTGTGTGTGTGTGTGTCAGTGAGAGAGAGAATTGTAACTTCTACTTTAGTTGCAACTAAATTGTGATCACATGCCGACCATACCAGATATTCTGTACGAAAGTTTTATGTACAATAAATTAATAATAAAATTAATGTTTTCAATTTATGCTTCCTTCCAACGTATTTCTTATCGAGAATTTCTTTTCATCCACTGTCCAAGATTAGTTATTTTCTTCTTTTACCCACTTTCTAAAACAACCTCCTTACTTTCTTTGTCCATTTTACACCGGTTATACTTAGTATTATTTTTCCTCCCTTCGTCTTAACATCCCAACTTCCATACTACACGCAAAGCACTAGTCTGCTTAGTTCTACCTTAAAATATGCATTTGCAGATAATTTTTGTTTTTGTAGCAAAACTTCCGTTCCCATTAAATCCCGTGATTTATTGAGAACAACTTGCTTGAATTTGCAATTCTCATCTTTGGTTTTGTTTACATAATCATGGATTTTTATTTTTTATGTATTTATCTTCGTATTGTGGGCCTCACCATTATCATTAGAAGTAATTTATATTTTCCTCTAGTTCTAGTGTTGCCATACCATCAACAAATTTCACGCAATACTCTTGTCTGGAAGCTACTACTCACCAACGAATTGTTTCACAAAACTTTCTTCAACAAAATGTGTACATATTGCTTCTTTAAACGGTAAATCATCTACTAATTTTTAAAAAAAAAATAACACAACTACTTTCATAGTACAATGTGATACAAACCGAATAGGATGTTCGATGTGGGATGGATTGGAAGAAATGGACCTCACCTATGGCCTCCACTGTTTTTTTGGGGGTGAGATATGTTGAACACATGCTTTTCTGAAAAATTCCAAATCTCTTAATGGACTGAAACAAGATCACCCTTCTTTTAGCATATCCGAAAAACAATAGTTTTTAGTAGAAAGAATAGCAAGATCGATTGAGACACTTTCTTCAAGTAAATAGAGGATATTTTGAATGTCTGTGTCAGAGTGCAATAACAGTTTAACCTGAAAGATTGAATACAACCAGCCTTATTTTCTTTGGAGGACTAAAATAAATAAACAAATATATAAATACAGTAAAATTATAATGGAATTGCTTTTCCTAAATTTTTATTTGTGATGAGTAATTGATACTAACTTGTATTATGGGCCAAATATAGCATTTTAAGATGTGTGTGTGTGTGTGTGTGTGTGTGTGTGTGTGTGTGTGTGTTAGTGAGTGAGAGACAGACCAAATAACGACAAACCAAGAGTTATTAAACTTCCTATGTTATATAACTTAAATCTCGCTTAGAAAATAGACTACGCACATGACATCCTAAAGGTCTCAATGGTCAAAAATCTTATACCTGCTCCAAGTGCCCCAAGAGAAATGCTTTAAATGGATGCAAAAACCGCACATGGAACTCTCTCTCTCTCTCTCCCTTATTATTCTGTTTTACGAAAAGGTTACATAACAAAGTTTTATGAGTATAATGTTTTTGATAAGCCTTATCTCTGCACAAAATTTCGATAGTTTGAGTATTTAGGAAATTATACGAATTTTTCTTTATTATTTGTGTATGTAGGTAATACGCTTACCAGCGAAAGAAGCATACTCCGATAGCATTACAAGCCCAAATTGTGTATATTACAGCTGTTATTCTGTTTTAAGTCTTATTAAGTTTTATTAACGGTTTAAAAAAAACATAACATGTACATTGTAGCAGAGAGAGGGAGAGATAAATGGAGAGAGGGCGATAGAGGGGGAGAGAATGAGAAAACGGAAGATAAAATGGAAGGGAGATAGAGGAAGAAAGTAAGAAAGAAACTGGGAGAGGAAGAGAAAGACAGTAGAGGGAGAGAAACAAGGAGTGACGTAGTGTAGCTTCTTCACAGGTAACTGAATAACGCGAGAAGAGCTGCGGGTTCTGCTAGTAATATAATAAAGTTACATTATCTCTAATATTTTAGTGAAGTTCCTTTCGAAATTAAACTATTTATTATGCCCATATGAGTTACTTTTTCCCAATATCAAGTGCCTTTTGTGTCACATCGTATTATAGATTAAAATAAACTGCGAAAAATACGCGTTAGAAAGTGTTTGTATTTTGCTCGTAGATATCTTACAGTAGATAAGGAGAGTTTTGAAATTCATTTCCCTCAGATAATGTTTTCATGAATATTATGTTGGTAGAGGTAGGCTGTTGTTGCCCGTAACGAAAGTTGTTACGAAGGTGATGAAACAATGGACAGGATCAGGGTGGATACTGCTGCTGTAATCCGTCATACTTTCAATTACCGGCGGTCGTGTGTGGCCGTGTACACAGTGAAGGCCCGCCCAAAAGGGACGTTGCTAACACTTCCGTGGTGCCTCACTCAGATTAATCACCTTCACAAGCATTTCACCTATTTAGAATAAAAGGTGCGACCATTTAGAAACTCTAGTTCACAACATATTGACCACTGCATTCCAAGATTCAGTTTCAACTTGAACTGGAGATGGGAGAAGAGTGTAAATGGTTGGGAATAGTGACCTCAATCCAGGTTTGCAACGCTAGAGCGTTGTGAAATTATAAAACAATGAAAGCATTATTAGGAAAGAATTTCTATAACAAAAATTATTTTTGTATGCTTTAAAATAATTATATTAGCGTTATTTGTATGTTATTATAGGTATTACCAAGGGAGTTCGCTCCGCTGTATGGTATGAGGTGCGTGTTCGGGAGGTATCGGGTTGTATTCCCATTGACCGCACACTCTGACCTTGTGTTTTTCGTGGTTTTCCCTGGTCGGTAGGTGATGAAGGGATAGTTTCTCGTCTATTTCGCTTTCTTTTTCCTAATTTTCGTATCATTCCGTTTCCTCCTCAGTTCCAGTTGTGCTTCTGGATTTCGGGGCATAAAGCGCGCCGGGCAGACGGTGCGGATGCTTGCTACAAGGAAAGAGTATTCCTCGTGGGGCTACTTGTTTGCAAGCTTCGTTCATCGCCCTAGAGGTGGGTAGGATCTTCGGGCCAACAAAGTTAGGGACTTCCGCGCGAGTCTATGATCTGTGGCCTCCTGTGGCTCCTTCACTTCATCCTTTCTTTCTGGGGATGGTAGCCGCAATAGACCTCCGTAGGTGGCAGCGCGCGAGATGTCCCGCTCTACCCCTTATACCCTAGAAGTATTATTACTTTAGTAGATTATTCTTTCTTTCTTTTTAAGCTTGAGAGTTAGTTACAAAATAATTTGTATAATAAAATTGTATTCTATAATTTAAACTAAGGTTATGTCTTATTGACTTTATCATATACTAGATGGCTTGTGAAAATTCGACAATCTTGACAAATACCTAACTACAGCACTGTCATTCACCAATGCCTAAATACTGGACTCGTCTGGCTGACATGGAGTATAAGCAGCATGATTGCATGCACAGCTGTTTTTATATTTATTGTAATGTATTTGTTATCAAGTAAGAGCCATATTTAATAAAGAATAAATTACAAAATCTTCATATACACATAGAAAAAAGCTAAGTGCCACTCATTCAATCACATTCTATACCAACGCATTTTACTGTCTCTACTACGTACTTGCAGTAAGCAGAGGAAGTATCGTATTCTAAAACTTCTATATCGAGATTGCATCGGAGATACATGTTTTGAGGTACCCTGAACTCAAAAAAATTAGAAGAAGCTCCGCGTGTGTGCATCTGTGAACAGCATAGCTCAAAAAGAAAAGTCTGTAAATACCAAGATTAGTATTTAAATTCAGTATCTTCCAAAGATGCGATACAGAGGCGTCAGGGCGCCAAGTTTTAAACATCGATCTTCGAATCTGCATCGCTGTCCATTTGACGAAATGGAAGTCCTCTAAAACAAGCATTTGTTTAATCGTAATTCGATTTCTCGCTTCCTATTGCTTTGTAAGCCTTCTGCATTTGTGTAATATTAATAATTGATATATTGATTGATTAATAATATTAATAATGTTATTCACTCCTGTGGTTAGGCACAGGAGCGAATAAACTTGTTAGAAGAAGCAGAGCTGCGGAAAAACTATTTTTGAAAGTTGACTTTTATGGTATATTATGTTTAATAGTTGTTGCTGTTTTTAATGAAGAATATTCATTTGAGTAATGTTTTAGTAATGAAGGGGATGTGTTTACAAAAGACTACACCAGTAGATTCACCTGGTTTGAGTTGAGATCATGTAACATTGTGGGTGGTGAGCATTTTAAGATCCTTTCTTTGACTCCAAAATTTACCTAGCTATATTACTACATGACTGCACATTTTATAATACAAAATATTTAAGTAATGTAATTAACCTTCCATAATAAGAAGGAATAAGGAGAATATTCAACTCTTTTGATGCTAGGAGGATAGTTATGGACAGCGAAGTCATTGCGCCGCGAGTTTTACTTGCAACATGACGCAGTATTTTATATCACAACACTAAATGCCGGAGTGATTGTAGTGTAAATTAGCATTATTGTATGACAATGATTTGAGATGTTTGTTAATTATAAGCATTGTTAGGAAATAAGTTTACACGGCCTCGCTGAAACTGACAATAGGAGCGGGTAACAATGAGCGAGGGCGTGAGTTGTTTATTAATTAGAAGAGACAAGCAAATGACGTCAGATTAGCGCGCTTTTCTGTAGAAATGGCGGGAATATTTTCCCTAGATCATATGTGTTCGTAATTTTGATTGGATATAAATATAGACGCTAATGTTGGCGCGTTTTATTAACCAATAGCAGCTCTGTTATAATGTTTAGGCATATTGGGGTGAGGGAGTATAAATTCCGTGCCAGAGACGGGTAACCCGGAACTTCGCTTCGAGCTCTCGCCGAGTCAAGATGGGCAGGAAGAAGACCGTCAAGACCACCGCAGCCTCCTTGCCTCCTCCTCGAGAGGAAGGCACTACCAGCTCCACCGCCGGCGAAGAACAACTTCCAGCCTCTCCGCCGCCGCCACAGCCAATCGAAGCGCCCAGCTCCACCTCACCAGCCAGCACAGCCAGCAACACACCGCTGACCAGCGTGCCTGCACGCTACTCCGCTGTCGTCCGGGGAGTGCACCGTCAACTCCCGGACGCTTTACTGCTCACCGCCGCCCAGCGCTTTTGGCCGTCTGCGGCCAAAGCGACCAGGATTCGCAACGACAGAGGTCCAACACCGCTGGTCCGACTAACCTTTATGGAGGAAGGCGACTACTCGGCGGCCCTACACGCAGGAATGCCCTTATTAGGGCAAACCCTGGTGATCGAGGCCAGCCGCAGTGGGCGACCAACTCCATGCCGCCGCTGCTGCCTTTACGGGCACACAGACGCGTCATGCGACGCCTCTCCCCGCTGCCACTATTGCGGTAGCGGGAACTTCACCGCCGACTGCAGGGCACACGACCTGACACACCGCCGCCGCTTCTGCGCCTCCTGTGGGGGCAAGGGGCACTTCACTGGCCAGGCCGTCTGCCCACTCTACCCACGTAGAGCTACGCCGCGCATCGCAGACACACCACAGACCATCACAACTACACCGCAGAACGTCACCTCATCGCAGATCCAGGAACACTTAGCAACTACAAACCAACCCATCATTGACGCCATCCAGGACCTTCACGCTGAGGTGCTAAACCTTGCCAGCAGGCTCACAGCCCTGGAAGAGCATCTCAGCGCACAGTTCTCGGAGGTTGCCACCACAATCACCGAATCGCACGACGACACAACGCAATCCATTGACAGCACACTCAACAGACATATGTACTTCCACGCAGCCAACAGGACCATCATGGAAAGCTGCCAGAGATTAGCCGAACAAGCCACCCAGCAGCATAAAGTGGCTCTGGAACGCATTGAGGAAAGCCGCCACCAAATGACTGAGGCATTTGAGAAACTTCAAGACATCAACAAACGCATGGAGGGGAACCTTCACCACCATATCGACAACCCCTCTCCACACGCTACATCGCCGCACGCCGCAACGCCTCATCTGCGTGCCCGGAGGTAAAAGCCCGGGTGCGCAACCACCGACATTCCGATGCCCGGAGGTAACAGGCCCGGGCTCGGTACCAACATCAACTGTTAAGCCACCACTGTTTTCTAGGTTACTGTCAGGGCCTCGGCCATGACCTTTACCTATTCACCACTGAGGAGTGTGTCCACTTTGGGCCTCTCCGTATTTTAGTAACTACCCACGAACCGCAGGTTTGCTTCGGCGGTACCAGCCACACAATACCAATTATGCCCCCAATAAATAGTGCCACCACAGTACAAGATCCTTCTTTTCCTCTTCCTTTTTCCTTCCTACAACCTATATATATCTCTGTTTTTCCTTAAACCTTTATTCCTGTTCCCCCCCCCCCAAAAAAAAAAAAAGGTAACGCGCAGTTTGACAGAATAATTCACGAGGTAAACGTCGCTCAGTCCAACAGAATCATACAAAGATTATACATTGCACAGTTTAAGAGAATCGTTCACGCGTTATACGTTGCGCAATTCTACAGAATCTCTCGCGTCTTAAAGTTTGTTATAAATGTGAAATACGCGAATTAATAACGTGCAGTAAAAAGTTATTATAGTGATATTAGAAAATATAACAGTTTTAGTCTGGCGTGTATCAAGAGTCAATATGTGAAATTAATTAATTGTGAAGGTAATAAAAGTATAAAAACAAATTCTTTTATCAGTGTTATCTTTCAGTAACAAATCCTTTCCGTTTACACACCCTGTTCAAGAGATATGCTAGACTGAGTAGTAATAATAGCTAGCCGGAGCACAAAGAACCCAACATTCAAAGTAGTAAAGCAATAACAGGCGCTCAGCAATAAGATAATACGAAGTTACTGCGACAAATTGCCTCCCATATGTGGTGCAGATAAACATAAAGCATTTTCCAAAAAATATTCTACTTCAAACACACGTCACATAATTATATACTCCACTTCCAGCATCCGTACACAGTAGCGGCAGAAAAGGCAGGGTCGTGCGAAGAAATGATTAATCACTGTAGATTAACAGACAAAAAGAACGGTGTACAACGCTTTAAAGCTTACTGTTCGGCACGTAGGACTGCCAGAAGATTTTTAGAAGCAACAGAAAATTGTCAGCTCAGCCGCCTTGAGTTGGTAACCAAGAAACAATTATTCTCCTGTCGTTCTTTGTGCCAGTAAGCTTATTAAACTGTCCGGAGCAGACGCGCGACAACGCTGTCATTGTCTTTGCCTCCCATCTGTTGCTCACACAGCTTCCCTCAACCCTTCTGCATCTCCCTGCTTCTAAATCGATTAAATCTCTCGTTACATCGCCTGCGCCTACTTACAGCTAATTAGTCCTCTCCCTGCCTGATGGGCGGTTGATTACATAATAACCAGCTCCACAGAGCGATGGGGAGCCAAAAGGGTTAGTTAAGACTGGTTAATTGCCACCACCCTATTGCAACAACGGCACAACTGCCGTTCCTAATTAAACCCGCAACAAGTGGCGAAGTTATCGCCTTGCTTTTCACTTGCCAATTTAAGTTCCCACGTTTTTAAATTATTGGTCTCTTTCTTGTAGTATCTGCAATAAAATAGTGATAAAGTATCTTTAGAATAGATGTAAGAATATTATAAGTAGCGTGTAGAACAGTCACACTCAGTTTTCGTGAGTTGACACACAAAGATGACATAATGCTAACGGCCAAAGTTTTCTTGCTGATGTCACACTTGCCTCGGAGACGAATAACGATACTTTGTAAAATCCATTTTCTCTACTCTTAATTTATCAACATAGTAGTGGTTGTCTAACACGGAAATAACTAATCCAATCAAATATTCCGACAAGTTTTTCAGTGCTAAAAGGTACTTACAGCCATGCAACATTTTAGAGCCTGGAAGACTGTCGAGGGAGATTAAAGAAATCAACAATACAAAATTAGACAATATCTTACAACAATTTTTGTAATATCAGTGTACTTTTCATCCGTCTTTAGGAATAATATGGGGACTTTATGAAATTACAGTTCAAAGAGGAAAGGCGAGAATTCACCACAAAAACGTTCTAGATTATTGTACCTAGGTACATTCAGTTCATAAAAATTACGACAGGGATGTAAATTAATAAAATCTTTATTGGAGGTTTACAAAGCTACCCGCACAAGTCGAGTAAGCCAATCAATCTAAACATAGAAAAGTGCAATCAGAGTTTAGGGACCGATGACGCAAATTCATAGCATACCGGGTGGAGCGGGTATAAGATGCCTAGCCTTCAAATCAGAGATAGGTCTTGGTGAGAAAGTTAATTAACACCTTTTTTCTATTTGTAGAAAAACGCTTTGAAATGGTGAGACGTTTGGCAAGAATGCAATTGTTGTAGCAAATGAGTGGGAAAAACCCTCACTTGACGGTTAAAGTAAAGACCGCCTGCTGTCCCAATGCCATTGTTAACGGGCTACTACCTTATAGAAGCTATATTAACTTTACTAGTAATGCTTAATTCCCAAGCTTCCTGTATTTTAAACGTATTGCTTAATGCATAATGAAAGCAACTAAAATTGAAAAATAAAATAAAACGGTGTTTAAACTTAAACATGAACCTATTTATTATACACCAAAAGTAAAAATTGATTAGATAAAATACTATACGAGGGGCACTATTTATATTTTGAGCCTTGGCAACCCTGAATGTTGTAGGTGCTATCTGACGTTTCCAATGGAAAGTTTGACATTTTTTACCATAATCTACTTCAAACATTTTGTCAATAGAGCGTCATTTGTTTTGTTTACACTAACTTGAAAATTGTGTGTCAACAAAAACATGGAATGAACTCGTGAAAAGGTTCGTGCAATGATTTATTACGACTTTCGACGTGGATTATGAAGACAAGAGTGCATCGATCAACTAACTTCCACATTTGGCGACAAAGCTCCATCCTTTGCCACTGTGAAACGCTGAATTAACGAATTTAATCGTGGCCGCCGTTCGCTCAATGATGAAGTTCGTGAAGGTCGTCCAAAATCAGCTGTTGTGTCAGAAAACATTGATGCTGTGCAAAACCTAATACTGAAAGATCGTCATGCGACATACTGTGAGATTGAAGCAACCCTAGGCATTAGTTCCACCACCATATATAAAATATTGCATTATTATTTAGCCGTGAAAAAGGTTTGCTCTCGTTGGATCCCACATAATTTGACGCAATCTCAAAAAGATGCTCGTGTCGATTGGTGTACAAAAATGCTCAAGAAATACAATGGCGGTGCCTCAAAAGACGCATAGAAGATTGTAACAGGTGACGAATCATGGATCTATGCGTATGAGCCGGAACGTAAACAGCAGTCGACTGTATGGGTGTTTCAAGATGAAGCAAATCCAACAAAATTTGTTCGCACTTCGAAGCAAATGGTCGCCTGCTTTTTCAGCAAAACTGGTCATGTAGCAACAGTGCCTTTAGAGGAACGTAAAACGGTCAATGCCGAATGGTACACAACCAGTTGTTTTCCGGAAGTCTTCGGTGAAGTAAGGAAAACCAACAAGAACCGTAGCATCGTTCTTCATCAAGACAATGCGACGCACACACATCTCGTCTAACAACAGAGTATTTGAAGACTCAAAAATAGAATTGATGCGTCATCCGACATACAGTCCTGATTTGGCACCCAATGACTTCTTTTTGTTGCCTAACATAAAGAATAAATTGCGTGGACAAGGATTTTCGTTGGCAGTAGAAGCCGTTGATGCCATCAAAAACCATGTTTTGGAGGTATCTCAAGAAGAATGGAATAAATGCTTTGACAAATGGTTCAAATGGATGTAAAAGTGTATTGATAATAAAGGAGAATATTTTGAAAAAAATAAAGGCTCAAAACATAAATAGTGCCCCTCGTATAGCTATATATGAAATAAGTTTATGTGCTTACCGAAATATACACTGAGAACAAATGTAGTAAAAGATATATTTTCATTTCAAATTTACGGAAATGCAATAAAACAAAATAAATGAATGTATAAAAGCACTTAGCAAACGAGAATAAATTTAATAAAACTCAATAAAACAAAGTGTAATTGGTAACGATGTTTATACGGATGACATGAAACCGAATGGACAATATACAGTAGCGTCAATAGCCAAGAGAGGCTTGTGTGTGGAGTCAGTTATTCAGACGCTGCAGCGAGCTATTGTGATGTAACTCCATCGTAAACTAAGATTTGTGCAAAACAAAATTGCTAAATTGTGGGCGATTAAGGGTAATTAAGGCCATGTTGGGCGCTACTGGCAGGCAGCGAAGACGTGGAGGGGATAAGTAAATTTCTATTTAAGACGACACAGCTTAGATCTAAGGAAGAAGGGCGGGGTTGCGAGCCGAGTAAATGTACCGACAGGGTGTTGTGCTTTATTTTTATGCTATTTTATGTCATTTTTAACTCAGTGTATTTGCGCTGTGTTTATTCATTTTCTCTAAGTTTAATATAATGGGGCGTAATAATACATCGTAATGCGGTTTTGTGAGGCAGTATTTTTAACACTTAAATTATTTCAGTTTTATTATATAGCATATAAATTCAATAACAGCCCGCCTTAAACCAATATGTGTATGTAACAATATATAAAAAGTGTATATTACAGCCATTGTATATGTTTATATTATTGTATACATGTGTAATAACGTTATGTGAATGTATTACGTAATTTAATAATGTAGGAGCTGTGAGAATAATAGGTTAAAAGTTGCTAACAATGAGGTAACCTTGCGGCAATAAGGGGTTTGAAAGTTTAAATGCTACTGGTAATTCTTGGAGCAACACTAATGTAATTTTTGAGACAGTCAGCAATCAGAAAAAGCTTTAGTCAAATGAGGGTATTCTATTGGACTAGGATTAGCCAATCAGAAACTGAAATATAGCAAAATTTACAAATGCAGAAGTCGGTTGTAGACAGTATTCCTAACCGTACGCGAGATGCGTCCTCTAGAAATTTAATACGTATTCAGTGTGAGACGAAAAATAGTTTACGTGTTAAAAAGTGCAAGTAATTAAAAAAATATCTCACAGCTCTTTCTCTCTCTCTCTCTCTCTCTCTCTCTCTCTATATATATATATATATATATATATATACATATATCAGTGAAGTGTTATTTAAATCGTGTCAAGCATTAATAAATGGAGTGAAGAAAAACTTTAAATCTGTGTAAACCTACATTCTTCAGTCGCACCACTCCCTACTAAGACATTCATGTCTCTAAAAATAAATACTGACGCAGCCGAGGCAAACATAAATATACAATATTTAAAGAAATAGTCAAATTACAAAGTTAATATTCTTAAACTTGGGGCAAAGGCCACCGGAAAGTACATTTGGGGCGAAGCCTACAGGAAGCTTTTTACCATACGTGCGGTACTTCAAGTTCGGCTCCTCAACAGTCGAAATACAATTCAACTCCTTCAATACAACAACTTCTTCATTTGTGAGTTGTTTTTATTTATGATGCTATAATTAAACATGTTTATCTTATGTTTTTAGTGCTATTATGCTTTCTTGTAGCGGTACGCTTTTTTCTTTTCCTTCTATTTTTTAGTGTTGCTTTATTATACTCTGTATTATAGAAGCATGTACTGCCTGTGAATCCGTGCAGTAGATAGGGATCAATGTATGTGCACTTTTACTTAAATAAATACATTCATATTAACTAAGAACATATGAGTGCCAAGTTGCAATTGCTGCAGTGGCCCATAATTTTACTACCTCTGTGAGCTTAGTTTCCATATCTCAAATTATTGTAGGTACAGCGAAAGTATTTCGGTATGATTGGTTTATACAGTTTCCGTGAAGTGTTGAAAATTGCCGGTTAAGTACTTGCTGCAAAGTATAGAAAACAAAGCTTGCGAAATATTCTTTTGAGAGGTATTATAAGCTGAGAACCTTACAACCTATTCTCATCGTTAATAGTAGATTATGATACAAGGCGTAAAAGAAGGGTTTTATTTTATGAAAAGGAATGTTTGCGAATTCACAATCCTAGTCGCAAAATAAAATCACTTTCAATATACACGCTCAAATTTGTAAAATACAATAACAATAATAAAAATAATATGATTATTATTAGTATTATTATAGTGATTCCTAAAACTAACAGAGATCACGTTTAGAACGCGCTGGTTGAAACGAGAGAAATGACATTAAAAAATCTGATGTGTTACACTCACATGACTTTCTCTACTCCTGTACAAAATATTTTTACAAACGCTTATTCTCCTTATGCTTCATCGGGATGTTAATCTTATTGCTAATTTTCTTGTAGATGCAAGGGGAATATGGTAGCTTTTAAGCGATAGTCAAATATTTTAAGAACTGGTTGCTATGTGGCGCATTCTATTCTCTTTGTATGTCCAGGACATAAAAAAATGAATAACGAATTTCCCATTTGAGAAAATGTATTGGAAAATTTAAGGGAATAGCAGCAATATCTCGAAAATGGTTCACTCAACAACAAAAATGTATATGACATAAATTGTGTATTTTAACGCGGTCTACATTTTTTGTGTAGTAAAAGTTTGTCTATCTCTTATGGTTTACCAGCTGTGCAGAAGTCGTTCACAATGAAGAATATTTTTGGAGACATTCCCTGAAAATTTGAGATACACATTTCATTTGTCATGAAAATATCTTAAACATATGATATTTTTAACCAAAATCGTTAGAGCCATTTTTGAGAAAATTAAAATTTTCGAAAAATGTTTAATGTAAAGGGTAATCTGGGGTGGGGGGATTTTTTTGAAAACCTTCGTGTCGCATCTCTGGAAGATACTGAACCTAAATACCAAGTTTGGTGTTTATTCGACTGTTCGTTTTTGAGTTATGCTGTTCACAGACACATAGACACACACGCACACACACAGACACACACGGACATGTTTCTAAAAATGTTTTTTATGGATTCAGGGTGTCTCAAAACATGTATTTCCGGTGAAATCTCGGTATTGAATTTTTGGGTGGAATACAATACTTCCCCTACTTACTATACGTAGTAGAGAAACTAAAAAGCGAGGTGTCAGATGTTATGATGTTTTGTGGATTCGCTATCAGCCATTGTCAGTGAAATAATTTTCAACATGTTTTGCCTTGCGCCAGCCAATGAAGCGATTAAATGCTATATCATATTGCTTTCTGGATTTTTTGGCGTAAGCACTTCTAATGTTCTTCTTTCTGCTGCTTCTGTAATTTCACCTGGTTCTTCTATTTCAGTTTCTTCTGAATTCATAATTTCCTCCATTAATCTTTATGTAGGTTATACTAGATAAAATCATAGCATTTTAGATCAACGAAAGCAGAAGGCTGCCAATATAAGCTATAGGTTAACTCCACAACGAATAGGGATAAATTGAAGTATCTATGGTGATTTGTATTGTGAACAGGCAATGCGAGAGCCAAGAGAAATTAATCATGCAAAAGACATAACGAAAAGTAAAATCTAATCAAATCAAGTCGAGTTATTAAACATGTGCAAAAACAAAGGGTATGTGATTGGACTTGCAACCAAAGTTGGTCACAATGAAGGTTATTGCACGTGTGCACTGAGTTAAAAGTTCTACTTTCAGGCCATGCTGCCTAAAACAATATTTAAGGCGATCTCAAACATAAAATCGTGGCACTGAGTTGTTTTAATATAGCCTTTCGAACGCACTTAAAAGGACAAACTGGATGCACGCTACTTCCATAAGTCTTGAAATCAAAGGGGCTGCCACATAATCCGCTATTAACTTTCCCCTCGAAGCGAGGCTTTCGGTTCTTAAACCGCGTTCTTCATCTTTTCCAAGAAATTGCGAGAGCAGAGAGCTGTAATACCGATATCGGCAAGTAATCAACACGGATTAAGACGTACTTATAAGTTGCAGAGGGTAGAGGGTGTCAACAGAGTTGCTCTTTATAACTATTCACCCCAGAAGACACCCTTAAGATGAAGCCAAGTAGAAGTTTTGTTGAAACACGGTGTGGATACCGTGATTAGTCCCGCATGAGAACCCTTGCAATAAAGGGAAGAAATATCACACTGCCTCAGAATGAAAATGAGTCACTCCACTAATAATTCCCGAGATGGAGGTCCTCGGTAAGGATCTGAAATGAGCTCCTTGTCATTTAAGGCCTTAACTGCTATCCGTATCTACGTTATGAAAAGTATATGCAGGGAGTTGACATTTCCTTCTATAAACATTCTAGGTATTTGGAAATCTTAGTATATCGATCTAGTATTACTTTGTCTAAACCAACAAAAGAAATCTTGCCAAAGTATATTCTATATGTTAGGTTACATTTCAGACATATTAGTTTTATATTTCAAACAATAATAATATACTATTAACTTTTATACATAGTGGTTCACGTCTTTATTATAAGCACGAAAATTGAACGACAATAATATTACTCTTCAAAGAAATTTCCATGAAGTAGCAATCTTTAACTAAACATACGAGTATATTTAGAAAAAACCTTTAACTTGAATTTTCAGTCTAAAATAACATTTGTTACACTCCCATATATAATGTGAATGAAAATTAGCCTCAAACTAGTAAGGAAATTTTGGATATAAATAAAGCACAAAACATGATTTATATAGATAAAATAGGTTCTTGAGGTACACATTTTGTGCAAACGTTTTAACTTTTGGGCTGCGTTTGCTACGAGTACTGTCAAACATTCGGTTTGACAGTACTCACGAAGCCCTCCTAGTAGGAAATTGAGAATATGGTAATTTGAAGACAATATGTCGACACATTTTAAACTTGACTGACATCGGTACAAAATTAGGATAGTAGAGAGAGAGAGAGAGAGAGAGAGAGAGAGTATTCTCAACATTTCAAATTGTATACGATCCTCTACACGTACGAAGCTGAAGTTTTATGTATAAGAGTTTTATCGAATTTGATTCAAATTGGTACAACATTAGGGGTACTTTAGATAAAGCTTTCCCAAAATATGCCATAAGTATTATCAATTATATACCCAAACGCTTCCGAATTAAGGTTTCAATCGAATTTTTTCAAATCGATACTTGCTAGCTGAAATAATACGCCAACAAACATACCAACCACGTCGTATTTCACGTGTGCAGATAACCTTTCGTGCGTTAAAGGAGTTGCAGAACTCAACGGGTCAGTGGGAAATGGCACATTGGCGCCCTAAAAATCTTCTGCTGCTGCTACACCAGCGGTTCTCAACTACGCCCATATGGATACACGGAGACGGTTGGAACAACAGGGGTAAAATTTCGAACACATAATATGCAATGAGGCATAACAATACCGTTAGATATAATAATAATAGTAATAATAATAAGAATAATATTTATAACAAGCGAAAAAATGGCAGTGAAACACTGCATGCTCTCATGTTTGTTGCTGATAGTCGGTAATATTAGACGAATAGCGCAAACACAATTAAAAATAGCTATATATGGATACGGATAGGTCAAACAAAGACATTAATTATTTGTCAGTCTAAAAAGTGAGCTTATTCCTTAGAAAATAAAGCCTGTGTAAATTATGTGGAAAATATTCGGGGAACTTTTCGGTCTATCACCGACTTCACACTTTATTGCAAGCCTGGGAAGTGCCTCTTAATGAGCCCAATCCGCTCGTCGTATTTGCTGATAAGCAAGAGGTGTAGAACGAGGTTTGGCTGGCTCTATAGCTCAGTCAGTGGAGCATCTGCCTGCTGTGCGAGGGGTCCCGGCTTCGAATCTCGGCTGGGGTGGGTACTTTTCTCTAGCCAAGATTATTCCCTATTCTCCCCAGAGTCTGGAAGTGTGAATGTGTGCGTGATCTAATGATTACAGTTTAAAGTTTTCTAGAAACTCAAAGACAAGTGAATACGAGTTAACACATAACATATTCCCTATAGGCAACAATACCATTGTAGTTAAAGCCGTGGTATAAATGGGAATTTAAAAAATAAATAAATAAAAATCGAAGCTCGTTAATTTGCCAGTTCCGCAGCGATCTTCTTTTACTTGGAATTACCCGTGGAGTCCGGCAACTATTTTAACGCACGAAGGGCTAACTACACACTTGAAATATGGCGCGGTTGGACCGCCTGATATGCATAACTGCTGAAACTCGGTGGGAGGAAATACACCCTTTTTGTTAGTTTTTACTGTCATTAGAAGCCTAATAGCACTGCAGTATACGAAATAGAGTTAAGACATTTATAATAATTCTTCAGGCAGTATCTTCGTGGTGTAATGGTTTGTGCATGCGAGGAAACCGGTTTTGTAATCCTTACCATCGATGTATATAATTTGTTCCCCTTATTAAGCCTTAAATGTTTAATCAGCTGCAACTTGGCTGAATGAAATATATATTTTTCTTTTAAGTTCTTGCCATGAACTCAGATTTTTTTAATAAAAAATTGCATACTGATGTGTGCAATGCAACGATACCATATGATGACAAAACAAGTGAGGGTGCTAAACAAACAACGTTAACAAATACTAAGCGTATCTTCATGAATGTAATTTATTATAAATCGTTTCAAGTCTAAGCGTAGTTTACATGAGAAGATGTACGACATTTGGGATTTTCACCCAAAATGTTCAATAAAATGTAGATTAAAAGCTATAAAATGCGCTATGTGTACAAGCGCTATGAGTACATTTCCAATCATGTTGAACATTTTAACCGACTAAAATTTATCAGATTTCAAGAAGAAAAATTTCAGATTACGATACAAGCATTTTGGCATTCACATTTAATTAAAAAAACAGTTTAATGTATTAAATATTAGAAAGGAATTTGCTTCAGAAATAAAGTATCTGGGAACATTGCACACTATATATGAATCATAAGACACTTTGTGTAAAGCAAGACTAAGGTGTTTAGAATAACGGAACGTAAACCTGAAAGTCTTTCATTACCACATCGGTTAGGGCACATTGTTGCTACAGCTGATACACGCTCGATGGGGAAACCACACTGATTTTTGTGTTGCCGGTTGCCTAATAGGCGAGGCTCGTTCTGGCAGTTCTAGTTCCTACTTTAAAAAAATTGATGTGTTACATTCATATGACTTCCTCTACTCTCTATCGGTTAGTCGTGGGTATACAAATTATTCTTACAAACGTTAATTTTCTGATTTACTTCATTTTGAACGAGATAAACCTTTCCGGAAATAGCTGCATTGCTCATTTAGTTATAGATACAAAGGAAACAGCGATAGTCAAATGGACGCTATATGCTGGCCTTAAAATTCCTTACTCTTTTCATGACATCGCGACAAACAAATGGAAATAGATGCTTTTAAAAAATGGCTAAGTATTGAACAATCCATTAATAACGGATATCTCGGAAATGACTGATGCCACAAAAGGTTATTTGAAATAAATTGTGTTTTTTGAGATCTACATGTTTTATGTGGCAGGTACGTCTCATATATCCATCGCTTAACGTTTACCAGTTACTCAAGATTATACAAAATCTCTTCCGAGGTGGTAAAGCATAGATGCATATTTTTCCCTCCATTCCTCCATGCCCCTACACTTCTCCAAGTTATGCATCCGAACTCCTCAGAAATGAGGCAGATTCTCATACCATTTTCGTTAGTAATTTTTATCATATGACATGCTCCAAGCCTAAGGCACGCGAGCCCCTGTCTAAACTAAATATGGTTAAGGGTATATGTATATGTCGAAGAAAATAGAAACGATCCAGATTACAGTGATGAGCATGTTCTTAGTTTCTTTGCTAAGACAAGCTTTTCGCAATACACATTTATTTTTGAAACTTTTCTATTTATTTATTTATTTATTTTATTTTACAGGTTTTCCACTTGACAGCAGTTCCCTCTTAATTCCCGCTTTCCAGAAATTCCTATCCCGGGATTAATATCCCTCTTCCATGCACCTCTTCATCACATCACCATATATTCCCTCATACCATGTTCTTGATCTTTCCCGCTTTCCTCTACCTGGCACCTTCCAACTTAAGACTCGTTTGGCCCACCGTTGTATATTTCCATGCCAATGTAGAGCTGTTTTTGATATTCTGTCTATAACAGTTTATTATAGATCCATTTCTTGTCTGATGTAGGTGTTCCTAACATGTTGCAATCTGGATTTCTCACACTTCTTCGAAGTCCCTCCATTTCTGTCGTTAAACCTTTTTTCTGCACCTTACTTTCTGACCTATATGTACACTATGTGATCAAAAGTATCCGGACAACCCCACAAACATAAGTTTTTCATCTTATATGCATTGTGCTGCCACCTACTGCCTGGTACTCATTATTCGCGACCTCAGTAGTCATTATAAATCGTGAAACAGCAGAATGGGACGCTCCGTGGAACTCACGGACTTCGAACGTGGTCAGGTGATTGAGTGTCACTTGTGTCAGAAGTCTGTACGCGAGATTTCCACACTCCTAAACATCCCTAGGTCCACTGTTTCTGATGTGATAGTGAAGTGGAAACGTGAAGGGACATGTACAGAACAAAAGCGTACAGGCCGACCTCGTCTAATGACTGACAGAGGACATTTGAAGAGGGTCGTAAAGAGTAATAGGCAGACATCTATCCAGACCATCACACAGGAATTCCAAATTGCATCAAGAGCCACTCCAAGTAATAATACAGTTAGGCGTGAGGTGAGAAACCTTGGATTCCATGGTCGAGCGGCTGTTTATAAGCCACACATCACGCAGGAAAATGCCAAACGACGCCTCGCTTGGTGTAAGGGGCGTCAACATTACAGGATTGAACAGTGGCAAAACGTTGTGTGGAGTGACGAATCACGGCACACAATGTGGCGATCCGATGGCAGGATGTGGGCTTGATGAATGCCCGGTGAACGTCATCTGCCAGCGTGTGTAATGCCAACAGCGAAATTCAGAGGTGGTAGTGTTATGGTGTGATCGTGTTTTTCCTGGAGGAGGCTTGCACCCCTTGTTATTTTGCGTGGCACGATCACAGCGCAGACCTACATTGATATTTTAAGCACCTTCTTGGTCCCCATTGTTGAAGAGCAATTCAGGGATGGCAATTGCATCTTTCAACACGATCGAGCACCTGTTCATACTGCACGGCTGTGGCGGAGTGGTTACACGACAATAACATCCCTGTAATTGACTGGCCTGCACAGAGTCCTGACTTGAATCCTATAGAACACCTTTGGAATGTTTTGTAACGCCGACTTCGTGCCAGGCCTCACCGACCTACATCGATACCTCTCCTCAGTTCCGCAATCCGTGAAGAATGGGCTGCCATTCCCCAAGAAACCTTCCAGCACCTGATTGAAAGTATGCCTGCGAGAGTGAACGCTGTCATCAATGCTAAGGGTGGGCCAACACCATATTGACTTGCAGCATTGCCGATGGAGGGCGCCACGAACTTGTACGTCATTTTCAGCCAGGTGCCCGGATACTTTTGATCACGTTGTGTAAGTACATTTTCTATTATTACTTGTAAAATTTGTTCCTTGGTATTTCTGGGCAAATTCCTAATCCATAAAAGTCTATTAAGGGATCTAATCGCCTTCCTTGCACAATTTACTCCACTAGTAATATCCTTTTCACAAGTGTCAGAGTTATCTATTATAGATCCTAGATATTTAAATTCCTCCATACATTTAATTACCACATGATTTATTTGTAAATGTTCCCAAACTCCTCCAGTTACCACATATTTTATTTTAATGGCGTTTATTTTTAATCCGCTTACTTCAGATACATCTACTAATTTCTTGGTCGTATATTCTATATCATCTTTGTCCTGTCCTATTATAATCTAGTCATCAGCAAATAGTAAATTGTACAGTAAACAGGCATTTATGTTTAGTCCCATTCCACTACAAGACATTACACTTTGTGAGCATCTCTTTTATAAATATTTTAAATAATGTTGGTGACATCCCACATCGTTGTCTTAATCCCTTTGTTATGGAAAATTCTTGGCTTACATTCATACATTCTTTTTTAAAATGTATAAGGGGTTTAGGTATTCCAAAATTGTCCATTGCCGCCCATAGTCTATTTGTAGGCACAGTCATATGCTTTTTTTAAGATCAATTAATACCATATGCACTTCTTTCCCCTTAATGAACTTTTTTGTAATTTGTCTAATCACAAATATATGATCTAAGATTATTTTCCTGCTGTAAAGTCTGCCTGTTCTTCCGATATTTTGTCTTCCTCCAATCTAACTTTAATAATTGTGCTTAAAATTCTACTAATTTCTGTCATAACACTAATCCCTCTATAGTTTGTTAGATCTCTTTTATTTCCTTTATTTTTATGTATTGCACTAATATATGATAGCTTCCACTCATCCGGGATAGGATCTCCTTCAACCACTTATTAAATAGTCTGGTTAAAATTCTTATATTCATTTACTGTTGTTCTCAAAAACTTTCATACCTCATCTTCTCTTATAGGTTCCATTAAGTCACCCTTTCCAATGTTCTTTAAGTTAAAATCCATAAATTCTTTTCTCGATTCTGTTAAAAGCATTTTAAAATAGTTCTGAAAAGTTTTCATTAGTACTAAACTTAAACTCTTTGTCCGATTATTATTTCTCATATTTTTAATTGTCCTCCATGCTTGGGCTGACTTTGTTCAATTTCTCCACATACTTTATTCCACATTTTGTTGTTGTTATTATTATTGTTTCCTGACTTCTACTTTGACTTTCCTTTTCAGTTTATTATAAATTTGATGATCTTCACCTTTTTTGTAACTTAAATACCATATGTATACTTTTTTTCTTTTTTGTTATTATATCCAAGATTTCAGTATTCATCTATGTTTTTATATTGTTTGCCATTTCAACGGCAATACTTCCCTTGCTGGTTCATGGATGTATTTTTTTTAGGTGTTCATAAATACTGACAGAATTCCAATCTTCTTAAAATTTCAATTTTTCAGTGTGGGGTTGAGCATATAAATTCTTAATGCTCTTTTCTATAAAGCTATTAAAGCTATAGCTATGAAATTTAGTAGGTTTTTTTTTAAGTATTGACAAACTGATGGATGGAATTTTGAGTAAAATTATTTCAGCTACCTCTGCGGTTAAGACTTCAGCGTGCTGACTTTACCCAGAGGCACTAAATAAAAATTCCAGTTGAAGCAGAGGAATTTCGCCTAAATGCTCCGAAAGTGTGAATGCCAGAGATAATGGAGTGTGTTTCATAGGAATGGAGACAAAAAGCTCAGCGTAAGCAAGTTAGCGTCCAGCAATTGTTTTAAGAAGAAACAACTGATATGTCAATAGTGGTTTAATTGGTACATGAATGGAACAATTTTAAACATTATTTCAGAATTCAATTCAGAAAGTATTATTTTCGCAATCAAATATCATGCAAAATCGTAATTATTTTTCAACTGAAATTACATTTCCACGTCCCACAAAATTATTCTTGTTGGTTTTGGAGAGAAAGGACATTAAATTTATACAAAAACAATACAATACGCATTATACAACACAATATGAACTACTACAAAAAGTATCCGAAAATATCCCCTGACAGATCTATTGAGAATATTGGTACAAATTTTCACAAACCTATCTTAAAATTGCAGAACATTTTTGGCACTTGTTTTCAGATAGTGAAAATCATTTAAGCATGCCCTTTAATTATGTATTCGAGTGGATTCGAAATAAACCTTTGTTGTTTGCTTCTGTAGTCGAGTGGTTAACAACCCAGAGACCCGGTTTCTACTCCTGGCTGAGACAGGGGAATTTTAGTTTAACTAGAGTCTTTCCCTACCCTCCGCACAGTCTGGAAACATGCATGTGATGGTGAATGTGAGTGTGTTTCGTGCTAAACATAAACAAAAACCTAACATTGAAGCAAATTAAAAAAAGACAACATAAAATAAACCCTATTTTTAGTAGTGTTTAAAGCCCGTTCCTACTGCATGCACGCCATCGGCGGTGAACACATGAAATTAAATGACAGTTGGGAAGGAAACGTTACAGGCCTAACTTTAGGATATCTCTCCGGCATTTGGCAGTTATTAAGACTGAGAGAAACGTGGAAAAGACTGGAAAAAGAGCCTCAGTCGGGAGGCCGATCTTGGTGGGATTTGAGCTGCAGACCTCCCGTTCACGAATCCGTGTCTTAACGACCTCGCCTATCGTGTCGGTCGAAACAAACCTGCTTGTTTCTAATCATTGTATAATGTTTAAATCGGTCATTGACATTTCAAGTCAAACACACAATGACACACGACTGAATTTATGCTAATAGAACTTCAGTGTTAAGGAATAAGCTGCCAAAATTCTACTTCAGCCCTAATATTGCGAGTTTTACATGACGTACATGTTCTTTTGAAAATTGGGGAAAGTATGCAGAAATGGAAAACAGATACATGCTAGACAGATACCAGCAAGTCATCCATACCCTCACTAAACGCCACAGAGAGAGAGAGAGAGAGAGAGAGAGAGAGAGAGAGAGAGGGAAATTCAGAGCTTGTAGATAAAGATGTAATAGTGTGCACGTGGATTGTGGAAGAAACTGTGATTTCCCCTCTCTTTTACCTCTTCTTTACTAGTTCCGTATTCCTGCGTTAACACTGACACATAGGAAACTCAATAATTCACCATTTATGCATAAACGTGATACATCAGTCAACTTTCCATAAAACAAGTCCACATATGTTATCCTTGAGCTTTAGTAATAGAAGTACTAGCACTGAACACTTCCTTATATCACCATATTCAAGGAGGTTTTAAATGACCAAGAGAGAATATTTCGGAAATGGTTGATGGCGTAAAACATTTTCCATCTTTTAAACAAAGGAAAGTCGTAGCCTAGGTACAAAGCGTTTCCTGTTGTATAATATTGTACATGAATGAAACGTTGTTAATATGTCACTGGAAATTCGGGATACATATATTATTTATTATGTAATTGCGTCAAACTTGCACGATGTGGTGAAAAAGGTTTAGAATAATTTTCGACAAAATCGAAAATGACAGAAACATTTCCAGGTAAAGTCCTGGCAAAGTGAGGAAAGCTTCTTTGAAATCTTGCCATAACTCTATCAGCGATGTCCGACTTGAATTCTTACTTCGTAAATTGCATAACTCCTCCCTCTTTACCATTCTCTCTCTCTCTCTCTCTCTCTCTCTCTGACACAAACACATGCACATACACAATATACAAATCCACAAAGTGAACCGTGTTTGGCTGTGGGTTCAGAGCCCTTTAAAACGTATTTCTGGGTTTTAATTATGTTTTTTGTTATTTTATTATTTACTTTTTTGTTCTCTGCAGTTTTCGGTTTCTGTTTGGTTTACACTAGTTTCTACACAGACATATGCATACACAAACAGATTCAGTAAGGCCCGAGGCGGAATTCGAACCCATAGTTCTCTACGCCACAAAATGCCAGTGCGAAACGCGTAAGCAAACAAGAGCAAAGGAAACGGCTGATGAACTCGCAACAAACGATTTTGCGTTGAGTAGAGATCTTCATATATTTCCTCAATAGTAGACAAAAAATAAACATTTGATGGATTAAATGTGCTTCCACATAATCTGGCATTCACATTTCCAGAAAATTTGCTGAAAAGATTCTCAGCTTATCACGAAGACTGAGGAAGTAGTTGTATTTTAGGAGGAAAGTTGTATTGTATTTCGACTGTTGGGGAGCCAAACTTGAAGTATTTGCAACCGCACTTATGGTAAAAAGTTTCCGGTAGCCCTCACCCCAAGTTTAAAAATATTAACTTTGCAATTTGACTGTTTCTTTAAATATTATATATTTATGTTTGCCTCGGCTGCGTCAGTATTATTGTTAGAGACATGGATTTCTTTGCAGAGAGTGGTGCGGCTAAGAATGTAGACTTACACAGATTATAATTTTTACTTCACTCCTTTTATTATTTCTTGACACGATTTAAATAACACTTCACTGATATAGAGAGCTGTGATATTATTTATTAATTACTTGCAGTTTTAACTCGTAAACTATTTTTGTCTCACACTGAATACGTATTAAACTTCTCGAGGACGCGTCTCGCATCCGGTTAGGAACGCTGTCTGCTAGCAACTGAACTCTGAATTTGTAAATTTTGTTCCATTTCAGTTTCTGAATGGCTAATCCTACTCCAATAGAATACTTTCATTTAACTTAAGCTTTTATCTGGTTGCTGATTGGCTATTTATAAACTGTCTTAAAATATTACATTACTGTTTCCAAGAATGACTACTAGCATTATTAAACTTTCTAATTCATTATTGCCTCAAGGTTACCTCATTGTTAGCAACTTTTAACCTATTATTCTCACAGCTCCTACATTATTGAATTACGTAATACATTCACATAACATTATTGAACATGTATATAATAATATAAACATTAGTACAATGACTGTTACATGCATTGTATATATTGTAGTATACACATATTGCTTTAAGGCGGGCATTTATTATATTTTATATTATATAATTTGACTGAAATCATTTAAGTGTTAAAAATACTGCATCAAGACAGAGTACTTGCCCTCCTGAGTCACAAGGCTTTGTATGTGTGTGTTTGTGTGTGTGAGACAGAGAGAGAGGGAGAAAGACAGATGTAACATCACACTAGTTCACGTCATATTAATGAAGGCATCAAGATTCAAAGCACAGAATGTTAAGGGTTTTTAGCCTTAGGGACACTGCCAGTAGCTTGCTCGGCACAAAAGCGACACGGGGATGAAAAATAGGTGAAGGAGGGTTACTGGGAGATGGGGAATCATTGAAACATGAAGCACTTAAATTAGGATCTTTAGTAAGCATCTCTATTTCAATACCAAGACAGCTGTTCTTGCACATCTTTGAAGAGCAAAATGTGCTTGTTTTGCTGAAAGGAGAATTTAGCTGAATTCATTTCCTTACTGGCGCTTGACACTGAAGTATAAGCGTCTCTCACAATAACTTTCGTGTCTCAGAAATCATAAGACATTCAAAACCTGCTTTAGAATAGTTTTATCTTTAAATTTAAACTTCTATAGATTTTTCCTTTTGGCAATTCTGATATTAACCTCCAAGACAAGGCAGTCTTCTTTCTACTTGGGTGCTCCCAATTAGCCCTGCATTGCCACTTGCGATCTCAGTGACAAGAGAATTGCAATGCTAAGTGTTATCGTCAGTCATAACATTACAAACATTTAATTTTCAGCTGAAGAAACCATCGATAACTGGGGAGCTAACGTTCAAATGCCAAATGTGTTTTTAGGATTACGAACAAAAACTTTAAGTAGCTTTAACAGGTAAGCGAAGATACGGGCACTTGTAGCACACAACGCCTACTTTTAAAATATCGTCTTTATACATTTTATTTTAAACTATTCTCAAGCAGTTAAATAATACTTTTTGGACTTTGACTGGAATCTTTCGTCAGTTCAGGTTATGAACGCAGGCTAATTAGACTTATTTGTTTATATATATATATATATATATATATATATATATATATATATAATGTAAGTCTAGCTCCAGAGTTTATCTATGGAAGCAAAATTGCTTTGCTATACCACAAATATTTAAAAATTCCACATTTATGTGAAATATTTGAGGTTCATCAGGCTCTAAACCAAATCATAAATCTATGTATCAAAAGAGAGATTCATCTTTCGTATAACTGGATTTGCGAACATGCTAGGAACTCTAGTGGCAGAATTCTTAAACACACTTAAGATGTAAATAAAAGGAAATGGTAATTAGTTTTAAAAGGAATTCATAGTTCCCAATGGATTGCACCACATTGAGTGAAACTGGTCCCTTTAGAAGCTCACACATGAGTTTGCCCAATTCTATAATACTATAAAGTGGACAGCAACTCGGAAAATCATACACAACACGTGCAACCTCATCTTTGACCAAGGCTTTTCCACTTTTGAAGCCTCCTGTTCTGTGATTGATACGTAGGCTGTAAACCCCTCGTTGCGAGTTGATTCAGAGTATAATTACTCCATGCCTTCTATGCTCCAAAGAGGCTCCTGATAAACAGTCGGCTACGAGTCGTAAAGAAGAGCTAAAGTTCTTAGATATTCTGTTTGTCCTCTGATGGATTGCTTAGCGAGACTGTTTACTCTTACTTTCACTAATAACTCGCGCGCCGTGAATACTGCAAGAATGGTGGACACTGTCAGTATTGCAAACACAAGAAAAAATGTGTACAAATTACAGCACCGGAGAGAAATGTAGTTGAATTTGTAATATAACTGAACCAACAGCCGGGAGGAATGTGCTACGGAAATAGAATAAACTGTCTTAAAAATGATTACGCAGAAGAATACCTAATCCTGACCACCAATTATCTACAATTCATCTTTAAACACATTATGCGAACAAATCACTAGTCGAAATTGGTTAAGATACAGAGCAAATTTAAAAGTCGAGTTTTGTTATATCCAAATTGTGTTAATTCAAGTCTTAGTCACTAACGATGACGACATGTTGGCACGCTGAGGGCAGCCCGAAGGTGTGTTAGGCGTGTACCTGTCCTAAATAGGGCTAACCACGTAGTGACGGGATGTGGGGTTGTAGGGGTGAAGTTTATGTAAGGGATCTTAGTTCCCAATGTAGACAGCATTTATTTATATTTATATATGCACGTTCTTACGACAAAATTTAGCATCAACATCATAGTTGCCTAGGAAAAAACATTAACTTCGGAAAATAATATATATAGTAATAAAATCACATTTGCAAATGTTTATCTGGATTAACACGAAGCAGCTAGAAGCGTAAGCTATTGTAAGAATAGTTTGTAGAACAGTGGGTATAGAAAGTCATATGAGTATATCACATCAGATTTTTTTCTCGTGGTCATGCAAGATCATACAATTTTAAAGCCATCACACAGTCATCCGATTTTTAAAAATGTGAGTATCGCTTTAGCGATGAGTATACTGCATAAATATCATTACTGGCTGGCTGCATTTCGCAAAATATTGTGATTCCAGATCTGCAGATATTCTTTTAAAATATAGGTTGAAAATCAAATTAGACTTAGATTTTAAACTTCAATTTCATCATCATCATTATTCCGCATTTGGGAGGTCCCAGGTTCGATTTCTGGCGACTGCCCACTGTGACCCATGGTTTTCCTGGATCGTCAGGCGTATAATGGAATGGTTCCTGTCCCTCTATTTCGTTCCATTAATCATTTCATTCATCCTTAATCCAGTTTGATCTGTTTCACGGTTGGAAGTGTTGGTGATGGTGTTTCCGTTCGGCGTGCCAGGGAAAAAGGATGCTCTGTGTGAACTTACCTCGTCCGTCGGCCCTCGACTGGTTGCCGGGGGTATAAGGACCGCCCCTTGAGGGGTCGTTGGACCCGGTGTAGGGCGGAGTCCCCGGTCTGCCTATCCAACTACTGGGGCGCCTTCATTTGGAAACTTAGCAAACCTGTCATTGCTGTACCGTCACTCCTGGTTCTGGTCGCCTGATGTCACCCTTCACCTCATCCCTCCCTCCCGGTGGTGTCCCCTCCTGGATCGGTGCCGAATCCCCTCCGCTTCACAATCCAATCATCATCACTTATAGGATTCTATCAAAGTGAGAGGCAAAGACGTGAAAGTAAATCAGCTGTTGTAATCTTTAAACTGTACAGATTCAACTTTATGTTGACTAATGGCTTTAGAAACATAACACAAAAATACTAATTTCAACTTCCTTCCATTTACTGTTTGAGTCTCATGCTGATGAATTCTTTCAGTTATATTTAATTTACATTTGACCTAAAGGTCTATTACTGAAAGGAGAAGCAAACATTAGGTCTGATACGACGCGACAAGCATGAAGTACAGTCGAATGAAAACAAATGCACACGCCGTGGATTAATACTTGAAAAATGCCGGCGGAGGAGTTGCCCTTGTAAGGACTGTATGGGGTCTGGTAGAGACGTAAGTGGAGCATTTTTCATGCGTATTATGAAGAGAACAGAGAATGGAAATAAAAACTAGAAAATAAAAGAAACTTAGGAGTGAAGAATAATGATAATCTATTGAAGTGCCTGCCAAATTTGCATCACAGAAGAGCTTGCATAAATTAAGGACAAAAAATAAGAGCGGCGTTGAAGTAGAGGCCACCCTCTGTAGTTGTGTGCAACAAAAGACCAGACTACTATTAGCTCTATTTTGTTTCAGATCCGCTGCAAGAAGTGAAGGGGTGGAAACAAGGCTTTCAGCTGGTGACAACTGACTCGCGCAATGCAAATTGTTGCCGTACTTACATTCGATTGTTGCTAGTAACTGGTCCTGTAGACGCCTTCAAACGGCTTTTCTTCTACCATGCTCAACTTCTAGTTGCATGCTCTTTCTCGCGCCTTGTTAGTACATACATACATGTTCTAACTTCCTAAGATTTGCAAAGGAATATATTCACGTAATTAAGGATAACCAAAATTTTGTGGTAATTTGGTATTTGGATAAATTATTGTCAGCGAATTTAAGAGGTAATTTAATGCCAAAAATAACGTAGTTTTGTTGTTATGCATGTAATGTAACACAATGTAGGTAGGTAGATATGCACAATTGTTACTGTGGACCTCCGTGGATTAGTGGTACCTAGCTAGCCTCTAGTTTCCAAGGTCGCGGCTTCAAACCCGGCGAAGGGCAATGAATTTTTTTCGGGCGTAAAAATTCTTAGCATGGCTTCCTTCGGAAGGGAAGTAAAGCCAGTTGTCCCGTGTTGTAGATTTACGGCACGTAAAAGAACATCAAGCTTGATAAAGAGGCCTCTGAGCAAAATTACCGGTCTTTCACGCCCAATATAGAATGGGACGCTAAGAACCACAGTAGTTAAAGAGCGTCCATAAATAAAAAAAAAACAAGTGTTACTTTTGATTCAAGTTTGACTGAACAGATTGCTGTGAAATTTGGTATTAAGAAGTATGTCTCACCAAAAGGAAACATTGTTGCTAACATCTGTAGGCTACCCATGGAGGAAATATCATAATTTGTGTTTTAAATAATGTAGGTATTTACCGATGCCGACAAATTGTGCTCGACCTATGAAATGAGTTACAATGCAGCATTTTGCAGTACATAATGCAGTTTGAATTTCGTTAGGAGCATACTGAACCAGTCCTGTTTCTAGTTTACAAATGGAAGCTCAAGAGCCGCCATTACAAGTACGTAGAATAGCACAATATCTATAGTACGCTATGAAGACTGCTGCAAGACCGAACTCGGAAGCCCACTGATACACCTTTGGGAAGAGCAAAACGAGAATGCCAAAGAATACAAATCATCCATTACCTTTTCATCTTAGATTCGAAAAAATCATACGTGAACTTAAATTAAAATACCTCCAATAATGATTAGAGTTCATCATAATTTTCCACCCAGGAGGTTAACTATTCCTAGAATTAATATGGATATGAAAACTCACCAGAAATCACATACAGATTTTTTGATAAATAAACAATTTTACCATGAAATCCGTAACACATACTTATATATACAGATGACTCGAAATCTGATTAGGGTAATGGCTTTAATTACTCCGGATGTTAAACATAAGTACAAGCTTCCAGACTTGTTCTCTGTTTTCTCCTCTGAGTTCTACGCTGTCAAATAAGCTTTGATTTACATTACCTCAGCACAGCATAAACACAGTGCAATTCTAATTGATTCACTAAGCACCCATCAGAGTATCCAAGACCGCTCTACTGACTTAACATTAATCCAAGATATTATACTCTTCTGGATTCCGTCCCACTGTGGAATATCAGGAAATGAGGAAGCAGATAGGGAAGCCAAAAAACAACTTTGGTACCTCCAGTGGAAGAATTGCCAGTGCCCTACAGAGATGCTCAAAGTTATTTTTTAGCAAACCAACTGTCAAATGGAAGCAAGACTGGACCATTAAAACATGAAGCAAACTCCACATAGTTAGGAAAGGCTCCACAAAACCCTGCACATTGCATGCTCTAAAAACAAAAGATAAATTGATTATATCATGTTTACGAATAGGCCATTCACCCCTAACCCATTCCTTCTTATTCGCAAAGAATATGCTCCTCACTGCGAGACTGGCAATTAGCGTATCACCCTCAACACCTCATCACTAAATGCACAAGTTATACCATATAGAGAAGAGGACATAACATCCCTGAAGATATATTTTTAACTTTAAACAACCCTACTCATTTCAAAAACATGTTTTTCTTGAACGACATCAAACTGTATAACAAAATTTAAATGTAACACATCAAATAAAAATGTATAATAAGTTATACTGTTCTAGCTGTGTTCAACACTTAATAATGTAAAATATGTTTTAACAATGTATTACAAGTATTGTATTATGTAATCAATTTAAAGTGTGCAATGTATTATTATTGTACTCGTATGTATGGATATAAGTCGCGATATGACCTTGTAGTCAAAGCAACTATAAATAAAGAAAAATAATAACAACAATAATGAAGTTTTATATTGTTAAGCATTGTATTGTTATAATTGCATACATTAATCTTAATTCTTGTCTTATTCACACGCAAACAGATGTATTTGTTAGTGGAGTTAATTTGAGCAATCACATACATTGTTACGTAGATTTACTGTTATCAGTGGCTAGTATAGTATACTTGCTGATCAGCCAAATTAAATTATTAAAATAAGAACATTTATGCACAATTAAAACATGTGCAATAATATAACAGTTCTGGCATTAAAGTCTATTATATTTGACATACTTTGTTTCACTGAGCTTTCCTAGTAGATACTTATATTAATTCCTTCTTAATTAATACAATATAATTATATACAACAACCTAAGACATTTATCAAATATATAATCAAATTTTGAAAATACCTTTAACTACACGACATTCATGTAATTGCTGAAGTAACAGCCTTGCACAATCTAATTTACGACATCTTAATGTCTATCCAATGCTTTCGTCCAAACACGCTGTTGATATCTAAATAGCGCTGTAAACCACCTGTTCTCTGGTAAGTCAGCGAGGTGGCTGCGTAAAACCTTGGATGGTATAGGTTTGCGGTTAGGCGCCTCTGTTATTGTATTGCACGGAGTTAGCACTCTCAGAATTATTGTCTCAAAAACGTAGCTCTCTGTGAATTGTACGATTATAGGATAACATTTGCAAATCCTAACAATACGTGTATGTAACACGTTACTTTGCCTAGAGCTGTAGGCAAATGCAAACATAATGCCTTTCTCTTTCCTGTTCTCAATTTCAGCCACCATAGAGATGGGAACAAATCCACCAAGTTGTGATGTATTTACTGACTCATGATTTTCTTCATAATAATAATAATAATACTAATAATAATAATAATAATATGCGGCGGTTTTAATGTTATATTTATTTATTTATTGAGTCCCACGTTTGGGAGCCAATTTGCGGTGGTATTACTTATAATGTTTGTGTATTTGTTTTTACTTCACGCGTTGAAGCCATCTTGTGACGAAATTCATTTGTTAGACTTGTTAGCTCCATCTGGTGTTAGCAATTTGCGGCAATATTAATGTTCGTTTGAAAGAATGCTACTGTTATTTTATTTAAATTTGGTTCTCTGTCCTCCGGCTAGCTATTATCTTTTTCTTGGGTCGAGCACTTCTCTTTATACAGGTTGTGTAAACGGAAAGGAATCTTTTATCCAAAGATAACACTGATGAAAGAAATTTTGTTTTACACTTTTATTGTCGAACACGTTAACTATCACATTTACACATTGATCTTGACACTCGCCAAACTGAAACTGTTATAATAACTTCTTACTGATCACTTTTAATCCACGTACTTCAACCTTTTGTATAATTAACTTTACAACACTTTAGATTTTTCATAATTCTGCTACGCGTAACTTGTGAATCTATAGCCGACGTGTAATATTTCTGCTGGACTGAAGGCGACGTGTATCATAGAAAATATTTTCGACGAACTGACGGGATCTTTACCTCTAACCTACCTTTTATACACTTTCACCCAGATATGCCTAAAGATTATAACTGAACTGCAATTGGCTAATAAAACGCGCCAACATTAGCGTCTATTTTAATATCCAATGAAAATTAGAATACATATGCTCTAGGGAAACGTTCCAGAAGATTCTCAAGGAAAAACGCGCCAACATTACGTAACTTCCTCGTTTCCAATAATGATAAACAGCTCACCCCCTCGCTGCATTATTGCACGCTATTATTGTCAGTTTCAGTAAGGCATTAAAAACTTACTTCTCAACAATAATTACAATAAACAAATATCTCAAATTAATGTCACACAAAAATGCATATTCATACTATAATCACTCTTTACATTTAAATAATTTGTGATACAAATTACTGCATCAATTATTATTATTATTATTATTATTATTATTATTATTACTATTACTATTATTCACATCAGGAACTTTTAATATTCCAGAAATACCCCAGCAAATGCCGGTTACCATATTCAAAGTCAAACATAGTGACCTCTTACTAAAAGCATGATCCAAAATTTACTGCTTACAAGTAAACGCTAAATACAAACGGAAACAGGAATACCAAAGAGTTAAGATTTAAAATATCTTATCAGAATTTGGACCACAAAAAATCTGTTTTGAAAGCTATGTATATTAGGTAACAAATATCCTAATGTTTAGCAATTGCACAACTTGTTATATCCCTTACAAAGTAACAGCTTACTGCTCATACACTATTCTTATAAAGGGAAATGCTTGCTATTCTCTACCTTAATCAACAAAACTGTTTGCCTAGAGATGGTTTCAGGTTTGAAAATGTGGACTTAGTTGTATGCTAACCGAGCGAGATGACTTGGTAACGTGTGAGGCTCGCATTCGGGAGTTCCCCGGTTCGTTTCCCGTCGACCACACACTCTTAGCTTGGGGATTTTGTCGTTTCCTGTGATTCCTTCACTTCATGGCCTTTTCAAGGGGAGTGGTAATTGCAATAGATCTCTCGTAGGTCGCAGTGCGCGAGGTGTCGGATTATTGCATTTAGGTGAAAACTATTTTGTCTATTTGATGAACTCATTGAAATTTCTGAAAATACATCTCGAAGTGGACTTTATTGCAGTAACATGAAAATCTTCTAACAGTTTGTCAATTCATTAAGCGCTTGTGCTACATTTCTCTCTAAAACTTTGTCAGCTCCTCACATGCTTTGATGTATTTGTCTTTTTACTAACTTCAGATCCAGTAGTTTACCTGAGTATGACTCCAACTTGTACCGGAAATAGAGTTGTTTGTGTTGCACATTGGTTTGCAGACCGTAAATGAAAATCATTTTTACTCTTTCTTGCAAACTGGTGTCTCTTAATTTTTCTCGTTGGATAATTTCACCCTTCAAATAATTTCGGGAAGGACTAAAGTTTTCCGACACTAGTCTTTTAAGCAGTTAAAACAGAAACAAATGATAGCTTCCAACAGTGTAAATGTGTGTGTAAATTTACACAAAGTTAACGAGTGAACATTTTTGGTGATGAGCAATTTTTTTTATTCTATTTTATTTTACGTCGCTTTAACTCCTTGGTCATACCGCGACGGATCTGTTGGTGGATATCTCTTAGAACCATATGTGATGGACAGTTAGCTTTCTAGGTCTCATCCCTGTAACCCCTGCTTCATGTCGTGAAGATGGCATTAAGATCTCGTCCAGTCTAACCGCCGCCCTTACACAGAAAGGCGGCTGCTTTCTAGGTCTCATTAGAACTTTGGGTCATGTTATTAAATATCAAATCCGGTATTTACCTTGTTGACTGAGAAAACCACGAAAATACCTAAGACATATTGCTCGGCCCACGGGATTTGAACCCGGGACCTCCCGAATACGGGCCACAGACTTTATCGCCTGAGCCATCCCGCTCAGTGATGAGCAAATTGTTCCTAAGGTAATGCCACCAATATGACCTTAGATGTTAAATGTGGCATATAAATAGAACAAAAAGAAAATAAAAACAAACAAAACAAAAGAAATGTTTGCCTAAGCGTAAAGGTTGTCAATAATACGAACCACTTAGAATTATAAAAACTTAATCCTTCAAGGTTTTACCATGTAATTATGTTTTTTATCCAATTCTTTTTAGACACTTGTACAAAATTAGAGTTTAATCAAACATTTTCAGACATCTGTTTTAGTTAGGGCCTGAATCCCTCGTTAAGTAGGTGAACTTAAAATGATTTTGATAACCTGAACTGAATTGAATATAAGTAATGACATTTTCTTTTTCTTTTTCTTTTTTTCCTTCTAATGCAGCAACTTCCATTCAATACTTCTTATTCTCGCAAACAGTCTGTTTACAAGATAAGCGGATGGAAAGTTTAAAAAAAAGTGTATTGTGATTAGAAAAGATCGCGTTCTTATGAAACAACCCTTATTGGTTAAATTTCAGTTAATTTTCTAGACAGTAAATTAAAGCAGGCGAGCAACAACGAATTTTAGCACGTAGCCAAATCAAGGTGGCGTCTGTCTGAGTTCAAAGCCACATTCGCCGATTGCAATTAATTTTAAAAAATCATAAATGTACATTCGGTGTAATTTGCTCTTTCACTAGTGTTATTTCATCAATTTGCGCAATTCCTCTTCAATTACAGGCCTTTGAAACAGATTCCCTAATTTACACCTATGTAACAATGTTGATGGGCAGAGAAAGGTTGGCTGGAGCGTAAAATCTAAACAAATTTCCATTCACATCTCCCTTGCTTTTGCATAATTTGCATCATCGATATTTGATACGATTCGTGACGCTTTAATTCGTCACTCAGTTGCTGCCTCACCCCCTCCCCTCGCTCAGCTAAATGGGGCGGGGAATGCAAAATTAAGCATAGCAAGCTTCACCCTCCCTTGTCTCTGAACTTGCCTATGGCCCGGAGCCATATGCACATTGTGTCAAAAGGGCGCCAATTGTTGAGATAATTGTCGGCACCTCTTCTCGCTCCCTCACAATTGCCGCATGTATTTTCATGTTCGAGCACAAGTAAACCTGATTACGACAAGCTCCTGATGAAGCGACAGCCTGGGGCACACAGTGTCATTATTTATAATTATGCAGTAATGTTACGCGCGCCCTGTCCTTGTACAGTCGCAATAGTCACGTTCTCAAACTTGTAGTTGACAAGAAAGGCTGGCATAGCAAGCAAAGAAAACTGCGTTCACTCCTATAACTTAGCTAAACTAAACTTCTAGGATGTACCCCATAATTTACTAGCACAATAATGTGAGAAACCAAATTATATCCGCAAAACAATGAAGAATCCAATCGGTGGAATGTTTAACACTCATTGTTGTTACTTTATCACTTACACGGACGTATATAAAAAGTGATCCGTTCCCCTATATCGCATTAGTGTTTCTTTCCATAAGGTTTCAGGGAATCAACCTTTGACTCCACTCCGTCGGTTTCAGTTCTCTAAGTGACTGACCTGGAAAATAATTCAGGGTTACAAAAACGAACCAATGGACGACGTTATAATCGATGTGAAATGAAGGCGTGGTTCGGTTACCGACTCTCTGAAAGAACTTCACTACTAATTGCACATAACAATCTGGCCTTTTAGAGGAAGGAGTGAAGAATTATTTGCATGTGGGGTTTAACTACTACGACATTTATATCAGCGACATTAATTCTACGTGTTTGTTATATTATATTTTATTTTTGCGCCAGAATTCAATGAAGCATTTGCCTTAACCAGGGCCGCCCACTTTTTTTTATTCCCCCAGGAGAATCACGACGTAAGTTGCGTCATTAGGAACATTTTTTGGGGGGAGGGAGTAAAATCCTTTGGGGAATACAAAAATATTGAAGTAATTTAACGCAGGTAATATAAACACATTTATTATCATTCTTAATCCAGTGTTGCAATTCTTAACTAGTTTGTATCTTTAGGTTTGTTAATCTAAATGTGCGCATCACACCCAAAAATTAATATTAAGTCTGGTATGGTATAATGTGGCATATCAAATGACAATTTTTGGAAATGCATAAAAGTAACCTTACAGGTAGATATGTAGCAATATTGCATGTACTATATTGATCTATTTAGATAGATACAATAGGATATATTGAAATACCAAGTAATAAAATACACAACCAAATATTTTTCTTTGTAATTTTTGCTGTAAATATTACGATTTTTTTATTCATTTTAACTTCCCAATTATTTCTTTAAGCTTTTATTGTGTGCCGGTATCACAACAGCTACTATAGTACCTATAAGACAGCTCCTTTACGACAAACAAAAATGGGGAGGGGGTGATACATTTGGAGGGATGGGCAACCCTGGGCTTAAAGATATTCCGCTAGTTAGAACATGGACATTGTAGCGAGGTTTAAAAAGAGGTGTAATGATCGGTTCTTGGTGTTGGTTTGGTAATTCGGGAGGATAGATGTTGCTGCCGGCTACTCAGGTAGAGGAGTATGGGTTCTGGAAACTCTTACCTCAGGGAGGTGGATGGGAGATGAATGAAGCTCACTGTTCCCCACTCAGAGGCCCGTTTATTGAAGACCCACACTATTGTCCTCCTGCTGTCATCCCCTGCTATTGTTTCCATGCTTTACCCTTTCTTAAGTATTTTCGAATTTAAAGACATTACAATGTTACTTTAATGACTTAACCTTTTGGTCATGTTCTAGCTACCTTTTTCCTCACGTTTACTTTAAACTAATTTTCCCATACATAAATAATTACTCGTAGACATCTGCACTGTTTCCCTCTCTGATATAAAATACTTTGAATTTCTACATCTATCTTATTCTCCCTCACTGCACAACACGGAGTTACCTTCTCTACCTACGGTTCGACACAAAGTCAACTTTTCTACCCTACGGTTCGACACAAAGTGAAGCATCTTACACACGTCTGAAAGTTGCTCTCTGTCATAAATAATTATCTAGTTTCGATCTATCTTTTTGCTATGCACGTGACTTTTATTAACTCTTATTGGTTACTTCTCTAAATTTTTCTTCGTCTTCCATTGACTCTTAGTTTCGTTGCCCGAGCATCGTCCGCGTCTACCATTAACAACTTATGTACGCTAGAGTGAATTTTCTGTGCGCTTGACTAAATTCGGTTTCCGGCCCGTTGTCTTCGCATCCTGAGAGCTCTACTCGGTTCCTATTGTGACTTATCCCTTACTAATGTCTCTCTTCCTGTAGGTTCCTAAGTCTTCAACCTTTTTACGGTTTTCGCCAAGTCTCTTCGTTCTCAAATACACGTTTTCTACATTTTATTTTACTTTCTGATTATTTATTAATATCTAATCTTTACTTTATTTCTTTCGTTATGATTTTATTCCCCCCTTTTCTAATTCTTAATGTTCTCTTTTATTCTTCCCTCATATTGGTATTCCCCTACTTCTTATTTTGATTAGATCCTTATTAATATATTTATTATTCATATTATTTGGGCTGATCTTATCACTTCAACATCTAGCTTGTAATGTTATATTTCGCCAGTGTGGTCATATTTAGAGGGAGGTAGAGTAATTTACCAATCCAGTGGCTAAAATTATACTCAAGAAATGGAGACGGTCCGCTGGCAGAGGGTGCGGCTAGATTTGCCAGTATCAATATAAACAGCTGCGTTCCATTATGCGTTAGATTTATGCACTCGGTATGCATAGTAGGTACATAAGGTAAATGCATTCCACCTAAAAATTCGGGATTTCACCGAAAATATACGTTTTGAGGTCCCGAATACAACATCAATTTTAGAACAAATCAGCGCGCGCGCTTATATGTGTGTATTTGTGTGTGTGAACGTTATAACTCAAAAACAAAAGGTGGTATATATAACAAACTTGGGTTTAAGTTTATCTTTCCAAGATGTGACACGAATATTTTCAAGAAAATCCTCCATCCCCAAACCACCTTTACATGAAAAATCTGATGTGTTACACTCACATGACTTTCTCTACTCTTGTACAAACTATTTTTACAAACGCTTATTCTCCATCTACTTCATGTTAATCGAGATAAACATTTGCAGACTCTATCTTAATGCTAATTTTCTTGTAGATGTAAGGGGAATATATATTTACAAGGGCAATATAGAAAAACAGTAGCCTTTAAGCACATACATATATCTTAATAGCTGGTTGCTAGGTGCAGCACCATTCCCTTTGCCACAGATTATAACTCTTTACATATCCAAGACAAAAAAATGAATAACGAATTCCTATTTTAGTAAATAAGTATTGAAAAATTTAACGGAATAACAAGCAATATCTCGAAAAAGGTTCAATCAACAAAAAAATGTACATGACATAAATTGTGTATTTTAACGCGATCTACATTTTTTGTGTAGTAAAATTTTGTCTATCTCTTATGGTTTACCAGTTATGCAAAAGTCCTTCACAATGGAGAATACTTTTGGAGACATTCCCAGAAAATTCGAGATATACATTTCATTTGTCGTGAAAATATCTTAAACATATAATATTTTAATCAAAATCGTTAGAGCTGTTTTTGAGAAAATTAAAATTTTCGAAAAATTTTCCATGTAAAGGGTAATCTGGGGTGGGGGGGATTTTCTTGAAAACCTTCATGTCGCATCTCTGGAAGATACTAAACCTAAATACCAAGTTTGGTGTTTATCCGACTGTTCGTTTCTGAGTTATGCTGTTCACAGACAGACACACAGACAGACAGACACACACACGGACATGTTTCCAAAAATGCTTTTTTTGGATTCAGGGGATCTCAAAACATGTATTTTCGGTGAAATCTCGGTATCGAATTTTTGGGTGAAATGCAATACTTCCCCTACTTACTATACGTAGTAGAGAAAGTAAAAATTATGGCATTTCTTTTTAAATGACTCAACGATTTTCATTAAAATACGATATATTAGAGATATTCACATGAACAAATGTATGCCTTAAATTTTCTGGAAATAGCCTGTGAAGTCCTCTTCTTTCGGAATGAGTTGTTATAATCTTGTGTATCTTATGAACGTTAAGTAGTTGATGAAAACGTAATACAGAAAAAAATGTAGATCTCTTTAAAACACACAATTTATTCCAAATAAATGTTTCGTGACATAAGACATTTCCGAGATATCTGTTATTAGTGGTTCTTTATGGGAAGAGAGCGGAAATTTAAGGCTAGCATATAGCGTCGAGTTCTAAACATTTGATTATTGTTTGCTATTTCCTTTGTATCTATTCCGAAATTGTAATGCAGGTATTTCTGCAAAGGTTTATCTAAATTAAAGTGAAATAGATAGAAAAATAAGCTTTCGTATGAATACCTGGTTTGTATACCCACTAGTAAAGGATGGAGGATAGAGAAAGTCATATGAATGTAACAAGATTTTTTATCATTTTTTGTCGCTTTAACCACTAGATCATATCATAATACAGTGGTGTATCACGCGTATCGGTCATTGTTATATCCCCATCTTGTCTCTTACACATAGCACCACACATAAGCCCACCTCCTAGTGTACATAGCACTGGCAATGTTTACTTCTATAGCAAATACACATATTGCCGAGATTACGCTACTTTCTGACACGCTTGGTCGATAGATCGATAAGTGCACTGGCCGCCTTTGCAGGTAAGAAGTGTTTAAATTCTGCAAACAAAACTGCTATGTAAAACTTTTGCAACAATACACAAGAAATGTTTATGGGGATATTGAGTAACAGTACGAGTAATTTGAAAAGTAACACTAGATGTAATGGTAACAACCATGCCTGCTTCTACGCCTGGTGATTATATAAGTACACAGTGTGCCTTTCGGTTGTGAATGCGCATTAATACTTATCATTCCTGTGTTGTTATCCTATAATTTTGATGATTATGTTGCCTTAATTTCTCATACAGAAGAAGTGAAACGTGGTGTCAGGCATCCCCTCAACGACCGTCCTGAACAACTACACTCGCATCCATACACCCTACTCTGAACATACCGAGAAATCGTCCTTATAAAGCCACTTGTACACGATCAAATTTTTGTCAAATTCAGCACTTTACAAGACTTTTCAAGAGTTGTCACAACTTCATAACTTTTCTTGTCAAATTGCTTCCAATACGTTTTAAAGTGTTTGAAAGCCTTGAAAGTAAATAAGGACACGCTCTAAACGATCAAAGATTTGACAATGATTTGAAGGCTTTAGCCAATGAAATGCGAGTATTTACAGTGCGACATGAAATCTGCAACATGGCGGAAAGCGAAAAGTAAACAAAAATGGCTACCGGCTAAGATATGCTGTATGCGAACTGATTAGGTTATACACAAGCTGGTCATGTTCGTATGTCTAGGACTGTGGGTTACCACAAGATGAAGCAGATGAAGGCGATTTTTAAAAAATAATTGCCAGACAGATTTCCAAACTAAATACACATTAATGCAATGTTATATACTGTGGTTAACCTATCACTTGGTGTTATTTCCATTATATTCTACAATTTAATGCAATTTCATACGTGAAACATAACATAGCATTGTTATAGAACAGTATTTCATTGCAAACTGCTATACCGTGACGCAAATATAAATTGCCTTGTGCGTAATAAATGATTTATTAATGTGTTCTGAAGGGTTTCAGTTTGAAGAAAGACAACTCGTAAATACAGGTTTATGACATTGTCAAGTCTTGTCCAATCTTGTTACATATTGAAAGATGTTTGACAATTTTTCTTGTAAACTCTTGAATTGGAAAAAAAGTTTGATGGTGTACAAGGAGCTTAAAAGAAGAGTTTCTCGAGCCCGGTCCCTTGGAAAGAGAAAGTCGTTGTTCCACGAACTGCGCTATGAGCCCAGTCAATTTCAGAGACGATGCCGAAGTTATGACTTTTTGTTCCTCTTGCCCTCATTCATGCCACTTTTGGAGAGAGTTTCATATTTCGGCTGCTGGCTTGTATCCCGATGTCACCCATAGTGGAGGAAAGCGGGCCTCTTCTAGAAGAAGCGAGAAACAGGTTCCATTATTCATCTTCGTATATTCGTTACTGTATTAATTTAAAACAGAACAGATGTATAGAGTTTTAGAGTTTCTAGTTTTTTCTAGTATAGTCGCGAGCTTTAGTAAAATACTCGCATCCACATTGCAAGTCAGAAAGAACTATATTATTATCCCCCACGTACACATATTATACCGCAGGATATCGTACTTTCTCTATGGCACACAAGTGCATTTGTAACACCTGTCTTTATGTTTGAAAGTGTAATGCCAAAAGCTGTATAAACTCCAGCGTGACAGACCACGATGGCCAAGGCATGCTGTACATTTTGGACAAAAGGCAGTATGACGTATGACACATGACCAGAAGCGCAGGGGAATTAGCACCTCGACGTAAGGAGACCTTTAGTTTCACGTTGAAACTCCCAGATAGCAGTTAATACAACCCTGAAACAACCAAGCAGATGAATAGTGAAGTGAAATGAGAAAGGAGATGAAATGGAGGGACAGAAAATTCGGGGGATGTAATTTATATTCCCACCATTCGCCTAGCGATACGAAAAAAAACCCATGGTCATCACCCGCGGGAATCGAGCCCATGAGCTCCCGAAGCGAGTCACACCTCGCTCGGTCAGAGGGCAGGACGGCATGTTACCACGGAGTCTTCCCGCGACATAATTGCCGTTTGCTAGACTAGCAGCCGCTACTTCTTAATCAAGTAAGCCCTCAAGGACCTCACGAGGACTGATGAGGCTGAGTGCACTGCACAACGGACCTCTCACACAACGCTAAGGAGATGCTTCCAGGTTTGAAACAACTTTACCAACTTTGTAAATGAAGTCGGAGCAAAATACTGCTTGAAGTGAAAACGATCCATTTTTACTTTCTCTACCATAGAAATTAAATTAAATTAGTTTTGTTTACGGACGCTCTTTAACTGCTGTGGTCCTTAGTCCCATTCTATATTGGGTGTGGAAGACCGGTAATTTTTCTCACAGGTATCTTTATCAGGCTTGAGGTTCTTTTACGTGGCGTAAATCTATGACACGGAACCACCGGCTTTACTTCCCTTCCGAAGGAAGCCATGCTATGGATGTTTACGTCCGAAAAAACCAACGACCTCCGCCGGGTTTGAACCCGCGACCTTGGGAATTAGAGGCAGGCATGGTAACCACTACACCACGGAGGACGACACTCTCTACCATAGAGGAACTACTGCGTTACAACCAAAAACTAGATGTAGGCATTTCATCAGATACAGACATTTTGAGATCCCGAGGCCCCCAAAAGTGCTTTTTTTAGGAACAGCTACTATGCACGCGTCTGTTAAAGCATAACTCCATAGCGAAGTGTTGGACCAAACTTTGAAATTAAGTATGGGGCCATTTAAGGCCATTTATATTCTGTAATATAGAAAAAATAGGTTTTTTCTGAAACATTTCTGACGTTTTAATTAAAAATTAAGTGTTCGAGATATTGTAATGATGACTAAAATGCATATCTTGAACATTCTGTAAACAGCTTGTGAGGTCCTCTTAATTTTGATACTGAAACGATGGTCGACAATTTGATGGTAACTTTTGAAGCCGTTTACTTTGCCTGCTTCGTTGTTGATTCTACTGTAGTGATCTCGTAGCTCATTTTGTTCTCTCCTGCGCCAGCTGCTCCAGCGGTAGTCTCTGAGACCTTTCTGCCAGGGTATGCGTGGGCGTATTGTTAAATGACAATACCAGTTTGAATTGACTGAGAAGTTTATTGTGAGCTAATATTTGAATTATAGAAGTGAGTTGCCGACCGTTTGAGATGAAGAAATAGGCTGATTATAAATGTAGCACTCGCACTTGTAACAGTTGAATTATTATACCTGATAACTTGTGCAGTATCAAAGTTACGGTTGGAAATAAGAGTTTCCGCAATAAATGAAACTAGAAGCGCAACATTCCGTGAGTCGCTAAAATGTTTACCGGCAAGATCCCTTGCGATAACCGGTACTCACTAGGCGTGTCAGTAGGCGCTTAAATATCACACGAGCAATTACCGAGGACGGTACCAGAGAGAGAGATAGAGAGTAACTCTCTGATTTATACGCTGCCTTCTTATTACTTAAGCCACGCCTGCATTAGAATTACTCCCACGAGCATCATTTTCACGCACAAACATTACTTAAGCTCATTGCTCACTTCTTCGACTGTCGCTAAAGACTTTGTCTAACCTGACTCTCTAGACAAAATCTTTCAACCCAAGCTTACTATACACTGATTTAGTATAGGAAATTATTTATTGGTTATTTCTGTATCTTACTATTACTTCTTTATTTTATTATTTATATTTTCCATCCATCCGTAATCGGTATCAATTTTAATTGAAGTTCATACAACTAGGATACCATGAGACAGCCAAAACTTTAGTGCAGGAAATGTGTAGATCTCGCTATAATATACAGTTTTGCATCAGTAATAGTTTCCCAAAACTTCACTGCTGCTGAGTTTTCCAGTATTTTAAGCAATGCTCTTAAAAATCTTTAGTGCCCGTTTCTTTGCGTTTATCATGAGCTCATGCAAAACTATATAAGATCAATGCTAATATATACGAAACAGTTAGCTGTCGATTAACTTTAAATCGAACTGACTAGAAAGTAAATTCTTTAAAATATTTCTAGTAGTTGACAACATTCTTTCCAATAAAACATGGAGGTTTAATCAGTGGTTTCGGACAAATGATTTAAAACCTTCTGACGTTTATTGTATCTACAACATTATATTATTTCTGCGACTTATTAACATAAGTACAAGTACTTATAAAATGAGTTTTTTTATGAGTCTTTTATAAAATAATTATGAAAACAAATACTAATTCTTAGAAAATTCTTCTCATTGTTGCACAGTTTGTGACAATTCACTGGTCGTTAGTCCAAATAATCAAGAGTATTCTATGTAGGTACTGTAACGCCTTAGTTTGGTACACAACGCTGCTGGTCATGTCCATAAATAAGAAAAGGAAGAGAACTTCCTGAAAGTCAGTAGTATTTTATCCCAGAGTGTTCTAAATTAATATATTCGAGTTATTATTGTCAAATTTGCATACTTGGCGATGACGCGAATAGTCTAAAGCGGACTTTGTTGCCTGTTCCAAAGGCCTAACTGTGGAAGCAAATAAGAAAAAGAACACAAGGATAATTACCCAGAGAAGCGAGTGAGCGAACTTGGGAAACAACGAGCAGCGAGTGTAGCTTTTCAGAGCGGGTGGTGGATCCCATCCCCTAACTCCGTCTCCACGGCAATGCTTCTTGCTAATTTCCCTTGTGATGGCAACTTGATGATGAGCGGACGAGAGTGATGCTTTGAATAATCATCACCGCCACATGACGGTGCAAAGTTCCCCCACCGTCGACTGTGTTGAAGGCATATTAACATATGAATCCAGTTTCAGGGGTTATTAAGCAAAGCAAGAGTTGGTCCAACAGTAACGCCACCAGACGTTTCTGTTAATAAAGCTACAGAGGCGAGGATCGTAGCCAAATGTGAAGATCCCATTCTGAAATGTGCGCATTCATTACAGCTACTGAATATTGCTTTGTGCTTGGTTAACTAGACTGCCTTCTGCTCTGTGCACAATACTGTAATACTCAAAGGTTTCTTACTGTAACAGCGTTAGTTCTCCTGAAGACGCGTCTTATTTATTTGTACGTCTACAATTATTTGCATTTTAACGATACTTTCACTTTAAAATTATTCATAACAGCATTTTAATGTTATTTCTACCTAAATTAAGAAAGTATTGAATTAAAAAAACTCCTTTTTGAAGTTTTACACAACTTAAAAATGCACAAATAAATAACAGTCCATGTTATTTATTTACTTGCATAGGTGTGCTTTGGCACACGAACACACGAAGTGAAAGTGAAAATTCGAATGAATTTTCGTATAACAAGCCCTTAACCATGGAAGATGAATTCACTCTACCCAAAAAAAAACTCTTGGTATGAAAAACTTTCATTACGTTTGCTTCCTCTATCACTCAGGTACCTAAGTTTGAGAAAATAAAGTAAAAAATTCAATATCACTTTTTCATCGTAAATAAACATTTTGAGTACCCATTATTCCAAAAGAGCATGACATCAGTAAGTCTGTCAATCAACGAAGCACTGAATACCAAATTACTTGAGCTAGATACCATCTAAGAATTGAGGTGAAGGTTTCTAATCAAATCCTTCCCCACTTCAAGCTAGTGTTTTCATGGAACAATATTCGTAATATATTTACTTTCTAACATCTGATTAATACAGAGTTATTTATAAAGAACTGACACATTTACTTCTTTAATTGTTTCAAAGCGAGTTATGCTAGCGACAACTTATTATACCTGAAATGCAGAAGAATTTTGGGAGGTTATTTACCTCTGTAGCAAATGTTGAAAATGTCCTCCATCTTGCATAAGGCACAACTCAACACGTCGTTCTATGCTCTTAGCCACTCGTTGGAGGACTCTGTTGTCAATAACTTGAATCTCGTGTGTAATGTTGTGCTTCAGATCGTCCAATGTCTGGGGACGGGTGGCATAAACCCTGTCTTTTAAATAACCCCATAGAAAGAAGTCCGGCGATTTCAAATCCGGAGATCTCGGTGGCCACATGTTCTTGGAAATTATCCGTTCGTCAAAGAAATTTGCAATTAGTGCCATGGATTCATTTGATGTATGGCATGTAGCGCCTTCCTGTTGAAAATATCCTTGACTCAGGTCTACATCGTCTAGTTGCTCAGCAAGCTCCATGAAAATCCGTCGATTTTCTGCAGTGTTCACATTGTTTTAAAAAAAATGGTACCACTATTCTCTGTGCGGATATTGCGCACCAAACTCCGATTTTAACCGGGTGCATAGTTGCTTCATGAATAACATGTGGATTTTCGTTGGCCCAATAGCGTGAGTTATTTGAGTTCACATAGCCGGATAAATGGAACTATGATTCATCTGTGAACCATGTGATGGAAGATATGGCAGGAAGCCTGAAACCAACGACAGTAATTTAGTTATCTATCCTTATCTGGTTCCGTAATCCTATACGGCTTTAGGCCTGCACTTTTCACTGCTCTCTGACACATTGAGTAGCTGTATCCTGTCTTCTGCGATAAACGACTTAATGATTTTATGGGTGACTGTTCCAGTCGTTCTCTTACGTCAACAAACGTGGGAAGACTAGATGAACGAGTTTTACCTTTTTCACTCACCAGAGATCCAGTTGTTTCCAATTTGTTTACCAGTCCCAGTATCGTGTTTCTTTGGGGGGATTTCGAACACCAAATTCTCTCTGATATGCCCTTATTTTGGCTGTAATTGAATTCATAATGCAGTATTGCTTTACAAGGAACATTTTCACGTTGACTAGAACAAAATCTCAAAAACAGTTGCCGACAATAAAACTAACAATTGCGAATAAAACATGAACACCTGCGGATCTAGTGACAGGCAATCGAAACTCCAGAACATTCTGCTTAACTTTGTGCTAAAATTGGGGCATTGAGTGAATTTCAAACAGAATAATTAAAGAAAGAAATGTGTCAGTTCTTCATAAAGATTTACTGGATTGCCTAATAATCCTTGTGAATATAATGTGAAGTCTTCTTCATTCTCGCGGATTTTTTTGTATTTTGAAACCAAAAGAGATATTCAAAATAATACTGAAGAAAGACCTAATTAAATTATCCCATTTACTATAGGTAGTAGAGAAAGTAAAAATGTAGGATTTAATTTTTGCAGGTCATGAAACCATATACAAATTGGCAATCTTGAAACCACTTGTTGGTAAAATTGTATCAGATTAGAGCAAAGTGCATGGAAGAATTAGTTTTGGCAGGAGAAGAATGCGGACACGTTAATTGATATGGGCTAGAGAAAATTGCGTGAATGTTACACATTATGTGTTTAATTGTCTCTAAATTACTGTAAGAGTGTTTATCAAACTACATGAATTTGTATTCTGGCTTGACGAATACAACACATATGCGGAATTTTCCATAAAGAGCCTATTTATTTCTGTATATTTTTCAGTAAAATAAACAGTTCATTAAAATACACAATTTTTCAAAGGTTTATTTCGTGGGATTAAATATTCTCCTACCATTACTGCAGTGCGCCGTTTATTTGAAAATGAACGACTGTTCCATTTAAACACACTCTTTGCTCAGCTCATAAAAAATAAACCGTGACATAAATAGGTGTGTGATATCGCTGTATGCTTATAAGGAAGTTCATTTTGTCTAATTATAAACCATACATACGCATAACTAAAGCCTGTTGTCCGAAACTTGCTAATCACACGTTGCCCATTTGAGGCGTACTGGTTGACCGTACTTTCCATGTAGATAAGTTTTAATATTCACGCATATCTTAGGGGCACACATGGGTAAAAACGCACAGCAATAGCCAGCGAGCCGCAGACTAAACTAATGTACCTATTGGTTATTACAAACTATAGTTTGCGGCTACTCTGCTTGTTGCAACATCCTCCTCACTTTACTGGACTGAGCCAACGTAAACTAACCTGAGAGTTCAGAATATAATGAACATTTTATCATTCATTACTAAAGATATGGATGATGAGATATGATATGATATTTTTTGTACATTTTCTTTACATTATGTTTAACAAATCGCTGCAGCGAAAATTACTTGCTTCTTTAAAACAATATTTATTTTAGGAAACTTCATAGCAGAACATTCAATCCTAAATCAATCAATTCCTAAATCCAAGACAAAATCTTTAGATTAACAGCTGTTATTCTCGTTGGGAATTCATTGTGAAACGATACGAATAAATTTACGGAAAAAAAGAGAACAAGTCACCAAGCCTGTTAAATTCACGTAAAAGCACAATGTTTATTGAACAAAAAGTACAATTTTGCACCATCTTATATAACATAAAAGCCATACCTAGTAATTTACCATTAACTAAACTTTACGGCACCTCTCCAATATGCAAGGTCTGTGAAATTTACACCATCATATAATTTTTTGTGCTGGTTTTAGTTCAAAGAAAATAATTTCCAGATTCCTAATATTATAGTTTTCTGATCTTTGCCATTTCATTCTTACTTTAAAAATTAATAGATCAAAAACTCCTCACAGAAGACAAAATTTGCATGACAGTTTTGTATGGCTTTTCAGAATGTGCATGAACATTTCCAGAGGAATTTGATACCTCCATCATATCGGCATTGCTGAATAAAGGAATTTTAGAGATTATAATTTTAAAACAGAAAAAAGTTTCATTCCGGACCCCTCATATTATATACATAAAGCGAGACTCTAAAACTTCAAAAGTGAAAATGAATTTAAAATTATAGTTTTAAAAAATACTTTTGTATGCAATCCAAGTTTCAGTGAAATCTTTAAAATAAAAATTAGTTTGGTTTTGGTTCTTTATTACATTTGCATTGTATGCTATCATTTATCACATTTGGTTAACTAATTTCAGAAATATTTAAATCTCTATGCGGCCATTTTAAAGTATTCTGAATATAGTGCTACATCATATTCCAAATTTAAATGCCGTTTTATTTTCCCCTTTTTTCTCAATGTTTTTCATTACTTAAAATGCCACGTCATAACTTTTAACCAATTAACTAACTGTTTTCAGTAAACTCTTAGAAATAATAACTAAACAGCTTCACATGTCCAGTGTGGCTCTACTTATCACGGTCGGATAAAGCCAAAATATAAATTCTGAGTAGGATAGGTATAACTTTCGCTTTGACACATGGGGTTTAATTAGCATCTAAAAATTAATTAAAAAAATATGGTGTATGTGAAACAAATGCACAAAACTCAAACATTTTCTGTTACCCTTATATTTCATTACCATACTGTGATAAAAAAAAGCCATCTTGCTGGAATGAAAACTTTGGATTTTAACGTGTTTTCACTGCCTTAATGAATGTACCGTTATTGGGACGCACCTTGATCCCACCAACTTAATTGGCCAATAATCCACAGGCATAGAACTTTAATATTCAATAACAGAATGATGAAGTGCATTTAAATGCACTGGGAATGTTCTACGAGGCCCGGAATTTGTATGGTTTGCAAGAATACCATTAGTTTCCAGCGAGCAAACTTATGGAACCGGAAGAGGAACACGTAAATTTCCTACCTAAAATTATAGTGCCCGTAATAGTCGCTCTTGCTACTTACAATATATATATATATTAATTTAAAATATTTGGACAAACCCGTGACAATAATTTAAATACGAAGTAAACGTATAAAATCAATGACTAACAAAGAATACACATAAGTTTTCTTGCAAATTAGTAGTGCTATGTTTATATGATTAATTATCTAACGCAGAAACAGTTTAATTAAGAAGGAAATAATGCGGCTTATAACATTTGAAGCAAGTAATTAGAGATTTATTGTAGCAAAATATTTAATGCATCGAAGTTTATTAGAGGATGCTTAAAGTAGTTTTTCCACTTAAAATATTATTTAAATTTATATTAATTTTATGAATGAATATAATTTATTGAAAATAATTTTATTTGTAAGAACAGTTATAAATGATATATTAACAAAAGTACTTAGGAAGAGCAGAACGTCTTCAAAAGCTACAAGTATTCTAGAACGACAGCATTTAATCAGGACTTTAGATAGGAATTAATGTACAGTAATACTGATTACCAGGACATCGTTTCCTTTCTCCACCACGTCATTAATACAACTAAGTTTCTTCAACACTTGCCAGCTACAGTACTTCTCTCGAGTCCACACAGAAAATTAGCCCGTTTTCTCGTTCTCTCCCCGTCTTTGTCTCGTGTAGCCATTATTATCCACGTCTCTTCCTTCGTCCTCCAGTACGTATTTCTAAAATCCCATTTGCAAGTACATTGATTTTTACGCTACTGCAGCACGTTTGCTCGCCGAAGGATCACGTAGGGGTTTCATAATTATCAACGCTGACTCCAGCAGAAGGCATTTTCAGAGCAAAGCAAGCGTGGTGGTAGTCTAGATATGTTTTGAATAGCCTACGTGTTTCGCATATTAATTGCATTTGTTGCCTTTCCTCGTTCGACGCACTCGCTCATGCATTCACAACACAATATGGACTTACCATTCGACACAGCTGTAGTGCAAGAGGGACATAGCTTCCCTTTATGTGAGCTAAAATTAGAATCTCTTCATTTATACTAACAGTGCTGAGTCCATCAGCAATTCTCTACCGTCCAAATGAACCTCATCACAATCAGAAATATGCACTACATAAATGCAATATTACAATCGTAAAGCTAATAATAATTAATACTAAACTTAATTACGATGAAAGCAGAACCATAACCGAAAATTTTGTAATTATTTTCATGTTAAATGAATACTTGATACTAACGTACACAATGAAATCAAAAGTGTTTTAAAATTTTGTTTAGGAGTGTATCTTTAACGTAAGGATAGCCAAACTGATTATTATGCAACTTGGTATATATATTAGATGCCTTAGGTCTCATTTAAAAACAGGTGGCATCTTATTATTTCCCCAAAGAGAGATTTTAATGATGTACAAAATTCAAAAGATAGAAAAACTTTTCTTATTATACAGTTTTATAAACCTCTTACGTGACACAAGTTTATAAACATGAAGTTCCTAAAACATTTGTATTTACAAGCTTTCTATAGGATAATTTAAGAGGTTATAAAAATTACTAGTATTCCTGTACATAAACCGGATACCACGAGAAACATTATAGGTCCCAAAACTTAAGAAGCATACGGAAGGGGCACAAGTTTGTATACTATATTACCCCTTTACTTAGGTTTTAATCTTTATTAAACCACCAGTAAAAGTATTTTTAGGAGTTTTTAAAACCATTGCGAAATATATACGTTGCAAAAAGGGAGAAATGGAGGGAAGTGGACAGAGAGAGTGGAAACAGAGAGAGAGAGAGAGAGAGAGAGAGAAGGAAGGCAGTTATGAATGAGAGAGCAGAAAGGGAGGAGGAGAAAGATGAATATGGAGGTAGGGAGACATAACGAGAAAAGAAGAGAGGAGCAGAGACAAATACCTTTTATACAGTTACTCCAGCAGAGCTGTGGGTTTGTTGCTAGTTATTTTGAATAAAACAAACTTCCGTTTACTATTTATTTAGCAAAACACATTAAGTTTGACATAAGACGTTCAATTGTTTGTAACTTTAACTGAAATACAAATTATGTCTTCAGTTAATGTTTTCGCTCATGTATAGTATTACAACCAAAATGAGAACTATTTTAATATCTAATTAATTATACCTACACTCATAGGTATAATTAAGGACTGGCTTATATACAGGCATAGATATAAGAGGAAGGTTCAGAGCGCTGTATACATTTTTAATATGTATTAAGTTTGTAGCATTATTTCATTGTAATTCAGTATTACAGTTATTGTTTTTTCTGTATGTGTAGTATTTAATAATTCCTTTTACTACGTCGTTATTTTTACTTTATTTATTGCTTACCAATAGTAACTAGAGTAAAGTATTGCATTTCATCCAATAATTCGATGCCGAGATTCCTCCGGTAATAATGTTTTGATACTCCCTGTATAAAAAAAAATACAGTTTTAAAAAAAGGTCTGTGTGTATCTGTCTGTCTGTAAACAGGATAACTCAAAAACGGAAAGTTAAGTTCAGCATCTTTGAAGCATGTGACCAGAGATTTTAAAGAAATTCCCCCAAACTACCCTTTACATGGAACATTTTTCAAACATTTTGATTTTCTCAAAAACGCTCTAACGATTAAGATTATTTAATGATAAATGAAATGTATATCTTGAAGTTTATGGGAATAGCCTCTGAAGTCTCCTTCATTCTGAATTACTTTCGTATAATAAGAGGTAAACATAAGAGATAGACAAAATCTTAGCACACAAAAAATGTAGATCTCATTGAAGCACACAATTTATGACAAATAAATTTATTTTGTGGAGTCAACCATTTCCGAGATATTCTTTGTTATTTTTTTGAATTTTCAAATCCTTATGCTTTTCACAATTGGGTCAGGGGTAGCGCGGTGGTTTTGTTTCCGGCTCTCGTTTCTGAGGGTCCGGGGTTCGATTCCCGGGTCTGGGATGGCGGTTTCAAGTCAACCCTCTCCACGCCTTCACATCCGATTTTCTCACATGAAGTATCCCCAAGGCCCAACGTGGTTTGGACTCCACGGTATAAGCTGTAGGTCCTGTCATTCCACCGCCATCCTCATCATCTCCTTACCATCGGAGGTAACGAACTCCGCCTTCTGGGTGCCTCCACCTCAGAAATAGGCGCAGTCATTGCTTGGTGAAATGAGATAACCCCGAAGGTCATAGGCCATATTGGAGAGCTTTAAAAACGTTTATTAAAATTCTTACTATAAGAAATGTGTAAATGTGAATTGAACGTTTAAACTATATAAACTAGAATTAGCTATAATACTAGGCATTTCTGTAAGAATATTGTGTAGGGGAGAGAGTGCAGAAAGTCATGTGAGTATAACACACCAGATTTTTTCAAGTGGTAAGTCGCCATTCGTTTTTTCTCGTCGTCGTGCAAAGTGAGTGGAATTTCATAGCCATCCATTGTGACCCATTTTTTAGGAAATCTGACTATCGCTTTGGTCTAACCCTACCGTATCCTTCTTGTATGTACATCGAAGTGTATAGTCAGAGATGTCCAATCTTACAGGGAGAGGGGATGAAGGGAGTTTCCCTTCCCACTCGTTTCCGCACGTGCTGCCAAGGACTGAATCTTGATTGGTTAAGCTTGTCAGTCTCTTCAAATATAGTAGGTAAGGTGAACTATGGACTTTGAACCGTAGCTCTTAAGAGAACAGGTGGGCTTTACTGTGTATAATTTGTAAGAAAGTTTGTTGCGATTAACAAGTGTTTGTAAGAATAGTCTGTAGAGGAGTGGCTAGATTACATTAGTAATTTTCTTTTTATCGCGCCAAAATCTTGGTCGCTTGGTAGGAAAGAGTGACCTCTGATGGAAAGTAATGACACATTTTTTTTTACAAAGTCAGTGCCAATAAAAAACGAAAAAGTGTATGATTTCGGTTTGTCCTACACAGCGTTCTGAAAAGATATGAAGTTCTGACATTTTCTGGAACATTGATTTTTATACGTATATTCATTTCATACACTTCATTTGGATCCTTTCTCCCAATGCCTTCGTGATACAAGTGAAAATTAGCATTACTAATTTTCAGATCATGAATTCCAAAAAGAAAAACCCATAGTTGCCTATAGTAGTAGAATGCCTCCTGTATGGTATTTGAGGTAATGGGATGTTTTGCATAAGGTTTATTAAAATTCCCATTGTATTCTCTTCGTTCGGCTATTTCTTGCTTATCTCACTAAGCTTATTACAAAACTTCTTGTATCCTCGAGTGTGCAACATCAGTTCTGCGCTGCTGCTTTCTTTGCATTGTCATTAAGAGTTCACTTTTCAGTTTTGTTTTGAACTCCTCGCACTTACTGCAGACATCTACGTGCGGCCTCTAAATCTCAAGGAATAGTTTTCTTTAAAATAGTTATAATAGAATGAATATGACACTTTTGATTCCGAAGCTTTCATTTGAAAAGTGTGTGCATAATTATTACATTATTGAGCCATTTGAATACTGTACTACCTTCACATGAAGCGATTCCATTTGCTGAGCAATTTGTTCACATACTTCTGGAGCCATAACTATAGTTCTACTATTCACATTTTCTCCTCTTCCGTCATGAGATGACTTTTCAGTTTTCAATAGTGATATTAGCCTTCGCATTCGTTTTGACGTTGTATCATGAATGTTAAGGAAAGCTTTATTTACATACTTGACATTTTTTACCATCTTTATTGGCACAATAAATTAAACCTACTGAGTATATTCTGTATGTTGACTGGCATTTCTTTGGTCTGTGTGTTTTAACTGACACTAACTGAGTCAAATCTTGAAGATCTTTACTTCCAAAATTGTTGATTTTATTGAGAATTGGCATACAAGCATCCTCATTAAGTTTTCAAAGCATTTACGATGGTATCCACACCTACAATTTGAACTTCTAGCATAAACTGTTTTACCTGAATAGGAGAAGTATGAGTCATCTTGAAACTTAACTTTTTAATTTTAAACTGTTTATATGAACTCTTCTTACCCCTTTCTTTTCTTAGAAAAATCATTAGATACAATTGAAGACATAGTGTCACTCTCGCTTGAGGACATTATTTTATAGAATTTCAAGCACACACTTGGAACTAAACATTGAAAATAGCAAGCTCAAAACAACAAACATTCAACTGATTTTGGTTACTATTTTATTCATAGGATAAATTTTCCTTATATTTTGACTTGACTTTATTTTGGAATAAAAATTATATTTTACTCGTGATAAAATGGATACAGTGTGCTGAGACTGTATTCTTTTCATACAAAAACCGTATTTAGGAATGTATATCACATTAAACTATATAACTCAATTTTGCGATGAATCCCTTTCAAAATAAACGATTCAATTGTTTCCGACCCAACATCTTAGTTAGTCTTTATAACTTTCATACAGTAATACACACTGTCATTTGTGAAAATTGCAACACCAAGAAGGACACGCATGAATTCAATGAACTTAATACCACACGTTAGGTACATGACAAGTAACAAATGATAAACATTTCAAATCTATACATGACCTTTGAGCCCTAATATTCAGTATTTGGTGTGGCCTACATGAGCTGCAATTAGAGCTGTTATAGGTACGCCGTGGCAGTGAATCAAAAAGGTTCTGAATAAGTTCCTGAGATATTTCACTCCAAACAGTTTGTATTCGAGCCCACAAATCCGTGACACTGGTTACTGGAGGACCGTGACGCACCAGGTGCCGACCAACCGTATCCCAGACATGTTCGATGGGCGACATGTCAGGCAAACGTGCAGGCCAGGGAAGCAATGGCACCCGTCGCTCATCGAAGAAGGCTTGTACATTCCTCGCAATATGTGGCCGGGCATTGTCCTGTTGAAATGTGGCTGTGGAAATGCCTGAAGCAGGAGGAGTACCTCAGGCTCTACAACCACCATTAGGTACCGGTTGCTGCACAAAGTGCCATCAACTCGTAGGAGGCGAGATGGGTTTTGTAACCAATGGCACCCCAAAACATCGCACTTGGTGTTTGTCCTCTATGCCACTCAACAATGCAGCCCTCTAGGTTGCGCTCACCACGGTACCGCCGGACACGTTGAAACGGGACTCGTCCGAAAAGACTACATTTTGCCACTCAGCACCACAGTGACGGTGTTCACGTGCCCATTGCAGTCGGAAGAGCTTGTGGTTTCTGGACAATGGAAGCCGATGTAATGGCATGCATGCAACCAGTCCAACCTGCAACAGACGACGACGAAACGTTGTTGCAGACAAGTTCACACCTGTTGCAGTGCTCCAGCGTCGAACCAACACTGTGGATGAAGCTGTACGGTCCATTATGGCCATGCGGATAAGATGATGGTCATCCCGTGGTCCAATACCCGCTCTTTGCTACGTACGACCTTCATCTATCCACTGCTTCCACACGCGCATCACTGTCGTAGCAGAATGCCCTGTACGAGTCGAAATGTCACAGTATGACAAATTCGTTTCCCGGAAACCGATCATTCTGCCCCGTTCGAACACACTCACATGCTGATGTGGCTCCCTTTACGTCGATGAGGCATACTGGTACTCTCTTTATTGTTTCCACCTTGTTTGACAGCTTTGCACTGACTACACTGGGCACAACACTGACCTTTTCGGACCGAAACGAGAGGGTTCTGCTCGGCGTCTGCCACATCTCTCTGCAAACCTAATCACTTATTGTTTGCACACTCTTCTACACTTCCACCAAGTTTGGAGTTATTCGGAAAATTCTTTCTTGGTTTTGCAATGTTCACAAACGGCAGTGTATTATGTGAAAATATCAGCTCCCAAGCTCAAAGTGGTATAGGGAGGAATGCCTTCAGGTAAATTCGGAACTCATGTTATCATTTCATAAAACTTAACAAATAACATAATACCACTCAGCCATCTGAGGCTCAGTGGGTTTTAAATACTACTCTAGATTGTAGGATGTACGATGTGTTTAGCGGAGAGGGACACCTCGCACACATCGATCATCTTGATCTATTGTAGCTACATCCCCGGGAAGTAGGGATGAGGCGAAGTACCCGGAGGAGGTCCAGGTCCGCAGGTAGACAGGTCCATAGAACGTGCAGAAATCCCTAATATTTCCAGTTTGAACACCGCGAACCAGTGAGCGAGAAAGCCGCAAGAGGGCGACGCAGCGACCCTAACTGGCGGGACAGCTCACTCTGGCGTTCACGAATATTAATCTTTACCACGTCATCTCCCAGGCACCGCCAGCACCGCAGGACTTGAAATTACACTTGAAACGTAAAATGGAGACGAATTGAGAAGAAATGGGGGGAAAGAAGAGATTGTGATAGAATGCACCACCCCGGCGACCAGGGGAAAACCAAAAAGCCCCATGGTCAGAGTGGGCGCTCACCGGGAATTAAACCCGGGACCTCCCAGATGCGGGCCACAGACTTTGCGGCCTGAGCCATCCGCTCGCTAAATTTTACTCTAACTTTATACTAGTCAATCTACAACGTTTTAGCACACTTGTAAGCCTCTGTTTGATGTTTTAACATTAATCAAATAGCACAAGCTATTGTATAATATGTACACGCCTGAATTGGAAATAGGCGTTTCTTAATTGATTATAGAAAGTTGCTTCTTTAATTTTTACAGTTTTGTCATTGGCCAGAACCCCCGAATGTTCATGGTATGTGGACAGTAAGCAGCACGAAGATCTTGGGGTTGTGTTTACGCAGTGTTTTCGCCAGACTGTGGCACTTAATTGGGCTGACAAACTGACGAAGTTACTGGTGCTTTTAGTAGAGCAGCGGACTCGATCACTCAACCTTTTCCAACGAGTGTGATATGTGCACACTTACGCCCCCAGTAGGATTTGGTACATTGCTCAAGTGTTGCCTATTACCAAGCAATTTTCTCAGAGGATCGAATGTCTTATTGGTTATTTTCTCTGGTCCGGAGCTGCTAATTGTTTCCAAGGAACAATTACGACTGCCAGTTAATACAGGTGGTTGTGGGTTGATAGCAGTTGATGTGAAACGTCTGGTACTTCTTGGGAAAACTATACTGCATATTCTGGAGGGTGAGAGTCTTCCGGTACAACAATTTCCTTGGGCAGCACAAGTTTGTCTTCCAGATAAGCGGCTACCCGAATTTCGGCGGTGGTGGAAGACAATTGCGGACCTACCCACAATGATTACTTAGAGGTTGGCCTTTACTCGGTCAGCCTTCTTTTACAAACATCTCATGTGTACCACCAGTGTTCTACCGCGGGTACAACAAAACTATTCGCTGAGACAATGGAGGATAATTTGGAACAAATTTCAGAATCCGAAGATCCCCACTGACTGGAAAGCTGCGGTCTACTCGGCTGTCAATGAGGTTGTTCCAACAGCTGACAAATTGTGGCGGCATGGCAGAGCAACATCAAATCTCTGCCTCAGGTATTGTGCGTTGGAGACCTTGAGTCACAAGTTGGTGGATTGTGCCGTCGTACGCCCAAAATAGGACTGGGTATATGGACGTATCTGCGTGATCTGTAGTAGCGTACCGGTGTTTCCACTGGGGGTCCATCTGAACCTCGAATTCAAGCACGGTGATAAGAAACTGACAGATGCCCTTACTTGGCTAATCTTTGCCACGTGTTTTTGGGTGCTAAAAGTTGGGGACGCAGTGAATCTACAAGCCTTCCAGATATTTATCCGGAAGGAACTCTGGGAGTTGGACAAAAGGACCGCTTTTGCCTTGGATCTCCCGCATTTAAGTGCCCACTGCAGAAGGGCATATGATAACAATACAAAAGAGAGAGAGATCTATACTTCTTGTGTAGTTGATTTTGTGTATAGTTGAAAACAAAATACTAAAGTAATAAAAAAATTGAATTACGATTATTATGTTTAAAATGACGCAGTAGATGCATAGTAGAGTAGTATATCAAAACATTAAATCATTGTAACAAAAGCAAATTAAAAAAATTAAAAAGTTGTACACATCCGCCATTTTCTTCCTGACTGATTTTTAACATTAGTTACAACTAATAGGAGGTTCAGTCAGAGGCCAGTGTCAATATAAGATATATTATATTGTAAAATAAAAGTTTATAAAATTCTTATTAATATACTGCAGCTTTAGCAGGAGGGTGTAATATTTTTAGATGAATTAAAATTCAAAAACTAATTTGAATTCCTCAAACGCTTGTTCAGCGAGTATTCATATATCTAAAAAGGTTAAGTGAGCTATTAGTGATCCACGACGATTGACTAAGACATCTCTTTCGCTTAGTGTGGATTAAAAAACAAACCTAGGGACGTATGATGCACTTGCTACTAGCGTTACACATTTAAAGAAATTGGTACAAAAAGTAAGTATTTAGTGGTTACTCTACTTACACTATGAGTAGAACTACTGGAAGTGTTCCTTATATTACCGTTGCAACTAGTTAACTAACACTTAGGTAATATTACACACCTTCTCAAAACTGCATGGCACTCTCGAAATATATTTGGTTCAGAATTACTTGTTAGAGTGTTACCAACAGTTTGCATTGGCCATGAAGTCTTGTAAAATTAACCCAGCCTTGTTGCTCTATGTTGAGTTAGAAATACCAGCTGGGTACTTTGCTACAGGGAGCCAACATTATGTGATTATACTACATGTTTTGTAATACTAGAGGCCATAATGCGATGCACAATATTTTTGCGTCAACTGTCACCTGGTAATAACAACTTTTAAAATGTTATAGTGTCATTATGTGTTTATCTAACACATTACAAGGTCCACTTATAGGTATCCTAAGCTCCTCTCATACTAGGTTGGGAGTAGTATGTTTTCTTTGACACAGTATATAATGCGTTGCAGTATATAATGTAAATATTTACAATATATTGTGTTTTATTCTTCGCCTCGCATTCAATCCTCATGCGTCTGAACCTAAGCTTTAAAATGAGAAGACACATGAAAACTAATTTCACGTTATTACTCGCAAGTAACATCTATCCGTAAGAAATTTAGATAACGGATAATTACGGAAATAGAGTAAAGGCTTATAGTTATTGCTAACTGTTGGATAAGCGGAGGCACCGTATTGCGAATGCTAGGTAATGTAAGTTAGTTAACCGGGAGTTTGTTAACAATTTAGTATGGTTGGCACCATTTTCGTGCGCGATTTCAGGCCACGTAGGTGCAAACTTGTCGCAATAGATCTCAAAAATAAGTATTCCGTTGCAATTTCCTTGAGCCTGTTTTACTATAATAGAATATAAACTGCATTAAATTAGTGTGATAGGCTTTCCGATTAATCCAGACCGTTTCAGGTAGCTTGATGATAATCTGGAAACGAGATACTTGCTGCTCGTATTATGGTTAGGTAACACTACATTTCGCCGCGGCGCAGTAGGCTGCTTCCCGGCCACGGAATGCGCCCGGTTCGATCCCACCCATGGTGGTGCGGATTTTAGGTCCCGGTTATAGGATCGGTGCCCACTCAGCATCGTGAGGAGCTGCGGTAGGCAGCGGTTCTTGCCCTCGCGGGCTAACTTTCCGGCTGAGGGATGTGTAATTCTGGCCACATCACTTCCCGTATCGGTTGCATGATCGCCTACCTTTGCCGTGCGCACGTGGGCGTGAGGCCGGCAGTCGGGTTAACAGGCCCAGTCCCTTCGCGGGCTATAGCGCCACAGGATTATTATTATTGTTATTATTATTATTATTATTATTATTATTATTATTATTATTATTATTATTATTATTATTATTATTATTATTATTATGCCGTTAATTTAGTTTAGTTCGCAATGAGTTTGAATTAGGTTAGGTGCATTTTGGTATACTTAAACAAAAGTAATAAATACTGTTAATATAGTTCTTGGAGACAGTGTAAATTAAGTTAGTTATTTGTGAAGCGTAGCTTATATGAAGGTAGGTTAGGGCACTTCGGAGTATTAGGTTATATAGGATTTCTCTCTCAATATAGTTTACTTATATTACTGAAAAACTAAATTTGGCTTATATTATAAGAACACGGTGGTAAATTTTCACTGTAGCGGAAAAGGCTTGATTATGGAGTTAACTTCTATGGGCTCTTATTTTCATCTTCTTATAGGTTTGTTGGAAAATAGGACATTTTGGAACATTAAGTTAAATAAAGTTTCGCTGTGGATATACTTTATAACGATTAGTTGCAAAATAGGATAAAAGTTTCTAAAGCTGTGTTACTATCGGTTGCATTAAGTAATAACTATATATTATTGCCATGCACTTAAATTCATTCATTCATTCATTATCTGTTTACCCTCCTCTTATGTAGGACTTACAACCCCCAGGACTTACAAGCGGGTGCCTGGGGTCAGAGGCCCGTCGAGGAGCAGACACTCATGGATCAGACAGCCCGATGCCTGGTATGGATGAAGGAAGTAGATGAAACGAAATGTTGGTGAAATGGATGAAAGGAAAGGTGATGATGGAGCAGTTGGTGGAATGAATGGCGGGGGAAACCGGAGAACCCGGAGAAAACCCGCCCAGACGCCGCTTCGTCCACCACAAATCCCACATGTAGGTCCCTGGGATTGAACACGGGCCGCCTCGGTGGAAGGCGAGCGGTGTAACCACTCAGCCACGGCGCCGCCCGTGCACTTAAAAATAAAATAAAATAGAACGATCAGCAACCTAGGCCTAAGAATAATGTTGGAGGTATATGCAGCAGAAATATAATATAAAATAAAGTAACCAATGCAGCTTTTGACAAACTTATATCGTTTTTCCTCGTCCTAATCCTTGAAATTATTCATTCGAGTCTAATTTTCTGTTTTTCTCCTGTTATACAAATATTGATCCAATATTTCGTCCTTGGAATCGCCATCGGCTATCAGTTGAGGTCGAAGGTACTCCAGTTTTTGTACGGTTACCTCCAACGTACGAAACCCACACCGAGGTGACGGTTAGTACATCCCGGTTAGATATTAACTGAAGGTCCTAATACGAAAATGTGCACCTAACTCTCATTTAGCACCTAACCGGATCTTTAACCAGAGATCGTAATACAGGTCCAAAGCGAGCTATATTTTAAAGTGAAATTTAACCACATAAATATGGTTAAAGGAGAATATTGGTAGGTACATACTTCATTTTGACATCATGGTTCACAATTGTAGGTAATTAAGCTAGTTAACAGAAAAAGAGAATGTCTTGGGATAGATGTGGAGTAGCCAGCACTGCTAACGGTAGAAGGCAAATGCGGACTAAACCGGTAATAACATAAATGTCTTTCTGAAGAAACCAATTATTGCATGAACTATTTATTTATTTATAATAGTTGCTTGTAACCGTTAACGCATATAAAAATACGCAAAAATAATGGTTTGACGCATTCTTTTCTTGAGTTCTAGACATGGAAGAATATAACAGAAGATTGATTATAAATTTCTACTTATCTTTTCAAAATTATGTTAAGAAGAAACCAGAGAGAATTTTAATCACACCATACTTCAGTAAAACAAAAGAAAAAATACCACATGCACATGTGTCACAACAGCATTCACTTATTTTCGTTTGTTTATCCATCGTAACACTTACAAAAATTATAGTATTTCTAAGTATACTTTTAATGGAGATGCTTAGTGGTGTTGCGATTAAACCTGAAAAATCCTTGAGGGATTATGAAATGAAAACACTATAGGCTAATTGCTTCCGAAGCGAATAATTTGAATATTACCTCTGTGGTAGGTAAGTACATGTAAATAAGGTTACATCATAAAGTTATGTTCAACGGTTCACATTTTCAGATAAATCATATTAAAATAAAGGAAATAATTATATACTACGTTGAGCTTAAGCCTAGATTCACTATTTTACTAAATATGGAATATTCAGTATATCTAGCAAAAGTATTGCTAAGGATTTTATGAAGAACTACCATGTTGCGAAACATAACCTCCATTATAAACCTAAAGAAACTAAATTAAAGTTTTGCCAACTATTTTCTGCTCTCAAACAGAACATGGGTAACTCTTCGATAATGCCAAGTCTACTTATAATCATTGAAAAATGCATGAACAAAAAGAGTTTAAGTTGAAAGGTCCACATTTTAGTAATTCATTATTGAGCGTTGGTATTACAAAATTATTTAAATAGTATAGTGTCACTGTAAACACACACACATATATATGTGTATATATATCCATTATTTTATACTCAGTATAAATACTGTCCAAACTTTATAATCATACTGCTAGAGTTAAATAAAACTAGCTATTTTATACACTGCTTATACAACTTGCATGTTAAAGAATAGTAAAAACATGTGGAAAATCTAATAAAATTTTCATTTTGGGTCGCTAAATTCTAACAAGGAAAATTTCATTTCTTTATATGTAACATAACGGTATTCGGAAGCAGACATAAATAGTTTGAATGCTGTAATACAATCAATCCAACTCTCTCTCTATATTTTTGTTTTGTTTTTAGTTTTTTACTTTCTCTACTACGTATAGTAAGTAGGGGAAGTATTGCATTCCACACAAAAATTCGATACCGAGATTTCACCGGAAATACATGTTTTGAGACGACCTAAATCCAAAAAAAGCATTTTTGAAAACATGTCCGTGTTTGAGTCTGTGTGTGTGTGTGTGTGTGTGTGTGTGTGTGTGTGTGTGTGTCTGTGAACAGCATAACTCAGAAACGAACAGTCGGATAAACACCAAACTTGGTATTTCGGTTCAGTATCTTCCAGAGATGCGACACGAAGGTTTTCAAGAAAATCCCCCCACCCCAGAGTACCCTTTACATAGAACATTTTTCGAAAATTTTAATTTTCTCAAAAATGGCTCTAACGAGTTTGATTAAAATATTATATGTTTAAGATATTTTCATGGCAAATGAAATGTATATCTTGAATTTTCCGGGAATGTCTCCAAAAGTGTTCTTCATTCTGAACGACTTTTGCATAACTCGTAAACCATAAGAGATAGACAAAATTTTACTACACAAAAATGTAGATCCCGTTAATATACACAACTTATGTCATATACTTTTTTTTTGTTGGGTGAATCATTTTCGAGATATTGCTTGTTATTCCCTTAAATTTTGCAAAAATTATACTTTTTCTGAAATTCGTTATTCATTTTTACTTTCTCTACTACGTATAGTAAGTAGGGGAAGTATTGCATTCCACCCAAAAATTCGATACCGAAATTTCACCGGAAATACATGTTTTGAGACCTCCTGAATCCAAAAAAAGCATTTTTGGAAACATGTCCGTGTGTGTGTCTGTGTGTGTGTCTGTGTGTCTGTGTGTGTGTGTCTGTGTGTGTGTGTGTGTCTGTGAACAGCATAACTCAAAAACGAACAGTCGGATAAACACCAAACTTGGTATTTAGGTTCAGTATCTTCCAGAAATGCGACACGAAGGTTTTCAAGAAAATCCCCCCACCCCAGACTACCCTTTACATGGAACATTTTTCGAAAATTTTAATTTTCTCAAAAATGGCTCTAACGATTTTGATGAAAATATCATATGTTTAAGATAATGTCATGAGAAATGAAATGTATATCTCGAATTTTCTGGGAATGTCTCCAAAATTATTCTTCATTGTGAACGACTTTTGCATAACTGGTAAACCATAAGAGATAGACAAAATTTTACTACGTGAAAAATGTAGATCGCGTTAAAATACACGACTTATGTCATATACATTTCTTTTGTTGAGTGAACCGTTTTCGAGATATTGCTTGTTATTTCCTTAAATTTTCCAATACTTATACTTTTTCTCAAATTCGTTATTCATTTTTTTATGTCCTGACATGCAAAGAGAATGGAATGCGCCACATAGCAACCAGCGTTAAAATATTTGACTATCGCTTAAAAGCTACCATATTCCCCTTGCATCTACAAGAAAATTACCAATAAGATTGACATCTCGACATCTCGATTAACATGAAGCATATGGAGAATAGGCGTTTGTAAAATTAGATTGTACAAGAGTAGAGAAAGTCATGTGAGTGTACCACATCAGATTTTTTTTGTCCTGGTAATGCAAAGAGAATGGAATACTCCACACAGCAAGTACATAGTCGGCAGAGAAGGTATTGCATTCCAGTCAAAAATTTGATATCGAGATTTCACCGGAGATACATTTTTGAGGCACCCTAAATCCAAGAAAAAAGCACTTTTAGAAAAATGTCCGTATGTGTGTGTGAACAACATAATACTCAAAAGCGAAAAGTCGGATAAATACCAAACTTGATATTTAGGCTTAGTACCTTTCAAAGACACGAGACGAAGATTTTCAAGAAAATCTTCCACCCCAAACTATTATTTACATGAAGTGTTTTACGAAATTTTTTATTTTGTAAAAAATGGCTCTAAATATTTTATATAACTGGTAAACGTTAAACGATAGACGAAAACGTACAACATAAAAAATGTAGATCTCTTTAAAACATAAATGATTTCAAATAAGTTTTTTTGTGGCATTAGCAACTTCTGAGATATCCGTTATTAATTATTAAAATTATTCAATACCCTTGAAATCCTCTCAACATTCAGTTGTTTCTCGTGATGTCATGGAAACAGTATGAACTTTAAGGCCAGCGTATAGCACCCATTCTAAAACATTCGACTATCGCTGTTTTGTTTGTATCTATAACGAAATGTGTAATGAAGCTGTTTCCGGAAAGGTTTATCCGATTAAAATGAAGTAATTTGGAAAATAAACCTTCGTAAGAATATCTTGTATACTCACTAATAAACGATAGAGGTTAGAGGGTATTACCACATCAGATTTGTATTTAACAAAAGTTTCATTGGGCAGAGGTCCATATTAACTATGTAGGCACGGAACCGCTTAGCAACTGATTTAGTCAAAAAATAATCTGATGTGTTACACTCACATGACTTTCTCTACTCTTGTACAAACTATTTTTACAAACGCTTATTCTCCATATGCTTTATGTTAATCGAGATATCGAGATGTCAATCTTATTGGTAATTTTCTTGTAGATGCAAGGGGAATATGGTAAGTTTTAAGCGATAGTCAAATATTTTAACGCTGGTTGCTATGTGGCGCATTCCATTCTCTTTGCATGTCCAGGACATAAAAAAAATGAATAACGAATTTGAGAAAAAGTATAAGTATTGGAAAATTTAAGGAAATAACAAGCAATATTTCGAAAACGGTTCACTCAACAAAAGAAATGTATATGACATAAGTTGTGTATTTTAACGCGATCTACATTTTTTGTGTAGTAACATTTTGTCTATCTCTTATGGTTTACCAGTTATGCAAAAGTCGTTCACAATGAAGAATACTTTTGGAGACATTCCCAGAAAATTCGAGATATACATTTCATTTCTCATGACATTATCTTAAACATATGATATTTTCATCAAAATCGTTAGAGCCATTTTTGAGAAAATTAAAATTTTCGAAAAATGTTCCATGTAAAGGGTAGTCTGGGGTGGGGGGATTTTCTTGAAAACCTTCGTGTCGCATCTCTGGAAGATACTGAACCTAAATACCAAGTTTGGTGTTTATCCGACTGTTCGTTTTTGAGTTATGCTGTTCACAGACACACACACAGACACACAGACACACAGACACACACACACAGACACACACACACACACACACACACACACGGACATGTTTCCAAAAAAGCTTTTTTTGGATTCAGGAGGTCTCAAAACATGTATTTCCGGTGAAATCTCGGTATCGAATTTTTGGGTGGAATGCAATACTTCCCCTACTTACTATACGTAGTAGAGAAAGTAATAATACACAAGAACAGCGTAGCTTACAGGTAGCGTGTACCTACTGATAGCAATACACCGTGGTTAAGAGCAAGAGTAGTAGAACGGAGAGAGGGGCTGATTTCTCGTAAAATATGAAATCATGACGTCACGCTTGCGAGGCTACCAGTATCCAACACTAACGTGCGGAGTGCTTGCATCGTATTACCGATGCTCTTATTGCTTTCATATTGGGGTAAAAATATATTATGTATAATAATATTAAATAATATTTTCTTCTTTCTGAAAGCTTTTCACCGTTTTGCCTTTGTTATCACACAAATAAAATAATACCCTTCTGCAGAATTTTTCTTCAGTGCAGTTGTTGCACTAATTATTTCATATTTTTTTTCAATATTAATTAGTAAAGGTGTATAGCACTATCAGGGGAAAATAAAAGAACTCTGGCTTATTACTGTAAATAATAATGCTTTTTTATTGCAGAATTAAGAATTACATGAATAGGATTCATAGAGCAAGTCAGGCATATATTACGTAACTTCATGCATACAAATAAATATTTCAAATTCGCTTCATAAACAAGCATAACCATTTACACAACACAATACATTAGTGCAGTGTTAGAAATACGTCAATGAAAATGCAACAACTAGCACGGGAAACACGTGGACTCGTCAAATACTTGTTTACAGAAATGGGTGAACTAAGTTTAAGGAACAATCTTGTGCCAGAGATACATTTACACAGGGAGTCTTAAATCACTTAATCATGTTGTTCATCTTTATAATTCTTCAATAGAGCAATAGACGTTTTGCACAATTAGCCTATAAGAGCAGACTCATACGTATTTTTATCATCAGATAAAATCTGTTTGGGAGAGCATTAAACGCTTTAACATAATGAAAATAAACAACTCTCTGATATTTACATTATGTACAGATATGTATATACCACAAATGTGAGGCTACCACATTCGTAGCTCAGTGTCAGACATTTCACAAATATTACATAAAAGACTTGGAACACTACAATCAAGCAGAGCGTGCTGTAGATATAGATAAACTGAAACATGGTTTCTTAAAATCAATAGCTCCAGAAACAGAAACTCTGAAAAGTTATAAAATAGCATTTGAAATTGCTAAATCCTTATGAAGCTAGACGAAAGGCAAATTTGTAAACAGTGCTTGGAAATGAACTTTGTAGAATTGGTAAACCCTAAAAGATAGACAAACCCTTACTAGATACAAAATGTAGATCAAGATACAGCACAAGTTTATGTTATATACATTTTTATGGAGTTAAAACTCCATTTTTGGAATTATTTCCGAGATATTCACTGCTATTGACTTGGACGTATACTTTTCTCAACTGGGAAGTCATTCGCTTTTACTTTCACTATCACGTACACAATAGGTAGAAAGGCACTGCATTCCACCCAAAAACTTGACACGGAGATTTCACCTGAAATACATGTTGTGAGGCCCCTTGTATAAAGAAACCCATTTTTAGAAAAGGTCCATGTGTGTGTGGCTGTAAACAGCATCACTCAAAAACGAAAAGTCGGATAAATACTAAACTTCTATTTAGATTTAGTAACTTCAAAGGATTCTCAAGAAAATTCCCCACCCAAAATGACCCTTTATATGCAACATTTTTTGAAATATTTTATTTTATATAAATGCCACTAATGATTTTGATTAAAATATCATATTATAAAAATATTTACATGGTAAATAAAATATAAATCTTGAATTTTCTGGGAATAGTCTTTGAGGTCTTCATTCGGAAGGAATTCTGTATAATCGTATACAACGGTAAACGTACAGACCTCTTTAAAACACAATTTATCTGAAATAACGTTTTGCGGCTCAGACATGTTCGAGATATTTGTCATCAATGGTTCGAATGTTCAATATTTAGTCATTCTTTCAAACTCTTGTCGATTTTCAGCTGTTTCTCGCGATGTAATGGAAACAGTATGCAATTTTAAGGCCAGGGCACAGCGTCCAGTTCTAAAACATTTGACTATCACTATTCTCTTTGTATTCTAACGAAATGTGTAATGTAGCTACTTCTCGATTAAAATTTCGATTATCTCATTTAAAATAAGGTAGATAGAGAAATAAACTTTCGTAAGAATAATTTGTTTGTCCACAAATAAACGACAGAGGGTAGAGAAGGTCACATGAGTGTAGCAAATCAGGTATTTTCCATACCATATTCAACAAAATTTATAATGTGAATTGAAAGTTTAGCTGGATTAAGAATAAGTAGTAAGAAAGACAAGTTTGTGGTGTTTTCACACTTATTCCGAAGGCTCTTTACGGCCATTTTGGGCAATAGTACAGGTATTTTGGACACGTTTATGGATATTTTGGGAACTTGTACCAGTAATTTGGGCACTTGCAAAATTATACTTTTAGCCCTGTCTTGGGCATTGTAGGTTCTGGTACAAGTATACACTTTTGGAAGTGGTACAGGTAGTTTGGGCACGTTTAAAGGTATTTTGGCACTTTCGCGAGCCTTTTGGACTCCGGTAGAGGTATCTCGGGCACTTTTACGCGCATTTTGGGCACCGTACAGGTAGCTTAAGAACTTTGAATGTATTTCAGATACTTGAAGACATTTTAGGGCACCTAAAAGCATTTTATGGCGCTATTGCGTTATTTTGCTATGTATTTTACACTCATTTTGCTATCTTTTGTAGTATTTTCTATCGTTTTATAGTAGTTTGGAGATGTTTACATTGACATTTGTTGGTTTTGCATGCATTTCTCCCATTTTACTATTTTCATGCGTTTTAGAGTGATTTTGAAACAGGTTATTTTCTACATGTTTATGGATATTTTGCTATGTTTTACTGTGATTTTGTCACCTTTTATACCTCAGTTAGCCTAACCTAGACATTCCTATCATTATCTATTCTAATCTAGCATTGTACACCCTAATCCAACACCAACCATGCAATCATAACCCGACTCTAAGCCAAACCAGTAGTCACGGCAAGCTAAGATGATGCATTCCCTGAGCTGTTGAGGGGTCACTGGCCGCTCCTGGTACACGATATGTTTAAGATAACCCCATAAGAAGAAATCTAATGGGGTTAGTGTACTGGCCACCCTATTAGTCCATGCCGTTCGATCCGTCGCTCAGGATAGGTGACATCGAGATAAGCCGTTACACGACGGGCCGAATGAGTTTACGGCCCATCATGTTGGTACCACTTAATTAGTCGGTTCTGCAATGGCACTTCATCCAGTAGAGTAGGCAGCTGGTGTTGTAGGAATGGATATAGCGATTCCCAGTGAGTTGGCCATCATAAAAAAATACGGGCCTATTAGATGATCACCAAATATACCAGCTCAAACGTTGAAACTCCATCGGACTTGCAAGGCGCCTCTCGCATCCAATGTGGGTTTACAATGCTCCAGTAATGCATGTTGTGGCGATTTACATGGCCCGTGTTGTGGAACCCTGCTTCGTCTGTAAATAATACAGTTGCCAAAAATGTGGATCTTGTTCAGTTTGTGGTATGATCCAAAGAGCGAACGCCACTCTCTATCCATGGTCCGGCTGCAGTAGCTCCTGGTGTAGTTGCAGATGATAAGGGTGAAACTTTGCATGAGGTAGTACTCTCCACGAGGAAGATTGGCTAATATTGAAATGCCTGTGAATGTCTCTCGTACTACAATGCGGATGCTGAATGACATAGTCAGTCACACGATCGTTGCTTGGTCACAGACAGGCTGATCTCTTCGTGGATGCGATGTCTTGTAGGTATGATCTGTAGGAAATGTTATCTGCGGAAACCTCTGTTGGTATAGACGACGTACCTCCGTAGCATTCTGCCTCGCTTCTCCGTATTATAACAGCATGTCCAGATACCCTCTATTCGAAAACATTGTTCCACAGTGAGCATGAACGGCTGGAACTTCGCATTTACAGGCAAATCCACTTTCTAGCGCATTCGGAAAGAAATCATGATTTGCTAGAACGTTCTCGAAACATGAACAGAAAGAATGAAAAAACTCATTTATTCACAGGCGTGATTTTTAACGAGAACCCCCGTAGCTGTAACCAGCAGGCTGGTGAATTCAGTGTCAGCAACTGCATTTCGCACCGTCTGTAAAATACAGGGTTGTCTAGTTACCAATCCGCAGGATGAGAAGACTCATTGTGTGTTTTAAAGAGATCAACATTTCATGTGTAGTACATTTTCATCTATCGCTTAACGTTTACCAATTAAACAAGCTTATATAAAATATTTCTATGAAGATGACTTCACAGGATATTCCCAGAAATGTCACAATATGCATTTTATTTGTCATGTAAATATCTATGGTATTATAATTCACATCGTTAGAGCCATTTTTTAGAAAATAAAAAAATTAAAAAAACTCCTCAATGTAAAGGGTTGTTTGGGGTGGAGGGATTTCCTTACAAATCTTCATGTCGCATCCTCAGAAGGTACTGAACCTAAATACCAATTTTGGTATATATCCAACTCTTGAATTTTGAGTTATGCTGTTCACAGGCTCACATACATACGGATCTTTTTCTATTTTTTACTTTCTCTACTACGTATAGTAAGTAGGGGAAGTATTGCATTCCACCCAAAAATTCGATACCGAGATTTCACCGGAAATACATGTTTTGAGAATCACTGAATCCAAAAAAAGCATTTTTGGAAACATGTCCGTGTGTGTGTCTGTCTGTGTGTCTGTGTGTCTGTGTGTCTGTCTGTCTGTGTGTCTGTGAACAGCATAACTCAAAAACGAACAGTCGGATAAACACCAAACTTGGTATTTAGGTTCAGTATCTTCCAGAGATGCGACACGAAGGTTTTCAAGAAAATCCCCCCACCCCAGACTACCCTTTACATGGAACATTTTTCGAAAATTTTAATTTTCTCAAAAACGGCTCTAACGATTTTGATTAAAATATCATATGTTTAAGATATTGTCATGACAAATAAAATGTATATCTCGAATTTTCTGGGAATGTCTCCAAAAATATTCTTCATTGTGAACGACTTTTGCATAACTGGTAAACCATAAGAGATAGACAAAATTTTACTACACAAAAAATGTAGATCGCGTTAAAATACACAACTTATGTCATATACGTTTCTTTTGTTGAGTGAACCGTTTTCGAGATATTGCTTGTTATTTCCTTAAATTTTCCAATACTTATACTTTTTCTCAAATTCGTTATTCATTTTTTTATGTCCTGAACATGCAAAGAGAATGGAATTCGCCACATAGCAACCAGCGTTAAAATATTTGACTATCGCTTAAAAGCTACCATATTCCCCTTGCATCTACAAGAAAATTACCAATAAGATTGACATCTCGATATCTCGATTAACATGAAGCATATGGAGAATAGGCGTTTGTAAAATTAGATTGTACAAGAGTAGAGAAAGTTATGTGAGTGTAACACATCAGATTTTTTCTTTTCTTCTTCTTTTTTGATTCAAGGGGTCTCAATATATATATTTCCGGTGAAATCTCGGTATCAATTTTTGGGTGGAATACAATACCTTCTCTACTTATATGTAGTGGTAGGGAAAGCAAAAAAGCGACAATCCTGTAGTATATTTGTTTCTTTAATTGCCATATCAAATACTGCAGATGTGTAGATAATGAAACAGTGTCAAAATCTCTGAATAACCTTCATTCCAATTCTATAAATGTATGCACTGAAGTTTCTGGATGCCAAAGCATTCTAATGGCCCTCATGTAGGAAAGTTTTACTTTGTTAACAAGGCATGCTAAATAATTATATGAATAAAGAAAATTGTAACATTGGAAATCAGTGAACCTATATTTCATATTAACCCAGAAGATTATTTTTTGGATAGTCGCAGAGTATGGGTGTTTTACAATGGGATTAACTCTGTGGCCTGTGAGTGTGGAATCCTATTTTGTTGTATATGTTAATGTTTCTGCATTATGTGAAAATTATGTGTATTTTATGTTATGAAATAATTATGCAATTAAAAAGAAACTACAAACATTTCAAATTTAACCTTCTATGATTATCTAAAACATTTCTTGACCATTCCGACCAAGAATTCTTCCATCGCCAAAGAGTAACTTATAGGTTATGCAGCATCACATAGTGACATACGTTTTACTTTCTGTACTACGTATACTAAGTAGGGGAAGTATTGTGTTCCACCCAAAAATTCGATACCGAGATTTCACCGGAAATATATTATTTGAGACCCCCTGAATCCAAAAAAAAAAGCATTTTTGGAAACATGTCCGTGTGTGTGTGTGTCTGTGTGTGTGTGTCTGTGTGTGTGTGTGTCTGTGAACAGCATAACTCAGAAACGAACAGTCGGATAAACACTAAACTTGGTATTTAGGTTCGGTATCTTCCAGAGATGCGACACGAAGGTTTTCAAGAAAATCCCCCCACCCCAGATTACCCTTTATATGAAACATTTTTCGAAAATTTTAATTTTCTCAAAAATGGCTTTAACGATTTTGATTAAAATATCATATGTTTAAGATATTTTCATGAAAAATGAAATGTATATCTCGAATTTTCTGGGAATGTCTCCAAAAGTATTCTTCATTGTGAACGACTTTTGCATAACTGGTAAACCGTAAGAGATAGACAAAATTTTACTACACAAAATATGTAGATCGCGTTAAAATACACAATTTATGTCGTATACAGTTTTTTTGTTGCTTGCTATTCCCTTAAATTTTTCAATACCTATTTTCTCAAATGGGAATTCGTTATTCATTTTTTTGTCTTGGATATGCAAAGAGTATTAATCTGTGGCAAAGAGAATGGTGCTGCACCTAGCAACCAGCTATTAAGAGTAATGGCTATGGTTAAAGGCTACTGTATTTCTATTTTGCCCTTACAAATACAAAACAAGGGGAACATAGTACGCCTTAAGCGATAGTCAAATATTTTTAGAAATGGTCGCTATGCGTAAAATGTAATTCTCTTTGCATGTCAAAAGATCGTTACTGCAAATGATTATCTCGATTAATATGAAATAGATGGAGAATAAGAGTTTGTAAAAATAGTTTGTACAAGAGTAGAGAAAGTCGTGTAAGTGTAACACATCAGATTTTTTAAAATCTGACTATTCCTTTAGCCCACTATATCCTACAACGAAATGTGTGGTCTAGGAGTATCAGTTAGCCTCCACTTCCCAAGGTAGTGGTTCAAACCTGGTAGAGGATGATGGATTTTTTCGAGCGTAGAAATGCTTAGCATGGCTTCCTTGTGAAGGGAAGTAAGGCGACGGTACGTAAAATAACCTCAAGTCTGATAGAGGCCTCTGAACAACGTTTCCGATCTTTCACGCCCAATATAGAATGGGACGCTAAGGACCACAGTAGTTAAAGAGCGTCCATAAATAAAACTCAATTTAATTAACACAGTGTATATATCTGTAATGAAAGTTTATTTTGATTAACAAGAAGTAGATAGAAGTGTAAGCTCTTGTAAGAACAGTTCTTAAAAGAGGAGTAGAGAAAGTTAAGTGATTGCAGATATTTTTTAAAAATTGCTTTAAAATGGTGATAAATATAGTGACGGTTACCTTAAAAGGCGCTGCAGAAACTAAGCAGGTGATTTTATAGAACAAGCCAAACTACAGCTTCACTAATCTGCTATTTTAAACTTTAAACAACCTATCTTGCAAAGACAGATTTAGTCATCCCAAATTTGAACGAAAGTGTGCTTTAAAAATGGATTATACAAAATAAAAACTAAGAAAATGAGAATGAATATTACTGAAGAATACCGCATTATTGATAAAGTCTATCATTTTGGCCTCTTGTGTCCTTCTTATTCCTACAACGAAATGTGTAAAGGAGTAATGAAAGTTTAATTCTATTAACAGTAAGTAGAAGAATGACCTTTTATAAGAATAGTTTGTAGAAGAATGAGTAGAGCAGGTCTTGTGAATGCAACAAATCAGATTATTTTCAAGTGGTAAGTTGCTATTGGTTTTTCTCTTGGTCACGTAAAAAGCATGACATTTCAAGGCCATCAGATAGCGATCCGCTTTTTAAAAAAGTCTGATATAATGCTTTCCCATCACTTTCTCTACCAACGACAAATCGCATACTTTCACTAAACAGTTATTGTTCTATCCTCGTACCAAGGCATTGTTTCAAATTAAGCAAAAAGGTTTCAACATACCAAAACAGCGTTCAAATTTTATTCATGGCAGGAACTATTGCAATGGAAAGAAAAGAAAGGGAAGGGGGAAGAAGAATCGTATACTTTCAAGTACATTCGTTACGTGGCACTTAGAAAAGTTCTGAGCAAGCAACATAGAGTATTTAAAAATACTATTTGTTATATTCACATGTCTTTCCCCACCCTGTAGTGGGTATGAAAATTATTTTTACGAAAGCTTATTTGTCTATCTTCTATTTTAATCGAGATGAACATTTGCAGAAATAGCTGCATTACAGATTTCGTTAGAGATACAAAGAGGACAGAGATAGTCAAATGTTTAAGAACTGAACGCTTGAAGTAGTTTATTATTAGCCCCACGTATGGGAGCCAATTTGAAGTAGTTTGTATTGAAGGAGTTGTATTATATTTCAACTGTTGGGGAGCCGAACTTGTAGTAGTTGCAACCGCACGTATAGTAAACAGTTTCCGGTAGCCTTCGCCCCAAATGTACTTTCAGGTGGCCTTTGCCCCAAGTTTAAAAAAATATTAACTTTTAATTTGACTGTTTCTTTGAATATTATCTATTTATGTTTGCCTCGGCTGCGTCAGTATTTATTTTAGAGACACGTTTCTCTTAGCAGGGTTGTGGTGCAGCAAGAATGTAGGCTTACAAAGATTATAATTTTACTTCACTACTTTTATTACTGCTTAACACCATTTAAATAACAATTCACTGATAGAGAGAAAGCTGTGAGATGTTTTTATTAAATACTTGCAGTTCTTAACACGTAAACATATTTTTCGTCTTACTCGAATACGTGTTATATTTCTGGAGGACACTTTTTGCGTCTGGTTAAAAACGCTGTCTGCAGGTAACAGAACTGAAATTGTAAAATTTTCTCCTTTTAGTTTCTGATTGGCTAATCCTACTCCAATAGAATACTTTCCTTTAAATAAAGCTTTTTCTAGTTTTTGATTGACTATTTTATAAACTGTCACTAAAATTTATATTATTGTTACTCCAATAATGACTAGTAGCATTATTAAACATTCTTACTCATTATTGCCTCAAGGTTAGCTCATTGTTAGCAACTTTTAACCTATTATTCTCACAGCTCCTATATTATTAAATTACGTAATGCATTCACATAACATTATCGAACATGTTTACAATAATATAAGCATCTGCAATGACTGATACATACATTTTACAAATTATTACATACACATATTGCTTCAGGCGGGCTGTTATTGAATTTACATATTATATAATTTGACTGAAATCATTTAAGTGTTAAAAATACTGCCTCACGCAATATGCAAGCCTTAAAATTCCACACTGTTTCCATGCAATCGCGAGAAACAACTGAATGTTGAAAAACTTTAAGGAATGACCAGTAATCAACAATTCGAACCCTTAATAACGGATATCTTAGGAAATGGCTTATGACCCACAAAAAAGTTATTTGAAATAAACTATGTGTTTTAAAGAGATCTATATATTTTATGTAGCACGTTCTCATCCATCGCTTAACGTTTACCAGTTATACAAGATTATATAAAATTCCTTCCAAAAGAACAGGACTTTACAGGCTATTTCCAGAAAATTTAACATATACGTTTTATTTTCATGTAAATATCTTTAATACTTTCATGGTATTTTGATCAAAATCGTTAGAGCCATTTTTGAGAAAATTCAAATTTTCGAAAAATGTTCCATGAAAATGGTAGTTGGGGTGGAGAATAATGCTGAAAATCTTTGTGTCCTAGCTTTGGAAGATACTGATCTTATATGCCAAGTTTGATATTTATCGACTGCTCGTTTTTGAGTTATGCTGTTCACAGACAAACACACGAACACACAGGTATCACATAGTTTAATAAGTTCTTTTTTTCGTCAGTAAGCTGTTGCCTTTTTTTGTGTTTTTCCCAATCACGTAAAATTCATGAAAATGAAGAGAAGTTTACAGCAAATTGAAGATATACATTTTATTTGTCATGTGATACATCAAACATATACCTTTTCAATCAAAATCGTTGAAGCCGTTTTAATTGCGAACAGTTTTTCATGTAAAGGTTGGAATTTGTCTTTTATTTTGGAGGATTAATGGACTTACACTATGTGATCAAAAGTATCCGTACACCCCACAAACATACATTTTTCATCTTAGGTGCATTGTGCTGCCACCTACTGCCTGGTACTCATTATCCGCGACCTCAGTAGTCATTAGACATCATGAAACAGCAGAATGGGACGCTCCGTGGAACTCACGGACTTCGAACGTGGTCAGGTGATTGGGTGTCACTTGTGTCAGAAGTCTGTACGCGAGATTTCCACACTCCTAAACATCTCTAGGTCCACTGTTTCTGATGTGACAGTGAAGTGGAAACGTGAAGGGACATGTACAGCACAAAAGCGTACAGGCCGACCTCGTCTGTTGACTGACAAAGACCGCCGACATTTGAAGAGGGTCGTAAAGAGTAATATGCAGACATCTATCCAGACCATCACACAGGAATTCCAAACTGCATCAGGATCCACTCCCAGTACTATGACAGTTAGGCGTGAAGTGAGAAACCTTGGATTCCATGGTAAGCGACTGCTCATAAGCCACACATCACGCAGGAAAATGTCAAACGGCGCCTCGCTTGGTGTAAGGAGCGTCAACATTACACGATTGAACAGTGGCAAAACGTTGTGTGGAGTGACGAATCACGGTACACAATGTGGCGATCCGATGGCAGGCTGTGGGTATGGCGAATTCCCGGTGAACGTCATCTGCCAGCGTGAGTAGTGCCAACAGTGAAATTCAGAGGTGGTGGTGTTATGGTGTGGTGTGATAGTGTTTTCCTGGAGGGGGCTTGCACTCCTTTTCTTTTGCGTGGCACGATCACAACGTAGACCTACATTGATATTTTAAGGACCTTCTTGCTTCCCACTGTTGAAGAGCAATTCGGGGATGGCGATTGCATCTTTCAACACGATTGAGCACCTGTTCGTACTGCACGGGCTGTGGCGGAGTGGTTACACGACAATAACATCCCTGTAATGGACTGGCCTGCACAGAGTCCTGACTTGAATCCTATAGAACACCTTTGGGATGTTTTGTAACGCCGACTTCGTGCCAGGCCTCACCGACCTACATCGACATCTCTCCTCAGTTCCGCACTCCGTGAAGAATGGGCTGCCATTCCCCAAGAAACCTTCCAGCACCTGATTGAAAGTATGGCTGCGAGAGTGAACGCTGTCATAAAAGCTAAGGGTGGGCCAACACCATATTGACTTCCAGCATTACCGATGGAGGGCGCCACGAACTTGTACGTCATTTTCAATCAGGTGTGCGGATACTTTTGATCACATAGTGTATATATGAAGTTTAATATTCTTCCAATTCATCATTTTTTGTTTTAATTTTGCGCTTTAAATATAAGAGCACATATATGAGCGGGGGGACCTTTTCTAAAGTACCTCTTCTTTGCCAAGTGACCCTACAGTGTATTTCCGTCGAAATTGATTGCGCTATGGAAGTTTTGAGTGCAACACCATTCTCCCTCCATAAACCATAGTTGACCCTTTCACTTCTGCAATGTGAAACCAACGACAGCGAGGCAATGAGTCGACTATCTACGCGGACCTTGTTCTCTTTATGCTGAGTGCTTTCGCGCGATTTTGCACTTGTCTCGTTTAAGCTTTCCGATAAGTATTCTAGTACTCTTGAATGACTCCAGCTGCCTTCCTCTGGATGCTGGGAGAACAAACAGGACAGCCACCATATACCTATGTTGACTTTATTGTGTTCTTGTGTAAATGGGGAATGCAAAATCGCATCCAGGTCGAAAATAAAAACCAAAATCAACCGCACAGACAGACAGAAAGACAGGCAGGTGTCTCATAGCGCACCAACATAGACAAAAGACAAGCTGAAATCAAACAGAACACCTGCAGACTATCATCACGAAATTGGATGCCTGTGTGTTCTGATGGTTAGCATACAGACGTTCAGACTTTCAGGGTTCGATTCCCGGCTGGAGGTGGGGATTTTTATTTAACGAATATTATTCTCTATGCTACCATGAGTCTTGAAATATGAATGACGTTGCCAGGATTATTACCTATCTTCTCTAGATTCTGAAAGCATGATGGAGTGTGTGAAGGTGTGTGTGTGTGTGTGATGTAATATTTAGGCAAAAAAGTAAACCAAAGTACAGAGCGGTCGATTTGTAACCCGGCCACGATCGCGTGTATGCGTAATTCGCTTACACCACAGTGACCTCGTTATTGTTCCCCTAGCTCATTTGCGGTGAATGAACCGCTTAAGGCTGCGTTTGTTGACTGTGAATGTCAACTGTCAATTTCTCCCTTGTGTTCGTGCTGTAAAGACTAGAGTTTGTTTATTGTGCATCTAAAAAGCGAAAGCTTATTCAGACATTAGCAAATTATGTTATGTGTGAATCCCTTTCGAGCATTCTTATTATTATTGTTGCTGTTTTTGTCTCGTTATTAGTTCGCTGCAATGCCTACCAAAAATTCACGCATGAACAAAGATACACATGCAAAACCCGAATCATATAGACAGGTGTATAGACAATTTCAGGAGACATTGTTCTAGTTCGAAATTGAGATACTGTCACATGTCTGGTTAACAAGTTTAGGACAACGGGATCGTTAAGCGCTAAACCTAAATCGGAGGAAAAAATGGATGCATGATTCGAATCTCTGCAAACAAGTCTGTAAGCAACTGGGTGTTTCAAAAGCCTCTGATCATACAGCTGCTAAATTTTTAAAATTGAAGCCCTACAGAGTGACAATTGCTCATGAATTAGAACTTTGTGACGATGAGGAATGCTAGGAATGTTTCAATGCAGATGGACACCTCTTTCAACAGCACTTATAACAATATTACTCATGGAGTATGTAACGTGAGAGTATTAGAATGAAACCCCCGCAGTGTAGTAGACAGCGCGCGGAGCATGAATACACACGATCAGGGCCAGGCCATAAAACAGTCGCTCTGTAGAACACAGAGGTATCTAGAAATTAAAAACAAAGGTAAGTTAAGGAAAAAGAAAGCAGCGCACCAACGAATATATATGTTGTTAGCAGAGAATGGGTTAAGAGGAGTCGTCGAGCCCATCTCACTAATATTAAAGTAGCTATGTTAATGACCCGTTTTGTCAGAACCCGTTCACAGAAATGTAACATTTTCTAAATAATATTTATCCATTCCCTCTGAGTACACTTATTCGTTTTGATGTTAAAATACTAAATGGAAAAAATTTTATGTTCTTTCTGTAATCATCAAAAATTTTCAATAACATTTCTGATATTTTATTTTTAAAAATATGATGTGTTACACTCACATGACTTTCTCTACTCTTGTACAAACTATTTTTACAAACATTTATTCTCCATATGCTTCATGTTAATCCGGATTTAATCTTATTCCTAATTTTCTTGTAGATACAAGGGGAATTGGTAGGCTTTAAGCGATAGTCAAATATTTTAAGAGCTGGTTGCATTCTCTTTGCATGTCCAGGACAAAACAAAATGAATAACGAATTCCCATTTGAGAAAAAGTATAAGTATTGAAACTTTTAAGGGAATAACAAGCAATATCTCGAAAATGGTTCACTCAACAACAAAAGAATGTATATGACATAAATTGTGTATTTTAACGCGATCTACATTTTTTGTGTAGTAAAGCTTTGTCTATCCCTTATGGTTTACAATGAAGAATACTTTTGGAGACACTCCCAGAAAATTCAAGATATACATTTTTGTTTATCTTAAACATACGACATTTTAATTAAAATCGTTAGATCCATTTTTGAGAAAATTAAAATTTTCGAAAAATGTTTCATGTGAAGGGTAATCTGGGGTGGGGGGATTTTCTTGAAAACCTTCTTGTCACATCTCTGGAAGCTACTGGTGTTTATCCGACTGTTCGTTTCTGAGTTATGCTGTTCACAGACACACACACGGACATGTTTCCAAAAATACTTTTTTAGGTTTCAGGGGATCTCAAAACATGTATTTCCGGTGAAATCCCGGTATCGAATTTTTGGGTGGAATACAATACTTCCCCTACTTACTATACGTAGTAGAGAAAGTAAAAATCAAGTATTTGAGCAACTTCAACTAAAGCAATTCCACATGATCATGGGATTGGTTTGTACTATGTGGTAAAATGTTTATGCAGCTACGCCATGTACTTTCTGAGAAAACGAGCCATTTATGTTGCAAAATTTTGTTTTGCGTAATTTCACATTTAAAATAAAAATGTCTATAAAACTCACTTAATCATAATATTTTAGAAACTAATTTATAATAGTAAATATTTGAATATTTTAATGAACCAAACACAAAATTAAGCAGAATTAACAATAATTTCATAAAATTCAAAAAATAAAATCTTAAATTTTATTTTATTGACGACTCCCTTAAGCGGAAGAGAAAGTTAAAATAACACTAATTAATATATTTTTGACATTGAAAGCATTTGCTGAAGTAGAGTAGTTTATAGTTATTACCATAAAAAGAAGAAAGTTTACAGTTCGTACAAGATAATAACCGTTAACTTTTATCATGTTCTCTCATATCTTGTCTCTTGCATATAGCCAGATGAAAGTTATGTTGTGTGTAATTTTATTCTACTCTTTGTCAAACAGAAAATCTTAGAGTTGTTCCCTGGACGATATTAGCAGCTGAGCGAAGATGAGCTCTAACGTAAAACTGAACAAGGAAAGAACGTGTTCCCAGTTCAAGATTCAAGTACATGATAAATATGGCAACGCTTTAAATTACATTGAGAAACTGAACCCTGATAGAGGTATATTTTCTCCTCGAACGGTGACAAAGTTTGGAGAACTGATAGGGTTAACCACAGGAGAAAACCTGAAGGCCGTTTCCGAACCAGATACATGGCTGAAGAACTTTGATGCAAGCGGAAAACCTTCTCAAGAAGAGAATGTCCCCCGCAGCTCCAAGATGCTGCAGTTATCCAAAAAGAAACTTAAACAACCCACCACAAAGAAGGATCACCATCCTTGCTCTTCAACAGAAGTAAAGGGTTCTCAGAGCAAGAAACAGGAAGGCATGCGATTCTATTCTGTTGACTGGGATCTTCTCGACAGAGTCCACCGTTTGAAGTTGTCGCGAAGTCTTCAGCCGCAGAAGTCCTTAGTTGGAACCATTAGAAGGCAAATTTCGTCGCCTTTTGCAGAAAACAGCCGCAGCCAACCTCAGCTTCTTCCAATCTCTGTGTGCAACTTAACAGGTTCTTTGTTATGCTCTTATGTCATGGAAGCTGATAAATGTAATAACAAATAACTGCTCAATTTCAGTGTCTAATCTAGCATTAAATAGTAGCATTTGTAAGTAGTTTACTATTAAATTTACACACATCTTGAGACCATTATTTCGTGAAACACAAGGGTAATAAAAATAAATTTAAAGATAAAAATCGTATTATACTTCTTTTCTTCTGAGTTACAGTTAGAGTGTAGAGTACCTGAACAAGTAGAAAAGTTTACAATCAGGGAGAAGGGAACCCATTAGTCACAAGTATATGTGGTGTAAATGGAATGGGCTTGTTTATTTCCATTTTGATTTCTGGTATACAGTATGCAGTAAAGTGTGATTTACATTTTGCTACTGTGCAATGATTTTAATATTCTATACAAGTTATGAAAGTACGAGTTCGTAATTAAAGTTGTCTTTACAGATGTTAAGCAAACATAAACGTTTAAATAAGACTAAAATTCATCTTTGTTTTTGCATGAATAAAGTTTCAACCCTTAAAAATATAGTATTAATTGATCTGCTTGATTTGGTAAACCCTTTCTACGCGAAAGCCGCTTTTGAATAACGCTACTGTAGACATCTGGACATTTAAAACTTTGGATGGAATCCCTGTATGCATTTCAACATGCGTTGTTTCCCAAAATCACATTAAGTACCCAAAAAGTGCCAGGTGCATTAAATGCCACTCAAATTAAACGAAACCTTAAAACTCTACTGCATAGTTCTAAGGAAACAGGTTATAAATTTGAGATAGGAATGTAAATTTTTCATCATAAACAAATTATTTTAAATTTTATTCCAAATATTTAAAATTTATTACCATAAAATATTCAATAACTTAAAAACAAAATGTCTCTGTTTGCCTCTCACAAATCTCTACGTATGAAATATTTCATAATAGTGGAATTTATGTTTTAAAAAGTACCAGTATTTTATCGCATTTAGTATGCATGAGACCATTAATTAGACAAACAATTTTCGCATCAATCGTTGAAACATCTTAACAGCCTCAAAAGTAAGTAAAATTAATTTCTTGTCACTTTTTATTTTCTCTACTACGTATAGTAAGTAGGGAAAGTATTGTATTCCACCCAAAAATTCGTTACCGAGATTTCACTGGAAATACATGTTTTGGGGTCCCCTGAATCCAAAAAAAAGCATTTTTGGAAACATGTCCGTGTGTGTGTCTGTGAACAGCATAACTCAGAAACGAACAGACGTATAAACAGCAAACTTGGTATTTAGGTTCAGTATCTTTCGAAAATTTTAATTTTCTCAAAAATGGCTACAACGAGTTTGATTAAAATATCATATGTTTAAGATATTTTCGTGACAAATGAAATGTATATCTCGAATTTTCTGGGAATGTCTCCAAAAGTATTCTTCATTGTGAACGACTTTTGCATAACTGGTAAACCATAAGAGATAGACAAAATTTTACAGAATAAAAATGTAGATCGCGTTAAAATATACAATTTATGTCATATACTTTTTTTGTTGAGTGAACCATTTTCGAGATATTGCTTGTTATTGCCTTAAATGTTTTATATACTTATTTTCTCAAATGGGAATTCGTTATTCATTTTTTTGTCTTGGATATGCAAAGAGTATTAATCTGTGTCAAAGAAAATGGTGTTGCACATAGCAACCAGCTATTAAGAGATATGTCTATGCTTAAAGACTAATGTATTTCTATATTGCCCTTGCAAATACAAAACAAGGGGAACATAGTACGCCTTAAGCGATAGTCAAATATTTTCAGAACTGGTCGCTATGTGTAAAATGTAATTCTCTTTGCATGTCAAAAGATCGTTTCTGCAAATGTTTATCTCGATTAACATGAAGCATATGGAGAATAAGCGTTTGTAAAAATAGTTTGTACAAGAGTAGAGAAAGTCAGGTGCGTGTGACACATCAGATTTAGTTTTTCTATAGCAAAGCAAAGGTTTTGGAATTTTTAAATCTTCCTGGGAGGGGTGTCTTCTATGTATCAGTGCCTGAAGAATGCTTAACATCTCTGAAGATGACAGTAGACATTGATATTAAAAAAATCACCAATAAAAAATTGTCTTTATGATGCCAGAGAGAGAGAGAGAGAGAGAGAGAGAGAGAGAGAGAGAGGGAGAGAGCAAGAAGCTAAGAGAAAACGAATCCGTGTCTTGGTGTTCACTCCGTCTAAAAAGAATGCGCGTGGAACTTTATAACGAGTGTACACAAGCAAATTCTTGGATGAGAAATTATATCGGGTTGTGTAACGAGTGGACAGAAGCGATAAAAATGACAGTCCATGTTCTACTATACGTTCTGTATCGGGCAGATCTGTGAACAACTAACCTGTGTAAGCACTGCGACGGCTAAAGAAACTCTTGCGCATGCTTTGGGGTTTTGTTGACGGGGAGAAACACACGACACCATCCCATTAGGTCTCACATCGCAAAAGAACTGAAGAAGAAAGAATTCAACCTATATGAGGAGGTCCATGGACTGGCAGTTAACGGCAGCTCACGTAGGATAGACGTGATCCCCTTCAAAAACAACAGCTCTACAGTATATTATAGATCCAACCGTCCGGTTTGAACACCATATTGGTCAACACGAAGAAGTAACCAGGAAAAGAAGAAGATCTACAAATCCACTTTACCGTACTATAAATTCAAATATAATCTGCAGGAGATAGAAGTTATGGGATTAATGGCGGTGGCACGTAGAACCATACCTCGGCATTTCGCAGACACCTGGGGGACCTTCCAACTTCCCATTAAGAGCATAATCGATACACTTAGAGGATCTATAAAAACACTACGTAACCACATATGTAAACGCTAATACTGCTGTCAGGCGAATAAAAAATTAATATCACTTAAGAGGTTTGTAAATGAAATTAAGTGTAAACATTATTATATTGCAACTAATTTAATTAAACACATTAAATTTCATATTAAACATAGGTATGATAAATTAACAACCCTTGTACCTTGTCTAAAATGGCAAGTTGTATTCACAAGAGGTTGGTGTTGACAATAAATGTCACACGATAGTATTTCATTTAAAAATTTAAAAACCAATAAATCCTTAAAGTGGCATTCCAGGGATGTAGACCTGAAGTTTTCTTACAAGATTTTGAAAGCTGCACTGCAGGGAGCTTTTCCGTGTTTTTTTTCTCAAAAACTATATCATATAATTTTTCTAGAACTTTGGGAATTAGTAATATTTGGTAAAAAAATAATTTATTTACTTAAGGCACATTTTTTTTAAATTTTCAAGGTTGGTTCATTTAATTAATATTATAATTAGCAGGCTTTTCTTATAAGTCACACTTTATTTTGAATTTAGACTATCTAAAGTTGAATGAATGCAACAACGTTGAAGAGCTACATTCAGTAATGTTTTAAATCATACGAATGGTGTTCACCACAACCAGTGTGGTTTACTAATTGAATGTTCACAAAATTACGAACAATCTGCGGGACTGGTATTCTATTTTATGTTATATTTCACTGTTGAAGTGTTGATTTGAAATATCCCTTTTAACCAGGTAGGACATATCGGACAGCAAACGAATTAGATGGACGAAATGATGCTCAGCCGAGCTTAGAGTTAACTGATATTCGTCTATAAAGTATAAGGAAATATCTGATGTTACACTCACAAGACTTTCTCTACTCTTGTGCAAACCATTTTTACAAACGCTTATTCTCCATATGCTTCATGTTAATAGAGATATTGAGATGTTAATCTTATTGCTAATTTTCTTGTAGATGCAAGGGGAATTGGTAGGCTTTAAGCGATAGTCAAATATTTTAAGAGCTGGTTGTTATATGGAGTATTCCATTCTCTTTGCGTTACCAGGACAAAAAAGAGAAAAGTATAAGTATTGGAAAATTTAAGGGAATAACAAGCAATATCTCGAAAATGGTTCACTCAACAAAAAAAAAATGTATATGACATAAATTGTGTATTTTAACGCGATCTACATTTTTTGTATAGTAAAATATTGTCTCTCTCTTATGGTTTACCAGTTACGCAAAAGTCGTTCACAATGAAGAATACTTTTGGAGACATTGCCAGAAAATTCAAGATATACATTTTATTTGTCATGAAAATATCTAAACATATAATATTTTAATCAAAATCGTTAGAGCCATTTTTGAGAAAGTTAAAATTTTCGAAAAATTGTTCCATATAAAGGGTAATCTGGGGTGGGGGGATTTTCTTGAAAACCTTCGTGTCGCATCTCTGGAAGATACTGAACCTAAATACCAAGTTTGGTGTTTATCCGACTGTTCGTTTCTGAGTTATGCTGTTCACAGACAGACAGACAGACAGACACACACACACACACACACACACACACACACACACAGACTTACTATACGTAGTAGAGAAAGTAAGAATTAAAACATCCAGATAATACAACTTTTCCAAGCGACTCGCATCAACCGCGATTTGGGCTTGGAATCTCCTGACACCTTATCCACATATCACGGAGATGAAACGTGTTTATTGTTTTTATCTCCAACCGACAAAGCTGCGAGAAAATTTATCTAGAAAAAAACAAAGCTCGATAGTTTCGGTTAGAGTTTTTTGCAATTTTAATGTATCAGTTTCAATAACTTGTAGCCACTGTTATGAAGCTAAAATAATAATACTTTCCTTCAAATAGCAAATCTGTTGTTTAAAACCAAATTCATGTTTCCGGCAACACTAGTACACTAGTGCAAACATCGGCAATGAGAGTTCCTCACCTTAAACTTAAAACAATCTAACCAAACTTATAAGATTAATAGGCATTTAAAAATAGATATTCAAAATAAATTGATTCAGCTTTAGCTTTGTCAGAATGATGGAATAGGACGGAGATTCCTCCAGAAACTGGAGCGCAGCACCGCAAGCAGGCCACGGTGGCCTTTTTTGCTTCTACCGTGAGATGAAAGGAGGACCCGAAGGGCGACCAGATCCGGACGACGATGTGCGTCATCAAGGAAGGGTCCCTAACGATTCCAGATGAGCACATCCCGGCGCCGGCTAGCCACGCCTTAGTCCAATGCTGCCTGGGAGTCCCTGTGGAGACAAGGGAGGAGGGACAGCAGACCAACCGAAACCTTTCCAAAGCGCACAAAACGCCGTCCTGCTGCAACACACCGAACGTCGTCGCCTGGTCCTTCAACTCTAAAACAGATGAAAAGTGATGGTGACAGGAAATTCGTGGTAGAAGATTAACCACCCACTATTCTCCTACTGACCCGTGGATACCACAAAAAAACGAAAGGTCAGAGTGGCCGGCCCGATGAGAATTGAACCCGGGACCTTCCCAATGTGAGCCTCACATATTACCGCGAAGCAATCTCGCGGTCAAGAATGCTGGTATAAACTTCAGTAATTTAAAAAATTGTAGTTAGTGAAAGCACAAGTCTAAGCAGAGCTACGACCAGCGATTGTAACCCCATCTTATGGAAATAGTTGGGAAACAAAAGATAAGGGAGAATTTATGGTTCTTCGTATTGGGAGGTCGCAGGTTCAAGTCCCATGTACCGGCCAATCTGACTGGCCTTTTTCTTCGTTTGCCAGGTAAATATCGAATTGCATATTTGGATTGCAGAGCAAATGGAAATAAAAATATACGGCACAGGAACGTGACTATGAAACTATAATTTATTTTATCCAGCATCGTAGCCACTTTGTGTATACTCTTTAACAATCAATAGTTCCACGTTCCTAAGCCCATATTCCGCCAAAAATAAATACCAAGAAAATTGAAACTACGCAACTAAAGGTCTCTCTCAGCATGCTCCTGAAGCAATTGGTGCTGGAAGGCGACTACACAACCAGAATCTCCTGTCTGGCATGGACTGACTCATGTAAATCAATGAACCTACATTAACCATCATATGAGCAGGAAGATAAAGCGGTGTTAAATAATTTATTAAAAATCTAGGGAAGCGATCCAGACAATCATGACTGTTTGAAATTTAACGTTTGCTTCCGTCGAAGGTGAGGCAGTGATTTCAGTCTAATTATATAATATATATATATATATATATATAAATTCAATAACAGCACGCCTTAAAGCAATTGTGTATGTAACAATATATAAGGAGTGTATATTACAGTCATTGTGTATGTTTATATTATTGTATACATGTGTAATAATGTTATGTGAATGTATTACGTAATTTAATAATGTAGGAGCTGTGAGAATAATAAGTTAAAAGTTGCTAACAATGAGGTAACAATGAGGTAACCTTGAGGCAATAATGAGTTTGAGAGTTTAATAATACTACTTATGATTCTTGGAAGCAATAATGTAGTTTTGAAACAGTTTATAAAAATAGCCAATCAACAACCAGAAACAGCTTTAGTTAAATGAAGGTATTCTATTGGAGTAGGATTAACCAATCAGAAACTAAAAAGGAGAAAAATTTACAAATATAGAAGTCAGTTGCCTGCAAACAGTGTTCCTAACCAGACGCAAAGAGACCTCAAGAAATATAATATGTATTCGCGTGACGAAAAATAAGTTTACGTGTTAAAAAGTGCAATTAATTAATAAAAAGAATCTCACAGCTCTCTAAATCAGTGAAGTGTTATTTAAATCGTATCAAGCATTAATAAAAGGAGTGAAGTAAAATTATAACCTGTGTAAGCCTACATTCTTGTCGCACCACAACCCTGCCAAGAGAAACGTGTCTCTAACAATAATACTGATGCAGCGGAGGCAAACATAAATATATAATATTTAAAGAAACAGTTAAATTACAAAGTTAATATTTTTTTAAACTTGGGGCAAAGACACCTGAAAGTACATTTGGGGCGAAGGCTACCGGAAACCGTTTACCATACGTGCGGTTGCAACTACTACAAATTCGGCTCCCCAACAGTTGAAATATAATACAACTCCTTCAATACAAACTACTTCAAATTGATGCCCAAAGCGTGTTGCAAATAACAATAACGTAACAAACCATCTTTCTCAAAGTTAGTATGTAAAGGTAAAACACAATTGTATAATTTTGGCTGGGAAGAAAGTGAAGTATTAGTTTACAAGCACCAAAATTACGACCTCGCCAATGGTTCGCTCTTAAACATTCCAATTTTATGGAGATGCTGCTTCCTTAAGTATTGTTCTGCTACCTTCGTTCAGTCAATTTTCCTCCAGTCGGACACTGTAACTCTCTCTCATTCCAAGTATTATGTTTTTTAGATTTTAATAGAATGTTGATTAGGTTCTACAACATCCCTATTTACTTGCCAGAATAAAATAAGCGTAATTATATCTGAATCAGGAGATACAAAGAATAATAAAGCGAGGAAGAACAGGAAAAGGTGGCGGGAGTTCTTGACGACAACCAAGAGCGTGGTGCTAAACAAGCGTGTTGTCAAGTTGCGGAGGCGGGTACGCGGACCCCAATTAGCCGACTACTGTATCGCTTCCTGCGCGTTCTGCCGTTCCATTTCCTGAATCACAATATGAGTTACCGCGTCACACAATAGAAGATCGGGACCTCTTCGTTAGTATATTGTGAGGGAGAAGGAATTTGCATAATCAGTGGCGCGTAGAACAAAAAAAATTATTAAAACCCCTTCACATCTGAAATGTCTTCATTCCCCATTTCCTAGAAATGAGACATGGAAGGAATAATTGCGTGAGTTAACAACGCTGCCTGTCCCGGCTCATCAAGCCCATTTCATTGCCTAATTACCCATTCAGGCGGAATATCTCATGCAAGTTAACGATAGCACGGCAACCTATTCTCCTTACATGAATGGTTCCTAACTAAACATTCATATACCAGCATTGTAATATTGTTCTTTCTCTAATGTTGGTAGCAGTGCCTGCTCTGAATACCCCGTCATTATTCTGCTTCCACATTAGAATCGTTCGTTCAAGAATAATCAGCGGGGTGTCATATCTTTATCACTTTATTACTCATACATATAAGCAAGGTAGTTTTTGAGATACCTTTCCTACTGTATTTTTCTTTTTTCATAGCTCCAATTTCACAGTCTGAAATTATAATAAATGCCTAATATGAGGGTTCATATTCATCTTAAATTTACGTATTGCTTAACTATAGGACTAGCACTAGGAGCAGGGGGGACTTAGCACCTCGAAGATCTTTTGTGCCTAAGTAACAGACGAGGGGCCCCCGAGAGAGAGGGGTGAGGTGCGAGGAAACAAGAGAGCTGCTGCACCATGAGGTACGTCAGGGCAGAGGACAGGGTCCCTACATTTTTCCAGATCGAATCTCCCCGGATGGCAGCTGGTATACCTGCTCGTCTGCTCCCCTACAGGCTTGCACATCCCACTGGGGACTGGAGACTGCCACCATTCCGGGGGACGAAGCGCTACTAGAGCTTCCCCCTCCCTGCCATGTAACGCGTGACTCCTGGTGACATTTGCAACCCTGAACAGATGAAACAGATGAAAGGTGAATTGAAATGAGAATGAGGTGAAATTGAGGGATAGGAAATTCGGGGAATGTAATGAATGTTCTCAGCATTCGCTTGGCAACCCGGGAAAATCCCCGAAAAAATCCATGGGTCAGGAAGGTCGGCCTCCGGAATCGAACTCACAGACGTTGCCGCCTGAGCCATCCCGCTCGGTTTGCTTACCTGTAAAGTAGGGGAAGTATTGCATTCCGCCCAAAATTCGATACAGCGATTTAACCGGAAATACACAATTTGCAATTCATCTTTTTTAGAAAAGTTTATGTAGATATAAGAAGAATGCAATAGGCTAAAACGACATTCAGAATTTTAAAAATCTAATGTTTTACTCGCGAGACTTGTACAAACTATTTTTACAAACGCTTATTCTCCATATGCTTCATGTTAATCGAGATGTTAATCTTATTGCTAATTTTCTTGTAGATGCAAGGGGAATTGGTAGGCTTTAAGCGATAGTCAAATGTTTTAAGAGCTGGTTGCTATGTGGAATATTCCATTCTCTTTGAAAGAAAAAACCAATGACGAATTATCATTTGAGAAAAAGTATAAGTATTTAAAAATTCAAACAAATAACAAGGAATATCTCGGAAATGCTTCACTTGACACAAAAAAATGTATAATATGTGAGATAAATTTGTGTGTTTTAACGAGATCTACATCTTCTGTGTAGTATAAGTTTGTCTATCTCTTAAGGTTTACCAATTATGCATAAGACATTCAGAATGACGAGAAATTTTGGAGACTTTCCTAGAAAATTCAAGATATACATTTCATTTTCCATCATAATACCTTAAACTATCATTTTTACTTTCTCTACTACGTAGAGTAAGTAGGGGACGTATTGTACTCCACACAAAAATTCGATACCGAGATTTCACCGGAAATATACGTTTTGAGACCCGCTGAATCCAAAAACAGCATTTTTGGAAACATGTCCGTGTGTGTGTGTGTGTGTGTGAACAGCATAACTCAGAAACGAACAGTCGGATAAAAACCAAACTTGGTATTTAGGTTCAGTATCTTCCAGAGATGCGAGAAGGTTTTCAAGAAAATCCCCCATCCCAAATTACCCTTTTCATGGAACATTTTTCGAAAATTTTAATTTTCTCAAAAATGGCTCTAACGATTTTGATTAAAATATTATATGTTTAAGATATTTTCATGATAAATGAAATGTATATCTCGAAGTTCCTGGGAATGTCTCCAAAAGTATTCTTCATTGTGAACGACTTTTGCATAGCTGGTAAACCATAAGAGATAGACTAAATTCTACTACACAAAAAATGTAGATCGCATTAAAATACACAATTTAGACATATACATTTTTTGAGTGAACCGTTTTCGAGATATTGCTTGTTAATCCCTTAAATTTTCCAATACTTATACTTTTTCTCAAATGTGAATTCGTTATTCATTTTGTTTTGTCCTGGACATGCAAAGAGAATGGAATACGCCACATAGCAACCAGCGTTAAAATATTTGACTATTGCTTAAAGCCTACCATATTCCCCTTGCATCTACAAGAAAATTAGCAATAAGATTAAATCTTGATTAACACGAAGGATATGGAGAATAAGCGTTTGTAAAAATAGTTTGTACAGGAGTAGAGAAAGTAGGGAGATTTTTTTTTAAAATCGTTAGAGCCATTTTAGAAAATATCAATTTTTTTTAAAAAATGTTCCACGTAAAGGATAGTCTGGGGTGGGGGGATTTTCTTGAAAATCTTCGTGTTGCATCCTTGGAAGATACTAAACTCAAATACCAAGTTTGGCATTTATTCGAGTTTTCTTCATTGAGTTATGTTCACACACACACACACACACACACACACACACACACACACACTCTGACCTTTTTCTAAAAAAAAACCTGTTTGGGGTGGAGGACTCAAGAGGCCTCAAAACGTATTTCCGGTGAAATATTACTATGCGTAGTAGAGAAAGTAAAAATATATGATGTTACACATTCACATGACTTCCTGTACCCTGAATAGTTTATTAGTGAGTATACAAACTATTCTTATTAAAACTTATTTTCATGTCTACTACGTTTTAACCCAAATAAACCTTTGTAGAAATAGCCACATTACACATTCGGTTATAGATTAAAAAGCAACAACGATAGTCAAATGTTTCAGAACTAATCGCTATATCTGAACTTAAAATTCCATACTGTTTCTGTACAATTGAGATAATCAACTGAATGTTGAAAGGACTTATAACTCAGAAATGGCTTATGCACAAAAATGCTTATTTCAAATTGTGTGTTTTAAAGGTATCTACAGTTCTTGTATAGTCTTTAACTTAACGTTTATCAGTTATACACGATTATACAAAATTCCTTCCGAATGAATAGGACTTCAAAGTCTATTCAGAAAATTCAAGATAAACGTTGTAGTTGTCATGTAAATATATTTAATACACTGCCGTTTGTTAAAATTGCAACACCAAGAAAGAATTTCCCGAATAACTGCAAAAATGGTGAAAGTGTAGAAGAGTGAGCAAGCAATAAGTGATTAGGTTTGAAGAGACATGGGGTACACGTGGGCCGAGCTAATTATTCATTTAAATTTTGTTTGTTTTCTTTAAAGCTTTGTGGTTTAGTGTATTATTCTTGATTTATTATTTCATGAGCTTGGTGTTAAAATTGTGAGTTGCTTATTTGTGAGGGGTTATGTTAATGTGGCATAGTTGATTGATGAAAATAAAGCCAGTTAATGGCTAGATATGATTCTGTTCTTATGTTGAGAAGTTTTCCCTGGGTTCAGTTTTTTTGAATAGGTTATCACAATTCTGTTGTTCGTTTCTTTGAATATTCCCCTACGACATTCGTTAGGCACGTCCTTTTCGTCTTGCCGGGGTTCCGTCTGCCTGACAAATTTTCGTAAACGGCTGCCTGGCTACGATGTCTTCCCCATGCAGAATTGTCTGGTGAAGCCACCGTGAGCCATCGCAGCAGGGAACATTTGAGTATTAAATATGCAATTAAAATAGCTGCTTTACCTAATACTACGGTCCCTGTAAAATCTCAAACAAACTAAAGTAAAGGCTCATTTAATTTACTTTAATTTCATGGTTGTATTGAGTATTACATAAATAAAATATAAATAAATTTACGTAAGATAATAACACTTGGAAATCATAAAACTCCTGCTTTCTCCTCCACTTGTTTACCCAGTTTACAGTTACTATCTTCTACTGTTTACTATACCGCTTATTACCGCAATTACCATAGAACACAAACACAAACACCCATGCCCATGGCGGGACTCGAACCCGCGACCCTCAGCTTGACAGAGCGCCGAAGCTATACGCAGCAGTGACCACGGCTACGAGGGCCGGCCTCCTTGGAACCTAAAAACTTGCTTTGAATCTAAGGATGGAACAATATAAAAAAGAAACAATGCCACCGCTGTGTATCGACATTTCTGGAACCTTCTACGACTATAAATAATATTTACAGATAGTTCAAAAACTCAGTATGGCGTAGGAAGTGCAACCGTCCTACCAAACGGAATTGCCTGATTACTTCTCAATTTATTCTATTCAGTTATATGGTCTGAAACAAGCATTTTCATGCGTTACAAAATCCCATAAACAGCTATACACAATGTTTCTGATTCAAAAAATCGTCTTAGCCACCCAAAATATACATACAGAAAACAAACTTATACAATAAATTACAGATGTCATATAACTACGCAATGGAACAAGGAAAACAAGTTATATTGTTTTGGATTCCATCACACGAACAAATACAAGGCAATGAGGGAGCGGACTAAGCAGCTAAAACGGCCATCCAAAAATCCACATTTAATGCAGAGATAACAAACCATTCAGACTTAGATATCAGAACCAAAATCATTTCATGGAAAAGCATATGGTCTCAAAATCAGGGAAGCAAGCCACTTACTGTAATGGGATCTTCAAACAACAAATGTATTTTTACAAACTAAAATAGGAAACATTTGACTTAAAAAGATGATATACTCCTATCTGATCACCAAAGAAACTCAGCCGCAGTGTTCAACATGCAAAACTTCATTGACAATGTCCCATGTTGAAGTTGTTATTTTTATTAGCCCTACGTTTTGGGAGCCATTTTGAAGAAGGTGTTTTGTTGTTGCTACGTATGGAAAGCCAGTTTGAAGAAGATGTATTATTTTCCGACTGTTGGGGAGCCGAACTTGAAGTAGTTGCAACCGCACCTATGGTACCCGGTAGCCTTCGTTCAAAAATTTAAAAGCAATAACTTTTAATTTGACTGTTTCTTTAAATATTATATATTTATGTTTGCCTCGGCTGCGTCAGTATTTATTTTAGAGACATGGATTTCTTTGCAAGGCTGTGGTACGGCTAAAGAATGTAGGCTTACACAGATTATAATTTTTAATTCACTCCCTTTTATTAATTCTTGACACGATTTAAATAACACTTCACTGACATAGAGAGCTGTGAGATTCTTTTACTACTTACTTGCACTTTTTAACACGTAAACTATTTTCGTCTCACACGAATACGTATTAAATTTCTCGAGGACACATCTCACGTCCGGTTAGGAATACTGTCTACAACCAACGCATCCGGTTAGGAGCGCTGTCTACAAGCAACTAACTTGATTTCTACCGCCTAAATTTGTAAATTTCTGTATTTCAATTTTTGATTGGCTAATCCTACTCTAATAGAGTACCTTCATTTAACTAAAGCTTTTTCTGGTTGTTGATTGGCTATTTATAACCTATCTCAAAATTTGCATTGTTGTTGCTCCAATAATGACTAGTAGTATTATTAAACTTTCTTACTCATTATTGCCTCAAGGTTACCTCATTGTTAGCAACTTTTAACCTATTATTCTCACAGCTCTACATTAATACATTCACATAACATTATTACACCAGCATACAATAATATAAACATATACAATGACTGTAATATACATTTTACAAATTATTACATACACATATTGCTTTAAGGCGGGCTGTTATTGAATTTACATATTATATAATTTGACTAACATCATTTTAAGTGTTAAAAATACTGCCTCAATGTACTCACGGAATGCCATCGTGGTAACCCACACAGGAAAATATATAACATCCCAAATAATATTAGCTGTCTTAATGATTCAGCGGTGTATAAAAAGATTACAAGTTTCTTACAAAATATACAATTGTATAATGAAATTTAAAACAATTGCAATATAATTATATTGATCACATAGGAAGAAATTTATCTCTTTAATATCAAATGATATTATATGTATATTCCTAGAAATCTATTAATGTTCAACCACCACTGTATTAATGTAAGAGTTGCGAATAGGATTTTGTGAGTTAAACCGACTTAAAATGAATAAATTAAAAAGAATACTTGCCTACTTACTAAACGTAGTAGGGAAAGTAAAAATCGGATCGCTATTTGATGGCTTTGAACTCCTGCTCTTTACATTGCCATGAGAGATAGCGAATACCGAAAAGTATTTGAAAATTCAAACCAATAACAAAGAATATCTCAAAAATGGTTAACGCCACAAAACATTTTGCTTGAATTTTGTGAAGATGTTGGTTTGTTGTATTGTTATTTGCCCCACGCTTTGGGGGGCAATTTGAAGATGTTAGTTGCTGCTACGTATGGAAAGCCAGTTTGAAGAAGATGTATTATATTTCGTCTTTTGGGGAGCCGAACCGCAAGGGTAGTTGCGGGTAGTTGCAACCGCACGTATGGTAATAAGTTTCCGGTAGCCTTCGCCCTAAATGTACATTCCGGTGGCCTTTGCCCCAAGTTTAAAAATATTAACTTTGTAATTTGACTGTTTCTTTAAATATTATGTTTGCCTCGGCTGCGTCAGTATTTATTTTTTAGACATGAATGTCTTAGCAGGGAGCGGTGCGACTGAAGAATGTAGACTTACAAGGATTATAATTTTACTTCACTCCTTTTATTAATGCTTGACACTATTTAAATAAAACTTCACTGATATGGAGAGAGCTGTGAGATTCTTTTATTAATTACTTGCACTTTTTAACACGTAAAATATTGTTGTCTCACACAAAATATGTATTAAATTTCTCGAGGACGCATCTCGCGTCTGGTTAGGAACACTGTCTGCTAGCAACTGATTTCTGAATTTGTAAATTTTGTTCCATTTTAGTTTCTGATTGGCTAATCCTAGTCCAATAGAATACCTTCATTTAACTAAAGCTTTTTTTGACTGTTGATTGGCTATTTTATAAACTGTCACAAAAATTACATTATTGTTGTTCCAAGAATTACCAGTAGCATTTAAACTTTCTAATTCATTATTACCTCAAGGTTACCTCATTGTTACCTCCTTATTAGCAACATTTAACCTATTATTCTCACAGCTCCTACATTATTAAATTACGTAACATATTCACATAACATTATTAAAAAAGTACATATTAATATAAACATTAATACAATGACTGTTACATACATTTTATATATTGTTACATACACATATTGCTTTAAGGCGGGCTCTTAGAGTACTGCCTCAATTGTGTCTTTAACAAGATGTACATTTTTTGCAGTTTAGCAGTTATACAAAAATCATTCAAAATGAATAGAACTTCACAACCTATTCTCACTAAATTCAAGATATACGTTTTACTTGTCATGAAAATATCTTAAATTTATGGTATTTTAATCAAAACCGCTAGAGCCAATTTGAGAAAATAAAAAGTAGTGGGAAATATTCCCTGTAGAAGGTAGTTTGGGCTGGGGGATTTTCTTGAAAAGCTCGTGTCGCATCCTTATAAGATACGAAATGCAAGTTTGGTGTTTACCGACTCTTCGTTTACGAGTTATGCTGTTCACACACACACAGACTTTTTTTCTAAAACTGTTTTTTTTATATATATTCAGATACTTCACGTGTATTTCCGGTGAAATCGCGGTATCTTCTACTTATTCTAGGTAAGTAAATAAGCAGTATGTAGAGTAATAAGTAGTGTTTTTCAAAGCAATGCATAGAATAGCTCTTAAAACAATCATTTTTGGATATCTAAAACCATGTGTGTTAAAAATAAGGTGGTTTCTGTCCAAATAAATCATATCCGACGATGAATGCAATTTGAAATTAATGATATCTAATATCCGTCCAGAAGAGCGAAGAAAACGCTTAGTAGGATTCAAAGTGGGACCCGCAGCATGAGAAGCAACACCTTGGTGGCTAGCATGTTCTAAACTGGTACAGGAAACCATGCTCCTCTTACATTCTTCCAATTAAAGTAATCTTAATTCCAAGCGTTGCAAAATAACACACCCAGCCTCGTGAACAAGATGCTCTTCCTGGGCTCGAGAAAGGAATTTTACTTTAGTCAGGATTATTCCCGTCCTCCCTACAGTCTGGAAGAATCATTTCTCTGTAAATGTGTGTATATGAATTTAATGTTTATAAAGAAAACCCAACATAAACAAACCCAAAGATTAACAGAATATAGTAAACGAATGAACATTATTGCCGATGAGCAATTGTTCCAAAGGCAAAGCCGCCGATATTACTTAAGATGATAAAGGCGTCACCAAAATGAAACAAAAATAAAATTATAATCTTTCCCTCAGAAATACTTGCATGAAAATTATTTAATTGTATTTCAATATCAGTTTCCGGTTTCCTTTTCATCGTGGTGATATTTACATGGAGTTACAAATTGCTAGAAATTATTTACTTATTACCAGGGTTAGGATTCTTAGGTGTGCACCTTTTTTCGTAGGGTAAGCTAAAGCTGTGCAGAAAGATATCGCAGTGTGAAATTTTGTTTCTAGTTGCGAAAAGAGACATTTTTTCTCGCACCTTTTTCCCTCTTTTGGGACCTTTACCCCTTTTTGGCACCTTTATCCCATTTTCCCCAATCATGCCCGTAATCCCTATTTTCACCTTTTTTCTTTAAAGTTTCATTCCAATTTATTCTTTAACTTTCAATTAACGTATCCTCAGCTTGCTGTGTATGTGCAAATAGTAAGCCTACCACTTTCAGTAAACGCCGCGCGGGAATTGAAAGCACACCCGCCACAATGGAAAATAATTGTGTGTTCGACGAAAACCTCTTTCTCTCGTTTTACCGCTATAAAGTAGCCCGTAATAATGCAATTGACAATGAGTGATTCTATCCCACCAGAATCAGTAGCCTACAGTTCGTGAATGTGAGTTTGTTACTGTGAGAGACGTCATCTGTTTGCGTGGAGACTGAAGGCTGGGCACGCAGAGACGGCAGTAACCTCACCCGCGCAGTTCCGAGAATTATTAAGACTGGGTTTTGCTCGAAACTACTAGAAATCGCTGAGACTGAAGTTCCAGCATGAATGAGAACATTCTGGTAATTGTCGCGGTGTTATAAGAGAACGTGGACAGCGAATGGGCGCAAGAGTGAGTTGTGTGACAGTCGCATTGTGTTAGCAAGTAACCATGCCAAAGGTGTCCAGTGCTGGATTTATTGTTCTGGCTGAGGAATTCAAACAACATTTCATAGACACTGATGGAACTGTAATATTCAAGGGATTTCTTGAAAAATAAACAAAGATGTCAATGCCCGATGAGAGTACTTTAAGAAAAAACTACATGGAGCCTGTTTACCAAGAAACCATAGAAAGAATCAAGGATAAAGTGTCTGATTGCGATGTGGGGATCATTGTGGATGAAACTATAGACTCAATGGAACGATATGATTTGAACATTTTAGTTTTTCCCTTAGCAGGGGAGAAAGTTAAGCCCATGTTGTTAAAAATGTACTAGCTGCAGAAAGCCAATGCCAGTACAGTAATGCAATCCATTATGGACTTCTGTCAAAAACTCTGGCCTTCTGGTATCGAGTTTGGAAAACTTCTTCTTGTGGTTACGGACCAGGCTCCATACATGGTTTCAGCTGTTAACCAATTGAAACCTTTATTTTATAACATGAAGCATGTGACATTCTTGGCTCATGCCCTTCACAGGGTTTGTAAATCCATAAGGAACGAATACGACATCGCAAATCAATTCATCTCTGCCCTGAAGAAGATTCTACTAAAAGCTCCGAGCCGTGTTGTTTACTACAGGAAAATCAGTGGCCTGCCCCTTCCAAATTACTCACTGGGGATCTTGGATTGAGTGTGCTGTTATGTTGTGTGAGAAATTTGACAACATTAAAGAGTTTGTGCTTTATTTGGATCCATCCGACGCAGGTGCAATTTCCAAGGCACAGCAACTTCTGTTACCGGAGAAAATGCATAATTTGCAGACAGAACTATATTGTGCCCATAGTTACAAGTACCTGCCTGCAGCTATTAAACGATTGGAAGAACAAGGTCTGGAAAAGGAAAAACAGTGGGATCTTTTTACTTCTGTGAGGGAGCAGTTAGATGGCTTTGCCAAAACAAACTTGAATCTAGTCTTCAGAAGAATCCAGACATTGAGGAATTCGCCACATCTTTAGAGTTGCCATTCCGAGTGAATACAAGGTTTGCCCCACTGGTATCTGTGGATGTTGAAAGAAGCTTTAGCATCTACAAAGACATTCTATCTCCTAATAGAAATAGACTTACTTTTAAAAACGTGGAGATGCTTAATGTCTTGAAGTATAGCAGCTTCATGTTTTTTTCCTTCTTTTGATGAGTGATAATTTGATGTGCTTGTTTGTAGTTCAATAAATTAGAATAGAGGAAAGAGAAATCGTTGAATTAGTTAAGGGAATGTACAACCGAAATTAACCCAAAATCTAAAAAAAAAAATATATGTTTCCAAAAAATTCTCCTTTGCTTGTAGTTTTAGAATCCACTTTTATTTTTGACCTAGCGAACACTTCAGGGTCGTGACTTTTTAAATACCCTTGCGCATTTGGTTACTAGCTGTTTATATTTTTAAAACTTGATTTTAAGGCGTTTCTTATTTTCAGCATTTTCGCATATTCAAAATGTTCCAAACGATGTAGTTTTCATGCATTCATATTAACATTTTCATGCCTATTTCAAAAACCCAAATAAATAAAACGGTCATGTAATTTTTCTGTGTAATGAATAGCTTTTGCGCTACTAATTTTTGAAGATAACAATGAATACAAAATAAGAAACGAAATAAATGCAAATACAAAACTACAAAACGTTTTTCCCTTAAACTAAGAATGCTAGAAAAAAATTATATGACAGATTTGTAGTTCCTTGACATAGAAGCAACATAAGATTTTTTTTAAATGCATGTGTTGCATTTTGCATATACCCATAATTTTAATGTTGAAAATTAATAAATTGAAAAGTAATTAAGATTTTGGATTGAAATTCAGAAAACAATTATATCTAAACAAGACTGACAGGTGGTTAAAATTTCAGTCCAATTGAATGGATAGTTTAGAAAATAGGAATTTCATTTGTGCATCCCCTTAAATAAACCAGCACCATATTTTCCCCTTTTTCACCTTATTTGAGCACCTTTTCCCTTCCTTTTTTTATTTGAAAGTTGCACCTAAAAATCCTAACCCTGCTTATAAGTAAACTTCTCCACTGTTTTGCATCCTTTTTTTTTTGCACATGCAGTATTTGCAATTTTGACCTTTTTCTTCTCTAAGTTCGATATTATGGCACCAAATTACATAAAAGTATATTATTTCAACAAGATAAACAATAACTAAATCTATATTATCAAATATTTTTATCTTTTATAAAGTTAAGGTAAAAAGATTTTTAAAAAATTCAAATTTGAAGGGGAAAACAAATTTTTATGCCAATAAATTAGATGGACTGTTTGCTTTCTCTGTCACCTAGGTATATAATGCAGGGTAAATATTGCAATTCTCCCAAATCTTCTATGTTGAGGTACCTTAGAACCAAAAAATAATCGTTTAAGACGACTATTCCTGGTGTGTGATTAAGAGAGAGAGAGGGAGAAGAGAAAATTAAATTGAGTTTTATTTATGAACGCTCTTTAACTACTATGGTCCTTAGCGTCCCATTGGGCGTGAAAGACCGGAAATTCTTCTCAGAGGCCTCTATCAGGCTTGAGGTTGTTTTACGTGCCATAAATCTACGACACGGAACCAACGGCTTTACGTCATTTCAGAAGGAAGCCATGCTAAGAAGTTTTACGCCCGAAAATCTCCATCGCCCTCCTCAGGGCTTGAACCCCGACCTAGAGGCTAGCATGATACCCCTAGACCACGGAGGATGGCGAGATAGAAGAGAGGGAGTGTAGCTCATAAACCTAAAGTTGAATAAAATTAAAGTTTTATACTTAATTCATACACCTTTTAAAGATAAAAGCCTTTAGAAAACTGCTTCATGCAACGCCGCTTATATAGACATGTTCGTTACATTTTATTTTCTCGAAAATGGCTATATCGATTTTGATTAAGTTTAAATTGGATTTTTCCACAAAATTGCCCCAAAGCCATACAATTTCCTCGTACTCTATTTAGGATATGACTGATACTTTATTATCTGATTTATTGCACAATGAATTCCATTTATTATGGAATACACAACAAGCTGTGTGTATACATTTGTCTCTCCCTACCGATATTAAATAACTAGGACATTTCCAAATATCGAATTTCGATAACAATGCAAATGACATTTCGCATTGCCTCTTTTTCCAATCAGCAAAACCAATCTTGGTTGTGAACTCTTTCATGGAATAAATGTGATATTGGAAATAACAGGTAACGTGATAAACCTCGAGGGGGCGTGGAGATATGCGTCACTGTGCTTTGGTATATTGACAACAAATATGCTCTGTTTTAATTAACTCATCTGTAGTTTCAGTTCCAACAATCTGGCATGTTTGATGTAAAGTGGTTCCCAGAGGTATTATCGTATTCCGCAATTGTGATTATCAGCATTCCGAAAAGTACCACAGAAATACATTTTGTGAGTTGCACTCGATGAAACAGTTCATACATATCGTGTATCTGATATACATCCTACCAATAGTCTTTCAATCTTCCCCTTACACAAAACACAACTTGGATGTCTTTCTCACAAGTAATTCTTTCTTTAGCCCTTACTTAATACTTGGGCGTTGTTTAATGGCAGCAAAATTAAGTTAAAATATGCATTTATTCCTGTCAGAATTTCTTTATTTTATATTATTGTTTATTTATTTACAAACACTTTTGTCGGTATTTGTATATATTTGCCTGTATATACATTTTAATATTCTTGAGTTCCATTGCTTTTTTGGATTAAAACGTACAGTGGATTTAATACCTGTATAGGAGCGACAAAAGGCTAACAGAGTTTTAGAAAAACAACACAGTATATACAAAATTTATAGGGAAAGAGGTATTAACCGCTTTTTTATTTTTTATAAAATTTTGAATTTCAAATGCATCTAGATCTTAGAAATCGTCAGTAGCATTATTGTTTGACTTTAATGGAAATACCAATTTTAAAAAATATATTTAATACTTTAGAATTTTCAGAGTTTTTGAAAATATGCAATGAAATATGAATTTTGGGAGCTGGGGTTGTAATTTTAAACACGTGTTTAAGTAAAATACTTTATTTTTTTAATTCTATAATTATACGCAGTTTATTTTTAACGCCTTATTGCATTTTTTACTATCTCTACTACGTATAGTAAGTACGGGATGTATTGTATTGCACCCAAAAATTCGATACCGAGATTTCAACGGAAATACATGTTTTGAGACCCCCTGAATTAAAAAAGCATTTTTGAAAACATGTCCGTGTGTGTGTATGTGTCTGTGAACAGCATAACTCAGAAACGAACCGTCGGATAAACACCAAACTTGGTATTTAGGTTCAGTATCTTCCAGAGATGCGACACGAAGGTTTTCAAGAAAATCCTCCCACCCCAGATTACCCTTTACATGGAACATTTTTCGAAAACTTTAATTTTAGCAAAAATGGCTCTAACGATTTTGATTAAAATATCATATGTTTAGGATACTTTCATGACAAACAAAAATCTTGAATTTTCTGGGAATGTCTCCAAAAGTATTCTTCATTGTGGACGACGTTTGCATTACTGGTAAACCATAAGAGATAAACAAAATTTTACTACATAAATTAAAAATGTAGATCGCGTTAAAATACACAATTTATGTCATATACTCATGTTTTGTTGAGTGAACCATTTTCGAGATACTGCTTGTTTTTCCCTTAAATTTTACAATACTTATACTTTTTCTGAAATGGGAATTCGTTATTCATTTTTGTTTTTATCCTGATAATACAAAGAGAATGGAATACTCCACATAGCAACCAGCTTTTAAAATATTCGACTATTGCTTAAAGTCTACCATATTCCCCTTGCATCTACAAGAAAATTACCAATAAGATTAACATCTCGATATCTCGATTAACATGAAGCATATGGAGAATAAGCGTTTGCAAAATAGTTTGTACAAGAGTAGAGAGTCATGTGAGTGTAACACATCAGATTTTTTTTATCTTGGTTGCATTATTACATCAAGTGGGTAGGCACACAAATATATTTCAGTAAATTTTAAACATAATCCTAAGTGTATATATGGCCTTGAATATCAGGTGCGGTCGTTTTGTGACAGAAGTAATTGGAAGCATTGCATTACTTATTATTATGAATTTTTTAGGAAATAATGGTAAAAATCGCACATTTTAATGGAGATTTTTAAATAAATTAAGTACCCTTAATTATGTGCCAATTTGAACAAAATTTGAAATGAGTTCATAAAATACTTATTAGGTTCTTCTTCTCAACGGAGTACCCTCCTCTTTGTAATACTTACACCCCCAAGGACTTACAAGCCAATTTCTTGTGTCAGTAGCCTGTCGAAGAGCAAGGAAACTAGATCATAGTATATCTAGGATGTGTGATCAGTCCAATGCGTGGTATGGCGGTGAAGAAGAAGGAAATGAAATATAGTGAAGAAAGGAATGATAGGAAAATTCGCTGTTAAAATTAACTAACCCAGCATTTGCCTAGCGACCGTTAACCTATCCAATCAAACCAAGAAACCGTCGGTCAGATTGGTAGGCCCCTGGGTTTGAACCGGGACCTCCCAAATGCGGGCCACCTGAACCATCCTGCTAACACTAAGTTTAAAGCTAATACCTGCACCTGCTCGCCAAGCGGAATAAAGTTTTGGGAATCTCTTTATAGATTACGCTTAAGTTTATTCCAATGTAAACCAAATTAAAAATAATTTTAAGTCTGTGGGTTTAGCAGTTTGCCTACAAATCGTGCGCATTTGGGAAGTTTATCGTAATAAATATCTTAATTTTATACCGATTTTAACCAAATTACCAAGCTATCGGTATTCAAATTCCCCAAACAGAATTTGGATTCTGTCCATGTACCGGTCAGTGAGTTTTTCCTACTTGCGCACGGATAGACAAAGTGAAACTGTTAAATATCCTCCAAGAAGCACGCCCACAAAACCTTGTCATTTGATTCGTGTATCCTGATAACCCTTTAAGATTCTCAAGTATTCCAAGATATCACACCTTAAATACTCTTACAAAGTTGCATGTACGTACATGCGATTCCCGGGCTTTATGGTTAATCATTAGATTTTGTTTATGTTTTAATAATTTCCCTTTTACAGTAGCCGTGTACAGGCTGAAGGTGAAGGGTTAGGTCAGACCGGACAAGCGAGATTTGTTCACGGAACGTGGCAATGAATTTTTCAAGTCTGATTCAACTCTCCAGCTTTCACAGCCAGCGTGAAAGAGCAATTATAAAACAAAAATGCGAGCCCTATTTAAAACGACACGAAGAATCATAAATTTACAAAATGTATTCGTATAAGTGGGTAGTAACCTATGCAAAAAAGTTGCTTAAGTGCAGATATTTGCACATTAACAGCTAGAGAGGGAAGACAGTCGTGGTAAGAAATCACAGTACTGCATTACGGACTTGCACTTTAGGGCTGAACAATTTTGTAAGTGCAGTAAGTACTGTTGTGAATAGTAACAAATATGCATAATCACCTCAGTAGTATGTGAGTTGCTTTTAGGGCACGCCAAATATTGAAGCTTTTACTCCTTTAAGATTATAAAAATATATTTTAGTTGGTCTATACACTACAAATACACAAAAATGCAAGTATAATGAACCGTACCACTACACAGCCATAGGCTACCTTTATTTAGTATATTCGCCGCTGCACAGTGCTGTATTGAGGTTACTCTGTGCCAGCAGGCGTGTATTTCTATGAGTTGCCATCCTGCTTTTGCCCATTAGGAAAGGGATAGAAATATTGTCACACTTGGGTTCTACAGTGACTTCTGTCACCCCGTTTTGCCTTTCCCGTTACCCACCTACAGTATGGGATATGGAGTATAGAACGGAGGGGAACACAACGCGCACTGTGACCTACGTGAGTTCTATTGGACTACCACCCCCCAGGAGGAAGGTATGGAGTAAAGGAACCAAAGGAGTCTTTAGGCCGCAGGCAGACAGGCACTTACCTATAGTAAGTAGGAAAAGTATTGCATTCTACCCAAAAATTTGATATTTTGAGCCTCCTTGAATCCAGAAAAGCATTTTTATAAAAAGGTGCACATGTGTGTTTGTGTGTGTGTGTGTGTCTATCTGTGTGCAACGTAACTAAAAACGAAAAGTCGATTAAATAACAAACTTGGTATTTAAGTTCGTCATTTTCCAAGGATGTGACACAAGATTTTCAAGAAAATCTCTCCATCCTAAACCACCTTTACATAGAACACTTTTCGTTATTTTTTAATTTCCCCAAAATTACTATAACGGTTTCGTTTTTATTAAAATACAATATCTTTAAGATATTTTCGTTTTGATTTGATTTGTATAATGATGGAGGCGGGTTAACTTTCCTTAACACTGAAACCTTTAAGGTTTATTGTATTATTCTCCTATATTTATAGTTTTAGTTAACTAGGCTATAGGAGCAGTAGATTTTTAACTAAATTCATACACACCTATCAACTCTCCCACTAAAGGAACAACCTATCACATGCATCTGTTGACAAAGATATTTGAAAATAAAATGGTAGTTTTTCGCAATGAGGAAAATGATAGGCTTAGACGAATTCGAGGCATACGTTCGTGCTCATCTATGAAAACTCCCATTTATAGACCAACCTATCACGAGTAATTGTTTAAAAAAGTATTTTAAAACAAAATGGCAGATCTATTCAATGCGACTAATTGGAGAACAGATTTGCGTTGTACAGTCACATCAAGATGGGTGGATGTAAATTTATACTTGTAATGGATTTCATTGTAGTATTATTCCTGGTCCATTCTACCAAATTATAACACTCAGAAGCGTAAAATGACTTTTTCTATCTGCGCCTGCGTCAAACGTGGCGTGAACCGACTCTATGATTTACCCAACATTTTGAAACATTCTCTGAAATACGATTATTGTTTAGACATAGCTATGTATTTAAATGACAAGTACGTTGACATACTGTTGATCTATGGAGAAGCAAGGTGTAATGCACTGTGAGCAAGGCACTGTATGAAGAACAGTTTCCAGGAAGGAGGACACCGAATGCGTACACATTTAGAAGGGTTGAAATATGCCTTCATGAAACAGAGCACGTCTTGCTGGTGATACCTCCGTTACCTCTGGAGACAATGCAGAAGTTGTGCGAAATGCAGTACAAAGCAATCCACCTACCAGACCTAGGGTCATAACAGAAGATCTCAACATCAGTCAGACAACAGTGATGTGTACCACAGTAATTTCATCCGTACCATCTACAACTACACCAGGCTCTCCACGGATGCGACTCTCAGGCGTGAGTAATATTTGCACAATGGCTACTGCAGCTAAGGCAAATAAATGCAGATATTTTGGGAAATGCTCTATTCGGCAATAAAGCTACATTTGACGACAATGGAACTGTTAATCTCCATAACAGGCATGACTGGCTATAGGCATAGGCAATCCTCATTGGATAAAGAGAAGCTGCATTTCAAGTACAGTCTGGTGCAGAATATTAAGCGACCACCCTATTCGAACGCACTTTTTTGAAGGCAACCTCATAGTACATTGATACCCTGAATTTATGCAAGAGTTGCCATTGCCACTAGAAGAAGTGCCGCTAGTGAAAAGGACAAAGATGTGGTCACTGGTTACTGATTGTAAGGAATCGCTTACATAGGACATATCCGCAAAAATAGATTGGCCGAGAGACTCCATGCATGGCCCGCTAGATCACCTGACCTCACTGCAGTGGATTTCTTTCTGCGGGACTATTTAAAGGAGCTGATTTACGCGCAAGAACCACAAAGCCCAAATCATCTACGGGTATTCATAGATGAAGAATGCAGGCAGATTGCACCCATCATGTTATAGCACGAAAGAATGCTTCTCTGTCAGCGTACCCAAATATGCATTAATGAAGAGAGTCGCCATTTTGAGCATTTACCTAAGGAGCTTTACAACTTACTTTGTCAGTAGAATAAGTGTAACAGATACCTTAAATATGAAACATAGCTGATTACAACAACTTAGTAGATTTAATATCTTTGGCATACGCCAAAGGGATGCACGCTGACACAGTTCACAACACCGGCTATGGTACCGTACAATAGGGCTCATCAAGCTAAATATGATACACAATATCGCATTGTAATTCTTGTATGCTTGGTTCACAGGAGAGCCAAATAAAACTTATAAATACAAATTCAAATACAAAAATTACAGACGAAGAGAAAGAAAGAAAAGAAAAAAGGAAAAAAAGACATCAGTATTAGATTTGAGTCACTGAACCGTGCGTCAACATGTTCTGGTAGCTAGTCCAGTCGGCCAGAAGTCATATTTTGTTGTTCTTCAGGAAAACATTCTTACTCCACCTTGCTAGCTTCATATCCATGAACAGCCGTCGTTTTTAAGCTTCTCCCAACTCCTTAGTTAACATTCAGTCTTTAATCATTAATGCTGGTTGCGCATAATAACGAATAAGCATAATAGAACGGCACATCTACAATAACAGTTTGTTCGACAAAAGGAACGATGTTTTCTCATTAGATTATAAACTACGGATACGATGTAGGATGTGATTATCGGAGGAGGTCCCAGGTCCGCAACCAGACAGGCCTACAGAGACGCGCGGAAGTACCTAAATATTTCCAGTTTGAATACCCGCGCACCAGTGAGCGCGGAATCACACTCAGCTCCGAGATGGCGAAGAAGAAGGGTCGCTCTGTCGCCGCTCCTGCTAAGGCAGGAACCTCGTTGTCTCCTCCGGCACCCGTCGTGGAGAACTCGCCGCAGTTCCCACAGCCTAGGGCAACCTATGCCAGGACCGCCAGTCAGCGCAGCTTCGCCCGACTGCATCCGCAGTTGCCGCCATCCTCACCGATGCCAATGCCGCCGATCCTGGAAACCATCCAACCAGCGCAGATACAGCCTGTGCCTTATGCGAGGTACAGCAATGTCATCCGAGGGGTCCCGAGGGACCTGCCTGCCAAGCTCCTCACCAGCGCAGCAGTGGCCTTCAGCCTTGAAGGCCACTCGAACCTTCGGAGCTCAGGGACCCACATCGCTCGTGAGGATCGAGTTCGCAGATCCTGGCGACTATGAAGCTGCCTTGAGAACGGGCCTGCCCTTGTTTGGGCGGTGCTTACGAAGCGAGGTTAGCCGATTAGAATGCCAGGCACCTTGCAGGCGCTGCTGTGCCTACGGACACGAGGAGTCGATCTGCTCAGCGCAACCTAGGTGCCACTACTGTGGTTCCTCCTGTACCACCTCATCGTGCACCCAGCATGACCTTCGCCGCCGACGCCGCTACTGTGTGACCTGTTAAGGGTCAACGCACTTCACCGGCCAAGTGCTCTGCCCCCTGCATCCTCGCAGGAAGGCACCGATGAAGTCACCAGTACCTACGCCGCAGCCAGTGACCGCTCCACAGCTGCCGACACCAGCGCAGACACCAGTATCATCACCAGCGCCGACAACTGCACCATCACTCACGCCGATCATCGAGGAAGTTTAGGGCCTACGAGACGCCGTTCAGGATCTCCACGTGGAGTTCCTGAACATGACGACGAAGCTGACAGCCCTGGAGGAACTCATCAGGGATCTTCAAACCTCATCAGCCGCCCAACAGGTTTTCCTGGATGGGCAGTTCGACAGCACTTCATCGAGACTTACAGCCATCACAGAAGCCATCCGAGCTCATCTCTTGGTCCCAGGATTAAGACGAACCCGGAGAGAGTCGCCAAATTCTTGCAGGGATGTAAGGAGTACAACCAGCAACAGGAGCAGTATCATCATCAATACCATCCTCAAACCTAACCTCCATTCTCTTCCAAATCCTTGCCATTCTCACTAGTGTTGCAGTCAGGTTTCATGGCTGCAACCTAGTAACTATCTTTACCCGCTCCCGCCCAAAGGACGGCAGCCAACAGCCTTCACGTACTAACGCGGGTGCAATGCGGGACCGTAAAAAGCCACGTTATTCCACTTTTCCTTCTTCCTTTTTCCATCCGGTAGAGGAGTTTTTAGTGGGTATGCTGACTATTGGTGAGTCCCACACTCTCAGTTCCGACTCCCATCGGGACTGAGGTCAGTGGTTAAATCATTTCCTCTTCCACTCGGAAAAAAAAGAGCGAGGAATCCAAGAGCGCGACGCAGCGACGCTAACTGGCGGAACAGCTCTGGCGTACATGGGGAGAAGGCTTTCCACGCCATCTGCCTGACACCGCCAGCACCGCAGGGCCTTAACTCACACCTGAAACGTGAACTGGAGATGAATTGAGAGGAAATGGTGGTAAGGAGAGATCATGATAGAATATATCACCCTGGCATTCGTCTTGGTGACCAGGATAAAACCACGAAACCAGGTGGCCACCGGGGATCGAACCCGAGACCTCCCGAAATGCGTGCCACAGATGCTGCCGCCTGAGCTAAGCGGTACAGATATGAATACCTAGGAACATGCTCTAGACGTTCTCGGGCTTCAAGCCAGGTGAAGTGATGTGGAGACATCGACGTTTCGAGAGCGTACATCTCTCCCATCTTCAGGATGCTGAATGATTTGAAGCCTGAGAACGTCTAGAGCATATTCGTCGCCAGGAAAGCTTCAACTCTTATTTCACCTAGGAACATGTGACTCGCCTGCTATATGTACATACGCGTGCGTGAATGTGCGTATATTTATAAAAGAGAGAGAGAGAGAGAGCAGCATAACTCAAAAAGGAAAAGTCGGCATTTAAATTCAGCATCTTTCAGTTATACAATACGAAGATTTTAATGAAATTCCTCCCTCTCCAAACTATCCTGTATACGTAAAAAGCTTTTGGTTATATTTATGTTCACAAATGGGTCTAATTTTATTTTAATTAAAACATCATATTATGCTTGACAAATTGACATGAGGAATCAAAATATGAATATCAGTGAACTAATCTTCATTCTTACTGAATTGTGTATAATTTTGTGTAACAACTAAAATGTCAGATACACAAAAACCTACTCCAGGAAAAATATAAAGCCCATTAAAATATATCTTTGTGGCAAATAATTTTTGTCGTACATTTAGCCGTTTTCGACATATTTCATGTAGTATGTTTTATATATAAATTGCGGCAGTCACCTCCTGCCCGATGTTGTGGGTGTTCTTTGATGCCCGTTGCTCGCGGCTTACCTTGCTGCATGCTCCATGTTGGCTCCAGATGTTCGCAGTGTGCTGGTTCTCTTCAATTTTTATCCTCGGCTAGCTGCAGTAATTTGCTTTAAACTATGTGGGAACATTGACTTATCCTTGGTAAAGGAAGCGTAGATCTCGGGTGGTGGTAAAAGCAGAAATAGACGTGCTTTGTTTACGAAAAGACGACACTGTGGTTTCTTTTATTTAGCTACTCCTCGTAGTACACAACATTGATATTGCCGCCGTTAAAATACTGTCCACCGCTGTTGAAACACGGCGCGGATATGACGCGAAGTTTACATAGGCTTATTATCTCTTTACGCGTAGCGATTCTTATGTGTGTTTCGAAAACTGTCTTCAATCCCTTTTGGCGCGATATCTCTCAAACATCCTGCAGCATCTCTCCCTGCCTGTAGTTTAGCAAAAATGTTCCCTGACCACATGACAAATGACCCACAAATGACAAAATGCCTCGAATTTGTTCCTAACAGATCCATTTATAGTCGCAGGCTTCTGGGGCTGCTTCCTTTCCTATTGGCCCATTTTAACATAAATCGCGGCTTTTCCTAAATTCACCGTTAAGCTTGTTGTCTCTCTCACTTGGTCACGGCGAATTATCGTATAAAGGAACAAAGACTCTACACCCTCGCTGTATGAACAATGCCCCTGCGACCAGAGAGACATCGTAAAACTAGATTTTCTGCCTTCGAAGACACTATTCCTGTAGCTAAAACATTTCGTCGTGGACAGTATTTTAACATAGCGCTTAAATTATTTAATTAAACAATTCATAACTCCTCTAATATTCGTAACCTAAATACATACATATCGTTAAATCACCCTTCTTAAACTATACAAGCAGTAAAAAGAAAACGATATGTACATAGCATGAATTAACATCAATAAAAATTAACTAATGTAATTATCTATAATTACAGTTCTTGGGCTCGGCCTAGAGTTGCCGTTTCAAAATGCTTTACTTTGGTTGAAAGTTTAGGATTCCTTCGCAAGAGGACGTAACTACCTCTGCTATATTTATTCCTTCGCGAGTTCAATAAACATTTGAACGCTGTTTCCGCATATTGTGTATAATTACTTGTTTAATTTGAAGTAATTTCTAGACAAAAATGTATCACGAATAATAGAAATATCAGTTTTTAATGAATAATATAATACATATAGGATGTCTGCAAATATGTAATGGGTAGAGAAAGTTATGTGACTGAACCACATCGGTAGCCATACTAATGGAAGGATAACGTATATGATCGTGCGTACGCGCGCACAAACACACACATACACACACACATATATATATATATATATATATATATATATATAAAATATTAAAATTGTGAGTTTTGGCTTTAGCATTATCAGCCTTTTATCAAAAATTAAAGGTTAACAGAAAATGTTAGTTGTGTTTTTATTACACGTACAGATTTAGTAACATCTAATTGAAACCGCTAATATGCAAATCATTGTCATTAACATTAAAGGATAAAATATAGCTTTAATGTAAATAATTTACAAAATAGCTTTGAAAATGTGATGTGTAGAGAAAGAAGTATGATTTTTGAAGTAGTTATTATATCTTTACGTTATTTGCACCACACTTTGGGCGTCAATTTGAAGTAGGTTGTATTGAAGGAGTTGTATATTTCAACTGTTGGGAGCCGAACTTCAAGGGGTGGTGCGACTGAAGAATGTAGGCTTACACAGTTTATAATTTTATTTCACTCTTTTATTAATGCTTGACACGATTTAAATAACACTTCACTGATATAAAGAGAGCTGTGAGATTTTTTTATTATTAAATACTTGCACTTTTTAACACGTAAACTGTTTTTGTCTCACACAAAAATACATATTAAATTTCTCGAGGACACATCTCACTTCCGATTAGCAACACTGTCTACAACCAACGCGTCCAGTTATGAGCACTGTCTACAAGCAACTGGCTTCATTTCTACCGCTAAATTTGTAAATTTCTGCATTTCAAGTCTCTGATTGGCTATTTCTACTGCAATAGAATACTTTAATTTAACTTCAGCTTTTTTCTGGTTGTTGATTGGCTATTTTTATAAACTGTCACAAAATTGCATTCTTGTTTCCAAGAATCACAAGTAGTATTGTTAAACTTTCAAATTCATTATTTCCTCAAGGTTACCTTATTGTTACCTCATTGTTAGCAACTTTTAACCTATTATTCTCACAGCTCCTACATTATTAAATGACGTAATACTTTCATATAGCATTATTGAACCTGTACATAATAATATAAACATTTACAATGACTGTAATATACGCTTTTTATATATTGTTACATCACATATTGCTTTAAGGCGGGCTGTTATTATGCTTTTTTATTATATAATTTGACTGAAATCATTTAAGTGTTAAAAATACTGCCTCAGTTTTAACTATCAGACTTTAATCACGCTAAAAATAGGCAGCAATATCCCACAGTGTAGGTGCATAATTTGTAATGCTAAGAGATTAAAAATAATACCTAAATGCTGAAAACTGATAAACAAATTGACTATGTATATCACAAGTTGGTACGGTTCACTTGCTGGAAACTCGCACTTCGTAGATCAGAAACATGGGAAATTGCTAACTGACGCCTAACTCGATAAATAATTTTGCAGCAGAATGTCAAAATGAGGTTGATGAAACAATGGAAATGGAGCAGAGCACGTTTTGGATGATTAGAGCCCAATTTACCCCTGCTGTATTTATTTAACTCCGGTCAGTTGGCACTACATTTCACAAGGCCTACTGTAAACACATGCATTTGCTAAATGGCCATGTGGAGATAAAGCCATGACGGCAAATGTATATAAAGGTTGTCGCCAAGCGTTGATGAAAATCAATTATATTTCCATTCTCCGTCTCTCTCGCTCGCTATTGTTTTGGGAAGCGAAATTCAATCCTAGAACGGAAATGTGCGACAGGAGGACTTAGCGTTAATTTACATACATGCATCCTGCGTTATTGTGTTCGGGGGCAGTCATATTTTGTAGAACCCGATAGCCCAGGAAATTTCTCGCAGCCAAAAGGCAACAAATATTCCGAATTAAACGGCTTGTAACGCCGCTACAGTAATTTATGACCGTTTGTAGCTTGTTGCAGTCCTTAGACCGCTCCTCGATAGCATTTCTACAATTGTGAAGTTGACAATTTATCACGTTAGGGTGCAGCTCCGTATCTACATACTAATCTAATTTGAGTGGGGGCAAAGCGACTGCAACCGTGCGTTAATTTCGTCGTAAAGGCAAGTTTGAGAGTCAGCATATGGTCTACTGAACTTTATCTTCGCAAAGCAATTCAACATTTGTAACCAAGTTATCTTTTGTTTCTTTTATCTCCAGGTACAGATTACCATATAGATGAAAATTGTACACGAGTAATAAATGAAGATGTCCCCGATTAACGCTGCAAGTGACTAAATGTCGGGAAATCAGGAAACATTTGTGATTAGATTATGTTTAGATAATACACTAACAAAGTTTTTGCATTCAAAATAACGATTGATTTTGGAATATAAATATCTCTCAATATACCTGAAATAAATATTACGTAAAGAAATAAACACTATCAGCACATCTACAACGTTCATTCCGATGAAATACTTTATTTTATTTATTTATTACTTTCTCTACTCCGTATAGTAAGCAGGAAAAGTATTGCTTTCTACCCAAAAAAATGATACCAGATTTCACCGGAAATACGTGTTTTGAGGTGCCGTGAATCCAACTAAAGCATTTTTGGAAACGTGTGTGTATGTGTCTGTCTGTGAACAGCATAACTCAAAAACGAAAAGTCGCATAAATACCAAACTTATTATTTGAGTTTAGTATCTTTCAGGATACAAACGAAGATTTTCAAGAAAATCTCCCCACCCCAGGCAACCCTTCACATGGAACATTTTTCAAAATATTGATTTTCTCAAAAATGGCTCTAAAGATTTTGATTATATTATCATATGTTTAAAATATTTTCATGTCAAATGAAATGTATATCTTGGACTTCTTTGGGAATGTCCCCAAAAGTCCTCCTCATTCCGAATGGCTTTTACATAAATGATAAACTGTAAGAGATTTTACTACACAAAAATATGTCGATCTCGTTAAAACGCACAATTACTTTTTTTTTGTCGAGTGAACCATTTCCGAGATATTGCTTGTTTTTGTTTGAATTTTCCAATACTTATTCTTTTTTTCAAATGGAAATTCGCTATTCGCTTTTTCATGTTCTGGATATGCAAAAAGAATGGAATACTCCACATAGCAACCAGCTCTTAAAAGATTTCACTATCGCTTAAAGCCTACCATATTCCCCTTTTACCTACAAGAAATTAGCAATAATTTTCTGCAAATGTTTGTCTCGACTAATATGAAGTAGATGGAGAATAAGCGTTTATAAAAATAGTTTGTACAGGGGTAGAGAAAGCCATGTGAGTGCAACACATCAGATTTTTATTTAATAATTTGAATCCGTTATAAAGCTAACGGTTTATACGATCGGTGGGAAGAACTCTTAAAGCTCTATATTAAGTATAATAAGGCTGTTTCAGTTTTTTCTCCTGAGTTTTTATTGTCTCCACCACTTACCTACATTAGGTAGAGGAAGAATTGCATTTTGCCCAAAAAACTGGATGTTGATGTTCCACTGTATATACAGTTTTGACATCCCTGAACCACATTAAAAAGCATTTTAGAGAAAGGGTGTAGGTATGTGTTTGTATGGGCGTGTGTGTCTTTTTGTGAGCGTGCCCTTGTGTTGTTCTTAAAGCTTATTTTGCTCCGGAATGTATGCTTTCAATAAAATACCATCATATTAGAAAGCAAGCAGAGGAATGTGAACGATCTCATCTTTATGATTTCGCAGCATAGATATTTTCTAGAAAAAATAAGGACTAAGTAACTCGCCTCGTATACGATTAATCCACCTATGTTGAAGAAACTAAACATTTGCAGGATAAATATTGATAAAATATCAATTTTGCTTACACCATCTATAAACTGTATCCTAATTTAACTCCTGTACTTGTTATTTCTTTATTCCAGTTTTTCCAGTTTCTTCCTATGCTCTCTGACTTAAACGTTTCTAAAAATTACCCCAAAAGATATATAGCTGCTCTAAAGCTGAAAATAAATATAATTTTTAAGTTAAAGTTTTAGTTAATGTTATCATAGTTTATAGGGAAGAAGCTTTATTAAAAGGTGCATGGTAACTTATAACATTGAATAAAATTAATAAAACTGTCACATAGTGTATCTATTATGGTAGTCCCGTGAGTCACACTTTCGCCATTTGAAAATAAATACATAATAATAAATATCATAATGCACGTACTTGTTGAAAAGTGTTTGATTCTAACATTCCTGCTTCAACGGTTATGTCTTGATCAAACCAAAGTATTTAACTTTTCCTAGTAAAGTTAAATAATTAAGTCCATTTTATCCAGAAATAAGAGCGCACCTTTTGTTGATCTTCTACTTTGTTCCTAGCTTATTTGACCAAAAAGTAAAATTAAGGTATGCATTTTCATGTTTAGTACTTAGTTGTGTCTCTATATTACAGGTATAGGATTTGCAACGGAGGGGCACGCCTAGCACACCGCGACCTACATAGAACTATTTAGGCTACCATCCCCTAGGAGGTAGGAATGATGTGAAGGAACTTCAGAAGCTACAGTTTGCAGGAGGGCAGGCCACAGAGACGCCCAGAAGTCTCTAAAATATCCTAGCTCGAAAACTCGGTCTACTGTCCTACTACCGGAAATGCCCAGGGAGGACGATGAGCAATCCTTACAGCCAGGTAACACCAGGCAGCCCTCTGGCGTCCGCGGAGAATACTCTTTCCTTGGAGCAGGTATCTGTACGGTACTGTCTCAAACCGCGAAACCCAGAAGCATGCTTGAAACGTGAAAAGGAAGTAGAATGAAAGGGAATGTGGGAAAGGAAGTCGTGGTAGAACAGAAAACACCCCAGCATTCGTCCTACCGATCAGCGAAAACAATGAAAAACTCAAGATTAGATTGGTCGATCGGCGGGAATCGAACCAGGGACTTTCCGAATTCGAGGCTCACCGTTACCTCGGAGCCATCTCGCTGGTATAGCTGTGAAGCAACTTTGTGATGAAGTTATTGACAAGGGCAATTATAGTGCATTTATCTATATATAATCTCAGAACTTAGGGTACTTCATTTTGTTTCTCTTCTATAAAGTATACAGAACTCCACCGGCAAACTTTCAAAGGTTGTTCAGGGATACCTTCTGAGTATTTTGGTATAAGACACCCACGTTCTCCGATAGCTCGTTACTGAGTAATTGCATTTCGTTTGGTTTCTTCCTCCAATTAGCTTTGTATCTGTAGTGCACTGAAAATGTGTAGATGTCGATGGTGTGTGCTGTGTGCCTTGTTTGTAAACAAATTGTTTCCATTCGACAACAGTAATGCCTCTTTAACTCGTTTCCCTCAAGCTTGCATTCAGTATTGCTCGGTTCTGTCTAGGGTTTTGTTTTTCCGGCAGTGTTAGTTATGTGTCAACAGCCATAGTATGGTTAGGTTTACTGATGAAGAGTTGGCCGATATGCACCTCGGTATGGGTTCACTAAATGCAATGGAAGAGCTGCGTATGCTGAGCTGTCGGTAACCACATCACTGTGGATCCTTCCGTGTTACAATGGAAGATACTGGCGAGCGAGGTATGCCAGAACACCCGACCTAGAAGATAGTATGTTAAACGCGATTGGTGACAATCCTGCTTCTAGTAGTCGGCGCTCTTGTGCTCTGAGCACAAGCCAATCAACTGTTTTGAGAAACGCACATGAACAACAATTGCACCCTTATCATCCACAGAAGGTGCAATCATTGCAGCCAGGACTTCCCATTTCGAGTGGAGTTTGCAGATTGTTTTCTACAGAAATTTCCAGAAAACCACAATGTTCCTGCTTTGGTGTTGTTTACAAGAAAGGGCATGTTCAGCGGTGGGAGTAGCCATGTATGGGATCCGAAAATCCACACGCACTGGTGTGTCGATCCTATCAACAGCAGTTTGCTGTGAATGTATTGTCGACGGTTTTGTAATTGGATCTTACGTACTTCCTGATACATTGAACGGAGTCGCGTACATAACCTTCCTTCAACATGTCCTCCTACAGTTCCTAGAATTCATCAGCTTGAGCTTGTTGATGATATTTCTACACGACGGGGCGCCGCACACTTTGCACTCGATGTTAAGAACCGCTTTGATGTACAGTTTGAAAGACTGTGGATTGGTCGCGGTGGTCCTGGTCCATTGCCAGCTCAGTCACCAGACATGACACCAATGGACTTCTTTTTCCGAGGGCATGTGAAGAGCCTGCTTTAGAGACTCCGGTCGATATTCGCATGGAACTGCTAGAATTATTGCAGCCGTAGAAACAGTACACCTGGAATGCTTGAATGTGTAAGACAATCGATGGTGCGTCGCTGTACACTCTGCCGTGATCATGGTGGTCGACATTTTAAACACCTGTAAGGGAACAGTTCTGCATTTTGTACGTACACTTGGGTGCAAAACAACGTGCCGATACAATGAATTCCATATTAAGATGGTAAGGGACACCTCTCCATTCATGGCTCCACCCCATCCCTTACTTAGTTCTAGCAAACTAAGTTGATTGGCGGCTTTTGTATAGCCTTGTTTTCGCGATGTCAGATGTGCACCAGAGGCTAGGGTTCAAGACGGTTTTAGATTCTGAGAAAACATAATCAATTTAGTTTTATTAATTGTTCCTCCGCAGGCTAATCGAGATAAACATTTGCAGAAACGATCTTTTGACATGCAAAGAGAATTACATTTTACACATAACGACCAGTTCTAAAAATATTTGACTATCGCTTAAGGCATGCTATGTTCCCCTTGTTTTGTATTTGCAAGGGCAATATAGAAATACAGTAGTCTTTAAGCATAGACATATCTCTTAATAGCTGGTTGCTAGGTGAAGCACCATTCTGTTTGCCAGATTAATACTCTTTGCATATCCAAGACAAAAATATGAATAACGAATTCCCATTTGAGAAAATAAGCATTGAAAAATTTAAGGGAATAACAAGCAATATCTAGAAAATGGTTCACTCAACAACAAAAATATATATAACACAAATTGTGTATTTTAACGCGATCTACATTAGTTATGTAGTAAAATGTTGTCTATCTCTTATGGTTTACCAGTTATGCAAAAGTCGTTCACAATGAAGAATACTTTTGGAGACATTCCCAGAAAATTCAAGATATGCATTTTATTTGTCATGAAAATATCTTAAACATATGATATTTTAATCAAAATCGTTAGAGCCATTTTTGAGAAAAAAATTAAAGTTTTCGAAAAATGTTCCATGTAAAGGGTAATCTGGGGTAGGGGATTTTCTTGAAAACCTTCGTGTCGCATCTCTAAAAGATACTGAACCTAAATAACAAGTTTGGTGTTTATCCGACTGTTCGTTTCTGAATTATGCTGTTCACAGAACAGACAGACACACACACACACGGACATGTTTCCAAAAATGCTTTTTTTGGATTCAGGTGGTCTCAAAACATATATTTCCGGTGAAATCTCGGTATCGAATTTTTGGGTGGAATACAATACTTCCCCTACATACTATACGTAGTAGAGAAAGTAAAAAGAAGGTTGCCAACCCTTTTCATGTAATCCAAAAATGCTGGTTTGCGACTATTTTGTAATGTTTTATCTTTCACGTGGTTCATTTCGTATAACTTAGTTCCTTACCATGCTTATTTGTGATATTTCATTATTTTTAATCTATTAAATGAGCTATGCAAAATAAAATACTTCTCTCCTGAAAACTATTTATTAAACTGTTTTCTTCATATGCCCTTTAATTTTGCTACGTATCCTGTGGTGATATGTTTTTGAAGCTTCCGGTCGGACTGCATTGTACATTTATAATTACATACGCCACCTGGTTTGCGTGTTCAGTAACCACATTCCTGGTATTTCTTCCACCAGTTTGACGCTGTTCTTGAGGTACTCCATAGCTCCGCAGTCCCCACTGCGCGTTCATTAGGGGCAATAATTTTGGGTTTGTTGTCCATATCCTTTGTTCCTTTCAAATGACATATATAATAAAGATGACTCTGTTTACAAGCCACTTCACTTTATCAATTACTTGTAATTACAGTGTGCCCTTATGATTTGTATGCACTTAACTTTAAGTTTTAATTTTATATGACTTATGTTATGGCTTGTAAGCTCTACAAGATAAGTGTACATATCTATCCATCACATAATGTTTGTCTTACTCCCTCCCCCGGCTTCCTTTCCACCTGAGCCAGAAATCGACTACTGTTCATGAGTGGCACACTTTTGACATCAAACCAATAAGAGACCGACGAGTGTCTGACGAGTCATAGCAGCCATTCAGGTAACTTAATTCCATTTTCCACCCCTTTTGCCACTCACTTTGTTCAAACTAAGAAGAAATTAGCACATCCGGGAGGTGTGGAACACAAATGATAGGGTAATTCTACCAACATTAAATAAATAAACACACTAACAGAAACCAAAGCCATCGGCAATTTATTTGACAACGGACTGCACTTTACTGTACACTGGCAGATCAGATTGAACGCACTGTGGTAAAAGTGTACTTGTTTCGTCTGCGGGATGTTACATTACTCTGTGTTATGTGATGTAGTTTTGGTCATTGCATATTATACAAGCTTCATCACTGTTGTGAAGGTATTTTCACAGAAACAAGGCTGATTTGGGGTAACAAACCGAATAAATCATAATTACAGTATTGCTCTGTAACGAGTCACCGGAGACCATGGGTCCCTTACAGGGCCGTATTTAGAGGGGGGTTTAGGGTTCAACCCCCCCGAAACTTCTGGCAGTTTTATTTATTTAAATTCATAGCAAACCAATATGGGAAAATGTCGTTGGATAACAGTAGGTCTATTGCTAGTAGCACATTTACAAGAAAAAGGGAGACTTAATATCGTCGCCTTACATAGGTATGGAGACCATACATTCCAGTATTCGAAGCAGTCTCCATGTATTGTGCTGTAAGGTGGAATATCCTTATTATGGTGTGTTTTTATTGTCTATATAATGTCTCCAAGCAATTTTCTTATCCATGTAACGTCTATATACAGGGAGAGCCAAAAAACTACGAACCGGCTGCGCGATGTTTTTCCTATCCGCGTCTTCGGCGCTCGTTGCCGTCTGCCAGTATCATAGAAAGGTGCGGATGAAACCACACAACATTTTTAAAACTACTTTTAAAGGTTTTACTTACCAACTTTATGAAAGATATGCTGAAACTGGCTACCGTCGCTGTCCATACATTTTTGACACCTCTTTAGTAACCTATCCATCACTCGCCGTAGTTCACGCTGAGAAATGCTGGCAATTCTTCCAGGGTGTGTGTGTGTGTTTGTATTGCACACTTTATGTTTTAAGTTACCCCAGAGATTGAAATCGCAGGGGGTTATGTCGGGGGACCGAGGGGGCCACAAATCTCTACTAATAACATTTTCAATTGTTTTCATAGAAATATTGGCCGAATGAGCTGTTAAAGAGTCTTGTTGAAAAAAGGCAAAATCACGCTCTCTGTCTGTTAATTCTCTAAAAACCGGGCCAAATTGTATTCGCGTATGAACGGGCTTCAACTATCGACTCGAAAACCAGCAATAAAGTTGGTAAGAAAAGCCTTTAAAAGTGGTTTTAAAAATTTTGTATGGTTTCATCCGCGCCTTTCTGTGATAGCGACAGACGGCAACGAGCGCTGAGGACGCTGACGGGAAAAACACCGCGCAGCCGGTCCGTGGTCTTTTGGCTCTCTTTGTAGTACGGAGTAGGTACATGGTAACTGTGTGGAGTACTATTAAGTTTAGATCTGCTTGATGAAAACCGTCCCCGAAACTTTTTTCTGGGTACGGGTATGGTCCCTTATACCAAAATACTCAGAGAGTATTTCTAAGCAACCTCTAAAAGTTTGTCGGTGGAGTTCTGGTCTTGTCCTATACCTATAGACATGTGTTTATTTATTTTTGTAGTTATTTAGTTATATGTGTTTAACTACTCACTTTTTAAATCTCTAGGGGAATAATTTAAAGTTATATTTTCTCAGAAGCGATATTTCCCTGCATTTTATTTCCTATAAATTCTGGCAAGTTAATTCAATACTGATACAATGTTACGTTTTATATTACTGACTCTCCAAAACATCAATTTATCTGCCGAATGTCTTATTAATACTCATTAATTCCCATATTTGATTTGTTATCAATTTTCATTTTCTCTATCACTTACCTGTAGTAAGTAAAGGAAGTATTGTGTTCCACCCAATCTCGATATCTAGATTTCACCGGAAACAAACGTTTCGAGGGCCCTGAATCTAAAAGAATACATTTTCATTAAAAGGACCGTTTGTGTGTCTGTGAACAACATAAACCAGAAACAAAATTCGAATAATACGACACTTGTATTTAAGTTCAGCATCTTCCAAAGGTTCGGAATAAATATCTTTAAGAAAATCCCCACCCAAACCTACCCTTTTCATGGAAAATGTTTTGCTTTTCTTTTCTTTTTTCCCATTCCTTTTCTCAAAAGTACCTCTAACTTTTTTTTTACTAAAATACCACAAGCTTAAGATATTTCCACGACAAAATGCATATCTTGAATTACGCTGCGAACATTTATTCTAATTAATTGTTATGCCTTTGTGTAATTGGTAAGCCAAGAGATAGACAAAACCTAGTATTAAAAAAATGTAGATCTCGTTAAAACAAAATTTTACTTCAATTATATGTTTTTGTAGCATTAAGCATTTCCGATATATTTGTTGTTATTGGTTTCAATTTTCAAATGCTTTACACCTTTTTGACGTAATAAGTCGTCATTCATTTATTTCTGTGGTCATGCAAAGAGTATGGAATTTTAAAGCCGGCATAGAGTGTCCCGACGAGAATCGAGCCAGGGACCTGAAGGCGAGCTTCGCACGCTAAAGGTAGGCATGGGTTTCATGAAAACTTCTTCAACGTATCATTAACATTATTTATCTTCAGCTAAAGTTATTATTTATCCTTTAACCCTCATGTTAAAGATTTGATTCTCGGTTCAGCCTCCTGTAATCCCTTTGTACTACAAAGAAATCTGTAGTGAAACGTTTCCTAAAAACGTTTATCTCGACTAACATAAACTAGATAGATGGATAAGCTTTTATAAGAATAGTTTATAGAAGAGTGGTTGGAGAAAGTCATGTGAATGTAACGTATTTTTTCTAGTCCAGTAACATGAAATATTTTACTATCAGTAAACCTAACGAGGTTGCCCCGTGGTAACGCGTGTCACTCGCATTCGGAAGGTTCCGGTTTCGATCCCCGGTGACCCCCACTCTGACCCATGGGTTCTTTATGGTTTAACCTGAGGTAGCAGGTGAATGCTGGGGTGGTTTCTCATTTACCACGATTTCCTTTCCAGCATTTCCCTTTCAATCCGTTTCCTTCTGTCTCTCAGGCGTGCTTCTAGATTACGTGGTGTGTGGCGGTGCAGGGCAGATGACGCGGGTGCATACTCAATGGAAAGAGTACTCCCTATGGACACCAGAGGGCTCCTTGATTGGTGCGTCGTTTCATCGCCTTCTCTCGGCGGCTCTCGCAGTGGGTCGGGTGTGCGAACTTTCGCGCGTCTCTGTGACCTGCAGTCTCCTATGTTTCCTTTACCTCATCCCGTCCTCCTGGGGTGATAGCCACTGTAGATCTCTGTAGGTCGCAGTGCGCGAGATGTTCCCTTCCGTTGGGTAACCTTTACCAGATCTTAACATCAAAGAGGATTCTAAGAGAAGAAGCAGCACTTTGTTTCGTTTGCATAGAAATTAGGTTTATACTATCTTCACCGTGCTAAACTTAGTTGGTTAATTATATATAATCATTGACTCTATGTATTTTGCAAGGGGCTATATTTTTAGCTGGACCAAACCTTTTCTAAACCACACATTCTCATGATCGAAACAGCAAACCTTTCATTTAAATGCATACCAGCACGGAAAAGATTTTTGGGAATCGCAATATAGCCCTGGAGGTAGCATGCTCTGTTCCTGGGTTACTATTATACTTGCTCCGTGATTTTCTGAAGCCTGCAGTATTACAGTTTTCATTTGTCAGGGTGTAGGGCGCGGATGAATACATTGAAAGTCATCTTTTGTTCTCGAGCCGGGAGCGAGACTGGGATGATTTCTGCTAATGCCTTCCCTTTTAATATCCTAAATCCATTGTGTTTTCATGATAATGTTTTGTAATGGCGCACGTAGCCGGATAGGAAATGGGACATCCTGCCGCTCTGGCGCAGCCAACTTTATAATATAATATATTATCTTGCACGAGGCTTTAATAATCACAAATCATTTTTGGTTCGGTTTGGGTTCCAATATTCCGGCGGTGTCTCCATCGGAACTTTTCGAGTTGCGCAAGTTATACGAGGCAGTATTTAATATTCATGGAATGGTTTGCTCTCCCAGTAGCGGGGTTTGTTTCGTTATGCGGAACAGTAGGGAAATGAAACGAATCTGCCCTTCCCCCACTACCCCGCGAGCGCGAAGGAGCGCTGGTTGGTCAGCATGCGTTTCGTTAATAATACATGTTGACACGGTTTTAATCAGGACGCAAACATACGCTGCAAGTTTCGCGGGGAAATTAGAAACACTCCTGTCGCCGTACTTTTCTTTATGGCCTTTTGTTGTATAAGGAAGCGGTAGTGCCAAGGGTGTTGTTGGAACAGTGTGCATGATACCGGGACACAACAGGTCTTAGTCCCTTCCCAAAGAAATTGCTCTAAATGTTGCCCCTCAATATATTTTATTCTAATCGTAATCATCAGTTATTATTATAAGGGCCCAGATTTTCTTCTTCTTCTTCTTCTTCTTCTTCTTCTTCAGATTACTCTCCTCTTTGGAGAACTTACACCCCCAAGGACTTACAAGCCAATGCCTTGGGTCAGTAGCTTGTCGAGGAGCAAGCAAACTGGATTATAGCATATCCAGAATGGGTGATCACCCAATGTCTGGTATGGCAGTGAACGACAAGGAAATGAAATGTAGGCTTATAGAAAAATTCGTGGATCAAATTATCCAGCCCAGCATTCGCCTAGCGACCTAGGAAAACCTGGAAAATATCTTGGGTCAGATTGGTTAGCCCGGGGATTTGATCCCCAAACCCCGAACCTCTGCGGGCCACAGAACTATCCTGCTCGGTGCCCAGACTTTGATGACGTATAAAAACACCCATAAAATGATTCCGTAGAAATGACATGAAATTACAAAAACTGGCTTAAACTTAATATTTAATTTATTAAAATTAGAGCACAGAAAGTTATACATTAATTTATATACCAATATAACTGCTATACCAGCAGAAAAAGTAGTTTCATAAGAATAATGATGAGTTAATTTAGAAATTAATTTAAAATATATATTCGCTGTTCCATGTTCTTGTTTGACGAATGTGTAAGAAACTTAAGGAAATTTTTTTGGAGGTCTTACAAAACTGTAGCATTAACTGTAGCAGATTATATAAAACTTTTTGCGAATATAGAAGACTTCACAGACTATGATAATAGCATCCTTCCTGCATGCACCCATTAACGCAAAAAAAGGAAACCTAACCTGTCTGGTCTCTAGTTTGGGACATTAATTCATAATTGTGTGACACCTGCTCGCAGCCCTTCCAGACTAATCATTAAAAAGGAATGTGATTTTTTCCTAAAAATGCGTGCAAATTTACTTTTTTCCTAGGTTTTATTTAACGTCCTTTAATCGGTTAGGTCATATCGGGCGATGAATGAATGAAATGATGCTCAAATGAACCCGGGATCCTTAAAGTTATCCGATATTCGACTTCTCAGTATAAGACAAAAATCCCGGAAAAACATCCGGATAACTTAACCTAAACGAGATTCGAACTCGGGACCTTTTGAAAGTGACATAGACGGCTACCCCCACACCACATAGGCGGGCTTTTTGCTAAGTTGAATAGTGAAACTTTGGATTTTTCTTAAAGTTATTCCTATATAAAATAAAATATAAAACTCTTCATATGGGCAATGAAAATGTATGAAAATACTAAATAAAAACGCAAAGGGCAAGAAAAAGACAAAATAATAACATAAAATAGGTTTAAATGGACCAAAAATGAACTACTAACATGCATTTTCATAATGTGATACCTATAATAAGGATTCATGTACACGCTAGTAAGGCCTATGATGCAACAGTTAAAAGATAAGATGTAAACACAATCCGAGCTCTGATTATTGTTATCACCACCACCACCACACCACCACCACCACAAACGCTACCGTCATGCAGGTAGGCGTTGCTCAGTTGATTGGAATGTGTGTTTCCGTGCCCAAATTTGCGGGTTCTATTCTGCCTATGAGTGGGGGAATTGAATGTGCTTAAACACCACAATTTCAGGTCAGCAGATTAACTGACATGTTTAAGAACTTCAACAGAAAAATCCCAGTACAGCGACAGCAGTACTGCCAAGCCCTGGTAATGAAATGTTGCTAAAAGTGGCTGCCAAAAAGGCCAGAAATGCCTAAGTATGCAGCAGCTTATAAATAGTCATATGTGTGCAAGTCAGGTTTCACATTAATGAGAGATGGCAGGGACATCCTATCTTTATGATATAATCTTCCTGTCTTGTCAAAGGAATTTCTTTCATTCAGGAAATAATTTTTTGTTTTTTCATCCCAAAATGCTCATTAATGTATGGTTATGCTAGAAAGAAAATCTGTTGTGCGTTATATTCCTTCCCCACGTAACCTACTCTAATCCCCTAACGTTTTTAGTGGGTATACAAATTATTCTTACGAAAGTTAATTTTTTTATCTACATCATATTAATCGACATAAACCTCTGCAGAAATAGCTACGTTACACTTCGTTACAGTACAAAAAGACTATCGAATGTCAAATGTTTAACAACTGGACGCTATATATGCTGGCCTTAAAATTCCATACTCTTTCCATGCAATCAGAGAAACAACTGAAAATCGACGGGACTTGAAAAGAACGACAGAAGTATTTTACAAATCGAACCATTAATAACGGATATTTCGGAAATGGCTGATCCAACAAAAAATTATTTAAAATAAATCGCGTGTTTTAAAGGGTTCTACACTTTTTGTGTAGTACGTTTAATCTGTCACTTAACGTTTAGCAGTTATACAAGATTATACAACATTCCTTCCGAATGACTTCACAGTCTATTTCCGGAAAATTAGAGATATAAAGTTTATTTGTCATGCAAATGCCTTCAATGTATGGTACTTCAATCAAAATAGAGCAATTATTACTTTCTCTACTACGTAGAGTAAGTAGAGGAAGTATTGTATTCCACCCAAAAATTCGATACCGAGATTTCACCGGAAATATATGTTTTGAGACCACCTGAATCCAAAAAAAGCATTTTTGGAAACATGTCCGTATGTGTCTGTGAACAGCATAACTCAGAAACGAACAGTCGGATAAACACCAAACTTGGTATTTAGATTCAGTATCTTCCAGAGATGCGACAGGAAGGTTTTCAAGAAAATCCCCTCACCCCGGATTACCCTTTACATGGAAGATTTTTCGAAAATATTAATTTTCTCAAAAATGGCTCTAACGATTTTGATTAAAATATATATTTAAGATATTTTCATGATAAATGAAAGGTATATCTCGAATATCCTGGGAATGTCTCCAAAAGTATTCTTCATTGTGAACGACTTTTGCATAACTGGTAAACCATAAGAGATAAAACTTTTACTACACACTACTAGATCGCGTTAAAATACACAATTTACGTCATATAAATTTTTTTGTAGAGTGAACCATTTTCGATATATTGCTTGTTTTTCCCTTAAATTTTCCAATACTTATACTTTTTCTCAAATGGAAATTCGTTATTCATTTTTTTGTCCTGGTAATGCAAAGAGAATTGAATACTCCACATAGGAACCTGCGCTTAAAATATTTGACTCGCTTAAAGCCTACCATATTCCCCTTGCATCTACAAGAAAATTAGCAATAAGATTAACATCTCGATTAACATGAAGCATATGCAGAATAAGCGTTTGTAAAAATAGCTTGTACAAGAGCAGAGAAAGTCATGTGACTGTAACATATAAGATTTTTTAGAAATAAAAATGTTCGAAAAGTGCTCCATGTAAAGGGTAGTTTGGGGTGGGGGATTGTGTTGAAAATCTTCGTGTAATATCTTTGGAAGGTGCTGAACCTAAATAACAAGTTTGGTATTTATCCGACTTTTCGTTTTTTAGTTATTCTGTTCACAGACATACACATGCGCACGCGGACCTTTTACTAAAAATGTTTTTTTTAATTCAGAGAGCCTCAAAACATGTATTTCCTGTGAAATCTCGATATCGAATTTTTGGGTGGAATGCAATACTTTCTCTAGCTACTAAATATGTGGTAGAGAAAGTAATTGAGAGAAAAAGGAGAATGAGGATTCAATACTCATCAAACATATAGCTCTTATGTTACATGCCACATATAAACCTTCCTGCAGACACGTTCTAACTAGAAGCTTGCAACTCGGTAGAAATCCTTCGCTTCGGAACCTCACTCCCCACTGCGGCCTCCAAAGTGGGGAAGTTCGGAACTGAGAGATTCTTACTCACGTTTTATAGCTGATCGTTTTTTTTTTCATTAAAATTCTAATTATCAACTTCTCTTTGCTGTTTTAGTGATTGAAAGCTTAAAATGTACAGAAATTGTTGAATATTTTGAAAGAAAGCTAAAATTGTCTCAATTATTATGTAAAATAGCTGCAACTCAATGCAAAAGCAAACATAAGCAAAATGTTTCGTTTTTACTTTCTCTACCGTATACCTATTGTAGACAGAGGTAGACATTTCCTCAAAAGAACATGTTTCGAAACCTCCTGATTAAAAAAAAAACAATGTTTAGAAAAATATCCGTGTATGTATGTGTGCGTTTATGTATGTGTCGTGAACAGCATAACTCAAAAATGCTAAGTCTGAAAAATACCAACCTTAGTATTGAAGTTTGGCAGTTTCCATTTCGTTATTCATTTTTTTTTCTTGGATATGCAAAGAGTTATAATCTGTGGCAAAGGGAATGGTGCTGCACACAGCAACCAGCTATTAAGAGATATGTATGTGCCTGAAGGCTACTGTATTTCTATATTGCCCTTGTAAATATATATTCCCCTTACACCTACAAGAAAATTAGCAATAAGATAGAGTCTGCAAATGTTTATCTCGATTAACATGAAGTAGATGGAGAATAAGCGTTTGTAAAAATAGTTTGTACAGATTTTTTCAGGTATGTAAACTTTGTTTTAATGTAAATTGCTTTATTTTAGATGTATGATATCTTATCTTCTCAAGAACCATGGGTTATATTAGGGTTCATAGAATACATATAGAATACATAAGCATAGATATCTAACACAACTGCGAAAGGTGGGTAGGTGTATGCATTGGGATGATGGTAAGGTACCTGAGATCTGCTGTTCTAGTAGCCTTTCAAAATAGCAATAATTTGATGGCTGAGCGAAAGGTAAACCCGGCCGTTATTTTGGAAGTGTTATGATGTCGAACCTTGTGAATTTATAAGCAAAGGTTAAGCTAAACAGTTCCAAATCAGTGGCTGGAATAACAAACTGAATGCACTCCTTTAAATTTCATATTTTCCCATCCTTATTTTGATTTGTATAGTCTTCTTTAACTTACTTAGTCATACAGGCGGCTTTAAAGTTTTGGAAAAATCTGAACGTGATAGAAACCACTTTTATTTTAGGTTTAACACTTAGTTTATTTTTCTTGGTACATTGGAATTCACTCCAGGGAAAGTAGGGAACGATTTGTTCAAAAAAGGTTCTCCTACAGCCAGGAATATAACCCGTGCTCTCTGAGCTTAAAGGACAGCTTGCTCAGCACTACACTGCTGAAGTAATTAATCAGTGTTTGTGATGTGTCCGGAAGGAGAAACTACCGGAAACGATAAGAGTCAACAATTTCACAAACATATGGAGCTTGATCTTTGTTTCATAATTTAATTTCTTTCACGGTGGGTAAGTTAAGCTAATGCGAGGAGTTGGTTTCACAGTAACACGTGAGCTCACATTCGGGCGGTCCCGGATTCAATTCCCGTCGACCACCCACTCTCACCTTGCGGTAGGCGAATGCTGGGATGGTTTCTCTTCTTGTCATTTCGCTTTCATTCCGTTTGTCTCTTATATTTCAGATTTTCTTCCAAATTTCATGGCCTAAGGTGCTGTCATAAAAATGGCGTGGATACTTACTGCAAGGACAAAGTATTCCCCGTGGAAGCCAGAAGGCTGCCTGGTTGCAAGGGTCGTTCATTGCCCTTTCTGGGCAGCTCCAGTAGCGACTCAGGTATTGGAGCTAGGGAATGTTCTACGTACCTCTGAGGCCTATCGGCCTGCGGTCTGTGGCATCAGTGGTTCCTTCACTTCATCCATTCCTCCTGGAGGTGGTAGGTACAATAGCTCCGTGTAGGTGGCGATGTTCGAGGTGGCTCCATTCTATATCGTATCCTACACCAAAGTGGTAGCTACATCGACTACTGGGAATCTAAGTATAAAGTATGTACCAAGCGTTCTCAATGAAGATCAGAAGTTGTAGAAAATTCATTGGTCTTCCTGAACTTCCAGACTTAGGTATCTTCCTGTGCCTATCTTGTGTTGGAGATCAGTTGTTAGAAATAGGACATAAATATTTTCAGGATTTTCCTATGTTAAAAGAGTTCATGCGAAGTGTCTGCAGACTTGTCCAGTCACTGGATACCAGTAATTCTGGTAGTGAAATAAAACTCGAAAGTGTGTGTAGGCAAAATAAAATCAAATTTGAAAAATTCATTGTTTCGCCCGGCACTCCAAGCAGCATCTGCAATTTTCCATGACGAGTCGCTACCGTGACGAACCCTGTATCGCGCATTGAGCTTCTGTCATTTAGTTTATGTATTCCATGGAACCTACAAGGGTATCTTAAACTACTTTAAAGGCGAATTTCAACGTTGCTATATTATTTTTTATTTCTGGCTTCTAGTAACTATATTATTAGGTTTAGCTTACATTTGCTTAAATTTTGCTTTTACTTTTAATGTGTATAATAAACTTTGGAAAGTTTAATTTCATTTGGAAAATGAAATCCCACGTTCGAAACTCGATACAAAAGTTCCTGATTCGAATTCCGACCAAGGCATTGAACTTTAGAATTGAGACTTTACTTTACAAAACAGTAAAAGTCTTTGTTAATAGACACATGGTAAAGGCTAGTTTCTTTTTCAGAACTGCTTCACATTAGTGATGGGTCGAAGGAGTCGGAGTCGTTCCAAAGGAACGCTTCCTCCTTTGGAAGTGTGAAGTAACCATTCCACTATTCGGAACTGGCACTTCCTTACTTCCAATCACTTCCAACTCCGTCGGAGTTACTTCCACAACAGTTTTACTTCCACTCCGCCGGAGTACTTCCCAGGCATTTACTTCCAACTCTGTCGGAGTTACTTCAACAGCAGTTTTACTTCCACTCCGCCGGAGTTACTTCAACAGCAGTTTTACTTCCATTCCGCCGGAGTACTTCCAAGACATTTACTTCCAACTCCGTCGGAGTTACTTCCACAACAGTTTTATTTCCATTCCGCCGGAGTACTTCCAAGACATTTACTTCCAACTCCGTCGGAGTTACTTCCACAACAGTTTTACTTCCATTCCGCCGGAGTACTTCCAAGACATTTACTTCCATTCCGCCGGAGTACTTCCAAGACATTTACTTCCATTCCGCCGGAGTACTTCCAAGACATTTACTTCCAACTCCGCCGGAGTTACTTCCACTTCCAATTGCATCATTACATCAATTCCATTGCCAGTACAATACCTAACCAGTATTGCGTTATGCGTATTCTTTAGAAGTCGCCATAACATTGGATATCATTTCCTTTATGATAAATGAGATGGCATTAATGCAGCCTGCGTCACGTTGCAATTTGAGAAAAAATGTTTAAGTAAATTAAGGCAATAATTCTGACTCAAGTACTGATGAATTCGGGTTTGTGTCATTTATGCAAAATTGATGTTAAATGCCCTATTGAATATGACAAATGCAATGAACGCCTTTAGTTGAACGTTAATCCAGACTTCTAAAAAATACCCATAAACTTTTGCCCCCCACCCCTGATGTATGGTTCAATACCAGTCATGCTTCCATGAGAAAAACCATTTTTTTAGTTATATTTCATCTGCTCGTACTTCCCACGTCATGTAGTCGTGATTTTAATAAGGGGATATTGCAGTAAGTTGAACCTTATGTACAGAATTTCAAAAGCATGCAGAAGCGTGTTTTTTTTCTGTTGTAGTCATTTAATTCCGATTATGCTTCTATGAGAAAATTCCAATTTCTAGTTACATGTGCGCTTACTACTTCGCACGTATGTAGCAGCTATAATAACATAATATTGCAGTATGTCTGTAGTCAAATATAGCATTTTAACTCCCTAAAGCAACATTTTGCGAGTTTTAACCGTAAAATTAATAGTGAGCCCTTTACGTGAACAGCACGAATTATGCATAATTACCCATTTAAAATATATTTTTCATTTCTTACATTGTCGCTGTGAGCAAAACAACTTTTTGAAACAAGAAAAAACTTAAAACGCACCATAATTAGGACAAAGCTACAATAGTATTTAATTATGAATTGCCATACGTCACATAACCTCATTTTAAATCAGCTGAAGCTGATAAATGTTACTTCCAGTTTCGCCAACCTCATTTCTGCTGAAAATGTTGGTATTCTACATTGCGCATTTTCCTTATCCGCTTCGTTGTTGGCTATGTGCCATGACGTAGATTAGTAGTCGTTAACAGCAAAACAGCTGATAATTCTGCATATACAGCTGTAGCTAAGACGAACAATTTTTAATTTAACCGGACGGAGACCGGGAGATCCGTGGTTCAAATCCCGGCTTGGCATTGAATTTTTCAGTCATCTGATTCTACCTTTCCAACCCTGTCCAACACACGGCTTGTGTGAAAGAACAATTAATTTCAATTTGTAATTTGCATTATTCTGTATTTGATAACCTAGTTTTTTTAATCAAAAAGTTAGAGTAATACCTTAAGAATTTAAACTATTAAACTGCCTTAAGGCAGTAAACTTTGTCCCGCAGACTTACGGTTCAGAAGGATAAGTAAAATAAATGTAAATCGGAGCATACCATTTTTTTATTAAATTCTCAAAATGTTCCGCTTCACAATAACATAAAAAGCAGCTCCTAGAGATTGCGTATATTTAAATTAACTTTCCAAAATAATGTTTTATATTTGCTGAAACTACATTTAATGCAAAAGAATTTACCTCCACACTGTTCATAACCTAAATGTTTAACACGCAATACAACAATATTTTACGAAGTATCTAGGCATAAACTTCAGGCTTAAAGCCAGTGTTGCGTTCCGTTAATTATATTTGGAATTACAAATTATTCATGTACGTAGGGTCTACATCGCTACATATGATATTACCAATATTACTTTGTAGTGCATTATACAACGGGGATAAAAACACAACATACTAGCGTAGAACTACAAGCCATTAAATCACAAACACTTGCTTATGTGACAGGAGACATTAATTGTTAAAGACATGTGTGGTATCCCGTTGAATATATTTGTAATGCTTCCTCTTCATAGACTAGGGGAAGTCATTCCGGAGTAAAAGAGTGGAAGTATTTTCACCAATACTCCGGAATGAGGAAGTGGAAGTACTTCCAATGGATCTAGTTCCACCAGAGGCCGGAACTACTTCCTCGGAGTGGAACTGGAACTACTTCCTTGAAACGACTCCGACTGCGGAGTGAAAGTGTTGGAAGTAGTTCCGGTAAAGTAACGCACTCGACCCATCACTACTTCACATTTTAAGTGCCAACTTCATTTGTATGTGTCTACATAGCTCCATTAAAAGCAGTTAAATTGGATAAAAATGGTGCCGCTGCATTGGAACAGTGACTAAGTATAAAAATGTTAAATTCATCTGATAGCTATTTTTTCTGAGATTACACTGCTCACGATAAAATCGAAGATACGAAAGTGAGAGATCATCATTTCACACTAGTCATGCGACATCAAGCATGTGCTCATTCAAGCGAGCCTCTTCTCCCTGTCTCGAGAAACAGTTTCTGAGAACTCTGTCACTCTATGCCTTCGTCTGCTATCCATTCAGTACCATGGTATTTTAAACGTAAAGTGTCGCGTATGGTTCATACATACATCTACCTACAGTGTCAACTTTGAATTTTGAACTCAGTAATGTCCGTGGTAGCTTAGTATTGACCCTTACGGGCTCACGCTTCTACTGCATTTTATGAGAAAAGAAAAAAGTGTGGTTTGGATGATATACCGCAAGATGGAGTTGTGTTAGTCGCGGCGGCATAGACACAGCCGCTGCCTGGCAACTCCAAACTGAAACAAAAGAAGCGGCAAATAATGGCAAGTTTACGAGAACAAGCGAGCTGGTAAATTACCGGGAATCAATATTACAGATAAGACCCAATAGGTAGTACACACCCCCGAGTGCAAGCGAGATGGGAAAACTTGCGTGTTTAAGTCGTTAAATCAATCGGTACAGCTACAGAAAAAGAAGAAAGATAGGAAGAAATACAGAAGATAGGAGGCGTGGATGTGGAGGGGGAAGAGGAAACGACAATGGCTAGGCAATTCCAATTTCAATTCCGAAACTTCTGCATCTCTCTCCTTCTTTCATTTCTTTCTTTCTTCCTCATTCACTCCTCGGTGATTTCTCCTTCACTCGCTCGTTGCTGTGATATCGCTTCGTCTCCATTTACATCCATCGTCCTTTCTTGGCCCCACCCTTCCCTTCATCTTCCCATCATCCGTGCTTCTTGCAGTTCTAAATCCGACTTCTATACAACGAATTGGTTCCCCATTTCCATCGGTGGTGTTCCCCTTGCAACTCAAAGCTGCGTCTTCGTTTTCCACTTCTGGGACGCGAGGCGAGACGCGGTTCTTCGGAGGAATCTTATCGTACAGATTGGTATATACTGACTGCTTCCGTCCCTGAACACCAAAAGATTTATTATGCGTTTAAAGGACACAAAACTGATGTCTACACCCCCTCAGTAGCTCTTGGTTTGTCCTCTCAACCGTGAAATTGTCCTAATGATAATGTTTGGAGACTTTCTTTGTAGCTTTGCCCACCTCAAGGTGCATGCTTCTTGTAAGGTAATGATTTGGGTTATAATTAATTTTCACCGCAAGTAACGTTACCAACAAATGACACATATGTCCTTAGTTTATGATGAAATGCCTAAGGGGGTGCTCTGAGAGGTCCCGGGTTCAAACAGTGTAAACCGGCCAATTTGTCTATGTTACTTCTTCTTTGCTTCCTTTGGGATTTTCCTCAATATGTCGAGGCAGCAATCATGCGCATATAATAAACAGTGGTTTATCTTAATGGGTGTGTTACAGTGGTTTTGCCGCACCCAGGTCCCACCCTTTTATTTGTTTCTAACAATTCCCTTATGTTCACTGGCAGCCTTTGCCCACAATTGGCGGATTCAAGTTGCATTCTGTCTCATAAGAGGAAAACAAATTTTAGCGATCCAGTCTGATAAGCTGAGAACATTTAATAAATATTTAGAATTGACCATGTATCTTTATTTAATTATATCTCTACTTAATTACACATCCAAAACTGAGTTCATACGAATATTTAATGGTGATGGTGATATCACAAAACTTCACACTGACTTCTTTTTACTTTCTCTACTACGTATAGTAAGTAGGGGAAGTATTGTATTCCACCCAAAAATTCGATACTGGAATTTCACCGGAAATACATGTTTTGAGACCCCCTGAATCCAAAAAAAGCATTTTTGGAAAGATGTCCGTGTGTGTGTCTGTGTGTGTGTGTGTGTGTGTGTGTGTGTGTGTCTGTCTGTGAACAGCATAACTCAGAAACGAACAGTCGGATAAACACCAAACTTGGTATTTAGATTCAGTATCTTCCAGAGAGGCGACACGAAGGTTTTCAAGAAAATTCCTCCACCGCAGATTACCCTTTACATGGAACATTTTTCGAAAATTTTAATTTTCTCAAAAATGGCTCAAACGATTTTGATTAAAATATCATATGTTGAAGATATTTTCATGAAAAATAAAATGTATATGTTGCATTTTCTGGGAATGTCTCCAAAAGTATTCTTCATTGTGAACGACTTTTGCATAACTGGTAAACCATAATAGATAGACAAAATTTTACTACACAAAAAATGTAGATCGCGTTAAAATACACAATTTATGTAACATACATTTTTTACTTTCTCTACTACGTATAGTAAGTAGGGGAAGTACTGTAGGTATTCCACCCAAAAATTCCATACCGAGATTTCACCTAGACCCCCTGAATCCAAAAAGAGCATTTTTGGAAACATGTCCGTGTGTGTGTCTGTCTATGTGTCTGTCAGTGAACAGCATAACTCAGAAACGAACAGTCGGATAAACACCAAACTTGGTATTTAGGTTCAGTATCTTCCAGAGATGCGACACGAAGGTTTTCAAGAAAATCCCCCACCCCAGTTACCCTTTACATGGAAGATTTTTCGAAAATTTTAATTTTCTCAAAAATGTCTAACGATTTTGATTAAAATATCATAAGTTAAAATATTTTCATGACAAATAAAATGTATATCTTGAATTTTCTGGGAATGTCTCCAAAAGTATTCTTCATTGTGAACGACTTTTGCATAATTGGTAAACCATAAGAGATAGACAAAGTTTACTACACAAAAAATGTCGATCGCGTTAAAATACGCAATTTATGTCATATACATATTTTGTTGAGCGAACCATTTTCGAGATATTGCTTGTTATTCCCTTAAGTTTTTCAGTACTTATTTTCTCAAATGGGAATTCGTTATTCATTTTTTTTCTTGGATATGCAAAGAGTATTAATCTGTGGCAAAGGGAATGGTGCTGCACCTAGCAACCAGCTATTAAGAGATATGTATGTGCTTAAAGGCTACTGTATTTCTATATTGCCCTTGTAAATATATATTCCCCTTACATCTACAAGAAAATTAGCAATAAGATAGAGTCTGCAAATGTTTATCTCGATTAACATGAAGTAGATGGAGAATAAGCGTTTGTAAAAATAGTTTCAAGAGTAGAGAAGGTCATGTGAGTGTAACACATCAGATTTTTTAACTCAGCTTAGCCTCGTATATTCAACATTTGGTTACGCTCATTATTGCATGTTTCCTATAAATTTCACCATAAGCTTATTCAGTATAATTCAGAAAACTAGAATTACGTATGCAAATTGCCGTTTTTAAAAACGTAAGGTAATACTATGCCTGTATACCAGGGGCGTGCTGTCAGTGAACTAGCAAGACTAGGTTAGTCCCCTAAGTATCATCAGTTTATAGAATATAACTTTATTATATTTCATGTTTTTAATTTTAGAAGACATGACAACATAAAGCTTTTTTCGTCCACTCAGCGCCTGTACCTTTGCGGGGGCATTGACTCATCCAGCCAACACTCTATCCCTCCCTTGCCCCCTAGGACTAGCTACAATCCAAGTGTTCCTCGTGCCACGTTATAAATAGCACACGCGGTTGGGCGTGCGCTGGTAAACAACTTCTGTGTATCCATTCTTGTTAGAAAGAACGTGTTAGTACGTTTATTGTTTTTGTGTATTATAAGTTAAGTGTTGAAAGTGTGCCTGTGAAGTCACATGGATTAAAACAATATTGTGTGTTTTACGCTGTTTAGTATTCATGGAGAGGGACTGGGTGAAAAATACAAGTCCTCTGCATCTCACATCAGCTGAATCGCCAACCGGCAGGCAACTAGTCATGCCTGCCAACAGCCACAATGTTATGTTTTGAATCTTTGTTAAGCACCGGTACTTCGTTCGGAGCTTTGGGTTTTCAGGAAAAGTAAATCATTATAGTAAATAATATGCCTACTCCGGACGTTTCTGTGAGTACATAAATGAAAAAATACAGATACGTAATTCAAAATTGAATGCGTCAATTTTTCAAAATGACTAACTGCATATACATCGAAAAATACATTATTTTGCTAGCCTTGTGTTCTTTTTGAAATCGATATAGGACAATGGAATACTGCAGTTTTATCTGATATCAGTAATTTTCACAAAGCAAAGATTCGACATGAGAAAACGCAATCACATTTATCTGCAATAACGAAATTGAAAACTTTTGGTAAAATAAGAATATACTTTCAACTAAGTGAACAATGCAGGTCGGATGTTTTGAAATACAATTACGAAGTTGACTCTAATAGCGAAATAATAAAGCGATTAATCGATGTAACTTGTCTGCTAGCAAAGCAAGAGCTACCTTTCAGAGGCCATATGAGCATAATGAAACCCTTAATCGGGGAAACACATGCTATCCAAGTATAACATCCAATTAGACACACACAAAGTGCTAAAGTTTTCAGAGGAACGCCAAAACGAATTCAGAAAGGTATTATTGAACTATTAGTGACGTAATGCTAGACATAAAAAATGTGATGTGTTACACTCACATGACTTTCTCTACTCTTGTAAAAACTATTTTTACAAACGCTTATTCTCCATACGCTTCATGTTAATCTTATTGCTAATTTTCTTGTAGATGAAAAGGGAATTGGCAGGCTTTAAGCGATAGTCAAATATTTTAAGACCTGGTTGCTATGTGGAGTATTCCATTCTCTTTGTATGTCCAGGACAAAAAAAAATGAATAACGAATTTGAGAAAAAGTATAAGTATTGGAAAATTTAAGGGAATAACAAGCAATATCTCGAAAATGGTTCACTCAACAAAAAAAATGTATATGACATAAATTCTGTATTTTAACGCGATCTACATTTTTTGTTTAGTAAAATTTTGTCTATTTCTTATGGTTTACCAGTTATGCAAAAGTCGTTCACAGTGAACAATACTTTTGGAGATATTTCAAAAGAATTCAAGATATACATTTTATTTGTCACGAAAGTATCTTAAACATATGATATTTTAATCAAAATCGTTAGAGCCATTTCTGAAAAAATTAAAATTTTCGAAAAATGTTTCATGTAAAGGGTAATTTGGCGTGGGGGAATTTTCTTGAAAACCTTTGTGTCGCATCTCTGGAAGATACTGAACCTAAATACCAAGTTTGGTGTTTATCCGACTGTTCGTTTCTGAATTATGCTGTTCACAGACAGACAGACACACACACGGACATGTTTCAAAAAATGCTTTCTTTTGGATTCAGGGGGTCTCAAAACATATATTTCCGGTGAAATCTCGGTATCGAATTTTTGGGTGGAATACAATACTTCCCCTACTTAGTATACGTGGTAGAGAAAGTAATAAAAAGAAAAGAAGTAAAATGTGCACCTTTTGTTGTCTTAATGCTGGACGAAACGTCAGATGTTGCAAAATTATCTCAGCTTTCCAATGTCATTCGTTATGTAAACGAGGGTGAAATTCAAGGGAGGTTTTTAGGCTTTACAGATGTCAGCAATAGTCGCTCTACAGTTGCGTTAGCTGAGCATGTAGGTATATACAATCATTACAGACCTTCAGTGTGAGTCGGAGAACAAGCTCTTAGTTCAAGGATATGACGGGACTGCAACATTTTTTTGGTTATTTAAATGGGTTGCAAGCGCTAGGTGAAGAAAATACTTCCCAATGCGCTATTCGTCCACTGTTGTGCTCATCGACTTAACCTAGTTGTACCGCTGTCAGTGCAATTCATAAAGGAATATTGTAAAATATTTTCCAAGACATTGAGTGGCTTTGTTGATTTTTCTCATTCAACAAAGCGTGTAAACGCACTGAATGCATCGGAAGTCAATAAGAGGTTTCCATCGGTGTCAGTTACGCTTTGGAATTACAACTCTAGGATTGTGAACACGGTGGGTAAAAATAAGACAGAACTCATCTCATTTTTTGAGCATGTTGTTGATAACCCAAACTCCTGATATAGTGTCACTTTTATTTGTGCCAGAGGTTATTTAGCGTCATTGATGGATTTCACATTTTCTTTCCTAATGAAAATTTTCAGTCATATTTTTGCTTTCACTGACATTATTCAATATTCTCCAATATTTATTTTTGATGTAAGTTATTCGAAAGTGAAAGAGACCATTTCTTTCATTCAAGAATCTCAAAACAATTTTGATAATGTGTATGCAACATTAGAAGAAGAAGCACGAACAAGAATGAAGCTAGAAAGCGAGTAGGGAAGATGAATTAGACGATCCCAGGATGATAATTGACACGATAGTTAGCCAATTTCATAATTTAGAAGAACTAACATTTATTGAGCTACTTGATTCGAATAGGTTTGAATCTTCCTTTCAGAACTGGGTTTCTCGAAATTTTGTTTATATCTCTTAAATGAGCCTATAAAAATGTATGTCATTTCGAAAATTAAGAAGTGAATAGTAGGTGCTTACAGGTTGTCACACTTTTTGGGCAGGCCAGTGACTGATACCGAAACGTTTTTGTGGCACCGAGTTAGGAGAAGCATTTCCAGAAGCTTATAAATTATACTGCCTCATAACCACAATTCCAGCGAGCACAACCACAGCAGAAAGTACGTTTTCCTGTTTAGAACGCGTAGAGGGTTACGTACGGAACGCTCAGTGCGAAGACAGGCTTTCCCAATTTTAATTGTTACCAATCGAAAAGACTCTACTGCAGAAAATTCAGAGTCAAAGACATTTTTATGACTATGTTATAGAAGTATTTTCCCAAAAACGAGAGAGGAGGATGGAGGTAAGGTTTATTTTCGTTCTAGTACGTGTTATCTATAATAAGATGTTTTTATACTTTTCTCCTGTGTAGATTTGTTAAATCGTCTTGTGACTGGCTTCTTAGCTCAGTCGGTAGAGCATCGCCTGCTGTGCGAGGGGTTCCGCGTTCAAGTCTCAGCTGGGGGGGGATTCTTCTCTAGCCTCCCCAGAGTCTGGAAGTCTGAATGAGAATGGAATGTGTGATCTAATGATTAAAGTTTACCAAAATCCAACGAAAAGCGAATACGAGTTAACACCAAATCCTATAGGCAATAATATATTCAAAAAGGAAAGGCCGCTGGTAAGACCATTCTATTACTACTGGTCCCCCCCCTAAAAATATCACTGCACACCACTGCTCAATACCATAATTTACATAAGACAATCAGAGTTACATCCAATTTATACGAATAATCGAATGGGATTACAACACTCTCGGGTTCTAATATATTTTTTTCTGTCCTTATTGACTTTGTAAAAGTTAAACCAGAGTCTGTACTATCACCGCGGCGAATTTTTCCTTACTCTTCTTCTTTCATTTCTCAAATACAACTGGCTTTTGTTCATAGGTGAATGTTTGACTTTACACCAATGGGTTATCAAGGGTTTGTAGTGGACACCAAATAATAAGAAAGCATTGGATAGGGAAACAGATAAATCGACATGATTCGTGCTTTTGACTAAACGTTAGGACGACTAAGAAAGTAGAAACATGTGTGTGTGTAAGTGTGGCAAAATACTGACTACGTGTATGTACTAACATAGCATTCGTGACGTGACCTAGCAGCTGAATCGATGTTAAATAAATATGATTTTAAAAAGGAGAATTGGAAATTCATGCACTTCTGAAAACAATTCCTCAGAAATTCCAAGTAAACTTCTCTTGTTAGAGATTCATCTGAACAAATATATACCTAACATGTGTTTTTATAATAAAAGTATAGCTCAAGATCTTCGGGGGTAAACTTAGATTTGATTTTTCTTAGTGATTGCTGATAACATGTATGATTAGCTAGCCTAAAACTGTATGCGTGTGTGTGTGTGCGTGTGTGTTAGGGGGCATGTACGCGCCTAAGCGTATGTAGCCAGAATGAATGAATTGTTATGAAGCCTTGTATAGAATATATAAGTTCAAATTACCTTTTAGGATGCTAACTGACTTATTTGTGTGCAGGGGTGCATTTTTTTGTTTGAAATTTATATGTATTTATAATTTATATATCTCCCAATAGAAACAGAATTAACCCCACAGAGTTTGTTTTTTGAAAATCTATTAAAAATTCAAAAAGCATTAAATGTGATAGAACTTTCAATACAATTTAACGAATATAGGTATAAAATTAGACCTCATGGGTGTTAAACATATGACAGACCGAACGCAGATTCTGAAGTTCTGTTCAAATGGATAAAGAGTTTAAATTTACAGATAAGTGGTTAAAAATAAATATTAGTAGAGTTTTTGAAAGATAGCGTCTAATTTTTTCCACGCTCTGAAGCGTTTTTTCTAGATAGGTTTAACGGTGCAAATCACCATTTAAGGTGTCTGTAATCTAGACAGTGCTTTGCGTCGAGTCTTAAAATATATGTGACCAAATTTTTGTCTAATAAACTAACCCCGTCCATACAAGGTTGGAAGCGCTTTAGAGGTTCCCAGCAGACTTTTTATTTATTCGCAATGTAAAACGTTTAAATGAAAATAATGCATTTCTATTCACTTACTAGCTTATGATGAAATGCTCTTAGTCACCTGTGTCTGATTAATTCTACCCAACTAAGACAAGAACATGCCACCTGCATGGTTTGCACAAAACACACACAAACACGCACACACAAACATGCACACATAAACACGCACACACACAAACAAACACACACAAACACACACAAACAAAAACACACAAACAAACACACATAAACACACAAACACATAAACACGCACACAAACACACACAGGCACGCACACACAAAAACACACACAAACACACACACAAGCACGCACACACAAACACACACAAACAATCACACACAAACACAAATACACACAAACACAAATACACACAAGCACGCACACACAAACACACACAAACAATCACACACAAACACAAATACACACAAGCACGCACACACAAACACACACAAACAATCACACACAAACACAAATACACACAAACACGCACACACAAACACACACAAACAGGCGCACACAAACACACACAAACAAACACGCACACACAAACACACACAAACATGCACACAAACACACACACAAACACAAACAAGCACGCACACACAAACACACACACAAGCATGCACACACAAACACACACAAACAATCACACACAAACACAAATACACACAAACAGGCGCACACAAACACACACAAACAAACACGCACACACAAACACACACAAACATGCACACAAACACGCACACACAAACATACACAAACATACACAAACACACACAAACAAACACAAACAAACACGCACACACAAACACACACAAACATACACAAACACACACAAACACGCACACACAAACACGCACACACAAACAAACACGCACAAACAAACACGCACACACAAACACACACAAACACACACAAACAAACACGCACACACAAACATACACAAACAAACACAAACAAACACGCACACACAAACATACACAAACACACACAAACAAACACGCACACACAAATACACACAAACATACACAAACACACACAAACAAACGCGCACACACAAACACAAACAAACACGCACACACAAACAAAAACGCACACACAAACACGCACAAACAAACACGCACACACAAACACACACACAAACATACACAAACACACACAAACAAACACGCACACACAAACAAACACGCACACACAAACACGCACAAACAAACACGCACACACAAACAAACACGCACACACAAACAAACACGCACACACAAACACAAACAAACACGCACACACAAACACGCACACACAAACACAAACACGCACACACAAACACACACAAACACAAACAAACACGCACACACAAACACAAACAAACACGCACACACAAACACACACAAACACAAACAAACACGCACACACAAACAAACACGCACACACAAACACGCACAAGCAAACTCAAACAAACACGCACACACAAACAAACACGCACACACAAACACAAACAAACACGCACACACAAACATACACAAACAAACACAAACAAACACGCACACACAAACACGCACAAACAAACACGCACACACAAACAAACACGCACACACAAACAAACACGCACACACAAACACAAACAAACACGCACACACAAACAAACACGCACAAACAAACACGCACACACAAACAAACAAATACGCACACGCACACACAAACACACACAAACATACACAAACAAACACAAACAAACACAAAAAACACGCACACACAAACACACACAAACACACACAAACACACACAAACAAACACAAACACACACAAACAAACACAAACATACACAAACAAACACAAACAAACACGCACACACAAACACACACAAACACGCACACACAAACATACACACTGTAACACACAAACATACACACTGAAACACACAAACACACACACAAACATACACACTGAAACACACAAACACACACACACAAACATACACACTGAAACACACAAACACACACACAAACATACACACTGAAACACATAAACACGCACACACAAACATACACACTGAAACACACAAACACACACACACAAACATACACACTGAAACACACAAACACGCACACCCAAACATACACACTGAAACACACAAACACGCACACACAAACATACACACTGAAACACACAAACACACACACAAACATACACACTGAAACACACAAACACACACACAAACATACACACTGAAACACACACAAACACACACACAAACATACACACTGAAACACACAAACACACACACACACAAACATACACACACACACACACACACACACACACACACACTGGTTACAGTTTGGAGTTCTCAAACTGTCACAAGTGGCAAAGGCTATTGCAGTTCTTCTGAAGTGTCTAATAAATCACGAGTGAAATTCTCATTGTATGAAGAGAAAATTTGAGTTTGATTTATGGAAGCTCTTTATCTACTGTGGTTCTTTGCGTCGCAATCTATATTGGGCGTGAAAGACTGGAAAGTTTGCTCAGCGGCCTCTTTATCAGGCTTGAAGTTCTTTTACGTGCCGTAAATCTACGACAAGGAACCACCGGCTTTACTTCCCTTCCGAAGGAAGCCATGCTAAGGATTTTTACACCCAAAAAAATTCATCGCCCTCCGCGAAGTTTGAACCTGCAACGTCGGGACCTAGAAACCAGTATGGTACTCCTAGACCACGGAGAATGGCATTGTATAAAGGGGGTTAGTGTTCGGGACATTGAAATTCTCCATCGGAGGAGTTTTCAAGGATCCAAACTGCTTTCGATATGTACGTACTTATAATGATCTGATCCATAGTGTCTAGGAAGCCTTCTAGAACACGAGGACGAATATGTAAACTTGTTATTAAGCTGAGAGATAAATATTCCCCGTAGTTTGACCCAGGATTATTTTAGAGACTGCGCCAAAAGAGAAATTACGGTTGCAGGGCAAGTAGTTGCTAATGGTGTGATAAACGGTTCTACGTACCAATCGCTTGCCATCTACCACAAAAATGCACGTCCAGCTGAGAAGAACGGAAGATGATCAGTCGTGAAGCGGGCACTGAAGGGACTGGAGATTTGCTTTTGGGGAGTCCCCTTAGGGAAAATATCATAACGCAATTGTGCATCGATGTGCAAGATATTTGACTTGTAAATTTTGCAACAGGATAACTACCGTATACATTCCGCCTCTGTAAAGATTACACAAAGTCGCTAGAGAAGCAGAGCACTCTATAAGCATGAATGGTCTGTCATATCTTCAGACTGTAACCCATTAAATTATTATGGAATGAATTATACAGAAGAATCCGCAAAGAAAAAATGTAAAATAAGACGCAGTTGTGTGGGGCTTTAAAAGAAGACAGAAAACATATTAAAACGAATGCCTGCAAAAGTGTATTTAATCAAGAGAGGTCTATTTTAAGGGGATAATAATTATTGGAATTCTACTGGGTAAAGGTTTCTGTGTGTATTTTGTTATATAAGCACTGTGAATTCGGAATATATGGATACTTTTATGGATAGTTCCCTCTTTCTAGTGGTGCTGCAAAGCTTATTGGGGGGGGTAACATAGGTCAAACGGTACATAGTTATAGTATGCAAGGGGCTGGGAATGCGGGTAAGAGTAGCTTTTGTAAGCAGTAAAGTAGACTCGTATTCTATAACTTAAGTACTGTCCAGATAACACTAAAACTATTGCCCTATATAAATATTCAATGAAATCAGACGAATTAGGTGATATGAAAATTATCGATTAGAGAATTTAAACCAAGTACTTTACGCTTTCAAATATCATAAAACATTTGTCAAATTTGATACAAAGCAAACAAAATATCTGATGATATTACTGCTCAATCGAAAGTGTTATGTAATTTGGAAAAATTAATGAAAACCATCTAACTTATGCATTTTTATAAATATGCTGTACTTCATGTTTACGGTGCAAAACAACGTTCAATATTCTCCTAGTTTCTCATACTCGTATACAAAGAACTGATATATCTTAATTTATTTCTTCCAAACTTATTTCAGAGTTTTGCTTAACCTGTCTTATAATAAATTCTATAACAGTGTTACAATTGTTCAGTTATTACACACTGTATTTGTAAAGTGAGGATATTTGTGATCGCTTCAGGTGTTGTACATATGTACAATTACTATGTGCAAAAAAGTGGCCCATTCCACTAGCTGTATTAATGCTTTTCTTTCTTTCGCAATATTTCCGGAGTTACCTAGCTCTTAACTCCAGTCAGCTCTTATAACCTCTCTCTGTGATTGGCTTGAAACAGATTCTAGGAAGTAAAGAGAACCAATGAGTGCTGTCATGTTCGATGTAAAACAGAATATCATCTCTTAAGGAGTTTTTCTCTCATTGGTGTAAATAACTAGAAGTGAGTCAGCCCGATGTAGTATGACTAGCCACTCAATCCTAAAGAGAGAGGGGTGAGTGAAAAATGAAATACCTTTAGCGTTAATGCACAACAGCCACAACGTTTATATTAAATTTTCCTCTGAAGTAAAAATAAAAACAAAGTCTAAAACTAATAATTAATTCTTCTTTCACACAAGCCGTATGTAAGGTAAAATTGAAAAGGTAATATCAGACCAAAACGCCCAATTCCATGGGCGGGATTTAAACCACGTATCTTTGGCTATAAAATTGAATTTTTCAGTCTAATTACACCATTCCAAAGTCTAAAATTATTGCCGCCATTGAATATGAATGTAAGGCTATGAGCGCCGCTGATTTGCAACACACCTTAAAGTTCAGAAACCCATTGTTGTTTTTTGTTCTTTTTGTTTAAGAAACAAAAAACAATTCAAGAAAGCGACCGTTGGTGAAAAAATCTGATGTGTTACACTCACATGACTTTCTCTACTCTTGTACAAACTATTTTTACAAACGCTTATTCCCCTTATGCTTCATGTTAATCGAGATGTTAATCTTATTGCTAATTTTCTTGTAGATGCAATGGGAATATGGTAGGTTTAAAGCGATAGTCAAATATTTTAAGCGCTGGTTGCTATGTGGCGCATTCCATTGTCTTTGAATGTCCAGGACATAAAAAAAATGAATAACGAATTTGAGAAAAAGTATAAGAATTGGAATATTTAAGGGAATAACAAACAATATTTCGATTATGGTTCACTCAACAAAAAAGTGTATATGACATAAATTGTGTATTTTAACGCGATCTACATTTTTGTGTAGTAAAATTTTGTTTATCTCTTATGGTTTACCAGTTATGCAAAAGTCGTTCACAATGAAGAATACTTTTGGAGCAATTCCCAGAAAACTCGAGATATACATTTCATTTGGCATGAAAATATCTTAAACATATGATATTTTAATCAAAATCGTTGGAGCCATTTTGAGAAAATTAAAATTTTCGAAAAATGTTCCGTGTAAAGGGTAACCTGGGTGGGGGGATTTTCTTGAAAACCTTCGTGTCGCATCTCTGGAAGATACTGAACCTAAATACCAAGTTTGGTGTTTATCCGACTGTTCGTTTCTGAGTTATGCAATCACAGACACACACACAGACACATAGACACACACACGGACATGTTTCCAAAAAAAAAATTTGGATTCAGGGGGTCTCAAAGCATATATTTCCGGTGAAATCTCGGTATCGAATTTTTGGATGGAATGCAATACTTACTTACTATACGTAGTAGAGAAAGTAAAAAGCATCAAGAAAGAGACTATTATTTGGATGAATTCATCAAACTGAATTCGTCCATATGCATTTCGATACCAGTAAATTAATAATCATAAACATATTAATTATATAATTTATAATGATAACATTGATCTCACACTAATAGTAAAAATGTGTGGTTAAATAAATCGATTGTTAACTTATAGTATTCAGCTAGCAAGAATACAGACAAACCTTTGGCAGTGTTAAGCCCCACCTACTTTTGAGCTCATCACTCCAGAGATAGAGTATTGGTTGGGATTGTAATTTGTAACCCCCCCCCCGCATACTTTATGTTTTCCTAATGTCCACAGTTTGGCTTTCGCTTATCCACTCGCATAAGTTCAATTTGTGTCTCGGATAAGTTTATGGGATCAGGGTATTTTGCGAAGTCGTCCTTAATCCTATTAAGGCGGATTTAGGCGATAAATAATAGTTTCATTTACTCCATACAACAGTATGCTTCTCTAGAAATAAACATTTGTCTGAATGGCAGGAAAAGTAATGTTTTCAAAGAGTTTTCTAACAGCCAGTCAAACTTAAAAATCTTCCTGGCTCCATTTACACTAAAAGTAACCTTTCAAGATACCACTGCATTAGCTCCTTCCTTCAACTACGCATCCACTGAACCGTGTAAATAAACGCAGTTTCCTTTCACTTCTACAAAGTATCGACAACTGTGCGACTATTATGAAGTAGTGGTATGTATTAAAATGACATGAATTATCTTTGTCAAGAAGTAAATCCTTCAAACTTTAGCATTTGGCTATAAGAGCAATCAACAGTCAACAAGGAAAGAAAGAATGAAATGGATAGATTTGATAATGGATAATGACATCACATGACTAAACGTTGTTTTATTTGCACACCTTGTTTGTTTACTGCTTGTCTCTGTATACTTCCTGTTAATACTAAATTATTCGTAATTAGCAGGTTCTACTTCCTATACTACAGCATTATTTGTTTATAGAACATATCGCTTGCAAAAACCTGATATTACATACTCGTTATATAAGCTCCTGCGAGACAAAAGGACAACCACCTTAACATTTCAACGTACATAGCTTGAAGTGTGGAAAAATTCCAACAATCATCAGTGAATATGGTGGAATATTGCTCCAACGTTTGCAAATAAATTTTACGTCTTACCGAGATCTGCAACATCTTATAGGGATCCTGAAATAACTCTTTGCCTGTCCTTTAAAATCCTACAGTTACATAAAAATCAAGAAGAATGCAGAGGACTTCAGATCATAGAGGAAACCTCATTGTATACACCTCGTTTATCATGCTAATACATCACACCCAAACATTTTGATCATAATCTTTGGAACTATTTTTGAGAACACAATAAAAAGACAAGTTTTCCATGGATGAAAATCGATAAATCCGTTCCATTTCCGTTTTGGAATTTTGCTATCCTCTCCGCCTCTCTCTCTCACTCACATACACACATCAGAAATAAGTATGCTTTGAATTTTTTGGATTCAAGAGATCTGAAAATGTACTTTCTGTTCTACATCCTAACTGTAAACAGTAGATAAATTAAAAGCAGGAGATGCAAGAACCATATGACATCATTGCACTGGAATTCCTCAGATTATTTACACACAAGCTTATTAGTTTATTCACATCATGTTGGTCACAAAACATAGCGGCTAATCTGCTTAATATCATACAGGTATAGTACGCAGGGAGCTGAGAAAGGAATCAGCTGTTTAAAAAGCGAGTGAATATATCGTCAGTTTAGTTTGAAAAGTTTGTTTAAGTGCAGTTTTTGTGACAAGTGAAATGTACCTTATAATATTTGAAGCAGGGAAGGGAAGACTTTCTCAAGAACAAGGCATAAAACATTATCTTATATGTATATCGAGAAGCTCCGTGAACAGTTGTAGATATTGCGACAAATAAAAACACGCGAGTTTGGTCTCAATATATAACTCTGTATCTGCAATGCTTTTCACAGATAATAATTACCAAAGTTTTGCAGAAAGCCGATGATGTATTAGATACCCACTCATTAAAATAAATCAATGAACATCCAATGTTTCACTACATTAATAATTTGGACTACCTTTGTAATCTGTGGTTAGCATGCTAACCTCGAAATCCAGAGGTCGCGGGTTCTATTCCCGGCTGGAGGGTGGGCATTTTTCTTTAGCCAGGATAATTCCCCATCCTCCCTATGGCCAGGAAGTATGAATGACGTGTGAATTTAATGTAATAACCAAAAGCAACACCAACTGAAAGATTAACAACACACTGTAAACGAATGAATATCATTGCTGAAGAGCCGCTGATCACCTTAAATGTTAAAAGCAGCATATAAATGGAACATAAAAAACTATTATTTTAAACTTTCAAAGGCAAAAACTAACTAACAAATCTATTTGAAATATACTGTTTAGTTTAGAACAGAAATAATTCTCAAGTAATCAATCTCTATCTGCCGGTCGATGGCCACAGCTCTTTAAATCGATCAGATGTAGTCAAAAGAACCACAAGTCGCTGTAATTCTGAAGCGAAGCAATTTAGCGGATGAACCAATTATTATGCTTTATATAGTCTATATACAATTTGATGTTAAAATCTTGATCCATAGATAGCACCGTTGCAGAAAAGCATTGTAAAACATTTCCTTGGAACCACCGCTGAACTTTCACAACAATTAAGTCTTGGAATGTTATAATTTTCTTTGCTCGCCCTACAGACACATCCATTTGGAAAAAAAGCTTGCATACACTCTGCGCTCTGCTTTTGCTTATAGCTGATCAAAAAGTGCAAATAAATACAGTATATAACATTCTTATTCGTACACACCAGGTTTTCAATAAAAAGTCATTCTCTACTTGCTTAAAAGCTTGTGTTTTCTGTGAGTCATTTTACGTGCTTGATGAATCTAATTCAAACAAATTCCAATCAAAAGATGCATTTCAAAACCTACACCATTGCATGAAACAGCAATGTTAAAGAAGTAGCCCCCAATTTTTACAACTTTCCTATTCGTACAGTTGTTAAGAATAACCACTGCGTCGTAAACAGCTTCAACATGCATGTGTTACAAAGGTCGCTTAGGCTACTGCCGTCGACGTTCTGTCAGTAGTGATCAAAATGGTAAGCAAAGGGAGCTTAGTTCTGATTTGAAGCAAGTAATTATAGACTTGGCACTTAGAGGATATTCTCTCAGAAAAATAGGAGAGACAGCAAATAAACCGTATTCTACCATTCAGTACGTAGTCAAACAATTTAGGGAGCAAGGTTCTAAAAAAAGTTACCAAGAAAACCTAAAGAAAGTACGAGAGGAATGTTACATTGGAAGCCGAATCCGAGAAAATCCAAAATTAAGTGTTCCTCAATTGCGACCATTAGTAGAAAATGTATCTGGAAAGAAGATGTCTGACCAGACTTCGTCGTGCCTTATGGAAGTATGAATATCATGGCCGAACACCAAGGAAGAAGCCTTATGTAAGTGCAGCAAACAGGAAGAAACGAGTTGCATTTGCTAAAGATCACATTCATATGGATCAGAACTTTTGGGACAGTGTGATATGGTCAGACGAGACTTAGATAAATCTCTTCGGGTCAGATGGGATAAACAGAGTCTGGAGAAAAGCACTGACTACAGAAACACTCTTCCCCACACTTAAACATGATGATGGTTCCATTATGCTCTGGGCCTGCATGTCATCCAACGGTATTGATAATATATAATTTATTGATGGCACTATGGACAAATATGTGCATTTTGACGTTTTAAAAAACAATGTAAAGCAGAGTGCCAAGAAAATAGGCATGGCACCTGGTTACATGTTTCAACAGGATAATGATAGTAAACACAAGGCAAGATTGAACATGAATTGGCTGAAATGGAATGTACCCTAACTACTATAAACACCTCCTCAGTCCAGACTTGAATCCAGTCGAGCATCTGTGGACAATTCTGAAGAAACGAGTCCGTAAAAGCAGAGTAAAATCTAAACAAGCGCTTAAACGTGTTGTGGAAGAAGAATGGAATAAAATTACTCCAGAAGAATGCAAAAACTTGGTTGCTTTTATGAAGAGAAGGTGTGAGGCAGTTATTAAAGCCAAAGGGTACACAACAAAATATTAAATTCTCAGTGTATATCAGTGGTGTATTTGTTATTAAACTATTACTTCTAATGTGCGAATAGGAAAGTTGTGCAAATATGGTCATGTTTCTTTTACAATTTTATTTATGTTAGTTTGTAAGTTCATAAGTTAATATTTAGTTAATTCCTAAAACAGCAAGTGTTATATTGTTCAACATGTATGGGAAAAAATATTAATTTGACTTTGTCTTCTAACAATATTAAAGTATTTTCTGAGAAAATCGAAGTGTACGAACAAGAATGTTATATACTGTAACTGGGTTGAAAAGCGGTATTTCTTTCAGTGTAGTACTGTTTATCTTGGGAATCAAAATCATAATCATCACCATCTACCCGATTTGAGCCTCAGGCCCGTTTCATCCCCATTATAAATGCTCACTCCATCTTAATTTTGGACGACCTATGTTCTGTTTTCCTTGTGGTTTATAATTAAGCGCTTTCTTATGTCATCGATTTTCATCCATCCTGTCTAAAGGTTCTTTCCAATGTTTACAGCAGTTGTCTATACGGTCTAGCACTCCTTTTATTCCAAGCTGTCCTCTTATTTCTGCACTCCTTTTATGTTCAATTAGAGATATAGGAGACACTGATATCAGAAACCTCATTTCTGAAGCTTCCACTCTCCTTTTCTCTCTTGCTGTAGCTACCTAAGTTTCTGCACCATAAAGAAATATTGGCAATGATTTATAAAATTATAATTGTATTTCCTGTATTGTTTTATTGCCTAGGCATCTTATGCTTCAACAAACATATTGGTATTTATTTAGTTTTTCTTCCATGTCCATATTTTTCTGGTATAATGTTTTACATCCTAGGTATTTAAACCTTGTCAATAATTTGTGAATCAATTACAATTTTTTATCTTTTATGTTGGGATCCGATAAACACCATTGTTTAGTTTAGTTTTGTGAAATTTTAAGATCACATTTTTTTGTTATTTTACATAACTTACGTGTAGCTACCTGAAGGTTGTTCTCTGAATTAGCCATTACCACTTGGTCATCCACAAACAATAAACAATTCATAGGTGATCCATTAATTATAAAATTATAATGTAACATATTCAGCCATTTTAATGCGTATCCTGAAAATATATATAAAAAAGAGCGGGTGATAATGGGCACCCTCGTCTAACACTACCATTAATGTCTACGAATTGTTCACTACGACCATTCCCTTTATCAATACAAATTCTGGTATTAACATATAGATTGCGTAATGCTCATATTAATTGTGGAAGATATCCTTTCTCAAGTAGGGTTTCCCATAGTTTTGACCTTTTAACTTTATGAAACGCCTTCTCATAATAAAAAAATAATAAATGAGTTTCAGGATTACATTATTTTCTTTTCTCTAGTATCTGCTTTATTACATAGATGCAATCGGTGGTTGATGTTCCTTTTCTAAATCCATGCTGTTCGTACAAATCGCTCATTCGCCCAATATTAACTTATGCAGCACCGGTCTGGGGCTACGCAGCTAAAACCCATATCCAACGCATACAAACTCTTCAAAACAAGATACTCAGAATAGTAGCCAAAGTCCCGTTGATAGCACCATCGAAAGAATTGCATGACGACCTAAAAATGCTCACGATAGAAGAGTTTATTAAGATTAGCCTTCGATATGTATAACAAACTCCCTGCGCACCATAACACACAAATTTCTTCACTTGGCCAATATGACCGACGATAGATATACACAAACGACTTCTATCTCTGTTTGACAGAAATCTTTCCAACACAGACCACGACGACGAAATAACAGAATTTCTAGACAAGCTTCTACAATAATCCATTTTACAATAATCCACGTTCTCTCTGCTTACAGTATTTCTTTACAGACATCACACCATCCACTTCACAGCTGCCCTTGAAGTCCTTCTGCTACCCAGCGAAGGCGGACCCGGGAGCTGAGGGCCTCCCCGCGAGTGGCACTGGTCCACACCTGCACCATTAGGCAGGCAGCCAGCCGAGTGTGCACTCAAGACGACCCAGCACGAACACCGGACCCAGGATTGGAAATCATCGACGACGCCCTCAGGCCGCACACGGAAGTACCGACACGGCTCCGATTAAGGAGACCACGCAGAATCACAACTCACTACCACTCCCACCATCCCATTACGCAACTGCATGCTAACTTCACGTAATTACTAAAAATGCACGTACAAAGCACCACTAACAAAATCACCACACATCACTAGCAAGCCACCAAATCTTCCCTCACTTACACCATCAAACCCTCAGGCTGTACTCAGGACTTGTTCATGGCTGCAGCCTGGGAATTCATCCTTTGACGCGCTCGCACGCGAAGCGTGCCAGCAACACACATCACGTAACTAACCGGGGTGCTTATGCGGGACCCGACTAACACACGCACTAACTCATAACCAACTCCCTGTATGTTAGACATTAACTGCACGAGGGAGGCGATGTAGTTTGCACGGTAACGCATGTCGGACGATCGCCACCGGGACGGGCGGGTGTGGGGCCCGTTCTTTTCCCCAATAGGGGGTTTCATTAAAAAAAAATTAATAATAGTACTCCCTATATTATGTTTAAACGTCTTGTTATTATTTTTGCATATAATTTATAGCAAATACGCAATAAACTTATGGATTTATACTTGTTACAACTTGTTCTATCACCTTTCTTAAAGATGGGGTCTACTATTGCGATATTCCATTCTTCCGACAAATATCCATAATTCCAACACACACTTATTAAATTGGGAAGGCGGTGCATTACAGCTGGTGTTTGCAGTTTTTAGTAGTTCAACATTTATCTTATCTATCCCAGGCAATTTCTTATTCTTAAAACCCTATAGAGCTTCTAAAATTTCTTGCAGCGCAATGGCATCCATGTTAACTTCTTCCGTTTTTATACTACTAGTTCTCTCTGCTTCTTCATTTTGTTTCCTTAATTCTGTGCAAAACTCTAGCCATTGGGTTTAATTGTAATTTATCTTTCTCCTGTGCATTGAGTGGTTTTAGAACTTCATACGCATATTACTGAATTCCACGTAAATCATGTTCCAAGTCATATATATATATATATATATATATATATATATATATGTTCCTCAGGTTATACGATACAGCTTCTGTACTTCTCGCTTCACGAGTGCACACCATTTTATATTCAATTTTATTTTCAATAGTCTTATCTTGTAAATACCTTAAGTATGTTTCTTCTTATTTGCAACAATTTTCTGCCATCTCTAGATTCCATAATCTCAGTCCTCTTTTCTTGTATCTTTTATTTCTGTTTCCCTAGCTTCATCAGCTCCTTGAAGTATATTTCCTTTATTATTTTCCATTCTAAATTAATGTTATTACTGATAGACATCTCTTGCATTAAAGCATTTAATCTATTATGGTAAATGTTTAAGAAGTTAGGTCTTTTATGTTTATTTCTTAACATTATTTATTGTTTTCATTTTCCTCCAGATGTGTGGGGTTATTAATTTTACAACTACAAAATAATGATCCTTCTTGAAATTTATGCTCTGTGAACCTTTCTATATTCAATCATTGGGAATATATTTTTATTAGCAATTGTGTAATAGATTATACTCTTGCTGTTCCACTTTATGTTATTTGTGAATTTCCTTTATGTTCGGAAAATTTATTCATTACTCTTAATGCATTATATGCACAGAAGTCTCTCATTTGTTTCCCATTATTATTAATTATTACTTGTTCATCTTGGTCACCTACTATTCCTGGGATTTTATGGTTGCTTACTCTTGCATTTAAATCCTGTGCCAAAATTAAGTTATCATAAGGGTTGACAGCATAAATTCGCTATTGCGGAGTACCTAGTAGCTTACTTCGGTCGCCTGTCTTGAGAAAAATGGAAAAAATCTGATGTGTTACACTCACATGACTTTCTCTACTCTTGTAAAAACTATTTTTACAAACGCTTATTCGAGATATCGAGATGTTAATCTTATTGCTAATTTTCTTGTAGGTGCAAGCGGAATTGGTAGGCTTTAAGCGATAGTCAAATATTTTAAGAGCTGGTTGCTATGTGGAGTATCCCATTCTCTTTGCAAATCCAGGACAAAAAAATGAATAAAGAATTTGAGAAAAAGTATAAGTATTGGAAAATTTGAGGGAATAACAAGCAATATCTCGAAAATGGTTCACACAAGAAAAAAAATCTGATGTGTTACACTCACATGACTTTCTCTACTCTTGTGCAATCTATTTTCACAAACGCCTATTCTCCATATGCTTCATGTTAATCGAGATATCGAGATGTCAAACTTATTGGTAATTTTCTTGTAGATGCAAGGGGAATATGGTAGGTTTTAAGCGATAGTCAAATATTTTAACGCTGGTTGCTATGTGGCGCATTCCATTCTCTTTGATGTCCAGGACATAAAAAAATGAATAACGCATTTGAGAAAAAGTATAAGTATTGGAAAATTTAAGGAAATAACAAGCAATATCTCGAAAACGGTTCACTCAACAAAAGAAATGTATATGACATAAGTTGTGTATTTTAACGCGATCTACATTTTTTGTGCAGTAAAATTTTGTCTATCTCTTATGGTTTACCAGTTATGCAAAAGTCGTTCACAATGAAGAATACTTTTGGAGACATTCCCAGAAAATTCGAGATATACATTTCATTTCTCGTGACATTATCTTAAACATATGATATTTTCATCAAAATCGTTAGAGCCATTTTTGAGAAAATTAAAATTTTCGAAAAATCTTCCATGTAAAGGGTAGTCTGGGGTGGGGGGATTTTCTTGAAAACCTTCGTGTCGCATCTATGGGAGATACTGAACCTAAATACCAAGTTTGGTGCTTATCCGACTGTTCGTTTTTGAGTTATGCTGTTCACAGACCCACAGACACACACACGGACATGTTTCCAAAAATGCTTTTTTTGGATTCAGGAGGTCTCAAAACATGTATTTCCGGCGAAATCTCGGTATCGAATTTTTGGGTGGAATGCAATACTTTCCCTACTTACTATACGTAGTAGAGAAAGTAAAAATGTATATGATATAAATTGTGTATTTTAACGCAATCTACATTTTTGTGTAGTAACATTTTGTCTATCTCTTATGGTTTACCAGTTATGCAAAAGTCGTTCGCAATGAAGAATACTTTTGGAGACATTCCCAGAAAATTCAAGATATACATTTTATTTGTCATGCAAATATCTTAAACATATGATATTTTAATCAAAATCATTAGAGCTGTTTTTGAGAAAATTGAAATTTTCGAAAAATGTTTCATGTAAAGGGTAATCTGGGGTGGGGGGATTTTCTTGAAAACCTTCGTGTCGCATCTCTGGAAGATACTGAACCTAAATATCAAGTTTGGTGTTTATCCAACTGTTCGTTTCTGAGTTATGCTGAACGACAGACACACACAGTCAGACACACAGACACACAGACAGACAGACGGACAGACACACAGACACACACACGGACATGTTTCCTAAAATGCTTTTTTTTGGATTCAAGGAGTCTCAAAACATGTATTTCCGGTGTAATCTCGGTATCGAATTTTTGGGTGGAATGCAATACTTCCTCTACTTACTATACGTAGTAGAGAAAGTAATAAGCGTTAACTTATAATATTAAACCTCGTAGATATCTAAATATTCTGGGTAACTGCATACCCAGAGTTGAAAGCTTGTAAAATTGGAAAACAATTTATCCATAGGCTACAAATTTCACTAGAATACATACACAATTATGGAAACTTAAATGGAGTATATCCTAAAACGTTATTTTTAGAATAACTTTCCAAACAGTAACAAATTTTGCGAGCGCTATCACATTATTTCCGCCGCTAAACGATTGCATGCGTACGTCGCAGCCTTTACTGAAATCGGTCATTTCGTGAAGAGCCTAAGCAAATTATGGCGTATGCTGAAAACATACAAAAGTACACGTTCTGCCGCGGTTCTTCATGAAATGACGGAGTTTATTATACATATAACTTTAACTTAACCTCCAACCTCAACTAAACTAACCTAACCTTTCCCTATTTGCCGGATTTTAGAGGCTCCATGGGATGATGTATAGATTGAAGCTACCTACTCTATATTCTTGATTTTCATGGTCTGCCTAGGATCTTGCGAAATGGCGGGTGTCAGAAAAAGCCTATGACACGCATATTTGGTTCTTTATTTTATTCTGCACATGTAGAAATTTTACTGAAAACCATTACCAAAAACTTCAATACAACTACCGAGCATTAATATAACACTCACACCCTAGTGATTGCTAGAAACGTTTGTACCTCAGATTAAATATAAATAAAAAGGCCTTTACAAATATTATGTCGAATTGTGTATATCGTTTTACTTGAACGTTTAAATAGTGAAGCATTTCCGTACCGCTTGCCTTGACCGATGCAACACCGTGGTCCTTACTGCTTTCTTCACGAAACTCGGTAATCCCGTCGGTAACTGCAAATTTCAATAACTCTTTGAATTCGTAGCGCAGTATCGCTTTGTAATGCACAATGATTTCAAGCCGCTTTTAATTTTTTATGTTGGAGTGAATTAGATAAGTACTAATAAACCAAAGTTATCCTTAATTGCCGCTTTTGTTTACACACTGCTTTTTCCATTCGGTGCCACATCCTGGTATTTTTACCACGCTTTATTCTTACTTTTTTTTTGAATGAGTAAAGCTGACTGTAGAGAACCTTTTGGGAAGTGCGTGTATTGATATGCCCCGTCTTAACATATCCGGGGTTTCTGCCCCTTCTCTTGCCGCCTTACTCAACCCCCTGCTTTTATCTCACCCCTAACCAGCCCCTCCACTTTCTCTACCCCCTTCAGCTTTCTTTTGCATTTCTTCCATTCCACCCTCTTGTAAGACCATTAATAGAAAATCTCTCTCGTTGCACCACCTTCCCACACGCACACACATACACACATTCGCGTGTGCGGAGAACCGTTTCCAAAGATTTGAATAGGAAAGTTTGTTGGTCTTCATCTCCACTGGTCCACAGGAAGGGAATGGGTAAAGTAGAGAGGAAGGAAGAGAGAGTGAGAGGGAAAGATAGAGCTGTACCAATGCAGACCGCCTGCATGTGTGTGTGTGTGCGCGCGCGCGCTGGAAGAAGAAGGAAATCGAATTTGAAATTACTTTAATTCACAAGGGATCAGGTATATGGAGAGGAATATTGTGTGTGAGTGTGTGTGTGTGTGTGTGCATGCATGTGTGTTTGTGCAACACTGTAGCGGTTACACACACACACACACACACACACACACACACACACACACACTATGTAACCTAGATGGGCTTGAATACTCCAATGGCTCGTTTGGGACCGTTAGAACTCCGTGTTACTCTCCCAGCCAGAGATTGCAGTAAAGATCTTAGAAACACGCTTTTTGTACACCTTAGTGTTATTAGATTCATATTTGTTTAGGGTTTATAATTCGTGGCAGTTGCGATTTCCCTTTCCTACTGCTTTACCTAATTGTTTTCTTTCTTCTAATGTTTTTGCAACAGTTCTTGTATATTTTTGCAAACAGGAATAATGTTGACCACTGGTAACACTGAGGAAGTACCGGGTAGTCAAAAGACTTTTGCAGTGAATAAGTAATGAAACATTCAAACAAGTAATAATAATAGTTACTAATAGTAATACAATAAATACTAATCGTATTCGCTATCACTATTGAGAGAAATTTAAAATTTACAAGCAACGATTCACTAATAGAATAATGTATATTGTATAAAGTTCGTCTTACTGGAAGTACTAATACAATCCCATATGTACATTCTAAAAGCTACTAACGCGGCCAGTATCACCCTTTGAGTTTCGAAATTCATTATAGACGAGTACTTTAAGTCCTGGACTTCTTAGTTTTGACCACTATTAGGCCAATTAATTGAATTAATAAAGCTATATTGAGACAGTATTTTATATCACAACACTGTAAATGCCAGAGTGATTGTAGTGTAAATTAGCATTATTGTATGACAATGATTTGAGATGTTTGTTAATTATAAGCATTGTTAGGAAATAAGTTTACACGGCCTCACTGAAACTGATAATAGGAGCGGCTAACAATGTAGCGAGGGGGTGAGTTGTTTATTAATTAGAAGAGACAAGCAAATGACGTCAGAGTAGCGCGCTTTTCTTTAGAAATGGAGGGAATATCTTTCTTAGAGCAATCTTCCAATTTTGATTGGATATAAAAATAGACGCTAATGTTGGCGCGCTTTATTAACCAATAGCAGCTCTGTTATAATGTTTAGGCATATCGGGGTTAGGAAGTATAAATATATGAAGCCAGAGACATGTATCGCACAGTTTAAGAGAATCATCCACAGGTTACACGTCGCACAGTTCAACAGGATCATTCACGAGTTACAGGTCGCGCCACGGATTTTGGCATGTGAAAATTTTAATGGAGAGCTACGATGCGAGTCATTTACCGTATAGATGTATGACACATACGGGGCTGCAGCTCGAAGAATGGTGGAAGTTGAGACGGGAGTTGTATACGGTGGAAGGAACTGGACCACAACTGGACAGAGGAACCACGTGCTACTTGCAAGGGAGGTATTGAAACATCAGAGGGCTGGCTGACGGGGCTAGCCCTGTAGGTCATATGCCAATATCCCTGGCGAGACCTATACACGTCGCATAGTTCAACAGAATCATTCACGGGTTACACGTCGCGCAATTCTACAGAATCTCTTGCGTCGTAAAGCTAGTTATAAAATGTGAAATACTTGAATTACTAATGCGCGGCAAATAAGTGATTATAGTTACATTCGAAAATATAACAGTTTCAATCGGGAGCGTATCAAGAGTAATTATGTGAAATGAATTAATTGTGACGGCAATAAAAGTGTAAAAACAAATTTTTTTATCAGTGTTATCTTTTAGTAACAACTCCTTTCCGTTTACACACCCTGTTCAAGAGATTTGCTCGACTGAGTAATAATAGCCAGCCGGAGGACAAAGAACCCAGAATTCAAAATAGTAAAACAATAACAGGCGCTCAGAAAATAAGATAACAACGAAAGTTACCGCGACAATATAAGGATAAACTATCACATGTCTTCATTCCAGTATTTTTGTGAGGCACCTCTTAACAGTTTTCAGGTAAGTTGCCAACCCCAAATGATTCATTACAAGAATATTGTTCGTTATTCTTTGCTTACTTGAAGTTGCTCAAATAATTTTGATTAAAATGTGTTTAATCTTAATTATGACATAACAACCATAACTAAAATGTACATCTAGAATCTTCCACATATACAGTTTAGTTAGCAGGCGAAGTTCTCTCTATTCACATTGAATGTTGTTTAACTGTAATCAAAATACAGAAATATCTTACTCCAGCAAGAATGTAACCTTATTAAAATAAGCAGTTTATTTATAGCATGCAGTACTTTTCATAGCATTAAGCCTCCAGGCTGAAATAGAACTATTTATTGTTTTATCCTGTCATTAGGTAGGTATACGTAATGTACAATGAACATAGTCAAATAAAAATACATTTCTCTAAAGCAGTTTTCCTTATGCATTAAAAGACCTATGTCATAAAAACGTATGCCATATAGCTCAAGAGCCAAGGGACAAATATTTCAGGCACGTTCTTTATAACACATATTTCAATAATTTCATAAGTGTTCAAGTATTTCAATAATTTGAAAAGATGTTTATTAAGTAAATCAAGTTTGTGTTCTATGAATATAGGTAAGTTATCTGAAAATGTTCTATTTTTACCTTTTTTAACTTAAGCAAAAATTAGACTTGGGATATTAAGAGCGCGGTGTTGTTGCCACAACGTGCATGTAATCAGTCCATATTACCTAGTTAAAAAAATCTGATGTGTTACACTCACATGACTTTCTCTACTCTTGTACAAACTATTTTTACAAACGCTTATTCTCCATCTACTTCTTGTTAATCGAGATAAACATTTGCAGACTCTATCTTATTGCTAATTTTCTTGTAGATGTAAGGGGAATATATATTTACAAGGGCAATATAGAAATACAGTAGCCTTTAAGCATATACATATCTCTTAATAGCTGGTTGCTAGGTGCAGCACCATTCCCTTTCCCACAGATTAATATACCCTTTGCATATCTAAGACAAAAATGAATAAAGAATTCCCATTTGAGAAAATAAGTATTGAAAAATTTAAGGGAATAACAATATCTCGAAAATGGTTCACTCAACAAAAAAATGTATATGACATAAATTGTGTATTTTAACGCGATCTACATTTTTTGTGTAGTAAGATTTTGTCTACCTCTTATGGTTTACCAGTTATGCAAAAGTCGTTCACAATGAAGAATACTTTTGGAGACATTCCCAGGAAATTCAAGATATACACTTTATTTGTCATGAAAATATCTTAAACATATGATATTTTAATCAAAATCGTTAGAGCCATTTTTGAGAAAATTAAAATTTTAGAAAAATCTTCCATGTAAAGGGTAATCTCGGGTGGGGGGATTTTCTTGAAAACCTTCGTGTCATATCCTTGAAAGATACTGAACCTAAATACCAAGTTTGGTGTTCATCCGACTGTTCGTTTCTGAGTTATGCTGTTCACAGACAGACACACACACAGACAGACACACAGACACACACACGGACATGTTTCCAAAAATGCTTTTTTTGGATTCAGGGGGTCTCAAAACATGTATTTCCAGTGAAATCTCGGTATCGAATTTTTGGGCGGAATACAATACTTCCCCTACTTACTATACGTAGTAGAGAAAGTAATATTTATAATAAAAAATGTACCGTGGTCAACGTAAGCTGAATAAAAGATTAGATTAAAATGAGTTGTGTAGTTTATAACTATAAAGAAAGTTGTGGATTAATAAGGGGTATAGAATATTGTGTAGGACTCCAGTGCATAATTTACCTTCAAACCTCAACAACGTTTTATATACTTCCTGTTTTATTTGTTTCTTTATATGTCGTATTTAATTTTACATGTTCAAGGATCTGTTGCGTTTATGAAATAATATAAAATTCAATGTTTTATTACTTCAAAAGAGCAACGAAACAATAACTGGGTCTTTTCAGTATCGTGGGCTGCAGATCTGTGACAGCAGACTCCGTAAATGAAAGGAAGAGCACGATGAAACGGATGGAAGACGCCCGAAAGGATATAAAAATTGCTCGTTTACCCCAATTGTCGTGTCTACCCTTTTATAATCATGTCGTTAAATTGGAATAATTAAAGGCGACGGCTTTCCGCTACGCCCAAGCTCTCCCTTCGGCAATGAATCCAGCGACTTCCGGCGGAAGAAGTTAATGGATTATTTTCAGCCCTTAAAGCCACCTCTCAAAAATAAATTAATTTCCCCTTGAAATTATAAAACCGTTGTTTGTACACAAATTTTGAAGTTGCGGTTACGTTTCCACAGAAACGTGTTTATTCATCATACCGTCAATGGAGTTCTTCGGAAGTCATTCTGAAGTGCATACAGACTCTTTCACAATATAGTTTCAGTGTGGCGACTAAATTTGGTGTATGTTTCTTTCCCCCATATTCGGCAATCGACTATCATTCCTATTTGTATTTTATGTGCTGCTAGGTGTAGTACACACGATGTATATTGCAGCTATTTTCGTCAAGTCTGACATACAATGCAGGGAGAAGATAAAATGACAACTTAATTTGCAGAAGAAGCAAAAAGCTGGAATTAATAAATGGATAAGATTTCCGTTTTATTTGGCAAAAAATAAATGCTTACAGATGAAAAAACATTCAGCACTTTGATATACCATATGCAGTGATGATTTATTCTAAGTGCGTTCGCAATTTTACTTTTTGAGTTTCTGTCAGTGTTGAAATATAGCATTTTACTTTTCTATCAAAGTCAGGCGCACAGGAGTAAGTTATTAATAGAAGATATAAACATTTAGTTAAGTTGTTTGAAGTTTCTTTTACTATAACAATAGCGTAATTTATATTTTGCCTACGTCAATCCTTTCTTGGAGGCTGCTTCCTTGTTGCAAAGTTTCTATAGATCACCTGGTTCTGTTGAGGAAATAGATAAAGCAAACAAGTTCTCACACAAACAAGACTGATCTTTCAGCATAGAATATTACTACACTAGCAATCATGCATTCGGTCTGGTGGTTAGCATACTATCTTTTTCAATCTAAGGGTCCCTGGTTCGATTCCCTGCGGAAGGGTGTTAATTTTTGTTTAGCCAAGATTATTTGTTATCCTTCTTAGAGTCTGGAAGTGTGAAAAAGATTCTAAACGTGTGTGCGCACGTGAATTTAAAGACAACCCAAAGATTAACACAAATAGCAAAACCTTGAGCATCATTGCCATAGGCAAAAGTTCGAAAGACAAAGCCACCGATACAACTAGGTGTTAAAGGCGGCATAGAAATGAAAGGTAAGGTGCATACACCGAAAGTCAACGGTGAACCAGCTGTAGTCTTTAAATCAAAGAATTTTACTGCATGGTACTTATACACCCAAAGCGATGATAGCATGGTTTGGCATTTAGACCGACACTATCTGTTAGTTATTATTTGAACCTCTTGTTCCTTAGCTTGGCACTTAAAATAAGGGCTGGATTATAGGCCATAGAACGTGTTTGCAGGCTTTCATTTCTCAACTATGTGCTTTCTACTCATCCGTTTGTAGGTCCATTTTCGCTCAGCATTGATCTTATTTCTAACTGAATAGAAGATTGAAAGAAAGTAACAAATCCGAAGTCTGGTCTGTGAGGAATACAGAGAAACCCGGCTTGTTTACGGGTGCATCACAATGCCTATGGGCTCGTCCTCCGTTATTTATGAGTACCATGCTAGCGTCTGGTTTCTGAGGTCGCAGGTTCAAACTCGGCAGAGGTCGATGGATTTTTTCGGGCGTAAAAATCAGTAGGGAAGTAAAGTCGGTGGTCCCGTGTCGTAGATCTGCGACACGTAAAAGAATCTCAAGTCTGACAAAGTGACCTCTGAGCAACGTTTTCGGTCTTTCAAGCCTAATATACAATGGGACGCTAAGAACCATAGTAGTTAAAGGGCGTCTGTAAATGAAAACTCAATTTAAAAATGTCTATGGGAAGGGACTGCTTCCGTCAAATGAAACAACTCGACAACCACTGCTGGTATGGAAACATTTTACATCGTTAAAAAAATTGTCGACATATTTCAAATTCGGTTGAAATCGGTAGAAACTTAATTTATTTGAATATATATAAGCTAGTGAAATTTGAACTTTTTTGTATACAATTCAGAAGAACATTTATCTGCCATTTCAAAGTTAGTTGAAATCGATACAAATCTAAGTGTGGTTACCGTACAGTGCCTCTTAAAAATGTATTACTTTGCGACAAACAGTGCACATACGTAGTTGAATTTTAAATACATGAGTCTGAGGATCATTTGTAGAATTATTAAAATTTAATTGAAATTCGTACAAAATTAAAGATATGAAAATTTAGACTTTTAGGCGAACCTCTGCACATACGGAGTTGAAATTTGATAAGTGTTTGAACATAATCTGTGATGCATGTGAAATTTATTGAAGGTGTTGAAGTAAGGTTATACTATGTTATGAGCCAGCTTTAATAGTTTTTGTTTATTTGCCTAGATACTCATAATGGCAAATTTAACAAATTCTGTCTCATTACTTCGACCATAAAGGGAAAACTCCAGAAATGTAATGCTATTTGCTTGGCACTGTTATTACCTGGCTTTCGAAATATTTTGTCAGAGTTTCCTTTGTTTCCCTTTCCTTTCTTTTTCTGAATATTTCGAATCTCATTCCGGCATTTTTCAATGCTCAGACGTTTCCAGTTACGGTATTCTCTTCAGTAAAATGAGAATAGTTTGTGTATGTATTTCCTTTTCTAAGTAATAGTAATCTTGAAGCAAAAATGAGGCATAACCTCAATAAAACTGTTGTACACAAGCAGTTTAAATAGTACTTTTGGAATAAGTACATCCTTATGCTTTATCAGTGTTCAGTTATATAGTAGTTTGATTCACTTATCGGTGGATTTTTCTTCCATGTTTTGTTTAGCCTTTCTCGATTTATTAATTTTTGTCACTTTAATATGCCTGAGGATGTGCGCTGCATTTCCAGTATAAATTCCGGAAAAAAAGCTAGATTTTGGATCTTGTTTGCATTTATTGCCTCTCCTAAACTGCCAATTCTGATATTTTGCTTTATGACAATCGTAAACATACATTGTATCTCTAGATATTTTCATGACTAGCATATGTTTACATGTTGGTGTTTTCCGCATCTATCAGGTAGTGAAATAATTTATAACACAGAGTTAAGCCTTTAAATTTCTTTAAAAGAATTCATTTTTATATTTCTTCTGAACTAGACGCAAAAAGTATTGTAACATAATTTACTACGGACCGGCGGTCCAGCGCCTCCCTGCTATTTACCTGCCCCGGGTTAGGCTAATGGCCGGTTCCACTCTAGAACAATGGACACTTGGAGCAATATATCTTATTATCAGGTCGAAACTTATTTCAATTGATTGGTTTCTTACTTATTTTAAGGAAGATTGGTGGTTCAATACTTTTTGAGAAAATCAAATGTTATAATTAACTCATTACTTGATTATTTTTATTATCAAATGGGAGTTTGATTTTTATTTTTAGGTTTGCCTTTGTGTGCCACTTCCACGCTCCAGAGGATTCCTTTTGGCTGTTTCTGGTAGGTTCTCGTTCTCGAAGGTTTCGCTTTTTAAATGACGCCCATATAAGGGACTGCTGGCCGCAAGAAGATTCAGTGTTAATTGAGCCGTGTGTGTAGCTCTGATAGAAGTGACAGTGCAAGTGGACAGTGCAGTTTAATTGTGAGTCGTGTAATTCAGCAGTTCAGTTATGATTTGATTCGACCGATCAGTTGTGTTGTATCCGAGTGTATGCCAAAGTGACTCAAGTGTAAGGCTTGTATTACGTTGAGTGCCGTGTGGTAAATAAAGTGTGTCTTCGCAATAGCTGGTGTTCTCATTTGTTACAGTACAAAGAGGCGTAAATTAGAATTCAGCTGATAACAAATATGTCAGTAGGTTTTTGGGACGTACGTTTGTAGGAATGTTAAATGAGAGGACTTACGAGGGCTGTCCCAGAAGTATCCGACCTGATGTATACATAGTGGTTGTTGTTTCAAACAAATGACTGTGGTAGAAATTACCAATGTTATAAAGCTTAAGTTTGAAGTTTGATGGTGCTATATTGTTTAGTAATTGATTGGCAGCTATTAATATTGAACTCTCTCAGCGAATTTGTAAACATGGATAAAACTGGCCATCGTTATGTGATATAATACTTTCATTTGAAAGGTCTTAGTCCAACTAATATTAAAGCTAAGCTAGATTCTACTCTGGGGTAGTCTGCTTCTTCGTTTACCACACTAAAATATTGGATGGCAGAGTTTAAGCAAAGCCGTAGGAGCATTGCAGTGGTCGACCAAATGAGGTGACCATCCTAGAAATTGTGAAGAAAATCCACAAAATAGTATTGGATGACCGTCGACTTAAAGTGCGCGAGCTAGCAGACATGTAGGCATTTCAAAAAGTGCTGTACATCGCAAACTAACTGAAAATTTAGACATGAGAAAGCTGTGCAAGTTGGGTGCCGCGTTTACTCACAATTGTACAAAAGCAACGTCGTGAGGATGTTCCAGTCGAGTGCTTGGCGATGTTTCGCTGCAATAAAGCCGAGTTTTTGCGTCGATTCATAACCATGAATGAAACATGAGTCCATCGCTTCACACCTGAGACGAAGGAACAGTCAAAACAGTCGAGTGAAAGGGAAGAATCGGCTCCAAAGAAGGCGAAGACAGTTCTATCTGCAGGCAAGGTCATGGCGTCAGTTTTTTGGATGCGCGTGGGATAATTTTCATTGATTTTCTTCAAAAAGGAAAAGCAACCAATGACGAGTATTATATAAACTTATTGTAGCGTTTAAATAATTAAATTAAGCCTATGCACCATTCACACATCCATTATTGCCATGGCCAAATTCAATAACTTCGAATTGCTTCCTGATGCACCCTATTCCCCAGATTTTGCACCCTCTCATTATTTTCTGTTTCCAAAGTTGAAGAAATGGCTTGGTGGTAAAAGATTTGCCAACAATGAAGAGGTGGAGTCTGCAGTTGATGGCTATTTTGCAGAACTCGACGGTTCCCACTATAAACAGAGTATCGAGGCTATTGAACATTGCTGGGAAAAGTGTATCGAGCTGAAAGGACTCTATGTAGAGAAGTAAACATGCTTTTTCCCAAAACTTTTGTGTTTTCTTTGTTAGGTTGGGTACTTCTGGGACAGCCCTCGTAGATTAACTAGCCTAAATGTTGCAATATTAATGAATTTAATTTGAAATTTTTAAACTCAATAAAGCATTAATCAATTTATCATCTTATTAATCATCCGTAATATTAAATATGTTAAAATATATTTCAAGAGCTTCAATAATGCTCTTAAAACCGACATATAGTAATTTAAATGTTTATTTGTTTCCAAAATATATACATAAACGAAATACGACTGCAGCAAACAAAACGTATGATTCTGCAGAATTTAGTGCACGATATTCGTAAATTTTACAAAATAATGCATGCTGTTCTAGTTTCGCAAGTTTTGAAGTAGAAACCAAAATTAATTCTTCTTGGAGATAGTTATTATCTGCAATTTTTTATCTCGCATCAGACGTTTGAGCCATAACAGTACAAGTGTCACTCAAAGCATATAAGCAAAGAATAAAGTAGCTATTGAGTTTCACTTGCTAATTTTATTAGTATTTGGAAAATATGTTGTTGTAGATAAATTGTTAGTGTATTCATAGCCTAACATCCGGAAGATTTGAGCAGAAAACTAAGGAACAAACGTTATAATGGGTCTCTGAAGCTTAAGTAAATTCATTGGTGAGGAGGATGCAACACTATGACTGCCTTAAACTTTCATAAAATTATGCTTTTAAATATAGTTAAGAACGAATTAATACCGTTGCCAACATGGTTATAGAATTTGTTAACACATTTACAACATTAGTAGTTCCGTTTATAGTTCTTAGCTTGTCTATGTAGTAATAACGTTTAATAAATGTAATAAACTGATAGTTATCATTTTTTTAAAAAAATCCGTTGTGTAAACGGAAAACAAAATTTAGCTCAATTATTATTAGTTTCAAATGGGAAGAGTTCTGCTCTGCAGCGAATGAGGTGCATTTGCGTGCTCAGCGTTGTCGCCTCGTTACCCCCACTCTTTTCATATTTCCCTCTCATTCACACATCGGCCTGGCGCTAGAATGCTCGACGTAAAGCAACCCAAACTGAATTAACAAACACCTTGGTTTTTCAACATAATTCTTTATCACCATCAAGTCAGTAGTTCTGTATAATTACAAATATATATAAATAATGTATACAATAAAGCATACATACAAATAATGTGACGATTACAGTGCTTACGCGGTTATGATATAACATATGGGTATGTTTATTCGTTTGTATTATGAAAACTATTTGAGCTAAAAATATGTGGTTTTTACGGTTGCGTTACGAAAATTACTCCCTACATTCTAGTGGGTTACTTTTTGCAAAATTTGAATTCTGTCTTACGCAAATTATATTTATTAGAAACAGATTCGCTTAGCGCGCGTCACGCTTAGTTTACGGCGAATGCAATATGACAACACAGCGGAACTCCGATTGGTTGCCGCTCTGGCCGCGCTCAAGGACAAACATCATCCCATTTGAAAATCACATTAGATGATATGACAAATGTGGCATTAAACATTTTTTGTCCTTAACATAAAATAAATCTCTTTTTCAACAAAAGCACTACACAATGAGAACACTTATCCCATCTACGTATTAGTAGAGTAATATTTCTCCAATAAAGTAGGTTTCTAACCAGGAAGAATTCCTCAACGTAATAACTGCGTCCGTATCCATAAATCTTATCCTCAAACAACTTTCAATTACTTTGGAAACAAAATAATGCATAATTTGAAACTTGGGCAGTGATTTTGATGGAAGTGCCATCCATTGGAATATAACACTATGAACTGCACTTATGGAGCTTTGATCTGGCAAAAAGAATTCCATATTACAGCTGTTTTTCTTATTTTCTCTTTACTATCATGAAGCTCGATAATTAATGATTTATTGGCACAAGATTACGTTGTCATATCCGAGGCGATCATTCATTAAAATTTCGGAGTTTGAAAGGTAGTTGAGATGTTGTTAAGACTAATAACTGAAGTGGTTTTTCCATGAGTCATTATCTATAAAAATAAAGTTCAGAGAACGTTTTGGATTGTCGTTAAATAGGGAAAAATTTTCCCTGAAAAGATCTCTCATTTTCACTTTTGCTTTCTCGTCAACATTATGGTATCCAATTTGCTGACGATTATATAGTGAAAGATAGTAATTAATTATGATTCAAATTGCACAAATTTATAGGTCCATCTTCTCTGTTAAACTTCTAAAATTTATCCGATGATCTTGGTTAAGTCAATGCTCTCTTGTGTGTCGTCAGTTTGTGGAGGAACTGTCCTTTAGAATGCTCATAAGCTGTTCTATCCTATCTAAGCTCCCAGCATATAAACGTTTTATCCTTGGTGTGGAGAAACATTATCCACAAGTGTGCTAACTACACTGCCGTCTGTGAAAATTGCAGCATCAAGAAGGAAACGCATGAACTTAATAGCACAGGTTAGGTACATGACAAGTAACAAATGATAAACATTTCAAATCTATACATGACCTTTGAGCCCTAATATTCAGTATTTGGTGTGGTCTCCATGCGCTGCAATTAGAGCTGCTATACGCCGTGGCATTGAATCAAAAAAGTTCTAAATAAGTTCCTGAGGGATTTCAAGGCCACAAATCCGTGGCACTGGTTATTGGAGGACCATGACGCACCAGGTGCCGACCAACCATATTCCAGACATGTTCGACGGGCGACATGTCAGGCGAACGTGCAGGCCAGGGAAGCAATGATACCCGTCGCTCTTCGAAGAAGGCTTGTACATTCCTCGCACTATGTGGCCGGACATTGTCCTGTTGAAATGTGGCCTGTGGAGATGCCTGAAGCAGGGGGAGTACCTCAGGCCCTACAACCACCGTAAGGTACCGGTTGCTGTTCAAAGTGCCCTCAATTCGTCGGAGGCGAGATCGCTTGTTGTAATCAATAGTGCCCCAAACAATCACACCTGGTGTTTGTCTGCTATTCCGCTCAACAATGCAGCCCTCCAGGTTGCGCTCACCACGGTACCGCCGGACACGTATGCGGCCATCACTGTAGGACACGTTGAAGCGGGGCTCGTCGAAAAGACTACATTTTGCCACTCAGCACACCAGTGACGTGTTCACGTTCGCATTGCAGTCGGAGGAGCTTGTGATTTCTGGACAATGGAAGCCGACTTAATGGCATGCATGCAACCAGTCCAACTTGCAGCAGACGGCAACGAACCGTTGATGCTGACAAGTTCACACCTGTTGCAGTGCTCCTACGTCGAGCCAACACTGTGGAGGAAGCTGTACAGTCGTTATGGCCATGCTGACGGTCATCCCCTGCTGTGGTCATGTGGTCCAGTACCCGCTCTTCGCTGCGTATGACCATATATCCACTGCTTCCCCACACACGCATCACTGTCGTAGCAGCATGCCTTGTACGAGCCGAAATGTCACGGTATGAAAAACCCGCTTCCGGAGGCCGAGCATTATGCCCCGTTCAAACTCACTCACATGCCGATATGGCTCCTTTTGACGTCAACGAGACATACTGTCACTCACTTTATTGTTTCCACCTTTGTTGACAGCTCTGCACTGACTATACTGGGCGCAACACTGACCTTGTCGGGCCGACACGAGAGGGCTCTGCTCGGCCTACGTGTACCCCATCTCTCTGCAAACGTAATCACTTATTGCTTGCACACTCTTCTACACTTTCACCAGTTTTGCAGTTATTCTGGAAATTCATTCTTGGTGTTGTAATTTTACAAACGGCAGTGTATTTTCGTGAATTAACTTGGTGTTAGCTTTTCTTGTATAAGTTCTAATTACGATACCAAGCTTAGTTTGTTTCCGTTTACTGACATTTTCTCACAACTGTTGCCTTCAGTTAATATAATTTATAAACTACAAGCTGGCTATTTAAGCCTACAATGACTAATTAATTTCGTTTACCTTCGTACTGGAATTAATTTTTCTTCCACACAAGCCTAATGTTGGACAAGGTTGGAAAGGTAGAATCATAGACTAAAACATTTAATGCCATCGCCGGAATTTGAATCATGGCTCTCCCGGTTTCCGCCCTGTTGTTCTAACCACTGAGGTACCCTGGCAACATGCCAACATGACATTAAATGCTTCAAATAATTCGCATTTTTCCCGGTAAACCACAAGAGATCTCAAATTATATTGAGATGACATACCCCAATGGCGACTTACAATGCTGTAAGTACTTAAATTCCCGGCCATTATAATTTCTACCGCTATTAGGTCAATTAATTATTAACTCCATTAATAACTAGATCAATTAATTATGAATTTATTAATTGAGCCAATAGTGGTCAAAGCTATGAAGCCCGGGACAGCGTTGTAAGTCGCTATTGGGATATGTCATCTCAATATCTATAATTTGAGATCTCCTGTGATTTACTAGGGTAAATGCGTATCAGTTGGAGAATTCAATATCGTGCCGGTATGTTGGCATGTTAACTCAGTGGTTAGAGCAACCGCACAGAAACCCGGAGATCCATGGTTCAAATCCCGGCGATGGCATTGAATTTTTCAGTCGTCTGCTTCTACCTTTCTTACCTTCGTATTGTTTATGAAATCATCACAAAGTGAACCCCTTAAAACTGTAATTTCGTAGACACCGTGACTTTCATAATAATCATGAAAAATCCCGTGATATTCACAAAAAATCTGATGTGTTACACTCACATGACTTTCTCTACTCTTGTACACACTATTTTTACAAACGCTTATTCTCCATATGCTTCATGTTAATCGAGGTATCGAGATGTCAATCTTATTGGTAATTTTCTTGTAGATGCAAGGGAAATATGGTAGCTTTTAAGCGATAGTCAAATATTTTAACGCTGGTTGCTATGTGGCGCATTCCATTCTCTTTGCATGTCCAGGACATAAACAAAATGAATAACGCATTTGAGAAAAAGTATAAATATTGGAAAATTTAAGGAAATAACAAGCAATATCTCGAAAACGGTTCACTCAACAAAAGAAATGTATATGACATAAGTTATGTATTTTAACGCGATCTACATTTTTTGTGTAGTAAAATTTTGTCTATCTCTTATGGTTTACCAGTTATGCAAAAGTCGTTCACAATGAAGAATACTTTTGGAGACATTCCCAGAAATTTCGAGATATACATTTCATTTCTCATGACATTATCTTAAACATATGATATTTTCATCAAAATCGTTAGAGCCATGTTTGAGAAAATTAAAATTTTCGAAAAATCTTCCATGTAAAGGGTAGTCTGGCGTGGGGGGATTTTCTTGAAAACCTTCGTGTCGCATCTCTGGAAGATACTGAAACTAAATACCAAGTTTGGTGTTTATCCGACCGTTCGTTTTTGAGTTATGCTGTTCACAGACACACAGACACACACACAGACACACACACACAGACACACGCACGGACATGTTTCCAAAATGCTTTTTTTGGATTCAGGAGGTCTCAAAACATATTTCCGGCGAAATCTCGGTATCGAATTTTTGGGTGGAATGCAATACTTCCCCTACTTACTATACGTAGTAGAGAAAGTAAAAATGGGTACAAATATCAACAAACTGTACTCTCCTGATTTTCTTAACGTCCCTCGATAAACTTCAAAATTCTAAATGCTGATAGCCTGTAAGTATCCTTTAGCAGCGAAATAATTATTGAAATGATCGGGTAAATTTTAGATAATCACTTTAAATATAATTTTAAACTCTTCTACCTTCTTTTAGTCGCTTATTTATTTACTAACATAAAGGATGTATAATTTTAATATAATAAATAAACTCCTGCAGCAAATCTTCAACGATATAGAGGCTAAACTGATGAATATGAGGATTTGCGACCCCAATATAAGCTTTTTAGAAAGTACACATGCTCTGTGACCATCGAGAAGAATTTTTTTTCAGTAATTAATTATAAATATCGGTTGAGTAATTTAGGCTATTACACTAAAGAGAATTCTCTTGTTTATATGCCTATTTAACATAGCTCTTAATGAATTTGATTACAGCACACAAGAAATTACAGGAAAACTTTCTTCTTGACAACCAGAAATTTCCCTCCGCGTATCTGTAAACTTAGAATCAGAAATATTCAAATGTTTTGATGCCAATACATATGCAGTATTTGAACAAACTCTTAATTAAAGAAATACGTATCGCATACATATCATGCCGTTATAAACCAGAACCGCATGCCTTTGATTTTGCTGTTTCCTTAGTTGCTAAATTTTGATCATAAACTTGTGGGTATATTGCTTGGAATAATATATATATATATATGCGACTTTTGTCTTATTTTTACACGAATTCTCTGTAGAGTAACAAAAACAAATATTTCTACTCAAGAGGCTTCTTAACAAAATTTCAAGCCACCTTCGCAATTATGTGCCAATTATGACAGCAGTATTTTGAATTCAAGTATCTAGAATTAGTACAAAATTGTTTTGGCTTTATATACATTTAGAGATTTAAAATAGAAGCTATCTTACAATCTATATCCGTAGGAAGAACAGCGTCTTTTCAATGGTGAAATAATCGTCAAAGTCGATGGAATTGACTCCGAGATTACCCTGTCACATAGAGTTCTTTTTAAAAACACAAAACTTGGGCTTCTTGTGTGCAGTTCTTGATATTGTATTCAAACTGATGATACTTCCATCAAAATTACGTGCCCCAGTTCCAAATGATTTGTATTATTTTGTTTCCAAAGCAAATGGGAATTTTTTGAACACAATATTTGTGGATCCGAAGCAGTTACAACGTTTCTCTGATAAAACAGGTGGAACGGCGTTTTCATTGCATGGAGATCATTATGAAGAAGAGATTCGTTTTATATGTCAAGAACAATACTCGTAAGTATGAATGCTACATTGAGGCAGTATTTTTAAAACTTAAATGATTTTAGTCAAATTATATAATAAAAAATATAATAGCAGCCCGCCTTAAAGCAATATGTGTATGTAACAATATATAAAAAGTGTATATTACAGTCATTGTATATGTTTATATTATTGTATACATGTAATAATGCTATCTGAATGTGTTACGTAATTTAATAATGTAGGAGCTGTAAGAGTAATAGGTTAAAAGCTTCTAACAATGAGGTAACCTTGAGGCAATAATGAGTAAGAAAGTGTAATAATGCTACCAGTCATTCTTGGAGCAACAATAATGTAATTTTTGTGACCGTTTATAAAATAGTCAATCAACAACCAGAAAGAAGTTTAAGTTAAATAAAAGTATTCTATTGGATAAGGAATAGTCAATCAGAGACTTGAAATACAGAAATTTAGAAATTTAGGCGGTATAAATCGAGTCGGTTGCTTGTAGACAGTGCTCATAACAGGACGCGTTGGTTGTAGACAGTGTTCCTAACCGGACGCGAGAGGCGTCCTCGAAAAATTTAATACGTATTCAGTGTGAGACGAAAATAGTTTACGTGTTTAAAAAGTGCAAGTATTTAATAAAAGAATCTTACAGCTCTCTATAGCAGTGAAGTATTAATAAAAAGGAGTGAATTAAAAATTATAATCTGTGTAAGCCTACATTCTTCAGCCGCATCACAACCCTTCTAAGAGAAACGTGTCTCTAACAATAATACTGACGCAGCCGAGGCAAACATAAATATATAATATTTAAAGAAACAGTAAAATTACACAGTTAATATTTTTAAATTTTTGGACGAAGGCTACCGGGTACCATACGTGCGGTTGCAGCTACTTCAAGTTCGGCTCCCCAACAGCTGAACTGCAATACATCTCCTCCTAAAATAAGAACTTCTTCAAATTGGCTCCAAAGCGTGGTGCTAAAAATAACGTAAAGGAAACAGTACAACAACTTCAACATCAACCTAATTAAGCGGCCTTTAAATTTCCATTTATATTCGCATACACAGAAATTTTCTCTTCGTATAACATCAGTATAGTTTAAACTCTTAAAAGCCACTATTTAGCTCTTAGGGTGACAGGGAATTTGTGTTTCTCTGTTCTATTGAAGATATCACAAAAACCACACTTCAGTAACATAGCACATATATAATAGCGATGTTTTAGACCACATCTAGCAGTGAGTGAGGGAGGAAGATAGATTCTTCTTATTCATCTTCTTTTGAAAACATTATTTTGAATAATAACTAAACTATTAAGAGAATGGCAACTGATAAATGGAATATGTCCATCCATTTACTTCTCAGTATGCTACTAAGACTCTTTTAGTTCACCTTTATGTCTTTAATTTAAATGGAAGGAATCTTTGAACATATACTCAGATTACTTCGGTTAATTTTATTTTACTTCTAGCAGTGTAATGTAATATGTACTTGTGCTAAAATTTATTCTTTTAAAGACTGTATCATTAGTGTTTAAAAGGTGCAGATAATCCATATAATGTGTTGCCCGGTTAATGCTCCAAAAATGTCTCTATAGCCACATTAAGTGTACATTTTGGTTTTTTGGTGAATTCTCGTTTAAAAGCATACGATCTTATTTAGAAATACATTCTAAATATCATGTGTAAAGAAAACTATCCTCTCTTCTGTAAAAACTGCACTTTTATGTCAAATCGTATATAAAGAAAAAAATGTGATGTTACACTCACATGACTTTCTCTACTCTTGTACAAACTATTTTTACAAACGCTTATTCTCCACATGCTTCATGTTAATCGAGATGTTAATCTTATTGCTAATTTTCTTGTAGATGCAACGGGAATTGGTAGGCTTTAAGCGATAGTCAAATGTTTTAAGAGCTGGTTGCTGTGTGGCGCATTCCATTCTCTTTGCATTACCAGGACAAAAAAAAAAGAATAACGAATTCCCATTTGAGAAAAAGTATAAGTATTGGGAAATTTAAGGGAATAACAAGCAATATCTCGAAATAGTTCACTCAACAAAAAAATGTATGACATAAATTGTATATTTTAACGCGAGCTACATTTTTTGTGTAGTAAAATTTTGTCTGTCTCTTATGGCTTACCAGTTATGCAAAAGTCGTTCACAATGAAGAATACTTTTGGAGACCTTCCCAGAAAATTCAAGATATACATTTTATTTGTCATGAAAGTATTTTAAATATATACTATATTTTAATCGTAATCATTAAAGCCATTTTTGAAAAAATTAGAATTTTCGAAAAATATTCCATATAAAGGGTAATCTGGATTGGGGGATTTTCTTGAAAACCTTTGTGTCGCATCTCTGGAAGATACTGAACCTAAATACCAAGTTTGGTGTTTATCCGACTGTTCGTTTCTGAGTTATGCTGTTCACAGACACAGGCCACACACACACACACACACACACACACACACACACACACTCACACACACACACACACACACACACACACGGACATGTTTCCAAAAATGCTTTTTCGGATTCAGGCGGTCTCAAAACATATATTTCCGGTTAAATCTCGGTATCGAATTTTTGGGTGGAATACAATACGTTCCTTACTATACGTAGTAGAGAACGGAATAAAACGCGGCAAGCATAAAAGAGTGTTTTAAGGAAGGTAAAGAAACCAGTCCGCCACTGAAAACAATGCAAGCTTCTGATTTTATGAATTTCCATAATTTATTAATACTTCCTGGAAATAACGCACAGATAATTATATTAAGTGCTTTATAACGCTGGATTCTAATTGAATTAGACTGGCTTGGCAGTGTTTTCAGTTAACGCACAGTGGGTATCTTATTTACTCTTGTTCCAGTGCTCATTCTTTCCTAAATAAGAAGTCGGATTTCCATGAAGCTATTTCCTTTTCTTTTTTTAAGTTTATAACTACTGCGGTATAATGGCGTATTATGTAAATTGGATATAAGTTATGCCTTTAGTTACGCCAAGTCATTTGAATGCGCGCATTAATCGTTATGTAAATGCGGCCGGGTAGAACATAAAAAGAAAAGACTGTCGGATGTCACCAAAGTAATGTCTGAAAAAGGGGAAGGAATTAAAAATGAGTCACAAATTAAAGTGTCATTAGGCCCCCAAAACATCTGCCATTCCTAAAGGGTTTGATTGTTATCTTAAACGGAGTGCAAGGCAACACTTGTTGCAGTTTTCTGTAGTTCTAAACAAACGGCCATTAAGATAATCAGCAACACCCGTGGAAACATACAAGCAAGGCCCACTTTAATTTGCTATTGTTGACAGGGTGATCAGCAGGCTGTGACCAGAACAAATGGTGCTCTAGAGTGACACTTGCGCTGCTCACCCTCCACTTCCGTTTCCTTTCTAAAGAAATACTCAGAAATAACCAATATGGAAAGGAAATACTATTTTGCGCAATTAAAGACTATTCACGGCATTTCTGCACGCTTTTAACTCTCACCACCTGCTCCTTATACTTCAGAGTAAGGCACAAAGCCTATTCTCAGGAAGGATAACCTTTCCACTGCACCCAAGGATTTCCTACAACCCCAAGCTGAAGTCCTCATGTGTAATACTGTTCAGATCCATTTCTTATGTACACTGGTAAGAATTTTCATTTCATTTAACTTATTTTTGCTCATTAGTATACATTCAGTCATTTATGTATTTTGTGATTAGGTACAGAATGAGCCACAAAGCTGCTTGAGGATGTAAGCAGAAAGCCCCATCTCAATTCTGCGTTTCTGAGTTATTTCAACGGAGTATTGAGCTTGTATAAGCTGGGGCCCATTTTTGACCTGTATATATCCTCAGTATTTGGTGGAAAAAGCTGTACAAGATCTGTTCTTATGGAAAAAATATTCTCTAGCAATATGGAACAGTATGCCATGAGTCCCGTGCTAAGATATAATGGGATAAAGGAGGGAGTAAACATATGCATCTCACTCGATTCATATTCTGTACTTCTCGTTCGTCTTTGTTTTGTAACAATTGGAGTTATATAATAAATTTTAAAATAAGAAGTGCTAATAAACTGTATAGTTTATAATTTTGCTGCCTTTAAATTTCACTGGTTCTTATGTTTGTTTCGAAAATCTCGTTGTTACTACCGGAGCTGTAACTCTGCGAATACTCTGTCTCCTACTCCCATAAGAGTCATACGCGAAACAGTTGAAAATATTGATCACCCATTACCTATTATTTCCCGAGCAGTTACAAATAGGGTGGACCATTTAACTTGAGACGGTACAATATCTCCAAAACTAAGCGTTGTAAAAAGAAACGTCTTTACTAAGATACTTGATATTATGGGGAAAAGTAAATGCCATTAGTCGTGTTTTGTTTGGAGGAACGTTATAATGGTCATTTTTGAGTCAACTAATTTTTTTAATGGAAACCTACAATTAGGATCAATTTAAATTGACCCTACAATGACCAACACAAAGTCCTCCAAACAAAAAAAATCTGATGTGTTACACTCACATGACTTTCTCTACTCTAGTACAAACTATTTTTACAAACGCTTATTGCGTTTATGAAGCTATATGCTTCATGTTAATCGAGATATTGAGATGTCAATCTTGTTGCTAATTTTCTTGTAGATGCGAGGGCAATTGCTAGGCTTTAAGCGATAGTCAAATATTTTAAGAGCTGGTTGCTATTGTGGAGTATTCCATTCTCTTTGCATTATCAGAACAAAAATAAAATGAATAACGAATTTGAGAAAAAAGTATAAGTATTGCAAAATTTAAGGGAATAACAAGCATTATCTCGAAAATGGTTCACTCAAAAAAAAAATGTATATGACATAAATTGTGTATTTTAACGCGCTCTACATTGTAGTAAACATTTGCCTATCTCTTGTGGTTTACCAGTTATGCAAAAGTCATTTATAATGAAGAATACTTTTGAGGAAATTCCCAGAAAATCGATATATACATTTCATTTGTCATGAAAATATCTTAAACATATGACATTTTAATCAAAATCGTTACAGCCATTCTTGAGAAAATTAAAATTTTCGAAAAATGTTCCATGTAAAGGGTAATCTGTGGTGGGGGATTTTCTTGAAAACATTCGTGTCGCATCTCTGGAAGATACTGAAACTAAATACCAAGTTTGGTGTTTATCCGACTGTTCGTTTCTGAGTTATGCTGTTCACAGACAGACAGACACACCCAGGCAGACACACACACACACACACACACACACACACACACACACACACACGGACATGTTTCTAAAAATGCTTTTTTTGGATTCAGGGTGTCTCAAAACATGTATTTCCGGTGAAATCTCGGTATCGAATTTTTGGGTGGAATACAATACTTCCCCTACTTACTATACGTAGTAGAGAAAGTAAAAAAACTAATGGCATTTACTTTCCCCCAGAATATCAAGCAACTTCTATGAAGGACATTTCTTTCTACAACGCTTAGTTTTGGAGATAATGTATAGTCTCAACTTATATGGTCCAACCTGTATATACATAGTTATTGCGTTTTAAAACAGTTATTGTTTATATTTTTAATATTTTATTTGTGATTGAACTTCCATAGTCCCTGGTGGTATTAAATCTCCAGTACTTGATGAAATTATTCCGAGAATGTTGGTGTGATTAAAGAAATGAGCACTGTGTGACTAATCTTACATAAATGAGTAAGTTTGGCCCCGAATGAATTAGCATTTACTCGAATTTTAATAAGTTTAGGGAATACCTTATAAACATTAAAATGTCATTGAAGTGTCATTACACTATATAAAATGTATTACTCTTTAAGAGAAAGTGGACATCGGTCTTCGCCGCTTTGTCTTATTTCGTTCTTATATTATGCTTAAGCAAATAGAGCACGTGGGAAAGCAACTATCCCATTTATCCCGAATGTATCTAGGAAGATGGCTTCGCAGTAACGTGTGAGGCTCGCATTCGGGAAGTATCGGTTTGGAATCCCATCAGGCCGGCTATCAACCCTTGGGTTTTTTCGTGATTTCCCCAGGTCGGTAGGCAACTGCCAGGGTGGTTCCTCTTCTGCCAGACTTATCATCGCTCTTAGGACTAGCAGTTACATTTAATGTTTAAAATTTTACGCTAAAATGAAACCATAAATATATGAACTTCTCTGTATTTAGTGATGTAGTTAGTGTTTAAAAACGATTAAAACAAATATAAAAATATAAGCAATTTCAAAGTCACTTTATTGAGTTGTACCGAGACCAAAATTCTGAATTTGTCTCAGGCGAAATCTGTCCCTTTCGGATTGCATGTCCATTCACAAACGTTCCAGGACCCGGAGATTGCCCGCGTTCCGAAGGTTTACTCAGAGCATCCTTTGCCCTGCCATGTCCACGCCGGGGCCTCCTGCCGACACTTGCAACCGTGAAAGAGACAAATCAGATGAAAGGTGAAGTGGAATGAAAACGGAGGCGAAATGGAGGACAGAAAATTCGAAGATGTAATGATCTTTCTTACCCTGGGAAGATCGACGGGAATTGAACCCACGACCTTTTGAATGTGGGCCATTGACGTTACCACCTGAGCCATCGTGCTCGGTACCATTTACAATAAGTAGAGCAACTATTGTATTCCGCCCAAAATTTCATACCGATATTTCATCGGAAATGCATGTTTTCAAACCCCCTTAAACCGAAAGAAAACAGAAAAAGGTCCTTGTGTGTGTGTGTATGTGTGTGTGTCCTCGCACCTGTGCCTGTGAACACATGATTCAAAAATGAAAGCCGGTCAAATATCAAACTTGGTATTTAATTTCAGCATCTTTGAAGGTTGCAACATGAAGATTTTCAAGCAAAACTCCCTACTCCATACTACCCTTTACATGGAAAATGTTTCGAAAATTTTGATTTTTTCAGAAATGGCTCTAACGATTTTGATTAAAATACCATACATTTATGATATTTTCATGAAAAATGCAATGCATATCTTGAATTATAGCCTCTGAAGTCATCTTCATTCTGAATGATGTTTGCACAACTGTTAAACCATAAGAGATAGACAAAATCTTACTACACAAAAAATGTAGATCTCGATAAATCATACGATTTGTGTCAAATAATGTTTTGTGGCATTAACAATTTCCAAGGTATTTTTGTTATTGAATTTTCAAATACTTACTTTTCTCAAACAGGAAGTCTTTATTTTCTTATTTATTTATTTATTTATGTTTTTTCCCTCCAGGTCATTAAAGAGAACAGAATTTCAAAGCCATTACATAGCGACCATCTCTAAAAAGCTTTGACAATACCTAAGCCTACTGTATTCCCTACCTTATAATCATTGTACCTACAAGGAAATCTATACTAATATTAGAAAGAGAGAAAATGTGTATATTTATTTGTTTGTTTGTGTAATCTCAAAAACTACTCAACCTATCTTAGTAATTCTTTCACCAGGAAAAGAGCCAAATAAAAAAAACGCAAACTAGTTTTATTTCATAAATTATGAGCCAGTATTAAATTATGAGGCACTTTAATGATTTCAGTTAAATTATGCAATATAACTTCAATAACAGCCCGCCTTAAAGCAATATGTGTATGTAACAAGATATAAAAAGTGTATATTACAGTCATTGTATATGCTTATATTACTGTATACATGTTTAGTAATGTTATGTGAATGTATTACGTAATTTAATAATGTAGGAGCTGTGAGAATAATAAGTTAAAAGTTTCTAACAATGAGGTAACAATGGGGTAACCTTGAGGTAATAATGAATTTGAAAGTTTAATAATGCTACTTGAGATTCTTGGAAGCAATAATGTAATTTCTAACAATGAGGTAACAATGGGGTAACCTTGAGGTAATAATGAATTTGAAAGTTTAATAATGCTACTTGAGATTCTTGGAAGCAATAATGTAATTTTTGTGACAGCTTATAAAATAGCCAATCAACAACCAGAGAAAGCTTTAGTTAAATGAAGGTATTCTATTGGACTAGGATTAGCCAATCAGAAACTAAAATTCAGAAAGTCAGTTGCTTGTACACATCGTTTTTAACCGGACGCGAGATGCGTTCTCTAGAAATTTAATACGTATTTTGTGTAAGACAAAAATAGTTTACGTGTTAAAAAGTGCAAGTATTTAATAAAAAAATCTGATGTGTTACCCTCACATGACTGTCTCTATTCCTATACAAACTATTTTTACAAAATCTTATTCTCCATCTATTTCATATTAATCGAGATAAGCATTTGCAGAAACGATCTATTGACATGCAAAGAGAATTACATTTTACACATAGCGACCAGTTCTAAAAATATTTGACTATCGCTTAAGGTCATGTTCCCCTTGTTTTGTATTTGCAAGGGCAATATAAGCACATACATATCTCTTAATAGCTGGTTGCTATATGCAGCACCATTCTCTTTGCCACAGATTAATACTCTTTGCATATCCGAGACAAAAAAATGAATAACGAATTCCCACTTGAGGAAATAAGTATTGAAACATTTAAGGGAATAACAAGCAATATCTCGAAAATGGTTCACTCAACAAAAAAATGTATATGACATAAATTGGTATTTTAACGCGATATACATTTTTTGTGTAGTACAATTTTGTCTATCTCTTATGGTTTACCAGTTATGCAAAAGTCGTTCACAATGAAGAATATTTTTGGAGACATTCCCAGAAAATTCAAGATATACATTTTATTTGTCATGAAAATATCTTAAACATATGATATTTTAATCAAAATCGTTAGAGCCATCTTTGAGAAAATTAAGATTTTCGAAAAATGTTCCATGTAAAGGATAATCTGGGGTGGGGAGATTTTCTTGAAAACCTTCGTGTCGCATCGCTGGAAGATACTGAACCTAAATACCAAGTTTGGTGTTTATCCGACTGTTCGTTTCTGAGTTATGCTGTTCACAGACAGACACACACGCACATATTTTCAAAAATGCTGTTTTTGGATTCAGGGGGTCTCAAAACATATATTTCCGGTGAAATCTCGGTATCGAATTTTTGGGTGGAATACAATACTTCCCCTACTTACTATACGTAGTAGAGAAAGTAATAAATCTGACAGGATCTCTCTCTCTCTCTCTCTCTCTCTCTCTCTCTATATATATATATATATATATATATATATATATCAGTAGAGTGTTATTTAGATCGTGTCAAGCATTAATAAATGGGGTGAAGAAAACATTAAAATCTGTGTAAGCCTACATTCTTCAGTTGTACCACTCCCTGCTAAGACATTCATGTCTAAAGAAGCAGTAAAAATTACAAAGTTAATATTTTTAAATTTGGGGCAAATTCCACCGGAAAGTACATTTTGGGCGAAGCCTACCGGAAACTGTTTAGCATACGTGTGGTTGCAACTACTTCAAGTTCGGCTCCCCAACAGTTGAAATATAATACATCTTCAAATCGGTTTTCCATACGTAGCAGCAATAAAGCTTCTTTTTCAAATTGACTCCCAAAGCGTGGGGCAAATAACAATACAACAAAATAGCTTCCTCAATTACTAAAGGATTAAAGAGGATTTGCAAAGCCCTTGTACTTGAATACGAACAGATTGGGGTTATAAAAGGACATGCTTGCGAAGTAGGCCTTGACTTTTAGTTAGGAGTGCCATGGAGTAAAGAAAATGGTTTTGTTAACTCTAAATTATCTCGGGCTTCTAGTTGTAAGTAGATAGTTTGAAATGGATATTTCGAAGACGTACACCTTCGAAACATCGGTTTCTAACCATCTATTTACCTAGCTAGAAGCCCGAGAAAATTTAGTTATTATCCGTCAGGAAAGCTTGAGCTCTCATTTTAAAATAGCTGTTGTTACTTCACGGAGTAAGTGCACTCCGCAGAGTATATAAGCAAAAGCCGTTTACATTTAATGGGAAGGAATATAATTATGGGCATAATTCAACACTTCAGCAAACAGAAGACAGAGTTCAAAAAGCGACAATCCTGTATTGTATTTGTTTCTGTATTTGCCATATTAAAACTGCAGATGTGTAGGTAATGAAACAGTGTCAAAACTTCTGAATAACCTTTATTCTAATTCTATAGATGTATGCGCTGAAGTTTCTGGATGCCAAGACCTTCTAATAACCTTTACGTAAGAAAGGTTTTCTTTATTTCTATTGCATTTAATGTTGTAATCAAGTTTCTTGTAGGGGATGCTAAATAATTGTACACAGAGAGAAAACTCCTAACATTAGAAATCAGTGAACCTATATTTTATATTAACTGAGAAGGTTATTTTTCTCGATGATCCCTTACTATGAGGTTATATATCTTTATGTTCTTAAACAACATGAACCTAAAAAATAAAATAAAATAAGGTCTGCAATACGCCATCTTGGTACCTTGTGTATAACAAATTTGTGACTTATTTAATACTTCTTTCATTTTATACATTACTATTCTATAGATTTTTTTCTTAAAATCTAGTAAATAAAAAGAAATTAGATACAATGAGTAAAATAAAAAATAATGAAATAAAGTCCAAATCTTCGGGACTAAAGAAAGATAATAAGGTTTAAAATTTAATTTTAAAAACTACTTGAATATGTCGACCGAGGATTCCTCCAACGCCAAAAGGTATACAGCATTTCCAGAAGAGTGTCGGAGGAGGTTAAGGAAGTCAGGTGTTCAGCCGAGATTTCAAATGCTTTTGCGTGAATATCGCATGATTTTTCATCCGTCATTTGGGATATTTCGGACTGTATGAAGTTACAATTATATGGGCAAAGGGGAGGATTCACTATAAAAAACCCTCCAGACCATCGTACAATAATTTCATAAAGAACGGGGGGAGGTAAATGAAATTAATTAATTTGTTACTTGAGTTGAAAAGGCTAACGTGCAACTTAGAGTAGGCCAGCTTGTATGTAACACAGCCATTTCTATAAATGTTCATCTCGATTAATATGATACCGAATAGTTTTTGAAGAATTGGTAGAGAAAGTCATGTGAATGTAGCTCAGTACACATTTTTACTTTCTTTACCACGCACATACTAGGTAGAGAAGGTATTGCATTCCATCCAAAAAGCCGATACTGAACTTTTTCCGGAAATACATATGAGGCACCCTGAATAAACAAATTTTAGAAAAAAAATCTGCTTGCGCGCGTCTATTAACAGCAAACTCAAAAACGGAAAGTAGGATATATACCAAACTTAGTATTTAAGTTCAGTATGTTCCAAAGATGCAACGCAAAGATTTTTAAAAAAAATCCTCCAAATTATCCTTTAGATGGAACATTTTTACAAATTTTCGACATTCTCCGCAATTACTCTAAAAATATTTTATTAAAATAATAAATAAATTAAGGATAAAATAAATATAAAGGTGACAAATAAACTGCATATCTCAAATTTTCTGGGAATAGTCTAGAAGTCTTCTTCATATCGAATACATTTTGTATAATCTTGTATAACTGGTAAACGTTAAGCAATAGAAGATAATGTACTATATACAATTGTATGTTTTAAACCGCAATTACAATTCAGATTGCTCAAAAATCACTTCGATATTCAGTTGTTTCTCGCGAATGTATGGAAAGAATATGGAATTTTAAGGCCCGCATAGAACGTCCAGTTCTTAAACATTTGACTGTCGCTATTCCCCTTGTATTTGTTTCTGCAAAGTTTATCTCTATTCAAGTAAAGTAGATAGGAAAATAAGCTTTCATAAAAATAGTTCGTATACCTTGGATGGGTAGGGAAAATCATGTGAATGTACACATCAGAAATTTTTTTCTGAGTCGTATCTCTCTACGAAACCATTCCTGACATAATCAATAGGCACTGTTGCAGAGGAATTGGGTATAATATCCTATTTACTCACACCACTACTATGCCAGGATAGGATGAGAAAATGTTAATGATATGTTGAAGTAGTAGTAGTGATAAATGCACGGTAACTAAGTGTTGTGCATTTTGAACACTTATACATATGTCTATAACCTGAAGCTAGTTCCCACAAGAAGACCACAGAAGGCGAGAGAATGTTCTCAATTCGCCACATTTGCCTACAAGATTTTAAGGACTCTCAACCTTGTCAGATGAAAGCCATCTGTGCAACTTTGTCCCAATTCAGATTGCAGAAGAGTGTATTTCGAAAACCTAAACCAGGAAACTTTGTAGATGTAACCCCGTCACTTAGATTAATACCTTAATACTTACTGATAGTTGAAGTAGTATTGTTCTTGGAGTTTATTTATTTATTTAGCTCCTTGTATGAACGTCAATTTTGAAGTGGATTGTTTGTTACGTAATATGCTGTTACATATGAGAAGCCAATTTGAAGATGTATTTTTGTTGTTACGCTCCAAGTTTAAAAATATTATATTAACTTTGTTATTAAACCCGTTCTAAAGATATTATTTATGTTTGTTTTTGCCTCGGCTGCTTCAGTATTACTTTAGAGACACGTTTCTCTTAATCAGGCTTACACAGATTTTAAGTTTTAAATTCACTTCTTTTTATTAATCCTTGACACAAATTATGAGCACTACACTGATATTAAGAGCTGTGAGATTCTTTTATCTAAAACTTGTACTTTGTTATCACGTATACTTAATTTTCGTTTCACACGAATACGTAATATTTCTTTAGAGAACACATTTTCCATTCGGTCAGTACCAAGGTCTGCAGGCAACTGAACATATTTCAACCGTCCAAACCCGTAAGCTTTTGTATTTCAAGTCTCTGATTGGCTAATCCAAGTCCAATAGAATACCCGCATTTAATTAAAGTTTTTTTCTGGCTGTTGATTGGCTATTTTTAAACTGTCACAAAATTGACGTTATTGCTGACCTAATCATGACTAGTAGCATTCAAACTCTTCAAGTCATTATTGCCTCAAGGTTACCTCATTGTTACCTCATTGTTAGCAACTTTAAACTTATTATTCTCACAGCTCTTACATTATTAAATTACATAATGCATTCATATAACATTATTAACATGTTTACAATAATATAAGCAATTGCAATGACTGTTACATACATTTTACAAATTATTACATACATATTGCTTCAAGGCGGGCTGTTATTGAATTTACATATTATATAATACAATTGAAATTATTCAAGTGTTAAAAATACTGCCTCATAGTTTCGCCAGAAACGTGTTAAAGTGTGTTGAAAAAAATATGTATACCGAATACTGAAGTAAAGCCTCTCCAGCACAACGACTAGACTGATACTGATATTATACGGTTTCATTTGCTGCCAAATACCATACTGTGTTCGAAATGTGGCATACCAGAAATTCCAGTTACATCTTGTACTTAACAAAAGCTGCTGTGTAAAAAAGTGAACAATGTAAGTCTGTACTTAATTAATTTGCCTAATTTGCAAATCTACAGGAATACTCCTCAGATGTGTGTAAAGAAATCAAAATAATTTCGGATTTTAACATTCTTTGAATAGTTTTCTTTAAAAAAATTCCTTTTTATTATTAACAAAATTATTTCCTTTTATCCTTCTTGTAATTTAATTTATTCCTTTTTAAATGTTCTCTTTAAATAATAACAGCGATTTAATTGGAAGTTTCAAATTACATAAAACTACATTTAAAGTTGTTTTATTCCTGCGTTCTGCACTGCACTATAAAATTTGTTACTTATTTGAATAGATTCTTAATAAAGAAAAACTTTTCTAAAGAAGGCTTACCCTACTTTGCTTGGGTGGCTTTTTAAACCTTGAATGAGGATTTAATTAATATATTCCCCCATATACTTTATGAAATTATTTACAATAATCTAGAAGATTTATATGGTAAAACTTCCCCTTTATCCTTTATAATTGCAATCTCTTACAGCCCTGCAGAACTCCTATTAAGGGATGAAAAACCTCCTGAAATTCACGGAAATGGGTAAAAATATAGGCGGATGTTATCATTTTGCTTTTCTTAAACGACCCCAAGTCTCGTTTTGAAATGTTGTGTAGCCTGTAAGTACCTTTGGGTGGTGAAATAGTTATGTGAATGTTCATGTAATTTTAGATAATCACAGTCATTGAAATTGTATATCTAAATGTATCTTCTCTTTGATTCCTTAATTATTTCACATATGTAATACTTACAGAGACCCTAAAATTAAATTTATTTTGGTTTAACTGCTGTGTTCCTTAGCGTTCCATTCTATATTGAGCGTGAAAGATCGGAAATTTTGCTCAGAGGCCCTTTATCAGGCTTGAGGTTCTTTTACGTGCCGTAAATCTGCGACACGGGACCACCACTGCAATTCCCTTCCGAAGGAAGTCATGCTAAGGATTTTTACGCCCCCCAAAAAATCCATCGCCCTCCACAGTGTTTAAACCGCGACCTCGGGAACTCAAGGCTAGCATGGTAACCCTACACCACGGAAGACGACCTAATATCAATATACTACGAAATAGGGCATACCTGGTAAATATAACAATTCTCAGTATTAGAGCAGCAAGTTTGTTTTCGAAACGGCACATAGTCCGTAGTCATCGAAAAAAATAATGGTTAATTATAAAACTTTAAATAATTTCTGATTGTATCTTGGACACAATTTCCTCTCTGTATACAATTATTTAGCAAACGCTGGTAATGAGCTCGATTAGAACATACAGGAGAAATACATAATACATAACCAACCTACCTAAGGATTATTAAAAAATGTTCCTATACTTACCGTATAAGATTGTACACCCCCTTTATTCTTTTAGCCTGAAATTATGTGTCCCATAGTGTAATACCGTCGGGAAGCCAATCCTTTTCAATGGTGACAGACACATACATGTGCAGCGATACCACTTTTAAACAGAAAGAATGAGAAAAAAAAATCTGATGTGTTACACTCACATGACTTTCTCTACTCTTGTACAATCTATTTTTACAAACGCCTATTCTCCATATGCTTCATATTAATCGAGATATCGAGATGTCAATCTTATTGGTAATTTTCTTGTAGATTCAAGGGAAATATGGTAGCTTTTAAGCGATAGTCAAATATTTTAACGCTGGTTGCTATGTGGCGCATTCCATTCTCTTTGCATGTCCAGGACATAAAAAAATGAATAACGAATTTGAGAAAAAGTATAAGTATTGGAAAATTTAAGGAAATAACAAGCAATATCTCGAAAACGGTTCACTCAACAAAAAAAATGTATACGATATAAGTTGTGTATTTTAACGCGATCTACATTTTTTGTGTAGTAAAATGTTGTCTATCTCTTATGGTTTACCAGTTATGCAAAAGTCGTTCATAATGAAGAATACTTTTGGAGACATTCCTAGAAATTTCGAGATATACATTTCATTTCTCATGACATTATCTTAAACATATGATATTTTCATCAAAATCGTTAGAGCCATTTTTGAGAAAATTAAAATTTTCGAAAAATGTTCCATGTAAAGGGTAGTCTGGGGTGGGGGGATTTTCTTGAAAATCTTCGTGTCGCATCCCTGGAAGATACTGAACGTAAATACCAAGTTTGGTGTTTATCCGACTGTTAGTTTTTGAGTTATGCTGTTCACAGACACACACACACAGACACACACACATACACACACACACAGACACACACACGGACATGTTTCCAAAAATGCTTTTTTTGGATTCAGGAGGTCTCAGAACATGTATTTCCGGTGAAATCTCGGTATCGAATTTTTGGGTGGAATGCAATACTTCCCCTACTTACTATACGTAGTAGAGAAAGTAACAATGAATAGCGCATTTCCATTTGAGAAAAAGTATAAGTATTGGAAAATTTAAGGGAATAAGAAGCAATATCTCGAGTATAGTTCATTCAACAACAAAAATGTATATGACATAAATTGTGCATTTTAACGCGATCTACATTGTTTGTGTAGTAAACGTTTGTCTATCTCTTATGGTTTACCAGTTATGCAAACGTCCACAATGAAGAATACTTTTGGAGACATTCCTAAACAATTCGAGATATACATTTCATTTTTCATTAAAAATATCTTAAAGATATGATATTTTAATCAAAATCGTTAAAGCCATTTTTGAGAAAATTAAAATTTTCGAAAAATGTTCCATGTAAAGGGTAATGTGGGGTGGGGGGATTTTCTTGAAAACCTTCGTGTCGCATCTCTGGAAGATACTGAACCTAAATACCAAGTTTGGTGTTTATCCGACTGATCGTTTCTGAGTTATGCTGTTCAGAGACACAGACAGACACACACACGGACATGTTTCCAAACACGTATTTCCGGTGAAATCTATTTATCGAATTTTTGGGTGGAATACAATACTTCCGCTACTTACTATAAGCAGTAGAGAAAGTAAAAATAGCTACATTACAAATTTCATTACAGGTACAAAGGGAACAGCGATAGTTAAATATTTTAGAACTGGAACGGTATACGCTGCCCTTAAAATTCAATACTCTTTCCATGCAGTCGCAAAAAACAACTGACTTTAAGAGAATAACAAAGTATTGAACAGTTCGAAACATTAATAACTGGTATCTCGGAAATGGCTTATGCCATAAAAAGCTTATTTGAAATAAACTGAGTGTTTTAAAGGTTCTACATTGGTTGCAAAGTGCGTTCTCGTTAATTTTACCAGTTAAACAAGGTTATACGATAGCCATTGAAAAGTACTTCACAAACTATTCCCACAAAATTCAAGACATGGGTTTTATATTTCTTGTAAATATATTTAATATATGGAATTTTAATAAAATTCGCTAGAATCATCTTTGAGAAAATCTCTAGCTTCGTAAAATGTTGCATATAAGGATAGTTTGGGGTGTGGGATTTTCTTCCAAAACTTGCTGTCGCATTCTTTAAGGTCTTTAACTTTTGTACTAAGTTTCGCATTTAATCGATTTTTCGTTTTAGAGTTATGCTCCTCAAGACATACAAACACGCACACGGACCTTCTTACTTTTTATACTACGTATAGTAAGTAGGGGAAGTATTGTATTCCACCCAAAATTTCGATACCGAGATTTCACCGGAAATACATGTTTTGAGACCCCTGAATCCAAAAAAAAGCATTTTTGGAAACATGTCCGTGTGTGTGTCTGTGTGTCTGTGTCTGTCTGTCCGTGAACAGCATAACTCCGAAACGAACAGACGATTGAACACCAAACTTGGTATTTAGGTTCAATATCTTCCAGAGATGCGACACGAAGGTTTTCAAGAAACTCCCCCCACCCCAGATTACCCTTTACATGGAACATTTTTCAAAAATTCTGATTTTCTCAAAAATGGCTGCAACGATTTTGATTAAAATATCATATGTTTAATATATTTTCATGACAAATAAAATGTATATCTCGAATTTTCTGGGAATGTCTCCAAAAGTATTCTTCATTGTGAACGACTTTTGCATAACTGGTAAACTATAAGAGATAGACAAAATTTTACTACACAGAAAATGTAGATCGCGTTAAAATACACGATTTATGTCATATACTTTTTTGTTGAGTGAACCATTTTTGAGATATCGCTTGTTATTCCCTTAAATTTTTCAATACTTATTTTCTCAAATGGGAATTCCTTATTCATTTTTTTGTCTTGGATATGCAAAGAGTGTTAATCTGTGACAAAGGGAATGGTGCTGCACCTAGCAACCAGCTATTAAGAGATATGTATGTGCTTAACGGCTACTCTATTTCTATATTGCCCTTGTAAATATATATTGCCCTTACATCTACAAGAAAATTAGCAATAAGAGTCTGCAAATGTTTATCTCGTGTAACATGAAGTAGATGGAGAATAAGCGTTTGTAAAAATAGTTTGTACAAGAGTACAGAAAGTCATGTGAGTGTAACACATCAGATTTTTTATTGAGTGAACCGTTTTCGAGATATTGATTGTTATTCCTTTAAATTTTCCAATACTTATACTTTTTCTCAAATGGGAATTCGTTATTCATTTTTTTGTGCTTATAATACTAAGATAAGGGAATACTCTATATAGCAACCAGCTCTTAAAATATTTGACTATCGCTTAAAGCCTACCAATTCCCCTTGCATCTACAAGAAAATTAGCAATAAGATTAACATCTCGATTAACATGAAGCATATGGAGAATAGGCGTTTGTAAAAATAGTTTGTACAAGAGTAGAGAAAGTCATGCGAGTGCAACATATCAGATTTTTTTTATTTTTAAAATGCTTTTCATTTGGGTTCAGGTGCCCTCAATATATATACTTTCAGTAATACCTCGATATAGAATTTTTGGTTGGAATACCATACTCCCCTACATATTGTATGTAATAGAGCAGGTAATAATGTATCTAAAACTTCAATTTTTGGTCCTCAAATCTCAAAGATAAATCAGTTTAAGATATATTATAGGTCCCTATGTAATTCCAGTATGCCTATACCCCTCTGAGTGTGTCAGTGGGTTCATTATCAAAAGAAATTCATATTTTACATTGTCTTTGTTTGATTTCGATCGATAATCACCTAATGTTACTGGTTCCTGCTGATGATTTACATTTTTGTCAACTGTATGAACAGCAATACCGGATGTGCTCAGCAGATGGCAGCCGTGCCGCATATGCGACAACTGTCTGCCATAAAAGACCTATCTACAAGAACATTAGGTCCCCCGAATGTGCACTGAGTTATGTCTACAAGCGGGTATAGTGCCCCGCTGCGAGCCCAGTTTCAGCGAGTCTGCACCTAGTCTCCTTTGGCTGACTTATGTGTTTCCTTCTCGTTTTTGTTTTGTTTTCTAGTTCCAGCGTCAGCTGATTTATGTATGCTCGTAATAAAACACGGGGCTAATCCCTGGATAAGGAAACCCAAACGATATATTATTGTGTGATATTGCCGTTTGCTTTGCGAATAAGAGACATTTTAAACATTACAAAAAGAGGTTGTTCGGTTTCCATCTGTGAGTGTGTTTTACGTTATCCAAAATAGTAGAGACCTTTGCTAGCATAGTTCTTTTGGTATAAAGCAACAAGCAAATTGTTTACTCGTAGGGTCATTTGAAGTGTTGAAGCTAGTTGCAATGCATGATATGTTAACACTTTATGGATCGCTGTTATTAATGATTATCCTAGCTAAGTATGTAATTGTTGCATAAATGTTTCCAAAATATTCTTGCGGTGCCACAACCTTAATGATTATATTTGATGAACTTAAAATTGCAAGATGACTAACAATCTAAAAACTTCTTCTTAAAAGAAATCTACTTGCTGATAAACGATGTACCCTAAGTTAATGACTTTCACTTTTACTGCACATCATCAAGGTTAGAGGATGTACCAACAACCAGATTTACAATTCAATGCGACGATTTCAGCAGAAATTCCCCTTGAGTTAGAATTATGAAATGCATGTAACATAAACAGCATAACAATTAGTAAAAATTCAATTTAACACATTATGTAATAGCTAGGCCAGTAATTTCGGGATCAATAGAATAAAGTGTAGTGCATGCATATCACCTGCCCTCTTGATGGAATACGTGTGTATGTACCTAGTAGGCAGGATTGAATCGGTATATACATCGTACTGCAGTCAACTTTTGTTTCAGTCCCCAAAATTTACTAACCTAGTAATAATGTACTTTCACGCTGCCTAAGAGTATTCGAATCAGAAGTTCAGTGATAGGATCATGATAATAGATTTTGCAAATCTTATTCATTTCTCAAAAGTTTGTATTTTTCCTATCTCAACTCTTGATTTATTTGGACATAGTCTTTTAAAATAATTTTGAGATAATCGAATGATAAATAAAATGCATATGTATACTCAATTTTCACCAAAATTCTTTAGGTCCTCTTTATTCTTGTGGAATTTTACAGTAAGAATTAACGCTTGATATATTGACAAACGTATATTTTGGACATACTCAGATCTAGTTAAATGTGAAATACTTTTCTGTTCTGGAATTAACCATTCTCTAATATGAAATGTGTGATTTGTTTCTCATAAGTTGAGATAAACACAAGCATGTAGTAGATAATGGTCATAAAGTCGCCGCGTGTAAAAGCTGGGTATTACCTGACAGAAATTATGTCATCATGATGCTTATCATGATTAACACAAAGAACACAACACATTAACACAAAAAAATCTGTTGTTATGGTCACATTTTTCTCTACCCACAATCGTTTATATTGATATACCTTCTACAAACTATTTTTAAGAAAGCCTATTTTCCTATTTATGTACTTCATTTACTCCAGATAAACCTTGTAGATACAGCTTTTACACATTTAGTTGAAGGTACAAAAGGGATAGAGGAAATCGAATGGATGGCCAGACGTTTAAAAACTGGGTCACTATATACTGACTCAGAAATTACATACTCTTTCCACGACTTCGCGAGAAATAACTGAATAGCGAAAGTCTTTAATAAAAATCTGACGTGTTACAATCACATGACTTTCTCTACTCTTGTACAAACTATTTTTACAAACGCTTATTCTCTGTATGCTTCATGTTAATCGAGATGTTAATCTTATTGCTAATTTTCTAGTAGATGCAAGGGGAATATGACAGGTTTTAAGCGATAGTCAAATATTTTAAGAGCTGGTTGCTATGTGGAGTATTCCATTCTCTTTGCATTACCAGGACAAAAAAAATGAATAACGAATTCCTATTTGAGAAAAAGTATAATTATTGGAAAATGTAAGGGAATAACAAGCAATATCTCGAAAATGGTTCACTCAACAACAAAAAAATGTATATCACATAAATTGTGTATTTTAAAGCGATCTACATTTTATGTGCAGTAAAAATTTGCCTATCTCTTATAGTTTACCAGTTACGCAAAAGTCGTCCACAATGAAGAATACTTTTGGAGATATTCCCAGAAAATTCAAGATATACATTTTATTTTTCATGAAAATATCTTAAATATTTGATATGTTAATCGAAATCGTTAGAGCCATTTCTGAGGAAATTAAAATTTTCGAAAAATTTTCAATGTAAAGGGTAATCTGGGGTGGGGGAATTTTCATGAAAACCTTCGTGTCGCATCTCTGGAAGATACTGAACCTAAATACCAAGTTTGGTGTTTATCCGACAGTTATGCTGTTCACAGACACACAGGCACACACACGGACATATTTCCGAAAATGCTTTTTTTGGATTCAGGGGGTCTCAAAACATGTATTTCCGGTGAAATCTCGGTATCGAATTTTTGGGTGGAATACAATACTTCCCCTACTTACTATACGTAGTAGAGAAAGTAAAAAGATAAAGTATTGAAAATTCAAACCAATAGAAATGGATATCTCGGAAATGGCTAATGCCAAAAAAGTTATTTGAAATAAAATCTGTAACTATAGATCTACTTTTTTGTGTAGCAAGTTTTGTCTATCGCTTATATTTGTTCAGTTAAACAAAAATACACAAAGTTCCTTCCTAATGAAGAAGCCTTCACAGACTACTTCCAGAAAATTCAAGGTGTGCGTTTTATTTATCATATAATACCTTAACTAAATCATACTTTAAACAATTTTGAGAAAATTGAAAGTTTCGTAAAGGGTAGTTTGAGGTGGGGGGTTTTCCTGAAAACATTTGTGTCCCATTTTTGGAAGATACTGAATTTAAACACCTAGTTACCGAGCGCGATGGCTCAGGCGGCAGCGTCTGTAGCCCACATTCGGGAGGTCGAGGTTATGATTCCCGCGGCCGACCTTCCCGACCCATGGGTTTTTCGGGGGTTTCCCGGATCACTAAATGAATGCTGGGAAGGTTCATTACATCCTCCGAATTTCCTGTCCCTCCATTTGAGCTTCATTCTCAGTTCACTTTACCTTTCATCTCCTTGTTCTGTTTCAGGGTTGAAAGTGTCAGCAGGAGTCTATGTAACACTTTGTCCCGGAATGAGGGCGGTCTCCAATCTCGCACCCCTTAGTGAGATGTGCAAGCTTGCAGGGGGGAGGGATCTATCAACACGGACCGAGATTGACAACTCAGATCACGCCCTCGAAACCCGAGAGTCAAACTCGCGGGCCTTTCCATTAGGGACAGTGCCTATTTTATATCCCCCTGCGTGGTCGAGACTTGGTAAGGAAACTATCTTCCCCGCAACCCTGTCACACAGGGACGGAAGTGGATACGTCACTTACTCGCGTCAGCCCAATAGTGAAGACTATCGAACAACCTCGGTGAGGACTCGAACCCCCATGGTTGGTGCCGGAGAATATCTGGACGTCTCACAAACCCGCCTGTTCGGAAAACGAGACAGGCGTACCCAATCTCCCATGGGTATCGGGAACCACTGTCCCGCCGAGTCCAACCCAATCCGAACAGCTCCTTATCGGGAGGGACTCGAATGTTCGGCCAAGGGTACTTCTAGTAACGTCATAAGTACCACGAGTGCTCAGGGTCCGCAGCGCCTACACCACGGCAGCTGAAGGGGTCGGAACCCCCCTTACGGGGGGGGGAAGTAGCCGGCTGTACCAGGTACCATCCTTGGAGTTTACATCTGGAAATCTAAAGCATCTGCCCTGTCGTGACTCCTGGTCCGGTCGCTCTCAGTCTCCTCTCATCTCACCGGTTCCTCCCCGGGGTGTTTTATTATTGTTATTATTATTATTATTATTATTATTATTATTATTATTATTATTATTATTATTATTATTTGGTGTTTAACGGAATTTTCTTTTAAAACCATCCTGTTCACCGACACACACATACACAGACAGAAAGAGAGAGAGAGACGCGCCCATTACTTTCTGAAAATTTTTGGGGTGGTTCAATGGACCTCAAAATGTACATTTCCGTGAAATTCCTTCTTTTTTATAGCTTAAATAAAATCGTCTAGTCTTTACCTTCTCGCTCTCGTATGTCATCCATGATGTTCTGGTCAACCTTCTGCCCATCCTGCTATTGGATTCCTTCTATACAATTTTTATTCAATCTTTAGTCATCTATCCTTTGTATATTCACAGCCCAACCCAATCAAATTAGGCTCACAAAATTAATTACATTTTGGTTTCTAATTAATTTATTTATTTCTGCATTTGTTACAATTCTCAGGTTGTCCTTCCCTTCCCCCTCAGAATGTTGCTTTGGAAAATGAATAGTTTGTACAATAGTTTCACACACATATGAAAAGACTGGCCTTATGTTCGTTTGATAAAATTTAAGTTTTATTTTTATAGACACCAATTATATTTATTATGGATAATTATTGGAAAGTAATTTAAAGGTGGATTTAATTGTAATTTTATGAAGTTTGTTAAAATGATTTATAGCTCTGTGAAATCTCGAAGTCAATGTTTGTGTAGAATACATTACTTCCTCTACCTACCAAAGGTGGGGAATGTAATAATATTCTATAATGTATGAGATAACGATGGATAGAAATATTACACATCCGAGTTGTTGGAATATTCGGCTCATCTCTTGCCCATAGATTCGGGTTATCATGTATTCTCTCCCCTATGTTCTGAATTCTTGATCTTCCTAATTAGCCGTTAGCTTACTTCACATGTAAACATTACCATGTGATTTTTGTCGTTTGTGCACGGCAAGAAAGCAGTAGTCTTAGAAATAACACAAAGGAAAACCGTAACAAAATAATAAAATATCACCTAAGAAGGTAATAAGTTTGCTTACAAGAGAGACGTTTATAACTATATCATAAGTGAGGCTAGCATGTCGATGTCAATACTTAATTAGCAATTCAGTGTTATTTATTTTCTGCTTACTATATCGAATTTGATATGCTTATTTTCATTGAAAGAATGTAGTAAATGGAATTTTGTGCTAATCTGTTTATTTACACCACACACCATCAGATCACTGCATATGTAGCACATGGATGCACTGCGTCGACTCTATGTATTCCAGTCCTGCAGCGAGCATAAATCAACTTCGCAAAAGTTTCAGTACTAACAATAATACTTTACGTTGTTAAGTGTCTTCCAACAACAAAATGGTTCATATTGCTTTTTACTTCTCAATTTTTATCTGATAGATATAATTCTCCAATTGTTTACTTGAAGTGATATAAAATAGTTCGTAGAACAACAGCGTTTACTTCACTCCTTAAATTCCTTTTATTTTCACTTCATGTGTCTCATGATTATTGATTGGTATCGATTCTCTTCTGAATGCTATTAACTGAAATATACGTCCTGAACCATCATATGTTCATTTTAATATCTTGGGGTTAAGAAAAGGAAATTCAATACAGCATTGAATAAAATATTGAAATTTTTACTTTCTATACTACGTATTGGATTCCAACCAAAAATTCGATACCGGGGTTTTACTAAAAATACATGTTTTGAGGGCCCCTGAATCCAAAAGGTACTTTTACAATAAGGTCGGTGTGTGTATCTGTCTGTGTGCGTGTGTGTTTGTGTGTCTGAGTGTCTGTGAACAGCATAACAAAAACGAAAAGTCGGACAAATATCAAAGTTGGTATTTAGCTTCAGTATCTTTCAAAGATGCGACACAAAGATTTTCAAGAAAATCCCCCTACCCCAGACTACCCTTTACATGGATAATTTTTCAAAATTTTCGATTTTCTCAAAAATGGCTCTAAAGATTTTGATTAAAATATCATATATTTAAGATATTTTATGACAAATATAATGTATATCGAATTTTCTGGGAATGTACACAAAAGTAATCTTCTTCCTGAATTGCTTTTTCTTAACTGGTAAAACAGGAGAGATAAACAAAATGTTTCTATACAAAAAAATGTGGAGCTCATTAAAATACACAACTTAAGTCATATACATTTTTAATTTCTCTACTACGTAGGGGAAGTATTGCATTCCACCCAAAAAGTAGATACCGAGATTTCACCGCAAATACATGCTTTGAGACCCCCTGAATCCAAAACAAGCATTTTAGGAAACATGTCCGTGTGTGTGTCTGTGTGTGGGTCTGTGTGTCTGTGAACAGCATAACTCAGAAACGAACAGTCGGATAAACACCAAACTTGGTATTTAGGTTCAGTATCTACCAGAGATGCGACACGAAGGTTTTCAAGAAAATCCCCCACCCCAGACTACCCTTTACATGGAACATTTTTCGAACATTTTAATTTTCTCAAAAATGGCTCTAACGATTTTCATTAAAACATTATATGTTTAAGATATTGTCATGACCAATGAAATTTATATCCCGAATTTTCTGGGAATGTCTCCAAAAGTGTTCTTCATTGTGAACGACGTTTGCATAACTAGTAAACCATAAGAGATAGACAAAAGTTTACTACACACAAAAAATGTAGAACGCGTGAAAATACACAATTTATGTCATATACATTTTTTCTGTTGGGTGAACCGTTTTCGAGATATTGCTTTTTCTTCCCTTAAATTTTCCAATACTTATACTTTTTCTCTAATTCGTTATTCATTTTTTTATGTCCTGGACGTGCAAAGAGAATGGAATACGCCACATAGCAACCAGCGTTAAAATATTTGACTATCGCTTAAAACCTACCATATTCCCCTTTCATCTACATGAAAATTACCAATAAGATTGGCATCTCGATATCTCGATTAAGATGAAGCATATGGAGAATAAGCGTTTGTAAAAATAGTTTGTACAAGAGTAGAGAAAGTCATGTGAACGTAACACATCAGATTGTTTTGTCTTGGATATGCAAAGAGAATAATCTGTGGCAAAGGGAATGGTGCTGCACCTAGCAACCAGCTATTAAGAGATATGTATGTGCTTAAAGCCTACTGTTTTTCTATATTGCCCTTGTAAATATATTTTCCCCTTACATCTACAAGAAAATTAGCAATAAGATAGAGTCTGCAAATGTTTTCTCGATTAACATGAAGTAGATGGAGAATAAGCGTTTGTAAAAATAGTTTGCACTAGAGTAGAGAAAGTCATGTGAGTGTAACACTCGGATTTTTTATTACTTTCTCTACTACGTAAGCAGGTGAAGTATTGGATTCCACCCAAAAATTCGATATCGAGATTTCACTTGAAATACATGTTTTGAGGCCCCCTTAATTATAGTTGTAATAACATTTACAGCTCCTATAACACCTGATATTTCAGCTAAATGAGATTATTCAACTTTGAAGTAAAAATTGAATAGTAATTCATTTTGGAAAGAAACCTAAAAAAACATTAAATAAGATTAATATAATTGAAAAAAGAATGAGATTAAACAATTTGAATCCAAAAAGTACTTTTACAATAAGGTCGGTGTGTGTATCTGTCTGTGTGCGTGTGTGTTTGTGTGTCTGAGTGTCTGTGAAGAGCATAACAAAAACGAAAAGTCGGATAAATATCAAAGTTGGTATTTAGCTTCAGTATCTTTCAAATATGCGACACAAAGATTTTCAAGAAAATCCCTCTACCCCAGACTACCCTTTACATGGATAATTTTTCAAAATTTTCGATTTTCTCAAAAATGGCTCTAATGATTTTAATTAAAATATAATATATTTAAGATATTTTATGACAAATAAAGTGTATAACGAATTTTCTGAGAATGTACACAAAAGTAATCATCTTTCTGAATTGCTTTTTCTTAACTTGTAAAGCAGGAGAGATAAACATAATGTTTCTATACAAAAAAATGTGGAGGTCTTTAAAATACACAATTTATGTCATATACATTTTTAATTTCGCTACTACATATAGTAATATAAGCATTTTTGGAAACATGTCCGTGTGTGTCTGTGTGTGGGCCTGTGTGTCTGTGAACAGCATTACTCAGAAACGAACAGTCGGATAAACACCAAACTTGGTATTTAGGTTCATTATCTTCCAGAGATGAAACACGAAGGTTTTCAAGAACATCCCCCACCCTAGATTACCCTTTACATTCAACTTTTTTCGAAAATTTTAATTTTCTCAAAAACGGCTCTAACGATTTTGATTAAAATATCATATATTTAAGATATTGTTATGATAAATGAAATGTATATCTGGAATTTACTGGGAATATCTCCAAAAGTATTCTTTATTGTGAACGACTTTTGCATAACTGGTAAACCATAAGAGATAGATAAAATTTTTCTACACAAAAAATGTATATCCCGTTAAAATACACAATTTATGTCATATACATTTTTTCTGTTGGGTGAACCATTTTCGAGATATTGCTTGTTATTTCCTTAAATTTTCCAATACTTATACGTTTTCTCCAATTCGTTATTCATTTTTACTTTCTCTACTACGTATAGTAAGTAGGGGAAGTACTGCATTCCACCCAAAAATTCGATACCGAGATTTCACCGGAAATACATGTTTTGAGACCCCCTGAATCCAAAAAAAGCATTTTAGGAAACATGTCCGTGTGTGTGTGTCTGTGTGTCTGTGTGTGTGTGTGTGTCTGTGAACAGCAAAACTCAAAAACGAACAGTCGGTATTTAGGTTCAGTATCTACCAGAGATGCGACACGAAGGTTTTCAAGAAAATCCCCCACCCCAGACTACACTTTACATGGAACACTTTTCGAACATTTTAATTTTCTCAAAAATGGCTCTAACGATTTTGATTAAAATATCATATGTTTAAGATATTGTCATGACCAATGAAATGTATATCTCGAATTTTCTGGGAATGTCTGCAAAAGTGTTCTTCATTGTGAACGACTTTTGCATTAACTGGTAAACCATAAGAGATAGACAAAAGTTTACTGCACAAAAAATGTAGAACGCGTTAAAATATACAATTTATGTCATATACATTTTTGTTGTTGAGTGAACCGTTTTCGATATATTGCTTGTTCTTCCCTTAAATTTTCCAATACTTATACTTTTTCTCTAATTCGTTATTCATTTTTTTATGTCCTGGACGTGCAAAAAGAATGGAATGCGCCACATAGCAACCAGCGTTAAAATATTTGACTATCGCTTAAAACCTACCATATTCCCCTTGCATCTACAAGAAAATTACCAATAAGATTGACATCTCGATATCATGTTTAACATGAAGCATATGGAGAATAGGCGTTTGTAAAAATAGGTTGTACAAGAGTAGAAAAAGTTATGTGCGTGTAACACATCAGATTTTTACTTTCTCTACTACGTATAGCAAGTAGGGGAAGTATTGTATTCCACCCAAAAATTCGATACCGAGACTTCACCGGAAATACATGTTTTGAGACCCCCTGAATCCAAAAAAAGCATTTTAGGAAACATATCCGTGTGTGTCTGTGTGTCTGACTGTCTGTGTGTCTGTGTGTGTGTGTCTGTCTGTGAACAGCATAACTCAGAAACGAACAGTCGGATAAACACCAAACTTGGTATTTAGGTTCAGTATCTTCAACGGATGCGATACGAAGGTTTTCAAGAAAATCCCCCCGCCCCAGAGTACCCTTTACATGGAAGATTTTTCGAAAATTTTAATTTTCTCAAAAATGGCTCTAACGATTTTGATTAAAATATCATATGTTTAAAATATTTTCATGACAAATAAAATGTATATATAAATTTCCTGGGAATGACTCCAAAAGTATTCTTCATTGTGAACGACTTTTGTATAACTGGTAAACCATAAGAGATAGACAAAATGTTACTACACAAAAAATGTAGATCGCGTTAAAATACACAATTTATGTCATATACATTTTTTGAGTGAACCATGACCTTCTCTACTCTTGTACAAACTATTTTTACAAACGCTTATTCTCCATCTTCTTCATGTTAATCGAGATAAACATTTGCAGACTCTATCTTATTGCTAATTTTCTTGTAGATGTAAGGGGAATATATATTTACAAGGACAATATAGAAATACAGTAGCCTTTAAGCACATACATATCTCTTAATAGCTGGTTGCTAGGTACAGCACCATTCCCTTTCCCACAGATTAATACTCTTTGCATATCCAAGACAAAAAAATGAATAACGAATTCCCATTTGAGAAAATAAGTATTGAAAAATTTAAGGGAATAACAAGTAATATCTCGAAAATGGTTCATTCAACAAAAAATGTATATGACATAAATTGTGTATTTTAATGCGATCTACATTTTTTGTGTTGTAACATTTTGTCTATCTCTTATTGTTTACCAGTTATGCAAAAGTCGTTCACAATGAAGAGTACTTTTGGAGACATTCTCCGAAAATTCAAGATATACATTTCATTTATCATAAGAATATCTTAAACATATGATATTTTAATCAAAATCGTTAGAGACATTTTTGAGAAATTTAAAATGTTCAAAAAATGTTCTATGTAAAGGGTAATCTGGGGTGGGGGGATTTTCTTGAAAATTTTCGTGTCGCATCTCTGGAAGATACTGAACCTAAATACCAAGTTTGGTGTTTATCCGACTGTTCGTTTCTGAGTTATGCTGTTCACAATCACACACACACACACAGACACACACTATCACACACACACACACAGACACACACACGGACATGTTTCCAAAAATGCTTTTTTTGGATTTAGGGGGTCTCAAAACATATAATTCCGGTGAAATCTCGGTATCGAATTTTTGGGTGGAATACAATACTTCCCCTCCTTACTGTATGTAGTGGAGAAACTAAAAAGGGTTGATCGTACAAGAGGCTTTATACTTTTTGTATTGTAGCTTGGAAACAAGTAAATTTCGAGTAATGTGTAACAATTGCATGTTTTAATCCATATAGCAGAATTAGGTGTAGATATGAACGAATGCTCCATAAACTGCGAGTTGAGTTATCATTATAACTATTGGATCATTTAATCTTGTAAGAGCTTCGTTTATGTTCCAGAACGTCTTGTTTGCTCATGTGGTTATGTCGTTTGTTATCCTCTCCATGGTACAAATACCGAAGTAACACAGTGCTGTGGTAACGTATTTGAGGGGTAAAATTAAAAGAAGCAGCGCTTATCAGTTTTTCCATGTGCACAAGCAATTGAATAGCATCAGAGAAAGGACAACACCTGTTTGACTGAAACATATCTTGCAGAAGATGGCTCGCTGGACGGCATGATGAGTGGGACCTTTGGTTGCCCATTACTCGGGAACAATCTGTCTTCCACGACTGTGGAAACTTTCGGCTCCCGTGTCGTACTGACCGATGACTTGCTAACATTTGACCCTTCCCCATCCTGACCCTATGATTGCTTTCCTCGCTTCCGTCCAATCCTGGTTCTGTTACACTGGCCACCCGCAGCGCCACATGCGCATACTATCGCTTCATAAGAACGTCAAGTATTTTCTTGCAATGCATGTTCCTTATTTACATTCAATCTGTTGAGGCTTCTTGGTAACGTACTCAACATTTAAACCTATAGTCCCGAGTTCCAGTCCTGCTAGTAGGTACGTGCTAATCCATCATCATTAATATTATTATTCGTTTTCTGAAGTTTTCCAGCATTCTGAAATGAATCGCTGTCCGATTTGGTGTTCACGATTTTTCCAATTCGACAGTGTTCATCACCAGCGCCAATGCTGTTTTTGTCTGAGCTGCTGAAATGTAATGTAATATATGTAGAGTGCGCGAAAGAGACAAGCAACCTCCGCCTCTGATTATACTAAAGCAATTGAGTTTTGCCATTAATCTCCTTAAAAAATTAACAATCTCATGACCGCTAGTCAACTGTTCACCTATAATAAAACTCGCAGTAATGGAAATGGTGACTTCTGAAGCCTTGAGCTTCTCGTCTGGCCTAAGTTTATAAGTTTGTAAACACAGACTGCTTCGATTCAGCGGATTTATTTAATTATGTCGTTGATAACGTAGATTTTCAATTAATGCCTAATACTCAACATTTAAAAGTAATATTTTTTTTTAAAATAGTCAATGTATTGCTTCCTAAAATCCAGTAGCACTTATGCTAATATTTGTGAGAATCTATGACTGTAGCTACCATCTCCAGCACGATCTAACCACACTTACTCCATTTCTGTGGCGCAGTTTATCTATGACGGAGACGCATTTACGCTTTTTCTGTGACGCACTTTACATACTTTAGTGGGAAGAAATAGGTGAAAAGGATGCAGTGTACAGAATCCGTTTATTCCGTCTCAAAAGTAATCCGATTGCGCTCCAGTTCGTTCCACTAGCCTCACAGTCATAAAGCACTTAGAGGTCGTGGTGGACCTTGGTATTCATATTTATATTTATTATCAGATGACACATTACAAACATTCACACTGTAAAAAAGCAGTAAAATACTTTCTCGAAACAACGTTGTTTTTAACACAATGCTTCACAGGCATGTAAGTTTAAAACGTCATCCAAAGTATGAAAAGTCTATTGTGATACGTTCACAATACCTTCTCTACCCTCTTCCTTTTATTAGTAGGTATACAAAACTAGTCTTACTAAAGCTTGCTTTTTTATCACTTGATTTTAATCCAAATAAACTTTTGCAGAAATAGCTACATACTTCGTTATAGATACAAATGGAACAGCGATAGTCAAGTCTTTAAGAACTAGACGATATATGCTGACCTTAAAATTCCAAACTGTTTCAATGGAATCGCGAGGAGTAACTGAAAGTTGACAGGAATTTAAAAGAATGGTTAAGTATTGTAAAATTTGAACCATTACTAACGGATCTGGGCTGATGCCACAGAAAAACGTATTTGAAATAAATCTTTAAAGAGATTTACATGTCTTTTCTGGTACGTTTTCCCTTAATGTTTATCAGTTATACAAGATTATACAAAATTCCTTCCGAGTGAAGAGACTTCAAAGGCTATTCCCAGAAAATTCAAGATATTCATTTTATTTGTCATGTAAACATATTTAATGTATGATTTTTAATCAAAATTGTTAGATCCATTTTTTATAAAATCAAAAATTTCGAAAAACATTCCATGTAAGGGGTAGTTTGGGCTAAGGGAACTTTCTTGAAAATCTTCGTGTCGCATCTTTGGGTGTTGATCCGAATTTTGGTTTTTAAGTTATGCTGTTCACAGACACAGGCGCGCGCACACACACACACACACACACACACACAGACTCACACAGACTCACACAGGAATCTTTATATAAAAATGCTTATTTTATACAGGGGACCTCAAAACAAGTATTTCCGGTGAAATCTTGGTACTGAATTTTTGCGTGAAATTCAATACATTCTCTTATCTACTAAACACGCGGTACAGAAAGTAAAAAGTGTTTTTGCCAACATTTAAATAGTGTGTTTGCTATAACTATTAACAGGAGGAGACAACAAATTGTGGCCTTATGGCGGGCCACAATTAGATGTACCAGATGGATGGTACATCTAACGGCCTCTAGAGTGGGAAGCCATGGCGAACCGAGCCAGTGAGGATGAGTATATTACACGACATGAAAATAAAAATCTCGTATAATACATTCACATGACTTTTTCTACCCTCTATCGTTAATTAGTGGGTATACAAACTGTTCTTACTAAAGCTAATTTTTATTCTACTACACTTTTATCCAAATAAATCTTTACAGAAATACTAAATTAAACATTTCGTTAGGATGCAAAGAGAACAGCGATAGTCAAATGTTTAATAACTGGACGCTATATGTTGGGCTCAAAATTTCGTAGTGTTTCTTAGAGAAAGAGAGAGAAAGTCATGTGAATGTATCAAATTAGATTATTTCATGTTGAACAAAGTAAACACTTGCATAAGTACTTTCATTACATATTTCGTTGTAGGTTGAAGCAATAAGATCCGCAGAAGAGTAATAATAATAATAATAATAATCATAATAATAATAATAATAAGAAAGATAATATGAAGGATTAGGAAAGGGGGGAATAAAATCATAACGACGGAGATTAAGTAAAGAACAGACACTAATAAACAAAATGAACTTAAATAAAATAAAACATATGAAAATCAAATGGGTTAAACCGCGTATTTCAGAGCGAAGAGAGACTAGCGAAAACCGTAAAAAATGGGAAATGTTTCACGAGCAAACAGGCAAAGCCATTAGTAAGCACTTAGGCTACATAGAATTTGTGAAACCCACAGGAAACGAATACAACAGACGGGAAGTCAGATGCAGTCGGCCGCACAGAAAAGGAAATCAAGCTTAAATAAGACGACAATGTTAGACGCGGTGAAGGTCAACTTCCAAATTTAGCAAACCAATGGTAAGCGGCGTAAAACTTAGAAAAGTGACCAACGAGAAGTTAGAAAAGTCACGTGAATAGTAAAAAGGAGAAATGAAACTAGAAAATAGGCGGAGAATAGAAAAATTACCTAGGACCAGAGGAGATTGAGACGGGTGTAACATGGATGACTTCGTGTCGAACAGTGGATCAGACTTCATGTCGATCATCGAGGCAGAATATGTGTGAAAGTTAGTGTCAGGCTAGTGTGCGGAAAGGCGGGTAGAAATGAATAAATTCAAGTGACAAAAAATAATAACTTTATACTTTTCGTCGTAAGAAGGGAAATAGAAAGCTAGGAATGATAGGCGGGATCAAGTCTTGTGTGACGGGGATTCGATAAAAGAAACGCGGTGTGGATCATCACAATAAACGGGCCAGTGAAGGAGAAATGCGAGTGTCATTAACCTCTTATCCACACTCCCTGAGAGAAGATCTCATCACCAACCATTAATCCTCTGCCTGAGCAGCCGGCAAAACAAATCCTTATCGAATCAGAAACCGGACACTAAGCCAAACGACCTAAACCCATGTTTATTCCAGCTAAAAGGTCCAAGGGGGTTATAGGAAACCGAAGCGACAGTCAGATGTTCAAAAGGATTCAAATTCTTTCTATGACATCGCGAGAAACAACTGAATTAACCGAAACGACAAAGATTTGGGAAATCGAAACAAAAAACAACGAACATCTCTAAAATTGCGAATGACACAGAAACGGCTATCTGAAATAAACTACATGTTTTAAAGAGACTTAATTTTATGTGTACTAAGATTTTGTGTATAGCTTATCATTTACTGGTTATTCTAAATTATACAAATTTCCTTCCAGCCGAAGTGAACTTCAAAGTTTATTTTTATAAAATTCAAGATATACATTTTATTTTTCATGTAAATATGTTAAATTATGGTATTCTAATGAAACTAATTGTAGCCATTTTTGAGAAAATTAAAAAGCAGGAACATTTTTCCATGCAATACATAGTTTGGATGGGGATTTTCTTGAAGTTCTTAAGTTCTTCGTATAAGATTTTGAAAGACACTGAACTTAAATACCAAGTTAGATAGGTATCCGGTTTTTCGTTTTTGGGTTATACTGCTCTCTCCTTCTCACATACATGCATATGCATGCATACATACATACCATATTTCTTTTATTATTTTTTTTATCGTTTGATTCAGTACTCAAAACATGTATTCCTGGTGAAATCCCGATCGAAAATCTGCAATTGACAAGTGAACGAGAACATATTAGCCAACAGCGCCGATTTGAAGTGTATAGATATTCCTTCGTACATTAAGAGAGTTGCAGAACTTAACGGGGCAATTCCAAGCTAACACGCAATGGCGTGGGCGACCTTCGTTCTTCTCTTCTTTCTTATAAGCGAAGACGATTAACGAATTGCACTCATTAAGAGGCAGTTTTCAGACTTGCACCAGAGTGTGCAGTCAGTTAGTGACAAGATAAAAACAGTGTAAACAGGCCGAAAAGGTCTTGGAACGTTTTCCACTTCCACCACAGAGATTTTATTTTCGAGAGAATAAATTCACTTTTTAGATTGATAAATAACTAAAATATCTTTATTTGACCTATCAGTCTGCGCCCATAGGTATTTTGTAAATTGTGTTTACGTGTTCTTGTCCAACATTACGTACTATACGCATTGTAAAGCACTAAAGCGACGTAAAGAAACAAATGCAAACATGAGAGCACATAATGTGCATCACTATTATTATTATTATTATTATTATTATTATTATTATTATTATTACGCACTATATCATAGTATGGGTAAATGAATCATTAAAGCGCCCAAAGGAAAATCATGTAAATATGAAGTCACGTAGGGTATTTCACTGGCATTCGTTCCTCTATTATTAATATTATTATTACTATATTATGATTAGTAATGTTGTTGCTAGTTAATGTTATTACGTTAGTTATTATTACTGTAACTTACTATTGTTGTTATTATCATTGTTATTACACGGAACACCTAACTTTGCGCTCTGTTACGTGTAACGGCTAGTAAGCCATCACTCACAACTCGCGTAGTTCCTCCTTTGGCCACGAATAAACAAACGCAAAGCTCTCTGTCCCAGGTAGTAGATATTACTATTGTTATTATTTTTGTAGTGCTGCTTTTGTTGTTGCTGCTGCTGAACCACTTACACCAGTCAGCTGATCACTGGCGTTCTCAACTTAATGGCCGATTCTTTTGCTTTGGCTGAAGTAAAACAGCCGTTAATGACGTCATTGTCTGTGGTATGAGGAAGAGGGATGGTCATTGAGCGGATCAGACAGTGCTACGTAAGCGTGGTACGATAGTATTCCTCTCTGCATTCTGCTCTGTGAAAATGTTAAATGCCTGTTTATGTGACGCAAGTGACATGTGTGCAAAACTAAGTTCATCAGTTATGAAACAAAGCATAAATCAGAGTTCTAATAAGGACTTTTAAATCGCATTGAATAAAAAGAACAGTGGAGTTAAGCAAAGCATCGAAAACGTTGTTTACGTTACTAAAGCTATTAAGTGAATGCACTAGTTTGCTTCTTATTCTGTTATCTTTAGCTTATGGTGTTTTAATGTTTTGATTTATAGTACTCTGCTATGCGTATAGTGCGCAATAATTAAACTATAATCATAACAACTATAAAAATAACAGGTAACAATAATAACAATAACTATCAATAATAACACGACTAATAATAACAGAGGAACAAATGCCTATGATACGCATTACATGCACTCATGTTTGCTTTGTTTTCGTTACGGCGCTTTAATGTTTTAATTTACTCTACTATGCGTATAGTACGTAATAATAACATTAATAACAACAATAATAACTTACAATAACAATAAAAATAACCAACTAATGGCAACAATAATAGTAACTAATATAATTATATTAACTAGCAACAATAATAATAATAATAATAATAATAATAATAATAATAATAATAATAATAATAATAATAATAATAATAATAAGTCAATAAATAACAATGATGCACATTACGTGCTCTCATGTTTGCATGGTTTTCCTTACGACGCTTTAATGTTTTGATTCTACCACGCGTATACTGCGTAATAATAATATAATAATAATAATAACAATAATATATTAAGGGTACAAATGTAAGTGATACCCATTACGTGTTCTCGTGTTTCCACAGTTGTCCTCCGTGGTCTAAGAGTACCTCTGGTTCCCGAGGTCGCGGGTTCAAACCCGGCGGAGGGTGATGTACTTTTTTTTCGGATGTAAAAATCCTTAGCATGGCTTCCTTCGGAAGGGAAGTAAAGCCGATGGTCCCATGTCGTAGGTTTATGGCACGTAAAAAAACCTCAAGCCTGATAAAGGGGCCTGTGAGCAAAACTACCGGTCTTTCAGGCCTAGTATAGAATGGGATGCTAAGGACGATAATAATTAAAGAGCGTTCATAAATAAAACTCAATTTAATTGTTAATTCTCAGGTTTGGATGGTTTCGGTTACGACGCTTGAATGTTTTGATTTAACTCTGCAATGCGTAGAGTCCGTAATATTAGACAAGAACAGCGGAAACACAATTTACAAAATAGCTATAGTTGAATGCTGATAGGTAAAAAGGACATCTTAATTATTTGTCAATCTAAACAAATGGATTTATTCCCTCGAAAATAAAGTCCTTGTAACAGAAGTGGAAAACATTCTAAGACCTTTTCGGTATGTCAAAACTGTTCTTGTCTGCCATCACTGCTGTACACACTAGTGCAACTGTCTCTCAATGAGCGCGATCCGCTAATCGTCTTCGCTGATAAAGAGGAGTAGAATGAAGGTCGCCCACGCTATTGCGCCAGTCCCCACTGACCTGCGTTTGCCTGGAATTGCCCCTTTGAGTTCTGAAACTCTTTTAACGCACGAAGGGGTGTTTGCATACGTGAAATACGGCGCTGTTGGGCCGCCTGGTATAACTGGGTTGTAACGAACAGCGTTACCGAGATACGCCGCCGTAATCTCAAACAATATTTGACATACAAGTGCTTGTGCGTCACAATATCCGGCTAGAGATAGAGTGGGTGTACCATGACTTTCAGCCAGTATAGAATTGGAATAATAGAGGAAAAACGTTAGTTATCCAGAGATTGCGCAATGTCGCTGAGAATAATCATAGATATCATGGTTCTAGTGTTAACGATGAAATGAAAATAATCCTTCCTATGGGCCAATTCTTAAAATTGATAGGTATACTGTTCTTGTAATCGCTCAGATTATTACGTTTGATCTGAAAGAAATAATAGTTATAGCAAAGTAGAATTAAAGGGATTTCGACGTCAAAAATTAAAACGAGGACGACAATAAAACAAATCATAGAGAGATATAAATAATTTTTATCGTAAAAGTATAACCTAGAGTATTGGTAATTATGTTCTTGAAACTTTAATAGAATTTGGCATCATAAACGTGTATGTGATTAATATGAGGAATGCTGGGAAGAGTTTCGTTTCGAATCTAATTAAAATGCCTTAGAAACAGAGGAAAACTCGAATTAGTATTGCAGATATTAAAGAAAATGTAAGAAAAAAATATGCAATTACATAGTAATGTGGCCCTCCGTGGTGTAGTGGTTACCATGCTAGCCTCTAGTCCCGAAGTCGCGGGTTCAAACCCGGCGGAAGGACGAATATTTTCGGGCATAAAAATTCTTATCTTGGCTTTCTACGGAAGGGCAGTAAAGCCGGTGGTCCCGTGTCGTAGATTTACGGCACCTAAAAGGACCTCAAGCTTGATAAAAAGGCCTCTGAGCAAAATTTCCAGTTTTTCACACTCAATATAGAATGGGACGCTAAGGACCACAGCAGTTAAAGAGCGTCCGCAAATGAAAACTCTCGATCTCTCCTGAAAAAAGTATGGAATTAGAAAATGCAACGCTTTTATGGCAAGCTCATTAATGAATGCACAATTATGCTTGCTGTATCAGTGCATTAGTCCTGCCTCTTAGCGTATACTTTTTATGAAAACTCCAAATACTTCAGACGAATAAACTTTCGCATTCTGCTTGCTTCAGTGCTGCCAACAGTCTCTGGTATCACTAAATTATACTAAACAAACACACTAACTTAACTATTTACAACACCTGAACTAGCAAAACTGCTAGACACTACACCGCCTAAATTGAGGGAAATAATGTGGATGAATAAATATGTCGCATCCAAAAGATCCGAATCTGCTTTTGAGGCAGTATTTTATATCGCAACACTGTGAATGCCAGAGTGATTGTAGTGTAAATTAGCATTATTGTATGACAATGATTTGAGAGGTTTTTTAACTATAAGCATTGTTAGGAAATAAGTTTACACGGCCTCACTGAAACTGACAATAGGAGCGGGTAACAATGAAACGAGGGGGTGAGTTGTTTATCAATTATAAGAGACAAACAAATGACGTCAGAGTAGCGTGCCTTTCTTTAGAAATGAAGGGAATATCTTCCCTAGAGCATATGTGTTCGTAATTTTGATTGGATAAAAAAAATAGACGCTAATGTTGGCGCGCTTTATTAACCAATAGCAGCTCTGTTATAATTTTTAGGCATATCGGGGTGAGGGAGTATAAATTCTGAAGCCAAAGACAGGTATCGCGCAGTTCTACAGAATCTCTCGCGTCGTAAACTTAGTTACAAAAATGTGAAATACGCGAATTAATAATGCGCGGCAATAAGTGATTATAGTTACATTTGAAAATATAACAGTTTCAGTCGGGCGTGTATCAAGATTAAATATATGAAATTAATAAGGTGTGACGCCAATAAAAGTGTAAAAACAAATTCTTTTATCAGTGTTATCTTTTAGTAACAACTCCTTTCCGTTTACACACCCTGTTCAAGAGATTTGCTCGACTGAGTAATAATAGCTAGCCGGAGGACAAAGAACCCAAAATTCAAAATAATAAAACAATAACAAGCGCTCAGCAAAAAAAGATAGCACGAACAATACCGCAAAACTTTTCAAATAGTTGCTGGAAACCAACAATATACGATAGATATTGAATCAAGATGTAGAATCAAGCTACAAGCAGGCAGTAATGGCTGTCTAATCCATTCATTCGGTACAAATATTGTCTCCATATAGTTTAAATGGATGATTTAATGTTTGCTGTGCTAATAGTTTACAAATGGCAAACCAGATCGGATTACTTTTGTCACCGAAATTTCGAAGTTGGTGTACGTTTGAAGTGTCTTGTGTTTTCTTTGTTGGTTGCCTTTTGGGTTAACTTCTTAAAGTCATCGTTGACATCATCATTTACCTTTGAATAAATAGGAAACGCGTCTGGAGCAACTTTGTTCCTTCTTAATTAGCATTTCAACAATTACTGCTGTAACATGAATAAAAGTCTATTTATAATAGGTAATATACATTCTTTGCCAGTTGAAAAGGATTCTGCGTATTATTTCCTTGAATGGCTCTTTGTGTTTCATGCAGTATGCCTAATATATCCCCTAGCCCTTGTGGAATTGCATTTATCAGAAGTCGGACAAATGTTATTGAGAGCTAAAATGAATACGGAAGTTATTTCTTGATTCATTCTTTTCGCTCCAATTTTGACATGTTTGCTCTATGGTCTTTAAAAATAAGCCAGGTAGCTGGAGGTTTAGGTCGATTAATTCGCGAGATATTACTCCCACAGTATTCCTCAGAAACTCATAAAGTCCAGTATACTACGTTAAGCACTCGACGTTTTGTCCATATTTCCTGCTCGAGAAGCATTACTAATAGATTTAAGACACCTAAAGGAACCATTTACCCTCGTTTCGGCATATTCGTATTGCGTGGAAATCTCTGTATATGGAGTCTGCAGAGGGAATTCGTGGTGAAATATTAAAATGGAAAATAGGAAACGTGAAAGATGCAGAACACGGGAAAGGGAGAGAGGGTGGAAGAGGTGGAAGTGACAGAAAACATTCGGTTTTGCCGCTGCCAAGTATTCGAGCATGTTGAGAGCTGAATGCCAAGTATGTCTCTTTTCTTGAAGCGAGAAGTTTACAGCACCTACAACGAGATATTTTAGTAATTGGCTTTAATACCGTATGCTTGAAAAGCAAGTGAAGAAGAGGAGCTTCATGCATATAACTTCCCTCTCTCTCCGATTAGCAGGAAAAATAACTAAGAGAGCTTTATTTCTCAGGAAATACAGGCTCTTTTCTGTCAAGTGTAGACTGCTTATTCATCAGAGCATTTCAAAAATTTCTCTCTTCATTTATGTTAGCTCAGTGGAAGTGCGAGTTGATATAATAACCGCCATTTAAAGCATCGTTACGAGGTACATACAAGAGGCTGGGCTGTGTAGAGAAAATGTGAACCAGATGTAAACATTTACATCAGCATGCTCTTTCACTTGCCTTTTACTTACACTCCACGCAGTCTTTAAGCAAGTATAATGTGAGTAGACGACTTTTAAGGCGAAACCGAAGCAAAAATAAAACATCGCGTTTTATATATCAGAAAAACTCAGTTTTTAAGTTTTGCACTTAAAAATTGCTTCTAATTCTAAAGGAAACTTTCTGAAAAGTTTCATATATTTAGGCCTTTTAGAGTTTTATTGCTATTATAACTGACATGCTTACGAAACAGTCTTGGATCGCCAAGATAGGCAGTGAAAACTCACCAGCTGATTTAACCAGTATGCGAGACTGTGACGAACAAATAATAACAAAAACAGAGTAAATTGGTAGGTGGACTATATTAGATCATGTGTTATACTCACATGACTTTCTCTACTCTTGTACAAACTATTTTTACAAACGCTTATTCTCCATATGCTTCTTGTTAATCGAGATGTTAATCTTATTGCTAATTTTCTTGTAGATGCAAGGAGAATATAGTAGGTTTTAAGCGATAGTGAAATCTTTTAAGCGCTGGTTGCTATGTGGCATACTCCATTCTCTTTGCATTACCAGGACAAAAAAAATGAAAAACGAATTCCCATTTGAGAAAAAGAAAATTATTGGAAAATTTAAGGGAATAAAAAGCAATAACTCAAAAATGGCTAACTCAACAAAAAAAATGTATGACGTAAATTGTGTATTTTAACGCGATCTACATTTTTTGTGTAGTAAAATTTTGTCTACCTCTTATGGTTTACCAGTTATGCAAAAGTCGTTCACAATGAAGAATACTTTTGGAGACATTCCCAGAAAATTCGAGATATACATTTCATTTGGCATGAAAATATCTTAAACATATAGTATTTTAATCAAAATCGTTAGAGCCATTTTTGAGAAAATTAAAAGTTTTCGAAAAATGTTCCACGTAAAGGGTAATCTGGGTTGGAGGATTTTCTTGAAAATCTTCGTGTCGCATCTCTGGAAGATACTGAACCTAAATACCAAGTTTGGTGTTTATCCGACTGTTCGTTTCTGAGTTATGCAGACACACACGGATATGTTTCCAAAAATGCTTTTTTTGGATTCAGGGGGTCTCAAAACATGTATTTCCGGTGAAATTTCGGTATCGAATTTTTGGGTGGAATACAATACTTCCCCTACTTACTGTACGTAGTAGAGAAAGTAAAAATAAAAACCTGATGTTATTCACACGATTTTCTCTGCTCATTGTTGCATAATACCAGAAAATGCCGAACAATGGACATTACATGTCCCCGAAGAACTTACTCATGTTGTGTTAAAAAATTCGTATGTGTTACATTCACATGACCATATTAGTATTTAATAAACCTTAACAAAGGATCAACAAGTGTAAGAACAATTTTGAACACCTCACTTATGGGTTTTCTAAAGGCGGTAAGACGCAAAAGGTTTTAAAAATATGTAATACTCACATGACTTCTCTACCCTCTATCGTTTATTAGCGCGTATAAAAATTATTCTTATGAAACTTTATTACTTTCTCTACTACGTATAGTAAGAAGGGGAAGTATTGTATTCCACCCAAAAATTCGATACCGAGATTTCACCGGAAATATATGTTTTGAGACCCCCTGAATCCAAAAAAAAGCATTTTTGGAAACATCTACGTGTGTGTGTGTCTGTGTGTGTGTGTGTCTGTGAACAGTATAACTCAGAAACGAACACTCGGATAAACACCAAACTTGGTATTTAGGTTCAGTATCTTCCAGATTAACCTTTACATGGAACATTTCTCGAAAGTTTTAATTATCTCAAAAATGGCTCTAACGATTTTAATTAAAATATCATATATTTAAGAAATTTCCATGACAAATAAAATGTATATCTCGAATTTTCTGGGATGTCTCCAAAAGTATTCTTCATTGTGAACGACTTTTGCATAACTGTTAAACCATATGAGATAGACAAAATTTTACTACAGAAAAAATGTAGATCGCGTTAAAATACACAGTCTGTCATACATTTTGTTGTTGACTGAACCATTTTCGAGATATTGCTTGTTCTTCCCTTAAAGTTTTCAATACTTATATTCTCAAACGGGAATTCGTTATTCATTTTTTGTCTTGGATATGCAAAGAGTATTAATCTGTAGCAAAGAGACTGGTGTTGCTCATAGCAACCAGTTATTAAGAGTAATTTCTATGCTTAAAGCCTACTGTATTTCTATATTGCCCTTGCAAATACAAAACAAGGGGTACGCCTTAAGCGATAGTTAAATATTTTTAGAACTGGTCGCTATGTGTAAAATGTAATTCTCTTTGCATGTCAAAGGATCGTTTCTGCAAATGTTTATCTCGATTAATGTGAAATAGATGGAGAATAAGAGTTTGTAAAAATAGTTTGTACAACAGTAGAGAAAGTCATGTGAGTGTAACACATCAGATTTTATTCTATATACTTCATTTTAATTCATATAAACCTTTACAGAAATAGCTACATTACACATTTGTTATAGATACAAAGAGAACAGCGATAGTCAAATGTTTAAGAACTGTGCACTATACATACATCGGAAGAAACAATTGGAAATCGAAGGGACGTTAGAAGAATGGCTAAGTGTTGAAAAATTCTAACCTAATAATGCATATCTCAGAAATAAGTGCATATCCACAAAAAAGTTATTGAAGTAAAGCTTGTGTAGTACGTTTTCATCTATTGCTCAACGTTTATAATATACAGAACATTATATAAAATCCCTTTAGAAAGAAGAGGACTTCAAAGGCTATTCCCAGGAAGTTTAATATATACATTTACTTGTCACGTAAATATCTTTTATATATGGCATTTTAATCAAAACTGTCAGAGGCATTTTTTAGAAAATAAAAAATTTCAAAAAATGTCCCATGTAAAAGGTAGTTTGTGGTGGGGGATATTTTTGAAAATCTATGTGTCAAATCTTTTGAAGGTACTGAACTTAAATACACAGTTTGGTGTTTATCCGACTTTTCGTTTTTGAATGTTATTTAGAGACACACATACAGAGACAGAGAGAGAGAGAGAGAGAGCGACACGGACCTTTTTATAAAAGTGCTGTTTTTTTATTCAGGGGACCTCAAATCCTGTATTTCGGGAGAAATCTCGATATCAAATTTTTGGGTAGAATGCAATATCCTTTTTACCTATGTACGTAGCTGAGAAGTTCAAAATGCAATTGGAAGCTTTCCCATTTTACTTCCGGCAGTAATATTTTCAGTTGCTCTAGTTAATAAATAATTTTGTGGTACTGTTTTAAATTTAGAGGAATTTCTCATCTATAGTATTCAGAAGAATTCATGTTTTTACATAGTATAGAACAAGTAAATTAAAGCTGTTTGTTAGAGTATCTGAATTTATAAAAAAACATAAAATCATATTCTGCTTCTTAAAGCTATGCCTCATGAATATTCGATTTTCCATTTAATATATACTTCATGAAATACCCTCTCTGCCTTATTGCTACTCTAAGCCCCTGGTAATTCTTGAATGTGTCCCTTATTCCTAGATGTTCAGCAGTTACTTTCAAACTGGGCTTTAAAATATCCGAATCTCCACGTTAATCCATAGTTTTTTTTTGATTAACATCATCTGACCAACCCCACTTGCAAACTTGCAACCCAAAACAAGAACACTGGCTTCACCATGCTTCACTGTTGGTAGCAGATTCTTATTAAGTTCGCCATTCACTTTACGCCATACGCTATTGTTGTCTGTTGGAACAATAAATATTAAAATTTTTGTCATCTGCAAATAAAAGATCATCCCTCCAGATTTCATGTTTATCTACATATGAAGGCTCTGCGAAGTTAAGTCCCGTGTTCCCACTAACAAGACAGTACAGTTTCCTCCTTACTATTTGGGCATTTAACTCCTATGTACTCATAACACACCTTATAGTTTCCATATGTACTAGTTTTCCAGGCTCCTTACAAACATAATCTGTGAATTCTGGAGCACTTAGGAGAGGATTTTATTTTATTTTCTTAAGAATGAGTGTTGTTTATGTTCATTTTATCTTTTTGGCCCATCTTTTTGCGGCAAGTACTCTATCCTGTCTTCATTGTTGTATCTTTAGACTTTGTCACCAACCGAGCTAATACTAATATTCATAAGTTTGTCTTTTTCAGCCCTTTTTCATAATGAAAGTTGTCTTTGTTCATATTGGAACAGTCTTTGTTAAAATATACATACTTTTTCCTTATACCTTAGTAAAAACTGTACTCGAAGCAAGTCTGTTGGAGAAAATGTAAACCTTTCCTGGCCTCGAAGTGATAATCCCGAATAAGTGTGAAGTGAATATTAATGGAACATTATGTATGAAGAAACAAATTTAATTCTATTTTATCTAGATTATTTAATGAAATGAAAGAATATCTAATTTTCATACATTTACAGTTCAATTGTACAATTGATTATATCAATGTTATGTATACCAAATAATTTCAAATTCGTCCGGAGTTGGAAAGAAAGCAAAACAACCAACTATTAATGGGAGCAACTGTGAGTAAAAAGTTCACAGACATCTGCAACTGTCGCGCTTGGCATATATTCATTACTTTCTTTGACAACATTTAAGTTAAGGGTCTTTTTCTCTGTTTTCAGGCAACAAAATACGTTACTTGGAGTTACAAAGATGACTAAAGGTACCAAACAGCATGCAAGTTAGATGTTCCAGCAAAGCTCAGCAGTCGATAAGGCACCCAGCTAAAGCTCACAACTAAATGCCAAGAATATGAAGTATCAACCATTGCCAATCAAAAGTGAGCAGATAGAGCTACCAAAACAACAGGATCATTTGATGTCTCGGAATATCATTTATTTTCATGTATATTCTACACTTAACATTTAAAAATGTACTGCTTAAAAACTGAAAACTCAAATGATTGGCGCCAATAGTTGGAAATGGTTCTACCACAAACATTTTATATTCTACAATTGACATTTAAAAACGTAGTGCTTAAAAATTGGAAATTCAAATGAACAGGACCGAATATTTCGGGAGTGGTTGTACCACAAACATTTTATTATCCCCCGCATCTCTTACAGCTCGTCTCAATCTGAAAATTGTAGAATTGTGCTATTATGTGCCAGAGAACTAGATTGTTTCAGTAAATAGCTTTTATTTTATAAACTTTGAAACAGTAAATTCTGAAGTCCATATAATTGAAAATTGTAACTGTCTTTTCTCACGAAACTCCGTTGTACACTATAAAAAATCTGATGTGTTACACTCACATGACTTTCTCTACTCTTGTACAAACTATTTTTACAAACGCTTATTCTCCATCTACTTCATGTTAATCGAGATAAACATTTGCAGACTCTATCTTATTGCTAAGTTTCTTGTAGATGTAAGGGGAATATATATTTACAAGAGCAACATAGAAACACAGTAGCCTTTAAGCACACACATATCTCTTAATAGCTGGTTGCTAGGTGCAGCACCATTCTCTTTGCCACAGATTAATACTCTTTGCATATCCAAGACAAAAAAATGAATAACGAATTCCCATTTGAGAAAATAAGTATTGAAAAATTTAAGGCAATAACAAGCAATATCTCGAAAATGGTTCACTCAACAACAAAAAATGTATATGACATAAATTGTGTATTTTAACGCGATCTATATTTTTGTGTAGTAAAATTTTGTCTATCTCTTATGGTTTACCAGTTATGCAAAAGTCGTTCAGAATGAAGAATACTTTTGGAGACATTCCCAGAAAATTCAAGATATACATTTTATTTGTCATGAAAATATCTTAAACATATGATATTTTAATCAAAATCGTTAGAACCGTTTTTGAGAAAATTAAAATTTTCGAAAAATCTTCCATGTAAAGGGTATTTTCTTGAAAACCTTCGTGTCGCATCTCTGGAAGATACTGAACCTAAATACCAAGTTTGTGTTTATCCGACTGTTCGTTTCTGAGTTATGCTGTTCACAGACACACAGACACACAGACGGACATGTTTCCAAAAATGCTTTTATTGGATTCAGGGGGTCTCAAAACATATATTTCGGTGAAATCTCGGTATCGAATTTTTGGGTAGAATACAATACTTCCCCTACTTACTATACGTAATAGAGAAAGTAAAAATGTTTCTTACTCTGTATCTTTATATGATCACTCCGAAATGTTCCTGAAACGGAAAGAAAATACCTGTTTGTTCTCAATTACTAAATACAATACCCATTTCACATATAATTATCCACAAAGACTGAACAACAATGAATGCGGTATCGTATTTAAATTTCCTTTTAAATCCTTAACACACGATAATGAAGTATTGGGAATTCCCCGTATTAAGTGCCATAAAAATCCACTCAACATTGGCATAACGATAAACGTCATTAACGGCCTATTCAACTACCGACTCTCATTCGTATTATCTTAAAAAAACATGTTTATTATGGATAATAAAACCACAAATATTACATTACGCAATTGAATTGAAATAAATGGTTAAGAATAAGTACTGAGATGTGAAAGTAGATATTACCTGAATGAGTTATCGTAATCCCATATGGAAAAGAATTTATAATTTATGATTCCTGTTCTAAAACAGCAGCCAAAATAGAGTTCATCTGCTCTCGACCAAAGTCAGTGACCTTCAGTAGGAGGAAAGTGAGAGAACTCACCACCTAAACACTTGCGGAAGGACTATTTTCTTACGCTGAACGCAGATGTGAGATATGACGTCAGCGATGTTCTTCATAAATCTTATGAACGGTACAATGCATACATTACATTAAGCTTTGTCAGTCAATTACCTTTTCCCTTAAATACAATAATAAATCAGCATGAAAAGCACTTCATCGGCTATTTGAAAAAAAGAACATATACATTTTATTTTCCCTAACAATATTTCAAACGCCTAATATTCAATGCAAATTCTTAGAGCCATTTTAGATTAAGTAAAAAATAACGAATATGTTTAATTTATATGCTTATTTCTGATGAGATTCATATCAACATTTTGTTTTAAATGCAATGCTCCCTCTACCTTACGCATCTAAGGGGCAAAACAAGTAGAAAGAAACTGGGAATGCTTTGAAAAATAAACCAGTTTACATAGGGCAATTGTGCCTGCGCAGTAGCATAGTGGGTTAGAACAAGTGTTGCGGATCTCAGCCACGGAATGCTCGAGGGTTCTAGCCCACCCATCGGAGTGCAGAGTTTTGACAGGCGTTCACTTAGCAGTGTGAAGAATTTGAGAGACTACGATAGATAGCGATCTGTAGGTCATGAAAACCAGTGTTCCTGCATTGGAGAGCATGATGCTGACCACATCATCTCCCTGTATCGGCTGGATAACCATCCGTCTCTATTGTCCGCACGTGGTTGTAAGGCTGGTAGTAGGGTTGGTCGGCCATGAATTAAAGAAAATATTCTTTGCACTCTTTTTCCCAAATGTCAGTGATCTCTTCAACGTTCGTTTCTAATGAGCTGGAAGAGGAGGTCCATTTAACTGGACTTCACCTCACTTAGGATCAATATATTATTTTTCATTGCGGTAATTTTACAGTCTTTTTTATGAAACACCACTCAAATTGAAAGAGAACCTAGTGACGACACTTTCAGGAGCACTATGGGTATCATCGGCTTGCGGTAGGTCATGATGCGCCATATTGAACATTTGATCTAATTGGTGATGAATTTGAATATTATAATAATTTAAAGTATTGTGAATTAATAATTAAAGATCATCAGTCAATCATAGTTTTCTGCCAAAATAGTATTCATAGTTTTTATAGTTTACCCAACCTCATCCATTCTTACCTGATTTATGTTCCAAAATAAATCATTTATGGTAAATGTCCAACGTCTTCCATCCCGACCTTATTTCCATTCACTATTCCTTACGGTGTATCTCTTAAAACCCAATTTATTCTCATCCAATATTCCAGTCGATTTCTTGTCCTCGTTTTGACGAGATTAAACATTGTTCTACCTTCCTCACGCCTTCTAAAATAGCTTCATTATTTATTTTCTCTGTCCATTTCGCAACGTCCATACTGCTTCATAATCGCATTTCAGTTATCTGTAGTTATTTCCCTCATTATCAAAACTATACAAATGTTAAATGTATAAGTGACAAACAATATCTGTGCTGTTGTAATGTGTTCTTTCATTATATTATACTAGTTGCTTTACTCGACGGGTAGCCTTTTAAACCCGCCGAAAGAACAAAATAAAAGCACTGAGGAAACATTGTGATAAGTCATTGCTGAACAGTCACAAATACTACAGCTTGTAATGGCGATTTCTCGTAAATGCAGCTGAGTGACTTCCAGTTATCACATTTAGGTTGCCTATTTATTGAGAAAATCTTAGTTGGAAAGAAATAATAGGGGTTTAAGTAACGTCAATACAACCTGTTTGTTCTCAGTAACCAACAACATAAAACTAGAAAATACGAAAGACAAAGCCAAATAAAGGACGAATTAACACTCAAAGAAGTAGAATAGAAGAAAAATCTGATGTATTACACTCACATGACTTTCTCTACTCTTGTACAAACTATTTTTACAAACGCTTATTCTCTATATGCTTCATGTTAATCGAGATGTTAATCTTATTGATAATTTTCTTGTAGATGCAAGGGGAATTGCTAGGCTTTAAGCGATAGTCAAATATTTTAAGAGCTGGTTGCTATGTGGAGAATTCCATTCTCTTTGCACTACCAGGACAAAAAAAATTAATAACGAATTCCCATTTGAGAAAAAGCAAAGTATTGGAAAATTTAAGGGAATAACAAGCAATATCTCGAAAATGTTTCACTCAACAAAACAAATGTATATGACATAAATTATGTATTTTAACGCGATCTACATTTTTTGTGTAGTAAAATGTTGTCTATCTCTTATGGTTTACCAGTTATGCAAAAGTCGTTCACAATGAAGAATAATTTTGGAGACATTCCCAGAAAATCAAGATATACACTTATTTGTCATGAAGGTATCTTAAATATGTTATTTTAATCAAAATCGTTAGAGCCATTTTATGAGAAAATTAAAATTTTCGAAAAATCTTCCATGTATAGGGTAATCTGGGTTGGGAGGATTTTCTTGAAAACCTTCGTGTCGCATCTCTGGAAGATACTGAACCCAAATACCAAGTTTGGTGTTTATCCGACTGTTCGTTTCTGAGTTATGCTGTTCACAGACACACACGGACATGTTTCCGAAAATGCTTTATATGCATTATGTGCACCTCAAAACATGTATTTCCGGTGAAATCTCGGTATCGAATTTTTGGGTGGAATACAATACTTCCCCTACTTACTATACGTAGTAGAGAAAGTAAAACTGGGAACTACAAATGATAATAAGTAAATATGCGAACCTGGGAAGGTCATAGAATGAATGGGCATGAACTTCGACTTAGTTATTAGTCTTATGTAGGTATGATTGAGCACCATGGAGACCTTTGGAGCCAATGTGATTATGTTGTATCCTTTTGTGTTATTTTATATCAATACATAATAGATAATCCAATGAAGATAAATGAGAAGAAGCAGGCATTAGGTCTGGTTTCATGCTCTTGCTATTATCACAGTCTAATATAATGCAGTTGGAAGCTTTGTTTAATTTCTCAACAAAGGAAGAGTAGCGCCTGACATAGCAACAGGCGACATAGCTGTTGTAACTAGTTATTTGTATTATCACTCCATGATCACTGTCAGAGAGATCAACGAATATGTGAACACGCTGTTCCTTTGTTATTTTGTGAGGTCGTGAAAGCTAAGTAATTAATTTTCTTATGTTGGCTATGTTCGACCTATTCGTTGAGAAAGATACAGATGGTCTTGCGAGCTTTGTAGGCATCATAAAATTAAATAACAAATTGTGTGAAATGGGGCGGAATTTTGAATTCTAAGCTAGACCGTAATTTTTGCCGTGTGTCAAAGAGGTTATCTGTACCAAGTTTGGTCAAATCAGCGCAATACTTATAAGAAACACAAACACATACGTGTACACATAAATACACTGACTTTGATATATCAATATTATAGATTTTGTTCCATGAAAGCTATGCTTACTTGCTTAGCCCATTGTCATTGTGCAGTGGGGCAGCGTTTGTTTTATATTCTGAAAGACGAAATTTGAAATTCTTTAGAAACACTGAAAAGTTGTTAAGTTTGTTTGATACTGAAACAAAACGGTAACAAGTTAAACGTGAGGCAGTATTTTATATCACAACACTGTGAATGCCAGAGTGATTGTAGTGTAAATTAACATTATTGTATGACAATGATTTGAGATGTTTGTTAATTATAAGCATTGTTAGGAAATAAGTTTACACGGCCTCACTGAAACTGACAATAGGAGTGGGTAACAATGAGCGAGGGGGTGAGTTGTTTATCAATTATAAGAGACAAACGAATGACGTCAGAGTAGCGCGCTTTTCTGTAGAAATGAAGGGAATATCTTCCCTAGAGCATATGTGTTCGTAATTTTGATTGGATATAAAAATAAACGCTAATGTTGGCGCGCTTTCTTAACCAATAGCAGCTCGATTATAATCTTTAGGCGTATCGGGGTGAGGGGATGATCGTCACCTGGTGTGGCGGAGGAGGGGCCACACCATTATAAATTTAAAAAAAAAAAAAAAAAAAAAAAAGTATCGCACAGTTCAACAGAAGCATTCACGAAGTGCACATACGCAATTCTACAGAATCTCTCGCGTCGTAAAGCTAGTTATAAATGTGAAATACGCGAATTAATAATGTGCGGCAAATAAGTGATTATAGTTACATTCGAAAATATAACAGTTTCAGTCGGGCGTGTATCAAGAGCAAATATGTGAAATTAATGAAGTGTGACGGCAATAAAAGTGTAAAAACAAATTCTTTTATCAGTGTTATCTTTTAGTAACAACTCCTTTCCGTTTACACACCCTGTTCAAGAGATTTGCTCGACTGAATAATAATAGCTAGCCGGAGGACAAAGAACTCAAAATTCAAAATAGTAAAACAATAACAGGCGCTCAGCAAATAAGATAACCCGAATGATACCGCGACAAAAAAAAATTAAAATCTGGCGTTAATACAAAATAAAGCCATTAAATTCCTCACAGTGGCGGCGCCGTGGCCGAGTGGTTCGACCGCTCGCCTCTCGCCGAGGCGGTCCGGGTTCAATCCCAGGGACCCACATGTGGGATTTGTGGTGGACAAAGCAGATTTTCTCCGGGTTCTCCGGTTTCCCCCGCCATTCATTCCTCCAACTGCTCCATCGTCACCTTTCCTTTCATCCATTTCGCCGTCATTTCGTTTCATCTACTTCCTTTATCCCATATCAGGCATCGGGCTGATCACCCAGCCTGGATATTCTGTCTGCTCCATGAGTGTGTCTGCAACTCGACGGGCCTCTGACCCCAGGCACACGCCTGTAAGTCCTGGGGAGTGTAAGTCCTACATAAGATGAGGTTAAACAGTGAATGAATGCATGAATGAAAAAATTCCTCACAGACAGTTATTCATTGATTGCAAATTTCTTTGCAGAAGCATAAAGGTACACTTGCTGGAATTTCAGAAGTTTTTCATGTGTTTTAATAAATTAGCTATTGCTATGGTATCATAGTACGAAACAGATGAACAGTTCAGCAATTCGCAAGAATACTTTCCTTTGTTCTTTCTTCAAGAGTTCACAGAAGAGGTTTAATATCTCTCTACTACGTAAGTGTTGTATTCCACCCAAAAATTTGATGTCGCAATTTCACCGATAATACCAGTTTTGAGGGCACGTAAATCTAAAAAAAAGCATTTTTAAAAAAGTCCGTGTGTGTGTCTGTCTGAGTCTATGTGCCTGTAATCAGCATAAATCAAAAACAAAAAGTTATTAAATACCAAACTTGGTATTTCAATTCAATATCTTCCAAAATACGATAGGAAGATTTTGAATAAAATCCCCACAACCTAGAGTACCCTTATTACATGCAATATTTTTCCAAAATTTTTATTTCTAAAAAATGACTAACGATTTTGAATAAAATACCATATATTAAAGATATTTAAATTGCAACTAAAATGTATATCTTAAATTTTCTGGGAATAGCCTGTAAAGTCCACTTCATTTGAAAGAAATTGTGTATCAACTTATATAACTGGTAAATGCAAAGCGTCAAAAAATGCATATCTATTTAAAAACACAATTTAATTCAAATGCATTTTTTGCAGCATCGACCATTTCCTAGATACCCGTTATTAATGGTTCAATTTGCTCAAGACTTTGCCATTGATTTTTAAAGTCCCATCCATTTTCAGTTGTTTCTCACGATTTCATGGAACCAATGAAATTTTAAGGCCAGCATATGGTGTCCAGTTCTTAAACATTTGACTATCGCTGTTCCCTTTATACCTATAACGAAATATAGTAAATCAGCTATTTCTGCAAATGTTTATTTAGATTAAAATTAAGTAGATAGAAAAATAAGCTTTAGTTAGAATAGATTGTGTACCCATTAATAAACGATACATGGTAAAGAAAGTAATGTGAATGTATCATACCAGAATCATTTTCTCTTGGAGCTTCTTTAACTATTTTTATTCTTTGTTTGGCTTTCTAGTAACAGCTCAAATTACTACATAAATACATAGAGCGTTTTCATACAAATATTGTTTGCTCTATAAAGAACTAGTGAACTTATTTTTTAGTTGAATTGCAGATTTTCTTAGATAGACAAGTAGATACATACAAATAAACAAGTGACGAACTTATTTTCCAGTTGAATTACAAATTTTATTACCTAGACAAGTAGATACATACAAATAAACAAGTGACGGACTTATTTTCTAGTTGAATTACAGATTCTATTACCTAGACAAGTAGTTACATTCAAATAAGCAAGTGACGAACTGATTTTCCAGTTGAATTACAGATTTTATTAACTAGACAAGTAGATACATACAAATAAGCGATTAACTTATTTTCCAGTTGAATTACAAATTTTATTACCTAGACAAGTAGATACATACAAATAAACAGGTGACGAACTTATTTTCTAGTTATATTACAGATTTTATTACCTGGACAAGTAGATACATACAAATAAACAGGTGACGAACTTATTTTCTAGTTATATTACAGATTTTATTACCTGGACAAGTAGATACATACAAATAAACAAGCGCTGAACTTATTTTCTAGTTAAATTACAGATTTTATTACCTAGACAAGTAGATACATACAAATAAACAAGTGACGAACTTATTTTCCAGTTGAATTACAGATTTTATAACCTAGACAAGTAGATACATACAAATAAACAAGTAACGAACTTATTTTCTAGTTAAATTACAGATTTTATTACCTAGACAAGTAGATACATACAAATAAACAAGTGACGAACTTATTTTATAGTTGAATTAGAGATTTTATAACCTAGACAAGTAGATACATACAAATAAACATGTGACGAACTTATTTTCCAGTTGAATTACAGATTTTATTACCTAGACAAGTACACACAAATATAGACACAGCAAACTTATGTTTTAGTTAAATTATAGATGTCCTTACCTAGACAAGTACACAGAAATATAGACACAGCAAACTTATGTTTTAGTTAAATTATAGATGTCCTTACCTGGACAAGTACACACAAATATAGACACAGCAAACTTATGTTTTAGTTAAATTATAGATGTCCTTACCTAGACAAGTACACAGAAATATAGACACAGCAAACTTATGTTTTAGTTAAATTATAGATGACCTTACCTGGACAAGTACACACAAATATAGACACAGCAAACTTATGTTTTAGTTAAATTATAGATGTCCTTACCTAGACAACTACACACAAATATAGAAACAGCAAACTTATGTTTAGTTAAATTATAGATGTCCTTACCTGGACAAGTACACACAAATATAGAAACAGCAAACTTATGTTTAGTTAAATTATAGATGTCCTTACCTAGACAAGTACAGCCAAATAAAATAAATGTCTTCTTTTTTCCGCTAGCTCTACGAATATAAAAAGGTATCTAAGTACCAAACAGAACGTTTCCGGACATAGGTTCATATATGAAAGTTATGAATGATGATAAAATAGCATAGTTGCATGCACACATCAATAATGAACATGCCAAGCGTTTAAAAGATAAACTAAATAAAACATGTTTTCACACATTATTTTCCCTCTGCTCCAGAAGCGTACTTGGATTATCTGCCGCGTCACATCTGTAAATACTTGTCAATATTGAGCAATTGATTTCTGCCAAAGAAGGTTTTTTGGGAGAGCAGATGAATGTTGTTTTCGCTTAGCGAATTGTATACGCGATCTCAAACATCAGGTTGACAAGATCTTCTTGCAATTAAAAACAGGTAACATGAGTTTTACTTTTAAATACTCCCTTAAAGAGGAGCTGTGGTTTTAAGTAATCTATTTTCAGTGAAATTTGGTCGATTTGTCGTCTTATACCGTACGTTATGTCAGTACTACCGCATTCTGCGTGCTTCCCGATCCTTAAAACCGTATCAGCCAACAGGCACGATCTCAGAGCTAGCTTCTTTTTATTTAACCTCTCTCTGCTTCTCTCTCCCTACTTTTTACACCACACTTCCTTGCCTTCTTCCGATCGAGTTTCCTTAATTTGGGCTCCATTAACCTGAGGAAACGTGGGACTTCCTCAGCCATCAACATCGTGCTAGTCCCCCCTTCACTGACAGCTAGCGCTCCCAGCGGTACCACTAGTAAACTACAAATGTTACCCCTCATTCTTGTTAACCTGCAGCATTTCCTTTTATTTACTTATCTATCTACTTTATTTATTTAACATAGAAAATGCAGTAGGAAGGGTAGTGCAGTTGACAAATTAAGAACCTTCAACGTACCTTCTTTCAAATGGCAACGTCCACGAAAATCTTAAGATTGCGAATGGTAGCATTGGTTAATACTTCGAAAACCGTTCGATTGTTCTTTCATTTAGTAGGTGTGCTGTGATGTGACAGTTGACACGATGGTGATTTGGATCTAAACAACATATGTAAGAAAGTAATTACTATTTACATAATGTTGCGTTTTATTCGTGAAATAGTCCGAATATATCGCACTCCAGGTTACGAGTTTCATTAGATAAACTCGTTCTTGCGACTTGTACCTTTCGGAGGCAGATCTTTGTTTCCAGAGTGGAACATGTTCCGCACTGATTAGAAATATATTAGCTTTCAAAATAAAAAGAATGCGGGTGATGGATTTTGAGCCTCAGCAGTTTTCCACACTGCATGCTTACCACCATGACAGTGAGAAATAGTCACTTAATTAACAATATCGCAAAATTCAGTTATAATATAAAATGAATGTATTATATTATATAAAATAGTATACAATATAAAAATACAACTCAGAGAATGATATTTGTGTCATACTACGTTGCACTTGCCTATTTTACTTTTTATATCTTAACGCCAGAAAACTTCGTTCAACATAATCTGATCCTGGAACCGTTCTTAATTTAATCTTCATGAGTCAAAACATAAAATGAAGTGGCATAACCTTTCTATGATGAAATAAAGAATAAATAGAAATGTCATAGACAAATAAATTCACGAGAAATGAATGACAGGAATTCAGTATTAAACACGTAATGGAATCAATTAGTATTGATTAATAATTAGCTATGTAGTTAAATGGAGGAAAACAAATAAATATTTGTGTTAAACTTTCAAAACTGTAAAAGGTAGTAAGGCACAAAAGAGGCATAGGAATGAAGCAATATTCAGGTACCTCTTGCACATCTGGTGAAACGGTTGGAGAATAATTCCCTAAAACACAGCTGGAACATTGAGAAATATCTATATCCACAGTATGGTGACAGTAATTAATGAGATGGTTCAAACACGTCAATCGAAGAAGTAACGTTTTGTGGATATTAAACTAATAAAAGTGAGGCTTAAAAGCAACCGGTTGAAATTATGCAGAACTCATTCTGAGATAAGATCCCAGTTTCCCTCGATCATTCCATTCCATCATAACAAAGTTGCATCTGAAACACAACACATAACTCTCTCCCACAAACAACATAGATATTATACTTGTTTATACTCCTGTAATGAATGTGATACCAACTTTATAAAAATGATGTAGCTTCTACAAAGTATAGAACAACAATATATCATAGCATAAGGTAGGGAAGTAAGCTTTCTTCACAAACACGTAATGCACAATATTTATTACATGATTGATGATTTTCGAAATATAAAAAAATACAAATATAATATATATAAACGTGGTTTAAAGAAAACAGGTAAGTGACTGTTGCCAAAGGTTCTGTTGATCGGAGTCATTCCGAAAGCCGTGACAGTGAATACAGGTGTTACAACGCAGTCAAATACTGAGATATTACAACATGGTTACGTAAGTTGATAAACCTGGATTTATAACATACGTTTCCCGTGTCTGCATTCTTCCTTGCTCTGCAATGCAAAAAACTGCGTGGTCGTGTCATCTCCTTGCTCAAATCGAAATTCCAATATTGGCAACGGCAGGATGACCAGCATTTCATTTGTAAAGGATTTATTCTCTTTACCTAGCGGGATGTCTGTGGCCCGCAGTCCGGAGATCGTGGGTTCGATTCCCGCGGCCGATCTTCGTGACCCACGGGTTTTTTCGAGGGTTTTCCCGGTCGCTAGGTGAATGCTGTAAAGGTTCATTACATTCCCCAAATTTCCTGTCCCTCCATTTTACCTACATTATCATTTCATTTCACCTTTCATCTATTCAGTCTGTTTCAGGGCTGAAAGCGTCGGCGGGAGTCTCGGCATTGCATGGCATAGAACATAAGCCGTCGTCCCCCGGAATGGAGGGAGGCGGTCTCCGAGTCCCGGGCTCCCCCAGGGGATGTGTAAGCCCAAAGGGGGAAGGGAGTCCGTTGCATCAGCTTCCATCCGAAGAATTTCAATCTGTAAAACGTAAAGACCCTGTCCTATCGTTCCTCCTGATCCGGCCACCGTCTGTCTCTTCTCACCTCAACCCTCCCTCCCGGGGCTCCCCGTCGGGGGTTTCAAGCACAAAAGATCCTGTAGGCGTTAAGTTCCCTCCGCAACTAGGGGAACAATACTTATTATCTCACAGCATTTTTGCTTTCTCTACTACGTATAGTAAGTAGGGGAAGTATTGTATTCCACCCAAAAATTCGATACCGGGATTTCACCGGAAATATATGTTTAAACACCAACTGAATCCAAAACAAGCATTTTTGGAAACATGTCCGTGTGTGTATGTGTGTGTGTGTGTGTGTGTGTGTGTGTGTGTGTCTGTGAACAGCATAACTCAGAAACGAACAGTCAGATAAACACCAAACTTGGTATAAGGTTCAGTATCTTCCAGAGATGCGAAACGAAGGTTGTCAAGAAAATCCCCCATCCCAGATTACCCTTTGCATGGAACATTTTTCGAAAATTTTAATTTTCTCAAAAACGGCTCTAGCGATTTTGATTAAAATATCATTATTTAAGATACTTTCATGATAAATAAAATGTATATCTTGAATTTTCTGGGAATGTCTCCAAAAGTATTCCTCATTGTGAACGACTTTCACATAACTGGTAAACCATAAGAGATAGACAAAATTTTACTACACAATAAATGTAGATCGCGTTAAAATACACAATTTATGTCATATACATTTTTTTGTTCAGTGAACCACTTTCGAGATATTGCTTGCTATTTCCTTAATTTTTTTGTCCTGGACATACAAAGAGTATGGAATGCAACACATAGTAACCCGCTCTTAAAATATTTGACTATCGCTTAAAGCCTACCAATTCCTCTTGCATCTACAAGAAAATTAGCAATAAGATTAATATCTCGATTAACATGAAGCATATGGAGAATACGCGTTTGTAAAAATAGTTTGTACAAGAGTAGAGAAAGTGATGTGAGCGTAACACATCAGATTTTTTAAGCTAATTTTGAATTTAGTTGTTTCCTAAGAGATCTAATAAGCTTCGTTTCCTTGACTTAACGACGTATAACTTCCAAAGGAAAGACTCAGCTTACAAGGAAATTTCCGAACTGCTGAGAGAAAGCTACTCCTAAAAGTTTACTAATGGACTACATGTCTTCTTCCTTCACGCTGTTTGTTTCTCGCACTTTTCATAGATGTGTGAGAGAGAGTAGGTGTGAACTATAACAAAGAAAGTTAGTTTTTGCATATGTATGATGGACGCCATACCGACCCGACCTTTCATCTTTCTTCTCATTCTCTCTTCTTCGCTTCCTTTTTATCACTCATCCTCAAGTTATCCAAAGACGTGGCCCACTCACACTGATGAAAATCCAATTCGATTTACGGACCAAACTTTTCCATCTCTCTTATCTCATCCCATGTTTTTACTCCCGTTCCTCTCTGTCTCCATTTTTGTTACGTGATTCTGCCGCAGTTTTCATTTTTAGGGGTAAAACCCTCTGTCTGAACTTTTGCATCTTAATTTATTGTGCTTTGTGTGTATGCAAAGGAAGTGATTAGAGATTTATAGCACAGTTTTCTGAACTATAATAGTCACACAGCATTATTCACTTTTTGTTTTAAATAAACTTATCAAGACTCTCAACCATATTCTCTGTTTTTACTCAGTGGCTTACATCTGGCTAAAAGACTGAAACCGTCCCGTAAACATGAAATTTATGATTGGTTGCATTCTATGTGGGAAACCAGATTGGGCGTAATTTAAATTGCACTGACCGTCCAGGGCAATTGAGTACAATAGTTTCAAATAGACATACATGGTTCACTTTGCACAATACAGATAAAAGTAACTCTAAGAGATCAGAGACTAAGAACTTAAAACGACTTTATGACCAATATAAAAAGGGCAACAACGGCAATAACTTATCTGAACACGAATTTTGTATTTTAATAAGTTCTGCATTTTCCCTTTTCATATGATTTCCAAGTTATATAACATGTTATGCTGATGAAGATGTCTAAATAGGCTCTTCAAAAAAATTCAAGGTATACATTTGATTTAACATGTTAATCATATAATATAACGTTTAACATAACGTCTTACAGTTATTTTTAAGAAAATAAAAACTTAAAAAAGTGTTCCGTGTAAAGAATACTTTGGTGCAAGGTGGATTTTCTGGCATCCTTTAACGTTGTCTGGTTATCCGACTTTTCGTTTTTGAGTTATGCTGTTCACAGCCACATACACACACTCACATAGAACACATTTCTAATACATTGTTTTTATTTAGAGGACATCAAAAGATGCATTTCCAGTTTAATATCTGTAATTAATGTTTCGGTGGAATAAACTATTACCCTTCCGGTAGTAAAGAAAGTAAATGTTAAAATTAAGAATGAAAAAAGAACTATGCAGGCTCCAACATGATGTAGCATGATTTTCTAGTCACTGCTTCATATGATTTATCCGATTAATCATTGCGTTACTTGAGAGATAAAGGACAGTTTTCAACCTACATACACCTGTTCACAGCGTACGTATGCTAAAATATATCCCAGTTGTACGTATTTTGAGAGTTCATTTGTTTCTAGCATTGAATTTAAATGCATGCTAACGATTATTTATGTCCTCTAGAACATATACGTCTACTAATCCTTAATGGGAACAGGGATTACAAGGGACTGGTGGATCATCTGATATAAAATACCTAAGCATTCTTCAAGTAAATGCTCTGTAGAATCGTTGACTCTCGAGTTAATGACAAGCACACACATTGGCACAAATTGAAGTAACTATTAAGTGTAACAGTTTTCCTTTAAATTCACAGATGTCCACAAAGGTTTTCAATCTTTGAAAGTCATGAATGCGGGCCAAAATTAAAAGGTAACATTTAGGTTCTTCCACACAGGTACAATACAGCTTGGAACACGGAATATACGTTGTGTTACATTCACATAACTTTATCTACTCACTATTTTTATTTTTATGTAGCTTCTACTGCATATTCCTAAAAAAGCTTATTTTTATTCACTTCATGTTGCTGCAGATAAACATTTCAGAAATACTTTCATTTTACATTTCGTTTTAAGTAAAAGGGGAATAGAGCGAGCTGAATCGATATCAGATGATAAAGGTGGGGCGCATGGTTTATCTCCGAGAAGATGACGTGGATGGCAAACAAGAATTTGTAAGAAAGGTTTGTAGAAACTATATGAAAGTAAACGATAATGGGTAGAGAAACACATCATACTTTTAGTTTCCCTACTACTTACCAGAAGTATAGCATTCCACCCGAAACTTCATATCGAGCATTTTTAGAAAATAGTGCGTGTGGGTTTGTGTGTGCGCGTGTCTGTCTATGAACAGCATAATAAAAATGAAAAGCCGGTTAAACACAAAAGTTGCCATTTAAGTTCAGCGACTTCCAAGGATGCCACACAAAGATTTTTAAGAAAACCTCCCCACTCGAAACAGATTTCGTGGTAAAATTTTGTTTTTACACACACATACACACATACGTACATATATCCTCTTAAGTTTTATAGCAATTGGTCGGCCAGTTGTGAATGAAAATGACGAAAAATCTGATGTGTTGCACTCACATCATTTTCTCTACTCTTGTACAAACGCTTATTCTCCATCTACTTCAAGTTAATCGAGATAAATAGTTGCAGAAATTACCTTATTGCTAATTGTTTTATAGTTGCAAGGGGAATATGAGCGATATTCAAATCCTTTAAGAGCTGGTCGCTATGTGGAGCATTCCATTCTCTTTGCATGCCCACGAAATAAAGTTAAAAAAAAACGAATAACGGATTCCCATTTTAGAAAAAGTATAGGTATTGGAAAATTCAAACAAGCAACAAGGAATATCTCAAAATGGTTCACTCGACAAAGAAAAGGAATTGAAATTAATTGTGTGTTTTATCATTTACTTTGTTTTTGTAGTAGAATTTTGTCTATCTCTTACAATTTACCAGTTATGCATAAGTCATTCAGAATGAAGAGGACTTTTGGCGACATTCCCAGAAAATTGAAGATATACATTTCATTTGCCATGAAAATATCTTAAACATACGATATTTTAAACAAAATCGGAGTCGTTTTGGAGACATTTTTGAGTAAATTAAAAATTTCGAAAAATGTTTCATGTAAAGGGTAGTCTGGAATGGGGGAATTTTCTTGAAAATCTTCGTGTCGCATCTTTTAAAGATACGGAATCTAAATATCAAGTTTGGTGTTTATCCGACTTTTCGTTTTTTAGCTATGCTGCTCATAGACAGAAACAGACACGCACACGGACCTTTTTCTAAAAATACTTTTTCTGGATTCAGGGACCCTCAAAACACGCATCTCCAGTGAAGTATCGGTATCAAACTTTAAGGTGGAATGCAAAACTTCCCCGACTTACTATACGTAGTAGAGAAAGTAATATATGTACAAAAAAATTTAAAATACTATTTTTGGCTTCAGTAACTGAATATACACGTCAGAAATTACTAATCCAAGACGACATTACGAGAAATGCCGCAGGGGTAGCTCAGTAGTTTCGTTTCCGGTTCTCGTATTGAGTACCCGGGTTCGATTCCCGGCTATGTGATAGCGATTTTAAGTCGGCCCTATCCACGCCTTCCCTCTGACGTGTTCATGCTCCAACGTGGTTCGGAGTCCACGGTAAAAGCTGTAGGTCCTCTCATTTCACCCTATCCTCATCATCACCCTACCATTGGGGGCACGGAATTTCGCCCGGTGGCTCCGCCTCAGAAATGGGTCCAGTCATCGCTTGTGGAATGAGGTATTCCGCGACGGTATTGGCCGCACCAGGAGTATCGGAAACGACGGCATTTTAAGAAAAAATCTTATGTGTTACACTCACATGACTTTCTCTACTCTTGTACAAACTATTTTTACAAACTCTTATTCTCCATCTATTTCATATTAATCGAGATAAACATTTGCAGAAACGATTTTTTGACATGCAAAGAGAATTACATTTTACACATAGCGACCAGTTCTAAAAATATTTGACTATCGCTTAAGGCGTACTATGGTCCCCTTGTTTAGTAATTGCAACGGCAATATAGAAATACAGTACCTAGCCTTTAGGCATCGACACATATATTAATAGCTGGTTGCTAGGTGCAGCACCATTCTCTTTGCCACAGATTAATACTCTTTGCATATCCAAGACAAAAAAATGAATAACGAATTCCCATTTGAGAGAATAGGTATTGAAAAATTTAAGGGAATAACAAGCAATATCTCGAAAATGGTTCACTCAACAACAAAAATGTATATGACATAAATTGTGTATTTGAACGCGATCTACATTTTTTGTGTAGTAAAATTTTGTCTATGTCATGGTTTACCAGTTATGCAAAAGTCGTTCATAATGATGAATACTTTTGGAGACATTCCCAGAAAATTCAAGATATACATTTTATTTGTCATGAAAATATCTTAAACATATGATATTTTAATCAAAATCGTTAGAGCCATTTTTGAGAAAATTAACATTTTCGAAAAATCTTCCATGTAAAGGGTAATCTGGGGTGGGGGATTTTCTTGAAAACCTTATTGTCGCATCTGTGGAAGATACTGAATCTAAATAACAAGTTTGGTGTTTATCCGACTGTTCGTTTCTGAGTTATGCAGTTCACAGACACGCAGACACACATACACACACAGATACACACACGAACATGTTTCCAAAAATGCTTTTTTTTGGATTCAGGGGGTCTCAAAACATATATTTCCGATGAAATCTTGGTATAGAATTTTTGGGTGGAATACAATACTTCCCCTTCTTACTATACGTAGTAGAGTACTGGATGTTAGATGCTCCTTTTATATAGCTCTTCTGCTTTCCTGCAATACGAAACGTTTCTCTCTTGCAAAACTTATTTTTCTCCTCTAAGCAGTATCAAAACATTGTTAAAATTATAAGAACACGCCTACATTTTCTTGAATTCGTGCTTTCAAAAGCTAGGCCAAAGGATTGGAAGTATATGATGAACAAATATTCCTTGTATGTACAGAACGCCTGATAAAAGTGTGATCCCGTAGCTTACGAATGAAGGAAATAAAGAAAAACGCTTTTTCTACCCATCGCTGTGCCTTGAAAACAAAAAAGGTAGACGGAGGAAAAGCATCTTGAAAGGCATGCGAGCTCGGGCAAGAAAATGGATGGGACTCAATGTGAATCTCACCTCTCTTCAATAGAACTTGTTTGTTTTGGTTATTTTCTGGAGGACATCCCATTACCTCGGGGATAGGTCCTGCCTCTTTGATGGAAATGATCTTCTCCTTTGCAACAGAGTCAATTCATTGATTCTCCCTGGTCATCCATCGATATCGCCTTGGAGATTTGAAACCTTTTTATGTTTTTCGTCCCTTCTTTTCAACCTATCAGATATTAGCTGCCTTCTAACATATGGGAGTGTAATGCGCTTTAGAGCTTGCGTCTCAGAGATGGAGGGAAGACGTTTGCATTATACGTCTTAGTTATTTTCCATAATGCTCTTTGTGTCATGTTCAATTGTTGATCTCTCTCCCTCTGTGTCTCTACTGCCTAAGTACCTACCAAAATTACAGGATATATGGAAGTCCATCCAAAATATGCGTTTTGATGTACTGAAAAAATATCTCTTTTTTTGTCAACAAGCATAACTCAAACCTAATGGATAAATACCAAATTCTATTATTAAATCAGAGAATTTTTAATGTTGCAGTCGAAGGTTATGAAGTAATTCCTCCTATTCAAATCAACCCCTCTTATTGAACGAAGTTCGTTGTTTTTATTTTCTCAAAACTGCCACTCTTGATTTTTTATTTCAGGAAAGTAAGTTATACAACGGAGGGAAACATCTCGCACACTTAGATCTACCTCCTCGCAGGAGGAAGGGGTGAAGTGAACGAACCACAGGAGGCTACAGGCAGGCCACAGAGACACCGAAGTACCTACAATTCCAGGCTCGAAGACCGTCTCACTGCTGGAGCTGCCTAGAGTGGGCGATGAACGACCCGTCTCTCAAGCAGCGCTCTAGCGTCCTAGGGGAATACTCTTTCCGTTGAACAAGCATCTGTTTGTTCGGCGCCACCATACCCCACGAAACCCAGGAGCGCTGCTGAAAGTGAAAAGGAGATGGAATGAAAGGCAAATGCTAAAAGAAAATCGCGGTAGATGAGGAATCACCCCAGCATTCACCTACTGACCAGGGAAAACCACGAAAAATCCAAGGTCAGAGCAGGCGATGGACGGGAATCAAATCCGGGACCTCCCGAATACGAGCTTCACACGTTACCGCGGATCCATTTTGCACAGTAGCTTTTTCATTAAAAATCATATGTTTGATATAATGGAACGATGAATAAGATATACATCTTGAACTGTCTGAAAAGTGGCCTTTGGAGTCCTCTTCATTCGTATTGAATTAAACCTAACTATGAAATCTTAAGAGATAGATAAACTTACCTAAGGAAACTCTAGATCTCTTAAAGACACATAAATTGTGTCCAGTAACTTTTTGGTGCTTTAACTATTTTATAAACACTAGAGAAAGCTATGATTTGTTTTCCCACACTTTAAAGGTACAATTTAAAGCGTTAGTGGTTGCCCTTGTGTATCTCGTAATCTCACGTAAATTACATACAATATCGTGTCTACTATATACTTATCGACATGTTTTTTTAAACAACGGAGAATATAATATTGTTGAGTTTTATACAAAAAATGTTATAAATGTAGTATTAGTCATCTACTTGAAATCACTTTTGATGATATATTTATGATAATTAACACGCGGTGGATAGAAAAATATGATTATATATACTTCTGAGGATAACTATGATTCTAAATAGCAACGAGGAGAGATGACGTTATACATTTTCGTGTAATTTATTTTTCCTGTGTAACGCAACACGATTCAGAGCTCCAACATATTTTATCACGCTAATTCGCTACTCAGAATAACACCTAATTATTGTAGCCATATGTGTTAACTAACATAACCCGCAGCTCTGCTCGCGTATTGCATTCTCTCTTTCTCTCTCTCTCTCTTTCTCACTCCATCTTACACTTCCTTTCCCTATTCTCTAACTTTTTCGCTCCATCGCCGTCTTTCCCTTCCTCTTGCTTTTCCATCCTCCCTTATCTCTACCTGCCGTTTCACACTCCCGCTATCTCCCTTCATCAGCCTCTCTCTCACTTCTCTGTGCAAATTACAATTAGATGCTAAGTGATGTTTCGAAAACTGTTAAAACATTTGCTTTATCTCGAGAGTTATTAAAACTTAAAACAGCAGCACCTACATAAACTTGTATGAGTTCCATATGCCTGTAATGGGATCAAAACACTGTTTCTCGTGATAAGTATTTTACGTACACGAGTGGTAGTAGTAACGGAAATTTGGTGTAACTTCATAAACATACATCCTATTGATATTTCTGAATTACAAAACATGCCAGAAATGTTATGCTTACAAACATTTTTTGTTAATATGTTGGAACAATATTGTAAACAATGGGGTCTGGTGGTAAACATTAACAAAACAAAAACAATGGCTTTCAAAAATGGCTATGTGTATGGCAGGGATGAGAAATGGTATTACAAGGGGCTAGAACTACAAAACGTTAAACATTTCTCCTATTTAGGAGTAATGTTTAATATGAGAGGAAAATGGAACAAACATCTATCTGTAACTAACTACAAAGCACGAGGGCAGTTAAATGTATTATTACGTACCCTCTCGCGGATACCGGATGTACCTGTAGATACATTAGAAAAGATGTATAACTCCATGATAAGGCCTGTTCTGTTATACGGCAGTGAAATCTGGGGATGGGAAAGAGCAGAGCATGTAAATAAAACACAGGTAGCATTTTGGAAAAGAGTTCTTGGAGTTTCACAAGGCACATCAAATTCGGGGGTATTGAGGGAGGTGGGATGCTATGAAGACACAATACACTGCAAAATAAGAGCAGTGAAGTACTGGCTAAGGCTGATGCATGGGGATAACTCCACACTACGATCCAAATGTTATAAATACCAGCGAGAAAACCTGTCTCCTAAGTTTTGGGCAGCTGATTTGGAAAGGGGTTTGAGGAGAATAGGAATGGGATCAGTATGGCTAAGAGCTGAAACAAATGACAAAAACATATGGAAAGGTGTTAAAAGAAGACTAAGAGACATCAACCAACAGGAAATAGAATCGGACTGTAAAATTAAACCTTCTCTAAGTCTAGCAAATGAAATAAAATTGAACTGGGGTAAAGAGGCATATATACTTAATTTAGGAAGAAAGGAAAGATCAGGAATGGCATGGTTTAGACTGGGGGCTGGAGAGCACAGAAAATGACCGACGATTCTGGCAGGAGAATCTGCCCATTCTGTGAATTGGATGAGGACTGGGTACATATTTTGGCGGAATGTGCACAGTGGGAGAACCAGCGAACGATTAAACTCAAAGAAAAATTCTTAAGTCCCTTAAGAAAGAGATTGGCATGTTGGGATCTACTGGCTGACCAGAGGAACTGGCAAAACATGGGCAATTTTCTGGCTAAAGTGCGCGAAGCTAGGTCAAATTTGTTCAGTTAGACAAAGGTAATTTATTTCTATTTCCCTTTTTCTTGTTCCTTTTGTTGTGTTTTCTTTATCTGTTGTTTATTTTGTCACCCTATTGTATCTTAAATATGCATGTACGGTCAATGATCCATGCACTAAATACTTGTGTAATAACTTCAATAATTTGAAACCAATAAAGATACCTTATCTATCTATCTACTTTTTTTTTCTTCAAGAAACTGAACACTAGGTACTTCAATTTTTACTTTCTCTGCCATGTACATAGTCGGAAGTGAGAGTATTACATTCCATCCAAAAATTCTATACCGAGATTTCACCGGAAATACATGTTTTGAGGGCCCCTGAATACAAAAAACGTTTTTTACATTTTCTACCATGTGCATAGTAGACAGAAAAAGTGTGGCATTCCCCCAAAAATTCCATACCGAGATTTCACCGGAAATACATGTTTTGAGGGCCCCTGAATACAAAAAACGTTTTTTACATTTTCTACCATGTGCATAGTAGACAGAAAAAGTGTGGCATTCCCCCAAAAATTCTATACCGAGATTTCACCGGAAATACATGTTTTGAGGGCCCCTGAATACAAAAAACGTTTTTTACATTTTCTACCATGTGCATAGTAGACAGAAAAAGTGTGGCATTCCCCCAAAAATTCTATACCGAGATTTCACCGGAAATACATGTTTTGAGGGCCCCTGAATACAAAAAACGTTTTTTACATTTTCTACCATGTGCATAGTAGACAGAAAAAGTGTGGCATTCCCCCAAAAATTTGATACCGAGATTTCACCGGAAATACATGTTTTGAGGGCCCCTGAATACAAAAAACGTTTTTTACATTTTCTACCATGTGCATAGTAGACAGAAAAAGTGTGGCATTCCCCCAAAAATTCTATACCGAGATTTCACCGGAAATACATGTTTTGAGGGCCCCTGAATACAAAAAACGTTTTTTACATTTTCTACCATGTGCATAGTAGACAGAAAAAGTGTGGCATTCCCCCAAAAATTCTATACCGAGATTTCACCGGAAATACATGTTTTGAGGGCCCCTGAATACAAAAAACGTTTTTTACATTTTCTACCATGTGCATAGTAGACAGAAAAAGTGTGGCATTCCCCCAAAAATTCGATACCGAGATTTCAGCGGAAATACATGTTTTGAGGTCCCCTGAATACAAAAAACGTTTTTTACATTTTCTACCATGTGCATAGTAGACAGAAAAAGTGTGGCATTCCCCCAAAAATTCGATACCGAGATTTCACCGGAAATACATGTTTTGAGGGCCCCTGAATACAAAAAACGTTTTTTACATTTTCTACCATGTGCATAGTAGACAGAAAAAGTGTGGCATTCCCCCAAAAATTTGATACCGAGATTTCACCGGAAATACATGTTTTGAGGGCCCCTGAATACAAAAAAGTTTTTTACATTTTCTACCATGTGCATAGTAGACAGAAAAAGTGTGGCATTGCCCCAAAAATTCGATACCGAGATTTCACCGGAAATACATGTTTTGAGGGCCCCTGAATACAAAAAACGTTTTTTACATTTTCTACCATGTGCATAGTAGACAGAAAAAGTGTGGCATTCCCCCAAAAATTCGATACCGAGATTTCACCGGAAATACATGTTTTGAGGGCCCCTGAATACAAAAAACGTTTTTTACATTTTCTACCATGTGCATAGTAGACAGAAAAAGTGTGGCATTCCCCCAAAAATTCTATACCGAGATTTCACCGGAAATACATGTTTTGAGGTCCCCTGAATACAAAAAACGTTTTTTACATTTTCTACCATGTGCATAGTAGACAGAAAAAGTGTGGCATTCCCCCAAAAATTCTATACCGAGATTTCACCGGAAATACATGTTTTGAGGTCCCCTGAATACAAAAAACGTTTTTTACATTTTCTACCATGTGCATAGTAGACAGAAAAAGTGTGGCATTCCCCCAAAAATTCGATACCGAGATTTCACCGAAAATACATGTTTTGAGGGCTCCTGAATACAAAAAACGTTTTTTACATTTTCTACCATGTGCATAGTAGACAGAAAAAGTGTGGCATTCCCCCAAAAATTCTATACCGAGATTTCACCGGAAATACATGTTTTGAGGGCCCCTGAATACAAAAAACGTTTTTTACATTTTCTACCATGTGCATAGTAGACAGAAAAAGTGTGGCATTCCCCCAAAAATTCGATACCGAGATTTCACCGGAAATACATGTTTTGAGGGCCCCTGAATACAAAAAACGTTTTTTACATTTTCTACCATGTGCATAGTAGACAGAAAAAGTGTGGCATTCCCCCAAAAATTCGATACCGAGATTTCACCGGAAATACATGTTTTGAGGGCCCCTGAATACAAAAAACGTTTGTTACATTTTCTACCATGTGCATAGTAGACAGAAAAAGTGTGGCATTCCCCCAAAAATTCGATACCGAGATTTCACCGGAAATACATGTTTTGAGGCCTCCAATACAGAAGAAGCATTTTTAGAAAAGGGTTCGTGTGTGTATCTGTGTGTGTGCGTCTGTGAACATCACACAACTCAAAAGTCGGATAAACACCAAACTTCGTATTCAAGTTCAATATCTTCCAAAGATGCGACACGAAGATTTTCAATAAAATCCCCCAACCCAAAAATACCTTTTACATGGAACATTTTTCGAAAATTTTGATTTTTTAAAGCATGCCTCTAACGATTTTTACTAAAATACCATATATTAAAGATATTTAATGGCAAATAAAATGTATATCTTGAATTTTCTGAGAATAACCTGTAAAGTCCTCTTCATTCGGATGCACCTGTATAATCTTGTGTAACTGCTAAACGTTAAGCGATAGACGAAAACGTACTGCACAAGAATGTAGATCTGTTTAAAACACACAAATTGTTTCAAATAACTTTTGTGGTATCAGCCATTTTCGATATATCTGTTATTAATGGTTCGAATTGTTCAATACTTAGCCATTCTTGTCAACATTCACTTGTTTCTCGCAATTCCATTGAAACAGTATGGAATTTTAAGGTCAGCATATAGCGTCCAGTTCTTAAACATTTGATGCCTGTTCCCTTACTTAGTACGTAGCTATTTCTAAAATAGCTCTATTCCATATGAATAAAAATGAAACAGATATAAAAAAAATCTGATGTGTTACACTCACATGACTTTCTCTACTCTTGTACAATCTAATTTTACAAACTCCTATTCTCCATATGCCTCAAGTTAATCGAGATATCGAGAAGTCAATCTTATTCGTAATTTTCATGTAGATGCAAGGGGAATATGGTAGCTTTTAAGCGCTAGTCAAATATTTTAACGCTGGTTGCTATGTGGCGCATTCCATTCTCTTTGCATGTCCAGGACATAAAAAAAATGAATAACGAATTTGAGAAAAAGTAAAAGTATAGGACAATTTAAGGAAATAACAAGCAATATCTCGAAAACGGTTCACTCAACAAAAGAAATGTATATGACATAAGTTGTGTATTTTAACGCGATCTACTTTTTTTGTGTAGTAAAATTTTGTCTATCTCTTATGGTTTACCAGTTATGCAAAAGTCGTTCACAATGAAGAATACTTTTGGAGACATTCCCAGAAAATTCGAGATATACATTTCAGTTCTCATGACATTATCTTAAACATATGATATTTTCATCAAAATCGTTAGAGCCATTTTTGAGAAAATTAAAATTTTCGAAAAATCTTCCATGTAAAGGGTAGTCTGGGGTGGGGGGATTTTCTTGAAAACCTTCGTGTCGCATCTCTGGAAGATACTGAACCTAAATACCAAGTTTGGTGCTTATCCGACTGTTCGTTTTTGAGTTATGCTGTTCACAGACACACACACACACAGACACACACACACACACACACACACACACACACACAGACACACACACGGACACGTTTCCAAAAATGCTTTTTTTGGATTCAGGAGGTCTCAAAACATGTATTTCCGGTGAAATCTCGGTATCGAATTTTTGGGTGGAATGCAATACTTCCCCTACTTACTATACGTAGTAGAGAAAGTAATAAGCTTTAGTAACACTAGTATGTATGCCTACCAATAAGGGATAGAGGATAGAGACATGTATAGTATTTTAAGCAAACTCATTAGAACGATTTTTTAGAAAATAAAAAATATGGAAAAATGTTCCATGTAAAGAGTAGTTTGGGAGAGGGGTATTTTCTTGAAAATCTTCGTGTCGCATCTTTGAAAGAAACTAAACCTAAATACAAAGTTTGGTATTTATCCGACTTTTCGTTTTGGAGTTATTCTGTTCACAGACACACACACGGAGATTTTTTTTTAAAAATGTTGGTGCCTAAAAACATGTATTTCCCGTGAAATCTCAGTATCGAATTTTTGGGTGAAATGTTGCACATTCTCTACCTACTATGTACGTGGTAGAGAAAGTAAAAATGTGATTTCTGGCTTTAGGATTGCCGATTGTATACTTAACTATCATTCCGGAACAGAAATTTAACAAAAAAAATTTAACAATATAGATTAACGTTTATAGACTTAACGAGTCGTTCTCCGTGGTGTAGTGGTTACCATGCTAGCCTTTAGTTTCCAAGGTCACGGGTTCAAACCCGGCGAAGGGCGATGGATTTTTTTTTCAGACGTAAAAACCCTTAGCATGGCTTCCTTCGGAAGGGAAGTAAAGCCGGTGGTCCCGTGTCGTAGGTTTACGGCACGTAAAAGAACCTCAAGCCTGATAAAGAGGCCTCTGAGCAAAATTACCGGTATTTCACGCCCAATATAGAATGGGACGCTAAGGATCACGGCAGTTAAGGAGCGTCAATAAATAAAACTCAATTTAATTTAGATTTAAAGTTTAGCATTTAGGTCTGATTTACTTATATTTTTCACCCTTAATTAATGAAACCCACAGCTTCACTCGCATTATTGCATTGATTACAGGTCGATATTCTTCTCTCTCCGTCTCCCATTCTACTCTCTACCCTCCTCTCTCTCCCCCTCCCAGTCACTGCCTCTCCATCTATCCCTCTCCGTAAAACGTACAGGGTGCAAAGGAAGTTTCTGATTCAGTTTACAAAAGCGCAACTTAGTCAAACTAAAAGTATTCAGCACCCCAGCATATATGGTTATTACTTATCAATAAGAAAAACTATTTTTCTCTGCGTGGAAATGTCTTTTTAATGCATGATGTTGCAAGGAGCTATACAGTTAACTCAATCATGAATTGGTATCAGAATATACTCTTCTACTGTTTTGGAAGTTTGATCACGTGGTTCCCCAGGTCTTAATTGCTTCTAGCATTTTTAGAAAAGACTGCAAGGTGGCCATTCAAGAAATCGAGGTCTTAAAATCGTCAAAACCTCCTCAAAATTTTATTTTAAAACGCGGATAAGCCTCCGTCTTCAGTGTTGCTCACAAACGTTTTTCTTAAAGAATTAAGAAACACTTTTAGAAATTTTATGAAACTAAACATTACTGAAGAATTATATGCGTAAGTTTAATTTATGCTGAATTAAAGTATACGTTATTTTAATTCAGAATGATGGAATTACAAAATCCTCCAATTATAATAGGTATAACTATAAAAAATTATGATGAAGGCGAATAGTAGTTAAGGTTAGGTTTTTCATTAAATTTATATTAAAATTTAATAAATCCTAATATTTCAATTATAATTCAGGGGAATTCGAGAAGCTTTAAACAAGTTGTATTATACGATAAAAACTTGCGGTTGTTTTATGCTCCTTATGTATTCGGAAATCTACTGCTTTTCATATCAAACCAGAATAGAACAGTAAAAGATCCAATAATATAATATGCCAAACTTATGACCACGAATATTAATAACTAAACATTGACCTTATAGGTTCTTAAATATTCATTGCATCAACATTTGTAAACAAACATTTTTGTTTGGAAGTGCGCATATGCTTTTAAGCGTTTTTATGTCAAATGTATCACTAAATTTAATTTTAAACAAGATATTTCATTTTTCTGTCTTAATACCCTGTGGGTAAAATGATTAAGAGGCCTCACAGCGCATTCTCAAATGTATGTTGTAGTTATTGATTTTTCATAGGTTATCTGGAGAAATATTCTTTTTCAAAATTAACAGATTCTTGTCCATGATAACGGTTTGACTTTGGTGTTCTGTCGTTTACAAGACTACTTGTTCAAGTCCAGCCTCAGGCATGTATATGCGTGTACATGCGTGTACATGCGAGTGTGTGTGTGTGTGTAAGTGTGTGTGCGTGTGTGTGTGAGAGAGAAAGAGAGAGAGAGAGATAGAGGCAGGGAGGGAGAGAAAGGACAATCAAAAGGGAAATCAGGAAAAAATAAACAACGAAAGGAGCAGGCTGGAAATTAATTTTTAATCGTCTTAAATTCATCTCTGAAATAGCACAACAAAATTTAGTCAAATATAAATTTAAAGCTTAGCCTTATGACTTTTTCTAAGAAATTTTTATTTTTGAGTAAGTAATACCTATTAATTACTCAGAGTGATTTAAAGTAAGACGAGTTGTAATGCATACTCGCGGACAGAAAATACTCGACATTGTCTCAACTTTTCAAACTTTCTTTTAATTCTGTAAATCCTGTCTTTAATTTTGTATTAAAAAACGTATACCTAAATTATTTAGCAGTACTTCTTCTACAAACTTTGATAGATTATATACGTTAGCATGTTCTTCTTCATTGCGTTTATAAGTTTGTAATGGTATACGGTCTAATCAGCTATCGGACAGAAATCCAGATAAATGCTAACTCACCACATGGCAAACACAGAGCAAACAAGCAACTTCCACAAAAGATACGTTTGTTCTAGGATCAATGAAGATCGGCAAGCTGCCTATCCGATTCCAGATTAATGTAGCTATTTATCTTGGCCTCAGCTGTGGTCCGTATCCAGTAGGGCGCTAATCCGACAGAAATATACGCACATACAAGGTCTGTCCACCTTCTCCGAGTTAGTCAACAACAGAAACAAACAATTTTAAACTGTTCGTAAAAGTCATGAAAATGCATTTGTACTGCCAAAGTTAATTTAAACAAATATTTGAATACACTTTGCTAGAAATGTTCATTGTTGTAAACCAAGCGAGATGGCTCCTTGGTAACGTGTGAGGTCTAGGGTTCGATTCTGGTGCGGCCGGCTATTCTCACCTTGTGATTTCCCCCAGGTCGGTAGGTGAATGCTGGTGGTTCCTCTTGTCCCCAGCATTTCCTTTTATTTGTTTCATATTCATATATTTCAGGGTTGTAGGACCAGGTGACGGCGATTACTGTGTTGTGGCGGGGCGGTGGAATTTGTGCTGTGTAAAGATTTCTTCCTGGAGCGAGGGTAAGAGATCGTAGCCTCTCTAGTCGACAGCAGTGAAGATCGGTCGTGTATTTACGAGTGTTCCCGATGAATGACGAAGCAAGAAAACGTGCGCTCGGCGTTTTCGATCACTCTTGCTATGCACGGTGCTTGGTGAGTGATCTCGCTGGTGGTGCATACGAAAGGTCTGCTTCATTCCAAAGTTACAGTTTTACCGGTGCGAGAACTACCTGGGAGCATTCGCGTCTTACAAAACTGAGCTCTAGCGGTGTTTTTATACCAGAAGCACTAAACAAATCTTTGTATTTAAGGGGGTTCTTGTTTTTTACTTCTCCAAATTTAGTCAGGCAGGGTTAATAACTGGCTTTCTTCTTCGTCGTCAGTTATAAACTCTCGAGTTTCAATTTTATTTTGTGCATCCATTGATTCAAGCAGCTGTTAATTTTGAAGATGAATATGTACATTTTGATGCTGCTAAGTGACCCTACGTACATTAAGATCCGAGCTGTAATAGTGTCGGAAGAATAATTCCAGAAATATTATAATCGACATAAAAAGAATTTGCTACTAATCATCTCTGGAAAAAAAATAACTGCACGATTTTCGATAAAACATTTGAAAAGCAACTTAAGGACTCTCCTCCTGATATGCCACAGAGATTTATGTCGGCTTTCTAATTGCTGATAAATGAATACCAATTTAAATCACATGGACTAATTTAGAAATAACGCAAGGATTCAGAAAAGACTGACTTTGATTCATGTGTACAGTATTCTAGGATAAAACGCCTGAATATTTCTAACCACGTACAAGCGCAGATACATGAGAGCATTATATGGGTGTTACAATATACATACATACTACGTGTCCTTTTATTATCTGCCAATTTTATCGCTAATGAAGCACACCGCTACAAAAATGTACCACGTGCAATGCGTCTACTACGTAAAATGAAGCCAAAGAAATTAATAATAATATGATGATAGTAATAGTTATAGCAATAAAAATTCTTAACTGTGAATTTATATACAAAAATTCTGATGTGTTACACTCATATGACTTTCTCTACTCTTGTACAAACTATTTTTACAAACGATTATTCTCCATATGCTTCATGTTAATCGAGATGTGAATCTTGTTGCTAATTTTCTTGTAGATGCAAGGGGAATTGGTAGGTTTTAAGCGATAGTCAAATATTTTAAAAGCTCGTTGCTATGTGGCGCATTTCATTCTCTTTGTCTGTCCAGGACATAAAAAAATCTGATGTGTTACGCTCACATTACTTTCTCTACTCTTGTACAAACTATTTTTAGAAACGCTTATTCTCATCTATTTCATGTTAATCGAGATAAATATTTGCAGACTCTATCTTACTGCTAATTTTCTTGTAGATGTAAGGGGAATATATATTTACAAGGGCAATATAGAAATACAGTAGCCTTTAAGCACATACATATCTCTTAATAGCTGGTTGCTAGGTGCAGCACCATTCCCTTTCCCACAGATTAATACTCTTTGCATATCCAAGACAAGAAAATGAATACGAATTCTCATTTGAGAAAATAAATATTGAAAACTTTAAGAGAATAACAAGCAATATCTCGAAAATAGTTCACCGAACAAAAAAAAATGTATATGACATTAATTGTGTATTTTAACGCGATCTACATTTTTTGTGTAGTAAACTTTTGTCTATCTCTTATGGTTTACCACTTATGCAAAAGTCGTTCATAACGAAGAAGCCGGCTCTCGTAGCCGTGGTCGCTGGAGTGGTCGCTCCGGCGCTCCGCAGAACTGAGGGTCGCGGGTTCGAGTCCCGCCACGGGCATAGGTGTTTGTGTGTGTGTGTGTTGCGGAAATAAACGGTATGGAACCAGTAAAACACAATAGCATAATATGGGTACAACAAGGGAACTTTAAAAAATAAAAAAAGAATACTTTTGAGACATTCCCAGAAAATTCAAGATATACATTCTAATTGACATGAAAATATCTTGAACTTATGATATTTTAATCAAACTCGTTAGAGCCATTTTTGAAAAAAATTAAAATTTTCGAAAAAGATTCCATGTAAAGGGTAATCTAGGGTGAGGGATTTTCTTGAAAACCTTCGTGTCGCATCTCTGGAAGATACTGAACCTAAATACCAAGTTTGATGTTCATCTGACTGTTCGTTTCTGAGTTATACTGTTCACAGACACACACACAAACACACACACGGATATGTTTCCAAAAATGATTTTTTTAGAATCAGGGGGTCTCAAAACATGTATTTCCGGTGAAATCTCGGTATCGAATTTTTTGTTGGAATACAATACTTCCCCTACTTTCTGTACGTAGTAGAGAAATTAAAAATCGAGAAAATGTAAAAACGTTTACGTAAACAATGGTTGAAAAAGCGACCGTTTTTGAAGTAACAATTTTTGGCGTTTTGGGATCCAGTACTGAGGCAACTCGCTGCCTGCAAGACGGCAAGGATCTGCTGTAAGTTGCTTCATCTTGTATGACATAGTTCGAATTGTATCAAACTGTCATTACTTGATATTTGCGCATGCTATTCTCTTCCCTTGAACTCTGGTAATGTTCTGAATCTGCAGTTGAGTGACCACACCGTAGATGATTTATACGTGGTATGCATTTTTATACTGCATTTACTAGTATGCATGAATAAGGTGATTGCAGATTTTGATCGATAATGTGAATGAATCACTGTAGGCATCGGCTTATAAGGGATTTCTTTTTCAAATATTAGTAATTTCTTCATACTTCATTCATAAGCACGTAATAATATTCTGTGAGTAAATCCAGGTAAATTGAGGAAAGGAGCCTTATTCAGCAAGACGTCTTTCACTAATATTTTAGTAAGATGAAGGGCGTTGACGAAAAGTAATCGGGGATATACTCAACAGTAAAAGCGTCCTAAGGAACTGGCCTTCATGTTCAATAAATATACATCTTTGTTTCTGTATCTCAAGAGCACTTTAAAAGCCACTTGAACGATTAACAAGACAAAGAAGGCTGGCCCGTAGCGCACCTGCTTGCTGTGCGAGGGCCCTGGGATCGATTCCCGGCAGAGAATGAGAACTTTTATATAGCCAAGAGTATTCCCCATTCTCCCCAGAGTCAAGAAACGTGAATGGGTGTGTGATCTAATATAAATCCCAAAGAAAAAGCCAGAAATCCAATGAAAACTGTACACGAATTAACATCATTGACCATTGCAGTTAAAAGCGGGTATAAATGGAACAATATAAAAAGAAGAAAAGAAAATCCTGGAGTACACAGGGATGTACCCAAGAAAAGATATGGTGGGGTAGTTATCCCCATAACATGGATTATTTAAAATTTATGTATGGGATATATCAAAAGTCGCTTATAAGTTGTACTGTTATAGTGTTAACAATAATTGAGAAATAAAACAATCAAAAGTAGCATTGTTTGAGATAATTAAAAGAATTTTCTTTTGCTTTTACGTATTTGTATGCATCTCACATCCACGATTTCTATGATGATTAAACAACAGTAAATGCCTGTGTCGATTGGTCATACAAAATGTAAATTCATATTTAAAAAATCTGATGTGTTACACTCACATGACTTTCTCTATTCTTGTACAAACTATTTTTACAAACGCTTATTCTCCATCTACTTCATGCTAATGGAGATGTTAATCTTATTGCTAATTTTCTTGTAGATGCAAGGGGAATATGGTAGACTTTAAGGGATAGTCAAATGTTTTAAGCGCTGGTTACTATGTGACGTATTCCATTCTCTTTGTATGTCCAGGACATAAAAAAATCTGATGTGTTACACTCACATGACTTTCTCTACTCTTGTACAATCTAATTTTACAAACGCTTATTCTCCATATGCTTCATGTTAATCGAGATATCGAGATGTCAATCTTATTGGTAATTTTCTTTTAGATGCAAGGGAAATATGGTAGCTTTTAAGCGATAGTCAAATATTTTAACGGTGGTTGCTATGTGGCGCATTCCATTCTCTTTGCATGTCCAGAACATAAAAAAATCTGATGTGTTACACTCACATGACTTTCTCTACTCTTGTACAATCTATTTTTACAAACGCCTATTCTCCATATGCTTTATGTTAATCGAGATATCGAGATGTCAATCTTATTGCTAATTTTCTTGTAGATGCAAGGGGAATATGGTAGCTTTTAAGCGATGGTCAAATATTTTAACGCTGGTTGCTATGTGTCGAATTCCATTCTCTTTGCAAGTCCAGGACATAAAAAAATGAATAACGAATTTGAGAAAAAGTATAAGTATTGGAAAATTTAAGGGAATAACAAGCAATATCTCGAAAACGGTTCACTCAACAAAAGAAATGTATATAACATAAGTTGTGTATTTTAACGAGATCTACATTTTTTGTGTAGTAAAATTTTGTCTATCTCTTATGGTTTACCAGTTATGCAAAAGTCGTTCACAATGAAGAATACTTTTGGAGACATTCCCAGAAAATTCGAGATATACATTTCATTTCTCATGGCATTATCTTAAACATATGATATTTTAAACAAAACCGTTAGAGCCATTTTTGAGAAAATTAAAATTTTCGAAAAATGTTCCATGTAAAGGGTAGTCTGGGGTGGGGGGATTTTCTTGAAAACCTTCGTGTCGCATCTCTGGAAGATACTGAACCTAAATACCAAGTTTGGTGTTTATCCGACTGTTCGTTTTTGAGTTATGCTGTTCACACACACACAGACACACACAGACACACACACAGACACACACACACACAGACACACAGACACACACACGGACATGTTTCCAAAAATGCTTTTTTTGGATTCAGGAGGTCTCAAAACATGTATTTCCGGTGAAATCTCGGTATCGAATTTTTGGGTGGAATGCAATACTTCCCCTACTTACTATACGTAGTAGAGAAAGTAAAAAATGAATAACGAATTTGAGAAAAAGTATAAGTATTGTAAAATTTAAGGAAATAACAAGCAATATCTCGAAAACGGTTCACTCAACAAAAGAAATGTATATGACATACGTTGTGTATTTTAACGCGATCTACATTTTTTGTGTAGTAAAATTTTGTCTATCTCTTATGGTTTACCAGTTATGCAAAAGTCGTTCACAATGAAGAATACTTTTGGAGACATTCCCAGAAAATTCAAGATATACATTTTATTTGTCATAAAAATATCTTAAACATATGATATTTTAATCCAAATCGTTAGAGCCATTTTTGAGAAAATTAAAATTTTCGAAAAATCTTCCATGTAAAGGGTAGTCTGGGGTGGGGGGATATTCTTGAAAACCTTGGTGTCGCATCTCTGGAAGATACTGAACCTAAATACCAAGTTTGGTGCTTATCCGATTGTTCGTTTTTGAGTTATGCTGTTCACACACACACAGACACACACACAGACACACACACAGACACACACACACAGACACACAGACACACACACGGACATGTTTCTAAAAATGCTTTTTTTGGATTCAGGAGGTCTCAAAACGTGTATTTCCGGTGAAATCTCGGTATCGAATTTTTGGGTGGAATGCAATACTTTCCCTACTTACTATACGTAGTAGAGAAAGTAAAAATGAATAACGAATTCCTATTTGAGAAGTATTGGAAAATTTAAGGGAATAACAAGCAATATCTCGAAAATGCTTCACTCAACAACAAAAATGTATATGACATAAATTGTGTATTTTAATTCGATCTACATTTCGTGTGTAGTAAAATTTTGTCTATCTCTTATGGTTTTCCAGTTATGCAAAAGTCGTTCACAATGAAGAATACTTTTGGAGACTTTCCCAGAAAATTCGAGATATACATTTTATTTCTCATGAAAATATCTTATACATATAATATTTTAATTACAATCGTTAGAGCCGTTTTTGAGAAAATTAAATTTTTCCAAAAATGTTCCATGTAAAGGGTAATCTGGGCTGGGGGATTTTCTTGAAAACCTTCGTGTCGCATCTCTGGAAGATACTTAACCTAAATACCAAGTTTGGTGTTTATCCGACTGTTCGTTTCTGAGTTATGCTATCCACAGACACACACATGCTTTTTTTGGATTCAGGGGGTCTCAAAACATATATTTCCGGTGAAATCTCGGTATTGAATTTTTGGGTGGAATACAATACTTCCCCTACTTACTATACGTAGGAGAGAAAGTAAAAATGTTAAATTGACCCTAAAATGACCACCATAACGTCCTCAAAATAAAAAATGATTAATGGCATTTACTTTCCCAATAATATCAAGAAACCTTTATGCAAGACATTTCTTTCTACAATGCTTAGTTTTGGAGATATTGTACAGTCTCAACTTAAATGGTCTACCCTGCATATCGCTTATTAGCAAGCCATGCAAAAAAAAATTCATTACAAACATTTGGAAGAAAATTGTGTTTGACAGGCTTTGTTATGTACACAATTTCGGTAAAATGAATATTTAAACTGCATATTAGTCTTTCATTACCATTATTCGTGCCCCCAAGGCGGTTAGACGTAATTTAAATCTACATTTTGTATTTGCATTTCCTAATTACCACAAAATATTGCAATTCCGGTTATGTAACAGGCATAAGGAGCAGGTATACTTTTTATTGTGTAGCTTTAAACCTTTAGTTTTAATTTTATTATTAAATTCCTATAAAAAACTTTGTTACCAGTTTTCAAAATCACCACGTGATATTTACGTTGCACAGAAAGGAAGAGAGAGACGGGAATTGGAGGGAGAGTGATAAAGAAAAAGAGAAAATTCTATGTAGTTTAGGCAATAATACCAGCGGAGCTGCGGGTTTTACTGGTCTTATATATATAACGATTTTAAGCCTAAGGCGGGTTTTGAAGACGTGTTATTCAATAGGAACCAAACTATAATTTTAAGGTAGAAATTGCATTTACTTTCCTCTTTAAAGTTAGGTTAGATTATGCTATATTACGCTTACCAAAAGACAGGAATAAACCCACAACACCCAGCTTTACTCGCAATGTTGTCACGATATGCTTTAAATGTGTATTTCGGTTATAAGTGAATCTTTGAGTGCATCATAACAAAGTGTGTTTGTTCTAGAGATGGGACGATACAAGTATTTCTCGATACCAGTACTGATTTGTTTAGTACAGCTACTTGATACTCACTTTATAAAAAACTGTAAAGGCAAGAGCTTGCTTGTTCACTGAATTATGTTCTTACTAGTAACCAATTTTGAAATTATGCTAGTTCCCAAATTATTCTTCTTTGAGATTCTCCAATTGTCAGCAATTTCTTATCTTGATAAAGCCTCAGGTTATATATCCCCTATTGTTGGACAAGGCTAATAATAAGAATTTCATTGTATACCCGTAAACTTAACAGATGGAAGGAAAGGGCAAATATATATATATATATCGTCTTAAGTTCTAATTTACTTCTGCTGGATTCACAGATTTTGATCACCGCAGTGGGTAATGGTTGTGAATGAGTCACCAAGACAGGTTATTGCAGAAACGTGATTAGTACTTTAGCTAAATCAGCTTCATTCACAACTCAGTTAACGTTGCATATTACATGATTACCTATACTCCTTCTCCTATTGTTTTGCATGTTTTCGTTTAGACACAAGAGTTTATGGAATGCTGCATTCATTAATTCATGGCAAACGCAGTCGAGGTCTATCAAGAACTATAGTCCAGCAACTCTTTGGGGACACGTGCGAGGCAGCAACGTGAAGTGTCGATCCCTTTATTGCTTATCTAGTAGAGGAAACATCGCAGAGTCGCCGAGCCTGCTAAAGCAGGAACCTCCTCTTCTGCCTCGGCTTCTGCCGAGGGAACATCATCGCAGTCGCCACAGCCCGGGCCGTCTTACGCCTCGGCCGCAGCTTCGCCGCCCGCCAGCAGTCGCCGCCTCAATCACCAGCACCCACGCTGCCGATTCTGGGCGCTACCCAGTCACCGCAGTGCCAGCCTGTGCCTCATGGGAGGTACAGTGCTGTCATCAGAGGGGTCCCGAGGGACCAGCTCACCAGCAGTGGCCTTCTGCCTTGAAGGCCCCCAGGATAATCGGAGCACAGGGACCAACTTCGCTCGTCAGGATGGAGTTTGCAGACCCTGGCGACTACGGAGCAGCCTTGAAGGCGGGCCTGCCCTTATTAGGGCGGTGCTTACGTATTGAGGCTAGCCGAGTAGAACGCCAGGCTCCCTGCTGCTGTGCCTACGGGCACTGTGAGACGTCCTGCACGGCATAACCAAGGTGCCACTACTGTGGCGCCTCCAGCACCACTGCTTCGTGCGAGCAGCACGACCTGCGCCACCGACGCCGCTACTGCACAACTTGTGGAGGAACGACCCACTTCACCGGCCAGGCGCTCTGCGCCCTGTATCCTCGCAGGAAGGCAGCGCCGAAACCGCCTGTCACCTCCACACCACCGCAGATGACACCACAACAACCACAGCTAACATCGGGAACATCACCAGTCACCGCAGAATCAACACCAGCACAGAGACACCACTTCAAGCACAGCCACCATCCACTACATCAACAGACGTCAGAGAATCCTTACCGACACACTCAACCGAGGCGGTGACGCGGGAAGCCATTCAGGATCTTCATGCTGAGTTCCTGAACGTCGGTGCCCGCTTAGTCGCTCTGGAAGAGGCCATAGCAGATATTACAGAGCAACTCCAAGGACTTTCAGTTTACCAAACACTGGCTGAAGTCAACCATCAAGCCATCAACGAGTTTCCGGCCCGGCTGGAGAAAGTCTATGACCGACTCTACGCCGTGGAGGATAAACTCGACAACTTCCAGCAGCCGACCAGAAGGCATCAACGTCACCAACACTAACCTTACCATTGCCACCAGGAATCCTCTCTCATCCTCACCTTGAATTCGCCGCGGGGGCAGACTGGGCCTCGGTCAAGTCTGTCTCCCGGCAATAACTCCTTACTCCACTGGCGACCGCGGTGCGGCCCAGCTTAACCATCACCTCGGACTGCGCGGGTGCTTTAGGCGGTACCGCAGCAAACCTTTCCTTTCAATCCGGTGGAGGAGTTTTTAGTGGGTATGCCGACGCCTCGGTGAGTCCCACACTCTCAGTCCCGACTCCCATCGGGGCTGGGGTAAGTGATTAAATCATTTTCTCCTCCACTCGAAAAAAAAATCTAGTATCAAGTTAAACGCAAGAAGTTTCAATACTGCAAACTTTTATAATTTAAAAGTATCGAAGGTTTATTTCAAGTATTACACATACTTCGATGCCACCGAGTATCGAGAGCATCCTAGTTTTTTCTCCAAACACGATATATTACTAGAATTGCGAGTTGAACTCATTTTCATTATCAGATTTGGTGGATCCTTTACAGTCAATTTGAGCTGGTTAGCTTGCGTATGATAAGATATACATGTTGAAGACTCTTAATCTCAATAAAGAAGTTAAATCACTTGTTTAAAGATGAATATAACAGCAATAAGTCACATTATTGATCCTGTATATGATAAGTGATAAGATATTTCAAGATGGTGTTATGTATTTTTATTTATATCCTAGAATAATTTTGGGATTTTTAGTTAAAAACCACAGATTACTGAGCCAAGGCATTAGCTCGTAAATCTTTGGAGTGTAAGTCCTCCAAAAAGAAGGGTAATCTATTAAAGAAGAAGAAGTTAAAATACCAGTCAGTATATGATTAGACTTTTTGGGGAGGAGAGGTCTGTTTTCGTTTATTTACACCACTCCGACTGTTAGTGTCTCAGTTTTTTTTCAGGCAGAGCATTACTCCGTTGTCAAGCCATTATATGGAACTTATTTAAATTATAAATCCACTTTTTAATTACATTATATTTAAAAACAATTACATATGTCATTTTAAGACATTTAAGGCAAGAATAGTTGGTTTTATGGATTAGTAGCACTATTTATTACTACACGTTCTACTAAATGTAATATATACAGAGTGTAATAGTTTGCATGAGAATTCTGCTTTCATTGATGAAACAATGCAACACCCTTGACATGTTCTGAAATAACATTTTCATTTGTCTTAAAGTGAGTAAAGGTCGTATAGGTAGGATAATAATTCGTATGTCGTTCCACAGTCAGTAATTCGCTTATTTTTCCCCTTTTCTCCGCCTGAGTCTTACGAATGTAGATGGACTGCACACTGCTATGTACCGTTAAAAATATAAAACAAACATTTGTTCATATTGTTAATAGTTTGGAAGAATATTGTAAACAATGAGGTCTGGTGGTAAACATTAATAAAACAAAAACAATGGCTTTCAAAAATGTCTATGTGTATGGCAGGGATGAGAAATGGTATTATAAGGGGATAGAACTACAAAACATTAAACATTTCTCGTATTTAGGAGTAATGTGTAATATGAGAGGAAAATGGAACAAACATCTATCAGTAACTAACTACAAAGCACAAGGGAAGTTAAATGAATTATTACGTACCCTCTCGTGGATACCAAATGTACCTGTAGATACATTAGAAAAGATGTATAACTATGATAAGGCTAGTTATCGGGGGATGGGAAAGAGCAGAGCATGTAAATAAAACACAGGTAGCATTTTGGAAAAGAGTTCTTGGAGTTTCACAAGGAACATCAAATTCGGGGGTATTAAGGGAGGTGGGGTGTTATGAAGACACAATACACTGCAAAATAAGAGCAGTGAAGTACTGGCAACGATCAAAATGTTATAAATACCAGCGAGAAAACCTGTCTCCTAAGTTTTGGGCAGCTGATTTAGAAAGGGGTTTTAGGAGAATAGGAATGGGGTTAGTACGGCTAAGAGCTGAAACAAATGACAAAAACATATGGAAAGGTGTTAAAAGAAGACTAAGAGACAACAACCAACAGGAAATAGAATCGGATTGTAAAATGAAACCTTCTCTAAGTCTAGAAAATGAAATAAAATTGAACTGGGGTAAAGAGGCATATATACTTAATTTAGGAAGAAAGGAAAGATCAGGAATGGCATGGTTTAGACTGGGGGGCTGGAGGGCACAGAAAATGACTGACGATTTTGGCAGGAGAATCTGTCCATTCTGTGATTTGGATGAGGACTGGGTGCATATTTTGGCGGAATGTGCACAGTGGGAGAACCAGAGAACGATTAAATTGAAAGAAAAATTCTTAAGTCCCTCAAGAAAGAGAGTGGCATGTTGGGATCTACTGGCTGACCAGAGTAACTGGCAAAACACGGCCACGTTTTTGGCTAAAGTGCGCGAAGCTAGGTCAAATTTGTTCAGTTAGACAAAGGTAATTTATCTCTATTTCCCTTTTTCTTGTTCGTTTTTGTTGTGTTTTCTTTCTCTGTTGTTTATTTTATCACTCTATTGTATCTTAAATATGCATGTACGGTCAATGACCCATGCACTAAATACTTGTGAAATAACTTCAATAATCTGAAACTAATAAAGATACCTTATTTTATCTATCTATCCATATTGTTAAAAACCTGTGAGAGCAGAAGGATACCGCACTAATATAATTTATTGAGGATGATTTATCACCAATGGTAAGCAGAAACTTAATTAAATTAGATACTCCATAAACTATCAATAATTTGCACATTGATGCATTTGTACACAACAACAAGCAAAGATTTGATTTCGTATAAGGCTATTTTTGTACATTCGTGGAACTAAATGAAAACAAAATCTGATGTGTTACACTCACATGACTTTCTCTACTCTTGTACAAACTATTTTTACAAACGCTTATTCTCCATATGCTTCATGTTAATCGAGATATCTAGATGTCAATCTTATTGCTAATTTTCTTGTAGATGCAAGGGGAATATGGTAGGTTTTAAGCGATAGTCAAATATTTTAACGCTGGTTGCTATGTGCTGCATTCCATTCTCTTTGCATGTCCAGGACATAAAAAAATCTGATGTGTTACACTCACATGACTTTCTCTACTCTTGTACAATCTATTTTTACAAACGCCTATTCTCCATATGCTTCATATTAATCGAGATATCGAGATGTCAATCTTATTTGTAATTTTCTTGTAGATGCAAGGGGAATATGGTAGGTTTTAAGCGATAGTCAAATATTTTAACGCTGGTTGCTATGTGGCGCATTCCATTCTCTTTGCATGTCCAGGACATAAAAGAATGAATAACGAATTGGAGAAAAACTATAAGTATTGGAAAATTTAAGGGAATAACAAGCAATATCTCGCAAACGGTTCACTCAACAAAAGAAATGTATATGACATAAATTGTGTATTTTAACGCGATCTACATTTTTTGTGTAGTAAAATTTTGTCTATCTCTTATGGTTTACCAGTTATGAAAAAGTCGTTCATAATAAAGAATACTTTTGGAGACATTCCCAGAAAATTCGAGATATACATTTTAATTATCATGACAATATCTTAAACATGATATTTTAATCAAAATCGTTAGAGCCGTTTTTGAGAAAATTAAAATTTTCGAAAAATGTTCCATGTAAAGGGTAGTCTGGGGTGGGGGGATTTTCTTGAAAACCTTCGTGTCGCATCTCTGGAAGATACTGAACCTAAATACCAAGTTTGGTGTTTATCCGACTCTTCGTTTTTGAGTTATGCTGTTCACAGACACACAGACACACAGACAGACACACAGACACACAGACACACAGACACACAGACAGACACACACACGGACATGTTTCCAAAAATGCTTTTTTTGGATTCAGTGAGTCTCAAAACATGTATTTCCGGTGAAATCTCGGTATCGAATTTTTGGGTGGAATGCAATACTTCCCCTACTTACTATACGTAGTAGAGAAAGTAAAAATGAATAACGAATTTGAGAAAAAGTATAAGTATTGAAAAATTTAAGGAAATAACAAGCAATATCTCGAAAACGGTTCACTCAACAAAAGAAATGTATATGACATAAATTGTGTATTTTAACGCGATCTACATTTTTTGTGCAGTAAAATTTTGTCTATCTCTTATGGTTTACCAGTTACGCAAAAGTCGTTCACAATGAAGAATACTTTTGGAGACATTCCCAGAAAATTCGAGATATACATTTCATTTCTCATGACATTGTCTTAAACTTATGATATTTTCATCAAAATCGTTAGAGCCATTTTTGAGAAAATTAAAATTTTCGAAAAATCTTCCATGTAAAGGGTAGTCTGGGGTGCGGGGATTTTCTTGAAAACCTTTGTGTCGCATCTCTGGAAGATACTGAACCTAAATACCAAGTTTGGTGTTTATCCGACTGTTCGTTTTTGAGTTATGCTGTTCACAGACACACAGACACACACACAGACACACACACACACACACACACACACACACACACACACACACACACAGACGGACATATTTCCAAAAATGCTTTTTTTGATTCAGGAGGTCTCAAAATATGTATTTCCGGTGAAATCTCGGTATCGAATTTTTGGGTGGAATGCAATACTTCCCCTACTTACTATACATAGTAGAGAAAGTAATATATGGCGAGCTATAACACTCAATGAATAAGGGGAGAAATGTTTCTTGCAAAACATTAAATGTTGCCTATCTTCCTCATCCATGGGTAACACTAAAAATTCTACCATGTTTGAAAAATTAGCGAATCCCTACGCTTCAAAGTTTGGCCAATCTTGATCATTTCTGGGTTTGTCGATGCTGTGCTGTAATTCTAAAAAAGAACATTTTACCATTCTTGAAAATGCTATTGCTGTTTAAAGGTTGTTGTTACATTTGCATGTCTTTTGGCTTAATTTTATGGAGAAATAAATAGATTGCACTATTGTGGAGATGCTTAAAACATTTTACAAAATGAAATGATGCGTTATCAACTGGAAAATCTTATTTTTATTACCATTTCAAAGATTTCTACCAGTTATTTTTATTAATTAGAGCCCAAATTTAAGGCAAGACCTACTGTAGGTTAAGAGATTGTTCTATTTATAAAGCCAAATTATTATGCAAAACACCTTCACTTTCTGCTTGATTCCGGTATTTATTTGAAAGGCGATTCAGGCTACAAACCCAATTAGTGTTGTTGTTGCTGTTTTTTTTTAGTATAGCTAGGAGATTCCGTCTTCGTAGAAGATAGAGAACGAAGAATCCAAATTTTCTCAAATGAAAAAAGCTCTTTCTCTACGTGACAGAATTCTATCAGCTTCATCACCTCACATTCTTTGCCTCATATTTCGGCATTGATTATCCTCTCCTAAGAAATATAAAATGAAAAAAAAGAAACAGAATGCAATATTTCTATTGAATATATAAATCAAATCATACTAACCAAAGTAAAAAAAATAATAAAAAACTAAATAAATGGGTCTACTATTTAGAGTGCACAATGCATGTGAATTCCGTGCATATATGTATATAATATACTGTAATGCGGCGATTATGGCCCAAGGTTATCGGGAGGTCGCACAGACTGCCAAATCCATATTGGCAATCTGTGCACCGAGCGGTCGGAGTAAACAACGATAACGGTCGCTCGCCAGCGTAAACACCAGGCGCGCTATCGGCAGATAACTAGAACCTTCTCTCTTTCCTCCAGAATGTGTGTCGAGATAGTTTTAGAACATTAGAAAACCTTGTGGAAGGATTCCACTGACTCACTCTGCAACATGAAATTTGTTCTTTTTATGAAAATAGGTATATTAGGTAGACTATTTAAAGATAAAAACGAATCCGTAATTAGATTTTGCTTATCACGTACCGTTTTTTCCTCAAAAAACCAAAAAGAAAAACCTTTACAAACGTTATTTTAACATATGTGTATCATATATATATAATCTTCCCTTTCCACATACTACGTCGATTTCGTTTTTTTTTTCTTTCTTAGGAGATGGATCGACATCTGGTAATAAATATTACAACTAATATATTTGGCATTCCATCCTGTGCTGCCTCTGTATTTAGCATTTTATAACTAATGAAATTTCATTTATTTTCAGTCTGTTGTTGTTTTCCTGTTGGTGTTCAAGAAATGTGCCAGTGTTTCGTAATTCACCTTCAGAAGAGTTTGAAGGATAGTATTTAAAGTATGATGCAACGTCAGTGTAAAATTCATCCTAATTCTCTTTTTTTATGTATGTGGAGAAATAACCTTCAAGAGCCAAACATATAAAATTACACCTTTAGTTCGAAAGGCATATGGACTGTATTTTGGATGTCGTGTGGGAGACCAAGATAAGTCATTTTCACCTCACGTATGCTGCTATCATGCTCTAGAAATTTGAGAAATTTGCTACAAGATAAAAATAATGCAATGAAATTTAGTGTACCTATGGTTTGGTGAGAGAATCTCGGGATATACTTCAAAATCCAAAGGGCAGATACTGTACCCTAATTTACCTTCAGCCATCCTAGCAGTTCCTCACAATGAACATCTTCCTATACCTAAGCCTCCACACCAATACACCGTTTCAGAAGAAGACAACCCAACGTCTCTGGCTATAGTAATTCTACTCGAGATCCAGAGTTTCAGCCATCTACATCATCTTTACCCTATTATCACCAGGTGTTCTCACTAAATGTCCTCAATGATCTCGTGAGGGACTTAAAGCAGAATTGTTGGGTTCTAGACTGCTAGAACGGAATCTTTCACATATCCATGTTAAAATAACTTCATTTAGAAAACGACTAACTCATTTTATTGAATATTGTCGTAACCTCTTTACTATTATAGCTCGCTGGGGGGGGGGCAGAGCAACAGGTACCATGAACAGATCTAGTTTTCTATCACACATTATGCGAGGAACGACGGGGAATAGCTCAACGAAATTATCAAAAATATACCAAAATGTCCCTAGCAATATTCTTAATTCATTATGTGGCTAAGGGAAGGATCTATCTACTATAGAAATCCAGAGCAAGACTAACTGGATGGTAACTATTTATTATGATAAAAAGGAATTACAATACCTGCTTGCCTGTCGGTGGGGACGCCATGCTGCACGCATGGACAAGCGGCACACACTCTGACCTTGCTACTAGCAGAAACTCGACTCGACTGACTCAACCCACGCTAAACTCGGCGTGGGCACGCTACGCTAAGAACCGGTTTTTCATCCCCTCCACTCTTGCGCAATATTCGATCTGAGCCACCAGGTCACGTACGCAATAATGCTAATAATATTACAAATGTCACAATATTTTTCTGAATGAAGAAATAATTTTTTGCAACGACGTGAATGACTTATTTCAGGCTTGGGACATGAACATTATCCAGAAGACTGGCGCTTATTTATTGGTTCCTCCAAACTAAGTCTAAAGGAAGTACTTATCCATATTGGCAATCTGTTTCTATCGCATATGACATTCATACGAAGGAAACCTTTGAGGTTATGAATGCAATACTAAGAGGCATTGAATATACTTCTTAAAAATGGCATATATGTGGAGAATTGAAAGTTATTGGACTCTTAATGGATGTGCAACAAGGGTATACTAAATACTTTCTTTTTTGTGCCAATGGGATAGCCGGGACAAAGCAAACCACTACATTCGTAAAGAATGATCTGCAAGACAAGCCTACATTCCTGGAAACAAAAGTGTTACCCATGAACCACTTGTGAACCCTCAAAATATCTTCCCACCACCTACAGATCATGTTCGGATTGATGGAAGTATTTGTGAAGGCACTAGACAGAAAAGGAGAAGCTTTCATGCATCTGAAAATTAAATTCCCAAATCTAATGCAGAGATTAAGAAAGGAGACTTTGAAAATAAACTGTTGGAAGCTGATAAAATGACTTGGCTCGAATTTAAATTACTATGCACGAACTACCTTAGTAATAAAAGATCAGTAGACTATGAAGTAATCACTATTTTCATGTTATGGGATGCAATACGTCGCTGAAACTACATTTTTTGGACTGTCAACCTTGGTGCTGTTAGCGATGGACATGGCGAGAGGTTTCACCAAGAAATACCAGTCTGAAAAACGATTCAGTGGAATGCAAATATGCTTGGTAAATATTGCTGGTCAATCATCAGAAATAGCCCAGAAGCTCTCCATAAGCGCAAACGATCAACAAAAGCATTTTAATTTGGTGTTCTTTGCAATTGTTATGTTTGTCATTATGACTAACTTGTGCAATTAAAAAGCGTCATTAAAAGAAATTGGTTGGTGATAGAAAATTTTAGATTTCAGTATTAAAAAGAATTGACGTGTGTGAGTGTTACTGCGGAGCGACGGGTTGCGCTAGTCCTGTGTTCGACTCCCAAGTGAAGTGAACCGTGTGAAGAGGCGAAGTGAAGTGGCGGGGAATTGAACTAGTTCACCTTATCAAGTGATAGTATGAGCGAAGTGAACACCCAGTGAACTTGAATCAGATAATAACAGTGAAGTGATATTGGAAACAGAAAGAAGTGACAGTTGAAAAACTGGATAGTCACAATATTATATATACGTTGTTTCTGGAAAACTTGGCAACTGGAGGAAAACAAAATAACCATGTCTTGGAAAGTGTGTTGGTGCCGAGTAAAGGAGAGATTTGTTTGAGGAACAGTTTCTGCTTAAGATGTAGTTATGAAATAATGAAAAGAGAGCAATAAAATGTTTCATTTTATTTCTCTTGAGTAGTACCCGTTTCTGTCTCTTCAGAATGAGGAGGGTTGTGCTGGGCTGTGTTTAATTTTCAATCATTGTAAAAACTTTGTAAATTCATCACAGATTAAAAACTTTTCAAGTCATCGTTGAAAAAGTTAACAGGATCATCCTGGTGACAGATAACAGTTTAATTTTAATAGCAGCAGTGGCATAGTGATCAATAATCCTGCTACAATAAAAAGAATACCGGGTTCTATACCCTGTCTGGATAGGAGGATTTTATCACAAGGAAAACATAAGTCACGAGTTTAAGACTGGATGTGGTGATGTCGATTTATTGCTATACTACGGAAGGCAATGACAAAGCACTACGGTATCACCTTGACTTAGTTGAGTCGTGGTTACCAACTGCGGCCTAGCCAAACAGGTTAGGAACCGTCTTTGAATAGAAGATATCATAAATATCATTTATAATAAGTTAACAAACTAAGATGCAGTATGCTCTATTACGTACTTGAGTAAGTAGAGGAAGTAGGCATTGTATTTCACCCAAATATTGGTTGTGATTTCATCCGAAATATATATTTTGAGCACCACTGGGCACATAAGAACATTTTTAATAAAAGGTACGTCTGTGTGTGTAGACAGCATAACTTGAGACAGAATGTGCACGAATTAATTTTATTATGTGCTAATTTTTTCTGTGTATAATTTAATACATAAATAATATATGTGTACAATGTGAAAACCATGTAAATAGTGATTTGTGTATCATTTGATATTTGTCTTGTGCATAATGTTCCTGTTTAACTAAGTTTAGAATGTCTTGAACTCTGCAGTTAGGGTAGAAATATGCGGTTCGAATGTGCAGCGAAAACGGGATCTTTTGTGTTAGAATCGAAAGGTAAGATTTTATGACTCTATTTGTTTCCGCTCCGGAAGTATGGAGTGAGACAAATATAACACAGAACGGCAGTTTACCAAGAGAAGCCCGGGAAAAAGGTCACATGATGTATACAAACTGACCAATAAGAAATCCGATACCAACATTTTAGGTGGGAGATTGGGTCTTTAAATATTCGAGATTCACCCCAAAATAAGACAGTTCAGTACAGTTGACTTTTAGATTAAATAGTGACAAAGTTGGCGCGCAAAATGGTGATAAATTAACAGGAACATTATGTAGTGTTAGAGTGAGGAAGTAACAATAAATAGCCATAAACCAAACCTTAGAGTGTGTAGTAAATTCTCCTCTGAGCTCCTAGTACCACCACTGAGAACGACGAGCTTATTAAAAATCATGATAGGCAGAGTCCATGCTAAAATCATCGCTGAGACCAACTAGCCAGGGTAACAGCGAGAAGGACAGCAAGACGAAGCCACGTCGGATAAAAAGAAACAGGTACAGTGAATTTTAGCATTACTTTTATCTCTACCACTACACCGCGTTCGACTGCAACCCGAGCGGGCATCGAACCCGGGACTGCCACCAACGAGAAGACGGGGTACCGACGCAAACTCAGAAACGAAAATTCCAATAAATAGCAAACTAGTTTTTAAGTTTAGCATCTTCCAGGGATGTGACACGCAGGCTTCCAAGGCAATCCTTCCAGCCCAAACACTCTTTACTCTTTTTCGTTATTTTTTATTTTCTCAGAAGTAGCTCTACATATTTAAGATATTTACATGAAAATGAAATCTGTCTTGATTTTTCTATGAATTCCTCATTTGGAAGGAGTTTTGCATAAATTTTAATAACGGATAAACCATACAAAATTGGACAACAGCTTACTACACAGAAATTTGATTTCTTTAAAACACATAATTTATTTGAAATAAATTTTTCTATGCATCAGACATCTTGTGATATGCATTATTATTCGTTTGAATTTTTCAACTCTGATGTTTCCTTAAAGTGTTGTCGCTATTCACTTGTTTCTCGCAATATCTTGGAAAGCGCATGGAATTTCAACGCCATCATATACTGACTAGCTTTCAAACATCCTACTGACGATTCGGTTTTCTCTATTCCCCCTTGTACCCACAACAAAATATATAATGGGTTAATAACATTTCTGTAAATGTTTATTCAACATGAAGTGGATAGAAAAGTACAAAGAATCTACATGAAAATAAACCATAGTGCATAGAGAAAGTTATGTGAGTGTAATGCGTCAGATTTTTACCCTGGTTTAAACTGTAATGAAAACTGTAATGAAGTTGAGCACTTCAACATTTCTCAAAACTCCTGTGTTGATCACATCTTAAAATATTACATACTTTTATTTTAACAGCGTGTAGATGATGATGAAGAAAAAGGAGTAGTGCTTTATACCTGTCATGCTTGCTTGGAGATCCCTTCTTCTTTAAAGCCTCCTCTTGGAATAATCTGGAACGGAGGGTGAGAGCGATATTCATGATGACCTCGAAGAAGGTGGTACGAGGTGCGTGCGCGATTTCAATGACCAGCAGATATCACCCTATTAGCGCGACGACATACAGCATCGCCCAGTCTATAGGAGCCTTCTCTCCTTTCTCCAGATTATATTCATTCACATCCTCCCTGTAATATTAAAAAGAAGCCAGAATGTGAGCTGGATGGAGAAATTGCTGCCGTAGAAAACATTTCAGCTTCGCTCGCTCGTTACTGGCCTGCTTCATTTTGCTGCCTGAGCAGAATTTTAATAGTAAAGGACACTTTTAGCTCCCATTGAAATCTCATAATGTCTTATATTTGGAAAATATTTTACTAAAGGCGCTTCTCTTCGAAAATTCTCTACTTCAAGTAAAAACCATAAAGAAATAAAATTCTCATAGTCTTCTGTTTACCTTATGATGATAGCAGATTCTGTAGGTGGTTAAGCGTGTTTTTGCTCATACATTCATTACTTTTATTGTTAATGCTTACTTTTTTCAGCTTTTAAGTTCAACCTATTTAATTGAGGAGATCGGAAATATTAACAGGAACATATTTACAAGATGGAAGGAGTATCATGCTATAGTTAGGAGAAATTGTTCAGCGTGTACATAGCAAAATGTCCAATATTTTATCTTTTACCGTGATAAGGGCATACTATTATTATTTTTTATTTTATACCAGTATCTGGATTATTCCGCGTCTTAAATTTGCCAAGTTTTTATCAGTGCTATTGCGTGTTCAGGATATCACATTGAGATTTTCTGCTCTGTTGTGCAAAGTGGATTAAATCCTTTACCTGGCGAGAGCGTAAGCGATTACATCCCTTAGAACATGTCTTTCTGGCTTCATAGGTTTGATGTTTAGCGATTCGGCAGTCCTAAACTTTTTAACCATACATACGACAATATCCATATTTGGAACTGGTATAGCAGGAAATGTGGAATTTCAAGTGAACGTCGTTTTCTTGGTTAGTAAGAAATTACGCAGCTCTGTTCTAAGAGTTGTATTTCAAGAAAAAATACAGCTATACAGCAGTCATCCTACTAAATACACAAGATCGTCTACTGTTGATGTTACGTAAGTAAAGGTATTATTTTAACAGCTACAGTACATTAGTTAAAGTTTTATCAGCCTTAATCCTGAGGTTAGAGGAAATAAATGCCAGTTGTTGATTAAACAATGGCGCAACGGTCACGTTCCTCACAATAAAACCAATAGTTTTACTCTTCTATGGCGGCCACAGGCTTACCACAACAAGATGTTTACCAAACCAAAGTAAATCAGCGCGTAATGTATAACTGAGCTCCTAGCTATTCAGCTACCAAACGGGACCCATCAAAGGACAAGCCATAACAATTGAATCCCATGACGACATAGCCCTCAAAGAATATGTAACAGCAATAGGTAACTTTAACTAATCCCACCAACATTCGATTTCTTATATCGAACTCTAGGATCTGCGTCTTTCTAGCCAACAAAAATTTAGTAGATGAACTGAACTCCAAACATCCGAAAATAAAGGTAAATAACTTATTCTTGGAAATTAGGCCCCTCCTCACTAAAAATAAGAGAGTAATACTCTCTAACGTGTGTCCTGTTATTCCTAACCATGTGATTGAAGAACATCTTCTGACCTATGGAATCAAACCATATCACATACCAGGGGAGGAATACCCATACCTGGTTATACATACATTGTGAGTTTTCGCTGACAGATGCAAGCTACCAGACAACATACAGATAAACTGTGAGGACACATCCTACTGGATATACCTTTCTTGCGATGCTCCTACTTGCTTTTTATGTAAACTGGAAGGACATCTAGTTAAGCAGTGCAAATCGTCAGATGCAAGAAATGCTAAAACGGTCACCTATCCAACTGGGTGTGTAAGTAAACACACCACAGACATGCTGGAAACCGATATAGCTACTAACAAAGCAGAAATGAGCGAAACGTCCACTGAACGCACAGAAAACACCCGCAGAACAATCTGAACCTCCTCCAACCCCATTGCTACAACCTTACACAGCAGTGGAGTTTCCTCCTTTAGGACAAAGCCTCAAGACAGGCTCCAACAATAACGCCCTAAAGGAACCTATATCAAACTCCGGTAAACATACTGAACCTCCAACCGATGACAACCTCAACTTGTCTGACTCATCATTAATAAGTTTAGATGAGACAGAACACTGCGAATTTAATCTATCAACCAAATATATACATAAAAAATCCGATGTGTTACACTCACATGACTTTCTCTACTCTTGTACAAACTATTTTTACAAACGCTTATTCTCCATATGCTTCATGTTAATCGAGATATCGATATATCAATCTTATTGCTAATTTTCTTGTAGGTGCAAGGGGAATATGGTAGGTTTTAAGCAAAAGTCAATAATTTTAAGAGATGGTTGCTATGTGGAGTATTCCATTCTCTTTGCATGTCCAGGACATAAAAAAATGAATAACGAATTTGAGAAAAAGTATAAGTATTGGAAAATTTAAGGGAATAACAAGCAATATCTCGAAAACGGTTCACTCAACAAAAGAAATGTATATGACATAAGTTGTGTATTTTAACGAGATCTACATTTTTTGTGCAGTAAAATTTTGTCTATCTCTTATGGTTTACCAGTTATGCAAAAGTCGTTCACAATGAAGAATACTTTTGGAGACATTCCGAGAAAATTCGAGATATACATTTCATTTCTCATGACATTATCTTAAACATATGATATTTTAATCAAAATCGTTAGAGCCATTTTTGAGAAAATTAAAATTTTCGAAAAATGTTCCATGTAAAGGGTAGTCTGGGGTGGGGGGATTTTCTTGAAAACCTTCGTGTCGCATCTCTGGAAGATACTTAACCTAAATACCAAGTTTGGTGTTTATTCGACTGTTCGTTTTTGAGTTATGCTGTTCACAGACACACACACAGACACACACACGGACATGTTTCCAAAAATGCTTTTTTTGGTTTCAGGAGGTCTCAAAACATGTATTTCCGGTGAAATCTCGGTATCGAATTTTTGGGTGGAATGCAATACTTCCCCTACTTACTATACGTAGTAGAGAAAGTAAAAATCCAAACTTTCTGACATCCTATCGCTCATGAATGAGCAGATATCCGTGATACAAAGTGCTACAGAAGACAGACCCAATGGCTATGCTCTAAGCTACCTTCAGTTCAAAACCTTCCTTGAGAATAGATTGGGGCATCTGCCATAGTATACTGATGACTTGAAAGAGCTCCTGGATACAACCAAAAAGCTCAATCTTTTGTTCACTAATAAAACTATGAAAAACCGAAGTACCCGTATAGAAAAGAAACTGCTTTTCGAAATAAACAAACAAAAACAATATTTTAAACATTTCTGTAGTTACGTAGTCCAAGCTTCCCCTAAAGCCAAATTAACATAGCTCTATACACAAAGAAGTTTCAAAACTTATGCAAATAATGGATCACAACATACTACAATGGAACACGAACTGATTTTATTTTCAGCTGGAACACCTTCAGCTGTTAATTAATAAACATAACCAAGTAGTTATTTGTGCTCAAGAAACTAACTTTAAGCCTGACTATGTTGCTCCATTACGAGGCTACATCGCTTATAATCAAAATTGAGAAGAATATACACATTCCAGCGGTGGGGTTGTCAAATATGTTAAAGAAACACTCTTATATCGTGCTATTTAGCTCAACACTAGCCTAGAGGCTACTGCAGTTTTTTTGAGCATAGATCTATATATATATGTAATATATATCTCCACAACAGCCACAATTTAGATCTAGTAAAACTACATGACCTCACTCAACAGCTACCCCAACCTTACCTTATACTCGGAAACTTCAACAGCCACGATGCATTGTGAGGATGCAAGTAACCAACCCAAGAGGAAAACTCACTCAACATTTATAAATGATTTGGACTTAATCCTACTTAATACCTACGCGTTTTGGCCTAGCGTATGAAACTTTCAGCTCTATAGATTTAAGCTTGTGTTTACCAAACATATCAAATTTGTGTGTATGCTCAATTTACAAAGAACCTCAAGGAAACACTGACCATCTTCCTATTATTCTTACTCATCTGAAGAACAGTCCCTAGAAAACTATATTCACATCAAAATTTAACTTAAAAAACGAATTGGAACGCATTTAAACCTTTTGTAGCTGAAGAAATATCCCAGCTTATACCTGCCACCGAATTTATTCACAATAACATTAACGAAGTCATTAAAAACTTCAGCGAACTTATTCTCAAATCTACAAATCTTTCTATAACTAAACTAACAGCCCCCTCCAGAAAGATGTACCTTGGTGGAACAGTTTCCATGGTGGAGTGCAGAAAAGATGTCAGTTCCAAGAATTAAGCCTTCTGTCAATATAGAAACACCGTCCTACCGAAGAAGAAAAGCTTAAATACCTCCAACCAAGAGTTAAATCAAGAAGTACTATTAAGCAAAGCAAAAAAGGAAACATAGTTTAATTTTGTCACATCCTTAAATCATCCAACTCCTCAGAAAACAGTACGGGGAAATATCCAGGAAGTAAGAAACAGATTTAAATATAATACCGAAATTATTTTATAAAATCCTGACAAAAAAGTAATTAACATTAACCCACAGTCAGTAACTGATATTTTAGTAGATTCATTTGCATCTGCATCATGCGATTCTAGTTATGACGATGAATTCAAAGCCTTTAAAGCCAAAAATGATTTGATACCTGACGAGGCTGACAATGACAATACCGAAAACTTCGATGAGAAACATTAACCCACAGTCATTAACTGATATTTTAGTAGATTCATTTGCATCTGAATCATCCAATTCTGGTTATGAGACGAATTCAAAGCTTCTAAAACCAAAAATCACTTGATACCTGATGAGACTGACATTGACAATACCGAAAACTTCGATAAGATCATTGAATACGTGAATTTTCCAGCAACATGCAAACGTTCTAGCCCTGGGCCAGATAATATACCTTATGATCTACTGAAACAGCCACCCACTGAAGGACATATTTGTTTTCCTGAAATATTCAATCATATCTAATCTTCTAGACTATTTTCCGACATTTTGGAGTTCTGCAGTAATAATACCTATACCGAAACCTAACAAATACCTCGCATTACCAAGCTTACAGCTCTCACATGCCCAGAGTTCTATAAAAAATAAACAAAAGACTAGTTGGTTTATTTAAAACAGAAACCTTCTATCTGAATTACAATATGGTGTCAGACAATAACGCTCCTGTACAGACTGTTTAATCACGATTGAAACTGAAATAAGAGATGCCTTTATCCATAGTCAACATTTTATTCTAGTTAGATTAGATATACAAAAGGCATACGACATGACATAGAGAGCACGTATATTTCAAACACTACGACAACATAAAATATTGGGCAATATACTTTATTTCATTCAGAATTTCCTCCAACACCGCAATACTAGAGTAGTGCAAACGGCACAATTTCCAAGGGAGTTAAGTCAGACAATAGTGTACCCCAAGGTGCCGTGCTCAGCGTTACACTTTTCCTGCTGGCAATAAATTATATAATGAACACTATTCCTCCCTTTAAAGTGTGTCTATTTCCTGACGATCTAACGATTTTCTGTATAGACAACACCATCTCAACGACCCAAGCTGAGCTACAATACACTGTCAAGAGGATAAAAATTTGGACATTACAAACAGGATCCATATTCTCTCAACAAAAGTAAAAATGTATTTGCTTTACCAAAGTACAGTACATCTTTCAAAACCTTACCATAAACCTAAATGGAAAACCCATTGAAACAACAAAACACTTAAAAATATTGGGACTTATCTTCGACCGCAACCTAACATGGAAGACATATATTTCGAACCTAAACTTAGACTGTCTAGGGCGCCTAAACTTCCTAAAAGCCTTATCGCATCGTAACGGAGTGCTGATCAACATATTTTGCAATTGACCTACCAAGTATTAATCCAAATCAAACTTGATTATGGAGCTTTGGTATCACTCTGCAACACCAACGCTGCTTAAACAGTTTGACGTAATTCAAAGTTCAGCTATCAGAATTATATTTGGGGCATATCGTACCAGCACAGTCTCGCTAAACATCAGGAAAATAGAATTAAGCATAAATTCCGGAATCAAAGTAGCAGCACGCCCACATTTAAATATTTAGTGCTTTATTTCCCCAAATATGATAAACAACAAGACGTTTCATACACAAAAACGTCGTTACATTTGCATCAACGAGTTGCTACTTACTTAAATACTCACAACATAAAAATTCCTACCATGACAACCAGGGACTTTTACGATAACCTCCCAGTTTCCTAAGATATATAATGACCTAACACTTCACTATAAATCGAACACCGCTGTAAATATTTACCAAACATAATTTCATGCAATGTGCAATAATTTCCATAACTATAAATTTCTATAAGCAGACGGATCAAAAACACATAATGGAACTGGGTATGCGATGATAGACTAGTCCCGGGCATCCTTTCCCCAACCGGCTTCAAAGCGAACGGAAAGCTTTGAAGCCTGACCATAAACCCATCAGTAAACGATTAGTAGGGTCTTCCCATCCCTTAAACACAACACGTGGTCCTTTCTCCAGCTCCACCAAAGCAAAGCGTTGTTGCCGGTTTTAGCAGCTGTGACTGTTCGCTCGTGCTTTTCTTCCATGTTCAGCTAAGCTTCTATATTACTTCTTCAGAGAAGTTATATAGTGTTTTACTTAGTGCAGTTTTGTAAGTTTAGCAGTGTTTAATAGTTATTAGCGTTTAATAGTTTAATTAAGATGTGGAGACCTTGGGAAACGAACCAAGTTGATGCCCCTCCGGTCGCACCAGCAAGTGACCCTCTGCCGAATATCAGTAATGCCAAGACCACGAAGAAAAGGGCTACAAAAACTGAATAAGCAAAGCCAGATTTTTATGTGTAATGTTCAAGAACATGTAGAAAAGAACCTTTTATGTGGAAAAATGTTTGTTATTGTTTTGAATTTCTCAAAAACAGCTTAACGATTTTTAGTAAAATACCGCAAGTTTAAGATATTTGCAGGAAAAATAAAATTTGTATCATAAATTTTATATTCTGGGAATAACTTGTAAAATTTTCCTCGTTCTCAACTTGTTGTATTACTGGTAAATTCTAAGAGAGAGACAAAATCTTACTCTGCGTAAAATGCAATCTCGGTAAAGGACAAATTTTAGGTCAAATTGTGTTAACCATTTCCGAGAAATTTTTTGTTGTTGGTTTGAATTTTGAAATACAAGTTGGAAGTCTCTGTTTGTATTTTCCTCGTGGTCATGCTAAGAGCATGGAATTTCAAAGTCATCATATAGTCATCTGTATTTTAAAAATCTGACTATCGCTTTAGCCTATGTATCCTTATATTTACAACGATATGTGCAATGAAATTTTATCTTATTATTTAAGAAGTAGATAGAATAAGCTTTTGTGAAAGTAGTTTGTAGAAGAGTGAGTAGAGATAATCTTGTGAATATAATACATAATTTTTTTTTTTATTTTCTTTCTTTTGCCTTCGTATTTTTACTTATCCTGCATTTTATAATAAAGCTATTCATTTAAGTAAACAGAAGATGTCATGCTTATAAATCTTACACCTTAAACAATACACAACTTCTTGTATTAGCTTTATATTAATAAAACATTGTTGTGATACAAGTGATAAAAAACTTTTTACCATAGCTCCGCGCACAGCATAATCAAAAATGATGCTTTGATTTGGGAGTAAGAGTTCCTTTCAAAATAAATTAATATTTATGTATTTTAATTATTTAATGATAGTCCAACAATGTATAGTTTATTCGGAACATGTTTCTAAGTTTCTCTCGGATATGTTAACATGCATTTCTATTCTTGTAGCGCAGTATATTAGTTCAGATCATTCATTAGTTCAGTTATATTTTAAAGCGTTTGCAACTTAAATGTAATTACTATGCGATTCATAGTTATTTACATAGTTATTTTGTGTGTAAAGCAGGCAGACAAACTGCATGATTGTATTCTGTACATGTGGAAATCACCTGCAAAGTTTTGCTTTTAAATACTATTTTTAATTTTGGCAACAACGCGCATATGCACATGGATGTCACTAAGATTTTATGGTGCTTGCGGTTAGGGAGGGTAGGGAACAAGTGTTTGACTACTGCACAAAGGTCGCCGCTTGGGGATCCGAAGGCTGCGATGACCATAACTCCTGGTAACATTCTACAGTACAGGCTACCTGATATCTACTCCACCTACAACTCTGAAATATACGCCATTTATCAAGCACAACTCATCACAATTGCTATGTAATATGCTCTGATTCACTAAGTACCATACACAGCAAGAGGAATCGGACTATGAAGAAGGTGTTGTTTTATTGTGATTTGCCCCACGTTTTGGGAGCCAATTTGAAGTAGATAGTATCTGCGTATCTTTACGTTATTTCCCCCACGTTTTGGGCGTCAATTGGAAGTAAGTTGTTGCTTCACGTATGGAAAGCCAATTTGAAGTAGGAGTTGTACTGTAGTACAACTGTTGGGGAGCCGAACTTGAAGTTGTTGCAACCGCACGTATGGTAAAAATGTCTAAAAAAATATTAACTTTGTAATTTGACTGTTTCTTTAAATATTATAGATTTATGTTTGCCTCGGCTGCGTCAGTATTTTTGTTAGAGACATGGATGTCTTAGCAGGACGTAGTGCGGCTGAAGAATGTAGGCTTACACAAATTATAATTTTTAATTCACTCCTTTTTATTGATTCTTGACGCAATTTAAATAACACTTCACTGATATAGAGAACTGTGAGATTCTTTTATTAATATCTTGAATTTTCTGGGAATATCTCCAAAAGTATTTTTCATTGTGAACGACGTTTGCATAACTGGTAAACCATAAGAGATAGACAAAATTTTACTATACCGAAAATGTAGATCGCGTTAAAATACACAATTTATGTCATATACATTTTTGTTGTTGTTGTTAAGTAAACCATTTTCAAGATATTGCTTGTTATTCCCTTAAATTTTCCAATACTTATACTTTTTCCCAAATGGTAATTCGTTATTCATTTTTTTTATGTCCTGGTAATGCAAAGAGAATGGAAAACTCCACATAGCAACCAGCTCTTAAAATATTTGACTATCGCTTAAAGCCTAACAATTCCCCTTGCATCTAAAAGAAAATAAGCAATAAGATTAACATCTCGATATCTCGATTAACATGAAGCATATGCAGAATAAGCGTTTGTAAAAATAGTTTGTACAAGAGTAGAGAAAGTCATGTGAGTGTAACACATCAGATTTTTTAAGTAAAAATCGTCGTTCCCAGAGAGAAAATAATGTTGATGCTTAATTTCTGTATCCTTAAAGCGCAAAAACCTGTCGTTTATTTCCCAAACGTAGTTCTTTTTATATTTTTACTTTTTATGCCACATACCCAGTAGCTAGAGAATTTATTGCATTCCACTCAAAAATTTGATACTAAGATTTCACCTGAATTACACGCTTCGAGGCTACCTGAAAAAATTTAGAAAAACGTCTGTGTGTGTCTGTGAAGAGCATACTCAAAAATGAAAAGTGGGATAAATACCAGACTTGGTATTTAGGTTTAGACATTCCAAAGATGCGACATGAAGATTTTCAATAAAGGATAGTCCTAACAATTTTATTAAAATTCCATACATTAAAGGTATTTACATTATAAATAAAATGTACATCTTGAATTTTCTGCGAATAGCCTATGAAGTCCACTTCAAGAGAAATTTAGTATAATCTTGTATATCTGGTAAAGGTTAAGCGACAGACGAAAACATACCATTTATTTCAAATATCTGTTTTATGGCATTAGCCATTTTCGAGATATCCCCTATTAATGGTTCGAACTCTTCAATACCTTGTCATTCTGTTCAAGTCCTTTCGATATTCAGCTGGTAGACCTTTGTTCAACATGTTTTCGAGATTACACGCAAAGAGCATTGAATTTCGAGGCTAGTTCATAGCGTCCAGTTTTTAAACATTTGACTATGAGATGGTTATTGCCCCACGTATAGGTGCTAAACGTTGGGCACCAAACTTGAAGGAGTAACTGCCCCACGTATGGTACAAAGTTTCCAGTGGCCTTCGCCCCAACGTTCACTTTCCGGTGGCCCGCGCCCCAACGTTTAGGAATCAACTTTGTATTTTTATGTTTCTTTAAACATTATATATGTTTAGGTTTGCCTCCGCTGCGTCAGTATTAATTTGTAGAAACATGTATCTCTTAGCAGGGGGTGATGTGGCTAAATAATGTAGGCTTACACAAATTATGTTTACTTCACTCCTTTTATTAATCCTTCACACGATTAAATAACACTTCACTTATATAGAGAGCTGTGAGATTATTTATTAATTACTTTCACTTTGTAACACGTAAACGTTATAATATTCTTGCCGTAATGAATTTTCGTCTCACACTGGATACATACCGAGCGAATGAACGTACGCAACCGTCTAGCGTCCGGTTGGGAACGCTGTCTACTAGCGACTGGCGTTTACCGCTTAAATTTATAAATTTTTCTATTTCAAGTCTCTGATTGGCTAATTCTACTCCAATAGAATACTTTTGTTTAACTTAAGCTTTTTCTAGTTGTTGATTGGCTGTTTATAAACTGTTTTAAATATTATATTATTGTTCCAAGAATTACTAGTAGCATTATTAAACTTTCCAATTCATTATTGCCTCAAGGTTGCCTCATTGTTACTTCATTGTTAGCAACTTTCGGCTTCTATTCTCACAGCTCCTACATTATTAAATTAGGTAATACATTCACATAACATTATTATACATGTACACAATAATATAAACATATGCAATGACTGCAATACATACTCTTTATACATTGTAGTATATACATATTGCTTTAAGGCGAGCTGTTATTATATTATATATTATATAATTAGACTGAAATCATCTAAGTGTTAAAAATACTGCCTCAACTATCGCTATTCCATTTATATCTACTATTACAAATGTATAATGCAGCCATTTTCAGAAAGTTTCATCTCGATTAAAATGAAGAAGATAGGAAAATAGCCTTTCGCAAGAATAATTGAAATAGTCACAAATAAGCCCTAGAGGGTAGAGAAAGTCATGTGAATGTAACAGTTTTGTTAGTAGAATTTAACGTCCGTTCTTACTACATAAAGTACCACAGGTGGTAGACACTTATGTTACATGACATGAAATTGTAATTTAGCAAGGAAATTTGGAAAGGAAACCTTCCAGAAACTAAGTTTAGGGCACCTCCCAGGCATTTCCCAGTTCTGTTTCTATGCTGAGCATCTCCTGCTTTTCCTTTCAGTTTCAGAGAACTAAAAATCCCATAACGTATTATAACTTTAAAGACATTATCACCAGACTTTATAAATTATTGTGCAAAATTTTCTTTCGTCTTTAGAAATATATGGGAGTACACAATTAGCTTTAATACCGCGTTTCATACTAAATCTCCTTTTTAAGGGAAATGCAAAGCCTCTTTAGTTCTTGACTTTGAGTTAGTTCACTGTGTTGTTTTCTTTCTCTCAGACTACTTTAAAATCTTCACCTGCTTAACGCAATCTATAAAATATCAGGGAATTCTTTTTCACGTTCATCCTCCGATATGAGAAAGAGAACTTATTAACAGGATTTTCTAATGAGTTTGATCCTCTATCATAGCTGATGCTTAATGTATGTTACTTGGGCACTTCTCTAATTTGTCAGCATTAGATGGGATCACTTATCCACACGCCACAATGTCAAATTAATTTTGTTTTCTTTATAAATTTGCTTGAAACTAGCAGGTTTGAACCCCCGGATTCTTTTTTCCCCTTCTTTATTTTCCTTAATCTCCTCTCTTCTTTATTACTTGGCGCATCTGAAACTTTTGTAGTAAAATATGCCTGGAGGGTATTAATATTAAATGAGAGCTTTCATATTTACAATGCTTTTAAGCTCGCTTGCTTTTGGAGACAGTTTCAAAAGTTAGGTCTTATTTCAAGTACATAATAACTAAATAATCAAGTAAAGGGACTAGGGGTACCCCTAGCCTACGGAGCACGATGCTGAAGATAAGATAAGATGACTTTAGATGCTAAAGGCAGCATTTTAAATGAAGTAAACAAGTATCAAATCAGCTGTTTATACGACTTTTCATTATAAAATTATGCTATGCACACTGATGCACGCTCATGCCCATTCTTAGGTGGATCGTGTTCTAAGAGTTATTTTTCAGGGAGCTTCTAAATGTATATTTCCAGTGACATATCGATATCGAATGATTCGGTTCCTTAGCGGTAGCGAAAGTAAAAACATTGCTATGATGAAGTAATATGCATAGGTAATTCAATAATTAGTGGCAGCATTTGAATAAATAAGAAAGAAAACACTTTTGGAACAGTCACACTATTGCTGTGCTCAGAAGTAATCTGTTCCAACATGAATAACCTGCCTCCACAGCGATTTTTTATACTAACTTTTGAACAAGCTGCTCTACTGCTGCTATAATTGCCTCTAAGCGGTAATTTAATTTTCGCCAAAAGGTCAAAATCACATGGGTTCATATCTGGGGAGTATGGAGGATGCTCCAGAATTTCCCAGTCCCACAGGAGCAGATATATGAAAGCGAGCACCATCATATAGCACAATAGGATGACAATTCAGGAGATTTGGGCGTTTACGACGTACAACTGGTTGTAAATGGTGTTCCAGAAGGTTGTTGTAATATGTGCACCATTCACACGATTTCCTACAGGAACTGAATGAGTGACAAGGACACCGTCAACATCATAATCAACTACGAATGTGACTTTAGGTGGATTCTGTTCTTGCCCGTACTTTTTTGGGTGGGAAATCATTGTGCCGCCACTTATTTTATAACCTCCTGAATTTTGGTTGGTAGCATCGAACCCAGGTTTCATCGAAAGTTATGATACGCCAAAGGAAACGCTAGCCTTCACGTCCATAGCGTTCTAAGTGCATGTTGGAGTTGGGAAGAGTAGATAGCAAGGGCATGATAGTAGAAAGGATATTTAAATATTGGCATAGATTAAAATCATTGGACGAGCATAATATCTTGAAGCAATGTTTAATAATACAAGAAAAATCCAGTGATGGGATGAACTGGGCTCAAGGAATAAGGAGAATTTTACAGGAAATAGGAATGGTTAACTTATGGGAGGAGAGAGAGGGGTTAGTTAAAGGTTTCTGGAAAGAAGTGAGGAACAGAGGAGAAGATATAGAGAATTATTTCAAAGTCTGGAAGGAAAGAAAAGTTTGGAACTATATAGACAATTAAAGGTGGACTGAGGAAGGGAGAAGTATGTGGATGTAGGTAATAGGTTAGTGAGAGAAGGGTGGGAATGGTCTAGATTAAGTGCACATAGGCTAAGGGGAGATAGGAAGGGAGCGAATTTGAATAGGTGTCCTCTTTGTGGAGAGGCAGATAATGATTTGCATTATATAATTGAATGTGAAGAAACTAAGTTGCGGAGAGATCAGTTTTTACCTAAAAAAATGGGAGAATGTTAACAAGGAATTATTAAAAGTTAGGATAATGAAAATACAAAAGGTGAGGGATATAACAAGAATAGGAGAATATATGGAGAGAGTAAGAGAAAAATGGTTTACAAAAATAAAGCTATATGAATTTGTTATGACCCACCATGCATAAATAACCACGGTGTTAAAATGCATGATGGATCAAAGAAAGAAAAAATAGCAACTCAATGTATAAAAATTTGTAAGAATTTTGTATAGCATTATGGAAATAAATATACATACATACAAGTGCAATCTCGCTGTTTCCATTCTCTGCCACATGTTTTCTGTGGAACCCATCGAGCACAGATTTTCTCATCTTTAACTTCTTAAGCATGTTAAGAATCGTACTTGAACAACAATGTTCTTCCAGCAGTGCTCTAATGGCGTTCACATGCACATATTTGCTGATTGTGGTCTGCCAGCTCCACGGTTTTGATGAGCATCTTCCCTACCTAAGCGAAATGCACGCGCTCACCTAGACACGGTACGATATGGTAAAGTCTCTCTACCACAACAATGCTGCATGGCATTGTCGAACATTCCTGCCTGGCTCTTGCAATCTGAATTTTAATGAAGCATCTTAAGTTGGTTCGTGTTTACTAAACATTTTAGAGCCCTTCAACTCACTACAAACATCTTATAATAAGATCACTGTCTTCAACCTCACAAATAACACACACATCAGCTGATCTTCTTTCTCTCTGTTCAGCTTGCATCATTTACCGCTGATAGCGCCACATACAAACATTGTTGCCACTAATTATTCAATGAACCATGTATAAATAAAAGGTAGCATCCTCACTTTTTACTTTCTCTACTACGTATAGTAAGTAGGGGAAGTATTGTATTCCACCCAAAAATTCGATACCGAGATTTCACCGGAAATACATGTTTTGATATCCCGTGAATCCAAAAAAAGAATTTTTGGAAACATGTCCGTGTGTGTTTCTGTCTGTGAGTCTGTCAATCTGTGTGTCTGTGTGTCTGTCTGTGAACAGCATAACTCAGAAACAAACAGTCGGATAAACACCAAACTTGGTATTTAGGTTCAGTATCTTCCAGAGATGCGACACTAAGGTTTTCAACAAAATCCCCCCACCCCAGAGTACCCTTTACATGGAAGATTTTTCGAAAATTTTAATTTTCTCAAAAATGGCTCTAACGATTTTGATTAAAATATCATATGTTTAAGATATTTTTATGGCAAATAAAATCAATATATCTTGAATTTTCTGGGAATGTCTCCAAACGTACTCTTCATTGTGAACGTCTTTTGGTAAACTGGTAAACCATAAGAGATAGACTAAATTTTACTATACAAAAGATGTAGATTGTGTTAAAATACACAATTTATGTCATATACATTTTTGTTGTTGAGTTAACCATTTTCGAGATATTGCATGTTATTCCCTTAAATTTTTCAATACTTATTTTCTCAAATGGGAATTCGTTATTCATTTTTTTGTCTTGGATATGCAAAGAGTATTAATCGGTGGAAAAGGGAATAGTGCTGCACCTAGCAACCAGCTATTAAGAGATATGTATGTGCTTAAAGGCTAGTGTATTTCTATATTGCCCTTGTAAATATATATTCCCCTTACATCTACAAAAAAATTAGCAATAAGATAGACTCTGCAAATGTTTATCTCGATTAACATGAAGTAGATGGAGAATAAGCGTTTGTATAAATAGTTTGTACAAGAGTAGAGAAGGTCATGTGAGTGTAACACATCAGATTTTTTTAGTTAAATTTCCTTTAAAACGGTTGGTAATATCAGAATAATAAAATAAGGCCGGAGACCATAGAACATAGCTATCCAGCATTTTGTCTTCTCAGAATAAGGGGAAATATCCAGGAAATACTTGCCCAGGTAATTAAACCCACCGAAATTTGAACGGCAAGCTTATGAGGCATACACGCTACCACCACGCCAGGAGACTAGCAATAAAACCGTTTTAAGATAATGGTTTAAATATTTTCGTTGAAAGTGAATAACATATATATGTGATAAAATAAATGAGTCGAATGATATTAAAAGCCTTTACTTACATCATGATGGTAAAAGATGGACGATCGTTTCGAGACTTCAAGGTCTCATCTTCTGCAGGAATTGGAAACGACTGACTCTCGTTCCACGATACAAAATGTATCTCTTCCTCTTCTAAATACAACTGTTCTTCTAGCTTCAGGAATTACTATCACATCATTTTAGATACATTTTGTATCGTCGAAGGAGAGTCAGTCGTTTACAATTCCTGCAGAAGATGAGACCTTGATGTCTCGAAACGATCGTCCAGATTTTACCATCATTCGACTCATTTATTTTATCAATTGACTTCTTTACTGTCAAGATCGTCCTATTTCAATTTTGATATTGTGACGTATGCAAAGATGATAGGATATACGTCTCTGGTCACCGAGATTCGAGATGGCAGTTGGTCTGGGGTGGGGGTAAGTTAGGGGATAGCGTCTCCGACGCTACAGGAAGTGTCGTTTGGGACAAAGCAGTCAGTGGGTAAACTCCAAGTAGGAAGGATGTAGAACTGCCTTCTTCGTGCCAGACCGGCACGATGGCCTCGCTCGGCAGACATGTGGGCTACAATTGTAACAGCTAAGTATATGTCTTTATCTAATTAAACTGTGAACCATCCATTTTCGTGTTTGGTTACTTATGGTAGTGTAGTGTCCTTTCCTTCCCTTAAGCCAGGTAACGTTTTGGAATAGTAATTATTTTGGTGTTTAACTTAGCTGCGTCCCCGTCGTAGCCTCGCCATCTGAAGATCTTATTAATTTACCGGTAACCTTTTGCAAGCGAGTGTCTCCCCATCATTTTCTGAGTAGTATTTAGTAGAGGCTACGACAATATACATCTGTGAATCACGTAAGATAGACCACATCATCTATTGAACTTCATGAAAAACTTGCAAAGTCTATAGTAAAACTGAAGTTCATGGAGTAAATTAAAAATATGTAAGTAAATGAATATAAAACAACTAAACATAAGAAATTAAAAAATAGTTAAATATCGGATGTGTTGCATTCAGTGACTTTCTCTTCTCAGTCTACTGCAAACTATTTTTACAAACGCTTATTCTTCAATCTCTTCTCGTTAATCAAGATAAACTCCCATTGCACATTTAATTGTAAGCACAAGGAAGAGGCAAATGGTTAAAGCGAGTCAGATTTTTAAAAAGCGGGTAGCTATGTGATAACTTTGAAATTCCTTGCTCTTTGCATGGCCACGAGATAAAAACCAATCTCGAGGAAACCAGTTAATGGTTTTGTATTATACTCACTTTACTTTCTCTTCCCACTATCGTTTATTTTATTTAACTCCTACAAACGTATTCATATGGAAGCCTATTTTTCTACTACTTCATGTTAATCGGGATAAACATTGCGGAAATAGTTTCATTAGAGGTTTTATTGAAGGTGCAAGAGGGATGTAGGAATCCGAAGCAATAGTCAAATCTTTAAAAGCGGCTTATTTATATGCTGGCTTTGAAATTCCATACTTTTTTCCTAATATAGAGAAATAAGTGAACAGCGATAGCACTTTATAAATAAACAAAGTATTTAAGAATCCAAAGCAATAGCAAATGGCTGAAGTCATCCAAAAAAAATTCTGATGTGTTACACTCACATAACTTTCTCTACTCTTGTACAAACTATTTTTACAAACGCTTATTCTCCATATGCTTCATGTTAATCGAGATATTGAGATTTTAATCTTATTGCTAATGTTCTTGTAGATGCAAGGGGAATTGGTAGGCTTTAAGCGATACAAGCTATTCTTAAGAAAGATTTTTTCTTATGTCTACTTCTTGTTAATCGAGATAAGTGGCGGCACCGTGCTGAGTAATTACACCGCTCGCTTGTCACCAAGGCGGCCGGGTTCGATACCAGGGACCCGCATGTGGGATTTTTTATGGACGAATTGGCGTCTGGGCGGGCTTTCTCCGGGTTCTGGGGTTTCCCTGTCCTTCATTCCACCGATTACTTCACCATTACTATTCCTTTCATCCATTTCGCCTTCATTTAATATCATCTTCTTCCTTCCCTCTCATATCTGGCTGCGGGCCAATCCCCCATTCCGAGTTCATTCTCTGATTCAGTGTTCGTCTGCTCCTCTACAGACCTCTCCCTAGGTGCGGTTGTAAGTCCTAGGCGATTGTAAGCCAACGAGGAGGGTAAGTCAACTAAGTAAGTAAAGAAGTAACTATGAAATCGAGATAAACCTTCATTACACGTATACGAATTTCGAATTACGTATAAGAAGAATATCGCTAAATTGATAGTCAGATTTTTAAAACGCACATCACTATGTAATGGCTTTCAAAGACATGTTCCCTACACGATCACAAGAAGAAACGAATAGTGACTCACCCCCCAAAAATTATACTGATTTGTTACATTGAAATTACCTACTCTCACACTAACATTTGTGTTTTTATAGGTTTTACAAGCTACTCTTACGAAACCATATTTTCCTCTCAGCTTCATGTTAATGCAAATAAGTATTTACAGAAATAGTTACATCAGACATTTAGTTGCAGGCACAAGGGGGAGGGGAAACCGAATTGATAGTCAGATTTTTAAAAGCTATTTGGAGTATGCTGTCTGAAATTCCATAATCTGTCCACTGTATTGCAAGAAGTAACTGAATAACGACAACACTTAAAAATGACAGGACTACAAATTCAAAACAATAATAAGGATATCTCGGAATTGGCTAATGCCGCAAAAATAATTTTTAAAAAACTTGTTTGTTTTAAAGAGCTCTCTACAGCATTTTTGAGGTACGTTTTAGTTTATCTCTTTAGATTTATCAATTATATAAAGTTATATAACACTTTCAGAATGAAGATGACTTCATAAGTTAGCCCAGAAAATTCAATATATGGACTTTATTTAAATATCTTAAATATGGGGCATTTTTATTAAAATCGTTAGAGGCATGTTTGAGAAAATACTGAACTTCGAAAAATCATATATGCAAAGGGTAATCGGAGTAGGGGGATTTTCTTTGAAGTCTTCAGGTCTCATCTGCGGAAGACGCTGAACCTAAATATCGAATTTTGTATTTATCCGACATTTCATTTTTGCGTTATGGTATTCACACATACACACACTGTTGCAGCTGTAGTGCGTTAACCAGTAGCGATTAAGTTATTTGTTCTCATGGTTATCATGTTTGCAGTCACATTACACTAACAATTAGATGTAACACCGTTTCAATTGAACGATGCTGACAAAGATATAATTTGTTATTTGATTCAATCTAAAAAGAAGTTTCTCTAGCTGTGTCAACACTTTTGATTACTACGGCGGTTTATAATCACAAAATGCATCCCCACTTATTTCTATATTTTTGCACACACACACACATACATACACACATACCATACCAAGACGTATTCCTTCATGTTGCCTTCTCCCTATTGGTTAAGCTATTCGCGCAGCAAATGCACCTTTCTTAGCATGTGCAGATGGGATCAGCCGTGAATAAATTACATTTATGCAAATCGAGGTCGGAAGCATGCAGTTGTACAATATTAATATACAATATTCGACTTCCAATTGAACTGCAAGGTGCAGAAAGGGCATATCTAACAACATTTGAACTTTTCTTTTCTTGCATCAACCGAAAGCTGGAGTATAACTCTATGCATTGTGCAGAAAGGTCACATATACCCAACTGGAACATGATTTCGCTCACTGTTGATTATCAGAATGGCCAGATGTACCAATGCAGTGCAGATGTTCCCTTTCTGTAAAATACGTAATGTCGATGTTTCGTTGTGGTAGGCTTGAATGTCTGTATGTCATTTCCGATTTTTTCCCGTGTTCCTATTGACTAAAACATAATATTAAACTTACGAAAATGTCATCCGGTGAAAAAGAATTGGTGTGTGTTACGAGAGAGAATAATAAACATACTTAAAGAAGGAATGTAATTTAAAAGGGGAAGAATATATAAATTGCAATGGAAGGAAAACAGCAGCACGGAAGATAGGAAGTCGTTGCAGATAAACTAATACCTCATATTTTATACACTTGTTATGAATAAATTGCAATTATTTTACTATAAAGAAACAGCATTATAGGACTGTGATAGGCTATTTATTATGTATACAGGATGTATCTTTATTGGTGTCATATATTTGGGAGACGTGTTGCTGACATCCAAAAAAGTAAAAAAAGTCCATATGAACATAGGTCTGAAAGTCATTTATTACAGAGCTACAAAAAAAAAACCGTAAGTTACAAAAATTGCTCGAAGTGGCTTCCTCTTGCTTCGATGCATGCAGTAATCCTGCGTTCAATGCTTGGCGTACTCTGTTGAAAATTCCTAGTGTGTTTCGTATTTGGTCAAATCCAGTTTGGATACGTCCTCTCAAAATGTCAACACCAGGTAGAGGAATGGCACAAACCAAGGACTTCAAATGTCCCCAGACGAAGAAATCCATTAGATTCAAATCAGGCGATCCAGAGACCATACAGCTGCGAGTGGGTCCCCCTCGATAAATCCATCTTTGCGGAAATCGATCATTCAAAGCTTATTATCATACTGAAATGATTTGGAGCACCATCGCGTAAAACCACATTCGTTGCATGATGTCCAGAGGCACATTATCAGTTAAGTGATGCAACTCATTTATGAGAAACTGTAGATAGGTTTGTCCATTTAGACGCGGAGAGAAGTAGGGACCAATAAGATGATCATGAATGATTCCACCCTAAACGTTGAGAAAGAACCTCTGTTGATGGTTGTCCTGTCGTACTTCATTAGGGTTTTCAAATGCCCAGTTATGAGTGTTATGAAAACGTCGCGAGTAAAACCAGCCTCATCCGTGAATAACATAAGGCTAGGGAATTGATGAACACAGCGCATTGCTGTAACATTCGTTGACAGAAACGCTTCTTGGCTCAAAGTCCGCCTCATTTAATCCTTGCACGCGTTAAAGGTGATATGGGTACAGAAGGGTTTCATGCAGAATTCTCCAGATAGTCATATGACTAACTCTTTCCCTTACAGCTGTACGTCTTGTGCTTTGTAATGGATGTGCATCCACAGCACGAAGAACTCGTTCTTCAAGCTCAATGCCTCGTACCGCTCTTAGTCTCCCAACTTCCTAGTACTCCTCTCAAATGCGCCATTCTCTCTCAAGCGTTGGTGAATTCGTGCGAATGTTCTTGCACACGGTAACGGCCTGTCAGGGTACATTTCTGCTTAAAGTTCACGTGTTTGTGCTGCATTCCCATCTGCACGGCCATATATGTAGTACATATCCGTCTGTTCTCTCATGGAATACATCTTCTAACCTATAACGACGAAACGGTTGATTTTCAGACCTATGTACATATGAACCTCGTTTACTGTTTTGATGTCAGGAACACTTCCCCCAAATATACGACACCAATAAAGATACACTCTGTATATAACATAAAATAATATTATATTATAATAATCACTGTCTGAAAGTTACTATTGTAGCAGATGTCGACGTAAATATTTTGACAGAGTCTCAGAAGAGCAGATGATGACCCTCATACATCAAGTCAGTACTTTCGAAAGTAAGGATGAACAAGGTATTTAGCTCCAGGGTCTCACAGAATCCTATAAGTTGAAGAGAATAAAAACAGCAAAGCATTTTCAAAATAACCCTAGTACATCCAACTCTTTGAGGTACAAAGTAAGCGACAGCATTCATTTAAATTTTATATTTTATGTGAAGTATGTAAACAAGTATTTGTTTCTATGAATGGAGATTGTGCACATTGTTATCCAAGGCAAATTTTCCAGAGATATGGGCAGAGGACGCAGTTTCAATGCAATATCTGCAGAGTACTGTTTGAAAATTAGTGACTTCATCAGGACATTTGACGTCAAGAAACCGCATTATGCGGAAGTAGCATATATATATATACATATATATAAGGGACAGCGAGACCACTTTTTTGAGCAAACATGGGAAAAGATAGGGAAAACAAGGGGAGATGCGATGGTTCAAGGAGCAAAATGAGTTTATACAGGTAGGGAATATGAGCAGAGGTAGTACGCTAGACAGAGGTTGAGTAGGGTATACGTTTATGTGGGGAAGATATGGAAAACGGAGAGAGAGGAGAGAGTTGAAGGATGTGGTAATGCGCTTTATATGAGAGAGGTAGGGAATACAAGGAGAAGTGCTAGGCTAGAAAGATGCTAAAGGAGAGGAATATAGGCTTATACGGGAGAGATAGGGAATACGAGGAAAGTGGTAATATAGACAGGGTTTGAAGAGTAGAATATGACTTATATATGAGAGAGACAGCAAGCCGAGGAGTGGTACTAGGCTAGGAGGGCTTGAATGGTAGAGTATGCTTTTATATGGAGAGACGAGGAAACGATGGGAGTAGCTAGGCTGGAGTAACTTTCAAGGAGAAAAATGCGTGTATATGGGAGAAATAGGGATAACGAGGAGGGGATGAAGGAGGTGAATACCCTTTATGTAATAGAGGTAGGGAATACGAGGCGAGGTAGTAGGCTAGACAGAGGTTGAGGAGTAGGTTGTACGTTTATGTGGGGAAGATATGGAAAACGGAGAGAGATCCTATGCTATGAGAGAGTTGAAGGATGGAGTAATGCGCTTTATATGAGGGAGTAGGGGATACGAGGAGAAGTGCTGGTCTAGACAGAGGTTGAGGGGTAGAATGTACGTTTATATGGAAAATATAGGGGAAACGGGGAGATAGAGAGATGCTAGGCTAGACAGAGGCTGAAAGAGGGAAAATGTAGGTTTATACAGGCGAGATAGGAAACGAAGGAGAGATGCTAGTCTAGATAGGGGTTGAAGGAGGGAAATGCGTTTATTTGGGAACGATAGTAAAACGGAGAGAGAAGCTATGCTAGAGAGATGTTAAAGGTAAAATGCGTTTATATGTGAGAGGTAGAGAATACGAGAAGTGCTAGGCTAGACAGAGGTTGAGGAGTAAAGTATGCGTTTATAAGAGAGAGATAGGCAATACGATGATAGGTGTTAGGGAGGTAAGTATTGATGCATGTGTAATACCCAGTCTTCTCCAGGGTAGCACTATCAGGCATTCAGCAGACGAACAGATTCCATGGAGGTAAGTACAGCATAGTTGTGTATGATTTCACAGGTAATTCAGACAGTATCGAGGTTTTTGGGTTAATTCAGGCAGTATAACAAGGGGACAGATTCCAGGGCTTGGATGTAGCATATTTCGGTATGATTTCACAAGTAATTCAGAGAGTATCGCAGGTATTCAGGATAATTCAAGTATCATAGGTGTTTAGGTTAACTCAGGTAGTATCACAGGAGGAAAGATTCAATGGTTTAGGTGTGTATAGCTCCATATGATTTCACAGGAAATTCAGGTAGTATCATAACTGTTGAGGATAATTCAGGTAGTATCGCAGAATGGAACATATTCTGGGAAGCGGGTATAGCATAATTCCGTATGATTTCACAGGTAATTCAGCTAGTATCGTGGGTATTTAGGCTAATTCAGCTAGTATCACATGGGTTTGGGTATAACATAGTTTCGTATTTCACAGGTAATTCAGATAGTATCGTAGGTATTTAGGATAATTCAGCTAGTATCACAGGAGACTAGATCATGGGCAGGCCGTATCATAGCTGTATATGATTTCACTGGTAATTCAGCTAGTATCGTGGGTATTTAGGCTAATTCAGCTAGTATCACATGGGTTTGGGTATAACATAGTTTCGTATTTCACAGGTAATTCAGATAGTATCGTAGGTATTTAGGATAATTCAGCTAGTATCACATGAGACTAGATCATGGGCAGGGCGTATCATAGCTGTATATGATTTCACTGGTAATTCAGCTAGTATCGTGGGTATTTAGGCTAATTCAGCTAGTATCGCATGGGTTTGGGTATAACATAGTTTCGTATTTCGCAGGTAATTCAGGGAGTATCGTAGGTGTATAGGATAATTCAAGTATCATATGTATTTAGAGTAATTCAGCCAATATCACAGGAGGGTAGATTCCAGGGCCGGGGCGCATCATTGCTGTGTATCATTTCACAGGTAATTCAGTTAGTATCGTTGGTATTTAGGGTAATCATTAATAGTTTACAGATACGCGTAATAATTTCGATCAGCAATTTGTATCACAATATTTAAGGTAATTGGAGGTGATTAAGATTGTATCAAATGTAGACTACAAGAACATACTGCCATCTGTAACCGACATGATGTTGCAAGGGTAGTTATGCCTACCAAGGAGAAATCAATTGTACAGTTAAAATGTTGGGAGGATGTTGAAAGTACCTTACGTTATCTGTGCTGATTTTGAGAGTATTCTCACTCCATGTCATACACGCATTCCCAATCCTGAAACTTCCTATACAACCCCTTCTCAAGAGCGTATACCTATGAGCTCCTGTGTTTATGTCAAACCGTTATCCGGTGTTGAACACCTCGAAACTGGTCTTCCTAAGCAACCTTATGTATATCGCGGTTATGATGCTGCTCAGAAGTTTATGGAATATCTAACATCCCTTGCAAAGGAAATTGCAAATATGTAATGCCTCTGAAACTTACAGATCAACAGCAAAAGGATTTTGAGTCTTCTATAGTACGCTACTTGTGTGGAAAATCCTTTACAGAAGAGAACTATAATGTACGCGATCACGATCACATCAGCGGTGAATATCGTGGAAGTGTTCATAATGAATGTATTTTAGCCTGCAAAACACCTAAATATATTCCCGTCTTCATGCATAACCTCAGTGGGTATGACTCACATTTCATTGTTAAGTAGCTGGGATGTACGTGTAAACGTGTGGAGGTAATTTCTAGCTCTGAGGAAAGCTATATCTCATTCTCCAAGTAGGTCGGAGATATAAAACTCCGCTTTGTGGATAGCTTTAGATTTCTGAGTACAAGCTTGGATAAGTTGGTAAAAAAATCTAGCCTCATATTCTGAAACACAAAAGTACTTCGGGGAAGACAAATTGAAGTTGATGATTCGTAAAGCAGTATTTCCCTATGATTACGTTAATCATGGGATGTTTTGAACGAGACTTACTTGCCTTCTAAGAACTACTTCTACAATAAACTGAATGACGAACAAATCATTGATGTTGACTACGATATGTTAGAAATGTATGGAAGTTGTTTAATGTGAGAAAACTGGATGAATACAGCGACCTCCACTTAACCTCAGATGTTCTTCTAGCTGATGTCTTCGAGACCTTCAGAGAGCAAACCCTCAAAACACACAAAGTTGATCCTGCACACCATTTCACCTCTCCAGGACTTAAATGGCACGCCATGTTACTGTATACCGGAATCGAGCTGAAAATGTTACAAGATTATGATCAACTACTCATGGTGGAATCGGTATAAGAGGAGGTATATGTCAAGTTTCTCATCGGTATGCAGAGGCAAAAACACTTATATGGAGAAGTTTGATCCGTCGAGAGCAAACCAATTTATTACAAACGAGGACGCCAATAACCAATATGGTTGGGCACTGTGCCACGCCCTCTCTTATGGTAGATTTGAGTGGATGTCAGCTGAAGAAATCGACTTAGAAAGACTACCAGAAGATGATCCTCATATATATATACATATATATATGATCCTCTAATATATATATTAGACATCGAATATCCTGCAGAACTTCACGATCTACACAACGATCTACCTTACCTACCTGAGTGTGTGAAGCCCCAGGAATCGTATGCAAAGAAACTGATACCTCATCTTGGACCTCGAAATAAGTATGTAGTACCTTACATGACTTTGAAGCAAGCTCTTAATCATGAGTTACGGCTAACAAAAATCCATCGTGTGCTACAATTCCTGGCAGTCACAGTGGTTAAACCCTTCTGTGGAATTTAACAAAGGCTACGACAACAAGCTGCAAATGATTTCGAGATGGATCTCTACAAACTTTCAACAATGCCATGTTTGGAAAAACTATGGAGAACCTTCGTAATCGTATGGGTATACGACTGGTTATGAACGGGAAGACTCTGGAGAAGTGAATCGCTAAGCCTATGTTTATCGATAGGACGATATATGCTGCTAATCTAGCTGCTGTGCATATGGCCTCTCGTCATATCGTGTTCAACAAGCCTATATACATCTGGAAATCTCCAGAACATTAATGTATCACTATCATTACGACTTGTTGTTATCATATTATGGAGCTGAAAACCTGAAGTTTATGTATATGGACACTGATTCATTTATTCATCGTGTAACAACTGAAGATGTGTACCTGGACAAGCTACGGTTTTCTTGAGCATCTGGATACTGCTGAATACCCTGTTATCCACATATGCCACTCTACTCAGAACAAAAAGGTGCTGGGAAAATTTAAAGATGGGGCCAAGACCAAAATCATCCTACGCTTTGTTGGACTACGACCTAAGATGTATGCATTAGATATTCAAGGCTCAATGATAAAAAAGTTTAAAGCTATAAAACGTAGTGCTATTAAGCAGTACACCCCATTTGACAGCTACACAGCCAGAGAAATGATCAGAACGCCCATGAATCTGATCCTATCACGGGAGCAGGTTGTTACCACCGTGCAAGTGAATAACATCACATTGACTCCTTTTGATGATAAAAGAGTTATTGCTGAGGATGGAATAACTACACATGCGTATGGACATTATCGTATTACAAACAGTGCTTAAAAGAATGTAAGTCAAAGATGAAGATTTTCTCCGCGAGTCTACCATATTGAAAAATTGAAGTTTATCCATGTGCTGTGTACACAGCTAGTATACACCTGTTGAAGAAAGGAGAAGATGAAAGGGGAGGCGTTAACCCTGTCATTAGGAGCAAATACTAGTGCTAGTCTCACGCCTAGATAAAGGGAAGAGCCGTCTAGCCTTACAATCCTTGTCTAATGAAGCAATGATTAATTGATCAAGCTGCTACACTGTAACCATATAAAACAATAAAGCTGACTAAAACTTATATCTCCTCAACCATGCGGATGCGATAGTTTATGCTACTTCTATATACCCTTACCGTAACTCTATACACTGTTTACGTAGACCTCTCCGTCTCAGACGTTGTTTAACATATATAAAAATCTGATGTGTTACACTCACATGACTTTCTCTACTTTTGTACAAACTATTTTTACAAACGCTTATTCTCCATCTACTTCATGTTAATCGAGATAAACATTTGCAGACTCTATCTTATTGCTAATTTTCTTGTAGATGTAAGAGGAAGATATATTTACAAGGTCAATATACAAATACAGTAGCCTTTAAGCACATACATATCTCTTATTAGCTGGTTGCTAGGTGCAGCACCATTCGCTTTGCCACAGATTAATATTCTTTGCATATCGAAGACAAAAAAATGAATAACGAATTCCCATTTGAGAAAAGTATTGAAAAATTTAAGGGAATAACAAGTAATATCTCGAAAATGGTTCACTCAACAAAAAAAAATGTATATGACATAAATTGTGTATTTTAACGCGATCTACATTTTTTGTGTAGTAACATTTTGTCTATATCTTATGGTTTACCAGTTATGCAAAAGTCGTTCACAATGAAGAATACTTTTGGAGACATTCCCAGAAAATTCAAGATATACATTTTATTTGTCACAAAAATATCTTAAACATATGATATTTTAATCAAAATCATTAGAGCCGTTTTTGAAAAAATTAAAATTTTCGAAAAATGTTCCATGTAAAGGGTAATTTAGGGTGGAGGGATTTTCTTGAAAACCTTGGTGTCGCATCCTTGGAAGATACTGAACCTAAATACCATGTTTGGTGTTTATCCGACTGTTCGTTTCTGAGTTATGCTGTTCACAGACAGACACACACACAGATAGACACACAGACAAACACATACACACAGGCACACGCACGGACATGATCCTAAAATTCTTTTTTGGATTCAGTGGGTCTCAAAACATATATTTCCGGTGAAATATCGGTATCGAATTTTTGGGTGGAATACAATACTTCTCCTACTTACTATACGTAGCAGAGAAAATAAAAAGTTCTGTTACATTGGATAAGAAATGTTTATATTCTAATTACACCCTATATCAACATGAATACCTGTGACACTACCTGAATTTCCTGTTAAAATGACTTAAATACCTATCATACTAATCGAATCATATGAAAATGAACTTAGATAGCCCTGGTACAAATCCTGCTCTGAATTACCATGAGCACCTATGATTCTATCCGGTTTACCCTAAGTATCAATGATACTAGATGAATTATCTGTTGAAATGACTCAAATACATTTGATACAATTTGAATCATCTCCAATTACCTTAAATACTGTGATACAAATCGTTGATCGAAATTATTACGAGTATCTGTGAAACTATGATGATTACCCTAAATACCTACGATATTATTTGAACTATCTGTGAAATACGAAACTATGCTATACCCAACCCCTGGAATCTGCCCTCCTTGTTGTACTGCCTGAATTAACCTAAAAACCTCGATACTGTATGAATTACTTGTGAAATCATACGGAACTATGCTATATCCAACGCCTGGAATCTGCTCTCCTTGTTATACTGCCTGAATTAAACTACAAACCTCGATACTGTCTGAATTACCTGTGAAATCATACACAACTATGCTGTACTTACCTCCATGGAATCTGTTCGTTTGCTGAATGTCTGGTAGTGCTACCCTGGAGAAGATTGGGTATTACACATGCATCAATACTAACCTCCCTAACATCTATCATCGTATACCATATCTCCCTCATATAAATGCATACTCTACTCCTCAACCTCTGTCTAGCCTAGCACTTCTCGTATTCTCTACCTCTCACATATAAACGCATTTTACCTTTAACATCTCTCTAGCATAGCTTCTCTCTCCGTTTTACTATCGTTCCCAAATAAACGCATTTCCCTCCTTCAACCCCTATCTAGCCTAGCATCTCTCCTTCGTTTCCTATGTCGCCTGTATAAACCTACATTTTCCCTCTTTCAGCCTCTGTCTAGCCTAGCATCTCTCTATCTCCCCGTTTCCCCTATATTTTCCATGTAAACGTACATTCTACTCCTCAACCTCTGTCTAGACCAGCACTTCTCCTCGTATCCCCTACCTCCCTCATATAAAGCGCATTACCCCATCTTTCAACTCTCCCCTAGCATAGGATCTCTCTCCGTTTTCCATATCTTCCCCAATTAAACGTATACCATACTTCTTAACCTCTGTCTAACCTACTACCTCCCCTCGTATTCCCTACGTGTATCATATAAGGGGTATTCCTCCTCCTTCAGCCCCTGCTCTACCACGGATCTCTCCTCACATCCCCTATCTCGCCCATATAAACTCATTTTCCTCCTTTTACCGTCGCATCTCCCCTTGTTTTCCCTATCTTTACCAATGTTTGCTCAAAAATGGCCTCGTTGCCCCTTATATATACTACTTACAGAACCGAGTAAACCTTATCTGGATGCATGGCTTGATATCAAGCAGCTCCGCGTTCGGATTTCCGAAAAGCATTAGGAAGGTTAAGATAGTTATGACTTGTTTCGGTTATATTTCAAAGCGTATTTTGATTATCCTTTTGGTAGGTTCCAAGTTGATGTATGCATTACATGTAAAGATTTTAAAATTAAAAGTACTACTCTTAACGATACTGCAAAGCGTATAGTGTTGCGGAGTTACTTGTTCACAAACGGAGAACACAAATGTTTTACACTAAGCTAAAGTAATTAAAAATACGTCTACAGAAAGACCTAGAATTTGCCAAGCATTCCTTAGTACTATTCTTCGAATATATCCAGAACCTTCCCCTACCAAACATTCCAATTTATGATGTATTTTACCTAAGACAGTTGTCAGTGTTCACGTTTTGTATATACAACCCACAGACCGGACATGCGACACTGGTTGTTTGCCATGGAGGAATTGCCAAGAGAACTGCTGATGAAGTTTGTTGCGTTTTGTTTTACTGCATTCAACAAAATAATAAGGAACAAGTTATACAGCATCTAGTATTGTTCATGTCCTGGACAAAATAGAAATCATACACTGGTTCGGTTTCTGCTTAATATCGTTCACAACGATGTATTGAAAAATGTAACCCACCATTTCCCTGCATGAGAACATTCCATTCTGCCCTGTGCTACTGTGACTTCGAGACTTCTAAACGACTCATCAGGAAGAGTGACAGAATATATACAGTGGAAGAATACTCGAGCTTATGAAAAAAATAGTATGTCTGGTCGTTTCTCCATCAAATTCAATTGATACTCCAACTTTCAAGAAGTGATGGCCCAGACACTATAAATAGGTGTGTCTATCAGATGGAACAGCATGAAGAGTATTCCTATGGAAAATACAACTACTTGAATCACATTGAACATAAATCAGATATGAAAGGGAATATAGTTGCTTTTGAATATATTGATGGACTAGCAAAGCACACATTTGCTCTTAAATGCTGCAATAACCTCCCCGAGTGTACCTCATTAGAAATCAATTGTCACTAGTAGTGTTCCAATAATGATAAAAAAAGTGAAGGATCTACAAAAACTTGCACAATGTTCCTACCAGATACAGCGAGTTTTATGAGACACTTTTCAAATGACCCACAACATACATAGAAGAAGACAGTGAATAAGAAGAAAAACTACCAGTAGTTACTCTATTCATATGTTTTCTGAAAGTTACTTATTAGTTTTGCACACTTCCTAATTCCATCATGTGAAATAATATTATAAAGATTATTCCTCACAGTTTATTACTTATTTCATATCAAATTTTAAAATTCCTATGATTGTAAAAGGAAAGTAAAAATGTATTGTACGTATTATGCACAATAATTTACTGACATGTAATATCGGAGTAGGTTTCCTATGACATGAGTGTAAAGCTCCAGAAAATGTTCACATGTCCTTCCTGCATCTTATAGTTCAATTATGGTATGTTTGTCAATAAGGCAGCCCTTTAAACTTCGAGGTTTGATTCTGGAAATACTGGTTTAACCTTGTCGTCTTTCTGTCGACCTTTCATTGTTCTTTGCCATGCAAGGTTAAAGGCGTAAAAATGAATGATAAGTCCAAAAGAGCGGAAACACACACACTCACACATGCTTTTCGGATTCGAAAGTTGGAGAAATTTCACGTTTCTTTAAGCAATCTTCGAAAGTATGCTTGCTGAAATTGTGCAGCTCTGGATCTGATTCACCTGTTAAAATGTATGTACCGTTGCTTCAGCTTAGCGGCTCACGCATATTCTGCTACTAAACATGATTAATTGTTTATTCCTACCCATCTACTCGCGATGTATAAAAACTCGTGTATCTACAGTCATATGCAAACAGCTATCTTAATGCAATGCACGCATATCTTTGCTGGCTGATCTGACATCTGTGCGCGAAAAGTAACGTGTTGTAATGTACAAATATGTACCTACTTGCAATTCTGTGCGAGGATGACTCAAGTTGTGCCCTCGTTCCCGATAAGCGATACTCATGCAGTGAATGCTGTCATGCAGACTCGTAACCGTTATTGGTAACTAGTTACTTAAGGTAGAATCAGACGACTTGACTCCGGCTCCGCCCGGCTGCTCTAACCACTGAGCTACCATGGCAACATGCCAGCACGCCATTAAATTCTCCAACTGATGCGCATTTTTCCCGGTAAACCACAAGGAGATCTCAAATTGTACTGAGATGACATACCTCAATGGCAACGTACATTTTGTGACTACGTTAAGTCCCTAAGTCCCAGGCTTCATAGTTTCAACCACTATTAGGTCAATTAATTCCATTGTCATTTCAACACCATTTGAGATCTCCTTGTGGTTTACCGGAAAAAATGCGAATCAGTTGGATAAATTAATGGGGTGCTGGCATGTTGCCATGGTAGCTCAGTGGTTAGAACAACCGGACGGAGACGGGGAAATCCGTGGTTCAAATCCCGGCACAACCTTGAATTTTTCAAGTCCTCTGATTCTACCTTTGCAACCTTGTCCAACACACGGCTTGTATGGAAGAGCAATTAATTCCTACTAGTTACTTAACATTCGTTACTTTGGTAACCTTTATCGGGTAACTTATTATTTTGTATTCGTTACTTTGAAACCATCGTTGGTTAACTAGTTACTTTGTATTCGTTGATTTGTTAATCGTTACATTACGGTAACCGTTACGTTATTTTCTGTCCATCCCTAATACTGACACACAGTCATTCAGATACCTCCACACGGACCTTTTGCTGGAAAATGCCTTTTTTGGGTTCAGGAGACCTCAAAACATGTATTTCCGGTGAAATGTTGACATCGGATTTTTTTGTGGAATACAATACTTCATTTACTTATTTTAAGTACTAGTATAGAAAGTAAAATGAGCCTATTAAAACATGAAGTTTTTGAGTTATGGTATTCACAGACAGATATATAGATGTATTTATAGTTTTGGGGAGCTTCTGGTGACCTAAATATCTGCATTTCCATTTCAATCCCTGGTTTTTTATAGTCAAATGCAGTGTTTCCGCTGCCTTAATTCACTTGTGCAGAAACATATATATGTGTGTGTGTGTGTGTGTATAAAAGGCAAGATTGACGAATTTGACAAGTGATAAAGTATAAACACGAGCACAGAAATGAAGAATGCATGGAGAAGGAAATGGTGAAAAGGAAATAAAAAGAAAAGATACACACAAAGGAAGCTATTTCCCCTATCTGTACTAAACCTCAAGCATCGCAGGGAACTCGGCAGAAAGACAAAAGAAAGAAGGCGGTGCTATTTGTGGCGATGCTGAGCTTATAATTAGTGTCCTGAGTATAATGAAGAAAAATAGCTCCATGTTCCACTGCCGCCTTATTTTTTGTTCTTTCTCTTACTTCTTAATTTAATGAGAGACTGTGTCAGATATAAACCACGATTAGCAGAATGGGAGGAACAGTGCCCCCCATACCCCCGTTTCTCAGAGCATCCGAATTTAAGCTGGAGGTAGAGGAAAGTTAAACAACGCAGAGAATGAATGAGAGAGGTGGTAGGGAAGGCGAAGGAGTGAGACGGGATAAGGAAGAAATTTAGAGCAATCATTTAAGATTATGAAAGACGGGAGTGATTCCGCTTTTGTATTCCCCCCCCTTTCCTTTCTTTGCTGTGCTTTTGTTTTCTTTTCCTACAGGTTTTGACTTACCAGTGATCAATTTATTTTTATTTGTAGCCTCATCCTGTCGTAGATACAACAAAGGAGGTATTTATTAAACCGGCAATACGTATCATGACTTTTCTGCTTAATCTACTGCTGGCACAGGGCAGAAGAAATTTTACATTATTGAAAAATTAAATACCACAATTTCACTAAAAGCGTACGTTTTGAAGTGCCTGAATTTTCTTCCACTGATTTATTTATTTATTATATTTACTTCAAAATGATCCGCGCGTGTATACCTATATGTATAGGGAAGGGAGAGAAAAGCATAAGCTAAAGAAGAAAAAATCTGATGTGTTACACTCCCATGACCTTCTCTATTCTTGTACAAACTATTTTTACAAACGCTTATTCTCCATCTACTTCATGTTAATCGAGATAAACATTTGCAGACTATCTTATTGGTAATTTCCTTGTAGATGTAAGAGGAAATTATATATTTACAAGGGCAATATAGAAATACAGTAGCCTTTAAGCACATACATTTCTCTTAATAGCTGGTTGCTAGGTGCAGCACTATTCCCTTTGCCACAGTTTAATACTCTTTGCATATCCAAGACAAAAAAATGAATAACGAATTCCCATTTGAGAAAATAATTATTGAAAAATTTAAGGGAATAACAAGCAATATCTCGAAAATAGTTCACTCAACAACAAAAATGTATATGACATAAGTTGTGTATTTTAACGCGATCTACAGCTTTTGTGTAGTAAAATTTTGTCTATCTCTTATGGTTTACCAGTTATGCAAAAGTCGTTCACAATGAAGAATACTTTTGGAGACATTCCCAGAAAATTCAAGATATACATATTATTTGTCATGAAAATATCTTAAACATATGATATTTTAATCAAAATCGTTAGAGCCATTTTTGAGAAAATTAAAATTTTCGAAAAATCTTCCATGTAAAGGGGTGGGGGGGTTTTCTTGAAAACCTTCGTGTCGCATCTCTGGAAGATACTGAACCTAAATACCAAGTTTGGTGTTTATACGACTGTTCGTTTCTGAGTTATGCTGTTCACAGACAGACACACACACACGGACATGTTTCCAAAAATGCTTTTTTTGGATTCAGGGGGTCTCAAAACATGTATTTCCGGTAAAATCTCGGTATCGAATTTTTGGGTGGAACACAATACTTCTACTTACTATACGAAGTAGAGAATGTAAAAAACAATTAACGGTAAAGGTACGGCTGAACGGAGGGAGCCTCCCGAAACCGGGACAGAGAACCGCGCGGTCAGTAGGCGCCTTGTGCTTCTACCAGTGACCTCCGTGAGGGAGAGTTGAAGGGAGAGACCCGAAGGGCGACCAAATCCGTATGACGACGGGCGCAAGCACACATGGGGACCCTAATGTTTCAAGATTGAACGTCTCCAATGCCGCCCACGAAGGAGTTCCCGCCCGAAAGTACCCATAGGTGGATTCCAGCCGAGAGTCCCTGGACGATGTCCGCATGAAACTTCCACAGAGCATACAGCCACCGTCCAGCCGCAACCCGCCAAGCACCGTCGCCTGGTCCTGAAATAGATGACAAGAGTATTAGGAAATAGATGAAAACGAAAATGATGGGTACAGGAATGGGGGCAGGGAGTCGTGGTAGAAGATGAACCTCTCCAGCACTCATTTGCCGATCCACGAAAAACCCGTGGGGGAGAGTGGGCGGTCACCGGGGATCGAACTAGGTCTTCCCGAATCGAGTCACACAAGTTACCTCGGCGCCACCTCGGCCGGTGAAATGTGGGATACAATCGAACTTCGTATTATAACGTAATCCAAGGGACTCAGGAATGTTTACTATGATTGCGAGGGAAGACTAGTCAACAAAAATTACAAATCATAGTCGCTGAAAAACATTCTCCGTATATTTGGGAACACTTGATTACCTGCTCATCGCCGTTCACCATTTGGTACTTCCTCGTTCTCACTACTCAATTCAACTGCCACTTTTTTTTAAAAAGTTCCTTATTTTACCAGTTTATGAGTACTGTGTTTGAAGAAGTATTAATATTGTTACTGCCCCTAGTATGGGAGCCAACTTGAAGTATTGTTCTTCAACTGTTGTAGTTTATAGTTGTTGAAGTTTTACTGTTATTGTTAACCACACGCTTGGGAAGCCAACTTGAAGTAGTTATTGTCTTGGAGTTTATTTATTTAATCAGTTCCATGTATGAACGCAAATTTTGAAGTGGATTGTTTATTACATAATATGCTGCTCGTATGAGAAGCAGATTTTTGAAGTTGTATTTTTGTTGTCACGCTCCAAGTTTAAAAATATTATTAACTTTGTTATTAAACTGCTTCTATAGATATTACTTATGTTTATGTTTGCCTCGGCCGCGTCAGTATTGTTTTAGAGCCACGTATTTCTTAGGCAGGGCGTGGTACGACAAGAATGTAGGATTACACAGATTTTAAGTTTAAATTCACTTCTTTTTATTAATCCTTGGCACAAATTAAATAGCACTACACTGATATTAAGATTCCTCAATTTAAAACGTGCACTTTGTTATCGCGTATACTTAATTTTCGTTACACACGAATACGTAATATTTCTTTAGAGAACACATCTTCCATTCGGTCACTACCAAGGTCTACAGGCAACTGAACATTTTTCAACCGTCTAAACCCGTAAGCTTCTGTATTGGCTAATCCTAGTCCAATAGAAAATCTGCATGTTACTAAAGTTTTTTCTGGCTGTTGATTGACTATTTTAAACTGTCACAAAGTTTACATTATCGTTGCTCTAATCATGACTAGTAGTATTCGAACTCTCAAACTCATTATTGCCGCAAGGTTACCTCATTGTTACCTCATTGTTAGTAACTTTAAACTTATTATTCTCACAGCTCTTACATTATTAAATTACATAATGCATTCACATGCCATTTTTGAACATGTTTACAATAATATAAGCATTTGCAATGACTGTTAATACATTTTTATAAATTATTACATACTTATTGCTTCAAAGCGGGCTGTTATTGAATTTACATATTATATAATTTAATTAAAATTATTCAAGTATTAAAAATACTGCCTCATGTTTTACTGTTTACTTTACCGCCATTACACATACAACACACAAACACTCATGCCCATGGCGGGACTCGAACCCGCGACCCTCAGCTTGGTGAAACACCGAAGCTATACTTCCAGCGACCAGCTACGATGGCCGGCATTTTTTTAATTAACCGTTGATTGCTCCATGCCAGTCTTTCCGAAAAACGATAATCTTTGTTACATTTTGTTCAACTTTTCTCAGACTGAATTCTACTTCTATCGAGCATATTAAAAATTATGTGATTATATATGTAGGCGGCGCCGTGGCCGAGTGGTTAGACCGCTCGCCTCCCACCGAGGCGGCCCGTGTTCAATCATTCCGTGTTCAACAATCCCAGGGACCTGCATGTGGGATATGTGGTGGACGAAGCGGCGTCTGGGCAGGTTTTCTCCTGGTTCTCCGGTTTCCCCCGCCATTCATTCCACCAACTGCTCCATCATCACCTTTCCTTTCATCCATTTCACCAACATTTCGTTTCATCTACTTCCTTCATCCCATATGAGGCATCGGGCTGATCACCCATCCTGGATGCTCCGTCTGATCCATGAGTGTCTGCTCCTCGACGGGCCTCTGACCCCAGGCACCCGCCTGTAAGTCCTACATAACAGGAGGGTAAACAGATAATGAATGAATGATTATATATATATATCGATTTTTTTGGATTATGACAAAAACCGACTTGTTATAAACTAATTCATGTTGCTTCTGCATATTGTTTACCATTAAGTCCGTAATAGGCGAGGATTTTTATCGTAGTTTGAATCCCTATCGTGGCAATGAATAATTCAATTGTGATTCTATTTTCCAACCATAAGTTATTAATTGTTGGTTAGTGTTGATCTACTGGATCAGACAAATAGAAATCACCAGTACCACTGTTTGTTTTGCTTATGTGAGGATGGGACAGAATCACAAACTGGCCAAATATTACAGACCACATCACATAATCAGGACTTGTGTGTTAATTCATGCATAAAACGGGAATTAAAACATTAATTTCTACACTGAAATGTAATTAGCCCATAGTTATATCAGAAGATTGGTATAAGTTTCTGAGTTAGAGAACCAAAATATGTTTTCTAAAAGCAACAGCCACATGACGTTTTCTACCTGTACCGTATATTTTCCTAATTATGGCACTAATTATTCGAATGAAACTTCTTTTTCAAGCTGCTTACCACTAATTATGATAAGTATTCCACTGAAATAGTTTAATTTAGGTGATACTGTAATAATATACATATTTTGTAGGTTCAAGAAAAGCATAGCATTATACGTTAGACATTAATACTCACTATTTGCCTGAGCTCTTGAGACTTGGTGTTTCAAGGGAGCCACTTTAACGTAGATGGAGGGAAGTTTTTGATATGGTTCATACCTTGAACAATCTTATTATGAGATGTACATTTTTAATGCAGTTAATTTCTTAAGCTATCGAACCTGTATAACTTCATGCGCTATATACGAGCAGAAAGTACAAAATATAATTAAATCTTCATTTCAAAGTCTTAAACTTATAATATTCTAATAATGGTGTTGAGAAATTTTAAAAAATATTCATTGTGCAGGAATATCCTTAAAATGTTCGCAATTTGGTAATAATTCTACTTTTCGTTTTGAATTTGTTGTCAAAGAGAGACACTCAGATGAAATGCCCTCTGGTGCTTAAGCATAGTGGTTGTTTATGAGTTCGAGCTTAGTGGTACTCAAGGAGAACCCGGTTGGTTTCAGAGATTTAAGTCCAGTAAAGGTATAAAAAAGGGATTTAATGTGAACTGATGTAGTGTTCTGTGAATCTCTCCGTGATTTCTGAAGGCAAGTCATGAGGGTGGAAACCTTTACCCCAAAAGAGTTACATAATTACATACATATATTGGAATATTCGAGAATGTCACATAGAGAACACAAGGTTGACAGGATGCGGAAGAGGATGTCGGCACTTAGCGCACAGTGTCTACTGTACTTCTGGAACCTCCAGGAAGAAGGGACGAAACAAAGTACACAGAGGGACGGCAGGCTCGGCTACAGGCGGGGTCCCTAACGTCACCATATACTATATCCTGATGCCGAGAGGACTCCCCACAGGCCTCCATCTCCCCAAGAAGAGGTCTCTCTGAGAACCCGCCCCACACCGAACGCCAGAGCAGACGTTTCCACAAAGAAAACTCCACCTTAATACATTTCGCTCGCTTCCATTCGCCCTATCCACCTTGTAACATATAAGGAAATCAAGCGACAGGAAATGGTGTACAGAAAATTCAGACATTATATAATCCACTGCAATATTCGACTACCACCCAAGGTCAGAGTGGCCGGTACAAAAGGGAATCAAACGCGGGACCGTCTGATTGCGAGCCTCCACGTCACCGTGAAGCCATCTCGCTCGGTAAAGACACGCATACACGTACAGACTCCAAGCCCCTGATCGGAACTTCAACCTCTTGACCCAGGTTTAGCAGTATGACCCTGCGATAAGCGGTATAGATGTCCCTTACGTAAGATGTCTCTGTTGGAAATACTTGTCGTCCTCCGTGGACAAGTGGTGCCGTGCTAGCCTCTAGTTCCCAAGATCGCGGGTTCAAATCCGGCGGAGGGCGATGGATTTTTTCGGGCGAAAAAATTCTTAGCATGGCTTCCTTCGGAAGGGAAGTACAGCCGGTGGTAGATTTACAGCACGTAAAAGAACCTCAAGCCTGATAAAGAGGTCTCTGAGCAAAATTTCTGGTCTTTCACGCCCAATATAGAATGGGACGCTAAGAACCATAGTAGTTAAAGAGCGTCCATAAATAAAACTCAATTTAAATTTCTTGGAAATACTTTGTGGTTTAAAGTGATATTTCTTAAAGCTTGCTTTTGTACAGAATTGGAAAATACCTCTTATGCAAATTGTGGCGTACACCTTCATACACACAGATGGTATCCACATATGAACTACACATACATGTTACATAGACAAATTCACAGGTTGTTCAGGGCATCTCGAAATGTGGAGTATTGCGGTCGAATGCAATGTTTCCTTGGACGTTTAAGCGGTAGAGAAGTAACAATTGGATATCCAACGACTACATGCAAAGATATAAGATTATAAAGTGTCATGAAGCAAATTTAAATCCTACAAAGATGGCTTTTGCTGAGAAAACTCCCCACTATGGTTGCAGCATCGGGAGGCGTATTTGGATTTCAAAGTAAGGTCAAGCATCTGAGTAAATGCAATCTGCTAACAACAAAGGAGCGAAAAAAAATAGAAAGGAAAGGAAAAAGATAAGAGGAAGAACATGGCAGCTTCTGAGGGAGACTAAAAAAGAAAGAAAGGCGACAAAAGAAACAAGGGGGAGGTCATCTCTTCTCATCTCCTGGGTTACCATGGTGACGAGGCCGGCGTGCCAGGGAAGGGGGACAAAAATTATTAAAAAGATGGATCATCACGCATTGATCAGCCTTCCCCACATGGTCCGACTAAGGCCTGCTTCCCTAGCCGTGCCACAAAGAAATTTGCTATCCAATTACAAATAAAAAAGAGGACGTGTTATCCTTTGTACGCACACTCCCTTCGTCTCATTTCATCTAACCAAAATCCATCCTCACGTGGATAGTAGGCGTTGTTGCACAGGGATTACCATAGCAGTAGTCGTGGTCGAAGCACAAACTAGCAGTGTTAATAACACAAGTCGCTACGTTACCACTCAGTCATCTTAGAAAATCAGAAACTCCTGCCGCAACGTTATGGAGCAACGTTACAACCTCAATGAAAAGTATATATGTGTATTCTCATTTGTTTACAGTTTTGGATATTGCGCATGTTAAGTGTATATTTCATCATTAATCCCCAATGAATAAACCACATAATTGCTTGAGAGTTGACGTAAAGTGTTCTACGTAATAGTTTCACCTTTGTAATGTATTTTATTAATGCACTTTCGGAGTATTTAACCCGTAATTTTCAGTGTGTAACCGTAGCAAACACCTTTAACCTTCTCAGTGATACATGCTTCATACAGTCAACTTGCAAGTGCTGACTCGGTAGAGCCGGTTCGCAAGGAACCACATAAAAACACAGTAATCAGCCTCATCAGTAAATTATAGAACAAACATACCTGTAAATGGTGAAATATGTAATCGTCACTACGGAAGAGGATTACCATAAGGAAATAAAACAGTCCTCCAACAGATATATCCGAGTTAACAGCGAGAAAGCTAATACTCTAATTTAAAATGAAATAAGATGCTCGAAAATATTAACACTTTAAACTAACCCGTCAGTTCTGCCCTGTTAATAGAACATTTCCATTTAAAGGAGTCTTAAGTGGATGAAACACAATAAACTTTATTCACAAATGCTTAGTTTTTATCTAAAGTTTTACTTAAAAAATTAACTCTACAGGTTATACAACGCAAGGGAACCTACATAGAGCGATTGTAGCTACACCCCAGGGTCGTCCTCCGTAGTATAGTGGTTATAGCGCTAGCCTCTACTTCCCGAGGTCGCGGGTTCAAGTCCGGCGGACGGTGATGGATATTTTAGAGTGTAAAAATCTTTAGCATGGCTTCCTTGGAAGGGAAGTAAAGCCGGTGGTCCCGTGTCGTATATTTAGGGCACGTAAAAGAACCTCAAGCCTGATAAAGAGGCCTCTAAGCAAAATTCCCGGTCTTTCACGTCCAATATAGAATGGGACGCCAAGAACCACAGCAGTTAAAGAGCGTCCATAAATAAAACTCAATTTAATTTAATGTACCACCTCAGGAAGAAGGGATGAAGTGTAGGAACCGCAGAAGGCTACAGCCCGGAAGTCCCTCACAGGTCGCAGCTCTGCTGGAGCTGTTGACGAAGCAACCCTCTAGAGTCAACGAGGAGTACTCTTTACTTTGAGCACCCTACCCCACGAAATCTGAAAGCACTCCTTAAAGATGAGAAGGAAACAGAATGAAAGAGCAATTATGGAAAGGAAATTGAAGAAAATGAGAAACCATCCCAGGATTCGCCTACCGACCAGGGAAAAGTACGAAAAACCCAAGTTCAGAGTGGGAGATCGATAGAAATCGAACCCGAACCTCCCGAAATCAAGCCTCACACGTTATCGTGGAGCCATCTTGAACTCTTCTAAATTTAATTTCGATACCCTTTTTTACTTTCTCTACTACGTATAGTAAGCAGGGGATGTATTGTATTCCACCCCAAAATTCGATACCGAGATTTCAACGGAAATATATCTTTTGAGACCTCCTGAATCCAAAAAAAAACATTTTTGTAAACATGTCCGTGTGTGTGTCTGTGAACAGCATAACTCAGAAACGAACAGTCGAATAAACACCAAACTTGATATTTAGGTTCAGTATCTTCCAAAGATGCGACACAAAGGTTTCCAAGAAAATCCCCCCACCTCAGATTACCCTTTACATGGAACATTTTTAGAAAATCTTAATTTTCTCAAAAATGGCTATAACGATTTGATTAAAGTATCATATGTTTAAGATATTTTCATGACAAATAAAATGTATATCTTGAAGTTTCTGGGAATGTCTCCAAAAGTATTCTTTATTGTGAACGACTTTTGCATAACTGGTAAACCATAAGAGATAGACAACATTTTACACAAAAAATGTAGATCGCGTTAAAATACACAATTTATGTCATATACATGTTTTTTGTTGAGTGAACCATTTTCGAGATATTGTTTGTTATTCCCTTAAATGTTTCAATACTTATTTTCTCAAATGGGAATTCGTTATTCATTTTTTTGTCTTGGATATGCAAAGAGTATTAATCTGTGGGAAAGGGAATGGTGCTGCACCTAGCAACCAGCTATTAAGAGATATGTATGTACTTAAAGGCTACTGTATTTCTATATTGCCCTTGCAAATACAAAACAAAAGATCGTTTCTGCAAATGTTTATCTTGATTAATATGAAATAGATGGAGAATAAGAGTTTGTAAAAATAGTTTTTACAAGAGTAGAGAACGTCATGTGAGTGTAACACATCAGATTTTTTGTTAATAGAATACTGGATTTGCATGGCTACAATATTGTGAGCCAGCAGAGCATTATCCAGCAAGTCGACTTGAAAACAACGCATTACTTATATCTCAATGTACTAGTATATTGAGACACAAGTTCAGTAAGTGCATCATTCCAGAACGAGGAAGAGTTTCAAAACATGAGCCTCGAGTATTTTTTGCTTCCGAGATTCTCCAACGCATTTAACGCATGTGTATTGTATACTACCTATTTTTCACGACAGTGAATAATACAAATAGTACTTAGCGAAAATAAAATTAATAAATTACTAACAGTTGTTGAACATGGTGGGACCAATATCAAGGTCACCAATATTAATTAGTGGTGAAATGGCGATCGATTATCCAAGCCTGGGTGAAAACATTAATAACTTGTTGCTCATACTTAGCTGCCCCATGAATGAATTAATAGTAAATGTTAACAAATAAAAAGAAAATAAATACCCAGGTAAATATAAATAGTAAAAATTAACAATGGAATGTGATTATATTCCTTGTCAGCAATAATAAATATACCAACATTCAGAGGATCTAATATAGTTACACTTATAGGTTGCTCAACGCAGAGGACACCTCGGCACCGCGACCTACTGAGGTCAAGTGAGCCAGGAGGAAGAGGTGAAGTGAAGGAACTACACAGGAGGCTACAGAGACGCGCGGAAGTCCCTAAGATTCCCAAGCTCACAGACCCGTGAGTCACCGCCGGAGGGGGCGATGAAGGACCTACCAGCCCTCTTATGTCCACGGGGAGTATTCTTTCCAGAGAGCATGTCCGGCAGCACCATGAGACACCTGAAAGTTGGGAAGGAAACGCAATGAAAGAGAAATGACGAAAACGGAATCTGGTAAAGAAGAAAACACGCCTGCCTCTCCGGGGAACTCACGAAAAACCAGATGGGTGGATCGAACGCGGGACCTGCCTAATGCGGGTTACAGACATCCCGCTTAGTATCTAATACCTATAGTTATCGCACAAATGTGCACTGAAATAGACTTTTAGTAGTTTAGATTACCAGCACTGAATGCAGGACATTCAATTTTCCACCAAGACAGCATGAACGTGAAGAGGATAATAAAATCTGATATGTTATACTCACATGACTTTCTCTACTCTTGTACAAACTATTTTTACAAACGCTTATTCTCCATATTAATTTTCTTGTAGATGCAATGTGAATTGGTAGACTTTAAGCGATAGTCAAATATTTTAAGAACTGGTTGCTATGTCGAGTATTCCATTCTCTTTATATTACCAGGACATAAAAAATGAATAACGAATTCCCATTTGAGAAAAAGTATGAGTATTGAAATATTTAAGGGAATAACAAGCAATATCTCGAAAATGGTTCACTCAACAACAAAAATGTATATGACACAAATTAGTATTTTAACGGGATCTAATTTTTTGTGTAGTAAAATTTTGTCTATCTCTTATGGTTTACCAGTTATGCAAAAGTCGTTCACAATGAAGAATACTTTTGGAGACATTCCCAGAAAATTCAAGATATACATTTTATTTGTCATAAAAGTATCTTAAATATATGATATTTTAATCAAAATCGTTAGATCCATTTTAGAGAAAACTAAAACTTTCGAAAAATGTTCCATGTAAAGGGTAATCTTGGGTGGGGGGATTTTCTTGAAAACCTTCGTGTCGCATCTCTGAAAGATACTGAACCTAAATACCAAGTTTGGTGTTTATCCGGCTGTTCGTTTCTGAGTTATGCTGTTCACAGACAGACACACGGACATATTTCCACAAATACTTTTTTTTGGATTCAGGGGGCCTCAAAGCATATATTTCCCGTAATATCTCGGTATCGAATTTTTGGGTAGATTACATCAGATATATAACTTTTTCACGGTAGTTCACTTATCATATGTGAAAGTCAACATTTATCAAAATTCGGAAACCCCCATCAGTATTGTCGTTACAATTTTGTTATTAGTACACTTTAAAACGGTTTTCCTTTTACTTTATTAGCCTTACTCACAAAAATTGCTTCTGTCAATGTGCTTAAACAACAGGACTAGTCCAACCAAAGCTTAAATAATAAGTAAAGGATTCTTACGCCGCCTTCAAGAATATATGCTCACTTAAGATAAGAGAACAATATTCGTACATAATGCTATAAGAGTGATGGTATTTATTAAGTTGAAAGAAAATGTAGCAGTTGTGACAAGCCCCTGAAGGATATCCCTGTGTGCGGCGGTCGCCTGCAAGAGAAAGAAGGTAGAGATGTTCTAACGTCTCTTTACGTATACGTGGCTGGTTTTACGTGACCGTCTCACAAGTAGATTTACTGTAACCTCTCCCTCCTCTCATAAACAGAAAATATATCGGGTATTTCTCGAGGCATGTCCTCCACTCCGAAATATTTAATCGACATTGTCTTAAATTTCAATGTCCCCTCGCTCCGCGCACACAAACTGCGGCACCTACTTGTTCTTTACGACCTCCTGGGAGGAGTAGCAAAACCCGTGTACAAAGAATCGTCTGTATATTTTTAAACAAAAGACTAGCGGGGAAGGGAAGGTATATGCGCTAAGCAGGCGTATGGTAGACCGTCGTGAACAATACCGACTTCTAGATTTGCAAATAAAAAGGAGAAGGAGAACTGGACTGGTTTCGTTCCATGTACACGCAGGTACATGTCTAATGGCAGAGGTCATGGTCTTGAACCTCATTAAACTATGTGAATGTGTTTCACCTCTATATGGGAAACTAACATAGAAAACTCAAATGCAAATGTTCAACTGAATTTATACTATCAAAAAATCCAAAACAGGTACCAAGTTTCAGCCCACAGTACCCTCAACATAGAACCATCCCTACTAGATGCTATAAATGTAGAGTTATATCATTTTTTATTTCAATAACTATAATTTAATTTTAATTATTAAGGTGTAATTCGTGAGTTTATGGTCATGGTTTCCGTCGAAAACACGAAATACAATGATTGAGATCGGTTTTATCTATGTCTTCGCTATCCTCCTACCTTTGAGTTCACATGAAGGTTGTCCTCATATAAAAATCTGACTTTTCTTGAAGTACAGAAAAAAAGTTTAATTTACACCCCCCACGAACGTTATCCCATTAATTGCGAACCTTTAATATTTCACATATAATTCTACTTAGATTTGTCCACTTTTTACCTTTTCTACCCCTAGTTAGCTAAGATAGAGAAGGTTCTGTATTAAAAAATCTAATATATTACACTCACATGACTTTCTTTACTCTTGTACAAACTATTTTTACAAACGCTTATTCTCCATATGCTTCATGTTAATCGAGATGTTAATCTTATTGGTAATTTTCTTGTAGATGCAAGGGGAATATGGTAGGTTTTAAGCGATAGTCAAATATTTTAAGAGCTGGTTGCTATGGGGAGTAGGTATTCCATTCTCTTTGCATGTCCAGGACATAAAAAATGAATAACGAATTTGAGAAAAAGTATTGGAAAATTTAAGAGGATAACAAGCAATATCTCGAAAACGGTTCACTCAGCAAAAGAAATGTATATGATATAGATTGTGTATTTTAACGCGATCTACATTTTTCGTGCAGTAAAATTTTGTCTATCTCTTATGGTTTACCAGTTATGCAAAAGTCGTTCACAATGAAGAATACTTTTGGAGACATTCCCAGAAAATTCGAGATATACATTTCATTTCTCATGACAATATCTTAAACATATGATATTTTAATCAAAATCGTTAGAGCAATTTTTGAGAAAATTAAAATTTTCGAAAAATGTTCCATGTAAAGGATAGTCTGAGGTGCGGAGATTTTCTTGAAAACCTTCGTGTCGCATTTTTGGAAGATACGGAACCTAAATACCAAGTTTGGTGTTTATTCGACTGTTCGTTTCTGAGTTACGCTGTTCACAGACACACAGACACACACACACACACACACACACACACACACACACACACGGACATGTTTCCAAAAATGATTTTTTTTTGGATTCAGGGGGTCTCAAAACATGTATTTCCGGTGAAATCTCGGTATCGAATTTTTGGGTGGAATACAATACTTCCCCTACTTACTGTACGTAGTAGAGAAAGTAAAAAGAAATTGATATCAAGATGGATTTCACCACAAATATACACGTTTAGGACCCTGAAAAGCTACTTTCCTAGAAATAGGTGCGTATGCTATTTTTGTGTATATGCGTATCTCTCTACCTATATGTGCAATCTGTCTATCCCTAAAAAAATCCCTTAAGAATGCAAAACAGATCTTTTCAAGGAATTTTTCCCATCCCAGAGAATTCACTGTATGTAAAAGTGCTCTTTTTTATTTCTCCAAAAGTAGCTCTAACTTCTTTGATTTAAATATATCTATGTTCAAATTAGTGGATTAATGTATAAAGGTTGTATTTTGAATTGCCAGCCCATAACTTTTGATGTTTGTCTTCGTTTTCATTTAATTTTCTGAAGGTACGAAGCCATAAAAGGGACAAAAATATACACTAAGAAAATATTTAATTTAAATATTCAGAGTGCCAAATAGAATCTTAAAATTTTCTGAATTTGGCTGTTGTGCATTTACATCTTCAATTTTTAAGCAGCGTACTTTGAAATTTTAAGTGCGGTTCCTTTGTTTCTCGTTAAATCATGTGAGGGTTTGTAATGCCAAGACCGGCATAATAACAACTTTTCTTTCAACTGTTGATGCAGCAATAGCCCTCATCCCCTGGTCTTCTATACTTCTGGAACAACATGTGCACCGTAAACATTTCTAGAGAATATTTAGCTTAGCTAATAGGAAATAGAAGGAAGAATAACCTTTTTTATTAGTAGTATTTAGAATATCTATGTTGATAAGTGATAGATTTAGAAAAATTCATAGGATTCTTTTCGAATCAAAAAAGAATAAAAATTACGTGGATTGTAAAAATTGTAATGTTTTAAAATAATGCCAAATTTTTAACGTTCACATTTCCAGGAACTTGTGAACGTGATATCCCGTTCCATCGTCCGGAACGGTTAATCCCAGTTGGTGATGCGAAGTTGTGCTTTAACGCCTCGATGTTTAATTGGATAAAAGGAATTGAATACCCAATCGCCTGCCTGTAATTTTCTCTCTTTCTAGTCTTTCTTTTATTTAATACCTTTAGCATCTTAGGTCTTTAGCTTTGGACCAATTGCTCATGGAAATGGTGTTCTCTCGTTTCTGTTTGCGCTAATCTTTGTGTTGACTTCACAACTACACACACACACACACACACACACACACACACACACACACACACACACGCACACGCACACACACACATACACACACTCGGGCTCTCTTACATACTTCTAGACCCTATGGAAGATAGTTAAAGAAAAATGTGGCAGTATTATTGTTTTGTTTGTTAGCCCCACGTTGTGGTAGCCAATTTGAAGCAACATTATGGTTTGTTAGCCCCACGTTTGGGAGTCAGTTTGCGGCGGTATTATTAATGTTTGTAGTCGAAAGATGCTACTGTTTATTTGCCGCATGTATAAAAGACAATTTATCGCGGTCACTTTGTGTTATCTTTTGCTGAGCGCCTGTTATTGTATTTAATTTTGGGTTCACTGTTCTCCAGCTAGCTATGATTTCTCGGTCAAGCACTTATCTTGTACAGGTGTGTAAACGGAAAGGAGTGTTTATCCAAAGATAACACTGATAAAAGAATTTGTTTTATACTTTTATTGTCTATTGTCGTACATTATTCACTTTCACATATTAATCTTGACACTCGCCAAACTGAAACTGTTATAATAACTTCTTTACTGCCCATTATTAATTCGCGTACTTCAACTTTTTGTGTAATTAACTTTACGACACGAGAGATTTTTCACAAATTTGCTACGCGTAACCTTGATGAACTTCGTGCGATGCATACTCCATGAATGCCTCCGCTGAACTACGTGAAACTCCAGCAATCCAGCAATCCAGCAATCGAGAACAGGTCGCCCAGGTTCACCTGGGCGGAATATAATCGCTACAGTACCTAGCCGCCTATGCGGCTTTACCTGTGCGATATAGAAGGATAAAAAGAATGTACACAAGCTTTTGATTTATGTCTGTCTTGGGCGGGGTTTAGCTTTCTGCGCTACCATTGGCTGGGTCTCGGTGTCCCCTCATGGGCGGACTAGCGACCACGTGGTGACCAAGCCCAATGCTGCTTAACTTGGGCGACCGCTTGTGTGGTCGTCAAGTTAAGCAGGCCGGCATGGCAGCAAAGCATGATGGGAATGTAGGTAATGGGATGGGGGTACTCAAGTTGGCGGCAGGGCGGATCGCTGCTAAATGGTCACTCATCCAGCTAGCGACCGGGCCCAATGCTGCTTAACTTGGGGAAGTTTGTGAAGTGAGGGAATGGCAGACCTCAGCCTCGGGGGCCCAAGCCGTCTTTCGGCAACCGGTAGCTCTTCCTCCGCCGTGGCGCCTTGTGGTCATAGCGGCCCAAAGAGTTAACCAGCTGGTTGGTATGGTAGGTGATACGTGAAACTTGATTCTGACACTGAATTTATACTTCCTCGCCCCAATATGCCTAAAGATTATAACCGAGCTGCTATTGGTTAATATAACGCGCCAACATTAACGTCTATATTTATATCCAATGAAAATTACTAAAGCATATGCTGTGGGGGGGAAAAGTTCCAGCAAATTCTAAGAAAAACACGCCACTCTGACGTCATTTGCTCGTCTCTAATAATGATAAACCGCTCACACCCTCGCTACATTATTGCACGCTATTATTGTCAGTTTCAGTAAGGCCGTATAAACCCACTTCTCGACAATAATTACAATCAACAAACATCTCAAATCAATGTCACACAACAATGCATATTCACACTACAATCACTCTGACATTTACATAATTTGTGATACAAATTACTGCGTCAAAAATTCCCACCCAGGACCTCCGGATGTGGAAGCTAGCATTCTAACCACTAGATTACAGAGGCAGTCCTAGACTTGATTTGAATTTTTCGTTATGCACAGTAAGTTGTTATAATGTAAAATGGTGCACCTGGAATGTCTTTCCATAAGCTTGAGGCAGCATTTTTAACACTTAAATGATTTCAGTCTAATTATATACTATATAAATTCAATAACAGCCCGCCTTAAAGCAATATGTGCATGTAATAATTGGTAAAATGTATGTAACAGTCATTGTATATGTTTATATTATTGTATACATGTTCAATAATGTTATGTGAATGTATTACGTAATTTAATAATGTAGGAGCTGTGAGAAAAATAGGTTAAAAATTGCTAACAATGAAGTAACCTTGAGGCAATAATGAATTTAAAAGTTTAACAATACTACTTGTGATTCTTGGAAGCAATAATGTAATTTTTGTGACAGTTTATAAAATAGCCAATCAACAACCAGTAAGGAAGCTTAAGTTAAATGAATGTATTCTATTGGATTAGGAATAGCCAATCAGAGACTTGAAATACGGAAATTTACAAATTTAGGCGGTAGAAATCAAGTCAGTTGCTTGTAGACAGCGCTCATAACTGGACGCGTTGCTTGTAGACAGTGTTTCTAACCGGACACGAGATGCGTCTTCGAGAAATTTAATAGGTATTCAGTGTGAGACGAAAATATTTTACGTGCTTAAAAAAAAGTGCAAGTAATTAAAAAAAATCTCACAGCTCTCTCTCTATATCAGTGAAGTGTTATTTATATTGTGTCAAGGATTAATAAATGTAGTGAAGGAAAAAATTAATCTGTATAAGACTACATTCTTAGCCGCACTACTCCCATGTCTCTAACAATAATACTGACGCAGCCGAGGCAAACATAAATATATAATATTTAAAGAAACAGTCAAATTACAAAGCTAATATTTTTAAATTTGGGACGAAGGCTACCGGGTACCATACGTGCAACTACTTCACGTTCGGCTCCCCAACAGTTGAACTACAATACAAATCCTACTTCAAATTTGCTTTCCATACGTGAAGTAACAACCTACTTCAAATTGACGCCCAAAACGTGGATCTAAGAATAACAACTTCAAGCTTTGAACCTGAGTATGAGAAAATAAGCTCATATTCGCAACTCAGGTATAGATTCCATGCTGAGGTGTAGATGTAGATACATAAGCTTATTTTACAGATGGAACTATAATTATTTCTGACCCTTTAATTATTCAATAACAAACCATATATCCAGTGAAATTATTTGAATTTTTTCGCCGTTTTATAAATTGTTTCTCCTGTACAGTTGTAGGGAAACATACACCTGACAGGCCAAGCAATGTAAATAAAGCAAAAACTCAATAATCAAAATAGGAATACAATTAATAATATAAAGCTGTAAAATAACTCGTATCATAAAACTAGACATATGTAAAGGAACATTGTAGTTAGCTAGAAAGCGAGTTAGCAGCAGGGTAAAAGTCTATCAACGACGCACATTAGTGATCACAGGACGCGACGTGTAGGGAGAGAAATCCGAGTATAGACAAATATAGAGATAGAGGGATAATTCCAGGAAAAGTCAAGGTCTATAAGGGAGTTGAAAAAGGAGCCGGAAAAGAGAAACAAGAGTTGCAAGAGAGACAGAGATATATGGTTTTCTCAAAGAGTCAGACAGAAGCCGGACTTCTAAAAGTGGACGAACGCTAAGTAAGTAACCAATCAAAACGGAGATTAGGTAAAGGGGTCTGAAAGTCATAGCAGCAATGTATAAAAAGGAGGTCCACCCCAGATTTCAACAGCTTTTATATACCCTCTCACATTCTGTCATGTAAACCATCGAGGAGCTAAGTAGTGGCAGACTGACGTAACGTGAGCGTGTGACGCAGATAGCTAAGTCAGCTGCAATATTATTTAAACTAACTCCAATCATTAAGGAAATTCATCTTATTAATTTGCCTCCACCCACAATATGTTGCGGTTCATCGAAGATAGGTGAAATAGATCTTATTCACAGCTCTACTGACTGGCAGCCAAGGCAGAGAATTTCTGAGAACTTCCACTTCGAGTCATCATCCAGGTGAGCTTTCACGTACATACTGAGAAGCGCTGCAACGAATGATTATTAGTAGAGGTCATACCTTGAGAAATAACTATTATGGTAACAACCACGAGTTTAAAATCTAAATTAAATTTCCAAAGGGAATGCATCAGTTTTTACTTTCTCTACTACGTATAGTAAGTAGGGGAAGTATTGTATTCCACCCAAAAATTCGATACCGAGATTCCACCGGAAATGCATGTTTTGAGACTCCCTGAATCCAAAAAAAAACATTTTTGGAAACATGTCCGTGTGTGTGTCTGTGTGTGTGTGTGTGTCTGTGTGTGTGTGTGTCTGTGTGTGTGTGCGTGTCTGTGGTGTGTGTGTCTGTGTGTCTGTGAACAGCATAACTCAGAAACTAACAGTCGGATAAACACCAAACTTGGTATTTAGGTTTAGTATCTTCCAGAGCTAAGACACGAAGGTTTTCAAGAAAATCCCCCCACCCCAGACTACCCTTTACATGGAACATTTTTCGAAAATTTTAATTTTCTCAAAAATGGCTCTAACGATTTTGTTTAAAATATCATACGTTTAAGATATTTTCATGAAAAATGAAATGTATATCTCGAATTTTCTGGGAATGTCTCCAAAAGTATTCTTCAATGTGAACAACTTTTGCATAACTGGTAAACCATAAGAGATAAACAAAATTTTACTACACAAAAAGTGTAGATCGCGTTAAAATACACAATTTATGTCACATACATTCGTTTTGTTGAGTGAACCATTTTCGAGATTTGCTTTTTATTTCCTTAACTTTTCTAATTCTTATACTTTTTCTCAAATTGGAATTCGTTATTCATTTTTTTGTCCTGGTAATGCAAAGAGAATGGAATACTCTACATAGCAACCAGCTCTTAAAATATTTGCCTATCGCTTAAAGCCTACCAATTCCCCTTGTATCTACAAGAAAATTAGCAATGAGATTAACATCTCGATTAACATGAAGCATATGGAGAATAAGCTTTTGTAAAGATAGTTTGTACAAGAGCAGAGAAAGTCATGTGAGTGTAGCTCATCAGATTTTTTAATTTTAAGTGAATAACAATTACAATGGAAGAATGTGCAATCCTTGTTTCGTACTTTTATCACATAATCATGATCATCACGGTAGTAACATACCTATTTCCATTTCTCAGCAAAACGTTTATATTAGTTTTTACTCCAAAGAGAACTTCGTGGATATCTGAAATTACGTTTGAAACAACTAAATATTTGCGCTAACTGAAACATACAAACCACCAATACTTGCAAAGAAGGTAGGTCATGGTTTCTGTAGAAAAGTTCCGCGTGTTCCTATGCCTATTTGAATTAGTTATTAAGCAATTAATAGCTAAAGTTGCATGCAAGAGATCTACACGACCTTTAATTCATCTTGTATCACTGTAAGTTATTTTCAGTACAGTTACTAATCTAAAACAGCTCAATCACGTTAAGTACGACCAGGGAGCTAAAGTACTACATACATATCTAACCTCTCCAAACGAAGCAACAAAACCTGTCGTTACATCGAAATGACCTCTAAACAAGGGGCCACCATTTCGGAAATACAAGCAAATGAATCCCAATCATCTAGAAGTCATGCCAGTCTTACGCAGAAGGATGTCTTCCCTACGAAAGAACAAGCTATCGTTCTGGATTCTGTGGATGGACTCACACTAAAGGAATATACATATGCTATTGGTAAGCTAATTAAGCCTACAAATATACGCTTTGTATCTAGAATTGCCAGAAACCGTATCTGCCTCTATCTAGCAAACAAGGAAATAGCACAGCAATTAACGTAGAATAAAACTTGAATAAATATTGCAGACGTATCTTTGGAAATAAGACCATTGTTAACAAAATTTCAAAGAGTAATAATTTCAAATGTGTGCCCCGTAATTCATCACTATGTACTGAGCGTAAAATACAAGCTCTAAACATTCGTTTCGGATCAACTATAACGTTTCTTAGAGCGGGGATGTCAGAACCAGGGTTTGCCCATATTCTAAGCTTTAGAAGACACGTTTATGTGCACCCAGATGACTTAGATAAAATCCCAGAGTCCATGCACGTGGAATATGATGGTACGACTTACTGGACGTACCTAACAACTGACTCGCTGTTATGTTTCATATGCAAACAACCAGGCCGTGTAGCAAAAGACTGTAAACACGAAGATGAACAACATACTGAACCACAAACAAAACCTGATCACAGCACACATACTACTGAATTCCCACCATTAAAATCAGTTATTTCAGAAAAGGCGGCAATATGAAAGAACAATCAGTAACAAAAACAATTGCGAGTCTGGCAACGTAAACCATAATAACAAGCTAAAAAACCAAAAACCTAGCCCCAACTGAAAATACAGAACAATCACGATCTAGATTCACAACTTACTCCACTAAAAGAAAGTTTATCTGACAGTCAAAACAAACATCTTATGTATGCAACTCAAAAGTTTCTTAGAGAGAACTAAAGGAAATTCGAATCCAGTAGCCGTTGCGCTGGAATATTTAGAAAATATAGATGTTCAGCCCCTGATAGAATTTTTGGATGCACATTACTGTCTATTAAAGGACAAAAACATGAAACGACGTTTTTCATTCTTAAAAAGAAAATTGCAAGCATATGCTGAAGACGCTTGCAATTCTACTACACTAACAGATGGCAGTAACTAATCCATTTTGTTTGCTCCAATTTCGACCCCCGTATGTATATTTACAGTATGCAATCCACAAACACCAACCTCTTCTTATCTGTTTGCAAGAAACTAACTTCCAAAACCAGTGTGTAGCTAACATTAAACAATACACAGCATATCATAAAAATCGTACCTCTGCTGTACATGCAAGTGCAGGCGTGGCCACCTATATACACCATAGTATTGCACATCGTAAACTCACCCTAACATCTGAATTAGAAGCTGTTGCAGTGACAGTCTTAACGCCTATTACTATGTGTATATGCAATTTTTATCTTCCAAACAGTCAAAATATTAAATTAGAGAACCTAACAGAACTAATAATACAGCTACCAAAGCCATTTATTATTCTTGGGGGTGTCAACTCGCATAACTCTCTTTGGGGCATTTCGCATAGTAATCAAAGAGGTAGAATAGTGGAATATTTAATCGAAAAACACGATTTGATCCTACTAAATTCTAACAGTCCTACACGTTATAATATTACTCACAGAACTAACAGCAAAATTGCTTTTACCCTTTGTTCTCTTAGACTTGCGCCTCTATTTACCTGTTATGTCTATGATAACCCAATCAGAAGTGACCATTTTCCAATTATTTTACATACTGATCAGATATCAAGAATTACCACGCCCGTATTTTAATAGTACCTGCGTCACGCAAACTGGAACGAATTTAAACATTCTATGGACAAACTTATCACTTCATTAATTCCTCTTGAAAGATTCCCTGAATTTACAGCAAGTGAAATAATAGCTAATTTCACCGACACCGTGTTAAACAGTGCGAAATCAAGCATTCCTATTGTAAACGTTAACCATAACAATAAAAACATTCCTTGATGGAATCAACACTGCAAAAAAGCAATCAAAATAAAAATAAAGCCTATTATAAGTACAAACCCACCCATGTCTAGAAAACAAATTGCTTTTTCAAAAATTACGAGCTGTAGCTAGACGTACTATTAAAGAAAGCAAAAAGTCCTCATGGCTGTCAATTACCACTTCACTGTCTTATCAGGCCCCAATTCAAAGAGTGTGGAAGCGAATAAAGCAAGTTAGAGGCATTAAACGTAGCAGCTGGATTAATATGTTACACGACCAAATAACAATATTAAGGTAACTTCTCCACAAGACATTGCTGACACCTTAGCTGAGAAATTTGTAGAAATATCCAGTAATGCTAATTATGAAAAATATAAATTCCTTACTTTAACATCTCTGACTTCCTACAGAACAACTCTGAAAGTTATAATGAAGAATTTACTTCAAGTGAGTTACAAGATACTCTTTACCAATGCAAAAACTCCAGTCCTGGACCAGATAGTATTCCCTACTCATTCCTACAACTTCCTCCTAAGGCACAGGAGTATCTGCTATCAGTATTTAACCATATTTGGACACAGAACTCCTTTCCTACTCAGTGGCATGACAGCCTAATAATTGCAATTGCTAAGCCTAATAAAGACTCTTCACTCCCAGAAAATTACAGACCCATTACCATGACATCAACATTATCGAAACTAATGGAGAAAATAATTAATAAGGGACTAAGATGGATTCTGGAGAGAAATAATTTCTTCACAGAAACTCAACATGGCTTTAAAAAGTTGAAGTGTGATATTTTTAGTTGGTTGGAAGATATTTCATGTTTATCTGCACAACGTATGGAAGCCAATTTGTCGCGGTCACTTCGTGTTATCTTATTGCTGGGCGCCTGTTATTGTATTACTACTTTGAATGTTGGGTTCATTGTCCTCCGGCTAGCTATTATTTCTCGGTTGAACACATCCCTTGAACAGGGTGTGTAAACGGAAAGGATTTGTTACTCAAAGATAACACTGATAAAAGAATTTGTTTTTACACTTTTATTACCGTCACAATTAATTAAATTCACATATTGACTCTTGATACACGCCAGACTGAAACTGTTATATTTTCTAATATCACTATAATCACTTATTTACTGCACATTATTAATTCGCGTGTTTCACATTTATAACAAACTTTAAGACGCGAGAGATTCTGTAGAATTGCGTAACGTGTACTTTAAGTATGCTTCCGTTGAACTTCGCGACGTATAACTCACGAATACTTATGTTGAACTGATCGACGTATTACACGCGAATGCTTCTGTTGGACTGACGAAATCTGCCACTGACTAGCTTTTTATACTCCCACACCCCGATATGCCTAAAGTTTATAACCGAGCTGTTATTGGTTAATAAAACGCGCCAACATTAGCGTCTATTTTTATATCCAATCAAAAATTACGAAAACATATGCTCTAGGGAAAATGTTCCCGCTATTTCTAAGAAAAGCGCGCCAATCTGAGGTCATTTGTTTGTCTCTTCTAATTAATATTCAACTCACCCCCTCGCTCATTGTTATCCACTCTTATTGTCAGTTTCAGTGAGGCCGTGTAAACTTATTTCCTAACAATGCTTATAATTAACAAACATCTCAAATCAATGTCATATAATAATGCTTATTTACACTACAATCACTCTGGCATTTACATTATTGTGATACAAATTACTGCCACAAAGTTTCATTCAACAAACGACAATCTAATAGCTCTACAGTCAGATATATTGAATGCTTTCCACAACAAAGAAGATGTAATTGCAGTTAGTTTGGATATTCATAAAGCCTACGATATGGTATGGCGAGAATACGTGCTAAGAATCTTAGTACAACAAAAAATATCAGGAAACATGCTTAGGTTTATCTATAAGTTCATACAACATCGCAAAGGCCGAGTTAAAGCTAACGGCATTTTATCAAAAAAGTCTCTATGCAGAATGACATACCACAAGGTTCTGTATTGAGCGTCACTTTATTTTTAATAGCTACAAAAGGAATTGTTTCAGAAATTAGGCCACCAGTTAAGTCTAGCTTATTTACAGATAATTTAATTATGTATTGTGCAAGAAAAACCACTGCAGCTCTAGATTGACTTCAATAATCACTTCAGAACATTCAGCAATTGTGTGCAGAAACTGGCTTTCAAATATCTTCAACTACGATATTATTTTTCAGAAACAAACACAACCATACTCCAGAACTAAAATTCAAAGACAAAAATCCTGAGACAGTAGATACTTTAAAGATACTTGGACTTATATTTTACAAAAAACTAAAATGGCAGACTCAACTACTAAATTTGAAAAATGACTGTCAAAGAAGACTAAATATTTTAAAAGTCTTGGCCGCACTTAACTGGGAAGCCGATTACTATGTGCTGATGTCTACATATAGGGTCATCATTCCCTCAAAGCTGGATTACGGTTCCATTCTGCCAGACCCTCCTCCCTGAAAATGCTCTATGTCATTCAAAATTCTGCCATTCGGATTGCATTAGGTGGCTTACGTACCAGTCCTGTAAGCAGTATGCTGATTCAGTCTAATGAAATTCCACTAGTAAGTATCACATATGCTCTCAAGATAACAGCAACGCCTGACTCCAGGATACATTCATATATTTTCCTAAAATATCTTCAACACAATTTTCCTATACAACAGACACATTCCTTATCGTTCTACATTAGAATACACAGAAAGGAACTAAATATGACAATACTCTTTAGAACCTCAAGACAAAGAAAATCGAATGGAGAAATAAATTACCAATAACTGATATGGAGCTAAACGAACACAATCAGTAAACATCAGCTCATTAGTTTATCAACAGTTATTTAAAGGCAAAATTAATAAATATCCAAAAAGCTTCCACATTTATGGCTCCAAAAGTGAAGGAGGTAATGGTTGCGTTATAGTGTACGGTGATAAGAGCTTCCAGTACAAATTACCATCCCTTTTTTCAGTCTTCAGCTGTGAATTGTATACCATTAAAAAGGCACTTGAATTTATATTGCAAACCTACATAATCACATCTACCTTATCCCTGTCTGCTTTAAAATCCCTCCAAAATATTTACTCCACCAACAGCATCATCCAAGACATACATTTACTGTACACTAACCTATCTACCCTGAACAAAATTTGCATTATTGTATATGGGTATCTCAGCAGAAAATTACAGGAAATGAAAAAGCAGTCACTGCCGCAAAGGAATCAATATGCCTACCTACACAGGACTCAACCATAGCTACACCCTACTGCGATGCAGTTACTCATTTCAGACAAAACATCTGATGTGTTACACTCACATGACTTTCTCTACTCTTGTACAACCTATTTTTACAAACGCTTATTCTCCATATGCTTCATGTTAATAGAGATATCGAGATGTTAATTTTATTGTTAATTTTCTTGTAGATGCAAGGCTTTAAGCGTTTAAGAGCTGGTTGCTATGTGGAGTATTCCATTCTCTTTGTATTACCAGGACAACAAAATGAATAACGAATTTGAGAAAAAGTATTAAGTATTGGAAAATTTAAGGCAATAACAAGCAATATCTCGAAAATGGATCACTCAACAACAAAAATGTATATGACATAAATTGTGTATTTTAACGCGATATACATTTTTTTGTGTAGTAAAATTTTGTCTATCTCTTATGGTTTACCAGTTATGCAAAAGTCGTTCACAATGAAGAACACTTTTGGAGACATTCCCAGAAAATTCGAGATATACATTTCATTTGTCATGAAAATTCTCAAACATATGATATTTTAATCAAAATCGTTAGAGCCATTTTTGAGAAAATTAAAATTTTCGAAAAATGTTCCATGTAAAGGGTAGTCTGGGGTAGGGGGATTTTCTTGAAAACCTTCGTATCGCATCCTTGGAAGATACTGAACCTATACCAAGTTTGGTGTTTATCCGACTGTTCGTTTCTGAGTTATGCTGTTCACAGACACACACACAGACACACAGACAGACACACACATGGACATGTTTCCAAAAATGCTTTTTTTGGATTCAGGGGGTCTCAAAACATATATTTTCGGTGAAATCTCGGTATCGAATTTTTGAGTGGAATACAATACTTCCCCTTCTTACTATACCTCGTAGTAGAGAAAGTAATAAAAATCAGTGGTGGAATAGTTGGATACAGAACAACAGTAAACTTCACAATGTGCGCCAGACTTCTACTGCAGAGTATCCAGTTAAACACCTCAAACGTAGAGACCAAATTAGAATAAGCCGCCTACGAATTGGACACACCAGAATTACACACTCCTACCTTTTAAACAGAAGCTCTCCACGCACCTGCGATAAGTGTCAAACAGTACTAACAGTAGATCTTATTATACTGAGATGTTCAACGTCTCAACAGCAGAGAAAACAATTTGGTATACTAATAAACCTTCCTGCAGCACTGAATGAACCCTCTCACTGTCGAAATATTAACAACTTCATTAAAGCAATTGAATTATATAACGATATTTAATCAAACGAATTAAGAAACTGCTGTTTATTTATCATGAAAAACTGTCATTCTAAAATTAATGCAATATTCATTTGTATTAATTGTTCTTATAAACCACTGTTATGTTCAATGTGTAATAACTAATTGTAAGACTGTCTTTATTTTCAATGTGAATTGTCATGTTTTTTTAAAAACATTGTAATAAATGTTTTTTTTAAATTGTTATACTGAACCTAAATCTGTCGCGATTAGACCAAAATGGTTAAAGCTAGCTTAAACAAACAAATTTTAAAAAAATACTTGCAAATGCATGTTTTCTCGCTTTGTGATGAATGGAAACAGAAGTGACAGGAAGAAAGAAAATGTATATACCACTTACTAGTTTTAAAGCAGGATGCTTTAAAATTCTTTTGTCATTTGTCTTGTCTTGACTCATGCGATACAGAGTGCCGTCATTGATTCGGACTCACTTCAGCCTTGGGCTTAGTGAGTTACTGTATCAACTACTGTGCTATTTTAAAGCCAACTCATTATAGCTGTATTCTTTACCAAGAAATACAATCTCATAATAACAGATATGGTTTAAAATTCTTCTGGTTGTAAAAACATTTTCCCGAAAGAAACATATCTTCTGTGAACCACAGTCTCATAGGAGTATACTCGTATAGGGTCTTTCAACAAAGTGCCCTATCTTTGAACTTAAATAAAATACGTTCTATATATAATAGAGGTTTATTTCTTTATTATTTTGGAACATAATTAATGTCATTACATGTGGAAGAGAACATCAGTTAAGTGACCGCCGCGACTTCGTTGGGTTGCGCGTATACGGTTGACCCAATTTTCAATGACAACAACGTAAATTAGATTCAACTTCGTAGCTGAAGATGATTTTTATACAAAAATCCGGGTCAGCTTCCAATTGCTCCATAGCCCAGTCAGCGAATACACGGAGTAGCCTATGGGCGTTGGGCTTTAGTTCTTGAGTTAGCACATTTTGTAAGCGTGAAACATCAAGTCCAGATGCAGAATTCGCAAGTTGTGGTCGGCGAAAGCCCCAATTCTTGCGATCGACAAGCAATTGATTTGTTTCCGTTCTCGCGTACACTCTCACGAACGGCGCCTATGTTTTCGTTGGAGCACTTACGTCGATTACGTAAGGCGTTCTTTAATCGCCGACAGAACCACTTCTTTAAAATTTATCGATCAAACACCGGAACGTTCTCTCGCAGGGACGATTATGCACGCCGTAAACTTCATGCAATACACGGAAGGTGATCCGTTTTGATAATAAGTTTTCACAATTTCTACGCGTTGCTGAATGCTGTAACGTTCCATGGCTATTTGTCAATAACAACTGTAACCGCATAAAAAATGAGTGCTGCAACTCAATAACAACGGCAGCTATCACATGTTAAAGATAGTACACTCTTGTTGAAAGACCCTTTATAGGCTGGGCTGTTTCAATGTATGTTACATTTGAGTAAGCTTTCAGCTCTTTTCTTGCATGGTTTTCTTATCAACAGTTTACCATATATTTTACCTGTAGATTTAAGCCGAGTTTTTCGATATTCTACTTTGGAGCAGTTATTAATAGCCTCTCTTACTAAACATTGACATGATCTTAGAGCCGGCTCTGGCCCAATAAATTCTGAAACTGCCCTTGTCTTGCAAACTCATCAACCTTTTATTTCCCTCTATGCTGCCATGACCTGTCACCCAAATGAACTGAACTTCATTCTGTTCTGCTAAGCCTGGGAGCATGTTTACGCAGTTTTAAAACCAGTCCTGAAGTTACCTTATGACTAGCCTTAAGTGCAGCCCGGCTATCTGAGAAGATCAGTGTAAGCTCTCCTTATGTTTTCATGCATGCATTGAGGAATAGCATAAATTTCTGTTTGAAAAACAGTCGCATATTCATCCACGGAAGAAACTTTTTGCACCTTGGTCATATGCCCTATACCCAGGACTCTGTTTCTGAGCCATCCTTTGAGCCGTCTGTAAGCCAATAAAGGTTTTCTCAGGAGTTTCCAGAGTTTTATTCGTCCAACGTTCAGGAGCAATAATGATCCTGAAGTTCTTTACAAAGTGTTTAATTGGAATTATATAGCAGGGACGATTAATATTTCTAAGCATGTATCTCCTATGTGTTTCCTAATTCTTAGCAAACCTGAGTATATTTTATAAATTCTGCCTCCTCCGTTATAACTAAATGCAACGGAGTCAGGTTCAAGAGCGTCTCCATTGCTGCAGTAGAAGTTATTTTCATAACTCCTGTAATAGCCATAGATGCTGTTCTTTGAACTGTTTAGTTTAATTTTAGAGTCTGTATGAAGGACCTTTAGCCACCAAATCAGTGTTTCACAGGTTATCGATGTTAAGATTGGATAATATTTATCCAGTGAATTATTGCAATTCTTAATCCCCATCTTTTATGATGCATGCATCTAACTACTTCAAAGATTGTTTTTGCCAATGTTATTGTGTTCTTGAAAAGCTGATTCCAGTTCATCTTAGAATCAAAAGTGATTCACAAATATATGACATCCTCAGACATTTTAAGTTCTTTACCTTGAAAATTCAGAGGTCCTAATCCCTTTATGTTTCTTCTTCTGGTAAATGGTACTATTGCTGCTGCATGAGGACTAATAATTAAGCCCTCATCACAGCCCAATTTGTCACAGTGTTCAGAGATGGCTGCAAGAGTTCCCTGTCTCTTCCTGTTGCGGCGATCACCTCCTCATCCGTGCTGTTAGGCTTACCTTGATGCTTCTCCCGTTGGTTCCAGAAGTTCTCAGTGTGTTTGTTCTCTTCAATTTATCCTCGGCTAGCTGCAGTAATTTTTCTTAAACTATATGGGAGCATGGACTTATCCTCGGTAAAGGAAAACGTAGATCTCGGGTGGTGATATAGGAAGACATAGACTTGCTTTGTTTATGAAAAGATGACACTGCCGTTTCTTTTTATTTAATTAACACTCGTAGTATACAAAACTGGTATTGCCGCTGTAAAATACTGTCCACCGCTGTTAAACTATGGCGTGGATATGGCACGAAATATAACTATTCTTATTGTCGCTTTCAGAGTAGCGGATCTTAGGTGTGTTGCTAAAACTATTTTGATTCCCTGTTTTGGCGCGATATCTCACACATCCTGCAGCATCTCTCCCTGACCACACTTGACATAAACTGTCTCGAATTTTCCCTAAAAAGATCCATTTATAGTCTCAGGCTTCTGAGGCTGCTTCCTTTCCTATTGGTCCATTTTTAGCGCGACTCGACACGTCTAACTATTTCGAATAAACTTTCAGGGATCTCATTGGTCCAAGTTTAATATAAATCGCGGCTTTTCCTGCATTTACCGTTAGGTTGTCTTTCTCGCTCACTTGGTCACGGCGAATTATCAAATAATGGGACAAAGGCTCTACACCCTCGCTGTAGGAATAATAGCACTGCGACCGAAGAGAGGTAATAAAACTAGGTTTTCTGCCTTCGAAAGCACTATTCCTATAGCTAAAACCTTCCATCGTGGACAGTATTTTAACATAGCGCTTAAATTATTTACATTAAACCATTTATAACTCTACTAATATTAGTAACCTAGATAGATACATAACGTTAAATCACCCTTCTTAAAATATACAAGCAGTATGAGAAAAAGATATTTACATAGTACGATTTAACATCAATAAAAGTTAATTAATAAATTATCTGTAATTACAGTTCTTGGGCTCGGCCTAGAGTTGCCGTTTCACTGTCTATTTAGTTCGAACTATAATAGAGATATCATCAGTATAGCCCATGATATCAAAGCCTGGTACTTGCTCGAACAAGTTGCCCATCAACCACCAGGTTCCAAGTAGGGTCAGTAACACCCCACTTTGTGGACACCCACTCATGACTTTTGCAGCTAGGCTACTATCAATGAGACTTGCATGAACTGTTCTGTCTCTTAGCATGGATTAAATCTACCGACAACAGGTGTCATAATTTCCATGTTTCCTTGCAGAAGTAGTTATTGCACTAAAGGAGGTGTTATCAAAGACACCATCAATATCAATGAAGATACCAAGTGCCAAGTGCAACCTCTTTTTATTGAACTGTCTTTTCCAGTTTATAGGCAACTGAAATCTGGCAGTTTCAGTTTATCTGCCTGTAAGATAGGCGTGCTGATTCTGTTGCAGAGGACATACCTCCAAAACACCTCCTCTTATATGCCTATGTATTAGTTTCTCAAGAGTAGTGAGAATTATTGACCTTAAACCGATGGGTCAAGGGTTTCCCTGGCTTTGGTATAAATACCGCCCTAAGATGCCTCCAGTTCATTGTTATGTATCCTAAGGCGAACTTCCTTTTAAGACTTGTATAAAATTGATAATTCATAAAAACATAATTGGCATTATTCCATCGCTTCCTGGAGATTTATAGGTTTGAAATGAGAACACCGCCCAGTTTAATTTTTCATATCTGATGACTTCCTTAATGATTCCCCAGTCTGCCCCGGAAGCTCTCTTCCTACAGAGCTTTAGTCTCAGACTGTCTCATCCTTCCTCAAGTTCATCAAGTACATATAATCTATCCAGAGAAGTCCTTCATTGTCTCCTCTGTTTTAGTGTATTCTCCATTTTCCAATTGGAGATTGCTAATAAAGCTTTGTAGGTCTTTTCTAAGAGCCTTGTGAAATCTAGTACATTCTGGGGCTGTTTCTATCTCTTCACAATACTTCCTCCAGGAATCCTTCTTAGCCATCCTTAAGGATTCATTATATTTTGTCAATAATCTGCAGTTCCATTTTTAGTTCTTGTCGTAAGGTTAAAAAATCTGCAAATTTTCATCATTTTATTTGCAAGGTCTTGGTTCCACCAGGGCACATTCCTGCTGGCTTACCTTGTTTTCGGAGGACGCTCATAATTAAATGCTATTATTATTGCATCCTGTATATGTTCTGCAACAATTTCTAAACCTTCACAATCATGAATCTTTTGTCCATCTTACTCAGATTACTGACCAGATCTTTCCTGTAGGAATTCCAGTCAGTTCTTTTTGCTGCCGATAGGTTCTGATATGTTTACCAATACAACTTACTTCAAATTGGATATATCTGCTCTGAACAACATTTATCCTCGGGCAAATGCCAATTTTTAACAAAGTTTCCCCCATAATTGGTTGCTAAAATTATGTCAATAGCTTCCTGCCTTCTTGTGGTAGTACCCACATTCAGTATCTCAAGATTACTCTACATAATAAAATTATAAAGAGGTTGAGCTCTTTCATGTGATGGGAGTTATCATCACAGCTAATTACCAATTGCATTCCCTTGGAACAACAGGTACCTATTCTTCTGTTCAGATGCTTTTAAGCCAGTGGAAGGGACAGGAAGGAAACAGGTTGCTCGTGCCGTAAGTCACTTATGTGTGGCGATAGCAAAATGCGTTGTTGCAACATTTGCGTCAATTTCATACTTCTGTTGCGGTTGTTTTAGTTTTTATTCTTTCTTTCCTTCAACAGTTCCCACTTTGGGACGATAAAAACATTTAGTATCAAATAAACGCAGAGCACATGATCATATTTACTTTGAATGCATTACGTTTGTTCCTTTATTTAGTATATACATATACATCAACATAGTTTTGCTACTTAAGGCTCCTCCACAAAAAGAACGAAAGAAGGCAAAACAAGCAGAGAAACGAAATATTGTTTACATTGACATTTTCTCTATATTAGTATCTAATTATTTATTTTTCCTTGCACTGCGTCTTCCTGCTCCTCCGAAGACAACGAAGAAGACGATACCAGATCATTTACATTTAGAACGAAGTGTGTTGTCGTAGTTTGGCCAGTTGTTATTTTTACTAATTCCTTGTACAACCATTTCGATCAGTGCTGAATCTCCTTTACATGTTTCTTTCTAAGGGGATTCTCCGAGGAAACATTGCATTTTACTTCTGACCAAACATATTCAATAGGGTTGAGACAGCTGTGGTACGGATGGCCATATTTCACCGCTATGGCATCACCTGCATACACTTTTATCTTCTCATAGACAGGCCTGATGACGACGCAATTGTAGCGGGGTTGTCGGTGATGGAATGGGATGCCTGATGTGGTGATCCTCTGTGAATTTTACTATCTCTTCCCGTTTCTTAGGCATGGGATTGAGAACGCGTGAATGATATTTCGCGTTATAATTGACTATCCGCTAGGATATGGTTCCTCTAGCAGTCTGACTGTGTTTTCAAACCATTCTTCGAACAATTTGCTTTCATTGTCCCGTGATAATCACCTGGGGCATCCAATAAGCTCTTGCGAGTCACAAACATAGCTCCTGCAACAAGACCCTTCGTCCACATACGAGAAGAATCACTGTTGTTTGTCCTTTACCAGGTGAAAATTGAGCACTGCAGTAATCCGATTCATCGGTCCATCTTCGAAAGACATTATCGTTTGTATCGTACCATGTCTCGTCTAAATGGATACCCTAAGCCTAACTGCCTATGGTGGACAATTTTATTTAAATAATCGGCTCGCCATATTTGTATTCGCTTTGATTCCATTACTGCATCTTAAACCTAAAATTCATAGATTTGAGAAGTTGAAACGATGTCGTCTTCTAATAAGGGAACTCGAACTCGGTGTTTCTCAAAATTTTGTTCAGTGTTGGAGTAGTTTGATTTGTATAAAATTGATATACAGCTCTTCTTATTAATTACACAGTAAAACTATCAATCTTATGAAATTCATGAGATGCTTTGTTTGCATCGAATTTCGTCTTTGTTGGAGTTGTGTAGCGTTTAATATCAAGTTTAATAGTTTTGTTACTGCTTATCTGGAAACGCGAGTTGCAGCCACAGTATGTGCTATCGGCGAGTCACACTTACCGTCTCCTCCTCGCTCCTATAGGCGAGTAATTTGCCTTATAAGTAGCAGGTGTATTACCTGTTTCCCATGGCCGCCACATATTTATACACACTCAGCTCCGAGATGGCGAGGAAGAAGGGTCGCTCTGTCGCCGCTCCTGCTAAGGCAGGAACCTCTTCATCTCCTCCGGCACCCGCCGAGGAGATTTCGCCGCAGCCGGCGCAGCCTAGGGCTACCTATGCCCCAACCGCCGCTTCGCCGCCAGCCAGCGCAGCTTCGCTAGATTGCCTCCGCAGTCGCCGCGTCATTCACCGGCATCCACGCTGCCGATTCTGGGTACATCTCAGCCAACGCAGAGCCAGCCTGTACCTCAAGAGAGGTACAGTGCCGTCATCAGAGGGGTTCCGAGGGACCTGCCAGTCAGGTTCCTCATCGCCGCAGCCCACCAGCAGTGGCCTTCTGCTCTGAAGGCCACTAGGATCATCGGAGCACGGGGACCCACGTCACTAGTCAGGATGGAGCTTGCAGACCCTGGCGACTACGAAGCTGCCTTGAGGGCGGGCCTGCCCTTGTTAGGGAGGTGCTTACGCATCGAGGCCAGCCGAGTGGAACGCCAGGTTCCCTGCAGGCGCTGTTGTGCTTACGGGCACATCGAGACGTCCTGCACAGCACAACCGAGGTGTCACTACTGTGGTGCCCACAGCACGACTGCAACGTGCAAGCAGCACGACCTTCGCCGCCGACGCCGCTACTGTGCGACCTGTGGAGGTTCAAGACATTTCACCGGCCAAGCGCTCTGCCCCCTGCATCCTCGCAGGAAGGCAACGCAGAAGCCGCCAGCACCTTCATCGCAGCCAGCATCACCTCCACAGACGCCGACACCAGCACCATCCCCAGCGCCGACACCAACATCTTCAGCACCGATCATCGAGGAAGTCCAGGGCCTACGCGACGCCGTTCAGGATCTCCACGCGGAGTTCCTGAACATGACGACGAAGCTTACAGCCCTGGAGGAACTCATCAGGGACCTTCAAGACACCTCAGCTGCTCAGCAGGTTTTCCTAACTGGGCAGTTGGAGATCATCACTACCAGAGTCAACTCCATCGACAACTCCATCCAGACTTCATCTACAGCATCGAACACCATTGCTCAACACTTAGACTCCATCGACATGACCCTCCGATCTCTGGAAGCGCAGCAACACGAGCTCCGTGCCCACTTCCAGCAGCCAGCCAAACCGGAGGCCCAAGCAACCGCCGAAGGCTTTCGCCCAGCGCAACACACGCAGCAGAATTCATGAGCAGGATGCAACTTCACAAGAAGTAAGTTCTACGCCAACCTACACCTTCCATACAATCACCTTTCCAACTCTTGCCTAAACCCACGCCATTTTTCACTAGTGTTGCAGTCAGGTTTCATGGCTGCAACCTAGTACCCACCTATCCCGCTCCAGCCCATAGGGCGAAGACATCCATCTTTCACATACTAACGCGGGTGCTATGCGGGACCGCACAAAGCCACGCCATTCCATTTTTACCTTCTTCCTTTTTCCACCGGTGGAGGAGTTTTTAGTGGGTATGCCGACTATTGGTGAGTTCCACATTCTCAGTCCCGACTCCCATCGGGGCTGGGGTCAATGATTAAATCATTTTCTCCTCCACTTGAAAAAAAAAGAACTTTGTGCCATATCTCTGATTTGCGACACTACTCGTGTCCGATTGACAGCCTAAATCGTGCAACCCTGCCTGGGTTGTTTTGTTTTATGCACACGCTCCGGCAAGGCAACGTCCTTATCTCCCCCTTCCACTACCTCAAAACCTCTGAAAAGAGAATCATTCTGTTCTAATTCTCTCGAGGTGGTAAAATGACATTATCATATGGGAGTTTAAACTCGCTAGGTCCACCTTCTCCCTTGATTTTACTCTGACTGCCGTAAGGTCTCTGGAACAGAGATTCATTAACGGCAGTGTATTTGAGTCATTTTAACTAGATGCAGGTTCTTGGTGTCTTGTCGGCTCCATTATCAATTAATTTCCCGTAGCCTCCTTAAGACCTTTTATTTCCCCTTTGTAACACAAGGTTTCCTGGATGACGTCACAGGTCTTCAACTTCACACTTAGGGCAGAAGATACTACCTTACTGCGTAGAAAGATTTACCTGCAGTGTCTTCATCACCTCTTTGAGCTCCTGGGGGTCTCTTGGCCATAGTCTCGTTTTTGCAATGCCTACAACCAGATTCTCTATAGATGGTTCAGAGATGTTTTGTACTGCTAAGTCTTCTTCTAGAGTCCCTTGAACAGTTTCAGGGTTTTATTCAAATTGTGTCCATTTAAATCCCATGAGTATGGAGGAAAGACAGGCGAACCCGACACAGCCCTCTATACCTGAGCAAGACTGAATATTCTGGGAGGTCGCCTGGTAACCCAGAGGCTCCGTTAGCGACACATATCAGTAGCATATATAGGGGGGCAGCTAGACCAGTTTATGCGTTTATATGGGAAAGGATAGGGAAAACGAGGGTAGATGCGACGACTCAAGGAGGAAAAATGCTTTTATATGGTGGAGATAGGGAATACGAGGATGTCGTCGAGCGTCGTGTGCAACGTACGTCCTCATGCCGTCGAGCGTCGTGTGCACGTAACGTACGTCGGGAGCATGCTACAACGTTCGACGTCATCCTCGTATTCCCTATCTCTCCCATATAAACGCAAAAACTGCGCTCGCTGCCCCCTATATATACTACTTATATATGATGGCGGACTACTGTTGGAGCATACAGCGCGAATGTCCAAAATCATTGCATCGAAGGAAATCACATAAACGAGGATTCAGCGACCTGATGGAAGAAAATCAATGAACCTAATGCAACTAGTGTATAAATAAATTATGGTAGGTGATAGAAAGTTGCTTCATGAAAAAGAATGTGCTTGATTCATCCAAATGTATTCTTTATTTAATTGTGTGCAATCAATATAGTTGTATATGCGGACCAGTAAGGTTAAATTGGTGTATAATGTAAATAAGCAAAACTGGGAGCATTTTTGGAATCAGTGACTCAAATATAGTCAGAATTGTAAGGCACCAAAATCACTGTTTCCCAGTGTTAGTTCACCTTATAGTGTGATTGACTTAAGCCCGGAATTAAACATACTTACTTGTAACATTTCAAGTTACCTTTAGCGATATAGGAGTAATTGAGAATCGCCTTGGAGGTTTACTAAGATATGTGAAATATTAGATTAGAAAGGTATAGTGCGCTTTCATCACGGTAGCGTTTTGGCATGGAAAGCTGAAGATTCGTGTACCCATTATATGTAGTTTTGAAATTTCATACAGCCTTCCAGATATCATTAGTGTCAGTATTTTAAGTAGCACTGTTGTCTTTTCTTATGCAGTTCATCTAATCCATCATTTACCCGGAGAAATATAGGAGGCGAAACGAGCAAGAGCTACCTAATGGTAATTTTATTCTTTTGCCAATTAAGAGCGTTTACTGCTTTTGATTTCGTGTCCGTTGGACAATTTAAAAATGTCATCCTGGTATGCAATATGCATTTTTATACTTTAGTTTCCGAAATGCTTAATTTATTTTATAATCAAATATTTGTAACTTCTTCTTGTTCCGGTGAATATGAAGCCAGCCTTGCTGTAGAGTCTACAATTTGCTCTTCATGCAGAGACATCCCAGAGGAAAAAGAACCAGAATAATTTGGCAGAGACTATGGAAACTTGTGCCCTTAACGTAATATAATCTCCAGTTGTCTTTAGCCATTACTGGGCTCTGTACAATGCTGCAAAAATGTATAGAATTAAGCATGCACGGTCCGTTTTACGGTTGCTTAAGCAGAGATAGATGCAAAGTGAAAATCTGGAACCAGACGAAGGAAACATTGACAACGGCCGCAGAAGTTTATGCACATAAAATATTAAAATTGTTCTGCAGTCAATACTGGGTCTTGAATCGGGGTACAAAATCCATGAAATAGAATGCAATGATCACCTTGTTGTGGGCCAAATGGGGTAATGCTTAACGTAGTACACAAACACAAATACACAATAATAGATATAATAATTAATACCTGTCTGTCTTTGAAAAAATCATTTTAGCATATATATCATCCATGAACTATTTTGTATTCAGCCAGTCATTGAGAAGGAAGTATTGCAGTTGCACTGACGTCCTGCTAGCTCCTTTCATCAACCATAACCTCATTCCCTTTAGTGTATAATGAGCCTGAATCCAGCAATGCCTTAATGATTCCAAGAACTAGTCATGATCAGTATTCCGTATTCACATATGTTTTGAGTGCGACATAATCATTAAATGGGTTACCCCCATGATGCGCCTATAGAACACATATCTCCATAATGTAGAGCGTCATCTGAATATTGTTTTTAAATTATGAGTTCCATTTACATGAAATTTGGTGTTTGTGGTTAATGAAATAACAGAAGTTCAAATAAGGCAGTGTTTATTCTCCAGTTTTACCGGAAATGACACCAACTCTGTTATTACATTCTCTACTACGTATAGTAAGTAGGAGAAGTATTGTATTCCACCCAAAAATTCGATACCGAGATTCCACTGGTAATATATGTTTTAAGACCCGTTGAATCCAAAAAAAAGCATTTTTGGAAACATGTCTGTGTGTGTGTCTGTGTCTGAGTGTCTGTGAACAGCATAAATCAGAAACGAACAGACGGATAAACACTAAACTTGGTATTTAGGTTCAGTATCTTCCACAGATTCGACACGAAGGTTTTCAACAAAATCCCCCCACCCCAGAGTACCCTTTACATGGAACTTTTTTCGAAAATTTTAATTTTCTCAAAAATGGCTCCAACGATTTTGATTAAAATATCCTATGTTTAGGATATTTTCATGACAAATAAAATCTATATCTTGAATTTTCTGGGAATGTCTTCAAAAGTACTCTTCATTGTGAACGAATTTTGCATAACTGGTAAACCATAAGACATAAACAAAATTTTACTGCACAAGAGATGTAGATCGCGTTAAAGTACACAATTTATGTCATATACATTTTCTTTTGTTGAGTGAACCATTTTCGAGATATTGCTTGTTATTCCCTTAAATTGTTCAATACTTATTTTCTCAAATAGGAATTCGTTATTCATTTTTTGTCTTGGATATGCAAAGAGTATTAATCTGTGGCAAAGAGAATGTAGTTGCACATAGCAACTAGCTATTAAGAGATATGTATGTGCTTAAAGGCTACTGTTTTTCTATATCGCCCTTGTAAATGTATTTTCCCCTTACATCTACAAGAAAATTAGCAATAAGATAGAGTCCGCAAATGTTTATCTCGATTAACATGAGGTAGATGGAGAATAAGCGTTTGTAAAAATAGTTTGTACAAGAGTAGAGAAAGTCATGTGAGTGTAACACATCAGATTTTTCAATACTTATTTTCTCAAATGGGAATTCGTTATTAATTTTTTTGTCTTGGATATGCAAAGAGTATTAATATGTGGCAAAGGGAATGGTGCTGCACATAGCAACCAGCTATTAAGAGATATGTCGATGCTTAAAGGCTACTGTATTTCTATATTGCCCTTGCAATCAAATATTCATCTGATAATAAAAAAAATCCATTAATGAATAACTTCTGATTAAAAAAACAAAAGATAATAAAATTAAAGCTAATCACATATCCCATATATAGAGTTCACACTCTCTTTTCTAGTGCCCAACAATTCGATAAAAATCCTCTTTTTTAATACAAAACAAGGGGAACATAGTAGGCCTTAAACGATAGTCAAATATTTTTAGAACTGGTCGCTAATGTAAAATGTAATTCTGTTTGCATGTCAAAAGATCGTTTCTGCAAATGCTTATCTCGATTAATATGAAATGGATGGAGAATAAGAGTTTGTAAAAATAGTTTGTACAAGAGTAGAAAAAGTCATGTGAGTGAAACACATCAGATCTTTTTAATGCAACACCCTAAATATTTTACACCAGTTGGCTTAGCCGATGTTACAAGGGTAGCTTTTTAAACCCGAATGAGATTTAATGAATTTCATTTACATCACCCCGTTCTTCGTGAGATTATTGTAAAATGTCCTAGAATATTTTCATGGTTAATTCTCCCCTTTAGCCTTTATGATGTAATTTCATACAGGTCCGGCTATTCATAAATAAGGAATGAATGATGAAAGAGCATGGAATTTTAAGGCCGCCAGCATTTAGCGACCCAGTTTTTAAAATATGACTGTCAATTCGGTCTCCTCTATCCAGCTTGTACCTTCAACGAAATTATATCTGCAAAGGTTTATCTCGATTAACACAAATTAGTTAATTCAGATTACCTACTTACTTTTCTGAAGGTAGCCGGCGAAGTCCATTTTTATTGAGTTTTGATTAACGGACATTTTAAAACAAAGGCGAAGCTTAACACAAGAAAACATTTAGATTTAGTTAAAAGTACGACTTCTATAAAATTGTGGCAGCAACCATTATTTTATCACTATGAACAGAAAGTAAATAGAAAATTACTTTTGTATGAATAAAATTGCAGAGTAGAGGGTTAGACAAACTGTTACACATCGAATTTTTTATTCCAAGAAAGACAAGATTCTAAGAAACACCTGTTTTTATTTTTAGAGATAACAGAGATGCTGTCTAAGTGCTCAGTTCACCAGCAAACAATTCTGTGTACATAACTGCTGAGTCTCATGTACAGTTCTGAATATATAATATATTAAATATTAGTGGTGGGGCAATATCATTATTTCTCGATACTTTATAAAAAGCTGTAAAGGCGATAGTTTGTTCGCTGAATTATGTTCGTATTACTAGTTTTCTGTGTATAATCGCCTGTAACTAATTTTGTATTATATGCTACGAGTAATTCCGAAATTGTTCCTGTTTGACAATCTCCAATTGGCGGCATGTTTGACTTTCTCTACTACGTATAGTAAGCAGGAGAAGTGTTGTATTCCACCAAACATTCGATACTTAGATTTCAAAGGAAATACATGATTTGAGACCCCCTGAATTTTTGGAAACATGTCCGTGTCTGTGAACAGCATAACTCAGAAACGAACAGTCGGATAAACACCAAACTTGGTATTTAGGTTCAGTATCTTCCGGAGATGCGACACGAAGGTTTTCAAGAAAATCCTCCCACCCCAGATTACCCTTTACATGGAATAATTTCAAAATTTTTAATTTTCTCAAAAATGGCTCTAACGATTTTGATTAAAATATCATATGTTTAAGATATTTTCATGACAAATGAAATGTATATCTCGAATTTTCTGGGAATGTCTCCAAAAGTATTCTTCATTGTGAACGACTTTTGCGTAACTGGTAAACCAAAAGAATAGACAAAATTTTACTACAAAAAACGTAGATCGCGTTAAAATACACAATTTATGTCATATACATTTTTACTTTCTCTACTACGTATAGTAAGTAGGTGAAGTATTGTATTCCACCCAAAAATTCGATACCGAGATTTCACTGGAAATACATGTTTTGAGACCCCCTAAATCCAAAAAAAGCATTTTGGGAAACATGTCCGTATGTGTGTCTGTGTGTCTGTGTGTGTCCGACTGTGTGTGTATGTGTCTGTCTGTGAACAGCATAACTCAGAAACCAACAGTCGGATAAACACCAAACTTGGTATTTAGGTTCAGTATCTTCCAGAGATGCGACACGAAGGTTTTCAAGAAAATCCTCCCACTCCAGATCACCCTTTACATGGAAAATTTCTCGAAATTTTTAATTTTCTCAAAAATGGCTCTAACGATTTTGATTAAATATCATATGTTTAAGATATTTTCATGACAAATGAAATGTATACCTATCTCGAATTTTCTGGGAATGTCTCCAAAAGTATTCTTCATTGTGAACGACTTTTGCATAAATGGTAAAGCATAAGAGATAGACAAAATGTTACTATGTAGATCGCGTTAAAATACACAATTTATGCCATATACATTTTTTTTTGTTGAGTGAACCATTTTCGAGATATTGCTTGTTATTCCCTTAAATTTTCCAATACTTTTTCTCAAATGGGAATTCGTTATTCATTTTTTTTTGTCCTGGTAATTAAAGAGAATGGAATACTTCACATAGCAAGCAGCTCTTAAAATATTTGACTATCGCTTAAAGCCTACCAATTCCCCTTGCATCTACAAGAAAATTAGCAATAAGATTAACATCTCGATTAACATGAAGCATATGGAGAATAAGCGTTTGTAAATATAGTTTGTACAAGAGTAGAGAAAGTCATGTGAGTGTAACACATCAGATTTTTTATCTTGATAATGTCACAGGTTATATATCCCCTGTTGTTATAAAGGATGATAATAACAATAATAATAATTTCGTTGCTTCCCTATTCATGTAACTATATTTTGTACGGAACACTTTCTTTTAAAGTATTTTCTACTCATATTAAGAAAATTAGTAATGCGGTGTACCTCTAAACTACGCTGGTGACCCGAGTTAACTTGCGTAAACACAAACTAACGGATGGAAGGATAGAACAAATATTTCCATGCTATTTCATGTCTTAGTTCTCATTTGTTTCTGCTGGATTCACAGATTTTGGTCACCGGAGTAGGTAAGTATAAAGGCGGATGGTTCACCAAGCCAGGCTATTGCAAAAACGTGATTTACGTTAGCTAAATCAGCTTCCAGTTAACCTCTATGTTATATGAGTGCCTCTACTCCTACCCTCATTATTTTGCATGTTTTCATTTAGACACAAGAGCCTATGGAATGTTGCATTGATTCACCTTCAGAAAACGCAGTCAAGGTCTATCAAGAACTACAATCAGCAACTCTGGAGGCAATAACACGAAGTCTCGACTCCTTTCGTTTCTTATCTAGTATAAAGTTAAACGAAATCCTTTCAATAATGCAAAATGTTATAATATCGAAGTAGTATCGAAAAATATCGAAGGTTTATCGCAAAGTATTACGCATACTTCGATACCACCGAGTACCAAGAGTATCGAAGTATCGGTGGTATCCAGTACCAGCTTTCATGTACATCAAATTCATGCTGTGTTTAGATGATGTGTGACTTTTAATTAACCCTTTATAGATAAACTTAAAGTGTTAAACCTTTGATCATTGACGAAATCTTCATCTTATTACATTAAGCCTTCTCTATACTAAATTCCTGCCTTATACTCTTTAAACACTCATGGAAATCCCTGTACAAACACTTGTTAGAAAGGGCTACTATTTCACTCTCTTGTGAAGATGGCGGTTTTGCTGGACCAGGGATGCTGTTATTCTTGGTATAACGTAACGTGTCGGCGCATATTCATGAATGCCTCGTATCTTCATACCCATACAGCGGCTCCGAGAAGGGTTGCGAAGGGGAGCAAGAAAAAAATCAGCTGGCTTCCTAGCACGATGTTTCTTTATGATAATTCCGGAGAATACAAATCTTCTCCTGAGGTCGTGGGTATAGACACGCCTCACGTCATGCAGAAAGATCCCCAGGCTGGAGTACACCGCAGAGCTGGCCGCACATTTATTAAAAAAATACAGAATTTACGAGGCATGTTGCATATTAAATTAGAAACTTTATCAACTGTGCTTGATTTTATGACTAACGGGTGAAAGAATTAATTTAAAGCAACACATAAAAAGCATAATTCCCCTTGCAGCCGAATAAGACAAATTACAATCATTTATATTGTTCATTTTATTCGAAATTGGGATGATAGAGACAGGCTGGATTCTTAAGATATAGTAAGAATCTGTAAAACGGTAATATTATTATTATTATTATTATTATTATTATTAAATACAAATGTAACTATAGCCATATTTTTTTCTGCCAATTTTCAATGTTAGTTAGCATATCATGTGGCTTTTTTACCTTTCCGTCAAGAGCAGCTGAATCGATTATAATGATTTTGATGTATGACATACCTCAAATTCTGTCAAGCGAGGTATCACCGCAGGAACGCGTGAGGCATTCGGGAAGTACCGGATTCGATTCACAACAGGCTGGTGACTCTGACCATGTGTTTTTTCGTGGTTTCCCCGGGTCGATAGGCGAACACTGGGTTTGCCCTTCTACCACGAATTTCCTGTCCCCATCATTTCCTTCCTCTGTTTCAGGGTTGAAGGATCAGGCAACGGCGTTCGGTGTGTTTCGGGTAGAACAGCGGATTCTGCTCTTTGGTAGGGTTTCTCCCTGGGCGTTCGGGGGGTCTGTTGAGGGACCTCTTTCTGGGAATGGCTTGGGTGCCTGGGACTCCCGGGCGGAACGGGGCTATCTCATGGCTAGCCGACGCCAGGGTGTGCTTCATCAGAAACCGTCCTTGCTAGCGCACATCATCGTCAAGATCTGGTCGCCCTCTTCCCCTCATTCCTCCCTCCCTACTGCAGGTTACCGGTCTCTCCGTGTGTGTACTCCTACTGCTATTTAGATCCTACTCAGAGCATAGTATCCTAATTAGTAGGGGTGATAGATACTGAAGCATGAAGAACAAAATTTATGAATTTATATCCTGATTATTGCTAAGTTGTGTGAAAAAAATTACTTAACTCAATTTTATGAGTAGAATTTCGGTATGATAAATATTTAAGGAAACATTATATCATAAGGTAACAGTAGAACTAAAGGCACAATTAGTATTATATTAGTATTATACTAATGTCTAAATTAGATTAGATCACATAAAATGAAGTCAATAGTCAAATTAGATCATGGAGCAAACGGGGAACCTATAACCCTGCTCTAATAAGACAAATTGCTTAAACTTATGAGCACTGGCTCCCCATGTCACTAATAATTGAGTTAGCCATGAGTAAGTAGGAGGCGATGAGTAAGTAGGAATATATTTATTTACTATGCCAATTTTTGCTATTATTTGGGTACTCAAATCAGTTGCCTTATCAAGCATCTGCACCTCGCATTCGAATGATATAAATAAAGCCTAATTTCCGTAAAACCACTAATATAGAGAAGTTAACTTAGAGCAACAGTCTGTAAGTTGTCTTAAAATTATGTCCTGCATTGTGTAGATTTGTTACTTTCTCTACTACGTATAGTAAGTAAGGGAAGTATTGTATTCCACCCAAAAATCGATACCAAGATTTCACAGGAAATACATGTTTTGAGACCCCCTGAATCCAAAAAAAAACCTTTTTGGAAACATGTCCGTGTGTGTGTCTGTGTGTCTGTGAACAGCATAACTCAGAAACGAACAGTCGGATAAACACCAAACTTGGTATTTAGGTTCAGTATCTTCCAGAGATGCGACCCGAAGGTTTTTCAAGAAAATCCCCCAACCACAGATTACCCTTTACATTGAACATTTTTCAAAATTTTTAATTTTTTCAGAAATGGCTCTAACGATTTTTATTAAAATATCATATATTTAAGATACTTTCATGACGAACAAAACGTATATCTTGCATTTTCTGGGAATGTCTCCTAAAGTATTCTTCATTGTGAACGACTTTTGCATAACTGGTAAACCATAAGAGATAGACAAAATTTTACTACACAGATAATGTAGATCGCGTTAAAATACACAATTTATGCCATATACATTTTTACTTTCTCTACTACTATAGTAAGTAGGGGAAGTATTGCATTCCACCCAAAAAAAATCTGATGTGTTACACTCACATAACTTTCTCTACTCTTGTACAACCTAATTTTACAAACGCCTATACTCCATATGCTTCATGTTAATCGAGATATCGAGATGTCAATCTTATTGGTAATTTTCTTGTAGATGCAAGGAAAATATGGTAGCTTTTAAGCGATAGTCAAATATTTTAACGCTGGTTGCTATGTGACGCATTCCATTCTCTTTGCATGTCCAGGACATAAAAAAATCTGATGTGTTACACTCACATGACTTTCTCTACTCTTGTACAATCTATTTTTACAAATGCCTATTCTCCATATGCTTTATGTTAATCGAGATATCGAGATGTCAATCTTATTGCTAATATTCTTGTAGATGCAAAGGGAATATGGTAGCTTTTAAGCGATGGTCAAATGTTTTAACGCTGGTTGCTATGCGGCGCATTCCATTCTCTTTGCAAGTCCAGGACAGAAAAAAATGAATAACGAACTTGAGAAAAAGTATAAGTATTGGAAAATTTAAGGGAATAACAAGCAATATCTCGAAAACGGTTCACTCAACCAAAGAAATGTATATGACATAAGTTAGGTATTTTAACGAGATCTACATTTTCTGTGTAGTAACATTTTGTCTATCTCTTATGGTTTATCAGTTATGCAAAAGTCGTTCACAATGAAGAATACTTTTGGAGACATTCCCAGAAAATTCGAGATATACATTTCATTTCTCATGACATTATCTTAAACATATGATATTTTAATCAAAATCGTTAGAGCCATTTTTGAGAAAATTAAAATTTTCGAAAAATCTTACATGTAAATGGTAGTCTGGGGTGGGGGGATTTTCTTGAAAATCTTCGTGTCGCATCTCTGGAAGATACTGAACCTAAATACCAAGTTTGGTGTTTATCCGACTGTTCGTTTTTGAGTTATGCTGTTCACAGACACACACACACACAGACACACACACACACACACAGACACACACACACACACGGACATGTTTCCAAAAATGCTTTTTTTGGATTCAGGAGGTCTCAAAACATGTATTTCCGGTGAAATCTCGGTATCTAATTACTTTCTCTACTACGTATAGTAAGTAGGGGAAGTATTGCAATTACCACATTGATGTTTAAAGATGTTTGCTATAAGTAATTCTGTAGTATTTGATTTATTATGATCTATCACTTTGTTTTGTAATTTATAGTTTGTGTATTTTGTTAAGTGAACCTTGTAATTGAGAAGACCTGTAATATTCATACAATACATAAATATTTCGTTTTCAATAACGTTCTTCTCGCTCGCTCTCTCCTCTCTCCCTTCCTCTCCCCTCTCTCGCTCTACCTCTCTTGATTCGTGCACAGCAACAATTTGCTTAAGTCGTGGGGCTTTTAAGCCAGTCTGCATATTACCATAACCAAACACGGTTAGATACTAATGAGTTAATGTTTAAGAGTGTCGAATATTTTTACTTTAATTGTAAGTATGTGTAAAGAGACACATACTTGTGAGTTCGTTCCATAGAAAGAAAAGGAATTGGATAGTGGGTATTGATAATCAAGGGAGTCCATGTTGTCGATTTGTTGTCATTCCGGAAAATCGAAATGGAATTGAGAAAGCGTGAAGGAACTATTAGCAGCAGTGTATTGGGCGCTACAACCGGATAAAAAGGATAGAAAATAACTTCACCAATTAATTTATTCTAATAGCGCTCGTTTTTCGGTTTTATCTTCTTTCCTTCTTTATTTCTTACTTTTGGAGCACAAGAATGGTGCTTAGGTTTAGTATTTCATAACTTCTTTTTCAGTTCAAAAGATGATAATTGTAATACACAGTAGATGATCATAACATATTCATCCGCAGATAAATATCGCATAATTAATAAAATTATATTCAGAAATAGACTTCTTTCGTGAAAACTCCTCAATATAAAATTTAAAAACCAGAAGGATTAACTGAATGTGATCAGTAAAGATATGTGAGGAGTGATGTTAGCCGAAAGCTTGGTAATGGACAAAGAGTAATTTCGACGAAACGATTTTAAGTAATATTCATAGAGAAAGCCTTAAATCCACAAAGGATTGCTTTATTAGAGGTTTTCTTGTAAATCCTGACAATTTGTAATGTATAACAGCGTTTAAATTCGTTAAACGTAGTGTAATATACTCCTAAAGGAACCTGTCATTTCTAATAAAAACAAAATGGTTCAAATTTTTAAAGTATTGCTTATTACTCGTATCATTTACTCCAAAAGCAGACGGTTACGTATACTTGATGGTTAGGTATGTAAAATAACCGTAGCGACATAAGAGTCGAGGAAATTTAAATGTAGGTATTTAAAAGACAAAGCAGATATATCCTGGACCACAAGGCCTCGCGTCTTTTGTTTTTTGTGCTGTGCGTTAGTGAGAAGTATTATCTTCCAAGCCGATCACTGCCGCGTCTCTTTTGTTTCGGCGGGAAAATAATGGGTGGTGTTGACAGAAATATGACATATCAGATAACCAGTCACATGTCCTGTGCATCCAGCAGGGGTCCCATCTTACGTCTATATACATAACTACTCGCTCAACAGCTGCTCCTTGATATCGCCTATACTCTACCAATTTAACACACATTAATCGTCTGGAATTGGAAAGTTCCTTACAATGCAAGTAAATTTAGTCCAGGGTCACATCTGTAGTGAGGCATTTGTTAAAATGTTCTATTCCAGTCTCTTATTTCAGGTACGACTAAACAATTATTCTAAAAGCTACTCAATGATATAATGTTATATATGCAGTCTATTTTTACTTTGCTTGTTTCACCGCTTATCCAGCAACTAACCCTAATGAGATTCAAAATCGGGATCTCTTGAATGCTTGAATGTGAGGCAGAAACACTACTGCCACACCACGGAGGTAGGCAACATAAAGTATTATACAGACTGTAGTACCAATCAATATTCTCATCCTTGGAAAGGTAGAATCAGATGACTGAAAAATTCAGTGCCATAGCCGGGATTTGAACCACGGATTTCCCGGTCTCCGTCCGGTTGCTCTAACCACTGAGCTACCATGGCAACATGCCGACACGACATGCAAATCAGCTGGAGAATTTAATGAGACCGGAAGAGACCGGAGACCGGAAGATCGGTGGTTCAAATCCCGGCTATGGCATCTGATTCTACCTTTCCAACCCTGTCCAACACACGGCTTGTGTGAAAGAACAATTAATTCCATTATCATCCTTATTTCTGCTTCAAATACTCTTTCCTTTATGGGTAATCCCACTGCTGCTCAATGGTATCGTTATCTCCTTGAGTTAAGATATTATGGAACAAAGTGTAAACTAAAATTATTTGCAATTGTTTTTTAAAAACAATACATCACGTGCATCCTTTTCCGAATAAAAATAAATTAAAGAGAAATTCAAAGACCATCTAAATGCCTTTGTGATCATATCGTAAACTTCTAGGGAAATACAAAAGGGCACAAAGTAATTTATTTTTGTTCTGAATGCAAAAGTACTCCCACAGCTGTAAGAAATAGTAATGCTTAATGCAGAATTATTAAGTGCCAAAGAAACTATATTAATTTTACTTTCCCCCGAAGAAGGGAAATTTCCTTTCAAGAGGCAGCAAGGGTTCATTTCCCCCCTTATAGCCTTTATAAAACTCGTTGACAGTCAGTTGAGTTTTGGTTCCACTTTTTTATTGCTTCTGGAAACGTTCCAATGCTCCTCTTGGAGATAAGATGGAATATACTGCAGTAAATCTTCCCCAAATATGAAAATGAATGGGAAAAATATTCAACACATTCCGTACTTTGACTATAATGTTAATAATTATTAGTACTTCTTCTTTTTTCAGCTAATAATGTTGATGTGCTGCCGGTACTCTGGTTCCTGGCGTGATTGAAACTATTTTTGTTGTTTTCTATACAACTACGTCGATAATAGCAACGTTAAAAGACGTATTCTTAAAAACCTGAGCTTGTAACTCAATTGCGATATTGGTTGATATTTGATTTTTTTACGCTTAGTCTAAACGAATATTAAAAAGAGATAGCAATTGTGTGTGTGAGAAGGACTGAGAGCGAGAGAGAGAGAGAGAGAGAGCGAGAGCGAGAGCGAGAGTGAGAGAGGGTAGAGAAAGGAGCGAGATTTCGGTACTGTTTCTCTGTGATGAATGCAGGCAACAAAACATTTTCTAACCATATTAAGTTGGAGGTAGGGTGTCTATTATATTCATATTATCCAGTTTAACTTAATTTCGTTGATCTTTATTTCAAGAACACTTCTGGACTTTATTGCGAATGTGGTGGGTGTTTTTTATGGCATGCTCTAAGGGGAAAAGCACAAAGGTAATCTTATAAATCTTATAAATTGGTATGTTGTTAGCTAATAATCATGTTCTGAATGTCTAATTTTCCTCTTATTGTTAAATACTGATGTCAGAAATATTTTCGGCGTGAACCGAATAATTTTTTTCCCTTATGCTTTGGGACCCATCGAAAATCACAGTCTCGACACCTAATTTTTTGCTCAAATGATGGCTAACTCCACTTTTGGACATAGAAAAATTAAATTATTCTGCTTCAATGTTTACTTTCTCTACTACGTATAGTAAGTAGGGGAAGTATTGTATTCCACCCAAAAATTCGATACGCAGATTTCACCGGAAATACATGTTTTGAGGTGCCCTGAATCCCAAACAGGTATTTTTGGAAACATGTCCGTGTGTGTTTGTCTGTGTGTGTGTCTGTCTGTGAACAGCATAACTCAGAAACACCAAACTTGCTATTTAGGTTCAGTATCTTCCAGAGATGCGACACGAAGGTTTTCAAGAAAATCCCCCATCCCAGATTACCAAAAATGGCTCTAACAGGTTTGATTAAAATATCATATATTTAAGATACTTTCATGACAAATAAAATATATATCTCGAATTTTCTGGGAATGTCTCCAAAAGTATTCTTCATTGTGAACGACTTTTGCGTAACTGGTAAACCATAAGAGATAGACAAAATTTTACTACACAATAATGTAGATCGCGTTAAAATACACAATTTATGTCATATGCATTTTATTTTCTTTTTTTTTATTTTCTTTTTTTTTTTTGAGTGAACCATTTTCGAGATATTGCTTGTTATTTCCTTAAGTTTTCGAATACTTTTTCTCAGATGGGAATTCGTTATTCATTTCTTTTTGTCCTGGTAATGCAAAGAGAATGGAATACTGCACATAGCAACCAGCTCTTAAAATATTTGACTATCGCTTAAAGCCTACCAATTCCCCTTGCACCTACAAGAAAATTAGCAATAAGATTAACATCTCGATATCTCGATTAACATGAAGCATATGGAGTATAAGCTTTTGTAAAAATAGTTTGTACAAGAGTAGAGAAAGTCATGTGAGTGTAACACATCAATTTTTTTTACAGAGAATGGAGAACTGAATTTGTTTACAGACTTTAAAATTGTTATTAATTGGACAGGGATAGAAATAGCGTATTTACATTCTTTCGCTTTAAATACTATTCCATTTTCTTCGTTTTGAAAGAAATAACCCTTAAATGGCGTAAACTGAGCTTAAAATTTGGCATATTATATACATTAACATATCACCAATATTTCCTTTTATGAAAGTAATAAACAGATATTTAAGATGCCTTAGTTTGGAATTATGGGGCATACGATTATACTTTATATCCGCGCAGACATCCCAGAGTTACAACTTTTACATTGCTAACTGTCGATCTAAAGCAGCAATTTCATAATTTGAGGAATCTACAGAAATATGTCTTAAGTCCTTTTCACTTTAGTATAATTTATTTTAATCAGTAAACTTTAAAAGCAAAGCCAGAGCTTGACCGATTACAATATAGAAGTCGCTAAATTATACAGTATATTTATATTCATAATATTTTGTAGCATTAACGGTTTCCAAATTATGCAGTGTTTCTCAAGAGTACGTGGCTTAACATACGCTGATTTGTTTCATAAACAGTTGACAATCGTCTCAATCTCTTGTGTATTGAGGCAGTATTTTTAACACTTAAATGTTTTCAGTATAATTATTATATAGTATAAAATATAATAACAGCCCGCCTTAAAACAATGTGTATACTACAATACATAAAATGTGTATATTACAGTCATTGTATTATGTTTATATTATTGTGTATATGTATAATAATGTTATGTGAATGTTTTAAGTAATTTAACAATATAGGAGCTGTGAGAATAGAAGCTGAAAGTTGCTAACAATGAGGTAACCTTGGGGCAATAATGAATTGGAAAGTTTAATAATGGTACTAGTAATTCTTGGAACAATAATGTAATATTTAAAAACAGTTTATAAATAGCCAATCAACAACTAGAAAGGCTAAAAGTTAATTAAAAGTATTCTATTGGAGTAGGATTAGCCAATCAGAGACTTGAAATAGAGAAATTTAAAAATTTAAGCGGTAAACGCCAGTTGCTAGAAGGCAACGCACCTGAGCAGTTCATTCGCTCTGTACGTATTCAGTGTGAGACGAAAATTCATTACGGCGAGAATATTATAAAGTTTATGTTAAAAAGTGCAAGTAATTAATAAATAATCTCATAGTTCTCTATATCAGTAAAGTGTTATTTAATCTGTGAAGGATTAATAAAAGGAGTGAAGTAAAAATTATAATTTGTGTAAGCCTACATTCTTTAGCCGCATCACCCCCTGCAAAGAGATACATGTTTCTACAAAGTAATACTGACGCAGCAGGGGCAAACATAAATATATATATATATATATAATATTTAAAATAAACATTCAAATTACAAAGTTGATTCCTAAACGTTGGGGCGAAGGCCACCGGAAACTCTGTATCGTACGTGGGGCGAACACTCCAAGAAACTATCTCAAGTTTTTGGCTCCCCAACAGTCGAACTACAATACAACTCCACCTAAAATAAACCTTCTTCAGTATAAACAATCACATAATTCAAAAGTATTTGTATTTGGATACTAATAATGACTAACATGAAGTTGACAAAAAGTATATATGATACGTTTCATTCACATGACTTTCCCTACCCACTATCACTTATTTTTATATCTCCTCTAGAAACTGTTCTTAGCTTATGATCTCTATCATGTGCATAGTAGATAGAGAAGATATTGCATTCCATTGAAAGATTCGACAACCAGATTTCACCGGAATACACGTTTTGAGGTCTACTGAATAAATAAAAAAGATTTTTAGACAACTGTCCATGCGCGCTTGTGTGTCTGTGAACTGCATAACTCAAAACGAAAAGGCGGATAAACTCTAAACTTGATATCTTAGTTCAGTATCTTCAAAAGATGCGACACGAAGATTATAAAATTGTTATGGTATTAAAAATGGCTCTTACGATTTTGATTAAAATTCCATGTATTCCAGATATTTACATGAGAAATACGATGCATATCTTGAATTTTCTGGGAATAGCCTGTGAAACCCTCTTCATTCGGAAGGAATTTTGTATAATCTTGTATAAGTGATAAGCGTTAAGCGACGGACGAAAATGTACTACACAAAAAATGAAGATTTCTTTAAAACACCAATTCAGTTCAAATAACCTTTTTGTACCATAAGCTATTTCTGAGATATCCGTTATTAATGGTTCGAATTGTTCAATACTTGGTCATAACGCCAGCATATAACGTGCAATTCTAAAACGTCGTCCTCCGTGGCCTAGGGGTACTAGTTTCTAGTTCCCGAGGCCGCGGCTTCAAAACCGGTGGAAGGCATTGTAATTTTTTCTGGCCTAAAACTCCTTAACATAGCTTCCTTCGGAAGGGAAGTAAACCCGGTGGTCCCGTGTCGTACATTTGTAGCAAGTAAAAGAATCTTAACCTGATAATGAGGTCTCTGAGCAAAATTTCCGGTCTTTCACGCTCAAAGTAGAATGGGACGCTAAGAACCATAAATAAAACAAACAAACCAAAAACAAATCTCTGTTCTTAAGTATTTGACTATCGCTGTTCCTTTTGTATCTGTAACGAAATGTGTAATGTAGCAAAATTTCTGCAAAAGCTTATTTAGATTAAAATGAAGCACAATAATAAGCTCTAGCGAGAACAGTTTATATATCCACTAATAAACAATTTTTACTTTCTCTACTACGTATAGTAAGTAGGGGAAGTATTGTATTCCACCCTAAAATTCCATACCGAGATTTCACCGGAAATACATGTTTTGAGGTGCCCTGAATCCCAAAAAGGTATTTTTGGAAACATGTCCCTGTGTGTGTATGTGTGTGTGTCTGTCTGTGAACAGCGTAACTCAGAAACGAACAATCGGATAAACACCAAACTTGCTATTTAGGTTCAGTATCTTCCAGAGATGCGACACGAAGGTTTTCAAGAAACTTCCCCCATCCCAGATTACCCTTTACATGGAACATTTTTCGAAAATGTTAATTTTCTCAAAAATGGCTCTAACGATTTTGATTAAAATATCATATATTTAAGATACTTTCATGACAAATAAAAAATCTATCTCGAATTCTCTGGGAATGTCTCCAAAAAGTATTCTTCATTGTGAACGACTTTTGCATAACTGGTAAAGCATAAGAGATAGACAAAATGTTACTGCACAAAAAATGTAGATCGCGTTAAGATACACAATTTATGTCATATACATTTTTGTTGTTGAGTGAAGCATTTTTGAGATATTGCGTGTTATTCCCTTAATTTTCTAATACTTATACTTTTTCTCAAATTCGTTATTCATTTTTTTTATGTCCTGGACATGCAAAAAGAATGGAATGCGCCACATAGCAACCAGCGCTTAAAACATTTGACTATCGCTTAAAGCCTACCAATTCCCCTTGCATCTACAAAAAAATTAGCAATAAGATTAACATCTCGATTAACATGAGGCATATGGAGAATAAGCGTTTGTAAAAATAGTTTGTACAAGAGTAGAGAAAGTCATGGGAGTGTAATACATCAGATTTTTTTTCAGTTCTTCAGATTTCTGCCAGTGGAGAATGCGTATCATCAAAAATAATTTTAAATATAGTGCGAACAAGTGAGTGATATAGGAATGCAAACAAAACAAGAAATATGAATAATGAAAAAACTGTAATAATGTCTATGAGAAGGCAGACTTTTGAATTTTAGAAGAGCAGTTATTTTATTTGTGGAATTTCCTTCTTGACAAAGACCTGTGTTTCATGGAGATTTCGAAATTGCATCTGTTGTATCGATGGCCATTGTTTCCTAAGACAGCGCCACTCTGTAAACATTGATATGATACATAGTGTGTCTGCAAGCCTGTTTAAAGGAAAATATTACAACAATCTCGTATCTGTCTTTACTTTTAGATGTATCGCCCAACGTGAGGTGTACAAACTGGGCTCATGTCTTCAAAGGCAAACAGAATGCTATGAAAATGTATTGCTTCAAGCAGCAAGCACAAATTCATACGCATGCGTGCTGGGGGATTAATTTCGGATTTCTGAAAACTGAGAGCTCTTAATGAAGTGAATTAAAATGTTTGCACGAATACACATTGAAAAGAATCAAGTTCTATCAGTCCAATTAATGCTCAATTACTTTCTTATTCCTAACAAACAATATAGTTAAAGTAAATACAAAGACATGCTAAGGTAAAATAAAAACACGGCTCCAGTTTTAGCCACAAATAGTTGTACTTTCACTGCGTTTTAATGTCCGATTTGTGTGGAAGAAAAAGACCGAATGGCAAAATAGATTGGCTGTAATTTAAGAGTGAAGCAATGTTTGGTTAATACAGACGGAAGTAAAAGTAAAAGTTACTATATCATTGCAGAAATAACTAATAAAGAGATTAGTGAATACCTTACGTGCAGTATAGTAATGTATAACGCCGAAACTAAACTTGGACATTGCGACGAAGTAAGGAAACACTACCAGAAGCATTTGAAGTGCCCATACAGAGTGTGTCACGCAAACAGTCAAAATAGGTGATTTGGGTGTTTTAGTAATACTTGCCGAAAGAAGAAAACAATTCCGAAATTGATCAGGAAGAGGAAAAGAATCCTTTTGGGACATTGCAAGTGCGTTCTGATTACTTAGAGACGCACTGCAAGAAATGGTTAATGGTAAAAAGATTTGGCGTAGAAGATACCAGTTGTGATAGTGAATGGGGGTAAAGTGCAACGAAAAGACGTTTCAAAATATTTACAGGAGAATGTGATGTGCTACAGCCACATAACTCTCTTGCCACATTATCATTTTCATATAGACTTCATAAACTATTCATGTAAAACTTTTGCTTCTAATGCCAATAAAATTACGCTAAACAATACCGTGATTCTCATTTTATAGTAATAAAACAATCTCTTGGTATTACAAATCATAAGCTCATAAGAAAACAAAAGAACAAACACATTAACGCTTTAAAATAATACTGGTTTTCAAATCGGGAAAACCTTAAACATAAAATATCGGATATTCCGCAAATAGTTGTTCGTTTGCTTAGGATTGTATATTTTAATGAGAAGTACATTATTTCTATTGTAAGTTTTTGCCAATCCCTCGTAGTTTACCGATAAGATTTACTGAAAATTCAAAGTATATACCTAATTTTACTCCTCTATCGCATATTCCAAAATTAGAATGTTTTATTGAAACTCGTAAGAATTAGTTTGAGAAAATAAAGAATAAGGAATATTTTGCCATAAAAGGCATGAAAATGTCCATGAAAATCTTCATTCGCACACTTATAAGATATCCACTTTAAATACGAAGTTTGGTATCTATCCGAATTTTCGTTTTAGTTTGTTGTTCATAGGTTCTAGCATGCTCTCCGACGTGCGCGCGCACAAACACAAACATGCAAATGGATCTTCTCTGAATATATCTTTTTTTTAGGTGGGTGGGTGGGTTCAGAAGATCTCAAAATGTAAACTTGCCGTGAAATAAAGATTTTGTGGTATATAAAAAATGTTCTCTGTCTTATGCAAGATGTAACGAAAATGAAAATAGGATATCGGTATTAAGCTAGTTAAATTAAAGTAACCTGTGAGTTTTATGTACTTGTGCGGTCTGATCTCTCGGCATTCTTCTGAAACGGTGCTGGCAATTAATCTCCTTGCACCGTTCTCTTTACATTTTAATGTTTCGCTCCGTCGTTCGTGAATTGAATATTCATCTTAAAATTCACAAATATGAATCTTTTCATCATTCTGAGCACAGAAACCCTTCTCTTTCACAACAGATGTGTTTTAAATATGTTTTCTGCGTAGCGTGATGAAATTCGTCGCAGACCAATCAAAGAACCAATTCTCAAAGAATGATTAATTACCCGAGATAAGCTGCATGTGTAACGTAACGTGGCATGTGTGAATCCCCTGGTCAATACCCCCCTCAGGCACATGTGTTTGTGACAGTAGTCCTTTTGTGTGTACATGTCATCGATTATGCATGCATTGCAACTCCGCTTTACATCTGGGGAATGTGGTGATATCAATCCTCAAGAAACTTTACACTTTCGTAAAAGTTCATAATAACAGAGCTGGATTCTGTAGGGTGGTCTTCAGTCAAACATGAAATTCACGGCCTCTAGGGATTTGGTACCTCACCCAAACAGGCTCTGTTTTGTAACTGGAAAGATTGGGCACAAACGTTTACGTCGAAACAGATGTAAAATTTTGATCAAAGTCATATAACAATTTTATCACTGTTTCCAACGTATGTATTCTACAACAAATATTAGAAAATTAATCACTTAACAAAGAGTGCAGCATGAAAATACCAAAGTTACAGTTACAACATTATTCGTGGTAATATACATTTATATTTAAACTTTGTTTGACGCTTTATAATAATAATAATAATAATAATAATAATAATAATAATAATAATAATAATAATAATAACAACAATAATTGTTGAAGAAATGCAATTTTCGAATTTTCACAGATGCCTTGTATTAAGAGGTACACGTTTTGATGCTTTTATGCTTGGATTTTAAAATTATTTTTAAAAATCAAACACCCTAGCAATTATCAATCCACTGGCTACTAAGGACATATTCAGAATAAGTACTAAATGCAGTCTCTGGAGATCAGGGCGATACACACTATTGTAGGAATTAAATTGTATTTAGCAAATTCCATAAAATTATGATTAATTATGGAAGTTTTAATTATACCCAAATCAAATGGGATGGTTCGAAAAGAATCACGTTGCCGTTCCTTTAAATAAAATTCCACGTGGAACCTAACGGCGAAAACGTGATAATTTTCTTTGGCATCTCCAAGTGTGCGTAGCAGTATTCAGCTGTATTGTAAGCCATACTTGATATAATTTATACTGTTAATAGAGTATATATAGCGGTTTCTAATTGTGAAGTAATTTAAGCATATGACATTTACGTTGCTTAAATCAAACAAAAATCGGTTTTCAAAGCGTACAACGCGACCCACTCATTGTCAGGTGTTGAAACGTAAATCCTAGTAAACATGTTTACGGTGTGCTTGGAATGAAAAAATAGTAATTTAGATGAACGCATTCTAACTCGGCCCCGTTATCTTCATGAGTAAAATGTCAACAACCCAACTCTGTCTCGCAGTATATACTGTCAAAAACAAAATCAGTCCCGTAGCATATACTGTCAACAACCCAACTCTGTCCCGCAGCATATAATGTCAAAAACAAATTCAGTCCCGTAGCATATACTCAACAACACAACTCAGTCCCGCAGCATATACTGTCAAAAACAAATTCAGTCCCGTAGTATATACTGTCAACAACCCAATTCAGTCTCGCAGCATATACTGTCGAAAACAAATTCAGTCCCGTAGCATATACTGTCAAAAACCCAACTCAGTCTCGCAGCATATAATGTCAAAAACAAATTCAGTCCCGTAGCATATACTCAACAACACAACTCAGTCCCGTAGCATATACTCAACAACACAACTCAGTCCCGCAGCATATACTGTCAAAAACAAATTCAGTCCCGTAGCATATACTCAACAACACAACTCAGTCCCGCAGTATATACTGTCAAAAACAAATTCAGTCCCGTAGCATATACTCAACAACACAACTCAGTCCCGCAGCATATACTGTCAAAAACAAATTCAGTCCCGTAGCATATACTCAACAACTCAACACAGTCCCGCAGCATATACTGTCTAATACAAATTCAGTCCCGTAGCATATACTCAACAACACAACACAACACAGTCCCGCAGCATATACTGTCAAAAACAAATTCAGTCCCGTAGCATATACTATCAACAACCCAACTCGGTTCCATAGCATATACTGTCAAAAACAAATTCAGTCCCGTAGCATATACTCAACAACACAACTCAGTCCCGCAGCATATACTGTCTAAAACAAATTCAGTCCCGTAGCATATACTCAACAACACAACACAGTCCCGCAGCATATACTGTCTAAAACAAATTCAGTCCCGTAGCATATACTCAACAACACAACACAGTCCCGCAGCATATACTGTCAAAAACAAATTCAGTCCCGTAGCATATACTATCAACAACCCAACTCGGTTCCATAGCATATACTGTCAAAAACAAATTCAATCCCGTAGCATATACTCAACAACACAACTCAGTCCCGCAGCATATACTGTCTAAAACAAATTCAGTCCCGTAGCATATACTCAACAACACAACACAGTCCCGCAGCATATACTGTCTAAAACAAATTCAGTCCCGTAGCATATACTCAACAACACAACACAGTCCCGCAGCATATACTGTCAAAAACAAATTCAGTCCCGTAGCATATACTATCAACAACCCAACTCGGTTCCATAGCATATACTGTCAAAAACAAATTCAATCCCGTAGCATATACTCAACAACACAACTCAGTCCCGTAGTATATATTGTCAACAACACAACTTAGTCCTATAGCACATACTGTCAACAACCCAAGTCGGTCCCATAGCATATACTATCAACAACTCAACTCGGTCCCATAGCATATACTATCAACAACCCAACTCGACCCCGTAGCTTACAGCACGAAACCGTAATAATACTCTGAGCATACTGAAATGTAAAGTGGTGTGGCATCCCTGTTTGAATAATCGATGGTTACACTGGACACAAGTAGTTGGTCGTGCGACACTGCTAGTAACTTCACAATAGAAAAAATCTGATGTTACACTCACATGACTTTCTCTACTCTTATACAAACTATTTTTACAAACTCTTATGCTCTATTTCATATTAATCGAGATAAACATTTGCAGAAACGATCTTTTGACATGCAAAGAGAATTACATTTTACACATAGTGACCAGTTCTAAAAATATTTGACTATCGCTTAAGGCGTACTATGTTCCCCTTGTTTTGTATTTGCAACGGCAATATAGAAATACAGTAGCCTTTAAGCATAGACATATCTCTTTATAGCGGGTTGCTATGTGCAGCACCATTCTCTTTGCCACAGATTAATGCTCTTTGCATATCCAAGACAAAACATTGAATAATGAATTCCCATTTGAGAAGTAACTTTTGAAAAATTTAAGGGAATAACAAGCAATATCTCAAAAATGGTTCACTCAACAAAAAAATGTATATGACATAAATTGTGTATTTTAACGCGGTCTACATTTTTTGTGTATTAACATTTTGTCTATCTCTTATGGTTTACCAGTTATGCAAAAGTCGTTCACAATGAAGAATATTGTTGGAGACATTCGCAGAAAATTCAAATTTTGTCATGAATAAACATACAATATTTTAATCAAAATCGTTAGAGCCATTTTTGAGAAAATTAAAGTTTTCGAAAAATTTTCCATGTAAAGGGTACTCTGTGGTGGGGGGATTTTCTTGAAAACCTTCGTGTCGCATCTCTGGAAGATACTCAACCTAAATACCAATTTTGGTGTTTATATCCGACTGTTCGTTTCTGAGTTGTGCTGTTCACAGACACACACACGGACATGTTTCCAAAATGCTTTTTTTTTTGGATTCAGGGTGTCTTAAAACATGTATTTCCGGTGAAATCTCGGTATCGAATTTTTGGGTGGAATACAATACTTCCCCTTACTATGCGTAGTAGAAAAAGTAAAAAACGTTATTACGGATTACATATCATTTTGGCTGTTTTCAAAACCCTTCAATTTAATAATATTTATATTTTTTCTTATAATAAGATTTTTCAATCACTTTGTGTATAGAGTTACAAAATTCTTACATGCATTTACATCTCATTTTGTGGTTAAAATCGGTTTTGGTGAAACATGAAACTGCAATATCATTTTGCAGTTGTTATAGGTCTGTTGAAAATCCGAAGTATTTTAAAATTGGAAGGGAATGATGCATTATGAACTAGATTGAGATTAATTTTCTACAAGACCGAGTTAGATTGTTTACGTTTTCTAAGACGGGGCAGATATAGGATTCGAAAGTAGAAAATGGGACCGTGATGGGTTTCACGGATTTTGATGGTAGGTATATTCGATCTTTAGGAGTTAGACTCTAAGCTTAAAGCTTTGCATTCAGAAACATTATCTACGGAAATAGATAATGGTTGTCTCATTTGATATGTGGGAAAAAAGAATGCTTGATCGTATTTATGCGTGTTTTGACATCGTGTATTACATCCTGTGAATTTGAAGAGGACGTCCGCTATTCATCACATATCTTTGATATTAACCGGTTTTAGACCGATATTAAAGTCATCATAAAATAGTATGATGTCGGTACTATGGTTGCTAAGTGAGGAAATAGTTTTTAAAAATGATCGAAGAGATTCTGTAAAATGTTTTTAAAAAATTGATACGATACATTCACAGGACTTTCTCTACCCTCTGTCTTTATTAGCGGGTATAAAACGTATTCTTACTAATATTTTTCTATATACTACATTTTAATCCAAATAAATATGTAATGTATCTATTTGCAGAAATAGCCACATTCACATTTCGTCACAGATAAAAGGATATCAAATGTTTAAGAGCTGGGAGATATATGCTGCCTTAAAATCCCATGCTGTTTCCATGCAATCGCGAGAAACAACTGAATTTTGAAAGGACTTGAAGAGAATGACCAAGAAATAAACAATTCAAAGCTTTAATTAAGGATAGTTCAGAAACGGCCTATGACATAAAAAACTTAGTTGAAATAAAATGGTTGTTTTAAAGAGATCTGCATTTGTTTTCGTAGTAAGTTTTGGTCTATTGCTTAACGTTACACAAGATTATACAACATTCCCTCTGAATGAAAAGGGCTTCATAGGCTATTCCCCGAAAATTCACTTTATTTGTCATGTAATTATCGTTCATATTTAAAATCCTTAGAGCCATGTTTTAGAAAGTAAAAAATCTGGAAAAAAATTCTATGTAAAGGGTAGTTGGAGTGGGGGGATTTTGTTGAAAATCTTCGTGTCGCATCTTTGAAAGATAGTGGATCCAAGTACCAAGTTTGCTTTTTATCCGGTTATTTGTTTTTGAGTTATCGTGTTCACAAACACACGGACATGTCTTTAAAAATACTTTATTTGGATTCAGAGGGCCTCAAATCATGTATTTCCGATGAAATCTCAACATCGAATTTTTTTATGGAATGCAATATTACTACTTACTATACGTAGTCGAAAAAGTAAAAAATATACTACATAACATGTCCTATATTTTGAATATATCAATGTTTAAGCATTACAACTAACATGACTTAATAGGAGCAGCTGGCATCACAATAAAAATGTGTAAGCGTTCTACGATTAGCATAAGCGGCTATACTTACAATCCATGACAAATATGTAAACTCGCAATCTTAGGTTTTGTATAAAACCTTTAAAATTCCTTTCTACTATATCCGCGTAAGACTGAGAAAACGCGCGGTTCTAAAAAGCTGCAGATAGGTTTATAACCTCCAAGAGTAGGTGATGAGGCGAGAGTGTGGTAGAATGGTTTGTTAGCCCCACGTTGTGGTAGCCAATTTGCGGCGGTATTAATGTTTGTTAGTTGAAAGATGCTACTGTTTATCTGTCGCACGTATGGAATACAATTTGTCGCGGTCACTTCGTGTTATCTTTTACTGAGCGCCTGTTATTGTATTTAATTTTTGGTTCACTGTCCTCCGGCTAGCTATGATTTCTCGGTCAAGCACTTATCTTATACAGGTGTGTAAACGGAAAGGAGTTTTTATCCAAAGATAACACTGATGAAAGAATTTGTTTTACACTTTTATTGTCGTAACACATTATTCATTTTCACCTATTAATCTTGACACTCGCCAAACTGAAATTTTGTTATAATTACTTCTTTACTGCCCATTATTAATTCGCGTACTTCAACTTTTTGTGTAATTAGCTTTACGACACGAGAGATTTTTCATAACTTTGCTACGCGTAACCTGCAAATCGATAAACTGTGCGATGTATTCACCATGACTGCTTTTGTTGAACTCATCGATGTCTTATACGCGAATGCTTCTGTTGGTCTCAGCGACGTGTAACGCGTGGATGATTTTGTTGAACTGGGCAATACTTGCCTCTGACACGAATTTATACTCCTTCGCCCGATATGCCTAAAGATTTATAACCGAGCTGCTATTGGTTATTAAAACGCGCCAACATTAGCGTCTATATTTATATCCAAAGAAAATTACGAAAACATATGCTCTGGGGAAAATGTTCCCGCAAATTCTAAGAAAAACACGCCACTCTGACGTCATTTTCTCGTCTCTAATAATGATAAACAGCTCATCCCCTCGCTACATTGTTACACGCTATTATTGTCAGTTTCAGTAAGGCCGTATAAACCCACTTCTCAACAATGATTACAATCAACAAACATCTCAAATCAATGTCACACAACAAAGCATATTCACACTACAATCACTCTGACATTTACATTTTTGTGATACAAATTACTGCATCAAGAGAGAACAATGGGCGGCAGATCTGGCGGCAGGCGCATCATAGCGGGATCCCTAACATTTCCATATGGAACATCTCTGCCTCCCCTATCCACAAATACGTGTTCTGGCAGAAGACTCCGAGCTGGGGAAGAAACAATTCTCTCAGACATCCATCGCATGCGCCACACATCACCATTCATCGTACTTGCAACTCTGAAAGGTAATGAAATGAGAGGAAATGAGGAACAGGAACATTCGTAGTACTATATAACCCAGCCAGGCATTCGCCTACAATCTAGGAAAACTACCTTAAAATCCAACATACAACGGGAATCCAACCCAGGACCTCTCGAATGCCTCATATGCTACCGACTGAGCCATCTCATTCGGTTTAAAGTTAGGCACATCTCTAGTATATCTTGTGTATATAACATGATAATCCGTTGCCAGGTGTTTTGGGGACAGATTATGGGAGTGTTTATGTGCAGAATGAAGGAATATGACTTTAATTGTCAATGAGCAAGGACACATATTGTAGCGGTTTCTCCTTGGTAGGACCCCACTGCGTTGATGATGATGGATGCTGTATTACGTACCTGTAGGCCGTCTTGATGTCCGTACTCTTGTGACGTATCACGACGTCCTCGTAGACTGGAATCTGATGATCGTATATCTGTATTCTTGTGTGTGTGTGTGTGTGTGTGTGTTAGTATGTTGTAATTATTATTTTATAACAATACCACGACTGCTGTTAAAATACTTTTGCACACACGTATTCTGTTTAATTATTTATAAACCACATGTACATATGCATGTACATATTCACAGTTCACTATCACCTTTGTCATGTTAAAATATGTGTAACTGGTATATTCTAAATACGTAGTTTTAGCGTCTATTTAGAGAAGAGCTTATACACTACCTTCCTGCTCGAACACTGACAAGCTTCTGTTAGCGTTCCCTTCAACCGTTTTCTTAACGTACGTATTTGGATTATAGGCATGTATCATTGTACCTGATTGGTGCCACTATCCAATAACATCCAATAACAGTTTATGTTTTATATATATATATATATATATATATATGCGTGTGTACAGAATTCCATCGTCTTAATTTGAAACCAAGGATTGTTACATGTTTACTAGATACTATTACATTTATCGTAATTCTATATTACTGGTTATATAGCTAACAATGGCCTTTCACCCTCGTATTATATTTTATATGTTATAACGTTATATAGTTGTTCTTTACCATGTGTACATTATGAACATATATGTTTTAACATCCTCTTAATCATTATACGTACAATATTAGCAAAGAAAATACATAACACGTAAACCTTGGAACAAAAATATTAAGGAAAGAAATTATTAATGTATTGATGCTGAGAAGCTCTGAATTAGATAGCTCATTACATTAATGAGTAATCGTATTAGCTTTTCCATGGCTAGTACTGTAGGTTCCTTCACTCTCAGATACGAAAGATAATACATACTATATGAATTCATATAGTATATATTATATAGGATATATTATATATATCCTCATGCATATCTCTACAAAAATAAAGATTACAATAATACTGAGCCACTGCTAATGAACTGAGTGAAGGTAATTAAGAAACCGAGGGCTGGCGACTTCTTTATCATTCTCTAACTGCACTGTTACACGATGGTCTCGTCTTAAACAGAGTAAAACATGTTAAACGTTCTACTTTTGTGGACAGTAAATGAACATGCTCTGAAATTATATAAATTTAAAAATAAACATCCCAGAGGTCATCGACATGTGGCGTAAGCTTTCTTACCAATACTTATTACGATGTGTACAACTAAACTTTACATAAAGTAGGTATTACTATTGTTTTGGTTATGATTGTTAGATGTATTAATAATTGTGATCTTATCACCATATTATAATATACTTACTATTATATTAATTGTTAATGTTAATAAATAGAGCTTTCTGTTTGGTAAACTGACTGATTTTTTATAAAACAGAAGATTAAAATTATAAACAATCATATGCGTTACATTCACGTGAATTTTTCTACCTTTCTCTCTTTCAACAAACTATTATTGCAAAAGCTATTCTTCTGTCTATTTCATGTTAATCTAGATAAACATTTGCAGAAATGGTTTTATTACATATTTCCTTCTAGTTACAAAGGGATTAGGGGAATACAGAAGGCTTAAGCTATAGTCAAATCTTTTAAGAACGGGTCACTATGTGATGGCTTTAGCATTCTGTTGTCTTTGCATGGCCAAGAGAAAAGAAAAAGAAAGCGATTTTTCTGTTGAGAAAAGTATAGGTATTTTAAGGTTCAAACCAATAACAAACACTATCTTGGAAACGATTAACGCCAAAATTGTAGTTGGCACAAACTGCATACCTTAACGAGATGTAATTTTGTGTAATAAGATTTTGTTTATTTCTTACGGTTTATCAACAATACAAAAGTCATTTAGAATGAAGAGGACTTCACAGGCTATGCCCATAAAATTCGAGATATACATTTTGTCTAAAAATGTCATAAGCATGTGGCAAAAAATTGTCCATGTAAAGGGTAGTTTGGGTTCGGAGATTCTTTTGAAAAGCTTTGTGTCGCATCTTTGGAAGATACAGAACTTTGTATTTACACGATAGAACGTTGTGTAATGAAAATCCACTTCGTTAACCTTAAACGTTGATGGAGAAAGTATGAAATTCCAACCAAAAATCCATACAAAGATTTCATAAAATATACATTTTTGGAGGTTTTGTGTAACATGCAAAAAAAATTGGAAGAAACCCCTTTGTGTGCACACACACGGGTGCACCGCGTGGATATCATAATTTAAGATGAAAAATACTAAGAATCACACCTGAGAACCGTTTAAAGGCGCCAGTAAAAAATTTTCAAGCAAATTCCCCACATCAAACTGCGGAACATTTTCATTATATTTTAATGTTTTTGATTAAATGGCTCATATTGGCGATATTTCCACGATGGAAAATATGTAAGCCTTGAATTTTCTCTGCACGGCTGTAGGTCCTCTTCCTTCTTATTGAATGCTATGCAACTTTGAAACTATGCGAGGGACAAAAGCTTACCAAAGAAACTATTTGGTGCTCATTCAAATAATACAATTTGTGCCACAGAACTTTTCTTGACACTTAGCCGTTTTGTAAATATTGGATTGTCTACGGAGGGGACTCGGCACTGATCCACATAGGGGATTTTGTACCTACGCCCCTCAAGGGGGCGTACCCGGGAGGAAGGATGAGGCGAGAGGAGACACCGGGCGGCCAGAACCAGAAGTGGTGGTACAAGAATAGCAGGGTTCCTAAATTTTCAGATAAGGACTCCCGGCAGATGGACAGGCAGATCCGAATCCCACCCCGCACAGAGAGGGTCAAACGCCCCTCAAGGGGGTTCGAGGGACAAAGAGAGTCACAAACAGCATCCTTTTCCCCTGCCACGCTGCACCGAAACACCATCGCCGACACTTCCAACCTTGAAAGAGACCAACGGATGAAAGATGAAGTGAAATGAGAATAGAGAGGAAATGAAGAGACAGGAAATTCGGGGGATGTGATAATCCTTCCCAGCATTCACCCGGTGACCCGGAAAACCCCCCAAAAAACCATGGGTTAGGAAGGTCGGCCACAGGAATCGAACCACGACGAAACCGCCATCCCACTCGGTTTTGTAAATATTGCTTACAAATGTCTTTTAAATTTTAGTGTTTTTAATTTTCTCAGGTTAAATTATAATGCGTCTTTGAAAATATGCAATTCTTCTATAAATATAAAGAAGATATATATATATATATAAATTTAAATGTTTGGTTTATTAGTAACAAAAACTGATTTATGAATAACTAGCTATCTTTCCCTACATTGCACGTATGCATTTAGGTGTTGAAAATAAGGATTTAGGGCGTTTTTGAAAGCCATGAGTAGCCTATAACTTTCTCTGTATCTAAAGCGTAGATAATCGTTCAAAGGTTTGACCAAATTGGTCAAGTGTTTACATAATGTGCATCCAAATATGAGTGGGAGTAGTTTTTTCAAGTTGTGTGATATTATCTAACTTTCGCCAAATTTATATCTCTGGTGCATAAATTTGTTCCTCGAATGGCTAAGCAGTATAGTTTTGTCTACATAACGGGTTAGGGAGGTTTTTAAAAATATCAAGGTACTATATGGTTCAAAATAAATGTTGGCCAGTTTTGGGGAATTTTAAAGGTAACCTATTATTTATTCCAGATCTTATAGAATTGTACAATATTTTGACCAATTAGGTTAAATAGTACATATTTATATATAGGAGTTGAAAATATGATGAGATAATTTAGGAGACTTACAATATGGCATATAATTTCCTTTGGGTTCTATATAGGGTATCTATAAATGTATACAACATTCTCACTCTGTAGAATAAACATCGTGATAAATATTTATTCTCTGTTGCAGGAAAAGTAACTGGTAACTGTCAGTTTGTCAACGCTGGGTTAATTTGGGGCTTCGGCGAGTGGTAGTGGGGATGAATAAACTAAACGAACATGAATGCAGCTAAAGTTCAGAAAAGTGCATCACCGAGAACCTTTCACTCAAGCTGCATCTATCAATGAATCACGAAGTTCAAAGAAACAGGAAGTGTTTTAAAAGGTACAAGTAGCGGCAGACCGTCCATGTCGAATGAACCTATGGAAGAGGCACGAGCATTTGCTACAGACCTGCTGGCTCATTCTTTCTTCTTTAACGCTCTTTATCCGATTTAAATCATATCGGACGATGAATGAATAAATGAAATAGATTAAATGGTGCTCAAATCCATAGCGGTCCAAAGTGCTTGAAGTTACCGATACTCAAGTTTTCAGGATAAGGAAAATCCCGAAAATTCCTTATCAAGGTAATTCACACTAACAGAGAATTAAACTGAATTTGAGGCAGACACTCTAACCCCACACCATGGAGGTGTGCAAACAAGCATTTGCTTCAGCGAGGAATCAATGTGCCATGCTTGTGCAGTAACAAAACAACTGCAGAATGTGGGCCTCAGAGAAGCCTCATGCGACCATTAAATATGAACAAATAGTTCTAAGACTAATTTTTGATGTGTGAAGAGTGGTGGGGTCATTCTTATTCGTGAAACTAATTTTACAGCCATGATATACCTGGAAAGTTGCTATTCCACAAATACAAGGTATTTCCGACATCATGTTTCAGCAGGAAAGTGCACAGGGTTGTGGATGTTCGGGCTGTTTTAAAGATCGTTTTCCGTAGCGTTGGATTGGATGAGATGGTCCGACACCATGGCCAACTCTTTCTCCCGGCGCCATACATTGTGATTTTTATTTTTCTAGGGATTTTATTAAAGATGGTGTTCATAAGATAAGGATGAAATGCTAATGCTAATGTCCAAAAATTCATTTATGCCGCATTCGCATATTTAACATCGGACGTCCTGCACTGCATGGGTGGAACTGGACTTTCGTTTGGCTATATTAATAGCTACGAATGGCGCACATGAGGACATCTACTGATATTTAGTTTTCATTCTAAAGGAAGAGGGAGTTGGGTACATGATTAATTATAGATACCCCGCAGTATAAATGCATAAAGATTTGTCTAAATAGACCACTGAGTGTTGGTTTTCATGTTAGGAGTTCATAATAAGGAATAAAAATAAATTTTCCGGAATTTTTTTAAAGTTGTAGTTTACCTTATTATTTTTGCCAGAATTGTTCAAAACTTGGAACAATAATCAAATGAATATTTGGTGAAATGAGCACGAAATACATCTCCCCTCTAATGAGTGAATTTGAAGATTTTAAGTAACTAAAAGTCTACCATGTTCAAAATAAAGTAACAAAAATATCCTCTGATATGCAACGAAACTGGTTTGAAACTGCGTAGTGAACTCCCTCACCCCTAAGCCTCCGAGTTTTAAATTGTTTCAAAATATGCTATAGCCTATGTCCAACCGACACTACAGTGCTTTCCAATAGTGAAGGAATTATCAAAACCGGTTGAGTGATTTCTAAGATTAACGCGCGCACACACGCACGTAGAGTACATACACTCACGCGCACTCTCACAATCTCTCTCCCTCTCTTATAATATTGTTTTAGACAAGCAGTTCTGTTTCGTCTTTACCCTTTCAGTGTAATTAGTCCATAGTGCACAACAATTTGGAATCACACCTACTCAGTTTATCGTCATAAGTCAAATTATCATTTATACGGATAAAACCCGTATTTTAGGAAAAGGGCCATGCGTGTCTGTGTGTGTTTGTGCATTTGGAACAAAAGTATAAATACAAAGTTTCTGTAACTCGTAAATATTAAAGAAGGTATACAAAGCCATAAAATAGGGATGGGTATAATTAAAATATACTATGTCAAACATATACTTGGCATCAACCATTTCCGGAACGTTGGCTGTTGTGTGCATTTTTTACATTTCAATTAGTACAGTTCGAAATGTTGTCTCCACTATTTTTCAAGAGTCCAAGCAAAGGATACCTTATAACTGTCGAGTGCAGTTTTAATATTTGAGTGTTGTCTCAGTCCACAAAATGTATGTTTTCGTAATATTATAGATAGCTTTGTTTGAATAATTTGTAGGGTTAATATGAAGATAAACCATAATGTTTAGAGAATGTCATGTGAGTGTTACATATTATATAGTTAAAAAAAACCCATATGCATGTCTGCGTTGCAGTGGATCTGTGAAAAGTATAGCTTTTAAAGCAGAAATTAGGACAAAAGTCACATATATGTAGTCCTTTTTAAGGAGCAAGGCAAACATTATAAGTAAATTCTCAACAACCTAAACAACTGTTAAGAATTAAAATGCTTTATCGTTGTGCTTTTCACAAAAATGGACCTAACGATTTTTACTAAAATAATATATATTTGAGATGCCGGTATTCATAAGAAATTTTATTATAAAAACTCGTATTTTCAGCGGTGAATTTCAATGACGTCCGATTTATTTTCATTCAATCCCTTTAACTAGGAAACCACAAAAATAGACAAAGCAACCGCAAGTTTTGGGAGAGATACGACTGCTGCATAGGGATCTCGAAACATGTATTTTCGTTATTATATGGATACCAAAATTTGTTACGTAGTACTATATTTATACCACAACTAAATGGCATTATAGCATTTATTTTAAATTTCAAATAAGTATAGCATCTCAAAATGTATCCCCTCCTATAAATTAATTTCTTTTTGCACATGTAACAGTGTTTCTGGCGGGCATAAATTTTCACTGGCGTGAACAGAACACATTAGTTGAAGTAATTAATCACTTTGCGAGATGTTTATTGGACACTGTGAGTTTTGCGTCATCTTTTATCCGTCTCTGGTCGTTAATACCTTGTCGCTGGACGTCACTATGATTTTGACAAAGTGAGCATTCGCTCTCCCTCTCAAAAACCCAAACCCTCCTACTCCCAGTGAGTGCTGTTTATATTGAAATGTTTTATAGGCTCACGACCTATTAACTAGAAGAGGATGGAGGTAGGAAAAAAATTATCTTCAAGATCCCTTATACTTACAGGAAATAACAGACCAATTCTTTTTCCTCCTTCTCTTTTTCTCCCCTCCTTTCTCTCCCTGCCTTTTTTACGTTTTCCCTTGTCTTCCCTCTGGACCTCTTACCGATGTCGCCACAAGAGGGTAAGAAAAAGCGCAAAGCAAAACAAATTCCCCACATTTTCGTGCGTGCGTGCTCGTGTGTGTGATTTATGTTATATGACAGCTGCTTCAACCGTTCCATATTTCATATATTAATCTGGGAAATGGTTGCGACGACTGGAAACTGGCTCCATCCCACCAGTTAGGCTGCAACTAGAGACCTGACCACCAAGAATACCTTCTTACTTAGTGTTCCTGGGGATTTTTTATTCTCTCCTCGGAACACTCTTGGTTAGCTGTATTGACAGCATTAGTTTTGTTATGCACACAGTTTGTGAAAATTAATAAACAAGGAATGGTTCTTATATATTCGTTTGAAAACTTCCTCAGTTTCCCTTGAATCCTTTATAACTGATAGAGAGGTATTAGGTATTGCATTCCATCCAAAAGGCCACACCGAGATTTACCGAAATACATGCTTTGACGCTTCCTGCATCCAAAAAAGCATTTTTGGAAAAATGACCATGTGTGTGTGCTTTATTTTTCAGAATGCTTGAATTTTTTTCTAGTATGCTTCATTGCATAAAGAATAATACTACATGCCCTTGGTTCACACTTATAACATCCTATTGGTAAAATATACAATGCTTGATTAATATTTTCATAATCTGTTTATACAAATTACCAATTACGTTTATAATAATAAGGTTTCTCTGTGTTTCACACAGAGTCTTTTACACTACCTTTAAAAACTACTATGAGATGTTTACGGAGAAGGAGAGAAAATAACGTAAATTTTTTTTGGAAAAAGTCGAGGAAAGACTGGAAGATATAGAAATACAAATCATGTTCAGTGAGATTGCCGAAAAGAGCTCATTAGTTTGTTATAGGCCAATGAAAAATACATGGGGCAGGGAAAAATATATAGACATAGTAAATAAAGAAGAGAGAGAATCTATTGCATGGGTAAGAACCAGAGCATGGAGGCTAAGAGGGTTAAGACAGGGTATTCCTCAGAACCACTGTCCGATATATGGTGGTAAGTATTTAAGTGCCAAGGAACAGAAAATTGGAGACAAGAATTCTTTAATAAGAAGTGATTGAAGGGGGATAGAAATACGCTTATGATCGAAATGATGTGTAAGGACGCTAGAAGTATTGGACAGTTTTGTGTAAAGTAAAAAATAATTGCCTTTGGACAGTGGAGAGAGAAAAGTAAGAGGTAGCGTATCTTACTTTGAATGTGTGATGGTTAAGAAATCAATAAGTGAAAAGAGAAAAACAAGTGGAAATGGGACATGAAAAAACTAACAAAATAATAATAACAATAATAATAATAATTTATTGACAAGAATTTGTAAAATGTAAAAAATCTGTAGTGATTGTCTACAGAATGCATGGATGGAAAATTGTAAAATGTAAATAAACTGTAGTGATTGTTTACTAAATGAGTGGCCAGGGTCAAAGTGCAGTAGACAATCAAATTGTAAAACTCTTAGCACAATAAGTTCGTTACATTATTATAATATGGCTTTTTACAATTCATAGATCTAATTACAACTAGCTCTTCCAGGGCATTTTAAACATATATACTGAATTTTAGAAAAATAATGTATGTGTACATTAGGAAAGTTGTTTTCTGTCCTATTACAAGTTTTCAAAATCTATAGAGTTAGTAAATGTTATGGATGCTACCCTATGCTTGGTGCATGGTGGCCACGATCCAGAATTTAATATATTATTCCTGAGTATTCTTCCTTGTTTTTGAGGAAAGTAAACTAGTATATGAAATGTTCTATGGTTTGATCACCAGTATTGCATAGACACACAGCGCTATTAGTGATCAGTAAAATTATGCTTTTATTTTTCCGTGGCCTGTTAACTTTGTGGTGATATTTGTTATAAGGTCCAGCTTTATGTTTAGTCTTTGTACTACTGCGGGGAAGAAACATTTTGTGTCTGGTGCCTTTGTGTTTTTTTTCTCATTCTTCCTGCCACTGATGTCTGCTGTGTTCTTCTTATTTAGCAATGAGCGTGCTTTTGGGTATTTTATTATAAATGATTTTTGCATTTTTGTTTTATGCACCTTCTTTAGCCAACTTGTCTGCTAGTTCATTTCCTGGGATTGCAATCTGTACCCTTAACCAAAATAAATATATTTCCCAATGTTCTCTCTCCAAGCTGGAGATTTTATTTCTTATTTTGTGAATGGGATGTTTATGACTGTTGTTGTTGTAAATACTTTCAATGTTATTCTCCTGTCGGTGAATATTGCTGCTGTGTGTGGTCTGTTATCGCTATTGTTGATGTTTATAGTTAGTAAAGCTTTTATAATGGCTGTGTGAGTGTGTGTGTGTGTGTGTGTGTGTGTGTGTGTTTGAGAACAACATTATTCAAAAACCAAACGTCGGATGATACCAAACTTGGCATTTAAGCACCTTACAAAGATGCGACACAAAGATTTTAAAGAAAAGCCCCCCCTCCAAACTACCCTTTAGATTGAAAATGTTTCGAAATTTTTTATTTTCTCAAAAATTGCTATAACAATTTTGATTAAAAATAAAAAATAAAATACAGATCTTGAATTTTCTGGGAATAGCCCGTGAAGTCCTCTTCATTAGAATGAGATTTTATATAATATTGTATAACTGGTAAACATTAAGCAATAGACGAAAACGCACTTATACAAAAAGTATATTTCTTTAAAACATAACAATTTACTTCAATTGTGGCATAAGCCGCTTCTGAGATATCGGTTATTAATGGTCCCAATTGCTCAACACTTTGTCATTCTTTTAAAGTCCTGTCAACATTCAGTTGTTTCTCACGATTGCACGAAAAGAGCCAGTCCAGCAATAGCGTGCAGTTCTTAAACATTTGACCGTCGCTATTCCCTTTGTATTTAAAACGAAATGTGTAATGAAGCTATTTCTGCAAAGGTTTACCTCGATTAAAATGAAGTAGATAGAAAAAATCTGACGTGATATATTCACATGACTTTCCCTACTCTCTATTTTTATTAATGGGCATACAAACTATTCTTACTAAAGTTTATTTTTCTATACTTATCCTAAATACCAAGTTTGGTGTTTATCCGACTGTTCGTTTCTGAGTTATGCTGTTCACAGACACACAGACACACAGACACACACACACACACACACACACACACAGACACACACGGACATGTTTCCAAAAATGCTTTTTATGGATTCAGGGGGTCTCAAAACATATATTTCCGGTGAAATCTCGGTATCGAATTTTTGGGTGGAATACAATGCTTCCCCTACTTACTATACGAAGTAGAGAAAGTAAAAAGTAGGCATTGGACAAAGGAAAATGTTTACAAGAGGGGATGAATGCATGTTGAAGTAGTTGCAGCTCCACGTATGGGAGCCAAACTTGAAGGGGTTTATTTGTTGTAGCTGTTGCACCACGTTTAGGCACCAATATGAAGCTGTTTTAGACCACACACGTAATGGATGCCAATTTGCGGGAGATTGTTTCTAAGACTGTTCGCCCCACGTACGGTACAAAGTTTCCGGTGGCCTTCACCCCACGTTTATTTTTCCGGTGGCCTTCGCCCCACGTTTAAGAATCAACTTTGTATTTTAATGTTTAATTAAATATTATATATGTATACCTCCACTGCGTTATTAGTATTTTTTACGCCACGTATCTCTTAGCAGGGCTGGTACGGCTGAAGAACAAGGCTTACACAAATTATAATTGTATTGTACTTTGTTTATTAATCCTTCACACGATTAAGTAACACTTCACTGATATATCCTGCTATAGAGCTGTGAGATTATTGTTATTTTTGCACTTTTAAAGACGTTAACTTTATATTATTCTCACCGCAATGAACTTTTATGTCTCACACTGATCCCGTATCATACCGAACTGCTTGGTTACGCTTCCTTGTAGCGTCTACCGCCTGAATTTGTATATTTTCTCTATTTCAAGTCTCTGATTGGCTAAACCTACTCCAATAGAATATCTTTATTCAACTTTTAACTTTTCTAGTTTTTGATTGGCTACTTATAAACTGTTTTAAACATTACATTATTATTGTTCCAAGAATTATTAGTAGCCTTTTTTAAACTTTCTGATTTATTGTTGTCTCTAGGTTACCTCATTGTTAGCAATTTTCGGCTTCTACTTTGTAATTCTATTTGCTACGGAAGGCAGCTTGCTTCTATTCTCACAGCTCCTACACAGTTAAAACTACATAATACATTCACATAACATTACTATATATGTACATAATAATATAAACATAATACAATGACTGTTACATACATTTTATATATTATACACATATTGCTTTAAGGCGGGCTGTTATTATATTTTATATTATATAATTAGACTGATATTATTTTAAAAATACTGTCTCAATGTCCATGTGAGAGTATCACAAGATTTCATTTAAGAAAGTGTCATGGTGAAATATAATCTCAAGAAATTGACATTGCCTAACTAACAACGCTATAGTGGACAAAGACAAAAGTTTTAGCCGCAACAACCTGTATAATATTACTCAAGCCCAAGTGTGTGCTAAGCGGGAGGGAAAGGTTTGCCTTTGCAGGAATTCGCAAATGAAAATTCTTACAAACCACATCTTTGTAAGAACTCACAGAACCCTCTTTGAACACATCAAAAAGGTGGCATTGATAAGCACTTTGGACCTTAAAGGACCCCTGCATTAGCTTTAAGGGAGACTGAATCGTGAAAATTTCCCCCCAAAAATGGTGCAATCTTATTCATTGGAATTTCTTCTTTTAATTTTATGTTTATTTTATCACTGTAGACATAATATTTTTGTTTTAAATATGATATTTTAAAAATGGTACTGTCATTCTCAACTGTGAATACTGCACCACTTAAAAGAAAAAAATTCTAACTGCTACATATTTTGGAGTAGAGTGAGAAACTCTAAACCAATTTTTAAGCAAAGCTTTTCTCTGTAAGTTGGAATTTATGCTAAGTATGACAACTCCTGTATTCTCAAGCTATGTGTGTTTTTTCTTTACAAACATATGCAAGGTTTTTCTTTTAGCAGCTTTTACTGAGAATGAAATTTTCTAGTTTTCACAGAAACTATTGAAGATGGCTAAATTAAATTTTAGGATGATAAATGCAATACTAAATGATGCTCTGAATCTACTTTCGTAATAATAACATGGTTGGTTATTTTCAAGAAGAATAACTGCTGCTAAAATTTTAATCAAAAGATGCTAGAATTAAAAAAATCTCATCTGTTACACTCACATGACTTTCTCTACTCTTGTACAAACTATTTTTACAAACACTTATTTTCCATATGCTTCATGTTAATAAAGATATCGAGATGTCAATCTTATTGCTAATTTTCTTGTAGATACAAGGGGAATTGGTAGGCTTTAAGCGATAGTCAAATATTTTAAGAGCTGGTTGCTATGTGGAGTATTTTATTCTCTTTGCATTACCAGGACAAAAGAAATGAATAACGAATTCCCATTTGAGAAAAAGTATAACTATTGGAGAATTTAAGGGAATAAAAAGCAATATCTCGAAAATGGTTCACTCAACAAAAAAATGTATATGACATAAACTCTGTATTTTAATGCGATCTCCATTTTTTGTGTAGTAAAATTTTGTCTATCTCTTATTGTTTACCAGTTATGCAAAAGTCGTTCACAATGAAGAATAATTTTGGAGTAATTCCCAGAAAATTGAAGATATACATTTTACTTGTCATGAAAGTATCTTAAATATATGATATCTTAATCAAAATCGTTAGAGCCATTTTTGAGAAAATTAAAATTTTCGAAAAATCTTCCATGTAAAGGGTAATCTGGGATGGGGGGATTTTCTTGAAAACCTTCGTGTCGCATCTCTGGAAGATACTGAACCTAAATACCAAGTTTGGTGTTTATCCGACTGTTCGTTTCTGAGTTATGCTGTTCACGCGCGCACACACACACACACACACACACACACACACACACACACACAGGACATGTTTCCAAAAATGCTTTTTCTGGATTCAGGGGGCCTCAAAACATATATTTACGGTGAAATCTCGGTATCGAATTTTTGGGTGGAATACAATACTTCCCCTACTTACTATACGTAGTAGAGAAAGTAATAATCCTAACTCCGTTAACTAACATATTGGATAAAAGTAGCTTAGTGAAGTGCTAAAATTTCAGTCCAACATCTTATATAGCTTCTGAGATATTGGGTCAGGAATTTAGAAAATTCAATATTGATGGGATAGAGGTTTTAATCTCTCCTAAAGGAAATTATTAAAATGGTGCACATAGTTAATGTTCTAATACCACTGCAATTGTATTGTTTGCTTAAATAGTACGAACAGTTTTTGGCTAAGAATATAGCTACAAACTCGGTAATTATTGGCAATGAAAATAGCTAGTGTTACGGTTAGATTACCTTTTATTACTTTCGTCTAGGATATAAACACATTCCTTACCAAATAAAGACCATAATAATTTTAATAAAGCAAACTATGCTATTTTGTACTGATATATTGCTTGGTGTTTAGGTTGCTAAAAGTTAGTACAAATAATAAACATGAATATTTTTGGCATAACGCGTTAATGAATGCGAAAAACAATTTTCCTTAACATCTAATTACAATTTTAGATATCGAGATTTCATCAGAAATATATGGTTTGAAGTCCCCTGATTAAAAAATATATCTTAATAAAGAAGGTTTGCGCACGTGTATGTGAACAGCACAACCCAAAAACGAAAAGTCGGATAAATATCAAAGTTGGTATTTAAGTTAATATCTTCCAAGAATGCAATAAAATGGTTTCAAAAAAATCCCCTAACCTAAACTATCCTTTCCATGAAAATATTTCCCTTATTTCTGATTTTCTGAAAAATACCTAACTATTTCAATTAAAACAGCAGGTGTATAAAATATTTGCATTCCAAATTAAATGCCTATCTGTAACATTCTGTGTATACCTGTGAATTCTTCATATTTCTGAATGAAGTTTGTGCAATTATGTATAACTAGTAGATCACAAAAGTAAATGCAGATTTCGTTAAAACACACAACTTAAGTCAATTTTAGGGGACATTAACCGTCTCCGAGATGTTTGTTGCATTGGTTTGAATTTACCAACACCTTATAATGCAATTTCTTTTTAGATTTTGATCACCATTTGTTTGTTTCTCGTGATATAATGTAAACAGTATGGAATTTAAACACCGGCATATAGCGACTCGTTTTTTAATGTTTTGAGTATCGTTATGTTGCAAACGGTTATCTCAATTGGGTATAAAAATAAAGTTTTGTAACTTTAGTTTATAGAAAAAATATTTAAAAATCTTATGCGATTCATCTACATGACTTTCTCTATCCTCTATTGTTTATTAGTAGGTATAAAACTATTCTTGCTAAAACTTATTTTTTATCTATTAAATTTTTATCCAAGTAAACCTGTGCAAAAATAGCTAAATTACACTTTAGTTATAGATACACAGCGATAGTCGGATGTTTTAGAACTAGACGCTATATGCTGGCCTTAGAAATACATACTGTTTCCATGCAATCGCAAGCAACAACTGAATGTTGACAGGCCTTCAAGAGAACTACCAAGAAATGAACAATTCGAGCCATTAATAGTGGATATCTCAGAAATTTTTAAGCCACAAAAAAGTATTTAAAATAAATTGTGTGTTTTAAAGAGATCTACATTTTTATATAGTACGTTTTCGTCTATCGCTTAACGTTTACCAGATATACAAGATTATATAAAATTCCTTCTGAATGAAGACTTCATAGGGTATACCAAAAAATTCAAGGTATGCGTTTTATTTGTCATGCAGGTATCTTTCATATATGCTATTTTAATCAAAATCTTTAAAATCATTTTTTAGAAAATAAAAAAATTTGATAAATGTTCCATACCGGAGACTCCGGGTGACCGGAACCCGTAGTGACGACACAGGAATGGCAGGATCCCTAGGTTTCCAGATAGAGACTCCTGGTAGACGGACAAGCAGACCAGGGAGCCCACCTCGCACAGAGGGGGTCCAACGCCCCTCAAGGGTGTTCGGATACCCCCGGCAGCCAACCGAAGGCCGAGGGACGGAGAGTGTCACAAAGAGCATATTTTTTCCCCTGCCACGCTGCACCGAAACACCATCCCGACATTTCCAACCCTGAAAAAGGCCAAGTAATGAAAGATGAAGTGAAGTGAGAATAGAGATGAAATGGAGGGGCAGAAAATTCATGGAACGTGAGAATCCCTCCCAGTACTCACCTGGCGTCCCGGGGAAACCCCCAAAAAATCTGATGTGTTACACTCACATTACTTTCTCTACTCTTGTACAAACTATTTTTACCAACGCTTATTCTCCATCTACTTCATGTTAATCGAGATAAACATTTGCAGACTCTATCTTATTGCTAATTTTCTTGTAGATGTAAGGGGAATATATATTTACAAGGACAATATAGAAATACAGTAGCCTTTAAGCACATACATATCTCTTAATAGCTGGTTGCTAGGTGCAGCACCATTCCCTTTGCCACAGATTAATACTCTTTGCATATCAAAGACAAAAAAATGAATAACGAATTCCCATTTGAGAAAATAAGTATTGAAAAATTTAAGGAAATAACAAGTAATATCTCGAAAATGGTTCACTCAACAAAAAATGTATATAACATAAATTGTGTATTTTAACGCGATCTACATTTTTTGTGTTGTAACATTTTGTCTATCTCTTATTGTTTACCAGTTATGCAAAAGTCGTTCACAATGAAGAGTACTTTTGGAGACATTCTCCGAAAATTCAAGATATACATTTTATTTGTCATGAAAATCTCGTAAACATATGATATTCTAATCAAAATCGTTAGAGCCATTTTTGAGAAAATTAAAATTTTCAAAAAATGTTCCATGTAAAGGGTATTCTGGGGTGGGGGATTTTCTTGAAAACCTTCGTGTCACATCTCTGGAAGATACTGAACCTAAATACCAAGTTTGGTGTTTATCGGACTGTTCGTTTCTGAGTTATGCTGTTCACAGACAGACAGACACAAAGACAGACACACAGACACACACACGGACATGTTTCCAAAAATGGTTTTTTTTTTGGATTCAGGGGCTCTCAAAACATATATTTCCCGTGAAATCTCGGTATTGAATTTTTGGGTGGAATACAATACTTCCCCTACTTAATATACGTAGTAGAGAAAGTAAAAACAATAGGCCAGGAATGTCGCCACGGGAATCGAACTCACGAACCTCCAGAATGCAGGCCACAGACAAACCTATTTCGATATTTCTTTCACCATTTAAAAGCCCTATTCTATCTGGCTGACATGGAGCTAAAAGCCTAATTTCAATTCATAAATTACTAATTGATTAAAAAGGATACACAAAACTTTCATTGGGATTGCCATGGGGTAGAAAACAGTCGATGTACTCCACAGAGAATGGCTGTAGAAACAAAAGTCGGTTGGTTGCTATACTCCGCAGAGAATGCGTGTAAAAACAAAAGCCGGAGCTATCTCTTCAATTGCCTTTTATCAAATACTGCAGATGTGTGTGTGTGTGTGTGTGTGTGTGTGTGTGTGTGTGCGCGCGCGTGTGTAATGAAACTGTGTTAAAACCTCTAAAATCTCTAAATAATTTGTATTCTAATTCTATATAGGTATGTCCTGAATTTTATGAATGCACAGCCTAATAATAACTCTCATGTAAGAAAGTTTATCTTCATTTATTTTGTAATTGTAAATAAGTTTATTAGAAGACAAGCTAAATAAATTGGATAAAGAGAGAACGTTGCTAACATTAGAAATCAATGAACCAATATTTTGTATGCAATCAGAGAGAACAGTATCTGCATTATATGAGAACTATGCAACTTTTACGTTATTAAATAGCTACGGGACAAAAGGTTTAATATTTCACCTACTGTAATCTAAAAACTTACTCGACCATTCTCACCGATGATTGTTCCACCGCCAAAGGGTAGTTTAGTTGTGCAGTACTCCCAGAATTTGGACGACCATCAGAGGGAGTGTGAATGTGAAGTTTTTTTCATCCGTTATGAGTAGATGGGGTTGCACGAAACTGCATTTATGAGGGATAAAGAGGAGAATCAACCATAAAAATATGATGTGTTATACACTCACATGATTTTCTCAACTCTTGTACAAACTATTTTTACAAACGCTTATTCTCCACATGCTTCATGTTAATCGAGATGTTATCTTATTGTTAATTTTCTTGCAGATGCAAGGGGAATTGGTAGGATTTAAGCGATAGTCAAATGTTTTAAGAGCTGGTTGCTATGTGGAGTATTCCATTCTCTTTGCATTACCAGGACAAAAAAAAATGAATAACGAATTCACATTTGAGAAAAAGTATGAGTATTGGAAAATTTAAGAGAATAACAAACAATATCTCGAAAATGTTTTACTCAACAAAAAAATGTATATGACATAAATTGTGTATTTTAGCGCGATCTACATTTTTTGTGTAGTAAAATTTTGTCTATCTCTTATGCTTTACCAGTTGTGCAAAAGTCGTTCACAATGAAGAATACTTTTGGAGACATTCCCAGAAAATTCAAGATATACATTTTATTTGTCATGAAAGTATCTTAAATATATGATATTTTATTCAAAATCGTTAGTCATTTTTGAGAAAGTTAAAATTTTCGAAAAATGTTCCATGTAAAGGGTAATCTGCGGTGGGGGGATTTTCTGAACCTAAATACCAAGTTTGGTGTTTATCCGAGTATTCGTTTCTGAGTTATGCAGTTCACAGACACACACACAGACAGACAGATACACACACGGACATGTTTCCAAAAATGCAATAATTGCCCTACTTACTATACGTAGTAGAGAAAGTAAAAATGGGGAGAGATACATGAAATTAATTAATTCCTTATTCAAATTCAACAAGCTAACCGTTCAACTTTGAATAAGCCAGCTAGTTATTAACAAACACGTTTCTTTGTACCAGTGAGTTCTTTGAATCATGTAAATGCAACACATCAGATTTCTCTCATAGCTAAGGATATAAACGCAATCAACCGTCATTGAGTCAGCGATGCCCATACTTTTGGATTTTAGGACTTCTGCAGATCCTTTATATTTCTTTTTTTATTTTCTTGTCTCTTTTTTGTTTGGTTGCTTTTTGCTTAAGCTCTCAGCCTACGATTAGCACTGTACGAGCACTCTTCGCACTCGTATTTGAATGATCCGTGACGTTAACATAATGTTAATTTCAAATCAGGTGATTTATTCCAATTTATTTACTCTTAGTTTCACTATTTAAACTTCCCCGCCCTTGTGAATTTGTGATACGTTTTTTATCCTGCATTATTTAAAAGGATATATAAGAGTTTGAAGGTAAATACATCATCCATTTCTAAAGATTATGCACATTAACATGCCTTCCTTAGTATCGCTATAGCTCTGCAACGAATCAGAATACAAATTTCATAAAATGTCGATTCTAAATAGTTATGATGCTATTACCATACGCTATTATTGCAAATACGTCTTTCACTTTGTGTAGTGGTTAGGGTTGCTGCCTAAGACTCTCGCTAATCATCATCATCATCATTGTAAATGCATTAACGTTGTATACACTAGTTGACAGGTTTTCGTTTTCCCATTCATATGAGTCCATTTCCGGAAATTCCTTAATTAATATAGTTGTCATTATGGTCGAGCACTTCGCTAACTGAGGGATAAAATAGCGTCTACACGTTAAAATACGTAATATGCGTTTTAACTGATCTGTTAACAAATAGGATAAATGCACTGCAATAGACGTCATTTTGAGTATAATAGATACTCTTTTATATTCACACGAGTGGATGGTTTGTGCTAACCTGTCTGTTCCTTAGCATATGAATGTAAATACAAAGACATGCTACCTACGTTATGCCGTTGCTGTTGAACCTTAGGTATATTAGGTATACTTTTTACTGCAGTATTCCTAGATGCGAATAACAAATTCAATTGAAAGGATAAGCAAATACAGTTATCATCAAAATAGTTTCCTTCAAAGTGTCTGGGGTAAGCAAGGAACCACCAACTTTGTTTATATATTAGGCATACTGCAGTTTTATAAACATAGCACGTACACGTGAAGCGAATTCTCAATATTTACACTGCCCACTATTAAACGTGCCAATTATACAAGTACTAACTTGTACTGCACTGCACTGATAAATCTGAGTGCTAAAGGAGTTCAAAGGTTTCGCCCCTTCTCTGTTGGAAAACTAGAGCTTACAGCTTGTGGGCAGCACAACATATTTTGTTTAAATCTAGAGCTAATCGTTTGCCATATATTTTATTTGTTATTTACTACGTTCAGAATTTAGTTCTTCATCTGGTAAATGTCTAATGTCACCCTTGTGAAATGGGCCATTGATTGTAATCTGTCTTTTAATGACAATTACAGAAAAAGCACTTTGCAATAAGAGAAGTCAAAGGAGATCTTTGTATAATGAAGAAAAATGAATAAAAACGAGATCCGTGAAGTCGTTAATTCTTTTGCGCGTCTATAAAAAATGATGTAGTCCCTCTCCTCAGAGCATAAAATATTCTCTAACGACCGGATCCATTAATTATTGCCGAACTGGAATGCTATATATAAAACATTAAGGGTTCTATATGAATTCTGGAAATATTGCCGTCCTGCAAGATTAATTACCGTGCCAGCTTCTAGCGACAACAGTGTACAGGCGGTAAAAAAGACATTGGTTCCTAAATGGTCGACTGTAGTAGTAGCCAGTGAAACGTGCGAGGATTATAACAAACCTGAAGAAACATAAAAACGCGTGCTCTGTAGAAGCCGAGAAACGAGTAAACGAAACTTAAAAAAGCTTATGTGTTGTATTCACATCACTTTCTCCACTCACTCTTATATAAGCTATTCGCACAAAAGCTTATTCTTCTATCCACTTCTTGTTAATACGGTTAAACCTTCATTACTCGCCCATTTACACGTTTCAATGTTGCTATAAGAAAAAATAAAGCAATAGTCAAATGTTTTAAAAGTGGGTCGCTATGTGATGGCTTTGAAATTCCATTCCTTTGCATAACCACGAGGAAAATGGAAAAAGAAAAAGCTAACAGCTATTCGTATTTGAAAAAAAATTTAGATGTGTTGCATTCACACGACTTTCTATACTTACTCTTCTACAAACTAGTCTTACAAAAGCTTATTCTTCTAACTACTACCTACCAACTGAGATAACCTTTCATTCATATTTACACATTTCGTTGTTGTTATAAGAAGGATATGAAATTCTGTTCTCTTTGCATGAATACGTAAAAGAACAGGAAGATTGAGTTGAGAAAGATGAAAAGTATTTAAAAATTGAAACCAACAACAAAGAATATCTCGGAAATGGTTAATGTCAAAAAAATTATTTGATATAAATTCTGTCCTTTACATTTTTTGTGGAGTAAGTTTTTATCTATCTCTTATGGCTTACCAATTACACAAAACTCATTCAGAACAAAGTGGACCTCACACTAATCCAGAAAATTCTGAATATACATTTTATTACTTTCTCTACTACGTATAGTAAGTAGGGGAAGTATTGTATTCCACCCAAAAATCCGATCCCGAGATTTCACCGGAAATACATGTTTTGAGGCCCCTTGAATCCAAAAAAAGCATTTTTGGAAACATGTCCGTGTGTGTCTGTGTGTCTGTCTGTGAACAGCATAACTCAGAAACGAACAGTCGGATAAACACCAAACTTGGTATTTAGGTTCAGTATCTTCCAGAGATGGGACACGAAGGTTTTCAAGAAAATTCCCCCACCCCAGATTACCCTTTACATGGAAAATTTCTCGAACATTCTAATTTTCTCAAAAATGGCTCTAACGATTTTGATTAAAACATCATATGTTTAAGATATTTTCATGACAAATAAAATGTATATCTCGAATTTTCTGGGAATGTCACCAAAAGTATTCTCCATTGTGATCGATTTTTGCATAAGTGGTAAACCATAAGAGATAGATAAAATTTTACTACACAAAAAATACATTTGTTTTGTTGGGTGAATCATTTTCGAGATATTGCCTGTTATTCCCTTAAATTTTCCAATACTTTTACTTTTTCTCAAATGGGAATTCGTTATTCTTTTTTTTTGTCCTGGTAATGCAAAGAGAATGGAGTACACGACATAACAACCAGCTCTTAAAACATTTGAGTATCGCTTAAAGCCTACCAATTCCCATTAGCAATAAGATTAACATCTCGATTAACATGAAGCATGTGGAGAATAAGCGTTTGTAAAAATAGTTTGTACAAGAGTAGAGAAAGTCATGTGAGTGTAACACATCAGATTTTTATTTATGTAACACTCGAATTCATTACAATAGTGCAGTATTTGACATAATCTGTCAATGGAAATGCAACAAATAGCATAGGAAATGCAGTTTTTCGTTAAACACTCACGTATTTACAGGCATGGTCCACAAATTTTAAAATTATGCTATAGTTGTGCAATGTTTGAAATACTATGCAATGATCTCATTAAGTAAAATCACTTATTTACAAACATGGTGAACTAACTTTAAAGGATAGTGCTATACTTGAGACCTGTGAAGTTTAGCTTTTCAAGAAGAATGACCAAAAACGTTCACCTTGTGAATTTTAAATCAAGCAGTGTTAGCTGGTACGCATTATGTAACTTTTACACGTTGCATTTACACTACTGGTTTACCTGTGACTTTCAAAATACACATAGAGTGGTGTGGACTCTGATAAGTTTCACGAAAAATATTTCGAACAAATGAGAAATGCCACCATTTACACGAGGTGTCTCTTACTACTAGGTACCCAGCGGAAAGTGAATAATTGCGGGCTAGCACGCACGACGGATGTCCAGGGTGGCCTGTAGAAAAGGTAATATTAGAGGATGTGTTTACGTATGCATGCCGACAGTACAATTTCCAAATGACAGCGGGCGCTAGCATTGGAATCGCGGGGCGTGGCAGGGATGACGGAATTCGAAAAGGAAAATAACTTTGGGGGAATCCAATATCCCGTTTGCGTGGCAACGCGTCTCAGACACCGGGGGAGGTGTGGGGCAAGGCGTGAGCATAGAGTTATTTATCCTCAGGAACTAATTTCATCTCGGCCCCAAAGTCCTACGTGGATACACACACCACCATCAGAACTCCTCGGGAACATCTTCCTTCCTGGCTCGTCTTATTATTTATACCTACATTTATTTGCACACGTGGGTGTCTTATGACATCTACAAGGCTTTTTGATAGCTTACCCTCGTTTCCGTTAACGTAATCCATTAGGAAATTCTTCAACATCGATTATTCTTACTTAACACTTCTTAGAGTTTTTACTTGACGGCGCAATATGCTAAATGAATACAATATACAACACGTATCTTCAATGGTTACCGAAATAAATAGTTATTTGTGTCTTATATTGTATACCAAAAATGTTCACACATATACAAAATAAAAAATAAAGCTCTAAAATTCAACAAACTTGTTTAGTAATTCGGTTATCTATTTGGAGACAATCCACAAAATAATTGAATTAAGTATTCATTTTGAATCATTTTCTTAGGATATAAAGAATATAAATAATTTCAAAAATTAAAACTTAATAAAAATACGCATATTAAAAACATTAATGTATTATGAGTAATATTGTGATCGCGGGCGCGAAGTTACCTACAAACCGGCGGTGCGTGCACCTCCCGGCTAGTCTAACTGGCCGCGGGTGGGGCTAATAGGCCGGTCCCGTTTAGAGTAATAACTGTGCAGAACAATACTCCATTATGTGCCGCTTCTGCGCTCCAGAGGATTTCTTTGGGACGTTTCGAGTAGGTTCCTCTTCTAGAAAGTTCCACTTGTATGCTTGTGACACAGCAGTTCAGTTGATATTCGATTCGACGGATCAGTTGTGTTCTGTACTGAGTGCGTGCCGAAAGTGATTCATGTTTAAAGTTTGTGCTACAAACAACTTAGCTGCAACTGGTGTTGATTATTTAAGCATATTGGACTCCACAACAAATTCTGCAAAATTACATTTAAACCTGAAAGCTTAAAAAAACGGAGTTTTATGTTCTTAGTTGGTTTCTATATAATCCCTCTTAACCGCGGAATTTCATTTTTGCGCTAACGTTCTGAAGTTTTACTTGCACTTTCTTAGCTTTCAGGAACCAGTAGCTGGATCACGATATTGTTTATGATTATTATATAAAACTTAAATTATTATTATATAACATTTCTCATGTTGTTTTCTTTCTGCATTAAAATATCTTCTAAGGATGTCTGCTGAAATTGGACCTCTCAAAGTAATATGCTATATGCAGCCACTTTAATAAGTATTCTTCTAGCATCTAGCCCTCTTAGCTCCTTTAATTTCAGTATTCTCATAAAACAAGCTTAAAGAAAAAAAATCTGTGTTACACTCACATGACTTTCTCTACTCTTGTACAATCTAATTTTACAAAAGCCTATTCTCCATATGCTTCATGTTAATCGAGATATCGAGATGTCAATCTTATTGCTAATTTTCTTGTAGATGCAAGGGGAATATGGTAGCTTTTAAGCGATAGTCAAATATTTTAACGCTGGTTGCTATGTGGCGCATTCCATTCTCTTTGCATGTCAGGACATAAAAAAATCTGATGTGTTACACTCACATGACTTTCTCTACTCTTGTACAATCTATTTTTACAAACGCCTTTTCTCCAAATGCTTCATGTTAATCGAGAAATCGAGATGTCAATCTTATTGGTAATTTTCTTGTAGATGGGAGGGGAATATGGTAGCTTTTAAGCGATAGTCAAATATTTTAGCGCTGGTTGCTATGCGGCGAATTCCATTCTCTTTACATGTCTAGGACATAAAAATGAATAACGAATTTGAGAAAAAGTATAAGTATTGGAAAATTTAAGGAAATAACAAGCAATATCTCGAAAACGGTTCACTCAACAAAAGAAATGTATATGACATAAGTTGTGTATTTCAACGCGATCTACATTTTTTGTGTAGTAAAATTTTGTCTATCTCCTATGGTTTACCAGTTATGCAAAAGTCGTTCACAATGAAGAATACTTTTGGAGACATTCCCAGAAAATTCGAGATAAACATTTCATTTCTCATGACTTTATCTTAAACATATGATATTTTCATCAAAATCGTTAGCGCCATTTTTGAGAAAATTAAAATTTTCGAAAAATGTTCCATGTAAAGGGTAGTTTGGGGTGGGGGGATTTTCTTGAAAACCTTCGTGTCGCATCTCTGGAAGATACTGAACCTAAATACCAAGTTTGGTGTTTATCCGACTGTTCGTTTTTGAGTTATGCTGTTCACAGACACACACACACAGACACACACACACACACACACACACACACACACACACACACACACACACACACACAGGCACACACACGGACATGTTTCCAAAAATGCTTTTTTTGGATTCAGGAGATCTCAAAACATATATTTCCGGTGAAATCTCGGTATCGAATTTTTGAGTGGAATGCAATACTTCCCCTACTTACTATACGTAGTAGAGAAAGTAAAAAACGAAGGTTACGGTTGAATGCACATATGTATTGACCAGAATGACTATGATCTCAGCGGAGAAAGCAAGGCAATTAATACACTGGGCATTCATTATTCCTAAACTGTGTCCACACGAGGTTATAGGTCGCCACTGGGGTACGTTATCGCAAAATGAGTTTGAGAATGCTTTACAGGGAAAATTGAGTCAGTTGGGGTATTTAATGTTGCAATGGCAGCTCAGTTGTTCAAAGCAGCGGCGCGGAAAGCCGAGCATCCGTGGTTCAAAAGGACTGTAGCATTGAATTTTTCAGCCTAATTCTACCTTTCCAACTTTAGCCTGCACACGGCTAGTGTCATAATTTGAGAACACCTTGTGATTTACAGCCAGTTGAGGAATCTAATGTCGCGCCGGCATGTTACCATGGTAACTCGTTGGTCAGAGTAGTGAAGCGGAAAGCCACAGGTCCATGGTTCAAATCCCGGCTATGGCCTACACACAGCATGCATGAAAGAACAATTAATTAAGCTTATGTTCACAAGTTTGTACAATAAAGTGTTTATAAAACGTTTTTCTGCTTTCTAGTGTCTCAAATCTGATCTTTGGTGTTTTCAAAATGGATGCACCCATATTTCGAAAAAATTCACCCTCATTTAGCTGGTCTTCCTCTATAAATTCCACTTATAATTTATAACAGCAAACGGTAACCGTAAACAGGAATATAACCACCTGTCGTCACCAGGTTGGGAAGATTAGCGCTACCCCTACAACTGTTAGAGCCACAAATGACAGCCCTTTATACTTTTGTTCCTAAATAATGAACTGGCATTCAGTGGCCTGTGAACAACCAAAGAACTTTAACATGTGTAGTAATACTAGTACAGAAATAAAGTCAGTATTCTTATTAACTTATCGAATGGGTTATACGTACAGAATATATATCACCATCAACATTTTGGTTTTAAGTTTAACCTCCTTTAACCGATAGATTATTTCGGACAGTGAATGAAATGACTGCAGTGATACTCAAAATAACTGGGATCAGTGGGAGGAATGGATACATTCATCTTTTCAGCATAAGGGGAAACTCTCCCTGGACGCGTAACTCACCCTAACGGAATTCGAACTTAAGAATTCCTGACTGTGAAGCAGGATGTTATTTTTCTTTCCAAACTATTACTTTCTCTACTACGTATAGGAAGTAGGGGAAGTATTGTATTCCACCCAAAAATTAGATACCGAGATTTCACCGGAAGTGCATGTTTTGAGACCCCCTGAATCCAAAAAAAGCATTTTTGGAAACATGTCTGTGTGTGTGTCTGTGAACAGCATAACTCAGAAACGAACAGTCGCATAAACACCAAACTTGGTATTTAGGTTCAGTATCTTCCAGAGATGCGACACGAAGCTTTTCAAGAAAATCCCCCCTCCCAGATTACCCTTTACATGGAAGATTTTTCGAAAATTTTAATTTTCTCAAAAATGGCTATAACGATTTTGATTAAAATATCATATGTTTAAGATGCTTTCATGACAAATAAAATGTATATCTTGAATTTTCTGGGAATGTCTCCAAAAGTATTCTTCATTGTGAACGACTTTTGCATAACTGGTAAACCATAAGAGATAGACGAATTTTACTACGCAAAAAATGTACATCGCGTTAAAATACACAATTTATGTCTAATACATTTTTTTTGAGTGAACCATTTTCGAGATATTGCTTGTTATTCCCTTAAATTTTTCAATACTTATTTTCTCAAATGGGAATTGGTTATTCATTTTTTTGTCTTGTATATGCAAGGAGTATTAATCTGAGGCAAAGAGAATGGTGCTGCACATAGCAACCAGTTAATAAGAGATATGTATATGTTTAAAGGCCACTGCAAATACAAAACAAGGGGAACATAGTACGCCTTAAGCGATAGTCAAATATTTTTAGAACTGGATGGATTCATTAAGAATAAAAAGATACAAGTGGTATAAAACAGAAAGTTGTTTTTCGCACATTTATGTAGTATACAAGTGCACATTGCTCAATTTGAAATCATCTCTAAACAAGCATTTATCATTATTAACATAAAGGGTTGAGATAGCGTTTTATATAAATAGTGTGGTATTTAAGGCATAGGGTATACAAGGGAGGTGGGCAACTTGCGCATTGCGACCTAATGAGATCTATTGTGGCTACCATCTCCAAGTGGTACATATGAAAATAAAGGAGCCACAGGAGGCTACAGGTCGCAGGCAGAAGGGCCACAGAGACGCCCGGAAATCTCTAATATTTCCTGGCTTGAAGACCCGACCCACTACTGGAACTGCCCAATTAGGCCGATGAACGATCCGTGCAACCAGGTAGCCCTCTGGTGTCCACGCTGAATAATACTCTTCCCTTACAGCAAGTATCCGCGCCATCTGTCTGACACCGTCCCACGCCACGAAACATATGAGCACATCTGAAACATGAGAAGGAACGGAAAGAAAGGGAAAGTGGATGAGAAACCACCCCAGGCACTCGCCTACCGATTAGGAAAATAAAAAAGCATGAAGTACCCAAACTCAGAGAGGGAGGTCGACGGAATTGAAGCCCGGATCTCCCAAATGTGAGTCCTATACTTTTCCGAGGAGCCAATTCGCTCGGTATACCTATTTAAGGTATACACGTTATATTAATGAGCAGGGAAAGTGGAGAGTTAGTTTTGCTTCTTTTACTGTCTCTTATGATTTTTCAGTTATGTAAAACAAATAACAATGAAGAGGCGGTTGCGTGATGTATTGAGTAAGCCTAGATTCACAGTTGTTCTGCCAGTTTTACAGCACATATAACGCTTTCCCAGATATACATATCAGCTTATTGCCATCAAATCCACTGAACTACATACTGCTACGAGAACGCAGCGTTGTACAGGCATAGTCATGTATACTAGCGTGTATAAAATGTGGCCCATAATGGAAAGGCGCTGTTTATGTTGGCACTGATAAAATCTAGCCCACCCCCTATCAGCGTGACCACCTCTAGTTTTCGAAGATACACTATGTGATCAAATGTATCCGGACACCCCCACAAACATACGTTTTTCATCTTAGGTGCATTGTGCTGCCACCTACTGCCTGGTACTCATTATCTGCGACCTCAGTAGTCATTTGACATCGTAAAACAGCAGAATGGGACGCTCCGTGGAACTCACGGACTTCGAACGTGGTCAGATGATTGGGTGTCACTTGTGTGAGAAGTCTGTACGCGAGATTTCCACGCTCCTAAACATCCCTAGGTCCACTGTTTCTGATGTGATAGTGAAGTGGAAACGTGAAGGGACATGTACAGCACAAAAGCGTACAGGCCGACTTCGTCTGTTTACTGAGAGACCGCCGACATTTGAAGAGGTCGTAAAGAATAATAGGCAGACGTCTATCCAGACCATCATACAGGAATTCCAAACTGCATCAGGATCCACTCCAAGTAGGTACTATGACAGTTAGGCGTGAGGTGAGAAACCTTGGATTCCATGATCGAGCGGCTGCTCATAAGCCATACATCACACAGAAAAATGCCAAACGACGCCTCGCTTGGTGTAAGGAGCGTCAACATTACACGATTGAACAGTGGCAAAACGTTGTGTGGAGTGACGAATCACGGTACACAATGTGGCGATCCGACGGCAGGATGTGGGTATGGCGAACGTCATCTGCCAGCGTGTGTAGTGCCAACAGCGAAATTCGGAGGTGGTGGTGTTATGATGTGGTCGTGTTTTTCCTGGAGGTGGCCTGCACCCCTTGTTGTTTTGCTTGGCACGATCACAGCGCAAACTGACATTGATATTTTAAGCACCTTCTTGCTTCCCACTGTTGAAGAGCAATTCGAGGATGGCGATTACGTCTTTCAACACGATCGAGCACCTGTTCATACTGCACGGGCTGTGCCGGAGTGGTTACACGACAATAACATCCCTGTAATGGACTGGCTGCACAGAGTCCTGACTTGAATCCTATAGAATACCTTTGGGATGTTTTGGAACGCCGACTTCGTGCCAGGCGTCACGGACCTACATCAATACCTCTCCTCAGTTCCGCACTCCGTGGGCTGTCATTCCCCAAGAAACCTTCCAGCACCTGATTGAAGGTATGCCTGCGAGAGTGAACCCTGTCATCAAGGCTAAGGGTGGGCCAACACCATATTGACTTCCAGCATTACCGATGGAGGACGCCACGAATTTGTACGTCATTTTCAGCCAGGTGTCCGGATACTTTTGATCACGTAGTGTAATTCTATCCACTGGATTGGCAGGGTACTTTACTTCCCCCGAAGTATGACCGAAGTCTGAAACCTTATATTGTCATGCTACATTACGTTTTCTTAATGTCGATTTTCCTATTGCTGTTTAATAGGGACAACTGTAACCTTCTCTAAATGTCGCTGATGAAAGCTCTCATATATGTAAATGTCATAGCTGTTGTTCAGTTTAACTTACATGCAAATGATGTTTACCCCTTCCTCTAGAAGAACGAATTGTATAATAATTGGTTTAGCCTTTCTCCTTGTGTACCAATCGTACGAAACTCTTTCATAGTGGTGGTATCCGAGCCACCCCTTCATTCCACATATATTATAAACATCGTTCATTGGTCAGTGTGTATGTTCCTTGCTGTGCAGACCAGTCAATTAGAGAACTGATACCGGCCGGGTGGAGTCAAAAGTTGGTTACCTGAGGGTCGTAACCTTACGGAGAGAAAAACACAATGGCGATTTAGGGGGATGGGCCACTTCTTATGCACGACGGTGTACAACAGCTTTCCTGAAAATCCAACTTGCGTAAAATTGGCGCTTACAGCGTTATTCGAGAGAACTCTTCAGTTACGAGAGCAAGACACAGAGCACAGATTATTTTTGCAGACCCTCTATGTCTTTCTCCAGAGCGTCTAATAAGGAGATAGGATCGTGTGCCGTTCTTGCACGCAAGTATCCATAGTTGAAGCGGGTCATGCAGAGTACAGCAAGAAACCGACCTGGGCGATGTAACCAGAGATTCCATGCATATTAATTAGTTCCTCTACATTCTCCTCTTCTCTCCATCTACCATGTCCTTCGTTTCTCCACTATCCGCAAAACTTCGTCCTCGTCCTGCTTCTGCAGTGCAGAAAACTACCTGCAGAAGATGCAAAACCTGCAAATCACAAAACTGACATATTCCACCATGGTGCTTACGTTCTCCCTCTCATGATATTCGGTTTTAGTTCTAGTGCTGTTTATATTTAAAAGGAGATATATCTGGGACAAAAATCCTTATAAAGTGTGTAAGATTTGTCATCTTAATTTTTATACTCTAACTTTCAATATTAAATATAATGCGGTACCTAGACTTAAAAATCCCAATCACATGATAATTTCGATGACTATGTGGATATGTGTTTCGTCAGACGTTTAAACCCGAATTTCTCCATCTCAGAATTTTACACCTTTCTGCTAGGTAAAGTTCTCAGCCAAAAACACTTGAAAATGTTAGCACAGCTATATGTAAGATATTTAAACCTCTTGGCTACAAAACTGGTTTTAAAACCATTTGTAAATAATTCTGACTAAAAATCGGCCAGGAGCACAACTCCGCACGTAGGACATAGTGGGCCCTTTGTGCTTCCAACATAACCCCTGGGAGGAAGGGATATAGGAAAGACCCGAAGGGCGACCGGTCCGGACGACGTGTCGTTAGCAAGGACGGGGTCCCTAATGCTTCCAACACAAGACAAACCCAGGCGCCGGCTAACCACCTGCAACTGGGGGGCCGGGTGCAGGCGAGACACTCCCAGGAAGGAAGGGGGGTCCCAGCAATCTCGCCAAGCGCCAGAGAGAAATCCTTCCATAGCGCAAATTCCACCGCCCTGCCGCAACCACCTACCGCCGCCGTCTGGTCTTACAACAGACGAGGTAAACGAAAGGAAATAATAGGGCTTGCAAATTCGTGGTGGAATGGGAACCGCCCCAGCATTCGTCTACAGAACCGGAAAATCAGGGAAAAGCCCATGGGCTGCGAGCCTCACACATTCACGCGGAGTCATCGAGGTACAACATTGCACGGGAAGAGAAAGTAATAAAAGTTCTTCTAAACCCAGGATTTCAGAGAGAAAAAGTCCTACATTAATGTGTATAAAATAACGTTTTGAGTTCTCACATAAAAAATCTGATATGTCACATTCACATGACTTTCTCTTCCCTCTATCGATTATTAGCGGGCATAGGAATTATTCTTACGAAAGTTTATTTTCTTATCTACTACCTTTTAATCCAGATAAACCTTTGCAAAACTACATTAGTTTTATTTATGGACGCTCTTTAACTGCTGTGGTCTTTAGCGTCCCATTCAATATTGGGCGTGAAAGAGCGGTAATTTTGCTCAGAGATCCCTTTATCAGGCTTGAGGTAAATCTACGACGCGGGACCACCGGCTTCACTTTCCTTCCGAAGGAAGTCATGCTAAGGATTTTTACGCCCGAATCCGCGACCTCGGGAACTAGAAGCTAGCATGGTAACCACTACACCACGGAGGACGACTTATATCCACATTACACATTTCGTTAGAATACAAAGAGAACAGCGATAGCCAAATGCGTAAGAACTGGACGCTATGTTTTAAAATACAACATTCTTTCCATGACATCGCAAGAAATAATTGAAAATCGCCAGGACTTAAAAAGAATGGCTAAGTATTGAATAATTCGAACAATTAATAAGGATATCTCGGAAATGGTTGATGCCAGAAAAAAGCTTTTTGAAACAAATTATGGGTTTTAAACGGACCTACATTTTTTTGTGTAGTACCTTTTCGTCTATCGCTTAAGTATACCAATTATACAAGATTATGGAAAATTCCTTCAAAATGAAGAGGACTTCCCAGGTTATGCCCAGAAAATTACATCACACACGGATCTTTTTCTAAAAAAGATTGTTTTTGGTTTCAGGGGGATCTCAAAATATATATTTCCGGGGAAATCTCGTGTCGAATTTTTGGGTGGAATGCAATACCTTATCTACCTATTGTGTAGGTACGTGGTAGAGAAAGTAAAAATAACACAAAATCAACTTAGTTTGTTTGTCATTGAAGTATTTCGGAATAGCGGAAAAATTATTTCTAAAAAATTAAAATAGTTGTCCGACTCAGGTGTTTGTTTTCATGTGTTATATGCATGTTTACAAGTTTCATCACAATTTCTTTAAATTTTTCAGAATTTTATAGCTGAAACTATAACAGAAGTTCCGTTTGGTTCTAAAATGTTGTAATTTGGCAACCTGATTCTCTTCTAGCACTTCGGCACGTATAAAACGGGTTCTCACATAGAAATACACATTCTGAAAACTAAATCAATCAAAACTATCTTGCGTATTTTCTACATAACAAACTTATTTTAAAGTAGCGAATAACTTTAAAAATAGAAGTATAGAATGGCGCATAATATTTTGAAACAGGTTTTCTGTTCATCTAAAGCAATACAAATTAGTATTCCTTTCAATTAGGTCACTGCTGTAGAAATTGAGAAGAAATTGAGGTTGTGAAATATGTCTTTCAGTATCAAGAAAATGAAACAAAGCAAGACTTTGTCGCGTATTTTGAAAGTATATCTAAAATATTTTATTTTTATTTTATGTTTTATAGTATAAAATATTTAAATATTAAAACGAATCTGGTCTTGTGGTAATAGCTAAGTGACGAAAAGACAACCCTGCAAAAGAACTGATACTATGAATGGATTGAAAATAGAGTGAATACTTACAACTCATTACAGACACTTAATGAGTGGTATTGATGTATATTTAAGTAACTAGGATCTCTAGAGTTTTCTATATAATGTGTATTTGCAAGATTTCACTGTGTTCGTGCAGATTCTATACGATAGTACAAAAACTATTGAAGATTTAATCTTCTTAAAGTATTAACAAAGAACAAACAAATGTAATTTTGAAGCGGAAAGATCTAAAAGCTAGGTAATTAAATATTGCAATGAAAATTAAAGTTATAAAACTTTTATTTAAAACACAGGAACATTTTATGTGCCCTTTAACTTCAAGTTAACTCACATCTGCCATTTATTGCATTTTATCGTAAAACAACATAATAGTCTATCAACCAAGTTATCTATAGGCAATTGACAGTTACATAATAATGGATTGTAAAAGTATATATAGTGTTAAATTTAAGGTACATTTGTTCTTCAGGGTAAATGTGGTAGTGTTCTAACACAGAGTATGGAGCAGGAGAAGGGAGAATTATGTTTGACTTGTAAAGGAACCGTATGGAATGGAAATGTTGTTCACTGCCACGCTATTCCACTCCAACAGTTCCTTGCAGTACGCGCCTCTGATTTACATAAGTTAACATGCACATTACAACCGTGTTAATATTGTATTTGCAAGGAGACCTAAAACACAATATTTGAAATTCTATCAACAAATCCATAAGATTATCTTAACAATCCGGAACGCTAACAATGGCTAATTTACTTGTCCCAACTTTAATTTTCGTATATTTGCTTTAAAACGTTGAATACTTCAAGTGGTACTCAATATTTTCTTTGTTAAACCCTGAGATTTCTATCCGATAAACCTTTATTTGTCATTTTTCGATTAAGCACATTGGCTTACCAATAAAATAATCAACAAATATATTAAATTACACGCTGTATTTAATCTGAATATGTGTCTAAGCTTTGAAATCATTGTGTTTGTTTCTTTTCGTTTGGCAACTTCACTTATACCTACTGAGGGAAGAAAATTGGAATTACGCAAAATGTATGGAATATTCTCTACTTTAAGGATGAATAAATCAAACTAAAAGTAAATTTTAGATACATTTGGGAATATTAACTTGCGTTTACGCAACAATCTGATAAAACACAACTGCCTGTGTTGCGTTTAACATAACTTGCACATAAATATTTAACGTGGGTTCAGATAAACCCGATATCTGTACATGACTTTACCTATCACAGGGTATTTCTTTCTTACATTCTTTGTATCCTTTTATGTCATAATATGAAAATGTTTTGTAGTCAAAAGGGTTATGTTTCTTTAATATTCGACAATTGAACAATTTGTGAAAAAGTGGGGAAAGAAAATATGAAGAACAAAACTAAAAGTAATTCCACTCCTCAAAGAAAAAAGTAACGGCTCAATTTCTAATTCATAATTGGATTGTTATACAAACATGACTTGTGGATGTGATATGACTTAGATATGAAAAATAAAAGGAAGAATGGACAATGAAGGTTATTTGTATGTAATTACTAATGTAGAACTGCTAAGTGGTTTAAAAATAAAAAGGATCTGATGCGTTACACTCACATGACTTTCTATACTCTTGTACAAACTATTTTACAAACTCTTATTCTCCATCTATTTCATATTAATCGAGATAAAAATTTGCAGAAACGATCTTTTGACATGCAAAGAGAATTACATTTTAAACATAGCGACCAATTCTAAGAATATATCTCTGAATAGCTTGTTGCTAGGTGCAGTACCAGTCTCTTTGCCACAGATTAATACTCTTTGCATATCCAAGACAAAAGAATGAATAACGAATTCCCATTTGAGAAAATTTAAGGGAATAACAAGCAATATCTCGAAAATGGTTCACTCAACAACAACAAAAATGTATATGACATAAATTGTGTATTTTAACGCGATCTACATTTTTGTGTAGTAAAATTTTGTCTATCTCTTATGGTTTACCAGTTATGCAAAAGTTGTTCACAATGAAGAATACTTTTGGAGACATTCCCAGAAAATTCAAAATATACATTTTATTTGTTGTGAAATTATCTTAAATATATGAAATTTTAATCAAAATCATTAGAGCCATTTTTGAGAAAATTAAAATGTTCGAAAAATGTTCCATGTAAAGGTTAATCTGGGGTGGGGGATTTTCTTGAAAACCTTCGTGTCGCATCTCTGGAAGATACTGAAACTAAATAACAAGTTTGGTGTTTATCCGACTGTTCATTTCTGAGTTATGTTGTTCACAGACACACACACAGACACACACACACGGACATGTTTGCAAAAATGCTTTTTTTTTATTCAGGGGGTCTCAAAATTTGTATTTCCGGTGAAATCTCGGTATCGAATTTTTGGGTGGAATAGAATACTTCCCTACTTACTATACATAGTAGAGAAAGTAAAAACCATACCTAGTTCTCCAAATGCGATTTACATACGCTGTAGAAGGTATATAATACAGAATACGTATAAACATGGATATAATAGAGATGAATTAAACATGCAAGTAATAATGGAAAAATAACTAGATATAGGGAAGAAGCGTTTCAAAATGCCACCAAACAGGATACACGTACTAGGAAACGACGGGGAAATGAGAGATAAGAACAGAAGAAAGCTAATCCTTATAGTATGAAGAAGAAAATATTAAAAATTCGCTTTCAACTCGTATAAAATGGCAAATATTTATTTAAAAGCAGCTGGGCTATCAATGTATTCGACGCAACTGTTCGTGTTACATTGCCAGACATGTTAAAAGCTGTACATTTTCTACATCTGCTTTAATGCTTTGCAATGACGAGCTAAGCCCATGGACGAACAGAGGGGCCCCCACAACCGAAGCAGAGCAATGCGAGTAGGCCACAACGGCCGATTTTGCTCCTACCGGGAGGGAGGGCTGATGGGAGAGACCCAAGGGTAAAAAATTGAGTTTTATTTATGGACGCTCTTTAACTGCTGTGGTTCTTAGCGTCCCATTCTATATTGGGTGAGAAAGACCGGTAATTTTGCTCAGAGGCCTCTTTATCAGACTTGAGGTTCTTTTATGTGTCGTAAATCTACGATACGGGACCACCGGCTTTACTTCCTTTCCGAAGAAAGCCATGCTAAGGATTTTTACGCCCGAAAAAATCAATCGCCCTCCGCCGGGTTTGAAACCCGAAGGTTGACCAGATCCGAATGGTGACAGGCGCAAGCACTTACAGGGTCTCTAACGTTTTCAGACCGAACGTATCTGACTACACCCGGGTCCCTCCACAAGCCTCCAGATCTCCCCTGGTGGGTCCCACTCGGAGGCGGGTCCTAACTGAGCAGTCCCGCATGAAAGCGCACTGCACCGCCCAGCCACAGCCCGCCGACGCCTGGTCCCACAACCCTGAAAAATATTATGATAATGAAGGAGATGATGCTTACAGGAAATGAGGAGTAGGAAAAATCTGGTAAAAGAGGAACAACTCCAGCATTCCCTACTGACCGGGGAAACCACGAAATTCCCATGGGCCACAGTGGGCGGTCGCCGGAGATCGAGCCTGAGATCTTCCTAATGCGAGTCGCACACGTTACCGCGCCGCCACCTCGCTCGGTAATGCAATGATAAAATGAAATGCAAATCTTGCGTATCATAAAACGCAAATAACATAATTTGAAGTAAGGTAGAATACAGAAGATGTTATATCCGGAATGTCTCAAAATTGCTACTCATTAATATTCAAACCTGAGCCAAATGTCATGTTGCATGCATGTGATACTGTAATTATTGACAGAAAGATATAAACAATTAAATAAAGACATAACAGTAAGATAGAGAAATAATTGCAATAAATAATATCCCCATATTAAATTAATGTATAATGTAACAAGCTTGAGTTGAAAAGATTTGTCCGGAGAAAAACATAATTAGCGAGCTATGTCATTAGTATACGAGGGGCACTATTTATATTTTTAGCCTAATAATTAAAACAAAGTAATTTCTGATTGAAAACTGCTTTATTGTTTTTCAAAATTTTCTCCTTTATGATCAATACACTTTTGCATCCGTTTGAACCATTTGTCAAAGCATTTATTCCAGTCTTCTGGAGACGCCTCCAAAACATGTTTTTGAAGGCATCCACGGCTTCTTCTTCCAACGAAAATCGTTGTCCACGCAATTTATTCTTGATGTTCGGGAACAAAAAGAAGTCATTGGTTACCAAATCAGGACTTTATTGCGGATGACCCATCAATTCGATTTTTGAGCCTTCAAATACTCTGTTGTTAGACGAGATGTATGTGCGTCGCATTGTCTTGATGAAGAACGATCCTACGGTTCTTGTTGGTTTTCCTTACTTCACCGAAGGAACACCTGGGACCGCTAATGTCATCTCAATAGCTTTAAGTTGTTGCTGTTAAAAAAGAATCGGTAAGGATGGCTAAATATCGTACTTTCGAATATCAGTAATTTAAACATATATGGCTCCGATAACTAACGAATGAAACCTATGAATATTACTTAAAGAAGACAAATTAAAACTTACAGTGCAGTGCGGCCGTTTTAAGGTAAGGCCACGGATCGTGCGTATACCGACTACCGATTTCATTGCAGTACAACGTGCCACGCAAGTAGTCGGTCTGTGGCCTTACCTTAAAACGCCCCTACTGTATTTTATTTCAAATGATTCGTATAACCTGGTTTAGATACTACTGGCTTAAACAGAATTTTCTGCTCTATGACCAAATATAACTAATAATAAATATTGTATAGATAATGGTGATTGCTACTAGTTAATTATAGAGGTAGTGGATGATAAACTAATTCCTCGAAAGAAAAAAGTGGAGTTTTGGCTGCACAACTGTGTGAGGGATTCTGCAGTGGATTATGTTTGCTAAAAAGGGGATACTTCATTCCACACTAGAGTGCTGGAGAGCCATCTTCCCCAACCGAGAGAGGAACGATATTTCCGTAAATTCTACACTCATTACAAAGTTCCTCCTCCTACCGGCACTTGGTTCTGCCCTCATTTGGATTTTAATTCAGCTTCTCTCTCCCTCTCTCTCATTTCCTTGCTGCTCGTTCGCCTCCGCTTCTGGTGGTAATGAGTTAAGTTGGAGTAGGCAGTGTAGCCCACAGTGCTACAAGGGGCTAACTGCATTACTTAGATCAATAGTGTCAACTCTACATATAAGAAGCGAGAACCCTTATGTGATGTGTTAATTAAAGGAAATTTTGTTAGGTAAAACTTTTAATAAACACTAGTAAAATACTGCAGCATTAGAACATCTTAGAATTATAAACATCAAATAGATTGGTACAATACGTTAGACCATAGATGGATAGTTATAAATTTGAGGTTGGCAATTGTATTTCATAATTACTAGAATTAACGATCGAAGTAATTGTATCCGACTTGAAGGTATAGTCATTAAAAAAATCCACAGCTGCGCTGTAAAACTCCTAAATGCCCTCAGTTATGGAGAACGGGTAGCGCTTTGCATGCTTCATGGAAACATAAATAACCCCATGCGACAGGCTTACATGATGTATCGGTTCTATGACAAAAGACACAACGGGTTCAAGCCACTCCTCACTTCAAACTTAAGTTTTGTTCCAATAGTCGACTTCCAGGATCACTTAACTGAAGTATATTATGATTCTTGTTTCTTAAATTATTAATCTGCAATTAATTTATTTATGTCAGATTAAGGGAAATAATGACTGTCTTTCTAAGCCTTTCTGTAAAAAGTAAGCAGTAGATGTGGCTTATACAGGAGTTAGAATTAGATCTCCTCCCGTGGAATGACAATAGCTACTGTATTAATACGTATAATAAAGCTATTATGTTCGCACTGTATTTAAGTTTGTTCTTAGATATGAAATTCCTGTAACATCAGTTATAGAACCTTAATTACTTTCTCCATTGGGGTAGTTAGGTGAATGAAGAAAAGAATTCGAAATATGTGACTATATCACTTTTTCATAACATGCTTTTTACGACAACTTTGCTAATTACTAAATTTTGATACCCGAGCGAGATGGCTTCGCGGTAACGTGTGAGACTTGCATTCGGGGGGTCCCGGGTCCGATTTCCGTCAACCTCCAACTTGGACCTTGGGTTTTTCATGTTTTTCTCTGATCGGTAGGCGAATCTGTGGACATATGGTAATGTCGGACAATTGCTCAAAGGAAAGAGTGAACACTAGAGGATTGCTTGGTCGACGGGTCGTTCATCGCCCTTCTAGGCAGCTCCAGCAGTGAGACGGATCTTCGAACCTGGAACTGTTAGGGACTTCCACGCATCTCTGTGTATATCTGCCTGTAGCCTCCTATGGTTCCTTCACTTCATTCCTTCCTCCTAGAGGTGGTGGCCACAATAGATCTAGGGAGGTCGCAGTCTGCGAGGTATCCCTCTCCATAACCTATAACCCATAAATTTCGATAGGTTGAGCTCTTAAAAGAATTGGCACTATAAAATATGCTGAAGTTAAGGGTATAAAAATTGATAAGCTTCCCAGCCACTCTCCCTATTGTATTAGTATGTCTTCCTTGTGGAGCAAACAAAGCGCTAGTGTTGTGTTACATTTAAAGGTGCCTAGGAGTTTACCGGTGCACTTGTGTAGTTTCTAGTTACACATTCAAACCAAAGATACCGCCCACATGTGCAGAGATGGACGAACATCCAAAGATATCGGTAGATGATGTGGCCAGCACCATGCTTCTCTTGACCTACAGATGGTTGTCTATCGTAGCTTCTCAAATATATCAGATACTGAGTGGGCGCCGGCCCTAAACTTGCGCCGAACACTTGGCAGCCACGTGGGTAAGCTCGAACCCACACATTCCGTGATGTTAACGCTAGATCACACGCTCCAGCTCACTGTGTCACGGCGCAGGAACCCGTGTTGCACTACTTTGCTGGTGCGTTCTATCGATGTGGAACCAAATACAGATGCATATATTAATTCATAGACAAACAATACTGAGAAGTTGAAATGTTTCGGGGGAAATTCTCACAAAAACTACTATCATACTAGGATGTGAATCTTTCAAATGAAGTATGAAATACTGAAACTTAACAAAGCTGATAAGTGAAATATACAGGACCCTCTTCGTTCATTACTATATAACGCCAATGGCTTAAAGCGTCTGGTTGCAGTTTGCTGTGGACAAGATTGCAGAACATTAAACATAAACATAAAACATTATAGTACTCTTAACTTTGAAGTAAAACAGAATGAATATGATTAATATTGCCGTAAGCTCTTTAATGGACTATTCAATTATTTCGCTTTCCTTTCCTTTTTTTTTACTTTCTCTACCACGTAGAGTAAGCAAAGAAAGTATTGCATTCCATCCAAAAATTCGATACCGAGATTTCACCGAATACATATTTTGAGACCCCCTGAATCCAAAAAAAAAAAAAAAGCATTTTTGGAAACATGTCCGTCTGTGTGTCTGTGAACAGCATAACTCAGAAACGAACAGTCGGATAAACACCAAACTTGTTATTTAGGTTCAGTATCTTCCAGAGATGCGACACGAAGGTTTTCAAGAAAATCCCCCCACCCCAGATTACCCCTTACATGGAACATTTTTCGAAATTTTAATTTTCTCAAAAATAGCTCTAACGATTTTGATTAAAATATCATATGTTTAAGATATTTTCATGACAAATGAAATGTAGGTATATATCGAGTTTTCTGGGAATGTCTCCAAAAGTATTCTTCATTGTGAACGACTTTTGCAAAACTGGTAAACCATAAGCGATAGACAAAATTTTACTACACAAAAAATATAGATCGCGTTAAAATACACAATTTATGTCATATACATTTTTTTTGAGTGAAACATTTTGTAAATATTGTTTGTTATTCCCTTAAATTTTCCAATACTTATACTTTTTCTCAAATTCGTTATTCATTTTTTTATGTCCTGGACATGCAAAGGGAATGGAATGCGCCACATAGCAACCAGCGCTTAAAATATTTGACTATCGCTTAAAACCTACCATATGCCCCTTGCATCTACAAGAAAATTAGCAATAAGATTGACATCTCGATTAACATGAAGCATATGGACAATAAGCGTTTGTAAAAATAGTTTGTACAAGAGCAGAAAAAGTCATGTGAGTGTAACACATCAATTTTTTTTAGGAATAATAATCCTTCAAACCAAAATGTTTCACTGGACCTCTGATCGCAGTTGTACAAAAGCTAACAGCGCACGATCTCTGAAGTGTATTGCCGATTTAGATCAAAAGCGATATCAAGTTCGTTTATTTTCAGACACATACAGTAATTTAATCAATAAAATTAGCATTCCTTTATTGAGAATTTCTCCATTAACTTTTATATAGGAAGGTTCTGTTAATGCTTCACTCCCAGACTCAGGAAACTAAGCATTTTCCTGTTTCAGTACATCGTGTATGCTCAAATAGGGGGAGCGGAGGAAGCGAATGATAGTCGAATCGAATTAATTCTAGAGCTGTGAGGTCTTCAATTACCTGTTCATTAAAACTGAGTGGTTGGTTTACGACTCCAGAATGTGGAGCGTTCATTTTGAACGACTGGTAGCAATTGACAAATTATTTGTCACCATTCCTGAGAGCCACTAACTAAATGCTGCATAATAACGCACACGTGTTTTTCTCGTAGTTTCACGTAAAAACTAGGAAACAAAACTGGAAGTAACGAACAGTGTCATACGAGAAACCTTTTAGAAATAATAAAAATATGTGGACCAGAAAATTTGAAAGATGAAATGAAAGATGAGGAATGCATGGGTACCGTTAATAGTCGGCAGAGTCTGAATCTAAAGGTGAAGAGGAAGAAGAAGCTATATCTTCTGCAGGCATTGACAGCCACTGCCGAGCTCTGTCCAATATTTTAATTGTAACTCACAGAGTTGGAAAACTGAAAATTTTCAGCTTCAAAGAGATACGGCATCAAATTAAAATTTTGTGAAGTTAACTAGCAGTTTAAAAGGCGATATATCGATTAAGTGTTATCATATCTAGCAGTGATATTGATTAGCATCCCAGTGTCAATCTAAGTAGAGGCAACACTTTGTGCCTGTGTCTTGTGCGGCGATGCAACATTAGCGCCTGCGCACTGCAGTTCTAGTGGGGGAGGCGCAAAGAGGCACAGCCTCCGCCATCCCTTACGTGCATCCAAGGGCAATTAGTTCTTCCCTCGCAGGGAAATTTATGTTTTAAAGCGATCGGGCATTTATAACTCTCTTTGCCAACAAACCTTGGTTGGGGAAAGTTCGATGTTTGTTCGGCGGAGTTCTTTTGTTAGTAGGCAAAGGATCAATTTGTGCGGGGAAAGTGTTTTCTTGTCAAAATATTCGCGGTACGTTACTATAAGCCAAAACTATGGCATTATTAAATAACGTTTATTTTAATGTTATACGATACCACTACGCTCTTGTTTTATTCAGGAACTTAAATGACATAAAACATATTTTAAATACATCAAGTTGGCAGTTTCATTAAACAGTTTCGCATCTATAAAGTTTAAAATAAATTTTGAAAAGTAACAAAATCGGAGTGCAATTATTGAAATCACCACAATGTTTACAAAGGCAATGAACAGCTAAAGAGCATATTTTCTGTTTCAGAATAACTGATCTAATTAAAATACTGGCCCTAGCACTAACATTTTCTAAAACTCTCAGGTGGAAAAATATTAAGCTGGAAAAAAACAGAAGCTAGGAATTGTCGCAAACATTCACTCCATAACGGACTAACAATAAGTTGCCAAAACCTTCTTTAAGTTTATGGAACATTTTGTAACTTATTGAAGGAAACAGTCGCTAGACCTTTGGCCACTGAATTGAGATAGCCATTTAAGGTGTACATAGCTAACTGTTTTGATTTTAAACACTGGTGGTGGCCATTCTTAACTGCATATTTACCTCGGTAAAATAGAGGATAGATTAAGAATTGTGGAGAATAAGAAGGATGTTAAAATATTCACCTTAGCAGATAAAATAGAAATATAGAGACAGAATTAGGAAACACTCGTAAATAGAACAAAAAGATGGATATTCAAATCTAATCCTACATAATAATTGCTTAGCGTGTCTAGGCTAAGGTGAAAGGTTGAACCATATTGAAAAACGCACTATGTTTCAAGGAAAGGACAACAGCCAGATGCAACCACAGTTCTGCTAGGAGTGTTCCCATGCAGCACACAGAAATTGTGCATTTTTTCACATTAATTTCTGCGGAAACAAAAAGTAAACGAAACTTTTATTAGTTAACATTTATTATAGCTGTTCTGTAGTCATCATCTAATTGCTGTAATTTTAACAGTTAAACAAAAGTAACTATATAGCTTTTTAAATTTAAATTTATGGCCGTACGGAGTTCCAAATTACAAAAGAGTGTTACATGTTTGTTCACTCTATGGCGGATAACTGTATCATACTCTAAACACCTTCCTTCCTGGCATATCTATAGTAATGTATACTTTTGCAGCTTCGCTGATTTTTCAACGATGTGGTACTGACCACAGTATAATTAATACAAAGAGCTAAAATAGATTATGAATCAGAAACTTTTTATATTTACGAGAATAAACCCTAGTTCAGACGCTAAGCTTATTGTATGTGTTTTTTCGATTTACAGTTTCCTTTTCTTTACTATGTACTTACAGTAGGTAAGTAGACCACTGAATCATTCGATATTACCACATATAGATGCACGTTTTGGGGCCCCTGAGTCCAAAATAGCATTTTTACTTTCTCTACTACGTATAGTAAGTAGGGGAAGTATTGTATTCCACCCAAAAATTCGATACCGAGATTTCACCGGAAATACATATTTTGAGGCCCCCTGAATCCAATAAAAGCATTTCTGGAAACATGTCCGTGTGTGTGTCTGTATGTGAACAGCATAACTCAGAAACGAACAGTCGGATAAACACCAAACTTGGTATTTAGGTTAAGTATCTTCCAGAGATGCGACACGAAGGTTTTCAAGAAAATATCGCACCCCAGATTATCCTTTACATGGAACATTTTTCGAAAATTTTAATTTTCTCAAAAATGGCTCTAACCATTTTGATTAACATATCATGTGTTTAAGATATTTTTATGACAAATGAAATGTATATCTCAAATTTTCTGGGAATGTCTCCAAAAGTATTGTTCGTTGTGAACGACTTTTGCATAACTGGTAAACCATAAGAGAAAGAAAAAATTTTTCTGCACAAAAAATGTAGATCGTGTTAAAATACACAATTTATGTCATATACAGTTTTTTTGTTGAGTGAACCATTTTCGAGATATTGCTTTTATTCCCTTAAATTCGTTATTCATTTTTCTGTCCTGATAATGCAAAGAGAATGGAATACTCCACATAGCAACCAGCTCTTAAAATATTTGACTATCGCTTAAATCCCCTTGCATCTACAAGAAAATTAGCAATAAGATTGACATCTCGATTAACATGAAGCATATGGAGAATAAGCGTTTGTAAACGTAGTTTGTACAAGAGTAGAGAAAGTCATGTGAGTGTAACACATCAGATTTTTAGAAAAACGTCCGTGTTTGTATGTGTGCGCGTGTATAAACTGCTAATTCTGGAACGAAAAGTTCCATAGACACTAAACTTGGCATTTAAGTTCGACATCTTCCAAAGACCCAAAACGAAGATTTTCAACGAAATCACCAAGTGGGATGGCTCAGACGGTAACGACTGTGGCCCGCATTGGGACGTCCCGGATTCGATCACCGGCCACCGCCCACTCTGACCCATGGTTTTTCCATGGTTTCCCAGGGTCGTCAGGCGAGTGCTCTACCATGACCTTCCTGCCACTCATTTCTATACTCCTCATCTTACTTATCATCTATTTCAGGATGTAGGAGTGGTTGTGGCCCGTGCTCCGTGGCGTCGCTGCGGGATTCTCGGTTAGGTGCCCCCCCTAATGGGCTCCACACGATAGAGGACAGTTAGTTGTTTGTGGGTGGCGGATGTATTCATCTCGAAATGTTAAGGACCTCATCCATGCTTGTGCCCGTAGGCATTCGGATCTGGTCACCCTCTGGTGGGGTCTGTCCTCCTATCCCTCCCTCTTAGGGTGCACGGCTCCGGGGGTCCCCTCCGTGATATGTAACTTTACCTTCAACCAAATCCCCCACCCCAAACTGCTCTTTGCGTGCAAATTGCTTTGAAAGTTTTTCTTTTCTCAAAAACGGCTCTAGTGATTAAGATTTTAATACCATCTATTTAAGTCGTTAACATAAATAAAATTTACATTTTGATTTTCTTGGAAGTAACCTATAAAGTTCTCTTCTTTCGGAAGCATTTTGTATACTTTTTTAGAACAGGTAAACCATAAGAAATAGACAAATATGAGCTACACAAAAATGAAATCTCAAAATTTATTTCAAATAACTTTTTATTTTCTCTACTACGTATAGCAAGTAGGGGAAGGTTCGCATTCCACCCAAAACTTCTATATCGCAATTTAACCGGAAATACATGTTTTGAGCCCCCTGAATCCGAATAAAGCATTTATGGAAACAGACCGCGTGCACGCCTGTGTGTCTATGTGTCTGTCTGTGAACAGTATAACTCAAAAACGAAAAGTCGGATAAATACCAAACTTGGTATTTGATTTTAGTATTTTCTAAGGATACGTTAGAAGATTTTTTACGAAAATTCCCCACCCCTACCGTTTACATGGAAGATGTTTCAAAATTTTGATTTTCTAAAGAATGACTCTAACGATTTTGATTAAAATACCAATATGAGATATATTTACATGACAAATAAAATGTGTATCTTGAATTTTTTGGGAATAGCCTAGGAAGTCCTCTTTATTCGGAAGGAATTTTGTATAATCTTGTATAATTTGTAAACTTCAAGCGATAGACGAAAACGTACCTCATAAAAATGTAGATCTCTGTAAAACACACAATTTACTTAAAATAAGTTTTTTCTTTGGCATAAGACGTTTCTGAGATATTAAAGATTCGAATTGTTCAATTTGTCATTCTTTTAAAGTCCCGTCGACTTTCAACTGTTTCTTGCTGCATGGAAAGAGTAGGTATGGAATTTTAAGGCCAGCATAAAGCGTCCAGTTCTTAAACATTTGATATCGCTGTTCCCTGTGTATTTATAACGAAATGTGTAGCTTAGTTATTTTTGCAAAGGTTTATTTGGATTAAATGTAGCAGATAGAGAAATAAGCTTTAGTAAGAAAATTGTATAACCACTAATAAAAGTAAAGGGTACAGAAGGTATATGTATCACATCAGATTTTTAAAAAAAGGTCCATATATGTATGTGTGTGTGTGTGTGTGTGTGTGTGTGTGTCTTTCTGTCTGTTTGTCTGTGAACAGCATAACTCAAAAACGAAAAGTCGAATCAACATCAAACTTGGTATTTAAGCTGAGTACCTTCCTAGGATGCGACACAAACGTTTTCAAGAATATCCCCCACCCCAGACTACCCTTTACATGAAAGACTTTTCGAAATGTTTGATTTTCTAAAAAATGGTTATAAAGATTTTGATTAATATACTACATGTCAAAGATATTTACAGGACAAATAAAACGTATATCTTGAATGTTATATGAATATTCTGTGAAGACCACTTCATTTGAAAGAAATTTTACATAATCTTTCATAACTGGTAAACGTTAAGCGACAGACGAAGACGTACTACACAAAAAATGTGCAGTTCTTTAAAACATACAATATATATATATATATTTATATAATAAGTCTTTTATGGTATAAGAAATATCTGAGATATTCGTTATTAATGCTTCAAATTGATAATTTCTTGGTTCTTTCAACATTCAGTTTTTTCTCGCGATTGCATGGAAACAGTGTGGAATTTTAGAGCCAACATATAGGTGCATGTCTTAAACATTTGATAATCGCTGTTCTCTTTCTATACATAACGAAATGTGTAATGTATGTATTTCTGCAAAGGTTTATGGAGTAAAATGTAGTAGATAGTAAAGTAAGCTTGTGTAAGAGTAATTTGTATATCCACTAATAAACGATAGAGTAGAGAAAGTCATTTGAATGTATCACATCAGATGTAAGTATAGTAAGTAGGGGAAGTATTGCATTCCACCCAAAAATTCTATATCGAGAGTTCACCATAAATACATGTTTTGAGGCGCTCTAAATAAAAAAAAAGCATTTTTGAAAAAAGGTTCGTGTGTGTGTGTCTGTCTTTGTCTGTGTGTCTGTGAACAGTATAACTCAAAAACCAAAAGTCAGATAAATACCAAACTTGTTATTTAGTTTCAATGCCTACCAAGATTTTCAAGAAAATCTCCCACCCCAGACTACCCTTTACATTGAAGATTGTTCAAAGTTTTTTATTTTCTAAAAAAGACTCTAACGATTATGATTAAAATATCATATATTAAAGATATGTACACGACAAATAAAGTGCATACAATGAATTTTCTGGGAATAGCCCATGAAGTCCAACTAATTCGGAAGAAATTTTGTTTAATCTTGTATAACTGGTGAACGTTAAGCGATAGACGAAGACACATCATACAAAAAATGCAGTTTACCTTAAAACACACAATTTACTTAAAATAAGATTTTGTGGCATAAGTCGCTTCTGAGGTATTCGTTATTAAAGGTTTGAATTGTTCAATACTTGCCATTGCTTTAAAGTCCCATGGATTTTCAGTTGTTTCTCGCGATTGCATGAAAATAGCATGGAATTTTAAGGCCAGCATATAACACCCAGTTCTTAAACATTTGACTACCGCTGTTCTCTTTGTGTTCATAACTAAATGCGTAATGTAGCTAACTAGTTATTTATATTAGATGTAGTAGATAGAAAAGTAAGCTTTAGTAAGAATATTTTGTATATACACTAATAAAGATAGAGGGTAGAGAAAGTCATGTGAATGCATCACATCAAATTTTTGACATAAAATTTCCGAGAGTACCATTATTATTGGCTTGAATTTTTTAATACTTTTGTCATTTTGAAAGTGCAGTCACTATTAAGTTGTTTCTTGCTGTTTCATGGAAGAGTATGTAGCTTCAAGTCCGACATATAGCCACTCGCTTTTAAACATCTGATTATCGCTTCGATTTTCTCTAACCTCCTTGTGCCTACAACGAAATTTATAATGAAACTATTTCTGGATAAGCTTATCTGCATTAAGATGAAGCAGATAAAAGAACATTTCAAATGTGATGTGTTCACATTACTTTCTCTACTCTATATTGTTAATTAGTGGGTATTCAAATTATTCTTGCACAAGTTCATTTTTCTTTCTACTGCATTTAAACGAAATAAACGTTTGCAGAAATAGGCACATTATAAATCTCGTTATAGATACAAAGGGAACAGCCACAGTCAAATGTTTAAGAACTGGACACTGTGTGCTGGACTTAAAATTCCATACTGCTGCCATACAATCGCGAGAAACAGCTGAATCTTGAAAGGAGTTTAAAAGAATGATCAAGAAATTACAATTTAACCATTAGTAATGGATATCTCAGAAATGGCTTATGCCACAAAAAGAAAACTTATCGGAAATGAATTCTGTGTTTTAAAGAGATCTACATTTTTTTCCTGTAGTACGTTTTTGTCTATTGCATGACGTTTACCAGTCATACAAGATTATATATAAGCTCCTTCGAATGAAGAGGACTTCATATGCTATCTCACGAACATCCAAGATATATATTTTATTTGTCATGTAAATATATTTAATATATATATATTTCAATCAAAATCATTGGAGTCATTTTTTAGAAAATAAAAAATTTCGAAAACTGTTTTCCATGTAAAGGCTAATTTGGAGTAGAGGAATTTTGTTTAAAATCTTTCTGTCGTATGTTTGGAAGATACTGAACCTAAATACCAAGTTTGGTATTTATCCGACTGTTCGTTTCTGAGCTATGATATTCACAGACACACACACGGACATGTTTCTAAAAATGCTTTATTTGGATTCAGGGAGCCTGAAGAAGGTTTGTTTTTGCTGCGTATGGAAAGTCAGTTTGAAGTAGGAGTTGTATTATATTTCAACTGTTGGGGAGCCGAACTTGAAGTAGTTGCAACCGCACGTATGGCGCCCGGTAGCTTTCGTACCAATTTTTAAAACTATTAACTTTGTAATTTGACTGTTTCTTTAAATATTATATTTAAGTTTGCCTCGGCTGCGTTAGTATTTATATTTTTAGAGACATGAATGTCTTAGCAGGGAGTGGTGCGACTGAAGAATGTAAGCTTACACAGATTATAATTTTTACTTCACTCCTTTTATTAATGCTTGACACGATTTAAATAACACTCCACTGATATAGAGAGCTGTGAGATTCTTTTATTAATTACTTGCACTTTTTTAACATGTAAACTATTTTTGTCTCACACTGAATACGTATTAAATTTCTCGAGGACACATCTCGCGTCCGGTTAGGAACACTGTCTCCTAGCAACGCGTCCAGTTATGAGCGCTGTCTACAAGCAATTGAACTCCGAATTTGAAAATTTTGCTGTATTTCAGTCCAATATAATACCTTCATTTAAATAAAGCTTTTTCTGGTTGTTGATTGGCTATTTTATAAACTGTCACAAAAATTACATTATTGCTTCCAAGAATCACCAGTAGTACTAATACTTTCTAATTCATTATTGCCTCAAAGTTACCTCATTGTTAGCAACTTTTAACCTATTTTTCTCACAGCTCCTGCATTATTAAGTTACGTAATACATTCACATAACATTATTACACATGGAGACAATAATATAAACATATACGATGACTGTAATATACACTTTTTATATATTGTTACATACACATATTGCTTTAAGTCGGGCTGTTATTGAATTATATAGCTATATTATATAATTAGATTGAAATCATTTAAGTGTTAAAAATACTGCCTCAAGCCTCAAAACATGTATTTCCAGTGAAATCTCGATATCGAGTTTTTGGGTAGAATGCAATACTTCTCCTACTTACTATACGTAGTAGAGAAAGTAATAAGCTATCGTGTGAAGATTAGTGAAGATTATATAATATGAGATATTTCATTAAATCGATTTATTTTTTTGATTTAATATTTGTATTATCAATAGTATTTTAATTAATATATAAGGTTATTTTAAAGATAAAAAATATAAACATGTTAATAAAATGATAAATCCTGCTCTTGGGTATTTAAATAGTATGTAAATGAAAACAAATACTCAAAATATTTTTGGAATAAAAACCAATCCTTGAATTGTTGAAATTTTGGTATTGGTCCCCTAAGTGTTCAGCTTAATAGGTGTGGAGCTAGCAAACCTCCTTCCCTGAACGTCCCCGCAAATATAATATGCAAAAAGCCTTGAGCTTGTAGTAAGGTACTGCTTTTTATATTCTACAGACGAAGTAAGGTTGAGGTAAAGAATCCCAGCTTACACAGACACACCACGTGGTTAATCATAATGAATAGCGTGTGTTTGAATCCCCATATTAACTTGGATAGAGCTGTATTCATCTCTTTATGCCTTCCAAAACGTTTAGCATGGCTATTCCCAAAGATTCTGTTTGTAGAATGTAAGCACATTTGGAATACTGTAAATGTAACGCCGATAACTCAATCCGTAAGGCCCTAGCACAGCCAGTAGAGCACCTGTCTGCTGTGTAAGGAGTCCCAGGTTCGATTCCCGGCTGTGAGTGGGAAGTTTTCTCTAACCAAGATTGCTCCCTATCCTCCCCAGAGTCTGGAAGTAATAATAAAATCCAAATTTTACCAGAAACCCAACGACAAGCGAACAGGAGTTAACACCATCGCCTATAGACAATAATATGTTCCAAAGCAAAGGCCGCCGATAAGACTGGGACTAAAACAGAAAACTCAACCCACAGAATGAGTTGAATCGCACGGTATATTACAATCACATCGCATTGCTTCTGATTTAGTATTGAAAGTTGCAGTGTTGTAACGTCAACAAATTATTACAGCTTTAATCTCTTCCGTTAAAGTACACTGATTACAACCTTCCACTTCAGATACGAAAAGACGCCAGAGCATGGACGCTAACGACACACCTTGAGAGGGACACGTGGCACTCTAATCGATATATCGTATTTTAAAGCATTCGAGTTCCTTAATACTGCGAGATTTAAAGCCGCATTCTCTAAGAGCCGTAGATGTTTTCTTTGTCCATTGATGCTGCTATATTGCATTAGCAATGTGAGATCCACACCAGAGGATGTTTGCCTGTAATTGCAACGGTATGGATCGAAATTACACGCATCGAAGCAATGAACGGCCCTCTGGAATGTGCAAGGCCTTTACAAAGCTCTACATAGCAAAGGCGTAACACCACATTCCATATAGAACGCCATCGCTCATTCCTAGATAGTATATCTCTAAAAATATCGGTAGGTACGTTATAAAGTCATCGAAGCAAACAATATTCTAAATACCTTTGGAGAAAATGTTGAAAACAACCCAAAGTATTTACTGTGGTAAAGAAAGTTTCCTTACGACTGAATAATCAAAACCGAGCCATAGTCAAGATTGGAACTTCGCTTCCAGTAAGGCAATAACACCTTTATTAGAAGTTATGTAATAGAAATTCTTCCACATTATGTTGAAATACTGGAAACATGTAGATAGACATACAGTATCACACTAGATAATATAAATATTTGAATATCATTTTCTTTATTGTTTGTTTTGTTTTCTGGGGTAGTGTGCAAATAGCTATGTTCTTTTTACAAATTTAAAAGAAACCTGATATGTTACACTCACATGACTTTCTCTACTCTTGTACAAACTATTTTTACAAACGCTTATTCTCCATATGCTTCATGTTAATCGAGATGTTAATCTTATTGGTAATTTTCTTGTAGATGCAAGGGGAATATGGTAGACTTTAAGCGATAGTCAAATGTTTTAAGAGCTGGTTGCTATGTGGCGCATTCCATTCTCTTTGCATTACAAAGACAAAAAAAATGAATAACGAATTCCCATTTGAGAAAACGTATAGGTAAGTATTGGAAAATTTAAGGGAATAACAAGCAATATCTAGAAAATTGTTCACTCAACAAAAAAAATGCATGACATAAATTGTGGATTTTAACGCGATCTACATTTTTTGTGTAGTAAACGTTTGTCTACCGCTTATGGTTTAACAGTTATACAAAAGTCGTTCACAATGAAGAATACTTTTGGAGACATTCCCTTGAAAATTCAAAATATACACTTTATTTGTCATGAAAGTAACTTAATTATATGATATTTTAATAAAAATCGTTAGAGCCATTTTTGAGAAAATTAAAGTTTTCGAAAAATCCTCCATGTAAAGGATAATCTGGGTTGGGGTATTTTCTTGAAAACCTTCGTGTCGCATCTCTGGAAGATACTGAACCTGAATACCAAGTTTGGTGTTTATCCGACCGTTCGTTTCTAAGTTATGCTGTTCACAGATACACACACACGACATACTTTTTTTGGATTCAGGAGGTCTCAAAACACGTATTTTCGGTGAAATCTGGGTATCGAATTTTTGGGTGGAATGCAATACTTCCCCAACTTACTATACGTAGTAGAGAAAGTAAAAACATGTGGATACATTAAGGAACATAAATAATATACAGTTGAGACACTTTATATATAAACCCAGTGGGGTGGCTCAGACGGTAACGATTGTGGACCGATTCGGGTGGTCCCAGGTTTGATCCCCGGCGACCGCCCAATCTGACCGATGGGTTTTTATCCGGGTGGTCAGGCGAATGGTGGAATGACTTCTTTCAGCCCTCGAATTTCCTGTTTCATTCCATTAATCATTTCACACATCTTTCACCCCGTTTGTTCAATTTCAGGGGTGGAAGTGTGGTGATTGTGTTTCGGTGCAGCTTGACAGGGAAAAGGATGCTCTCTCTGAACTTTCTCCGTCCCTCGGACTTCTGCTGGTTGCCGGGATATAAGGGTCGCCCCTTGGGGGGGGTCGTTGGACCCTGTGTGCGGTGAGGTCCTCGGTCTACCTGTCCGACTGCCGGAGCGTCTATATATTGAAACTGTAGGGACCCTGTCATTGCCGTGCCGTCACTCCTGGTTCCGGCCGCTCGATGCCTCCCTTCATCTCATCCCTCCCTCCCGAGGGTTCCCCTTGTGGGTACAATTTCCTCATTCCTGGATCGGTGTCACCCCCTCCGCTTCACAATTCAATCCAATATATAATTTTCTCTCTTCCCTCCTGTGTGACTTTTAACCGCAGTATAAAGTTCCCCCTTATCTGATCGACCCAAGGTAAATCTTGAGAATTAAAGGCGAATTATTACACAGAAGTATCACAGGAGAAAGCTGCATATCATGTTTGCTGTGATTGGATGTAAAAATAATGTGGGAGTATGCTGGCCAAGATTCGAGACCTATGAACTTAGTAGGTTTGTGTTACTTGTCTCAATAAATCGCCTTACGTATACCTCAGTATAGTATGTAACATAGGAAGAGGTTGATGCAGAAACTGATAAGAGCCAGTAACTCAAATTATCGTGCTCGCATGTCGGCGAAATGTTTTACTCAACACTTAAGTAGCTAATAAATAGGGCTAGGATTTTTATTAACTAAAAATCACCATAATATGCACAAAAATATGCTATTATGAACAAACATTTACAAAAATATGCACAATAACATAAAAATATGACCTAATAATATTAAAATGAGGTAAAATTTCTGTTCCACAATAAATTAGTAAGTCAGTTCATGATAATGAACTATTTATTTAAGAATAAAGTGCACATGAGAAGCAGGAATTTTATGTCGTAGTATGTTTTGTATTGACATTATCAGAACATAGTTAACCTATGATGTTTTTTTTTCTACATCCTCATTTTTACTTCAATTGCTGTGAATTGCAATATACAATATCTTGAGCAAATTTTCAAATAAAAATATTTCTTATTCTCAGCCAACAAAGCCTTTACTTTGAAAAACTTCTTTCTACTTTAGTTGACACCAGAGGAGCATATTTAAAACGGACAACATAATTTCAATCTAAATCTAAATGATTAAGAGAGAACTTTTCACCAAACAAAATCATTGAAATGGAACACAGTGTTCGGCACCCTTCATTTTTGCTAACACATTTTCATTTGCTTTCACACTTCTTTCTTTCCCACTTTACCACAAACAGCTTCTAATTCATTCACAGTTTTTATTTCACTTGTTCTATCTGCTTCACTAGTGGCACTACTACCGATGGCTTCAAACCAGTTATGGCAGCAGGAATAAATCCAAAATTTGATTTTATATACAAAGTGTGCCTGAAATTTCAGCATTGGGCATTAATTCTTGGGCTAGTCCAATTGAAGCGGCTTCACTGCTATCGAATGAATCATTGATGCTTTTCACAACGTTGAAGTTCTGGCAGTAACAGTTGCAGGCAGCAATCCAGGACTCCCATGTTGTCAAAATGGGAGATGATTTTAAGGAAATGTATGGAGCTAACATCTTAAATGCTGCAAACTTGAAGGGGCTTTTAAAAATAACTTTTTGACGCACCCAATCAATTGGTCACTGAATTTATTAGGAATCTCTTCTACAATTCTACGTATGGCGTGAGCTATACAATCACATACACCATATGAGGCGCAGCATTCGTTACGAAGAGTAGCACATTGTCATGCTTAACGCCTTTGGGCCATATGGCACCCGTATATCTGTCGAACAATTTACTAATGCCAGAAAAATTTACGTTTTCTAAATGTTCACAGTTTATTAGAAACTTTCGCCTGGATCATCTTCTTCCTAAGTTTCCACAATGACATTCGCAATATTCCCAAAAGGTCTGCGGATTCATCAGTTGGTACCCATATTTTTTTAACTGCAACCCGCTGTCTAATTTATTGCATTTTTCGTAGCTTAGGCTAACGTAGTCCTTTCTTAATGTGAGAGACTTGCCTGTATATTTTTCTAAGAATTCACGAAAGTTTGGACGGTTCATTTACTTATGGGAATGTCAGCACAAAGGAAAGCTGGACAAAGTTCTTCACAGAATGGTAAATAAGATTGGCAGGATTCCCCTAGGAGCATTTTCTGTAGTGTATTTTCCATTTTCAATCCGTTGTACTCCACGCTTCTGTTTTTCTGTTACCACATACTGCTGAACGTTAAATGACATCTCTGCAGCTACTCTTATATTGAACAGTTTACAATATAGTATTTTACCATTAGTCAAAAATACTTTCTTACCATATTGAGATACGAACTGTTATAATTTTACTTGAGTATTTTGCTTCACTTTAGGCATTTTTGTTGAACTATAATGCACACACTTCCGACTTCAAAAAGATTGAATAACACAATGAGACGCTTGTTTGGAGTCCAGGGTACAGAATGGCTTAGCCAATTACCTGTTCATAGAGTAACAGGCTAGAAAAACTCACTGATGCCTAAGGGTGAAGTCCATATTATGAATTCAAACGAAATAGAAGAGGAAGGTAGATATTTGCCATTTTCCAGGTAACAAAATTAGATTTTTAATTCTGATAAATGTATTATAACACGAAAGAAAGAAATGGTATGAGAAAAGTTCTTTACTGCTTCAAAGAGTTAAAATATAACGAAAATGACCACTTGCTTACTAAAGTATGCTCTATCAGAGAGAAATTGCCATATATGCCTAAATATGACAACAAATTAAAGGATTCATTTCGTTTTTACTTTCTCTACTACGTATAGTAAGTAGGGGAAGTATTGTATTCCACCCAAAAATTCGATACCGAGATTTCACCGGAAATACATGTTTTGTGACCCCCTGAATCAAAAAAAAACATTTTTGGAAACATGTCCGTGTGTGTGTGTGTGTGTGTGTGTGTGTCTGTCTGTGTGTCTGTGTGTGTGTGTGTGTGCGTGTGTGTGTGTCTGTGAACAGCATAACTCAGAAACGAACAGTCGGATAAACACCAAACTTGGTATTTAGGTTCAGTATCTTCCAGAGATGCGACACGACGGTTTTCAAGAAAATCCCCCCACAACAGATTACCCTTTACATGGAACATTTTTGAAAAATTTTAATTTTCTCAAAAATGGTGATAACGATTTTGATTAAAATATCATATGTTTAAGATATTTTCATGCCAAATGAAATGTATATCTAGAATTTTCTGGGAATGTCTCCAAAAGTATTCTTCATTGTGAACGAATTTTGCATAGCTGGTAAACCATAAGAGATAGACAACATTTTAGTACACAAAAAATGTAGATCGCGTTAAAATACACAACTTATGTCATATACATTTTTTTTTGTTGAGTGAACCATTTTCGAGATATTGCTTGTTATTCCGTTAAATGTTTCAATACTTTCTCAAATGGGAATTCGTTATTCATTTTTTTTGTCTTGGATATGCAAAGAGTATTAATCTGTGGCAAAGAGAATGGTGCTGCACCTAGCAACAAGCTATTAAGATATATATATATATATATATATATATATATATATATATATATATATATATATATGTGCTTAAAGGCTACTGTATTTCTATATTGCCCTTGTAAATATATATTCCCCTTACATCTACAAGAAAATTAGCAATAAGATAGAGTCTGCAAATGTTTATCTCAATTAACATGAAGCATATAGAGAATAAGCGTTTGTAAAAATAGTTTGTACAAGAGTAGAGGTCATGTGAGAGTAACACACCAGAATTTTTTTATATGGCTGTGAAAAGTGATCCCCAATAAATCATCTAAAATGAGAATAAAACATCCAATTAGAGGAGAAAATACATAACATCAAATAACATCAAACATCTGTCAACCACAGAAAAGATGAAAGATGACAGAATAACAAAACAAGCATTTAAATACAAACCAAGGGCCGGCGTTCAATAGGATGACCCAGAGCCAGATGAGAAGATGTATTTGCGTCGCAACGGGCTTCATGGCCTAACCTTGAAGAGGAAGGAAGAAGAAGAAGAAAATGTTCATACACACTTTAGTGCAGAGAAAACACCGACAGCCACAGGTTGCATATTGTCTGATGTCCCGACATTCACATTGAGTACCATACTTACTATTCTGTGCCCTTTGCGTCGGCGTGGATATCGCAAGTGGAGGCATTTTCGTAATACGACGAGTGCGTGAGGAAAACGTTCCTGCCCTACAAGCAGCATGTCTTATTCTGTTATTTACTTAGATAACAGCACGGCTAGAGAGTTTCATAGCTTTCAGCTTTAGTACCTACTAATTGGTGCATTGTTATTTGTACTTAGGATAAGGTAAGGAATTTCCAAAAATGGTGGGAATAAAGGTAAATTCTTATTGTTATTCGAAAAAGCTCTTGCAGTGAATTACAGACAGGTCCTTCACTGCAAACACAGCTTTTCCCATTTTTCTGTTTTTGCACTTTCCTCTTCGTCTATGCATAATAACTATTTGTCTTAATGCTATCATCTGAGTATACTTTTCTGTAATGAAACATTTTCCCCGTTCATTTCCCTTTCCGATTCCATAACAAGGAATTGCTTCACATCCATTGTCTCAAACGGTTTCTGTGCCTCTTTTGTCTAGTTTCTTTTCTGCTCTTCTTTTACCCAGTCTTTCTAAAACATCTTTATTGCCTAATTACTGTGTCTACCCAGGCTCCGTTCTCCTCCATAAAACTGTATTTCAAATGTTTCAAATCGATTTTCCTCAATTCGTCGCGAAGTCAAGGTTACGCACTTTTCAGTGTTACACTTCACTAATCTCTTGCCTAATTCTTTCCTATTGGATAACAGAAGGTGTCCTCTGCTCTTGACAGCAGCTCAGATTACTCTTTAAGGTGCATCAGTTGCTGTAGAAGAACTCTTTCACTCACGTAGTGCCTTGTTTTAGATACGTTGAATACTTCCATATGTTTGCACCTGTCAGCTTAGCATGAAATCAAAACTCGAAGCCGACTGGTGTCTCTAGTAGGATTCGAACTTGAACTGATCGCCTCGGAATGTTGGGATTTTATTTCCGTGGCTTCAAGTTCATCCCTTATCTCACTTCCTTTACGAAAGGCATCCGATTTCCATTTGAATATCATAAAATTCAGTTTTGTTTACAAGGTCAATAATGAAGGGTGATATTGAGAGAATAGAAACGTTTTCTTAAAGTCTTACGAGTAGTGCAGGAGTAGAGCTTATTTAAGTGATTCACAACGTACAGCGGTAGACATAATAGTTGAGAAACTCGAATTTCCGAAGTCGCTCGAGTCTCTCAACTACTCGTCCCTCACTGTACACTCGAGTACATGGAATCAAACGTCTCTATTTAATGCGGAGTGGTTTATGTTGATAAGGAAATACTAAACCGCCTCTGCCGCTTCCAGCCCGCACCACTTACTTCCCCCTTCTCCTTCGCTCCTGAGCCTGAACTATAACTGTATTCATACGTTAATGTTTGAGTGCCAAACGTTTGACAGCAAACAAATACGAAGCGGACTCAACCATGGACTGGTGTGGACCGTAGTTGTGAAGAATGTCTTCCAACCACTCAGCTCAAATGCCTCCACACTCCTCCCCTTTCGCCAGTCACCTAAGTCTGATATTTGTTCATAGGCTAATGAGTGTGTATCGGACTTGAATTCAAACCAATAAGACAGTGGCTCACCAGGGCTGGTGTGGAACACAGATAATAAAGAGTTTCTGCCAACATTAAATAAAAAACTCTGATAACTTACACTCACATGACTTTCTCTACTCTTGTACAAGATATTTTTACAAACGCTTATTCTCCATATGCTTCATGTTAATCGAGATGTTAATCTTATTGCTAATTTTCTTGTAGATGCAAGGGGAATATGGTAGGTTGTAAGCGATAGTCAAATATTTTAAGAGCTGATTGCTATGTGGCGTATTCCATTCTCTTTGCATTACCACGACAAAAAAATGAATAACGAATTTGAGAAAAGTATAAGTATTGGAAAATTTAAGGCAATAACAAGCAATATGTCGAAAATGGTTACTCAACAACAAAAATGTATATGACATAAATTGTGTATTTTAACGCGATCTACATTTTTTGCGTAGTAAAATTTTGTCTATCTCTTATGATTTACAGTTATGCAAAAGTCGTTCACAATGAAGAACACTTTTGGAGACATTCCCAGAAAATTCGAGATATACATTTCATTTGGCATGAAAATATCTTAAACATGATATTTTAATCAAAATCGTTAGAGCCATTTTTGAGAAAATTAAAACTTTCGAAAAATGTTCCATGTAAAGGATAATCTGGGGTGGAAGGAATTTTCTTGAAAACCTTCGTGTCGCATTTCTGGAAGATACTGAACCTAAATATCAAGTTTGGTGTTTATCCGACTGTTCGTTTCTGAGTTATGCTGTTCACAGACACACACACGGACATGTTTCTAAAAAGTTTTTTTTTTGGATTCAGGGGGTCTCAAAACATGTATTTCCGGTGAAATCTCGGTATCGAATTTTTGGGTGGAATACAAAACTTCCCCTACTTACTATACGTAGTAGAGAAAGTAAAAAGACCAAAAACTTCGGCACGCATTCGCGCACGCGACTGTAGATTATTTGTCTGGAGTGTACACAGAATCGAGCCCCACCCCATGTATCAATCTTCGATTGTTTTAAAATTTCTCATTCGCAGACCCATAATACGCGACAAACCTGTATTCTCAAAAGCAGCAAAATGTTCGCCTAAAACAGGGAGGCTGCTATTCGATTGCAGTTATGGAACAAATACATTGATCAATAGTTGCCGTATCGGTGAAGTCAAAGACGAGGTTCATGATGTTGATAGTAAACGTTGTTATTTGGATATTTATCAGCTTCTTTACTCCCCAGGAAGCTTCTGCTGACCGAAGTAAAACATGCGTTGATAACCCCTGCATGCTCAACAGGCAGGAAGAGAACGCAATTTTCCTGATCATTACTAGTTTAAAGGGGGAACCTTTGGCTCCCATATCCATCAGTTAAGAATGCCTGTGTAAGGTGGCATCACCGGACAGCTTCTGCGAGCTTGAACATATAGAACGTGCCAAACACACACACACATTGGAAATTCGTTACAATAAGGTTTCATTGTTACTTTACATTCCATGTATTTATATGACCCTCTGATAAAAAAAATCTGATGTGTTACACTCACATGACTTTCCCTACTCTTGTCAAACTATTTTTACAAACGCTTATTCTCCATCTACTTCATGTTAATCGAGATAAACATTTGCAGACTCTATCTTATTGCTAAGTTTCTTGTAGATGTAAGGGAAAAATATATTTACAAGGGCAGTATAGAAAAACAGTAGCCTTTAAGCACATACATATCTCTTAGGTTGCTAGGTGCAGCACCATGCCCTTTCCCACAGATTAATACTCTTTGCATATCCAAGACAAAAAAATGAATAACGAATTCCCATTTGAGAAAATAGGTATTGAAAAATTTAAGGGAATAACCAGCAATATCTCGAAAATGGTTCACTCAAAAAAAAATGTGTATGACATAAATTGTGTATTTTAACGCGATCTACATTTTTTGTGTAGTAAAATTTTGTTTATCTCTTATGGTTTACCAGTTATACAAAAGTCGTTCACAATGAAGAATACTTTTGGAGAAAAGAATTTTCCCAGAAAATTCAAGATATACATTTTATTTGTCATAAAAATATCTTAAACATATGATATTTTAATCAAAATCCTTAGAGCCATTTTTGAGTAAATTAAAATTTTCGGAAACTGTTCCATGTAAAGGGTAATCTGGGGTGGGGGAATTTTCTTGAAAACCTTCGTGTCGCATCTCTGGAAGATACTGAACCTAAATACCAGGTTTGGTGTTTATCCGACTGTTCGTTTCTGAGTTATGCTGTTCACAGACACACACACACACACACACACACACACACACACACACACAGACTCGCACACGGACATGTTTCCAAAAATACTTTTTTTGGATTCAGGGGATCTCAAAACATATATTTCCGGTGAAATCTCGGTATCGAATTTTTGGGTGGAATACAATACTTACCCTACTTACTATACGTAGTAGAGAAAGTAAAAAAAAGTTAAATTACGTAAGATAGCGGTCAATTTCAGCGAGGTAATGGGCAGTTTAAACGCATCTTAGTGTCACTGATCCTTCGGCATGTCATTGCTTTGATTTTTGATAAATTTCTTGTACCCTCCAAGTATATTTTCTTACGTTCGTAAATCGATTTGCATATTTTATCCATCATCACCATTTTATATATCTAGAGTTAATGTGTATGAGTTATTTAAGCAGATATGCTTTGGATAGCCAATATTAAAACTGGATTTAGAAGAAGTTGAATATACAAAGGCTGGAAATAGCAAACAGTGAATGAGTTAGCTAAAGCCTTTTTCGTACGTGATGCATATAATAGTTTTTAGTAAAAGCTCTCTTATTTATAATAAAGAAAATGAATAAATGTACTGTAAGTACTGTATGAATATATGTTGACATATTCTCACAGCCGCCTGAATCTCATGCTATGAACCGTACCATCGCCTTCTAGGAAGCATTCCATAACAATACGAGATGCGGATGCAGGTAGCAGTGCTTATTTTGAGTGCTCGTTTCTAAACAACAACCTTGTAACTTTCAATCCAAGCCAGAAACATTGAATCGAATCTGCTGCCAGCAAAATCTCGGCAGCGGTAAGAGAAGGAATATGTTGCGTTTAAAGGCGGTTACGATTAACATAAAACCAATGATGGTTTATATTTCTTGCTTTATGATCAAATATTTTGTTTGAAAGCATGTTAAACATGGTATGACTGGTCAATGCCATTTAGATTTTGTTTGTTACGCCGCTAGAGTACTATTCCTCGGCGTGTAACAGTCCGACAAGCAGCTGTTTTAGAGAGCATGTACCTAAACGTCTTAATGATACAATTGAAGCAATAGGTGAAAATGATACAATGTGAGAAATGAAGATAATAGGGAGATCTGGAAACAAAAAGCAAAGTGTTAAAGGCGAACAATATGATGATCTGCAATTTTAAAGATACTCTAACAGAATGTCAACCACCGAAATATAGGTAGATATAGTTAACAATGATATACGAGTATATAAAATTTCAGCCTTTTACAACTATAGGTCATACTTTATGGATATTTTAATTAATTACCAGGATTGGGTTTTATATAACATTTCCTGGCGCTAAAACTTCAATTGCTTCATTCTGATATTGCGTAATAAATTAATTATACATTTGAAAGTAAAAATTATTATTACGCTTTATGCTCAAATTAACAGTTAACGAGTTAAACGTTTTAATGTTTCCAAACAAATCCTATTTTAATCCTTATAATTCATAATTAAGGACAATGACAGGACTAAGGTTATTGTAATTTCTATCAATAGATATATGTTTAGTTCTCTGTGTGCACAAAAGAGAGTAGCGAATTGGATTTTTTAAAACCAAGAAAATGATTGTTGGAAAAAACACTGTTTTAAAGGAAATGAGGCTGTCTTAAAGCCCAGCGAGATGATGACTAATGATAACTAGAGATTCAAAAATATCAGTTCACGAGAAAAGAAACTTTTTTCCATTGAATAAAGGCTAAAATATTTTTAAAGCTAATAGTCCAAAATTGAAATGCTTGTAAAAACATATTGCATTTCCACCGATGGAGTGACCTAGAGGTGTCGTAACAGGCATTTAATGCCTAATGTGAAATAATTGCTTTCTGATGGATACTGCAAACTGTTTTATTCAAAAAGATTACATTTTGGTTCAAATTTTATATGTTTAAATGTGTCTTCCGGGAACGTCGGCCTACGTTTTAAACGTGACTCTTTAAACACAATTTTCCGCATTCATGTTATTTTCAAGAAATGGGTAAGCTGATTTAAAAAGTTGTGATATGTGAAAATGTTTATTGTCCGTTTTTCAGCTCTTGATCCATATGTTATAATATAAATGATATTTTCCAATAATTTCCGAATTTTATGTTTAAAATTTATAGTTGTCAGACGTGTATAAATTTTTAGCCTGATGAATACTATTTTTATTTCTTTCATATAACGCTTTAAGTTTTGAAAATAAAATATCAGTCAGACTACTATCAACTAGCAGATAGAAAGACAACTGAAGAACTTTAAGTGAAAATAATAAAAGTGTATGCATTAGGTGTTGCAGAGCATTTATTTTTTGGACATTATCTTTTGCACAAAAGCCGGAAGTACTTTTTCGCCCTAACCACTGAATAGAAAATACATCAAGCTGCAGTTACCTATACAAAGTTTGGTTTTAAAAGGAGAGGTAGATTTTGAAGAAAAGGTAAAGAAGTATAACTGATAGCGGCTCCCAGTAGGAACCACTGGGCAACCGAAAGTGTGACTTCCGCCTTACTGAATGACTTGGAGGGCTGGCAAGGGCTGCATTATTGCAACTTTCCTTGGTGGTAGAAAAGAAAGCCTGGCACTGCAATGCTCAGCAGGAACTTCTTGTGGACGTTATAGAAAATCCAGATTTCCAGTTACAGATCCGATACAGAGTCAATTACTAATTGGAAATATTTTTGTTCTTCCTTAGTTTCATATTGCCAAATCATAATCATTATTTTCTAGCACAAATGTAAAGGGTTGAAATTTGTTGCTCAGGCAATGTATATGGTAATTAGTGGTGCAGAAGGGTTGATGGTTACTGCGACGTGGGGTGGGGGTGATATCCGGCGTCGTATGATTGGCAAATAGCTCGGCAGTGTCTGGCCAGTAATTAGTGACATCTATACAGCGCCTGCCCTCTGGGAACTCTCCTGCGACGCGCACACCACCAAGAGCAGCAAAAAGCAACCAATCAGCTCGTCCGGTTTATCTGCCGCTTGTAATTAGAACAAAGCAGGGAGGATGGCGCCCTCTTTCTCTCTCTCTCTCCCTCCCCCTCTCTGCCCCAATTGCTGCCTCGTTAACGCCATCGCGTAAGAGAAGAAGTAGCCTCGGCCAATCCCAAGCTACCGTCCTTTCATCTCTCTTTCCGTCCTTCTGTCTCTGCTGCTTTTAACCTCCCTGCCTTTACCCTTCTTCGCCATCTCGCTATCTTTGTTTAACGCTGATGAAATTATATTTTCTTTTGCCGTAGCACCGTCTTCCAGAAGACCCTACTCATTCCAGGCTTTGATGAAAGAGTTAGGCGCCAGCATCGAATAACGCCAAGAATTTGTGTATATTGCTCGTCACGATGAAAGGCTTCTGTATCCGATTTGCACAATCTTACGCGAGGAGCAAAAGGAAGCCTGTTTTATTTCAAAGCTTTTTGAACAGCCTAAAGATGAATCAAAAACAGCCTAATTTATTTTAATAAAGGTACATTGCAAAATTTAATTTAAAGAGGAATCAAACCCAACTCCCATAACGAGTTTAATTATTGATTAGCCAGTGTATGGTACTTATGAAGATAATTATGCCTATTGCTTTGGTGCTTAGCAACATCTAACGATGTTAATGGCGTTATAATTACTGATTTTGCTTCTAATGAGGGCCGGTATACCTACACATCAGGACCGTATTTAGAGGGGGGGGTTTCTAGGGTTCAACCCCCCCCCCCGAAACTTCTGACAGTTTTATTTATTTAAATTCATAGCAAATCAATATGGGAAATGTCGTTGGATAACTGTAGGTCTATTGCTAATAGCACATTTACAAGAAAAAGGGAAACTTAATATCGTTGACTTACACAGGTAAGGTGACCATACATTCCAGTTTTCGAAGCAGTCTCCATGTTTTGTGCTGTAAGATGGAATATCCTCATTCTGGTGAGTATTTCTTGTCTATATAATGTCTCCAAGCAATTTTCTAATCCATGTAACGTCTATATACTACGGAGTAGGTACATGGTAACTGACTGTTAAGTTTAGATCTACTTGTGGAAAATCCTCCCCGAAATGCTTTTCTGGGTACGGGCATGGTTCACATCTAACATTAGTACACTGGAGGCAATAGCGCTGTGTGTGACCCGAGCAGATTGCCCATGCTAGATGTAGGATACCAGCAGCGGTACTGGTCTGAAGTAAGGCAGCATTCCATGTTATGTTTACACATTTCTGGTACACCCTATTAAATAACTATAATATACTCCTTTAACATTTTGCTTTTAGAACAATTGCTCTGGCAATGGTGTTTGTGTTAATCTTAGGGCTGTCTTTAAATTAACACACACATTCACCTTCTCTTTCATACTCCCAGACTCCAGGAATAACCCCGGCTGAAGAAAACTTCCCATCCTGTAGTCTGGAATCCAACCTGGAACCTCTGGATAAAGAGGCTGTGTAGGTTGCATTTCAAGCTTCCATTTATAATAATATGAGTCAGTTGTTAAAAACTTACTTTTCACTTTCTCTGCCACGTACCTAGTAGATACAGAAGGTATTGCATTCCAACCAAACAAAATTCGATACCAAAATTTCACGAAAATACTTGCTCTGAGGCCCCATGAATCCAAAAGAAAGCATTTTCTGAAACGGTCCGCGCGCGCGTGTGCGTGTGTGTGCGCCTGTGAACAGCATAACTCTAAAAAAATCGGATAAACACCAAACTTGATATTTAAGTACAGTATCTTCCAAAGATGCGACACCAAGATTTTCAAGAAATCTCCCCCATCCCGAAAATCCTAAAACCCTTTACATGAAACAATTTTCGAAAATGTTTACTTCCTCAAAAATGACTCTAATTATTTTTATTTCTGGGAATAGCCTGTAAAATCCTCTTCATTCGGAAGAACTTTTGTATAATCTGGTATAAGTGGTAAATGTTAAGCGATAGACACAAACGTCCACACAAAAATTGTATATTCTTTAAAATACTCAATTTATTTCAAATAAGTTTTTTATGGCAAAAGCCATTTCCGAGATATCCGTTATTAATGGTTCGAATGGCTCAATACTTAGTCATTCCTTTAAACTCCTGTCGATCTTTTGTTGTTTCTCTGCGATTGCACGGAAAGAGTATGGAATTTTAAGGCCAGCATATAGCGTCCAGTTATTAAACATTTGACTGTTGCTATTCCCTTTTATTACAATAACGATGCGTAATGTAGCTATTTCTGCAAAGGTTTATCTCGACTAAAATGAAGTAAAAGAAAAATAAGCTTTCGTACGTATAGTTTGTAGAAGTGGGTAGAGAAAGTTACGCGAATGTAACACATCAGGTTTTTTTAACATTATATGTTAACGAAAATTGCTTTTTCAAAAAAAAAATTAAGCTTAATTGTTTCAAAAAATAAAAATTGTTAAAATTAAGAAAATTCCGTTATTGGGTGATAACAAGCAGTAAAACTTTCAGGGTTGAAGCTTCGCTAGTTCACTAATAACGTCTACCTGATGTCAAAATTATAAACTGAGAAAAACAGGTTTAAAGATTTTATTAATCAATCTTCCCACAAATTTATTTAGAAGATTCCACTGTCGTCTTTGCTTCTCTTGTGATTCTTTTTCAAGGTGAATTCAGATATCTGTCTTCTGTGTTTAGTAAATTAAATATACTTAAAATTAGCAGTTTTGCCTACATATTCTTGTTATGCACACCTTAAATATTCAAAACAACTAAAAATTCTAAACTTGATTTCTTGATCATTTTTGATTGGCTATCTTACCTTAAAGTAGGTACTGCGGAAAGACATAAAGGTGCTGCCGCCGTCTCCCCTTCTCCAGAATATGGGCCGAGTTTACTTCGACAACCAATTTGAATCCTGAGTTTACGACACCCAAAGTAGCTAGGCTTCCCACTATACTAATAATTTACTGCCATTTGTAGACCAATAAATTATGGCACCGCTGCATACAAATTTGGTATGGTGATGACAAATCGTTGGAAAGTCCTTTCCAAATTTGTTAGAAATTATATAAACAAAAAAATCATCTGTTAGGAATAAAATGAACTCGAGATTGTTCTGCAGAGCATTAACAATGCCTAAAACTAGAATAGATGTCTATTGCAACTTAACACATTTTCAGGAAGAAACTTAAATTGCTCAGTTACTTAAGCCAAAGTAATACGTTCATTTACAAATGAACCAACTTGCCTTCTCTCGCCTGCGCCAATCTTTCCCACCTATATTTTGTGCACTATAGCTGATGTTTGTAGAAAAAAAGAATAATACACTTAAGCGTACCAAATGAATCAGGCTCCCATAGATTGCGACAACTATGCAAACTACAGATTATAGTGTTACCGAAATACATAGCGCCTTTTGTCAAAAAGTACGTTCTTCTGCAGCTACATGTCTTGTACCATATTTGTTCATTCCTCTACATAACCTGCGTTAGTAATACATGCTGCACAAATTAAATAAGTTACAAAAAGCTTAAATAATAAAAGTTTGACATAGATTAGAAACCAGCATAATAGAAAAGTGCTGTGTTTTGAGCATCTCAGCAACAAAAGTACAGTAGAGTGCATGGAATCGTGCCGATACAACGCATAGTGAATTATGTTGGTAAGGAAATACTAAACCGTCTCTGCTAAGTCCAGCCCCCACCCCGATGTTTTTGCTTCACGTATGGAAAACCGATTTTGAAGTAGGAGTTGTATTGTAGTTCTTATGTTGGGGAGCCGAACTTGAAGTAGTTGCAACTGCACGTATGGTACCCGGTAGCCTTCGCCCCAAATTTAAAAATATTAACTTTGTAATTTGACTGTTTCTTTAAATATTATATATTTGTGTTTGCCTCTGCTGCGTCAGTATTTATATTTTTTTAGAGACATGAATGTCTTAGCAGGGAGTGGTGTGACTGAAGCATGTAGGCTTACACAGATTGTAATTTTACTTCACTCCTTTTATTAATGCTTGACACGTTTTAAATAACACTTCACTGATATAGAGAGTTGTGAGATTTTTTTATTATTAATTACTTGCACTTTTTAAAACATAAACTATTTTTGTCTCACATAAAATAGGTATTAAATTTCTCAAGGACGCATCTCGCGTCCGATTAGGAACACTGTCTGCAACCAACTGACCTCTGAATTTGTAAATTTTGCTATATTTCAGTTTCTGATTGGTTAATCCTACTCCAATAGAATACTTTCATTTAACTAAAGCTTTTTCTGGTTGTTGATTGGCTATGTTGCTCCAATAATGACTAGTAGCATTATTAAACTTTCTTACTATGTGTGAGTTATGTAATTTCTGCTGACATACGCGTACATCAGTTACTGGCTATGCATTAGTCAGCGTTCTGTCGGGTATTTAAACTTAAGACATTTTGACGGCTGAGTCTCGGTCGATTACTTGCCTAGCTGGACCCTGTGCTGACCAGTTTCTTAAATTTACTTAGTGCTAACTTGCAACATCACGTTCTAGGCACTTCTATCCACAAGGTAAACCCGCAAGCTAACTCTATCTCCCTCATGAAATATACATAGTTTAGTTTGTTATTCGAAAGATTAAAGTTTCTCTTGGGAACAGAAGGTGATTACATTACATGTGTGATAGTGTCACCCTTTCAGCACTCTTAGGGGCCTCTGAGCAAAATTTCCGGTCTTTCACGCCCAATATAGAATAGAGCGCTAAGGACCACAGCAGTTAAAGATCGTCCATAAATAAAACTTAATTTAATTTTTAATTTCAGCACTCTTCCAGTTACCGCAACCTATAACCCTCTCGATGTCATCCTGTGTTATATTCCCTGTCCTTTACGTGACATCTGGTGAAGGCGCTGATTGCGTCGTCGCCACCCTTACGTCACAATTGATTGAGGTGCCGTGCCGGTACCGTGACAATTGTGACGTAAGGGTGGCGACGGATTCATTGCGTCATAATTGGGTGATGTTTCCCCTAAACATCGTGCCACCAAACCCCTGCATTTACTTAAAGTTTGTCCTGAATATCTCGAATTTTATAAAATCATATTTATCACATTCTTTTTTAAAATAAAACTACAACCGTCACAATATTAATGCCATACTGTCGTTACTTCCTGGATGACCATTGTATCTAAGGCATATCGTTTGTTTAGGAGGTTTTGCAAAAACTAAAAAATAAAGAGACAGAAATAGGGATGGGTGTTCCACCTGTTATATTTAAAAGCTGTGTCCTCAGTAACAAATTATTACTCACAAAACGAACATTTATTGGCATTGCTGCAAAACCTACATTTTCCTTCACTAATGTTACCCTTAAGCAGTGTGATTCAGAATATGACACACTCTGGAAATAGTGATGCAATATTTTCCAAAATAGCTGAAGCAATAGCTCTGTGCTAGTTTACCTTGTAGTCAAACTCTCCCGTAATTACTTTACACAAAAAGATAATAATAATAATAATAATAATAATAATAATAATAATAATAATAATAATAATAATAATAATAATAATAATGCCTCAGCAGCTTACGAATGGTTCAACTGACAATGTTATGCTGCATTGTGTAGTTTGTACCACCGAAGAAGTCAGGAACGTATACATAAGGTGTTAAAAGCACAGCTCTATTTTTGCAGCACAATTACTTACTAATTTGTATACGAATTCACATGAATTTTTAATGTCAATTTCTAGGGAAATGTTGATCTTCTTTTTTATTTTTCTGGACTAATGAAGCCCAAATTCACATTCATGTTCTCTCGTTAAACCTTGCTACACCTAATAAGCTCGTAGCGGCCCCCAACTCGAGAATACAACATGCTTGCTGTAAACTGAGCTGCGATGATGGGGTACGATGGGAGTTAAGTTGCGCTTTCCCTACATTGCCATTAGTCGTGGATTCAGACATGGTTGGACTGCGCCTGACTGTGAAGCATGTTTGTACTCGGTCGAGCATTAGTGGACTGGTCTTTTCAATAAATCTATCGTTGATTTATATCACCATGTAGCTAACAAATCATATCAAGTACGGTGGTTCATTTTCCTGCAATCAGTACTAATAAATATGTGCAAAAAACAATAGATTTCGGGTAAATCATCATCCTCCATTCAAAAAACATGAAGGCATTAAAGAAATTAAATACAAAGTATAACTTAACATTGCAATAAACCGTATTATTTAAAATACGAAAAAAAATTTAGTCTTATACAAATTAATTTCGCTATCAGAATCATTGTTTAAAATTTCCAAACCATCTCTACAGGTGTTTTATTTTCCTTTCCTTGGAATCTAAAATGTACATTTTTCTCCCAAGGAATTTCTTAAGCTACGATATAGTTTGGGTACAAAGAAATTTTGTAAAATGCAACAAATGTGGATGTTATAAATAGGGGAATATATTATAGTAATGAATTATTTAAATAATGCAGTTTTTGTATTCTCACTGTACTGTTATTGTATTTTATTACACATTAAATCTTAATAATTTCAGCAAAATCGACGACTTTATCACTCGCAATCTACTTAAATAGAGGAATAAATATTAATGCTCCCATGCTTCCTTGAGCTTGTATTCTCATTTGTAGTCATGCTTGCTTTTACAGTTTAGCGCTATAGACAATCAAAAAAATGGTTAGCCCTATCAGGATGTGATCGCTCCTTGTGCAACCTAGCTTTAAGTTTCCCCCACTCGAACGGACTCCGCCGGTTCCTCATATCCGGTTGCAGTATACAATACTGCTTCACAGAAACGTTTGGTGGATTGCCTATGTTACTGGGTGTCTTGCGATGAGGTCCTTAATGCTTAGTCATGCAGGACTGCAGTTCCCAAATTCGCTAATCGTTCCTATCGAATTGCAAACAAAAAATGCTTTGCAATGCATGAATAATACAGAGAAGCTAATATCATTTTAAAGAAGCACTTACTAAACCACAAAGCTCTTTTTCTGATATATACTGCTAAAATACAGTGCTGGAATTCTTGATTCTTAAAAATGACGTTGTATATGAGATTAACATTTGTTTATCGTTATTTACTGTTTAAATGAACAACATGCAACATATATTTTACAAATCTCATAGTTAAAATGTACCAAATTAAGTTTCTAACAATTTCTAAAGAAAATACAGAATTATACTAAACCAAGGACAGGTATTATTAACTGGAGAAGGCATTCTCTATCTTCTTCCTCTTTCTTTCTCTATCCCTCCCTCTCTCTCTATGTCTCACACGCTCTCTATCCCTCTGTTGGAGCCGGCAATATAAATTTTTTGGGGGTGTTTATATAGACAATTAGAACCAAAGTCGTAGACAATAATATGATACTAACTTGTGCATGTATACTTATTCTTGTTACGCATTCAATAGTATAACCTTTTTCAAAGTAAACATAAAAATAATGCAAGACACGTACTGTGCCTGGTTCTGAGCCGAAACCATAGTAATGGAAAACTCTTCCAATTCCTATTCACGCTGTGAAAATGTTGTATTTAAAATGTTGTTATAACGCTTATTTGTATAAAACTTTGTTATACAAAATTCTTCCCAAAACTCTATTATATTTTTTGATTTCATGCCTTAGCATAACTACACTTTGGCAACAGAAATTAACATGCAATAAGGCCTACCTTCTGTCACCTATAAGATCACGTGCGCTTATTTCAAGGGCAATTGTTCTTGATAAAGTTGACAAAAAGTTTAATGCTATGTTGCTGTGTGAAGGCTCATATGATCATGCATAAATATTTAAGCATTAACTATTTCTGTCTGAAATTCGACACAGTCTGAAGAAAGGAAGAGTTTCTGTAAGACAATTACGTACCAAAATTTGGAAATAAAACTATTGATAAGGTTATAAACGGAAGGGCACATAAATCAATAATTGAAAGTATTGTGTTGTATGCCTCTGATCTGGGATAGTTGTAATCCAAGAGAAATGAAAACAAATTAAACGCAATGGAAATGGATTATTGGAGAAGGAGTTTCTGTATTTTTAGAATTCATAAAATCCGAAATGAATCTAGCTAGAGTATGTAAGTGGCAGTAGGAAATATTATCGATACAACTGAAATGTCACTGGAGAGCTGGCCATTAAACTATATAATTTGCAAGCTACTCGACGGAAGAAGAATGTAGGATCTCGACTGGTGTGGAGTGACTGTGTAAGACAGATAGATAACAGATGATGCCTGGAAGGATAGAGGAAGAGGGAAACGTGGATACACCATAAGGTGTAAACAAACTCGCCTTAATCATTATATCTGTCCATACCATGTAGCATAAGTACTCCTGTTAAACTTGGAATATTTTGACATTGCGCGCATGATTGCTAGGACTCCTGTTCTTGCAGCACCAAGACGTGCTCTGGTCGCCGGAATAGACACGAGACTTGCAGCTTAATGATATAAAATGTAATTAATAACTCCAAAACCAGAGTGAAAAAGTGACAAATTTTATCACACCATACAAAGAAAAATAAACAATAGACCTTTGTCTTTAGGTTAACCCATAATCTACATTATTTATTCCAATTCAGAAGTAACAGAAGAGTTTATTGTAGTTTTATTTTATCTATCATCATCTAAGAGATCCAAAGCACTTTGCATCAAATAATAATTTACCAGAAATCATTTAAACTAGCTCCAGTTAATCTTACGTGCCATCACGGTAGTGTAGTTTCTTAATGATTATCACTATTTACTAAATTCTTAGCCTCATAAGACACGAAACCGCTTAGATCGCGAGTGTCTCAGTGAGGTAAGGCGTTAACTGTGTCGCATTGTGCACCTTGTTATATAGCCATTATGCTGGAAGGAGCGTCGGACCATTGATTACCTCGTCCTAAGGCTAGTGTTGGACGGCGATACATCCCTCTCTTTCTCTCGCTCTCCGGGTCGCTAGGTTTGTCATAAGCCCGGAGGCTCCGGTGATGGTGTACCGCTATCGACCCAGGAGGACCGTCCTCGTCTCAGCGCCACTGCGCATGTCCCGTGTCCGGTCGTCCGTTCTCATCCCCTGGAACGGCAAGACGCTCGCTGCAACAAGAAATATTAAAAATAATAACTACCATTATATTAACAAGCCGATAGACGAAGAGAAGCTTCCAAATATTAAATTCCTTAGCGACTAGGCTTATATAGTAAATTGCCCTTATTATCCCTGCATTTTTGTTATAAATTGTAGCGCAAATTAATCTTAGGTGAGTCTTTCATGTCAAGATATTTAAAACAGCTACATTCTTCTCTGTATCTGAAATTCAAGTGCCAATGAATTTAATTATGTGCTATTAGATAATTCTATACTAATACCACTGAAAATGAATACCGGAAAAAATTGAAAAAAATGGAAATAATTTAGTGCTTCTGAAAATGAAAAAGATCCGTGGTGTAACATTCGTACAATTTCATTTGAAAATTCTCAATACCTACCTTTTCCTTTCTAATGAATAAGATTTTAATTCAAACTATTAATTCTCTATTTGTTAATTTAAACGTGTTATTGACAGAAATATTACAATGTATGCCTAATATACATATGTATACGTTTTATGTGTAATACGCGCACAGCTATATTTAAACACACTGCCGTGGCTGCCATTTAAAGAAACCAGAAAAGTGACCCCCTCCCACACTTTCACATTCTGTCTGACTTCCATGCTTTTGGCACTCGTTCAAGCCTTATCTATACAACCTTAACAAACAGCATTTAACATTTAAAAGTCTTGAATTCCTTTCCCACAAAATAATCAATTGTTGGATGCTTACAGCTTTTAGAAATAAACTCTACAAACATACACCTCAAATAATTGTCCAGCACTTCGTTGTTTCCTACATATGCATTAAGGCAGTATTTGTAATATGTAGTCATCGAAAAATATTAAAGTTCTTATGTATATCTTAAAATTTTCCACCATTTCATTATCTGTAATTCTCTTTTCAGAAATGTTTAAATTATACGTCTCAATCTCTCTCTCTCTGTCTCTCTCTCTTCCAGTTTTATCTTTCTCTGCTATATTAACCGAATATTACTTATTTGTTTATTCTTCTAGAGTCAACGCTATCAGGTCTCCTCTACACATCACCAGAAATACAAATCGTACAAAAGAGAATGCAATGAGAAGTAATTAAACACAATATTACAATAAAATATCGCAATATAGAAAATAAGCAATAAATACTGAAAATATAAAAACACAACATTCCCAAAAGAAAACAAAAATAAAAACAAATAGATAAAACAATATTATTAAACATATTACTACAAATATCTCTTCAATTTTAGGAAATAGTTATTTAGGTACATTGAAGACAAAGAGAGTGAGAGGGAGAGAGGGTGGGTAGGTGGGAGGAACTACTTGTATTGTTTGCAGAGGACCACATTCACACGCTAACAGAATAACACTTGATTTTCCGGAAATCCCTCAGATCGGCAGATAGTGTTCTAGAAGGGAGATACTGAGTTGTATACTATGATGAACATAATGATGTTCTGTGATGAGGGATGGAGAGGAGTGAGAAACTAAAAACATCAAGCCAAGGTATATGGAGTGGGAGAATAACATGTTGTATGTAACAACCACGATTTCTGATTAGGTGACAGAGAAGGGCTTATACTATTAATCCTGCCAGAAACAAAAATAATGAAATATAAATAACTCCCTTAATATAAAAAATCCCTTATTTATTATAATATTAATATAAAAGTGATTCTTTTATCTGCGTTATTCATGCAAAGATTTGCAAGGGGATGATATCAAGCATAGACTCGGTTACATGCAAACAACACTGAGCTATTTACGTTACAAATTGACTTAAGTTAGTATTACGAAAAATGGAGATCTCATCAAGTGTCATCAATGCAAAAATTAATATTTCGGAAATGGGCATCATACGACAAAACTCATCTTACTTGAAATAAGCTCTACCTGTTTCCGGTAGTAAGTTTTTGTCCAATGAGAATGAAGAGAATTTTACAGACAATTTACATGAAATGCGACGTATGCATTTTATCTCTCATGTCAATATCTCCCTTAGATAATAAAACTTATCAGTCATCTTCGAGAAAATAAGTTATAGCGAAAATGCTTCCATGGATAGTGTTATATGATGTGGAAATCTGCGCCTTGCTACAAAATATTCCTTTCCAGTGAATTCTGGTTAACGAACTTTTACTTTCTCTACTACGTATAGTAAGTAGGGGAAGTATTGTATTCCACCCAAAAATTCGATACCGAGATTTCACCGGAAATACATGTTTTGAGACCTCCTGAATCCAAAAAAAGCATTTTTGGAAACATGTCCGTGAGTGTGTCTGTGTGTCTGTGAACAGTATAACTCAGAAACGAACAGTCGGATAAACACCAAACTTGGTATTTAAGTTCAGTATCTTCCAGAGATGCGACATGAAGGTTTTCAAGAAAATCTCCCCACCCCAGGATACCCTTTACATGGAACACTTTTCAAAAATTTTAATTTTCTCAAAAATGGCTCTAACGATTTTGATTAAAATATCATATGTTTAAGATATTTTCATGACAAATGAAATGTATATCTTGAATTTTCTGGGAATGTCTCCAAAAGTGTTCTTCATTGTGAACGTCTTTTGCACAACTGGTATATCATAAGAGATAGACAAAAGTTTACTATACAAAAATGTAGATCGCGTTAAAATACACAATTTATGCCATAAACGTTTTTTTGTTGAGTAGACCTTTTCGAGATATTGCTTGTTATTCCCTTAAATTTTTCAATACTTATTTTCTCAAATGGGAATTCCTTATTCATTTTTTGTCTTGGATATGCAAAGAGTATTAATCTGTGGCAAAGAGAATGGTGCTGCACCTAGCAACCAGCTATTAAGCTATGCTTAAAGGCTACTGTATTTCTATATTGTCCTTGCAAATACAAAACAAGGGGAACATAGTACGCCTTAAGCGATAGTCAAATATTTTTAGAACTGGTCGCTATGTGTAAAATTTAATTCTCTTTGCATGTCACAAGATCGTTTCTGCAAATGTTTACCTAGATTAATATGAAATAAATGGAGAATAAGAGTTTATAAAAATAGTTTGTATAAGAGTAGAAAAAGTCATGTGAGTGTAACACATCAGAATTTTTGTCTAATGATACTTCCTGTATTAATTAATAGAACACCTAATATATAAATTTTAAGTTTCAATTGAAGGAACACGTTGTTGAAATTTCTAATATCTGTGGTTTTGAAGCAAATTTTCTAAAGTTTACATTAATGAACAACATTTCACTGAAGGTAGATATTTACATATTATATAATTACATCCAAGAAGAGATATTTGTATTGAAATTAAAATTATAATGTGTTAAATGAGTAACACTAACAATTGTCCATTATTTTCGTAGTAAAAGATCTTTTCATTAAACAATTAATTAAGCTAATTACGCATACAATCATATTTTTAAAACTTCGTTGCATTTATTTAACCAGATCATGAGAGATACTGAGTGTATAGATAATCTATTAAAGCAGGTTTAAAATTACATTGTTATATATTCTCCTGAAATTCGGAGAGAAACCTAAAAAATCCTTTCATAAACGGTCATACTCTGTTGTACCATTCATTGCATTTGACCTGTATACGCTAACGAGTATGTATAAGCGAATACTGTTGTTCTTCTCGGCTATTTGAGGTACCCTGCAAAAACGCAAAGAATGGCACATAGCATTACATATACGTATAATAAAACTGTAATTTTGGATTTTGCATAAATCAGTGATTTTAATGTCTATATACGTTTATATATGTATGCAATGTAATATAACATATTACCTCTTTGCTCAAGATGACTGAAGAGATAGATGACTGAAACTGGAGTACAACACATCTTACGTACCACATAGAGACACCTATGACCCCTGAATTACTTTCCTTAAAAGGGGGTTGTTTTAGGGTTCTAAGTAAAAAATTAAAAATATTTTGTTTATTTTTTTTTAATTCTGTTAAATATTCTACACAACAAACGTTGCAAAGCATGTTGTTTCTGACAAGCTTTTTAAATTTCGATAGCATATTACATATTATTATTATTATTATTATTATTATTATTATTATTATTCGTTTACATATTGTGATATATTATAATCACCATCGTTTATTGATGTTTTCCCATGCAGAAATTCATATGCGAATATCGTAGCTCATAACGCACAAGAATTGAATGGAATGGGTTACTTATGTTTTAATTGTTATGAACACCTGTCTTATTACATGTTTTTGAAAACGTTTTATATAGTCTGTGTTACACAAAGAAAGGAAAAGATTGAGAAAGTGTAGGAGAGGGGAAGGACCTGGACAGAGAAATGGGGAGAGATTAGAGAGACGGAGTGAAGGATATCCTAAACAAAAACAATAACGCGAGAGGAGCTGTAGATTCTGCTAATACGTGAATATGGTAACCTATGCATTACCTCAGAATTACTACACCTATACGGGTCTTTAAAACGCACCCTCCTATACCAAAAGACATGTAATGTTGGTGGTAATTTTCAGCGTACAAAACTTCAAATTAGTGCTGAACGAAACTTTTCTTTCCGGCACTCATTCTTTCTTTCTTTCCTTCTATCGTTATATTTTTACACTTTCACCAAAAAGAGTCACACATCAATGTAACACTAATGCAATCAGTGTAACAATCACATGTTATTTCCCTGTTTTATCGTATTAAAACGCGACATGTTAATTAGGAACATAATAACCCTTTCACTGCTACATACATGGCGCACCAAGCGACTGCGTGATGCTGACTCTGCCATAGCGACGCTTTTCGCTGTGTTTTGAGAGCGTTCCGCGCGATTTGAGATCTCACTGAATTTTGACATGACTTCCATCGATTTTTGCTTTCTCTACTACGTATAGTAAGTAGGGGAAGTAATGTATTCCACCCAAAAATTCGATAGCAAGATTTCACCGGAAATACATGTTTTGAGACCCCCTGAATCCAAAAAAAAGCATTTTTGGAAACATGTCCATGTGTGTGTCTGTGTGTCTGTCTGTGTGTGTCTGTGAACAGCATAACTCAGAAACGAACAGTCGGATAAACACCAAACTTGGCATTTAGGTTCAGTATCTTCCAGAGATGCGACACGAATGTTTTCAAGAAAAACCCCCCACCCCAGGTTACCCTTTACATGGAACATTTTCCGAAAATTTTAATTTTCTCAAAAGTGGCTGTAACGATTTTCATTGAATTGTCATATGTTTAAGATATTTTCATAACAAATGAAACGTATATCTTGAATTTTCTGGGAATAGACCATAAAGTCCTCTTCATATGAAAAGAGTTTTGTATAACTTGTGTAACAGATAAATTGTAAGAGATATATGAGATTAGCTTTCTTTAAAACATACAACTTACTTAAAATGACTTTTTTGTGTCATCAGCCGTTTTCGAGACATCCGTTATTACTGGTTTGAATATTTCAATACCTTGTCGTATTTTTTAAGTGCAATCGCAATTCAGCTCTTTTTCGCGATATTATGGAAGAGTGTTGTGCTGTGCACTTAAGTGTCATTTTATTTATCGCGCCAAAGTCTCTCCTTGTGTTTATTAGTTCGGCCGTTTGTGAACATGTTCCAGTTACATTGGTTCTTGGGTCTCTGGTGTGGCGGCGTGGCTATCGCTTTTGCTGTACTGTGCTGGTTGAAAAAAATTTTGGGGACGGATGGCAGTTTGTTCAGGTGGTGCTTGTGGTGATCATCCGTAAGGTAAGGTCTCCGACTTTTCGGCTTTTCCAAAACTTAACTTCTGGGATTAAACTGTGTATTATTGAAAGGAATTATTGAAACGTTTTAAGTACATTTGAGTTTTACTTATTTTCCTTTTCTAAATTGTTGTGATTATTGTCGTATATATCCTTCTGGTTTGGTTTTGCTTTGGCTTTTGCCCGGTATATTATTACTGCGGGATATATTGAATTAGAGCAACCGGACGGAGACCGGGAGATCCGTGGTTCAAATCCCGGCTATGGCATTGAATTTTTCAGTCATCTGATTCTACCTTTCCAACCCTGTCCAACACACGGCTTGTGTGAAAGAACAATTAATTCCATATATATATATATATATATATATATAGTATAATATAATTTAGTTTATTTTTGAGCCCACTTTATAAAATGATAGTGGAATTGTGCAGTTAGTAATATAATTGCAGCAATGTGGTTATTTTGTTTTAATACACATATTTGGTTTCGTTAAATTTTATATTTATTATATGTGATAATGATTTGCTAAATTGTTTATTATTTCATAATACTTTTGTTCAGTTATTCAACATTGTTGATTTTTTATTTGTTATTGGATTGCTGCAGTTATTCTTAGTTTCTTGTTTAATTGGGAGTAGTTGTATGGTAATTGGCCCAAAAAATATTGTTGTTTTATTAGAAGTTTTAAAATGCATTCAAAAAATATATGTGTGTGTATATATAGGTATACATGCTATCCCAGGATGGACTCATGGACGGATTTTATATATTTATGAACCCTTTCGTTTTTTATTTTAAATCATATACTTGGTATAGTTTAAAATGTTAAATACTATGTAGTGAGCCAAGGGACGTCATCATGATCTGAAGTGCTCACTCTTGCTGTTTGTTTTCTTTTATTCTTAATAAAGTGGTTAAATAACTTTGGCCTGGGCTTACCTTGGTCTGCCCTGTGTCAGATAGTTGGTCGGACCTCTGTCATTTCTGTTTTCTTTTGAAAGGATCTGTACTGCTCTAGGTGGTATCACGCTCTGATGCATTTATAAAGTGCCTACTATTGTTGATTCAGTTAAAGAGTTTAGGATCTTCCAGTTCTTATATATCTGTATGATTTAAAATTAAACCATATAATGAAATAACACTGGTAGCAGAGCGTGGTTGCCTACGTTCCAGCAGCACTTAGCATTTTGTTATTTTTAGTACTTATTTACGTTATGGCTAACGTTTTAGTAAATATGGATCTGTTACGCAAACAGGAGTTGTCTTTCGAAGTGGCAATTTGGGGGTGGGAATGTTGAACCTATAGCTGATTTGTTCTCCCTTTTAGGAGCTTAAAGGTGCCGCTATTGTAACCTTACCGGTGGATCATGAGATAGTCGGGCAGCCTGACATTTTTTGTGCTTCAGCTTTTCAAGAGTTAAAGAATTTTGTGGCAGAATTAGATAGGGATGGTCCCCCAACTAGGAAACAGCTTGTTTGGGTTTCAACTAGAATTCAACACTATTTAAATAGGTTGACTTATGTAACAAGGGTTTGCCTTCAGCAAAGTGTGCTATCCAAGTTGAAAATATTACAGAAGGTCTGAGCTATGATCCTCAGAGGGAGGACGGGTTAGCATCAACCTAGGTTGCTTCACTTACTGCGCAGGTAGCTCAAGCTGTGTCAGCCTTAAAGCCTTTGAAATTATTGCATCCTTTACAACGTTTAGTTAAAAGTGTTCAGGACTTTGAAGTTCACGATATGACATCGGCTTTGACATTTTTGAAGTTATTGGTGCATGTATGTGATATAGCTACGATTCATAGTGTTGCTGAGTTTCAGGTGATTGAAGTTCTTTCTACTAAGCTAAGAGGACTTACGTTAGATCTCCTGGTAAACGTGAAGGATCCTAGACGTGAACGGAATAAATTGTTACAAGATCTGTATTTTTTACCTCAGGGGCTGACTGAACGCTTTGTGAAATATATGCGGAGAGTTAAGGAAATCGCTTTGCTTTTATGCGTTCAAGACTCGGAAAGGGAAATTTGCGAGATAATCTTGTCTGGCTTGAAACCAGAGGCCCGTTCAAGTTTGGTATTCGCTTCCAGAGCGGGCACCTTTGATGACATGGATAGACTTATTGCAAACCCTTATGCAATGTGCGGCGGTTGACCGTTCTAGAACTAGGGAGCTGGTGTCCCCTCCTCCCCCTTTCGTAGAAGACCTTCCGTTTTCCAGCTTAGGGCACCAAGCAGAAGACAGGTCATTTCTTAGAACTGTGAGATGTTTCGATGTAATCATATTCAGCGATTTTGCGATAAAAGGACTTATGCCGCATATGGTCGTTCTGGAGCTCAACGTGGTGAGGGGCTGGTCGGCGTCATTTTTGACGCCAGGGATATCGGGAGGTTCTGGCTTGCCGGGCCCCGGACCGTCGTATTGTAGGATTTCAGTTTTGGGAGAGACCGTTAATACAGCTTGTGGTTGGGAAAGTGGAATCTTTAGCCTTCCTTGATTCGGGAAATTGTCTTTCTTTAGTCCAAGAGGAGTGTTATCAACAGCACGTAGCTCGATTTTGTCCTAAAACCGTTCTCCGTGATTTGAAGTGTTTAACGGCGAATGAGGAAGTTTTTCCACTGCGGCGAAAGTCTTGCGTATTAAAAGATTTCCGTCATTTTCCTGTATACAGTGGTGTATGATCGTTCCCAAGCTCTCTCAGTCTCTTATTTTGGGTACTGATTTTATGTCACGCACTGGATTGGTGGTTGACTTCTCGAAGAATCGGATTAAATTTGCCTTTTCAGCAAGTGTTTCCTTCGAGAACACCTTTGCAATTGGACGAGGTTCAGTTGTTGGAGGAAGGTAAGGGCTTTGGGTTGCTCAGCCATTTACCTCATGAGCAGACGGGGCTATAAATACTTTGCTTGCTGAATTTCTCCAGCTCTTCTCAGTCTTTGGGGTTACTAGTTTGATAACATACCACATACAACTTACTGATGAAACGCCGGTTAAGGTGCCCGCTTATCGACTTAAGCCACCTAGGACGGCCATATTGAAAACATGTGAAGGAGTTGTTGGATTAGCGCATTATTAGGCCCTCTACATCGGTCTATAGTATCCCAATTTTCTAGTTCCGAAAGGAGAGAATTATTTTCGACCTGTAGTTGACTATCGTTTATTGAATAAAAAGATACACGTGAAATCGACTCCTCTTCCGGATCTTCATACCTCTGCGCATTATTTTGCTAGTGCCCGTTTTTTACATCTTTAGGTCTTAACAGCGCGTATCATCAGATTCCTTTGGTCGAAGGTTCTAAACATTTGATACTCCATGGCGGTTGTATGAATTCAATTGTATCCCCTTTGGGATAGCCACAGGAGCTCAAGTCTTGTCGCGTGTTTTGGACCATATTTTTTCCCACATATAGTTTACGTTTTTGTATCATTATTTGAATGACTTAGTGGTTTATTATCCTGATTTTGAGTCACATTTAGTTCATCTCTGTGAGATGTTCCAACGTCTCCAGCAAGCAGGTCTCACTGTTAGACGTTCCAAGGTATAATTTGCCGTCATTCAGCTTTCATTTTGGGGTCACTTCATCTCCCCCGCCGGTATTACTATCGACACCGATCGTACGAAGGCCGTAACACAGTTTCCTCCCCCTCACAACCTTCGCACTCTAGCTAGGTTTGTGGGTATTGCTAATTTATTTTTGCAGTTCATTCCAAATTTTGCCGCTCGTGTTGAACCATTGAATCTCCTTCATCGTAAAGGTGTACGTTTCATTTGGGAAAGGGAGCAGCAAAAGATGTTTGCGGACCTCTAATGTGCTATTTCGACTCCGCCGGTATTCGCCTTTCCTGATTTGAAAGCCAAATTTGTATTGCAGACTGACGCTAGTTCACACGCTATTGCCGCAGTTCTTTTACAAGTTTTTCAGAGGGTCGGTGGCCTATATATTTCAGTTTGCACACACTTTCTGAGGCCGAACGTAAATTTTCGGTTTACGAGTTGGAAACGCTTGCGGTATTATTTGGCTTGGATAAATTTAGATCTTATTTGGAACATGTACCGTCCACGTTGGAGTGTGATAATCAGGCTCTAACATGGGCGCTAGCTACTCCTAGGAAGACGGGAGGCTGGCTAGATGGGGGTACGTATTGGGGCATTTAAGTTTACTCCTAAGCATATTCGTGGGGTTGATGATGTTGTGGTTGATGCTTTAAACCTCCTATTCTCTGAGGAGGCCGCATCTCCTACTTTTCAGGAAAATTTCCCCTGTGCCGCTTGTGTTACATTTCCAGAGACGTTTACTTCGATTGCTGAACATCAACGCCTTGACCGAGATCTGTATAATATTATTCAAAAGTTGACTACAAGCGAGTGTTTGCTTCCGTATCGCCTGTGTGACGGTATGTTGCTTGCTAGAGCGAATTTTGACAAGAAATTAAGGATTGTGGTGCCTGAGTACTTAATACCGATGATTTTTTCATATTTCCATGACTCGCCTTTTGGAGGGCATTTGGGTATGACTAAGATTCGGTGGAAAATTCGGGAAAGTTTTATATGAAAACAAATGCATCGAGACATCAGAGCCCGGGTTATGGCTTGTAAGGTGTATTCTATATCGAAACCGGCACAAAGATTGGCTTGGGGGTGGTTTGGCTTCTGAAGTGGCTACTGAACCATTTGAAAAATTGTTTATTGATTTTGTTGGCCCCTTCCCTCGTTCTGTACAAGACAACACTTATATTTTTGTAGTGGTTGATGCTTTCTCTAAATTTATTTGGCTTACAGCAGTACCTAGGGCGACGGCTCGTTATGTGACCAAAGTGTACCTGATAATGGATCCCAGTTTACATCTAAGTGATTGAAATCTTACTGTTTTGATGCGGGAGTTAAGCACATTACTACCAGACCTTATTATCCCAACCCTTCATATGGTGAGAGGTTTAATCGTAACTTAAAATCAGCACTCACAGCTTATCAACATCAGCAGCATAATCGTTGGGATTCTAATTTAGACAAATTATAATTCGCATTTAATTCCGCGCGTCATGAGGCCTATAAGACGACTCCATTTTCTCTAGTTTTTTGTATAGAGACAGGTGCAGCTTTACTGTTCAGCTAAAGTACGCCTGGCTATCACCTCCAGATAAAGTTTAAAAATGCTGCAAACGCTGCAAACGGATAAAGGTTTTATTTTCTTAGAATAACGTATCGTTGGTAGATTTGGTTGTATGACTGGATTTATGGTTTGTCCAGGTAATACATTGTATTGAGGAAAGCTAATTGAGTACGGGTAATGGTTATTAGATATATGAAGTGAATTGTATTTCGTCTTATTTAATTTAAACTGGTTCATATTGGGAATTTCATTAGCATTAAAATTGCGTAATTATTTTTGGGATTTTGGTAATACAATCTTGTCCCCATCTGAATCTTATTATTAGTCAGTTGGGGCAAGGTTTTCATTTTGGATTATTAATGAATATTATGTATTTTGTACTTTTTATGTCTCATTTTAATTGCGTTAATATATTATTATTGAAAGGAATTATTGAAAAGTTTAAAATATATTTGAGTTTTCCTTTTCTAAATTTTTGTGATTATTGTTGTATATGTGCTTCTGGTTGTGGTTTTGCTTTGGCTTTTGCCGGTAAAGTATTACTGCGGATATATTGAATTATATAGTATAATATCGTTTAGTATATTCTTGAGTCGACTTTATAAAATGATAGTGAAATTGTACAGTTACTAACATAATTGCAGCAGCGTTGTTATTTTGTTTTAATACACATATTTGGTTTCGTTAAATTTGTTATTTATTATATATGATAATTATTTGGTAAGTTGTTTATTATTTCATAATACTTTTGTTCAATCATGCAAGATTATTTTTGTTGATTTTTTTCTTATTAGTATTGGATTGCTGCAGTTATTCTTAGTTTCTTGTTTAATTGGGAGTAGTTGTATGCTGATTGGCTCAGAAATATTGTTGGTTTATTAGAAATTTTAAAATGCATTCAAAATATATATGTATATAGGCATACATGCTAGCCTAGGGTGGAGTCATGGACGGATTTTATATTTTATGAATCCTTTCTTCTTCTTTTTTATTTTAAATCATATGCTTGGTATAGTTTAAAATGTTAAATACTATGTAGTTAGCCAAGGGACGTCATTATGATCTTAAGTCCTCACTCTTGCTGTTGGTTTGCTTTTATTCTTAATAAAGTGGTTAAATAACTTTGACCTGGGCTTACCTTGTTCTGCCCTGTTCTGATAGTTGGTCGGACCTCTGTCATTTCTGCTTTCTTTTGAAAGGATCTGTACTGCTCTAGGTGGTATCACGCTCTGATGCATTTATAAAGTGACTTCTATTGTCTATTCAGTTAAATATTTTAGGCTCTTCTAGTTCTTATATATCTGTATGATTTAAAATTAAACCATATAAAGATATAACAGTGTCGAATTTTAAGGCAGCATATAACTACTCGCTTTAAACATATTGATGGTCGATTCTGTTTCCTCTATCCCTCTTGTGCCTAAAACGAAATGTGTAATGAAAATATTTCTACAAAATTTTATCTTTATTAACAGGATAGGGAAAAAGCTATATAAAAAGCTATAGTGAGTAGAGCAAGTCAAGTGAATATACAACATCCGTTTTTTTTGTCCATACTTATATTTAAACCAGAGTTGATTAGTGCAGTATTGAAAACGCTACTCACAATCATGGAAACTGTGAATCATTTCTGATATCGCGCAGAGGGCAGGACGCAATCTGGAAGTTCTCAGTTTACAAGATAGTCTGCCATTCGTTAGACCACAGAGGGAGTCGTATTCCGCTGGAGTATCTGAGTTTTTTTTTCAGAACACAAACGTCAAAATCTTGGGCTCTAATACCTATGGCTTGTTCCAGCTCGTGCCTACGCATAAAATACTACCCCTTTGTGATGCGGAAGCTCTTTCTACACAGCACGGCTTAACTAGCTCAACTGGTTTATATTCTTTTCTATTACTTTCTTATTTGATATTCGCAATTTCACCAGAATGTAATCGGCAATGACAGACTACTTCATTTTTCCTTGCAGAGGTAAAATTTTTATTGTGTGTTGAGTTTCAATCTACAATTATTTTCATTTATATCTAAAATTGTTGCATTAATAATAATAATAATAATAATAATAATAATAATAATAATAATAATAATAATTGTTATTTGGTTTAAGCCTATTCCGGCTTCACACTCTCTCCATCCAACATTTTCTTTATATTCCTTGATTCCTTTCTGTTTATTTCTTTGGTATCCGGTTTAGTTCCAGTCTACCAGTCATTATTATAAATTATTCCTTCCAATCATGATACCCTGAATTCCTTTCTTAGGTCTTGATTCTTAATTCTCTCTTGCCAAATGCAATCGTTAACTGATCTTAGGAACGTTCTTTCAGAGATTTTAATGTTCTACGATTCCTATGTGTCACCTGCACGCATCTCCAATCTACAGTGAGAGTGGAGTTAGGCTACACGGACTACACAGCGGTCTTGGACTGGGAGACAATTGTCACATCTATGCTGGTTTCCCAAGATTAAGAAAATCTGATGTGTTACACTCACATGACTTTCTCTACTCTTGTACAAACTATTTTTACAAACTCTTATTCTCCATCTATTTCATATTGATCGAGATAAACATTTGCAGAAACGATCTTTTGACTGCAAAGAGAATTACATTTTACACATAGCGGCCAGTTCTAAAAATATTCGACTCGCTTAAGGCGTACTATGTTCCCCTTGTTTTGTATTTGCAAGGGCAATATAGAAATACAATAGGTTTTAAGCACATACATATCTCTTAATAGCTGGTTGCTAGGTGCAGCACCATTCCCTTTCCCATAGATTAATACTCTTTGCATATCCAAGACAAAAAAATGAATAACGAATTCCCATTTGAGAAAACAGTATTGAAAAATTTAACGGAGTAACAAGCAATATCTCGAAAATGGTTCGCTCAACAAAAAAATGTGCATGACATAAATTGTGTATTTTAACGCGATCTACATTTTTTGTGAAGTAAAATTTTGTCTATCTCTTATGGTTTACCAGTTATGCAAAAGTCGTTCACAATAAAGAATACTTTTGGAGACATTCCCAGGAAATTCAAGATATAGGTTTTATTTGTCATAAAAATACCTTAAACGTATGATATTTTAATCAAAATCGTTAGAGCCATTTTTGAGAAAATTAAAATTTTCGAAAAATGTTCCATGTAGAGGGTAATCTGGGGTGGGCGGCTTTTCTTGAAAACCTTCGTGTCGCATCCTTGTAAGATACGGAACCTAAATACCGAGTTTGGTGTTTATCCGACTGTTCGATTCTGAATTATGCTGTTCACAGACAGACACACACAGACAGACACACACACACACACACACACACAGACACACACACGGACATGTTTCCAAAAATGCTTTTTTTGGATTGAGGTGGTCTCAAAAGATGTATTTCCGGTGAAATCTCGGTATCGAATTTTTGGGTGGAATACAATACTTCCCCTACTTACTATACGTAGTAGAGAAAGTAAAAAACGGCATCTGTTTTATCAGTTGAAATATGGCACCTCCATTAAACGAAAGCTTATTGCTCGTTAGAAGTAAAATTGTGTTGTTGATAAATGATCATTATGGTTGAATATACATTATAATAGCACATTTTTCACATGATACATATGTAAAATACTGTTCTACGAGCAATTGTCGAATAAAATTCGATCATAAATTTCCTGACATAAAAATTCCTAGGAAATCCACAATCTTGTGAAAAAGTCAGTGGTGTGGTCTTTTTTGAACAAACAAGAAAGAAAGAAAAACTAGCTCAACAATGCCGTAAGTTCAACACTGGACGAAACAGACAGAATGGGCGTGCTCACACTGAAGGTCATCACTTTCAGCATCTATTGTAATGCAGGTAAGACAAGCATGTACTTAGTGTTACTTAGTATTTTGAGTGAATTTCAGTTAAATTGCCCGTAACTTGTCAGGTTTTAATGCGCGGTTTGGACGATGGATATGACAAGTATTGCCCAATGCAATAGTGTAAAAAGGTAAAAGGTATTGACGAACAAAAGAGACCCCTGAAACCGGGACAGAGCACAAAATGCAGGCCATTCAACCCCTTGTTGTTCTACGTGACCCCTGGAACGGAGGTAAGAGGGTAGAGACCAGAAGGGGAGTCAGATCCGGATGACACGGGCGCAAGCACAGACGGGCTCCCTAATGTTTCCAGATTGAATGCCTACAACGCCGCTCGAGTCCACTAATTTGTCCTAGAGCCTCCGGGGAGTCCCCGAAGGAGCGCCTTCCCGAAAGCACCCAGAGACAAGTATCCAACCGAGCGTCCCCGGACGACGTCAGGAAGTGACCTCCAAAGAGCGCATAGCCACCATTCAGCCGCAACCGCCGAACACCGTCACTGGGTCCTATAACCCTGAAACAGATGACATGGAAGATGATGGGCACAGGAAATGAGGGACAGGAGAGTTGTGGTAGAGAATGAACCACCTCAGCATTCGCCTGCAGACCCGTGGAAACCACATATGGTTCAGATTGGGATGTCGCCGGGGATCGAACCCGGTACCTCCAGAATGCGAGTCCACGCGTCTTCGCGGCGCCACCTCGTCCGGTCGTCGGTCTGGTTTAACTCCAGCGGCCCTCGTAGCCGTGGTCGCTGGAGCGTATATCTTCGGTGCTCCGCCAAGTCACGGGTTCAAGTCCCACCATGGGCATGGGTGTTTGTGTGTGTGTTGTATATGTAATTACGGTAATAAGCGATAAAGTAAACTAAAACACAATACTCAAAACTGGGTAAAGAAGGGGACTTTAAAAAGAAACAACGCTAGACTCACTCTATATAGTATGTAAATCTAGTACTTTTTGTCACTTTATAATATTTTATTTTATTTTTGTTTTCTTATAGGTATTCTATTAATTGGGTCGCCTTTCTGGTGAAATGCTTTCGCTGTTTTAGTCGTAACTCCTTACTATTTGAAACGTTTAACATTTTCGGTAGAAATGTAATTTAAAAAAATCTTTGTTCTTCTGCTATATTTTCCTAGAAAAGTAATTGGTCTTTCTTTCTGCATGAATTTTTTCATTTATATTCCCAACTTATTTTTTGTGCTTCATAAACGGATTTTGTAGTTTATTTTCGTACTTTTTATTAGATAAAATTTGGTATTTCACAATTAGCATCTATTTATAATACAGTTAAAATGTATTTAAATCTTTCAAGAATCCTATTACTTAATTTTCTAAGCATGTCATAGGTAGTGTATAGAAAAATTACTGAGCGAAATACTGTATTCTTGCCTAACATCTTAATTTATTTGTAATGTTGGGTACACTTATTCATACACAATAACAACACTTATTCCTTATTATTCTTATTCTAATGTTTTTTGAAAACAATTAGATGATTTATACATTCTGTCACCGAGCGAGTTGGCTCCGGGGTAACGTGTGAGGCCAGCATTCGGTAGATCCCGGATTCGATTCCCGTTGAATGCCCAGTCCAACTCCGAGTTTTCCGTAGTTTTCCCAGGTCGGTAGGTGAATGCTGGTATGATTTCTCATTTCCAGGATTTCCTTTCTCTCATTTTCCTTTCATTCCGTTTCCTTCTCATATTTCAGGTGTGCTTTTACGTTTCGTGGTGTGTGGCGATGCCGAACAGATGGCGCGGATAGGACTACCTGGATGGACATCGCCCTCTCTAGGTAGTTCCAGATCTTCGAGCCAGAAACTGTTATGGACTTATGCGCGGCTCTGTAGCCTGCTGTGGTTCTTCATCCCTTCCTCTTAGGAGTGGTAGCCGCAATAGATGTTTGTAGTTCGAGGTGAGCGGGGCGTACCCCTCCGTTATGTAGGTACCTTTTCTCCTAGAGATTTTTTACTGTTGACTTCATCAAGAGATTTTTCAGAGTTAATGAGTGAACACTCTTGGTTTCTCTATTTTTACTTTCTCTACTAAGTATAGTAAGTAGGAGAAGTATTGTATTCCACACAAAAATTCGATACCGAGATTTCACCGGAAATACATGTTTTGAGACCCCCTGGATCCAAAAAAAAAGCATTTTTGGAAACATGTCCGTGTGTGTGTCTGTGAGCAGCATAACTCAGAAACGAACAGTCGGATAAACATCAAACTTGATATTTAGGTTCAGTATCTTCCAGAGATTCGACACGAAGGTTTTCAACAAAATCCCCCCACCTCAGATTACCCTTTACATGGAACATTTCTCGAAAATTTTAATTTTCTCAAAAATGGCTCTAACAATTTTGATTAAAATATCATATGCTTAAGATATTTTCATGAAAAATGAAATGTATATCTCGAATTTTCTAGGAATGTCACAATTTATCTCATATACCTTTTTTTGTTGAGTGAACCATTTTCGAGATATTGCTTGTTATTTCCTTAAATTTTTCAATACTTATACTTTTTCTCAAATTCGTTATTCATTTTTTTGTACTGGTAATGCAAAGAGAATGGAATATTCCCGTAGCAACCAGCTCTTAAAATATTTGACGCTTAAAACCCCTTGCTTATTCCCCTTGCATCTACAAGAAAATTAGCAATAAGATTTACATCTCGATATCTCGATTAACATGAAGTATATGGAGAATAAGCGTTTGTAAAAATAGTTTGTACAAGAGTAGATAAAGTCATGTGAGTGTAACAAATCAGATTTTTCAGTATAAAGATTGCGGCTTTGCAAGATTGAACATTACCAAACTATTTTGTTCTTCTACTGTGATATTATTAATATAAAAAGTGAACAATATCATTAATCTCCACAGAGAGGAGAAGGAAGCGCGTCATCTTCCACATAATGGTAAGGAACGCTCTGCAAGGTCAGTTCGAATGTAAAGAGAGCACTTTATGGTGGCATCAAACCCTTCAGCTGGGAGAGTTTATTTTGTTTGTTACGGAAAGAAGCTGCAAGCAGCATACCTCCCCCGGAGATTTCACCGTCACATGCACGTAAAGGTGTTTCTTTCACATAAACAAATGTGTAAAGAACATTACACTGACACCAGAGCTTCTTATAAACCTTAGAAACATTTACGCATGTTTTAATGAAGGAAATTATGTTTTGACACGAATATAGTTTATAACATATCAGATGAAAAGACCGAACTTCTGTGTCTTGTGAATATGTAAATGGATAGTTAACTCGTTACAACCAGTTGCAATGAGCACTAGCGTAAGCTTTAGACTAATGAGTAAAATACGTCGAAATATAACGAAAGTAATGATGTAATTATTATTTTAAACGTCTGTCAGGTGTTTCTAAAATATCCCACGCAGACATTGATGTACACGGTCTAATTCAATGATATTCTGTGGTCCTGTGAATGTCTTTATACATGACCTTACATAAACTTGGCACCTAAATCTGGCACTCGTAGGTATTAGTATTTTAGGCTTAGGTAGCCACAGGTGCACCTATTCAGGAGAAGGTGCAGCATTTCAAACTTTGGTCAGCAGTTGAACTATTGCGCGCCTACGTGACCTCCGGGAGGAAGGGATACATCGAAAGATTACCAAGAACGACTAGATTTGGTAGTGGCAGGCACAATTTTATGGATGATGCATCTCGACAGAGTAACTCGTCAAAGACAGGTTCGGGCAGGAGGTTCCGATGCCACGTAGAATCTTTTCTTTCCTCAAAGCACATCATCCGCCATTCGCTGCATACATCCGCCCAATGCACCTGACCCTACATTTGCTTGGTGAACACGAAAAAACCCTTGGCCAGGGTGTTCGGTCACTTCGGAGCTCAAGACGGATTTCCTGAATGCTAGCCTCAGACACCACTGTTTGAGCAATCAGTTTAGATTAGTTCTCAGAATAATGACTAGAATTGTACTTAATCTGTCTCTCGCGTCTGTGGAGTACGGTAGTATTTATGTGATGCCTTTGTATTTACAGTATTAACATTAGGAAGTAATAATAATAATAATAATAATAATAATAATAACAATCCCGTGGTGCTATAGCCCGAATGGGGCTTGGGCCGACCAACTAGCCTGCTGGCCTTACGTCCACTTAAGCACGGCAGATCTGGGTGATCATCTAACTAATACGTGGAGGTTATGTGGCCAGCATCACACACTCCCCAACTGGAAAGGGCTCATGAGGCAGGATCGCTGTCTACCAGAGCTCCTCAATTTCCTCACGATGCTAAGTGGGCAATGTCTAACACCCGGGACTTAAAACCCGCACCCTAAGCAGTATCGAACCCTGGCATGCCCCTTGTCCGTGAATAGCATGATTCACAGAAATGTGCATTTCATAGTTTAATTAGATGGCTTTTAAGGAAGCCAGCTTCAACACGAAGATCTTTAAGAAATTATCTTATCAGAAACGACCCTTTTCATTGATAGCGTTTATTTACCTTTTATTTACTAAAACATTATTCTAATGGTCTCTATTGACATTTCACTACGCCTGAAATACGTGACTAATAGAAAGCATATTTTGAGTTTTCTGTAAATAGCTCATTAATTCCTCTTCATCCTCATTGAAAAAAATTTTAAAACTTAGTACCAGAAGAATGTATATCTCGTTAAAATGTGCAGTTTAACTCAAACATTTTTTTAGTCACTGTTTCGCTTTTTCCGTTGAAGTTGATGTTTAATTATGTGTAGCATCTACGTTTTTGTTTCAAAATGTGCAACTCGTGTTACTTTTTATTTCACTTGTTCTCATTATTGACAAAAATTACCTTATAAATAGCTGAGTGTGTTTCCGCATCTTATGTATCATTAAGTTTCTTTTGAGTAACTTGAAACCATTTCTACAGTGAAATGTAGGAAATTGATGCTAATTGGATGGAAGAAACAGTTTCCATATGACTAGTGTAATACAGGAGTGGCGAAAATGCCTTCCTTCAGCGAACCACCAAATTGATAACATACGTTATACCAATCAGCAGCGCGACGGAAGACCGGCACGGGTGTCCGAGCTCGTTAAAACACGGATCTTGAGACGGAGGTCCGCAGTTCAAATTCAGCCAGGACCATTCTGCTTGACTGGGTTTTTTTCCAGGTTGTCCTCAGTCCTCATAAGTAGCAAATATCGCGGAGGTATCCTTAAACGTAAGGCATGAAACGTTTGCTTCCCAAATTTGCTTTGTCAATAATAGCACTGTTCTGCATGATATCGGATGTCTGAAAACTAATAAGTGATTCTGACTCACTTTTTTATGCTGATTTCAGAACTGCTTTTAGTTTTTTTCTATCACGTAAAGTTTTTCCAAATTTCACTTCAAAAATATAGAGATATAAAGATATTGCTTCCGCCACTACACACAAAATTGGGCTTGATGAAGAAATTTGTAAGGGCTCTACCACAGGATGGACACTGCTCCAAGTACCTTTCCAAGAAATTTCCCTTCATTACACAAGACAAATTAAAGGCTGGAATTTTTGTTGGTTCTCAAATAAAGAAATTGATGAAAGATAACGATTTTGAGAAGACAATGAATGAGAGAGAATAGAAGCATGGACCGCCTTCCGATCATTTACTGAAAACTTCTTAGGCAATAACATAGATCTTAATTACAAGGCCATTGTCGAAATAATTTGAAACATTTCAAGAAGATAGTTTTAAACATGAGTGTAAAGGTGCATTTTCTGCATTCACATATCCACCACTTTCCAGAAATTCTGGGACATTATAGTGAAGAGCAGGGTGAACGTTTTCACCAAGATCTTAAGGAAATGGAGAGGAGGTACCAGGAGAGATGGAATGAAACTATGATGGCCGACTACTGTTGGGTGTTGAGGAGGGACGGTCATCTTCAAGGATCTGCAAGAAAGTCAAAGAAGAGGAAGTTTGAAAAAAATTAAATGAAACACTTTGGCTTCTTCTTTTGTTAAAATGTAGTCATGAAATAAATTTGGGGAGTTCTTGGGGGTATTTTTAAAATGTTTCTTGAATAAAAACTTACCTTGTGTGAAATGGTATTTGAATACTTTTCTACCCTCATTAGTAAAATTGTCAAAACATTACTTCTTATTTTGAGTAAAAACCTGACGTGATAGAAAAATACGGAAGTTATTTCTGGAATCAGCATAAAACCTTGATTCAAGAACACCTACTTTTAAGAAATCATCTGACAAAAAGTTTGAAAATGCAGACTAGTGTAATCTAATTTCATATCTCACCAGTGCCCTCCGCCTGTGGAGCTCTAGACGTATCTAGAGTACTCAACAGGTTCGGATTTATATCCTCATAGATGTTGCTTTTTGTGCCTTAGTGACTTCTCGTATTAATGAGTGTAACAATGAAATTAATTCTGTTATTTAAATACTGTTTTGGAAGATAATGTTTCGAATAGAATAGCATTATAAGCACTAAAACAATCATACTAAGATATTACTCTCATTTTAGAACGAACCACAACCTAATAAGAACAAGTGTTCACCTATGTATTGTAACAATTAAATATCTTCTTTCCTTTTTCTTCAGCACTGCAACAGTATAATTGAAAAACAGTTAACCATAAACAGCTCTTCGTGAAGATATGTAGATATTACGGTTAGAATTACTTCACTCTAGGTATTGGATATTATGTCATGTGTATCAAACTTAATTGTACTACCAGATCAACATGATACGTAACATTCACATGACTTTCTCTATCCATTATCAGTTTACATGCTCATACTCTGTATAAAAGGTGGTTCCCAATAGGTAAACGTTAATCACGATGAATGTTCTCTGAGAAATGTTTCAAATTAGTTGCCTTCAACTCAACTCTTTATATCGCAATCAGTTGTTATTGGCAATGGACTCACGCTATAAAACAGAAAAAAAGAAAGTTCACCAATTTTCAAACGCATCAATAATAAACTCTAACCTGGGAAAACTTAAACATACAACAACGAATATTTCGGAAACGGATAACAAGAAAAAGCCTCTACTATGTATAAACGATCCCATTACCGAGTGGTTAGACCGCTTGTTTCCCACCAAGGCGGTCCAGATTTGATCCCAGGGACCCGCATGTGGGATTTGTGTTGGACGAAGCGGCGTGTGGGTGGGTTTTCATGGGGTTTCCCCCGCCGTTCATTGCACCAATTGCTTCATCATAACATTTCCTTCCATCCAATTCGCCTTCATTTCAAATTATCTTCTCCCCTCACTCTAATACTTGACTACAGACCGATCCCCCGTTCCGGGTTCTTCATTCTTTGATTCTATGTTCGTCTGCTCCTCTACAGGCCCCTGACCTTAGATGCGGTTGTAAGTCCTAGATGGTGTAAGCCCTACATGCGAAGACAATAAGCCGATTAAGTAAGTTAAGTAAGTATCAGAAGTATTACGTTCCATACAAAAATTCAATACCGAGATTTCACCACAAATACATGTTTTGAGGTCCCCTGAATCCCAAGAAAATGCTTTTAGTAATATCCGTGAACGTGTGTGCGCATATGTGTGCCTTGTGTCTGTCTGCGTGTGTGTGTGTGTTTGTGTGTCTGTGAACAGCACAACTCAAAAAAGAAAGGTCGCTTCGCGCGCGTAGATAAACTAATAAAAACACGAATGAAACGTGTGTAAGGAATATGAGCTCAAACAGCTCTCTTCAGAACGTAGGGTTTAGTCTCCGTGATAAAAGTTGGTGTTACTTTCTTTATTAAGGGTGCTGTACTACCATTGTCATTCCGTAAAATGCAACATCTCCTCATTTAGAAACCATCATCTACCACATATTCATCTTACATAATTGGCACGTTTAATTTTTCTTTTAGAATAAGCCATTTAGAAGATATTTATCATGGTCTGAAGCATGTACTAAATCATAATTTTGTGAGCTTGAAGTAATACTCAAAGCTGTTCACTGTTTATTCTATGACTTGCAGTTTCTCAGAAGTTATATTTTCAATTTACACCCCTCCAGGAACGTAGCAAGCTTGCTATGGCCTCAGCATCCTTCCGCATCATGACCTGGACCACTCACTCTCCCCCACCCTCCCCTTCCCTGCTTCCTTCACATCACTCTAAAACTGTGCCCTGGAAAGGCCAGCCCACCCCTGTACAGCAGTGCTAAAGCAAAGGGTGAATAACAGCATAAGAAGAAAGTGTTACGAAAAGAGGAATATGGCTAGAAAAGAAAGCAAAAGGACCTGGCAGTTGCTGGTTGAAGTATATCGCCCTTCCTCTCGCTGCCATTACTTCTAGCAAATGACGCAATAAAGTGCCAGTGATATTATAAAATAACCTTAAAATTACAATAGGATGTATAGCAACCAATCTGGATAGAAATGTAACCAGCTGATATTCGATTATGTAGAGAGGGGGAGGGGAGGCTTTATTAGACCAATAAAATTCACGATGAAACAAAATGTGCAAATATAGCTCAACGCTACAAAGATGTTAACTGAAATCTAATCCCCAAACAGATTGTTACTGCAACTCAATCGATGTACTAGATTATGGAAATCGTTATCTAAAAAAACTGATGTGTTACATTCACATATCTTTCTCTAACCTTTATCGTTTATTAGTGGGTATACTATTCTTATTTTTATGCACTTCATTTTAATCCAAATAAAATTGCAGAATTGCATTTCTTTATAGATAAAGGGAATAGCGATAGAAACTGGACGCTATACGCTGGCCTTAGAACTTCATAGTCTTTCTATGCAATTGCAAGAAACAACTGAATATCACACGTCTTTGAAAGAATGGTAAAGTGTTGAACCAATAATAATGGATATCTCGGAAGTGGCTTATGCCACAAAAATGTTACTTGAAATAAATTGTGTTTTAAAATACATCTACATTTTTTTTGTGTAGTACGTTTCGACTATAGCTTAATGTTTAAAATTCGTTGAGAATAAATAGAAATACACAGGATATTCCCAGAAAATTCAAGAAATACTTTTTATTTGATACGTAAACCAAAATCAGTTGAGGCATTTCAGACAAGATTAAAAATGTATATAAAACGTAGTTTGAGGTTGAGGGATTTTCTTGAAAATATTTGCATCGTATCTTTGGGAGATACTGGAATTAAATACCAAATTGGGTATTCATCCAACTTTTCCATTTTGAGCTATGCTATTTACAGCCCAGAGTCATATACGGAACTTTTTCTAAAAATCCATTAGTTGCATTCAGGGAGTCTAAAAATGAGTATTTCGGTTGAAATTTCGGTATCGTATTTTGGACGGAATGCAGTACTTCCTGTACTTACTTGACGTAAGTAGTTGAGAAAGTAAATATTTCTATTCATTTTAATTGTTGTTAAAGAGCTTATTATGCTATTTGTGGCGTTATCGCTAGTGTTATCGATGTTATGACTGTTGCAGCGATTATCGATTTTGTACAGCAAAATGTATAAAATGACAATTAAGAACCGATAAGCCGATTTTGGTAGAAATTCAACATTTCCTTCAGTTTCATTGATCGAAAGCAATAAGGAGAAAAAGTATACTGTACTATATAATAAGACTACTTGGCGCTTAGCATGCCATAAACTGCTAGCTTTGGGAAAGATCTCCAACATTAGACTAAAAGAAATTCCCTACTGAGTAAAAAACCTGATGTGTTACACTCACATGACTTTCTCTACTCTTGTACAAACTATTTCTACAAACGATTATTCTCCATATGCTTCATGTTAATCGAGATGTTAATCTTATTGCTAATTTTCTTGTAGATGCAAGGGGAATATGGTAGGATTTAAGCGATAGTCAAATATTTTAAGCGCTGGTTACTATGTGGCGCATTCCATTCTCTTTGCATGTCCAAGACATAAAAAATGAATAACGAATTTGAGAAAAAGTATAAGTATTGGAAAATTTAAGGGAATAACAAGCAATATCTCGAAAATGGTTCACTCAACAAAAAAATGTATATGACATAAATTGTGTATTTTAACGCGATATACATTTTTTGTGTAGTAAAATATTGTCTATCTCTTATGGTTTACCAGTTATGTAAACGTCGTTCACAATTAAGAATACTTTTGGAGACATTCCCAGAAAATTCGAGATATACATTTCATTTGTCATGAAAATATCTTAAACATATGATATTTTAATCAAAATCGTTAGAGCCATTTTTGAGAAAATTAAAATTTTCGAAAAATGTTCCATGTAAAGTGTAATCTGAGGTGGGGGATTTTCTTGAAAACCTTCGTGTCGCATCTCTGGATTAACCTAAATACCAAGTTTGGTGTTTATCCGATTCTTCGTTTCTGAGTAATGCTGTTCACAGACACACACTCGGACATGTTTCCAAAATGCTTTTTGTGGATTCAGGGGGTCTCAAAATACGTATTTCCGGTGAAATCTCGGTATCGAATTTTTGGGTGGAATACAATACTTCCCCTACTTACTATACGTAGTAGAGAAAGTAAAAAAAGCCAAACGCCATTTTAAAACATAGTGCTCTTCCAAACAGTAAATACCATATGTGTAGCATTGAAGGCGTCTAGTGGTTGCAAATATTTTATTTTCTGATTTCGCAACTCAGATTTAGAATCGAAAGCAATGTTCAAAGGAAAGCACTGCAGGATCTTATCTCCTTGTCCACGAGATCTACACCCGTCATCCCCGTATTTTTATTACCCCAAAGTTCGCGGCCCATCAAACACTCCCTTTCCAACGTATCTCTATAATGTGGGATTATGGCCATTTTCGCATGCTTTCGCTCATCCATCAAAAAATAAGCATCCAGTGTCGACTGGTAAAAGAGAGAAGGAGGGGGTTTTTGAACACGCTCCCCCGGGCTAAGTGAATACATTACAGCGACAAAACGAGGGCGATCCTGATCCTGTTTGAGAAGGCTTACTTGAAAAGAGTTTCCACGATGTCCCGTTTAATTGACGTTGGCAGGCGGCTATAAGATTACGCTGCATAGGTGTCTGCCCAGGCGTACGAGTCTCGGATCCTTACCCTGCCAGTTGTCGACAGACCAGACAGTTCTCATTAAACTTCATTCTATGGGGATGCTGTTTTCAGAAAACACATGATGACAGCGCTGAAAATATGAGCAAAGGAAACAAATAATAATTTCTTGGACCAGGCTCTTCCTAGCTCTGCTATGTATAGTTAGTAGTCAAGAGGGTTTAAGTACTCTCCCTCTCTCTCTCCGAAGAAACTATGTGTGATAAAGTAAATTTAAATATACACTGAAGAACTTTGCGTACGAAGCAAAAAAAAAAAAAAAAGAATCTGATGCATTGCATTCACGTGCCTTTCTCTACTCTACAAAAGCTTATTCTTCTATCTACTTCTTGTTAGCAGATATAAAATTTCATTACACTTTTACACCTTGGGTTAAAAATATATTGAGGTTTTTTATATGGACGCTCTTTAACTGATGTGGTCCTTAGCATCCCATTCTATGTTGGACGTGAAAGACCGGTAACTTTGCTCAGAGGCCTCTATTAGACTTGAGGTTCTTTTACGTGCAGTAAATCTACGACACGCGACCACCGGCTGTACTTCCCTTCCGAAGGAAGCCATGCTAGGGTTTTAATACCCAAAAAAATCCATCGCCCTCCGCCGAATTTGAACTCGCGACTAGCATGGTAACCACTACACGACGGAGGACGACGCACACATTGAGCTGTAGGCATAAAAAGGATAGAGTAGGCTAGAACGACAGTTAGATTTTTAAAAAGCGAATTGGTATGTGATGACCGAAATTTCATGTTCCTTGCATGACGACGAGAAAAATACAAATAACGACTTCCCTCTTAAAAAAGTAGCAAGGAATATCTCGGAAGTGGTTAATACTACGAAAAATGCAACTTTTAAGGTAAGTAAGCAAATTCTAATGATTTGTACAATGGTTTCAAAGGATTCGTGCCATCTTTTTTCCTAAGTAGCTCGTAATTTTTGTAAACGTTTGTCTTATTCCGTAGTTTACACACATACACACACATATATATATACATATATATAATGTATACCTCACTTACTTTTTTGAAAAATGTTCTTGGATGGTCTTGACGAGGTTTACCAATGGACAACTCATGTGTTCTAACATACCCGTAAATTTTACTTTCTCTAGCACGTAGGTACATGCAGGTAGGGACTGTATTGCATTCCACCCAAAACTTCGATATAGATATTTCACCGGAAATACATGTTTTGAGGCCCCTGACCAAAAAAAAACATTTTTAGAAAAAGGTCCGTGTGTATGTGTGTCTGTGAACAGCATAACTTTAAAATGAAAAGTTGGATAAATACCGAACTTGGTATTTAGGTTCCAAGCATGCGACCCAAAACTACCCTTTACATGAAACATTTTTCAAAATTTTTTATTTTCTGAATAATAAAATACCATATATTATATACATTTATATGACAAATAAGATGTATATTTTGAATTTTCTGGGAATAGCCTGTGAAGTCCCCTTCATTCGGAAGAAATGTTGTATAATCTTATATAACAGGTAAACGTTAAGCAATAGACCAAAACGTTCCAAACCAATAAAAAATATAGAAATCTGCACTGTTTAACCCATTTTCAAAATAATGTACAATTATACTGTAGGATTTGGCAAGAATCATAGGTATTTTACAATTCAAAAGCGACCCAATCTCGAAATTTTTAAAAACTATTCTTACCCTTTATTTTAAATCCCTCAAGGTCGAAACCATATTGCTTAGTCAATTAGCATACACATTTGTGCATTTGACAATAATTGTACTATACATTACAAATGAAAAAATCTGATGTGTTACATTCACATGACTTTCCCTACTCTTGTACAAACTATTTTTACAAACGCTTATTCTCCATATGCTTCATGTTAATCGAGATATCGATATGTCAATCTTATTGGTAATTTTCTTGTAGATGCAAGGGGAATATGGTAGCTTTTAAGCGATAGTCAAATATTTTAACGCTGGTTGCTATGTGGCGCATTCCATTCTCTTTGCATGTCCAGAAAGTAAAAAATGAATAACGATTTTGAGAAAAAGTATAAGTATTGGAAAATTTAAGGGAATAACAAGCAATATCTCGCAAACGCTTCACTCAACAAAAGAAATGTATATGACATAAATTGTGTATTTTAACGCGATCTACATTTTTCGTATAGTAAAACTTTGTCTATCTCTTATGGTTTACCAGTTATGAAAAAGTCGTTCATAATGAAGAATACTTTTGGAGACATTCCCAGAAAATTCGACATATACATTTCATTTCTCATGACTTTATCTTAAACATATGATATTTTCATCAAAGTCATTAAAGCCATTTTTGAGAAAATTAAAATTTTCGAAAAATGTTCCATGTAAAGGGTAGTCTGGGGTGGGGGGATTTTCTTGAAAACCTTTGTGTCGCATCTCTGGAAGATACTGAACCTAAATACCAAGTTTGGTGTTTATCCGACTATTCGTTTTTGAGTTATGCTGTTCACAGACACACACACACACACAGACACACACACATACACACACACACAGACACACACACGGACATGTTTCTAAAAATGCTTTTTTTGGATTCAGGAGGTCTCAAAACATGTATTTCCGGTGAAATCTCGGTATCGAATTTTTGGGTGGAATGCAATACTTCCCCTACTTACTATACGTAGTAGAGAAAGTAAAAATGAATAACGAATTTGAGAAAAAGTATAAGTATTGGAAAATTTAAGGAAATAACAAGCAATATCTCGAAAACGGTTCACTCAACAAAAGAAATGTATATGACATAAGTTGTGTATTTTAACGCGATCTACATTTTTCGTGTAGTAAAATTTTGTCTATCTCTTATGGTTTACCAGTTATGCAAAAGTCGTTCACAATGAAGAATACTTTTGGAGACATTCCCAGAAAATTCGAGATATACAGTTCATTTCTCATGACATTATCTTAAACATATGATATTTTAATCAAAATCGTTAGAGCCATTTTTGAGAAAATTAAAGTTTTCGAAAAATGTTCCATGTAAAGAGTAGTCTGGGGTGGGGGGATTTTCTTGAAAACCTTCGTGTCGCATCTCTGGAAGATTCTGAACCTAAATACCAAGTTTGGTGTTTATCCGACTATTCGTTTTTGAGTTATGCTGTTCACAGACACACACACACACACACACACACACACACACACACACACACACAGACACACACACGGACATGTTTCCAAAAATGCTTTTTTTGGATTTAGGAGGTCTCAAAACGTGTATTTCCGGTGAAATCTCGGTATCGAATTTTTGGGTGGAATGCAATACTTCCCCTACTTACTATACGTAGTAGGGAAAGTAAAAAATATGTAAATTTCTTGGAAACACACAATTTATTTCAAATAAACGTTTTACTAGCATCAGCCATTTCTGAGATATCCCTTATAATGGTTCGATTTGTTCAACACAAATGTCGTTCTTTTTAAGTCCCATCGATCGTGATTGCATGGAAACAGTATGGATTTTTAAGGCCAGCATATATCAACCAGTTCTTAAACATTCGACTATCGCCGTTCTCTTTGTGTTCGAACGAAATGTGTAATTCAGCTATTTCCGGAAAGTTTTATCTCAATTAAAATGAATAAGATAGGAAAATAAACTTTTGTAAGAATAATTTGTATACCAACTAATAAACGCTAGAGGATAGAAACAGTCATGTAAATGTATCATATAAGATTTTTACTTTCTCTACTACGTATAGTAAGTAGGGGAAGTATTGTATTCCACCCAAAAATTCGATACCGAGATTTCACCGGAAATACATGTTTTGAGACCTCCTGAATCCAAAAAAAGCATTTTTGGAAACATTGTCGTGTGTGTGTCTGTGTGTCTGTGAACATCATAACTCAGAATTGAACAGTCGGATAAACACCAAACTTGGTATTTAGATTCAGTATCTTCCAGAGATGCGACACTAACGTTTTCAAGAAAATCCCCCCACCCCAGATTACCCTCTAATTGGAAAATGTTTCGAAATTTTTAATTTTCTCAAAAAATGGCTCTAACGATTTTGATTAAAATATCATCTGTTTAAGATAGTTTTATGACAAATACAATGTATATCTCGAATTTTCTGGGAATGTCTCCAAAAGTATTCTTCATTGTGAACGACTTTTGCATAACTGGTAAACCATAAATTTTACTACACAAAAAAATTTAGATCGCGTTAAAATACACAATTTATGTCATATACATTTTTTTATTGTTGAGTGAATCATTTTCGAGATATTGCTTGTTATTCCCTTAAATTTTTCATTACTTATTTCCTCAAATGGGAATTCGTTATTCATTTTTTTTGTCTTGGATATGCAAAGAGTATTTATCTGTGGCAAAGAGAATGGTGCTGCACCTAGCAACCAGCTATTAAGAGATATGTCTATGCTTAAAGGCTACTGTATTTCTATATTGCCGTTTCAAATACAAAACAAGGGGAACATAGTACACCTTAAGCGATAGTCAAGTATTTGTAGAACTGGTCGCTATGTGTAAAATGTAATTCTCTTTGCATGTCAAAAGATCCTTTCTGCAAATGTTTATCTCGATTAATATGAAATAGATGCAGAATAAGAGTTTGTAAAAACAGTTTGTACAGGAGTAGAGAAAGTCATGTGAGTGTAACACATCAGATTTTTTAGTATATATACAATTTTACCTATACAATTCAACCCATATAGTCCTTCACAGTTGTCAGAAATTTCATTTCGATATGTTAGTATCTACTTTCCTTTTTAGTTGTATATCTTATAAAATCTATGTTGCATGTAGCAAGTATACCTAGGTATGTTGTTTAAATAACATTTCTTTGTTTATCGGCTTGCTGGTTGAAACACTCATTGATATTTTCCCGTTTATGGAATCGAATGTAAGTTTACTCAACACGAACTTATGCCTTGGGCCACATGTGCGCTGGTTTGGGGCCATCACACTAATCTCTGTACACTTTGACGACATCGCTCAGTGTCCGGTGATACGGCAATGTTTGTGTTGCAGTTTAAACTGTTGAAACAGCCCGGCTGGTCATTTCCTAAGTAACGAAGACAAATTACTTGTTGAGCGTGCCCCAGATGGACACAAACCGGCCCGTGAAAAGCCCTGGACAAATCAACAACAATCCGAATAACTGATGTGATCAGGATTGCTGCCACCGACAAATTAATCTTCGCACTAAAGCGCTTCCTACTTGACAAATGACGGTGTCACTGAAATCCGTTGATACTCCGTTATGATAAACGCGACGTTCTGTTTTTCTGCCAATGCAAACATTGTCTGTTAGTCAGCCCCATAAGTCATGTGCTCAACGTGGACATCTTCTGGAAGACTCCGATCGCGTTTGCATCATATTATTTCAAGTTCTGTACAAACCGTCTCTGTTTTTATATGATTTCATCTGTATTTGTAGCCACAAAACATCGTAATACCGTTTCATTCCTCTGCACTCTTAGCCTCAAACTCTGCATTCACTGTTTATTAATAGATCTCGGACATGCACTTCAAGCTTTGTTCTTAATTTTTCGAGTATTTGCAATGAGTAACACATATTATTGGTTCATCTTTATGAGCTGTACCTCAATTTCAGTGGGTAGCAAAGGTCGCATATTTGCTTGCATTAACCTTATTGTTAAATAAAGGAAGTGTTGCATTCCACCCAAAAAAAATTGTTATCGAAATTTCACCGGAAATACATATTTGGAGTACACTAAATAAAAAAGACCAAACTTCCTTCCATCCCAACTACCCTTTATATGGGAAACTTTTCATTACTTTTTGTTTTCTTAAAAATACCTCCAAAATATTTATTGAAATACCATACGTTTAAGATATTTAATAAAATGTATATGTTGAACTTTTTGTGAAACAGCTCTCTTCATACGGAACAGATTTTATGTGCTTTTGTTAAACTTGTAAACCACAAGAGATAGGGAAGTGTTACACAAAAAATGCAGAACTCTTTAAAACACACAGTTTATTTAAAATAAACCCTTGTGTGCCATTAGACATTACCGAGATATCCCTTGCTATTGGTTTGAATTTTTTAATACTTCAGTTTATTTATTTAATGCTGTTGCAGTTCAGTTGTTTCTTACGATACCATAGAAGGAGTATGAAATTTCAATGCCAGTATATAGCGACCCGTCTTTAAACATTTGACTATTATTTCAGTCTCCTGTATTCCCTTCGTACCAACAAAGAAAATTTGTTACTATTTCTGCAGATGATTAACACGAAGCAGGTGGAGAAAATGTTTATGTGTACATTCACATTAGCTTCTCTACCCTATATCATTTATTAACGGTGTTCTTACCAAACTCATTTTTCTATCCACTACGTTTTAATCCAAATAAACCTTCGCAGAAATAGCTACACTACACATTTCGTTGTAGGTATAAAGAGAATAGTGATTGTTAAATGTGAGAACTGAATTCAAATACTTTTTTGTGGCATAAGCCATTTCTGAGGTATCCGTTATTAATGGTTCGAATTGTTCCTTACTTGGTCATTCCCTTAAAGTCCTGTCAACATTCAGCTGTTTCTCGCAATTACATGGAAACGGTATGGAATTTTAAGGCCAGCATTTAGCGTCCAGTTGTTAATTGAAGAATACTTTACACCTTACACTACTTCTCCACATAGTCGCCACTGTTATTCGGACACTTCTGTATACCTTCATCAAAGAATGATGCCGATAATCATGTCTGCACTTCTTTCATATCATCGTCGTTGAAATGTTTTCCACCAAGGAATTTCATCACGTGAAGAAACAGATGAAAATCGCTTTGTACCAAATCTGGAAAACAACGGATGAAATAAATATGAACACTTTTTAAGAATAAATAACGAATCGCTTTTAAAAATGATAACATAAGTAAAACAAAACAAAGACCCGTCCTCCCAGCAAGAACCAATTGGAGGAAAGTCCAATTGTTCTCAACCAAATGATGCGATCAGATCTTATCTTTGTTTGGCTGTGTGTGGCCGGGCATTGTCACTCATTTTTGTTTCCCCATAAATGTCACACAATTTAGCGATTAATGTTTGCTGATGCAACATTTCTCGAATTAAAAAAAAATTCCGATGTGCTACACTCACATGACTTTCTATACTCTTGTTCAAACTATTTTTACAAACGCTTATTCTCCATATGCTTCATGTTAATCGAGATATCCAGATGTTAATCTTATTGATAGTCTTTAAGCGATAGTCAAATATTTTAAGAGCTGGTTGCTATGTGGAGTATTGCATTACCAGGACAAAAAAAATGAATAACGAATTCGCATTTGAGAAAAATTATAAGTATTGGAACATTTAAGGGAATAACAAGCAATACCTCTAAAATGGTACTCAATAACAAAAAATGTATATGACATAAATTGTATATTTTAACGCGATCTACATTATTTGTGTAGTAAAATTTTGTCATCTCTTGTGGTTTACCAGTTATGGAAAACTCGTTCACAATGCAGAATACTTTTGGATACATTCCCAGAAAATTCAAGATATACATTTCATTTGTTATGAAAATATCTTAAATATATGATATGTTAATCAAAATGTTAGAGCCATTTTTGAGAAAATTAAAATCTTCGAAAATTGTTCCATGTAAAGGGTAATCTGGGGTGGGGGGATTTTCTTGAAAACCTTCGTGTCGCATCTCTGGAAGATACTGAACCTAAATACCAAGTTTGGTGTTTATCCTACTGTTCGTTTCTGAGTTATGCTGTTCACAGACACACACACGGACATGTTTCCAAAAATACCTTTTTGGATTCAGGAGGCCTCAAAACATGTATTTCCTGTGAAATCTCAGTATCGAATTTTTGGGTGGAATACAATACTTCCCCTACTTACTATACGTAGTAGAGAAAGTAATATAAAATGCTACTTACTTTAAAAACACGCCTCATAGGTACATTCAAATCGTGTATTATCAGATAAAGCTTATTATATGCAGGATATATGCTCCTTTACTTAAATGTTTAAGCTCTAAAGCTCACAAGCAAAAGGGCAAATGTGGATTTTTCGGATCTATGTCTACCGACCGATTCGCTGTTTTATACACCACCTCCGATCGCATTTTACATGCTTGTGACCGCACAAAATGTGTGCATTCAAGGTACGATTTATTTTACATTAGGCAATTTTCCAGATATGCTTTCAAATAATAATAATAATGCTGTGGTGCTACAGCACGTTTGGGATCTAAGCTTAACAACCCGACTGTCGACCTAACGCTCTCTTACGCACGAAAGAGGTGGGCGAACATCCGACCGAGGTGAGTGGCCAGAATACGCATCGTCCAGCCGGAATGTTGGCTTTCGTGGCTGGGATCGCAGCTCTTCAATGCTGAGTGAGCACCAGTTCTATACCCGGTATTAAAATACGCACGCCCATGGGTCAGATCGAATCCGGGCTCATTCTGTGGTTGGGAGGCAGAGTTCCAAGCTCTATATCCCATTGCGCCATGGTGCAAGACTTCCAAATGGCAAACATACTCATTTTAATGTGGATATATTCCATACATAGAAGAAATTGCAGAAAACGAATGTTCGATAAAACATAATTATGCTATAAAAATAACAGAAAGTCGGTACTTGTCGGTAGTGGCGTATAACAGTAACGTTTTAGAAGTTGAGTGCAAGGAAATAGTCATTTGCATAACAAAATCTCTGTGCGCCCTTAGCATCGAACAGTAGACATAAGGATGAGTGGACATTCAAACATCCAGTAAATCTGTCATCGGGACTAGCTAATTCAAACACTGGCACTACAAAGCATTCCATTTCCATTTACAAAACGGAAAGTTTCCATACACTGAGGATTATTTAATTTAAGTACGAGGTACTTAACTAAGGTTACAAGGCCGATATTCCTAGAGTTTCGTCCGTTTCAGAGAAATTAGTAATGCGTGGTAATTCTAATACATGCGGTTGGCAACTGTGCAGAGTTTCAGCCACCCGCCGCCTACAGCGCTAGTTATAGGTAAACACAAATGGCGACTCGTTTGGAAAAATGGTCTCGCGAAGAAATCCGCTCCGTTATTCGATTCTGTGGGCGAAACATGCAACCGCGGCTGAAATTCGCCGACGACTGGCAGAGATTTACGGAGAGACTGTAATGTCTCGTCAGCATGTTGCAGAATGGTGTCGAAAGTTTGTGGCCGGTAGAGAAAACGTCACCGACGAGGATCACAGTGGCCAACCCAGCACGACATAAACAGATTTGAATACAGCTCGCGTGGAGAAGTTGATTCAGGACAGCAGGAGGATAACGTTAGACGGTAGAATTGGAAAAGCGTTCATGATATTCTGCTATACCGGAAAGTTTGTTCCTGATGGGTTCCACGAAATCTGTCCAAACAACACAAGGAGAAGCGCATGGGGGCAAGTCTGTAACTTTTGCAACGATTCTCCACGGAGGGAAGGGTTTTCTTCACCACATTGTCACGGATGACGAAACATGGATCCACCACTACACCCCAGGCAGTAAACGGTCATCAATGGAGTGGAAACACCCCTCCTCTCCAAATACAAAGAAGTTTAAGGTGATGCCATCTGCCGGAAAGGTGATGGTTTTGGGACAGCGCGGATGTCATACTCGTGGAGTTTTTGGAAAGAGAACACACAGTGACCGTAGACCGATACTGCGAGACCTTGACACGATTGCGCGAAGCAATCAGGAGGAAACGGTCAGGCGGCATCTTCCTTCACGACAACGCGCGACCTCATACAGCCCAGAAGACCACCGCGCTGTTGAAGCAGTTTCGCTGGGACATCATAGACCACCCTCCCTACAGCCCGGACCTCGCTTCAAGCGAGTTTCACCTTTTTCCTCACTTGAAGGAGCATCCTAGGAGACTGACGATTCGCTTCAGACGAGGAGGTGAAAACTTCACGACAACGTGGCTGAACTTAAGGGACAGGATTTTTACCAGGAGGGAATGTTCAAACTCATCCCAAGAAGTGACAAGTGCCTATACCGATATGGAGACTATGTCGAAAAATAACCTCATGTGTGTACTATCAGTTGGTCACTGCAGGCTTTGTAACCTTAGTTTCTGATCACGTGTCTGACCTCGTATGTTATGAGCAGGCATAGGTATTTCCGAGCATTATAGCTAGGACTAAAGAAAATTAGGTTGAACTGTTACCCGATCTAAGGCAGTGACGTTGTAGGTAACAAACCACCCTCCATCCCTCGTACAGACTGTTGGCATGTGCACATCAATCATGTGACCGTATTTTACTTTCCGGCAGAGACTCATGTTCGTCAAGAACATTCTATTGATGATGGTTTGAGTGTTGCTAACTTGAAGCCAACTGCTAAAAATTTCCATGGCAGGTTATAAGCATCATATATCTGCATGAAATGTACTTTGTTTTCAAATTGTTTATCTGTGAGCACCAAAATACTTAAGAATGCAAAGCCCTACTAAGCGATCTTTAGAATATAACGCTTACATAAATTCCATTTTTGGAACGCAATGCAAAAAAATCTGATGTGTTACACTCACATGACTTTCTCTACTCTTGTACAAACTATTTTTACAAACGCTTATTCTCCATATGCTTCATGTTAATCGAGATAAACATTTGCAGAGTCTATCTTATTGCTAATTTTCATGTAGATGTAAGGGGAATATATATTTACAAGGGCAATATAGAAATACAGTAGACTTTAAGCACATACATATCTCTTAATAGCTGGTTGCTAGGTACAGCACCATTCCCTTTGCCACAGATTAATACTCTTTGCGTATCCAAGACAAAAAAAATTAATAACCAATTCCCATTTGAGAAAACAAGTATTGAAAAAATTAAGGGAATAACAAGCAATATCTCGAAAATGGTTCACTCAACAACAAAAATGTATATGATATAAATTGTGTATTTTAACGCGATCTACATTTATTGTGCAGTAAAATGTTGTCTATCTCTTATGGTTTACCAGTTATGTAAAAGTCGTTCACAATGAAGAATACTTTTGGAGACATTCCCAGAAAATTCAAAATATACATGTTATTTGTAATGAAAATATCTTAAACATATGATATTTTAATCAAAATCGTTATAGCCATTTTTGAAAAAATTAAAATTTTCGAAAAATCTTCCATGTAAAGGGTAGTCTGGGGTGGGGGGATTTTCTTGAAAACCTTCGTGTCGCATCTCTGGAAGATACTGAACCTAAATACCAAGTTTGGTGTTTATCCGACTGTTCGTTTCTGAGTTATGCTGTTCACAGACACACAGACACACACACAGACACACACACGGACATGTTTCTAAAAATGCTTTTTTTGGATTCAGGGATTCTCAAAACATATATTTCCTGTGAAATCTCGGTACTGAATTTTTGGGTGGAATACAATACTTCCCCTACTTACTATACGTAGTAGGGAAAGTAATAATATAATAATTACTAATGGGGCTGTTGCAGTATTTAAATGAGATGTAAAACCATATTGGAATTATAAATTCAAAGTGAATACCTGACATGTATATCATTATTATGAATACATTGTTTAGTGAAATTATAAATTAAGGTTGTTGGAAAATAATATAGGTATAAAAAGTTAATATTTCCAAAGAATTCTTATATTATGAAAAATCAACTAAAATTTGTATTATGAAAAAGGAGCAAAAGAAAAGGAAAATGAATAACGTAAAAAGGCAAAATATGCCAACAATAATGAACAAAAACATTGCACTCGCAATATCTTCAACATAATATGAAATAGAAACGTCAACAAAGGAAAACTATAATAGAAATGTGCTAAAGAATGAATTTGTATCATAAAGATGTTATTTATATCAAAATGTGATATGTTTAACTCAGGGAATATGTATATAATTTATAATTTCTTTCATTATACTTAGCAACCAGTCCAGCAAGTAAACAACGTTCAATTTGTTTGATCACTTAAAAAAATTTTCGTAAAGAAGTAGACATTTTGAGTAACCTCACAGAAATATTAAACTGCTAGGCATATTGTTTAAAATTATATGCAAAAAATATTATCTATAATGAACGGTGAAACAATATAAGAGTTAACAAACAGAACTACACATTTGAGTAAGTGAAATTGAAGTACAAAGGTAAGTATTGTTCTACAAATTTATTATACAAATTGACCGAAAGAAAATATATTATTTTTAAGTGAACATCATTGTTATTGCTATTACTGTTTAAACTGTCTTACCTTTCTCAAACCACGTAACAAATCCCTGGGTGAGAGTAGATTACTAATAACTGAGCTACAGGTATTTTAAAATCACTTACAACACACCGAACAAACCTACTAAATTATAATAAAGCTTTAACAAAATTCTAAAGCGTAACGTACGCTACAGCTGTCCAAGAATTACTGAGAGGAGCTAATATTCCGCCAAGAATTGCTTCTGCCACACCAGGCAGATACGACAATACCAACTGATTTATTGGAGCGGTAACTTCAAGTCAGTGCATTACAAGTTACAGTGTACAGGACGACCAGATCAACGGAGAGCTTCTAGATCGAGATCCAGAACTGAGACCAGGACTCTACAACAAATCCTGTACCAGGGCTAAGTTGCTCAACAAGCTCAGGGATCCTATAGCAGGGCAAGTTTGCTGCACCGGGGCGTAAACATCAAGCTGTGGGCTACAAAGTTGCTAGCACGAAATTGCGCCTTGTGATTGCTTGAACTTTTATATCTATAACATGGGGATGGTTACGCATATAAAATAATTTACTTAACGTTTGTTTTTCTCACATTTGTTAGTTGAGTATGATTGGCGTGAATATAGATAGGTATATAATTGAAAACTGAGCGAAATGGCTCCGTAGAAATGTGCGAGGCTCGCATTCTGGAGGTCTGCGGTTCAAATTCCCTCAGGTGACTAGGTGTTTTCCAGATTTTCCTTAGTCCTCATTACTGGCAAATGCCGCGGAGGTACATTATACTTAGGTCTGGAAATCGAGAGGTGTGGCTCATGCAGAAAGGTCTTTGGCCTGCATTCGGGAGGCCCCGGATTCGATTCCCAGTAACCGCCCGCTCTGACCCAATGTTTTTTCCGGGGGGTTTCCCGGGTCGTCAGGCGAATGCTGGAATGGATTATTTCGGCCCCCGAATTTCCTAATCCTCCATTTCATTCCATTCATAATTTCATTCAGTCTTTATCCTTTGGTCTCTTTTAGGGTCTGAAGTATCGGCGATTATATATTGGTGCAGCGTGGTAGGGGAAAAGGATGCTCTCTGTGAAGTCTCTGTTCCTCGAATTTCGGCTGACTGACGGGATATCCGAACCCCCATGAGGGACATTGGACCCCCTTCTGTGTGGGGCGGGTTCCCCGATCTACCTTTCCATCTGATGTGATGTCTATTTTTTTGAAACTTAGGGACCCTGTCATTGCTGTGCCGTCGCTCCTGGTTCCGAACGCCTGGTCTCTCCTCTCGCTTCATCCTTCCTCTAAGGGACGCCCCCTCGTGGGGCATAGGTACAATATCTCCTCTGGATCGGTGCCGAGTCCTCTTGGTTAAGTAAGTGAAGTTAAGTTAGGCCTGGAACGCTTGATTCCAAAATTCCTTTCGCATACATCAGTTTATTTCACTGTCTACCCTTTGAGGTGCCGTATGTAGTAAGTTCGGCATTAAACGCTACTAAAAATACACTGAATGCATTGTAGGACTAATTCATATGGGATGAAGGAACATAGTATATATAATGTTGACTCTATGAAAAACATTCTATATGTGATTATTGCATTATTCAACTACGTAGTGATAACATTGTGGTGCCCCACAGTTTGAAGCAGAAACACACGCCGGATAATTACGTATATATACATATATAATAAATGAAAATAATAAATACACATAGAATTCTTTATACACGCAGTATAAGGAAAGAATTTCACAAGAGCAAAAGCTTGCGGAAGGGTAGGCAAGAAACTAGTATTTGTCAAGCGAGCCGGAGGCTATAACGGGATACACCGAAAAGGTTTTCTGCCCTTTAAGAATTCTGACGAACATGTGGCCTGTAAAACAAAGACAGAACATTCCAATGCGACTCAGAGGCACCAGGACGTACGTGCTTAATCAGTCTCCAACGCTAGAAATGAATGAAGGGCAATAAAATGTTCCAAATGTAAAATGGAAATTTGCACTAATCTTGATAGAAAAGCAGCGAATAACCGACGTGATAAATCACGTGGTTAGGGGACCAAACCAAGTCGCCTAGAAAATAGGCGTGATATACAAAAAGATCCTAGATAGATCGAGGTAGGAGCTGTGAAGGCGAGGTGATACTCTCGCTCCGATCATCAATATGTTAAGACGCTAAGTGTTACACCTCCGACGTAGGGGTTGTCAAAATTATTAAGTCTACATTATCCAAGTTCACATTGCCCAGCGCAAGTGAGTAAGCAAACATCACAGGAATCGGTGTTTCATAGCTAGGAGCGACAACTCGTTGGTGGGACGTAGTAGAGGTGACAGTGGCTAAAGTAATTATAACTGGGAGAAGGTATTGGTTTGTGTGTTGCATGTGGGATAGAGGAAAAAGCGTGTGAAAGGGAGGCAGTGTGTTACCTGTTATTGCAAGAATAAATGACCAGCAACCAAAGGTCGTCTACTTGCTACCTGTATATTCTTTACTTGAAAATCCTGAGGTAAGAATCCTTCCCCTGTCCAACATCCTGTCACCACTGAAAAGGGAAACGAACTCATGAGAGGCTAAGAAGCTACAACACGCCCATGCATCCACCCATAACATAGCGACACCACCCATCCTACACCAAGTAGGATCTAACAATTGCATATTGTATCTGTGTTTTCTTATTGGATCATTGTATTGTTACTTGCCACATGAGCCGTACTTCCCAATTTAATCAAACACAGAGAAAATGTTGCAGGCAGAATGTTCGTCGTCAAGATGGAAACACAAATAAACACGACTGCAGTCCGAAAATACTACTTCTAAAATGCCTATTATGTAAATGCATAATATTGAATTCGGTTCAGTCGTTTTTGCGTTGTAAGAGAAGCAACATATGAACGTAAAAGATCAAGAAACACTCCATGTGTAACAGTCACATGGTTTCCTCTATTCATTCGTAAAACGTAGATTCCATCAGCTTCCTGAAAGATTATAACAAAGCAAGCTTAGAAATAATGCGATTTCCGAAGTCCCGTGGTACCATAAATAAATAAAACTTGTGCGAACAGCACAGTAGAACACTCTTAACACTCTTCATCATCATCATCAACAGAAAAAGAAAAAATCTAACGTGTTACACTCACATGACTTTCTCCACTCTTGTACATACTATTTTTACAAACGCTTATTCCCCATCTACTTCATGTTAATCGAGATAAACATTTGCAAAGTCTATATTATTGCTAAGTTTCTTGTAGATGTAAGGGGAATATATATTTACAAGGCAATATAGAAATACAGTAGCCTTTAAGCACATACATATCTCTTAATAGCTGGTTGCTAGGTGCAGCACCATTCCCTTTCCCACAGATTAATGCTCTTTGCATATCCAAGACAAAAAAATGAATAACGAATTCCCATTTGAGAAATAAGTATTGAAAAATTTAAGAGAATAACAAACAATATCGCGAAAATGGTTCACTCAACAAAAAAATGTATATGACACAAATTGTGTATTTTAACGCGATCTACATGTTTTGTGTAGTAAAATTTTCTCTATCTCTTATGGTTTACCAGTTATGCAAAGGTCGTTCACAATGAAAAATACTTTTGGAAACATTCCCAGAAAATTCAAGATATACATTTTATTTGTCATATAAATATCTTAAAGATATGATATTTTATCAAAATCGTTAGAGCCATTTTTGAGAAAATTAAAATTTTCGAAAAATCTTCCATGTAAAGGGTATCCTGGGGTGGGGGGATTTTCTTGAAAACCTTCGTGTCATATCTCTGGAAGATATTGAACCTAAATACCAAGTTTGGTGTTTATCCGACTGTTCGTTTCTGAGTTATGCTGTTCACTGAGACACACACACAGACACACACACGGAAATGTTACCAAAAATGCTTTTTTTGGATTCAGGGGGTCTCAAAACATGTATTTCCGGTGAAATCTCGGTATCGAACTTTTGGGTGAAATGCAATACTTCCCCTACTTAATATACGTAGTAGAGAAAGTAAAAAGGAATAACACAGTAGTGATCTGTGAGGCTGTCTGGCGCGGGCGAAACGTCTCCCATATGTATATTCGAACAAACACTGTAAGACATACATAAGAGATATACATTTTTCTCCAATAACTTTTGTTAGTGTCGTATGCTTTCCTAGTTAAAAGTTCAATGAGAATGAGGTATTTTCACAGCGATTTGAAGGACGTTTGAGAGATACTTTCTCTTCGCCTTGTCGAAGGCTTATAATATTTTAATCAAACTCGCTAAAGTCATTCTTTTACAAAATATAATACAATAAACATGTTTGTGTGTAAACGATTGTTTGAGCTGCGAGAATTCCATGAAAACGAATCCCTTCTGTCCTAAAAGACACAAATACATAGTTTAGACATAAATTCCATTTTTCTATCTCTTTGACTTTTCGTTTTTGAGTTGCACTGTTCACAGGATGGGAGAGAAAATGCTTCTTTTGGCGGTTTTAAGATACCCAGTGGTCAATTGTTGGTGGAATATCAAGTTTCCTTTACGTTAGATAAGCGAGAGAAAAAGTAAAAGTCTGGATGTTACATTCACATTACTTTCTCTACCTTCTAATTATTCTTACGGAATATTATTTTTCTACTACTTAATTCAAAAACCTTTGCAAAAGTAGATAATTTGCAGATTTGGTTATAGATACAAAGGGAGCAGCAATAGTCAAATGCTTAAAAACAGGGCGCTAGATGCTGCCCTTAAAATTTCCGTACAATTTTTTTTATGGTACGTTTTCGTCTATCGCTCTAAGTTTACCAGTTGTACAAGATTATACAACATTCCTTCCGAATGAAGAAAACTTCACAGGCAATTCCCAGATTATTTAAGATATACTTTTACTTTCTCTACTACGTATAGTAAGTAGGGGAAGTATTGTATTCCACCCAAAATTTCGATACCGAGATTTCACCGGAAATACATGTTTTGAGACCCCCTGAATCCAAAAAAAGCATTTTTGGAAACATGTTCGTGTGTGTGTCTGTGTGTGTCTGTGTGTCTGTGTGCATGTGTGTGTGTCTGTGAACAGCATAACTCAGAAACGAACAGTCGGATAAACACCAAACTTGGTATTTGGGTTCAGTATCTTCCAAGGATGCGACACGAAGGTTTTCAAGAAAATCCCCCCACCCCAGAGTACCCTTTACATGGAAGATTTTTCGAAAATTTTAATTTTCTCAAAAATGGCTCTAACGATTTTGATTAAAATATCATATGTTTAAGATATTTTTATGATAAATAAAATGTATATCTTGAACTTTCTGGGAATGTCTCCAAAAGTATTCTTTATTGTGAACGACTTTTGCATAACTGGTAAACCATAAGAGATAGACAAAATTTTACTACACAAACAATGTAGATCGCGTTAAAATACACAATTTATGTCATATACATTTTTTTTGTTGAGTGAACCATTTTCGAGATATTGCTTGTTATTCCCTTAAATTTTTCAATACTTATTTTCTCAAATGGGAATTCGTTATTCATTTTTTTGTCTTGGATATGCAAAGAGTTATAATCTGTGGCAAAGGGAATGGTGCTGCACCTAGCAACCAGCTATTAAGAGATATGTATGTGTTTAAAGGCTACTGTTTTTCTATATTGCCCTTGTAAATATATATTCCCCTTACATCTACAAGAAAATTAGCAATAAGATAGACTCTGCAAATGTTTATCTCGATCAACATGAAGCATATGGAGAATAAACGTTTGTAAAAATAGTTTGTACAAGAGTAGAGAAAGTCATGTGAGTGTAACACATCAGATTTTTTATTCTTCATATAAACATCTTTAAATATGGTATTTTAATCAAAATTCTCAGAGACATTTTTACGAAAATCAAAAATTTTGAAAAAAGTATCCATATGAGAGGTAATTCGGGTTGGGGCATTTTCTTGAAAACCTTCGTGTTGCGTCCTTGGAAGATACTGAACTTGGGATATAATGTAGAATGTGTATACCGGAGAACACCTTGCGCACTGCGATGAGATTGATCTCTTGTGGGGGGAGGCAGGGATGAGGCGAAGGAGCCATAGAAGGTCACAGGTCCACAGGCAGACAAGCCCATAGAGACACGAAAAAGTTGTTAATATTTCCGGTTTGAAGACCTGCGCGCTGTTAGAGGCGAAGAATCCCGAGAAAAGGCGACGAAGCGAACAACCTAACGGGCGGCACAACGCACCATGACGTTCGCGGGGAGAAGTCTTTCCAATGCGCAAGCATCCACGCCATCTGCCCGGCACCGTCAGCACCGCAGGACCCAAAACAAACTTAAACTTCAAAGGGAGAGGTGAAATGGCAGGAAATGGGGGAAAGGAGAAATCGTGGTCGAACACACCAACCCGGCACTCGCCTAGGCGACGAGGAGAAAATCACGAAAAAGCCCAAGTTTGGTATTTATCCCAAATGAGTTATGCGGTTCACAGACACAGGGACACACAGACATGAATGTTTTTCTAATTTTTACTTTCTCTACTATGTATAGTAAGTAGGGGAAGTACTGTATTCCACCCAAAAATTCGATACCGAGATTTTATCGGATATACATGTTTTGAGACCTCCTGAATCCAAAAAAAGCATTTTGGAAACATTTCCGTGTGTGTCTGTGTGTCTGTGTGTGTGTCTGTGTGTGTCTGTGAAAAGCATAACTCAGAAACGAACAGTCGGATAAACACCAAACTTGGTATTTAGGTTCAGTATCTTCCAGAGATGCGACACGAAGGTTTTCAAGAAAATCCCCCCATCCCAGATTACCCTTTACATGGAACATTTTTCGAAAATTGCAATTTTCTCAAAAATGGCTCTAACGATTTTGATTAAAATATCATACGTTTAAGATATTTTCATGGCAAATCAAATGTATATCTTGAATTTTCTGGGAATGTGTCCAAACGTATTCTTCATTGTGAACGACGTTTGCATAACTTGTAAACCATAAGAGATAGACAACATTTTACTACACAAAAAACGTAGATCGCGTTCAAATAAACAATTTATGTCATATACATCTTTTTTGTTGAGTGAACCATTTTCAAGATATTGCTTCTTTTTCCCTTAAATTTTCTAATACTAATACTTTTTTTTCAAATGGGAATTCGTTTTTCATTCTTTTTCCTAGTAATGCAAAGAGAATGGAATGCGCCACATAGCAACCACCTCTTAAAATATTTGACTATCGCTTAAAGCCTAGCAATTCCCCTTGTATCTACAAGAAAATTTGCAATAAGATTATCATCTCGATTAACATGAAGCATATGGAGAATAAGCGTTTGTAAAAATAGTTTGTACAAGAGCAGAGAAAGTCATGTGAGTGTAACACATCAGGGGATCTCAAAACATGTATTTCCGTTGAAATCTCGATATCGACTTTTTCAATGGACTGCGATACCTTCTCTGATTATTACGTGTGTGATGGAGAAAGTAAAAATAGTGATAGCTTCTAAGAGCTAGAAAAGGTGTTTATCATTTGTTTGAACACAAACATTCGAATAAATACGATCAGTGTGAGGTATAACGAAGGCCGGAGATACCTATGTGTATCGGAAGAGTATGATTGCTGAGAATGACCTTTTGCATCACAGGGAAAGGAGTCGGGGTTGAAGCGGGAGGAAAGGGGAAGGCCTATATGGGATGCATCAAGCATTTCTGAATACTCTCTCTCTCTCTCTCTCTCTCTCTCTCTCTCGTATAGAAAGAGAAAGAGATGTCCTCCCATACTGTCTCATCTGTGACGTCATCAAGATAATTCATCATTGTCTTTCATTGTTTATCTTCGCATTAAGGTGACCCTAGTCTCGAGTTGCTAACCGCGATTTTGCTAAGAGTTTTTAATGTTTTTGTTTTGCTTCGTCGCGAGTTCAGAACGCGCTCTATTAAAGTAATTCTTTTCTTCAGGAGAGGACTATGATATTGTGTATCATATGTCGCAATGTTTGCTTTTTTTCTGCGAATACTTATAGCTATATTGTTAAACCTTAAACTGGGAGTTAAGTCGCGAAGAAACATATGTAATTCATTTGCAGGATTCCTTGCGTCTTATACAGGTGGTTTATAAATAAGGCTGAGATAAGAGTGGAACAAGCCGTATTCGACACCTTCACCGGCGTCTCTCCACGCTTTGCTGGTAACTGAGATAGTTTAAACTGCATCACTGGTGTGTGTAAACTGCGCCACCGAGTTATGTAAATTGCCAGATATTATAAACTGCATATTTTAAACTGACATTCGGTGAGAATCCTTTAACGCCTTCCTTTCCACTTTAAAAACTTTGGTCTGGCTGCGAAATTAACTGAATAAGTATATAAAACCAAATTAATAGGAAAAAATCTGATGTGTTACACAGACATCACTTTCTCTGCTCTTGTACAAACTATTTTTACAAACTCTTATTCTCCAGCTATTTCATACTAATCGAGATAAACATTTGCAGAAACGTACTTTTGACATGCAAAGAGAATTACATTATACACATAGCGACCAGTTCTAAAAATATTTGACTATCGCTTAAGGCCTACTATGTTCCCCTTGTTTTGTATTTACAAGGGCAATATAAACACAGACATATCTCTTAATAGTTGGTTGCTATGTGCAGCACCATTCTCTTTGCCACAGATTCTCTTTGCATATCCAAGACAAATAAATGAATAACGAATTCCCATTTGAGAAAATAAGTCTTGAAAATTTTAAGGGAATAACAAGCAATCTCTCGAAAATGGTTTACTCAACAAAAAAAATATCTATATGACATAAATTGTGTATTTTAACGCGATCTACATTTGTTGTGTAGTAAAATTTTGTCTATCTCTTATGGTTTACCAGTTATGCAAACGTCGTTCACAATGAAGAATACTTTTGGAGACATTCCCAAAAAATGCAAGATATACATTTCATTTGTCATGAAAATATCTTAAACATATATTTTAATCAAAATCTTTATAGCCATTTTTGAGAAAATTAAAATTTTCGAAAAATGTTTCATGTAAAGGGTAATCTGGTGTGGGGGGATTTTCTTGAAAACCTTCGTGTCGCATCTCTGGAAGATACTGAACCTAAATACCAAGTTTGCTGTTTATCCGACTGTGCGTTTCTGAGTTATGCTGTTCACAGACACACACACGGACATGTTTCCAAAAATGCTTTTTTGGATTCAGGGGGTCTCAAAACAAATATTTCTGGTGAAATCTCGGTGTCGAATTTTGCGGTGGAATACAATACTTCCCTTACTTACTATCGGTAGTAGAGAATGTAAAAAAGAGATGTATAAATGTGATGTGTTACAGTCACATGGCTTTCCCTACTCGCTCCTATAAGCTACCTATTCTTACAAGGCCTTATTCTTCTATGTAAGCACTTCTTGTTAATTGAGATAACTATAGATACGGGTGTCAGGTGTAGGTTATACAACGGAGGGGTACACTGCGCACTGCGACCTACATAACCTGTCATGACTACAACCACCCAAAGAGGAAGGGATGAAGTGAAGGAACCACAACAGGCAGCAGGCAGACAGGCAATCAGAGACCCTCCAACTGGAGCTGTCTAGAGAGGACGCTGAACGAATCGTCGACCAAGTAACACTCTGGAGTGCACGGGGAGTAAACGTTACTTTCAGGAAGCATTCGCGCCATCTGTCCGGCGCCACGAAACCTAGAAGCACGCCTCAAAGATGAGGAGCAAATAGAATGAAAGGGAAATGATGAAAAATAAATCATGGTGCATGAGCAACCACCCCAGCATTCGCCTACCGACCAGGGAAAACCACGAAAAAACCAAGGTCATAGTGTACGATCGAACGGGAATCGAACCTGGGACCTCCCGAATGCGAGCTTCACACATTACCGCGCAGCCATCTCGCTAGGTATTGAGATAACCTTAATCAGAGTTTTAAATAGCACGTCGCTCTTCAATGGCTATGAAATTCCGTTCTCATTGCGGCTTTCCACTTCAGAAGAGTATTGGAAAATTCTAACAAATAACGAAGAATATCTCGTAAATGGTTAACACCACACAAAAATAATAATAATAATAATAATAATAATAATAATAATAATAATAATAATAATAATAATATATATGACATAAATTGTGTGCTTTAACGAGATCTGCATTTTTCTGTGTAGTAGGATTTTGTCCATCTCACAGTTTACCAATTATAAATAATTCAGAATTGAAGAGGCTTCGCAGACTATTCACAGAGAATTCAAGATTTACATTTATTTGTTATGCAAATATCTTGAACATGCTTCAGTTAAATTAAAATCATTAGAGACATTTATGAAAAAATGAAGAAAAACGAAAAATGTTACATGTAAAGGTGAGGGAATTTTCTTGAAAACCTTGTGTGGCATTCTTGAAGTTATTAAACTTAAATACCAAGTTTACTATTTGCTTGACTTTTCGTTTTTGAGTTATGCTGTCCACAGCCATACATACACACACATGCCCGGACCTTTTGCTAAACTTATTTTTATTTATTCAGGGGTCCTGAAAATTTTCAGTGAAATCTCAAAATCAAATTTTTGCGTTGAATGCAATACTTCCTCTACTTACTATAGATAGGGATGCATTTAAAGTAATGTTGGTACCAAAAGTGAGTTAGTTGGGCCTAAGATTTAAACTACCCAAAATAACTCGCTTTTGATGTGAACGTTAATCTACATCTCGCTTCTTTAATTAGCCTTCGGAATCAAAACTTTTTTTTTCTTCAAGTAATTTCCTCGTTTGCATACAACAGAGCATACTCGCACATGAGAGAGCAAGATGGGAGCTTGCTCGCGTTAAAGTGGTCGGTCACTTGAGCAGTTAAATGTTTACAAAGTCTCTTCTAGTGAGCTCGCGATTCACAACAGCTCTTGTGCGCCGCTTTGTGTTCCCCATTGTAACAACTACAAAAACAGTCTGACTGACCAGCGTTCACGCAAGTACCCGATCCGAGCTACGTCTCTCAGACGCCGTCCACTTTTAAATTGACCGCGGGTACACACGCTCATGTTAAACGTTTCTCATTTTTATGTAGGATTGCCTACGAAAAACAAAACATTTTGATAGCTACGGTAAACCATAGAATTATGTATTAAGTGACTCTACTGCATTCATTTGTGTATGGGGGGTGCGGTGCGGTGCGGTGTGTGTGTGTGTGTGTGTGTGTGTGTGTGTGTGCGCGCGCGCGCGCGTTTGAGCGTTTGTATGTGTGTGCATGACTCTCGATTTCGGTTTTTAATGCATGTGCTGGTCAATAAAAACATTCAGTTACCCTTAGAATTTAAGCCTTAACAAATGTAAGGTGTGTCTACCTCTGTGTTGTGAACGGTTGAATGGATTCGAGCGGTTAAACTCAAGACGGAGCAAGGAAAACAAAAAAATTGTTTGGCTTTGTATCTGGAGCCACCAGAAGCATTAGATGATACGTCCAGTTCCACATGTTACGCACCGATGTACATGCAATCAGGCGATGACGTAAAGTATGCACACGTTCACATTCCTGACAGTTTGGGGAGTGGAAAATTCCATGCATATACTTTTTAGACTCTCTTCTTCCTCTATGGGTATATCATCGGCTTTGACTTGTGAAAAAAAATCCGATTTGTTACACTCACATGCCTTTCTCTACTCTTGTACAAACTAATATTAATCTTATTGCTAATTTTCTTGTAGATGCAAGGGGAATATGGTAGGCTTTAAGCGATAGTCAAATATTTTAAGAGCTGGTTGCTGTGTGGAGTATTCCATTCTCTTTGCATTACCAGGACAAAAAAATCTGATGTGTTACACTCACATGACTTTCTCTACTCTGGTACAAACTATTTTTACAAGCTCTCATTCTCCGTCTATTTCATATTAATCGAGATAAACATTTGCAGAAACGATCTTTTGACATGCAAAAAGAATTACATTTTACACATAACGACGAGTTCTAAAAATATTTGAGGAGCACTATGTTCCCCTTGTTTTATATTTGCAGCGGCCTCTAAGCATATACATATCTCTTAATAGCGGGTTGCTATGTGCAGCACCATTCTCTTTGCCTCAGATTAATATTCATTGCATATACAACACAAAAAAATGAATAACGAATTCCCATTTGAGAAAAACTATAAGTATTGGAAAATTTGAGGGAATAACAAGAATATCTCGAAAATGGTTCACTCAACAAAAAAAATGTATATCATATAAATTGTGTATTTTAATGCGATCTACATTTTGTGTGTAGTAAAATTTTGTCTATCTCTTATGGTTTACCAGTTATGCAAAAGTCGTTCACAATGAAGAATACTTTTGGAGACATTCCCAGGAAATTCAGGATATACAATTTATTTGTCATAAAAATATCTTAAACAAAATCGTTAGAAAATCGTTAGAGCCATTTTTGAGAAAATTAAAATTTTCGAAAAATCTTCCATGTAAAGGGTAATCTGGGGTGGGGAATTTTCTTGAAAACATTCGTGTCGCATCTGTGGAAGATACTGAAACTAAATACCAAGTTTGGTGTTTATCCGACTGTCTGTTTCTGAGTTATGCTGTTCACAGACAGACACACAGACACACATACGGACATGTTTCCAAAAATACCTTTTTTTGGATTCAGGAGGCCTCAAAACATGTATTTCCAGTGAAATCTCGGTATCGAATTTTTGGGTGGAATGCAATACTTCCTCTACTTACTATACGTAGTAGAGAAAGTAAGAATTGGATGTTAGAAATACCTGTAGGCAGTCTCATTGGACTTTTATTCCTATTTAAAGTATGAAACACACAACCACACCTTCCAGCCTAGACCAAGTAGGTTAGCCTAGAATAAGGCTGAGGCCTGCTGGCATGATTGAATGTGGAAGATTACGCCACAGCATGCGAGTGTATAGTTTAACTTTTTGATTTCCGTACCAGTTATCTACCTATAGTAAATAGAGGACATTTACTAAATAAAAGTTACTATTGCAAATGTAGTAAATTTCTCCCAAAAATTTGATATCGAGATTTTCTGAAATACGCATTTTGAGATCACCTGAATCCAAATTATGCATTTGTAGAAAAATTACCGTCTTCACGCCCGCGGGTGTGTGTGTGTTTGTGTGTGTGTGTGTTTGTGTGTGTGTGTGTGTACGTGTGTGAGAGCAGTAAAACTCAGAAACGAAATGTGGAATAAATATAAACTTGTACTTAGGTTTGATCTTCCGACGATGCGACACGAGGATTTCAAGATAATATCCCCCCCCCAAAAGCTACTCCTTATATGGAAAATTCTTCCTTATTATTTCTTTATTTAAAAACGTCTCTAAGAATTTTGATTGGAATACTGTTTGTTATAACATTTGCATGACTAATAAAATGTACATATTGAATTTTCTGTGAAAAGCTGTGAATTTCTCTTCATTCTGAATTTCTTTTGTATACTTAGTAAGCCATAAGAAATAGGTAATCGCTTACTACACAAAAAATGTCGTTTTCTCTAACGCTCCCCATATAGGGCTATAATTTTCGGGGGTTACCTCATTCTACCAAACGATGACGACCTATTTCTGAGGTGGATGCACCATTTTATTTTATTAATGAACTATTTTGACTATATTATTAATAAACTGTTTTGGCAGAAAAGAAAGTGCAACAGATTTAGAATCTGTAAATGGGCGGAGTCCGTTTCCTCCGATGTTAGGGTAATGATAAGGATGGCGCTGGAATGAGAGGATCTACAGCTTTTGCTGTGGGCTCCGAACCACATTGGATCTTGGGCATATACTTGGTGCAAGATTCAGAAAAGGTACAAACGACATTCCTCTTCTTTGTAAGAGGCTATAAATGCAAACTTTCAACAAGCCACGTATCTTTGTTGTACGAGATGAGTCCTGCGGTCAAAATAAAATGAGGGTGTTATGACCACCTATTTCTGCAAAACCTCTGTCACGTTCCTTCCTTTTTCTAATAAACACTGATTTGTTGTCAATTTATCCAGTTTCCAGTAGACCAGTAGATATGGAATGTGCATGAAAACGTTGAGAAACCGCATTAAATATAACAAAATGCACTCAAATTACTTACGGTTAAGTTGAACAAAAATGTTGGCAAGTACATATGTGACTAGTAACACTCCCAAACTACAAGGCCATTACTACCATTCAACTGCAAACCTTCTCAAGTTGTCACTCAGAGAAAAATAGGAGCTTTATTCACTTGCTCGCCTCTTTCAAGCGGCTTATCGTTTGTACCTTTTATAAATTTTACTATAAATATGCTCCATAAGGGGAAGTCAGAGATGAAGGACTGATTGACTTAAAACTGCTAACTCAGAGCTGGGAATCGAACCGCGGACCCTCAAAACGAGAACCGGAAACGAAACCACTGCGCTACTCCGGCACTCCCTACACGAAAAATATAGATCTTATTAAAACACATGATTTATGTAAAATACATTTTTGTGGGCTTAATCATTTCCGAGATATTCGTTGCCCTTACTTTGGTTTCGCCAGTACTTTAATTTGCTATGTCATTGTTCTCCTGTTTCTTGCGATGTCATGAAAGTGTAGATACCGAACAAGTTTTAAAGGTTTGACTATCGCTTCAGCCTCCTTATCCCCTTATATCTACATCTAAAGATGCAATGAAATCATTTTTGCAAACGTTTATCTCAATTAACACGAAGAAGGTAGAAAAATAAGCCTTTGTAAGAATAGTTTGCAGAAGATATTTAAAAGTAAATAATGGTGGATAGAGAAAATCATATGGATATAATACATCAGATATTTTAAAATTAATTTATAAAACCTCCTTTAACTTCCCTGGTCATTTTGGGAGCTGTGAACCATTGAGGACGTTACGACGGGTTGAACTGTGAATTTGTAACGTCGGTTTTATTCATGTTTACATCGAAACACACTCACAATCACTCTCACGTGCACACTCCTACACTCTGCTCTGATTCTAAGTAAAGAAAAATTACCTCGCGCCAACCACAATTTGAACCCAGGAGCTCTCGATTGAAAAGCCAGGCACTGTCCACTCCATCACGGAAATTCTCGGGTTTAACTTACCTATATTACTCCTTACGTGACAACAAAGGCAAAGTATAAATAAAGAATCGGGGGAAAAGAAAAATATATCACTAACCAATTCAGGCGAGAAAATGACAGCAGTCAGTAAACATTGACTGTTCTTTATAAGTTGCCACGGAAATGTTAAGAGAGTGGTAGCTTGGAGCAAACTGCCGCAAACCCAATACGTAACTAAAGGTGCGAAAAACAAGAAAGCATTGCTACTTTTCTAACTTTGTTAGTATTCTAAATTAAACATTAATAAACCATTAAACCATGTTTTGCGCATGGTTTTCCTATATTCTGTTGGTTATTTTGTAAACACATTTATTTATATTTTTAACTGACGTACGATAAAAACAGATAGCTATCACAATACTCGTTACAATAAAGTGACATATCTGTATTAATATTGCTTATTATTCCAAATCTGACCATTTTCACTTCCCATAATTGAAATCAACGATAGGGTATACATTCCCTATCGTTTGTATGCGGCTGATGTCAATAAAAGGAGAATGTTTCCCTAGTGTTGTTTTCTGCTGTGCTCATTTCAAGGTGTATCATGACGTCATTCATTGTTTTAAATCAATTTTTTGAAGCTAATGAGCTCTCAGGTGAAACGACGTAACATAGTACACGTATGGCGGAGACGTTGCCTTACAAGCGCGGCGTTCAATCCGAAGAATACTAATATTCTAACGACATTAACCATTAAACATTGGCCAAATAACGTGTCCCGCAATGTCTCGCAAAAGCGTAAAATAAAGTAAAACAAACAATTAAAAATGTTAATGTTTTTTGCAAAACTACAACAACGTTCATCCATTCCGCGCAGATAATGTTTATGACGTAGAAGGTTCTCAGTTCAGACTGCTAGACAGCTTCTGCGACACACGAGTCATAACCTCTGCGGAAGTATTAGGTGGATGTAATTCTAGGCTCAGTGACTAGCCAAGTGACATCATACAGCATGTCGTGGCACTTTGAAATGAATACGCAGTATCCAATTACTCTATTCACCAACCGTTTTGATTCAAATAACATTCTCTGATTTTATCTTTCTTTCAAGGGTACCTACACGATATTAAATTTTCGACAAAACGTGGAAAAGAAAACCACAAGCAGTGTTGAATATGGATCCAATTCTTCTGGCCATTTAAATGCCCAAACACGACATTTAAGCGGACGTGCGCAGGTGTACGAAAAGAGTACGTGACATTTAAAAACTTTAATTTCTTGTAAATTTATTTTCTTACATTTTTATCTTAATGCGTTTCTAATAATGCCCTTTTGTTAATTTCTATTTAAATGTTTAGTGTATATCCTTAAAAGTAGATGAGGAGACCTAAGGAGTCTTTTATTGATTTCAAGTCTAGTTTGGGATGTGGGATTTTAATAATTTGATATATGATTGTTTTGTGGAAAATTGAAAGTGTTACGCACTTTATTATTTTTTCTAGTGAAAGCTTTAATGATACATAAAAGTTAATCCATGACAGTAAAGAATCATATTCGGGAAGTAATGTGCAAAATTTAAACGTCTCGGGTATATAATTTTTTTTTAATTGAGGATCAAATACGAACTTTCTATTTTAATTGAGTTTAACAAATTTGTGATAAAAATTTCAACAAAATAGGTTGACATTTTTAAAAAGTAGGAAAATCAGTACCGAGTACCCTTAAGTTTAGAAATAACCCCTTCCATTGGATTTAGAAATAATGGTATGGTGCCCATGGCATGGAGAGTATTCGATTATCTTATACTTTATCATAATCCAACAACCTTTCAGTTACTACCTAGCTCGCGATTGACCATTAAAAATTTCTCCCATTTCGGTTTCTTAAACATTTTCGGAGCTTTTATACTCACAAAACAACCTGTTTTTACATGAAGTAGATACGTTGCTTATTAGCGCATAGTGACTTGACATACCTACTGTTAGTGTTTTTCAAAATCAGCAGAAAGCGCGTGTCAACCAAAATTCTTAACAAATTGGCCATTTTTACTCTTTCTGCTAGTATAATAAGTAGAAATATTGCATTCCACCCAAAAATTCAATATCGAGATTTCACTGGAAATACGTGTTTTGAGGCCTCCTGAATCCAAAGAGAGCATTTTTAGAAAAAAGGTCCGTGTGTGTGTCTGTGGACAGCATAACTCAAAAATAAAAAGTCGGATAAATACCAAACCTGGTATTTAGGTTTAGAATTTTCAAAGATGCGACACGAAGATTTTCAAGAAAATCCCTCCCAAACTACTGTTTACATGGAACATTTTTCTAAAATTTTGATTTTCTCAAAACTGGCCCTAATGATTTTGATTAAAATATCATATGTTTAAGATACTTCATAGAAAATGAAATGTATATCTTGAATTTTCTGGGAATGTCCCCAAAAGTCCTCTTCGTTCTGAATGAAGTTTGCATAACTGGTAAACCGTAAGAGATAGAGAAGATTTTACTACATAAAACATATATATATATATATATATATATCTTATTAAAACACACAATTTATATTATACACATTTTTTTGCAGAGTGAACCATTTTCGAGATTTTCCTTGTTATTTGTTTGAATTTTCCAATACTTATACTTTTTCTCAAATGGGAATTTGTTATGGTTTTCTTTTTATATCCTGGACATGCAAAGAGAATGGAATACTCCACATAGCAACCAGTTCTTAAAAGATTTGACTATCGCTTAAAGCCTACCAATTCCCCTTGCACCTACAAAAAATTAGCAATAAGATTAACATCTCGATATCTCGATTAACATGAAGCATATGGAGAATAAGCATTTTTAAAAATAGTTTGTACAGGAGTAGAAAAGTCACGTGAGTGTAACACATCAGATTTTTTAACATTTGAGCGCTCTTTGCCCAGGCATAGCAAGTGCTGGCGTAATTAACTCATACGTCACTTGGCAGGTGGAATATTACCTCACTTGGAGGAAGGATCGAACAATCTCTAACCGGACATTAGCCAGAGAGCGGAGTTAATGGTTGAATAAAGAAATGCAGAACCGGTCTGTGTGCTTCAATAAGTGATAATCCCTAAAAGGAGGATAAACCTTTACTGTTATTTCATATAAGATTAGTGTTGAGTTTAAAAATGTATTTAAAATTAAAGTAATATATAGTAAGACTAGTTAAAATAACACCGCCCCAACTTATGTAGAATAGAAGGGCTCAGATACGGTGGGCCATCTACACCAACAATGATTTAATGTCATCTTGAGGTAGAACTTGTCTTTCCTTTTCAAGAATTTTTCCATTTAACCCCCAGTTGTGAACAAAAAAAAAAGGAAAAACGGTAGGTAAGTCAAATTATTAATGCAAAATCACATAATTCAATGAGAATCATACTGGTTTATATCTTAGTGAGATATGTTTATCAGAAAATTCCCGAGCTTTCGGCGGTCGCATGGCAGTAATTTTCATGATTGTAAAACTTAAGATTTCAGAACCGTGTAACAATATACGAGAAGAAAATGTTCCAAAGGGAGGTGAACAGATAGTTGTTTGCATTTCCAGTATCTTAGAACTATAAGCACAAAATCAAACAGTTAGTAGCCTATCGGGACATCTGTGAAGGTCAAAACTGCAATCAGTATAGCAACTGTGAATAGTTTAATCACTCTCAATAAACAAACAGAAATAAATTTATTCAATAAAGCCTATCTTTTATACCCAACAGGCAGGACTTTTAGTAGCGCAAAGACAGCACCAAAGTAAAAAGTTGCTGTCTGTTGTATTTTAAGTTAGTAAGTGGTTATAGGAAATAAAACCTTTACTGCTGTCATTCAAAATGAAATTCTGATTATTTTCAATTATATATAAAAATAATACTTTATTAGTAGACATAAATAACTTATATAAATAAGTAAACTAATTTAAATTATTATAAATATATAAACCATAATAATAATGGTAAAGAAAGGCATATAAAGGGAAGTACAGTGGCTAAAGGTTCCGCTTTCATTCACAGCATAAATTAAGATTAGTTTCCTCACATGGCAGCATGAAAAACCTTTGACTGCCCTACATTCCAAAAAGGTTCAGTCCGCACTGCCTTCATTTCTTTCCCTTAAATAGCTTCAAATGATCTTATAACAAAAAATTCTCTCGGGTTCATTTAAATTTTCTGTTCACTTCTCGTATCAATTTGTGACCTTTGTAAAGACCTAAATTTTAATGATGATAACAATAATGATGAACAGTAATGTCATTTGTAACAAAAACGTAAGCCAGATTTACATCCATAATGGATCAAAGCCTTTATCACAAAATATGTTAAATTCGAAAGAGAGGTTAGTGTTATTCTTTATGTGAATGAACGTTCATGTCGCTCCATTTATGAAACTTTGGGACCTTTAGTGAATTTCTTTTGTAACCAATTGTGCCTTCTGGCACTGGAGCTCATAGTGATGAGTGGTTAACTAGATATGGGTGTCGAGGGTAGAGTTAGAATGTGCTGGGCGTGAAATGGTAAACAAATGTTTCTCATGGAGCCATTTTTTTCAGGGTATGAGGTGCTTTTACGTACGAACAAGCATCAGACAAAATCACCGGTTTTGCTCCTTCTAAAGGAGGCCATGCTAAGGAAATACAGATCACCCTCGACCCTTACAGTACGAGAACCATTTATTATGTTGAGTATATGCCGATTAATATACAGGGTGGACCATTTAAGTTGAGACTGTACAATATCTCCAAAACTAAATATTGTAGAAAAAAATGTCTTTAATAAAAGTTGCCTTATATTATGGGGGAAAGTAAATGCAATTAGTCGTGTTTTGTTTGGAGGGCGTTATGATAGTCATTTTAGGGTAAATTTAATTTTTACTTTCTCTACTACGTATAGTAAGTTGTATTGTATTCCACCCAAAAATTCGATACCGAGCTTTCACCGGAAATATATGTTTTGAGACCCCCTGAATCCAGAAAATGCATTTTTGGAAACATGTCCATGGTGTGTCTGTGTGTCTGTGTGTGTGTCTGTGAACAGCATAACTCAGAAACGAACAGTCGGATAAACACCAAAATTTTCAAGAAAATCCCTCCACCCCAGACTACCCTTTACATGGAACATTTTTCGAAAATTTTAATTTTCTCAAAAATGGCTCTAACGATTTTGATTAAAATATGATATGTTTAAGATATTTTTATGACAAACAAAATGTATATCTTGAATTTTTTAGGAATGTCTCTAAAAGTATTCTTCATTGTGAACGACTTCTGCATTACTGGTAAACCGTAAGAGATAGACAAAAGTTTACTGAATAAAAAATGTAGATCGCGATTAAATACACAATTTATGTCATACACATTTTTTTGTTGAGCCAACCATTTTCGAGATATTGCTTGTTATTCCCTTAAATTTTTCAATACTTAATTTCTCAAATGGGAATTCCTTATTCATTTTTACTTTCTCTACTACGTACAGTAAGTAGCGGAAGTATTGTATTCCACCTAAAAATTCAATACCGAGATTTCACCGGAAATACATGTTTAGAGACCCCCGGAATCCAAAAAAAAAACATTTTTGGAAACATGTCCGTGTGTGTCTGTGTGTCTGTCTGTATGTCTGTCTGTGTGTCTGTCTGTGAACAGCATAACTCAGAAACGAATAGTCGGATAAACACCAAACTTGGTATTTAGGTTCAGTATCTTCCAGAGAGGCGACACGAATGTTTTCAAGAAAATCCCCCCACCCCAGACTACCCTTTACATGGAAGATTTTTCCAAAAGTTTAATTTTCTCAAAAATGGCTCTAACGATTTTGATTAAAATATCATATGTTTAAGATATTTTCATGACAAATAAAATGTATATCTTGAATTTTCTGGGAATGTCTCCAAAAGTATTCTCCATTGTGAACGACTTTTGCATAACTGGTAAACCATAAGAGATAGACAAACGTTTACTGCACAAAAAATGTAGATCGCGTTAAAATACACAATTTAGGTCATATACATTTTTGTTTGTTGAATGAACCATTTCCGAGATATTGCTTGTTATTCCCTTAAATTTTTCAATACTTATTTTCTCAAATGGGAATTCGTTATTCATTCTTTTTGTCTTGGATATGCAAGAAGTATTAATCTGTGGCAAAGGGAATGGTGCTGCAACTAGCAACCAGCTATTAAGAGATATGTCTATGCTTAAAGGCTACTGTATTTCTATATTGCCCTTGCAAATACAAAACAAGGGGAACATAGTACGCCTTAAGCGATAGTCAAATATTTTAGAACTGGTTGCTATGTGTAAAATGTAATTCTCTTTGCATGTCAAAAGATCGTTTCTGCAAATATTTATCTCCATTAATATGAAATAGATGGAGAGTAAGAGTTTGTAAACATAGTTTGTACAAGAGTAGAGAAAGTCATGTGTGTGTAACACATCAGATTTTTTTAAATGGGAACCTAATTTTGTATGTTGTTTTCTTATGAGAAAATAGTTTATAAAAAGCCGTTTATTTTGTAATGTGGAGTAAGCAAACAAAACAAAAAAAGTTTTGTTCCAAAATACGAAGCGTAACTTGACCCTCAAATTACCATCCATGGATGTTCCAACCATTCATTACGCTCTTCGTACACAGTCATTCAGAATTGTCGTTATTTATGTTGGTGTTACGGCAATGGCAAAGTGCTTTATACAAATGTTTAGGCTTTTTTATGGGTGTGAAAACAACGTTTAAAAGGTAGGTTCCCGATTAAAGAAATTAAATTGATCCTAAAATGTCAATCACAACGTCCTCCAAATAAAACACGACTAATCCATTTACTTTCCCCCATAATATCAAGCAACTTTTATTCAAGACATTTCTTTCTACAACACTTAGTTTTGGAGATATTGTACAGTCTCAACTCTTAGTGTTCCACCCTGTATTATGTTAGTTTTGGTATGTATGTATTCTTTTTTAGGTGTATGCTATGTGAAATTACCAATGCTTGATAAATCAAGTTTTGGCACTTGGTCCCTTATGGTTCTTCTGTGTCCAAAGAGGAAAAAGGAAAAAGGGAGTAATTTTTAAGATAAAGGTAGTATCACGGAGGGGCCCCTGGCACCGCACGCAGGTAAGTTGACCCTTTATGCTTCCAAGGTGATCCCTGGGAGGGAAGGATGAGGGAAGAGACCCGAAGGGCGACGGGATCCGGATGCCATGGGTGCAAGTATGACGGGGTCCCTAACGTTTCCAGATTGCCCACAAACACCAACCTCCAGAGTCCCCCGGAGCAGAGCCCCACGCTGAGGAGAGACCTAACTGAGCGACGCAGAGAAGAAACCTTTACAGAGCGCAAGCCCCCGAAACCCATCAATTGGTACTACAACCCTGAAACAGATGGCAAGGAAAATGATGGGTACAGGAAGTGAGAGGAAGGAGAATGTATTAGAAGATGAACCACCCCAGCATTCGCCTGGCGACCCAGAGGAAACCACGAAAAACCCAAGAGTAGAGTGGGCGGCCGCCGGGGATTGATCCTCCGACCTCCCGAATGCGGGCCACAAGCGTAACTGCCTGAGTCATCCCACTCGGTAATTTTTACGTAATCCGTCGCCCTCACTCTTGAACCACGAGACTGCCTCAAACTTCTGAATAGCAGAGTAAGTGAATATCGATCAACAAACATAGCTTCGTTTGCTATAAGCGGATGAGATGGACTATTGTACATTTCTTCTATTTGCGTATACAGGGTGAATCACCTAAAACTTGCACCGCAAATATTTCGGAAATGGAAAGTGCTATTGATGTGCAGTTTTCACAGCATTGATTGGTAGTCAGGGGCTCGTACATTTAGCCCATAAACAGATTTTAATAATACTGAGAAAGTGTATTTTTTGAGCAAACATACCATTTTTAAATGGAACAATGCCTAGTTACATCAACAGAATAAAAGTAGGGTAAATTAGAATGCCATTGGCGTTTGTTATAAGCTTCTAGTGGAAGTGGTTTACGAGAAATCTTATTTTGAAAATTTTACGCACCTACACTTGTACAACCTGTGATAGCACAAACTAAAGAAAAACAAAAGGGAATTGCAATACTTCTGCGGATTCTTACAAGTAAAAAGAATATAGCCATTCAAAGGTTGTGTTCAAAATCACCACCGGCAGCTTCAATACACGCTTCCAGTCTGCATGGAAAGACTGCTGCACACGTTCTAGCATTTCAGCGGAAATTTCAGAGCAGGCAGCAGTAATACGTCGTTTCATATGGTCTGGTGTAGTTGATACATCCTTGTAGACAGCGTCTTTCAGCCTTCCCAATAGAAAAAAGTCTAAAGGGATGAGATCCGGTGAACGGGCCGGCCAAGGTACAGGTCATCTTCGTCCAACCCAACGATTTGGAAACAATCCGTTTACATAAGCTCTAGTACTTGGTGCACTATGGGCTGTTGGTACTACAGGTTCCTCCTAGTCTGCAAAGGAATGTCTTCTAGCATCTGTGGCAGACGGTCTGTCAGGAGGCTGCGTTACTTGTGCGATTCATTATTCCTTCTATAAACAAAGGCCCTATGAGCTGATGGTTCACTATCCCACACCACACGTTTAAACTCCATGGACGCTGACGTTCCACCTGACGAAGCCAACGGGGATTGTCAACAGACCAATAGTGCATGTTTTTGCGGTTTACCTGGCCATGATATCTTACTGAATTATAATATAGGTATATAAACAATTAATCCCCAAAAATTATTATTAATCCAATGAATTTAAAATTTCTTTATAAATGTTGCCTCATCACTAAACAAGATACATGATGAATCTGGAGTATCATGTCTTAATGCCCATGTACAAAGGTTAAAACGATTCTCAAAATCGTTTCCATGCAGCTCCTGATGGAGAGCGATGTGATAGGGATGGAACCTATATCGATAGAGAATGCGCAGTACACTTGCCTTACTTATGCCACTTCCACGTGCGATTGTGCGGGAACTAATTTGCGGATCTACTGCAACATTAATTTCTGCCTCTTCTCCAGTCACTTGTTTGTTTCTGTTACGTTTTCTAGGTGTTACAGTACCACTTTCACGTAATTGGTTGAAGAGGTTGATAAATAATTCCCGAGATGGTTGACGTGTATTGGGATACGTTTCCGCATACATCGTACAGGAACGAACTGCATTCTTTCTACACTCTCCATACACCATGAGCATGTCGGCTTTTTCTGCATTAGTAAACCCCATCTTCCACTTACGACTTACTGATTCAACTGTCACAAACGAACTGACCAGAAAGTCGCAATGCAATCAATGAACAGAAAACACAATGCAAACAAGCATAACAATATCGTACCTAGCAACTAAGCAGGTTGAATGGGACAAACAATTGTTGGGGTGGAAACTTTTGAAAATAGGATTTCTCGTAAACCACTTGCACTAGAATCCTGTAAAAAAGACCGTTGACATTCTAATTTAGCCTACCTTTATTCTGTTGATGTAACTAGGCATTGTTCCATTTAAAAAAGTGTACGTTTGCTCAAAAAATACACTTTCTCAGTATTATTAAAATCTGTTTATGGGCTAAATGTACAAGCACCTGACTACCAATCAATCCTGTGAAAACTGCACATCAATAACACTTTCCATTTCCGAAATATTTGCGGTGTAAGTTTTAGGTGATTCACCCTGTATAACCTCAGTGAAGATTGAAGTGCACGCTCTAACGGCTGAATCTTGCACCTCACAAGAAATCTCTTCTCACTGGTCTGGTTAATCTTACGGTCTGAAGTTGTATAATGAGACGCTATCCAGTAGTTTCCATGGCGCATCCAGATTTGTGTACGGTCTGTGTGGGAGTTTCTGAAAGTCATATCGTTTCAAGAATATAAAAAAAATGTAATGTAAAGTTTTCAATTCGTTTCACAAAGTTTTCTTTTTCTGTGATTATGTTGGGCTAGGTAGCCAATATGATTTACTCTCTACACAAATAACAACAAGCTTTTTTTCTCTTTTTTTTTAAGCATTTACAAAATTGCACATTACGGTATTCAGTTACCGACTCATTATGTTGGCTGACTCTTGAGCTACGGGTAAGGACAGCTGCTGCGGCATCTTAAGACCTTGAGGGAAAGGATAGCGCTATAATTGACGGCGGTGATGTCCGTGGGATTGGACAGTGGTGTGCGACAACCAGGGTAGCTTTCCCTTTCTCCCATAGCGAGCTTTCCTCTCATCTTCCTCCCTTTCACATCCAGTCTCTATCCTTTCTAAAATCCAATCGTCCTTCCTCCCCCTGCACCCCTCGTCTCTAACGTAAAGGGAAGTCCGGAGGCGTCAACTCCAAGAGCGTACTGATCAATATTCGATTTTTGAAATATCAGCCCTTCCCCGTTCCCCGCCATCATCCGGGGTGGGTTGGACGGGGAGATACCGAGCTTCGGCATTCCTGCCAAGGAAGCATGTGTGTGATACTCTGCCATTAGCACGACTGTTGTCCACTCAGGCGACTTAACACGCACCTCATCGGATTTAAAACGTTCATTACAGAAGCGTTTCAATTGTGATCTATTTGGAAATAAATTAACAACTGCTAAATATGTTTAACAATTACACTTTTATTTGATTCTACGTACCTAGGCTGCTTTTTCCAACAGTTCCAGTCGTTACCAGCAGTGCCCCATGCATTAGCGCACAGAGTATTTGTACCCACTTCGCAGCCAACGATAAAATTATTTTATAAGTTATTACTTTCTCTACTACGTACAGTAAGTAGGGGAAGTATTGCATTCCACCCAAAAATTCGATACCGAGATTTCACAGGAAATAGATTTTTTGAGATGCACTGAATGCATGTAAAGCATTTTTGGAAACATGTCCGTGTGTGTGTGTCTGTGAACAGTATAACTCAGAAACGAATAGTCGGATAAACACCAAAATTGGTATTTAGGTTCAGTATCTTCCAGAGATGCGACACGAAGGTTTTCAAGAAAATCCTCCCATCCCATCCCAGATTACCCTTTAGATGGAACATTTTTCGAAAATTTTAATTTTATCAAAAATGGCCCTAATGATTAAAATATCATATATTTAAGATACTTTCATGACAAATAAACCGTATATCTTGATTTTTCTGGGAATGTCTCCAAAAGTATTCTTCATTGTGAACGTCTTTCGCATAACTGGTAAAGCATAAGAGATAGACAAAAGTTTGCTACACAAAATACACAATTTATGTCATATACATTTTTTTTATTGAGTGAACCATTTTGGAGATATTGCTTGTTATTCCCTTAAATTTTTCAATACTTATACTTTTTCTCAAATGGAAATTCGTTATTCATTTTTTTGTCCTGGTAATGCAAAGAGAATGGAATACTCCACATAGCAATCAGCTCTTAAAACATTTGACTATCGCTTAAAGCCTAGCAATTCCCCTTGCACCTACAAGAAAATTAGCAATAAGATTAACATCTCGATATCTCGATTAACATGAAGCATATGGAAAATAAATTGAGTTTTATTTATGGACGCTCTTTAACTGCTGTGGTTCTTAGCGTCCCATTCTATATTGGGCGTGAAAGACGCGTACATAATTTTGCTCAGAGGCCTCTTTATCAGGCTTGAGGTTCTTTTACGTAAAACGCATATGGGGAATAAGCGTTTGTAAAAATAGTTTGTACAAGAGTAGAGAAAATCATGTGAGTGTAACACATCAGATTTTTTATTTATTATATGTGTAGTTCTCAGAACCCTAGATTTCATCCTATAAACATACGACCGAAATTACTGAATCGTGTCCAATCGTGGGATCATGAACTGAATCTAAACATATAGAAACAAGCCTGCTTGGGCACAAACGCTCTGTGACCCATGATAGGTGCTCGTACATCCAGCCAGCCTTCACCTAATTTTTGGTGCTGTTTTACTGAGGGTAGACTTAGGCTCTAAGAAGTAGTAAACGGGGCATCTTATGCGACATGCCCATGATCTTGCTAATGAATTAAGTTCGCCTCTTAACAGAAAAATGTTTTATATTAGTTATTAGCAGAACCCGCAGCTCCGTTCGCGCTATTACATTAACCGCGGAGTTGCTTTCTCTGGCTCTCGCCGCCACACACTCTCCCTCTGTTATCTCCTGTTTTACCTCTTTCTTTCTCTTTCCCATTGCTCCTATAGCTATCCCTCACCCTCCGTGTTCATTCCTTTCTCCTCTCTATGCAACGCATATATCACACTGTGATGTTTTCTGGAGCGTCAATGGAAACAAAACCTAAGTAAAAGGTTTAGCCCTGCATAAGCTTGCATCTGTTCCTGGTGTTTGTCATGAGATGGTATACCTGCACGTATCATTGTAATAAGAAACTGATATAAAATCTTAAATGCCGAAACTTTATTAACAATAGAACTTGCCAAACACGTTATTCGTATAAACTTTTTATGTAACGGCTTTTCCAAATAAAACGCAACTCTTACACAATGAAATGCTTATCTAGAATGGAAGATTGCAAGAAAATTTTCTGTTATAAATATATGTATATTGATCGTTTTCTTCTTTGTGCTCACTGACTTATGTTACGAGCTACAACTAGTAGCTACCTAAAAGATTTCACAGCATGTCATAACATTTTGCAGATCCTCGTCATTCGTGTCCATTGCCAGGTGCATCGAAAAAACGCTTGTTGTTTCTAATACACATTATTTCTGTTATTAAAATAAACTGTGATATTATTCCAGAAGATCTCACATAACGATTAAGTGCTGCAATATAGGACGATATTCTCTGACTGGCAGAATATATTTGTATGACAAAAACTAAAGTATTATTATTATTATTATTATTATTATTATTATTATTATTATTATTATTATACGCTTCAAAGTTTGAACAATAAACCGCCTATTCGATCTTCAAATGTTTCTAGCCTTCTCTTTCTGGATGTGCCTGCAGATCTTCTCCCTGTCTGGGCGTATCTCCATACTTGTTTAGCCTTTTATACCTATGAGCGGAAGGAACACACATTAAGTATCTGCAATTTTGTTCTAATGTCTTCGTAGTTATGTGCTTTCTTTTAACTCCCAACTTTAAGATGCTTATTGTATCTTTGTTTCACTTCCTTATTTCTTAAGAAATGTCCAGAGTTCACTTACATAGAACATTAAAAGTGCAGCCATAGCTTTGTAAAATTTTGGTTATATTTCTCTGCGCACTTATTCCATAGATCTTCTGGAACTTGCGTAGTACGTTCAATTATTTGACTGTTAATTATAATTTTTCTCTTAGAAATTATTTTCTTCAAAATTCCATTAATTTTGTTTTTCGAGAGGATATATTCAAATTGTAGTGATACCAGTTTTAAGAGTATAGAAAATTCAAGTGACAATAGACATATCGCTGTACAATGTAACTTTTTAGGCTCTAATTCGATATTTTAGTTGTTGAAAAATGCCTGCATAAGTTAGGTGCACGGGATTTGATTCCATATTTAAACTTCTCATTTTATGTGACTTCGTACTTCTTGTAGGTATATGGCAAGAATTTGTTCAATAAATTCTTTGATCATATTATATGAAAAGTTTGTCAATAAAATCTTGATGTAGACCTTTAAGAATCACCAGTAATACTATGGCTGAAAACACGTTGAATTTAATTGTAAAAAAGATATGTTACATTCATATGACTTTCTCTAATCTTCTACAAACCATTCTTACTAAAACGTTTCTTCTCTCTACTTCTTGTTAATCGAGATAAACTTTCATTACGCTTTTCGTTGCAGGTATAAGAAGGATGAATAAATAAATCCGGTGGCGCTAAAGCCCGTGAAGAGCCTGGGCCTGTCAACCCGACTTCCGACATCACGCTCCATACGGACGGCAGAAGTGGGTGCTCACCCAACCGACACGGGGAGGTGATGTGGCCAGCAGCACGCTTCCCCAGCCGAAAAGTTGGCTCACGAGATCAGGACCGCTGCCTACCGCTGCTCCTCACTTGCCTCACGATGCTGAGTGGGCACCGGTCCTATATCCGGGATGTAAAATCCGCACCCCATGGGTGGGAACGAACCCGGGAGAATTCCATGACCGAGAACCAGAGCACCACATTCCAGCCCACTGCGCCACGGCGCAGAACTTACAAGAAGGATCCTGTAGACTAAAACAATAGCAGAATATCTCGGAAATGTTTAACGCCCAAAAAATTGTATTTGGCATAAATTGTGTCCCTGAATGAGCTCTACATTTTTTGTGGAGTAAGATGTTGTCTATCTCTTACGGTTTACCAGTTAAGCAACAGTCACTCAAAATAAAGAAGAGTTTCTCAGGCTATTTGAACATTTTAGAAAAAGGTCCGTGCGTGTGTTTTTGTGTCTGTGAATAGCTTAACTCAAAAACAGAAAGTTCGATAAATACCAAACTTGGTATTCATATTCAGTACCTTCCAAAGATGCGATACGAAGATTTTCAAGAAAATCACCCTTAAGAAATTACTCTTTACATTGAACATTTTTCGAAATTTTCGATTTTTACAAGAATGGCTCTAACGATTTTGATTAAAATACCATGTATCAAATATAGCTTACATGACAAACAAAATGCATATCTGAATTTTCTAGGAATAGCCTGTGAAATTTCGTATGATCTTGTATAACTGGTAAACGTTAAGCGGTAGACGAAAACGCAACACAAAAAATGTTACACAGAATATTTTAAAAGGTATGTCAAATATCCTTTTTTTTTGGCATACCTCCATTTCTGAGATATTAGTTAATAATGGTTCGAATTGTTCATTACTTGGTCATTCTCTTGAACTACTGACAACATTCTGTTGTTTCTCGCGATGTCATGGAATTTTAAGGCTGGCATATAACGTCCAGTTCTTAAACATTTGACTGCCGTTATTGTATCAATAATGAAATATGCAATGTAGATATTTTCAGCAGAGGTTTTGGGTTAAAAAGTAATAGATAGAAAAATCTGATGAGTTACACTCATATGACTTTCTCTACTCTTGTACAAACTATTTTTACAAACGATTATTCTCCATATGCTCCATGTTAATCGAGATATCGAGATGTCAATCTTATTGCTAATTTTCTTGTAGATGCAAGGGGAATATGGTAGCTTTTAAGCGATAGTCAAATATTTTATCGCTGGTTGCTATGTGGCGCATTTCATTCTCTTTGCATGTCCAGGACATAAAAAAAATGAATAACGTATTTGAAAAAAATTATAAGTATTGAAAAATTTAAGGGAATAACAAGCAATATCTCGAAAATGGCTCACTCAACAAAAAAATGTATGTGACATAAATTGTGTATTTTAACGCGATATACATTTTTTGTGTAGTAAACGTTTGTCTATCTCTTATGGTTTACCAGTTATGCAAAAGTCGTTCACATTGAAGAATACTTTTGGAGACATTCCCAGAAAATTCAAGATATACATTTTATTTGCCATGAAAATATCTTAAACATATGATATTTTAATCAAAATCGTTAGAGCCATTTTTGAGAAAATTAAAATTTTCGAAAAATCTTCCATATAAAGGGTAATCTGGGGTTGGCTATTTTCTTGAAAACCTTCGTGTTGCATCTCCGGAAGATACTGAATCTAAATACCAAGTTTGGTGTTTATCCGACTGTTCGTTTCTGAGTTATGCTGTTCACAGGCACACACACACACACACACACACACACACACACACACGGACATGTTTCCAAAAATGCTTTTTTTGGATTCAAAGCATATATTTCCGGTGAAATCTCGGTATCGAATTTTTGGGTCGAATGCAATACTTCCCCTACTTACTATACGTAGTAGAGAAAGTAAAAATACTCTTAAGTAAGAGTAGTTTGTATACCCAATAATAAACGATAGAGGGTAGAGAAAGCCATGTAAGTGTATCACATCAGATTTTTTTTAAGCACTATCGCTGTTCAATGTTCCTCGCGATGTCATGGATAGAGCGACCCGGTGTTTAAACATCTGAGTATAAAGTTTTCTCTGTAAACGTGCACTTTCAAGGAAAGGTATTTTTGAAAAGATTATTCCCGAATAAGCTTTCGTAAGAAGTTATGTAAAAATAAAGGATAGTAGTCAGGTGAATGCAACACATCAGGTTCCATTGTTTAACTGCCGCATTAATCCCGTACCTTAAACTGCATTATCTGAACTCCACGTGTGTAATAATGATTATCAGTTGAGAGGTGCCACGAGTCCTGATGGAGAGAAGGCGCAAGAAGTGCGATCTACTGTTTCCATATTGTGTTTTATACTGGCAAGGGAGCAAGGAGGGATGAGTCAGTATCCTAAGGGTAGAGGAAAGGTCATGTGACCTTGCCCCCATAAAACTGCGGGGAGACCTCCCTGGGAGCCGCGTTAGTCATTGTGTCATGTTTGCGGGCAGCAGGAATGTTCCGCCCCAGCAACCATAACGCTTAGCTGCACCTCGGGCATTCCGTGCCACATTCTTGCTACCGCGTGCCACGCAATTACTCCTGTGTACAGGTATGTTAATGAGCAGCGGCTTGGAAATCCTAAGCCACCCCAGCATTTCCCCAGGATAGGCGCGTTCGCAAACTCATTCACAAATTATTACCGACACTAAACGTAAATGTCCATCTTCTACTACGGTTTATTTGCTTATAAAATAATTGCACTGAATGAAAAAAGTGTAAAATATATTCATAAATAATACTATGTTGTGCTCATTTCTTCTTCACTGATAAATATTTGCAGTCTAATAGGAAATTTCTATAAACAGCCACAAAATTCCTAACATTAATTTTATGTTTATTATCTCAAAGATTCCAAATTAGGTTCAAATAGGATGCTGCCTGGCAATTACTTTAATTGTTAAGGAGCATTCGTTACGCCAAAATCACGAAAAAAATTACCTACACAAAAATCAATCTTTGTATTATGAGTGAAATAAATACTAGCATGGATTTTTACAAACGAAAAAAATTTAAACATTGATTTAAGTACTAAATCTTGCATAAATTAATTTTAAATGATATTTCTTTAATAAAATCTCAATTTTCTCAAAATTATATTTTTCAGTATGCCAAATGTTCTGCTAAGTGCCAATTTCTTCCTGTTTGTGAGAAAATAGGATATTATGTAAAGTAATAGAAATAAAAAAAAATACATAACTAAACGAATCCTAAAGTTGGTTTCAAATTTGCAGTAACAGCTACAATTATCTGCACTTATTTCAGAGATGTTTTAAAAATCTCCTTAAGATTTCTCGTAACTATTAAAATAATCGAGTGGGGAATTACTACTCTGACCACAAACTTTTGACCCCCAGGGAATGTAATATCTTAATAACGACTTTGTTAATTTCAACGAAGTAATTTCAAATTCTCTAGACAATATTGCTGACAATCCTACATAACTGGAATAACATCTATGGCTGTGTAGAAATCTGTAGCATTCTTTCCATCTCCCCTCGGTATTCCTAAGGCAGGTCAATTTGCTTTAAAAAGCACTATTGAAGTTGGAACAAAAGAGAAATTCTACCTAAAAGAAGACCAAATTTAACAATAAAAATCCGACATCTGTTAAAGACAATTTTGAAAAAAATGAAAAACACGAAAAACTTTCGATGTACAGGGTAGATTGTGGTGGAGGGGATTTTTTTAAAATCTTCGTATCACATCCTTGGAAGATGCTGAACTTAAATACCATGTTACATATGCATTTAACCAAGGTTTGTTTTTGGACAGACATATACGTGTGGACTTTTTACTTTCTCTACTACGCATAGTAAGTAGGGGAAGTATTGTATTCCACCCAAAAATTCGATACCGAGATGTCACCGGAAATACATGTTTAGAGACCACCTGAAACCAAAAAAAAACATTTTTGGAAACATGTCCGTGTGTGTCTGTCTGTGTGTCTGTCTGTGAACAGCATAACTCAGAAACGAACAGTCGGAAAAAACACCAAACTTGATATTTAGATTCAGTATCTTCCAGAGATGCGACACGAAGGTTTTCAAGAAAATCCCCCATCCCAGATTACCCTTTACATGGAACATTTTTCGAAACTTTTAGTTTTCTCAAAAATGGCTCTAACGATTTTGAATAAAATACCATACGTTTAAGTTATTTTCATGAAAAATGAAATGTACATCTCGAATTTTCTGGGAATGTCTCCAGACGTATTGTTCATTGTGAACGACTTTTGCATAACTTGTAAACCATAAGAGATAGATAAAATGTTACTACACAAAAAATGTAGATCGCGTTAAAATACACAATTTATGTCATATACATTTTTTTTGTTGAGTGAACCATTTTCGAGATATTGCTTGTTATTCCCTTAAATTTGCAATACTTATACTTTTTCTCAAATTCTTTATTCATTTTTTTTATATCCTGGACATGCAAAGAGAATGGAGTGCGCCACATAGCAACCAGCGTTAAAATATTTGACTATCGCTTAAAACCTACCAATTCCCCTTGCATCTACAAGAAAATTAGCAATAAGATTAACATCTCTATTAACATGAAGCATATGGAGAATAAGCGTTTGAAAAAATAGTTTGTACAAGAGTAGAGAAGGTCATGTGAGTGTAATACATCAGTTTTTTTTCCATTCTGGTACATTAAAACGTGTATTTATGGTGAAGTCTCACTATCGTATTTTTGAGTGGAATCTAATGCTTCCTCCACAGACTTCCTTAGGTAAGTAGTAGGGAAAGTAAAAATGCAGCTTGGAAGAAAAATCTGACAGTATAATAGTCATAGCATTTAAAATTTAAGGCAGTCTAATACATGAATTAAAACAATAAAGCAGTAATAGATAGTATTATAAAATAACCATACTAGGAACAAAACTCTGGACTCCAGAGACAACATGTATTTCCCCAAGCAAATAAAACGCCTTACTGGCGAGGCTACCGAGCAGGATGACTTGGGCGACGTCTGTGGCGTGCATTTGGGAGGTCCCGGATCGCTTAGGCGAATGTCGGCATGGTGTATGCTACCACAACTTCTCCTTTCCCCAAGTTTCAGGACCACTTCGTCCCGCTCCTTCGGGATCCTTCGCTTCTACTGGTGCGCGGGTGTTCAAACTGGAAATGTTAGCGATTTCTGCGCGTCTCTGTGGGCCTATGTCCCACACGTCCTGCGATCCTTCATCTCATCCCTACCTCCCAGGGGGAATGCAGCCACAATAGATCAAGCTGGTCGCAATAGCGAGGTGTTCCCTCCGATAAACACATCCTACTGGCGAGGCTTGTCGTTTAACCAAAAAGGAAAACTGTAAATGGTCATCTAAACCAGAAGACCCGCCAATTAGTTAATGTTTAAGCTAAGCTCCCTTCTGCAACGTGACACGGCTGCCTTCTAAACCGAAGGTTCCGACTTCGAAACTTGGTGAGCATCAGTTTACTGGATGAGGCTTTTCTAGGATTTTCACTTATCCCTAGAAGTTAAATGTTTGCCATTCAACAGCTGTATGGATCCCGGCCTCATTTGAGCATTCATTTCACTCATTTTATTTACAATCTCTTCAGACATGTGTTGATGCAAGGGATTAAAGAAAAAATCACAATTAAACCCTGAAGAATCTGGAAGTCGCTTGAAATGACGACGTAGCTTATTAAGACGACCAAGCCCACATTGTTACATGCTGGGGGAGGGCCAAAAGATTTGTAGCAAATGATTAAATTTCGATCACCCCAACACGCACATGGGGGAGCGTAACTCGCTAACGGCAACAGGACCGGGACCTTGTTGTTTATATTTAGATGAAGGCGTGAGGTTTTACACTACACAAAAACATTACATTACCTGGAATTATTGACAAATGTTTAGCGACTCTACATAGTACACTTAGGAAAACAGGATGGGAGGAGATCCCCCGAAGCCGAGGACTGACCACACACGCGACTTGTTGCTTCAACTGCTCACACACAAGTGACGCTAACTATATCCCCCCTTTAACCGTGTCTAGCCAAGCTAGCCAAGGTTGGCGTCATACCAGACCGTTTTCAAAGAAAGCCCTGTTTGTGGCGAGTTCCGCGCCAAAGGAGGGATCGTTAAGCCGAAAAAATAATCAAAGGAACCCAATAATGCTATCAACAATGCAATACAATAATGCGCGTGGTAAAGACAATGCACTTACTGATACGCTACATCATGTGATTAAATGGTCCGTGTTAGAAGGATTTTCAAAACTTCACCGAGCAAAGACGAGGCAGGTGGCTGGCTTGAACGTTTACACTACAAAATTATAATGTAAAGTATACAATGCAGTAGTTGTTTTTGATATAATGAAGGATAATCTTCACCTAATTGCTATTAAAAATAAAATAAAGAGGGAGCTCCACCAGCAGTAAAGTGCGGCTGATATAGTTTGTTCTAAAAATACACTCTGCTGTTATCCATTGCAAACTTGCTTTTATATTACAGAAGAAATTTTTATATTCGACTGTATTCAATTCGCAATGCGTATTGCGTTCATTCTGCTTATTTGTGGTCTTTTGAAGTCCTACCAAGTATTGTCGCGGTATCGTTCGTGTTATCTTATTTGCTGAGCGCCTGTTATTGTTTTACTATTTTGAATTTTGGGTTTTTTGTCCTCCGGCTAGCTATTATTACTCAGTCGAGCAAATCTCTTGAACAGGGTGTGTAAACGGAAAGGAGTTGTTACTACAAGATAACACTGATAGAAGAATTTGTTTTTACACTTTTATTGCCGTCACATATTATTAATTTCACATAATTACTCTTGATACACGCCCGATTGAAACTGTTATATTTTCGAATGTAACTATAATCACTTATTTGCCGCACATTATTAATTCGAGTATTTCACATTTTATAACTAACTTTACGATGCGAGATTCTGTAGAATTGCGTAAAGTGCACTTCGGGAATGATTCTGTTAAACTGCGCGACGTGTAACTCGTGAATGATTCTGTTAAACTGCGCGACGTGTAACTCGTGAATGCTTCTGTTGAACTGCGCGACGTGTAACTCGTGAATGCTTCTGTTGAACTGCGTGACGTGTAACTCGTGAATGCTTCTGTTAAACTGCGCGACGTGTAACTCGTGAATGCTTCTGTTGAACTGCGTGACGTGTAACTCGTGAATGATTCTGTTGAACTGCGCGACGTGTAACCCGTGAATGTTTCTGTTAAACTGCACGTTACCTGTCTTTGGCTTCATAATTTATACTCCCTCACCCTGATAAGCCTAAACATTATAACAGAGCTGCTATTGGTTAATAAAGCGCGCCAACATTAGCGTCTATTTTATATCCAATCAAAATTACGAACACATATGCTCTAGGGAAAATATTCCCTCCATTTCTAAAGAAAGGCACGCTACTCTGACGTCATTTGCTTCTCTTCTAATTAATAAACAAATCATCCCCTCGTTTCATTGTTACCCGCTCCTATTGTCAGTTTCAGTGAGGCCGTGTAAACTTATTTCCTAACAATGCTTATAATTAACAAACATCTCAAATCATTGTCATACAATAATGCTATTTTACACTACAATCACTCTTGCATTTACAGTGTTGTGATATAAAATACTGCCTCAGTATGGATATAACTATACCAGGTCTGCACCACCATCACGGGTGACCGAGGTCGTTAAGAAATGGACTCGTGAACAGGAGCTCCGTGATTCAAATCTCGCCTTGACCGTGCTCCTTGACTGAAGCTTTTTCCAGGTTTTCCTCAGTCTTCATATCCGGCAAATGTTGGAGATGTACCCTAAACTTAGGCTTGGGACGTTTGGTTCCCAAATTTCCATTCCCAATTATCGTTTCATGTGTCATTAGTGTCCATCGCCTGTAGTGCCTTAGACAGTAACAGCGGGCGTTAAACTCTACTAAAATACAAATAAAATAAAAAGAATGTCCGCAGCCCATGAGTACTTATGTCTGTATTGCTTCAGTTGTAATATGAAATGTTAAAAAGAAGCGTTTTAATAATGATCTAACCTAGTTGTTGGAAGCCATAGGGGAACAAAGAAGAATCTTTCATGCTCAAACATGTTGCTGCACATTGAACTATACAGGATTATTTAAAAGGAATGAATCGACTTCATGATACAATCTTTTGTTTAGGAAACATAATACAAAATCCCAACCAGGTCACAAGAATTCAAGTTGTATGTCCAAGTGAGCAACCACTGGCAACACGGTAACATCAAGAAGATGCGAGAATTTCTCCCGGACACGTAGAGATTATGAAGAATATTTTTTCTTTACGTTATTTGCACGACGCTTTGGGCGTCAATTTGAAGTAGTTTGTATTGAAGGAATTGTATTATATTTCAACTGTTGGGGAGCCGAACTTGTAGTAGTTGCAAACGCATGTATAGTAAAACATTTCCGGTAGCCTTCGCCCCAAATGTACTTTCAGGTGGCCTTTGCCCCAAGTTTAAAAAAAACATTAACTTTGTAATTTTACTGTTTCTTTAAGTATTATATATTTATGTTTGCCTCGGCTGCGTCAGTATTATTATTAGAGACATGGATGTCTTGGCAGGGCGTGATGCGACAAGAATGTAGGCTTACGCAGATTTTTTTTAAGTTTTAATTTACTCCTTTTTATTAATCCTTGACCCAAATTAAATAGCACTTTACTGATATCGAGAGCTGTGAGATTCTTTTATTTAATACTTGCACTTTTTAACAAGTATCCTACTATTTTTCGTCTCACAGGAATACGTAATTAATTTCTCGAGGACACATCTGGCATCCAGTTACAAACACTGTCCGCAGGCAACTGAATAGATTTCAACTGTCTAAACTTGTAAATTTCTGTATTTAAAGTCTCTGATTGGCTAATCCTACTCCAATAAAATACCTGCATTTAACTAAAGCTTCTTCTGGTTGCCATTGGCTATTTTTATAAACTGTCACTAAAATTTCATTACTGTTACTCCAAGAATCATAAGTAGTACTGTTAAACTTTCTTACTCATTATTGACTCAAGGTTACCTCATTGTTACCTCTTTGTTAGCAACTTTTGACCTATTTCTCACAACTCCTACATTATTAAATTACGTAATGCATTCACATAACATTATTGAACATGTTTACAATAATATAAGCATATGCAATGACTGTTACATACATTTTACAAATTATTACATAGTCATATTGCTTCAAGGCGGGCTGTTATTGAATTTAGTTATTATATAATTTGACTGAAATCATTATGTGTTAAAAACACTGCCTCAACTAATCGTCGTCCATTACGTTTATTGATACTGTTAGTTGAAGTTTAAGGTCATCGAGGTTAGTTTGTAGCGGGGGTTACAGAAACTCAATATGTTACATAAAGAATCGCTCAACCAATTTTGTTTTAGGAACCCAGTCCCATGCAGAACGTTGTCAGCATGGAATTCCCTAAACACACAGCTGAATGTTGCTGACGAATGATGCACTTGCAGCGCCCGTGTGGCAATCATTCGAAACTTAGAAACGTCCTGCTTCAATAGGACAGTGACTCATTAAGTCGAAAACAACCAGATTAGTCCTTTTTAATAAATCTATATAAGGAATAGCCGTAAATAGACAATAGTTAGAGAAAGTCATATTAAAGTCGTCATTTCTAACGCTTCTCATATGACCTATGACCTTCGGGAGATACTTCATTCCACCAAGCGATGCCTGGACCCATTTCTGAGGTGGTAAAACCCAGCGGGTGGATTCGTTGCCTCCGATGGTAGGGTGATGATGTGATGAGAATGAGAGGATCTACAGCTTTTACCGTGGGCTCTGGGGCTACTTCACATGAGTAGGTAAGTTATAGGTGAAGGTGTAGATAGAGCCAACTTATAAGCGTCCCCAGAGAAAGGAATCGAACCCGGACCCTCAGTATAAGAGCCGGAAACGAAACCACTGTGCTACCCCAACATCTTGTGTTATATTCAATAAAAGAACAGCAAACTTGCATGTAATGTTACATACTAAATACAGTTACACCTAAATATTTTCACTAAGGAGTTTTTATCAGTCATTGCTTATTATCGATGTAAGTATAATAGTGCTACGCCAGAGACGACGGTGCATATACCTGCTTAACATTCTGGAATATCTCTCAATTCAGAGAACTTGTTTTATTCTTGTTATAATTCTAAAAACTGCTTAGATGGCACAGTAATAATAATAATATTAACAACAACCCTCCAAAGATTTAGAAAATGCACTAGTTATATTCACCTAACAGACAAGACACCAAATTACAACAGGCACTTTATAGTAAAAATGTGTTATGCAACCCTAGCATATGGTGCATAATTGGCTCACGTGACACGCGTGAGCAACGAAGAATGCAAAACTCTTTACATTATTAAATATAGAAAAAATAATTGACGTCTGAATTTGTAATCACTTACAATGTTGAGCTACATCACAGTCCTAATACCTGCTCACTTCTCTTCTAGGAAAGAAATGCATGTAAGTGCCTGTTTATCGGTACAACACGCCAAGTAATAACAAATGAAATGCAGGGAGAAGAGCTAACGTCTCATAACATACGAAGATGCTGTCACCTAAGTCAGCTATAGATGTCGAATTCTTTCATGATTTATTTCCTTCAGTTTATAGGTAATGCCAAGATCGTATAAAATGATGTATCCAACTCGTGGATAACATTAATGTGATTACTCGTGAAAATTGTGGCACGACCGAGAGTGAGTGCTACAAACATTCACTCGCGCCATAATCGTCAACATTATGCACTTGTTGCATAAGTTACTTTTATACATAATTTCGGCCACTCGCAAATTATACATGATAACCCTTAAAATAGACATCTTATGTAGGTATAGCTCAAACGTTTTATCAAAGCTTCGCTCAGTGGATGTTCCTGTAGCGTTTGGCATAATTCTAACAAACCTTAAAAGTAGCTACAACTACAACACAAAAGATGATTCATTTCAACACGCTATTCCTTTGTGTTTTCTGGAACTATTACTAAAATCTGTTCTGCGCTATGGACTAGAGCGTGAAGCTCAGGTCCTCCGCCACGGAATGCGCGCGAGTTCGATCCCCTCCATAGGGGTGCGGATTTTAAGTCCCGTGTATAGAACCGGTGCCTACTCAGCATCATAAGGAAAGTGAGGAGCTGCGATAGACAGCGATCCCGGCCACGGAGAGCAACATTCTGACTGTAGCGCTACGGGATGATTATTATTATTATCATCATCATCGTCACTAAAATACAGTGTACTTGCTTTCAAGAAAAGTAGATCAACCTAACGCGTAATGTAAGTGGGAATTAACACGATTATAAAATAATTGTACATTTTTAGGCGGTTCTTCATATAAAACTAATCCTAGTTTTGTACCGATTTTAACCAAATTAAAAGTATGTCAAATGTTCTCTAAAATTGTATCTTTGTGCAGCAGTTGCCCTAAATACGTAAATTTGTACGAGACTTCACATAAACTCCCTATAACTTTGAACCGACTTCAATATTTACAAAGCCTTGAAATATTTATTATTTGATTGAATACCCCTTTTATTTATAAGTTTTGTTATATAAATTTCGTATTTAAATCTTTTATATAATTATTTTGAATTTCACCTTATATAGACAGCACTTTGTGGATTGTTTCATGTATTTGAAGGGATGGACGTACAGAGGGACAAACGTTGCTAATAAGAGCCCCAAAAGTCGTCATGTCTCTCTGATACTTGAGTAGGTATATGTTTGTTCCTTTTGTGAATACCGGCATCTATTATCATGCATTGCAAAATGTGCCAACTAGGTATTTACAAGAGGAACAAAACTCTAGTTGGCTGTCACATTCCTCCCTTCAGCACTCAAATAAAGTCTTGTTTTATTTATTGGGTAATAAATTTGCCTATGTGTATTGGAATTTTAAATAAGTTGCCTAGAGCTGGAAATTCCATTTTCACGAAACGCGCTCTCTCGAATCTAATTTCTAAAAAGTTAAATGTGGTGTGGTCACTGGTAACTGTGGTAGTAAGTTCCTGTTATTAACAATACGTTTATACGCATTTAAAAATGTGATTAATAACTTTGGGCGTGCTCTTTTATGAATTATTTTGTCTGCAGGCAATTTATTTAGATGGAAAAATAGGAATGGTAAGACACGCTACATGCAAACGATGACGATTTCACCGGAAATACATGTTTTGAGGCCTCATGAATCTCCAAAAAAAGTATTTTTGGAAACATGGCTGTGTGTGTGTGTGTGTGTGTGTGTGTGTGTGTGTGTGTGTGTGTGTGTGTGTGTGTGTGTGTGTGTGTGTTTCTGTGAACAGCATAACTCAGAAACGAAAAGTCGAATAAACACCAAACTTGGTATTTAGGTTCAGTACCTTCCAGAGATGTGACACAAAGGTTTTCAAGAAAATCCCCCCACCCCGGACTACCCTTTACATGTAACATTTTTCGAAAATTTTAATTTTCTTAGAAAATGGCTCTAACGATTTTGACTAAAATATCATATATTTAAGATACTTTTATGACAAACAAAATGTATATCTCGAATTTTCTGGGAATGTCTCCAAAAGTACTCTTCATTGTGAACAACTTTTGCATAACTGGTAAACCATAAGAGATAGCAAACATTTCACTACACAAAAAATGTAGATCGCATTAAAATACACAACTTATGTCATATAAATTTTTTTTGTTGAGTGAACAATTTTCGAGATATTGCTTGTTATTCCCTTAAATTTTCCAATACTTTTTCTCAAATTGAAAATCGTTATTCATTTTTACTTTCTCTACTATGTATAGTAAGTAGGGGAAGTATTGTATTCCACCCAAAAATTCGATACCGAGATTTCACCGGAAATACGTGTTTTGAGACCTCCTGAATCCAAAAAAAGCATTTTTGGAAACATGTCCGTGTGTGTGTCTGTGTGTGTGTGTCTGTGTGTCTGTGAACAGCATAACTCAAAAACGAACAGTCGGATAAACACCAAACTTGGTATTTAGGTTCAGTATCTTCCAGAGATGCGACACGAAGGTTTTCAAGAAAATCCCCCCACCCCAGACTACCCTTTACATGGAAGTTTTTTCGAAAATTTTAATTTTCTCAAAAATGGCTCTAACGATTTTGATCAAAATATCATATGTTTAAGATAATGTCATGAGAAATGAAATGTATATCTCGAATTTTCTGGGAATGTCTCCAAAAGTATTCTTCATTGTGAACGACTTTTGCATAACTGGTAAACCATAAGAGATAGACAAACGTTTACTACACAAAAAATGTAGATCGCGTTAAAATACACAATTTATGTCATATACATTTGTTTTGTTAAGTGAACCATTTTGGAGATATTGCTTGTTATTCCCTAAATTTTCCAATACTTTTTCTCTAATGGAAATTCCTTATTCATTTTTACTTTCTCTACTACGTATAGTAAGTAGGGGAAGTATTGCATTCCACCCAAAAATTCGATACCGAGATTTCACCGGAAATACATGTTTTGAGACTCACTGAATCCAAAAAAAGCATTTTTGGAAACATGTCCGTGTGTGTGTCTGTCTGTGTGTCTGTGTGTCTGTGTGTCTGTGTGTCTGTCTGTGTGTCTGTGTGTCTGTGTGTCTGTGTGTCTGTGAACAGCATAACTCAAAAACGAAGAGTCGGATAAACACCAAACTTGGTATTTAGGTTCAGTATCTTCCAGAGATGCGACACGAAGGTTTTCAAGAAAATCCCCCCACTCCAGACTACCCTTTACATGGAACATTTTTCGAAAATTTTAATTTTCTCAAAAACGGCTCTAACGATTTTGATTAAAATATCATATGTTTAAGCTATTGTCATGATAATTAAAATGTATATCTCGAATTTTCTGGGAATGTCTCCAAAAGTATTCTTTATTATGAACTACTTTTTCATAACTGGTAAACCATAAGAGATAGACAAAATTTTACTACACAAAAAATGTAGATCGCGTTAAAATACACAATTTATGTCATATACATTTCTTTTGTTGAGTGAACCGTTTGCGAGATATTGCTTGTTATTCCCTTAAATTTTCCAATACTTATAGTTTTTCTCCAATTCGTTATTCATTCTTTTATGTCCTGGACATGCAAAGAGAATGGAATGCGCCACATAGCAACCAGCGTTAAAATATTTGACTATCGCTTAAAACCTACCATATTTCCCTTGCATCTACAAGAAAATTACAAATAAGATTGACATCTCGATATCTCGATTAATATGAAGCATATGGAGAATAGGCGTTTGTAAAAATAGATTGTACAAGAGTAGAGAAAGTCATGTGAGTGTAACACATCAGATTTTTTTATGTCCTGCACATACAAAGAGAATGAAATGCGCCACATAGCAACCAGCTCTTAAAAGATTAACATCTCGATATCTCGATTAATATGAAGCATATGGAGAATAAGTGTTTGTAAAAATAGTTTGTACAAGAGTAGAGAAAGTCATGTGGGTGTAACACATCAAATTTTTTCTATATAAATTCCATATTGCGAGTTCGTTCAGTGAAATGATTACAGTGCAGTAGACTCTGGTATGGTTGTTGAAACTACATCAAGTTAAGCTTGCGTTGTTTCATTATACATACACATTTAGGTGGGTAGTACTATAACCTTCCCCATTCGTCATTTTGAAATGGATCACTAGCATTCAGACAATGTTCCCGTTCAAAACGGGGTTTAATGATACCATATATTTTTGCTTATATTTCTAATAAAAGGAACCATTTTATTATTGTTATACGTCATATAGTTTTGTTGTTTCTTAAATAGTTTTCAAAAACCATGTGACCTGTTATATGATATTTTGGAAAATAGTGTTTTAAGCATTGAGGAATTATTGTAAAATGTTAGCACTGAAATAGGGAAATTAAATATGCGATCTCAAGACACACAACTATTGTGTTACTGAAAAGGAAGCTTAATGCCTAAGTTAAGGATCAATAGTATAGATAAATATCTATTTTCTTTTTCAAATTTTAGTTAGTTAATATCACTTAGATCTATAATATCAATAATTAAGTGTATAAATATTATTTACACATAGGTAAGGACCATAGAAGATATTTTAATATACAATTTGTATAACACGAAAAGGTTTAGGAATAATTTAAGAACTAAAGCTGTAGAAATATCAACTTACCTACCAGTTTCTGTGTTTTTAAGATGTCTTTTTACTTTCTCTACTACGTATAGTAAGTAGGGGAAGTATTGCATTCCACCCAAAAATTCGATACCGAGATTTCGCCGGAAATACATGTTTTGAGACCTCCTGAATCCAAAAAAAGCATTTTTGGAAACATGTCCGTGTGTGTGTCTGTGTGTGTGTGTGTGTCTGTGTGTGTGTGTGTGTGTGTGTGTCTGTGTGTGTGTCTGTGTGTCTGTGAACAGCATAACTCAAAAACGAACAGTCGGATAAGCACCAAACTTGGTATTTAGGTTCAGTATCTTCCAGAGATGCGACGCGAAGGTTTTCAAGAAAATCCCCCCACCCCAGACTACCCTTTACATGGAAGATTTTTCGAAAATTTTAATTTTCTCAAAAATGGCTCTAACGATTTTGATTAAAATATCATATGTTTAAGATAATGTCATGAGAAATGAAATGTATATCTCGAATTTTCTGGGAATGTCTCCAAAAGTATTCTTCATTGTGAACGACTTTTGCATAACTGGTAAACCATAAGAGATAGAGAAAAGTTTACTACACAAAAAATGTAGATCGCGTTAAAATACACAACTTATGTCATATACATTTTTTTTGTTGAGTGAACCGATTTCGAGATATTGATTGTTATTTCCTTAAATTTTCCAATACTTATACTTTTTCTCAAATGCGTTATTCATTTTTTTTATGTCCTGGACATGCAAAGAGAATGGAATGCGCCACATAGCAACCAGCGTTAAAATATTTGACTATCGCTTAAAAGCTACCATATTTCCCTTGCATCTACAAGAAAATTACCAATAAGATTGACATCTCGATATCTCGATTAACATGAAGCATATGGAGAATAGGCGTTTGTAAAATTAGATTGTACAAGAGTAGAGAAAGTCATGTGAGTGTAACACATCAGATTTTTTTTAATTGCTTTAGTGCTAAAATTTTACGTAACTAGAATATAATAAAGTACCTGTTAAATAATATACAGAACTCAAATGCGAATTTCACAATATACAATGTATTGGTACAGAGTGAGCCAAAAGACTCCCAAAGGGGTTTTTCCTGTCCGCGTCCTCGGCGCTCGTTACCGTCTGCTGCTATCATAGAAAGGCGTGGATGAAACCATACAGCATTTTTAAAACTACTTTTAAAGGCTCTACAACTTTAATAAACGAGATGCTGAAACTGACCACCGTCATTGTCCATACATTTTTGGCACCTCTTTAGGAAACTATTCATCACTCGCCGTAGTTCACGTTGAGAAATTTCCTGGCGGATATTTTGTTTTAATTCTTCCAGGGTGTGTGGGTTCGTCTTATACACTTTATGTGTTAAGTTACCCCGGAGAGGTATTTTATGAACAATATTACCGGCTGCGCGGTGTTTTTCCACTGGATGTGTAGAAATGTGATAAAAACATGATAACGCACTGCTGCTATAAACAAAGTCACGCTGTTGTGGTTTTGCTGTGCAGTGTGAAGTGCAGTTTTGGCTTGATGGTGATGTGATGTAGTTCAGCTATTACGAGTTATTTAGTATTTTGTCTTGTACTTAGTCACACAGTATATGTTTTCTACTGCACAACGTGTATTTATTTATGATTCGTATGTGTTAACTTGGCCAGCTCGCCAAGTGAAAGTACGATTTGCAGAAAGATTTCCAGGTGTAAAAGTTCCAGACCGTACAACAATCCATGAACTTTACAGTAAATTTCAGGCCACAGGAAGTATTCAGGCTAAGAAATCTAAAAGACGGCGTTCGATTCTCACCGAAGAAACATTAGACGATATCGGCCATCGTTTGGAAAATTTTCCCAAAAATTCCATGATGGATAGTTTTCTAAAGAGGTGCCAAAATGTATGGACAACGACGGTGTTCAGTTTCAGCATTTCCTTTCATAAAGTTGGTAATTAAAGCCTTTAAAAGTAATTTTAAAAATGTTGTGTGGTTTCATCCGCGCCTTTCTATGATAGCAACATACGGCAACGAGTGCCGAGGACGCGGACAGGAAAAACACTTCGCAGGCGGTTCAGAGTCTTTTGGCTCACTCTGTAGTTTCTTAATCTAACAGCTTGAGTGTAAAAATTATAATTTCTCTCGTTGTTATTAAGTATACATTGCACTTCTGAATCTGAAAACATCCTCTTCATTTGAAATTTCCATGTGACATCACTATTCAAAAATAAGAGAAAGGAATAAACAAAATTAAAACAATAAATTGTAATCTCAATAAAGTTATTAGCACATTCGTTTAGAAGAAAAAAATCATAACCCCACGAAAATTGCTAACTAATAAGAGTTTATTAGGAATCAAGAATGGCGTTACGCAAATGTAATTAAAATGGTTAAATAGTCTATTCTTAGGCTAAGAAAGTTAATCCTTATAGTGCAGTATTACCTATAGATACTTGGGGTACCCAGACTAAGGTGTGCTAATTCGTTTACCCTACCTTGTTCGCTCCGTGTTGAATGGATTCTGCGCGATTTGAGACCCCAAGCCTATATCATTTGTCTCATTTAAGTTTGTCTATAAATATACCAGCTTTGCTGAATGTTGGCATGACTGCTGTCATCAAAGATTACCATCCTGTAATCAAAGAAAGTTAGTAGGAGTCATGCCAAAATTCAGCAGAGCTAGTGTAATTATCGGCTAACTTAAAGAAGCGGGTACTACATAAAGGAAATAAAAACCAATATAAATATGGCGCTTTATTGTATAGCAAATGGTTATAAGTAGCAAATTCAAAATAGTTTACGTATCCACAATAAGCCAAGAAATGGAGCCTAAAACACACGTGCAGATCATTCTGTATATCGCTGATCACACACATGTTCTCACGAGGGAAACAAAAACCAAACTTAACCGCAGATCACGAAATAAGTCAGTAACAGTTAGATATAACTATACAATTATTATGGTTAGCAGGGTACGACCAATCTATGCAACTGACGTATTTCCACATACAAATCAATAGGTATACTTAATACCTCCGGATATTAGCCAGTAGTTCGCCCATGAGCAACATCTGGAAATTAACATTAACGCGCTCGCCAGCATTGCCATCATTCGTTCTACTAATCAGGGTGCTAATGCGGGACCCGATAAAATACGCCACAAGAGTATGAAAGATCCAACGTAACTTCTAACCCATCCTTTACTTAGCATGTAGACTGACTAATAGCATGGGCAGGCGGTATCCAGTAGCCCCTGAAGATGTCTGCCATTGGACGTCCGGTCTGGGGCCGCCACCCCCCCCCCAAATGTATTAGTAGTGAAATGGTTGGCACAACCAGAAATGTCAAGCCTCTCAGTTATATGGCATTCCCAAAATGTGTTGCATACCAAGAGAATGGCTTTATAAGGAAGTGGATGATTTTAAATCATTGTTTCTATAGGGACTTCTATGAGGATTGTAAGGACCTTGAATTTATGCAGTACTTAAAGCAGCGAAATGTACTCAGAAAGAACGATAAATTATTATACAGAGTGTTTCAAAACTCATGCCAAGCTTCAAACCGTTATTAATGTTCGTAATATTTGGGTAGAGAAGAAATAAAAGTGTTACTTTGTTGGCCAATAAGCCGCATGTAATTTTCACAAAACATTATGACTATGTCAGCATACATTTATCCGTAGTGCAGCATTTGTTTTAACGACGCCATTCACAGCTATTTTCAAATGTGTGTTGGGATCTTTCCGGTTTGCTGCAGCAGAAAATAAATCCCCTACTCTGAGCTTTTTTTTTAATAAGCTACCCGTAACACTAACGCAACTGAACTGAAATGGGCTTTCACTTGTTTTGTAAAGTTTACAAATGGTAGCCATAGGGGCAATATTTTAAAGCGATAACGCAGTAAATTTTCCGAAACATCAGAAAGACAGGTTTTGCTTTATAATAGCATCATATAGGTTGAATCCCAAAATTTAATGCAGAAAGCTTCTGCCTTAAAAATGTATTTTGTAATTAAAATGGTAAACAAAAATAAAGGTAAAATGAGGACTGTGTAACACAATGGTTTTGATTTTTGTGTTTCTTGTAACTGCAATCTCATTACATGCATTTGCGTTAAAAGCTGAAGTGACTTCTGGGGGAGGGAAGTACGCCTTATATTTAATTTTCTCTAAAATAAATCCGTAATATCATGTTGCAGTCGTACAAATTATCGAACACAAAGGTGTTGACTTAAAACAGCTTCTTCCAGACATAATATCACAGGTTATGTCATTTACACACATTTCTTACAGGTCAACAAGTTGATCTACATACACGCTTGTCTACATTTTAAGAACAGTTCTGAAGGATTCAGTATTTTTAGTCAAGGCTAAAGCAAATATTTTTGCAAGGTAATGGCGTTGAATAACACTCCTAATTAATACATAAACTAAAAACTAAAACATTTGCAAATAAATGCTTGAGATGAATGTCCAGCAAGAAGTGCCGGTTTGCACAAATCACCGAGAGATGGCACCGGCGTCCAGCAAGCCCGGACATTATAAAGTCCAGATTCCCCTCCTGTTCTTACTTTTTAAAGGCAGGGTTGAGTGCAAGCAAGATGACATCTCGTGCTAAGGATGCTGCAAGAGTGAGATGGAGTGGGTGGAGCCCAGAGGTGGGCGTGTCCAGTTAGTTGGGCGGGGACAAGATGGCGCGCACGGCATCCCCCCCATCTCCCACCCAGCTGCTGGCTCGGATCGATGCCGGTACTTCCCCCACCCTTCTCAGCATCTCATGTCTGGAGCACGGCAGCTAGTGTTTACACTGCCTGTCCACACCAGTGCCATGCCCTTTCTTACAACAGGCTTGTGTAATCACCTTCTCTTCTTAAAGAGTGTTGTTCAAATTAGTATTTGCAAGTGATATCCACACAGTAGTGTCCACTTTGTTGCTTTGTAGTTTTCTTTCTAGGAAGAAAATATTCAAGTTTTTAAAACAGTTTCACATATCATTTAGTGTATATCATTCCTGTAGCTTATTTTTATGGAAGTATTGAATGTGTTCGCTTTGAGTACTATTTGAAAATGCATCTTTATGCATTGCTCTAATTATCAAGCCGGTTCAAAAATAATTACCAATAGAAATTAAAGAAAAAGCCTGTTATTATATTATCATATCTAGGGTCCTGGTTTTTAGGTTTTAACCTATATTTTTCCTCGCTATTTAATTGACACATTTCAAGATATAATATTTGTTTCACACTTCCTGGAGCAGAATATTCGAATTTCATTACACCTAAAAAAAACTAAATGAGGGGTTGAACCTAAAATAATCTAAATAGCTGTTTTTCCTTTTTCGAAATGAAGAATGTTATTCTTGGATTGAAACTTATTGCAAAATTAGGTCCACCAGTTATAGCCAGTAGATAGTTCAGGTTACTACTTTTACGCAGCACATGTGACCTGGTGACCCCTGGATGCAACTGATAGGAGGTCAAAAGGAGCGTAACCTGCGTAACGGGATCGCCTCCAATCGTTCACCGAGAGTACAACAGAGTACTTTTCTAATGTAATTGTTGTAGAGTGAAACACGTTTATTGAAAAAATGGATTGCTGCAGAGCCACACTTCACTTTTGTTAGTGACAGGCAGGGCCGGAGGGAGGTTCTACTATCCTTCCATCCGACCATGCTACATGTTACGTGCTTGTCCTACGGCCTGCACCGCCTTGCAGAGGAAATTAGAAGCCACTTCGATGACGTGAACAGCCTGATATCTTCGGTCAAGAAGGTTTTCTTAAAAGCCCAACACGTATACAATTGTTCAAACCGGCAACCTCTTCCACCTGGGCCGATACTTACCCGCTGGGGAACTTGCCTGTCTGCTGCCTTTTTTGGGGGGGGATCTAAGAAGATGGTAGGGAAGGATGGAAGAGGTAGGTAGCGGGGTTCCGCAGAAGCACCCCCGATGTAACGGTGTTGGTCTGCTGCTGCGGAAGGCAGGAGCGAGGAGGAAGTTGGTTTTCCCAGCATCCAGACATTGCCGAAGCCCCTGACTGGACCCTGGGGATTAGAAGGGGGTATCTTTATTGAAATAATCATAACTGCGCACTATAGTGCTTACCACCAGAAGCTATTCTCCGGTTGGAAAGTACAACTTTGCCACTGAAACATGCTCTAGATATCATTGGCAATGTTTCCAGTAAAGAAATACCTGGAGTTGCGTGTTCTTCGAAGTTGCAGAAGATTCCTCAACGAAATCCTGGTTTTGAAGATATGTAAATTGATAATCAATTCAATATTGCAGGGAGAAAAGTATACAGGAAATCTACCCCTAGAACCTGCTCCACTGGCATCTATGTTCTACGTTCCAATGATGTCATGTTCCGTTGAAAGAACGTTTTCTTCATTCAAGAATGTATTACGTGATACTAGGTAATTGTTTACGCCAAAAAAATTTGAGAATGTAACTATCTACTGCAAGCCAAAATATAAATCTTACAACTAAGTACTAGTAAAGCAAAATTATTGATACCTATATTGATCCACGAAGCAAAACAAAACAAAAAAAACTATTTTAATAAAAAAAACCTATTTTATGCATATAGGAAACCTAAAATGAAGGTATGTTCCACCCAAAAAATCCGGGGCCTAGTTATATCCTACCACTAAGCAACAAATGAAAATATTAGATTTGCCTTTTCTACCACATACTTAATGTTAAAGTAGTGTTGCATTCTTTAAATCGTTTGTCTAGATAACTTCTTTTATTTTCCTCGTTTGTTTTCTATGTGTTAAGTGTTTATTTACATTTATAAACACCGAAGCTCAAGTTGATTCTCACATTGCACGCCAGAGCGAAACACCTTAACGGACGAATACAGACACCAGTATTTTTGCCCCAAAAATTCGCTTTAAGGTGCCCTGAAAAAATGTATCTATAATAACATTATTATTATTATTATTATTATTATTATTATTATTATTATTATTATTATTATTATGGTCTCTAAGTCTCTGTCTGTAAAGAGCAAAGCCTAAAAATAAAAGAAGGCTACCTAATTTTAGACTTGCGCTAGTTTCGTTTGGGGATGTAATGTAAAAGTTTCAACGAACCCTCCCCCAAATCCCAAGTAACTCTTTACATGACACACTTTCCTGTATTTTTTATTTTCTTAAAAATGTCTCCAAGGATTTTCACTAAAGCATCTATAATTGAGATATCGCATGGCAAACAACATGTACTTTTAAACTTCCAAATCCGGAGGTCTTAGGTTCGATTCCGGTTGCAGGGTGGGAATTCTTCTTTATCTGAGATATTCCCTATCCTCCCTAGTTAAGAAGGATGAATGAGAGTGTGAATGTGTGTGTGTAAAAGAGAGAGAGAGAGAATTTAATGTACTAACCCAAAGAATAGCACCACTGTAAAACAAGTAAACAGTATTGCCGATGAGAATTTTTCCTAAGGTAATGCCCCAGATATGACGGGAGATGTTGCGTAAATAGCATGTGAAATCCTGTTTATTTCCATCGAATTGCTTGTAACTGGGGAGTGCATGAAAGATCTAAAAAAAATTCCTGTGAAAAACAGCTACAACTAATTAAAATTACAATTTATGTCAAATAATAATGTCAAAAGAATTATTCCTGTATATAATTAACATTTTCTGAAAGCCGTTGTACGTTTGAACACACTTTGAAATATTACGGGCTTGTGTATAAAATTTCAAAGGTGATATGCATCGACCTGCTTTTAAAACTTTTATCTGTAGCCTCAGTCTCCTGAGTGATAGTGTACCTACAAAACAATACATACTGAAAACATTTCGAGGGAATACTTATCTTGGTTGACACGAATTAGGTTAAAACAAGGTTTTATGTGCATGGCTCGGAGAGAAGTAAACGAAATTGCAATAATTAGAGAAAGTCCTATAATTGTTAATAGAAGAAATTGTTTTATTGCTAATCTGAATTTGTGCACAATGAAATGCTTAATGATTGAAGTAAATTAAATAATATTGCCTAGTGCCTTTTTGAATCACCTGTAAATAACTACAAGGGCTGGCCTCCCTTTGCTGTGTATATTTCAATATTTTTAATATTAACTGTAATAAAACTTACGCAAATGTAGCTAGAGTAAAACCTCTTTGATAATCCAGATAAACTTTCTATAAACATATTGTTGTAGGATACAGTAGAAAATGCAATAGAATAACGATACCAGTTAAGAAAATAATAAGTAATTATATGAAAATTCCAACCAATAACAAGGAATATCTCAGAAGTGGTTAATTAAATTCTCTGTGTAGTAATATTTTATCTATTTCTTACGATTTTATAGTTATACAAAAGTATTCAGAATGAAGAGGACTTCACGAGCTGTTTCCAGAAAATTCAAGTCATTTTGTCATGAAAATGTCTGAAATATATGGATATTAATTAAAACCGTTACAGTAACTTTTCCATGTAAAGGGTAGTTTGGGGAGGGGGATGTTCTTAAAAATCTTCGTGTCGCACCCTTGGAAGACGCTGAACTTAAATATCAAGTTTGGTATTAACAGACACCACGGAACGTCTCTCTAAAAATGCATTCTTTTTTTTTTTAATCGGGGATTTTCCAAACTTGTTTCCGATGAAACCTCAATATCGAATTTTTGGGTGGAGGGTAAGTAAAAACATCTGATGTGTTACACTCACATGACTTTCTCTACTCTTGTACAAACTATTTTTACAAACACTTATTCTCCATATGCTTCATGTTAATCGAGATATCGAGATGTTAATCTTATTATTTTCTTGTAGATGCAAGGGGAATTGGTAAGCTTTAAGCGATAGTCAAATATTTTAACAGCTGGTTGCTATGAATTCCCATTTGAGAAAAAGTATAAGTATTGGAAAAATTAAGGGAATAACAAGCAATATCTTGGAAATGGTTTACTCAAAAAAATGTATATGACATAAATTGTGTTTTAACGCGATCTACATTTTTTGTGTAGTAAACCTTTGTGTCTCTGTTATGGTTTACCAGTTATACAAAAGTCGTTCACAATGACGAATACTTTTGGAGGCATTCCCAGAAAATTCAAGATTTTCTTTGTCATGAAATTATCTTAAATATATAACATTTTAATCAAAATCGTTACAGACATTTTTGAGAAAATTAAAATTTTCGAAAAATGTTCCATGTAGAGGGTAATCTGAGGTGGGGGATTTTCTTGAAAACCTTCGTGTCGCAACTCTGGAAGATATTGAACCTAAATACCAAGTTTGGTGTTTATCCGACTGTTCGTTTCTGAGTTATGCTTTCACAGACACATACACACACACATACACACACACACAGAAACACACACGCACATTTTTCCAAAAATGTTTTTTTTTTGGATTCAGGGGGTCTCAAAACATGTATTTTCCGTGAAATCTCAGTATCGAATTTTTGGGTGGAATACAATACTTCCCCTACCTACTATACGTAGTAGAGAAAGTAAAAATCGATGGGCAAAAGTTAACAACAGAAAGGAAATGTTTCCTTTGTCAAATCCGCCAGTATAACAAGAATGGTTAAAAGTAGATAAATAACAGCAAAAAATCACACGCAGGCGGTAAAACTCAAAATGTTTGAACAATAGCTCGCATTAGATTGCAATTGCATCTTGTTCTGTTATGCTTTTCCGGATAACAAACATCTTTTATGAAATCCAACATTTTCTATAAACTGTTATGACACTGAAAACCGCGTAGTTTGGCTATTTATGGCACGCGCTCCATAAACATAGCCTAGGAACAAGAATTAATAAATCTATAAAATTTAATGTGCTTATTTTCGATCCCATTCCCATTTCCGCTTAAACTGCAAAATTCTAAATCGCTCAGTAATAACCCATTTTGATTCCACCTGATTTGGATGGGCAATGGAAAATGCAATGTCATATTTCAGTGACTAAAAGTTTGCATTATATTAGGTGAGAATAGAAATGTTCATTCATCCTGATACGCCAACAATATAAAACACTCGTTTTGGTTGTTAATATAGATTATTATACTTGGCTCACGTAGGATCCTTTCATCTTTACTGAATCAGTGAAAACTAGGGGAAAATATTGCAAGCCTGAAATATAAATTCAAATGTCAACTTCAACTTCATGCTGAAGATCATATCAGTCATATTTAAAGACTAGCACTAGGATTCCATAAAGCATTGTATGCAACGCTTGAACAATCTATGGTATAACAAGCCTAAGAATTATACGCTTCTTACAGAAAATAGGTATTATTTTTTATACAAGTATTAAAAGTATAGTTTTACTCTACTTTGCGAGTAGCAATCCCACGTGCAAATTAAAATCACTTTGTGTGGTCATGTACCTACTATTTTTTTAGGCAGCCCTGAATATTAAATTATGAATTATCCAGTTGAAATTTGTATAGAAATAGCAGTCAATATACATTCGTATATGCGCAATGGTGATATCGTCTGTTGATATTTGGCTGTCGTTGTTGTTTGTCCTTCATAGGACTGTGCTGACAGTATGATCATTTACAAAACTATAACATTCTATGATAATAGAAGACTTTAATAAAAAAATCTGATGTGTTATCTCTTATGGTTTACCAGTTATGCAAAAGTCGTTCCCAAATAAGAATACTTTTGGAGACATTCTCAGAAAATTCGAGATATACATTTCATTTGTCATAAACATATCTTAAACATATGATATTTTAATCAAAATCGTTAGAGCCATTTTTGAGAAAATTAAAATTTTCGAAAAATGTTCCATGTAAAGGGTAGTTTGGGGTAGGGGAATTTTCTTGAAAACCTTCGTGTTGCATCCCTGGAAGATACTGAACCTAAATACCAAGTTTGGTGTTTATCCGACTGTTCGTTTCTGAGTTATGTTGTTCACAGACACACAGACAGACACACACACGGACATGTTTCCAAAAATGCTTTTTTTGGATTCAGGGGGTCTCAAAACATGTATTTCCGGTGAAATCTCGGTATCGAATTTTTGGGTGTAATACAATACTTCCCCTACTTACTATACATAGTAGAGAAAGTAATAAATTAACAACATAAGTGTAAAATAATGTTATTCATAAACATAGGTATAATAGTTTATTTGACGTTATTATTATTCCTTTATATAATTGTGGTGTTCATTATTCAATTGTTAAATTTTGGAATATTGATTTCGTGCAGAGAAGTAGCAGTAGAATTGATATTGGTTGTGCAACTGTTAAAATTTGTAATATTAACATTTGATATCATCATTGACTGTTTGGACTGGAAACAGTCCATTTCCCAGTCATTCAAATAATCTGCCATTGCATTAATCCACACAAGACCTCCGCTTAATACACAGAATTCTTGTCTCAAGAAACAAGGAACCGAGCGGGCTGTAACATCTGCGGCCCGGGTTCAAATCTCGTGGGCCGACAAATCTGCCTGGGGCTTATTCGTGGTTTTCCAAGATCTCCAAGGTAAATACCGGATTAAATATTTAATATAACGACCCAACGTTCCACCTTAAGTCTAAACCCACAGTAAAAATTATGTTAATAGCGAATCTTCCGCCATATACCACAGATAATGAAAACAGGTAGATTGGACGGCATTCTAATGCCATCTGCCCGGCACGTGTAGAAGCAGGGGTACAGTTGCCCTGCTCTAATACCTCTGGGAAAGCGTGACGAAGCAAGACATCTTAAGCACAAGCATGAAACCTAGAAGGTTAACTGTCCGCCACACATCGATTCACAATGTTCTCCTTGTAGCTCTGTCGCGATATGACCACGTAGTTAAAGCGTGGTAAAACAAATAAGGGGCGGGAAGAAACGAGGATGGTAAATACAAACGTTACACCACTGAATATTATAATGTTCAATTTCTAATATGATTGACTCACGTTAAAAGCTCTACTTTTAGTGCCAGGTGCCCAAACCAATATTTTTAGAAATTCAAGAGTTTTCCAAAACATGTTCCATAAGTCACACACGAGTGAACGTAACCATAATGTATTGTTTTAAGTTCTTTCTTATTTCTGAAATCAAATATTACCTGGCCACGAAAGAAAAATACGCAATTGATTTTAGTGCGTTATATGTACAAATGATCTTTTCATGCTACGGTGATAAAATTGAAAACAGAGGCATAAGGTTGGAAATCTGTTACGAAACTATTCAAATTTCATATTTTATATATATATATATATATATATATATATATATATAAGTGAGAAGAGACCAGTATAGAGAAGAGATATAATTGTATTTCCTACACTTTATTATAACACTACAAAGTTGAAAGGCTCTAGAATGCGAAGTTTATTTTTCTTTTAACAAAACATTTTGGGTTACTTTTAAGCCCCTAAAATACCAGGGGAATTAAAGTTTTTGAAATCAAACTTTATGAATTGTACATTAGCATTATATGAATATTTTTACCGAGCGGGATGGCTCAGGCGGTAATGTTTGTGGTCCGCCTTCGGGAGGTCGTGGGTTTGATACCCGAGACCGACCTTCCTGACCTATGGGTTTTTTCAGGGTTTCCCCGGGTCGCTAAATGAATGCTGGGAATGAGCACTAAGCACCCCCCCCCGAATTTCTTGTCTCTCCATTTCACATCACCTTTCATCCGCTTGATCTCTTTCAGGGTTGCAAGTGTCGGCAGGGGGTCTCGGCATGTACATGACAGGGAAAAGGATGCACTGTGAAACCTTTCCTCGGAGTGGGGGCGGTTTCCGGTTTCCGGGCTCCCAGGTGGTTTGTAAGCCCATAGGTGGGGATGGAAGCTGGCTGTACCAGTGCTCAACCGGGGAGTAAAAGTCCTATCCTACCTAATGAATAGTTTTGTACATTAGATTTATTGTTGAACAAATACTTAATCTACTGGATTTGTTTTTAATTTTTGGATTTCATTGTTAATATAAAAGGTATTAAAATACTCATAATTTTTCTAAAAATAATTCAACCATAAAACTCATACACAGAAATTTTAGGTGCAGTAAAATTTTCATTGTGGATGATTAATATTTATCTACTACTAAAACGTAGGATCTGACGAATAAAAATTCAATTTTTGTTTGCTACAGATCTTGTCACTTTTATTTTTCGCCCACGCTAAGAGGGTGTTCGTCATTTATCCTCTGTCCACTAACATTCCAATTTAAACAAATGTTAAAAGTTAAATGTTTTACAGCCACTGGTATCACAACGCAGAGACGAAAAACTTGCATTACTATACTTCAACCAAAACACAAATACAAAGTCTTTGCAGGAATGCAAAATAATTATTTATAACTCTATAACACTGTACACCTACTTAACCAAGACACAAGTATATTTCCATAAAACATGCAGTAGACTGCAGAAACGAAACCTAAGAAAAGTTGGTTTTCACTTACTATAGGTAACTAACAGGTACAGAATGTAAAATGAAAATGGCAGCAGTCTGAGCAATTGCGTAAGGCGATAGTCAGATTTTTAAAAAGTGTATCGCTGTGTGATGGCTTTGAAACTACGTGCACTTTGCATGACCACGAGTAAAAACGAATACCGGCTTGGCACTTGAGAAAAGTATACATATTCAAACCAATAACAAAGAATAAGTGGGAATGGTTAAGACAATGTGTACATATATATTATTTGGCATAAATTGTGTGCCTTAACGAGATTTCAATTTTCGATAGTTAGATTTTGTTTACCTCATGGTTTACTAATCACACAAAATTCATTCAGAATAAAGAACACTTCATAGACTATTCGTAGAAAGTTCAAGATACCTATACATTTTATTTATCATGCAAATATCTTAAACATATGGTATCACAATCAAAATCGTTACAGCCATTTTTGAGAAAATCAAAAATAACGAAAGGTATTCCGTGTAAAGGTTAGTTTGAGGGTGGGGGAAATTCTTGAAAATCTCCATTCGCATCTTTGGTAGATGTTGAACTTAAACAACACATTTGGCATTTAATTGACTTCTCGTTCTTGAGTTAAAATATTTATACATATGTGCCAGCGAGTTTTTCTAATTTTTCCAGGGACTTCAAAACGTGTATTTTCAGTGAAATCTTAATACCTAATTTTGGGGTGAAATAAAACTTCCTCTATTATATAGGTAAGCAGCATAGAAGGTAAAAATCTGATGTGTTACATTCACATGACTTTCTCTACTCTTGTACAAACTATTTTTACAAACTCTTATTCTCCATCTATTTCGTATTAATCGAGATAAACATTTGCAGAAACGATCTTTTGACATGCAAAGAGAATTACATTTTACACATAGCGACCATTTCTAAAAATGTTTGACTATCGCTTAAGGCGTACTATGTTCCCCTTGTTTTGTATTTGCAAGGACAATATAGAAATACAGTAGCCTTTAAGCATATGCATATATCTTAATAGCTGGTTGCTAGGTGCAGCACCATTCCCTTTGCCACAGATTAATACTCTTTGCATAACCAAGACAAAAAATGAATAATGAATTCTCATTTGAGAAAATATGTATTGAAAAATTTAAGGGAATAACAAGCAATATCTCGAAAATGGTTCACTCAACAAAAATGTATATGACATAAATTGTGTATTTTAACGCGATCTGCATTTTTTGTGCAGCAAAATTTTGTCCATCTCTTATGGTTTACCAGTTATGCAAAAGTCGTTCACAATGAAGAATACTTTTGGAGACATTCCCAGAAAATTCGAGATATACATTTCATTTGTCATAAAAATATCTTAAACATTTGATATTTTAATCAAAATCGTTACAGCCATTTTTGAGAAAAATAAAATTTTCGAAAAATGTTCCATGTAAAGGGTAATCTGGGTTAGAGGGATTTTCTTGTAAACCATCGTGTCGCATCTCTGGAATATACTGAACCTAAATACCAAGTTTGGTGTTTATCCGACTGTTCGTTTCTGAGTTATGCTGTTCACAGACACACACACACACACACACACACACACACACACACACACACAAAAACACAAAAACACACACACACACGAACACATCCACACACAGACACACACACGGACATGTTTCCAAAAATGCTTTTTTTGGATTCAGGGGGTGTCAAAACATATATTTCGGGTGAAATCTCGGTATCGTACTTAGAGTACGTAGTAGAGAAAGTAAAAAGATATATTTTGAGGAGGGAATTTCTACAAAACTTTGGAACGTATGAAATAAAACACAAACTGCAAATAAAATTTTTCTTTTTTTCTTTCTTTTTATTAGAAGTTTCCTGTAGTGGCATCTTTCATATTAATTATCAGGATTTTTCTCTTTTCGTTTTTTTGCAACTGCAAGGGTATTGTAAAATATAAAAAGTCCCATTTGGTCTCGAATGGGATTAAAATATAAATTTTCGCGTTTCGTGTATTAGTTATGTTATTTTCTTAATAGATTACAACATTAAATTTTGTGTATCGGCTGCCTGTAAAACAAGCATTGGTGTCGCTGTAACAGTTATTTTTATATATAAAACTGCACACAAATAAAGGAATAAGCGATTCAGAATCCTTTCCAATCTGTTCCATCTTTCCTAAGATTAATTCTACATAAACAAAGTGTTTCATTTTCAGATTAAGAATATTTGCCATAAGAATCAATAATTTGAATGTTTCAACAACAGATATTGTTTTAAACTACAATTAAACATGATATTCTGCTAACACATTGTGGAAAAACTAATTCAGTTTCTATACTTGAAAATAAGATCACAGAAATAAAACAATTAAATATGTTCACCATGTTTTCGGTCATTTCAAATAAAATAAGTTAAATAATTATTGCTATAATTATATTAATCGTGTTTGTTGCTAATTTGAAATAGTAGTATATTGCTACATAAGTCCGGCAAGGGTATCTTTGCCGAACAAGGAAGAAGTTCAAAAAATACGATATGAAATCGAGCATTTTTACTTCCGAGTTTCTGCAAAGCACTTAACTCACATGTAAGTATTGCACACCATCTTTTCGACGATATCGAATTATAGAAATACTTGCGCGAAAATAAAATTAATAACTGTCAGCTGTTCAAAGGAGTATCAAGTCGACCGTGCGAGTCTCTGCGAATCGATTATTCACGCCAAGTAGTGTTGATCAATTCAACTTCTGAAGCTGAGATGGTCGAAAGATATACACTTAAATGCTGAATGAATTAAATCGTAAGTAAATGTTAACAAATAAGGAGAATTAAAGAGCTAAATGGTGAAATTCAACCACCAGATATGATTATCATTATATTGCATGTCTGCAATAACACATATACATATAAATAGTAGGAAAGCTACTATCGTCGAAAAACTTGTAAAGCCCTCGACAGCTTGGAGTGAAGATTCTGTTGCCTGTCTTAATAGCTGCAATGAGACTTAATCTATAGGGATTATGGTTGCACAAGACCAATATTTTTTTTGTTTTGTATAATTGTATTTCAAACACTTTGTTAGGGCTGCATATAAATTTCTCGTTGGCTGAAGCTTGGTATTACTTTGTAGCGAGAAATAGTCGTTGGGCGACATTTGTAGCGGGAAATCGATGACCCTTGGGTTGTTGTTGCAGTGTTCTTCTTTAAGTTAGTCAGAAGCCTAGCTATATTCACACGCACCCCACCCTTGTGCACCCACGTGCATCTGTAGCACCTCGTGTCGACGTGACTTCTCGATGAGATATATTTAGAATAAGAGCGGGCTCTGAGGCTTTGTCTGCCCTTATATACGGGAGCCTAGTGACGCTCACCTCCGCGTTTGAAAATGTAACGACGTTTCCTATTGGCCCTCAGGCCGCGTTACCCAGACATGTAAGAGGATGTGTGGTTTCAGATCGGTGCGCTTGGGCGCCATGATGTAGCGTTTTACCGCTTGGTGACAGGTATGGTCTTTATGATTTCTTGGAATTCTTGCTAGCTCGCCCGTGTCTTACACTCAGCTCTGTACAAATGTTAGATGTTGAATACTTTAACATGTTAGTGAATTAAGTTATTACTGTGCAATTCTCCTGTGGTTCCCCTTTCATGTGTACAATTCCTCTATATATGTATAATATATCTCCTTTCAACTTACTCCGCGGTATTTTTTCGTGTATTCGCTGAACTATAATTCATCATCACAATACTTTTCTTTAACTAGGTTACTTTCTATGACGCAGAATTTAAATCTTCTCTTTCTAATACGCTATCTAAAAATATGTTACAATGCCTATCCAGGAGCTTTTATTCTCATCTTACTTTTCGGAACCTTTCAATATATTTTTGCGTGTATTACTAACACGGTAATTGAATATCTGTGCTAATGATGTATGTTCTGCATGTACCTAATTATTGTTCCGTAACATTCTTTAACTCGTCTGTTTGGTACAGCATCTTCGCTGTAATAACTGGGGATCCTTGTTATTGCTAGCGTTAAGAGGAGGGGGTCATAAGTGAAATTTCTGTTTCACACATTTTTTAGGTTGGAAGCTTGAGTTTCTGTTTTAATACCCATTTGTTATTAGTATTAGTATACTTAAGTTATTTGTTTAATAGTTATTTAATTATTGAAGTTAAGTTGAAAAAATAATTGATTTTTTACTGTCTCTACTGTCTACCTACAGACAGTAAGAGGAAGCATTCCACCCACAAATTCGATACTGAAATTTCAGTGGAAATGCACATTTTATGACCCCTGGATAGAAAAATGTGTACCTATGTGTGTGTCCCTATGTCTGTGAATAGCATAACTAAAAAACGAAAAATCAGTTAAATACCAAACTATAGGTGGGCAGTTAAGTTCAGCGTTTTCAAAGGATGCGACCCGAAGATTTTCAACAAAATCCTCTCGTCCCAAACCCGCTTTACATGGAAAAAATGTCGTTATTTTCCCAAAAATGGCTCTAAGGATTTTGATTAAAATACCATATGTGTAAGATATTTGCACGACAAATACAATGTATACCTGTCTTGAATTTCCGGGAATAACTGTGAAGTCACCTTCATTCCCTAATAAAGGTTTTATAACTTGTAAACTGTAAGAGAGAGACAAAAGATGTAGATCTCGTTAAATCACACAGTTCATGTGAAATGAAACTTTTTATGTCGTTAACTTTTGCGAGATATTATCGTTATAGTACTTATCAAATACTTTATACTTTTTCAACTGCAAAATCCTAAATATTCGTTTTTCTCTCTTGGTCGTGCAAAGAGAACGGAACCATAACATAGTGACCCGTTCTTAAAAGATATGACTATGGTTTAAGCCTACTGTATTCCCTTATTCTCAATGTACAAAGAGCGCCAAAGAAAATCTCACTGCACCTCGCGTTTATGTCACATTATTTATCGTTGTACGTGGCCTTGCGAAGCCATGGTCATTTCATTGGTTGCTTTGGCCACGGTGCAAGGGTGCGCCAGTCCTTCTACTAACCACAACAAAGTTTACAAAATGGCGTAGAAACGAAATATGTGTTTACGCTCTCGATCGTATTGGTTACAAGAGAAGGGGGTAGAGTGAGTGTATTTAGTTTGTCATACAGACCTCTTATCGTGATTGGTAGCCCATACCTTATCGGCTACTGCAGGACACGCCTTTGAAGGCGTTAAAAGCTAAGGGGAAAACTTGATGAGCGCCCAGGTTAGTGACATGTAGAATGTGCAGTGTGAAAAGATTTTCAGAGGGTGCAAATTAAAGCTTGAATGGTATTCATTAAATACATAACAAAGCAACTCTTTATAAGAAAAAAAGGAAACTGAACTGTATTCTCGCAGTGATATCAATGCTTGTTGCTGCATAGAAGCAAACACAACTAAATAATAAATAAATAAAGGAGCATGTTTTCCCTCTAATTCAAACTTAATTGCTTAATATACCTCTAGTAATATATTGCTAATCATAGGAATACAACAGGATTATAGACTAAAATATAACCCAATTTTATTGCCATAATATGTATGTCATATTCGGTAAACCATATACATATTTATCTCTATCTCTAAACATAATCAGCCAATTATAATAAAAGAATAGTTTGCATTCAGTAAACGGATATCATCATCTGTGGATGTTCTACGGGGAGTGCCCACTTTCTGATGAGTATTTAGACCGTCTTCACCAGTTTCCTGGAATATTTTTATCCAGTAATTTACTATAAAAACACTTTTATGCACTGCCGTTACAATTACTGTAACAGTGCGACCAGCCTCCCACTTACCCACAATACGTTCACGAGTAATTTCGAAAGTATAAGGCATGACTGGTTCTGAGACAATAAACATGTTTTGGTTTCAAAAACACCAGAAAAAGCAAAGGCATCAACCTCCGCTGTTTTCCTCATTATTGCTGTGTTATCAAGCCACCACGCTCTGCGATAGGTAAGATGGAGGACATGCCTCTAAATACCCCAAAAAAAGATACAAAATCCGCCGGAGATTTTCTTTGGCGCTCTGTGTACCTACAAGGTAAAATATGTAATAAAACCATTTATGCAATGTTTATCTCGATTACCATGAAGTAGACATAAGAATAAACTTTTGTACGAATAGTTTGTTGAATTGGCAGAGAAGGCCATGTAGTGTAGCACACCAGATGTTTTTCAAAACGTATCCACTCCCATAAAACACAAGTTACAGGCTTGAAAAAGTGTATATCACCTTTCATATGCTTATAATGTAACTGCAGAATTATATTTTCAATATTGAATGTAGGAAAAGTAAGTAAAATTACTCATTTTTAGTATCTAGATGTCACAATTAACTTTTTAGTTCCAAAAATGTTTAGTTTAGCCAAGATAGGGCTGTGAAGTTTCTTTAACCACAGCCTTCAAACTATGTAGTAATATTTTCAAGTTCTTAGCACGAAAATTATGTTTGGCCAGATGAATATTTTCGTGGACTTCTTCTTATTGTTCGAATTTCTGGATGTGATAAGTTATGGATTGATTTAACTGCATTTTACGGAAGTCGGGAGGTATTTAGGGACGAAATGGAAAATGCTGATGTCACGGTAAACTCTTTTGGAGAATTTGTCATTTGCAGTTGTAGCATTTTCAAGGAGTGACGTTTATAAAGTATTTCTAATTCACTGTCTTCCTGTGTATCAGCAATGGAATTGTAACAAATGACATTTGGGAAGTCAATAGTGTTTACGTGGGTTAGTGCATCTGCACTGCAAATAAGAGAAGATATAGGATGCTCCCCTACAGAATCAGTCTATGGCTCTGTTATCCAACTCCTAGGTGAATTTTTACTTTCTCTACTACGTATAGTAAGTATTGTATTCCACCCAAAAATTCGATACCGTGATTTCACCGGAAATATATGTTTTGAGACCCCCTGAATCCAAAAAAAAGCATTTTTGGAAACATGTCCGTGAGTGTGTCTGTGTGTGTGTCTTTGAACAGCATAACTCATAAACCAACAGTCGGATAAACACCAAACTTGGTATTTAGGTTCAGTATCTTCCAGAGATGCGACACGAAGGTTTTCAAGAAAATCCCCCCACCCCAAATTACCCTTTACATGGAACATTTTTCGAAAATTTTAATTTTCTCAAAAATGGCTCTGACGATTTTTATTAAAATATCATATGTTTAAGATATTTTCATGATAAATAAAATGTGTATCTTGAATTTTCTGGGAAAGTCTCCAAAAGTATTCTTCATTGTCAACGACTTTTGCATAACTGGTAAACCATAAGAGATAGACAAAATTTTACTACACAAAAATGTAGATCGTGTTAAAGTACACAATTTATGTCGTATACATTTTTTTGTTGAGTGAAGCATTTTCGAGATATTGCTAGTTATTCCCTTAAATTTACCAATACTTATACTTTTTCTCAAATTGGTTATTCATTTTTTTTTGTCCTGTCAATGCAAAGAGAATGGAATACTCCACATAGCAACCAGCCCTTAAACGCTTAAAGCCAATCTTGCATCTACAAGAAAATTAGCAATAAGATTAACATCTCGATATCTCGATTAACATGAAGCATATGCAGAATAAGCGTTTGTAAAAATAGGTTGTACAAGAGTAGAGAAAGCCATGTGAGTGTAACACATCAGATTTTTGGGCTTCAATTGCAACTTTGAATAGCTAATCAGCATCTCTCACTACATTATGAGCAAGAAGAAGCCATATTTAAGAATAAAAATACATTCTTTGAGAATCTGTCTTATACAACTTTGGCAGTTATAAATACCAAATAAAGTGACAGTCAGGGGTATATATTAAACCGTATTAATAAACAACGTGTTTAGTTACACCAGAAACAACAATTACACTAAGATACATTTGTATGGTATAAAGGAATGTTTGAACTAAGACAGAGGGTTTTGTAGATATTAAATATCTATTTTTCTTTGATTTTGATTATACGAATTCGTGTTCCAGTTATGACAGGCTGTGTAGGTTTTTCATGTTTGAGTCTTGCAAAACTTATAAGTTACAGGCATTCTGTCTGCAAATTGGAAAGGAAAATAAGTTTAGATTGGAACGGAATGCTACCACTATTCCTCTTAACATCTTGGGTCCGGAAGATTTCCTGAAACAGAGCTCCACTTGAAAACACACACCCCGGGAAGGAGTCTGGCTTTATTAAGCCTAACTTAATTCAGTCACTTAAACGTTGTTTATTTGCTCAATTTTTGCAATGTCAAACCGACGCTTGGCTTAAGCCAGCTTTAAGCGCGTTTTATTATGAAATGAATGAGAATTTAGGGGTATAGCTGAAGAATGTATTCAGGTATAAGAAATCTGCGCATCAAAATACTTTTACAACGCATCACGGGTGGATTTTGAGGTTTACAATGAGAAGATATTTCAAAGAAGATTCCTTTAAATAGAAGCTTACTTTTAGCTTAATCCTTCATTGTCTGGAATTTTAAATGTTCGGTTGGTTCGTTTTACAAAAGTACACTGGAAACTGCAACATATTTGCAAGATGAAATCCGTTACAATGCGGAATTGGAACAAAAATCAACTTGCCTGTGATTCGTTTAACTGAAACTAATGTTAAAGTTAACGGTGAAATACAAGAACAGCCACCATATAATAGACAATCCTGATAAACAAACTCCTGATATTATTTTTGTAATACTTATAGATTTCCATTAGTGTATATGATCGTTTTCAAGTCAGTATTACAAGTGTTGTACTTCAAGTTCGCCAAGAAGTTAAGAACTCTGGCATTAAACATATGAACCCGAGAAAATTAACCATTAACGGGCAACAGAAAGTAGCAAATGATTGAGTTTTTAAAAAAGTAGGAGCTATTAATAATTTACTTCTTTTATTACTAAGTTTGTTACTTTTGTAGACATGTAAACTGATGCATCTGCATTTATGACAACTAACTACTAAGATTTCTTTATATCTTTGCCTTTCAATACAAATGCTTTTCGCTACTTTCCTTTCACCTCATTGGGTAGAAGTTATTTCATTTTTATTCGGTGAAACACATTGACGTAATAATCATGTTACTCATGCATTATATAAAGATCAGGAAGTAACACACTACCACGAAATCCAACATTTTACATGTAACAACAGTAACATTTTACTGTGTGTAGCTTAATGAAGCAATAATTTAAAATCAAGTATGCACCTATACCATAACCGTTTAGTCTCACTACGAAACCAGTACAACATTATTAATTTGTTCTTATTAAGTAAACAAGTCGCTGAATATGAATAGCACCTTTTGCATGAAGTTGAGTGAGAGCCAAAGCAACCGCGTGACCGCTGCATTTTCTGGCTTGGTCTAAGCAGGATATCTATTATGCGTTCCAAATCTCTAGACGTTTGAGGCGGCAGTTGTCTCCTACGAACAGCACATCTCGCCGCTGGTAAAACTCTAATTGCAATATCATGTGCGCGCATGCGGATTTCATATTTCAGAAGATCAACAAATAGCTAGGATAAAAGCTATTCAGTTTTCCTGAACAAGTACAAAAAAGAATCATATTTTTACACCCAATGGTTCCCCATTAATTTTACAATTATCTTTCGTGATGTTTAAACGGAGACTTTTAGTTATAGTAGTGCTTGTAATAGTAATAAATGTATTGCTGTAGTAGTTATTTTATCTTGTGTCATAGACATAATTATCACTTAAAAATGTGCAATTCTCCGTGTCCTGAATACATTTGGAAATAGTTAATAGGTTTTTTTAATACAGCTACAAACTTGTCATGAAAATACCTCCAAAGCCCTCTGACGCAGCTCTAGAAAACCATACATGACGTTTTTAGTTTCTCTACTACGTATAGCATTCCACTCAAAAATTCGATACCGGGATTTCACCGGAAATACATGCTTAGAGGCCTCCTGAATCCAAAAAAAGCAGTTTTGGAAACATGCCCGTGTGTGTCTGTGTGTGTGTCTGTGAACAGCATAACTCAGAAAGGAACAGTCGGATAAACACCAAACTTGGTATTTAGGTTTAGTATCTTCCAGAGATGCGACACGAAGGTTTTCAAGAAAATCCCCCCACCCAAGATTACTCTTTACATGGAACATTTTTCGAAAATTTTAATTTTCTCAAAAAATGGCTCTAACTATTTTGATTAGAATATCATATTTTAAGATACTTTCATGATGAATGAAATGTATATCTCGGATTTTCTGGGAATGTCTCCAAAAGTATTCTTCATTGTGAACGACTTTTGCATAACTGGTAAACCATAAGAGATAGACAAAATTTTACTACACAAAAAATGTAGATCGCGTTAAAGTATACAATTTATGTCATATACATCTTTTTGTTGAGTGAACCATTTTCGAGATATTGCTTGTTATTCCCTTAAATTTTCCAATACTTATACTTATTCTCAAATGGGAATTCGTTATTCATTTTTTTGTCCTGTACATACAAAGAGAATGGAATACTCCACATAGTAACCAGCTCTTAAAATATTTGACTATCGCTTAAAGCCTACCATATTCCCCTTGCACCTACAAGAAAATTAGCAATAAGATTAACATCTGGATTAACATGAAGCATATGGAGAATAAGCGTTTGTAAAAATAGTTTGTACAAGAGTAGAGAAAGTCATGTGAGTGTAACACATCAGATTTTTTTAATAAACAACGTCGTGTATGGTTTTGTTTCAGAGAATAATACCATTGGAAAACCAATGTGCATAATGCCGAGTCCTGGAACCAAGCGCGTATCCGTTACATGAGAAGAGTGTGTTGTGCTTTTTACAACATTGAACACCCCATTACTTGGAATGCACTATATCAACAACAAAGCCGCATAAAGAATCAGCCAACTGAGAACTTTAAGCAAAGAATCACCAACTGTCATCACATTCTCGAGGAAGCATCAACAATGGAATTCATTGCACCATTGACGCGTTAGCTCAAGGTTAAAACAATGATAAAGCAAAAATATTGTTGGTGTACTTTTTACAGCGCACTTTGCGGTATACTCGTGGAGGGAGAGCATAACTCGCAATATGTCCGATATATTAATATATGATTTAATATATGAACTCTGGTGATACTGATAATTATCTTGTGTTCTAGTTGTTACTCTTAAAGTGTTATTTATATTTCTTGCCACGGCTGCTGTTATTTGGGTTTCTGGTAGAGCTTGTATAACTTTGCAGGGTGTGATACGGGAAGGAAGGTAATAAGTAACAACTCTAACAATAGATTAAGTTATTGAAGAACACTATGCTTTAATGGCACATGCATTGACTGTCTTATTAATAGTCTACACAGTTCTTAAGTTAGTTGGAGCTGTAGAACGGTCGAGCCCTACCACGTTCGTAAGCCAAACTTGCGGTCGCTGAGCAATCAAGTATTTTATACGTGCTCTAGAAATAATTGTAATGTTTATCACACGTTCCTATAGACCTTTAAATCGATAACCTTTCACCGTTCCTACTACATTATAAGAAGTAAATAATATCGCCTGCTTCTGAGAGCTTACATGTATCTTATTCACATCGCAGCACTTTATACTCAACCGCCCTGGCTGATGGAGACGCTAGAACTAACATTTCTTCCCTTGAAGATTTTAAACATATTCTTCCTTAAAATTTCATTGTCTGTCTTCGTTCAGCTTGGAACCTTCCAGAAGACTTACCCGGCTATTGTTCTACGTTTGCAAGCATGTGGCCTCTCTACAAACATATGTTGTTTTCGCTTGTCGCCTTTCCTATTTCACAAAGACTCAAGGTCTGGCTTTTATGACTTTCCCATACAAGTCCTTTTTGTCTGGTCCCTAATTCTAACACAAAGATATGTTTGTCGGCTTTTAACAGAATTCCACAGCTCCAGCTACACTTGCACATACATAAAACTTATGCCTTAACTTCTATTTATACAACAAGTATTTTTCTTATTAATACCGTTTCACATTATAATTCACATTATTATATATATGGCATATATAAACATAGTTACTGTCTCAACTTAATGGAAAGTTAAGCGACTCAGTTGTGAATTCTACTGCGGTGTAGCTACTCAAGTCTTACAATGATAGCTTTGTCCTAGCGTTTATAAAGTTAACTCTTTCATGAAAATGTTGCTTAGTCAGAGTAGTAGCACTCGTGGATATAGCAGTAAGGTTAGGGATGTCGTCTTCAGTGTGTATAATTTCTTTAAAAGTATGCCAACAAAAAAAACCGTAAAAATTCTAACTTCACGAAATGTTAAAAACTTACGGCTGAGGCGTTAAATGCACCAACTGTTTCATGTGTGTGTAGGGAAGCGACAAAACATATGTCGTTAGCTGTGCCACTTAAATAGCAAAGAACGCATAGAAAGGTATGGCTTTTATTTCTCTATTTGTGCATTACTTTTCTATTATTGTGTCTCTTCTAGTTTTCTTGTAGCTTTTAAGTGAACATTGCGATGGCATTTATAACAAACGCGTAACGTTCTGAGGTAGCGAAGTGAAGTTTGGCAACCGCGCGGTCACTCCGTATTGGTTGTCACGAAACGTCAAGAGACTTGGACCGCACAGTAGTATTCGTGTGTCGTAACCCCGGCCGGTATCTGTGATTCTTTAGACTTAGGTCGCTGTTTTCCAAACAATAATTTCTCAAATGATTCTGAATGTGCACGCCATAACAGATCTCTCAGCATAAGAAAAAATTCGCTAATGTACCGGCCATTGAACACGGATACCTGAGCTCGGCGTTTATAGTTTCTTGTTTGATAGAGCTTAGTAAATTGTACTGCTTGTATTCCCTCAAATTTCTGAGGTTTCAAACTTGTTTGCGTGTTTTTCTTTCTTCCATAATCAACAACATTTAGACAAATTCTACTGCAACATTTTTTGCTTTCTTTACTACTTTCCTACTGTAACCTGAGGAAGTATTGTATTCCACTCAAAAATTCGATATGGAGGTTTCACTGAAAATACATGTTTTAAGATCCGAATTCATTTAAGGATTTTTAGGAAAAGGTCCGTGTGTGTGTTTGAAAAGCTTAACTCGAAAACCAAAGGCTGTTTAAATGGTATTTAAGTTCAGTACCTTCCAAGGATGCGACAACACACCCAAAGTTACCGTTTACGTGGAAAAATGTTTTATATTCTTTGCTTTCTCAAGAATGGTTTTAACGATATTGTTTAAAAGGCGAAATTGTCATATCTCTGCCCACCTATATTAGGTATACATAAGGAAGTGAGAAATAATGAAATAAATTACCTTAGGAGTGAGTTTAGAGCATGATGTGGTACTTATATAGGCAAAACGCGTGAGGAACACAACAAACGTAGCCATTTTTCCGATAAATCACATGCAAAGTGGGTACTGCCAACCTAAATAAAAAGTGAAATGCACTAAGTATGCGATGTGCTGTTGTTTCTGCGAACGTGAATCATTCGAGTTTTAGACGCGCAGATCCCTCGGCTACGCCCTGTCGTCGCTTCGCAGTTGCTACACTCCTCTACTTCTAAAAAACATCCCTCGGCTGAGGCTGAGTATCTTACCGGCTTCGGTGGCATTATTCATATGTTGGCAGCATTACGTTAGAGCAAGCGTAAGACCACACTTCAGTCGCTAATGCGGGCAGAGGTAAGGCAATTTACCCATTTAAAATTCCATAGACATGTTTAACATATTGGCATAACAAATAAAATGTATGTAGATCTTGAATTTTCTGCGAATAGCCTGTAAGACCTCTTTATACTGAATGACTTGTATACAATTGGTAAACCTCAAATATGGATAAAAACTTACTACCCACACAAAAAATACAGTTCTCAAAAAGTTTTGTTTCATTAATCGTTTCCTAAATATTCTGTATTATTTGTATATAAATTTTCAAATACTTATACTTGTTGAAAGTGGTAGGTCGCTACTATTTTTGTTCTCGTGGTCATGCAAAGGGGACGATTTCAAAGCCATCACACAGTGACCCACTTTGTAAAAATCTGGAAATCGCTTTAGCTACACAAAAAATACAGATCTCATTAAAGCACACAATTTATATCAAATAATCATATTGACATTAACCGTTTCCTAGATATTATTTGTAATTGGTACGAATTTTCAAATATTTTTTTTCTTCATTCATGAAAATAGGATAATTTGAAAGTCAACACATAGCGACCCGCTTTTTAAACATTTGGAAATCCCTTTAACCACTCTATTCTTATACATACAACGAGATGTGTAAATATACAATGAAAGTCTATCACGATTAACAAGAAGGAGACACAAGGATAAACCTTTGTAAGAATAGTTTGTAAAAGAATGAATAAAGAATGCAACACATCAGATTTTATTATTAATAATTGCTTGAGTTTCCAAAATTTATGAAATACGAGTAATCTCGACTTTGAAATTGAACACTTTCATTTAAATCTGGTTTTTACTAATTAGCAAAATACGGAGGGTATAAGCTGATGGCCCGAAGCTTCTGGAAGTCAATTTACTTTGTTAAATAGAACTTAGCAATAACAAGCGAAGTGCTAAGTTTACGAGTATGTTCTCCCCTCCATCCCTTCCGGTTGCTAAATTCTGTGAAAGTTTTTAAATCGGTGTTTAGGAATAGTATTTTCATCTCTTGAATCACCTTCTTGATTGACGTGATTATTTTAAGCTATGCGGTTTCCTTCTTCTAAAATAACACTACGGATTATCAAAGTTAATTTCTTAAATACTGAAATCACGTGTTTGTTTAGTTTTTACTTTCTCTACCACATAAATGAGGTAGAGAAGGTATTGCATTCCATCCAAAAATTCGATACCGAGATTTCACTGAAAATACATGTTTTGAGGCCCTCTCAGCCCAAAACGCATTTGTGTTTGTGAACAGAAAACTCAAAAACGAAAAGTCGGGTAAATACCAAACTGGGTATTCAAGTTTCAGTATCTTCCAAGGATGCGACACGAAGATTTTCAAGAAAATCCCCCACCCCCAACCATTCTTTACATGAAACATTTTTCGAAAATTTTGATTTTCTAAAAAACTACTAACGATTTCATGAAAATACCGTCTATTAAGGATATTTACACAACAAATAACATGTATATCCTGAATTTTCTGGCAATAGCCTGTGAAGTCCACATCATTCGGAAGGAGTTTTATAATCTTGCATAACTGGTAAACGTTAAGTGATGACGAAAACGTACTGCATAAGAAATGTGGATCTCTTTAAAATACACAATTTATTTAAAATAAGTTTTTTGTGGCAAAAGTATTTCTGAGATACAGTTATTAATGGTTCGAACTTGAATTACTTGGTCATTCTCTTAAAAGTCCTGTCAACATTCAGTTGTTTCTGGCAATTACATGGAAGCAGTAAGGCCAGCATGTAGTGACCAGTTCTTAGACATTTGACTATCACTGTTCTTTGAATCTATAACGAAATGTAGCTATTTCTTCAAAGATTTATCTCGATTAAAATGAAGCAGACAGAACAAAAAATCTGAGTGTTGCACTCGCATGGCTTTTTCTACTCTTGTACAACTATTTTTACAAACGCTTATTCTCCACCTACTTCATGTTAATCAAGATGTTAACCTTATTGCCAATTTTCTTGTAGATGCAAGGGGAATATGGTAGGCTTTAAGCGATAGTCAACTATTTTAAGAACTGGTCGCTATGTGAAGTATTCCATTCTCTTTGCATGTCCGGACATAAAAATCCAATAACGAATTCCCATTTGAGAAAAAGTATAAGTATTGGAAAACTCAAACAAATAACAAGAAATATCTCGGAAATGAGTTATTCGACAAAAAAATGTATATGACATAAACTGTGTGTTTAACGAGATCTACATTTTCTGTGTGGTTAAACTTTGTATATTTCTTACGGTTTACCAGTTATGCAAATTCATTCAGAATGAAGAGGGCTTTTGGGGACATCCACAGAAAATTCAATATATACGTTTCATTTACCATTAAAATATTTTAAACATATAATATTTTAATCAAAATCGTTAGAGCCATTTTCGAGAAAATCAAAATTTTTAAAAAACGTTTCATATGAAGAGTAATCTGGGGTGTGTGGATTTTCTTGAAAATCTTCGTGTCCCATCCCTGGAAGATACTAAACTCAAATATCAAGTTTGGTATATATACCACTTTTCTTTTTTGCGTTATGCTGTTCACAGACAGACACATACACATGAACATGTTTCAAAAAATGCTTTATTTCGATTCACGGTACCTCGAAAAATGTATTTCCCGTGAAATTTCGACATCAAATTTTTGGGGGGAATGCAATACTTGCTCTACTTACTATACGTAATAGAGAAAGTAAAAATCTGATGTGTTGCCCTCACATGACTTTCTCTACTCTTGTACAAATGCTTTTACAAACGCTTATTCTCCATCCACTTCATGAGATATCGAGATGTTAATCTTATTGCTATTTTCTTGTAGGTACAAGGGGAATATGGTAGGCTTTAAGCGATAGTCAAATCTTTTAAGAGCTGGTTGCTATGTGGAGTATTCCATTCTCTTTGTATGTCCAGAACATAAAAAGAAAGAAAAATGAATAATAACGAATTTCCACTTTAGAAAAAGTATAAGTATTGAAAAAGTTCAAACAAATAGCAAGAAATATCTCGAAAATGGTTCACTCTACATAAAAAGGATGTGACATAAATGGTGTTTTAACGATATGTAGTTTTCTGTATATTAAAAGTTTTTCTCTTACGGTTTACCAGTTATGGAAAAGTCATTCAGAACGAAGAGGGCTTTTGCGGACATTCATATAAAATTCGAGATATACATTTCATTTGCCATGAGAATATCTTAAACATATGATATATTAATAAAAATCGTTAGAGCCATTTTTGAGAAAATCAAAATTTGCGAAAAATGTCCCATGTAAAGGGTAGTCTGGGTGGGGTATTTTCTTTAAAATCCTTGCGTCTCAACTCTGAAAGATATTGAACCTAAATGTCAAGTTTGGTGTTTATCCAATTTTGTTTTTGAATTATGTTGTTCACAGACACATACACACACACACACACACACACACACATACATACACACACTCGAACTTGTTTCTAAAAATCTTTATTGGGATTCCGAGGCCTCAAAACATGCATTTCCGGTGAAATCTTGGTATCGAATTTTTGGGTGGAATACAATACTTCCCCTACTTACATACGTAGTAGAGAAAGTAATGAGCTTTAGTAAGAATAATTGTATACTCACTAATAAATGATAGAGGGTAGAGAAAGTCATGTGAATGCATCACATCAGATTTTTTACCTTCTCTAGCACGTAGATAATAGGTAGAGAAGGCATTGCAGTTCACCCCAAAGGTCGATACTAAGATTTCATTGGAAATACATGTTTTCCAACCACCCCAAACTAACCTTTACATGGAACATCTTTCGAAATTTGTAATTTTCTAAAAAATTGCTCAAATGACTATGATTAAAATATTATATATTAATGATATTTACATGAAAAATAAAATGTGTATCCTGATTCTTCTGGGAAAAGCCTCTGATGTCCCCTTCATTCGGAAGGAATTTTGTATAATCTTGTATAACTAGTAAACGTTAGGCGAGAGACGAAAATGTACTACACAAGAAATGTAGAGGTCTTCAAAACACACAGCTTATTTCAAATAACTTTTTTCGTGTCATAACCCGTTTCGGATATATCCGTTATTAATGGTTCGATTTTTTTTAGTTCGTTTTGTACCCCTCATTTAACTAAATTGGTCTTATGCGCTACCTTTCCTTTGGAACTTATTGCCTAAGACATGGTGTTAACTCGTATTCGCTTGTCATTGGGTTTCTTGCACTTTAGGTATTTTAATCATTAGCTCACACACACACATTCACACTTCCAGACTCTGGGTAGGATAGAAAATAATCTTGGCTAGAGATTAATTCCCACCCCCAGCCGGGAATCGAACGCGGGACCCCTCGCACAACAGGCAGGTGCTCTACTAACTGAGTTACGGGGCTAGCCTGGTACAACCTGTTCATAACTCTGTAAGGTTGTTTCAACATTCAGTTGTTTCTCGCGATTGCATGGAAATAGTATGGAATTTTAAGGCACCGTATAGCGTTCATTTCTTAAACATTTGTCTATTTCTGTTCCCTTTCTATCTGTAACGAAATGTGCAATGTAGCTATTTCTGCAAAGCTTTATTTGTATTAAAATGAAGCAAATAGGCAAATAAGCTTTCACAACAATAATTTGTATACCCACTAATAAGGGATAGAGGGTAAAAATGCCATGTGGATGTAACGCATTAGATTTTTAACCGTAGCACTGGGTTAATTCGATAAAATATGTTATGGTAACATATGTAAAATAGAAAGCATAATAACTACGGTCTTTGACAAAACTGCAAATGAAGGGGAATACAATTAAACCGTTTATGGATTAATAAGGAAGAAACAATTCGCTATTTATGCTGTGTTATCCAACTTCGGTCATTCACGGGAAAACCACCAAACATAATAACTACACGACGAAATTGTCATGCTAGTTAGTGTGCTAAAAATGCACAAGCCTTATGGCAGACAGCGCTTTGGCTCCCCTGGTGGATGAAAGTTTGGAAATTGTTTTAATTTAGTTTTGTCATTTTTTGGAGTTAAAAATGTTGAATTTGTGATTTTGTTTACATGCCATTTGTCCAAAGCCTTCTAACGAGTGTTGATTTGTCATTCCATTATGTGCTTTCTTTAATACTTATTTCAAAAAATTTGCAATCCTTAATAAATATTATATGTGAGATATTTATTACCTTTGCCGAAAACAGACTGCAGTCTGCACTAAATAGGACTGTATCTTTTGTTACATTTTGTATATATAGAATATCCTATTAACACACTATGTAAAATACGTTTTTATTTAGTTTGCATTATGTCCTAAAGTAGCCAATAAATATCACATGATTGGTGGTTTGTCCATATAAACCATGTAAAGTTTTTTTTAAGTAATTTCATTTATACTTCTAATGGCCGAAAGTAAGTACTACATGATACAATTTTAAAAATATTTAGTGAATATCTGGCACTAATAAACCGATTACGTCATAAAATATACACATTTATTTAAAATTGTTTTGTTTCTCCGATAAAGTTTTAATCTTGAATTTTATATAATATTTATTATCCCTAGCCATGGCAGATAAAAGAATTATTCCAAAATTTAATAACAAAATGTCAACTGTAATACATGTTTTGAGGTCCCCTTAACGTAAAATTTAGAAGAAAACATTCAGAGAAAGACAGCGAGAGAATGCGTGTGTTTGTGTATACGCGCGCGCCCTCTTCAAAGATGCAAAGTGAAGCTTTTCACGAAATTCCCCACCCACACACAAACAACCCTTTACGGGGTGAACAAAAATAGTTATTTTATGTTTCATTATAAACGGATACAATTATTTTGATTAAAACGTTATGTGTTTGAGATATTGACATGACAAATATAAAGTATATTTTCAAATTTCTGTTAATAGCCTGCGAAGTGTTGTTCATTCTGATAGAATCTGAAATAGACCATGAGATATAGATAAGAACATACTGCGGAAAAAAATGTAGATTTATTAAATTATTCATCTTCTGTCAAATAATTTTTTTGTAGTGTTAACCATTTCAGAAATATTTCTTGTAGTTTTTCAATATTTTTATACTGCTAAATGTTATAACGGTTGAATTTTTCATTTGAGTATGCAGTATCAAGACTTGCATATTCCGCTTTGTTTTAACAGCAGACTGTCGCCACAGCCACAATTTCTGGCAAATATTGACAATGATTAGCAGAGAAACATAATCTTTTGAAATGGGAAGTATGAAAACTAGTGTTAGCCGAACGATTCATTTAGAAAATAAACAGGCGCTCGAGTGCCATGGATTTGAATGATATGTGAGTTATTTCATTAACTACTTTTTAATATATATTTTAAAACAGACACACCATCAGTGTTTTCTCAAACTTAATTTGACTCCTGAATTTTATAGAGAATCCGTATATAAACATTGTAGCGTTTCCTCGTGCCTTGGAAAGTATCCCAAAACGTGCCATTTACGTCTTAATATTACATTCCTTAAATACCTGACAAATACTAACGCTGCTCTGGAACGACAATTACCTTTTAGATCGATTTAACGGACCTATGAATAACACATGAGATATTTTTTTATATATTTCCTGAAAATCCATTAAGGTCAGTGCTACAATAAAAATGTAGGAAATTATAAGAGTCTGATATCATCAAATCTCCATAGAGGTTCTGTTGGTTTTCATTGTTATGGGTCTAGCAGACGTAGACTGCAGCGTATCACGAAACAGTTCGTACCTAGCACGTTGCCCATATCTCTTTCTCTCCGAGTTTCCTTTCTCTATTTATTCTTTTATATTGCTTTATTCTGGTCATTTAAGCGGCTCTTCTATCAATAGCCTTTTTTATATGCATTACATTTTTTAAAATGTTTCACGTATTTAGATTTCGTAATTTATTCTAGATCCTCTTTTTCTTCCACCTTGGAAGATATGCTTTGGAGGAAGCATTGTTCTTCTTCTTTTCAAAATATATATTTTTCATAACATAAATTAGTTTACTCTTTAATTTTATTAATAAAATTTGCCATTGCACTAATTTAATTTATTCGGTTATTTATTTGTATTAGGTATGTATTTTCGTAAAACATCCTAAAACGAATGTCCTGAAAATGACTTATGTTATTAAATATCACTCCAAACTCAACTTCGAAACCTTACATGAACGTGAACCTCACATCAACGTGATCAGGATCCTAAAAAGCTGATTCTTCTTCTTACTTCACGTACGTTTCACTTAGAGATTTCTCACACAGTTTTTTCACACCTCTAGCTGTAACAATTTGTCTAACCTCCTTTTTGCATCCATAATTCTTGAATGTATTAATTTGAATTCTAACGCAAAGGAGAACAAGTTCCGCTCATTACTATCACACCTAGCTTACATTTCCGCTCACGACAGTGATCTGAGGATAACACGCTTGCCTTAACTTTAACTTTGATGTAATTACGGTTAGTAATTTAAGTTCTGAATTTACACAGTAGTTTGGAACATTTAAAGAGTTATATGCCATACATGTTCTATATTGGCATGTCCAAGTAATTTCCATTGATTTCAAATATTCAATATCAATGATTCATCGGAAACATAAGTTTTGGGTTCCACTGTATAAAATTACTAAAAAAGGGTCATGTGTACTTGTGGTGTTTGTGTTGGTATGAGACAGCGTAGATCAAAAACAATAAAAATTCTGATGTGTTACACTCACAAGACTTTCTCTACTCTTGTACAAACTATTTTTACAAACCCTCATTCTCCATATGCTTCATGTTAATCGAGATGTTAATCTTATTGCTAATTTTCTTGTAGGTGCAAGGGAATATGGTAGTATTTAAGCGATAGGAAATCTTTTAAGAGCTGGTTGCTATGTGGCATGTCCAGGACATAAACAAAAATGAATAACGAATTCCCATTTGAGAAAAAGTATTGGAAAACTTAAGGACATAACAAGCAATATCTCGAAGATGGTGCACTCAACAAACAAAATTGTATATGACATAAATTGTGTATTTTATCGCGATCTACATTTTTGTGTAGTAAAAGTTTGTCTATCTCTTATAGTTTACCAGTTATGCAAAAGTCATTCACAATGAAGAATACTTTTGGAGACATTCCCAAAAATTCAAGATATACATTTCATTTGTCATGAAAATATCTTAAACATATGCTATTTTAATCAAAATCGTTAGAGCCATTTTTGAGAAAATTAAAATTTTCGAAAAATGTTCCAGGTAAACGTTAATCTGGAGTTCCCCCAGAAAACCTTCGTGTCGGATCTCTGGAAGATACTGAACCTAAATAACAAGTTTGGTGTTTATCCGACTGTTCGTTTCTGAGTTATGCTGTTCACAGACACACAAACACACACACACACACACACACACACACACACACACAGACATACACATGGACATGTTTCCAAAAATGTTTTTTTTTTTGGATTCAGGGGGTTTCAAAACATATATTTCCAGTGAAATCTCGGTATGAAATTTTTGGGTGGACTACAATACTTCCCCTACTTACTATACGTAGTAGAGAAAATAAAAACTAGTTATGCATATCAAACTTCATACATAAATGAGGACGCAAAAGGAGTGTCTTCAAGAAATTTCCCAACCCAAGCAAACAATTGTGGTGAAAATTGTCGATATTTTGTTTTCTCAAAAATGATTTTAACGAACTGGATTATAATTTTAAATATGGATGTGATGAATAAAAAGTACTTTTCTTGTACATTGTCATTGAATTTGTATTACTACTATTTGTAAAGGATAGACAGACTTAATGCAAGAAAAAATAACTTCCATTAAAACATGCTACTTATTCTAAATAACTTCTTCCGTAGAATCAATATCTTCACTATTTTATGTTGCATATACCGTAATATGTCAAATTTGTTAATTTGAAAATAAACCATTTCCTTTCTTCTAGATGGTATACTAATAAGCAAAATGGATTTGTGATAAGCGTTGTCTCTAGATCCAGAATATGAACAACCTTCTAGATAGATGTCTATGGTGATTACGTAAAGTGAGTAGAAGCACGTACTTTTCTGTATGAATAATACAGGTATCTGGGGTGCACGTAAATTGGTAATGGTTAGAGAATGTCAAATGGCTCCAGATTGTGTTTTTATTGTAACTGTATATAGTCACCTATAACTCGTATGACCATATATCCGGGCTTGATTTTGGAAACAATTCCCGCTGGCGTTTACTCGTGTGTAGAACGTTAGATTTACCTATTGTTACAAACACACATTCACTCGTGTATTCATGCTTTTCAAATTCTGGTCAAATAGAAAAAAACATTCTAAAAACATTTTCCCTCGGGTTAAAAATCGAATCAAGGACATCTACGCCAGCACGTGAACATAAGACTCCGGAGGCTGGCCTCATAGCTCAGTAGATAGAGCACCTGCCTGTTGAGGTAGAGTCCCGGGTTCGATTTCCGGCTGTGTGGTGGGAATTTTTCTCTAGTCAAGATTATTCTCTAGCCAAGAAGTATGAATGAGTGTGAATGTGTGTATGATCTAATGATTAAAAAACAAAAGTGCAAGAAACCCAACAACAAGAGTTACACGAGTTAACACCATTGTCAATAGGCAATAAGTTCCAATGCAGTTAAAGGGGTATAAATGGAACTTAAAGAAATAAAGTCACTGAAGATATTCAGTATCTTATCGTGTCTGATTCTCAGTTGTTCATACTTGGCACGCAAACTAAAATCAGAGAAAAGACCATTCACTCTCTTCACTAAGATTAATAAGATCAAACAGATAATAACAAAAGTTCACTTTGAATTATAAGCCACCTTTCTAAATTGGCTTGACGCTAATGAATTTCTCCTGTTAAGGACGGTGATGGTGCTGGTTGTCTCTCCACCTCATGGTAGTCCATCGAATATCATAAGTTACATTACACTTAGAGGTAATGCTGTTGCAAATTCTCCGACTCTCCCATCTCGTGTGATCCGGTCGAAGAATGAATTAGTCAGATGAGGAACATTCAATGTCCCAGAAGCTGCATTAGTAAGAGTCTCGCCACTAACCAGAACATCCTTCATTCAAATCCCGATCATAACCCAACATTTTCAACTCTGATTCTCCTTACCAACAATAATAGAATCAATTTGATTGTTTTCTATTTTCGTCTTATTTCTTTAATTCTCTTCGGAAACAAGGAAGCAAAAAGGATACGAAATCTTGGTGTTCATTTGTCTCATTTCATGTTTTAGCTTTTTACTTTCTGTGCCACTTAACTATAGTAAGTGGAAGAAGTATTGTATTCCACCTAGTAATTCGACACTGAGATTTCATCGGAACAACACGTTTTGGGATTTCCTGAATAAAACAATTAGAAAAGATTCTATGTTTGGGTGTGCCTGTGTATGTGTCTGTGTATGTGTCTGTCTATGCCTGTGACAGCATAACTCGGAACGAAAGGTCCTTAAATGCCAAAGTTCAGCATCTTCCAAGGATGAGAAAAGAAGATTCTCAAGAAAATTCCCCAAGCCCGAACTAGCCTTTACATGAATTTTTTTCTCGAAAAATTTCATTTTCTCAAAACTAACTCTAACGATTTTGGTTAAAATACCATATCTTTAAGATATATGCATAATAAATAAAATGTATGCCTTAAATTTTGTGGGAATAATGTGTGAAATCCTCTTCATTGTGAATGACTTTTGTACAAACGTGTAGGAGATAGGTAGACAAAACCTTACTGACATAAAATGTGGATCTCATTAAAGCACACGCTTTTTTTCTCGAATTAACAATTTCCGAGATATTTATTGTAATAGTTTGAACTTCAAAATAGTTATAGTTTTCTGAAATGTAAAGTCCTTATTCAATTTTTTTTTCGCGGTCATGTATAGAGCATGGAATTTTTAAGCCATTACAAAGCGACACGCTCTTTAAAAATCTTCTTATCGCTTTACCTGTCTGGATTAGCACGAAGTAGCTAGAATAATAAACGTTTGTAAGAATAGCTTGTAGAAGAGTGAGTAAGGAAAATAATGTGAATGCAACACATCAGATTTTTAAAAATGCTTGCTTATTTCTTGTCCAGTGCTTATACACATTGCGAACGTTTTGAACATTTTTTTCATAGCAAAAATAATCTGGTGTATAAAACGTATTTGGATGTGATTAAACATGATGACACAAATATGAAGCTTTGGTCAGTGACATTCATAGAAGAGACGGTTATGTAGATACATGCTTGACATAACTTGCTTACTCCAACAAGAATGGAATGAAAATAATAATAATAATAATAATAATAATAATAATAATATCATATGTGTGTGCTACATAACATGGGACCACGTGGGACCACGTTAAATTCATACGTTGGCGTGTTGTCTCCACTTCTGCACTTAATATCCGTTTATATTTACTTTTGTTGTTCAAAGCATTCATTTAATATTGTGTGGTTACAAATCAGTTTGCAAGCCCTGCATTTTTCCCCATCACTGATAAGGTCACATGCATTATAATATCAGACAGTAATCTGGTGTTTTTGTTGCTAATACTTAAACAGACGACTATTTTGCGTGAATTGCTAGGTAAGGCAGGCAAAACAATATCAGCCCAGCCGAGATCAGAACATTCCTGTTCTGCACATCTCGAGAGTTTTAAGGCACTGGATGGTTGATTGAACCACACATCCAGTTTGAAGGAAAAACACGAGTAGCACTTCGAGTCCTTTCTTTGAATATCATCATTATCATGATAAATGTATTAATAAATTAGATCTCAAGGGTCTGTACCGGCTCCTGACGAGACCATCTCTTTTACGGTGTGTGTTGCTAGCACATTTATCTGGTTAATTGACGAATGATGTTATATACGAAATTTCGGTAGGATCAGTACTTAATAAGTTATATAAATATTGATTTACTATTATTCTGTATGTAAACTGCTTATCATTCAAAACTGTATAGTTCCCATTACACTGCACTGAAAGCATTAGGCGGACACACAAATCTATGTAGGTACTCTTAAACTTTTTACTTTCTCTATTACGTATAGTAAGTAGGGGAAGTATTGTATTCCAACCAAAAATTCGATACCGAGATTTCACCGGAAATATATGTTTTGAGGCCCCCTGAATCCAAAAAAAGCATTTTTGGAAACATGTCCGTGTGTGTGTGTGTGGTATTTAGGTTCAGTATCTTCCAGAGATGCGACACGAAGGTTTTCAAAAAAATCCCCCCCACCCCAGATTATCCTTTACATGGAACATTTTTCGCAAATTTTAATTTTCTCAGAAATAGCTCTAACGATTTTGATTAAAATATCATATATTTAAGATAATTTTGTGACAAATAAAATGTATATCTTGAATTTTCTGGGAATGCCTCCAAAAGTATTCTTCATTGTGAACGACTTTTGCATAATTGGTAAACCATAAGAGATAGACAAAATTTTACTACACAAAAAATGTAGATTGCGTTAAAATACATAATTTATATCCTATACATTTTTTTATTGAGTGAACCATTTTCGAGATATTGCTTGTTATTCCCTTAAATTTTCCAATACTTATAGTTTTTCTCAAATGGTAATTCGTTATTCATTTATTTTATGCCCTTTGCTGCATGCAAAGAGAAGGAAATGCGCCAATAGCAACCAGCTCTTAAAACATTTGACTATCGCTTAAAGCCTACCATATTCCCCTTGCACCTACAAGAAAATGAGCAATAAGATTTAACATCTCCATTAACATGAAGCATATGGAGAATAGGCGTTGGTAAAAATAGTTTGTACAAGAGTAGAGAAAGTCATGTGAGTGTAACACGTCGGATTTTTACTTATGTTTTTAATTTTTATTAACGCCCCAGAAAAATCAGTTTATTATCGGTTTTCGAAACGTCATATGACGTGCACATTGCCACATAGGAGGGAGATCGAGATGAAAAAAAAGGAAGGAAGTAGAACAGAGAATGAAATGTAAAGGGAGAGAGCGGGAAGCAAGGAGATTGCGAGGGAGAAAGTGGGAGAGGGGGAGAGAGAGAGGAAGAGATATAGGGATAGAAAGGAGTGCGAGATTAAATAGGGAGCGACACATTGCATCTCCACAATTAACGCAATAACGCGTGCAGAACTGCGGGTTCTGCTAGTAAATAGTAAGTGTTCTCAGTTATTTGGTTTAGTGTAAGACTGTTTTCTATATATGAACACATCTGGGATATCAATCAGTAAATGTTTTACTGGTGACTTAATGTGAGGTTCCCCGGGAGGTTCGGGGAGGATCGTAGTCTAACAGCTTCTTTGTTAGAATTTCGGCAGGGCATAGCAAAGAATCTATTGTTCGAATCCCAGCCCCGATCTGATTTTTTTGAAATACTGTGCTGCTTACCAGCATTTCCCCAGGAAATCCTAGGTTGAACAAAACAGAGTAGTTTTTTAACATTCTAAGGATGACTTTTTATTAATTTATGGCCAAAATTCATCACTCAGCAATGCTGTATAAAAACGTATGTTTTCACAAGCAGACTCCGAGATCATAGCCTCGCTGCACAAAAACACACTTCATAATCACGTCTGTTATGCGCCCTAGAGATCATCAATTGCTGGGACCGAATGGCCGGCGTTATCCAGCGAACCAAAACAAAACAAAAGAAGGAAGATTTATATTGAAATCTACCACGTTTATATCAAAGCGCTCGCTGCGACGCCCGCGAATGTCTACTCATTCTTTACATATGCATGAGATAAAGGTTAAACCTGGAGCAAAAGCATGGCCGGACTTGAGGCGATCTATTGGGCATGCTGATGTACCTCTCCTTCGTGGTTTTTCTTCACTCCTCCTCCTCTCCTTCTTGTGCTGCTGTTGGACGCGTTGTAAATAAGCGAAGAGAGGAAAACGATCCGTGGAATGACAATATTCCTGTACTCGTCCTACCACCCACCCCATACCGTTGTATTCTCTTGCCATGGACATCATTCAGTAGCTGCATGCAACAGGGGCGTAAGGCCCACACAGCCTTTACCATTTGCATCTTCATAATTTGTACAGTCACGGGGCTTCCTCTATCTACCACACACATCCCTACTCATGGGCAAAACTGATTCTTTACTTTAATTAGGATAAACACCTGAAGAAATTGTTTCGAATTAAATAATGCATGAAAGATACAGAGCAAAGACCTAACTGCTTACATCTAACATCGATTTATATTTATCACTAACTGGTTGAAGAGTAGCTTTTTAAACTCAAATGACAATTTCATTTATCTCCCATCCCCCTTTCTTTGTAAAACTATGCACAATTATTTACAAGATTTTTGTGATGAATCCTCCCCTTATGATATCGTACAGTCCGGCGATTTCTGATGTGAAACATCAGCATAACGTCTGAATTCCTTAACCTCCCGCGACTGTTCTTCCAGGCCGCGTAGTCCCTGATTACCCTTTGGTGGTGCAGCAATTATCGATCGGAAAGATAGAGTAATTCGTTAGATAATCACAGTAAGTAACATTCTAAACCTTTATACCTTCTCTTTGAAGTGGTATATTTGTTATTTGTTGATTAGCTAGTTGTAGTTGGAAGATGCTTCATGTTTATATGCCCCAGGTATGGAAGCCAATTTGTCGCGGTCACTTCGTGTTATCTTATTGCTGGGCGCCTGTTAATGTTTTATTATTTTGCATTTTGGGTTCATTGTGCTCCGGCTAGCTATTATTATTATTCAGTCGAGCAAATCTCTTAAACAGGGTGTGTAAGCGGAAAGGATTTTGTTACTCAAAGATAACACTGATAAAAGAATTTGTTTTTACACTTTTATTACCGTCACAATTAAGTTCACATATTGATTCGTGATACACGCCAAACTGAAACTGTTATATTTTCTAATATCACTATAATCACTTATTTACTCCACATTATTAATTCGCGTGTTTCACATTTATAACAAACTTCAAGACGCGAGAGATTCTGTAGAATTGCGACGTGTACTTTATGTATGCTTCCGTTGAACTACGCGACGTGTAACCCGCGAACCATTCTGATGAACTAACTGTGCGACGTATAACGCGTGAATGCTTCTGTTCGACTGACGAAATCTGCCTCTGACTTTAGCTTTTTATACTCCCACACCCCGATATGCCTAAAGATTATAACCGAGCTGCTATTGGTTAATAAAACGCGCCAACATTAGCGTCTTTTTTATATCCAATCAAAAATTACGAAAACATATGCTCTAGGGAAAATATTCCCGCTATTTCTAAAAAAAACGCGCCAATCTGACGTCATTTGTTTGTCTCTTCTAATTAATATTCAACTCACCCCCTCGCACATTGGTATCCGCTCCTATTGTCAGTTTCAGTGAGGCAGTGTAAACTTATTTCCTAACAATGCTTATAATTAACAAACATCTCAAATCAATGTCATACAATAATGCTTATTTACACTACAATCACTCTGGCATTTACATTATTGTGATACAAACTACTGCCACATCTTTGGTCCCATAATTATTTAATAATATAATTGCTACATAGTTTTCACACAGACCCTTAACATATACAGCGAAATAAATGTGAAGCTGGTGAATATGAAGATTCCGCACTCCCAGGCCACCAAGTTAATCTCTTTGGAAAAGATATAGTCTGTGACCATCAAGAAAAAAACAATTTTATTAGTAGTTAATTATAAAGTATCGGTAGCTGGACAGTTTTCTCTCTTTGTACAATTATTTAACACGCCCTGCTAAGGATCTTGGTTATAACATACAAAGGAGATAAAGAAATACTTGTTTTTCTTGAGGGTTATTAAAATATTTTACTTTGGTATCGCATCCATATAGCAGCATTACAAGCAGATTTGTTTTGCTTGTCTTAGTTGTTAAATCATAACCATCTACATATCTGTTACTTGAAATTAAATACCCGCGGCATTTGTCTTATTTTATATGCATATTCTGTGAAGTAACAACAATTATTTCTACTTCTTGGCTTCTCAACTAAGAGTTAAAGCCTTCTTCGCAAGCGTGGGATCCCTTATAACTCCAATGTGTTCGTATTCAAGGATAAGGGATGTGTTAATTCGTTTTAATTTTTAGTAACTTATGAAATGAAATTAGAAGCTGCTTTAAAGACCATGTCCGTCAGAAAGAATTGGACTTTTAAATAGTGAAAAAATTTGGTCGACTGGGTATTGAGATTATTCCTTATGAACACATATACAGACTTTATCTCTTTATACTATTAATATAGGCTGGCATCGTAGCTCAGTGGGTAGAGCATATGCCTGCTGTGCGAGGGGTTCCGGGTCCGATACCCGGATAGGGGTGGGAATGTTTCTCTAACCAAAATTATTTCCTAGCCTCCTCAGACTCTGGAAGTATGAATGAGAGGGTGAATGTGTGTGTCATCTAATGAATAAATTTTTAAAATCTGATGTGTTGCACTCAAGTGACTTTCTCTACTCTTGTACAAACTATTTTTACAAACGCTTATTCTCCATCTACTTCATGTTAATCGAGATATCGAGATGTTAATCTTATTGCTAATTTTCTTGTTGATGCAAGGGGAATATGGTAGGTTTTAAGCGATAGTCAAATATTTTAAGCGCTGGTTGCTATGTGGCGCATTCCATTCTCTTTGTATGTCCAGGACATAAAAAAAATAATGAATTCCCATTTGAGAAAAAGTATAAGTGCTGAAAAATTCAAAATAAATAACAAGGAATATCTTGAAAATGGTTCACTACACAAAAAATGTATCTGACATAAATTGTGAGTTGTAACGAGATCTACATTTTTTGTGCAGTAAAACGTTTTCTATCTCTTACTAGTTATGCAAAAGTCATTCAGAATGAAGAGGACTTTGGGGATATTCTCAGAAAATTCAAGATATACATTTCGTTTGCCATGAAAATGCCTTAATAATATGATATTTTAATAAAAATCGATAGAGGCATCAAAATTTTCGAAAAATGTTCCATATAAAGGGTAGTCTGGGGTGGGGCATTTTTTTGAAAATCTTCGTGTCGCATCCTTGGAGGAAAGTAAACTCAGGTACAAAGTTTGGTATTTACCCAACTTTTCATTTTTGAGTTATGCTGTTTACAGACTGACAGATACACAGACATGTTTTCAAAAATGCTTTATTTGGATTCAGGGCACCTCAAAATATGTATTTCCGGTGAAATCTCGATATCGAATAGTCTACTGACTATACGTAAAGAAAGGTTAACACCATTGCCTATAGTAGGCAATGATATGTTGCAAAGGAAAGGCCGTCGATAAAGGCAGTTAAATGCGGGGAACTAAATAAATAGAAGTAAATAAAATAAATGGAACTAAAGAATAGTATATATGAGCTAGGCACAAAAAATCTAATGCATCCTTTTAATATTATGAGCTAAGCATATATAACATATGGGACCTCCAAAAATGAATAGTGTGGCTCCATTGGTTACTGTTGCGAACATACATATTACGATCGCTGAAAATAGTTGTGGTCATGAGCTTTTCTTTACTGTTGAAGTTCTCATTTCCTTGTTACGTAGGTATCTATATGCCCGTACAGCTGTAGCGAAAAATCTGCAGAAATCATATTTCTATATATACAAATGTTAGCAGTGAAATCATTGAGAATCTGGACCACTTTAACTAAAGATGAACATAAAAAATCTGATGTATTACACTCACATGACTTTCTCTACTCTTGTACAATCTATTTTTACAAACGCCTATTCTCCATATCTTCATGTTAATCGAGATATCGAGATGTCAATCTTATTGGTAATTTTCTTGTAGATGCAAGGGGAATATGGTAGCTTTTAAGCGATAGTCAAATATTTTAACGCTGGTTGCTATGTGGCGCATTCCATTCTCTTTGCATGTCCAGGACATAAAAAAATGAATAACGAATTTGAGAAAAAGTATAAGTATTGGAAAATTTAAGGAAATAACAAGCATTATCTCGAAAACGGTTCACTCAACAAAAGAAATGTATATGACATAAGTTGTGTATTTTAACGCGATCTACATTTTTTGTGTAGTAAAATTTTGTCTATCTCTTATGGTTTACCAGTTATGCAAAAGTCGTTCACAATGAAGAATACTTTTGGACATTCCCAGAAAATTCGAGATATACATTTCATTTCTCATGACATTATCTTAAACATATGATATTTTAATCAAAATCGTTAGAGCCATTTTTGAGAAAATTAAAAATTTCGAAAAATGTTCCATGTAAAGGGTAATCTGGGGTGGGGAGATTTTCTTGAAAACCTTCGTGTCGCATCTCTGGAAGATACTGAACCTAAATACCTAGTTTGGTGTTTATCCGACTGTTCGTTTTTGAGTTATGCTGTTCACAGACACACAGACACACACACACACACACACACACACACACACAGACACACACACGGACATGTTTCCAAAAATGCTTTTTTTGGATTCAAGAGGTCTCAAAACATGTATTTCCTGCGAAATCTCAGTATCGAATTTTTGGGTGGAATGCAATACTTCCCCTACTTACTATACGTAGTAGAGAAAGTAAAAATGAAGGTCTTTTTGTCCACGCTCTGAAGTAAAGTAACGCTTCTAGTTGCTGCATTGAATCTGAAACACGTATGAGTGTTACATTTGTAGGTATATTGCTATAGATCACAACATAGAGTCTACTCAATTGCATTTGATTGCGCATTCATGCATCAGTACCTTTAACTGTTTACTTTACATTGAACTCTTGACGCTATGATGCGTTTCCATTCTGCCTTTGAAGCAACGTTTAAAAGGTGATCATCCCAGCCAACTTATCTACCATTATAGGACAGATGAAGAAGATTACACAACGCTGTAGTCACAGTTAAAATGACTAATTATGATATTTAAAGTATTTTTGTCTTGTAAATGACCTAAGTTTGAACCTTTGGTACTTCATGTGTATCATATAAGTCAGGATGAAGAATGCAATGCGTTTATGAATGAAATCTTTGGTTTTTGCATTTCTACGAATTTCTGAAACATCCTGCAAATTATCAACTGCTCACACCGTAATGTAAACACAAATAATCACTGGAGTGTCGCAAAGGTTATGGGACACTTTGTGTGGTATATATACACGTACAATTATAAATTCACTGTCAACTAGAGCGTCTGGTTAAGGTTTGTAAAACACATAATACAACTAAAGCGTACAAAGTGCATTTCAGGTAATTATATCAAAAGATTGTTTCACTAATGTTTACATTAGGTACGGCGAATAGAAACGTAACAACTAAACTCAAGGGAGCTACGTTAACACTTAGAGGTCACCATTGTAGGAAACCAAACAAATGTAAATAGAGCGCAGCCTGGAGTAAAAACAAAAAGAAGCTAAAAACACTAAAGTGTACCTATAATCGAATTAAGAATGCCCTAGACTTTTGTAATTCACCTTTTCAGCAGTAGTTTTAGTGCTTCTGACAGTGTTCTATAAGTACTGTGATTCCAATTAAGTAATAATAAAGTAGAATTTATTGTGCCCTATTTTTTCGCTTTTAGGGTAAACGTTTAGTCATGTTTACTTTAAACTTTAATATATGTATAGATTAATTAAATTTCTAAAAATTTAAATATATTTTAAACCGGTATAAAATAAGTTTTTTTCTCTATTTTTTATTTTACATTGCTCTAACTATGTGGTCACATCGCGACGGATCCGTTAGGAGATACCTTGTGAATCGGGATGTGGCGGACAGTTAGCCTTCTAGGTCTCATCCCTGTACCATACCATCTTGTTTCGTCACAAGTCTACAGAAGCATGTGTACAGCAACCGTACCTCTGCTTTGTGACGAGCAGATAACAGCCTCGACAAGGTCCAAAGAGGCGTGTGTCTATACCGTGTTTATACAAGTGCTGGGCAGATGGCATTAGGGTGCCTCTATTCTACCTGGTTTCATTATCTATGGATAGATGGCAGAACATTCGTTTTATCATCTACGTTTCATGATTTACTATTGTTAAGGGGGAACTACTAAGCTTAAGGTGTAACTTAGATTCTTAGTACATATTAAGTATCCAGTCCGATATTTACCTTGGGGACTGCGGGAAACCACGAGAAAACCCGTCAGATTGGTCGACATACGGGATTTGAACTCGAGACCTCCCGAATGCGGATCACAGACGTTACCGCCTGAGGCATTCCGAGCGAGCACAACTATAAATTGTCTCTATATTGGTTTCGTGGTAAAGCCTTAATTAGGGCAGGTACACGTCTATCACACCTTCAGGTTGCCCTCAGCCCGCCATCATGTTATCGTCATACATGTTTCAGTTTCTTTGTTGCCTATAAGCATTACACCGTTGTGTGGTGCAAATACTTCTGGCAGCTATAAACGAAAATATCTGATGTGTTACACTCACATGACTTTCTCTAGTCTTGTACAAACTATTTTACAAACGCTTATTCTCCATATGCTTCATGTTAATCGAAATGTTAAATCTTGTTGCTAATTTTCTTGTAGATGCAAGGGGAATATGGTAGATTATAAGCGATAGTCAAATATTTTAAGCGCTGGTTGCTATGTGGCGCATTCCATTCTCTTTGTATGTCCAGGACAAAAAAAATGAATAACGAATTTGAGAAAAGGTATAAGTATTGGAAAATTTAAGGGAATAACAAGCAATATCTCGAAAATGGTTTCCTCAACAAAAAAAAATGTATATGACATAAGTTGTGTATTTTAACGCGATCTAAATTTTTGTGTAGTAAAATTTTGTCTATCTCTTATGGTTTACCAGTTATGCAAAGGTCGTTCACAATGAAGAATACTTTTGGAGACATTCCCAGAAAATTCGAGATATACATTTCATTTGTCATGAAAATATCTTAAACATTTGATATTTTAATCAAAATCGTTAAGAGCTATTTTTGAGAAAATTAAAATTTTCGAAAAATGTTCCATGTAAAGGGTAATTTGGGGTGGGGGGATTTTCTTGAAAAGCTTCTTGTCACCAAGTTTGGTGTTTATCCGAATGTTCGTTTCTGAGTTATGCTGTACACAGACACATAGACAGACAGAAATACAGACACACGGACCTGTTTATAAAAATGCTTTTTTGGATTCAGGGGGCCTCAAAACATATATTTCCGGTGAAATCTCGGTATTGAATTTTTGGGTGGAATACAATACTTCCCCTACTTACTATACGTAGTAGAGAAAGCAAAAATGTTACATGAGAAGCCATGTGTTATGATTCACCATCACTAAATGCCCGGATGCCCATTATTATGGAAATGAGCTACTACGCATTATTGCAACATCTAATGCTGAAATGACTACATTCGAGTAGGAACATTTTTAGAAACTTTTGGTTTTCATTTCTTTGCTTATTATAACTTCCATGTAATTCTTCTCTGAACTTATGATTCCTACAATGTTGTTAGCAGCCATTAAGAGAAAATCTTATTAAAAGTAGTTTACTTATTCTCATTGATGTTACCGTATTGTACTTTGTTATTTTGAGTTCCTTCTCAGAAGAACTACTGCACACCTAATTGCGCGTGTTTGTGTGTGTATATAATTATTTTTATCTTCGCTTTCTTGCTCCACAACAGGGTTAGGTCATGAAGCCTGTTCTAGGCGTGCTATCGAACAACGGCCTCTTTGTTTATATTGGTATTTTGATAGCCACAACAGTTATTTAATGTTAAAAATTTGCATCCGTAAAACTGACATTACAGTTACAGAACGCAGGGAATCATCCACCTAAAATTCACATCTAGATCTCACCAGATATATATGTTTTGAGGTCTCCTGGATCAAAAATGTACTTTTAGAAAAATTGTGTGTGTGAGGGAGAGAGAGAGAGAGAGAGTGATTGTATTCTGTTTGAATGAATGTAAACTGCATAACTTAAAAATCTAGAGATTTCTAGAAAATCTCGCCAGTTCAAATAAACATCTTCATGACAAATATCGGTCGTTCTCGGTTGAAGTATAGATTTTTGAACGCTTGAACAACACATGAGAACATGACAAAAAAATCTGATGTGTTACACTCACATGACTTTCTCTACTCTTGTACAAAGTATTTTTACAAACGCTTATTCTCCATCTAGTTCATGTTAATCGAGATAAACATTTGCAAACTCTATCTTATTGCTAATTTTCTTGTAGATGTAAGGGACATATATATTTACAAGGGCAATATAGAAAAACAGTAGCCTTTAAGCACATACATATCTCTTAATAGCTGGTTGCTAGGTGCAGCACCATTCCCTTTGCCACAGATTATAACTCTTTGCATATCCAAGACAAACAAAATGAATAACGAATTCCCATTTAAGAAAATAAGTATTGAAAAATTTAAGGAAATAACAAGCAATATCTCGAAAATGGTTTACCCAACAAAAAAATGTATATGACAATGTATGTGTATTTTAACGCGATCTACATTTGTTGTGTAGTAAAATTTAGTCTATCTCTTATGGTGCACCAGTTATGCAAAAGTCGTTCACAATAAAGAATACGTTTGGAGACATTCCCAGAAAATTCAAGATATACATTTTATTTGTCATAAAAATATCTTAAACATATGATATTTTAATCAAAATCGTTAGAGCCATTTTTGAGAAAATTATAATTTTCGAAACATCTTCCATGTAAAGGGTACTCTGGGGTGGGGGGATTTTCTTGAAAACCTTTGTGTCGCATCTCTGGAAGATGCTGAACCTAAATACCAAGTTTGGTGTTTATCCGACTGTTCGTTTCTGAGTTATGCTGTTTACAGACACACAGACAGACACACACACAGACAGACACACAGACACACACGGGCATGTTTCCAAAAATGCTTTTTTTGGATTCAGGGGGTCTCAAAACATTTATTTCCGGTGAAATCTCGGTATCGAAATTTTGGGTGGAATACAATACTTCCCCCTACTTACTATACGTAGTAGGGAATGTAAAAAGGGGATGCAAGAACCCACCAAATTGTCGTTTAGGCATCTTGCAAGGAGTATCACCATATGATTAAATTTGAAATCATTTCTAGGAGAACACTTTTAAAAACATTTCTAATCACACATTTTGACGCGATTAAGATAAAGTGGTTAAAAGAATGTATTTCATTAAATATTAAACTATGTAAGTATGAAGGTATAGCGCGTAGAGAGAGCCGTGCTGGTGCATCACATCAGATATTTTATTCAGAAAGACAGCCTCACACGCACAGTGAGCTAATGCAGCTGTTATCAGCCACGATATCTTCGCAAGTACCACACATTTCTAGAGCTTGCCCATAATGGGTTATGGCTATTAACTTATTATTAGATGTGCTTTAACCGTTGCTCTCTCCTAGGTACGCAGCCTCGTAAAACACATTCGATTTTCAAATTATCCTGATTAACGTAGATATGCAGTTGGAAACAGGTTGTAAGGCTGGGAGGTGGGACTAAATTGTTTAACTTCTGTTAACTCGTGGCAGTATTCTTTGTTAACTTGTTATTGGAAGGACGTCTTGTATTTAAATTTCCTCGAAGGCGGCATCCTGCCTGTAAAGAAAGAAGCTCTTGTAGTAAAACTTGAATACAATATCAACCAGTTCTCTGGGGCAGTGGAATCCGAGGATTCATCAGCATAAAGGGGGACAAAAAGAGAAAAACTTGTCACCAGACTTTGGAGATATAGGAGCCCATTTGCCTCCAATGTGAGGACGGCGTTTTCCCTCTCGTTAGGTATCGAGAAAACAGATGCACGTAGTTAATTCCACCTCCTCATTAGTTTCAGCTTCTTTCGCATTCTCTCTGTGATTGTCCCAGTTCAACACCGAATGAAACCTGGATTTTACGCTCAAAAAGAGAAACAAGTGTTAGCTTCATAGACTGTTCCAGCTTCACTTATATGCGGGACCGTTGCTGTTGCCAATGAATCGGTAGCTTCGCTCCCATTATTCCATTAAGTGATCGGGTGTCTCCTTCGTACTCTCATCTATCTCCCCATCTCTTTCTTCTCGCTAGCATATCAACTCACGTAATATTCTGGATATTATGAACATAAACCATTAGCAACTACTTTAAAATTACATTTCATATTAGGCAAATGTATGGAAAAAGAAACAAACTAGCGACTGCAGTAAAATACATAAGTATAGTAACAGTTGAAACGTCTTGAAATGAAAACGCCCTAAAGCTTCAAACCTTCAAATGTTAAATACTTTTACTCAACATTAAGAATTTAAAACTGAGAGCACACAGGATCTGTATGTAGTGCGCTCAATACAAGATTATAAACTTATTTAGAACCATAAATTCCTTTCCAACAAAACCCTGAATTTAGCACGATAGCTGGATGTTTGACTTTGTGCTCCATTACAATGATCCTTTAAGTAACCAAGATGGTAAACACTCTACTCTCCCAGTTATACACTTGGTTCACTGTAGTTGGTCAGCCATTTTAAGTAGAAAGGTAACGTACACAATGTGTGCATAGACACATCCATGCACATATGATATACTTACAAGCAAACAACAACTTTAAATATGTGTTTTTAATAGTTTCAAAGTAGGCCGTTGCACTCTTTAACACCAGGATCGAAAATTGCCCCCAAAACCCTTTCTTATGTTTTAATTATAAGAATAAATTTCTTTCAGAAAACGTTCTTGTGCATTACTCCTAGAACTTATTGATATATTAGGCGGCTCGGATAGATACTAAGCAGTAGGTTGGGTGGCTTACCCTCAGTCGATGCAGGGGCTCCTATTGTGATGTACCGGAAGCTCAATGAAGATGAACAAAATAAGATCCTTCCTGCTGATGGAGGGTCCTTCTGTCGCTCGAGTAGTGGTCGATTTGACGCATGCGCCGACCATAATTGTGCCATGATTCTGTTTCAATTGAGGCAGTATTTTAAACACTTAAATGTCTTCAGTCAAATTATACAATATGTAAATTCAATAACAGCCCGCCTTGAAGCAATATGTGTATGTAACAATTTGTAAAATGGAATTGATTGTTCTTTCACACAAGTCGTGTGTTGGACAACGTTGGAAAGGTAGAATCAGATGACTGAAAAATTTAATGCCATTTTTCAGTCATCTGATTCTACCTTTTCAACCTTGTCCAACACACGCCTTGTGTGAAAGAACAATTAATTCCATTAATTGACCTAATAGTGGTTGCAACTAAAAAGCGCGGGTCTTTAAGTACTTACAATGTTTGTAAGTCGCCATTGAGGTATGACATATCAATACAATTTGAGATCTCCTTGTGGTTTACCGGGAAAAATGCGAATCAGCTGGAGAATTTAATGTCGTGTCGGCATGTAGTCAAGAGTGGTAGCTCAGTGGTTAGAGCAACCGGACGGAGACCGGGAGATCGGTGGTTCAAATCCCGGCTATGGCATTGAATTTTTCAGCCATCTGATTCTACCTTTCCAAATTTGTAAAATGTTTGTAACAGTCATTGCATATGCTTATATTATTGTAAACATGTTCAATAATGTTATATGAATGTATTACGTAATTTAATACTGTAAGAGCTGTGAGAATAATAAGTTAAAAGTGGCTAACAATGAGGTAACCGTGAGGCAATAATGAGTTTGAGAGTTTAATAATACTGCTTCTGATTATTGGAGTAACGATAATGTAATTTTAGTGACAGTTTATAAAGTAGCCAATCAACAACCAGAAAAAGCTTTAGTTAAATCAAGGTATTCTATTGGGCTAGGATTAGCCAATCAAAGACTTGAAATACAGAAATATACAAATTTAGGCGGTGGAAAACAGTTCAGTTGCTTCTAGACAGTGCTCATAACCAGACGCGAGATGTGTCCTCGAGAAATTAAATACGTATTCGTGTGAGACGAAACTAGTTTACGTGTTAAAAAGCACAAGTATTAAATAAAAGAATCTCACAGCTCTCTATATCAGTGAAGTGCTATTTAATTTGTGTCAAGGATTAATAAAAAGGAGTGAATTAAAACTTAAAATCTGCGTAAGCCTACATTCTTCGGTCGCACCACAACCCTACCAAGAGAAACATGCCTAAAACAATAATACTGATGCAGCCGAGGCAAACATAAATATATAATACCTAAAGAAACAGTCAAATTACAAAGCTATTATTTTTTAAACTTGGGGCAAAGGCCACCTGAAAGTACATTTTGGGTGGAGGCTACCGGAAACCGGGTACCATACGTGCGGTTGCAACAGCTTCATGTTCGGCTCTCCAACAGTTGAAATATAATACAGTATCTACAAACTGACTTTCAATACGTAGCAGCAACTACCTACTTCAAATTGACGTCCATACGTGGTGTAAACAACGTAAAGAAACTATCTTCTTCACAATTGATGGGGAAGGATCTAGTCCAGTCGTCTAATTGGAAACCTTGGCATATAGAGTGCCCGTGCTTGTCTGTCATTACGTGGCCGTGCAATGGTAGCACGTGTGAAGAACTAATTACAATAAGTCACATTGTTGTCAAGCTTCATGCGTTGCAGCTACGCAGTAATACTGACTTCCTGTACAAGTAGGCCACCCAACCTACTGCTTAGTATCTATCCGAGCCACCCAGTGCATTAGGAGTGAGCATACTTTTGCGACAAACGCCATGTTTGGGAGTCCTAACTTAAATTAACACATTATAACGTTAAGAATCATAAGGGATTTCTAATGGCTGTAACGTATGTCGGAGAGATTATGTTTGACAGATGCTAGCAAAACTTAAAACTGTAACATTCCAAATTCTATTCACACTTTTATTAACAGAGATAAGCTCAGTCTTAGTTACAATGTATTGTTAAGGTTACCCTATTTGACAATATAGGCTGACATTTTCTAAGTCCAAAAACCGAAACATAATTACGCGTGTAACACACGCTGGGCCAATGGTATGCAGCCAAATTCTAGTCCCAAAACTGAAATATGTGGCAAACATTTATGACATGTAGCATACCGGACTGAAATGGGACTAAGAGTCATGGATTTTGTTGAAGTTGTCGAAAGAAGGCAATTCCTCCCCTAATAATGTCGAAACATGAACACAATTACAGCCAATAAAATCACAATATAAAGTATTCGTTTGTAAAACCATTCTTAGTTAGATACCATAACAATTTGCTTAGTAATAATTTGAAATTAGGCAATACACAAAAAGAAAGCACGAGGTTTTCGTGCATTACATGTCACTTTTTGCTATTAATGAGCTCAAACAGAAAAAAGAAGCATCGCGTATTTTCAGAGATGCTTCATAGCAGCTGCAAGTATATTTCAGTCTGAAAAAACTTAAAAACGAAGCTTTCGGAAATACCTAATGCTACAGAAGAGTTTATACATATTGTATATTTAATTGTGCTTTATATTTTTTTTTCTGTGGTAAATATTTGTCCACTCTTCTGGTTTCTAAAGTATATAATAATCTACAACAATGAATCACGCTATTCAAGATTCAGTCAAACATTTTATTTGTCATGTAAGTATCTCAAATATTAATTTAATCGCAACTCTTAACGTTATTTTTGAAATGAGATGTTTAAACGATGTCTGGCTCAGGAATCAAGTATATTGTATCCAAATTTTCGTTTTTAAGTATACCGTTTATACACACACGCATTTGTGCCTTTTTTTCTAAAAACATATGTTTGGGTTTGAAAACCTCAAAACGCGAAATCTCGAAATAGAATTTTTGTTTGGAATACACTACTGTCTTACCTACTATAGGTAAGGGGTAGATAAAGTAAAAATGTATTGATTTTTTTGGGCAAAGACCTGATAGATTATTATTATTATTATTATTATTATTATTATTATTATTATTATTGTTATGCATAATGTAAAAGTGATTCACACATTACTAAAGTGGAACAGAAGAGTGTGTTCTGTGCGTGTGAGCCGCGACCTAGTCACCTTCTCACTGTTATTATTGACTTGATCTTCTCCAGCCCAAGAAGAGCGAGAAGTGACAAAGCTCACCGCCCTAAGTAAATCAGGTATCAGTATTCCGGCAGTGGTTGAAACCCGAACTATGCATGTACTCGTATATTCGGCATTTTGAACCGACGTTCTCACATTAAAGCTACCGCCTTTGTTTTGTTAAACGCAACCATGAACGTTCTAGTTCTGAGAAACCTGTGTATCTAAGAATCTTGCTGAGATACCTGAGAGGTGTTTAGGGAATGCAGAATTATACTTAGTTCTGAGCTGTGAGGGGGAGGGGCGCGTTGGGGATATAGGATAGAGACAACCGCTCCATACTAACATCCAGTTGCCCATATCCTGCAGAAATACGGCTTTCGTTGAGATATTTACATATTTCTACCCAAGGACAGGTATGTGACCACAGAATACCTGGCCGCCTCCAAATTTCTCTCTTTTCCGCTTTGCTCTTCCTTCTTGAAATATTGATCTCATCATAGTCTATCATTTCGTACGCTTGTCCGCCCTGAACCTTCCAAGGCATCTCTTAGCAAGCAATTACTTCTCATCCATTGTCTCAGACAATGTATTTTCCGCTTTCGGATTGGTTTCAGCATCTCTGTTTCTTCGCTAACTCTTTCTATAAGAGTTTTTTTGGTTATTTTTCAGTCTGTTTTACACATTTTATCCAGATTTCAATTGCTTCAGATCCTTTTTTCACTTCGTCGCATTGTAGGAGTTTCCGCTCTGTGCACTGCCACGCTCTAAACAAAGCATTTCACTAACCTTTTAGTTATTCATCAAAGTTCCGTACAAAATGCTCGGTTTAGTAACAAAAGCTTCCTTTACCGTTACTCTCCTCTGCCTGACCACTTGATAGCCGCATGTGTTACTAGTGTAGTACTCCCGGTAACTATAACTGTCTACTTGCTCCACGAAATAGAAAAATGCTAATCCACGCTATCCTTGGGTTTCTTTCAATAGCCATAGGCTGTGTCATTTCTGCATTTATCTGGTACTCCTCGCCGTTGTCACTTAGTTCCATTACGATCCCTTCAGCTAGCAGTACCAAGCCAACAGTTTTAGATACATCTTTTTGTATGAAAATACATTATGCATTTCTGTGGATTTATAAAAAAAAGGGAACATCTGAGCACGCAGAGGCAATTTTGTGGAAAATAAAGGAAACAGGAGCAATTTAAAAAGATAAGTCTGCATGAATGTGTGGGTAATTTCGTTTAGTTTTCTAGTGAAAGTTATTTTCACTTAAAAGGTTGGCCGTGTTCAAATATTCATAAATCACCTGCTACCTCGCAACTATTACGATGATTATTTTACTTCTTTGTTCTTGCTTTGTTTAATTAAACTCTGAGTTGTAATGTGTATCTAATAAGACACTAGTTTACATTACCATATTATAACAAAGTTATACAAAGTAAATGAATACCTTTTAAATATAGTCATGCTGTAAGAATAACAATCTTTGTGTGATTCATCTAGGGAACATATTTTGGTGGGAGTCACTCCTCAGCAGTCAAGTTCATTGTTCTTAAATCAATTTTGCAATAACAGTGGGTTTCTAAATTAATACATAAGAATATTCGTGGTCACATACGTTACAGATATGTATATTACAATATGACCAAACAATTGTGTATCAAAATAACAGCAAAACAGGCGTTTAACCAGAAAGTAAAGGAATCCGCAGCTAGGCTTGCGTTATACCGTTATTTGCTGCAGTCTCTCTCTCGCTTTAATGTCTGCCTTTTCCTCTTTTACAACATGTCTGCAAAGATCGTGTTTCAAAAATGAACAGTAATGCTCGTTTTTCTAGTGTATCATAAAATTAAGCTGCAATAATTGATTAAACATATTTTTTAATATTCAATAAAGTTTATGGAGAGACAAAAGTATTAAGAACCGGAGAGAATAATGTATTTACTGTGAGAAGATGTTACTTCAGTAATGTTTTTTTTTTTTCAAACTGAATGTTTACCACGGCATTAATCTACTTTATGCAACACAAATGTATGTCTAAATCACAGGCAGCCAACTCAACTATTTTGACAAGACGAGGGACGCAGAGGTAAGGGAAAGGAAGCGCAGGCTTTGTCTCTTACAATTACTTAGGTACAAAGTACACGCCAGTCTTTCGCTATATCCCACTTGCTTACTTCTCACAGAGTTCGTAATTGAGAGCCAGCAGTATGAAGAGACCTACTCGCTGACGTCACAGGGCATTCAGTTGCCTGACACTAACCTATAAGATGTGCGCTCGCTCTCTCACCTATTTATTTATTTGTAGAACCAGTGTTCCAACTGATCATACTAGACGTTGATTAAAAGTTTGAAACGAATGCTCAAATAAGCTCGGAGATATAAATCGCTAAGGTTGCCTGATATTCATCGTAAAGACCAAAGGAAATCCCTGAATAAATACCTTAGTCAAAACTCTTGACTCAACTGAAACACAATGGTTTTTAAGCATTAGTGCTGCACTGTTTTTCATGGTAGTCGGAAAAGAATTACAAAGAACTGAACAACTGGTTTGAGTACTTCAACAATAACTACAAACTTCTTTCGTCTTATTGAAATTTTGAAAAAATATTTGTATAGCGTATTTTCTCTTAATATCTGGTAATAAAGGACATATTTAGTGTTTTGGGCTTCGTATTCTATTTGAATGTCACCTTTGGGGATAATTAAAACCTTCCCTAAAATACGCGCACTCACAGCATAAACAAAGGTAGCCCTAAATGGCTTAAATAACACGTTAAAGACAAGCGCCCTTGAAGGAGAGCGCTACTGATTTTTGTCGATATGTCTAACGTCTCAAGGTCTAGGGATCAGAGGAGAGAGTGGGGCAAGGTGATAGGGGAATTTATAGTTGTATAATGAAAACAGTACTACATTTGCAGGCCTCAGCCTCCCTAGTAAATGCAGTTTCGTAACTGTTTAGTTCCTAATCCCACCCACGCACTTAAATCGTGATCGACTAGTACTAACACAAATAAAATCCCTTGTTTTTGACAGAAAACTAACTTAACAAGTAAAAGTTAGGAAAGCTTATGTTACTTCTTCGGTAAAGAAGTGAAATTATCTGCTGTAAACATTGTATAATTTTTCTCTTGTATAATGTGACAGAATTTAGTCTTTTACAAAAAGATCTACTATGTCAAATGGTTGCTGACTATGATAACTACGAATAAACTGAATGTTCTCTTCGCATATTAATGTAAACAAAACTAAAACAGGCGTTCTTCAATTTAGGACTATTTTGTTCCTTTTTGTATGCAATGGCCCTGTAATAAGCAGTTTGTTTTGAAATAACAATTTTTCAATGTTTTTATTTATAACAATTTACATTTAAAACAGAAAAAATCTGATGTGTTACACTCACATGACTTTCTCTACTCTTGTACAAACTACGGGAATATGGTAGTATTTAAGCGATAGTCAAATACTTTAAGAGCTGGTTGCTATGTGGAGTATTCCATTCTCTTTGCATTACCAGGACAAAAAATGAATAACGAATTTGAGAAAAAGTATAAGTATTGGAAAATTTAGGGGAATAACAAGCAATATCTCGAAAATGGTTCACTCAACAAAAAAAAATGTACATGACATAAATTGTGTATTTTAACGCGATCTACATTTTTGTATAGTAATATTTTGTCTATTTCTTATGGTTTACCAGTTATGCAAAAGTGTTCACAAGAAGAATACTTTTGGAGACTTTCCCAGAAAATTCGAGATATACATTTCATTTGTCATGAAAATATCTTAAACATACGATATTTTAATCAAAATCGTTAGAGCCATTTTTGAGAAAATTAAAATTTTCGAGAAATCTTCCATGTAAAGGGTAATCTGGTGTGGGGGGATTTTCTTGAAAACCTTCGTGTCGCATCTCTGGAAGATACTGAACCTAAATACCAAGTTTGGTGTTTATCCGACTGTTCGTTTCTGAGTTATGCTGTTCACAGACACACAACACACACACACACACGCACACGCACAGACACACATACAGACATGTTTCCAAAAATGCTTTTTTTTGGATTCAGGGGGTCTCAAAACATGTATTTCCGGCGAAATCTCGGTATCGAATTTTTGGGTGGAATACAATATTTCCTCTACTTACTATACGTAGTAGAGAAAGTAAAAATATTTTTGCTTTATTTAAGCGTTTTAAAATTCAGTCCTTTCTAATCAGTATGGATTCCTCATATCACAATAATTTAACTTCTCGGAACAAATCCTGTAGGAGAAATACCAAGTACATGGTTTCCTTAACTTTCGTAACAGTTTTGATAATGCAACTGTTTTGGTTTATAACAGGCTGACATTTATCAGCATACATGTATTTAAGCACATGAAATAACTAAATAGAAGTTTTAAAGAAATTCCTTATGATATCATGGCTTGTCTCGTTTCAATCACTGACGCTGGTGTTTCAAATGTACGATTCATTAACAAGTGGATAGGCTAAGAAGAAGCAGCCTGTGCTGTTTTCTAGACCTCATTCACCCTGCTAGTATTTATGGGCCTATTTAAATGTCACCGCACACTCAACAAGCACTGACAACATTCCTGCTCCTTGCTGGCATGGTGAACCAGAATTAAGTAAGCGCTGAGAAAAGTCAGTCATCATTACCTATGTTTTCTCCTTCATCCCCTTTAGAATGTACGACATGCATTCGCCAAATATAGATATTACAAAGCCTAATATTCTGGTGTACATCACTAACACAATTTAGCCACCCATTGCCATTTTAAAGAAATTCTACGAACTGTTCGCATAAAACTTTAATTTTTCATTGTTTTTATGGCTACTTCAAGCATAGGACTTAATTACTTCAGTCTTTGTTACTTGTAGGAGGGTGAGATAACAAAACACAGAATGAAGGAGGCTAAAGGAGCGATTCTCCAGAATAAAGTGAAAACAAGTCGAATGTTGTTTTGTTGTTCGCAGGTCCATAAGCTCATATATAAACATTAATTATTTATATATTTATTCCCACATTGGAAACTCTCAACAATTACCGGCAATCACTGCTCTAACTTCTAATCCTGGATGTCTATAGAAATCTCCTCATCTTTTACTCTTTTTGAGACCATGGAAAGATGCAAAGAAATGAAGCATTAACTTCGCCTATCTTGTACATTGGAATAATCGCGGTAACACGGTGGGATTGATCGGTCCTTGTAGTTTGTAACATGCTCCAAGTTGCGACCTTACTTGGCCTTCCAGCCTACCGCTGTAAAAGGTATTAATAATATAAAACTCATAAATATACAATAAAAATGATAACAGAATGTATGTGCCTCGGGTGAACTCTCCATAAATAAAAAGAAAAAGCGTTCACATTAGGCAAACTGTTTAAAATAAGCAATACAATGACTGATGACTGGTTAATACCAAAATCGTTGAGTATCGTATATTTTCAAGAATTTTATGCATTTGTATTATAGTAAGATTCTGTGTATATTTTATTTTTTACTTTCTCTACTACGTATAGTAAGTAGGGGAAGTATTGTATTCCACCCAAAAATTCCATACCGAGATTTCACCGGAAATACATGTTTTGAGACCCCCTGAATACAAAAAAAAGCATTTTTGGAAACATGTCCGTGTGTGCATCTGTGTGTGTCTGAGTGTGTGTGTGTGTGTGTGTGTGTGTGTGTGTGTGTGTGTCTGTGAACAGCATAACTCAGAAACGAACAGTCGGATAAACACCAAACTTGGCATTTAGGTTCAGTATCTTTCAAGGTTTTCAAGAAAATCCCCCCACCTCAGATTACCCTCTACATGGAACATTTTTCGTAAATTTTAATTTTCTCAAAAATGGCTCTAACGATTTTGATTAAAATATCATATGTTTAAGATATTTTCATGACAAATAAAATGTATATCTTGAATTTCCTGGGAATGTCTCCAAAAGTATTCTTCATTGTGAACGACTTTTGCATAATAGGTAAACCATAAGAGATAGACAAAAGTTTACTACACAAAAAATGTAGATCGCGATAAAATACACAATTTATGTCATATACACTTTTGTTTGTTGAATGAACCATTTTCGAGATATTGCTTGTTATTCCCTTAAATTTTTCAATACTTATTTTGCTCAAAAGGGAATTTCTTATTCATTTTTTGTCTTGGATATGCAAAGAGTATTAATCTGTGGCAAAGAGAATGGTGCTGCACTTAGCAACCAGCTATTAAGATATATGTCTATGCGTATTTCTATATTGTTCTTGCAAATACAAAACAAGGGGAACATAGTAGGCCTTAAGCGATAGTCAAATATTTATAGAACTGGTCGCTATGTGTAAAATGCAATTCTCTTTGCAGCCAAAAGATCGTTTCTGCAAATGTTTATCTCGATTAATATCAAATAGATGGAGAATAAGAGTTTGTAAAAAAAGTTTGTACAAGAGTAGAGAAAGTCATTTGAGTGTAACACATAAGATTTTTTTTAATTTCTTTTCCGTTTCAGGACATACAACAATGAAAGGGACGTAAAAGCTGCGCAATGCGACAAAGTGAAGAAAACGATTGCAAGCATTTGATGGACAAGAATAGAACATGTGAAATGAACAGACCAAATAAGTAACGAAGTTGGTTTAGAAAGAAAAGACAAGGAAAGAATATTGCGAAGTTGACCAGGAAGAGGAAAATGTGTTGTTTGGGACATTCGTAAGAAATGTATTGGAAGGAATGATGAATGAGAAAATCCTTTTAGCCAGAAAAATATGTGCACTGCTATACATATTAAAAAGGAGGCGAAGAACAAAGCAGAAAAGAATGAAGAATTTAGGAGCAATAAAGTACAGCTCTTGGACAGAAACCTGTACATGTTTAACAGAAAAAAATTTTTGGAAACAAAAAATGACTGTTCAGTGGATAATTAAAATTTTTGCGTATTACGAGTATTACGACATTTTAGGCGCGTTCGTTACTGCGGAGCACTTATTAGCGTCTGTCCGTCTATACGTATGCAACCACTCGTCAACCGCTGTAAACATAGAGTTCAGGTTTTATATATAGCAGATTGAAGAAGGCTTGTAGATGCATTTCAAAGTTTCTTGAATTGGGTACACAAGTAAGGTTTGTTAGGATAAACGTCTTAGGTTGCAGCTGGATCTTTCCGAACCGATTCCTAAGGCTTTTAAAGCTTTGCTAGTACAAAGAAATGCTGCAATGAAACGTATACATAAACTAGTGGGTTACCGCAACTTAAACTGCGAATTAAAGACAGCAAAACTTGAAAATATAACTGTATCTATCAAGACTATTCATGTAACTACACAATACTTAAAACAGAATATTGTGAGAAATTATGCACTCACAGCTTGATTTGTAACTGTGTTATAAATATACATATTGCAAATTTAAGTAAAATAAACGTTATAAAGAATGAATTCTGAAGCAATGCAATAAACATCAGTTAACACTTTCGTTCTCTTATATTCTTCCTGCATTGTTTGGTCCCCATAGCTTTATGAAGTGCAATTTAGTTTTAGAATATGACCATAAACTATATGCTTTGTGAAATATCCTGCAATTCCTTCTCACATAACTCATGCTTGCATAACTAAGTTTATCATAATTTCCTATATCATCATTATTCAAAAAATCTGATGTGTTACACTCACATGACTTTCTCTACTCCTGTACAAACTATTTTTACAAACGCTTATTCTCCATCCACTTCACGTTAATCGAGATAAACATTTGCAGACTCTATCTTATTGCTAATTTTCTTGTAGATGTAAGGGGAATATATATTTACAAGGGCAATATAGAAATACAGTAGCCTTTAAGCACATAAATATCTCTTAATAGCTGGTTGCTAGGTGCAGCACCATTCCCTTTGCTACAGATTATAACTCTTTACACATCCAAAACAAAAAAATGAATAACGAATTCCCATTTGAGAAAATAATTATTGAAAAATTTAAGGGAATAACAAGTAATATCTCGAAAATGGTTCACTCAACAACAAAAATGTATGTGACATAAATTGTGTATTTTAACGCGATCTACATTTTTGTGTAGTAAAATTTTGTCTATCTCTTATGGTTTACCAGTTATGCAAAAGTCGTTCACAATGAAGAATACTTTTGGAGACTTTCCCAGGAAATTCATTATATACATTTTATTTGTCATGAAAATATCTTAAACATATGATATTTTAAGCGAAATCGTTAGAGCCATTTTTGAGAAAATTAAAAATTTCGAAAACTCTTCCATGTAAAGGGTAATCTGGGGTGCGGGGATTTTCTTGAAAAGCGTCGTGTCGCATCCTTGGAAGATACTGAACCTAAATACCAAGTCTAGTGTTTATCCGACTGTTCGTTTCTGAGTTATGCTGCTCACAGACACACACACACACACACACACACACACACACACAGACACACACAGACACACAGACAGACACACAGACACACACACGGACATGTTTCCAAAAATGGTTTTTTTTTGATTCAGGGGTCTCAAAACATGTATTTCCGGTGAAATCTCGGTATCGAATTTTTGGGTGGAATACAATACTTCCCCTACTTACTATACGTAGTAGAGAAAGTAAAAATGCTATACTTGCAGCATCATGTAGCTTATAAGTATATAAGCTCTTTATAGTGGCACAAATTTCAACCTTATGTACGCATTGTACTTCAAAGTAAAGCATTTATTATACGGCAGAATATCTCTATTGTCAATTTGAACACAATTTCTTACACCACATGTAATGTCTCTACAGCGATAAATAGGGTATCCTTTGCATCTTCAGGAGTTACACCTTGGAAGTTCTTAGAATAGCCTTTGCTACATATTCCATCTTTCATACATGGAGAATTTTGACTACGCTCACCACAGGGACGTGCATGTAGCATGCAACGATATGACTTTGCTGTACAGTATTGGATACAGTTACTTATCAGGTAATTCAGCACATACAAAGAAATAAATATTTTCTGATTTCCTAAACCTATAAGTATCATCAAGTATTAAACGTATAGCATTGTGGTAACCATCTTTTCTTAAATTCTGCTACATAAACACATGGAATAACTCTGCTGATTGCATATTTCATTTAGCAGACCTACAGAACTCTGCAATAGTTTTCATGTTCAATACTGTTGCAGCCTAATAGACTTATGTTACATCTCTTTCATAAATGTCTTGTATCCCCACTCGATATCTGGCTTTTGCTGCTGAAAACTCTCTTAGCACTGTACCACGCCGCTTTGGGCGTCCTAAACGATGACTCATTACCAGGCCTCGGTTCAAGGTTCCGAGACGCATGAAGTTAGGAGCACACGAACCACTGTGTTGTTTAGTTCGATTAGACTATATTCATTCTTAGGTTGATCCGCAGCAAAACAAACCCACGTGGTCAGTGCACCGTGGTGCAATACGGTAGCAATGCGCCCAGGAAAGTAGTCCCATGCTAATCTCTGAATTTTAAAATGAATTTATCCTTAAATAGTATAATATTCTATACACACACCTAAGGTTTTATTTAACGCTGATTTATACGGTAAAACAGAGCTACAAGTCCCATCATGCAATTCGTATGAGTCACCTGACATCCGGGTAACGCAGAATATTGTTTACAGCCAGAAACCAGCAGTTGTGTTTAGTATCATGGAGGACAGTGAATTCGATCTTGTGTTTTCGTCGAATTACGTAAAGCATTAGCCCCGCAAACCATTGACTAGTGGTGAAAAGCAATAGTGTTGAATCTTTATTATAAGTTATGTGAGAAATATCCAACACTTTCCGCGAAAGAAATGGCGAAATTAACTTCCGAGTTCACTGGTGTTTCGAGTACAAGTATAAACAGTGCTTGTGCAGAAAAATCTGAAACGAGAAAAGTGGTAACAGCCGGAAAAAAAGAAAGCATAAGAAATACGGGATGGAAGAATGTAGTGATCTTGAGAAGAATGCAATTCGCGTAACAGTGCACAATTTATTTTTTAAAATGAGCCGCCAACAGTTAATAAAGTGCCGCTTCCAGAGAGCGAATAGATTAGGTTATCGCATATCTGTTACTTTATTTTTCGCTCATTTATTTTAGAATTAACTATTATTATATGTGCAAACGTTTATTTTGTTGCAACTATCAATCTTATCACCTTTAGCTCTTAACAGAATATGCTAGTCACCGTTTCAGTTGTCGAAATAAGGACTCTGTACTCGCCACATGGTCTGAAAGTGTGACAGTATTTCTAGTGCAAATGGCGGAAGGATACACTATAACGGTGCACTGGTCACCTGGGGTTTGTTTTGACGCGGATCAACCTAAAAGTGAATACAGAGTAGTCACAGTAGTGCACAAAATAAACGTTCACATTTTCCAGAGCGTATCGAGTAAGAAAAGCAATTGCCTAACATAACAGTTTTGCATGATTGTACATGTTTTAACATTCTGAAATAGCCATTTTCCATGACAGAAAAAAAAGTTCAAACAATATACATATCACAAAATAGATTTCATCACAACTTATTGTACCATATACGTAAATACTTAAAATAAATAAATACATAAAGTAATAACCCCAATAAAGCAAATGAATACAATGCGCTTCTTTACATTTCAATGCAGCGAATTACAAGGTGCATTCGCAATGTATCAAATAAAAAACATCTTCTATTTTCACTTAAAATGTTTATAGTTAGAAAAACTCGTTCTACGTCACATGACGTGACAGGTGCATAACGAAAGAATGGGATATCACACGAATCAACTTTTGTGGATATGTATTCATTGTTTGAATCCAATAAAACGGCCTTAATGGCACACATATCTGCAAAGCCAAAGTTTTTCTCCAGGACATGTTTGAATTTGGTGTTCACACCTGCAATAACAGAGTCTGATTTTGACTCATCAGTTTTTGAAGCAATGTAATTACAAACTGAAGAGCCCTAGGCATTTCTATATCCGACGCCTGCAGATGTGATATGGTTATAGTTATATCTTCAAAACGTTTTTTATGTATAGGGACGACCCCATCAACTGTTCTGAAATCAGAGGTTTTACAATAGCCACTGCACTATACTCCTCTGAATGAAACGTATTTATTACGTCTATGAGTTTGGGATAGTAGCTGCGTCCAACCAACTGCCCCAACACGTAATAATAGGCTGCGGTGATAGGCGAATATGCTTTAAATCTTTGTATCTTTGAAGGAGCTTTCAAAAAACATTTTTTGACGTTGGATATGAAGCAGTCATCTTTGAAATTAGCCCTTACGTGTTCGACCGCTCTATGAAGGGCGTGTACCATACATTATGTATTAATTTAGGATATAGAAACTGAAGAGCTTTTGCTGCCTTCACCATGTACGTTGCCGTATCAGTTACAAGCAATAAAACATTTACTCGTTTGATTCCATGTGGATACAAGAAACACATTGAATTTTCGAAGAGATTTTCTATGCTCTCATGGTTTACTTTGTCCAGTATCTCAGACGTCACTAACATTTTCCTACCTGCACGATTGGGCAACAAAACTCCCATAATATGGTTTCCTATGAACCTACCACAGCAATCTGTTGTTTCGTCTAGTGAAACCCAAATTTTCTGGTCATGCACCACTTCCCTTATCTGTTTCAATGTATCGCCATAGCAAGATGTAATATAATGTTTTCTTAAGGTCGACTCTCGGAGAACATTTTTATCCTATATTTTTCTAGAAACGCTTTAAAATGTGTATTTTCGACCTTGTTGAAAGGGATGTTGGCATGTGCCAACATGCTACACAAATCTCGATAAAATTCTTTCTGATTTTCAATGTTTGATTGTGATGTTGAAGGCTTTTGTATATTGTCTAATTTAATATTTTTCTTGTGTATTTTGCTATTGTAGTGTTTTTGAAAGTGAAGAAGTGGTTTGCCTCACTGTTGGAAAGCCAAACTTGATGGTTGAATGTGTCACGTATGGTACCAATTTCAGGTGGCCTTCGCCCCAATGTTCACTTTCCGGTAGCCTTCGTCCCAAGTTTTAGGAATCAACTTTGTATTTTTATGTTTCTTTAAATATTATACATATTTATGTTTGCCTCGGCTGCGTCAGTATTAATTTGTAGAAACATGTATCTCTTAGCAGGGGGTGATGTGGCTAAAGAATGTAGGCTTACACAAATTATAATTTTTACTTCACTCCTTTTATTAATCCTTCACACGATTAAATAACACTTCACTTATATAGAGAGCTGTGAGATTCTTTTATAAATTACTTGCACTTTTTTACACGTAAAATTTATAATATTCTCGCCGTAAGGAATTTTCGTCCCACACTGAATACGTATTAAACTTCTCGAGGACGTCTCGCGTCCAGTTAGGAACACTGTCTACAAGCAACTGACTTCTACCGCCTGAATTTTTAAATTTTTCTATTTCAATTTCTGATTGGCTAATCCTAATCCAATAGAATACTTTTATTTAACTTAAGCTTTTTCTGGTTGTTGATTGGTTATTTATAAACTGTTTTAAAAATTACATTATTGTTGCTCCAAGAATTACTAGTAGCATTATTAAACTTTCCAGTTCATTATTGTCTCAAGGCTAGCTCATTGTTACCTCACTGTTAGCAACTTTTGACCTATATTCTCACAGCTCCTACATTATTAAATTACGTAATACATTCACATAACATTATTATACATGTACATAATAAAAATAAACATAATACAATGACTGTTACATACATTATATATATATAATACGCATATTGCTTTAAGGCGGACTGTTATTGAATTTATATATTATATAATTAGACCGAAATCATTTAAGTGTTAAAAATACTGCCTCAAAAGAATCGAGATTTGTCTGTCCTGATGTATTTTTTGCAGCGTTTGCAATATGCAGTGTTGTTTCCTTTGACGAGGAAATGTTCCTTTCCAAACTTCTGTATAGGTGCATCCTGAAGGTAACGCTTGGTACTCGTATTCTTCGACATGCTTCAAATTACTCTGGAGTATAAATAAGAGCGATTAACACTAACACAAATATCAATGAATATGTAAATACCACAAAACCATAGTTGTTTACTCACTGGATCTCGAGTACGTAAGGAGACTGCATCAACCAAGGCCAAGCAACAAAATGAATGTCCTCCACAGTGACCTTCGCTACGCAACTACCTGTAGATTGGAAGTGCTACCCCCCGCCCCCCCCCCCCGGCTAGGATATTAACTCAACCCCGTGCTAATTCCGTGACCCAAAACCGAGGCCTCTCATTACTAACAAGCCAATATAACACAACGCACAGAACAACATAATATAGCGAGGCTTTTATGTATGTCTTGCTTTTAGCGAATATACATTTTGTGACATGATAACCAACGCTGTGATAAAGATATCAGTTAGAGTTTAATATTTTTACAACACTGCAGGATGAACAGCTTCGATTGGTATGCTATTGATTGCTAATTAGTCCGGACTCTCAAGATTAAAAATAAAGCGTATAAACCAATATAACAAAACGATCAGAAAAGAGGACACCAAATCGATATTCCAATGTTTAAAAGTTGGTCACTTCGCTGGCCTTGGAATGCCATACTTTTTCTATGACATCGCGAAAAACCACTGAATGGGACGCACTTCATAGTCTGATGTGTTACATTCATATGAATTTGTTTACCCACTATTTTTATGCAGAAGAGTAACTATTCCTACAGCAGCTTAGCTTTCTATCTGTTTCGCATTAATCAAGGCAAACGTTTGTATTTTATTATAGATACAGGGGGGGATACAGGAGACCAAAGCAATAGTCAAATGTTTAAAAACGGGTCACTATATGCTGGTCCTCTTTCCATGACATCGCAAGAAACAACCAATGATGACACGACTTCAAAATAGAAAAAAATATTGAAAATTTTAAAACAATAGTAACGAGAACTCGAAAGCAACTGATGCTACAAAGAGATGTTTGAAATAAATCGTGTGTTTTAAAGATATGTATATTTTTTGTGTAGTAGGCTTTGGACTGTCGCTTATGGATTACAAGTTATACAAAATTCCTTCTGAATTAACAGACATAATAGATTATTCGCAGGAAATTCAAGATATACCAGAGCAATTCGGAAAGTAACTTCCATTAATTCATTTAACGTTTGCTGCTTTATTTTTTGAACGTTTATTGCATACAAATGAAAAGTAACCCGCTAAATTATGTTTTAACGTAACTTCCATTTGCATTCAAGCATTTGCCGTACCGCCATACAAGCTTTGAAATCCTCTCCGCGTAGAACACTTCCGCCTATGATTGAAGCCATCCAGTGACAGTCTCTTTGAGCTCCTCAGCCGTTCCAAACCGACGTTTCTTCATACTTAGGAACAGCTGAAAGTCACTAAGCGCCAAGTGAGAACTACACGCCAGATGATCAAAAACCTCCCTCTTGTACTTGTACAGGAGATTTTTGAGTGCGTGCAGAACTCAACATGCTACGTCGTTTGTTTTGAGTTTCCCTCGTGAGTTTGGTTATCGTCTGATAGCAGAACATCAGAGTTTACTGTTGTGCCTTGTCCCATGAACTCCACTTGCTTGTCCCAAAAAGAGTCACCACGATCCTCTTTGCTGACAATGTTTGGAGGCATTGTTGTGATTTCGTAGGGGAGTTGCTGTGACCCCATTCCGTTGACTGGCTTTTATTTCGATGTTGACGTGTTGAACAAACATCTCATTTACCGTGACAAGCTGGTCGAGAAACTTTCCACCTTCATTCTCGTGGCACTGAAGGAATGCGAGTGCTACTCCTATCCTCATGGTTTTTGGGCTTCAGACAGAATTTTCGGCACTCACCGAGCACAAAACTAGCGATGGATGTCACCACTTTACACAGAGCAGTCTTACAGATTTTCGGGAAAATGGAGTTCTGATTTTGTCTGACTAATCCATCCACAAGTTTGTCATTCACAACAGTCAATCGCCAAGTTATACTTCATCATGGTTGTCAGTGCATCCCTTGGAACGCCGAAAGTATTCTCACTCATAATGGTCCCGTACAGCAATCTCATTATGAATTGCAGCTGGCGTTTGTTTCTTTGTTTTTTTCACGGAAACTACATCACTGTACGTACCTCACAGTTGGCGGGAGCTTTCATTGCTGCACGCATTTAACAGGCCTGTCTTGGGGAAAGAAACAGTCGAATGCAACCTCACACTGCTAATGCCAGGAAAGTACTAAACCAACTACACAGTGAATCAAGAATAGCACTGCTACCACCGGAACTTACTTTCTGAATTACTTTCGTTCATTTTGTATGTTACCTAAATATCTTAAATATATATATATATATATATATATATATATATATATATATATATATATCTTTTCATTAAAGTCATAACAGATATCTTTTTAGAAAATCAAAACTAATGAAACATTTTCCGTGTAAGAGTAGATTGGAGTTTGGGATCTTCTTAAAAATTTCGTTTTACATCTTTGGAAGGTATTGAACTTAAATACCAATTTAACATTTAGTTTTTTAGTTATGTTGTTCACAGACACACACACACACACAACACACACGTATACATGGAACGTTTTCTAAAAATGCTTTTCCGGATTTTGGGATTCTCGAAACATGTATTTTCGGTGAAATCACGACACATGAGTTTTGGGTGGAATACAACACTTGCTCTACCTATTAGTTACTGGTAGAGAAAGTAAAAATATACAGTCCGCTTTAACTTACGAAACAATAGCTTGAAATTTATTCGCTTATGGCTGTTTCCTTTTTCTTTTCTTTTTTATCTTTCCTGTTTTCATTAGATTTTTATACTTTGAAACGCAGGCCATTAAGTCTCACTTTCACACTTCCAGGTTTTGAAAGCGTAGGGAATGATCTAAATTAAAGAAATATTCTTTGACCTAGCTGAGAATCGAGTCCAGAATTTCAGGGTTACAAAACAAGTGCGCTGACAACTTGACCACCTCTACACACACGTGCGTGTGTGCAAACGCACATACAGAGAGAGAGAGAAAGAGAGAGAGAGGGGGGGAGATTGTTTCTAAAAACGCGTCTAAAAGGTAGATATTTCTGCCAAGTAGTTAGGCAATGTTAAAACAGGACATACTTTAAGTTTCACCTCTTTTGCACTAAAGATTAGAATTCAGCATTTCCCAGTTATTTGTACTATTTAATATTGTTACTTTAAAGTGTTATTAGAAAGACTCTTACTTCATGGGCCCTTGTGAGTTTGGTATTAGTCTGGTATTGTCGTCTCACTATGCGCACGGGCAGGTATCGACAATACCGAGCGCACTCATGGTATTCTTATCTTATCTTCCGTTATGGAGGGGCCTGAGCACCGATCCAGATGGGATATTTACCTACGCCCCACGAGAGAGCGTCGCCCGGGATGAAGGATGAGGCGAGATCCAAGAGCGACGGTACAGAAATGACAGGGTCCCCCAGGAGTAGACGCCCAGGCAGACGGAAGGGCAGACCGAGGACCTTGCCCGCTACAGAGAGTTCACAGAAAATCCTTTTCCCCTGCCACGCTGCACCAAAATACCATCGCCGACACTTCCGACACTGAAAGAGACCAACGGGATGAAGGATGAATGAAATGAGGGAACTGAAAGAAGCCACTGCAGCATTGCACCCCCCCAAAACCACACGTTCAACAAACAATATAATAAAATGAAAATACCATATTATTTAATTGAGCTCATTGCATACAAATATCACAACATAGCACAGTCTTTCATGTCTTTTAACTCTTCGTTTCTTAAGCTCACAAATCAGAATAAAAATGTCATGTGTTACACTCACATGACTTTCTCTACTCTTGTACGAGCTATTCTTACAAACGCTTATTTTCCATATGCTTCATGTTAATCTACATATCGAGATGTTAATCTTATTGCTAATTTTCTTGTATATGCAAGGGGAATTGGTAGGCTTTAAGCGATAGTTAAATATTTTAAGAACTGGCTGCTATGTGGAGTTTTCCATTCGCTTTGCATTACCAGGACAAAAAAAATGAATAACGAATTCCCAGTTTAGAAAAAGTTTAAGTATTGGAACATTTAAGGGAATAACAAGCAATATCTCGAAAATGGTTCACTCAACAACAAAAAAATATATGACATAAATTGTGTATTTTAACGCGATCTACATTTGCTGTGTAGTAAAATTTTGACTATCTCTTATGGTTTACCAGTTATGCAAAAGTCGTTCAAAATGAATAATTTTGGAGACATTCCCAGAAAATTCAAGATATACATTTTATTTGTCATAAAAATATCTTAAACATATGATATTTTAATCAAAATCGTTAGAGCTATTTTTGAGAAAATTAAAATTTTCGAAAAATGTTCCATGTAAAGAGTAATCTGGAGTGGGGGGTTTCTTGAAAACCTTCGTGTCGCATCTCTGGAAGATACTGAACCTAAATACCAAGTTTGGTGTTTATTCGACTGTTCGTTTCTGAGTTGTGCTGTTCAAAGACACACACACGGACAAGTTTCCAAAAATGCTTTTTTTGGATTCAGGGGGTCTCAAAACATGTATTTCCGGTGAAATCTCGATATCGAATTTTTGGGTGTAATACAATTAGCAGCGACAGTTCACAAACAAATGCGAAACAGATGCCCCAGTCTCATTTCGGCAATGTTTCAGAAATATTACGTATTTGGTTCAACCTCACACATACTGTGATTTGACTGGTCAGTACTGAAAGCCTGCTCCATGAAGTAAATAGTCTTAGCAAATACCACTCCTGATTTCGATATTAGTGAGGTAATTGCCCGAGCGCGCTATCGACAACTTCGAGCTCACTTGTGGTATCACTTATCAATTATCATATGTTATCCAGCTGAAGTTCCAATTAGCTGAAAGCTATATGTCTTCAAAAATATGACTGGTATAAACTCAAGACTTAAAAACAACAATAACAAAAACTTGTAAACAGACAAGGACGTTGAGTTTCTGGTATATAATTTGTCTCTAACATCTAATTAACTGAAAAACGGGTTCATTTGCGCAGCCTTTCATTTTACTACCCATATTTTTAATTAACGTGTTTTCATTCTAATGAACGTTAAAAGAAAACAAGTTTTATGAACACTTGGATGCAGTATTTGCTACCCACTTTCCTATAAAGGTTTTCTTGATATTTCATCCATGTTGACGTCTTGTGCAACTTTCTCTTAACATCCCATGGTAACTGTTTCCAGTGCTTTTACTGAGAAAACACTTTGGAACGCATACCTGTACTTCATTTTTCTTATTCAGATCTACTAAGTGCAGTAGTTGGAAAAATAAGTTTTTTTAAGAATAGTTTGTTGTATCTGATGTGGTACTCTCACATTGCTTTCTCTACCGTCTATCTTTACTAGTGTGTATACAAACTATACTTATTAAAGCTTATTTTTCTATCTACTACATTTTAATCCAAATAATCCTTTGCAGAAACAGAAATAGTTAAATTACACAATTCGTTATAGACACAAAGAGAACAGCGATAGTCAAATGTTTAACAACTGGACCCTATATGCTGGCCTTAAAATTCCATACTGTTTCCATGCAATCTCGAGAGACATCTGAATGTTGGCAGGACTGTAAGAGATTGACCAAGTAATGAACCATTCGAACCATTAATATCGGATATCTCAGACACGGCTTATCTGAAATAAATTGTGTGCTTTAAAGAGATCTACATTTTTACTTTCTCTACTACGTATAGTAAGTAGGGGAAGTATTGTATTCCACCCAAAAATTCGATACCGAGATTTCACCGGAAAGATATGTTTTAGAACCCCCTGAATCCAAAAAAAAACCATTTTTGGAAACATGTCCGTGTGCGTGTCTGTCTGTGAACAGCATAACTCAGAAACGAACAGTCGGATAGGTATTTAGGTTCAGTATCTTCCAGAGATGCGACACGAAGGTTTTCAAGAAAATCCCCCACCCCAGATTACCCTTTACATGGAACATTTTTCGAAAATTTTAATTTTCTCAAAAATGGCCTTGATTAAAATATCATATGTTTAAGATATTTTCATGACAAATGAAATGTATATCTCGAATTTTCTGGGAATGTCTGCAAAAGTGTTCATCATTGTGAACGACTTTTGCATAACTGGTAAACCATAAGAGATAGACAAAATTTTAGTGCACAAAAAATGTAGATCGCGTTAAAATACACAATTTATGTCGTTTACATTTTTTTTTGTAGAGTGAACCATTTTCAAAATATTGCTTGTTATTCCCTTAAATTCTCCAATTCAAATTCTCAATTCAATTTCTCAATTTCTCAAATTCGTTATTCATTTTTTTATGTCCTGGACATGCAAAGAGAATGGAATGCGCCACATAGCAACCAGCTCTTAAAAGATTTGACTATCGCTTAAAAGCTACCATATTCCCCTTGCATCTACAAGAAAATTACCAATAAGATTGACATCTCGATTAACATGAAGCATATGGAGAATAAACGTTTGTAAAAATAGCTTGTACAAGAGTAGAGAAAGTCATGTGAGTGTAGCACATAAGATTTTTTCCTTCGTTTTCCAAAGGATGTGTCATGCATATATCTTAAACATATAGTGTTTTGATCAAAGTTGTTAGGACATTTTTGAGAAAATCCAAAAGAACCAGCAGACTCCTATGTAAAGGCTGGTTTGGAGTAGCATATTTTCTTGAACGCGTTCATGTTGCAAAATTCTTGGAAGAAGGTGAACTTAAATACTAATTTTGGTAATTATATGACATATTGTTCAAAAACACACATAAGCACGCAGGACTTCTAGAAAAGCTTTCTTATGCAGGGTACCTCAAAACGTGTATTTCCAGTGAAACATGGATATCGAGTTTTTGTGTGAAATGCAATACTTCCTCCACTTAAAATAGGTAAGTAGCAGAAAAAGTAAACATGTAAATCTCTTTAAAAAACAATTTACTTTAAAGAACTTTTGAGTGCCATCAACCATCTTCGATATATGTGTTGTTATTATTACAACTTATCAATAATTTGTCACTTTATGAAGTGCTGCCATCATTCAGTTGTTTCTTACTAGGTTCCTGCATGAAGTTTAAAGATTTGACTATCGCTTCAGGCTCCTAAATCCCTTTTGTACCTACAACGAAATGTGTAATAAACTATTTCTGCAAATGTTTATCTCAATTAACATGAAGTGGGTAACAAAACAATGTTTGTAGGAATTGCTGGTAGAAGCTATATAAAGATCTTGTGTTACGTTTACATTATCGCTTATTTTTGTATAGCATCTGTGAGCTATTCTTTCCAAAGCTTATTTTTCTTTCTGCTTCATGTAACTCGAGATGAACATTTATTTTGCAGAAATAGTTCCATTACACATTTGATAGGTACAAGGGGGGATAGAGAAAACAGAATCGATATTCAGGTTTTTAAATGTCAGTCGCAATATACTGGGCTAACATTCCATGGCCTTTCCATGACACTACGAGAAATAACTGGATAGAGAAATTACTTTAAAAATGATAAAATATTGAAAAATTCAAATAACATTTACCTCGAAAATACCCCAAAATAGTTATTTGAGATGAATTCTGTATTTTAAAGAGATTTACATATTTTGTAGTACCTAGGCTTCAGCCTATCTCTTATTGTTTACTCTTTATACAAATGTTTATAAATTTTCTTCGGACTGAAGAGGAATTCACATCTATTCCCAGAAAATTCAAGATATACAATTTTTTTAACATGTAAATAAATATCTCAAATATTACAATCCAAATCGTTCGAGTCATTTATGACAAAATCAAAATTATTGATAATGTTTCAATATAAATGATACTTTGGGGTGGGTGGATTTTCTTGAAAATCTTCATGTTCCATTTTTGAAGCATACTTAAGTTAAATACCAAGTTTGGTATTCAAGGAATATTTCGTTTCAGAGTTATGCTGTCCACAGACATAGAAACACACACACATGGCGCTTTAAAAGCATGACATCGCGAGAAACAACTGAATAACGACAGCTCATTTAAAAAATTCATATTGAAAAATTCAAACCAATAATAAGTATATTTCGATAATGGCTGATGCAATTAAAATATTATTTGAAATAAATTTTGCATTATAAAGAGATCTGCATTTTCCATGTGAAATGCTTTGTCTACCTTTTAAGATTTATTCCTTATTACAAAATTATACAAAATTCCTTTCGAATGAAGTGGGCTGAAGAATGAAGAGAGCCATTCCCGAAAATTAAAAATATACATTTTATTTGTCATGTAAATATCTTAAACATAATATGGTATTTTAATCAAAATCCTTAGAGCTATTTTTAAGAAAATTACGAGTATCGAAAAATGTTTCCATGTACATGATGGTTTGGGGTGGAGGTTTTCTTAAAAATCTTCGTATTAGATTTTTGGAAAAAAATCGAATCTAAATGTCTTTGTTTTAGAGTTATGCTGTTCACATACACGTACAACCTTTTTCGAAAAATCTTATGTGATACATTCACATGCCTTTCCCCGCCCTCTATCGGTTTTAAGTAGGTATACAAACTATTCTTAATAAAGCTTATTTCTCTATCTACTACACTTTTATTCAAATAAACCTTTGCAGAAATAGCTACATTACACACTTCGTTAGGATACAAAGGGAGCTACCGCTAGTCAAGTGTTTAAGAACTGGACGCCTTGTGCTGACCTTAAAATTCCTTACCGTTTCCATGCAATCGCGAGAGACAACTAAATGTTGACTTTAAGAGAATGACCAATAGTGAACAATTCTAACTATTAATATCGGATATATCAGAAATTGTGTGTTTTAAAGAGATATATATTTTTTGTTTTTTGATCCATCACTTAACGTTTACCAGTTACAAGATGATACAAAATTCCTTCCGAATGAAGAGGACTTCAAAGGCTATTCTAGAGAATTCAAGATATATATTATATTTTTCATGTAAACATATTTAATACATAGTATTTTAAAAAAAATCGTTAGAGGCATTTTTAGAAACTCATCATTTTCAAGAATGTTTCACGTAAAGAGAAGTGGAGGATTTTCTTGAAAAGCTTCTTGTCACACCTTTAAAATATACTGAATCTAAATACCAAGTTGTACTATTCACAGACACACATACAAACGGACGTTTTTCTAAAAATGCATTTTTTGGTTTCAGGGAGTCCCAAAACTTATATTTCCACTGAAATCTTGACATCGAATTTTTGGATGGAATACAATACTTTCCCTTCTTACTATACGTAGCAGAGAAAGTAGAAATTATTTTTTCTTTTCTGGATACAGGGGGCTTCAAAACATGTACTTACGGTGAAATTTGGACATCGAATTTTTGGGTAGAATACAGTACTTCGCTTTACCTACTATAGGAAGGTGGAAACTTTTTTTTTGTTTTATTATTTTATTCAAGGGTCCTCAAATCGTTTATTTCCCGTGAAATATCGACATCGAGTTTTTGGGTGAAATACAATGCTTCCTCAGCTGCATCAGGTAGGTGGCAGAAAAATTTATTAAATGATAGTGGCTAGAGAGCCATGTAAATGTGACACACCACATTCTTTTAGGAAAAACATAATTGTTAAAAAGGCTTTATTTGAATAAAAAAACACAGGATGAACATAAAGTATGGAGTATTGACCATAACTTTTAAATGGATCAATAAAGTTAAGTGCTGACTTTTTTGATTCTCAAGGGAGGTAGGAGCCCTCCAGATAGCATAAGAGGCAGCGCACCAGTAGGCCCCAAGTGGGGTGAGTGGGGCGAAATTAAGTATTTTAAATGGAACCATGGTATAAATTTAAGATATTCTTTAAAAAATTTTTTTCTAAAATGCAAACTTCAGAGTTTATAGAGTATTGAAATTGTATTAATATATTTAGTCACCTTTATTCTGTAAGCTTGTAATTATTTGAGAATCAAAAAGGCCTAATAACTAGACAGCAATGGGTTTATTTATTTTCAAACAAATCATTCTTCATCGAGATTTTACATATCATAGTGAACCTCATTTAAAGGGAAAGAGTACAAATTAATGACGATAGGTAGAGGTTTCAAAAAGGTGTATGATTTATTTAATAGTTGAATCCAAACAAAGCTGTGACTCAGTCCACGTGTCAAAGATTGTAAAGAAGTACAACGATACAGAAGTGTGAAGAATAAGGCTAAATCCAGAAGAACAAAAGTGCAGAAAATGCCCTTAATTTATTATTATCTGTCCAAAAAGTTCCACACACATCCACGAAGCAACTGGCAAGGGATTACAATGTAAGTCAAGCATCGGTTTATAATTTAATTGAATCCGTGAAATGGCATTCATTTACGACAAAGATGATTTCGATCAAAAAAGTAAATTTTATGAAACTGTAATGGAGGTATCAAACCAAAATTTATAATTTGTATGATGCACAGTATTGGGAAGGCACTTTTTGTTTTAATGGTGCAGTGAACCGTCATAATTGCCGTTATTGATCTCCGGAAAACCCACATAGGATGGTGCAATCTCAACATCCACAAAAAGTTAATGTATGGGCAAATTGGGTGGATAATAGCATAATTGGATCATTTTATAGAGTAAAAGTTCTCTTCACTCGTTGCAAAACATCACCTTGCTAAGGTTTGTTTCCAGGCGAGAACAACATGCTCAGTGAAAAAATATGGTATCAACAAGATGGTGCCCCAGCAGACTTTGGAACACACACTATGTGATCAAATGTATCCGGACTCTCCCCACAAACATACGTTTTTTATCTTAGGTGAATTGTGCTGCCACCTACTGCCTGGTACTCATTATCCTCGACCTCAGTAGTCATTAGACATCGGGAAACAGCAGAATGGGACGCTCCGTGGAAATCACGGACTTCGAACGTGGTCAGGTGTCACTTGTGTCAGAGGTATGTACACGAGGTTCCCACACTCCTAAACATCCCTAGGTCCACTGTTTCTGATGTGATAGCGAAGTGGAAACGTGAAGGGACATGTACAGCACAAAAGCGTACAGGCCGACCTCGTCTGTTGACTGACAGAGACCGCCGACATTTGAAGAGGGTCGTAAAGAGTAATAGGCACACATCTATCCAGATCATCACACAGGAATTCCAAACTGCATCAGTATCCACTCCAAGTACTATGACAGATAGGCGTGAGGTGAGAAACCTTGGATTCCATGGTCGAGCGGCTGCTCATAAGCCACACATCACGCAGGAAAATGCAAACGACGCCTCGCTTGGTGTAAGGATCGTCAACATTACACGACTGAACAGTGGCAAAACGTTGTGTGGAGTGACGAATCACGGTACACAATGTGGCGATCCGATGGCAGGGTGTGGGTATGGCGAATGCCCGGTGAACGTCATCTGCCAGCGTGTTGTAGTGCCAACAGTGAAATTCGGAGGTGGTGGTGTTATGGTGTGGTCGTGTTTTTTCTTGGAGGGGGCTTGCACCCCTTGTTGTTTTGCGTGGCACGATCACAGCGCAGACCCACATTGATATTTTAAGCACCTTCTTGCTTCCCACTGTTGAAGAGCAATTCGGGGATGGCGATTGCATCTTTCAACACGATCGAGCATCTGTTCATACTGCACGGGCTGTGGCGGAGTGCTTACACGACAATAACGTCGATGTAATGGACTGGCCTGCACAGAGTCCTGACTTGAATGCTATAGAACACCTTTGGGATGTTTTGGAACGCCGACTTCATGCCAGGCCTCACCGACCTACATCGATACCTCTCCTCAGTTCCGCACTCCGTGAAGAATGGGCTACCATTCCCCAAGAAACCTTCCAGCACCTGATTGAAAATATGCCTGCGAGAGTGAACACCGTCATCAAGGCTAAGGTTGGGCCAACACCATATTGACTTCCAGCATTATCGATGGAGGGCGCCACAAACTTGTACGTCATTTTCAGCCAGGGGTCCGGATACTTTTGATCGCGTAGTGTATGTGACTGACTTCCTGAATGCAGCATTTACTGGTAGATAGATTGGGAGAAGAGGAACCAACTGAGAGGCCGTCTAAATCTCCAGATCTCAGACCATTAGATTTTTATTTGTGGGGCTACTTGAAATACAAAGTATACTGCAATAGATCAAACAATTTAGTAGGTTTAAAAAAAAGATTAGGAGATGTGGTGTCTGATTGGTTCTAATACTGTGCTAAAGGCATTAGACAATTTCGTGACAGACTTGGCCATTGTTTGGCGCACACTCTGAACATTCTTTGTGAAATCAAGGCTACCGGTAATTGAGTAATTCCTATATGTCGGTGGTTACATAACAAAAACGTTGATAAAATAATCAGATGAGTAAAATACTAAGTAAAGAAAAACAATAACCATTGTGTCATAAGTATAAAGAAAACATTTATATATTATACACAATATTCTGAGCAGAGTCCAAAAACGTATTTAACAATTTTCACAATACTAAAATTTTAAAAGTTAGAAGCAATGTTTCAAGAGCAAGAGCTATTAATTACTACTTATCCGTAAATGCAAGCTTAGATAATAAGGTGATTAAGTATTTTAAGTAAAATTTGAATAACCTATAAATACCCAAGTTTTCAGTTTATAAAACAAAAGGTTTTAAACAAAGTTTCTTAATTAAGGACTATCAGAATATCTCAAATTTATACATGAAAATTCTGAAGTTGACAACCTCAACCCACTTGGGGTCCACTGAGGTGCTTCCTCTTATGCTAACTAGAGAGCCTCTATCTGCCATGAGGACAAAAAGGTCAGCACTTAACATTATTGATCCATTTAAAAATATGACCAATATTCCTTACTCTTTCTTCACCCGGTATTTCGTTTGAAGCTAAACTAGTAACATTTATAAATAAAACTAATATTCTCTTAAGTAAATTAAAATTAAAACATAGGAGAATCAAAAAATATATAAAAATGTTATAAATACTATAAAAATATATGCAATAATCATACAACTTTCTCTTCCAGTCGTTCATTTTCATATCTATTCTGAGAATTGTTCAGTCAACACCTTATTACTTTCTCTACCACATATCTAGTAGATAGAGAAGGTATTGCATTCCGCCCAAAATTTCAATACCAATATTTAACCCAAAATACATGTTTTGAGGCCCCATGAATACAAAAAACATTACAAGAAGGTGTGCGAATGTGTGTGTGTGTGAACAGCGTAATCCAAAAACTTAAAGTTAAATCAACACCAAACTTGGTATTTATATTCAGTACATTCCAAAGATGCCACATAAAGTCCTTCAAGAAAATCCCCCTCGAAACTACGTTTACAAGGAACACTTTTCCAACTTTTTTATTTTCTAAAAATTCTTTAACGATTTTGATTAAAATACCATATATTATAGATATTTACATGACAAATAAAATGAACATCTTAAATTTTCTGGGAATGCCTGTGAAGTCCTCTTCGTTCGGAAGGAATTTTGTATACTCCTGTATAACTGGTAAACGTTAAGAAAGAGAGAGACGAAAACGTACTACACAAGGAATATACGTCTCTTTAAAACACACAATTTATTTCAAATAACGTTTTTGTGACATCAGTCATTTCCAAGATTCGAATTGTACAATGCTTATCCATTCTATTAAAGTTCTGTCAACATTCGATTTGTTTCTTACAATTGCATGTAATCGTTATATATATATATATATATATATATATATATATACATAACGAAATGTGGAATGTAGCTATATCGGCAAGGGTTTATTTGGATTAAAATGAATTAAATACAAAAATAAGGTTTAGAAAAGGTTGTATGGTTTGTAAAAAACGATAGAGGGTAGAGTTGTCCTCCGTGGACTAGTGGTACCGTGCTAGCCTCTAGTTCCCAAGGTCGCGGGTTCAAACCGTAGTAGTTAAAGAGCGTCCATAAATAAAATTCAATTTAATTTAATTTGATAGAGGGTAGAGAAAGTCATGTAAATGTATCACATCAATTCTTTTCTATTCACTCTCATATAAATAATCTCTAGAAGTGGTTTGAAAACATGCTCTGTTGTCAGTATACAAAACATAACTACCAAGTTTCTTTATTTGCTTTTATTTATGGACGCTCTTTAACTGCTATGGTCCTTAGCATCCCATTCTATATTGGGCGTGAAAGACCGGAAACTTTGCTTAGAGGCCTCTTTATCAGGCTTGAGGTTATTTTACAACATGGGACCACCGGCTTTACTTCCTTTCCGAAGGAAGTCATGTTAAGGATTTTTACGCCCGAGAATACTCCATCGCTCTTTTAGCTGAAACACAAAACTGCGACTACTAAGTTAGGGATAAACAATTAAAGGCCTGTAATTTTTTTAATAATTGCAGAACCACCAACATCTTTACCTTAACCGTGCTAATTGCAGGACTCCTATCTGTCTTTGTCTCTCTTCTCTATCTTCCCTTCCTCTTCATACACCTTTCTCCCTTGGCCTTTCTTATTCGGCCTTTCTCCCTATCCCACTCTATCAGTTTCTCTCCATCTCACTCTCTCTGTCCATTAAGCAACGTGTATGTCATGTGATGTTTTGGAAACCGTAATGAAATAGCTTTTCAGGTTGTCAATAAAATAAAAATAAAACTTAGATAGTACACAAAGCTAAGGCTATCATGATGATGATGATTATTATTATTATTATTGTAGAGTAGTATCGAACAATATTGTTTCCAATAACCAGAAAATGGCACTAAATATCAAGAATACGAATGTTGGATTTATGTACACGAGTAATAGTAGTGAAAATATGGCTTAACTACCCTAATATTCATTCTATAGTAGTTCTGTAAATAATATTCTGCATGGTGGTATTTAAGGTTTTTCATGAAGTTTATTAGTAAAAGATTCATTTCGTTTCGTTTTAACCTGGTACCCAACTTTGAGGAAGGTAATAAACTTATAGGTTACTCTCATGTCATATACGAATACTAATACCGTATTTCATAGCAATGGGTTCTGGCGTTCTTGATTAGAAAAATTCACACTCACGAACATGTACACGCTAACGCAAACACATCCACGTACGCACACACACACGCAAATATATATATATATACATATATATATATATATATATATATATATATATACCTACATATATAAATTAATGTCTTTATTCATGATTTACAATACGAATGTTAACTTTCTCTACTACGTACAGTAAGTAGGGGAAGTACTGTACTCCACCCAAAAGAGATTTCACCGGAAATATATGTTTTGAAACACCCTGAATCCAAAAACAGGATTTTTGGAGACATGTCCGTGTGTGTGTCTGTGTGTCTGTGTGTGTGTGTGTGTGTGTGTGTGTGTGTGTGTGTGTGTGTGTGTGAGTGTATGTCTGTGAACAGCATAACTCAGAAACGAACAGTCGGATAAACACCAAACTTGGTATTTAGGTTCAGTATCTTCCGGAGATGCGACACGAAGGTTTTCAAGAAAATCCCCCCACTCCAGATTACCCCTAACATGGAACATTTTTCGAAAAGTTTAATTTTCTCAAAAATGGCTCTAACGATTTTGATTAAAATATCATATGTTTAAGATATTTTCATGAGAAATAAAATGTATATCTTGAATTTTCTGGGAATGTCTCTAAAAGAATTCTCCATTGTGAACGACTTTTGCATAACTGGTAAATCATAAGAGATAGACAAAATTTTACTACACAAAAGATGTAGATCGCGTTAAAATATACAATTTATGCCATATACATTTTTTTGTTGAGTGAACCATTTTCGAGATATTGCTTGTTATTCCCTTAAATTTTTCAATACTTATTTTCTAAAATGGGAATTCGTTATTCATTTTTTACTTTCTCTACTACGTATAGTAAGTAGGGGAAGTATTGCATTCCACCCAAAAATTCGATACCGAGATTTCACCGGAAATACATGTTTTGAGACCTCCTGAATCCAAAAAAAGCATTTTTGGAAACATGTCCGTGTGTGTGTCTGTGTGTGTGTGTGTGTGTGTGTGTCTGTGTGTCTGTGTGTGTGTGTGTCTGTGAACAGCATAACTCAAAAACGAACAGTCGGATAAACACCAAACTTGGTATTTAGGTTCAGTATCTTCCTGAGATGCGACACGAAGGTTTTCAAGAAAATCCCCCCACCCCAGACTACCCTTTACATGGAATATTTTTCGAAAATTTTAATTTTCTCAAAAATGGCTCTAACGATTTTGATTAAAATAACATATGTTTAAGATAATGTCATGAGAAATGAAATGTATATCTCGAATTTTCTGGGAATGTCTCCAAAAGTATTCTTCATTGTGAACGACTTTTGCATAACTGGTAAACCATAAGAGATAGACAAAATTTTACTACACAAAAAATGTAGACCGCGTTAAAATTCACAACTTATGTCATATACATTTTTTTTGTTGAGTGAACCGTTTTCGAGATATTGCTTGTTATTTCCTTAAATTTTCCAATACTTATACTTTTTCTCAAATTCGTTATTCATTTTTTTATGTCCTGGACATGCAAAGAGAATGGAATGCGCCACATAGCAACCAGCGTTAAAATATTTGACTATCGCTTAAAAGCTAGCATATTCCCCTTGCATCTACAAGAAAATTACCAATAAGATTGACATCTCGATATCTCGATTAACATGAAGCATATGGAGAATAGGCGTTTGTAAAAATAGATTGTACAAGAGTAGAGAAAGTCATGTGAGTGTAACACATCAGATTTTTTTTTATGTCCTGGACATGCAAAGAGAATGGAATGCGCCACATAGCAACCAGCGTTAAAATATTTGACTATCGCTTAAAAGCTACCATATTCCCCTTGCATCTACATGAATATTACCAATAAGATTGACATCTCGATATCTCGATTAACATGAAGCATATGGAGAATAAGCGTTTGTAAAATTAGATTGTACAAGAGTAGAGAAGGTCATGTGAGTGTAACACATCAGATTTTTTTGTCTTGGATATGCAAAGAGTAATAATCTGTGGCAAAGAGAATGGTGCTGCACCTAGCAACCAGCTATTAAGAGATATGTATGTGCTTAAAGGCTACTGTTTTTCTATATTGCCCTTGTAAATATATTCTCCCCTTACATCTACAAGAAAATTATCAATAAGATTGGGACTGCAACTGCATCTCGATCAACATGAAGTAGATGAAGAATAAGCGTTTGTAAAAATAGTGTGTACAAGAGTAGAGAAAGGCATGTGAGTGTAACACATCAGATTTTTTATCTAGTGTGCGCGACTATATACGTTAACGTTAAATAGCTTGAAAAATCGAAGGCCACGGCGGGGTCAGAGCCAAGGATTCCTGATTCGAGTCCCAGCCGTGGGACGGAATTTTTCAGCTCTGGTCAACTTGCAGTAATTTACTTGGTCGACTTTTATCAATTCTCATCACTCGGCTCTTGATGTTACTGACTACAGAACGTTCACATCTTGAGCGTGGATGTCGACTCTGATCAACTTACTGCCCACAAGGCAAGTGTGAAAGAACATTTATCAAATTTCTAGCATACCGTTTCTCATTCCGAGTCATTACCAACCCAACCTATCTGTGAACTGTAGTGACACTTCAGCTCTGGAATGTTTTGGTAACCTCCATCCTACGGGACTCTTTTGCTAAAAATGAAACATTTTCCCATTGTGCATAAGTACGTAATATTATACTCATGGCTACTTCTTTCGAATTAAGTTTTTGGTGTGCGATATATAGGGTAGTTAATTTATATTCGAACCCACTCGCGGCCTTCTCTACTGCGCGAGACAGCCGGCAGTCGCGGGGGAAATTACGCCGGCGGAGGCAGACTAAAATTCTTACCTTATAATAGATGCTGGAAATGTTGACCTTCTGCTCTCAAACAGGCAACATATCTCGTGTAAAAATTCTCGCTGTCTCCGAAGCTCAGCAGCAGGAATTCTTGCGATTTCTTGCACAATGTTTTTCCTTAGTTCCTGTATTGTGCAAGGATTGGAACGATACACCTTGTCTTTTAAAGAACCCCATGAATAAAAATCACAACTTGTTAGATCAGGAGAACGAGGGGGCCACAAATCAACATTAATTATTCTGTCATAAACACCTCTTTTATTGCATGTAATGTAAATCGAAGAATTCCTGCTGCTGAGCTTAGGGGAGTGAGCTACAATATTTACACGAGATATGCTGACTGTTTGAGAGCAGAAGGTCAACATTTCCAGCATCTATTATAAGGTACGAATTTTAGTCCGCCTCTGCCGGCGTAATTTCCCCGACGACTGCTGGCTGTCTCGCGCAGTAGAGAGAGGCCGCGAGTGGGTTCGAATATAAGTTAACCACCCTATATATGTATGTGGTATGTCGAATCTATTTCATTCTCGCTCTCACTCTCCTCTCTCCTCCTTGCGACTACTTTCGTTATTCGTAATGGATACCAAATATTTATGGATACATTATTTACTTACACTTCGTATTTATTATTATTATTATAAAATTCATTATCCTCTTCTTTACTTTTATCATTATTTCTTTCCTGTCTTTCTTTCAGAGGCCCCCATAATTTTAGGGCAACCTGTAGTAAACATTAGAGAAAAAAAACCTATATTTACTCTTGACCTAAAAAGAATTGTTTTGCCTTATACTTTGAAAATTTGTAAGAATTCTTCACACGTTTATAATTTTCCTAAACGCCACAAAAATTTGAACTTTATGAACACATCAGTGTTCGAATACAGGTACAACATATAATAAAACAACCAAGCTGTATTTTATTTTGCTTTTGGGATATACCAGGTGAATCACCTGTCCCTATTTTGTCGAATTTATGCAACCCACTAAGAAACCGATGCGCCTTGAGTCTATTTTGACATTCACTCTGCACCTCACATCTGTACTTAGAGACAAGACGGCTTAACAGTCAGTGAATAAGTGATTTAAGGGGAAAAGGGTATTCGCGATATAAATCCATTCCAAAAACATCGTACTCTTTTCAGAAGGTTTCTACACAATTTATGTTCTGTTTGTGTGTTTGTTTGTTGTTTTTTTTGCAATATGCACTCGTACACACATCCAACGAAAGCTCCTGTTGATGAGATTCTATGATAATGGATTCACCTTTAAAATTAAATAAAATAAAATGGTGGATCTATGCAAAGGGAGAGTGGTAGGTTACGACGATTTAAATACACGCCCACATTTAATAAATGTTAAATAGGTTAAATTCAATTCTGACATAAACCACAACACTTACTAGTTTGTATAGCAAGCGCACTAGCTTGAGCCATGTTATTAATGAAGATAAAGCACTAAAACAAACTTAAAATTAAACTAATGGGTTATAACATCGAGCATACCTCAGCTAGAATTGGAATTTAAAAGGCTAATACTATAAAGTTGTGATGGCCGAGCAGTTAATTACGTTTCGGCCAGAGCGTAGGTATTACAAAACAAAATATTATTCTATGAAAGTTACAAATAAGTTGCATTAAACAGAAGAATGCTCCATGCATTTTTGTGATGCATGTATACTGAACAGAAAGCAAACTCACAGTCTGGAAAGCACCTATCTAATTTCGGCATTAACGGCCTATTCAACCAGGTTGTATATTTTTCAAAATGTGAAGTGTCCAGGCACCTGCGTCGAAATCTGACATGACGTAATCTTGTGTTCCTTGCAGTACTTCTGAACTTTCTAGCCTCACTTGTTACTAAGGCATGCACAGTGATGTACTCAAAGGACGAATGTGTGGATATGCTGCAGCTCTATGGTAAAGCAAGATGTAGTGCAGTGCAAGCATGATTACCAAGAAGAAGAAGATCACTAACTACGTACACGTTTCGAAGGGTTGAAAGGCGATTTCATAAAACAGGGTCAATCAAACAGACACTTCTGCTGGGGTTGCTCCAGCGACTTCTGGAGATAACGGCGCATACCAGTTCTAGGGCATAGCAAGGGATATGAACATTAGCCAGGCATCAGTGTTGCGAATACTGCAATAAATCAGGCTCTCCGTGAACATGACCATCAAGCACGAGCACGAGTGGCACTTTTACAATACTTATTGCAACACGGAGTAATTGACATGGGATTCTTAAGCAATGTGTTCTTTGGTGACGACGCCACAATAACCGACACAACATGTTTTTAATAGTTCCGAATTTAGTATGCGAAGTTATAATTGGATGTGATGTATTAATAGAGTTCTCTGCTATAGTTGATTTTAAGAAGGCAGACAAATTGAAAGAAAAATCTCCGAATATAGAAGAGGCAAAGAATAATACAATCGCTTTTAAAAATGGCATCTTATATAAGAAGCATGGAAAGGAGAAAAAGAGGTGGAAAACGTATATTTCAACATGTATGGAATTAGGAGTGATAGAAAAAGTTCAACTAGGATTAATGCATGCAAGTACAGAGAAGACAACCCTAACCATTTTGGAGAACTTATATATTTCTAAGCTAGGAAATAAAGTGAGGAAATAATATCCTGTTGCGACCTTTGTCAAAAGGCAAAACCAATTAATGTGGCTTACGAATATATAACAAACTCGGCGCTTAGAGATAAACCAAGATGTTTGTTAAGTTTAGATGTGCATGGTCCAATGCCTGTAAGTACATTCGGGTACAAAATTATATGTGTATGCTACGATGTATTCAGTAAATATGTACGAATATATGCACTCAAGAATGCAACCAGCGCAGCATGTTTAAACAGATTAACAAAATCATATTTCCCAGAGGAAGGAATCGTTCAGGCCATACTTTGTGATAATGCATCGGTGTTTACCAGCTCTAAATTCATGAATGAAATCAAAGATTTGGGAATCAAACAGTACTTTTCATCAAGATATCGACCTAATGCCAATCCAGTAGAGAGAGAAATAAAAGAAATTTCAAATTATCTACGTGTAGCCTGTCACAACAGGCAGAGCAGTTGGTACTCGTATATAAATATTATTGAAAATCTACTTAATCAATCCGTAAATGCAGTAACAGGATTTAAACCAATAGAAATTCACCATAGAAAATTATACAATACTTTGAGCCGTAATGTACCAGAAGCCATTCAAGATCAATCAGCTATATTGCTAGAAAAAGAGGACATTTTTAAATTAGCATTTTCCAAAATCCAAGCAAAGGCCCTGAAAAGAAAACAAAAAAATGAAGAAAGAAAAAGAAGAATTTGTAAAGTAAAGATAGGAGATCAAGTGCTAGTGGAAAACAAGAGGTTATCAAATAAACTCCCTAAGGAATATTGGAGATTCTTTCTTAGGTATCCTTACGAAATACTAAATATATTTGGCACAGATACATACGAACTAAGGAACAATAAACTGAATAAAGTAATTGGAAGATTCCACAAACAAATGTTGAAGCCATACAAATGTAAACAGTCTGTGGCACAAGAAGAAACAGAAAAAGAACATAAATAGAAATAAAGGTATAAGGTATTCGGAACATAAAAGGAGATAATAAATGTAATAAATGTAGCCTTACAAAGCTAAAGAAATGAGAATATAATAACTACAGTATAATATACGTAAAATCACTTAAACAATGCAAGGCACTATTTCTAATATATCTTTACTAAATGTAATCGATTGGTCAATAAAACAAAAGGATTATAGATAAATATGATGTAATAGAAGAAAATCCACTGTTATTGAGAAAAACACCAGAAATCTGAATAGCAACTACATTTATAATGTATAATATATAAATTGATAGAAATATAGATATGTTTAAGAAGTAAGTTGTAAATAAAGGGTAACGAGTGTTATTATGCCTAACTAAACATTAAATGTGTAGCAAATAGGATACTTAATAGTGGCTGTGTTAGTAAATAAACATACTTTACCCAGGTCATTGGACACCAGATCGTTGACCTTATAGTGTGGAAAGTAAGAGTGGCAAACATATGGCAGACCAGGTATAAACTACCCTGCTACGCCAGTGTTGTGAAAACCAGTGCGTGTGCCAGTGAGAAATAGCAAGTGCTATAGTAAAAAGGTGTTTTTTTAGGAGACTTTTAGAAAACATTTAAAATTTAAAGGAGAAAACGAAAAGAACACAATTTTTAAATATTTCTAAAAGGGGGCAATTTGAAACAGTATTTTTTATTCGCTTAACTGATATCAATCTAATTATACAGTATAGAAATAACCTTGAGACAACAATAACTTAGAAAGTTAAAATAGGCTACCAACAGTCCATGGAACAATACCATGTAACGTTCAAAACCGTTTGTAAATGGTCACGAGGATTCAGAAAGCCAATCAAAGTAAAACTAAAGGTGTTCTGTTACAGTAGGCTTAGCCAACCAGAAACTAGAAGAATAAAAGTGTATAAATTTAAACTGTGGACTCTAAGAGGTAGCGTGCCCAAGCAGTTCAGTTCAAGCTTATTTTTATATCTACTGCATTTTAATCCAAACAAACCTTTGCAGAAACAGCTACATTGTAGAATTCGTTACAGATACAAAGGGAACAGCGATAGTCAAATGTTAGGAACTGGACGCTACGTGCCGGTCTGAAAATTCCATACTGTTTTCATGCAATCGTGACGAACAACCAATCTTGACAGGACTTTAAAGAGAATGTCAAGAAATGACATTTCGAACCTTTAATTATCATATTATTAATCTGACGATATTTCAGAAATGGATTATACTACCCCCCATAAAATTATTTAAAATAAATGTGTGTTCTAAACAGATCTACGTTTTTTGTGTAGTACATTTTCGTCTATTGCTTAAGTTTACCAGTTATACAAGATTATACAAAATTCCTTCCGAATGGAGAGGACTTCAGAGGCTATTCCCAGAGAATTCAAGATATACATTTTATTTATCAGCTAAATATTTTCCATATATTGCAGTAGTTGCAGCCACACGTATGGGAGCCAAATTTGCGGGAGATTCTTTCTAGGAGTGTTCGCTCCACGTACGGTACAAACTTTCCGGTGGCCTTCGCTCCACGTTTACTTTTTTGGTTTGGAATTGCTGAATTTGAATTTTCCACTTCTTAACAACATGTAATTATTTTAATAAGAATATATTCCTAATTATCTTGACAATTATAAATATATAAAGTATTGGAATTTTCTGACGCTGTGTTTAAACCTTTATTTACTTTTGTGTTCCCCGTAGATTCTAGTTGAATTCTTGACTGCGTGCCCCGTACTCCTGAAAGAATTTTACGGTCCTTGGGTGATGTTGTTGTACGTTGATCTTGATGTTCTCTGGAGTTCTTGTAGTGAATCTTGTAGTTTCGTGGTTTCTTTTCTTCTTTTCACCTATTCTTGCCTACTCGAGCCCCACGTTGGACGCCAAACTTGCAGTAGTTGCAGTCCCACGTATGGTAGCCAAACTTGAAGTAGTTGTAGCCCCACGTTGGGCGCCAAACTTGAAGTAGTTGCTGCAGCCCCACTGTTGGAGAGCCAAACTTGATGTTGTTGCAGCCCCACGTACGATAGCCAATTTTGCGGGAGATGTTGTTTATTAATCCTTCACACGATTAAATAACACTTCACTGATGTATCCTACTGTATTTGCACTTTTATTCTCTCCACAATTAATTTTTATGTCGCACACTGAACCTGTACCGTACCGAATCTAAACTGGACTGCTTAGTTACGCTTCCTTGTAGCGTCTCCCGCCTGAATTTGTATATTTTCCCTATTTCAAGTCTCTGATTGGCTAAGCCTACTCCAATGGAATACTTTTATTGAACTTAAGCTTTTCCTAGTTTTTTATTGGCTATTTATGAACTGTTTTAAATATTACATTATTGTTCCACGAATTATTAGTAGCCTTTATTAAACTTTCTATTTTATTGTTGTCTCAAGGCTTCCTCATTGCTAGCAACTTTGGGCTTTTATTTTGTAATTCTGTTTGCTACGGAAAGCAGCTTGCTTCTATTCTCACAGTTCCTACATTGCTAAAACTACGTAATACATTCACATAACATTATTATACATGTATATAATAATATAAACATTATACAATGACTGTTACATACATTTTATATATTATTACATACACATATTGCTTTTAAGGCGGGCTGTTACTATGTTTTATATTATATAATTAGACTAATATAATTTAAGTGTTAAAATACTGCTAAATATGGTATTTTAATCAAAATCGTTAGAGCGATTTTTAGAATATAAACAAATCGAAAAGTGTTCACATGTAAAGGGTAGTTTCATGTTTTATTTTCTTTAAAATCCTAGTGTCGCATCTTTGGAAGATACTGAACCTAAATATCAAGTTTGGTATGTATTCGACTTTTCCGGTGAACTCTCGGTATCGAATTTTTGGTTGGAATGCAATACCTTCTCTACCTACTAGGTACGTGGTACAGAAAGTAAAAATAGGGTCAGTTAATTCACCTGCCATAATTGGTGTAAGCACGTATATTATAATTAACTATGTTGAAATTAAGTGGCTTTTTAAAAATTGTTTATGTGTATATTACCTTTTTGCTCAAGAATGACTGATCTTATAGGAATGAAATTTGATACACAGCTTGGGTCAAGTACCAGAACGGATTGGATTACTAGATGGTAATCGTAATTACCTTCTCCAACAAGCCCCTTCCAAATGTGAGGGGACTTCAATGCGGTACAAACTCCAAAACATGGAAATAATTTGCTTATTATTGGCTTGCGTTAAACACTTTAAATAGCTAAGCAAGTACAATTGTGCTGACAAGTTCTGAATATTAAATAGTTGAACCAATTTTCTTACTATTATTCTTGTACATAAGCCAGATATTTTGCGACAATGTAATTCTGGATCTTTTATTGTCTGAAAGATTATGCAATTCAGAAAGCGTAAGAAGTATAAACAACATGCAAATATTTCTTTACTGTTAAACTTTTATATTTTAATTTTAATAACACTCTTAACTTTAAAAACATCGTACGATCATATACAATGACTTCAAAAGTATTGTTATCTCTTTAAAAAAATTCTAGCAGCTAAATTAAGGGAGAATATTCTTATTTTTAATTTGCAAAAAGAACCAATAATAACTTATTTTACGTGTTCTGGCATGTTAAGTTTTCATTTCATTATTTTATATATTTGTTTTCTGTTTTCTTTTTGTGCGAATTGCCGCAATTTTTCAACTTATTCATGCGCGGTCTTTACAGAATTACTTTATATGCATTTAAGAGAGGAATTTTTATTTGACACCTGACAATGCCATCGACATTTGATTTAAACGGACGGATAAATAACTTTGTGAAATCTGAGATGTTAATTAACATGTTGATCATTGCTAACTTTGGCATCTTTTCTGTCAAATAAAAACCCATTTTCACAGCAGGTTCAACTATTATTCCAAAACAATTGATGTGCTAAAATGTATATTAAATAATGTTTAAAACACCAGGGACGAAACGTTTATTCTTTCTGCACATTAACAATTGGAATTTTCTCTCGTTAATTTGGATGCATGGATTTGTTAAAGTGGAAGTGAACACATTCTGGAGTCACTGTACATCGTACGGAGGCTGAGAGAGAGGGAGAGGAGGAAAAGTGATGGAGATGCATCTCCACAATTAATGCAATAATGTGAGAAGTCTGTGAAATCCGCTGGTTCCTTAACATGGGGCGAATTAAAAGAACCATTATTTAGGTAACTTTGTTTCTCAGAAGGAAAGAGCATTACTCATGACAGGCATAGGAATTCTCAAGCACTTGACTTCAAATTATCTATAATAAAACCATATGTCAACACAAAGAAGGTAAACAACAGCGGCGAAAGGTTACTGACGGCGAGGTTCACACGGTCTGATGATGCAAGTGCCAAGGTGGTTTGTTACCTGCGACGTCCCGCCTAGTCCAACTTTATTTCCTTTCGTCTTGTCTTTAATCTTAGAAATTTGTAAGATTGCTCATGACACAATATTTTTGTATGATATACTTCTGTATTAAGGTAGAGTAGCAGGACTAAGTACGGAGGGGCATTTCGACCAACAAGACCTTTTGTGCCTGAGGTCCCTGACGGGGTGCCCCCGGAGGGAGGGGTGAGGTGAGGGGAGACAGAGTCCGACAGGGCAGAGGTCAAGGTCCCTGCCTTTTACAGATTGAAACTCCGATGGTAGCTGGTGAAACCGGTTCCCCTCCCCCCTGAGGGTTAAAAATTCCACTGGGGGGCCCATGACTTGGAGATCACCCTCACTCCGGGAGTTGAAGCGTTACTTAGGGCTTCCTTTTCTCCTGCCATGAAATGCCGAGACTCCCACCGACACTTTCACTTTGGCTCTATCCCTGAAACAGACCAGCAGGTGAAAGGTGAAGTGAAATGAGAATTGAATTGGAGGGGCAGGAAATTCGGAGGGATGTAATGAACCTTCCCAGCATTCGTCTAACGACCCGGGAAAACCCGAAAAAACCCATGGATAAGGAAGGTCGGCCGCGAGAATCGAACCCGAATGAGAGAACCATCCAATTAAGTGCATATATATTAAGGCATTCTCATATGTTTCAATAATAAATTTGAAAAATTGAACACTTTAAACGAAGATCATGTATATTGTAGTGAAATCTGAAAATACTATTTAATTCTCTGCCCAACGTAACATATAAAGTGACCTAAATTCCTAAACTGCCCCACATTAGTAACCCATAAACATATATGTCAGAAACGTACATAAAATGTCTAGGGTAAATATAGCGGAATGCATATTGTCAAAAATACATTTTATACGGCAAGGCCATTATGGCTCATAAATTATCAAAATAACGTTTCTTCCTGCATGTTTTATTTTCGCAAACACTCGCAAAGATTGAACTGCCTTGACTTAGGTCGTTCATGTATTGGGGCGACCATCCATTGTCCGGCCCTTCTAGTTTCGTATTCCGAGGCACTTCGCCCCCTTCCCCACACTCCGACCTGAAACAAATGCATGTCGTAGTGCTGCGACCTTCGATGTTGTCAGTGTACAGAGCGGGTTGCCTACCCTTCCTGGTTTGGATATTTTACAAGTAATAGGATGTCCTGACGTGTCAAATAGAAGTTGGCCGCAGGGGAGTAGAATAGAGGGGTTGGCTGCGTCGAATGATAGGTAAACGTGCGAAAAGGAAAGAGAGGGGCGTGCATTGCAGCTGTCCACATTGTTAGCATAAGAACAGTTTGAATTCTAACTCATGCCGACTGTAAATAAACGTCTGAATGCTTTATCGCTTCAGCCATCAGCATAAATAATTTCGAATTTAGGGTTTTGCTTTTTTCATCTTCATGTAAATGCTTCAAAGAGATGTAAGTCTTTCAATATCACAGTTTGAAAACTAATAGCTGTAACACTCATGCTGTAAACTGAGTTAAGCTCATCGTGATTAACAAAAATATTGCGCTTTAACAACTATCACCCTTTGATTGACTTTCACAGTGGCCGTGTATAGCTAAGGTTAGATTTTGAAAACTCGTAGTTGTCAGCATCAAGACTCGAACCACGAATATTTTACTTGCCACGTCTGAGCTAAACATAACAAGATCCCTGAAAGTTTATTGAAGTTCATTTGTTTCATACATTCCGGGAGAGATTTAAAGTGATCTCGAATACTACAAGATATCGTGACTTAAAGGTGACTTGCAGTGTTGCAGACACCTTTTTGGTGCCATACTTTAGTTAGGCACGCTATTATTATTGTTGTTATTATTACCATTATTATTATTGTAGCTGTTCTTTCACATTGGCATTTATCAGGCTAAAGTTCGGAAAGTTAAATGTCGTTGAAAAATTCAAACTCACGTCCGAGTTCGATCCACGTATATTTGACTATCCACGCCAGCTCACTACCACTGTTCTGCCGAGACGAGACCTATCGGAGCAATTGAGACTGCGTAAGATATTCCCTAGGACCCATAAATCACCCAATAGAAAATCTTTAAAAAAGGTATGTTTGTGACTGTGAGTATGTGTATCTGTGTGTGTGAAAGAGAGAGAGAGAGAGGGAGAGGGAGAGGGAGAACAGCACAACTCAAAAACGAAACTTATAATAAATACAAATATAATTCCAGCATATTTCAGGGACACAACACAAAGATTTTCACGAAATTTCTCACTTCACAAACTGTACTTTACATGTAAAAATACTCGTTATATACTAGATTCTCGATTTTTATTAAAGTATGATCCGTTCAACGTACTGAGATGAGAAATAAAATGTATATCTTGAATTTTCTGAGAGCTTTCTGTGAGCTCGTCATTCCGACCTAATTCGGTAATTTTTTATAAAACCAAGAATACGCGATGGCTAAAACTCAGTTCGGGAGAAACGCAAAGCTTAGCCGTTTTCGAAATGCTTTATGTTTCAATGTAAATGTTCAATGAAGGTGCTTGGAACTTTCCGATTCGTCTTTGTTTTTATTTTCCTTTACACGAACTGATTAACATAGTTCTGAAGTTATTCCTCCGTACTTCGGATAAATATCTGAGTGTTGTTTCCATTTAATAGATTCTATAATAAAACAGGTATGTATTCGAGTTTGGTAGAGAAAGTTGTAGGACCTTACACTTCAAAAGAAAGAAAATCTTAACTTTAATTGGCAAAACTAATATTATATTTAAACTACCGTTTGATATTTTATATTGCTTTTAAAAACCCTATTCAACTTCCCACATCTGATGCATATTCTTAGAGACCAAATAATAAACATGCAGCTGATCTGTTAGTTTGAGCATCTCTCGTGATGATACACGGTATAATTTAGATATATGGCCGAAAGCGGGTCAGATTCGCACGAACTAAAAAATACTTGGTAGCATTGTTTCTGATCTGATTAGGAAATGGATGTTAAAATTAATGAGAGCGTTTGTTTTGCACCAAGTGTAATATTTAAGACGATGCCATTTGCAGATTACCAAATAATTGTAAGTAAACCTGAAGACGAGGTGTAAAGAGTAGCGTATATGCTGGAGAAGCTATGTGAGAATTATACTTTTAAAATTTCGAAAAATGACATAAAAACAGCAGCCTTCCAAGTTAAATATTCTATTAGAACCAAAGTTGTAGTGAAGGTTACTATGTTAGAGCAAATTACAAGTTTTAAAAATTTAGAATGGTATATCAGCTTTAAATAATTTAACAAATGACTTTAATATTAATCTACCCATGTTTCAGCAGATATGTGGTAGAATAAACAGAAATATAAAACCTTACCCTAGAAACGATACTCGGGTGAAGTTTTATAAGGTAATGGTGTGCCTACCTTCTTATACGGATCTTAAACATGAACATTAACCATAGCTGATAAAAGATACAGTCTGCGAATTGGGATTCTTTAGTTCAGTAAAAAATGTACTATTTTACATAAAATCCAAACGAATATTTTAGAGCAGCTTTAGAGATAATTTCTCTGAAAGGAAAAATTACAAATAACAGAAATGCATGGAGACAACATGTTGACAGAATGCCATCAAAGAGGATTACAAGAAAAGTATTTTATTATAGTTCGAAAGAAGAAGACATCCGGAAGACCAAGGAAACGATATCCGGGCACATTTTGAAGCCGAAATATACATTCTTGCTAGTCTACAAAACGAAGAAGAAGAAGAGGCATTCTTCCTATATTAAGCGTAAGAGAATCTCTTACGCATTTATACAGGTTGTCCACTAATTTGCACAGTAACTCTTCATTACCTTATTATACGGAAAAATTGGAGACAAAAATCGTATAAAATTTTTCCTCAAAATACTAGTCTCATATTACAGCAACAAGGCGTTAAAATCAGATGGCACTAATTCTATAGCATCCTGGTATTAAGCACTGGTCAGGCTGCCCCAGGCATGACTAAAGGGAACATACCAATTATATTGTTTAACTTATGGGCTTGAGGAAGTGAATGGCAGAGCAGTAGATGAACTTCAAACTCGTTGCCGGATATGGGCGCAGATAGTAGGTGATTAGGAAGTACCTGGCGCCTCCTTTATCTTTTTACGGCTATAACATGACAACCGTTGCATATGGCAGGTAATCTTTATGGTCTAACCTGATTTGCCCATAAGATACGATCCTGCATACATGAATTGGCACACAGTGTTTACTACATCCTCTTATTTGTGCTAAAACCGCAGGTCTAACTTTTCCCAGTAATTTTAATATGCTTTTCGAATACAGAAAGGTATATGTTTTAACTGTTATACATTTAAGATTATACTTCATAAATGTTTATTGGATTATTTCTTGTTTTTAGTTCTTTCTTTGAGGAAATTACGAATAGGTAGTGATTTAAAAAAAGATTCACATTTGTATTTGTTTTATTAACAACATAATTCCATAGAATTGTAGGTGTAATGCGAGTGTAGTTTCAATGCTGTCGTGCCGTCACTCCAATGTAAATCGCGTTCACAAATGAACTCCAGGCATGTAAAGTGTGAAAAAGATACCTTGCATTAATAAACTGAAGGAAAGAGAAAGCTAGCAACCCCTAAGCTTTTCTCCTCAGTAAGCTTTATGCATTTAATAACTTACTACTCTCATCTAATTGTAAACCAACATCTACATTTTCAAACTGTACCAAGTTACGTTACTACAAAGATGTACCTGTTCTGAAACTCGCATTAGTTTCACATCTAAATAAACGAAAAAGTGCAGCAAACTACTTTAGCCAAATTGGAAGTATAATTTATCTGTTTTTATTTATTTTATTTAGTACAGACTAAGGGTTTCAATGCCACGTTCTTCTTTTACTTCCGTAGATAAATGCAGTCCAGATTCACATTCGTTTTCTCCCATACCAAACACTGTTGCACGTAAAAGGCTGATAGCCATTGCAGCAACTGTAACGTCCATCCCTCCTGTTACAAGGACAGGTTACAACTACCTAAAGCTGCTAATTGTTTTCCACTGCGTTGCCGTATTCGCATAATCCTTTCCGTAAGCTATTAAACATTGCACACCAGACTAAATCCATATTACATAAAAGCTTTGGAGGCTATATTATTTAAATAATTTACTAAGCTGTAACATTCTTAATGTAAATTTGTTTATACGTAACAAACACGAATTGATTTTTAGTTTCTCTACTACGTATAGTAAGTAGGGGAAGTATTGTATTCCACCCAAAAATTCGATACCGAGATTTCACCGGAAATACATGTTTTGAGACACCCTGAATCCAAAAAAAAACATTTTTGGAAACATGTCCGTGTGTGTGTCTGTGTGTGTGTCTGGGTGTCTGTGTGTCTGTGTCCGTGTGTCTGTGTGTCTGTGTGTCTGTATGTCTGCATAACTCAGAAACGAACAGTCGGATAAACAACAAACTTGGTATTTAGGTTCAGTATCTTCCAGAGATGCGACACGAAGGTTTTCGAGAAAATCCCCCCACCCCAGACTACCTTTTACATGGAACATTTTTCGAAAATTTTAATTTTCTCAAAAATGACTAACGATTTTGATTAAAATATCATATGATTAATATATTTTCATGACAAAATGTATATCTTGAATTTTCTGGGAATGTCTCCAAAGTATTCTTCATTGTGAACGACTTTTGCATAACTGGTAAACCATAAGAGGTAGACAAAATTTTACTACACAAAAAATGTAGATCGCGTTAAAATACACAATCATATACATTTTTTTGTTGAGTGGACCATTTTCGAGATATTGCTTGTTATTCCCTTAAATTTTTCAATAATGTTCTCAAATGGGAATTCGTTATTCATTTTTTTGTTTTGGATATGCAAAGAGTATTAATTCCTGGCAAACAGAATGGTGCCGCACATAGCAACCAGCTATTAAGCGATATGTATGTGCTTATATTGCCCTTGCAAATACAAAACAAGGGGAACATAGTACGCCTTAAGCGATATAAAATATTTTTACAACTGGTCCCTTGGTGTAAAATTTAATTCTCTTGCATGTCAAAAGATTGTTTATCTCGATTAATATGAAAACAGATGGAGAATAAGATTTTGTAAAGATAGTTTGTACAAGAGTAGAGAAAGTCATGTGAGTGTAACACATCAGATTTTTTCTGTAGTTATCTGGAACTACTGCCGATATCTTCGATAGCCCTGAGGTACACTTAATAAATAGAACTATGTTGCATTACTTTCCCGTCAGAGAACGTATAATACCTTCAACCGCAAACCGATAAGCACCTTTCTGTTAACGACACGCTTTCAGCGTGTCCGGATAAAACTGTCTATATGCCATCCAGACGTTGCTACGGTGACATGTTTTCGAATATTATGTGTGTGTTACTGCCGTTATAATGTCACTCACATGACTTTCTCTACTCTTGTACACACTATTTTTACAAACGCTTATTCTTCATCAACTTGTTAATCGAGATAAACATTTGCAGACTCTATCTTATTGCTAATTTTCTTGTAGATGCAAGGGAATATGGTAGTATTTAAGCGATAGTCAAATCTTTTAAGAGCTGGTTGCTATGTGGAGCATTCCATTTTCTTTGTATGTCCAGGACATAAAAAAATAAAGCATTTTTGGAAACATGTCCGTGAGTATGTCTTGTGTGTCTGTGTGTGTGTGTCTGTGAACACCAAACTTGGTATTTAGGTTCAATATGTTTCAGGGATGCGACATGAAAGTTTTCAAGAAATCCCCCCACCTCAAACCAGCCCTTACATGGAACATATTTCGAAAATTTTATTTTCTCAAAAACGGCTCTAGCGATTTTGATTGAGGTATCACATGTTTAAGACATTTTTATGGCAAATAAAATGTATATCTTGAATTTTCTGGGAATGTCCCCAAAAGTCCTTCCGAATGAATTTTGCATAACTGGTAAACCGCAAGAGATAGACAAAATTTTACTACGTAAAAATGTAGATCTCGTTAAAATACACAATGTATGTCATAAACATTTTTTTGTTAAGTGAATCATTTTCCAGATATTCCTTGTTATTTCTTTGAATTTTCCAATACTTACACTTTTTACTTTAATCAAAATCGCTAGAGCTGTTTTTGAGAAACTAATTTTTTTAAAAAAATGTTCTATGTAAAGGGTAATCTGGGGTGGGGGATTTCTTGAAAACCTTCGTGTCGCATCTCTGGAAGATACTGAACCTAAACACAAAGTTTGGTGTTTATCCGACTCTTCGTTTCTGAGTTATGCTGTTCATAGTCACACACAAAGACACACACACACGGACATGTTTTCAAAAATGCTTTTTTGGGATTCAGGAGGCCTCAAAACATGTATTTCCGGTGAAATCTCGGTATCGAATTTTTGAGTGGAACGCAATATTTCCCCTACTTAGTATACGTAGTAGAGAAAGTAAAAATTGCCCACTTCCATTGTCTGGGGTAAATGTGTCCACCTCTTAAATAGGGGTTAAGTTTGCAACTCGGTTAGGGTAAGTTACCTGGATTAGGCATATTTTCGATGTTTTCTCTTGTCTTGAGAATGCATTGTTGAGACACTGAGTTGTAAGAACATTTGAACACTGATTTTTCCCGTTTCATTCACCTTTGCCGTATTCAAAGAAAAATGTCAGCACACTCTTGAAGATGCACGATTCCTATGTGAAAACAACTCTTTGCTGTCAAGCAAAGTTGCGATTTATGAACAAATCCTTAAATATGTGCTGCTTATAATACTGAGAGTGAGTTTAGAGAAATGGGAAGTATCCTGATAAGAAACTGGGAGTAGGACTTGCCCTGTTCTTAGGAAAAGCTTAGCAAGTCAGGAATTAGTGCATGCCAAAGGAAACTTCCTTACAATGCGTGAGAGAGGTGATGCCACAAGGATATAATTCCCAACATCCTCAATGACGGCGGCGAACCTAAAACTTAGTTTGCACACGTTTGAGTTAAAGGGGACGTGAATATCTGCCTCTGCCGTCAGAGTGTTTCCATCCGGCACTCGCGGCCACGCCCTTACGGATGAACATCTATTTGAAGGCGCTGTAGTAAAATGCATCCGAAGTATTAAATTAGTGCAAAAAAGCTGAATTTCTTATTTTCTTCATAGGTTCACCAATTTTCTTTGGGATCCGTTTTAAAAGACAACCAATCTCCTGCAGAAGCGCCAAGAAATTACGGATGACATTTACCAGTTTGGAGACCCCTGGCAATTGGAAAGGGGTTAGCGGCCACATTTCCGTGTCGCTGAAATCAGCAGCAATCGTGCACGCGCGGGTGGTCAGAATATGAACAGTGAGTTACTGCAGATAATTACCCATAATTATCCACGCTCTGCAAAATGCGTTAGTTCGGTTGGTCCGTCCGCTGGCAGTGCGGTCGGATTTCGGTGTGAATCACAATCTCATGATGGAGGTAATTTAAAACAACGGGCAGGCCGTGTGTAATTATGCGCCCCCTGTTACTGATCTGTGAGGGGGGGTATTTCCTGCTCCACGCGATAACAAGCCTCACAGCAGATTATTAAAATCTGATGAAAATAAAATGTTTGCGTGCCACGATTCACTTTTCTCTGCCACTCATTATGCGATACGATGGTTTTGGTAATAATTGCTGAAATAATTACGTCCCGTTTATGTCGAATGACGTCAATTATAACAGAGAAGGGTGAGGAATTATCGTTAAAACGAGGTTGGCATGGCTGAAGTGCGTTTTCGTGTATTTACTTCATCTCAAAGGAGGCATTGCTTTAATTTAGGATAGTTAATAATTATTTCACCGCATAAATTTGCGTAGCTATTGTTTCTTTAATTATGATTGTATTTAATTCAATATGTATCCGAATCACTTAGTCGCTTAGACTTTTAACTACCTCAGATTTATATCTGTTTAAATGGTGAAATAAGAAAAGTAAACTCCACGGAGACGTAACTGTATTAAAAGAAAAGCAAAGGCATTCCTAAAGTAAAATGACACAATTTATCGAGAGTAGTGTTATGAGATACAGCCACAAAATACATCAAAGCTAGACGTCGTTCTCCGTGGTGTAGCGGTTACCACGCTGGCCTCTAGCTTCCGAGGTCGCGGGTTCAAACTCGCCGGAGGGAAATAGATTTTTTCGGGCGTAAAAATTCTTAGCATGCTTCCTTCGGAAGAGAAGCAAAGCCGGTGGTCCCGTGTCGTAGATTTACGGCACGTAAAAGAACCTCAAGCCTGATAAAGAGGCCTCTGAGCAAAATTACCGGTCTTTTACGCCCAATATAGAATGGGACGTTAAGTACGATAGTCCATAAATTTAAAAAAAAATCAAAGCTAGACAAGAACATAAATTATGTAATATCAATGGACAATACAAAATCTCAAGAAATCCTCAAAGATCTTCAAAAGAAAGAAAAAAACTATCGTTTTTGGCGAAGAGCCAACGAAGGAAGCTGTTAGGAGAATATTACATATCAGTAATAAAACACTCAATGATATTGACATTGAAACAGTTGAAGATTATTTTCGTAACATTTTTAAAGCTGAAATAAAAATATACGTGAACCTTATGAAACATATAAAAGTGAATATAATCCCATCCCAGAAGTTACAGATGATATATATTAAAAACGTTTAAAAATTGCTGTTGACACTAACCCAGGAGCCGATAAATTTCTTGTAAAAGCCGTTAGAGACCTGATTGCCGCTTGTTCTATAGTTTTTCTTATAACAAGAATTATTCCGATGGGCTACGTGCCCACAATTCTGACTAAAGCTCGAGCTGTACTCAAATAAAGTTGGAGACAGCAATATTTAGATAAATGGCGACCGATAACAATATCAACTGTTTTGCGTAGTCATATCAAAGAGCTTAGACTACATGAATTAATAAGTGGCAGTACTTAATCCATACTAGAGAGAGTTTTTAATGACTCCTGGTATATTTATTAATATCCATATTATCAATGGAATTCTACACCATGCAGCTAACAATAACCTTTCTGCATGTCTTGTCATTGTTGATGCCAGTGAAGCATTTGATGGTCGGTCATAATCCCTTTGTTCTACCACTTGTGGCAGTATTTTATATGACAACAATGTAAATGCCAGAGTGATTGTAGTGTAAATAAGCATTATTGTATGACATTGATTTGAGATGTTTGTTAATGATAAGCATTGTTAGGAAATAAGTTTACACGGCCTCACTGAAACTGACAATAGGAGCGAGTAACAATGAGCGAGGGGGTGAGTTGTTTATCAATTAGAAGAGACAAGCAAATAACGTCATAGTAGCGCGCTTTTCTTTATAAATGGAGGGAATATTTTCCCTAGAGCATATGTGTTTGTAATTGGCACGTTTTATTAACCAATAGCAGCTCGATTATAATCTTTAGGCATATCGGGCGAGGGAGTATAAATTCCGTGCCAGAGACCCTTACCTTCGATTCCCTTCCATCACTGTAGTGTAGTTAGTGCATGGTAGCGGAGACGATGTAGATCCCTTTTGGATGATCGTCACCTGGTGTGGCGGAGGAGGGGCCACACCATTATAAAAAAAAAGGCACTCTACAATGCCTACCCACCTAAAACTGCGTCTGTATCGGGCAATCATCCCGCCACTAATTCTGTACGGCTGCGAGGTCTGGGGCTCGGTGGCTCCGTCCAGTATCCGCAGACTCCAGACCGTGCAGAACAGGGCACTAAGGATGATCTACGGCACAGATCGCAGATTCCCGTCACATATCCTTCACTCCCAATCAGGACTCCCTTACATTGTGGATGTTGTACGAGAAAGAGCTCGTACAATTTACACAAAGCTTGCACCTCATCCCAACCGACTGGTTAATGTACTTGGCCAATACGACCAGCGCCAACCGAGGCGACGAAAAAGCTACCGCCTCCCCAAGGATGCCCTTGGTCCATAACTGCCACTTCATCCTATCTACTACACGCACCCCAAGTTAAGCAGCATTGAGACGGGCCACGGCTGGTTGGGTGACCACTCAGCCGCACCACTCAACTGCTTTCCTTGGTACCCTCACACCAAAATACCCATTCCCATCGGCCCCCGCTAGATGGCACTGCTTGACTGACGGTCCAGCAAGCGGCCGCCAAGTTAAGCAGCATCGAGCTCGGTCACCGTCTGGTCGCTTGTCCGCCCAGGCGGTATCACCGACCCGAGCCAATAGCTACACAAGGGGCCAGCAACCGCCATCATCATGTAGACATCGACGAAACGCTTGCTATTAGACAAATCTATATCACCGCACGGGTAAATCCGTAACTAAACGGATAGGTACCGTGGCGATTAACCTTCCGCCCGAGTTAACTCGGGCGACCTGTTCTTGCTCCTGCATCCTGGCTCCTGGTAAAGAGCAGTTTGACAGAATAATTCACAAGGCAAACGTCGTTCAGTCCAACAGAAGCATTCGCGCGTTACACGTCGCACAGTTTAACAGAATCTCTCGCGTCGTAAAGTTAGTTATAAACGTGAAATACGCGAATTAATAATGTGCAGCAAATAAGTGATTATAGTAACATAAAAAAATATAACAGTTTCAGTCGGGTGTGTATCAAGAATAATTATGTGAAATGAATAAAGTGAGACGGCAATAAAAGTGTAAAAACAAATTCTTTTATCAGGTTATCTTTAGTAACAACTCCTTTCCGTTTACACACCCTGTTTAAGAGATATGCTCGACTGAGTAGTAATAATAGCTAGCCGGAGGACAATGAACCCAACATTCAAAGTAGTAAAACAATAACAGGCGCTCAGCGACAAATTGGCTCCCATACGTGGGGCAGATAAACATGAAGCATCTTCCAACTACTTCACACTGAACATACTTCCTTGACACCTCCACTGAAAACACTGTTTAAAAATCTACTGCCGCATAATACCACTAGAATTCAGACATGGAAAACAAACAGACAAAGCGGAGTAATGCAGGGTAATTCAGCTTCGCCATTCTTCTTGAATTTAAGTATTAAACATATATTCAAGTAGCTCACCGTAAAATATTACGGTTGCAAACTTTCAGAAGACACAGCTCCTCTTACAATACTGCGTTTTGCTGATGACTTGGTAAAGATTTAGAATCTGCAACTATTTTAGTTACTACATTCATTGTGTTACAAGAAATTGGATTGTCTATAAATGGACAAAATTGCAAGCTATCAATGTTTATAAGGGAAAACTATTTCAAGATTAAATTACAATAATTTGTCAAAATATTTCAACTACTTCAGCGATGAAGAAATCAGACACTTAGGTGCAACATTTCACAAGTCATTAATTTTCAATTCAACAGCAATATTACAAAAGCTACAAATACATTTCGGTACTATTTCAAATACACCATTATTACAACCACAAGAAATACTGATGGTGGTTAATCAATTTATAGGCCCAGAATTAGTTTATCCCCTTCAACAGTCACGGTTTAGAACATATACCGAAATCCTTTCTACAAAAATCTGATGTGTTACACTCGCATGACTTTCTGTACTATTCTACAAACTATTTTTACAAACGCTTATGTTCCATCTATTTCCTGTTAATCGAGATAAACATTTGCAGAAGTTTATTGCTAATTTTCTTGTAGGTGCAAGGGGAATATGGTAGCGATAGTCAAATCTTTTAAAAGCTGGTTGCTATGTGGAGCTTTCCATTCTCTTTGCATGTCCAGGATATAAAAAACGAATAACGAACTGCCATTTGAGAAAAAGTATTAGTATTTGAAAATTCAAACAAATAAAAGGGAATATCTCGGAAATGGTTCTCTGGACAAAAAAAATACATAAATTGTGTATTTTAAGGAGATATCTACATTTTTTTTGTGTAGAAAACCTTTGTCTATCTCTCACAGTTTACCAGTTATGCAAAAGCCATTCAAAATGAAGAGGACGTTTAGGGACATTCCCAGAAAATTCAAGATATACATTTTATTTGTTATGAAAATATCTTAAATATATGATATTTTAATCAAAATCGTTAGAGTCGTTTTTGAGAAAATCAAAATTTTAGAAACATGCTCCATGTAAAGGGTACTGTAGGGTGGGGGAGTTTCTTCAAAATCTTTTTGTCGCATCTTTGAAAGATATTGAACCTAAACACCAAGTATGGTATTTATCCGACTTTATCAGACTTACACGGACCTTTACCTAAAAATCCTCTTTTGAATTCTAAGGGCCTCAAAACATGTTTTTCCTGTGAAATCACGATATCGAATTTTTGGGTGGAATGCAATACTTCCCCTACTTACTACACGTAGTAGAGAAAGTAAAAAGGCCAATCAAGTTCTACGCAGTGCTATCAAACACATTTTATAACTAACCAATGACATTCCAAATGGCATGCTCTACACTTGCCAAATTCAAAGGTTCTTCGTACATCGTGGGAAGCATTTCTACAACAATTCAACATGAATGAAACTCTGGAAGCAGTCAACCAGCCTCATGTAAATGCTGTCTGTTCGAGATTACGACCATATTAAAACTCGTCCTCAAGAACTCGAAATAGACGATTCGAGGAAACCATAAAATACCAGACAACTTCGGCAACATCTCAGAGAGAGAGAGAGAGAGAGAGAGAGAGAGAGAGATTGAGATTTTAAACAAAGGTACTCCTACCTCCCAAAGGTAAGGGAATTGCACTCATTTCCCAAGTACCCTCAGCAAATAAACGCACTCTTACCAAGCATGATCTCTATCAAGTAGTAAATGGCGCGATATGATCAAAATGAATGCCATGGTAACACCTATTCGGTCAGTCCCAGGATGTTCTTCTAGCAGTAGCTGCTGCAGACATTGGGACGAGTTTGAAACCCTTCATCATGTGCTAGGGAATTTTCCTCAGAGACAACTACGCCGCATCAAGAGTGAAGTAGTTTGTATTGAAGGAGTTGTATTATATTTCAACTGTTGGGGAAGCGAACTTGTAGTGGTTGCAACCGCACGTATAGTAAACACTTTCCGGTAGCCTTCGCCCCAAATATACTTTCAGGTGGCCTTTGCCCCAAGTTTAAAAAAATATTAACTTAATAATTTAACTGTTTTTTTTAAATATTATGTATTTATGTTTGCCTCGGCTGCGTCAGTATTTATTTTAGAGACATGGATGTCTTGGCAGGGTTGTGGTGCGACTTAAGAATGTAGGCTTACACAGATTATAATTTTACTTCACTCGTTTTTATTAATGCTTGACACGATTTAAATAACACTTCACTGATATAGAGCTGTGAGATTCTTTTATTAATTATTTGTACATTTTAACACGTAAACTTACAAGAATACGTATTAAATCTCTCGAGGACGCATCTCGCATCCGGTTACAAACACTGTCTGCAGGCAACTGAACTGACTTCAACCGCCTAAACTTGTAAATTTCTGTATTTCAAGTCTCTGATTGGCTATTCCTAATCCAATAAAATACCTTCATTTAACTAAAGCTTCTTCTGGTTGTTGATTGGCTATTTTTATAAACTGTCACTAAAATTACATCATTGCTTCCAAGAATCACAAGTAACATTTAAACTTTCTAATTCATTATTCCCTCAAGGTTACCTCATTGTTAGCAACTTTAACCGATTATTCTCGCAGCTCCTACATTATTAAATTACGTAATATATTCACATAGCATTATTACACATGGATACAATAATACAAACATATACAATGGCTGTTACATACATTTCTATATATTGTTACATACACATATTGCTTTAAGGCGGGCTGTTATTGAATTTACATATTATATAATTAGACTGAAATTATTTAAGTGTTAAAAACACTGCCTCAAGAGCCATGACAATGTATGAACTTCGCTGGCAAATGGTCTACACTCTCAGGGCTTGGAAGTACATGAAGAAGTGCATTGCATTCCTGATAACGACAGCATAACGACATCATATGCATCAATAGAAAGAAGAAGGAGGCAGAAATTGTAGATCCAACAATCATGTCTGAACTGACAACTACACAGCCTGAAGAAGTTGATGCAGAAAAGAAGCAATCCCCTATTTTGTAGATAAATATCATATAAGGAAAATTGCCGTGAGTGGGGTCCTCTTTGGCGCAGGGAAGCTATTACAAAGCATTTTGTTTCATAGTGGGAAAATATAAATTAGAAAAAAAAAAACAACGGAATCCCAGACTGTTACAAAAATAATAAGCTATTCTATAACCCAGTTTCAGAAATCATCTTTATGGGAAACACATTGCCTGCATTTGAATGTGTATCATTATATTAATGTTATTATTATTTTTCTGTTATTTTCATCGGCATGTTTGCTTCCATCCTATATTACTTTTATGTAATTAATTCATATTTGAAGTGTTCTGTGTCATTAAGCAAACCCAAAATAGAGTCAGATGTTTAAATAGAATAATAACTTTTTGTTAAATAAGATTTTCTTTATAGCATTAGCCATTTCCCAAACATTCGCTGTTGTTCGTTGCTTTTCAACTGTCGTTCTCACATACCCATGCACATAGCATTTAATATTAAGGTAAGCAGATACTAAACATTTGACTGCCATATGAGCCTCTTGTCTTTGTGCAACTACTACTAAATGCGTGTTAGAGCCATTTTCACGACTAATAGGAAGGTAAACAAGCTATTTTATGAAAAATTTGCGGAGTAGATATCAAAATATATGTTAGTGAGGTAACTGTAACACATAGTATATTTAATTTAGATATGCTTGGTCATCCATTGAGCTCTAATGTCAATTTATTTCTTCTGAATTTACCGTTTCATTTTCAAGATCTCTTCTCAAGTAATGCAGTTCCTGAATGGGAATTGGTTAAGGCAGACGTAATTCCTATTTAATTGGTAATATTTCCTCAGGGAATAGAGCAAGTTTTAAATGCGGAATATCAAAGTTGAAGAAATGAAGAAGTTCGAGTTTGGGATATAAAAGCGTACAGCTAGAGAATAAAAGAACCAAGAAAACAGTGAAAACAAGAATACCGAAGTTTAACTGATGGAACTCAAAGCAAACAGAAACAACAGAGACGGGAAAGAAATTGGAGATGCAAATTTACCGTTGTACGTGTATAATCATAGAGGCGACAGAGGATGAACAGAGGCGGGTTGGGAGGGGAGAGGGCAGACTCTACAGTGACCGCAGCAAATCGAGAATCAGAGTGTGGGCATCTATTGGCAAAGATCAGAAAGACAGGGGTGCGGGGATTATTGGATCGGGATGATTGAGCAATTACACGCAGTTGCAAACTACCAGACCGGTTGCCTAAAACGTGCCCAATAAGCCGCGAATGCTAAAAGTGGATTTTGACGAGAATTAATTCCCATTCTCTCCGTCTCTCCCCCCACGTTTTCCACACCCTTCATTTGCGCACGTTTAAACCGTTGTGAAATTATGGAGGAAGCTGACTGAAGTCCATCTCAAAGGCTTCATCCTGGCGCTGTTTCCGAGACGTGCAGACCGATGGAATTGATTAAATACTTGCATCTCGAATAGAGTAGTGCTTTGTAACTTGTAGCCGACATACCTAAGTTTTTTTAACGTTTTTACGTTAGTAGCTGACCAAAATAATTAGTGCTGCTGATCTAGCAGCTCTGCAGGACTAGCTAATTCCATGCTATAGCCACAGGCTGATAAAATAGCTTCGAGGTTTTAACAAGGATCTTCAGTTTATCCTATCGACAACACACGGGGATTACAGGCACATAGGATATACCTATAGTGCCACGTAACACTTAGAACTTCCTTGAAAATGTAACGATGTCATAAAATCGCGAAAGTTAAAAACAATCATCCGTATCGGATGTACATCCCGGACGAACCTGATTCGGGAAGCCTGTCGTAGGTATTAGGTTTGCGAAATCGTCTTGCAGCTCGCAGAATACTTGTGGGGAGTTGTTCCTTTTTTTCGAGTGGAGGAGAAAATAATTTAATGACTGACCCCAGCCCCGATGGGAGTCGGGACTGAGAGTTTGGGACTCACCAATAGTCGGCATACCCACTAAACACTCCTCCACCGGCTGGAAAAAGGAAGAAGGAAAAAGTGGAATGGCGTGGTTTTTTGCGGTCCCGCATAGCACCCGCGTTAGTATGTGAGAGATGGAAGCTTCCGCCCAATGGGTTGGAGCGGGTAAAGGTAGCTACTAGGTTGCAGCCATGAAACCTGACTGCAACACTAGTGAAAATGGCGAGGGTTTAGGAAAGAATTTGATTGGTGATTGTGGAGATGGGTTGGTGCAGAGCTTACTTCTGTTGAAGATGTAGTGCTCAGCTTCTGAATTCCTCTGCGTATGACGTGCTGCTCGGAGGCCTTCGGCGGTTGCTTGGGGCCTCCGGTTTGGCTGGCTGCTGGAACTGGGCTCGGAGTTCGTGTTGCTGCGCTTCCAGAGATCTGATGGTCATGTCGATGGAGTCTAGGTGTTGAGCAATGGTATCTGATGCTGTAGATGAAGTCTGGATGGAGTTGTCGATGGTGTTGACTCTGGTAGTGATGATCTCGAACTGCCCAGCTAGGAAAACCTGCTGAGCAGCTGAGGTGTCTTGAAGGTCCCTGATGAGTTCCTCCAGGGCTGTCAGCTTCGTCGTCATGTTCAGGACCTCCGCGTGGAGTTCGTGAACGGCGTCGCGTAGGCCCTGGACTTCTCGATGATCAGTTTTGTTGAAGATGTTGGTGTCGGCGCTGGTGATGGTGCTGGTGTCGGCGTCTGTGGAGGCGCTGCTGGCTGTGATGAAGGTTCTGGTGGCTTCGGCGTTGCCTTCCTGCGAGGATCAGGGGCAGAGCACTTGGCCGGTGTAATGTGTTGACCCTCCACAGGTCGCATAGTAGCGGCGTCGGCGGCGAAGGTCGTGCTGCGTGCACAAAGTCGTGGTGCTGGAAGCGCCACAGTAGTGGCACCTTGGTTTCGCCGTGTAGGAGCTCTCGTTGTGCCCGTAGGCAGCGTCCCCTCGGGTCCCCTCGGATCACAGCACTGTACCTCCCATGAGGCACAGGCTGTATCTGCGCTGGCTGGACAGTATCCAGGATCGGCGGCGTTGGCTGCGGTGAAGCTGGCGGCAACTGCGGAGGCACGTGGCGAAGCAGCGGTCGATGCGTAGGTTGCCCTACGCTGCGGCGGCTGCGGTGAAATCTCCTCGGCGGGTACCGGAGGAGATGAAGAGGTTCCTGCCTTAGCAGGAGCGGCGACAGAGCGACCCTTCTTCCTCGCCATCTCGGAGCTGTTCCGAAACTCTCATTACATAGTTATAGCTGCACCTATCTTCAACTAATGCAACAGTTTTTGCGAAATCAACAGAGTTCAAAGGCATCTTTCAGAGCACAATATCTCGACACTATAGATGTACATTCATATGAATGATATTATATGTTGTAATCACAACAACGTTCAGTGCGGAATCACAACAATGTTGGAGTGGCGGAAAAGAGCGGATTTGTAAAGCTTGGTAGGCGTAGCGCAACAACATTGCAAAACAAGCAAGGGCCTTCTAAATGTACCAGAGAATATCTGACCCAAAATTTTCATATTCCTGTTTGCAGGTGTCACAAATAGTAACTCAAACTGTTTAAAAGAGTTGACTGAAAAGAAGAAAAAGCTACATAACGTCCGTGTGGCATTCTTTGTACATACTATGTATTTTCAGATACATTCTACTGGATCATTTATGAAGAACTGACACATTTATTTCTTTAATTGTTTCAAAACGAGTTATGTTAGCGACAACTTATTATACCTGAAATGCAAAGTAATTTTGGGATGTTATTTATCTCTATATCAAATGTTGAAAATGTCCTCCATCCTGCATAAGCTACAACTCAACACGTCATTCCATGTTACTGGCCACTCGTTGGATGTCTCTGTTGCCAATAGCTTGAATCTCCCGTGTAATGTTGTGCTACAGAACGTTCAATGTCTTTTAAGCAACTCCATAGAAAGAAGTCCGGCGATGTCAAATCCGGTGATCTCGGTGGCCACAGGTTGTTGAAAATTATCCGGTCGTCAAAGAACTTGCAATTAGTGTCATGGATATATGGCATGTAGCGCCGTCCTGCTGAAAATATCCTTAACTCAGCTCTACATCGTCTAGTTGCTCAGTAAACTCTATGAAAATCCGTCGGTACTCTGCAGTGTTCACATGTTTAAAAAAATTGGTCCCACTATTCTCTGTGAAGATATTGCGCACCAAAATCCGATTTTAACCGGATGCATATGTGAGTTCACATAGCCGGATAGATGGAACCATGCTTCATCTGTGAACCATGTGATGGAAAATATGGCAGGATTTTGCACAATGAATGCCTAAAACCAACACAATAATTCAGTCGTCTATCCTTATCTGGTTCCTGTAACTGATGGACAACCGTAATCCTATACGGCTTTAGCCTGCACTTTTCATAGATTGAGTAGCTGTACCCTGTCTCCTGTGACAAACTTCTTAATGATTTTTTGGGTGACTGATCAAGTCGTGCTCTTACATCAACAACCGTGGGAAGCCTAGATGAACGAGATTTGCCTTTTTCACTCACCAGAGATCCAGTTGTTTCCAATTTGTTTACCAGTCCCAGTATTGTGTTACTTTGTGGAGGATTCCGAACACCAAATACACTCTGGTATGCCCTTTGAGTACCTGCAATTGAATTCGTAGACCAGTATACCAGTATTGCTTTACAAGGAAGACTTGTTCATTTAATGTCTACTCCATTTTCACGTTGACTAGAACAAAATCTCAAAAACAGTTGCCAACAATAAAACTAACAATTACGAATAAAACATGAACATCTGCGTATCTAGTGACAGGCAATCGAAGCTTCAGAACGTTCTGCTTAATTTGGTGCTAAAATTGGAGCATTGAGTGAATTTCGAATAAAATAATTAAAGGAATAAATGTGCCAGTTCTTCATAAATCACCCTGTATAAATTATTCACGCAAATGCTTATTTTTCCACCTGCTTCCAGTTAACAGGATCATTATTCATCGGAAATGGTTTCATTTGGATAATATGTTGGTTTAATACATTTTTTGGTTGACCACATTATAATACACTGATTACATGTGACGTAACTGAATTAGAATGACATCCTTATGCTTCAGCGACGCATTATAATCATACGGTAGCGCGCGCAGCCCATACCTTTTAACTCCTTCAAAGTTGCTAGCAGTCCACTGGGATCCATGCTCCAGGTCAACAATGAAATATGTAAATTTAAAATAAAATAAATCATATTCATTGTAATTTTAATATTCTAATAAACTTAGTTTATTTCCTTTCCCACGTTACTTGCAAACAATCAACAAATACGGCAAGCACTCAATAGTACTGCCATCTGTTGCACTGCTCAAAACACGCGAGTAGTTCAATAGATGGCCAGATCATGTCAGTATTTAATTACACATAATTAACACGGTAAGATTCTTTTTAAAAAAGTGTTTAAGTTATAGTGTGGTCGACCAAAAACAATCTATGCAACTTGACTAGAAAGGTAATTAAGACGCTGGTATGGTGTTTTAATTACTACCATTACAGTCTTACTGCAGTCTTACTATAATGTAATCCTACCATTATAAACAGGTTGTTGCTATATTCAATATTGTGATAATTGCCTCATTATGGCATGCGTGTTAACGATAGCAATGGCGTATTTCCTATAGCAATCATGTAATATCAAAATTTCAAGTTGCCTTGGCTTAAATAGAGAAGATGAAACCATTTGTGATATTCTTTTCTCTGAGTAACGAAGATGCAAAAACATTTGTACATTACCAAATATAGAATGATTAAGATCTGAATTTATAATTACTTACCAGCTGTGCTCATAAGACTCTATGTCACACCGAAACAGCTGCTCACTTCTCTCCCGGGAAGGGAATGCATGCAAGTGGCTACTTATGGGTTCAACACACCAGGTAATAACAAACGAAATGTAGGGAGATAAGCTAGCGTCTGTTAACGCATGAAGACACCCTCGCTCATGTCAGCTAAGGATGCCAAAATATTTCATTATTTGTTTTCTACAATTTATAACGCTAAGATTCCATAGGAAGTTGTATCCAACTCGTGGGTAATCTTAATGTGACATTCGTTCGAGCGAAAAACATTCACTCGCGCTATAGTCGTCAAGATTATCTGCTTGTTGCAAAAATTACTAATGTAAGCTAAGGTAGTCCGGAATTATGCACTAGTTATGATATTCTTTATTCTTTGGTTGAGCTCATCAGTATCAAAAGAACAACCACTCATCATTCTAAGGTGTGCTGCTTCCACGTGTTAAACTTCAAAAGAAAGGCGAATATTTAGAAACAGGTTATTGCAAAAAGATATACATATTTTTGATATGGAGTATATGTTTCAACAAGATCAAATAAAGCCTTGCCAATTTCAACTCCGAGTACTCAAGGATTATTTACAGAAAATTAAAAGTAAGGCTATTATCCCAATAGTGTCAATGATTGGTACTTCAATCTAAATCGTTTTCGCCATTTTTGCGAAAATAGAAAATATAGTGTGATACATTCACATGACTTTCTAACCTCTATCTTTATTAGTGGGTATACATGCCTATCCTTACCAAAGCTTATTTTTCTATCTCCTACATTTTAATCCGAATAAACTTTTGCAGAAATGGCTTCATTGTCATTTCGTTTAGGATACAAAGGGAATAGTGATTGTCAAATGTTTAAGTACTGGACGCTGCATGCTGGCCTTAAAATGCCATACTGTTTCCGTGCAATCTCGAGAAATAAATGAAAAACAATGGGACTTAAAAGAATGATAAGTATTGAACAATTCGAACCTTTAATAACGGATATCTCAGAAACGGCTTATGCCACAAAAGAACACATTTGAAATAAATTGTGTGTTTTAAAGAGATCCACGTTCCTTGTGTGGTGCGTTTTCGTCTAACACGTAACGTTTACCAGTTATGCGAGATTATACGCCTTCCGAATGAAGAGGACTTCAGACTATTCCCAGAAAATTCAAGATATAAATTGTATTTGTCATGTAAATATGTTTAATATAATGATAGTTTAATCAAAGTCGTTAGAACCATTTTTTTAGAAAATCAAAATTATGAAGAATGTTGCATGTAAAGGGTAGTTAGGGAGAGAGTTTTTCTTGAAAATCTTCGTGTCGCATCTTTGGAAGAAACTGAACCTAAATACTAAGTTTGATATTTATCCAACTTTTCGTTTTTCAGTTACTCTGTTCACACACTCACACACACGAAAATTGAAATTGAGTTTTTATTTATGGACGCACTTTAACTGCTGTGGTCCTTAACGTCCCATTCTATATTGAGCGTGAAAGATCGGTAATTTTGCTCAGAGGCCTCTTTATCAGGCTTCAGGTTCTTTTACGTGCCGTAAATCTACGACACGGGACCACCGGCTTTACTTCCCTTCCGCCCGCAAAAATCCATCGCCCTCCACCGGGTTTGAACCCGCGACCTTGGGAACTAGAGGTTAGCACGGTGCCACTAGTCCACGGAGGACGACAACCACGGACACACAGATATAGACCAACACACACGGACCTTTTTGTAAAAATGCTTTTTTTTTATTCAGGAGGCCTCAAAACATGTATTTCTGCTGGAATTCGAGTATCGAATTTTTGGGTGGAATGTAATACCTTCTCTACCTAACATGTACGTGGTATAGAAAGTAAAAAAGCGTAAAAGTCACTTATTTGGGAAGAATTTCCTAAACATGTTTGCTTTAAATTCGTTAAAAGTACCTGATTAAAGCCTATGGTTTGGTGTATATTTCACGTTTTTCTTTTATGCTATGCGACTGACTGACACACATGCGCATGTACTGATCGCTTTTGTTTTTCTCTGATACCATTCATAAAATCATTTATGTAAACCAAGGAAAAAACTAAATAATTTAAATTGTTATAACGTAATTTGAGATCCCCTGAATCCAAAAAAGAACCGCGGGTGTGATTGTCTATGTGTCTGCATGTGTGTGCCCGCGCGAGCGTGTGTGAGCATTATAAAACTAAAACTGAATGTTCCATAAATACTGAACATGAGATTTAACTTCAGTAGCTTCCAAAGATACAACACGGAGATTTTCAAGATGATTTTCCACTCCCGAACTACCCTTTACATGGAAAATGCTTCGATATTTTTTATTTACTCAAAGCTAGCTCTAATGATTTTGATTGAAGTACCATATATTTAAGACATTTATATGCCAAGAAAAATGTAGGTCTTGAGTTTTCTGGGAATAATCTATGAAGTCCTCTTCATTGGGAAGAAATTTTGCATAATTTTGTAGAAACGGGTAAATCATTCGAGATAGACTCATTACACAAGAAATGTATATCTGCTTAAAACACGCAGTGTATTTCAAATAATCTTTTATGGCATCGACCGAGATGTTCGCTATTATTTGTTTCAATGTTTCAATATTTTTGTCATTTTTAATTTTTTCACTACTTCCTACAGTAAGTAGACGAATTATTGTATTCCACCCAAAAATTCGATACTAAAATTGCATCGGAAATACCACATTTTTGAAACTCACTGATTAAAAAAGAGAAACATTTTAAGAAAAAGGCCTGTGTGTGAGTGAGTGAGTGAGTGAGTGAGTGAGTGAGTGAGTGAGTGTGTGAGTGAGTGAGTGAGTGAGTGAGTGAGTAAGTGAGTGAGGGTATAAACAGGATAACTAAAAATGTAGGATATTTTCATGGCAAATGAAATGCATATTTTGAATTTTCTGGGAGTGGCCTCCAAATTCCTCTTCATTCTGAACGACTTGTGTAAATGTGATAAACAAAATCTTACTACACAGCAAACGCAGATCTTGTTAATTACTTTTTTTTTCGTGAAGCTATTTCCAGATAGTTCTTGTTCTTTCTTTGAATTTTCAAGTACTTATATTTTTCTCAACTGGGAACGTCGTTATTCGTTAATTTTTTTATTGTTTTAGTTTTTATGTATTTATTTTTTTGTCCCTTTTTCTCTCGTGGTGAAGTAAAGAGCATGGAATTTCAAAGCCATCACATAGTGACACGCTCTTTAAAAATCTGATTATCGCTTTACCTTCTGTATAGTACAACGAAAAGTGATGACAAAAAGTGATTGAAGAATTAAATTTTATAAGAAAGTTTGTAGAAGAGTGAGTAGAGAATGTCATTTGAGTTCAACTCATTTCTATTAATTGTTCTTTCTCACTGGCCGTGATTGGAACTTTGAACAAGTTTGAAAAACTCAATGCCGTGGCCGGTGATATCGTAATCTGTCCTTCGGTACCGTAGGGGCATAGGCTACCTATCTGAGATCCATTGCGGCTACCACGGCTGGAGGAAGCGATGAAGTAAAGGAACTACAGGAGGCTACAGGTCGCAGGCAGACAGGTCACAGAGAGGCGTAGAAGTCCCTAACAGTTTCTAGCTCGAAGACCCGTCCCACTACTGCAGCTGCCCAGAGAGGTCATCAATGTCCCGTCGAATCAGCCACCTCTACGACGGGGCCTCCCGAATGAGAGCTTCACACGTTACCACGGAGCCAACTCGCTCGCCCTCCGTACTCTAATGTTGAAGTCCAGAAATGAAAATCTATCTACAGCAGTGCAAGATCCCTTTTTTCCTCTGCTTTAAGATTATACATCTCGGAGTAACCTTAAAGGTATGTAGGAGTGCGAATTACATGAGAAATATTAAATTAAAATTAACTGCAATGTAGTTTTAAAGTCAGCTTATAAGTTGGTGTCAATGTTTAAATCAGCAATAATTGATTGTGATATAAATGATCTGTTTCTTCACTAAAAGAATTACATTTAAACTACATAGCATTTAAGATATTAAAATAATTTTAACTGCAACATATGTTTCAGTTCATTGAGATTAAAGAAATGTAATGTGTTTTATTTTCTGTTTCTGATAAAATGGAGATCTGTGTAACACTCTCAAAACGACATCCTGTGTGAGGCAGTAATTTTATCACTTAAACGATATCAGTCTAATTATGTATGTATGTATGTATGTATGTATGTATGTATGTATGTATGTATGTATGTATGTATGTATGTATGTATGTATGTATGTATGTATGTATGTATGTATGTATGTATTCTGCAATTGGGTACTTCCCGGTGGCAGAATTAAACCGTACAAAATTTACATCACCATGACTAGCTTACAATAATAATAATAATAAACAAGACTAACAATACAAAATGATTAATTTTAAATATTAACGAAGCTTTTAAAATCCCTAATTACTGAACCATTTATAGTTTACTTAACTATTCACAATTACTTAACTATTCACCATTTACTTCACTATTCACAATTTACTTAACTATTCACAATTTACTTAACTATTCTCAATTTACTTAACTATCTACAAAGTACTTAACAATTTACAAAGCACGTAACTATTTTCGAGGTACTTAACTATTTACAATTGATCCTTATATTTAGTTACCAGTATTTTCAACCTGGTAGTGTCAACTTTAATAGTATAGTTTGTGAAATGAGTACACTAGTTAATTAACCAACATTTATTCTGCTAATATTATTTCTGAACTGCTTTAAGGTCAGAGGACAGCCCTGAAAGGCTGCTACAGGCAATTCATTCCATTCCTCAATGGTTCTATTAACAAAAGAAAATTTTCCCACGTCGGTTCTGCACTTTCTACCCCTAATTTTAAACAGATGATCGTTTCGACCGTAGTGTGCTGGATTCTCTAACCTTTCTCTAACATCCGCCCAAGCATTTGAACCAGTATAAGCTTTAAATAACGCAACTAATCTATGTTTTTTACGCCTAACTTTTAGCGGTTCCCATTCATTCTCTTCACCTTTTGTAAACCCAAAATCTTTACCTCTCCTTATGAATTTTATAGCCCTTCTCTGCACTTTTTCTAAGGAATCAATCTGATTGACTCTGTATGGGTCCCAACATGCTACTCCATATTCCATAACCGGCCGCACTAAAGATTTGTAGGCTAGTTCCCTGGTCTTTGCGCTCCCCTTTTTCAGTATTCTCATTACGAAATGCAATGCTTTCCACGCTTTCCTAGATGTACTATTTATCTGTTCCCCCCATCCAGCATTACTTGACAAGCACACTCCCAAATATTTGCAGCTGTCCACCTGTGGAATTGGTTCCCCGCCCATTTGATAGTTATGTATAATCTTCCCCTTAGTTCTGCTAAAAACAATGGACTTACTTTTCCCAGCATTAATTGTCATTTTGTTTGCTTCGGCCCACCACCTGATTTCATTTAGGTCGTCCTGAAGAGCAGTCTCATGCATGGAATTCCTAATCTTATTGTAAATAATACAATCGTCTGCGAACAGTCTTATCTGGCATAATATATTAACAGCCCGCCTTAAAGCAATATGTGTATAATATAACATATAAAATGTATATTACAGTCATTTTATTATGTACATGTATAAAAATGTTATGTGAATGTATTACGTAGTTTAACAATGTAGGAGCTGAGAATAGAAGCAAGCTGCTATTCGTAGCAAACAGAATTACAAAGTAGAAGCCGAAGGTTGCTAACAATAAGGTAACCTTGAGACTACAATAAATTAAAAGGTTAAAAAAGGCTACTAATAGTTCCTGGAACAATAACAATGTAATATTTAAAACAGTTTATAAATAGCCAATCAACAACTAAGAAAAGCTAAAACTTAAATAAAGATATTCTATTGGAGTAGGCTCAGCCAATCAGAGACTAGAAATAGAGAAAATATACAAGTTCAAACGGTAGACACTAAAAGAAAGCGTACCCAAGCAGTTCGGTTCGGTACGGGTCAGTGTGTGAGACAAGAAAATTCATTGCGGTGAGAATAATTATACGTTTACCTATTAAAAAAGTGTCATTAACAATACTCTCACAGCTCTATAGTAGGATACATCAGTGAAGTGGGATTTAATAAAAAAGTTAAATACAATTATAATTTGTGTAAGCCTTGATCTTTAGCCGTACCAGCCCTGTTAAGAGATACGTGCTCTACAAGCATACTAATGAGGAAACCGAGGCATACATATATAATATTTAAATAAATAACATGTAAAATAGTTATTATACATAAAATAAACGTGGGGCGAAGGCCACCGGAAAGTTTCTACCGTACGTGGGGCGAACACTCCTAGAAAACAATCTCCCGCAAATTGGTTCTTAAACGTGGAGCAAGAATAGACAAGAATAGGCAAGAATGAGCAAGAATATGCGAGAATAGGTGAAAAGAAGAAAAGAATCAACGAACATCATAGAGCATCCAGAATCGACGAAACTACAAGACTTCACTACGAGAACTGTAAAGCGCTTCAGAGAACTTCAAGATCATCGTATAACAACGCCACCCAAGGACAACAAAGACAATTCTTTCAGGAGTACGGGGCACGCGTCAACAATTCAAATAGAATCTACGAGAGAACACCAGAGTATAAAGGTTTACTAACACAGCCAGAGAAAAGGTCAGAAAATTCCAGTACTATATATTTGTATAATTGTCAAGATAGTTACGAATATATTGTTATTAAAATAATCACACAATAATTGTTATGGAGTGGAAAATTGAAATCCAACAATTCTAAACTAAATGTAAGAATATAAAATATTGAAAATAAAATGGAAACATAAAACAATGGAAATATGGTAGTAGGAGAGGATAGGCCAGCCATTACTGATTACAATGAAAAGTGACAGTCAGAGCTAGAGAAAACAAATAGGTTAGAGGTAGAAGAACAGACATCTGTAAATTCACAGTTAGGCATACAAAGAGATAGAAATAGTATGCAAGGTCAACCACCTTTACATATGTTAGTGCAGGGAACAAAAATAGAAAGAAACACTATCCCTCACACATCTAGCCAACAAGAGCAAGAAAACCCATCACAACAAAATTTAATGTGCATTCTAAAAGTAATAACTGAAATGAGAGTAGACTTAAATAATAAGCTAACTGCAACTAGTAATAAATTATCTAGTATCAAAAATGATCTAGCTAAGCAGATAGAAAGTAGTATGAAAGAAAGTAAAGCTGAAAGTAGGAGGTTAGAAATCAAAATAGAACAATCTTCTAAAGCACTTCAGAATGATCTATATTTAAAAGTAAATAAAGGTTGCAGTCAGCCAGAACAGAAATTGTCAAGTCATGCTGATACAAATCTAACTGAAATGGAGTTGAAACTTAATAATACTAAACGGGGTATTTGTAATAAGTTAGATAAACAGGGTGAAGAATTAAAAACAATGGTGGAAAACACCAATGCAGATGTGCAAATACAAATAGATATAACAGGGGAAATAAGTAAAATGCAAGAAATGGCTGAAACAAATGCAGATGCAATTAAAGAAGAACATACAGGGCAAGGACAAGAAATGTCAATGACAGACAAAATTAATGATAAAGTACAAGAGAGTAGCAAAGAAATAGATAAACTTAGAAATAGTTTTGAAACTTTAAGTACCAGTGTAACAAAAGTAAATGCAAATGTAACTAGTTGTGTAAATGCTAATCAAATGTACGATAATAATACAAGTGCTGAAAGAAGTGTATCACATTTGTTAACTAATAATACAAGAGACGCTACTGCTTTTTCCATAGCATCAGCATCTCAAACACAAAACAATTATGATGACACACATGTGCATGTAACAAATCAAGTATCAAATTGTTATTCTGTGCTCAATGAATTACATTTTCCTTATTTTTTACACTTCCTCAAGTCCAGTACATTTATTTATAATCTAGTCCAATATTTTAAATTGAAGAATGTGCCTGAAGCATTAAAAATGATCCTTGTTAGAAAATGCTTGGATAACAAAACCTTAGAATGGTTAGATATGCTAGGAGATAGTGAAATGAATTTTGAGTCTTTTAGAGTTTTATTTATGAATACATTTTGGAATATCACTATGCAACATAAGATTAGGGCAAGCCTAAGTTATTCACAATATAGTAGAGTTGACTATTTGTCAATGACAGATTATCTTATAAAATATGCAGGATATTTAACTCCAGCTATGCATGAGGAACGTTTATTAGTTTAATTATCCTCTGCATACAAAACATCATAATTGCAAGACCAAAAACTATTTATGAGATGACAGAGCTAATATCATCAATATAACAGCAATACAATAATAATAGCAATGAAATTTGGAGTCCACGTAGACGAGACAGACAAATTGGACGGGATAGGTGTAATGAAATGCCTTATAATACACGCTATCAGCATGAAAGTAGGAGAAATAATAAATTTCAGGGCCAAAACAGATTCAATTACACTACCCAAAATATCAGAGATTGAAGATAAGGGAGATAGGAACACATAAATTATGTAAGAATGCAAAGGACAAATCAGCAGAATTCTACTTCACCTACAGGTAATAATCAATTTCGGCATATGCAAAACAGGGTAAACTACCCCAACTATAATCACACAAATAACAAAATACAGAAGAATATACACGTGGAGGACATAGCAATTATAATGGCAGAACACAAGCTAGTGGGCCTGGCTCATACACAAATGTCAATGACAATCATATAACAGTAACTGCGGTACACAATGGCAATCCTGTAAGTACTGAAAATACTCACCAGGAAAACTAAATTACGTATTGCCTGACGTAGATTCGGGTAATACAGTACCTTCTGCTCTAAGTGGCAAAAATAAAATACCTACACTTTAATTGTTACCGTCTGAATACAAACTCTGGGAATTGTGAAAACCAATATGAATCGCCGTATATTTAAGCTTTTATAGGAAAGGAAGTAAATGTTGCAATAGATTCAGGACCATCAAGCTCTATTTGCTCAAAGAAATTTTATGAACACTGTTAAATGAAGGCACAAAACTAATGTCAGCGCCAATAAATAATGTTGTATGTAGGGTAGCCTTAGGTACAATGACCAAAACTATTAAATCCCAAGCATTCATACCTATACAAATAGCAAATATTACATTAAAGGTCATGTTTTTAATAATTACAAACTTAATATGCGTAGTTATAATTGGATTTGATGTATTAATAGAGTTCTCTACTATAGTTGATTTTAAGAAGGACGGACTTATATTAAATAAAGAAGAAAAGAATATTTACGTACCTTTATAAAAATAAAGTATGTAGAGTGCAAAGAATGGAACAAGAAATTGCAGTATATGAAAAAGAATTCTTCATAAAAATTGTAAATGTCCAAGCAAGCGAGGAAAATAATGAAAGGTTATTGACTCTTAACTTCGATGAACAGAAAACTGACCTTACCCAGGGGAACCCTTACACAGAGAAACCGCTGGTAGAGGAAAATATGTTGGAGCAGGTAGAAAATAGCTATGCAACAGAGATAGAAGACTGGAAAATACACACAGTTTCACTGATGGCAAACACAATACTGACTGACCGTGAAAAGATAATAATGAAGGTACTAGAGAACAATAAGCATGTATTCAATAAAATTCCAGGACTATGTACATCATATATACACACATTCACAGTGCAAAATGTACCAACATTCAGAAGAAAATAACCTACCAGCAAACCTAAGAAACGAAGCTAAAAGATTAATAGCCAGTATGATGGAAAATAACATCATTGAGCTTAGCAATTCACAATATATAAATAGTGTTTGTTGGATGGTAAAGAAAGATAATAACTTAAGAATCACTATAGATGGAAGATATTTAAATAAGTTCATGCTACCAGACCACTTTCAAAATGAAAGTATAGAACAAACAATTGCAAAGTTTTCACGTGGCAAATATATCTCTTCTATAGATCTTACAGCTTCATTTTGGCAAGTCGAACTAGATCCAAAAGTACGTGATTACACAGTCTTTCAAGTTTTTGGATTACAATATAGGTATTGTGTAAACCCGTATGGATTAAACATAGTGCTAGTGGATTCCTGAGAGCAATGCATAGTATCTTTGGTGACACAGCAGATGATTTCTTAATCAGATACACTGATGATTCTCTAATAATAGTTCAAACCTTTGAGGAACATTTAGAAAATATAAACTATGTACTAAATAAATTACATGAACATGGCGTGACCATAAATATAAAAAACTCAAAATTCTGTGTACCTGAAATCAAATTCCTGGGATATGTAATTAGTGAAATAGGCATTCGACCAGATGAAGAAAGAACAGACGCCATATTAAAAATACCACCACCTAAAAATATTCGACAGCTACGACGCTTGCTTGGAATTTGGAATTATGAAAGTAAATTTTTACCAAGATATGCTATAGAAGCAGAACCTTTAAGACAGCTGTTAAAGAAAACAAATAAATGGAAGTGGACAGCAGAGCTACAAGAATGTTTTGAAAACGTAAGAAAGCTGTTTGCAAATGCAATACTACTGGAACGTCCAAGGGATGAATTAGATTATGAGTTGTATGTGGATGCATCTTGTCAAGGATATGCAGGAATACTGGGGAAAAGAGAACATGACAACACATTTCGTGTAATAAGTACTGCTTCGCGTGACTTAAGCAATGTTGAAAGAAATGCATCAGTAGCAATGTTAGAAATAAGAGCACTTTATTTTTCATTACTTAAGTTTAAGACATATATGTATTTCAGAAGAAAGTTAAAATATACACAGATCATATTAATTTGGCTTTCATTCAGAAATGTAGGTTATATAGTGGCAAGTTAGCTAGAATGATTCTCGCTACAATGGAACTTGATGTAAAAATTATACATATTCCAGGCAAACAAAATACATTCAGTGATTTAGTATCAAGAATCAACCATAACAAACAATTTCCTGAAAGCTGTTCTAGACAACAATATGAGATTAAAAGTGCTTACGATAGATATTCCAATGAAGAGAGAATTGATGAATAAATTTAAAAATATTAAAGAAGAGCAAAATAAAGACATTAAATTAGCAAGTTTGAAAGAAAAAGCTCCGAAAATAGAAGAGGCAAAGAATAGTACAATTGCTGTTAAACATGGTATTTTATATAAGAAGCATGGAAAGGAGATAAAGAGGTGGAAAACATAAATTCCAACAAGTATGGAATTAGAAGTGTTAGAACAATTTCATCTAGGACTAATACATGCAGGTACAGAGAAGACAACCCTAAGTATTTTGGAGAATTGATATATCTCTAAACTAGACATAAAGTAAGGAAATACATATCGTGCTGTTATCTTTGTTAAAAGGCAAAACAAATTAATGTGGCTTACGAATATACATCGAACTCAGTACTTAGAGATAAACCAAGATGTTTGTTAAGTTTAGATTTGCATGGTCCAATGCCTGTAAGTACATTTGGGTACAAATGTTTATTTTATGCTATGACGTATTCAGTAAATATGTAGGGATATATGCACTTAAGAATGCAACAAGCACAGCATGTTTAAATAAATTAACAAAATCATATTTACCAGAGGAAGGAATACTTTGTGATAATGCTTCAGTGTTTACCAGTTCTAAATTTATGAATGGAATCAAAGATTTTGAAGTCAAACAGTATTTCTCATCAAGATATAGACCTAATGCCAACTCAGTAGAAAGAGAGATTAAAGGAATTTCAAATGATCTATGTGTGGTGTGTCATAACAAGCAGAGCAGTTGGTACTCATACATAAATATTATTCAAAATCTACCTAATCACCCGTAAATAGAATAACAGGATTTAAACCAATAGAACTTCACCATGGAAAAATATACAATACTTTGAACAGTAATGTACCAGAAGCCATTGAAGACCAATCAGTTAAATTGCCAGGAAAAAGGACATTTTTAAATTAGCATTATCAAAAATACAAGCAAAGGCCATGAAGAGAAAACAAAAACATAAAGAAAGAAAAAGAAGAATTTGGAAATTAAAGATAGGAGATCAAGTGCTAGTGAAAAACAAGAGGTTGTTAAATAAACTTTGTAAGGAATATTGGAGATTGTTTCTTAGTTATCATGGTCCTTATGAAATAATAAATATATTTGGCACAGATACATACGAACTAAGGAACAATAAAACAAATAAAGTAATTGAAAGATTCCACAAACAACTGTAGAAGCCCTATAAATGTAAACAGTCTGTGGCACAAGAAGAAACAGAAAAAGAAAATAAAGCATCTGGAACATAAAAGGAGATAGCAATGTAACTCAGAATTTATAATAATTGTAGCCTTACAAAGTATTAAGAAATGAGTATTTAATAACTACAGTATAATATACAAAATTACTTAAACAATGCAAGGTACTATTTCCAATATATTTTTACTAAATGTAAACAAATTGTGAATATAATAAAAGGGAGAATAGATAAAATGATGTAGTGGAAAAAATCCACTGTTAGTGAGAAAAACATAAGAAATCTGAATAGCAACTACCTTTATAATGTAATGGTAATATAGAAATTGTTAGAAATATAAATATGTTTAAGAAATAAGATGTAAATTAAAGGGTAAGAAGTGTTAGTATGCCTAATTAAGTATTAAATGTGTATCAAAAAGGATACTTAATAGTGGATGTGTTAGTGAAAAAACAAACTTTACCCCGGCCATTGAACACCAGATCGTTGACCTTAAAAGTGTCAAATATATGGCAGACCAGATAAAAATGACTCTGCTACGCGAGTGTGCGTGTTACATAAATAATGCCAGTGAGAAGTATCAAGTCTTTGATAAAAAAGTTATGTTTATTTCTTTCAGGAGACTTTCAGAAAATAAAAAAATTAAAAGACAAAACAAACGAGAACATAATGTTTAAATATTTCTAAAAGGGGGCAATTTGAGGCAGTATTTTTATCACTTAAATGATATCAGTCTAATTATATAATATAAAATATAATAACAGCCCGCCTTAAAGGAATATGTATATAATATAATATATTAAGTGTATATTACAGTCATTGTTTTATGTTTTTTTATTATGTACATGAATAAAATGTTATGTGAATGTATTACGTAGTTTAACAATGTAGGAGCTGTGAGAACAGAAGCAAGCTGCTTTTCGTAGCAAACAGAATTACAAAGTAGAAGCCAAAGGTTGCTAACAATAAGGTAACCTTGAGATTAAAAGGTTAAAAAAAGGCTACTAATAGTTCTTGGAACAATAATAATGTAATATTTAAAACAGTTCATAAGTAGCCAATCAACAACTAAGAAAAGCTAAAACTTAAATAAAGGTATAATATATACGTTTACCTGTTAAAAAGTGTAATTAACAATACTCTCACAGCTCTATTGTAGGGTACATCAGTGAAGTGGGATTTATTCGTGTGAAGTATTAATAAAAAAAGTTAAATACAATTATAATTTGTGTAAGCCTTGTTCTTTAGCCGTACCAGCCCTGTTAAGAGATACGTGCTCTACAAGTATACTAATGACGAAGCTGAGCCATATATAATATTTAAATAAATAACATGTAAAATAGTTATTATACATAAAGTAAACGTGGGGCGAAGGCCACCGGAAGGTTTGTACCGCACGTGGGGCGAACACTCCAAGAAAACAATCTCCCGCAAATTGATTCTTAAACGTGGAGCAACCGCAATTGAAACTCCTGCATGTGAAAGCCCCATAAAAGTTCACAAAAATACAGGGATACGCCAATGTTCAAATTCATTGTCAAGGATATTTGAAGCAAGAAGATTGTATTTATGGTAAGTAATTGTACATTTTCAGACAGAAATGTGTTGTAAATATTCTGTTGTGAGTGTAGGATAATTTCATTTTGGCGTATTTGCACCAGGAGAGTTATAGTACAAAATGGTAACACTGATATTCTTCCAAAGCATGCAAACATTTCATTGTTGATAAATCTTCAAACAAATATTCATATTTATTCTGGACTATTAAAGACTGGAAGATAGACATCGCCTCTAGAGCATATATTTTTTATATGATTTTATTTCATATTTAATTTATTTTCTCAATAAAGAGAATAAGCATTTTATTTAAAAATTAAATTTGGTAATTCACACACTAGAATCGAATATAAATGTTCCACCTCAGAGACTTTGTAGTGACTTTTGTAAGTATAAAGCAAGAAATGCTTCGAATGTATACTTACAAATGGCTTAGATATATCAACTTTAGCGATGAACACTGAGCCTTGCACTGATAGCTTTCTTTCCAAATTTAAATCCATAGAAAACTTATTAAAACTTATATTTTTATTAAATAGCTAAAGCCATGCATGTTCTTTGTACAAGAACAAAACGTTTTAACCCAACAGGAAAAATACGTTTAAAAGTATCACTTCTCCCCTTATATAGTCACGTGTCTCTTGTTGCTAAAGCACTAGTACAAAATAATTTCAATTTTTAAATTAAATTATTTATTGTATGGTAAAAAATAAAGCTTGGTGTTATTTCTCACCAGATAACCTTGAGTGTTATTTAACATTAATAACAAAAAATCAATTTACTTTTTGTCCACTAAAATATTTCTTTTTATGCTTTCATTGTGTACCTTCTATTACACATGGAATACAGGGGCTCAAACCTTATACTTGTGAAAGAGTCTATAAAATGTGTTTAACGTTCTATTCTACAATGAAAATGCCTCTTTTACTTTATGAGCATTCGAAACAGTGTTTTCGTGGACGCTACCTTATCAATACCAGATGCGTACCAGCATATTTTTTTTATTCCATAGGCAAGAGAAATCTGCGAGCCAAAACGTTCCTTTGTGGGTGGTGGGGCAGAGGAATTAAATTCATTCCGGTGCGTATGGACAGTAGGCAGGAAGTTTGATTAGTTTAAACAGGAGCGGGGGATGTCAATTGCCGCGTTTTATTGTTCTCTCGCCCGAGCGCGCTCACAAAGTGAAATAAGCTGGATTCCACTCCGACCCATTCCACCAGGCCGGACAACTTCTGCATATTGCTTTACTCTGGCTTAGCTGCCCGGTTTGTTTCATTAGTTTCGTTCCATTTTGTTCTTAGAGGCTAATTATCTGCAGCTTTTATCGGTCGGCTTGAATAAGAACTTCACATTCCGTCAAAATCACTCCATAAGCTATGAAGCCGCCTTTCCATTTTGAAGCTCTGCAAAAACAGATACTGAACAATTCAAAATACCTACTGTGCAACAGAGAGTCTTCTATGTCCATTATTCTGTAGAAATGTTATTGACTATTAATACATAGACTTTTCAATTCATTTCGTACAACGAACGAAAACGATATTTATACAATTAGAAGTGGTTAATTAATCCTATAGTTCTAAAAGATATTACACAGTGCTCACAGTAAACGAGTCCGGTGCACCTAGGTGCATCCGCTTATGTTTGAAATGATATTGGAATATTTAAATGTTAAGTATTCCTTATATCGGTTGCGGCGGTTTTGATAACCATTTAGGAGTGCGTAGTCAGATGTAGGGTCCTCTAGTAAACGGCCTCCATAGCATCGCAAGTATGCCTTAGTATGCCCCTTCGCGATTCCAACGGGACTCCTGGGAGGAAGGGATGAAGGGGAGACTCCAAGGGCGACCAGATTTTGACGACGATATGCGCTAGCAAGAACGGAGTCCCTGACGCTCCAACATAGCATCAATCCTGACGTCAGCTAGCCTGTCCGAGCCACCCGCAACCTGGTGGTCCTGGTATGGACGAGACAGTTCCCAGCAGTCCCGCACTGGTCAATAATGAAAATGTTAAATAAATAATTTCTGCTAATTCTAATGTATTTTCATCTGCTAAATCCAAAAATAACGCTAGAAATGTTCCATTATCTACCAATCGTTTTTAATATTAAAAAATACTGTTTTCAGGTTTTATCAGCATAAGGTAATAAACGTACTGATTAAAAGGAAATAATTCTATTTCAGTAGGTCAACAAATACAAATTTACTTTAGGTGATTGTTGTCTGTGACTTCAGGAGTGACAATGTTCAACAAAAAAACTTCTCCTCACAAAGTTATGACTTTCCTGCCCAGGTCAATGTTTACTCCAGCAACAGATAAGAAAGGTCTGTTCAGATAGAAAGGGTCCTGTATAGTTGCCAAAGGAGTAAAAGCTTTGTTTAACGAAAAAAGCTAATCCTGTGTGTTCTCAATGTGAGTTAGCAAGTGTAGTGTCAGCTAATAGTGTGTTTTCTTAAGCATTGTGATTTAGAAAGAGGGTAAGGTGTCGCAAATGTGTAAACTATAAAAGCAATTTTTGTTACATTTGTGGTAAGTTCACTTTAAAAGCGCAGAGACAAAATTTGACTCCTCAAATTAAAAGAGCTTATGAGTGTTACATTGACAATAAAATAGACCAGAACAAGATTTGGGCTCCGGAAATCTGTTGTGCCAAAGGTGTAACACTATTAAGCGGCTGGTTAAAGGGTTCCGTTATATGACTTTTGCAGTTCCTCTGATACGGCGGGAACAAGTATCACATAACAGACTGCTACTTCCGCTTGACAAATATATTTGGAATAAGTTCAAAGTCCTAACACACTAGTAAATATCCATCTTTGGAATAAGTAATTCACCAGTGCCTCATGGATCAGGCCTTCCCATACCAACTCCACCAGTAGACAAAAACGTGACTGAAGATTTTGAAGGTGTTCATGACATTGGTGAATTGCAACAACAGAGTGGCCCTGATTTTGTGGAAGAGTTACCATAAACGAACCGCACTTTCTAACACAGGAGGATCTAAATGATTTGGTCGTGATCTTGGGTTGTCTAAAAGTAAAGCCAAGTTACTTGCTTCAGGAATGAAAGGCTGGTACCTCCTGCAGGATGGCAATAAAGTAAGTTCTTTTCGTCAATGCCGAAAGGAATTTGAGCATTATTTTCTAAGCAGGAGGATCTAGTTTTCTGTAATAATGTTGATACTTTGATGGAGTCCCTGGGTGTTCAACACAAATCTGAAGATTGGTGTTTGTTCATTGACTCCTGGAAAACAAGCTTGAAAGGAGTCTTGCTAATAATGGAAACAAGTTTCCACCCATTCCTATAGCCCACGCAGTTGGTGTGAAGGAGTTACATGAATATGCATCTCTTACTATCCAGTATCCGGTATGATGATTATCCATGCCAGATATATGCAGAGTGATAGCTATCTTACTTGGATTACAACTTGGCTATACAAAATGTTGTTTCTTGTGCATGTGGGATAGTAGAGATAAAAGCAATCATTATGTTAAAAAGGCTGGCCAAAGAGAGAGTCATTCAATTCAGGAGAGGCAAATGTTCATTAACCACTAGTAACTGCTGATAAAATCGTATTGCATTACACATCTAACTATATTTGATTAACTTTCTGAAAGCAACGGATCGTGACGGGAGTGCATCTCTGTTTCTGAAAACTAAATTTCCAAAGACCAGTGAAGCGAAACTAAAAGAGGGAATATTTGTTGACCCTCAAATTAGAGAACTTATGAAAGAGTCACAGTTTGAAGGCTGTTAACTGATTGAGAACTACAAGGTTAAGGGATGTAATATGTCTTTGGAAATACACATCTTGGTCTCCCATCTTGACTTCTTCTCTGAGGACCACGGCGAGCGTTTCCATCAGGACATCGCTAAAATGGAAACATGATGACGCTACCAGGGAAAATGGATTCCAAATATGTTGGCAGACTGTTGGACACTCAAGAGAGATGTTTCTCAAACAACTAAAGTCGAAAATCTACTTCACATTCATTCTAGGCACGTTAAAAATATTCTAGCTAAGGTGTTACACGTATTAAAATATATAATTATCAGAAATGTTATTCATACAATTACTCAAAAACTATCGATGATCGAAACGTTCTGTAAACATTTTTAAATCAGCATAAAAAGTAAGCATTAATCACCCATTATACTTCTTTTAACATTAAAAATCTTAAATTTTGTTAAACAGTGAAATCTTTCCACAGCGCAAATTCCACGTCCTGCCGCAAAACACCAACCGCCATCTCTTGGTTCTACAACACTAAAACGCATGAGGTAAACGGACAGGAAACTCATAGAAGCGGAACCACCACATCATCCCCTACCGATCCGGGGAAACCACGAAATATCTCATGGTCAGAATGTCCGGCACAACGGGAATCCAAACCGGGACCTCTCGAATGCGCGATTTACATGTTAACCGCGGAGCCACCTTGCCCGTTTTAACAGCCAATACCTTTTTGGACGGAAAATGACCAGTTTCCTTTGTGTAGAGTAAAGTGTAGTGTAGTGTAAAGTAGTTTTGTGCACCTCAACACTGCATGTTCTACTCTAAGGATAAGTAGCATTTGTAATTTCACCAATTATTAACAGAAACCACCTGATGGTGCAGAATACTAAACAATAAATAAATGGAACTTTGATATCACAAGATCAATTTGGTAGCTTATATACTAGGTTTACACTCAGGACATGTTATCCTGTTAAACAGAAATTGTCCACAATTCATGCAGTAGTTTTCCAACACCGTATATTACAGACAAATAGTAGGCAAAACATTTAAAAATATATTTTCTAAGTCTAGTGATCCTCGGGTTATAGCTTGCAAAGTTAACCACTCAGGAGGCTCCAATATCATCGCAGTTTCGTGCGAAGCACTTCCCAAACTGCAGTTAACGTTTACGTCCAGATCTGGTGGACTGTCACGTTATTTTCCTGTTTATAAACATGACATTTGGCTCAGTAACATTGTAATGTTATTATTAATAAATGAATTCATTATCATACAACTAATGACCCTAAGTGAAAAGTCTTATGAACCTAATTAAAGGATTCATAATAAGAACCAAGTGAAGTGTTTTTAAAATACGTTAGAAATTAATATTAAAGGGTCTAAAATTAGAAATAAAATATGAAGCCACTAGCACTGAATCGGAATCTATCCACTTATTTTCCGAGCGAGATGGCTCCATACTAACATGTGAGGCATAAATTTGGGAGGTCCCGGGTTCGATTTCCGTTGGAATGAACACTCTGGCCTTGGGGTTTAGGGATAACATACTAGCCTGTAGTTCCCGAGGTCGTGGGTTCAAACGCAACAGAGTGCGATGGATTTTTTGGGGGCTAAAAATCCTTAGAATGGCTTCCTTCAAAAGGGAAGTAAAGTCGTGGTCCCGTGTCGTAGATTTACGACACGCAAAAGAACCTCAAGCTTGATAAAGAGGCCTCTGAGCAAACGTTTCGGTCTTTCACGCCCAACATAGAATGCGACACTAGGGACCATAGTAGTTAAGGAGCGTTCATAAATGTAATTCAATTTAATTTCTGATCTTGGGTTTTTTCGCGGTGGTTTCTGCCCCACATTTCCTGTCATTTCAATTCCTTTTCATGTTTCAGGGTCGGAGGGTCAGGCGAGTGGACGACGTGGCCAGGCATTTGATGACGGAATTTGCTTTGGGTAATTCTGTCCACAACTGTATGTGTGTGTCGGACCCCAGCGAGACCTCTCCTTGGAGAGGGAGGCTTATGTGGGTGATCCCGCCGGCGTGGCGTTAGGATCTCATACTTAGAGATGTTAGGGAACCCGCCTGTTTCTGATCCTACCGTCCAGGATCTGATCATCCTCTGTGTCGTTTGCTTTATCCCTTCCTCCCGGAGGTTCAATGGGCCTCCGTGCTTCCGTGCCGAAATCCTCCTCCGTACCTAATCTACTTTACTCTGTCCACTCGTTTAAAAAGCCACGAGAAAGAACATTCACCCATCCTGGATGCTCTGTCTGATCCATGAGTATCTGCTCCTCGACGGGCCTCTGACCCCAGGCACCCGCTTGTAAGTCCTGGGGGGTGTAAGTCCTACATAAGAGGAGGGTAAACAGATAATGAATGAATGAATGAGAAAGAACATTGATTCAGCGTTAGAAAGAAATAATAAAAATCCGAAAATTGAACTTTAGCATGATGCTTGATTCCCTGACTATTCCTGACTATACCACTACCAATAGTAGAAAATCACTGCTTCATCTCTAAGCATGTGGAGTAGGGAAATTACGTTTTGCTTAATTAGTATATTTGACCTTCAATTAAATAGCTCTTATGACGGCAACAATAATGAGAATATTGTCTAATTAAATAACTTTAGAAAGATATAGAAGAATGGGAAGTCTCACCAGAATCCGTGTCATCCTGCTCGTGAAGATGGGCGCAGCTCTCCAACGTTTCTACAACACCAACAATAATAATAATAATAATAATAATAATAATAATAATATATTAACCAAACGAGTGCTGCTCTTAATTTCTTGTGCTTAAAAACCATAATGCCGCTGACCATAAACCTTTCTTCTAGTGGAGTGCATTTTTTCAGTAAGTTTTTGTACCTTCCTTTCAAATTATACACTTTAAAGAAAATAGTCCTAGTTGCGATTTCTGCCCTGCACACTTAGAGAGAAGGTAAAAACAGTTATCTGATTAAAAAAGAAGCAATATTTCAGTTTGGTAAAATGTGTATTCACCTTAGTTTATGAGAGTGATTACTGCCAAAATTTACTTCAAAGAAATTACACATTTTAATAACATTTTAATTTGTATTACGAAAGTTTTTGACTATCGTTCGTGGTTTCCCAGTTTATGAAACCCCACAGGAATAAAGAAGTTTTCAGGAAACTAATACTATACTTTGTCAAGTCACTAAATGCATATTTTCAATTGGAGCCAACATTAGGTTAAAAATTAACATCACGTTTCACAAAACCTCATTTGGGATAAGGGAAGTCTGTGAATTTCTTCCCCTTGTATCTTTAGAGATACCTGATTTAAATTCTGAGTTTTATATTTATTTAATGTGTTATTTAATAGAAAGATGACAGAGAGGGATGGATGTAAGGGAGGGAAAGAGACAGAAACTCATAAACGCGTGCGAGTGTGCACGCGCACGTACACGCGCACACACACACTACACACAATTGTGAAGCTTTTTTCTGATTTTTTCCGTCAAGGTGACTGTGAAATGACTTTTGTATTTCTGGTGAAACCACGTTAAGTATCGTCATTTTCAGTGAAATGCAATTGATTTTTTCTTGACAGATACATTTAAATGAATATAGTGAATTAATAATAATATTAACAAACAACAATAACACAGTTTCGCGAAACGCTATGTACCAGTGAAATATTACTTCGCGTAAATGTGTATGTACGTGCACGTGACGCCATACATCAGCGTGGCCAACCGTGTTGGAATTCTGCTATTTGTTGTGGAATTTAATCCTCTAGACGACAAAGGCGCCAAAAGAGAAACATCTGGAACGTAGATACTTTTACACTTTCAGGTGCAGGTTGCTCTAAACGCATCGCATTTTATAAATCGTTGTGTTTTACAAAGTATTGAATTTAAAACGGAGTTAACGCAAGACAAAATGGCGATTGCGAGTAAGTTGTGTATTCAATGCATATCATACATTATATATTTACAAGAAGCTAATTTCAAAACTAAATTATTGGTGACTCTTGGTACGAATTGCTGTTTTCAATGCTCCCCATATGCTCTATGATCTTCATTCTACCAAGGATGATTGGAGACATTTATGAGCTGGCTGTACCCAGAGCAATGTCCGTTATCTCCGATGGTAGGATGGGAATGAAGAATGGCGATGGGACTTACCGTGGTCCTTCTGCCGTGGACGCCGAGCACGTTGGATCTCGGAGATACTTAACATGGGCTAGTCGAAGTTGAGGGCCTAGAGCGATTTAAATTTGCCACCCCAGCCGGGAGTCGAATCACCGACCCGCGAACGAAGCCACTGAGCTAACCGCCGCCCGTCTTGATAAAAGTTTGTGAAGAAAAGTTGTATCTACGGAGTTCAAAACGCCTGTTTACCAGTCGTCTGTTTGCCATACGCAGTCTAGCTTGAGCGTTTGAGCGGGTCGGACGCAGCTGGGAAATAGTTTGCTGTGTATAAGGTGGTGTTGCTGTGTCAGTGAGTGTGTGCAAGAGCGACCTAAACCGCCTTGACTAGACTTCTGTTACAATACTTTTGTGTGTATTGTGTGTGAAGCAGAGCATTTTAGTTTCGGAAAATGGATATGTACGCCAGGAAAAATACCATTAGAGTTAAATTTACGTTGAATGCCACGAGGCCGACGGCTTATGAGGTACAAGACTTTATTGCAGATACCTTACAGTTAAATGCGGAGCAAGTTGACAGGATACAGTTAATCGCCAGTGAAAGAGCAATTTACATAAAGCTTATATCTGCACTCCTCTTAGAGAAGGTTTTAAATACTTTCTCGGAAGAAACAACTTTTAAATATATGAATGGTGAAATAACGAAAGTGATCGTCGAACATGTGGCTGGTAATGCTACAAATGTGCGTGTTGTTGACGTACCACCGGAAATCCCGACTGAAGGTTTTAAAACGAGCTTTGCAGCGTTACGGGACGGTGTATGACGTTAGGAAGGAACAATGGGGCCGCCAGTATGGGGTTCCCGTGTTCAACGGTAAACGTGCGGTAAAAATGCAGTTGCTGATGCACGTTCCCAGCTTTATTGTAATTGGTAGCTATAGGTTATCGGTGTCTTATGTTGGACAACCCTGCTCCTGTTATGTCTGCAGTAACACGGAGCATCTCAAGGAGGACTGTCCCCACCGATCTACCGCTGTAAGCCGAGTGGCTGCTGGGCGGCCAGACGACAGAGAACCCACTTCTTCGGCCGTGGGCCTGCAGCGTGAGCGTTTACACCCTATAAATGGTGACACACCGACTCCACTGGCTGTGAACAGCAGCAGGATGAGTCGACCCAAGATGAGTCGATGCAGGAACAGCACAGGGATTATGCAACGGTGTTCAGCGATCCGGCGGGGAAGCGTGGACTTCAGCACATTTCAGATGGGACGGCGCCGGCTGGCCTTGATCCACTGGTGGCTGTAGCAGTTTCGGGGGTCGAGAACCGCGCGACTGAGAATAAGCGTGTTAAGCGGATAAAGAGTCGCAAAACGAGTAGTGATGCGACGTCTTGCAGCAGCCAGATGGTACTGGAGCAAGACATGGAAACAGTTATTGAGGCAGAGCAGCATTTGCAACAGGTTTTGCCGTCTGCAGAATCAGCTGGGGGGAGCGAACAGGATCTTCTGCATCGCATAGCATCATAGTTACGGAGAAGGAAGGAATAAGATCCTCCCGTGAATCTCGACCTACAGAGGAGGACGGGGAAACCGCCCCTTGGATGTTGATGGAGCCCCAGAGCCAAAGTAGAGTGAAGTGCAACAGACAATGGATGTTGTTACTGAATCTCGCTCTTGGGCGGAAGCCTCCAAGACATCTTCTGACCTCCCAGACGCTACATCTCCTGCATGGCGGGGGTCTATTTCGTTGCTTGAACCTCGGCTCAAAGTACGTGAATTGCAACGCAGCCCCAGATGGTATCCCGGGGACTAACGAGGCTTCCGTAGTGCTACAGCATGCAGTGGCGACCGGTAGGGACACATACCCTCAGTTCGCCCAAGTGGATAAGGAATCGGACCCGGCGCACCTTACTCCGCTAGCACGGCAGGGGAAGGTGTCTTCTAGTGACCCTCGGCTCCGAGGGAAGCTTCCGCCACCGTTTCCTCCAGATGGATATCCGGAGACCGGCCGGCAACCTAATCGACGCCCTGATAGCGAACATTAAAGCTCCTTACCATGATATATCTGCGATCGCCGGCAACTATAAACGTGAACGGTTGCCGAAATCTTGTGACACAGAAACTCTTAAATACGTTCCTACAAGTGAATAGTGTTGATATCTGTTTTCTCCAAGAAGTTAATACTTACAACTTGGATGCTCTCTATGGTTACGATTATAAACTTAATTTGGGTTTAGGCGGACGAGGCACCTCTATTGCCTACCGGAAGGGCCTTCCTCTACAGAATTTTCAGCTGGATCCCTCCGGCCGGATCCTATCCGCAACTTCGATGCTACAGTTTTAGTGAACATATACGCTCCTGCAGGTACTCAACATAGACACGAACGAGAGCGGTTCTTTCAAACTGATTTAACGCCGAGTCTCTGTACAGCAAGGAAGTTTTTCTCGCTGGTGACTTCAATTGTACGTTGCATGCTAAAGACCAAAAAGGGGCACCCAATTTCAGCATCATGCTACAACAATTAGTAACTCAGCTGCAGCTTCAGGATGCTTGGGAAATTAAGCATGGCACAAACGTAGATTTTATATTTGTTCGACACACCTCTTCTTCTTGGATAGATCGTGTTTATACGTCTCCAGGTATAGCTACATCCGTACATCGAATTTGTGTACTTCCATTGGCGTTTAGTGACCATTATGCAGTACTCTGCCAACTCCAGTTGCCAACACTCACTGCTGTAATTGCCGGAAGGGGATATTGTAAGCTCAACTATTCCATTTTGGAGGACACAGAGGTTTTGGAGCAGTTTAAGGCTAAATGGCATCAGTTATACTGAACCTTCAGAAATGCACCGCGGAAAAGCTTTTGGTGGATTGAAACTGCTAAACCGGCGATACGTGCCTTTTTTAAATACACCAGTATTTTGTGGGCGCAGGCGCGAAATAGGCTGATGCGTTTCTACAATGAGGCCCTATGGGACCTGTATACGAGGCAACGGGAGGGTTACGATGTGAATGCGAAACTCAACCAGGTGAAGGAAATTATTAAGTGGAAACAATTACAGCACCTGGATGGGTATCAAATTCGAGCTAAGGCTCCACATGTACATGCCGAAGAACGGCACTCCTTTTATTATTTTGCAAAGGAGAGGAAGGAGGGGCGTGCAAAATTTCCACCTACACTTCAAGATGCCCACACTGGAGTTGCATGCTCTGGGACAAGAGCTCTACTTCAACTTATAGGGGGTCATTTCCAGACATTGTTTCAAGAGGTAAAGGAAGGAACCTCAGACGATATGTGTGCTGAGCAGCAGTTGTTTGCAACGGAGATTACACAGGCAACTGCTGATATGCTTGCCAGCCCCATTACTGAAAGGGAAGTGCTAGATGCCATTACGCAAGCAAGTAAACACACGTCCCCGGGTCCTGATGGTTTATCGTATGAATTTTATAGAACTTGCTGGCCCATTATCAAAGAGGCAGTGATAAGAAACATATTTCCCCGACACGTTTGCGGATGGTATCATCATTTTACTTCCGAAGACCTCTAGGCCTACCACACTGAACGACTACCGCCCAATAACTTTGTTGAACGCCGATTATAAAATCTTTGTCAAAGTGTTGGCGATGATGATATGGTGTTAAGGGCGCTAAACATCTAGGGTCACCAGCGCCCTAAAATGTTGGCGAACAGAATGAAAGGAGCTTATGCAGAACTCTTACACTGTAATCAAGCGGCGATGTCTAAAAGGAATATTATTGTTACGTTAGCAGAATTGCGTGATATATTACTACATCTCCGACAAGAACATCAATTAGCTGTTTTGGTTAGTCTCGATTTCCAAAATCCTTTTGATATAGTGCACCATCGATATCTCTGGCAATGCTTGCAGGCAGCGCATCTCCCTTTGTAGATTATCTCCCTTATTAAAGGGCTCTATAGAACAGCGAAGTCTCGAGTGTTATGGAACGGTTGGCTTTCCATTCCGATACTCATAAAACGGTCGGTGCGTCAAGGATGCCCGTTATCAATGGGACTGTTTTCTCTCGCATTAAATCCCTTGCTACGGATGCTGCAAGACACCCTGCGTGGTGTCACTGTGTACAAAGAGCAATTTACAGTAACCGCCTATGCTGATGATGTGACCATTGCAGCTGCTGATGACCAAGATATGGCGGCGCTTTGCCGTGGGCTGGAGATCTATACAAGGATGTCGGGTGCAGTATTAAATGCAGCAAAATCCGAGCTATTGGTGATAGGAAATTGGCCAGGGCGAATTGATATCTTGGGAATTCAACGTGTCACTACGACGCGGATACTTGGTGTTTCCTTCCTGGGAAATATGGACGAAACAATTGCTTTTAACTGGGGAGAGAGGATCAACCACTTAAGATACTTTTTATCTATTGAGAGGACACGGAATCTGAATTTACTGCAGCGCATTTGGTACTTACATACCTATGGCCTCAGCCAACTTTGGTACCTAGCACAGATTCTGCCGATCACGAAACATGACGCACTAAAACTAGAGCAACTCGTCGGTTTCTTTTTATGCTCTGGTAAGGTGTATCGGGTGAGCAGACCTCAACTACGCTTGGCACCCTCTGAAGGCGGATGTGGATTGGTTGACATCGAAAAGAAATGTATGGCCTTATTGGGGAAGACTGCCGTCCGGTCCTTATGTGGAAATGATTCTTCTATCGACAAAAAGTTCTGGGAGGAACTAGTTCACCCGCCTATGGTACTCCCAGGATTCAAACACATTGTTCATCTTCAGCGCATGCTGGATACCAACGATGAGATCTCCGCGTTCGAGTGTACCCGGAGCCAATATCGCCTGATAACTTTGTTTCCTTTTACTCCTAGGATTGAAGATTATCTGGCAGAATGTCTTCTGCAAATATGTTCCAACTGATTGGCAAGAGACGACCTATGAAATCTTAAACGAGACCATACCGACGGCAGAAAAGCTCTGGCGACATGGAAGAACATAATCTAATCAGTGTGTAGTCTGCTCAGGACTTGATACCTTGGAGCACCGGATTGGCTTCTATCGGCAGGTTGCTGACATCTGGATGGTGCTCAGGAACCATATATCCAGGTGGTGTCAACCGGGGGCCCCGCAATGCATTGCGGAACTGCAGCGCTTGAAATTTCGCTTCCAGAATACGGCTCTACAGCGCTGTGTGATTTGGTTGGTAACGGGAACGTTACACGGGATCTTTAAACGGAATGTCGACAATGTAGCCAAGAGGATGGAATGGTTTTGCTTCTTGAGACAGGAACGGTGGAAGCTGATAAAGTCCGGTTTCATCCGCTCAATACAGCCCTTTATTTCACGTTTTGAGGTCACTAGTTGATGCTGTTGTAAAATAGAATATACGAAAAGGACATTAAAAAAACACATTACCTGAATATTAAAAAAAATTTAAAAAATTAAAAAATATAAAAAATATAAAAAAATAAAAAAAGATAAAAAAGAAAAAAAAATGATGTGTGTAATAATAATAATAATAATAAAAAAAAGGGAATGCAATCTTTCCTGTGACTGGGTTGCTCTGACATAATTATGTATTTTTATTAATGCTGAAGATGATCTCTCTGCGGATTCAGTTGTGGCTGGTATACACAGAATTAAATAAACTAACTTGTAAAGTTTCACTCAAAATTTTATTAATATTATTGGTATTCATAGACAGGCTTATTTTCAAAATCGGGATAAGAAGAAAGAGCAATCAGCTCATTTCTTAACTTAACAAAGTAAAATAACTTATTATATGGACTGGTATGAGTTTATTTAATATGTGTCAGGAAAACTAAACTTGTAAGAGGAAAATTTGTCTTCATTGAGAAGAGCCATAAATTCCAGTTTAGTAAGAGAACAAAATCTCTCAGCTATTTGATTTGAAATATTATCCACGATTTCATAGAGAAAAAAAAGGCCATATACTTTATTGATAGATGTCTGCGGGCAATAAGCCCCTGCAGGAATACAGGTAAGTGTTTAACTTTGTACAGAGTTTAGAAACGAAAAAGTTACAATTGTGTAATATTTGAATTGTGTATCTGTAGAATGAGTTACAAAAAACTAATAGTGACAGTGCTGTAGCAACAACAGGAGACACTCGCAAGTTAAGTGCTAGAAGAAATATTAACAGTGCAACGTGATTTTACTTTGTGTGTATATATCACTTCTGCTGCATTGTAATGTTTAGTGACATGCACCTATTGTGATGAGCTCCTCCTCAGATGAAGGCCTTATTAAGCTCACATAGCTGAAGGTTAAAATTGTTACTTCTTTTGCAACGTTCAATAGTACCAAAGATTTGAGAACGGCAGCAAGATATACTTCCATACTGAAATATAACGAGATTAATTAAATGTAGTATCTAAAGTCCTTTGAATAATCTCACCGGGTAACACATAATAAGTAATTTAGAAATTTGGAATGGGTGAGAAATGAAAGAGATGTTAATTTCACGATAGTTATGCGAAAGTAATAGCCAAAGTAAATAAAAGTATGAAAGGGAAAACGCTCTTCGCTATTAATAATTTAATTGAGTGTGTTCCACATTAAATTGCTTTTAAAACACTAAATATAGACTCAAATAAAACGTAAATAAAAACCTACTGTTGCACATTAATTTTTACATCTAATTTTGCCTTCTACGTATCCTGTTATGATAGGATTTCTGCTTTTCAATTACTACCAGAACAAGCGCTTCTCTTGTCCATGTTTTACTTTCCCTACCTCTTAGCTGTGACAGAAAGAGGCATTGCTTCCAACATTTTGTGTGCGTATAAGTGTGTGCGCGCGCTTGTGCGTCTAACGTGTGAAACAGGTTCCAATGTTAGTCCTAATATCGTGTATGCTTATAATAATATAACAACAATAATAATATGTTAATCATACAACAGATTTGCTATCATTTGAGGTTTAAGCAACGATAACTTTGTAATGTCTCTTTTGCAGTCTACATTCTTCGATTTTTCAGGTTGTTGTAGAAATTCATTTTTGCATCTAACTTTCTGTCGAATAAATCACATTTAAAATCATTATTAATAGTTCCACTCATTATTTATCACTTTATTTAATTCATAGGCGAAAATATGCCATTGGTGTAGTGTCGAGCTGCCTGCTCCATCTCACCTATGGATTTGGATACCTGGATGATGACGGAGCAGATAGAAGCGCCCAGTGTGAGACCTGTTTTGTAACTTTGCGAAACATTACTATACCCACTTTTTAAACTATTATGTTATTCTAAATTGTGATTTTTGGATTCACTTAGATACATCATTTAAAATATGTAACATAATTTAAGTTTAATGGAATAAACGACAATACCGCAATATAAAGATACATAAACCAAAACTTAGCTGGTGCCTGAACTGAGAAAGAGAGCGTGGCACAGTTATACAGCCAGGTATTTAAGATTTTAAACTAAATTAGGGATGGAATACAAAACAAATACGCTGAGAACATGTTCTCAAATGTATAGGTATAATCTATCAAATAAAAATGTTAGAAAAAACTCCCTTTCTAGGCACAATCTAGACACAATGAGTATTTTTGGAAACATGTCCATGTGTGTGTGTGTGTGTGTGTGTGTGTGTGTGTGTGTCTGTCTGTGAACAGCATAACTCAGAAACGAACAGTCGGATAAACACCAAACTTGGTATTTAGGTTCAGTATCTTCCAGAGATGCGACACGAAGGTTTTCAAGAAAATCCCCCCACTCCAGATTACCCTTTACATGGAACATTTTTCGAAAATTTTAATTATCTCAAAAATGGCTCTAACGATTTTGAATAATATACCATAAGTTTAAGACACTTTTATGGCAAATGAAATGTATATCTCGAATTTTCTGGGAATGTCTCCAAAAGTATTGTTCATTGTGAACGACTTTTGCATAACTGGTAAACCATAAGAGATAGACAAAATGTTACTGCACAAAAAATGTAGTGTGTTAAAATACACAATTTATGTCATATACATTTTTGTTGTTGAGTGAACCATTATCGAGATATTGCTTGTTTTTCCCTTAAATTTTCAAATGCTTATGCTGTTTTTCAAATGGGAATTCGTTATTAATTTTGTTATGGTTGTCCTGGTAATGCAAAGAGAATGGAATACTCAACATAGCAACCAGCAGTTAAAATATTTGACTATCGCTTAAAGCCTATCAATTCCCCTTGCATCTACAAGAAAATTAGCAATAAGATTAACATCTCTATATCTTGATTAACATGAAGCATATGGAAAATAAGCGTTTGTAAAAATAGTTTGTACAAAAGTAGAGAAAGTCATCTGAATGTAACACATAAGATTTTTATTGTTACTATTGTTATAGCCAAAAGCACCACTATAATAATCGATGCTTCGAATTTGATATTCAGAGTTTGCTGTGTTCCCTCTTCATTCGGAATGGAATGTATCGAACACCAGCTATCCATATCTCCAGGACCAGTAAAGAGCATCGAAACACAAAAATAAGGTTCATTCAACCTCTAACGTTTCCTCCCCAATAAAGGACTGTATAGTTTCTTTATTCCATGATAACGTTTCAAGATATCCTAGAAGGCGTTTTATTAGCCCCATATACAACTTCTTCAGGCGACAATGGGTTACATTCAAATCTCCTGTAGAAGAACGGCTAGTTTAGAATGTATGTTAAGTGCCCCAGTTTCCTATATTACGACTGTACTCGGGAAGAAGACAGATTATGGAGTAAATTGAATTTCGATCGTTTTCTTGGCGGTTCGTATATTTCGGGGATATAGCTTAGCTAAGCTTGCTTCGGGATGGAGAAGACGGAACAGCGAAGGAGGAGAGGGGGCAGGCGGATCAACTTCACTGTCTCTCAGGAATGGGTGACATTCGCTCTGTACAACTTAGAGATTGCGACTTTGTATCTCTTTGGTCACAGTACTTGCTCGTTTCTCACTAACTTTGTTAAAGAAATTCTAATCCCGGCTTTGGTGCTTTTTAAACTGCAATTTTTGTATCTTGTAGCCTAGTTTTGCTTCACTTGGGTTCGCAGTATGTTGCTTTGTTCAGAATATGGTTGGCATCATGAATTATTAGGTTGTCTCATAAGCATGGGTTTATATCGTAGGTGTATAGGCTTTTATTACTTTCTCTACTACGTATAGTAAGTAGGGGAAGTATTGTATTCCACACAAAAATTCGATACCGAGATTTCACCGGAAATATATGTTTTGAGACCCCCTGAATCCAAAAAAATCTGATGTGTTACACTCACATGACTTTCTCTACTCTTGTACAATCTAATTTTACAAACGCCTATTCTCCATATGCTTCATGTTAATCGAGATATCGAGATGTCAATCTTATTTGTAATTTTCTTGTAGATGCAAGGGGAATATGGTAGGTTTTAAGCGATAGTCAAATATTTTATCGCTGGTTGCTATGTGGCGCATTTAATTCTCTTTGCATGTCCAGGACATAAAAAAAATGAATAACGAATTTGAGAAAAAGTATAAGTATTGGAAAATTTAAGGAAATAACAAGCAATATCTCGAAAATGGTTCACTCAACAAAAAAAATGTATATGACATAAGTTGTGTATTTTAACGCGATCTACATTTTTTGTGAAGTAAAATTCTGTCTATCTCTTACGGTTTACCAGTTATGCAAAAGTCGTTCACAATAAAGAATACTTTTGGAGACATTCCCAGAAAATTCGAGATATACATTTCATTTCTCATGACATTGTCTTAAACATATGATATTTTCATCAAAATCGTTAGAGCCATTTTTGAGAAAATTAAAATTTTCGAAAAATGTTCCATGTAAAGGGTAGTCTGGGGTGGGGTGATTTTCTTGAAAACCTTCGTGTCGCATCTCTGGAAGATACTGAACCTAAATACCAAGTTTGGTGTTTATCCGACTGTTAGTTTTTGAGTTATGCTGTTCACAGACACACAGACACACACACAGACACACACACAGACACACACACAGACACACACACACACAGACACACACACAGACACACACACGGACATGTTTCCAAAAATGCTTTTTTTGGATTCAGGAGGTCTCAAAACATGTATTTCCGGTGAAATCTCGGTATCGAATTTTTGGGTGGAATGCAATACTTCCCCTACTTACTATACGTAGTAGAGAAAGTAAAAAGCATTTTTGGAAACATGTCCGTGTGTGTGACTGTGTGTGTGTCTGTGAACAGCATAACTCAGAAACGAACAGTCGGATAAACACCAAACTTGGTATTTAGGTTCAGTATCTTCCAAGGTTGCGACACGAAGGTTTTCAAGAAAATCCCCCACCCCAGAGTACCCTTTACATGGAAGATTTTTCGAAAATTTTAATTTTCTCAAAAGTGGCTCTAACGATTTTGATTAAAATATCATATGTTTAAGATATTTTTATGGTAAATAAAATGTATATCTTGAATTTTCTGGGAATGTCTCCAAAAGTATTCTTTATTGTGAACGACTTTTGCATAACTGGTAAACCATAAGAGATAGACAAAATGTTACTACACAAAAATGTAGATCGCTTTAAAATACACAATTTATGTCATATACATTTTTTTTGTTGAGTGAACCATTTTTGAGATATTGCTTGTTATTCCCTTAAATTTTTCAATACTTATTTTCTCAAATGGGAATTCGTTATTCATTTTTTAATTTCTCTACTACGTATAGCAATTAGGGGAAGTATTGTATTCCACCCAAAAATTCGATACCGAGATTTCACCGGAAATACATGTTTTGAGACACCCTGAATCCAAAAAAAGCATTTTTGGAAACATGTCCGTGTGTGTGTCTGTGTGTCTGTGAACAGCATAACTCAGAAACGAACAGTCGGATAAACACCAAACTTGGTATTTAGGTTCAATATCTTCCAGGGATGCGACACGAAGGTTTTCAACAAAATCCCCCTACCCCAGGATACCCTTTACATGGAAGATTTTTCGAAAATTTTAATTTTCTCAAAAATGGCTCTAACGATTTTGATTAAAACATCACAGGTTTAATATATTGTCATGACAAATAAAACGTATATCTTGAATTTTCTGGGAATGTCTCCAAAATTGTTCTTCATTGTGAACGACATTTGCATAACCGGTAAACCATAAGAGATAGAGAAAATTTTACTACACAAAAAATATAGATCGCGTTGAAATGCACAATTCATGTCATATGCATTTGTTTTGTTGAGTGAACCATTTTCGAGATATTGCTTGTTATTCTCTTATATTTTTCAATACTTATTTTCTTAAATGGGAATTCGTTATTCATTTTTTTTGTCTTTGATATGCAAAGAGTATTAATCTGTGGCAAAGGGAGTGGTGCTGCACCTAGCAACCAGCTATTAAGAGATATGTATGTCCTTAAAGGCTACTGTATTTCCAAATTGCCCTTTAAATATATTATCCCCTTACATCTACAAGAAAATTAGCAATAAGATAGAGTCTGCAAATGTTTATATCGATTAACATGAAGTAGATGGAGAATAAGCGTTTGTAAAAATAGTTTGTACAAGAGTAGAGAAAGTCATGTGAGTGTAACACATCAGATTTTTTTGTCTTGGATATGCAAAGAGTTATAATCTGTGGGAAAGGGAATGGTGCTGCACCTAGCAACCAGCTATTAAGATATATGTATGTGCTTAAAGGCTACTGTTTTTCTATATTGCTCTTGTAAATATATTTTCCCCTACATCTACAAGAAAATTAGCAATAAGATAGGGTCTGCAAATGTTTATCTCGATTAACATGAACTAGATGGAGAATAAGCGTTTGTAAAAATACTTTGTACAAGAGTAGAGAAAGTCATGTGAGTGTAATACATCAGTTTTTTTTGTCAATACTTATTATAGGGTGCAATCGTTATTGTCCCGTATTGTTAGCAAGCTGACAGCCAGCAGTTGGTAATGCAAGATTTTAAAATGGAGACAAGAAAGTTTGAGGTTAAGAGTCCTTCTGAAGCACTACTGGAAACAAGATTATAAAGCTGCTGCCGCGACTCGAAGAATGCGTGAAGTATAAGTGAAGGTGTGGTTAGTGAGCGAATAGCAGAATGATGGTTCCAGCGATTCAATAATGAGACGAAAACATTAAAGATTTACAACGTTCTGGAGGATCCAAATTACCAAATTATAGAATATTGAGAATACACGCAGACTTTTGGAAGAAAATCCACAGATGAGCACACGGAGGTTGCCAGAAGAACTTGGTGCTTCAAAATATACCATATATTGTCATATTAAGACACTTAAAAAGCGTTCAGAAGCTGTAAATGTGTACCACACGAATTAACACCTGATCAAGCACAAGGTAGAGTGTATATCTGTGTCAGCTTATCGCTAATCCCTAAGATGATAAGATTTATCAGGAGAATTCTCCCATGTGATTAAAAGTGGGTGCATTACCGCCACCCTGACACCTCAAAACAGTGGCTCCATACCCGCCAGCCTTCAAACGTTGTAGTTAAAAAAAAGAATCGGTTCGGGCCCAAAATAATGGTATGTGTCTGGTGGAATTTTGAAGGTGTGCTTCACTGGGAGTTATTACATGGAACGAGTTCATCAAGTTTTGAGGCAGAGGTACCCGGCATTTGTAAATAGAATAGAGTTATCTTACAGCAGAACAATGCAAGACCTCATACAGCTCAAAGAACGATGGCAAAATTCAGGAATTGGAAGGAATCGAACTGCTACCACATCCAGCATATAGCCCTCATCTTGCGCCATAATTTTGCCATCTGTTTAGATCCATGCCCATTCCCAACGTGGAAAATTTTTTTGAAAACCACGAAGCAGTTGAAATGGGTATCAATGAATTCGTCGCATCAAAAACCAGAAAGTGGTACCGTTGAGGGCTAGCAAAGCTCGCTGAAAGGTGGCTCAGGGCTATACAATCTAATGGTCTTTACTTTGAAGATTAGAATCATTTTCTGTAACAATACATTTGAAATAAAGCTTTGCTTAAAAACCGAAGTTACTTATGAGACATTATCTATGTATACATTAAGCTCATGTTGCAGAAGTGAGAGCTGTAAAGTTATTTGCAGAACGAATTTGTTAATATTATTGTCTATTGAGCAAGGATGTTTGGTATAGACAAGCGCTGTAGTTTTCTGAACTCCGAATGTCTCCAGATTCCTTTGTGTAGTTAGTGACATTAACACAGATGATAGTATGCAACCTGTTTTTCGCAATACTTGCGCTTCAGGTAAATACTGTAAACCTATCAACTACAGAAATACAGCTATCTGCTCCTATCATAGCAATTTTAAACTTCTGTTGTCCGGCACTTGATTGGTTTAAACAAATTCACAGTCTTAGTACTATTGGAATACACAATTTATTTCAAAAAACTTTTTGTGGCATCGGCCACTTCCGAGATATCCGTTATTAATAGTTTGAATTATTCAATACTCAGCCATTCTTTTAAAGTCCTGTCGATGCTCAGTTGATTCTCACGATGCCATAGAAAGAGTAAGGAATTTTAAGGCAAACGTATAGCGTCCAGTTCTAAACCATTTGACCAATACTTTCCATTTGTATCTATAATGAAATGTATAATGCAGCTATTTCCGGAAAGGTTTAACTCGATTAAAATGAAGTTAGAAAAATAAGCTTTTGTATGAATAGTTCGTATACCCTAATAAACGATAGCGGTATAGAGAAACTCATGTGAATGTAACACAAAAGACTTTTAGAAAAAGGTCCGTGTGTGTGCGTGTGTATGTGTGGGTGTCTGTGAACATCAATACTTAAAAACAAAAAGTCGGTTAAATACCAAATTTGGTTCAGCATCTTCCATCACGAAGATTTTCAAGAAAATCCACCAACCAAAACTAGGCTTTACATGAAACATTCTTCGAAAAAATTTTAATTTCTCAAAATGTCTCTAACGTTTTATATTAGAATACCATAGTTTAAGATATTTTCATGAGAAATGAAACGTATATCTTGAATTTTCTGGGAATAGCCTCTGATGTCCTCTTCATTCTCAATGGCTTCTGCAGAACTGGTAAACCGTAAGAGATAGACAAAAATCTTACTACACAAAAACTGTAGATCTCGTTTAAGCACACAGTTTATATCCATTTGTTTATTTATTTATTTTGTGGTAGAGTTAATCAGTTCCGAGACATTCCTTTTTATTAGTTTGAATTTTCAAATGCCCATACTTTTCTCAAATGGAAGTCGTTATTCGTTTTTATAAACTATAGTAAGAATAGTTTGTTGAAGAAAGGGTAGCGAAAGTCAGGTGAATATAACACATCAGATTTTTTTCTTTATCATGCCAATGTTTGCAGCCATTGATCAGCGCTCTATGTAGAAGCAACAATAGAGCTAATATAGAAGTATGTACATGATTATTGTAGCATAATGCCACAATTTAATAGTTCCAAAAGTCATTATTTATAACACAACTAAATACAATAAATACTTATTTTCTCCACGTTTAATTTCTGTGCCGCTTAATTAAGCAGAGAACATATTGTATTCCACTACGTAAAAATTGTATTTTTAAGAAAAGATCTCATCTGTGTAAGTCTGTATTTACTCACATTAGCATGTTTCTTTCTCCCTCCTCCTCCTCCTCCTCCTCCTCTATCTCCCCCCTCTCTCTCTTCTTTGTGAACAATACACTCAAAAGTAGGATATTCGATAAGTCTGATATATTTTAAGGATACACGGCGAAATTTTCACGAATTGCCGCCGCCTTTTAAACTTTTACATGGACAAAATCTTCATTATTTATTATTTTATCAAAAAATATTTCAAATGATTATGATTAAAAATAATGTTTGAGTATTAGCGTGATAAATGAAATATATACATTGACTATGTAAAGATGCACTGAACTAATTTTAAGTATTACTCAGTTTTATGTAAAAGGAATAACAGTTACATAAAAACTCACTGCAGGAAAATTTATACTTTTAAAAAGGTGTTGTTCATGGATCGAAACTAATATATCATTTAATAATATAAATAATAACGATACTGAATTTTATAAACACTCTAATTTCAGCTTTTATAACACGCACAGCTGCAAAATGTCATTTTAAAGTGAAATCATGGTTTCATAGCTTCTGCGTCATGCAATTTCACATATAAGACCAGTATCAAATTTAAGATACATTTTTAATAATCAACAAATATCACAAATGACATAAGGCAACAAATAGCAAAACTAGTTCACTATTTACGTATTTGCGATAAAAGAAAAAATTCAAACGCTGAGAAACTACAAATATAAAATAATATGCTCGAGCATATTGATTGCATTCGAACACTTGTTTAACGGAACTCAAAGCAAATATTTAAACAAAGGCATCAGAAGACTTTTTGGAATACCAAATAATTATTTGGTTACGTTCTTGTACTGTTTCTGTTTGAACTAGGCAACTTCTCCTTCACAATTGTTTCGCGGGCGAGTGGAAATCAAGGCGCTCGGTAAAGTCCGGTCTAATTTTGATCAGCATAGAGCTGACAGAGAGTAGGTAATACGAGTACATACCTACACTTCTGCATAAGGTATTCTAGGTTTGGTCCTACTATGATCATAATAGGACAATACGCTAATTATTGAAATATTTTTTTTTAAGTTAGGCAAGAATTGAGAAAAAAATCTGATGTGTTACACTCACATGACTTTCTCTACTCTTGTACAAACTATTTTTACAAACGCTTATTCTCCATCTACTTCATGTTAATCGAGATAAACATTTGCAGACTCTATCTTATTGCTAAGTTTCTTGTAGATATAAGGGGAATATATATTTACAAGGGCAATATAGAAATACAGTAGCCTTTAAGCACATACATATCTCTTAATAGCTGGTTGCTAGGTGCAGCACCATTCCCTTTGCCACAGATTAATACTCTTTGCATATACAAGACAAAAAAATGAGTAACGAACTCCCATTTGAGAAAAAGTATAAGTATTGGAAAATTTAAGAGAATAACAAGCAATATCTCGAAAATGGTTCACTCAACAAAAAAAATGTATATGACATAAATTGTGTACGATCTACATTTTTTGTGTAGTAAAATTTTGTTTATCTCTTATGGTTTACCAGTTATGAAAAGTCGTTCACAATGAGGAATAATTTTGGAGACATTCCCAGAAAATTCAAAATATACATTTTATTTTTCATAAAAATATCTTAAACATATGATATTTTAATCAAAATCGTTAGAGCCATTTTTGAGAAAATTATAATTTTCGAAAAATGTTCCATGTAAAGGGTAATCTGGGGTCGGGGGATTTTCTTGAAAACCTTCGTGTTGCATCTCTGGAAGATACTGAACCTAATTACCAAGTTTGGTGTTTATCCAACTGTTCGTTTCTGAGTTATGCTGTTCACAGACAGACAGACACACACACACACACACACACACACACACACACACAGACACACACAGGATATGTTTCCAAAAATGCTTTTTTTGGATTCAGGGGGTCTCAAAACATATATTTCCGGTGAAATCTCGGTATTGTAGTAGAGAAAGTAATAAGGAGTGTTGCTTATAATAATTTAAATAATTATTTAAAATATTAAATGTTTGAGTGTATGTGTATTTTTTGGATTATACTACTTAACATTTGCACATAGATTAGAAATTTCATTATTTCCCCGAAGGTGTGTCAAAAAACTTAACCTTCCCAACTGGTAACTCATGCATAAAGTTGTTATCTCAGATCTGTTTGTGGATTAGTTAATATTCCATATTATTTTCTTTATGTCGTTTTTATTTCTAATTTCTTCTGCACTTATTCGCATATGCTAAATGCATTAAATTTGGTAACATAAGGAAGCATTATATTTGAATCTCTACGGGATTACTGTATAAAAGGGTAGTAGACAATTTTCGTGACTAATTTTAACACTGTTTGGTGGTGTATTGTTATTGAGGTAAGAAAAACCATAAACTGACTTGTTTTAATAAACCTTTCTTATTCATAAATGAGCATGGCATTGATATTTGTGTTGAACTATGAACTTTTTGCCTTAAACTTACTGATAGCTTTCGCTGAAGCAAACAAGCGAAATCTTTTGGGAAAGCAGAAACACCCTCGACGTCCATATTTCGTAGCAAACAATGTTTTCAGCTTCAATGTGTTTTTCTGTGCACGACAGTAGCAAGTAGCTGCACAGTATTAAACAGAACTTATTCAAGATCGTTAAATTATGAACCTTTACCACTCTTATGAGGTGAGTTGCGTTTCCTATTATGGTGGATTGGGTTTAATAGGAGTGGTGCAACTAAATAAAACCTAAGACCTCTCCTCCAAGAAATCCAAGGTTTTGGATGAGACATGTGAATACATGAAGACTTTTAAGAGTCAACTTGCCTACAGGCGCACGCAACAGACGGTTAGGAAGCTTTACGTTAAACCAAAATCTACTGCTTCTCCTTAATTGCATCGGAAGCACGGAGCATGGATTATCTGAGAGGCAACTTTTGGATGCGTGCTGATAGGATTGAGAATCCGAGGAGTGAACGACAGAGTCTGCATCCGGTTCCGGGAGACTAAGCTAGCGAGGTTGGCATTGATACCCAGCGCCAGAAAGAAAATCTGGTTAATCGAATAGCCCCAATCCCGATACAAATGGTGCTGGCTGATGGACACTTACCATTAATGAATTCTGTTAATCTTTCTTAAAGCTGTGGAGAACAGTGGCAACAAAATCAAGACACTAGTTCCAAAATATGAGTGATTTTATTTCTAGGGGCTGCAGTTAAATCAGTTTGACCTCCATAGTACCATATGTTTAATTGTTCGGGTCTTTGTGACGTCTAGCAAAGGAAGGGGCGGGGAAAGGACGCTGACCATTCCGGCAGTCAGAGTCGCCGCCAACAATTTTATCCTTCCCCCTTCTTTTTATTTCCTTCGCCGTGTTTTCCACTCCCACTTCTCCCTCTAGGACCATTTAGTCCTTCCCCCTCATAATAACCGTGGAGATGGGAGCGAAATTCCCTGCTGTTTCAACCTCATACACACTCCGCTTCTACAAGAATGGATCCGCATTTTAACTTTCCGAGACATTTCGTAAGATGGATTTTTACCGTTGTGTTTCCATTCCCAATGGAAATCTTTCTCTGACGCCTCATGTGTATCAATTGAGCTATAATCTTCAGCAAGTAACGTTGGCTGTACTGGTACCTTCGTTATTTATAAGCCATTAACTGGTACATAGCTTAGATGTTCAAAACGATCGACTGAGGGTGTGCAGCAGCAAAAGAAGTGTGAAGTCTGAACAAGATCCTGCGTTTTTCATGAAAATAACTGTTATAGAAGCACTCGTTTACATCATCCTCGTTATTGGTATCCCTGTCATCGTTTACTCCATTTAACTCCACGGCTTTGGACTTGTGTATCATTCCATATTCATTTTCGGTATCTATCTCTCCTTCATAATTCTTTTTAATTGTTTCAATTATACAGCCCCCTTTAACCTCCATAGTTATATCGGGGGCTTTTACTTGGGAAATAACTGATGGTGTTTTTTTTAATTCAGTTGTTTCAATTGTTTCATGTGATAGCCCCCTTTAACTTCTGTGGTCATATCGGCGTCTTTGACTTCAGAAACAAGTAACTCGTAACCTGTGTATTTTTAAACTGTAGATTTTTGCTGATTTGCATTAGGAAACACACTTTCACTCCCATATCCATACTGTCAGGAACGTGACTGAGGAGAACCGTATTTTAATTATTATTTTATATTAATTGACATTATTCTATTATCCTGTCACAAGTTTCTTAAGTTTCTAATTTCACAGAGAATCACATGTTACATTTCTTAACTTTTCTTAAGCCTTTGTAAGTGTTTATACGACAGGAAATAGCTGCCTGCTACTTCCCTTGACATTTCCAAGGGATGCCATTTCCTGAGGAGTACGTGTCTTTCTGCACCTTAAACCGCGTTACGTCACATAGAACGTTCTAGAACATTGACCTATCGAGTTATGATTGGCTGCTATATTTCAAACCATATTTTGTAATAGCTGCCACGGTATTAGAATGAACCCCTCTAGGGATTCAACTCTATATAACCAAGCCCTCAAGCTCTGCTCGCGGGACTTTGTGCTGTAACGTGGTCGGGACCGCTATGGTACCCGTTGACGGCCGCTGCACGGCCGCTCCGAATGGTTTCACTTGGCACCACTAGCGGCTTGACAAAGTCGTGTTGAGTATTGGCTCTCCTCATCCACGACGAGACGTTTCTCAAGGTAAACATTATAAAATAAATTGTTAGCTAGTACCATCATCATCCCTGATCTTGTAAAACCAACTATCGTACGGTAGAAATGTAACTCTTTAGAATATAGTCAGATTGCTCTAGCCAAGCGTTTTAATGATTGTCTCTACCTCTGCAATCCCTCATTTAGTTATTCCCCCCCCCAGTGTCACAACTTAGCACGTGAGAATACTTCCAGACTTTGCGGAGGTTAGGGAATGTTTCTAATTAAAGAAATATCCGGAACCTCTAGGTTAAGAACGTCAATTTTTAACTACAAAGTCTTGTTGGTGTTATTACTCGTGGAACTGCAGTTTTATAAACTTTGGTTTTTAATACCCTTTACTATTGAGCACACTCACATTCAGTCGGACATTCACACTTGCAGACTCTGCGGCTGATACGAATGATTCTAGTTAAAGAAAAATTCCCGGAACTAGCCGAGAATTGAGCCCTGGACCTCTGAGTTGAGAGGTCAGAAGACTGACGGCTCAAATTCTCTTCTTGTCACAGTTGGTCCAATGTTTCCTTGGAATGGAGTCAGCAAGCAGGGTATCTTTCGTCTATTTTCCCCATCCTTAGATATAGTAATAAGTGCCATAGAGATAGTGTAAACTGCGTCGTTTGTACTAGTCGGCCACGATATGAGTGCGTATGGTGGGAAGAGGAACTAAACGCTACGAAACAAGTGGGCGTACATCGGAAGAACAGTCAGGCAAAGAAAACATTCTCACTTCCGAGTGACATTTGCTAGCGAGGCTGAGGTCTGCAAAATGTAGTGCTGTTTTGATTGTGCGACTGTAAATTTCCCTATTGTCTTGTCCCTCACTCCCCTCTGATCCATAGCTTTGATTGTCAAAAAAAAACAGTGGCGCCCTCCTCTAAGTGCATTCATATTGTGACTGACTAGTATATGTACACTTCAGGACAACGTTAAAACATTTGCTATCGCTTTGCTAGATTTTCAACTTTCTAAGTGGCATATATTGTACCACTTGATACATTTAACTGCGAACTGTAAATCTATCAGAAGAAAAGGTAAGTTAATAAAAATTCTAGAACATCCTAAATTATGCGCAGCTAAATTAGCCACACAGATTGAGAAAAACAAAAATATCACTAAAATATCGATATGTCAGCGTCAGATGCAACAGTTACGTCCCATGAAAATCTTTCTTACTGAACGGACAATACGGCACAAAAAGTAAGATCATCGCGCATACAGCGCCGGAATTTGAAGAAACTCAAACATCAAGTATACCGTGCTGAAATAAATGAAGTCATGTTCGCAACAATCGGAACGGGTTCCAGAAAGGGAACCACAACCTTGAAATACAATGTGAGCGTTGGCATTTAACGGCAAGTTTGTCGAAACCCGGGGCAAGTCTCAAATGTTCCGTTCCTGAATTTGGACAGGTATATTGTATGTAGCTGCGTACTGGTGGTAGAAATTAATCAAGGAGACTATAAGTCATTACGTCGCCAGTGACGCAGTAATCTGTATCACAAATTATGTAAATGTCAGAGTGATTGTAGTGTGAATATGCATTGTTGTGTGACATTGATTTGAGATGTTTGTTGATTGTAAGCATTGTCGAGAAGTGGGTTTATACGGCCCTACTGAAACTGACAATAATAACGTGCAATAATGTAGCGAGGGGGTGAGCTGTTTATCATTATTAGAGACGAGCAAATGACGTCAGAGTGGCGCGTTTTTTTTAGACTTTGCTGGAACATTTTTCCCCGGAGCATATGTTTTCGTAATTTTCATTGGATATAAATATAGACGCTAATGTTGGCGCGTTTTATTAACCAATCGCAGCTCGGTTATAATCTTTAGGCATATTGGGGCGAGGAAGTATAAATTCAGTGTCAAGGTTAAGTTTCATGTAGTTCAACGGAGGCATTCATGGAGTATGCATCGCATACAGTTCAAGGTTACGCGTCGCAAAGTTATGAAAAATCTCTCGTGTCGTAAAGTTAATTACACAAAAAGTTGAAGTACGCGAATTAATAATGTGCAGTAAATAAGTTATTATAACTGTCAGTTTGGCGAGTGTCAAGATTAATATGTGAAAGTGAATAATGTGTTACGACAATAAAAGTGTAAAACAAATTCTTTCATCAGTGTTATCTTTGGATAAAAAACTCCTTTCCGTTTACACACCTGTATAAGATAAGTGCTTGACCGAGAAATCATAGCTAGCCGGAGGACAGTGAACCCAAAATTAAATACAATAACAGACGCTCAGTAAAAGATAACACGAAGTGACCGCGACAAATTGTCTTTTATACGTAGGCAGATAAAAATGAAACATCTTCCAACTACCAACATTAATACCCCCACAAAATGGCGCCAAACGTGGGGCTAACAAATAAATAACATTAATACACCCACAAAATGGCACCCAGAACGTGGGGCGAATTAACCAGGAAGGAGTGAAATAACCAGGAAGCGGCAAAGGAACCAGGACGTGGAGCGAATAGAGCAGTGAACTGAACTACAAGACGCAGATTCCAGAAACAACTACAGGAACGACAGACGACGCGGATGAGTGGACATCGTAATTCCGAGATTAAAAGGCAACAGGGGAATTCAACTACAGGACACAAAAACATTGAGACGACGTAGATTCATCATAATACGACGCAGAAGCGACATATACATCTAGGAGAGAGGGGCAGGAAGCTGGACATCAAAGCAACATCAACAGACAGCATCATAAAGGTCAGAGTAATTTTTTTTATCCTAAGAAAAAACAAAATAGTGAAAATTTAAATGTACTTGAGGAGTGGTAGGATTAAGAAAGCAATGTCTACTAATAATACTGAAGAAACAATTATGGAAGGGAATAATGTAACAGTTAGCTGTAATTCAATACAGGTTACAGAAAATAGATTAAAATAATGTAGGATTTGAGGGAGGAAATGTTAGTGAAGAAAGTCAGAATAGAACAGCAGGAAATGTTAATTTTGATGCTAGTATGATGATGGAAATGCTGAAAGATATTGTTAAGAGTAATGAGAAATTAAGGGAAGATATGCAAAAGAATAATAGGGAATTGAGGGAAGATATTGGTAAGACTAATGAGAAATTAGAAAAACTAACTCAGAATAATGAGAAATTAGAACAAAAACTAACTCAGAATATGGAAAAGAATAATAGGGAATTAAGGGGAGATATTGGTAAGAGCTTAGAACAAAACAGGGAAGAAATTGAAAAGAAATTTATGGAGCTAGATGGTAGTATGATAAGAATGAGAAATGAAAATCAGGAAATGATAGCAAATGAGATAGGGAAAGTTTCAAAGAAAATGTCAGACATGAGCAGGGAAATATCTAACTAAAAAAGTGAGGTTAATAATAAAATGTAAAATGTACAGAGTTAGGTAGCCGAATGAGTAGCATTTCAAGTGAGCTTAGAGAGATGATGGAGGCTACGAATGCAGATTTAATTCAGGTGCAAGTTAATTTCAGAGGGGAGATATCTGAAATTCAGGAGTCAGTAACACAAAGATATAAATTGTCTGAAGAAGTTAAAGTTGTGTATATAAATAATCAAAAACTAACTTCTGAAATTAACAAGTACCAAGTTGTTCAAAATGAAAACTCCAATCCAGTACAGTTTAGTACAGATTTGTCAGAGTATTCTCAAGTTAAAAAGATACCGCAAGAATTGAAAATGATAGTTGTCAAAAGATGTGTTGTTCAGGAAACTTTAGATTGGTTACAAATGGTATCAGGGGAGGAAATCTCATATGAATCCTTTAAGAGGTTATTCATGAATAAATTTTGGAAGGTTACGATACAGCTACGAGTAATGCTTAGCCAGACACAATTTGATCCAGGAGGGGGAATAGCAATGACTTAAAAATCTAGTAAATCCAGGATAGTTAAAGATGAACTGCAAAACAAAGTATTGGAATGTAAGAGGGTTAACTATTTATATATGTCATAAGAAAGGAGAAATAAATTCAGGACAAAAATAAATGTTTAATAAAAAAAAGGGTAAAGATAATTAAAACAAATACTTATGTAGCACACAGATATGTAAAATTGTGTCTGGAATTAAGTGTTGTAAATATATTTGTGTAGAGGATAAATATTTTGGTAAATGTGTTCAATAATTACAAAACGAACCAGATTAAAAATTCTTGAATGTATAAATTTTTGTCAACAACCTAAGACAGTAAACCAATTTGTAACAGTAACTAAATAATTCAGGGTACAGTATTTGCTATAAAAGAATTGTAATGTTAGATATATATATATATATATATATATATATATATATATATATAAACACATTAGACCAGAGCCAGTAAATAGTGGCAAGATAAAGGCAAAACATATGTCGTGTGTTAAATGCGTGTGAAATGTTAAGTGCAAGTGATAAATACCGTGTGTTCCAAGATTCAGGAGACTAAAAACCCAATTAAAAAATTTCCAAACAAGTTGTAAATATTTATAATTATGTTTCTAGTGGGGCATATGACACAGTAATCTGTATCACAAATTATGTAAATGTCAGAGTGATTGTAGTGTGAATATGCATTGTTGTGTGACATTGATTTGAGATGTTTGTTGATTGTAAGCATTGTCGAGAAGTGGGTTTATACGGCCTTACTGAAACTGACAATAATAGCGTGCAATAATGTAGCGAGGGGGTGAGCTGTTTATCATAATTAGAGACGAGCAAATGACGTCAGAGTGGCGCGTATTTTTTAGAATTTGCTGGAACATTTTCCCCAGAGCATGTTTTCGTAATTTTCATTGGATATAAATATAGACGCTAATGTTGGCGCGTTTTATTAACCAATAGCAGCTCGGTTATAATCTTTAGGCATATTGGGGCGAGGAAGTATAAATTCAGTGTCAGGGTTAAGTTTCATGTAGTTCAACGGAGGCATTCATGGAGTATGCATCGCACACAGTTCAAGGTTACGCGTCGCAAAGTTATGAAAAATCTCTCGTGTCGTAAAGTTAATTACACAAAAAGTTGAAGTACGCGAATTAATAATGTGCAGTAAATAAGTTATTATAACTGTCAGTTTGGCGAGTGTCAAGATTAATATGTGAAAGTGAATAATGTGTTACGACAATAAAAGTGTAAAACAAATTCTTTCATCAGTGTTATCTTTGGATAAAAAACTCCTTTCCGTTTACACACCTGTATAAGATAAGTGCTTGACCGAGAAATCATAGCTAGCCGGAGGACAGTGAACCCAAAATTAAATACAATAACAGGCGCTCAGCAAAAGATAACACGAAGTGACCGCGACAAATTGTCTGTTATACGTACGGCAGATAAAAATGAAACATATTCCAACTACCAACATTAATACCCCCACAAAATGGCGCCCAACGTGGGGCTAACAAATAAATAACATTAATACCCCCACACCAGAGATCTCTCTATTCTTAAGATTGAAAAATCAAAACCAGAACATCAAACAATAGAAAGCAGCTTCATTACCTATATGCCATTTATTATAAACGTATTAGAATTACAATTTTACAAATGGAATCAGAAATAGCAACGGCATGTCTTCTAGAAAATGTTAACTGTATCGAATTTCGAAATTGATTAGTCTGCATGTTGACTGAATTGCAATCAGGCGAAAAAATATAATTGGCCAGTTATAAACACATGACATCCTATTTTGCAAAATCGAGTTTCCACATTGTTGTCGATATTGGCAGCGGTGCATTGTAACAGAATCTCTCACGTTCTTTTGATTTACATTTTGTTCTGCTTCCCGTTCCCCATTTATTGTTCCCAGTTTACTATACACTATAATATTGATAAAATAAAAGAGTTGAATGATATTAAAAGCCTTCACTTACATCATGATGGTAAGATATAGACAATCGTTTCGAGAATTCAAGGTTTCATCTTTGGCATTTGGAGACGACTGGATCTCGATCCACAAATACAAAATGTATCTAACCCATGTGGACGATTGGAAGAACCTCAGGTGGTAGTTTTTATAACTGCTGAAGGCGAACCAGATGGCTGCTGTACCGACATCTCTTGTAGTGTAGTGGAACTAGAAGTAGGATAGGCTCCATCTTGAACTGTTTTCTTCTGAAGGTGAACCAGAAGGCGGGTGACGTCATCAACGGCGGAATTTCAAAATTGTTTTTAACAATGAATATTTTTCCCAAGCATCCAACATAGATGCATTATATATGGGTTTTAGTAGTTCAATGTCTTGACCAATTTCATGTTGTGTATTACAAAAATGGTGGGACATCATGAGGTAAGTGAAGGCTTTTAATATCATTCTATTGACTCTTCACTGTTAACATTGTCCTATTTCAACTTTGATAAACTATAATATTATCAACTTACATCACACTGATAGTGAACGTTCACTTCATAAGCTGAGTGCTGAAGGATAACTACTATTAAAACTTAATAAAACTGTCTCAAAAGAATGCACGCTTTAAAATATTAATTTTAGAGCAGTTTGGTAAAGATTACGAAGATATGCAGCGAAAATGACATAGGTCTGTCAATGATTCTCATCGGAACAAATTAGTCAGACCTAACTAAGTGCTTATCCGAGCGAGGTGGCGTCCGGTAACGTGTGTGGCTCACACTCGGGAGGTTCTGGGTTCGATCCCCGCAGATCGTCCACTCTGACCCAATGGCCCTCTCATGGTTTCCCCCGGTTGGTAGGCGAATGCAGGAATGGTCCATCACTGTTCCGCCTTTCATTTTCTGTACCCATCATCTTATTTGACATTTGTTTCAGAGTTGTACAACCAGGCGACGGCGTTCGGCAGGTTGCGTCTGTACGGTAACTATACGTTCTGTGGGAGTTTCATCCTGATATCGTCCAGGAACTGCTCGGCTGGAACCCGCCTCTGGGTGCTTATGGGCGTTAGCTCCTTCGGGTAACCCCACAGGGCGCAATACAGTGAGCTAGGGCGGCGTTGGATGTGTTGAATCTGGAAACATTAAGGACTCCGCCTGTGCTTTCGCCTGCGTCATCCGGATTTGGTCGCCCTTCGGGTCTCTCTCCTCGTCTGTCCCTTCTGGAGTCACGTAGAAGCATAAAGGGCCGACTGGCCTGCGTGCGGTGCTCTGCACCTCCATTCGTCTGCACCTTCAACTTAACCTTTACATCAGTTCTTCAACACAATCTATACAAGAATTACCACTCACAAGAACATGTTTAAAGGTCCACAGCCATATTTAAACAGGGTTCGCAATGCATGCACAAACAGAACTTAAAATGTATCTAGCAGCATCTCCTAGTTTCACCTGGAAGAGAAGAGAACACAGCACAGCACTAGGCCATCCAAAATTCTCCTCACAGAGCTTGTCATATTTCCACAAAACAGAAGAAGCGAAGAGGTCCATCCTCACGGTTTGTATAGTGTGTGCAAAAAGCCCCAACACTTTAGTGTTGTTTCTCTTATTGAAAAAAAATAATGGAAATGCACCTGTTAGTACGTCAGTATATATTCTTCCATGATCTCTACGGAGATAAGTATTTTGCAAAGCATTATCATTTTTCGGGAACTATCTGTCCAAATCGCTGTCTGGTAATTCAGTTATAGTTGCAGCTTTCAGTTTAAGATATTTTTTGCTGAACATGAGCATTGTTGATTACGGCTTTTACAGCTCACGGCACGTTTTCTTTTAATTTCATCGGTTGTGTAGCTATGAATCAGCGATGGGAGTCGGTGCTGAAGGCTTCTCTCTCTCTCTAACAAGTTACCTCCCGGTGGTGTCTTACCAAAACAAGCCCTAAAATCCTGAATGATGTAACTCAAGAATTTTGCCATACGCGGCTGCTCGTAGAACAGATTTTTCCTCCACACCAAAGGCACTTGTTACACCATTTGGAAATATTGACAACAGAACTATACCGTCAGTACAGTTCTTGACTATGGCTTATTATTTGCATTGGATTGTTATTTGTTCCATTATTGCCAACTCAGCTTTTGTTCACAAATTTGTTCTGCAGAAGGAAAAATCTGATGTATTGCACTTACATGATTTTCTCTTCTCTTGTACAAACTCTTTTTACAAACGCTTATTCTACATACACCTCATCTTAATCGATATATCGAGATGTTAATCTTATTGATAATTTTTTTGTAGGTGCAAGGGGAATATGCTAGGCTTTAAGCGACAGTCGAATCTTTTAAGAGCTGGTTGCTATGTGGCGCATTCCATTCTGTTTGCATGTCCAGGACATAATAAAGAAAAAACAATAATGAATTCCCGTTTGAGAACAAGTATAAGTATTGGAAAATTCAAACAAACAATAACGGATATCTCAGAAATGGTTCACTTGGCAAAAAAAGGAGGTATATGACATAATTGTGTGTTTTAACGAGATCTACATTTCTTTGTGTAGTCAAATGTCTTCTATCTCTTACCGTTTTCCAGTTATACGAAATTAATGCAGAATAAGGAGGACTTTTGGGAACAGTCATGATATACATTTCATTTGCCATAAAAATATCTTAAAAACATGATATTTTAATCAAAATCGTTAGAGACCTTTTTGATAAAACCAAAAGCTTCGAAAGATCTTCCATGTATAGGGTAGTCTGGAGTAGGGGGATTTTCTTGAAAATCTTTAAAAGTTACTGAACCTAAATACAAGTTTGGTATTTATCAGACTTGTCATTTTTGAGTTATGCTGTTCACTCACACACAGAGACACACATTGACCTTTTTCTAAACGTGATTTTTTTATTCAGGGGTCCTCTAAACATGTATTTCCGGTAAAATCTCGGTATCGAATTTTTAGGTGGAATGCAATACTTCCCCTATTTACTATATGTACTAGGAAAAGTAAAAACATGCCTAGTTCTACATACTTTAAGAATGACAGACGTAGAGTTTCAGGAATTTCCTCCAGCCCAGGTAAACTCGCAGCATAAAAAGTTTTTCGTTAATATTTTGTTTTACTTATTCATTAGGGATAACTAGCAGTTATTTGAATATCACATGACTGAGATATTGGGAAGGCGTGAAATATGTGTAACTTGAATTTTCTCTGCATAGCCTGTACAGTCGTCGTTCTCAATGAAATTTATACAACTGGTAAACAAACCAGAAAATACGAGAATTTACTAATTGATAATATCAGCGATACAAATCCGCACATATCAACGCTTTCGTATGGTGTCTTTAATCCAGTTTGCCTTAAAATTTACCATTTGTGTGGAATAAAAATGTTTGTAGCCGCACCCATTGCTAAAATACCTATTTGCCATTGTTCGTTTACATTTTACAGGGTTTTACGCATTACGCCTTGAAATGCGCTCTACCGTTCCTTATTAATATGAATGGTAGTATAATTATATCGAATAACTTTTAAAACAGCTGAATGCCCTCTGAGTCTCCTGCATGATCGTTTGTACTTATTACAAAATATTTACTAAAGCCATTCTTGGACAACATTTATCATGATAAACAGGAAAAATCTTATGTGTTACATTCGCGTGACATCTATTGTTTATTTATATAGCTTCCACAAACTACTCTTATGAAAACTTATTTTTCTATCCATTTCATATTAATCGAGATAAACCTTTGCAAAAATTGTTTCATCCACAGTTCATATAGGTACAAGGGGGAGGGGGTAGAGAAAACTGAATGGATGATCAGATGTTTAAAAGTGAGTGGCTATATGCTGGTCTTGAAATTCCTTAGAGTTTCCATAAGAAACGTTTCAATAGTTTAAAACAATGACGAGTTTGAAAACTTCATACCAATAGTAACGGATACCTCTAGAATGGCTTACGCCACAAAAAAATTATTCGAAATAACTTGTGCGTTTTATAGAGATATACATGTTTTGTGTAATGTATGTTTGCATATTTTTTATGATTTACACGTTATAAAAATTATACACAATTCCTTCCGAATGAAGGGAATTTACAAAATATTTCCGAATAATTGAAGATAAACATTTTATTTATCATGTAAAGATATTTAAATATATATAATTTGAATCGAAATTGTTAGACATTTTTGAGAAAGTCAAACATTTCGAAAAGTGTCGCATCTTTGTAAGATACTGAACTAAATCACCAAGTTTGGTATTTACCGACGTTTTTGAATAACGCATTCACAGACACACACACATAAAAGGACTTTTTTCTAAAAACTTATTTGGGTTCAGGGGCATATATATTTCCGGTGAAATCTCGGTATTGAACTTTTTGTACGTACGTAATTACGTAGTGAAGAAATTAAAAATAAGATAATATAATCATTTGTAGATAAACAAAAATAGGTAATTTTAGAGAAATTCAAATGAGTTTTTCACAAAACATTCCTTTTCTATTTCTTTCTTTTTCTTTCAACTTTTTTTCTCCCTCTATCACCTACAAAAACTACCAACTGTATGCCGTCTAAACTTCTAGTATAGATATTTCACCAGAAATACATATTTTAAGGACCGCTGAATGCATTAAAGATACATTTTTAAGGTGCATCCGCGTGTCTCTGTCTATATTAGCGTCGGGTCTGTGTGGTTAATTACCTGTCTGTCTGCCTGTCTGTGCAGAAATTAACTCAAAAACCAGATAAATATCAAATTTCATATTCGAACCGGATCAAGCATAGTGGGCTAAGATTTTAAAGAAAATTCCCCAAAGACAAGCTACGCTTTATTTGAAAAATGTTTACTTCTTTTTCTTTTCTCAAAAATACTCTAACAATTTCGATTAAAATAACTAATTTTAAGATTTTAACACAACTAATAAGACTGGTTTACATGAATAACCTGTAAGGCTCTCCTCAATCTGTATGAATTTTGTGTATCTGGCAACTTACAACAAACAGGCAAAATTAGTGCACGAAAAATGTAGAGGACATTGAGACATACATTTATGACGGGCAACTTTTTTAGCATTGTTTCCGGAATATTTGTTCTTACATGTTTAAGTTACCGAGTTTCAACTCCATGTGGCACCTGTAATGCATCTAATGTGTTTCTTCATTGTGACTTTCTCTACCACGTATCTAGTAGGTAGAAAATATATCGATATCGAAATTTCACTGGAAATACATGTTTGGAGGCCTCCTGAATAAAAAAAACAGTTTTATAATTTTCTGCAAAGTGAGAAGGTTATTGTTTACGTATGGAAAAGCCGATTTGAAGCAGGAGTTGTATTGTATTTCAAATGTTGGGGAGCCGAACTTGTAGTAGTTGGCTACAACCGCACGTATGGTACCCGGTTTCCGGTAGCCTTCGCCCCAAGTTTAAAGAAATATTAACTCTGTATTTTTACTGTTTCTTTAAATATTACATTTATGTTTGTCTCGGCTGCGTCAGTATTTATTTTAGAGACATGGATGTCTTGGCAGGGTGGTGGTGCGACTTAAGAATGTAGGCTTACACAGATATAATTTTACTTCACTCCTTGTATTAATACTTGATACGATTTAAATAACACTTCACTGATATAGAGCAGTGAGATTCTTTTATTAATTACTTGTACTTTTTAACATGTAAACTTATTTTTCGTCTCACACAAATACGTATTAAATCCCTAGAGGACGCATCTCGCATCCGGTTACAAACACTGTCTGTAGGCAACTGAATTGATTTCAACCGCCTAAACTTGTAAATTTCTGTATTTTACGTCTCTGATTGGTTATTCCTAATCCAATAGAATACCTTCATTTAACTAAAGCTTTTTCTGGTTGTTGATTGGATGTTTTTATAAACTGTCACTAAAATTACATTATTGCTTCAAAGAATCACAAGTAGTATTGTTAAACTCTCAAATTCATTATTGCCTCAAGGTTACCTTATTGTTACCTCGTTGTTAGCAACCTTTAACCTATTATTCTCACAGATCTTACATTATTAAATTACGTAGTACATTCACATAGCACTATTACACATAGATACAATAATATAAGCATATGCAATGACTGTTACATACATTTTACAAATTATTACATACACATATTGCTTTAAGGCGGGCTGTTATTGAATTTACATATTATATAATTAGACTGAAATTATTTAAGTGTTAAAAATACTGCCTCAAACGGTTACTTTGGATTAAAATGTAGTGAATAGAAAAATATTTTATGATGAAATACATTCATATGACCTTCTCTACCCTCTCTCGTTTATTAGTGGATATACAAACTAACCTTTCTAAAGCTTATTTTATTTTAATCCAAATAAACTTTTACAGAAATAGCTGCCTTATACATTCCGGTATGGATAAAAAGGGAACAGCGATAGTTAAATGGCGCTATAGGCTGTCATTAAAACTCCATACTGCTCCAACGGAATCTCAAGAAACAGCTTAATGTTGGCAGGACTTTAAAAGAATGGCTAAGTATTGAACAATTCGAAACATTAATAACAGATATCTCGGAAGTGGCTGATGCCACAAAGAAGTTTATTTGAAATAAACTGTTTGTTTTAATGAGATGTATATTTGTTGTGCAGTACGTCTTTCTCTGTCTTTTTTTATTAAAATGCATATATTAAATATATGTAAATAACAAATAAGATGTAGGTAAATCTTGAATTTTTTGTGAATAGTCTTTAAAGTCCTATCCATTCAGAAAGAATTCTTAATAATCTTATGCAACTGATAAACGTTAATTAATAGACGAAAATGTACCTACATAAAATATATATCCCTTTAAACCACACAATTTATTATAAATAATTTTGGTGGCATCAGCCATTTCCGAGATATCCATTGTTAACGGCTCCAATTGTTCAATACTTAACCTTTTTTTTTAGCCCTGCCTACTTTCAGTTGTTTCTCGCGATTGCATGGAAAGAGGCCAGCGCGTAGCGTCCAGTTCTAAAACATTGGACTATCGCTATTCCCTCTGTATCCCTAAATCTGTAATACGGCTATTTCCGGAAATATTTATCTTGGTTAAAATGAAGTAGAGGGAAATAAACTTTCGTAAGAACTATATTTTTATGCATTATTAAATGACAGAGAGTAGAGAAAATCATGTGAATATAGCCTATCAGATTTTTCCTTCGGGATCATTGGTAGCAAATTCCGATTAACGATAATCGAACAGTTGTGTTTTGTTTTCCTTACCGCGATAACAACCAAATCCATATTATTTCAGATTACTGCATGTTGCATTCACATGAGTTTCTCTACCATTATCATTTATTTGCATATAGTAAGAAAAACTGTTTCTATGAAAGTTTATTTTCCTTTCTACTTCACGTTACCCGATAAATCTTTGGAGATATAAATTCATTACTCATTTCGTTATAGGTACAAGGGGGATACAGAAAACAGAATCGACAGACATGTTTCAGTATATGCTGAACTTGAAATCCATATTCTTTCCATAAAATCGCGAGAAAACCTAAATATCTACAAAAGAATTACAAAGTATTTAAAAATTAAAACAATTAATATCTCGAATATGGTTGACGCCATAGAAAAACTACCTGAAATAAATTGTGTGCTTTAAACACGTCTACGTTTTTTGTTTAATAAGTATATGTTAATATCTTATTGTTTAGCTGTTATACGAAATTGTGTGAAATTACTTCCGAATGAAGAGGACTTTACAGGCTATTCTAAGACAATTGAAGATGTACATTTTATTTTGTTATGCAAATATCTTAAATATATGGCATTGTAATAAAAATTGTTAGTGCTATTTTAGACAGTAAAAAATTTTAAAAACTTTCCATGTATCGGGTACTTCGATGTGCGGGGATTTTCTTGAAAATCTTCGTATTTCATCTTTGGACGATGATGACTTTGAATACATAGTTTGCTGTTCAAGACACACACACACTCACCCACACAGGGACAGTTTTATAACAATGCGCTCTTGGATTCAGGCGGCAAAACATGTATTTTCAGTAAACTCTTGGCATCAATTTTTGTGTGGAGTAAAATGCTTCCTCTTACCTACTATAGGTTGGTGGCAGAGAAAATGAAAAGGTAATCCTGAGGAACGTAAATGTGTAAAATAATAGCATTTTATATGAATACTAATATACGATTATGTGAAGCTGTAATTGTAGGAAAGGTCGTGTGAGTGTGACTCATAAAGTTTTTACTTTCTCTACCACGTATATAGTAGGTAGGGAAGGTGTTGCATTCCACCCAAAAGTTCGATACTAAGGTTTCATCGGAAATACATGTTCTTGAGAATCCCCCAAAAAACATTTTTAGAAAAAAGTATGTGTGCATGTGTGTCTGTGAACAACATAACTCAAAAACTAAAAGTCGGATAAATACAAAAATTGGTATTTGTTCAGTATCTTCCAAAGATGATACAGGAAGACTTTCAAGAGAAAGCCAAAACTACCACTTTCATGTAACATTTTTGGAATTTTTTATTTTTTTCAAAGGATATTTTCATGACAAATAGAATGTATTTCTGTTTTTTGGGGGGGCGACACCTGTGAAGTCAATTCATTCGGAAGGAATTTCGTTTATCTTTTATAACTGGTAAACGTTAAGCGATAGACGAAAATGTACTACCCAAAAAATATACGAAGGCGGATTGACAAGTTCATATCTTTGACGAGAGATAGCTTTCTAATCACAGGTTTCTTGTTTGTACATCTATTCTAGGAATAATCCCAGAAATTTGTCATTTGTTTCTTAGAACATTGTTGAGAACGTCTAAAATAAGCAGATGTGTGTTGCTTCGTAGAAAATGGAGAAAACTGAACTTCGTGTACTGATAAAGCACTACTTTTTGCGTGGTAAGACGGTGAAGGAAACGAAAGAAAAGCTGAACAAGTATTATGAGGATTCCGCTCCATATCATGGTATGGTTCACAAGTTGTTCACAGAATTTCGATGTGGCGTTCGATCACAAGAGAGCCGTGCGCACAGGACGGCCGGTTGAGGTCACAACAGAAGAAATGGTGAACAAAGTTCACGATATTGTTTGGAAGACCGCCGAGTGAAAATCCGTGAGATACCCAAGACCGTAAACATCTCGAGTGAACGGGTGTATAACATTCTGCACGAATATTTGGGTATGAGAAAGCTGTCAGCAAGATGGATGCGGCGACTGCTCACAGTTGAGAACAAGCGGAATCGTGTGGCCATTTCACAGGTGTGTTTGAATATACTCTAGCGCAACCCAAATGAGCTTTTACGGCGTTATATCGCGGTTGATGAAACAATCAAAGCAGTGGATTTCCTTCGGCAAACCTGCTCCAAAGAAAGCGAAAAACATTCCGTCGGCAGGAAAAATCATAGCAACTGTCTTTTGGGATTCACAAGGGGTGATAGGCAACCACTACCTGGAAAAGAGTAAAACGATCACAGGTTCATATTATGCCACAATGCTGGATGAGTTTCTAAAAAGTAATTTGAAGGTGGATTTAATTGTAATTTTATGGAGAATTGTTAAAGAAACGGCCCCATTTGGTGAAGAAAAAGGTTCTTTTTCACCGGGATAATACACCCGCACACAAGTCAGGCATTGTCATCGCAAAATTTGTGGAATTGGGCTACGAACTGCTACCTCACCCACCATGTTGTCCAGATTTGGCTCCGAGCGACTTCTTCCTCTTCGCAAGACTGAAAAATTGGTTCGCTGGGAAGAAATTCACGTTCAGTGAAAAAACATCATGGGAAAACAACCTCACAATTCGCTCATTTCGAAAAGTTATATTCTTTGGAAGGGTTAAAAATTGGAGAAACGTTGGATAACGTGTATTGAATTGAAAGGAGTATATGTTGAAAAATGAAATTGATTTTTTTTTAAAAAGTCACTGACTTATTTATTTTGTGGTGTAAGCCACTTCCGAGATATCCGTTATTAATGGTTCGAATTGTTTAATAATTTGTCATTCTTTTAAAGTATGTTACCGTAATTATTGACAGAAAGATGTAAATAATTAAACAGAGAAGAGATAAATAATGACAATGAGCAATTTCCATATATTTAATCAATACATAATGGAAGAATAAAGCTTTACAACTTTGTTAGTAATAAGAAAGTCAGTACTAGAGAGATTATGGGTTCAGGATAAGCACATAATTAGTTAAAGTGTGGAGCAGGCTAAGGTAATTAAGCATTCTGGCGAACTTAAGTCAACAAGAAATCCCTTAGCTCAAGATTCAGGTAACTAGAATTCAAGACGTTAAGAAATAAGAAATGGGCCAGTTCGGTAAAATTGAGAAAGTGAAAGCATTCTTAGAATTTGGTTATCAAAGAGTAAATGTGGCGTCAGATACGTTAGATTTGGCAGCTGTAATGTAGGGACATTAGTAGGGGTAGCGATAGGTAGCGGAATTTAAGTTATAAAAGAGCGTATATTGCTAAAATTAGCATCTTTCTTTATTTTCTTTCGTGTACAACCTTAGGGGCTTACAGTCTTTGATGATAATCAGCAGATCGTAGCGCCTAAGGCCGCGCGGGTTATCAGTTATTTAACGGTAGCTACAAGGGGTTTTGGCGGTAAGCATTTTAGCGACTCACGACATTTATGCTTTTAGTTTCTTTTATTGCGTTAATAATTATTTAAAACCGTAAAATTGATATTGTTGAAGCTAGCAGTTATACTAGTTCAATTCATAATCGGTTTCATTGTTTATCTTCAAATGGTCGGCAACTCCCTTCAATAGCTCACGTGTTAGATAATATTAAGTTTATTCTCAATTTAAATTGTTGTTATCCTTTTACACTACGCCCACGCATACCCTGAGAGAAAGATCTCATGGCTACACCATTACAGCAGCTGGCGCACGAGACAACGAAGAGCAATGACACCATAAAACTCATCAATGGAGCAGGCAACGTTAAACGTTATAAAAATTGAAGCAGGGTGCGGCATCAAAGTTGTCATAAAGAACGGCTTCAAGTCCTCTCGGTATTCAATTGTTTCTCGTGATGTCATGGAAACAGTATGGAATTTTAACTATGTCATTTGACTATGACAATTCCCTTTGTATCTACAACGAAACGTGTAATGTAGCTATTTCTCCGAATGTTTATCTCAAAATGGATTAAATGGAAAAATAACGTTTCGTAGGAATAGCTTGCATATCCATTAATAAACGATAGAAGTTAGAGAAAGTCATGTGAAAGTAACACATTATATTTTTGTATGACACATTTCATCTTACAAAGTTGTAGTAAAAGAATTGTAACAAGGAAAAATTACTTCCGGATCCCATGTCCATCATCATCATCATAATATTATTATTATTATTATTACCATTATTATTGCTCTTATTATTCTTATTCTTCCTACTCAAGGATTAAGTTGTATCCCCTTTTGAGACCAAAGTCACTGAAATGCTTGTTTCCATCTGTTTCTTTGTCTCGCAATGTCCTGCTTGTCAACAGATTTATAAAACATCACATGAAGGGGTATGACCATGTAACTTCCTCGTGTTATTTCTTAAATACGTTTCACTTTCTCCATAATAGAATGCTTTGTGCTTAGCTCTGAATTTTAACCTGTACACACTTGTATACACTCTTGCTAAGCTTAACCGAACTATTTTTCATGGCACATTTCAAGAGCGAAGATTACAATTCCTAAATTGATACGTTTGTTTTTTTTCCAAATTTTATCATGAACAGTGATTAGAAACTGATTTCTGGATAGTATAAGCATTTCGCATTCGTACATTCGGGCGCTTCCGTATGGCGTCTTTGATCCAGTTTGTCGTGTCTGGTGACACATATAACCCAAGAAAGAGGGGTGGGTCTGCAGCGAGGGAGCAGAGATGCCCCTGCACCTTCTGCACTTGTCACGAAGGAATGGCTCCCTTGGAAATTGAAGAACATCAAGGATTCTCAGAATTATAGCTCTAAACTACGATTTCTTTGAAAACAACTTCATCTAGGATATCTGCCCGGCGTACCAATAGAGTTTGTTCCTAGAAAGTTTAATGCAACACATACAATTACTTGCCTGCGAAAAATATATGTAAATTTTAAATTCCTATAATGGTTTTGCAATAATTGTTTTTGAAAGCTTTTGGTTTTGTTTTGATTTTTTTCTGAAAGATGAAGTAGAGAAAGCCGTGAGAAATAGATTTTGGAATCTTAGATTTACGTAGTCACATTAACTACGAAGTACTAGCCGGCCTGAAAAATTGAAAGCGAATAACCAAAGTGACATTCTAAACGCGTAAAAAAATTCTCATTTTCCATTCCTTCATGTTAAGAACACAGGTAAAGCTCCTGAAGCTTTGCATAACAACAACAGATAACAAATGTATGGTCAAATATTTCCGTTTGTGATTTACTGGTTAGGAATTATTTTGGATCCCAAACAAAGAAGCTGGTGCCAGTTAATTTAGCTTCAAATATATTTTCGTAGCACTTTTACCATTAATATCTTTCTCATAAACACTTTGGTATTAATTTGTTCTAGAAACAAAAAGCTAGATACTTCAAAAATCGCTTAGGAAAGCCCTTCATTCCACCAAATGTTTCATCACCTTTCCTTTCATCCATTTCACCATCATTTCGTTTCATCTACTTCCTTCCTCCCCATACTAGGTATCGGGCTGATCTCCCATCCTGGTTGTTCTGTGTGATCTATGAGTGTCTGCTCCTCGACGGGCCTCTGACCCCAGGCACCCGCCTGTAAGTCCTGGGGGGGGGGTGTAAGTCCTACATATGCGGAGGTTAAACAGATAATGAATGAATGAGTTTGAATAAAAAAAAATCTGATGTGTTACACTCACATGACTTTCTCTACTCTTGTACAATCTATTTTTACAAACGCCTATTCTCCATCTCCATATGCTTCATATTAATCGAGATATCGAGATGTCCATCTTATTTGTAATTTTCTTGTAGATGCAAGGGGAATATGGTAGCTTTTAAGCGATAGTCAAATATTTTATCGCTGGTTGCTATGTGGCGCATTCCATTCTCTTTGCATGTCCAGGACATAAAAAAATGAATAACGAATTTGAGAAAAATTATAAGTATTGGAAAATTTAAGGAAATAACAAGCAATATCTCGAAAACGGTTCACTCAACAAAAAAAATGTATATGATATAAGTTGTGTATTTTAACGCGATCTACATTTTTTGTGTAGTAAAATTTTGTCTATCTCTATCTCTTATGGTTTACCAGTTATGCAAAAGTCGTTCATAATGAAGAATACTTTTGGAGACATTCCCAGAAATTTCGAGATATACATTTCATTTCTCATGACATTATCTTAAACATATGATATTTTCATCAAAATCGTTATAGCCATTTTTGAGAAAATTAAAATTTTCGAAAAATTTTCCATGTAAAGGGTAGTCTGGGGTAGGGGGATTTTCTTGAAAATCTTCGTATCGCATCTCTGGAAGATACTGAACGTAAATACCAAGTTTGGTGTTTATCCGACTGTTAGTTTTTGAGTTATGCTGTTCACAGACACACACACAGACACACACACACACAGACACACACACGGACATGTTTCCAAAAATGCTTTTTTTGGATTCAGGAGGTCTCAAAACATGTATTTCCGGTGAAATCTCGGTATCGAATTTTTGGTTGGAATGCAATACTTCCCCTACTTACTATACGTAGTAGAGAAAGTAAAAACAATAGATGAACAGTAAAGACAAATCAGAATAAGCCTAGGAAGCAGAATACAAACAATTTAAAATGTCTAGTTCTTCTTGAAATAAAACATAAATTATTAAGAACAGGAGATAAATGATTTCAAACATTGGCGACTCAATGAAAACTACGATATTAGTCTGTAATTGTGTATCAGTGTTTTTAGAAATCTCTCCATATAACAACAAATGTTGAAATGGTGCCATACTATTTCAATTCAGTAGTAGCGATTACCACAAGAAACAGCACAGTTCATATCCCATTAAAGTAATAAAGAAGAGGAAGAGGTTTGTGTATTGTTGAATCTTTAAATTATCTCTTAGCTTTTATTTACGCCCGAGAAAAAGGAGTTTTAATACCATTTTCAAAACATCACAATTGATGTAGGTTGTACAGAGAGGAGAAAGAAAGTGCTGAAGATGACGGAAGGGGAGAGAGTGAAAAGGAAGGGAGAGTGGGAGAAACAGGAAGCGATAATGAGACGAAAGAAAACGAGAGAGGTGATGATTTAAGGAGAGTGAGCGAGAGGAGAAGAGAGATAAACATTTAGAACGCTGGAGATGGCAACAGAGAAAAACAGATAATGAGACAAGAGCTCTAGTTCTACTAGTGTGGTTACAAAAAATTGCGTTATCCGCTTAAACAGAGCATGTTTGCATAATTTTGAAAGCAAACATTCTTTGCAACGCAATTACAACACATCTCCCTAGTAAGATAATTACTTAGATAAAGTATGAAAGTCAACTAGTTAAAACAAGTCACGATTCTCCACCATATGTCCAACTATTAACTGCACAAGCTCCCAGTAATGTAATTATTAACACCAAGCTTGCACGCCACTGTGTTAAAGCAAATCACAATTCTCTGACACATGTACCCCATTAATGTACATCTTCCCAGTAATGCAGTTATTAATATCAAGCTTGCACGCCACTGTGTTAAAGCAAATCACAATTCTCTACCATATGTACCCCATTAAAAATACACCATCCTAGTAACGTCATTATTAATATCAAGTTGCACGCCACTGTGTTTGAGCAAATCATATTCCCTGTCATATGTACCGCCATTACTAGTACACCTTCCTAGTAATGCAGTTATTAATACCAAGCTTGCACGCCACTGTGTTAAAGCAAATCACAATTCTCTACCATATGTACCCCATTAATAATACACCATCCTAGTAACGTCATTATTAATATCAAGTTGCACGCCACTGTGTTTGAGCAAATCATATTCCCTGTCATATGTACCGCCATTAATAGTTCACCTTACTAGTAATGTAATTGATATCAAGTTGCACACCACTGTGTTAAAGCAAATCACAATTCTCTGTCATATGTACCGCCATTAATAGTTCACCTTCCTGGTAATGTAATTGATATCAAGTTGCACACCACTGTGTTAAAGCAAATGATAATTCTCTGCCATATGTACCGCCATTAATAGTTCACCTTCCTAGTAATATAATTGATTATTAAAATCAAACTTGCATGTCACTGTATTACAGAAAATCAAATTTCCTACCCTATGTACCATTAACAGTACACTTTCGTAGTAGCGTAATTAATTATTAGGATCAAGTTTGCACGTCACTGTGTTGAGGAAATCAAATTTTCTCCAATGTATACCACCACTAATAGTACACCTTCCTAGTAACGTAATTGTTAAAGAAAATCGCGATTCCCCACCATATGCACAACGCACCTTCCTAGCAAGGTAATTATTAAGATCAAGCTTGCACGCCACTGTGTTAGAGCAAATCGCCATTCCCCACCATACGTAGCACCGATACGTGGCGAAACATCCAGTAGCTAAAGACCATGGCACGGCACAGCACTCTCCCTTCCTCCCAGCCCATTTTATCCCTTCATCTCTCTTCATCCCGAGCAAGGAACAAAAAAATACCATAAAATGCGTGCTTTAGCTTCATTCTCCCCAATTCTTTGAGCCCCCTGACGCTGCAGCCTAACTAAAGCTCGGCTGGACATTCGCGGGGTAGTCACCTTCAATTAACGTGGACACCTCATCAAATGAATGTTTCTTTCTTAGAAAAGCACCTGACCACTGCTTTCCAACAGTTCCAATTATCCAGGTCAAAGCATGCATGCATGAGATGTTAAAAGGCTGGCACATCGTACCCGTGGCCGTAATTTAGAAGATTTTCAAGAATAGGGCCTTGTAAAACTAGAGGATAACAGAGCAAAAACACAAGTTCCAAATTTTTCTTGGTGATATATTAAGAATCCTTAGTTTACCGATACATCATAAGTAATTAATCTAAATCTTTTGTACTTTCGACCTGGTTTCTATGGGTCCTAAAGTCCAATTTCCTAAAGCCAGGATGGAATGCAGGAGAACATTACAGGGTTCAATAAAATAGTATACCAAACATAATTAATATAAAACTTGAATGTGCTTGCCTCTAAAATTAAATAAAATTACAGCGCGGAACAGAATTATTAAATAGTGTTTTTGTATACATCCCACAAACTTTTGGGTTAAAAAGTATCTACAGCACCTTGGCACAGCAGTAGTGTAGGATGTTTGAAAATTCCGAGATAACTGTGTCAGATATTTACTGATTATTTCTCCAAGAGCAACGTTTGTGGAAGTAGGGATTCATTTTAATACAGCCTGTATATAACAGCACAAACATTTCCAATTGGGTTCATAGTAGGGCCCTTGACTGCCCATTAATTATAATATTGGAGTCAAGCTAAGGCTTAGAAAACACCCTGTTATGTGATGTACTTCATCAACCTGCAAACATATCTTATCCCCTCTGCACGGGTTTTGACTATAAAATGAATACTTAAAGAAATTACACTAATAATTATAAAAATTACCTAACACTAACGTTTTTTTAATGTATTAACATTAATGCAGAGATAACTATAAATTAATTTAGACGTGTTTTCTACAATGAAAATGTAGGTATAAGAATTATAATGAGATAATTTAGACATTAATTAAAAATATATTTGTTCCATGTTACTGATTGAAGAATCTGAAAAGAAAATTAAGAAAATTGTTTTGAAACAGGCCTTGCAAAGCTGTAGCACCAACCTTTTGCTTTCTGATTGGGTATACAAAATTCTTACCGAAAGAAGAGCACTTTGCAACCTATAACACGACACAAGGATGGAAACAACCTGACTGTCCGCACTCCTTAACGAGAAAAACGGAACACTGGCCTGTCTCATCCCTAGTTCGGGACATGAACTCACAACAGCAAGTTATTATACTGGCCCCCCTGACAATAGCCACTCCTCCATCCGCAATAACCCTTTCCAGACTAACCATGAAAAAATCTGATGTGTTACACTCACATGACTTTCTCTACTCTTGTACAAACTATTTTTACAAACGCTTATTCTCCATATGCTTCATTTTAATCGAGATTTTAATCTTATTGCTAATTTTCTTGTAGATGCAAGGGGAATTGGTAGGTTTTAAGGGATAGTCAAATATTTTAAGAGACGGTTGCTATGTGGAGTATTCCATTCTCTTTGCTTTAAAAGGACAAAAAAAATGAATAACGAATTCCTATTTGAGAAAAAGTATAAGTATTGGAAAATTTAAGGGAATAACAAGGAATATCTCGAAAATGGTTCACTCAACAACAAAAAATGTATTGTGTATTTTAACGCGACCTACATATTTTGTGTAGTAAAAGTTTGTCTATCTCTTAGGGTTTACCAATTATGCAAAAGTCGTTCACAATGAAGAATACTTTTGGAGACATTCCCAGAAAATTCGAGATATACATTTCATTTGTCATGAAAATATCTTAAACCTATGATATTTTAATCAAAATCCTTAGAGCCATTTTTGAGAAAATTAAAATTTTCGAAAAATGTTTCATGTAAAGGTTAATTTGGGGTGGGGGGATTTTCTTGAAAACCTTCGCGACGCATCTCTGGAATATACTGAACCAAAATACCAAGTTTGGTGTTTATCCGACTGTTCGTTTCTGAGTTATGTTGTTCACGGACACACACACACACACACACACACATACACACACACACACGGACATGTTTCCCAAATTGTTTTTTTTTTAGATTCAGGGGGTCTCAAAACATGTATTTCCGGTGAAATCTCGGTATCGAATTTTTGGGTGGAATACAATACTTCCCCTACTTACTATACGTAATAGAGAAAGTAATAAGAAATTATTTCTTTCCAAGAATGCGAGTAAAGAATATACAAAGTTATTTATTTCGCATTTGATTAGTGAAATTCCTAATTTTGAGAATTTACCCTTATGTATTTTGTTAATAATACAAAAATCTGTATATACTCAATGTAAATGCAACATAATGGCTAAATAAAGACGTAAAGGGCAAAAAATAAGGTAAAATAATTATGTAAAATCGGAAAATGTAGGCTAAAATAGAAAATGGCATTAAACACTAAAGAATTACCTAATAAATATGGAGCCTATGATAAGGAATTATGTACACGTTAGCAATGCCTATGCTGCATCTATTAAAATATGGCATGTAATCAGAAACTGGGTCTTGTTAATCGCTATTACTGCATTCAGTGTAATGAAAACAGTAAAAATCCATTTGGTTAGAGCGAAACTTCTACATCTTTTTACTTTCTCTACTAGTATAGTAAGTAGGGGAAGTATTGTATTCCACCCAAAAATTCGATACCGAGATTTCACCGGAAATACATGTTTTGAGACTCCTTGAATACGAAAAAGTATTTTTGGAAACATGTCCGTGTATGTGTCTGTGTGTCTGTCTGTGTGTGTGTCTGTGAACAGCATAACTCAGAAACGAACAGTCGGATAAACACCAAACTTGGTATTTAGGTTCAGTATCTTCCAGAGATGCGACACGAAGGTTTTCAAGAAAATCCCCCCACCCCAGACTACCCTTTACATGGAAGTTTTTTCGAAAATTTTAATTTTCTCAAAAATGGCTCTAACGATTTTGATTAAAATATTATATGTTTAAGATATTTTTATGACAAATAAAATGTATATCATGATTTTCCTGGGAATGTCTCCAAAAGTATTCTTTATTGTGAACGACTTTTGCATAACTCGTAAACCATAAGAGATAGACAACATTTTACTACACAAAAAAATGTAGATCGCGTTAAAATACACAATTTATGTCATATACATTTTTGTTGTTGAGTGAACCATTTTCGAGATATTACTTGTTATTCCCTTAAATTTTTCAATACTTATTTTCTCAAATGGGAATTCGTTATTCAATTTTTTGTCTTGGATATGCAAAGAGTATTAATCTATGGCAAAGGGAATGGTGCTGCACCTAGCAACCAGCTATTAAGAGATATGTATGTGCTTAAAGGCTACTGTATTTCGATACTGCCCTTGTAAATATATATTCCCCTTACATCTACAAGAAAACTAGCAATAAGATAGAGTCTGCAAATGTTTATCTCGATTAGCATGAAGTAGGTGGAGAATAAGCGTTTGTAAGAATAGTTTGTACAAGAGTAGAGAAAGTCATGTGAGTGTAACACATCAGATTTTTTACTTTCTCTACTACGTATAGTAAGTAGGGGAAGTATTCTATTCCACCCAAAAAATTTCATACAGAGATTTCACCGGAAATACATGTTTTGAGACCAACTGAATCCAAAAAAAGCATTTTTGGAAACATGTCCGTATGTGTGTCTGTGTGTGTCTGTGTGTCTGTGAAAAGCATAACTCAGAAACGAACAGTCGGATCAACACCAAACTTGGTATTTAGGTTCAGTATCTTCCAGAGATGCGACACGAACGTTTTCAAGAAAATCCCCCCACCCCAGACTACCCTTTACATGGAACATTTTTCGAAAATTTTAATTTTCTCAAAAATGGCTCTAACGATTTTTATTAAACTATCATATGTTTAAGATATTATCATGAGAAATGAAATGTATATCTCGAATTTTCTGGGAATGTCTCCAAAAGTATTCTTCATTGTGAGCGACTTTTGCATAACTCGTAAACCATAAAAGATAGACAAAGATTTACTACACGAAAAATGAAGATTGCATTAAAATACACAATTTATGTCATATACATTTCTTTAGCTGAGTGAACCATTTTCGAGATATTGCTTGTTATTCCCTTAAATTTTCCAATACTTCTACTTTTTCTCAAATTCGTTATTTATTACTTTCTCTACTACGTATAGTAAGTAGGGGAAGTATTGTATTCCACCCAAAATTTCGATACCGAGATTTCACCGGAAATACATGTTTTGAGACCCCCTGAATCCAAAAAAAGCATTTTTGGAAACATGTCCGTGTGTGTGTCTGTGTGTCTGTCTGTGTCTGTGTGTCTGTGTGTGTGTGTGTGTGTCTGTGAACAGCATAACTCAGAAACGAACAGTCGGATAAACACCAAACTTGGTATTTAGGTTCAGTATCTTCCAAGGATGCGACACGAAGGTTTTCAAGAAAATCCCCCCACCCCAAAGTACCCTTTACATGGAAGATTTTTCGAAAATTTTAATTTTCTCAAAAATGGCTCTAACGATTTTGATTAAAATATCATATGTTTAAGATATTTTTATGACAAATAAAATGTATATCTTGAATTTTCTGGGAATGTCTCTAAAAGTATTCTTTATTGTGAACGACTTTTGCATAACTGGTAAACCATAAGAGATGGACAAAATTTTACTACACAAAAAATGTAGATCGCGTTAAAATACACAACTTATGTCATATACATCTTTGTTGTTGAGTGGACCATTTTCGAGATATTGCTTGTTATTCCCTTAAATTTTTCAATACTTATTTTCTCAAATGGGAATTCGTTATTCATTTTTTTGTCTTGGATATGCAAAGAGTTATGATCTGTGGCAAAGGGAATGGTGCTGCACCGAGCAACCAGCTATTAAGAGATATGTATGTGGTTAAAGGCTACTGTTTTTCTATATTGCCCTTGTAAATATATTTTCCCCTACATCTACAAGAAAATTAGCAATAAGATAGAGTTTGCAAATGTTTATCTCGATTAACATGAACTATATGGAGAATAAGCGTTTGTAAAAATACTTTGTACAAGAGTAGAGAAAGTCATGTGAGTGTAACACATCAGATGTTTTTTTAATGTCCTGGACATGCAAAGAGAATGGAATGCGCCACATAACAACCAGCATTAAAATATTTGACTATTGCTTAAAACCTACCATATTCCCCTTGCATCTACATGAAAAGTACCAATAAGATTGACATCTCGATATCTCGATTAACATGAAGCATTAGGAGAATAAACGTTTGTAAAAATATGTTTGCACAAAAGTAGAGAACGTCATGTGAGTGTAACACATCAGATTTTTTACAGTATTGAAAAGAAAAGTAAATTACCGAATTTAGGTCCTTTTTAACAATGTGTACCTTTTAACACACTACAGGAATTAAATTACTTCGTTTATGTATTTATGCTGCTTAAGTCAACCAGAGTTTATCTGAGCTTAATTAAATTCTGATTTAAAGTCATAGATACACTTTGATAACAGCGCCAAGTAAGAGGGGGAGTAAATTATATCATATGGAATGCTAACAATCAGGCTAAGGATCCGGGACAACTTAGCAGTGAAATGAATTTAACTATGCATGAGTAGGATGGAGTGAGGTGGCACATTGGGGTGTTGTTTACCTGTGATACCGTGTAAAATCCGCTTTGTGACTAAGCGTATAATGCCCTTGCGTCTCTCATTCCAATGTATGTGTCCTACTTCATTTTCCACCATCAATAATCAGGGTGGACTATTTAAGTTGAGACTGTACAATATCTCCAAAGCTAAGCGTTGTAGAAAGAAATGTATTGAATAAAAGTTGCTTGATATTTCGGGGGAAAGTAGATATCATTAGTCGTGTTTTATTTGAACGGCGTGTTATTTTAGGGCCAATTTAATTTGTTTAAACGGAAACCTACCTTTTTATGTTGTTTTCTCACTCCTCATAAAAAACTAGACAACATTTGCATAAAGCACTTTGCTATTGTTCTTCCCCCCGTAAATAACAACAAAAATTCTGAATGGTTGTGTACGAAGAGCGCAATGAATGGTTGGACCGTCCATGGATGGTCATTTGAGGATAAAGTTACGTTTCGTAATTGGGAACCAACATTTTTTATTTTGTTTCCTTATTGCTCACCACAAAATAAAAAGCTTTTTATAAATCATTTCGTAATGATTGCCGGCCCTCGTAGCTGTGGTCGCTGGAGGGTATAGCTCCTGCGCTCCGCCAAGCTGAGGGTCGCGGGTTCGAGTCCCGCCATGGGCATAGGTGTGTGTGTGTGTTGTATAATTGCGTAATAATTGTTAACGAAAACAGTAAAAGCACAGTGAGATTAACTGGGTAAAACAAGGAAACTTTAAAAAAAATCTGATGTGTTACACTCACATAACTTTCTCTACTCTTGTACAACCTAATTTTACAAACGCCTATTCTCCATATGCTTCATGTTAATCGAGATATCGAGATGTCAATCTTATTGGTAATTTTCTTGTAGATGCAAGGAAAATATGGTAGCTTTTAAGCGATAGTCAAATATTTTAACGCTGGTTGCTATGTGACGCATTCCATTCTCTTTGCATGTTCAGGACATAAAAAAATGAATAACGAATTTGAGAAAAAGTATAAGTATTGGAAAATTTAAGGAAAGAACAAGCAATATCTCGAAAACGGTTCACTCAACAAAAGAAATGTATATGACATAAGTTGTGTATTTTAACGCGATCTACATTTTTTGTGTAGTAAAATTTTGTCTATCTCTTATGGTTTACCAGTTATGCAAAAGTCGTTCACAATGAAGAATACTTTTGGAGACATTCCCAGAAAATTCGAGATATACATTTCATTTCTCATGACATTACCCTAAACATATGATATTTTCATCAAAATCGTTAGAGCCATTTTTGAGAAATTAAAATTTTCGAAAAATCTTCCATGTAAAGGGTAGTCTGGGGTGGGGGGATTTTCTTGAAAACCTTCGTGTCGCATCTCTGGAAGATACTGAACCTAAATACCAAGTTTGGTGCTTATCCGATTGTTCGTTTTTGAGTTATGCTGTTCACAGACACACACACACACAGACACACACACAGACATGTTTCCAAAAATGCTTTTTTTGGATTCAGGAGGTCTCAAAACGTGTATTTCCGGTGAAATCTCGGTATCTTTTTGGGTGGAATGCAATACTTCCCCTACTTACTATACGTAGTAGAGAAAGTAAAAATGAGAAAACAACATACAAAATAGGTTCTCGTTTAAAAAAAATTAAATTGGCCCTAAAATGATCATCAAAATGTCCTCCAAACAAATCACAACTAATGCATTTGCTTTCCCCCATAATATCAAGCGACTTTTATTAATATTTTTTTCTACAACGCTTAGTTTTGGAAATATTGTACAGTCTCAACTTAAATGGTCCATCCTGTATGCTGTATTGTTTACTGCGGCAAATAAGGCAGTGCATTGGCGCCTTGGTTTACATCAGCAGTACTTTGTTTATAGAACTCTATAGTAAGGTTGCACGTAGATTGGTTGCTAATTTGTTCTAATCCTTAGCCTGCTAAGAATGGGCAGGATTTGCTTTTCATTTGTATTCATTACGGCAATATCACAGTAGCATAAACAAAAACTTATAACCCGTAGTACACCGTGGTGTGGGGTTATCGTGTCCCCTCATATTCAAGAGGTCCCAAGCAGGGTGAGATGCCTTAAGTAAGGTTTATTATGGGCTTTTACCCTAACATTTTCCCTTAATTTAGGGTGCGCAACAACACCAGTGAAGGAATCGACTGTGTCGCGGTAACTTTCATGTTATTTTATTTGCTGAGCGCCTGTTATTGTTTTACTATTTTGAATTTTGGGTTCTTTGTCCTCCGGCTAGCTATTATTACCCAGTCGAGTAAATCTCTTGGACAGGGTGTGTAAACGGAAAGGAGTTGTTACTAAAAGATAACACTGATAAAAGAATTTGTTTTTACACTTTTATTGCCGTCACACTTCATTAATTTCACATATTTATCTCTTGATACACGCCCGACTGAAACTGTTATATTTTCGAATGTAACTATAATCACTTATTTGCCGCACATTATTAATTTGAGTATTTCACATTTTTGTAACTAGCTTTACGACGCGAGAGATTCTGTAGAATTGCGCGACGTGTAACCTGTGAATGATTCTATTGAACTGTGTGACGTGTAACGCGTGAATGATTCTCTTAAACTGCGTGATACTTGTCTCTGGCTTTAGAACTTATACTCCCTCACCCCGATAAGCCTAAACATTATAACTGCTATTGGTTAATAAAGCGCGCCAAAATTAGCGTCTATTTTTATATCCAATCAAAATTACGAATACATATGCTCTAGGGAAAATATTCCCTCCATTTCTAAAGAAAAGCGCGCTACTCTGACGTCATTTGTTTGTCTCTTCTAATTGATAAACAACTCACCCCCTCGCTACATTGTTATCCGCTCCTATTGTCAGTTTCAGTGAGGCCGTGTAAACTTATTTCCTAACAATGCTTATAAATAACAAACATCTCAAATCATTGTCATACAATAATGTTAATTTAAACTACAATCACTCTGGCATTCACAGTGTTGTGATATAAAATACTGCCTCAACTGAGCCTTCTCCTTGTAGCTGGTCACACTGGGTGCTCAAACAGGAAATAATACACCTACTCTTTTAGTATACCAAACATAAAGAACTGAGAGCGGGACTCTGCTCGAACTCGAGCTCCAGTATACCAACTCGATCGTATACACGAGCTCATTTGTGTTCGAATGCAGGAACGGTACAAATTAATGACCAAAACTCGTTCAATGGACGGCTCTTGTTCATAGGTAGAGTTTAATTATATTTAATTAAAGTTTAATAACTAAAAAAACGTTTTTCACAGGAACTTCTACCGAAGGTACTTGAAATGACCATCGTGAGCTCTAATTCAGGCTTCCAAACGCTACATTATTCACTTTCTCCCTCATTCTAGGTGTCTATGTATGTATCTGCTGACATTCTTCTTTAGCCACTGGCGAAATGATCTTGCATACACAAAGAGATTACACCATAAATAACAATTCCGTGAAAAGAGATCAAGATAAGTGCATATCAACTTGCAATCTCCCGCAACCTCACCGTATGTTTGGAAGTAGGTACGTGAAATATCTTGAGCAGGAAGAGAAGATTGAGGCGGCACTCTATCATGTATGAACAGCATATAATGAATTATGTCACATGAAATTCTTGCAATAAGGAGTTTAATTTGTTTGTTAGAATGTTCTCTCAACAACAGTGCGTGTGAAATGTACCAATTATTCTAGCTCAAACATTAATGAATGAAGTATTGTTCGTGTCTAGTATCCAAGACTGAATGGAGGTTTTCGTCAAACTAAGCTTGAACACTGTGAAATTTCCGCTCTTCTGTATACTTCCACAGTGCAGTATTTTTACTTTCTTTACCACGTATAGTAAGTAGGGGAAGTATTGTATTCTACCCAAAAATTCGATACCGAGATTTCACCGGAAATATATGTTTTGAGACTCCCTGAATCCAAAAAAAAGTATTTTTGGAAACATCTCCGTGTGTGTGTCTGTGTACAGCATATCTAAGAAACGAACAGTCGGATAAACGCCAAACTTGTTATTTAGGTTCAGTATCTTCCAGAAGGTTTTCAAGAAAATCCCCCCACCCCAGATTACCCTTTACGTGGAACATTTTTGGAAAATTTTAATTATCTCAAAAATGGCTCTAACGATTTTGATTAAAATATCATATGTTTAAGATACTTTCATGACAAATAAAAGTATATCTTGAATTTTCTGGGAATGTCTCCAACATTGTTCTTCATTGTGAACGACTTTTGCATAACTGGTAAACCATAAGACGTACACAAAATGTTACTACACAAAAAATGTAGATCGCGTTAAAATACACAATTTATGGCATATACATTTTTTTTTTGAGTGAACCATTTTCGAGATATTGCTTGTTTTTCCCTTAAATTTTCCAATACTTATACTTTTTCTCAAATGGGAATTCGTTATTCATTTTTTTGTCCTGGTAATGCAAAGAGAATGGAATACTCCACATAGCAACCAGCGTTTAAAATATTTGACTATCGCTTGAAACCTACCAATCCCCCTTGCATCTACAAAAAAATTAGCAATAAGATTAACATCTCGATTAACATGAAGCATATGGAGAATAAGCGTTTGTAAAAATAGTTTGTACAAGACTAGAGAAAGTCATGTGAGTGTAACACATCAGATTTTTTTATTTGTTTTAAGGTCCTGTTTGCACCATACTTACACATGTTTCTGAGTAAATGTCCAGTTGAAAAAATTAAATTTAAAGGCGCCTTGCTTCAGTTGCACAATACATATTTGCACGTCAATACATATGCTGCTTTGCTCCCCATTACCATCACCGCTAATTATAAAATAGCATTAAAACCATAAATTTCCGCACCTATAAACAAAACTTCTGTGCCATGTACTTTATGCAATTAAGCTCCTTTGGCAATTGTCATGGTGACCTTGAATAAAAAGAGAAAACAGCAGCAGGAGCTTAGGTAAAGGAAGTGTGGTTGCTTTACCTCACATAAACTAAATTGAAGCTAACGGAAATTTAACATTTTTAGTTATTTTTGGCTCCTCCGTCGTAGACTCTTCTAGAACATACCAGAGGCTTTTAACGGGGCAGTTTAGAATAGTCATATCATATTTCGAAATTTAATTTCGGGTATGGTGGATTTAACATAAAATACGAGAAAAAGTATACGCTTAATATAAACTCAATTAAATATTGGTAGTAATCACTATGTTATTTCCATTATGAGGATGCTTTAAAAACTAAATTTTCGAAACGCAGTATAATATTAGCATCTTAACATCAGTTGCATGTTAATCTTCAGTAATAGGTAGGAATTAGTCTCTCTTCAAAGAAAAAATAAAAGCAAATTATTTTTAAGTTGAGAACACTTTGATGCACAAAATTTATATTTTGTTTTAATAAAGCTTGGAGATTTTAATACTTACTTTGGTGCATGTTTTGCTTTACTACAAAATCCAGGCGTTAACATTTTCTCCACAAGCAAAAAATAAAAATAGTTTATAGACCAGGAATTTCATAGGTATGAATGCTTCTCTAGTCCGGTTTTGAAAATGGTGGATTTATTATTTTTTGGAAATAAGGTGGCTTTATTTATTAATGATTTATACATATGTGAAGCTGTAAAGAAAAAGAAAAATGCAATGTGTCTTTGTATGGTTTCACATGAAACGTCTCGTGTATGGAATTATAACGCATGTTATGAAAGCAGTCCCTCACATCCGGCGTTACTATTTGCCCGGTGATGCACAAAAGTAAAGGCAAACATAACCTCACCTTTGCAAGTTCATGAGACTCGCGCTTTCCTAATGTTTTTGGAAAGAGCACAGCACTTTGCGATAGTGTCCCAGGGAAGAGAATCACTCAGTAAACAAAATTGGTTCCCCCCACCGCCATCCATTCCATATGACGACGAAAAGAGGCCCACACCGGCACTAGTCTACTTCTCATATTGCAAAATACAATTTCCTATCATCAAATTTCTACTCAGCAACATCCATCTAGTCTTTCCTTGCCTTCCCCTTCCACCCCTTCCTATTCACGATCGACTCGATTCTCGCGGCATCTACCTTCCATAGAGCCGCCGGCGGTAGCGCCAAACTCCCTCCCTCCCCCCCTCACGCCCAAAAACTTCCCTCCGATAAAATGAAAACACCTACTCGCATTCCCCGTACTGATATGTACAGTCTGCTTCGTACGGTCATCGAAGCTAATACGTCACGAAAGCCAATATATGAATGTAAAAATGTTGATCTGCACAACTAATTTAAAGGATATGACAATACTGTCCTCTCTGAAATACCCATCAGTTTGCTCACGGCGATGTTCAAATATATTTACTAGTACTTCATGACCTTTTCCGATACCTTCTTCGATCATAAATTAATTATTAAGAAATTAATTGTTCTTTCACACAAGCCGTGTGTTGGACAGGGTTGGAAAGGTAGAATCAGATGACTGAAAAATTCAATGCCATAGCCGGGATTTGAACCACGGATCTCCCGGTCTCCGTCCGGTTGCTCTAACCACTGAGCTACATTAATTGACCTAATAGTGGTTGAAACTAAAAGCCTAGGACTTAAGTACTTACAAAGAATGTAAGTCGCCATTGGGGTATGACATCTCAATACAGTTTTGAGATCTGCTTGTGGTTTACCGGGAAAAATGCGAGTCAGCTGGAGAATTTACCATGTTGCCATGGTAGTTCAGTGGTTAGAGCAACCGGACGGAGACCGGGAGATCTTTGGTTCAAATCCCGGCTATGGCATTGAATTTTTCAGTCATCTGATTCTACCTTTCCTAATTATTAAGACTTTTTTCACCATTAAAGGAGTGATGCAGGCAATTTAAAACACATTCGTTGGAGTTTATGTGATGCTCTTAGGAGTATAAAAACATGACTAAATAAAATGTGTTTCTGAAAGAAAATTATACACTTCAAATGATATTTCAAATATTCTATTACACTGTGTTTATGTCATAACGTTTTGCGGTTACTTGGTCTTACTTCGGAGGCACACTCTGGAGTTAATTGAGCTCTAATATCTCTCTCATATCACAGTGTTCGCTACTCACTTGTACACCAATCGAAATAACTCCGCTCACTTTATTCCATTACAGCATCAATTTATCTTGACAATGGAATCCTTAGCTTCTCGGCTACTTCACTAAATAAGGTTGGTTTTAGTATTCACATATTTTGTATGTTTTTCAAAATAACTATTTGAAAAAAATACTGAACATAAAATTTCGCAAATGAAGGTTTTACTTCCCTCTTTTATTTTTATTTCATTTGTTTATTTATTAATGTTTTTGCTGGATTCTGTAAAACTTACTTACCAACCTAGTAGTGCAATATATTATTTAAACATTCTTTTTCTATAAGTACACTCGAAACTGAAACTTTGTTAGAGTATACACAAAGGACTTTCAACTATGCCATTTTATTGCTTCCAAAAATCATTGCTTAAATCCTCTGAAATAGGGTCATTTCCTAAAACTTGTTATAACTAATTAGGTATTTTTAAAAGTTTAGATGAATTCGTAAGTTTTATAAATGGAAATGAGTCACGAGATTGTTTTACATCAGTGCCTGACTGTATTCTTAAATCACTTTCCAGGGCCTCTGTATATACGAGGGTAATTCAGAAAGTCCCAGACGTTTTGAAATAAACAATTAACAAAAAGCAAACATCAACGTTTATTATCTACATTTGAAAGGTGCACTCTTAAGCTATTTTTCTGCATAATCGCCATTCAAATTAAGGCATTTGTCATACCGTGGCACAAGTTTTTCAATACCCTCCCTATAGAAATCTACCGACTTCAACCATTGGTTTACACTGACTTGTAGTTCAGCGTCAGTATCAAAGCATTTGATGGACCAAAATCCATGAAATTTGGGGAAAATGTTCCAAAAGTTCTGTAATCGTAAAAAGACGATTTTCACGAATTTTGTCATTGATTTGCATTGACAGTTCGTCAGTCATAAGGCTAGGCCTACCACTGCGATCCTCGTCGTGAACATTGGTACGGCCATTTTTAAAATCAATGAACCATTTCCTGATTCGGCTATCACTTATTATTCCCTGCCCGCAAATATCACAAAGCTGACGATAAATTTCAATTGGTTAGTTATTTTTAGCCAACAGCACTTCCCAAGTGGCGGGATTTTCTATTGCAGCGCACATTTTAACAACTCACAGAGAGCGCAGTAAGGAAGGCATAGTCCTCGTACTATCAGAGCGGGATGCATACTGAATGTAGGAACGTTCTGACACCAAGATGGCGGCTCTAACCCTACTCATCGCCACGATAGGCCAAAACGTTTGGGGCTTTTTGGACTGCCCTCGTATAAATGTAAAATTCAAATATCGAATGAAAATGTTTAAAATCTTTGGAAAGTGCACTATAATAGCTAACATTAAGTTGAAAATAACTGCATTTGTACGTTTCCCGGTCGTTTACGTTTAAAGACATTGCCTTTCAAATAAAACAGCTTTGAATTCTAAAGATGTTATTCCTTTTCTTTTCAAAGCAAAGGTGGCATTCACGAGTTTACTTAAAGTATAGGCATATAATATATATATAACCAATACTTACGAAAGAGTACAGATTTTTCTTGCACTGCTGGAGCGTCCAAGATATAGTGAGCCATGGATCAGATATATATATATATATATATATATATATATATTGTTAAGCACTAAGCAATGAAAATACAATACACACTGTTAAATAAAAGTTGTGCATTAATTTTAAAATATGCAATGTGATACATTCACATGAATTCCTCTACTACTCTTACAAAAGCTTATTCTTCTATCTAGTTCTTGTTAATCGAGATAAAATTTCATTATATATTTACACATGTCGTTATGGCATAAGAAGAATAAGAAGGCTAAAGCGATATTCAGATGTTTAAAAAAACGGATTCTATATGAAATTCCATGCTCTTTGCATGACCACGAAAGAAAATGAATAGCGACTTCCCACTTGAAAAGAGTGTAAGTATTTGAAAATCAAAACCCATAACAATTAATAACTCGGAAATGTTATAATTATAAAAATTATTTGACATACATTGTGTACTTTATCCAGAATTACATTTTTTGTGTAGTGGGATTTTGTGTATCTCTTAAGGTTTACCGATTATGCAAATGTCATTCAGAATGAAGAGGACTTGCAGGCTATTCCCAGAAAATTCAAGATATACATTTTATTTGTCATACAAATATGTTAAACGGCACAATGTCGCTATATGAGTATGTTATTTTTTACAACAATGTCTGGCTGCATATCTCTACCCGTCTCAACACTGGTGCTCCTGTATGACTCTGATCTTTTCTGTTAACTAGTACCACCACCCTACGAGTACAAAGCAGCCAATTGACTTGCACTGTGATTCCCCGTGTCGCTATAGAAAGAACCCTTGCGTGTAATTAAATATAGACGACACCTATTCAGCATTTTTGTAACCATGATTCATTGCATTTAAACACTCGTGCGGACAGTCTCTAACATCATAAAAAGATCCGCATTAATTTCGCAGACAAGTGTTTACGGTACTACACATAAATATGATGTGTTACATCACATTACTTTCTCTACTCACTATCGTTTATTTTTATATGGCGTCTACCAACTACTCTAATGAAAGCTAATCTATCTACTGCATCTTAACCTTGCAGAAATACTTTTATTCTGCATTTCGTTGTAGGAATAAAGGGATAGGTACAGCAAACCGAATCAGTAGTCAGATGTTTAAAAGCGAATCGCTTTTAAATTCCTTATACTTTCCATGAAATCGTGAGTAATAACTAAGCACAGAAGTATTAGCAAATTTAAACCAGTAATAACGGATATCTGTGAAATGGAAGATGCCACAATAAATTTATTTGAAATAAATTGTGTGTATTAAATAGATCTAAAATTTTGGGCATTACGTTTTTGTTCATCTCTTTCGGTTTACTCATTATACAAAATTGTACAAACTCCTTCCGAATGAAGCTGTTCCCAGAAAAGCCTTATATACATAAATTTTAATCTTAACTGAAATATCTTAAATATATAGTATTTTAATCAAAATCGTTAAAGCTGTTTTTGAGAAAATGAAAAATATTGAGAAGTTTCGTGTAAGGGTAGTTTTAAGTCAGGAGATTTTCTATAAAATCTTCGTGTGGTGCCTTTGAAAAATATGAACTTAAATACCAAGTTTGGTGTTTTTTCAGAGTTTTTGTTTTTGCGTTATGCTATTCCCAGATACACACACGCGGGAACATTTTTTAAAATGCTTTCATTGGCATCAGAGCGCCTCAGAAATCTGGGTATCGAGCTTTTGGATAGAATGCAATACTACTCATACCTATTACGTATGTATCGCCCTCCGTGGTGTAGTGGTTACCATGCTAGCTTCTAGTTCCTGAGCAAAATTTTCGCTCTTTTATGTCTAATATAGAATGGGATGCTAAAGACCACAGCGGTTAAAGAGCGTCCATTAATAAAACTCAAGTTTTTCTATTAGGTATATGGTAGAAACTGATGCTCGCTGAGGTCAATTTCTTAGCTTTTGGTTCGAAAATTATCCAGCTCCTATGTATAACTCTGACCCATATTTCACTCATTTATAATACAATTACCCGCTGCGTCACTTTTGCAATGCGTTAAGCAATTTATGCGAATTTATTTCATTCAATGATAGATTGGTTAACAGGAAAGGAGAGATAGCAAAAAGTAATACAAATTCTAGCGATTGAATAGATGTCCAGATATGAAAGGAATTCCCATTCACTTACATAGCCTGTTTCCTGGAATCTCCCCTCAAGCTGCTCTTAAGGTGCGTGTATGTCTCTTTTTGTTTCCGTTTTTTTTTACCACCACCATGTTATATAAACTCGCGTGGCACAGGTGCATGCAAATTACACAAGGGTAGATATTTTAGCAAGGGGATGGCTAAGGCAGACGCTGGTCTTCAACCTTTCCTCCACCCTAAACTTGCGGTTCTTTCTGATCCTACAACTTTCGCTTCAACCAGTTTCTTTAAAACCTACTTTTAGCCTACATGCCCGCTTTTAAAAAGAAGAGGGAAAACAACAATAGAATATATACATTTGATACTTCATTATGAAATGCACTGCTATAAAGCGAATACCTTGGGAGAGCACTGCAGGACTTTAAATGAATATAAATTATAAAGAAATTAACGAAGGGACAAGACAGTGCTGCCCCTACAATCCCCGCGTTTTAATTTTTATCTTAAAGGCATCAGCGCAATAAGAAAATATTTTAATCAAACGCTATATTTGAATATTGTCATACACTTGTACGATTGCTAATTTTAACACAGATTTTACTTTTAACCTTAGAATCTGCAGTAGATATTATTCAATCCTACATCTTTGCAGTATTAAGAAATCTTTATTCTAGAGAAGTCAATTAATAATGTCAATACGTACATACAAATCATCCGTCGTTTACAGTCCCTATAAACAGCGTATGTACAGTTTTTAATTAATGTAACGTGCTAAGCAGTAGATGTGTGTTAGGCCCGTCTTCGATTACCAGCCCATTTACATATGTATGTAGGCGGTGGTACAACTCTCAACGGAAAAGCTGTCTAAGGGACCAAAATAAGATGTAATCGTATTACATATGTTTTATCTAATACATAGAGCTTCACGAACCTTTAAGGAGGAATTATAATAGTTTCCTATAAAGTGTGCATTATTACACAAGCCACGACCATACTGACCTATATGCATTCAGTATTAAAAATCAATCGTAAAATCAAATTGTGAATTTCTGCAGTTAGATAGTGGTAGATGTTAAATAAGTGTATATTTAAATTCTGATTTAAGTCTTGCTATATCGATTCTATAAGACCTAAATCTTGTATCATTTAATTAGTAATGCAAACACCAACAACACAGGTTTAAACACGGAAAAGGCATGCAAAGATCGAGATGATACCGATTTCATCTAGCATGCATCTAGGTTTGACAATAAAAAAATCTGATGTGTTACACTCACATGACTTTCTCTACTCTTGTACAAACTATTTTTACAAACGCTTATTGTCCATCTACTTCATGTTAATCGAGATAAACATTTGCAGACTCTATCTTATTGCTAATTTTCTTGTAGATGTAAGGGGAATATATATTTACAAGGGCAATATAGAAATACAGTAGCCTTTAAGCATATCATATCTCTTAATAGCTGGTTGCTAGGTGCAGCACCATTCCCTTTGCCACAGATTAATACTCTTTGCATATCAAAGACAAAAAAATGAATAACAAATTCCCATTTGAGAAAATAAGTATTGAAAAATTTAAGGGAATAACAAGCAATATCTCGAAAATTAACTCAACAACAAAATGTATATGACATAAATTGTGTATTTTAACGTGATCTACATTTTTTGTGTAGTAACATTTTGTCTATCTCTTATGGTTTACCAGTTATGCAAAAGTCGTTCACAATGTAGAATACTTTTGGAGACATTCCCAGAAAATTCAAGATATACATTTTATTTGTCATGAAAATATCTTAAACATTCGATATTTTAATCAAAATCGTTAGAGCCATTTTTGAGAAAATTAAAATTTTCGAAAAATGTTCCATGTAAAGGGTAATCTGGGGTGGGGGGATTTTCTTGAAAACCTTCGTGTCGCATCTCTGGAAGATACTGAACCTAAATACCAAGTTTGGTGTTTATCTGACTGTTCCTTTCTGAGTTATGCTGTTCACAGACAGACGCACACACAGACACACACACATGGACATGTTTCCAAAAATGCTTTTTTTTGGATTCAGGGGGTCTCAAAACATATATTTCCGGTGAAATCTCGGTATCGAATTTTTGGGTGGAATACAATACTTCCCCTACTTACTATACGTAGTAGAGAAAGTGAAAAGCACTCTAAGGTTCTAAGTGGATGCGTGGATACATTGCTGTCTGTAAGGCAGTAAGAACGGGTCCATGTTCTTTCTTTTCGGTTTTACATCTTTGATTTTGGGATTTGTTGCAACAAATAAAGTAGAGTTATATGAAAGTTGTAAAGAAATCACACGCCTTTAAATCTCAGGATAGAACTGAAATTGCCACGTATGCTTGTGGTACACTTTAAGCAGGATTAAACTAAAGCAATTAAAGTAATTAAAATACTACGGCACCAGATGCGTACAGTATGGTATAGCACATTAAACGATCATATTCCTCGGTCTCACATGTCACAGTTAAGTAAATCAAAATGAAACTTCAGATTTGGGTGTAGCACATCGCTTTAATTGCGATAGTTAGCTGACCATGTGTTAATTATTTCTGCTCGCATTAAAAGAATAAAAGTCAAATAAATACACCTAACAGCACTAAGTTTGAACCTCCAATTTTTATCTCAATAGCACTGGTTTCCGTCTTCAAGTCCATGCGACACTCTGCCTTAAGCATTTTATATTTCCAATGCTTTCTGTGCCATCAGGCTTTCAGATCGAAGCTAAACTATTTTAAAAACTTTCGGGGCTTCCTTTCACAGATAATCACTAGTGCTGGTTAAGTGTAAGATATATTTTAAGAATCTTAACTACAAAATCATTGTTCGGCAAAAGGGGTTCCTTTGTAACTGCTTGCTCTCTTGTCTTCTGCTTTTCACCCTTTTACATCTCATAAATATTACGCTCTAACCACTACGTCCTTGGCAGAATTCGAACCCGCAGTCCCCACGCTACGAAGCATAAAGCGGAAAACTTGAGTGAGTGCGGACGCAAGATCATGTTAAATCTTCTCTTTATCGTTCCAATTTAGTTAATGTATCGCCAAGGCGAGTACTACATATGTACATAACCAGGTCATGCTTACCTATAGGGTAGGTTTACAAACAACGGTAAAAAAAGGTAAAGCTACGTATCAGGGAGGGGCCCCCGGAACCGGGACAGAGCACGTTTGGTGGAGGGGGTCGTGACGGGAGTAGGAAGGAGAATTTATGGAGAGGAATTGAAAGGACAAGTGAGGAAAGGTGGTGGGGTTCCGCTGAGCACCCCCGATAGTGCGGAAGGTAACTGCCAGCTTATTGCACTGGCAGTGGGTGAAGTAAGATGGCCGGAAAACAGCCATGCCCGTGCCAGGGCCCTGGCTGCGCCTCGGGGAGTGGATAGGGATTGGATAAGGTACATTATCGAACTTTACTGCATGGGTGATTATTGTTAAGCGACCCCGAGAGGTGTTTTGTCTGTAGTGTCTGCTACCATATACCTTATGGCTTTGTTGAGATAGCATGTGAAGCCGTAGTTTTTCCTGACCACTCCTCAGGTCCGAGAGTACCGGAGTCCATTCGGCCGTCGTCGTGATCAGGGCTTTCACGAGTTCCGTAAGACCCGTCAGAGTGAGCCTAAACTGCTCCAGGCTATCTGTTGGGGCTGGCGGTACCAGTCGGTCCTTTATGCTTCCAACGTAACCCCTGAGAGGGAAGGGTGAGGGGAGAGACTCGAGGGGCCACCTGATCCGGATGCCGACGGGCGCAAGCATGGTCGGGGTTCCTAACGTTTCCAGATAGCACGCATCCGACGCCACATGGTCCCTGCCCATTAGTCATTAACCTCCAGGATGCCCCGGACTGGAGCCCCATGCTGAACAGAAACCTAACTGAGCAGTTCCACAGCGACACAAGGGAAGAAACCTTTATGGAGCGCAAGCCACCGTCCAGCCGCAACCCGCCGAACACCGTCGCCTGGTTCTACAACCCTGAAACAGACAACAAGGAAGGTGATGGGTACAGGAAATGGGAGGAAGGAGAGTCGTGGTAGAAGATAAACCATCCCAGCATTCGCCTGGCGTCCCGGAGAAACTACGAAAAGCTCATGGGCCAGAGTAGGCCATCCAGGATCGATCCCCGTACCTCCCGAATGCGGGCCACAGACGTAACTGGCTGAGCCATCCCGGTAGGCCAGTTAAATATCATTGCTAAACAAGCTGAGAATATCTGTTCAGGAAACACTGCTGTAGAGAAGTGAACTTCGTCGGCTCTGTTGCAGTGTATATTCGTTCAGTGAAATAAATGTTAGCGGTACATTGACAGAGAACAAGATTGAATGCAAAGTATATTCCAAGACAACCAACAGTGAATAACATATTCAATTAAGACTGCTCATAAATAAAACAGCACAATTTATTTTAAAAAAAATTCTGATCTGTTACACTCACATGACTTTCTCTACTCTTATACAAACTATTTTTACAAACGCTTATTCTCCATATGCTTCATGCTAATCGAGATGTCAATCTTATTGCTAATTTTCTTGTAGATGCAAGGGGAATTGCTAGGCTTTAAGCGATAGTCAAATATTTTAAGAGCTGGTTATTATGTGGAGTATTCCATTCTCTTTGTAAAATTTTGTCTATCTCTTATGGTTTACCAGTTATGCAAAAGTCGTTTACAATAAAGAATACTTTTGGGGACATTCCCAGAAAATTCGAGATATACATTTCATTTGTCATGAAAATATCTTAAACATATGATATTTTAATCAAATTGGTTATAGCCATTTTTGAGAAAATTAAAATTTTTAGAAAAATGTTCCATGTAAAGGGTAATCTGGGGTGGGGGATTTTCTTGAAAACCTTCGTGTCGCATCTCTGGAAGATACTGAACCTAAATACCAAGTTTGGTGTTTATCCGAATGTTCGTTTCTGAGTTATGCTGTTCATAGACACACACACATAAGGATATGTTTCCAAAAATGCTTTTTTTTTATTCAGGGGGACTCAAAGCATGTATTTCCGGTGAAATCTCGATATCGAATTTTTGGGTGGAATACAACACTTCCCCTACTTACTATACGTAGTAGAGAAAGTAAAAAAACGAAGCACCTAACATGTGCTACTGCACTATTAATATTAATAATATGTTGTAACACATTGTTAATGTTGTAATCTTATATATATAATAAAAGTAGTGAACAAATTTTAATAAATTAGAGGTGTAAAAATGCCGTTTTTTAACTTGCCAAGGTTGGCTGGAGCACAAGCAGATAAGCCAGCCGGACGTAAATTCTGTTTGGACTGGTTGCTTTTCCCCCATTCAATAGGCAAAGTTCGACTTGGGCCGGCTGTGAGTAGCCTAACTTGCTACTCTAAGTTTTACTTTCTCTACTATGTAGAATAAATAGGGGAAGTACCTACTGTATTCCAGCCAAAGTGTAGATTCCTAATTTTCACCGGAAATACATGTTTTGAGGCTCCCTGAATTTAAAAAAATACAATTTTAGAAAACGGTCCTTGTGTTGTGTCTGTGAGTAGCATAACTCAAAAACGAAACGTCGAATAAACATCAAACTTAGTATTTAAGTACAATATCTTCCAATGATGCGAAAGGAAGCTTTTCAAGAAAATCCCCCACCTGCAACTACCCTTTGCGTGGAACAATTTTCGAAATATCCAATTATCTCAAAAATGGGTCTAGCGATTTTGATTAAAATATCACATATTAAAGATATTAACATGATAAATAAAATGCATATTTGAATTTTCTGAGAACAACCTATAAAGTCCTCTTCATTTGGAAGGAATTTTGTATAATTTTATATAGTTGGTAAACATTAAGTGATAGACGAAAACGCACTACACAAAAAAATGTAGCTCTCTTTAAAATACACAGTTTATTTAAAATAACTTTCTTTGGCATAAACCATTTTCGGGATGTCCATTATTAATGGTTTCAATTGTTCAATACATTGTCGTTCTTTTAAAGTCCTGTCAGATTCAGTTGTTTCTCAGGATTGCATGGAAAGAGTGTGGAATTTTAAAGCCAGCATTAAGCGTCCAGTTCTTAAACATTTGATTATCGATTTTTCCTTTGAATTTATAACGAAATTTGTGTTGTAGCTACTTCTGTAAAGGTTTATCTAAGCTTAATAAGCTTTCGAAAGGTAAGTTTTATACTCATTAATATATCATACAGGGTAGAGAAAGCCATGTGAATGTAACACATCAGATTATTTTCTTACTTGCTACACAGCATAGCAGTTCTGCTTTCTATACAGTTTGAGATTAGTTTTAACAGGAGTGGCAAAGTGGATTATCGGTTTATTTGATTTGGAATTAAAAAAAACAATTTGTTTATTTGAATAGTCATAGTGCACATTTTGTTTCCGTAAACATACGTTTTAAGTCACAATTTTACAAATAAAGCTTCAACTCTCTCAAAGGTAGTTTTATAAAAAGCCCTCTGACAAAGCGTTTCAGTATACAAATAGATGTAAACTTGTTTATAAAGGTGATAAACAATACGTTCGAGAAGGTTATAGACAAGGAGATGCATACTTATAGAAGATAGACATTTCAAACGAAGATTAAGTTAAATACCTAAACTTTTACCTAAAATATCGCAAAAAAACTTGAAATCTGTTAGCTTATTTTATAAATGCTCCTAAACGCATAAGCTTGTTTATCATGCTGGACCTGAGACCTCTTTTCGCTACATATTCCTCACTTGCTGTTTTCTGCCCTATCTCCTTAACTTTTGGTTTATACATTTTCCGCACCTTGCACCGTCCACAATGTGAAATGCAAAAACACGCAGCGACATAGCCACGCCACATAGATAGGCCTGGCAGTTATAACGGGTCACATGAAACCTAGAAGAGTTAAGGGAACCAGATTTGGTCACCATTAATTCCGTGCTGAGTGTGCATGCTCTCTTATTTTTTTATTTTTTTTTTTAAAGTTCCCTTGTTGTACCCAGTTTATGCTACTGTGTTTTACTGTTTTCATACCGCTTATTTCCGCAACACACATACACACACAAACACCTATGCCCATGGCGGGACTCGAACCCGCGACCCTCAGCTTGGCGGAGCGCCGGAGCGACCACTCCAGCGACCACGGCTACGAGGGCCGTCTCTTATCTCAAACAAGCTATATCGCTGTGCTTATTGCAGAATAACTAGGGGCAGGTGAGCTGAAATGGAATGTATATACCAGTAACATACACCGAGTTAAACAAAGAATTTATCTTTTCATGGTTTTATATACTCTTCATATAAATAACATAATTAAAATGTGGGAAGAAGCAATAACCATAATAATAAAACTACATATGTTACGTTACACAAAACTTAACTATACATGGTCTTTACACACTAACTACTATTACAGAAGTTGAATTACAAAGAAATACTTTCAAATTATATAAAATATGCCAACAGAACAATCTTAAAATATCCATAGAAAAGGAAACAATAATGGAATTCCAAGAAAAATAACCAAGAATGGTGCAAAACAACATAGTTAAATAAGTCAATAATCTGGGCTGTGATGTGTTATTGTATTAAGACAATGCAGTGAACAAAACTGAGTATAGTTATGGTACAAAAACGAACATTAAATAAAGAAATCAATAAAAAATAAGATACAATTTTATAAAACATTAGCTGCGCATTTGTGACTTTGTAAAAGATTGTAAATCAAAAAATAGATTAAGGAATGTATATTATATATTTTACACTACATAGAAAGAGTGTAGTCTTGTTAAATTCTTCAAGCACGTGCTCATCAATATAACAAAACGTGGGATCTTTTCTGTCTGAGATCATTAGTAGCAAAACCAGAGCTTGGCATAAAAAGCGAGTTTTGTTTTCATACAGCGCATGTAAGCAAGTCCTGATTTGAAGCCATTTCCAGATAAACGTTTCTCATGACATTAAATGGAAGATGGATCGGCTTTTATATGAATAGTAATTACGTATACCTATGATTTGATATTGGGTAGTGTCTATCACAGGCCTTTTGCTCAATTTGAATGATTTTTCTATTGTTTTGTTTTTATTTGGATAGTCTCGAAATATGTAGGCATTTCTGGTACAGATGTTTTAGCAGAATACAATGCTATCTTCCCTCGGAAGCAGATGGAAATACTACCATCATTATGTAATTGATAATATTTCATTATATGCAGTAGAATTTTTAAGTGGCAAGTCGCTTCATGTTGCTTTCCAGTGTGATATCAGTTAACTTCTGAGAATTATCACAGAGCCGCAGGGAGAAAAAGCAAAGCCGGAAGGCGGCAGCAGTGGCATCTGCAGAAGCACGCACGTAGACGCGCGTGTGTAAAGGTAGAGTGGGGGAAGATGCTGGCTGGACCTATTACTGCGTCTCTTTCCCACTCTGATCGACGCTGCCGCCGCCCGCGCCGCTCTAAACGGTCGCCATGTTGTCAATACAGCACCATCATCTCTTCACATGCACAAGGAAATCACTTGTGAGTACCGATAGTTGCATGATCCGTTTGGGTATATACCAAATATCATTATACAGGCTAATTTGATAGTAGGAGACATTTCAGGCTAATCATATTTTTGCTGAAAATATGGGAGTTTCTATACAGGAGAAGAATGACAATCAACAACAACCAATGACAAATAAAATGGCTTTAAATGGCTTCTACAAATCAACAATGGGCGCAATGCGTTCTTTAGTATGTTAAATTCTAGTGTTAAGCAAGTTCAAAGAGAATTTAGACTGAAGTATTGTGTGCGTAATGTACCTAAATACGATTCCATAATGTTGTGGAATCGAATGTTTATAGAAACAGATCAGTATTAAAAATAAACTACGTGAAGCAGTTATCTCTGAAGCTATGACAAGGAGTCCTACGGGAAGGTTTAAGATGTAGTACGACATACATCCAGTCAGCATATTGTTCGAAAGTACCCATACACAGATCTTACGGATGGGGATCTTGAAGTTCATTACAATTTTGCATCCGTGATATGCCAACGCATTGAAGACGATGAAGGCTTCTTAAACAAATGACTATTCACAGACGGAGCGACTTTTCGCGTCAGCGGGAGAGCAAACACTCGCAACTGTATTATTTGGGTAAGAGGAAATGCACAAGATGAAGTCCAAAAGCTAACATATAATGTGGAGTGAGCCGCTATAAAGTGCGTGAACAATTCTTCTTTGCAGAAAACACATTACGCCATGGATCTTATTTGGATATGTTACGGTTGTTTCTGTTGCTGGAGTATAGTATAAAATTGTATTACAACAAGATGGTGCACCCTCTCACTGGGCATGGGAGGTTCGTCATTTTCTAAATACCGCTTTCAATCGTATGCGGTGTAGTTGTGACACCAATTTCTGAGCTACTAAGCTCCCCAGTTCTAAACCCTCCTCACCACTTCGTGTGGGGTTTTGCTAAAGACACTGTCTATTGCCGGAAACCCAGAAACATTAATTACCTTAAATCCTAAATTACTCTGAAGTAAATGATTTGTTACGTTATTTACATCACGCTTTGGGCGTCAATTTGAAGTACTTTGTATTGAAGGAGTTGTAACTGTTGGGGAGCCGAACTTGTAGTAGTTGCAACCGCACGTATAGTAAACAGTTTCCGGTAGCCTTTGCCCCAAATGTACTTTCAGGTGGCCTTTCCCCCAAGTTTAAAAAAATATTTACTTTGTAATTTAACTGTTTCTTTAAATATTGTATATTTATGTTTGCCTCGGCTGCGTCAGTATTATTGTTAGACACACGTTTCTCCTAGCGGGGTTGTGGTGCGACTTAAGAATGTAGGCTTACACAGATTATAATTTTACTTCACTCCTTTTATTAATACTTGATACGATTTAAATGGCACTTCACTGATATAGAGAGCTGTGAGATTCTTTTATTAATTACTTGTGCTTTTTAACACGTAAAACTATTTTCGTCTCACACGAATACGTATTAAATTTCTTGACGACACTTTTTGCGTCTCGTTAGTAACGCTGCAACCAACTGAACTGATTTCAACCGCCTAAACTTGTAAATTTCTGTATTTCAAGTCTCTGATTGGCTATTCCTAATCCAATAGAATACCTTCATTTAACTAAAGCTTTTTCTGGTTGTTGATTGGCTATTTTTAAACTGTCTCAAAATTTACATTATCACAAGTAGTATTGTTAAACTTTCAAATACATTATTGCCTAAAGGTTATCTCATTGTTACCTCATTGTTAGCAACTTTTAACCAATTATTCTCACAGCTCCTACATTATTAAATTACGTAATATATTCACATAACATTATTACACATGGATACAGTAATACAAGAACATGCAATGACTGTTACATACACATATTGCTTCAAAGCGGGCTGTTATTGAATTTATATATTATATAATTAGACTGAAATCATTTAAGTGGTAAAACTACTGCCTCAACTCAAAGTTTCAATACAAAATCACTCCTCTGATGTTACAACGGGCATGGAGTGAATTGCATCACTGTTATGACCTGTGTAGAGAGCACAATGCGGGCTATGTAACGTATTGAGAAATCTCCCAACTTTCAACGTTGTAGACAGCAAGTTTCAACACACAAAGTCCAGTATAATGTTTTATCCATACTCAAACTAATCACTCTGTAGCAGCTATTTCACATAAGTGCAAGTTACAACAGTTTATTAAAACCTACACGCCATTTTCACTACGTAATTTGGAAGAATGGCACTTACTATTGACATTAACTAGAAGCAATGCACCACGAAGCTCAGGCTTTGACATCACTAATACTGAATAGGGTAGCAAATGAACTGTATATCGACAGCAGTTTGCAAGCTGCTTAACAATACCAAAGTAGGACTGTTTCGCGCCTGACGTATTGGTAGGTTTAGATTATGCATTAGGTAATACCTAATAAGTAGTGAATCTGGAAGATTGGAGTAAATTATTATTATGCTGCCTATGATGCAGGAAAGTAGATCTGTAGTTACATCTCTCCTGTGTATATCTGAACATTTTTCCTACTTATTTATCACACGTACACAATGCTTACGATGCCTACCGAGTATCATGTAGAGATAAAAACAAACACAAACTCTATATCTTGAAGCAAGTGCACAGAGCAAACAAGTTCACTGGTGCAGAGAGGAAGGCACAAAACTCAGTGGAAAACATAAGTCGAAACCGATAATGTATACAAAGACAAGATGCTTTGCTTAAATACCTATATTTTCACACAGTACTGACCTGCGCAAGCTTCAAACAGGTTTTGTTATGCGTCTATTTTTGGGTAACCTTATTGATAGTTTACCTTGAACCAAACAGGTTACTGGCAGGTGGAGGGGGTCAAATAACCTGGTTTACTCAGTTTCTTCCCTAAATGAATTTTACCAGTGTTGTCAGCTTCAATAAGTTTTAATTTCCATGTCTGCGTGTGCCTTCTCTGTTTTATATTTTCACAAAGATTAAACTAAAACTAAAATATCAGATGTTGGAGATATCTAAATAATGAATAATATTCTTATCTTGAATGTTTTGAAAGTAGCCTATGAAGTCCTTTTTATTCTTATTGGATTTACTATAGTTAGGAGACCACAAGAGAAACAAGAACATTCACTACAGGAAGAAAGCAAATCTCATTAAAATGCAATTTACCTAAAATTAAATATTTTGTGGTACTATTTGGATGCTGTTCGTTTATATGTTCCAATATTTTAAGAATTACCTTGAAGTTCTAAGATATGTTTTATTGTTTTTTTGTTTGTTTGTTTCTCGTGAGACCATACAAAAAGTATGCGCTAGGAAGGCCAGCATACGTCGATCTGCTTTTAAATACATACGTATCCTCTCAGCATCCCGCACTCTTGCACCAGCGACGATACGAGCATTGAAACGAAATCACTTCTGCCAACATTTAGTTATGAGCAATAGGAGGAAGCTAGAAAAAGAAACTTTTGAATGAATGATTTGCGGAAGAGAGATGAAAATAAGTGATTAACGACTACGCAAATGTGTGTTGTAACACATCAGCAATTTGCTTTCAGAAAAAAGAATTACTTTAAGTCAGGTAAAATTTAATGCGATTTCAAGCTTCTATTTGTATGGTGACTTCTATTTTTTAAATCATCAATGATTAAAATACGAATAAAGTGTACATTATATTTCCATTGTAAGCTATGTTTATTTACCTAATTACATAAGTACTTGCATTTGAGTACATAGCAAATCCACTTTTTCGTTATAACTTTAGATACATACTAATAAATTTTGAAATGTTTTGCAAAGTCATTGTATTCAATTCATTCGTTTCTACAAAACTATTCTGGTTGTTTTGAAAGTTGGACCAACGTATAGTGAAGACGTTGTTGAGATTCATTTTACCGTACGCATACAAGTTCCTCATAGAAACAAACAATGAAGATTATAATTTCATTGGCTTTACTTATACAAATGACAATATTACCTTTTTACTTTCTCTACTACGTTTAGTAAGTAGGGGAAGTATTGTATTCCACCCAAAAATTCGATACCGAGATTTCACGAAATATATGTTTTGAGACCCCCTGAATCCAGAAAACGCATTTTTGGAAACATGTCTGTGTGTGTGTCTGTGTGTCTGTGAACAGCATAACTCAGAAACGAACAGTCGGATAAACACCAAACTTGGTATTTAGGTTCAGCATCTTCCACAGATGCGACAAGAAGGTTTTCAAGAAAATCCCCCCACCCTAGACTACCCTTTAGATGGAACATTTTTCGAAAATTTTAATTTTCTCAAAAATGGCTCTACCGATTTTTTATTAAAATATCATATGTTTAAGATATTTTCATGACAAATAAAATGTATATCTTGAATTTTCTGGGAATGTCTTCAAAAGTATTCTTCATTGTGAACGACTTTTGCATAACTGGTAAACCATAAGAGATAGACAAATTTTTCTACTCTAAAAATGTAGATCGCATTAAAATACACAATTTATGGCATATACATTTTTTTTGTTGAGTGAACCATTTTCGAGATATTGCTTGTTATTCCCTTAAATTTTTCAATACTTATTTTCTCAAATGGGAATTCGTTATTCATTTTTTTTTTGTCTTGGATATGCAGAGTATTAATCTGTGGTAAAGAGAATGGTGCTGCACCTAGCAATCAGCTATTAAGAGATATGTCATTGCTTAATGGCTATTGTATTTCTATATTGCCCTTGCAAATACAAAACAAATATATTTAGAATTGGTCGCTATGTGTAAAATGTAATTCTCTTTGCATGTCAAAAGATCGTTTCTGCAAATGTTTATCTCCATTAATATGAACTAGATGGAGAATAAGAGTTTGTAAAAATAGTTTCTACAAGAGTAGAGAAAGTCATGCGAGTGTAACACAGATTTTTTCGCTACATATCCCATATTATGTCTTTTCAGAAAACTGTGACCTTCGGAAATGTTTAAATATTGTGACTATGTCTAGTTTTCACTAATTCAACTTTCATTCTCACTTATTTCTCATGTGACTTCAATTTGTGATGTAGTTAGATTTTCCGTCACTTCACGTTGCTCCTTCGTGTCGTAGCAGCTTCTTCTTCGAGTAGAACATATGACATCTCTAATTCCCCGCAGTAGCGGTGCTCACTGCATATCACAAACTCACTCGGAGAACAACACTTTTGTCGCACCAGATACGCACTCACTACCCCACTAATTTACTCATTCCTTAAATGACTCACTAACTGCTGACTCGCGAGAATACTCGTTTATATAGCGCTGGAAATTTCCACAGAACATTATAGAACGTTCTGGATGCGGGGAGAAGGGAATCTTCCAGAAGATTCTGGTTATCTCTCGGTAGCGCCTCTGATGTTTACGCTGGGCGAATGCGCTACCGCGTCTGCTTATCGCTGTTTATCTCCCCAACTGCCCGGATGGTTTGGCGTCAAACTCCTGATAAGCTTGGGCCACAGCCACTACGTACAAAACACAATATACTAACAATACGAACGCTAGTGTGTCAGTAGGCCTTGTCACCTACTCTCAGGAGACCTTAATAATTGTTGATTTGTTTAATAACTTAATTCAAACCTTACTTCCATGCATTTGTACTAACAATTATGTACCATCTCCTACAGAAAATGGTTGGTGTACCCGCTTCAATAACTCACTCGTCCACAAAACTATCGCTTTGTAGTAAATAAGTAGTCTTCACACTGTTACGAAGTTTACTTATTTCAAAAATAAGAGCAGTTCATAATTTTAAAATTTAACCTTCAGCAGACTTTTTTCATACCACATGTTCTTCAATATACATTGGGAAGTATCGAAAAAATTCTGATGTGATACATTCACATAACCTTCTCCACCCTCTATCGTTTATTAGTGACTATACAAATTATCCTTACTAAGCTTATTTTTCTATCAACTATGTTTTAATCCAAATAAACCTTTGCAGAAATAGCTACATTATACATTTCGTTATACATACAAAGTGAAGCGATAGTCAGATGTTTTAGAACTGGACGCTATATTCTGGTCCTAAATTTCCATACCGTTTCCATGCAATCGCGAGAAACAACTGAATGTTGATAGCACTTTAAGAGAATGGCCAAGAAATGAACAATTCGAGCCATTAATAATGAATATCTGTAGAAGGTTATTGTTTCACGTATGGAAAAACCGATTTGAAGTAGGAGTTGTATTGTATTTCAACTGTTAGGAAACCGAACTTGTAGTTGCAACCGCACGTATAGTAAACAGTTTCCGGTAGCCTTCGCCCCAAAGGTACTTTCGTGGCCTTTGCCCCAAGTTTTAAAAAAACTATTAACTTTGTAATTTAACTGTTTCTTTAAATATTATATATTTATGTTTCCCTCGGCTGCGTCAATATTATTGTTAGAGACATGGATGTCTTGGCAGGGTTGTTGTGCGACAAGAACGTAGGCTTACACAGATTATAATTTTACTTCACTCCTTTTATTAATACTTGATACGATTTAAATAACACTTCACTGATATAGAGACCTGTGAGATTTTTTAATTAATTACTTGCACTTTTTAACACGTAAACTATTTTCGCCTCACACGAATACGTATTATACTTCTCGAGGACGTGTCTCGCGTCCGGTTACAAACACTGTCTGCAGGCAGTTGACTTCTAGATTTGTAAATTTTGCTATATTTCTGTTTCTGATTGGCTAATCCTACCCCAATAGAATACCTTCATTTAACTAAAGCTTTTTCTGGTTGTTGATTGGGTATTTTATAAACTGTCACTAAAATTACATTATTGCTTCCAAGAATCACAAGTAGTATTGTAAAACTTTCAAAGTCATTATTGCCTCAAGGTTACCTCATTGTTACCTCATTGTTAGCAACTTTTAACCTATTATTCTCACAGCTCCTACATTATTAAATTACGTAATATATTCACATAACATTATTACACATGGATACAGTAATATAAGCATATGCAATGACTGTTACATACATTTTACAAATTATTACATACGCATATTACTTAAAGCGGGCTGTTATTGAGCTTACATATTATATATTTTGACTGAAATCATTTAAGTGTTAAAAATACTGCCTCATATCTCAGAAATGGTTTATGCCACAAAAAGCTTATTTGAAATAAATTCTGTGTGCTAAAGAGATCTACATTTTTTGTGTAGTACATTTTTGTCTATCGCTTAACGTTTACCAGTTATACAAGATTATACAAAATTCCTTCCGAATGAAGATGATTTTACCGGCTATTCGAGAAAATTCAAGAAATTTTTTTAGTTGCCATATATGGTTTATTAATCAAAATCATTAGGGCCATTTTTTTAGAAAATTGAGCTTTTCGAAAAATGTTTCGTGTAAATGTTACTTTGAGGTGGCGGATTTTCTTTAAAATCTCCGTGTCATATCTTTGGAAGCTAGTGAACTTAAATACCAAGTTTGGTGTTCATCTAACTATTTGTGAGTTATGCTGTTCACAGACATACACACAGACAGATACACATACGGGCCTTTTTCTAAAAATGGCTTCAGAAGCCTTCAAAACATGTATTTCCAGTGTAATCTCGGTATCAAATTTTTGGGCAGAATGCAATACTTTCTCTATCTACTATGAACATGGTAGAGAAAGTAATAGAATATTTCGGATTACAGTTGGTATTAGTAGTCACAATAGCATAAAAATACAAATCAGAGAACAATATTCGTGTAATACTACGTCACGTATGACTATTTTATGTCTTTTAGACCACGTTCACAGTTTTCCAAATAGAGCTGATTGCCCTCAAATTAAATATTAGTTTATTCACATAAAATCTGATAAAAAATTGCTTCAGCACGGCAATGAGTTATTTATGCTACCATACAATGAAAAAAATTTCTACCTAATATTTATTTCAGAGTCTGATAAAAATGTATTGAGAATATTTAATTTCAATACATTATGCAGATTAAAAGTTTCTAAAATGTATCAAAATTCTGTCCTCGCTATGAATATCTAATTCCTAGGGAAAGGCAACTTTCAACAGTTGCTAGAAACAGTTCCAGAAATTTCCCAGTTAACAAAATTTTATTAAGTAATTACTTAAAAGTCAGATTTCAAGTTAAATACTGCTGTGTCGAAACGATCAGTATCCGGGTATTATGATCCAATCCCACGTGGGGTAGGGAAATGTTTCTTTAATTAGAATCATATAAATTTGGAGGTGAGTATGTGTGTTTCACTGCTAAAACTGAATAAAATCGAATACTAACCTACTGTTCAACCATCACCAATCAGTTATTTCTGAGATCAAAGCCCCCAGCCGCAAAGTTAAAGAGAGCTATGCAAATAAATAGTTTAAATGACATAAAATAAAAAAGTATATATATATATATAAAATACCAGAATGATTTTAACACCTTTGCTATTGATTTCACCTCTTTTAAAAGCGAAAGAATAAAAGAAAAGTATAATAAAGCATATTGAATTAAAACTAACTGATGCATAGAAATACAGTTAATAAATATTACACAGAAATCAAGAACTACTGCATTTTAGACTCAAAATAATCTCAAAGATGCCTACAACTCAACTTGTCCTATACACTTTCAAGAGCTCCCAATAGCCGTTATTTGAGGCAAAGTCGCAGATTTCAACAGCAGAATTTCCTCAGCTCGTGTAATAATTATCCTTGGATTATTAATTTCATCTTACATTCCCCTGCCTCATCAATTTCATACTTAACGGCTCTCTTCCTTCACTAATGATCATGTTTCTGATAAAACGAGGTATAATAAAAGAGAAAAAGAAAAGTTAATGAGATAATTAAGCAAGAGAGAAGAAAGAGATAAGAAGGCCTTATACAACAAAGAAGTATGATGGTGCAGAGCTCTACATTGGAGGTTTAGATTAATGAATCCCATTTTGTGTATTTTTCTTCTCTTCAAGAAATCACGTTCTACCCGAAAAGTTGGAGGTGATTATGTAAGAAACGGAAAAGGAGATATCGCTTATAAGAAGTTTAATTTGATGTTATCAACTTTGATGTATTTTTAGATAATGCTTTCTGTCTCTGTGAGATTCAGTGATTAATCTTACAAGAGCTTAATATTTGGTTCGGAAGAAGAGAAAAAGGAATAGCGAAGTCCAGGGGAGGGTTATAAATTAAGAGAGTAAGGAATAAGAAGGGGACGTAAAAGGAGGAAGTTAATAATTCAAATGATTTTTCCTGCGGTTATAAAAATGCGGTCCGGAGAATAACTTTTCTTTAATTAAGACGTCGAAATTTAAAGAGTTGAGAATAGTCATTATGAGAGCTACTTGAGGATAAATTTCTGGCATGAGGGCGGGGAAAAAGAAATAAAAACTTGGATTCCTTTTTCATACAAGAAGTTGTGAACTTTACTTTGAAGTTTGGAAAATTAAAAGTAGGGACTGCCTAAAAGAAATAATTAAGGGTTTTATAAGTGCATAATAAAGAAACACTCCTCCTCTTCCCTCTGTGGACTTCATAGATTCCAAAGAGATTAAATGCTATGTATCTGGATAACAGTCGAAAGTCAAATTGCTTCTTACTTTCTTTAAGCAGAATGCTTGGAAGCGGGAATGTATTGAGAGGGCCGAAAATACTGCTACAAAATTCTCATGAATATATCCCGCAAAATATTAACATTTACCTTTAAAATACAATAACTGTTTCTTATTTATGTATGATAGGATAGGACTAGGTACGGAGGGCAATTTAGCACCCCAAGTTACGCCTATGTTCCTGACGCGGCGCCCGCGGGAGGGAGGGATGATGTGAGAGGAGACATAGGACGGCCGGACTAGGAAGCACGACAGGCAGAGGGCAGGGTCCCTATCATTTATGTAACCTTCACCCAATGGCTTGTTGTTACAGTTAAAATAAAGTTGCGCAAGAAACACTGAATTCTTAGCTAAGTATCACCGAACGGTTAGAAATACAGAAAGGAATGAGGCAAGGATGCGAGTTGTTATGCTTTTGTTTAATAATATACCAAATTTAGCTTTCGTAGTCTTAATTTACAAAAGGGAGAACAAACAGCTTTCTACAGTTGTTTAAAATACTTCACTTGTCTCCCCGTTCATGAGCAATTCTTTCATCTCACCGTCTAATTCCTGCGTCCCACTCTGCTGCCTCTAATCTTTGCTCTCTGCAGGAGGCCACTCGACACATTCTCGACTCTGCTATCTCGCGTCCTCTGCTCCCTTTCTAGATGGTTCCCAGCATCTCGAAAGAAACATCTGATAGAGCTGCTTCAAATTCGTCTCTAATACGCCCGAGCCGCCTATGATTTTGGTGTGAAAATGGATTGAAGGAACTTGACTGACATTGCACCGCAATATATCCAAGGAAGACAGAATTCAAAAGATACAATCAGAAGACAGTGACATAAGGATAGCGGGGAGGATTATCAATAACCTGAAATATACAAATGATAAAACGAAAATAACAGTGGTTAACTGAACCTGAGGCAGTATTTTTAACACTTGATTTCAGTCTAATTATATATAATATAAAACAGCCTGCCTTAAAGCAATATGTGTATAATATAATGTATAAAATGAATGTAACAGTCATTGTATATGTTTATATTATTGTATACATGTGTAATAATGTTATGTGAATGTATTACGTAATTTAATAATGTAGGAGCTGTGAGAAAAATGGGTTAAAAGTTGCTAACAATGAGGTAACTTTGAGGCAATAATGAATTAGAAAGTAATAATACTACTGGTAATTCTTGGTGCAAAAATAATGTAATTTTTGAGACAGTTTAATAAGTAGCCAATCAACAAACAGAAAAAGCTTTAGTTAAATGAAGGTATTCTATTGGAGTAGGATTAGCCAATCAGAAACTGAAATATAGCAAACTTTACAAATTCAGAAGTCAGTTACTTGTAGACAGTGTACGTAACCGGACGCGAGATACGTCCTCGAGATATTTAATACGTATTCGTGTGAGACAAAAACAGTTTACGTGTTAAAAAGTGCAAGTAATTAATAAAAAAATCTCACAGCTCTCTCTCTCTCTCTCTATATCAGTGAAGTGTTATTTAAATAGTGTCAAGCATTAATAAAAGGAGTGAAGTAAAATTATAATCTGTGTAAGCCTACATTCTTCAGTCGCACCACTCCCTGCTAAGACATTCATGTCTCTAAAACAATATAAATACTGACGCAGCCGAGGCAAACATAAATATATAATATTTAAAGAAACAGTCCAAAATTACAAAGTTAATATTTTTTAAACATTTGGGGGGGGCAAAGGCCACCGGAAAGTACATTTAGGGCGAAGGCTACCGGAAACTTTTTACCATACGTGCGGTTGCAACTACTTCAAGTTCGGCTCCCCAACATAAAAATTACAATACACCTAATACAAACCTTCTTCAAATTGGCTCCCAAAGGGTGGGGCAAATAACAATACAACTCCTACTTCAAACCTAATAGAGGAAAATGCAATAGCAAAGATGAAGCTTAGCACAACTAAGATAATGAAAACACAATTATACGACTTTAAAATAGACAAAGAATTATTTAACAACTATAACTTTTCAGTTCTAAAATTATTGAAAACTGAATATACAGATAATAAATCAACAGAAAAATTTATGTTGGAAAGATAAAACCGGAAAAATTATGCAGAGCAAGTATGTAAAAGTTCTAATAAAAATAAAAATTGCAGAACCCCTGGACCTCTCGACAGTCATGTATGGTAGTGAAACCAGGAGTATAAGGAAAGAAGAAAGAAAGAAAGAACGAACGAAGAAATATGCAATTTGAGCTATGAAATTCTCATAGAAAATCCTAAGAGTTGAATAGGAAAAGAACGGAAATCTTACAGATTTAAGGCGCAACTCTGAGACCAAAGCTACGAAGCGCTGATCTAAAGCTAGCTACTCGTACGTATGGTGTTTGAGAAAACAAGGAGAGCTAAAACTCAACTGGATATATGGCATCGAATAACAAGACTACGACATGAAGAAATAAGAGAAGCAGTGAGAGGTAAAAAAAGTGACGGATGTTAATACAAGGGGGAAAAGGAAATGGACACTCAGACGATCCACATAGAATAGGGGAAAGACAGTGGCTAACAATTCAAAATCTGGTGACCAAGTCTGTACAGACTCGAAGGACTACATTACTACATAGTAGTTTAGAGTCATCGTCGTTCTCTTCCTACGTCAGTATCGCCAATTATTTCCTTGAATCCCCGTGTCGCACTGCGTCTCAAGCTTAAAAGACAGTACAGGTTAAATGGGGAGCACTATTGCCACATGTAGTATACGTACGGTCGCATATTTGACTCCCAGCTGTGATCGGCCTACTTGTGAATGATAATCACCAAATAGTGAAATATATGCACTGTTATTTCAGGCTACTGTAAGAAATTTAATTTTCACCTGCACTTTGTCTCCTCGTTGTTTTTTTAGTACTTGAAATACGGCATAGCAATATACATTATCAAATACACATGGAGATGTAAAATGATAACATCTATATTTTGGTTGGGTATCATCACTGTTTACCCTTGACAAATCACATTCAGCATGGCTGGGATGTTTTCAAACAACAAAGAATTAACGATGCGCCATGCTCCTTTTGCGCTATTTCATCATATTGCATTAACCTAGCGGGTTTTTGTTTCCCCTATCCTTGTTTGCTTTCTTTTTTATGGGTATTTAGAGGTCCTTTCATTCGTTTTTTTTTATTCTCACACTACTGTTTCTAAACACCTGGTAGCCTTAGCTGTTTCCTTTACTGCCTACTAACACACATTTTACTTGAACAATAATCTAAAACATTTATTATTACGAGGCGTATTTGAAAACTAAGGTCTCGCGAACAATATTTAACAGATGGTAGGCCTGAATAACGTTTAATGCCTGCAGCGCTGTCTACCGAATCCTGAGGAACCTACCGCAGTGTTGGTGTGACGCAATAGGTGTTTGCCAGTCGGTGAGAGCAGATCGCAATAGCCGCGACAATCGTAGATCCCGCCAGTTGTGAAGTGCGCGGTGTGATTAGATTTTTGCTGGAAAAAGGATCATCAGCTGCTGACATCCATCGTGAGTTATGCCTCGTGTATGGACGGACATAATTAGTGACAAACAGGTTCGACACGGTGTCGAGAATTTGAAATGGCAACACAATGAACAGCGGAGTGGTAGGCCCAGTATTCGGACCGACGACATCGTTGAGCAAGTGAGATAAAAACTTCGAAGTGATAGGCGTTTGACGATTAGTGGTCTAGTTGATGAATTCCCAAATGTTGCTCGAACCTCACTTTACAGGACTGTCACTGAACAGCTTGGATATAGGAAACTTTGTGCGAAATGGGTGCCAAAACTGCTCACCAGTCAGCACAAAGAGCAATGAATGCGTAGTGCACGACAGTTTTTGGAGCGCTATAGACAAGATGGAGATGGTTTGATTTCCCACATTGTTACGGGCGACGAGACGTGGAAGGCATGCACCAACGCAGAATCAAACAACAGTCAATGCAATGGCCGTTCCGGTTCACCCAAATCAAAATAGTGTAAGCAATCGTCGTACACGAATCGCAAAATGATGGCTACCGCATTTTGGAACGAAAAGGGCGTCCTTTTGATAGACCGTGGGCCAACAATTACAGCTGACGTGTACTGTGCAACGCTTACCAAACTGAGACGTGCGATCCAAAATCGACGCCGCGGAAAACTGTCGTCTAGCATCATCCTCCTGCACGACAACGCATGCCCGCACACCGTTGTCAAAACCAAAGAGAAGATTCAAAAGTTTCGTTAGGAAATCTTTGACCACCCTCCGTACAGGCTCGACCTGGCACCAAGCTACTATTTCCTCTTCTTTTCATTTGAAACGGTGGCTGGGTGGACAAGGATTTTAAACCGACGATGAACTCAAGACGAGCGCTCCAACGGTTCAAGTCCCAGGCGGCAGACTTCTATGCCGAGGAGTTAAAGAAGCTGGTACAGTGTTACAGTAAGTGTATAGATGTGAACGGCGGTTATGTGGAAAAGTAAAGCATATATGCAGGCACATATTACTGTCAATAAAAACCTTTGTCTCATGAGCGATGTTGTTATGTTCAAACAGACCTTAGTTTTGGAATAAGCCTCGTAATTTGCGTTTCTTCTTAGTTTATCAGCATTTCGTAATTTCGTAACCCTCCATAACCATAAATATTTGTGTAAAAAATTAAATAAGTTACCTACATAACACTTCACAGTGTTCCATACGTACACATTTTTTTACAACTGATGTTAACCTATCTGCCTTCTGTCTCGCGCTTGGCGCCTTTTATCTGAACAGATGGATGACAAGTTTATCATACATAATGAATGCAAGAAGTTTTAGGATTCCGGCTTCTTATAAACCTATCTCAAACCCTCCTCAAAATTTTCTCTTGCTCGGTCCCCGTTGTAAACTGAATAAAATTTCTCCATGGCCTGACTTTTCAGCTGCATGGGAATAGAATCATTCGAAAATATTTAATTTAAAAAATCATAACGTTCATCTTATTAAAGAGAGAGAATTTTAACTTGGCAGGTATCGGCACTCTGGTTTACTCTAGCAAAGATAAGAGCATTGTTGCGTTCTATCTTTTAGTTTATTTGTTTATAGTTAGAGTACTGCGTCATAGTTATAGAAACTGTAAATGTCAAACCATTATTGAAAAGCTCGTTTTATTTAGAAATGTGTGCCCACAGAAATCCACAAAGGCACTAAAAATGATATAATCTGGTATAGAAAAATACTCTGCATAGGATAACGTGTTCAAAGCTGAAATTCATAACAACTGAATATTTTCATCATGTTATTAACAACTTGGCGACAGGTATGAGAAGAAAAGGACAAAGCTAATGTTAACATGTATGCGATAGATAGAGACAGAGATATCCCATTTACCTCCACTGTTTTTTAAGGTTGAGACAAGCTATAGGTTTGAGGGTTGGGTAACGTTATTCCACTGTTCGTTTTAGATGAATTTCTCTCCTAGTATTGAAGAGGCATCATCTGTTGTTACGAAGCCCAATTTTACCTTGCAATCTACCTCATTTTGTGAAGAAAAACAAACTCATCAATTAGCCGGTAAACAACGCTTTTGGTAGCCAACAAGAGTTCATAGAAGGAAAAGTCCTCTTTGATGCATGCATTGGTGGCATATCTCACAAAGGCCAGAAGTTGACTGCACTGAGCCTCATCCATACTTTCGAGGTTTTATTAATGATTTGAATCGAGTTTTCTTCTTAAGTGACAGCCAGGGCTTACTGGATATACTTTACTGTAATGCTGCTAGACTTTGATAGGTCTCATATTATCATTTCCAAGAATTTTGGCACATAAAAAACACTTTAGTTTTTCAGTTCCATCATATCAAGATAGCATGTGAACCCATATTTAATATATTCATTACTGTACTTTCTTCTTCTTCTTCTTCTTTGGACATTTTGGTTTAAAGCACAGAACTGTAACGTAACTTATACTTTTGACAATAGTGCAGTTAATGAAACAACTTCCTACATTAGAAGTAAAGAAAAACTGTTGTTACTAAACTGGCAGGTTAAATATACGACCAACAATAAGGCACAAAAATACAGTATACACCTGAAGATCTCAGGCCATGAGTTGCTGGCGATACATGTCCTGTCTTGTAAAAGTCATTGTTACAGTCATACAGATTGTGCATTTCAATAAAGAGAAATACTAAACACTTTTACTTGGATAAATCCATTGCTGTAGTCATTCAAACTATGTATCTCAATAGAGCTCATGCTGTTATCATAGTAACTTGTACAAACAACAATCTTTTTATTTTTTTAAATTTAATCTTATATAACTTCTAAAAAGCAGTATTGAATAAATCTTATAGAGAACAGTCAAACCTCTGTATAGCTCCGTATGGGAGGCACACCTCACAGGTCAAGAACCTCTTATGTAAAGAGCAGTTTGAGGTGGGGAATTTTCTTGAAAAACTCCGGATCGCAGCCTTGGAAGGTGACAAGTACCAAGTTTGGTATTTTTCCAACCTTTTTGTTTTTGAGTTATGCTGTTCATACATACACACCACAAACACAAATGCTTTTATCGGGTTAAGGAGGTCCCAAACAGCGTATATTCGTTGAAATCTGGATATGTAATTTTTGGGTAGTATATAATTCTTCCTCTTACTTCCCTACAATATGAAGAGTAAAAAATATAGTTTAATATATGACTGACGGTGTGCAAAATCTTGTTTAAGTAGACTTAGAGCGATACGCCACAATAACTGCTGAGCATAGCCGGAATTAATTTTGTTAAAACTATGATTACAATCAACTTGACTGATGTTTCCCCTAGCAACACAAGAGAATATTCGCTTGATACATACTTTCTGCAATCTCTAAGCGGATCGAGGCCGTATGTGTCGCGAGAATAAAAATCTGATGTGTTACACTCACAAGACTTTCTCTACTCTTGTACAAACTATTTTTACAAACGCTTATTCTCCATCCACTTCATGTTAATCGAGATAAACATTTGCAGACTCCATCTTATTGCTAATTTTCTTGTAGATGTAAGGGGAATAAATATTTACAAGGGCAATTAGAAATACAGTAGCCTTTAAACGCATACATATCTCTTAATAGCTGGTTGCTAGGTGCAGCACCATTCCCTTTCACACAGATTAATACTCCTTGCATATCCAAGACAAAAAAATGAATAACGAATTCCCATTTGAGAAAATAAGTATTGAAAAAGTTAAGGGAATAACAAGCAATATCTCGAAAATGGTTCACTCAACAACAAAAATGTGTATTTTAACGCGATCTACATTTTTTGTGTAGTAAAATGTTGTCTATCTCTTATGGTTTACCAGTTATGCAAAAGTCGTTCACAATGAAGAATACATTTGGAGACATTCAAGTTATACATTTTATTTGTCATAAAACATCTTAAACATATGATATTTTAATCAAAATCGTTAGAGCCATTTTTGAAAAAACTAAAACTTTCGAAAAATCTCCCATGTAAAGGGTAATCTAGGGTAGGGAGATTTTCTTGAAAACCTTCGTGTCGCACCTCTGGAAGATACTGCACCTAAATACCAAGTTTGGTGTTTATCCGACTGTTCGTTTCTGAGTTATGCTGTTCACAGACAGACAGACACACACACACACACGAACATGTTTCCAAAATGCTTTTTTGGATTCAGGGGGTCTCAAAACATGTATTTCTGGTGAAATCTCGATATCGAATTTTTGGATGGAATACAATACTTCCCCTACTTACTATACGTAGTAGAGAAAGTAAAAATCACTGAGGGATCATTTACAGAATATTCAACACATGTGTAGGTTTTATTCGTCGTACGTATATCTAACATATGATAATTTAGTCAAAATCATTAGATTCATTGGATAAATATTAATTTTCTATGGCGATATTTAAGCGATAGTCAAATCTTTTAAGAGCTGGTTGCTATGTGGCGCATTCCATTCTCTTTGTCTGTCCAGGACATAAACAAAATGAATAACATTTGAGAAAAATCTGATGTGTTACACTCACATGACATTCTCTACCTTGTACAAACTATTTTTACAAACGCGTATTCTCCATATAATTCATGTTAATCGAGATAAACATTTGCAGAGTCTATCTTATTGCTAAGTTTCTTGTAGATGTAAGGGGAATATATATTTACAAGGACAATATAGAAATACAGTAGCCTTTAAGCACATACATATCTCTTAATAGCTGGTTGCTAGGTGCAGCACCATTCCCTTTGCCACAGATTAATACTCTTTGCAATTCCAAGACAAAAAAAAGAATAACGAATTCCTATTTCAGAAAATCTGATGTGTTACACCCACATGACTTTCTCTACTCTTGTACAAACTATTTTTACAAACGCTTATTATCCATATGCTTCATGTTAATCGAGATATCGAGATGTCGATCTTATTGCTAATTTTCTTGTAGATGCAAGTGGAATATGGTACGTTTTAAGCGCTGGTTGCTATGTGACGCATTCCATTCTCTTTGCATGTCCAGAACATAAAAAAAAATCTGATGTGTTACATTCACATGACTTTCTCTACTCTTGTTCAAACTATTTTTACAAACGCATGTTCTCCATATGCTTCCTGTTAATTGAGATGTTAATCTTATTGCCAATTTTCTTGTAGATGCAAGGGGAATATGGTAGGTTATAAGCGATAGTCAAATATTTTAACAGCTGGTTGCTATGCGGCGCATTCGAATCTCTTTGCATGTCCAGGACATAAAAATGAATAACGAATTTGAGAAAAAGTATTAAGTATTGGAAAATTTAAGCGAATAACAAGCAATATCTCGAAAATGGTTCACTCAACAAAAAAACTGCATATGACATAAATTGTGTATTTTAACGCGATCTGCATTTTTGTGCAGTAAAAGTTTGTCTATCTCTTATGGTTTACCAGTTATGTAAAAGTGGTTCACAATGAAGAACACTTTTGGAGACATTCCCAGAAAATTCGAGATATACATTTTATTTGTCCTAAAAATATCTTAAACATATGATATTTTAATCAAAATCGTTATAGCCGTTTTTGAGAAAATTAAAATTTTCGAAAAATGTTCCATGTAAAGGGTACTCTGGGATAGGGGGATTTTCTTGAAAACCTTCGTGTCGCATCTCTGGAAGATACTAAACCTAAATACCAAGTTTGGTGTTTATCCGACTGTTCGTTTCTGAGTTATGCTGTTCACAGACACACAGACACACACACACACACACACACAGACACACACACAGACATGTTTCCAAAAATGCTTTTTTTGGATTCAGGGAGTCTCAAAACATGTATTTCCGGTGAAATCTCGGTATCGAATTTTTGGGTGGAATACAATACTTCCCCTCCTTACTATACCTAGTAGAGAAAGTAAAAATGAATAACGAATTTGAGAAAAAGTATAAGTATTGGAAAATTTAATGGAATAACAAGCAATATCTCGAAAATGGTTCACTAAACAAAAAAAATGTATATGACATAAATTGTGTATTTTAACGCGATCTACATTTTTTGTGTAGGAAAATTTTGTCTATCTCTTATGGTTTACCAGTTAAGTAAAAGTCGTTCACAATGAAGAATACTTTTGGAGACATTCCCAGGAAATTCAAGATATACATTTTATTTCTCATAAAATATCTTAAACATATGATATTTTAATCAAAATCGTTAGAGCCATTTTTGAGAAAATTAAAATTTTCGAAAAGTCTTCCATGTAAAGGGTAATCTGGGGTGGGGGAATTTTCCTGAAAACCTTCGTGTCGCATCCTTGGAAGATACTGAACCTAAATACCAAGTTTTGTGTTTATCCGACTGTTCGTTTCTGAGTTATGCTGTTCACAGACACACACACAGACACACAGACACACAGACACACACACGGACATGTTTCCAAAAATGCTTTTTTTTTGGATTCAGGGGGTCTCAAAATATATATTTCCGGTGAAATCTCGGTATCGAATTTTTGAGTGGCATACAATACTTCCCCTTCTTACTATACGTAGTGGAGAAAGTAACAAAAAGCCTAAATTTTTTCGTTTAAAGTCCTTTGCAGGTGGAGAATTGCATGAAAATCTTTGTGTTGCGTGCTTGAAAGATTCCAGATATACACATACAAACGATGTTTTGTTTTCATAAAAATTGTTTTCGGATTCGGCGGATCTCAAACTTCTTATTCCCGTATATTAGGAAAACAGGACAAAAAGGAAGACATTGTCTAAATTTAAAACATTTACTCGAATGTCTCTATTAATTAGCAATTACAAATTAGGTACTATGGGTATCAAAAGTTTTCTTTCAGTTCATTTTAGTTAATCATGATAGATATTTATCTATAAATGCCTTTAAATAGCACAATATGGAGTTGGTTGCTAGCACGATGCGAAAGCTAAACTCAACTGTTGATATCACAAGCCAGCTTTCATTACTAGTGAGCCCGTTCGGAAGAAAAAGGGATCGTACGTTTCCAAAGCGATCTTATAAACCCATTTCAGCTTGATGAAACTTAATGCATCAAAGTTGGAAGCGGTTAGTTCTACAAAAACATTATTTGATAAAATCTGGATATTTTATAGACTGATAGATGTTCTTTAGCGTTTTCCTTCTTTTTTTTTTGCTTTTGCGCTTCCATTTTTCTGTTTGGTAAGTTATTTAAAATTCAAAAATAATGAAGAGGACTTCACGGGCTATTCAGAAAAGGATTGAATGCATACGCTTTATCCCTGTGCAATTATCTCAAATATATGATATTTTTAACAAAAAGCAATAGTTATTATTGAGAAAGTAAACATAAGGAAGGTTTTACATACTGCAAAATGTTGTTGTCGGTACCGGATTTGCTTGGAAAATTTTCTCTGACCTACTTGTCTGGAGTCCTGAGTAATTTGATATTTATTCGTCACGCCTTTTGGTTGTGTTCGCAAAACACACACTCATATCCACGCTTCTATAAGTGCTTTTTGAAATCAGAGGAGCTCAAAACGCGTACTTTGCGATATCAACTTCTGGGTCGAATACAATTTGTTGCCACATTTAGCTGCTTAAACAGCTTTATATTGAAGGGCATATTGTGAACGCAGTGACAATTACCCAAGGTTATCGGGAGGTCGGCGAAAGGCAATCGCAGTAAACACCGGGCGCGCATAACTAGAACCTTCCGGAAGCTACTTCTTCCCCCCTCCAAAAAGTGTGTCGAAATAGTTCTAGAACGTTCGAGAACTGAGCCGTTTTGGCGCTCCTGCCGCCTCTCTTGCATCTCCAGGATGAGAGATCTGCATGATAGTTGGAGATCTCGGACCAGACCAGCTTGTTACGTCATTGTGAGCTAGTAACAGCTCATTGAAGAGTTGATGATTCGTAAAGGTCTGGGCCAGTTACTCGGCGGCAGCTCTAGCGAAACACTGATGAAAGCAAGCTCCCGGCAGGTTAAGAGAAGAGAAACAGACTCGGAAACAGAGAGGCCATCTGGAAACTTTGCTAGCGACACACGAGGGCTTAAAAGGTGCTACCGTACGTAATTCCTTTCGGACTTGTCTAAATTTTCAACCATGTTTGGCGAGTAAAGCTTTCAAAATTATCTTTAAGTATATACGGAACAAGGCAGTAGGAGATAGTGGTGAAAGAGCCTTTTGCGTCCACGTAATGACATCGTAAATGTATCGAGTAAACATGTGAAAGAATCGATATTTAAAAGGCAATACTTAATTTAGGAGTGTTAAACCAGTGAAGGTTTTATTTCAAACTATTTCGGTAGGAGCAAAATGTTACAGATTGTATAAGTGGCAAAGGTTTATACATTGTTAAAACTGAAAAGTTTATAGTTCGTCAATATTGTAAAGCCCTTTATAGTTTGTCCAACCTTAAATATTATACACATTCATCCAAGCTATATATATATATATATATATATATATATATATATGGGCGCAGGTTGTTAACTTTTATTGACATAAAAGCAGATATATTAGTGATGTGCACATAGAATATATGTTTTCATGCCTTTTGTTTTAGATACACAAGTTAGCGTTTAGATACACGTTCCTGGGCAGATTAGTCAACTGACGTATAATTTCCACAGTGTCCTTTAAGCAGAGCTATACGTCAAAATCACATAATACAGCACTTCTAAAATGTTATAAAGTGGTAGCAGGAGCATATGGTCGCTTCTAATCTAAAAACCCCTAGCCCAGAACCTTGTGGAAAGATTCCACACTATATAAGCGAGCGCTCTCGCGAGAGACAGTCAATGCGAGTGAGGTTGAATTGAGAGTGGTTGAGTCAGTTAGTGAGTGCGTCTCTAGTGAGACATCAAGAGTGATTCTCCGAGCGAATTGGTGACGGCTGTTGTCACGTGCAGCGAGTGTTACTGCGGAGCGACGGGTTGTGGAGATCTTGTGTTCGAATCCCGAGTGAAGTGAACCGTCCGGCGTGAAGAAGCTACATCACGAAGGAAGTGAAGGGACAGAGAAGTGAACTTTGTGAATTCAGCAACCTTTTTAAAACAGTACTTTATTTATTTATCTTAGGAGCTTACTCTAAATGAATATTTCCTAAGAAACTGCAATGTCAAATTTTTAGCTGAAATGCAATGTTCCCTCTACTTCAAGTACCCCAATAGTAGAAAAATCTGATGTGTTACACTCACATGACTTTCTCTACTCTTGTACAAACTATTTTTACAAACGCTTATTCTCCATCTACTTCATGTTAATCGAGATAAACATTTGCAAACTCTATCTTATTGCTAAGTTTCTTGTAGATGTAAGGGGAATATATATTTACAAGGGCAGTATCGAAATACAGTAGCCTTTAAGCACATACATATCTCTTAATAGCTGGTTGCTAGGTGCAGCACCATTCCCTTTGCCACAGATTAATACTCTTTGCATATACAAGACAAAAAAATGAATAACGAATTCACATTTGAGAAAATAAGTATTGAAAAATTTAAGGGAATAACAAGCAATATCTCGAAAATGGTTCACTCAACAAAAAAACTGTATATGATATAAATTGTGTATTTTAACGCGATCTACATTTTTTGTGTAGTAAACTTTTGCCTATCTCTTATGGTTTACCAGTTATGCAAAAGCCGTTCACAATGAAGAATACTTTTGGAGACATTCCCAGAAAATTCAAGATATATATTTTGTTTATGATGAAAATATCTTAAACATATGATATTTTAATCAAAATCGTAAGAGCCATTTTTGAGAAAATTAAAATTTTCGAAAAATCTTCCATGTAAAGGGTAATCTGGGGTATTAGGATTTTCTTTAAAAAACCTTCGTGTTGCATCTCTGGAAGATACTGAATCTAAATATCAAGTTTGGTGTTTATCCGACTGTTCGTTTCTGAGTTATGCTGTTCACAAACACACACACGAACATGTTTCCAAAAATGCTGTTTTTGGATTCAGGGGTTCTGAAAACATGTATTTCTGGTGAATCTCGGTATCGAATTTTTGGGTGGAATACAATACTTCCCCTACTTAGTATACGTAGTAGAGAAGTAAAAAGTAAAACTGAAAAATTATCAGGTATATGAACCAAGGAGCCGGACACTTTGGTCTCTGGAGGAGACAGCGTTGAGTTTCTCCTGTTTGTAACCCTCCAGAGCTTAGGAAGGAAGCCTCTTTTCCTACCATTCAAGTTAAGATGTCTTTCAAGGGAGGGGCATGCGCTGCATTCCCGTTTATCCTTTGATCCTTTCGTAACCATTAGTCACCGGGCACTCTGTCTTTACAACAGCATCTTGGTTAACATGACAACTCCTGAAGTGACGAGAGAGGTACAAGTGGCATCAACAAGGAAGAAATCTTTAAAGGGAATGATAAGAAATTGAAGAGGAAAAACAAAATATTCAGGAGGGCGAGGAACAGAAGGAGGACGTATAAGAAAATAGACGAAATGTGAGAAGAAGCTTTAAGAAAAGCAATCGCTGGAAGAATGGCATTGATGAGAAAAATAGTAACTAAGAAAATGTGTAAGAAAATGCCTAACAAAAGCAAGAGAAATAGCTGATGTATAAAAAACTTGGCTTTCATCTATATACAAAACAAAATCATTTTTCCTTAATGAATTTGTTTAGGGAAGGGGATTTCGTAAAAATCTTCTGCTTGCTTCCTGGATAGTTGACGGCCTTTAAATGCTAAGTTGGCATTATCTGAACATACTCCATTTTACTTTCTTTACTATGTATAGTAAGTAGGGGAAGTATTGTATTCCACCCAAAAATTTTATACCGAGATTTCACCGGAAATACATGTTTTGAGACCCCCTGAATCCAAAAAAAGCATTTTTGGAAACATGTCCGTGTGTGTGTCTGTGTGTCTGTCTGTGAACAGCATAACTCAAAAACGAACAATCGGATAAACACCAAACTTGATATTTAGGTTCCGTATCTTTCAGAGATGCAACACGAAGGTTTTAAAGAAAATCCTCCTACCCCAGATTACCCTTTATTTTTCTTACCATAACTGGTAAACCATAAGAGATAGACAAAATTTTACTACACAAAAAATGTAGATCGCGTTCAAATACACAATTTATGTCATATACATTTTTTTGTTGAGTGAACCATTTTCGAGATATTACTTGTTATTCCCTTAAATTTTTCAATACTTATTTTCTCAAATGGGAATTCGTTATTCATTTTTTGTCTTGGATATGCAAAGAGTATTAATCTGTGGCAAAGGGAATGGTGCTGCACCTAGCAACCAGCTATTAAGAGATATGTATGTGCTTAAAGGCTACTGTATTTCCAAATTGCCCTCGTAAATATATATTCCCCTTACATCTACAAGAAAATTAGCAATAAGATAAACTGTGCAAATGTTTATCTCGATTAACATGAAGTAGATGGAGAATAAGCGTTTGTATAAATAGTTTGTACAAGAGTAGAGAAAGTCATGTGAGTGTAACTCATCAGACTTTTATCTTATACACTACTATTTCTGAACACCCAGTAGCTTTACCTGTTTCTTTTACTGCCTTACTAACACTCATTTTACTTGAACAATAATCTAAGGCATTGATTATTAATTTGTGTTTCTTCTTAGTTTACCAGCATTTCGTCTCTTCCTAGCTTTCCTTCCATAGCCATAAATATTTACTAAAATGTTAAATAAATAACCAGCATAACACTTCACAATGTTGCATACGTTGTAAACGTACACACTTACTTAAAACTGATTTTAACCTACCTGCCTTTTGCCTCGCGGCTGGCGCCTGTTATGCGAATAGATGAATGATTTTTGTTTGTCATACACAATGAATACAAGAAATTACAGAATTCCCACTTATTTTAAAAACTGTCGCCAACCCACCTCAATATTTTCTCTCCCATGGTGCAAACCCAATAACAAAAATTTTCTCACTGGCTGAATTCTTTACTGCATAGCCATAGAATTTTCCAAAAATATTTAATTTAAAAAAATTATAACGTCCATCTTATTAAAGATAGGGAATTCAAACTGGACAGGTATCGGCCAAAAAAGAAAATATTGTTGCGTTCTACCCTTTAGTTTATTAGTTACTGCATGATAAGCATAGAATCAGCAAATACTGGACTTTTACTGAAAAAATCAATTTATTTAGAAATGTGTGCCCACAGACATCTATAAAGGTTCTAAAAATGATATAATCTCTTAGAGAAAAACATTCTGCACAGGTTAACAAGTTCAAAGCTAAATGTATAACAACTGAATATTTACACCATGCTATTAGCAACTTGTCGACAGCGTGAATAGAAAAGGACAAAGCTAATAGCAACTTGTATGCTTTAGATAGAGACAGAGATATCCCATTTACCTCCATACTGTCTTTTAAGGTTTAACTCAGACAAGAAGGATTCTGAAATAAGGAAGAGATAAGGGAGAGCGAACTCCGCTAGGCTACTGACTAGAGGAGCGAGTCCTGAGTAGTAGTAGTAGTAGTAGTAGTAGTAGTAGTAGTAGTAGTAGTAGTAGTAGTAGTAGTGGTGGTGGTGGTAGTAGTAGTAGTGGTAGTAGTATTTGTAATAGTAGTAGTGGTGGTGGTGGTAGTAGTAGTAGTGGTGGTAGTAGTAGTATTTGTAGTAGAAGTAGCGGTAGTAGTATTTGTAGTAGTAGTAGTAGTAGTAGTAGTGGTGGTGGTGGTAGTAGTAGTAGCGGTAGTAGTAGTAGTATTTGTAATAGTAGTAATAGTAGTGTTTGTAGTAGAAGTAGCGGTAGTAGTATTTGTAGTAGTAGTAATAGTAGTATTTGTAGTATTAGTAATAGTAGTATTTGTAGTATTAGTAATAGTAGTTTTTGTAGTAGTATTTGTAATAGTAGTAATAGTAGTATTTGTAGTAGCAATTGTAGTATTTGTAGTATTAGTAATAGTAGTATTTGTAGTAGTAGTAATAGTAGTATTTGTAGTAGTAGTAATAGTAGTATTTGTAGTAGTAGTAATAGTAGTATTTGTAGTAGTAGTATTAGTAGTAGTAATAGTAGTATTTGTAGTAGTAGTATTTGTAGTAGTAGTAATAGTAGTATTTGTAGTAGTATTTGTAGTAGTAGTATTAGTAGTAGTATTTGTAGTAGTAGTAGTAGTAATAGTAGTATTTGTAGTAGTAGTATTAGTAGTAGTATTTGTAGTAGTAGTAGTAATAGTAGTATTTGTAGTAGTAGTATTAATAGTAGTATTTGTAGTAGTAGTAGTAGTAATAGTAGTATTTGTAGTAGTAGTAGTAATAGTAGTATTTGTAGTAGTAATAGTAGTATTTGTAGTAGTAGTAGTAATAGTAGTAGTAATAGTAGTATTTGTAGTAGTATTAGTAGTAGTATTTGTAGTAGTAGTAGTAGTAGTAATAGTAGTATTTGTAGTAGTAGTAGTAATAGTAGTAGTAATAGTAGTATTTGTAGTAGTAGTAGTAGTAGTATTTGTAGTAGTAGTAGTAGTAATAATAATATTTGTAGTAGTAGTATTAGTAGTAGTATTTGTAGTAGTAGTAGTAGTAGTATTTGTAGTAGTAGTATTAGTAGTAGTATTTGTAGTAGTAGTAGTAGTAATAGTAGTATTTGTAGTAGTAGTAGTAATAGTAGTAGTAATAGTAGTATTTGTAGTAGTAGTATTAGTAGTAGTATTTGTAGTAGTAGTAGTAGTAATAGTAGTATTTGTAGTAGTAGTATTAGTAGTAGTATTTGTAGTAGTAGTAGTAATAGTAGTATTTGTAGTAGTAGTATTAGTAGTAGTATTTGTAGTAGTAGTAGTAGTAGTAGTAATAGTAGTATTTGTAGTAGTAATAGTAGTATTTGTAGTAGTAGTAGTAATAGTAGTATTTGTAGTAGTAATAGTAGTATTTGTAGTAGTAGTAGTAATAGTAGTAGTAATAGTAGTATTTGTAGTAGTAGTAATAGTAGTATTTGTAGTAGTAGTAATAGTAGTATTTGTAGTAGTAGTAGTAATAGTAGTATTTGTAGTAGTAGTAATAGTAGTATTTGTAGTAGTATTAGTAGTAGTAGTATTTGTAGTAGTAGTATTTGTAGTAGTAGTAATAGTAGTATTTGTAGTAGTAGTATTTGTAGTAGTAATAGTAGTAGTAGTATTTGTAGTAGTAGTATTTGTAGTAGTAGTAATAGTAGTATTTGTAGTAGTAGTATTTGTAGTAGTAATTGTTGTTACATGCCTATCGTTTTCCTAGTCATAGCTCAGAGTTATAAACTATCAGCTTCTTGTGGTGTTTTCAGGGAGAGAATTGTAATGAATTTCACTCTTAAAAAGATGCCACACTAATCTCTCAATTACCTTTTTATCCTGCACTAATAAATAACCTTCTATGGCATGTAAATGTGCTGTAACTTACGTATACAAGTGTTAAGTCAGATAAGATCACCTCCTCGCTGTTTACATCAGAATCATTCCTGCCTTTCACTAATGATAAAAGTTACCCCACATATCCCTGAAAACTGCCTTACCCAGACAAGTATCGAATTCAGACCCTCTGCATTATTAAGCAGACAGTACAACGATGGATTTTCATATAAAAGGAACATTCGCAAACACTCCAGACAGATGTTAATGTTGTCTGGCTAGCAGTGGATGCCTCTCGAAGATGTGACGATGGAGTAAGTGCGTCAAACACGGGGAATGTAAATCAGAATAACAATAAGATGTAAACAAAGTGTACAACTACGCTAACAAGTAGGGTATTAGACAATCAAGAAAATACGAAAGAAATAAAGGAAAAGCGGATAGATCAGCGATATTGTTAACGTAAATCCTATAAGAAGATTTGCCGTAACACGGAAGTGATCACCGTGGTATCCAGGTGATGAATGAGAGTGATCTACTGAGACATACCTGCCTATAAGCTCCTTGATGCTGTCTCCTTCACCTTCAGTGTTTCCACAATACGTTCAGAGATAACAGCGCTTTTCTAGTTTCGATCAACTTCAGCCGTAAATATTACCGATCGAATATTATACTAGTCAACTACTAGCATTTCCATGTAACTCCCTAAAGCCAGATGCATCACCTACAAAAAAAAATCTACGTCACGGATATAGAAGGGAGAACAAACATAAAAAACTGCCACCCCTATTTTTTATTCTCTGTCCTACCCTCACATATTCCTCCCTTCCAGGGCCGCACCCCATCCGATTAGACATGCTTTGGAGTCTACCCTGAAAACTGCAGCTGCTCTTGGCCATAAAAAACGGAAGTGCATGATGTGTTGGTCCAAGTTTGTTTTTGTGTCTCCAGCTCTAAGCCATGGCTTAGTAACACAGTCAACCGCCCTGCATTCTGGTATAGAAATGCTGGACTGGCCGATTCTTGAACTTATATCGCCTTCCTCAACACTTCTTCAATTCCAATTACTTAATTTTACATTAAAATGCATTAGTATCTCCAAAACTGATCCACTTACGTATTAAACTCTCTTAATTTGCAAGCACGTAAGACAAGTGACCACAAGCAGTCCCTCATTTTCTCAAAGTTGTACTTTTTCAAGATTCTTTAAGTTTCATTTTCTACGGTTTTCAAAAAATTGCATTACACTTTGCAAGGACATTCTTCAAATTGAAGTCAGCAAGTTCAATTATTAATTTTATCTACAACAGAGGAAGATTTTAGAACATTTATAAAATTGGTATAAAATTTAAAACTTCAAACAAGTAAATAAATATGTTCTTATGCTTGCATGCATTTTAGCAACTGGGCATCAATTCGTAAACTCAAATGTTGCCATTATAACATTAACATTATTGGGGTAGCTTAATCACTTTAAAAGTAGTAGTTTAAATGTCCTTGTCCTGCTAAATGCAAATATCAAACTTAGAGGAATACGCAATGAAAGATGATAAAATGTAAACATACAACATGGAATATTTCGAAAACGGTCTATTCTGCTGTGAGCTTGACACACATGTGTATTTTAACGAGCTTTGTATTTTTCCTGTACTAAATGTTTATATATTATTTTAGCAAACTTATACAGCATTCAGTCAAAATGGTGAGTGCTTCTCAGATAATTTACACAAAATTCAAGACACATTTTGTTCTTTGTGTCAGTAGTTAAGCATATTATATTTTAATCGCCATCACCGTATTTGAGAAAGGAAAATAACTTAAAACCGTTGGAGATGTGAGATTTTTTACGAATATGTATAGGTATGTGTTTCATCCTCAAATAAAAGTTTTGTGTCTATTCGACTATTCGTTTTTTACTTAATGCTGTCCACACGCGCGCGCTTACATACACGCACACACATAAGAGCACCATTTTGTAAAATATGGAGGGGGTTCGGGATACCTCGAAACGTGTATTCTGTGAAATATCAATACTGAGTTTTTGGATAAATGCAATACTTTCTCTACTTTCCTTGAGTAAGTGGTATAGAAAATAAAACCGGGAAAAACAAGAGCATTACACGCCACAAGACAAACGATGGAATTATGAAATGTAAAGATAATGTAAAACTGCTATTTTAATTGTAAATTAAGATTAAAAACAGTTTTTCTGCCGATGAGACCAGACTGTTTTACCACGAGTGTTTTGCAATTAATTGCATTTTACAAATTTAACTGTATTAAAGGAAGATATATCATTTTTTAACGTAAAGCATATTAGATGAAATTTCTGAGACATTTGCTGGGTAAAATTTCGTAACGACCAAGTCTTTTAATCAATTTCTTTACTAGTGATGGTAATTAATAGCTAACACATTATACTCCTTATAGTTAATTTCAAATTTGGAGTTCAAACGAGGTTTCGTATGTGAAATGAATGGTTCAGAAATATGAATGAGAGAGCCAATGAGATTGCATTCCTGTGTTTAGAGTATCAGATAAATGTTTATTTTATGCAAGGTAAATGAGTTACAAACATCAGAATTTGCACGTAAAACTTATGTTTCTGACGTGACTACAGTAGTTAAGACTGCTATTTAAATGATACAATAAAATAAGAAAGTATAAGGATTCTTAATTATCTAGTATGTTATGTTACAAATAATTTCAGTAGCGATGTAATAATAAGAGTGAAACGCTATTAAAAGTTTATACAATGCCGCCTCCACTCTGAGGCTTGACCTCATTTGTCTCACAATACAAGGTAAGCTTTTAGAGGACTGCCTTTGTGGTCGAGTGCTCAGCGTTCTAGGTTCTCAACCCACAGGTCCCGAGTTCAATTCCTGGCTGAGGCGGACGAATTTTTCTTTAATTAGAATGTGTGTCTATTCTCCACATAGTCTGGAGTATGCATGTGGAAGTGAATGTGAGTGTGTTTCCAAGTTAAAGAATCGACAGTTAACGAGTTGAATAGGTATATACAATTAATAAAAAACTTATCAGCTACTGGGTTAGAATAAATGAGGAGATTAGAGTATAAATGAAAAGATGAAGAGTTGGAAATGTCAGTTTCAAAGATAACCATATAACAGTTTAGCTAAACAAGCTCATCAGTATAGCGCAAACTCGATTGGCTGGTCATGTGTGGGTGGAATGAATAAGAATAAAAGGAAAGGTAACTAGCAAACATTCTGATTCCTTGAAGTAAATGATAATGGCGCATACTACCTTACATTTATTGGTACCATTATAAGAGCATTAGGGTAGCTGGCATCTTTAATACATATTCAGGAGTCATGGGTGAATGGGACGTTAATAAAATCTATTTAATCTTCCAAATATTGATATAAATATTTTAGTTACAGATAAGCTATATAATCATTTTAATTCATAGTTAAATTTTAACATTGAAATCATACTGTGTTTATTTCTTAACATTTACTTACGACATAATTCTTGCAGCATTTAAATGCAACTCCTTCTGCGCAAGCAGCCATCCTCCTTCAGTTGTTCACTGGCCTGGTCAAAACTGCTAGATGTAACTAATCGATCAGCAGTTCGCAGAGTCTAGAGCTAGCAGTATTTAATTTTATTTTCGCGCATATACTTCTATTTTTCACTATCATAGTATGCAATGCGCATGCGTTAAGCGCTTTGCAGAAACTCGGAGGTGAAAATATTTCTCGTATTCGTATTTTCAAACTTGTTTCTCGTTCTGTAAAGTTGCACTCGCACTTATATACTATTTTTCTGTCCCGTACATTATAGGGTAGCTGCTGAACTAGATGTTCATGTTTACCTAGATCGCGGCAAAGTAACAACTTTTACGCTGGCACACTGCAATCCACTCCGATACTCAGCCCCAGGAATCAGGAGTAGACAGATGGAGGGACCTCCAGTAACTGGACCATAGCATTGCACTTAGGCCATAGTTGGTCCTTTGTGCTTCCAATGTGATCCCTAAGAGGAGGAGATGAAGCGGAGACCAGAAAGGCGACCATATCCGGACGACGATATGCGCTAGCAAGGGCGGGTCCTTAACTATTCCAACATGACACCAAATTTAACGCCAGCTAGTCTTATCTTAGCTACCTGAAACCTAGGGATCTCTGGAATAAATAATAAATAAATAAAATCAGGATACATAATTCCGGTACTTAAATCACTATACCGGAACTTATATTCAAAGCTTTAATTTATTACTCAAAAACTCATATACAGAATGAATCAGAACTCCACCGACAAACTTTCAGAAATTGTTCAGGGATACCTTCTGAGTATTTTGGTATAAGTGACCCATGTCTCCGGACGTACGTTACAGAGTAATTGCATTTCGTTTGGTTTCTTGCCCCAATTAGCTTTGTATCTCTATCTATTGCACTTAAAATACTGCCCAACAGTGCAAATGTCGACAGTATGCGCTGTGTGTATTGTTTCTAAACAAATTGTTTTCATTCGACAATAGTAATCCCTCTTTAACTCATTGCCCTCAAGTTTCTATACAGTACTGCTCGGTTCTGTCTAGGGTTTTGTTTTACCGGCAGTGTTAGTTGAGCGTTAACAGTGATACACAGCAGTATGGACAGGTTTACTGATGAAGAGTTGGCCGATATGCACCTCGTGTATGTGTTCACTGAATGCAATGGAAGAGCGGCACAACGACACCATGCTTAGCTGTTCCCGCACCGACGGCAACCACGTCACAGCACTTTTGCATCAGTACATAGGCGCCTACGAGAAACTGGCCGTGCGAGGTATGCCAGAACACCCGATCTGGAGCAGAATGTGTTTCACGCAATTGTTGACAATCCTGCAGTCCTGTTCTGAACGCAAGCCAAGCAACTATTGTGAGAGTCGTACATGAACAACAATTGCACCCGTATCATCCACAAAAACTGTAGTCATTGCAGCCAGCGAACTTCCCCTTTCGAGTGGAGTTTGCAAATTGGTTCCTACAACAATAAAACCACAATTTTCCTGCTTTGGTATTGTTTACAGACGAGGCAAGTTTACAACGGAGGGCATGTTCAAAAATAGGAATAGCCATGTATGGAATTACGAAAATCCACTAGCACTGGTGCTTCGATCCTATCAACAGCAGTTTGATGTGAATTTATGGGCTGGTATTGTCAACGATTTTGTGATTGGACGTTACGTACTTCCTGATACTCCTTCAATATGTCCTTCCACAGTTCCCAAAAATGTGCCGCTGAGAATTCCTCAGCTTTTGTGGTTTCAACATGCCGGGGGCTTGAACACTTTGCATTCGATGTTAGAAACCACATTGATGTACATTTTGGACGATAATGGATTGGTCACAGTGGTCCTATTCCGTGGCCAACTCCGTCACCAATGGACTTCCTCTTCTGGAGCATGTGAAGAGCCTAGTTTACGACACTCGGTCGATACTGGCATGAACCTGGTGGATGGAATTATCACAGCCGCGGAAGTAGTATACCAAACTCCTGGAATGCTTGAACGTGTAAGACACTTGATAGTGCGTCGCTGCACACTCTGCGTAATCATTGTGGTCGATATTTTGAACAATACCTGTAAGGGAACAGTTTTATACTTTAACTACCTGCTATTCACTGATAACAGTTACTTCTACTTCTATACTGCTGTTCACTGATAACAGCTGCTTCTACTTCTATACTGCTATTCACTGATAACAGCTGCTTCTACTTCTATACTTTAACTACGTACTATTCACTGATAACAGCTACTTCTACCTCTATACTGCTGTTCACTGATAACAGCTGCTTCTACTTCTATACTTTAACTACGTACTATTCACTGATAACAGTTGCTTCTACTTCTATACTGCTATTCACTGGTAACAATTGCTTCTACTTCTATACTTTAACTACGTACTATTCACTAATAACAATTGCTTCTACTTCTATACTTTAACTACGTATTATTCACTGGTAACAGTTGCTTCTATTTATATACTTTAACTACGTACTATTCACTAATAACAGTTGCTTCTACTTCTATATTTTAACTACGTACTATTCACTAATAACAATTGCTTCTACTTCTTTACTTTAACTACGTACTATTCACTGGTAACAGTTGCTTCTATTTATATACTTTAACTACGTACTATTCACTAATAACAGTTGCTTCTACTTCTATACTTTAACTACGTACTATTCACTAATAACAATTGCTTCTACTTCTTTACTTTAACTACGTACTATTCACTGGTAACAATTGCTTGTACTTCTTTACTTTAACTACGTACTATTCACTGGTAACAGTTGCTTCTATTTATATACTTTAACTACGTACTATTCACTGGTAACAGTTGCTTCTATTTATATACTTTAACTACGTACTATTCACTGGTAACAGTTGCTTCTATTTATATACTTTAACTACGTACTATTCACTGGTAACAGTTGCTTCTACTTCTTTACTTTAACTACGTACTATTCACTGGTAACAGTTGCTTCTACTTCTTTACTTTAACTACGTACTATTCACTAATAACAGTTGCTTCTACTTCTTTACTTTAACTACGTACTATTCACTGGTAACAGTTGCTTCTACTTCTTTACTTTAACTACGTACTATTCACTGGTAACAGTTGCTTCTATTTATATACTTTAACTACGTACTATTCACTGGTAACAGTTGCTTCTATTTATATACTTTAACTACGTATTATTCACTGGTAACAGTTGCTTCTATTTATATACTTTAACTACGTACTATTCACTGGTAACAGTTGCTTCTATTTATATACTTTAACTACGTACTATTCACTGGTAACAGTTGCTTCTATTTATATACTTTAACTACGTACTATTCACTGGTAACAGTTGCTTCTACTTCTTTACTTTAACTACGTACTATTCACTGGTAACAGTTGCTTCTACTTCTTTACTTTAACTACGTACTATTCACTGGTAACAATTGCTTCTATTTATATACTTTAACTACGTACTATTCACTGGTAACAGTTGCTTCTACTTCTTTACTTTAACTACGTACTATTCACTGGTAACAGTTGCTTCTACTTCTTTACTTTAACTACGTACTATTCACTAATAACAGTTGCTTCTACTTCTTTACTTTAACTACGTATTATTCACTAATAACAATTGCTTCTACTTCTTTACTTTAACTACGTATTATTCACTGGTAACAGTTGCTTCTATTTATATACTTTAACTACGTATTATTCACTGATAACAATTGCTTCTACTTCTTTACTTTAACTACGTATTATTCACTAATAACAATTGCTTCTACTTCTTTACTTTAACTACGTACTATTCACTGGTAACAGTTGCTTCTACTTCTTTACTTTAACTACGTATTATTCACTGGTAACAGTTGCTTCTATTTATATACTTTAACTACGTACTATTCACTGGTAACAGTTGCTTCTACTTCTTTACTTTAACTACGTATTATTCACTGATAACAATTGCTTCTACTTCTTTACTTTAACTACGTACTATTCACTAATAACAATTGCTTCTACTTCTTTACTTTAACTACGAACTATTCACTGATAACAGTTGCTTCTACTTCTTTACTTTAACTACGTACTATTAACTGATAACAGTTGCTTCTACTTCTTTACTTTAACTACGTACTATTAACTGATAACAGTTGCTTCTACTTCTTTACTTTAACTACGTACTATTAACTGTTAACAGTTACTTCTACTTCTTTACTTTAACTACGTATTATTCACTGGTAACAGTTGCTTCTATTTATATACTTTAACTACGTACTATTCACTGGTAACAATTGGTTCTATTTATATACTTTAACTACGTACTATTCACTAATAACAGTTACTTCTACTTCTATACTGTAACTACGTACTATTCACTGGTAACAATTGCTTCTATTTATATACTTTAACTACGAACTATTCACTGATAACAGTTGCTTCTACTTCTTTACTTTAACTACGAACTATTCACTGATAACAGTTGCTTCTACTTCTTTACTTTAACTACGTACTATTCACTGGTAACAATTGCTTCTATTTATATACTTTAACTACGTACTATTCACTAATAACAGTTACTTCTACTTCTATACTGTAACTACGTACTATTCACTGGTAACAATTGCTTCTACTCATATACTTTAACTACGAACTATTCACTGATAACAGTTGCTTCTACTTCTTTACTTTAACTACGTACTATTCACTAATAACAGTTACTTCTACTTCTATACTGTAACTACGTACTATTCACTGGTAACAATTGCTTCTACTCATATACTTTAACTACGAACTATTCACTAATAACACTTACTTTTACTTCTATACTCCTATTCACTGGTAACAGTTGCTTAACATCTATACTTTAACTACGCACTATTCACTGATAACAGTTGCTTCTACTTCCATACTTTAACTACGTACTATTCACTGGTAACAATTGCTTCTATTTATATAGTTTAACTACGTACTATTCACTGATAACAGTTGCTTCTACTTCTTTACTTTAACTACGTACTATTCACTGGTAACAGTTGTTTCTATTTATATACTTTAACTACGTACTATTCACTGGTAACAGTTGCTTAACATCTATATTTTAACTACGTACTATTCACTGATAATAGTTGCTTGTACTTCTATACTTTAACTACGTACTATTCACTGATAACAGTTGCTTCTACTTCTATACTTTAACTACGTACTATTCACTGGTAACAGTTGCTTCTACTTCTATACTTTAACTACGTACTATTAACTGATAACAGTTGCTTAACATCTATATTTTAACTACGTACTATTCACTGATAATAGTTGCTTGTACTTCTATACTTTAACTACGTACTATTCACTGATAACAGTTGCTTCTACTTCTATATTTTAACTACGTACTATTCACTGATAACAGTTTAACTACGTACTATTCACTGGTATTCAGCGAACTGTTTGCACTGGTAAGCGGCACATTTTAACTATACTTATTATTTTAATATGTTTAATACTGTATATCTATTTAAACCTTGTCTAGAATTTTTTGTATTATAATTATTGAATTCCTCAAACGGTTAATTAATATTTAATTACTGATTGCTTATTTAGTTTTATTTATACTTTTATTTGCTTAAAATTGGTCAGTAATTATACAATACATTTTAGTTTAAGTACATTCTATTTTATTTACACAACTCATAGGTTTTCTCAATAAATTCCCTACATATCACAATATATAAACTAATTATTTAATTTAGCGTTTAAATATATTATTATACTATCTCATCTCATTACTTCTTTATAATAAATATGCTATTTATTTCTTATATTTTATTCTCATTTTATTTAATTAGTAACTCATTAATTGTTTTACTTAATATCAATTCCTACTTGTTATAACTCGTACTATTTAATTCCTCACCAATTATTTTTATAGTTTAAATTCGTAATATACTATTAATTCCATTTAATGTAAACGTAGCAGTCTGTGGAATAGACGAGCCAGCTCGCAGGAAGTAAAGCTCCGAGCGCTAGGGCGAAAGCGCAAATTCCACCGTCGTTCCACAAGCACACCAATCGCCGTCACCTGGTCCTATAACCCTGAAACAAATGAAACTAAATTAATGGCAGGAAATACGTCAAAGAAGGGACCTCCTATCGACCTGGGTAAACCACAAACAAACCCATGGTCAGACAGGAATCGAACCCGGTGCCTCCCGCCTGTGAGCTTCACACATTGCCGCAGAGCCATCTCGCTCGGTCGCAGCAGTCTAGACTTCACATTGCATGTTACCCGCGCCTCCACCAAGACTATTTGACGTTTCTGCGGGTACTATGGTTAAGTCACCTTTATATGAGATATTCAGTAATCGGTTCTGTGTGTGATGAAGAAGAACAGCAAACCTCGACACTTCCTCTAGAATGCCATTTAAAGTCAATTGTTTATTCTTCTTCACCTGGGGATAGTCTTCAACAACTCAAAAATTCAATAATTATAGACATTAAGTTTATTAATCTGGAAACACTACAAAAGCCTCAATTGTTCGCAGTTAGACTGTTTTATCGTCAGGCTTACAACAAAGAGTTTTGAGCATGGCAAATACAAAACAAAATCCCCAAATGTATATGTATTTTCAGTCTATGGCTATTTTAATTTGCTCATATTCAAATTGTCTCATCTTGCCACGCGGCGAAAGAAAACATGAGAATAAATAAATGTTTACACTTTTAAATTTTATATATATACCATCTGAAATTTCAAACTTGAGATTCCTGGAAATGGGAAAGTCCCCATAAAATTTAAATGTATATGTGTTTTATTTAAATGAAATTAAATGTAAATAAATATTTATTTAGATTACGCAGTTCTGAGTGAAAGCAGTACTAAGATGTTCATTTATCCTATTAGCTATTTGCTTTCTACTAATTGCTAGTCAACTGCAGTAGCGCGCTTATTTCTTTTTATAATCTCAGTATTAGCAAAACAAGAAGTACTTCTGCTCAGATGTCGCATTGTTTACATTGGTGCAAGTTCTTCCGTTCAGGATAGATGGCACAATACTTGGATTTCTATTGTCACCCCACGCTCCAGTTTTATACACCATGCCCTCCCCACTACTGCTACCTCTTGTCTACAGACTAAAAAAATCTATAATCCTCTGCAGCCAGGTTTGTTAGGGAACTGAGAACAAAATACCACATACACACACACCGCCGGAGTGCCCTACAGCCCTTAAGGGCCTCAGCGTTATCAAACACGCCCCTCCATTATCACACCTTAACGTCTTAAGATGGCAGTCAAATGCTTTGTCATCGCTTAAGGTGGCACCTTAGGCACGTGGTCAACTGCAAAGTATGTTCAGTGCAGCGTACAGAAACTTAAATAAAAACTCAATATATGTATTAATTAACATTATCTTAAAGAGATTGTTTCTCTGTTAAAATGTAAGCATTCTCAGAGACGGGAGGCGTACAGAACTACGAGACTTCATTCAGTCGCATACTACATTGTGAGTCTTTCAACTGAAATGGTTCCTGCTTGAAGAATTTAAATGTCCAGATGAAATACTTAACGGGCATGGACCACTCTTGGACAGGCGGAGGTGTTGAGAATGTTGGCAGAGAACAGCAGCACATACTCAGCTATGTTGACGTGCGCCTGAGTTGGAATGAACGGAATTGTTTAGCGAAAAGTGGGCGTCTTTGTTTCCTGCAATTATTAAAAGCGAGGTACGAAGCATGTGCAGATGTTGCTAGCACGTGGCAACGACATGACGTAATAAGGCTAACCAATCGGAGCTCTTTCCAAGGAGTGATTACATTTCGCATTTGTTTGCCCAGGATTGAAGAGGGAAGACAGAGTAGTTAGGGTTATCACTAATATATGCATTTATGTATTAAATTCTGTTTTAAAAACTGTTAACAATAAAGAGAAACAAAACCTACGACTTCTGTGAATTAAATGGGATGATAGGTGTGGGTCTATTCAATGAGCAATTCAACTTTTAGGAAAGGACAAGTTGATAACTAAAAATCCTTCATTTCATACAAGAATTCATATGTAAAATGCAAAGCTAATGTGCATAATTCCGTTGCTTGTTTCAGAAAGCACCATTATCCTTGCGCACACTATCAGCTCTCACACGTGGTTGTTGCATCATAAACTTTGGGAATCACCGGCTTTGAAATTAATTGATTAATTTAACCATGTTTTAGGATTATGTATTACAATTACATCAGTAATTGGACTGATGTAATCATATTCTTACATCATTAGCCTACCCAAATAATTATATATCTTACGATAGTTTTGACGCAAATCCATGTTTCCATAGTGCAGGTTTTACATAAGGGTAGTCCAAAAGCCAAACCCCACATCACTTATATTTTCAAAACATCGGTTTATCAAACTGACACGGTTAACCGTTCCGAATGCTTTTCCATTCTGCTTAGAACATAACTTTTAAAATATATTTTAGATTGTTTTTCTTTCAAAGATTTGGTTGCATATTGAATGCTACTGAATCCTTGCTTGTTGAGTCAGTTTAAATGCCTACGACAAGCTTATGCTTGCTTTTTAATTCCAAATATTTAAATGTTAATATTGGTAACAAATTTCACACACAGTTTCATCCCTAAACCCTGAGGTGCATTCGAGGGTAGAGCGAACACTATACTATGTGAAAGAGGTATATCTAGAGAGACTACTACGAAAGTATTTATGCGCAGTTTGCTTCTAGCTTTCATAAATTTGTATTAAACACTTTGAAGAACAGAGACGTTCGGTAACCGCGCACCTTTCATTGCAGGTGAGAAAAATCGCGCTTGAGGGAGATCAGGACTACCACAGAGAGGATCAATGTTCAGTTTTCGCAATTGTTACACAATGCGCGCATTACCTGTATTTGCAGCAAAATGTTTAACAATTAACGAAAGTAAATGAATGCTTTATTACTTTCTCTACTACGTATAGTAAGTAGGGGAAGTATTGTATTCCACCCAAAATTTCGATACCGAGATTTCACCGGAAATACATGTTTTGAGACTCACTGAATCCAAAAAAAGCATTTTTGGAAACATGTCCGTGTGTGTGTCTGTGTGTCTGTCTGTCTGTGTGTCTGTGAACAGCATAACTCAAAAACAAAGAGTCGGATAAACACCAAACTTGGTATTAAGTTCAGTACCTTTCAGAGATGCGACACGAAGGTTTTCAAGAAAATCCCCCCACCCCAGACTACCCTTTACATGGAACTTTTTTCGAAAATTTTAATTTTCTCAAAAACGGCTCTAACGATTTTGATTAAAATATCATATGTTTAAGATATTGTCATGACAAATAAAATGTATATCTCGAATTTTCTGGGAATGTCTCCAAAAGTAATCTTCGTTATGAACGACTTTTTCATAACTGGTAAACCATAAGAGATAGACAAAATTTTACTACACGCAAAATGTAGATCGCGTTAAAATACACAATTTATGTCATATACATTTCTTTTGTTGAGTGAACCGTTTGCGAGATATTGCTTGTTATTCCATTAAATTTTCCAATACTTATACTTTTTCTCAAATTCGTTATTCATTTTTTTTATGTCCTGGACATGCAAAGAGAATGGAATGCGCCACATAGCAACCAGCGTTAAAATATTTGACTATCGCTTAAAACCTACCACATTCCCCTTGCATCTACAAGAAAATTATCAATAAGATTGACATCTCGATATCTCCATTAACATGAAGCATATGGAGAATAAGCGTTTGTAAAAATAGTTTGTACAAGAGTAGAGAAAGTCATGTGAGTGTAACACATCAGATTTTTTTTAAATAAAATACAGAAAGAATTTTAGTTATATGCAGTCAAATTAATAATCTAAGAAGCTACAGCAGTTTAACTATTGATGCAGTAATTTGTATCACAAATTACTTACATGTAAATAATGATTGTAATATGAATATGTATTTTTATGTGACATTGATTTGAGATGTTTATTGATTGTAATTATTGTTGAGAAGTGGGTTTATACCGCCTTACTGAAACTGACAATAATAGCGTGCAATAATGCAGCGAGGGGGTGAGCTGTTTATCATTATTGGAAACGAGGAAGTTACGTAATGTTGGCGCGTTTAGAATCTTCTGGAACATTTCCCTAGAGCATATGTATTCATAATTTTCATTGGATATTAAAATATACGCTAATGTTGGCGCGTTTTATTAGCCAATTGCAGTTCAGTTATAATCTTTAGGCATATCTGGGTGAAAGTGTATAAAAGGTAGGTTAGAGGTAAAGACCCCGTCAGTTCATCAAAATTCTTTGTATACTACACGTCGCATTCCCGTCAGTTCGTCGAAAATATTTTGTATGATACACGTCGCCTTCAGTCCAGCAGAAATATTACACGTCGGCTATAGATTCACAAGTTACGCGTAGCAGAATTATGAAAAATCTAAAGTGTTGTAAAGTTAATTATACAAAAGGTTGAAGTACGTGGATTAAAAGTGATCAGTAAAAAGTTATTATAACAGTTTCAGTTTGGCGAGTGTTAAGATCAATGTGTAAATGTGATAGTTAACGTGTTCGACAATAAAAGTGTAAAACAAATTTCTTCATCAGTGTTATCTTTGGATAAAACATTCCTTTCCGTTTACGCAACCTGTATAAAGAGAAGTGCTCGACCCAAAAGCTAGCCGGAGGACAAAGAACCAAAATTAAATAAAGTAACTAGCAGTTTTTAGTTTTTTTAAACAAAAAAAACTAATACTGCCGCAAATTGCTAACACCAGATGGAGCTAACAAACCTAACAAATGAATGACGTCACAAGATGGCTTCAACGCGTGAAGTAAACACATACACAAATAACATTATAAATTTAACACTCACACTATTAGGGGACTGATCTGTGAATTTTGCAAGGCACAAAATACTCCATTGAGGTTTCTGAATTTTTACTTTCTCTACTATGTATAGTAAGTAGGGGAAGTATTATATTTCACCCAAACATTCGATAGCGAGATTTCACCGTAAATACATGTTTTGAGACCCCCTGAATCCAAAAAAAGAATTTCTGGAAACATGTCCGTGTGTGTGTGTGTGTGTGTGTCTGTGAACAGCATAACTCAGAAACGAACAGTCGGATAAACACCAAAATTGGTATTTAGGTTCAGTATCTTCCAGAGATGCGTCACGAAAGTTTTCAAGAAAATATCCCCACCCCAGATTACCCTTTACATGGAATATTTTTCGAAAATTTTAATTTCCTCAAAAATGGCTCTAACGATTTTGATTAAAATGTCATATGTTTAAGATATTTTCATGCCAAATGAAATTTATATCTCGAATTTTCTGGGAATGTCTCCAAAAGTATTCTTCATTGTGAATGACTTTTGCATAACTGGTAAACCATAAGAGATAGACAACATTTTACTACACAAAAAATGTAGATCGCATTAAAATACACAATTTATGTCATATGCATTTTTTTTGTTGACTGAACCATTTTCGAGATATTGCTTGTTATTCCTTGAATTTTCCAATACTTATACTTTTCTCAAATGGGAATTCGTTATTCATTTTTTTATGTACTGGACATGCAAAGAGAATGGAAAACTCCACATAGTAACCAGCTCTTAAAATATTTCACTATCGCTTAAAGCCTACCAATTCCCCTTGCACCTACAAGAAAATTAGCAATAAGATTAACATCTTATTAACATGAAGCATATGCAGAATAAGTGTTTGTAAAAATAGTTTGTACAAGAGTAGAGAAAGTCATGTAAGTGTAACACATCAGATTTTTACCACATTTTGTCTGTATAAAGAAGTGCGCTTATAAATGTTGGTGCATATGTGTTAAGGCGTTTCGGGATTATGCATTTTAAGCTATTTTGTCAAAAACAATCTGATGTGATACATGCACATGAAATTTTCTACTCTCTATCGTATATTAGTGGTGTACAAACTAATCTTACTAACGCTTATGTTTCTATCTACTACATTTTTATCCAAATAAACCTTGAAAAAAAGCTAAATGACACATTTCGATATAGATACAAAGGGAAAGTGATAGCTAAATGTTTAAGAACTGGACGCTATATGCTGGCCTTAAATTTCCATACTGTTTCCATGCAACCGCGAGAAACAACAGAATGGACTTAAGAGAATGACCAAGAAATTAACAATTCAAATCACTAATAACGGATAGCTCAGAAAAGACTTATGCCACAAAAAATGCTTATTTGAAATAAATTGTGTGATTTAAAGAGATCTGCACTTTTTGTGTAGTTTGTTTTCGTGTATCGTTTAACGTTTACTAGTTATACAAGATTATACTGCTTCCGAATGAGGACGACTTCAAAGGCTATTCCCAGAAACTTCAAGATATATATTTTATTTGTCATGTAAATATCTTTAATCTATGGTATTTTAATCAAAATTGTTAGAACCGTTTGTAGAAAATAAAAATTTTCGAAAAATGTTCCATAAAAATGGAGTTTTATTTATGGACGCTCCTTAACTGCTGTCTTAGCGTCCCATTTTATATTCGGCGTGAAAGATCGGTAATTTTGCTCATAGGCCTCTTTTCAGGCTTGAGGTTCTTTTACGTGTCGTAAATCTACGACACGGGACCACCGGCTTTACTTCCCTTCCGAAGGAAGCTATGCTAAGGATTTTTACGCCCGAAAAAAACCATCGCCCTCCGCTGTGTTTGAATCCGCGACCACAGGAACTAGAGGCTAAAATGCTCCAACTGTAAAGGGTAGTTGGGGGTGGGGGACTTTCTTAAAAATCTTCGTGTCGCATCCCTGAAAGATACTGAACGTAAATACCAATTTTTGTACTTACCCAACTTCTCGTTTTTGAGTTATGCTATTCACAAACACAAAGACAGACACATGGACATGTTTCCAAAAATACCTTATTTGGATTCAGGGGGTCTCAAAACATGTATTTCCTTTGAAATCTCGGTATCGAATTTTTGGGTGGAATGCAATACCTCCCCTACTTACTATACGTAGTAGAGAAAGTAAAATGCTTCTTAGGATGCAGTTTTCATAATTTTAAAATAGAATTTCACATTTATGTTCCTTAATGAACTATACAATAAGTTTTCTAGATATAAAATTTTAAATAAAAATTGTTCAATTGTGAATTTTGGCTTTTCAAAAGGTATGCAATTATCAAACTTGGGTGACTTTTGCCCCACATTAATAACTACAAAGCCAGCTTTAATTAACATATTTCGGGGAAACTCTTTGCAAAGTTTCTCTCTCAACTTAAAAACGGTATCGTAAGGAGCAGCCTAAATGTTGCAAAATGTCAAATATTATAACCGAGATAAACGCATTGGAGAATTTGCTCTATTAACTACCTGAAATTCTTACTATGTAGTATTCTTGTAAAATAGCGCATATACTAGTTACTTAAAATCCATAGTTTAGGAACTATTAACATACGTACAGCAAATTTTACAAAAACACTTTTAGAAATATTGAAAAAAATTATGGAAAATATGGAAAAAAGACTCAAATACGCTAATACACCCTCGGTTCAGGGTTATTTAAATTGTCACATAACTCCTTCATTTTCACTCTGATAACGAAAGTATTTAATGAAAACATTCCAGAAGAATCGGGCTTAATAACAAATTAAAAAGCCTAAGTTGTAATTTTGCCCAATTTTCACGGTCAGCCCCCTTAAATACAAAAATATATACTTACGCGACTATTGAAAATAACTAAAAGCGTAATGATTGTTCCCCCCCCCCTGTGTATATACCGCCTTTAACATCTGAGGTTATATCGGCAGATTTTTACCTTTGAAACAATAGCATTGTTCACCGCAATGTAGTTCACTCATTTGCATGCGTATTAATGTTTGGTTTGGTATTACTTTACATTAAATACATACCTAAGCACATTCACAATGTCATTCATACTTGCAGGCTCTAGAGAGGATAGGGAATAATTCTGATTGATTTTGTTTAAGAATTTAAACAAATGACTGTATTTAAAATATTTAATAAACGATACTAACAACTAAACTGTCCAGAATATATTGAAATATACAATAAAAGAAAAAAACTCACATAGCATTAGTAAGAATGTTTAGTGTGCCACAGCACGTCTATCTGAGGCGTGTGTAAGACCATTCTTCAGGCCGCTGTTGCAATATTGTAAATTACAGAATAAATAATGATTCAAATGAAAAAAAAACTAAATTGTGGCGCTTAAGGAAGAAAGTAAAAACAACAAAAAACGTGAATCCTTGCTGTTATATCATATACTTTAATAACTGTTCCTTTAGTCATTCCGTAAGCGAATTATATCAGGAAAATTGCGCAATTGTTCAAAGTCTAATTATCATTCATCTCGGTGCATAGAGCTTACCTCGTAAGTGGATGATATCTACAACCCTTCCACCCGGTGTAACAAAAGCGTAGCCAAATTTCTGTGATAACTTTATATTTTGAATTAAGAACTAATGTTTACTGACCGATTGCCCTAAGGCCAAAAGTGGCATTTTAAAAATTCTCTTAAATAAAGTACAAAACAATGTTAATAAACCAAAGCTATACTCATAACTTCTATGATAACTTTTGATATTAGAAACCTTCTAAATATTGAATATTCAGGCAGTCATATTAATCTAAGTTGTTTGATAAATTTTCTAGTTTTCCGATTTCCACGAAAAACTATAGTTTCGGACACCATAACGCTCTTTCCTCTCACACTATCACTAGGAGTTCTAATCTTTGTTGTGTCAAACTGTCTGGCTGAGGTTCGATCAGTCTTTACGTTGTATCTGTTGTATGGTAGACATTTAGCACATTCGTTTCATACTTTCTGTAATCGTCTGACAATATTCTTTTTGTTAAAGAAAGCTAAAGCTAAGAGAGAGAGAGAGAGAGAGAGAGAGGAGAAATTTGGAGGAAGAGAGGGAGAGAAAGCGCACAATAAACTATTACAAATTTCTTTTGAATAAATTAGGCACATAAATGTTTTAAACTATACAGCCTGAGAATGCTAGTTGAACCACAGCCCTGGTGGGCCTTGGTCTACCAACCCAGCTGCGATCTCTCGCCCAAATACGCACGGCAGAGATGGAGGATCATTCAGCTGATACGGAAACATGATGTTAGTATTCCATGTTTTCCCTAGCCAGAACGTTGGTTTTCTTGACCTACAGACCGCTGCCTATCGTAGCTCCCTAAATGCATCCCGATGCGGAGTTGGCACCGATCCTATACATGGACCGAAAAGTCCGCACCCCCTTGGATAGGCTCGAATCCATGCGTATTCCGCGAATGGCAACCGGAGCACGACGTTCCAAACCCTGATATCTAAGTAAAACGTACATATACGAGACGTGTTTTCAAAGTTTTAATATTTTACCGCTGCAGTCACGATTTTCAGCATGCGCGATCACTTTCTCCGTTCATTAGAAAGCCAACGAAACTTGTAGCGGGGATAAATGAGAAAAAGCTGTTTCTTGGTGTCGGGTTTCGGACTCGGAAGGATTGTTGTTGCCGGGTGTTCAGGTAGAGGGTTATTGGTTGGGTGACTCTTATCTCAGGGAGTGTGGGTAGGAGTTGAATGATACCCACATCCTCCTTCAGTGGCCCGTTTATTCTGATGATCCACACTGTTTTCCTTGACCGAATTCCCGTCACACAAGACTTGATTCCGCCTATCATCCCCAGCTAGTATTTACGTGCTTACCCCTTTTCTAATTATCTTTATATGTTGAAAAATATACCGAATTTTAATGACTTGACTTTAGTCATTTCTAGCTACCTTTCCACACTTTTACTGAACACTAACTTTCAAACACACAAATGCTTAAGTTTCGTCATCTGCACTGCTCCCCGGTACGACACGAAGTGATCCATCTTACACACGTCTTAAACTACTCTCCGTCATAGATAATTTTTCTATTCTCCGCCTATTTTCTAGTTTCATTCCTCCTTTTTACTATGCACGTGACTATTATAATTTCTCATTGGTAATTTTTCTAAGCTTTCCTCTGTTTCCCATTGGTTCGTTATATTTTCAAGTTGACCTTGCCCGCGTCTACCATTCTCGCCTGATTAGCTTTTCTGTGCGGTTGATTGCATTTGACTTCCATTCTGTTGTTCTCGCTTCCTGTGAGTTTCACAAGATTTTTATAGCGTTTGTCTGTTCTTAAAATATTTCACCTTTTACAGTTTTCACTATGTATCTCTTCGCTCTAAAATACGCGTTTTCCTACATTTTATTTCACGTTCTGATTATTTATTCGTATCTGTTCTTTACTTAATTTCTTTCGTTATTATTTTATTCCCCCTTTTCTAATCCTTCATATTATTTTTATTCTTCCTTTTTATTATTCTTCCCATCCTTGTTGTTTTGATTATGACGATTATTAACACTATTATTATGGTTATTGTTATTATTATTACTATTCTGACGGATCTTATCACTTCAAACTGTGAGCGATTGTCATTTTATGTTTTCCTGTTGTTAGAGAGTTTCAACATGTTCAAAACAATGTAACGACCCACCGACTGTGAAGTTTTTTGAATGAGGGAAATGTTACGCCAGCAAACATTCATCTGCAATTGTGTGTGGTTTATGGAGTAACAATAATGAATATTTCGTTATTTTAACGAAAGTCATGAAAATGTGCATGATGTGCTGCGGAGCGGACGACCGCCTATGATCACGGTGATTTGGTGCAAGCTTTAGAAGAAAACATTCGCGAGAACAGAGGGTGTTGTCTTCGCATTTTTCACAAATTTCAAGGTCAATCCTCTTCAATCCTCCACAACATCGTGTTAGGATTTCGAAAATTATGCTCAAGATAGGTGCCCTCTTACTGGTGAGCACAAGAAAACGCGATCTGTCGCTGCACTGACTTTTCTCAGCGATATACTGAGGAAGGCGATGATTTGCTAACGCACATTGTCGTCATGGGTGCCTGACGTCACTCTGAATCAAAGCAACAATCCATGGAACGGAGACACACAACATCCCCCGTGAAGAAGAAATTCAAATAGACGACATACGCTCGAAAGATCAGGTGCACGGTTTTCTGGGACAGACAACGTGGTTTGCAATTGAATTGAATCAACAAAGACTTCTATTGTGAGAACTACGAAAGTTCCGTCGTGCAATACAGAGCAAAAGGCGTGGAATCCTTTTGGTTCGTGACAATACCCAAAGACACCCAAACAAGTTCAAGATTTGATCGCACCATTTGGTTGGGAACAATTCCACCATCCTCCCTACAGTCCGGATTTGGCACAGAGCGATTTTTACCTTTTCCTGGTCTGAATGAATTCCTTCGTGGAAAACATTTCAACGACGATGACAGGAAAAATGCAGACTTGACTGTCATCACAGGCGGTATAATTCTTTGACGGTTTCCCGTTACGACAAGTGCCTGAACAACGGCGGTGACTATGTCGAGAAGTAGTGTGAGGTAATGAAGATAATAAAGTATTTGGAAAGTATTGTTCTGTTATTTTAAAAAAAATTATCCTTACTTTAAAAACGCACCTCGTATCTTGCACTCTGCATAAGCCATTCTCTAGGTTGGAAATATCCATTTCTTTCCGTTAAATTTTTCTTTCATTAAAATATATATTTTAACTCGTACTATATTTAATATTGCTTAAATGGGAATATTTGTTAATATTTAAACATAATTTTAAGAGACGCGTACAAATAAAGGAAAGTGAAAACAAATGAATAAACAAACAGACCTCGGCAGATAAAAGGAAAGCCCAGGTGTTGGTTCTTCTAGTTATTAATAATAGAGTTATGCGTCCACAGATACTATTTTGTAGCTTAACTGTTTGCCTAAACAAATTACAGTGTAAAATAATGAATAGTCACTCACCTCCTCAGGAAAAATTCCTAAATTCTTATGAATTAGCAAGGATACATAATTTCACGGACATACAGAGAAGCGACTTCTCTCCGCTGTTGACAACTCACAATTAAGAATGAAATATAGCTAGTTTTCTTAATTTAATAGAAATGTTATTATATTGTGGCATTATTAGGTGAAAATACGCCCTTTTAAAATAAACATAGTAATCGTTTCAAATAGATCCCATAAACACTGTGGAAGGAAACGCCTGTTACTAAGAAAGTTTATTAATTGACTTTATAGTTACATTTTCATAAATGACTTCTCAATATTTACACATTGTTTTCATGTAAAGTTTTATTCAGAGTGGGAGAATTTCATGAAAAACTTCGGCTTGTATCCTTACAAACCGCTTTTACCTAAATACAAAGCTTGAACTTTACGTTTTTAGTTATGCTGTTCATAAACACGCACAAATACACACGCACGTACAGACGTCTTTCTTAAAATTTAAGCTCCTGGCGCAACAGCTCCAGCGGGCTAAGACCTACCACATGACCGTCTCACCCTCATTTTCGTTTCCTAAAAAATGCTTTTTGGAGGATCAGAGGATTCCAGAAGTCTATTTCCTATGTACAATCTCGACATCGAACTTTTGCATCGAATCAATAGGTTCATCTACCTTGGATAACCGATAGAGCAAGTAACCCATGGCACTATCTGGTCTTCTAAATAGGTATGTGTTGCAAACACTCAGAAATCGATGTAAAATGTTCTTGTCGCTTTTGCAAGAAAACGAAATCTCAGGGCTATTCTTGCAATGATTAAAATAAAATGAAATCAAGAGGCAATATGTTAATTACTACTTTATAAGCATGCATTTCTGCTCTCTAAAGCCAAATAAATGTTTTTCTTTCGAAATATATCCTTCTACAACTGTTAGAATATATATTTTTCATACATATAAGTCACAGCTAAACCCTTCTTTACTTTTTCCAGCAGCTCCTTATAGTAAATAGTGGAAGTATTGCATTCCACGTAAAAATGCGATATTCAGATTTCATCATAAATATATGTTTTGAGCGATCTTAAATCCAAAAAATGCATTTTTAGCAACACTTACACTTATGTGGGTGTCTGGCTACCTGTCTCTATGTCTGGTTGGCTTTCTCTCTGGCTGTCTGTAAACAATAACTCAAAAAGAAAAGTGGAATAAATACCAAACTTCGTACCCAAGTTGAAACGCGCTGTATACGCTTACTGATAAATACGGAACTCCCAAAGATTTACAAGTTAATCCTCCCCTAAAAATACCAATCAAAATAGAATTTGTTCCGGTTTTTAATGTCTGAGCGTATATAATGAGGATTGTTAATAAATAGTTTCAATCTGTAAGGGATAGAAATACATAGCAATATTAAACTTGAGCCACTGGATACATACATTAAGGAGACATGCAATTAAGTAAGTAATGGCACAATTCATTAGGGGAGGTTGTAAGGCCTATCCTCGCAATGCTAATTTTACCTACTTTAAATCCCATTTTCTTGGGAACCACCAAATGTACAGCAATAGAACTTTGCGCATTAACAGTGTGACTCTTTCTCCATTTATTGACTTTTATAGTGCAACTTAAGTTCTTAATAAGTATTTTTTAAGATTTTTTTTCTACATTGCCAATTTTTTCTACATTTTTCATTGAAAAAGAGACAATTACAACTCCCACTTTGCTGTTACAGAGTTAAAAAATTACTAAATTACTAAATAATGATTAAACAACTGGTAAAAGTTTTATTATTCTAGGTCTAGTAGTTCCAGAGAAATAGGGACCAATGTGTGTTAAAAACCAACTTGTCCTCATCCTCTCTGGATCTCTTGTCGTTCCTCTGCAACAACTTAGCCTCCTTGAATTTAGTACTTGCTTTACTTTTGCATTTACTATTCTCATATTCCATCCAGGATCTATTTCCATTGCTTGCAGCATTTTCACTGACCTGAGTTTCCCTCATTAAATGCCAACACAGCATCTAAAGCACCTATTTGTAAAGTATCATATCCTACAAAGACAGTTTTAGGAACTCTGGTCCACACTACATTATTGAAGGACCCTTTTGGATTTTGAGTTTTGCCATGCAAACGTTTACTTAAAAGCCCTGGATCAGCTAAATGTGGGTTTTATTGCTTCACCTACATAATAAGGCAGTGAATGTTTGTGTCTGTTAAATTTGCTTGTTTAAACACACAATTTATGTGATATACTTTTTTGTGGAGTGAACCATTTCCGAGATATTCCTTGTTATTTGTTTGAATTTTCCAATGGGAATTCGTTTTTCGTTTTTTATGTCGATATGCAAAGAGAATGAAATACTCCACATAGCAACCTTTTCATTCATTATCTGTTTACCCTCCTCTTAAGTAGGACTTACACCCCCCAGGACTTACAGGCGGGTGCCTGGGGTCAGAGGCCCGTCGAGGAGCAGACACTCATGGATCAGACAGAACATCCAGGACGGGTGATCAGCCCGATGCCTGGTATGGGATGAAGGAAGTAGATGAAGCGAAATGTTGGTGAAATGGATGAAAGAAAGTGATGATGGAGCAGTTGGTGGAATGAATGGCGGGGGAAACCGGGGAACCCGGAGAAAACCCATTTCGTCCACCACAAATCCCACATGCAGGTCCCTGGGATTGAACCCGGTCCTCCTCGGTGGGAGGCGAGCGGTCTAACCACTCGGCCACGGCGCCGCCCACATAGCAACCAGCTCTTAAAAATATTTGACTATCGCTTAAAGCCAAAGTCATATTCTCCGAGTACCTACAAGAAAATTAGCAATAAATTTCAGCAAATATTTATCTCGATTAACATGAAGTTGATGGAGAATTAAAGTTTCTAAAAATAATTTGTACAAGAATAGAGAAACTCACGAGAGTGTAACACATCAGATTTTCTGAAATGTTGTCACTATTCAGTTCTTTGTCATGATGTGATGGAAAGAGTATGACATTTCAAGACCAGCATATAGCGACCCTCTTTTTAAAGATTTAACTATCGCTTCGGTCCCCTGTATCCTCTTTATGTACATAATTGAAATTGTGATGGAACTATTTTTGCACACGTTTATCTCAATTAACATGTAATAAATAGAAAAAATCTCACGTGTTGCACTCACATGACTTTCTCTACTCTTGTACAAACTATTTTTACAAACGCTTATTCTCCATATGCTTCACGTTAATCGAGATATCGAGATGTTAATCTTATTGCTAATTTTCTTGTAGATGTAAGGGGAATTGGTAGGCTTTAAGCGATAGTCAAATGTTTTAAGAGCTGCTTGCTATGTGGCGCATTCCATTCTCTTTGCATGTCCAGAACAAAAAAATTGAATAACGAATTTGAGAAAAAGTATAAGTATTGAAAATTTAAGGGAATAACAAGCAATATCTCGAAAATGGTTCACTCAACAAAAAAAAGTAATGACATAAACTCTGTATTTTAACGCGATCTACATTTTTTTCTGTAGTAAAGTTTTGTGTATCTCTTATGGTTTACCAGTTATGCAAAAGTCGTTCACAATGAAGAATATTTTTGGAGACATTCCCAGAAAATTCAAGATATACATTTCATTTGTCATGAAAATATCTTAAACATATGATATTTTAATCAAAATCGTTATAGCCATTTTTGAGAAAATTAAAATTTTCGAAAAATGTTCCATGTAAAGGGTAATCTGGGGTGGGGGGATTTTCTTGAAAACCTTCGTGTCGCATCTCTGGAAGATACTGAACCTGAATACCAAGTTTGGTGTTTATCCGACTGTTCGTTTCTGAGTTATGCTGTTCACAGACACAGACACACTCACGGACATGTTTCCAAAAATGCTTTTTTTAGATTCAGAGGGTCTCAAAACATGTATTTCCGGTGAAATCTCGGTATCGAATTTTTGGGTGGAATACAATACTTCCCCTACTTACTATACGTAGTAGAGAAAGTAATAAGCATTTGAAAGAATAGTTTTTAGACGCTGCATAAAAATAAACGATAACGACTAGAGAAAGTCATGTGAATACAATACATCGGATTTGTTTTTAGCTTTGAATGTTTTAAAAATATCTGCTTTAGTTACCAAAAATCTTCCAACATCAAATGATGGGATTTAATTTATTTGAAAGCTTGGCGGCCGTAATGTCTGCTCAGTATGTTCTTAAAAGCGTCTGGAAACTTTTAGTAGTTGGCTCTTCTAGGAAAACTGATTCAGAAAAAGCAAAGGAGGGTACAGTAAACTCATCTCATTACCATGAGCTTAGGTCGCCAATGGTAAGTTACATTCACATAACAATAATAGCTTTTAAATAAAAATTCATACCACTTATCCTCCCTCCACTATTCCCCATCCGGAGGGATGATTTATCCCTGACTTTAGGAAGCGAGGACAATGGTCAGGAAATAAGTCTCTAGACAAGCTGTAACTCTTTCAGAAACTGTTTCGCAACTGTCTGATAGCTCAGGATATTGGAGATGTACGTATGTCTTGTTGTCCTGCTAATTCAAACTTGAAGAAAGTTGTCCGATCGTTATGGTCTGTTGATGTGCCTTTCAGTAATAAAGAATCCTTCAGGCTTATATATCTGCACCACAACTGGAAAATATGGAAACCTTTTGCGGGAAGAAAGGAAATATACTTTTATATACGTGGTGTAACTAAAGACCACTTTCACCAAACTTATATATAAGTTTATTATTTTCCTACTCATGAAACTAATGACATATTCAGATTTAAGCACAACTTGTTAACTACTGCAGTAATTTAAACGTAATATCAATGGATATTTTCAAAACTACCCTGAAATGTTAGGTGAAGAGAAGTATGAGGCATAAAATATGGGTCTGCCAACACTACAACTTCTCATAAACTAACATACGTCTTATATGTTCAATTTTCTGTAGTTTGTCAGTCTGGGTAACCTAACCTGGTAGTGGTTGCTATATGTTGCAAGAATGGGCGCAATAGGAATATTTAACTCCAGCCGATGTCAGGGAAAATGGCCCTAAGAAATGGTGGTGAAACCTAACGAGACGGATTGTTTCATTTCGAAGCATGCCTTTCAGCCACTCAATGAAATGATTCTGCCCTCCTTCCCTTTCGCCTCTCACCTAGGACTGATAGGCTAATGCGTGTGTGTCGGACTTGAATGCAAACCAATAAGAGATTGCTCACCCAGAACTAGGTAGGTGTTTCTGCCAATACTAAAAAAAGAAAAACACTGAAGGAAACCAGAAACATCGGCACTCGACTGTATCCGCTCGAGCTGAGCGGTAACACAGCTTCTCTTTATACTTGCGAGTTGTATGGTCGACATTTATATTAAAAAAAGAAAGCGCAGTTCTAGGATTTGAGTTCCTAGGGAGTACATAACTGCTCTTTTTTCACTGTTTCCGTGGGTATAACACCAATAACATAAATATCGCGCTACCTTCTGGTGAGAAATTACTCTCTAACTTAAAAATGGGCATGTATTGTTGGTATCCATACTTAAAAGGGCATTATTTCTTAATAAAAATAATTTTCAAATTTAAAAATATGTAGGTCAGATCAAAAACATTTTATTCTAAGTTAGGGCAGCATTAAGGCCCTATTGGAAACATAAATACAAGATATAATTGGTAATGAAACCTGAAACTGCTCAAAGTACAAGATAATAGGAGCAAAAAGGTCTTAGTAAACGTAGGTCTGAAAATGAGCCTCCTCAGACAAGTGACGTGTCTGCTGAAAACTGTCTCCTTCTGTACCACACGTATGATTTGATTAACTCCACCTGTCCGTAACGTTCATGTTTGTAAACAAAGAGCAAGCCTCGAACCGCTTCGAATACTAAAAGAGAAAAGGTACCATAGTTACAAACAATGCAACCAGTGGCTCCCAACCAAACAGCTTGGTTGTGGGCATACTTTGCTTCTCTATGTTATCATGTACGTACAAATGTTTCACTGTGAACAGTTATGTTTGATACTTTACATAAGTAGCATAATTATATATTTGTAATATATATCAAGGTTCAAAACAAGTTTCACTTGCAGAAAATAATATTCCTTGTTAAATAAGGCGCCAAAGCTTAAATATGGTGCCAAATGATAACTGCATAATTCTTGCTATGAGACGAGGTTGTATCACAGGAACATCCTCATGGAAATTAGACTTTCCTTTTCTCTCTCTCTTTCTCTCATTCTCCTTTTGAACCCTGGCCATCAAATAATTAAAGATAAAAGTAAAGAAAATATAGATTGTAAGATACTATCTTAGGGATATATAATATGTATATATATGTACACACACTCACACACATATATAGGTATATATATATCTTACAACTAGAATTAGTATATATTATTATGTTTAGCAACTTTTACGTTATTAACACTTTCAATTATTTAGGCTGTCAAGTATCATGTAACAATGACTTTGACCTGGACTATAAAGTAACTAAGTTTCAATATATATGTGGAACATTATTCAAAATTTTGGGAAAGAAAGTGAAAAAGGATACAATAATGAAGTTCTGCAAGACAATGGCGCTCACAATGTTGTTATATAGGAGTGAGAATTGGGTCCTGAATAGAACAGGAAAGCGAGAAATAGAAACAGCTGAACTGAGATTTCTGAGACGAACTGCTGGTAATACTCAACGTGGTCATGTTCCAAAGAGAAAAATTAGAGAAAACGTAAAAATGTTAACCTATTTGAAAAAACGTAGGAATATAAAGTGAACTGCAACGGATGGATTCTTCTAGACCAATAAAACAGGCTCTAAATTATAGGCCAATTGGATGGCGAGATGTAGGACCCTCAGGAAAACATGATAAGACGACTTCCGAGGCAGAACAGGCTTTTAGCCTACAACCATGTAGAAGAAGAACAGAAATTGTAAGATACTGCTTTATAATACAGTATACACGAGTTTAGAGGCAGCCGATTAGCTCACGAAAAGACAACCAGTATATACGTATGTCGTAGATATATATGTTTCGTTCATGTTACGGACGGAAGTCACATTTCAAATCTAAAGCGAGCACCTTTATATATATATATATATGTCGTCCTCCGTGGACTAGTGGTACCTTGCTATCCTCTAGTTCCCGAGGTCGCGGGTTCAAACCCGGCGGAGGGCGATGGATTTTTTTGGGCGTAAAAATCCTTAGCACGGCTTCCTTCGGAAGGGAAGTAAAGCCGGTTACCCCGTGTCGTAGATTAACGGCACGTAAAAGAACCTCAAGCCTGATAAAGAGGCCTCTGAGCAAAATTACCGGTCTTTCACGCCCAATAATGAATGGGACGCTAAGAACTATAGTAGTTAAAGAGCGTCCATAAATAAAACTCAATTTCAATTTCAACTAAAAGATACACCATCAGACTACTGAAAATAAGTGGCTCAGGAACCTACTTTTATTGACCAAAATAATTTTAAAATGTGCAGTAAAAACAAAAATAATGCGACTCCTCCGTGGTTGAATGGTAGGCATTCTGGTTTCTCAGGGGTGCCGGGTTCGATTCCCACCCGGAGGGGAGAAATTTTGGCTTATGCAGAATCATTCCTTATCCTCCACAGAGTCTGGAATGTGAGTATGTATTACAGAAAAACTGAAGAAAACCCCAAGTATAAACCTATTCCTAGGAAGTTAAAGGAGGCTATTACACTTGGGAACAAAAAACATTTCTTTCGTGGTGTCTTGAATTTTCCACCTGTTTCTGGGTATTTTGATGCTGCAAATTCCGAAAATGTTTTCTATTTCATTCTAGCAGCTCTAGTTTATGAGATACTGATGATATATTTATAAGTTACTCTTTGTTTTACAGCACCATTTGTAACTTGATTATATTATTTGTATTATACTAATTTATTTTATCCAAGGTCTATTGCAGATGTACTTTAACTATTCTTACATTTGTGTCCCCTTTTCATAGGCACTGACGTGGCTTAATCGACACTGATATGGCTTCATCACGAGAAAATGTGTGAATAATCCTGATGTGTTTTGTTTCATCTGTGGGGAATACACATTCATTCAGCAAAGAAACCCCATAACCGATTTTGTAAAAAGAGCTTATTTGGCCTATTTCAAGCCAAGGCTTGGGCACCTCACATCATATGTAAAACATGCACAGTGCATCTGCAACAGTGGAAAAATGGGAAGCGGAAGTGCTTGAAATGTGGGGAACCAATGATATGCGAGAACCAATAAACCACAGTAACATTGTTACTTTTGTTCAGTAAATGTAAAGGACATAAATAGCAAAAACTGGAATACGTGGAAATATCCCGATCTACGCTCTGCAAGACGTCCCGTTCCACATTCAGAGGAGATATCTGTTCCAGTATTTATTTAGTCTTCCAGAGTCACCAGAAGAAGTGGATGAATCAGCTGAAAGCTATGCTGAGCACACTGACAGTGATTTCGCAGGACCTTCATCAGTTGTGTCTGGTTTTAACAAGCAGAATTAAATGACCTCATTTGAGATCTTAGTCTTCCAAAGAAGTCGTCAGAATTGTTAGCTTCTAGGCTGACAGAGAAACAATGTCTGTTACCGGGAACAAAAGTGAGTCTATTGCAAAAGAGAACAAGATTTCCTGCCGTTCTTCACAACAGAAAACCAATTTGTTTTTTGCATCAGTGTTGAAGGACTGTTAACGAAACTGGGTATAAGAAAATACACACCAATGGAGTGACGGTTATTTATTGATAGCTCCAAACGCAGCTTGAAATGTGTTGTTCTGCATAATGGGAACAAATACAGGTCAATGCCAATTGGTCACTCAATTACTATGCATAAAAATCAAGCAAGGAACAGGGTGAGCGTTTTCACCAAGAAATAAGTATAATGGAAGAATGGTATTGTGGACGATGGCGGACTACTGTTGGAGCATCCAGCGCGAATGTCCAATATCATTGCATCGAAGGAAATGACATAAACGAGGATTCTGCGACCTGATGGAAGAAAATCAATGAACCTAATGCTACTAGTGTATAAATAAATTATGGCAGTTGATAGAAAGTTGCTTCATGAAAAAGAATGTGCTTGATTCATCCAAATGTATTCTTTATTTAATTGTGTGCAAGTAATATAGTTGTATATGCGGACCAGTAAGGTTAAATTGGTGTATAATGTTAATAAGCTGTATCTCAAAAACTAGAGCTGATAGACCAAAATTGAGAGACTTTTTGGAATCAGTGACTCAAATATAGTCAGAAATAGGTAAGAATTGCAAGGCACCAAAATCACTGTTCCACAGTGTTATTAAAAACCAGTGGCTGCTAACACAAAGTAGGACTAATAGTTAGCATGCTTTCTTCTAAATCCAGATGTTCTGAATTTGATTTTGGGCAGGATGTTTCCTCTAGTTACAATCACTCCTACTCTCCGCATACTCTGTAAAATAAACGTGAATGCATGATTAAAGGGAATGCGTTTCAAAGTATTAAAGAATATAAGCCTAGTGTAGAATTCAACGTAAGCAAGTAACAATTTTAACGATTGCTTCATAAGTTAAAACGGCCGACATGATAAATGAGGTTAAATACGGCTGCATGAATTAGTAAAACAATAATTCAGAATTAAGAAACACCACTTCGTGCTACCAATTTTAGGTAAGCGAAATGGAAACCATTACCCAACTAAAATTGATTGAAGTCAATGTCTCTAAAGCCTTTTAATGTGCTTTTTAAAAATATACGTCAAAATGTTTAATTTTAGAATATTGCTTAATTATATAAATAAACCTAAAGATGTTAAATACCCCAGTTTTCTTACTCCTTCTGTAGCATGTATGAGGAATTAGCAATTCACTAACAGAAATCTGGGCAGCCATTTCTGTTTCATTTGGTCCGGGAACTAGAGTCCCCCATAAGGCCGTAATCCCTTCTCTCGCTAAGCCAATAACAAGCCAAGAGCCCCGATTGCTTTCTTACGGCCACCGATAATAAATGAATTGCGAGTCTTGAGCTATTAGAGATAAATGACCTTTCTCAGCCAGACCATCGCGAGGGAATTCGCTCGTTCATAATTGAATTCGTCGTCCTAGGAGATCCCTGGACAAAACGAATCGGTTTTGTCGAGAAAACGCCATTTCCAGTGTCATTAAGAAGGCTAGTTTTTCTTTTCTTTTTCATTTCTTCTCGTGTGCCATACAGCGAACGATTTTTTACCTCTATATGGGTTTTATAATTGCCATTTGTACAGACAATTAAACTTCAGCATGTGAATCGAAGACTAATGCTTGGCCTTTTAAAGGCCATTGCAAGTGAACAGAGAAAGTTTTACTTCCCGTCCTGATATACGACTTCCCACTTCATTATAAAGCGCTAATACACCAACTGTCCAAAACAATATTAGACATCCATGCCGGATAAAGCATGATTTATCTTTGATGCAATTAGAACGGTATATGAAGAGCGTATGAAATTGCACTGCACCTTTACATAATAATAGGCTTAATGAAACAATTCTCGGTAACGATGTGGGCCTGGAATTTTGCCAAAATATAAAGTTGGTGGTAAAGAAATCATAGACTATGATTTTAAATACCGATATGCTGAGAGAGTTATAGCTTAAAGGTGGTACGGGCAATGCAGTAATGGCATATGAATAGGAAACACGACGTCCAAAAGCAGCTATTAGGCCCGTGAAAAATTAGTAGCCTACAATAAAGTGCGTGGTACAACAAAAACCTGAACATGTTCAAGAAAAAATTATGATGTGTTACACTCACATGACTTTCTCTACTCTTGTACAAACTATTTTTACAAACGCTTATTCTCCATATGCTTCATGCTAATCGAGATGTTAATCTTATTGCTGTTTTCTTGTAGATGCAAGGGGAATTGGTAGGCTTTAAGCGATAGTCAAATATTTTAAGAGCTGGTTGCTATGTGCAGTATTCCATTCTCCTTGCATTACCAGGACAAACAAAATGAATAACGAATTCCCATTTGAGAAAAAGTATAAGTATTGGATAATTTAAGGGAATGACAAGCATTATCTCGAAAATGGTTCACTCAACAAAAAAAAATGTATATGACATAACGCGTGTATTTTAACGCGATCTACATTTTTTGTGTAGTAAAATTTTGTCTATCTCTTATGGTTTACCAGTTATGCAAAAGTCGTTCACGATGAAGAATACTTTTGGAGACATTCCCAGAAAATTCAAGATATACATTTTATTTGTCATGAAAGTATCTTAAGTATGTGGTATTCGTTTCTGAGTTATGCTGTTCACAGACACACAGACAGACAGACACACCGACACACACACGTACATGCTTCCAAAAATACTTTTTTACCCTTCTCTACTACGTATAGCAAGTAGGGGAAGTATTGTATTCCACCCAAAAATTCGATACCAAGATTTCACCGGAAATACATATTTTGAGGCCCCTGAATCCAAAAAAAGCATTTTTGGAAACATGTCCGTGTGCGTCTGTGCATCTGTGTGTGTCTCTGTGAACTCAGAAATGAACAGTCGGATAAACACCAAACTTGGTATTTAGGTTCGGTATCTTCCAGAGATGCGACACGAAGGTTTTCAAGAAAATCCGCCCCCGCAGACTACCCTTTACATGGAACATTTTTCGAAAATTTTAATTTTCTCAAAAATGGCTCTAACGATTTTGATTAAAATATCATATGTTTAAGATATTTTCATGGCAAATAAAATATATATCTTGAATTTTCTGGGAATGTCTCCAAAAGTATTCTTCATTGTAAACGACTTTTGCATAACTGGTAAACCATAAGAGATAAACACAATTCTACTACACAAAAACTGTAGATCGCGTTAAAATACACAATTTATGTGCTATACATTTTTTTTCTTGAGTGAACCATTTTCGAGATATTACTTGTTATTCCCTTAAATTTTTCAATACTTATTTTCTCAAATGGGAATTCGTTATTCATTTTTTTGTCTTGGATATGCAAAGACTATTAATCTGTGGCAAAGAGAATGGTGCTGCACCTAGCAACCAGCTATTAAGATATATGTCGATGCTTAAAGGCTACTGTATTTCTATATTGCCCTTGCAATTACAAAACAGGGGGAACATAGTACGCCTTAAGCGATATTCAAATATTTTTAGAACTGGTCGCTATGTGTAAAATGTAATTCTCTTTGTATGTCAAAAGATCGTTTCTGCAATGTTTATTTCGATTAATATAAAATAGATGGAGAATAAGAGTTTTTAAAAATAGTTTGTACAATAGTCATGTGAGAGTAACCCATCAGATTTTTTGGGTTTCAGGAAGCCTCAAAACATGTATTTTCGGTGAAATCTTGGTATCAAATTTTTGGGTGGAATGCAATACTTCCCGTACTTACTATACGTAGTAGAGAAAGTAAAAATATAGTTAATTGTAATGATCGCATACCCAAATTTACAAAACCGTATATATAAATGTTTATAGTCCCATTGCTGTCAGCACCTATCTGAGGCAATGCAGTCATTCTGAATTTTACAAAGAGTGTAAAAGAATATAAATTACACATCCAAAACTAGTATGAGAAAGTGTCGCTTCGTTTGGGAAAGTAGTGTGTAAAATGCTTAGGGCATTTTTACTCAGTTTTTTGGGAATGGTATTGTGTTTAACGTCCCTTCCTACTATAAGCGGTACCACAGGCGATGGAACTGTCTTCCCAGCATTTCCCGGTTATGAAGACTGAGGAAAACCATGAAAAAGCTTCCGCCATGGAGGACCGTCCTGGCGGGAACTGAACCGCAGACTTCCCATTCACAAGTCTGTGTCTTAACGGGTTTGGTTTCCCGTGTTGGTATGGACACTCAAGGAAGGTGCCTTTGATCATGTGGCGCTGACCGCCATAAAAAAAAAACAAGCAAGCAAGCTCAAAAGTTTAGCTGGTTCATTTTAAATTAAATCTAATGCAAAGGCAATGCTTCTGGAACAACAACGCTTTATGTGTATATTATCAATTTCAGTTACTCATTAAAGGCTATCGTGCAGGTTAGGTTAGGTTTAGGAGGGGTGAGCTATCGAAGCCCTAGGCACCTCGGCCATTGTGCATGCGTTTATTTTCTAGTGTCTCAGAATGCCTGCTTCCTTTATAAAGAAGGCTAGTTCTCTTACGAGACTTACTAAGTTTACGCAATTGCATAAACCTTTGATTTGTTAAATTTTGACCTGTAAGTGGTTCGCAGTCACACAGTAGATGACTTGCCATTTCTTCTGCCTTTATACTTCTCATACAAGTTGGGTCAACTTATTTACCCATCTTGTATAAATGTCCCTTGAGATAGCCGTGTCCTGTCTTCATTCTAACCGTCCAGTAAGGCTGGACTCTGTTCAGTTCACGAATATACCATTTTCTAAATCAGGGATTGCTATTTTTGAATGCGTGTCCTACAATTGCCTTCCAATGCTCCTTATATATTCCAGCAGTCCAACCACCTTTAACCCTCGAACATATCAATAGGATAATCCGAAAATGGGTTCCGATTGGTGGTGTAGCTACTCCTTTTTAGACAAACTTTCATTACCATTAATTTCCATATGTCATGGAACCCTAACAGTGACACTGTGTTGTTCAGCCACTTTCACAAAGAACTCTCGACGCCCCCAGACAAAGTTAGATTTGACTTCATTCGCTTAAATAGCCTTCAGAGTGCTTGAGTGTCTGAAGGTATAGTCATATATCTATTGACATAAGTCCTTACATATACTTTTCCATGTGCTAGCCAAGATAACATATACTTCTGCCTGAAAAGCAGTGGCATATTGACCGATACCACATGATAGTCTTTTGCTAGAACCGACAATTATTGCACCTGTCTTCGACCCCTCTGTGAATCACATTGGTCCACGGTAGATCTGAAGAATGCGTTTTCTTCATTCATTGTGCTCCGGGTAGGATACAAAAAATTTTGTTTCAACTGCCTTTCTGGTTATCATTTTGTCAACATCATATTTAAAATATTATCCAGGCAACTGTTCCTAAAGATGCAGGGGTGGGAGGTGAAACAAAACTTCTAACGCCGCTATAGGAGTACTTCTAAAAGCGCTTATAATTCCGCCACCCTCTACAACGTAGGGAGTTGAGTCCTGTAAATCACAAGCCTCACCCTGGACCAGTAGATAAAATCAGCATAGAATAAAATGGGCCTAACCATAGTTATATATCTCCAGTACAGCCCCAAGTTTTATCAAACATTCGTCTGCAGGTTCAAAAGGCCATGTGTGCTCTATCTATGCGTCTATCCACTTGCTTATTGCAGGTAAATTCCTTGTCTAATGTTATGCTAAGCTATTTAACGTGGGTGGAGATTTGTACTGTTTCCCTCCATTACCGAAATCCTTCGGATCCCTAATTTGCGTTGCCTTGGAAGGGTATAATAGTCATTTTATTGGTGTTAATTACTGATTAAGAACCAACACACCAGCACGTTACTCTTTGTAAGGTTTCTTGTAGCACCTCAGTAACAGTTCCAGGAAATTTCCCTGTGGTTAGTATTGCCAGATCACCAACTACCCAATGGTGAACTATCCACTATTGTTCAGATCCTAATTAAATCATCCACGACAAGGTTCCGAAGCAGCGGCAAGAGCACGCCTCTTTGCGGACAGCCTCTTGCCATGGCGACATGAATAGTCGCTTTACACAAAGTGGAAATTACGTTTTTGTCCTTTAGCATGGAGTTGATCCATCTACAGATGGTATAAGGTACTCCATGATCTGTAGCAGCTTTCATTACAAACTTAGTAGAGGTTCTATCGAAGACACCCTCGTCATCAAGAAATACTCCTGAAGCAATTTCCCCATGATGCAAAGCCTTGTCTATGTTAGTTATAACATACAGTTTCTACAGACTTTCCAGGATGAATATGTGTAAGAGCACGTGTAAGGGATTATTCCATAATACATATTCCCTAATATGTCTGTCAATGAGCTTCTCCATTAAAAGAAACTTTCAATAAAAATAACGAAAGACAAATCGAACGATAAGCCTTAGTGTCACGACATCCCTACTTGCCTCCGGGACAATAGAATGTGCCCAAAAGCCAGGCTAGCTCCAATATGTAACAAATAGGGATGTTTTTAAACAATCCCTTGTTGTAACAATGCAGGTATCAGTTGATCTGGCCCTTCTGATTTAAATCGTTCAAATTAACTTATGGAATGTGCTCAAAAGCCAGAATGACCCTGAATATGTAACAAAGTAGGGATTATAAATAATCAATCCCTTGTTGTAACGATGCAGATGTTGTTGATCTGGTCGTGCTGATTTAATTGGTTCAAATGAATTTATGACTTGTCGTACTCCAGTTTAATTGCTTCCTATTTGTCTTCACAAGCTCCAGGTATGCCTGTGTCTGTCCAGTTACTTATCAATCAGTTACTGTAGAACCTGAAAAGTGGACTTAAAACATATCTGTTAGAGTCTCTCTTTCATTCGTTGAATAGCTTCCATTTGGTAGCTTCACTGTGCCGAGTTTATTAATAGCACGCTTTGCTAACACCTTCATGAGTTTAGCCCCGCCAGATATATTTTCAAACTCTGCCAGTGCTCCCTCCATTAAGTTCGTTTATAGCCTTTCTATTAGGCTTTTTATAACGCTTGAATTCGGCCTTACAGATATGCCAAGCACCTGTTAGTTTAGCTATTTTAAATAGCCTCCTATTATTTTTCCTGCGTTTGCTTAATTCTTTACACCACCAAGGAACACTCCTTCATGAATTAGCGACTTTATCGATAAAATTGTTGCAGTAGGATAGGAAACTTAATTGCTGTAACTGTTCAACAGCAAAATCCAAATCCTCTACAGAACCATTTCTTTGAAATTCCCAAAAGCAGTAATAACAGGTCTTGTCGATATGACGCCCGGTTAGTGTTTTTTAGGATTTCTATAACTAGTTCACGTTAAGTCGACTTTATATTGAAATATAGCTTATACCTGTGATCAGACAACATAAAGTTTCCTGATACATGGCAGTTCTCAACCAGGTTATCCACAAATGCAATTCTTAGTGTAATGTCAAAGACCTCCTTCCTTCTAGAGTTCATAAAGATTGATTCGTTGCCTCTATTGAGTATATAAAGGTTTGTACTCACTAAATAGTCAGCCAGTAGCTCTCCTCTTCTGTTTATGTCAGTACTCTCCCTATAGTGTGGTGTGCATTTGGCATAATGATGGGTTCCTTTTATTGCAGGGGAGATAGGAAGAGGTTTTGAAGGAACCCTTCTGCTTCCATCTACTCGTATCTAGAGACTATCTCGACTGTTGTTATGTCTCTAGAACAAAATTTCAAGATAGGTATTGCTTTCAGCCAGTTTTTATATAAATACAAGTCCTGGGATTAACAATATTACTGGGGACTCTTCAGTATCTATTCCTCTTAATCTACCTACTACATATCAAACGTTCCTTCATAACAGCTATATCAACATTGTCATCAACATAAACATTTTGCAAAAAAGAACAGGTGTCTTACAATGTAGTAAATTAATTTGAACTATTGAGACAATTAGTCCTGGAGTTAGCCTTTTTATTCTCCGGTCACGTTATTCGTCGTCCTAAAGGCCACTTTCACGGGCTTTAGTAGGTTTTGGCCTCTATAATCTTATGAATCATTCCATATTCGAGCTTTCCCATTGAAGTTGAATCTTAAGCAAACACGGGTCTTCTCATCTTCACAAAATAGTTGGGAGCACAATCTTGAAGATTGTGAACTAGTCTTCAGCACTAGTAGTGGTTCTCCTTTAAGGGTCCGATCCAACCTGCTGAGTATTTCTTTTAAAAAATGTATTTGATTTCCTCTTCAGTGAGCTTGGTTTAAGGATATTATTTTTGTTTAGATATTGTCATTTTAAAAGATGCCAGGGTCTCCCTGTATGTCACTCTAGGTTCCTGTTGGCCCCTGGTTTCTTGTGGCGTGATCTAACAGAAGGTGGTGTTTCTAATGTTGGTGTGGTTCTTTTGGAAGTCCCTGACCCTTGAGGTACTGAAGAACTAAGGGATTCCTATCCTGATTGCCTAAAGCCCCCAATATTAGGTTGAACCACTGCCGTTCTTAATTTCTGCGCTTTTCTTCTGGTTGATCCTGGCAGCTTTAGAGCATATAGAGAAGATTTACATTTGAGGCCATATGACCCATTTCCTTGCCTTCAGGTGTGCTGGGACTGAGCAGGAGACGGGTGGGTAGCTGTCCTCTGTTTGTTTCAGTTTTACCATTTATGGACTCGTTTTGGTTTCCATTTTTGTCGCACGAGTACTGGGGAATTGCAAGTAGCCACGCACAGAGCCCCATACATACGTGCTGCTCTGAGGGTATCGTTAGTGACACTATTTTATATCTCAGCACGATTCCTTATACCCTAGCTTGGGTATACCAGAACCCTTTCAGCGTGTCGGGTTCTCTCAATGGGAGTCCTGGACTGGGTTCTCCAACTGGGAGCCCCTTCTGGGTTGGATTTCAGTTGGTAAGCCGCGTATCTTCCCTGTGGCCACTCTGGCATGCGTAACTCTTCCGGTGATTGCCACCTCCAATGCAGCTCACAGGATTACAGATACCCGGAAGGCCCTTCCCCCTCCCACTAGGTTTAAGGCCATGCGGCTTCTAGATGGGGTTACTGGGCATATAATGAAATAAATATCTAACGAAAAGAAAATTGTAATGAATAAACATGCCTATATTACTGATGAAGACAGTAAATGAACACTAATTTATATACATTTTTATTTATTTACTTACATACTTCACTTTGAAAGGGTGGAGTTTTATTTTCCGAATTATAATTTCAGGCTTTTCATTAACTTCTACATTTTTACGAATGAAATCCATGAACAGTTCCGGTCATATCTATACAAATACTATAAAGAGAGATTGTGCGTGTGTGTTTTTTCTATGTGTTATGTGTGAGTGTATGTGTGTATGTGTGTGGGTGTATGTGAGTGTGTTTTTTGTGTGTGAGTGTGTGTATGTGTTGTGTTTGAGCGTGAGTTAGAATGTGTGTTTGTTGTGTGTGAGTGTGTTTATGTGTTGCGCGTGAGCGTGAGTTAAAATGTGTGTTTGCTGTGTTGTGTGTGAGCGTGAGTTAGAAGCTGTGTTTGTTGTGTGTGAGTGTGTGTATGTGATGTGCGTGAGCGTGAGTTAGAATGCGTGTTTGTTTTGTGTGAGTGTGTGTATGTGTTATCTGCGAGCGTGTGTTAGAATGTGTGTTTGTTGTGTGTGTATGTGTTGTGCGTGAGCGTGAGTTAAAATGTGTTTGTATGTGTTGTGCGTGAGCGTGAGTTAGAATGTGTGTTTGTTGTGTGTGTGTATGTGTTGTGCGTGAGCTTCGGTTAGAATGTGTGTTTGTTGTGTGTGAGTGTGTGTATGTGTTGTGCTTGAGCGTGAGTTATAATGTGTGTTTGTTGTGTGTGTACGTGTTGTGCGTGAGCTTGGGTTAGAATGTGTGTTTATTGTGTGTGAGTGTGTGTGTATGTGTTGTGCGTGAGCGTGACTTAGAATGTGTGTTTGTTGTGTGTGTATGTGTATGTGTATGTGCTGTGCGTGAGCGTGAGTTAGAATATGTGTTTGTTGTTTGTATGTGTGTATGTGTTGTGCGTGAGCGTGAGTTAGAATGTGTGTATGTGTTGTGCGTGAGCGTGAGTTAGAATGTGTGTTTGTTGTGTGTGAGTGTGTGTGAATGTGTTGTACGTGAGCGTGAGTTAGAATGTGTGTTTGTTGTGTGTGAGTGTGTGTGCGTGTGTTGGAATGTGTGCGTGAGTGTGTGAGTGTAAAATTGAAATTGAATTTTAGTTATGGACTTCTTAACTACTATAGTCCTTTGCGTCTCATTTATGGGCGTGAAAGGGGTAATTTTGCTCAGAGGTCTCTTTATCAGGCTTGGGGTTCTTTTATGTGCCATAAATCTACGACACAGGATCACCGGCTTTACTTCCCTTCCGAAGGAAGCCATGCTAAGGATTTTTACGCTCGAAAAGGTCCATCGCCCTCGCCGGGTTTGAACCCCAACCTCGGGAACTAGAGGCTAGCATGGTAACCACTACACCACGGAGGACAACTATGTGAGTGTATGTGTTAAGGGAGGGTATGTGTGTGAGTGTGTGTGAGAGCGTTTTTGTGTGTGAATGTTTGTTAGAATGTGTCTTTGAGTGTGTGTGTGTGTGTGTGTGTGTGTGTGTGTGTGTGTGTGGGTGTTGTGTACGCTTGTAATCTCAGAAACTCAACCAAATTTGATAATTCTTGCATCATTGAAAAGACCTATTCTTCCAGTTAGTCATGCTCTATATAATGATTCCAAAATTTTGAAAACTGGAGGGTTAGGATTTCTTTTTCATGTTTATGTCAACCCATTTCAATCCCATTTCGTTGAACATGGATATCAGACTAGTTTTGGTACTTTGTTGCAAATATGGCAGTTTTTTTTAAATATTTTGAGTCCACATATTCCTGTCTGGATATGCTTTCGTAAAAAGTATAAAGCGAAGCACCTCTGTCATATTTTTCTCGGATCTTTAAAATGTAATGCAAATAAACACATACTCAAGCTCAGCATGAATTGAAAGTGAACTTTTAAAATTGAAAATAATGTAGTAACTTTTATTCTTAGCAATGATATGCGCATACGCTTTTTAAAATAGAAACGAGTAAATTCTAAATTGTTCCCACGATTTAAGTATTTATTAACAAATAAATAAGTTCAAAAATTAATAGATGCTGAAATGTTTTAGAGAGTTTACCAAACAAACCACAAACAAACAAAACCGAAAATGTATTTTTCACTTTTCGCTTAATGAAGTATTTTCATTCGATACAAATGGTTGGTATCGAAGTTTCACTGGAATGAGACGTTTTGAGGTCTGTTGAATGAAAAGAGGACTTTTTAGAAAAGGCTCCACCTGTAGTACTGCCTTTATCTGTTTCTCCCCCTTTCTGTCCGCCCATCCATTGGAGAATACAAGCACAGCTAACTCGAGCACGTAAATATGAATAAATAACAAACTTCCATATTTAAATCATACAAATTTTACGAACTCAAACTCAAGTTTTTCTTGAACTTACCCCTACCTAAAACCACCTACACGTGGAAGAGATCTTCATTAGTATTTATTTTTTAAAAAACTTATTGGCACGATATACAAAATGTAAGTACTTATATCTTGAATTTCCTTTAAATTGTCGGTGAAGCCCTTTTCATTCTTGTTGAATTCTATATAAATGGGGAACTGCAAGGGATAAACAAAAACTTAACCTTAGGACGCCCAGCATTTCGCTGCCCTCCCCAACGCCCAGAAGGGTCATTCTGATCCCTACGGTATAACATTAATGTTCTACATTATTATTTAAACATTGTATTTGTATTCAATAATTATATTTTAATGTTTTTGCGTGATCTACATACCAGTTAAGATACAGAATGGTGAATAAATGTGGAACAAAAGTAAATACATCAGTTATTGAAAAATAATCAAATTTCACTGAAACCCGTAAAACCCAAACATGAGTAAGCAATTGAGGGGCTTTGTTTAGTTTTATATGCATAAAAGAGTGAATGATTCATGTTTACAGCCATTTTAGCTAGTGCATACTTCTACACATTAGTTGACACATTTGTGTTCAGTTTTCTTTGTGCATTTTCCATAAAGCATCTTCTTACAAATACTCGGAAGCAGTTTTATTAATCTTACAAAATTTAAGAACATGACATTTGCAATATTTCTGTGCTATTTCCCCTTCATTTTCATAATCGTCTGTAAGAAATGAGCTGCTCTTCACATAGTCAGAGCGTGATTCTGCAAGTTGCTGAGATCAGCATAACTACCATTAGATGGTTCATCCTCTCTAGTTGTCTGCGGTATAAAGTCTTTCTCTGAGTCGTCAGAAAAATGTTCACCCTTTCTAACTCTAAAAGTAGCTCATCTTCACGTAAATAATGTTTCCGATACATTTTAACCTTCACTTCACTATCACCTTTATAACACATTCCTGCAAGGGAATGACAAACAAAGGCATTGTTGTTAGTTCACACCACAATAATATTAATGAAAGTTAAGTATTACATCATAAAATAAAATTCCTTCAATAAGGAAGTGCATGAAATAAACTGATTTTTGCAAGGGAATTACAAAGGTATATCATATTGAGTTCATCGTTGTCAATGTATAGCACAATAATATGAACAAAAGTTAATTATTACATGATAAAGTAAAATACTGAAGTATGGGAGCGCATGAAATAAGCGTAAGGCATATCAATAAATCAAATTGTAGTATTATCTTAAAGGGGTCAATATGACCACTCTGGGCGTTAAAGGTAAAACCTCCAAAAAAATCATAATCAATTGTGTGAACTGCACTAATTTTTGAGTATAATGAAAATAAATTGAGTTTTATATATGGACGCACTTTAAATGTTGTGGTCCTTAGTGTCCCATTCCACAGCGGGCGTGAAAGACAGGTAATTTTGCTCAGAGCCTATTTATCAGGTTTGAGGTTCTTTTACGTGCCGTAAATCTACGACACGGGACCACCCGCCTTACTTCCCTTCCGAAGGAAGCCTGCTAAGAATGTTTACACCCGAAAAAATCCATTTCCCTCCGTCAGGTTAGAACTTGCGACCTCGGGAACTAGAGGCTAGCATGGTAACCACTATACCACAGAGGACGACATATAATGAAAATAAATTCCGAATGAATAAAATTCATAATAGTAAACGTGCCTCCAATCATTCTGTGAAACAGAGCTATCACTTTAAAACAAAAAAAAAAACTTCATTTTGACCTCTGTAGCGTTCTTGCAGAGAAATATGGGTTTCTTAAAAGAAAACAAAACACAATTTATGTGACATAAATATTTAGTTGCCGGTATTTTCTTTCTCGTAAGCTCATGCAAAGAATACGCGATGTCAAATCTAATATATGGGAAACAGTTGATTATTGACATCGGCTTCTCTGTACAACTTCAAAGTATATTGAAACCATTTCGCCCGAATATTTATCATAATTAAGGGAATATTAAAAGACCTATCTCGCCAATGTCAAATGTACAAACTTCATGACCCATTATCTGGGAAACTATTTAACATATCGGATTGAAATGATTATAGAATATAGTTCACTGATCTACTGTTATACAATAATGTTGTTGTTAAGGAATGCATCGTTTTCTCTTAATTACAGAAGCTTTTATTAAAATTTTTCAGCAATTAATTTTTTAAAATATAACCAACCTACCTATTATCACCAGAGTAGTTCAATATCACCTCTGCATTGAAGTATTGTTGTTTTCACATCAAAATTTCATTCAGCTGTCTTTAATAATTCCTGAGAAAGCTGGTGATTTACATCTAAAAATTCATTTAGAGGAAACACCGTTCAAAGTAAAAATAGAGGATACCAATTTGCAGAGCAAAGCTTCCCTTAATATACTCCAAAGAGTATAAGAGTTATTATTTCTTCTGTGGAGTAGTATAGAATTCAGAATACAAATTCGGAGCCTGCCATTTAAAATATAAGAATTGTGCTTACAACGATAAAATATATATAAAATTAAAAAGAAAATTAGAATTTTTAAGATTACAGAAAAAAGTAAAAATGTAATTTTTTGGCATCTTTCTCCATTAGTCTTCGCTTTAATAACAATATTTTGTCTGAATAATTTGAATAATCGCCTTGAAAATTAATGATAATGAGTAGAAAAATCGTGTGATGTTACACATAAGATTTTTATTCACATGACCATTTGCTTTCTGACATTGCGGTTGCGTGTGTTGACGACAGAGAACAGCACTGTAACTTCTTTTAAAGAGTTGTATTGTGCAGATAACTTAATAAAGATAAAGGTAAAGTTGACGCAGGTCCAGTAACACCACCATAACTTAGAGGCAAAGCTGAAGTGCCAGATATAAACCAACTCAAGCATCGCATGCCACTTATGATCGCTGGTGAAATATCAACCATAACTTCTTGAGTACATACGATAAGGTCTCATAGAAGATGGATCAGCAGAGGTGAATCACCCTTAAACCGCAATCGAAAACCGTCGGAAGTTTTCTGCTACACTTGATTGAACGTGTTACAAAATTTCTTCAATGAGATTAACTTTTCCCGGCGTTGAATTCAATTAGATCCGGCTACGCCAAAATCGGTGTTCGATCGGAAATGTGGCCAAATATAGGCCGCAAGAGTTTTACTTGATTGGATATCTCGATTGGTTCATACAGTGGCGTACAATTTGGAAGCAACCAGAAGGCGAGCACTGCGCAGTAGGGAATTTCACTATCACATAAGTTGTCAGTCAAAATGCGGTATGAGGACAACTCGCAAATGCCATTAAGCTCTGTGTACGCAAGTCTTACTATGTTAATTCACCTTGACTCCTGGGTATTCACCTCCACTTTAAAACATAATAGCAGCCAAAGTTATGGAGAGAAAATTATATTTTTTAATATGCAGAAAAACAAATGATATTACAGTTCACAAGGTCCAGTGTTCTTTAAAATTGTTTATTTTACTACTTTTGAAAATTGCACTTATTTTTTAGCTTTCTCAGCTGTGGCGTGTACAAACTTATTTTGCATGCATTTAGAAGAGCAAAGGTTTTGGTACAATACCTGCCTGAAATTGCGGTGAAAATGAGTTTAATATATTAAGGACAAAAATGATAAACTCAGAAATAATCTACGATTTTACTGAACTTCTTCATTAAATGTAAGAAATGTATCCCTCGCCAGTTTAAGCCATATTTCAGTAACATTACCAGGCGTTATATCAAGTATACTAAGTACATATAAAATAATTTTGTAAACAACTTGGTGCGAAAAGGCTGAAAAAAACGGTGTTATGCTCAACCTAATAAAACGGAAAAATAAAAGACAGAGAATACATAAGTTCTAATGTCGTTTCCTTCTACACATTAAAAACGAGAATTTTCTCTCTGATAAGTTGGATGATAGTATTTTTACTTTCTCTACTACCCATACCTAGAAAGCAGGGGAAGTATTGTAATCCACCCAAAAATTCGATGTCGAAATTTCACTGTAAATATATGCTTTGAGGCCCCCTGAACCCAGAAAAGTATTTTTAGGAAAAGGTCCGTGTGTGTGTGTCTGTGAACAGCATAACTCAAAAATTAAAAGTGGAATAAATACCAAGTTTGGTATTTAAATTCAGTATGTTTCAAAGATGCAACACGAAGATTTAAAGAAAATCTCCCCACCAGCAACTACCCTTTATATGAAAAATTTATCAAAGTCTTGTATTTTCTTAAAAATGGTTCAACAATTTTTACTTTCTCTACAACGTACAGTAAGTAGGGGAAGTATTGTATTGCACCCAAAAATTCGATACCAAGATTTCACCGGAAATAAATGTTTTGAGACCCCCTGAATCCAAAAAAGCATTTTTGGAAACATGTCCGTGTGTGTGTCTGTGTGTGTGTGTTTGTGTGTGTGTGTGTGTGTGTGTCTGTGAACAGCATAACTCAGAAACGAACTGTCGGATAAACGTTTAGGTATTTAGGTTTAGTATCTTCCGGAGATGCGACATGAAGGTTTTCAAGAAAATCCCCCCACCCCAAATTACCCTTTACGTGGAACATTTTTCGAAAATTTTAATTTTCTCAAAAATGGCTGTAACATTTTGATTAAAATATCATTTGTTTAATATATTTTCATTACAAATGAAATGTATATCTTGAATTTTCTGGGAATGTCTCCAATAGTATTCTTCATTGTGAACGACTTTTGCATAACTGGTAAATCATAAGAGATACACAAAACTTTAGTACAGAAAAAAATGTAGATCGCGTTAGAATACATAATTTATGTCATTACTTTTTTTTTGTTGAGTGATCCATTTTCGAGATATTGCTTGTTATTCCCTTAAATTTTTCAATACTTATTTTCTCAAATGGGAATTCGTTATTCATTTTTTTAGTCTTGGATATGCAAAGAGTATTAATCAGTGGCAAAGAGAATGGTGCTGCACATAGCAACCAGCTATTAAGAGATATGTATGTGCTTAAAGGCTACTGTATTCATATATTGCCCTTGCAAATACAAAACAAGGGGAACATAGTACGTCTTAAGCGATAGTCAAATATTTTTAGAACTGGTCGCTATGTGTAAAATTTAATTCTCTTTGCATGTCAAAAGATCGTTTCAGCAAATGTTTATCTCGATTAATATGAAATAGATGGAGAATAAGAGTTTGTAAAAATAGTTTGTACAAGAATAGAGAAAGTCATGTGGGTGTAACACATCAGATTTTTGGTTTTCTTTTCCTTTCAGTTTCTGTCATTTTCCTGGTTGTTTTCTATTATATTTACACACACACACACACACACACACACACACACACACACACACACGCATTTAGAACATACAAACATCCTGCACGGGCGAGACTCGGACCCGCAATCCCTTGCATCACGAAACACCAAAGTTAGATACTCAATTGGGACGGGCATTATTAAAACAAGAAACCCAAATATAGGCTAGTATGCCTAGAGGGTGGCCGCTTCAGAGCCATTACTTCATAAAAGAGAAAAGAAATATTATAAAAATAAGAAAGAGCTCTGGTTAGGCTCTAACCAGAACTAAAACTACTGCCCCTGCATTGTATTTAATTTTATGCTAAACATAGAATCAGTATCCTTAGAGCCACTTTTTAGAAATCAAAAATAACGAAATTTTTGCATGCAAAGAGTAGTTTGGGGTGGGAATTTTCTTGAAAATGTTCGTGTCGCATCCTTGGTAGATGCTGAAGTTAAATACGAAGTTTGGTATTTAAACAACTATTTTACAGATAGACAGACAGACAGACGGACACACAACTAGCGTGCTCAGACCTTTTTTTAAAAGTGAGGTTTTGGATTCAGGAAGCCTCAAAATGTGTGCTTCCGGTGAAATCTCAATATCGAATTTTTGAGTGGAATTCAATACTTCTACTTAAAGCAGGTGCGGTATACTCGTGGGAGAGCATAGCTCGCAGTATGTCCGATATATTAATATATGAACTATGGTGATACTGATAATTATCTTGTGCTTAATTTGTTACTCTTATAGTTTATTTTTATTTTTGCCACGACTGCTGGTATTTGGGTTTTTGGTAGAGCTTGTTTAACTTTGCAGGGTGTGATACGGGAAGGAAGGTAATAAGTAACAACTCTAATAATAGATTAAGTTAATGAAGAACACCATGCTTTAATGGCACACGCATTTAGTGTCTTAGTAATAATCTACACAGTTCTTAAGTTAGTTGGAGCTGTAGAACGGTCGAGCCCTACCACGTTCGTGCGCCAAACTTGCGGTCGCTGAGCAATCAAGTATTTTATACGTGCTCTAGAAATAATTGTAATATTTATCACACGTTCCTATAGACTTTTAAATTGATAACATTTCAACATTCCTCTACATTATAAGAAGTAACTAATATCGCCTGCTTCTGAGAGCTTACATGTATGTTATTCACATCGCAGCACTTTATACTCAACCGCCTTGGCTGATAGGGTCGCTACAACTAACTTTGCTGCACTTAAACATTTTAAACATATTCTTCCTTAACATTTCATTGTCTGTCTTCGTTCAGCTTGGAACCTTCCAGAAGACTTACCCGGCTACTGTTCGACGTTTGCAAACATGTGACCTCTCTACAAAAATATGTTGTGTTCGCTTGTCGCCTTTTCTATTTCACAAAGACTCAAGGTCTGGCTTTTATGACTTTCCCGCACAAGTCCTTTTTGCCTGGGCCCTAATTCTAACACAAGGATATGTTTGTCGGCTTTTAACAAGGGTTCCACAGCTCCAGCTACACTTGCACATATATAAAACTTATGCCTTAACTTATATTTATATTACAAGTATTTTGCTTATTAATACCACTTCACATTATTATATACATGGCATATATAAACATAGTTACTGTATCACAGGTAAACAGTAGAGAGAGAGCGAGAATTATAGATTTTGGAATTTATGCTCGCTGAAGTTGCATAAAATTTTGCATTTCACTTTGCAAATTCGGACAATTTACTGGATTTCCAACTTTGGTGGCTTAAAAAGGTATATGTCTAGAGAAACCCAAAGTATACTGAGAACTGTTCTCAACAACGATCTCAAAAGTAAGATATTTTTATTTAAAACTTGATAAAATTTCACTATGATAAGTTCCTTATGGGTATTAAAGTCGAATGCCGGTTCATTTTAATCGAGAATAAATTCATCTCCCTAGAAGTGCCAATAAAACCCTTCAGAGCAAAAATTGTCCCAATTCTGACATATGGCATACATCAAATAGAAGAGCCGTCCTCCGTGGTGTAGTGGTTACCATAGCCTCTAGTTCCCGAGGTCGCGGGTTCAAACCCGATGGATATTTTTCGGGCGTAAAACTCCTTAGCATGGCTTCCTTCGGAAGGGAAGTAAAGCCGGTGGTCCCTGTCGTAGATTTACGACACATAAAAGAACCTCTGAGCAAAATGACTGGTCTTTCACGCCCAATATAGAATGGGACGCCAAGGACCATAGTAGTTAAAGAGCATACATAAATAAAACTCAATGTTAATTCTATCAAATAGGAGAAACCCTAAAAATGAAGGACCTAAAAGAATGGGAGAAAGTGAAGGCTAGTTTCCTCAAGAGAGTAATTGGGGTTTCGAAATACACCACATCGGGATATGTGCACATTCTGGGGAGAGAGCCCTTTCTGGAGTAAGATCTTTACTACGAACTACTACTCCCTGCAACAGAGGCCCATAGAAAGCTGAAGGCAGAAAACCTGAGGAAAAGAAGCGAGGTCGAGGAGAACTTCTATGCAAGAAGCGCCATGACAGACAGGAGTTGGACAGCACCGAACAAAACACGAGGAACGTTATAACGAGGCCAGCCGCGCATGGTTTCCACTATAAAATATGCTACAAAAACAATTTTCATGCAGTGACGGGTAAGTGTGTTTGCAAATTCTGTGAACTAAAATGTGATAAATATTGCATGCTGAAATGCAACAAATATCCACAAACACTGACAGAACTTAGTATTGAAAGCTAAAGTTACGCTCATTCTGCACACTTGTGCGCACTTCACTTATTATTATATTAAATTCATCTTACACCACAAGTCTAATAAGGATAACCCTAATCCCATGCGAACTAAAAAGGGTCATCAAAATACCAATAATGAAGATACATTGTGAAGCCTTTCAAAAACAAATTTATCCTGAAGAAACAATGACATTTACACAGAATTTATGAGTTGACGGAGCAAAATAATTATTCTAACCAAGCAAAATTTAATATTATAAAGCTATCTTATATCAAATGGAAAAAAACCTACTGCTCTCTGAAACAATATAAAAAAATAAATAAATAATACCTTATTAAATGTTTTATTTCATAAAGGGACCTAAATTCACAGCCTTTTCATGTTTCTTTTAGAATTAAAGTAACTTAAAATGTACTCAATTAATAATGTCAATAGATAGTAGAACTAGTATACAACTTCAAATACCGCAGAACGAAAGTGTTCAATGTCGCAATGTGTTTAGTTTCTCAAAATCTTAAAATTTTTATATAAGTTTTTACATCAATAACTGGTTCATAAAGGAATAAAATAATGTGTAATGAATTGTAAATACACATAGAAATGACACATTTAATACATGCATGAAATGCATAATGCAGTGGACCATTTAAGTAGAGACTGTACAATATCTCCAAAACTAAGCTTTGTAGAAAGAAATGTTTTTATTAAAAGTTGCTTGATATTATGGGGGAAAGTAGATACCATTAGTTGTGTTTTATTTGGAGGACGTTGTGGTAGTCATCATTTTAGGGTCAATTTAATTTCTTTAAAATGGGAACCTACCTTTTTTATATTTTTTCCCCACTCCTCATAAAAAGCTAAACAAGATTTGTATAGAGCACTTTGAAATTTTTCTTACACCAACGTAAATAACACGTAAATTCTGAATGACTGTGTACGAAGAGCGCAATGAATGATTGGGCCATCCATGGATGGTCATTTGAGGGTCAAGTTACGTTTTCTGATTGGGAACCAACCTGTTTTATTTTGTTCTTCTTATAAACCATTTTCTAATGAGAAAGCAACATACAAAATAGGTTCCCATTTAAAAACATTAAGTTGACCCTAAAATGACCATCACAACGTCCTCCAAGTAACACACGACTAATGGCATTTACTTTCCCCCATAATATCAAGCAACTTTTATTCAAGACATTTCTTTTTACAACGCTTAGTTTTGGAGATATTGTACAGTCTCAATTTAAATGATCCGCCCTGTATATGTTTTGTTACTTAGCATATAATTAAAACACATAAATATTGAATTTAACATTTAAATTTTAGTAATCACATATATTATGGAATATTATTTATATTTAAATAAAGTATTTTTACTGGCTTTCTAAATTTGCTGTTGCCAAGATCGGTTAGGCCCTCTCACAACATGTTATACAGCTTCATTCCTTGATGATTAATATATTTGCTTATGTGTTTATTTCGAAATGAAATCGTCTTTATATGTACATATACCAGGTGGGCTTTCGAAAGCAAACATGAGTCGTATTTCACGTGTGCAGATATCCTTTCGTGGGTTAAAACAGTTGCAGAAACTGATTGGGCAATTCCAATAAACACAGGTAACACTGGCGCGTTAAAGGGAGCGACCTTCCTTCTAATCCTCTTACTTATCAGTGAAGGCAATGAGCGGATCGCGCTCATTGAGAGGCAGTTCTTAGCTTGTCCCAGGCCATGGTGATAACCAACAGTGTAAACACACCGGAAATATCTTAGAATGTTTTCCACTTCAGTTAGAGATTTTATTTTAGAGGGAATAAACTCACTGTTTAGATTTACAGATAATTAAAATGCCTTTATTTGCCCAATCAGTATACGGCATAGTTATTTTTACTTTCTCCACCACGTAAATAGGAGGTAGAGTTTATATACATTCCGTTCTAAAATTCGATACCGAGATTTCACCGGAAATGCATGTTTTGAGCCCATTTGAATAATAAAAAGGTTTTTTTTAAAAAAAAAAAAAGCCTCTTTGTGTGTGTGTCTATGAACAGCGTAACTCAAAAACGAAAAGTTCGATAAATACCAAACTTAGTACCTTCCAAAGATGCTACACGAAGATTTTAAAAAAAAAATCCCCACTCCAAAATACCCCTTACACGTAACCTTTTTCGAAATTTTAGATTTTCTAAAAAAATGTCTTTAACGACTTTGATTAAAATACTTATATTAAATATATTTACATGACAAATATAATATATGTCTTGAATTTTCTGGGTATAATTCATTTGAAAGACATTTTATATACCTAATCATGTATAGAGTGCGGCAGTGGGATATGAGGGTTTATACAGTCCTGTCGAACGAATTAAAAAAAACTATATTGGAATTAACCTAGTACAATGCAGTTTATTAATGTCTCTTTACCAGGGTTAGGGTTTTTAGGTGCAAATTTCAGATAAAAAAGGAAGGGAAAAGTTGCTCAAATAGGGTGAAAAAGGGGCAATAAAGTGCTGGTTTATTTAAGGGGATGCACAATAGAAATTGCTATTTTCTAAACTATAAATTCAATTGATTTGAAATTTTAACCACATGTCAGTCTTCTTTATATATAATGGTTTTGTGAATTTCAGTCCAAATCTTAATTAGTTTTCAAGTTATTAATTTTCAAAATATAAAATTATGGGTATATGCAAAATTCAACACATGAAAAACTTTTCATGTACTTTTCAAAAAAAAATCTCATTTTGCTTCTATGTCAAGGAACTACAAATCTGTAATACCATTTTTTCTACCATTCTTAGTTTAAGAGAAAAAAGTTTGCAGTTTTGTATTTACATTTTTTTTCCTTTTTTGTTGTTGTTGTTGTATACATTGTTATCTTCAAAAATTAGTAGCGTGAAAACTATTCATTGCATAGAAAAATTATAGGACAGTTTTGTTTATTTGAATTTTTGAAATAAGCATAAAAATATGAATGGATAAAAACTACATCGTGTGCAACATTTTGAATATGCAGAAATGCTGAAAATAAGAAACGCCTTAAAATGAAGTTTTACAAATATAAACAGATAGCAACCAAATGTGCAAGGGTATTTAAAAAGTCTCGTAACGATCCTGAAGCGTTCGCTAGGTCAAAATAAAAGTGGATTCTAAAGCTACAATCAATGGAGGATTTTTTGGGAACGTAATTTTTTTAGATTTTTTTTTGTTTGTTGAGATTTTGAGTTAATTTCAGTTGCGTATTTCCTTAACTAATTCAACGATTTATCTTTTCTCTATTCTAATTTATTGAACTACAAATAAGTACATAAAATTATCACTCATCAAAAGAAGGAAAAAACATGAAGCTGTTGTACTTCAAGACATTAAGCATCTCCACATTTTTAAAAGTAAGCCTGTTTCTATTAGGAGATAGAATGTCTTTGTAGATGCTACAGCTTCTTTCAATATCCACAGAAACCAGTGGGGCAAACCTTGTATTCACTCAGAATGGCAATTCTACAGATGTGGCAAATTCCTCAATGTCTGGATTCGTCTGAAGACTAGATTCAAGTTTGTCTTTGGCAAAGCCATCTAATTGCTCCCTCACGGAAGTAAAAATATGCCATTGTTTTTCCTTTACCAGACCTTGTTCTTCCAATCGTTTAATAGCTGAAAGCAAGTACTTGTAACTATGGACACATATAGCTCTGTCTGCAAATTATGTATTTTCTCCGGTAACAGAAGTTGCTGTGCCTTGGAAATTGCACCTGCGTCGGATGGATCCAAAGAAAGCACAAACTCTTAAATTTTGTCAAAATTCTCACACAACATAGCAGCACACTCAATCCAAGATCCCCAGCGAGTAATGACCGGGAAATTTGGAAAGGACAGGCCAGTGATTTCCCTGTATCGTAGTAAACAACACGGCTCGGAGCTTTCAGTAGAATCTTCTTCAGGACAGAGATGAATTGATTTGCGATGTCGTATTCATTCCTTATGGATTCACAAACCCTGTGAAGGGCATGAGCCAAGCATGTCACATGCTTCAAGTTAGGAAATAAAGGTTTCAATTGGTTAACAACTGAAACCATGTATGGAGCCTGGTCCGTAATCACAAGAAGAAGTTTTTCAAACTCGATACCAGTAGGTCATAGCTTTAGACAGAAGTCCATAATGGATTGCATTACTGTACTGGCATTGGCTTTCTGCAGCTCGTACATTTTAACAACATGGGCTTAACTTTCTCCCCTGCTAAGGGAAAAACTAAAATGTTCAAAACATATCTTTCCATTGAGTCTATGGTTTCATCCACAATGATTCCCACTTCGCAATCAGACACTTTCTCCTTGATTCTTTCTATGGTTTCTTGGTAAGCAGGCTCCAGTAGTTTTTTGTAAAGTACCCTCATCGGGCATTGTATTCTTTGTGTATTTCTCAAGAAATCCCTTGAGGGCTGGATGGTTCACCCTATTGAGTGGAATTCCTGCTTGTGTAAGAGTTGCACACAAATCAATGTTCAATTCCTTCAAATTTTGGCTTTTTGAAGAACTCTGTTGAAACCCATTTTGTAATAGAGGTTACCGTGATTTGTTTGTTTGAAGAGTCTTGTTCATTTGATGCTTAGAGCTTGAAATGTGTTGTATGATGCGATCTCGCTGGTGTTTTTCATCTAACAAAATTCCTGAATCACAAGTGGTACATCGCATAACAGTTCTAACAGTGTCTATGAAGTCTTCTTTGGATTCCTCAGCCAGAACAATAAATCGAGCACTGGAAGCTTTAGCATGGTAAAATCTAGTACTAGTACACTCGTTTGGAGAGCTAACACTAGTTCACTTGCTAACACAATGCGACTGTCACACAACTCACTCTTGCGCCCATTCCCTGTCCACATTCTCTTATAACACCGCGACAATTACCAGAATGTTCTCATTCATGCTGGAACTTCAGTCTCAGCGATTTCTAGTAGTTTCGAGCAGAATCCAGTCTTAATATTTCTCGGAACAGCGCGGGTGAGGTAACTGCCGTCTCTGCGTGCCCAGTCTTCGCCTCCACGCAAACAGATGTCATCTCTCACGGTAACAAACTCACATTCACGAACAGCAGGCTACTGATTCTGGTAGGATAGAATCACTCATTAATTGCATTATTACGGTAAAGTGAGAGAAAGAGGTTTTCGTCGAACACACAATTATTTTACATTCCCGCGCGGCGTTTACTGAAAGAGGTAGGCTTACTATTCGCACGTACACAGCAAGCTGAGGAGACGTTAATTGACAGTTAAAGAATAAATTGGAATGAAACTTAAAAGAAAAAAGGGGGAAAGGGAATTATGGGCATGGTTGAGGGAAAATGGGATAAAGGTGTCAAAAAGGGATAAAGGTCCCAAAAAGGGAAAAAAAGGTACGAGAAATAATTGCTTCCTTTCGCAACTAGAAACAAAATTTCACACTGTAATATCTTTCCGCACAGCTATAACTTACCCTAAGAAAAAAGGTGCCCACCTAAAAATCCTAACCCTGCTCATTACCTTTTAAAAATTACATTTTGTAAGTAGCTTCTACGGCACGGAATACATTCCTGTAATCTGCTGTGAAAATTCTGCATAACTCGCCCGATCAAAACATGATCGATGACACTAATTTCGTTCCTTGTATTTTCTTTCAGCTTGATAATGGTGCGAGGCTTGTTGTGATACACCCTACTTTTGAAATAACCCCTTAGAAAGTATCAGCTGCAGTCAGATCAGGGGATCTTGGCGGTCAGGCTATGTCTCCTTATCGTGAAATTATGCGTCCCGGAAATAGTTTCGCAGACAATTCATTGAGCCACGAGCAGCGTGTGCTGTGGTACCATCTTGCTGAAATCATGTTTCATCATCAAAATTAATTTCGTTAGGAATTTCCATCATGAGCATTTGTTGGTACCGTTCGGAGTTGAGGTTATAATACGACCATCTTCTTCGAAAAAGTACGGTCCGATGGTTCCAAACGCAGAGATGTCACACCAGACCATTGCTTTTGGACTGTTTTCCCACACTTGTAATGGTTGTTCATTACTCCAGTAGCGAAAATTCTGTTTATTTACATAACTAGAAAGGTGGAATTTGCCTCATCCGACATAATCAGTCTGTTCAGAATATCCGTATTAAAATTCAAAATGCCAGCACACTGTGCACAAAACTGCATTCGAGGAAGTTAATCAGTTGGTTTAACTCGATGCACATTAAATTCATTTCTAAACGTAGTGCTTCATTGCCATTTGTTAGCCTGCTAGTATTGGTTATTATTATTAGTTATTGTTATTATTAATATTATTGTTAGTTATTATTATTATTATTATTAATACTGTTACGCATTATGAGCATAGGAGAGTAAATCAAAACATTAAAGCGGTTGTCGGTGATTTGCTTACTTCTACTGACTACTGTTTTGTTTTACCCAATGCGATTTCAAGGTCCTTATTCGAGATGCGGACTTATTGTTTAACTCATGAACTTTGATTTTGCACATATGTCGATCGCGTTCCAGAAAGAGGCATTTTACATTTTGACAGAGTGAAGCGCAGAGAGGAATACTATAGTGACACGCTTACATAACGCTGTCTGATCAGCCCATGTCCAAACTATGCCTTCCTCACAGCACAGCCCATGACGTCATTAGAAACATTTCACTTTTTTGTTTTTATTCTTTTTTTTTTTCTCAAACGTCGAGTAGTTCCACAATGATTTGGACTTGCAACACCAGGAACAGTAATCTAACTCTCTAACACTGAGCTAGGAGTGCTGCAACTTCAGATGATGCAAAAGGATCTGTCATTAAGTTGCGAACAGCAGTGCTAAGATGACTGCTGTTGCTGGCTCATTCAAAAACGATGAGTACATGGATATTGTTCTCCTCTACGGCGAGATGCGATCTAATGCTTTTGCAGCTCAGAGACTTCATAAAAAAATCTGTCACATTCACATGACTTTCTCTACCCTTTATGGCTTATTAGTGGGTACACAAATTATTCTTACAAAAGTTTATTTTCCTATCTACTTCACTTTAATCGAGATAAGCCTTTCCGGAAATAGCTACATTACACATTTTGGTATAGATACAAAGGGAAAGCTGTAGTTAAATGTTTTAGAACTGGGCACTATATGCTGGCCTTAAATTCCATACTGTTTTCACGACACTGCGAGGAACAACTGACAATCGACAGGGCTTTAAAAGAATGGTAAGTATTGAACAATTCGAACCATTAATAATCTCGGAAATGGCTGATGCCACAAAAAAGACATTTGAAATAAATTCCATGTTTTAAAAACTACATTTTTTGTGTAGTATGTTTTCGCCTATCGCTTAACGTTTAACAATTATACAGGATGCGGCAGTGAGATATACGGTTTTTAGAACGCGCTCGTTTCCGGGCGGTTTTGAGTGGTGTGACCGGCAGTGTTGTTAACGATATCCTAAATCATGCAATATGGATAAAGACAGAACGTGTGTTCGTGGAACTTTTTGAGTTGAAATCGATCACTCATGTGCAGAGAATGTACAAAAAAGGTAGAAGTGAAACAAGTTATTTTTCAAAAAGGACCTACTGGTGTGCAGCGAAAAATTCTAAAGTTATTTTCTTAATTATTATAATTAAATAAATATAAATTATTCTAAATTCTTAGACTCTTCTTCTTCTTTGGAAATTAATCATTTTTTTAAATTGCCAAAAGGACTCCAGGACTGATTATGTAATCATGATTATTTTAAAGCAGTCATAAAAACTAATTTTGTCATCGTTGCTCAAATTTTTTAAAATTAGAATTTTATTTATGGACGCTCATTAACTGTTGTGGTCCTTAGCGTCCCATTCTATACTGGGTGTGAAAGACCGATAATTTTGCTCATGGGCCTCTTTGCAGGCTTGAGGTTCTTTTACGTGCCGTAAATCTATACGACACGGGACCACCGGTTTTACTTCCCTTCCGAAGAAGCCACGCAAAGGATTTTTACGCCCAAAAAAATCCATCGCCCTCCGCCGGGTTTGAATCCGCGACCTCGGGAACTAGAGGCTAGCATGGTACCACTAGACGACGGAGGACGCATCTTTGCTCAAGCTGGTCAATCCAGCAAAATTGGAAATCATTAATAACTTCTAAAATGTTCCTTTTTTTACTCTGTTTTATTTTACGTCGCTTTAACTCCCTGGTCATATCACGACGGATCTGTTGGTGGATAACTCATAGAACGATATGTGATGGACAGTTAGCCTTCTAGGTCTCATCCCTGTAACCACCCGCTCCGTCACGTGTCACAGAGACCCGAGCGCATAGCTACCGAATCTTCTGCTTCGTGCCGTGCAGATGGCATTAGAGTGCCGTCCAGTGCAACCGCCGTTCCCATAAAAAGGCGGACAGTTAGCCTTCTAGGTCTCATCCCTGTAACCATCTGCTTCATGCCGTGCTGATGGCATTAGGGTGCTGTCCAGTCCAACCGCCGCCCCTGCACAGAAAGACGGACAGTTAGCCTTCTAGGTCTCATCCCTGGAAATGCCATCTTGCTTCTTCGCGTGCCCACAGAGATCCCCAGCGCATGACAGCCGGATCTTCTGCTTCGTGCCGTGCAGATGGCGTTAGGGTGCCGTCCAGTTAAACTGCTTACATTGTCTGTGGATAGATGGCATAGTATTCGCTATTACCACTTATTTTTCATTTTACTATTGTTTTAGACTTAGGATGGAACTTTGGGTCGTGGTATTAAATATCCAATCCGATATTTACCTTGACGACTTGACGCAGTAATTTGTATCACAAATTATGTAAATGTCAGAGTGATTGTAGTGTGAATATGCATTGTTGTGTGACATTGATTTGAGATGTTTGTTGATTGTAATTATTGTCGAGAAGTGGGTTTATACGGCCTTACTGAAACTGACAATAATAGCGTGCAATAATGTAGCGAGGGGGTGAGCTGTTTATCATTATTAGAGACGAGCAAATGACGTCAGAGTGGCGTGTTTTTCTTAGAATTTGCTGGAACATTTTCCCTAGAGTATATGTTTTCGTAATTTTCATTGGATATAAATATAGACGCTAATGTTGGCGCGTTTTATTAACCAATAACAGCTCGGTTATAATCTTTAGGCATATTGGGGCGAGGTAGTATAAATTCAGTATCAGAATCAAGTTTCACGTAGTTCAACGGAGGCAATCATGGAGTATACATCGCATGCATTTCATCAAGGTTACGCGTCGCAAAGTTATGAAAAATCTCTCGTGTCGTAAAGTTAATTACACAAAAAGTTGAAGTACGCGAATTAATAATGGGCAGTAAAGAAGTTATTATAACAGTTTCAGCTTGGCGAGTGTCAAGATTAATATGTGAAAGTGAATAATGTGTTACGACAATAAAAGTATAAAACAAATTCTTTTATCAGTGTTATCTTTGGATAAACTTTCCGTTTACACACCTGCACAAGATAAGTGCTTGACCGAGAAATCATAGCTAGGCGGAGGACAGTGAACCCAAAATTAAATACAATAACAGGCGCCCAGTAAAAGATAACACGAAGTGACCGCGACAAACTGTCTTTCATACGTGCAGCAGATAAATAGTAGCATCTTTCGACTACAAACATTAATACCACTACATATTGTTTCCACAACGTGGGGCGAACAATAATAATACCTCCGCAGACTAAGAAAAACAACGAAAAAACCTCAGACAGATTGCTCGGCCCACGGGATTTGAACCCGGGACCTCCCGAATGCGTGCCACAGACGTTACCGCCTGAGCCATCCCGCTCGGTTTTCGTTTTTTGTTAGTTTGTTTGTTTGCTTTTTTCCCCTTGCTGAGTTTTTCACTCGGTTTTAGAAATAATATTTTTGTACGTTGACATTTTCGTTTGATTGTATCAAAGAAAGAAGGGAGTAAAATCGTTCAGTGAACCAAAATACTTACATGAATTAGGGCCTCAAACAGATCGTTAATAAATTATTTTAACAGATGAGAGTTCCCAAACCAAATCTTTAGGAACTCCATCTGAATTACTTGGTCTTTAGTTTTAATATTCCTTTTAGACAGCATGGCCTAAAAGTATAACTTTATCATAGTGCCCACGAACTAGACGGTTTACAATACCGCACTATTGCGATAACATTTTTATACTACTCCATTGTGACCAACTTTGGTTTCAAGTCCAAAACACATAGAAATTACCCTTTATATTTGCACATGTTTAATAGTTCGACTTGGTTTCATTAGGTTTTACTTTTCATTATGTCATTTTACATGATTAATTAATCATGGCGGTCGCATTATCTGTTCACAGTACAAATCGCCATACTTCAATTTAACGCAATTCTTGTATAATTAGCCTAAAACCTATATTGGCAGCCTTGTCCTTTCTTGAAAACGTTATCGTAATCGATCTTGATAACGATCGATAGTAAGCTTGATCGAAAACATTATTTTTACTTTCTCTACTACGTATAGTAAGTAGGGGAAGTATTGTATTCCATCAAAAAATTCGATACCGAGATTTCACAGGAAATACATGTTTTGAGACCTCCTGAATCCAAAAAAAGCATTTTTGGAAACATGTCCGTGTGTGTGTCTGTGTGTGTGTGTATGTGTGTGTGTGTGTGTCTGTGTATGTGTCTGTGTGTCTGTGAACAGCATAACTCAGAAACAAACAATCGGATAAACACCAAACTTGGTATTTAGGTTCAGTATCTTCCAGAGATGCGTCACGAAGGTTTTCAAGAAAATCCCCCCATCTCAGAGTACCCTTTACATGGAACATTTTTCGACAATTTTAATTTTCTCAAAAATGGCTGTAATGATTTTGATTAAAATATCACATGTTTAAGGTATTTTCATGACAAATGAAATGTATATCTCGAATTTTCTGGAATGTCTCCAAAAGTGTTCTTCATTATGAACGACTTTTGCATAACTGGTAAACTATAAGAGATACACAAATTTTACTGCACAAAAAATGTAGATCGCCTTAAAATACACAATTTATGTCATATACATATTTTTGTTGAGTGAACCGTTTTCGAGATATTGCTTGTTATTCCCTTAAATTTTCCAATGCTTAGACTTTTTCTCAAATTCGATTATTTTTACTTTCTCTACTACGTATAGTAAGTAGGGGAAGTATTGTATTCCACCCAAAAATTCGATACCAATATTTCACCGGAAATACATGTTTTGAGACCCCCTGAATCCAAAAAAAGCATTTTTGAAAACATGTCCGTGTGTGTGTCTGTGTGTCTGTCTGTGAACAGCATAACTCAGAAACTAACAGTTGGATAAACACCAAACTTGGTATTTAGGTTCAGTATGTTCCAGAGATGCGACACGAAGGTTTTCAGGAAAATACGCCCACCCCATACTACCCTTTACATGGAACATTTTTCGAAAATTTTAATTTTCTCAAAAATGGCTCTAACGATTTTGATTAAAATATCACATGTTTAAGATATTTTCATGACAAATAAAATGTATAGCTTGAATTTTCTGGGAATGTCTCGAAAAGTATTCTTCATTGTGAACGACTTTTGGTAAACTGATAAACCATAAGAGATAGACAAAATTGTACTACACAAAAGATGTAGATCGCGTTAAAATACACAATTTATTTCATATACATTTTTGTTGTTGAGTGAACCATTTTCGAGATATTGCTTGTTATTCCCTTAAATTTTTCAATAATTTTCTCAAATGGGAATTCGTTATTCATGTTTTTGTCATGTTTTGGATATGCAAAGAGTATTAATCTGTGGGAAAGGGAATGGTGCTGCACCTAGCAACCAGCTATTAAGAGATATGTATGTGCTTAAACGCTACTATATTTCCAAATTGCCCTTGTAAATATATATTTCCCTTACATCTACAAGAAAATTAGTAATAAGATAGAGTCTGCAAATGTTTATCTCGATTAACATGAAGTAGATGGAGAATAAGCGTTTGTATAAATAGTTTGTACAACAGTAGAGAAAGTCATGTGAGTGTAACACATCAGATTTATAAGGTCATTTCTCTTGTTTCAAGAATCTTGGTATACACGTGAGTTGATCTAAACGTGATTTCTCTTCGTTTCAGAACTCAGTATAATATTATTTTGTTTACATACGAGCGCCGTCTAAAAAATAGTACATGCCACACGTGTTAAAAGTGGTTTTATTTTACTCGTAGGATTGCGAAACGAATACCTCGCAAACATTACTACTCGCAAAATAAAACCCTACTTTTAACACTTGTATCATAATCTATTATTATTTCAACATGTGGCTTTCTGTTAGCCACATAATAATGAACAATAAGGAGCTTGAGGAATAAGTTTCTAAAAGTAAGTAGTAGTTAAGTAATTTCCCGCCAGATACCTCCCAAAGTTGGGAAGTCAGAACTGCCATCTTGCATCTGCGTACTGCACTACTACATCAGGGCACAGAACTTCACGTGATGCCGCTACACACAAAACTAGTCCCGCCATCTGTTGAACGCATTTCTCACTAGATATAACGAGCTAGCGCACCGGCGTGAGAATTCGCAATTAAACCAGTTCCTGCGCAACGCCAATTTTCATCGATAGAGGCGGTCAACTACTCCATAAACTTCTAGTAGACAGTTACAAAGTTTTGACATTTCAAGCATGGTGGTTTATAAAAATTTAATTGTCGTGGTGTGTATAGCAATTACATGACCTTTATTGGTTGCAGATTCGAATTATACAAAAATAAATGGTTGACATTTCTGTGATAAAAATTACGTAAATATACGTAAGGAGATCCAACCCCACGTAACCTGTCCTTTCTCCCTGCTATACCGGCCCAAGTATACCACAAATCACTGAACTGGCGGGAAATGGGTAAATCTATTGTTTGGGGTTTTCCAATGAGCAAACATTTCATTACATGCAAAGCCTTTCAGTTTGTGCAGTGTGCATATCTATATGCGTGTTACGTGCAGACATCAGATTTGTATACAAATGTATATTTAGTTTGTCTTTACCTGTGATATGGAAATTGTCGCGGTTCTTATGGCTAGTGTTATCTTATTTGTTGAGCGCCTCTTGTTTTATTATTTTAAATTTGGGTTCTTTGTCCTCCGGCTAGCTATTGCAACTCAGTCGAGCAAATGTCTCTAAGCAGGGCGTCTAAACGGAAAGGAGTTGTTGCTAAAAGATAACACTGATAAAATAATTTGTTTCTACACTTTTATTGCCGTCACACTTAATTAATAATTCACACATTTAATCTTTATACACGCCTGACTGAAACTGAGATATTTCCGAATAGACAGTCGTTTTAGTTGCGCGTACCAATTACTTCGTGTACTTCACATTTTGTAACTAACTTTGAGACGTGTACCTCGCGAGAGATTCTTCAGGACTACGTGACGTGCACCTCATGAGAGATTCTTCCGAACTGCGCGATACTTGCTTATGGCTCGAGAATATATACTCCTTCACCTCGAATTGCCTAAATCTTATAATAGAGCTGCTATTGGTTACCAAATCGCGCCCACTTTAGCGTCTGTTTTGTCAGCCAATCACTACTACTAACGTATATACTCTAGGGAAGATATTCCCTCCATTTCTAAAAAAAAGGCACGCTACCCTGACGTCATTTGTTTATCTCTTCTTAGTGATAAACAACTCACCCCCTCGGTTTATTGTTACCCACTTCCGTTGTCAGTTTCAGTGAGGCCGTGTAAACTAATTTCCTAACAATACTTATGGCTAACAAACATCTAAAATCCTGTACATACAATAATATTACTTTACACTACAATCACTCTGGAATTCAAAGCATGTTATGATATAATATATTGCTTCATATGCCCCACTAGAAACATAATTATAATTATTTACAACCTTTTTTGGAAATTTTATAATTGGGTTCTTAGTCTCCTGAGTATTGTAACACACGGTATCTATCACTTGCACGAAACACTGCACACGCATTTAACACGCGTTGTACTTCTTGCCTTTTTCTGGCCACTATTCACTGGCTCGGGTCTAATGTGTTCATATACCTGCGTTTGACCTTACAAGCTTTCTTTCATACAGCAAATACTGTACCCTGAACTATTTAGGTCACTGTTACAAAATGGTTATACTTTCTTAGGTTATTGACATAAAATTTTATACACTCAAGATGTTTACATTTTGTAATTATTGAACTTATTTACCAAAATATTCATCCTCTACACAAATGTATTTACATTTCTTAATTCTAAGACATAATTTCACTCAACATATCGATTATCTACATAAAAGCTTGGCTTTAATTATCCTTATCCTTTTTTATTGTTTTGTACTTAATATTCACAATACCCTTTGAATTATATCTACATACATTTACTTTCGTGTGACATTAATTTATCCTTCTTAGACGCTTCATTTCAAATGTGGCTACAGGTTACTGAGAAATTTTTCCCCTTTAGACATTTATTTCTGTCCTGCATTTATTTATCCTTCCTTATGACATATATACATAGTTAACCCTTTTACATTCCAATACTTTGTTCAGCAGTTTAGCTCTACTTATCCTGGATTTTTTTAACAACTATCATTTTCAATGCTTCCAGTATCTTTTTAATTTTAAAGTACTCTGACAAGTCTGCAAGAAACTGTACTGGATTGGAGTTTTCATTAAATTTTGGAACTGGCAAATCACTTAAGATATAATTATAGTTTTGTATGTGCTTATTCCCATATTTAAATTATCTACCGTTACTTCTGCACTCTGAGTTGCGGCGTGGGCTATGGGTGAACCCGCCGCGTCACTCACATTATTAGTCATACCTGAGGAAATACCTCTTATCATTATTCTGTGCATCAGATACATTGACATCACATATATTGATCCTTGAACTCAATTCTAGCCTATTTACAGTACCTTACAGATTTTCTATTGTCTGTTCCAAATTTCTACTGTTTTCATTTTGAACAGCTTGGTGCTTGTTAATTTCAGAAGTTAGTTTTTGATTCAAATTTGTAGAGAAAATTTTAACTTCTTCCGACAACTTATTTCTTTGTGTTTCCGACTCCTTCTGAATTGCAGATATCTCCCCTCTGAAATTAACTTGCACCTGAATTAAATCTGCATTCGTAGCCTCCATCATCTCTTTTAGCTCACTTGAAATGCTATTCATTCTGCTTCCTAACTCTGTACATCTTACATCAACATGTTCAAATTTGGTATTAACCTCACTTCTTTGGTTAGAAATTTCCCTGTTCATATCTGACATTTTCTTTGAAAATTTTCCTATCTCACTTGCTATTATTTCCTGATTTTCATTTCTCATTCTTGTCATACTACTATCTAGCTCCATAAATTTCTTTTCAATTTCTTCCCTTAATTCCCTATTACTCTTATCAATATCTTTCCTTAATTCCCTACTACTCTTACCAATATCTTCCATATTCCTTTCTAATTGATCTGTAAAACACTTATTTAATGTTTCACCAAAATTTCTCAGCATTTCCATTATCATGCCAGCACCAAAATTAACATTTCCTACTGCATTTACATCCCTTTGTGAACCTTCATTTCCACCACTTGTTACAGTTACTTCACCCCTGTTTGGTACAATACTCTGACCCACAGGTCTAATATATCTATCTCTGTCGTCGGCTACCTGCCCTGAAATGTTTACAACAATCCCAGATGTTTGAGTTGACTGACCTGTCATTCTATTCTGACTTTCTTCACTGATATTTCCTCCCTCAAATCCTACATTGTTTGAGCTATTTTCCGTGATCTGCATTGAATCACGGCCAACTGTTACATTATCCCCTTCCATAATTATTTCTTCAATATTGCTAGTGGACATTCTTTTGTTAATCCTTCCACTTCTCAACAACATTTAGTCTCTCACCATTTTGTTTGTTTGTTTTAGGATACACATTAAATTTACAGTTTTCTAGCCTTTTATGATCCTATCTGATGACCTTATTTTGATGTCCAGCTTACTGCCCCTCTCTCCTAGATGTATATGTCGCCTCTGCGTCGTAGTACCATAGATCTACGTCGTCTCGCTGTCTTGGTGTCGAATTCCCCTGTTGTCTTCTGTTCTCGTAGTCACTGATGTCCTCTCATCCGCGTCGTCGGTCGTTCTGGTGGTTGTTTCTGCGCCTCTTGTTTTATTATTTTAAATTTGGGTTCTTTGTCCTCCGGCTAGCTATTACAACTCAGTCGAGCAAGTGTCTCTATGCAGGGCGTGTAAACGGAAAGGAGTTGTTGCTAAAAGATAACACTGATAAAAGAATTTATTTCTACACTTTTTATGCAGGGCGTGTAAACGGAAAGGAGTTGTTGCTAAAAGATAACACTGATAAAATAATTTGTTTCTACACTTTTATTGCACGCTACCCTGACATCATTTGCTTTTCTCTTCTTAGTGATAAACAACTCACCCCTTCGGTTTATTGTTACCCACTTCCATTGTCAGTTTCAGTGAGGCCGTGTAAACTAATTTCCTAACAATACTTATAGCTAACAAACATCTAAAATCCTATACATACAATAATATTAATTTATACTACAATCACTCTTGCATTCACAGTGTTGTGATATAAAATATTGCCTCAATATAAGCTTTGCAATATGCCTCATGTGCTTCTGTACTTCTGTAAAGTTTTATATTGTATATAATTCCACATTTCCGATCTTGGTGCATTTTCTTATTTATTTATTTATTCATGCATCAAGTATATAATACACGCATTTCTAAATTTAATTTAAAAATTAACCTTTTATACATTAGTGATAAAATAATAAATTCCTTACTATAGAGACACTCCCCATGGAAGTTCTGAGTAAACTTGAAGAGCGTTCCTTTTGCAGGAAAATTAGACGGTAAATTGTGCAGTGGTTTAGGGACAAATCCTCACATTAAGGCTATTGTGTTCTATGGGTAAATATCTTCTAGGTGAAAACGAATTGGATCCTGCAGAAGCTTCCCCAGAGATAGGGTGCTTTCAAATGTTCAATAACATCTGTAGACGTGTAAAGATCCTTTTGAGCATACAAACTGTGTTAACCGATAAACCTCATAAACTTACTCGTGAGCTTTTTGGGAAAATTGTCATTGTATAGTGAAAATCACTTACAACGACCAGAATGATGCCTAAGGAAGAATTCCTTTGTAAGAACAAACAAGTATAAGGTTAAAGTTAGCAACTTTTTTGCATGCTCAGTGCATATTTTAAAAAATTTGACAGTATAAATTTATACACATATGCTAGTGACAACAAATAGTCCTCTTGATGTACTGCAAATACTGACAAGAAATGTAATAATACTGTAAAGGCTTTATCGCCATTTTAACCGTACCCACTACAGTTTTATTCTTAGCACTATGGCAGTACTCACTAAATTAAAAAATTGTATTTTGCAACTATTCATGTCATTTACTTATGTAATACAGTGTATCTAACAAGGGTGGAGAGAGAGCTTACGAACATTGCCATTGATCCCTTTGAGTTAAATTCCGTGTAAGGCGTAATTTAACATTAATATTAATTAGTTTTGACATTTGTATTTTAATACTTTAAGCATAGTTTTAACAGTTTGTAGTTATTGGAACATTTTGTAAATTAACAGCAGCAGGAATTTCTGTTCCAATTAAGGGACGGATTAATAATTTAATTTTAGTGAATACAATGCAAGATTTTCAATGCCTATTTACAAGTTTTAACACCTAAATGTCACTTGTGTGGGTTCCATTATACAACGCTAACTGCAGAATTTTCGAAATAATGTTAAAATAACATCGCTAGAGCCTTATTTCTTTATAACTTTCATGTTCTATACACAATCCATTAGAAATATTTATAAGCTACTTTAATCTCCAAATACGTTACTTAATGTTGGTTCATTATACATCACTGCACAGAAAACTTTCGAAAGTATTTTGTTTTAACAGATTAGTAATCCTAAACAAACGCAAATAAACACTTGATTTCCTTTCATGTTTCACAACGTGGCTACAATTCATAATTACCTAATCACTCACTTTGACAACCGTAATACACAACAATGGTTTGAAACAGGAACGATGGACGATGGAATCATCTTTTCTATCTCCGGTTTTGAGATTACCAAGGTTGTTGTGCCAAAATCACTGGCCTTAAAATAAGTTTAAATAAATTAAAAAGTGGAGAAAGAGTTGTTTACCTTAAAAAATGATAACCCGCACAAATTCTACTATATGAAAAACAAAATCATATTTAAAAAACCTGGGGGGAAAAAAACGTGTATCGATTCAGTTCCCTGTATTAAAAAAAAGTGGCAGTTTCCCGGCTTTGTGGTACGGTGCCTATATTACAGGTGTGGCTAAGCCAAGGGATGTCGTCCTCGTGCTCTAGGGGTACCATGCTGCCTCTAGTTCCCCCAGTTCGCAGGTTCAAACCCAGCGGGGTGCGATGGATTTTTTACGGGCATAAAAATCCTTAGCATGGCATTCTTCGGAAAGGAAGTAAAGCCGGTGGTCCCGTGTCGTAGATCTCAAGCCTGATAAAGAGGCCGCTGAGCAAAATTCCTGGTCTTTCACCCCAGTATAGAATGGAACGCTAAGGACCATAGTAGTTAAAAAGCGTTCCTAAATAAAACTCAATTCAATTCAAACCAAGGGAAAGTGGTTAGTATTTGAATAAAGAGCATTTCAATACTTCATTATGTTGTTTTGCTTATGTATAAAATAGATATTGCAGTTTAAAATGTTTTACAATCTATGCTTAACACAAAACACAGGTTTTCACATTTTATACAAGTTTTAAATGTGTTTTCTATTAATCAAAATTACGGAAAATCACTTGCGTTTTACTCCACGATCTTTCATTAGCTTAAAATCTCATAATGCTTGCAAAAAATAAACGTTTTCGTAACAATTATTTGCATTATTATGTTTTCCTATTTCATTTTTAAAAAAAGCATTCTTCTGTGCGAATATAAAACCATTTGCGGATTTTTTAAACCTTCAAATTTAATGTTAATTTTATGTAGAAGACAGGTTATAGTTTTGCAAAACTAACTCGTTTTGCGTAAAATAAGCTGATGTTTTTAATAGCTTCATTTCTATAACCCCTGTAGGTAACTACTTTGCTCGTACCCGTGGCTTTGACCATGGGTGAAACTGCAATACTGGGTTCTTACTCTATTTTAATACACGTGGTGTCCTTCTGTATATAGGTCATTATACGTTAAATAAAACGTAAAAAAATTGCATCAATGTATTTTGATCTACTAATCATTATAAAAACTTGGTCTCGGTATCTTCGGATTATGAAGCAGACACGTTACCGCACAATTGAGGGTGGATACTGTCTTTTCAATACCTAAAATATACACTATGTGATCAAAAGTATTCGGACACCCGCACAAACATACCTTTTTCATCTTAGGTGCATTGTGCTGCCACCTACTGCCTGGTACTCATTATCCGCGACCTCAGTAGTCATTAGACATCGTGAAACAGCAGAAAGGAACGCTCCGAGGAACTCACGGACTTCAAACGTGGTGAGGTGATTGGGTGTCGCTTGTGTCAGAAGTCTGTACGCGAGATTTCCACAGTCCTAAACATCCCTAGGACCACTGTTTCTGATGTGATAGTGAAGTGGAAACGTGAAGGGACATGTACAGCACAAAAGCGTACAGGCCGACCTCGTCTGTTGACTGACAGAGACCGCCGACATTTGAAGAGGGTCGTAAAGAGTAATAGGCAGACATCTATCCAGACCATCACACATGAATTCCAAACTGCATCAGTATCCACTCCAAGTACTATGACAGGCGTGAGGTGAGAAACCTTGGATTCCATGGTCGAGCGGCTGGTCATAAGCCACACATCACGCAGGAAAATGCCAAACGACGGTGTAAGGAGCGTCAACATTACACGACTGAACAGTGGCAAAACGTTGTATGGAGTGACGAATCACGGTACACAATGTGGCGATCCGATGGCAGGGTGTGGGTATGGCAAATGCCCGGTGAACGTCATCTGCCAGCGTGTGTAGTGCCAACAGTGAAATTCGGAGGTGGTGGTGTTATGGTGTGGTCGTGTTTTTCCTGGAGGGGGCTTGCACCCCTTGTTGTTTTGCGCAGACCTACATTGATAAAGCACCTCCTTGCTTCCCACTGTTGAAGAGCAATTCGCAGATGGGGATTGCATCTTTCAACATAATCGAGCACCTGTTCATACTGCACGGGTTACACGACATCTCTGTAATGGACTGGCCTGTACAGAGTCCTGATTTGAATCCTATAGAACACCTTTGGGATGTTTTGGAAGGCCGACTTCGTGCCAGGCCTCACCGACCTACATCGATACCTCTCCTCAGTTCCGCACTCCGTGAAGAATGGGCTGCCATTCCCCAAGAAACCTTCCAGCACCTGATTGAAAGTATGCCTGCGAGAGTGAACGCTTCATCAAGGCTAAGGGTGGGCCAACACTACATTGGCTTCCAGTATTACCGATGGAGGGCGCCACGAACTTGTACGTCATTTTCAGCAAGGTGTCCGGATACTTCTGATCACGTAGTGTAGCAGACCTTGGGTTGTCATTGTCGAAGCGACTATAATAAGTAAATTTAAAAAATGTATTCACTATATTTCACAAATTACCCAGCGGAGAGACACAATCCTGTATATACCGCACACATTTATTTATTACAGCTTAGCTATGGTAGGTGGAACAAGTGTCATATTTGTATGATATTTAACATATTTGTATCTGCCAAAAGATCGATATTTTACCGAAAATTCACGTTTTGAGGCGCTGGACACAAACACAGAAAAGGATTCGCATGTGCTTCTGTAAAACAACATAACTCTAAAGTAAAAATCTGATAGATACCAAAAAGTACAGCATCTTTCAAGAGTACCTGTTGAGACGTTCGCGGAATTGTCCGCACTCCACAACCATCCTTTGCCCGGAAAATGTTAGTTTATTTTTTTTAATTGCTCAAAATGTCTTCCGTTTTGAATACTGGCAAACAAAATGTACTATTATAAATAGTCTATGAAATCCTCTTACCTATTTGTCCCTAAATGTGCGTACACTGGGAAACTGTATGCGACATACAAAAAGCTTACTTAAAAAATCAGGAACTTTTTACGAGATATGTACTCATTGTTCCATTTAGTTTTCTGATATTTTAACTACTGCATACTTTTCTGAAATGTTATGCTTGATTTTTAAACATTTGACTTGTCATACTCCCCTTTATGTTGCCCCGAGCTACAACAAAACGCATACTGAAATAATTTTCGCTAACATTTATCAGATTAAGTAGAAGAAAAGACAAAGATTATTAAAAAAAAAATTAGATAACTGTTAAAATAAATGACAATGGTAGGAATTGTCTTGTAACTGTAAAACATCAAAACTTTTACTTTCTCCTCTTCCTTAAAAGCGGTTGGTGTGGGTCGAGGTAGCAAAGGAGAGTGGGTGGAGTTGATGAGGGTCGCCGCTGGATCTTAGTGGATGCTCTGGAAGTTCTTTTAGATATAGATGCTCTGTATTCTGAATGCTCGGTTGGAATTTACCGCAATTCTCGCTCAGTTGGTAAGGCAAGTTTATGTCTAGCGTGGTAGGATTCACTTCCTGTCGCATAATTTTTATTCAGTAACGTTGTGGATTCTAGCAAGCAAAATACTTGAATGTTTCTTTTTTTTCTCCGTTATATTTTAGGATATACTTAAAGTTTTACTAGCTCTAAGTCGTGGCAATGTTGAATCTTATCTCAAGTTTTCTATGTTTGGAAAGTAAGATATTTATTATATACATAATAAATACAATAAGTGAACTGTCACAAAAATGTGTTTTATTCTTTTACTGAATGTACTTCCATACGAACAGTATAAGTCAACTGAATCAAATATTTACCGATATTGTTCCGTATCTGTCAATTGGCCCATGATCGCTATATTAATAACACTCTCGCATCTGAATTAATCTGAATTTCTTATGAAGTGTGAATAAACATTGTAGATCAAAACACAGCGACAAAAGTACGCGAGCAAAGCGAGTGATATAAGCTTAGGTTTCTGACTCACCAAAGCGAGCGTGCGTTCCTTAACGTTGGCATAACTTATCCCAAAATGACTCCAGATTTTGCTATATAAACGAGGCAAATAATTTGGGTGGGTGGGTAAAACTCCTTCGTCGAGACATCTACTAAATCAACTCCTCATTACTTCTAGTTCCCTCTACATATTCAATTTCATCGATTCCGTAATTATTATGCATGTTATAGCCATATAGACATATACGGAGCTTTAATCAGACTTACTTAGATAAGTAGGGGAAGTATTGCATTTCCACCCAAAAATGCGATAACGAGATTTCACCGGAAATACATGTTTTGGGACCCCCTGAATCCAAAAAAAGCATTTTTGGAAATATGTCCGTGTGTGTGTCTGTGTGTGGGTGTCTGTGAACAGCATAACTCAGAAACGAACAGTCGGATAAACACCAAACTTAGTATTTAGGTTCAGTATCTTCCAGAGATGCGACACGAAGGTTTTAAAGAAAATCTCCCACCCCAGATTACCCTTTACATGGAAATTTGTTCGAAAATTTTAATTTTCTCAAAAATTACTCTAACGAGTTTGATTAAAATATCATATGTTTAAGATATTTTCATGACAAATAAAATGTATATCTCGAATTTTCTGGGAATTTCGCCAAAAGTATTCTTCATTCTGAACGTCTTTTGCATAACTGGTAAACTATAAGAGATAAGACAAAATTTTACTACACAAAAAATGTAGATCGCATTAAAATACACAATTTATGTCATATACATTTTTTTTTTGTTGAGTGAACCATTTTCGATATATTGCTTGTTATTCCCTTAAATTTTCCAATACTTATACTTTTTCTCAAATTCGTTATTCATTTATTTTTGTCCTGGTAATGCAAAGAGAATGGAATACTCCACATAGCAACCTCCTCTTAAAATATTTGACTATCGCTTAAAGCCTACCAATTCCCCTTGCACCTACAAGAAAATTAGCAATAAGATTAACATCTCGATTAACATGAAGCATATGGAGAATAAGCGTTTGTAAAAATAGTTTGTAGAAGAGTAGAGAAAGTCATGCGAGTGTAACACATCAGATTTTTTTTATTCTATTTTATTTTACGTCGTTTTAACGTCGGTCATATCGCGACGGATCTGTTGGTATGTGATGGACAGTTAGCCTTCTGGGTCTCATTCCTGTAACCCCTGCTTCATGCCGTGTAGATGACATTAGGGTGCCATCCAGTCTAACTGCTTACATTGTCTGTAGATTGATGGCATTCGCTATAACCACTTATTTTTCATTTTACTATTGTTTTAGACTTAAGTAGGAACTCTGGGTCGTGGTATTTACCTTGGCGACTGAGTAAACCCACGAAAAAGCCTCAGTCAGATTGGTCGGCCAACGGGATTTGAACCCGGGACCTCCCGAATGCGGGACACAGACTTTACCGCCTGAGCCATCCCGTTCGGTTTGTAGGCATTCTTTATATTATAATAATCAATTCTTTATAACTTCTCGTCGAAAATATTTGATAACTCGCATAGCGAATTAATACACTTCCTCCGCTTTCCCTGTAAGCGTCTTCTATCTCAGAGAAAATTTTCTTAACAATCACAATAGTTGAATCTTGCTTTTTTTAAGTTATTGTCAGGTCTATCCAGCGTAAAACAAATTCGCATAGTTTAAAAATCCTTGCATGGAATAAATAACCTATTCATAAGAATAACAGCTTTACAATCATATTATATATAAAACATATTACTGCTGAAATTCTCGCTGTTTGCTACATATTTTGTATTATCATAATTTTTTTTATTGTAAAGTCAATCGCTTTCGATCACTTTATGAACGTATTTTCAACGTTATTCTATTCTTTATCTCCCCGTATAGAAAGAATACAATTCTAATTAATAATTTAAAAAATATAAATTCTCCAGACAAAGTTGGTGACACAAATGGTGATTTAAAATAACAACACATTAATAATTGTGATACACAATGCATACATAAGTATATAATATTTTCACCATCCATTCCATTGGATTTCCGTTTGACTATTCCATCCTTTTGCCAATATCTGCTTCATCTTTAAAGACAAAGACTGTTTAATGCAAAAATCAAAATTGTGATTTCACTTGAATTTAGAGTTTAGAGGCCCATGAATTCAGAAAGGCAGTTTTAGAGAAAAATCTCAAACATAGCTGTCAATTTTGTTACTTTAAAAATGAATACTCAGTACAAATATAACATTTTATGCTAAATCATACATCTTTTAAAGGTGCAAGCTAAAATTTTCAGGAAATTTATTTCCCCCTTTCCAAAAAAATCTTTGCAGGGAACAATTTTCTTATATCCTCAAATAACGCTATAGTAATTAATAAATCAAATTTTAGATAATAGAATGATCAATCAAATTCATATTTTAAATTTTCACCCTTTGAACTCCTCTTAATTGAATATTTTAGTTATTTTTTAACTATAAGTGTGGAGGAAATTTTGAGATGCTTAAAATACAAAGAAATAAAGGAAACTTTCAGTCTTACATTGCTTCTGATCAAGTAACCAATATATCTTACCACCTAGTATATTGAGAAACATTCCTGGAAAAAAATCTGCTTCTTGAAACACAAAGTTCAACTAATGAACCGCCCTCAAACCCACTTTGGCACTTTATTTTCACGCTAGAAATACGTAAATATACACACAATTCAAAATGGATAATGGTAACCACCTTATTTGTTATTAAGCATTGTCGGTACCATTAAACCTAAAATACGTAGATTCAGCTGCAATGAAATTATACAGATAGCGTACGTTCCTTACGCAGAACTCATGTGCTTTAATGCAGGTGGTCAAACTATGGCGAAATTCTATGGCAACCAATCAGAATGAAGCTCTCCTTTGCCACACTGTACTATAAATACAGGCATTGTACATTGTGGTAGAGTCACATGGTGTGATCGAGCGAACCTAGCGGCAGTAAATGTAAACACCTTCAGGAACAAACGTACACCAGCTCCTAGCATGGTTGAATGAATGCCGGTCTCGGTGGATCCACCAGGGGCTACTTGTAAAGCGAAGGGTGATACACGAAACGTAATGCTTACAGCGTCAAATATTGCAATTTTATAGGGCATTTATTAATTTTTATTTATTTATTCCTTAACAAAAACTGTACTTAGCGAAAGCCGCAGTATGCTTATCCCTACAGAATCGTGAAATAGTGCATGATTATAAACACTTCTGAAAATGTTAAGTTAAATGCCTTATAACATTTTTAAACCAAGATGCATAATCGTCCAAAAGATAAGCAAATGTTTTTAAAAAAATCTGATGTGTTACACTCACATGACTTTCTCTACTCTTGTACAATCTATTTTTACAAACGCCTATTCTCCATATGCTTCATGTTATTCGAGATATCGAGATGTCAATCTTATTGGTAATTTTCTTGTAGATGCAAGGGAAACATGGTAGCTTTTAAGCGATAGTCAAATATTTTAACGCTGGTTGCTATGTGGCAAATTCCATTCTCTTTGCATGTCCAGGACATAAAAAAATGAATAACGAATTTGAGAAGAAGTATAAGTATTGGAAAATTTAAGGGAATAACAAGCAATATCTCGAAAACGGTTCACTCAAAAAAAAATTATATGACATATATTGTATATTTTAACGCGATCTACATTTTTTGTGTAGTAAATTTTTTTCTATCTCTTATGGTTTACCAGTTATGCAAAAGTCGTTCACAATGAAGTTTTGGAGACATTCCCAGAAAATTCGAGATATACATTTCATTTGCCATGAAAATATCTTAAACATATGATATTTTAATCAACATCATTAGAACCATTTATGAGAAAATTAAAATTTTCGAAAAATGTTCCATGTAGGGTAATCTGGGGTGGGGGGATTTTCTTGAAAACCTTCGTGTCGCATCTCTGGAAGATACTGAACCTAAATACTAAGTTTGGTGTTTATCCGACTGTTCGTTTCTGAGTTATGCTGTTCACAGACACCCACACACAGACACACACACGGACATATTTCCAAAAATGCTTTTTTTGGATTCAGGAGGTCTCAAAACATGTATTTCCGGTGAAATCTCGGTATCGAATTTTTGGGTGGAATGCATTACTTCCCCTACTTACTATACGTAGTAGAGAAAGTAATAAAACTAAAGTGATTATGAAAATGATGATGATGATGAAATAGTATATTTCACTGTACAAAATCAAAAGACTTAAAATTGTCAAGTGCATTAAGAAATAAAATATACATCACATTTAAAATGGAACATCTAAAAAGCATACCCACTTCAATTGTTAGAGAATTAATGGTTGCTAAAAATTGTTTCAGTTGGAGGGGGCAAAATGTGACGTTGATTCAAAACTTAGAGAACTTGTGAAGCAATAACAAATACATGAATAAATAAAGAGACGCAGTCATTTAAAACTACGAAGATTCACATTGCCCTTCTACACTTCAGCTTACCAGGAAATTTTAATGTTACATCACGTTCCTTATTCCATTCAGACTACTTACATATGAAATATTTTCTCATTTCATTAATATTGGTTGCGTTATTTAATTCATTCAGGCGACTTACGCATCATCGATTTTCTTTTTACTTTCTCTACTACGTATAGTAAGTAGGGGAAGTATTGTATTCCACCCAAAAATTTGATACCGTGATTTCACCAGAAATACATGTTTTGAGACCCCCTGAATAAAAAAAAGCATTTTTGGAAACATGTCCGTGTGTGTGTCTGTGTGTCTGTCTGTGAACAGCATAACTCAGAAACGAACAGTCGGATAAACACCAAACTTGGTATTTAGGTTCAGTATCTTCCAATGGCTCTAACGATTTTGATTAAAATATCATATGTTTAGGATATTTTCATGACAAATAAAATGTATATCTTGAATTTTCTGGGAATGTCTCCAAAAGTATTCTCCATTGTGAACGACTTTTGCATAACTGGTAAACCATAAGAGATAGACAAAATTTTACTAGACAAAAAATATAGATCGCGTTAAAATACATAATTTATGTCATATACATTTTTTTTGTTGAGTGAACTATTTTCGAGATATTGCTTGTTATTCCCTTAAATTTTTCAATACTTATTTTCTCATGGGAATTCGTTATTCATTTTTTTGTCTTGGATATACACAGAGTATTAATCTGTGGGAAAGGGAATGGTGCTGCACCTAGCAACCAGCTATTAAGAGATATGTATGTGCTTAAAGGCTACTACTGTATTTCCAAATTGCCCTTGTAAATATATGTTCCCCTTACATCTACAAGAAACTTAGCAATAAGATAGAGTCTGCAAATGTTTATCTCGATTAACATGAAGTAGATGGAGAATAAGTGTTTTTTATAAATAGTTTGTACAAGAGTGGAGAAAGTCATGTGAGTGTAACACATAAGATTTTTTCTGTAATATTAAATCCTTTTTTCATTCCGTTCAAATGACTTACCATGATCCATTTTCTTCCATACGAATATTAGCTCCGTTATTTATTGCATTCAGTCGACCTATGTATGATCAATTTTCTGCTCTCAGGTAATTTTAGTATTTGCCACCCTCTTTTCCTTAATATGTCCTTACACGGAAGCTAGGAAACTGCGCTGACATATTTTCGCTATCTAAGACAAGTCATAGGCAGTTAAATTGGTGTAACGGACTTGGGTTCACAGGTGCAAGGATTCGAGGTTGTGGGCTATCAACGTAATTCTGTTTTGGCTTTCAGTTCATACTAAAAATAAACGAAGTTAAAATATGTATGATATTGCTTCACGCCTCATTGAAATGGAAATAAATGTGGTTTTTGGTAACGAACGAACAGTGAATTCATTATTTGCTGTCCGAATAAATCTAATCTCAGGATTGGAAGCCATAATGTTTTACTAATGTTCTTGTTTAAACAAAATCGCGATCCTTCTTTGTCCAGCTATCATGATATTTTCTTCACTAACTTGTATAACCTATGACATTTTAAGCATTCACAGGAACGCTTTACTCTTATATCCCTCTGTGTCAAAGAACCGGCCCTCGTAGCCGTGGTCGCTGCAGGATACAGCTCCGGCGCTCCGCCAAGCTGATTGTCGCGGGTTCGAGTCCCGCCATGGGCATGGGTGTTTGTGTTTGTGTCTGTGTGTTGTATAATTGCGTAATGAGCGCTAACGAAAACAGTAAAAACACAGTGAGATTAACTGCATAAAACAAGGGAACTTTTAAGAAAGAAAAAATCTCATGTCTTACACTCAGATGACATTCTCTACTCTTGTACAAACTATTTTTAAAAACGCTTATTCTCCATATGCTTCATGTTAATCGAGATGTTAATCTTATTGCTAATTTTCTTGTAGATGCAATGGGAATTGGTAGTATTTAAGCGATAGTCAAATATTTTAAGAGCTGGTTGCTATGTGGAGTATTTCATTCTCTTTGCATTACCAGGACCAAAAAATTGAATAACGAATTTCCATTTGAGAAAAAGTATAAGTATTGGAAAATTTAAGGGAATAACAAGCAATATCTCGAAAATGGTTCACTCAACAAAATAAATGTATATGACATAAATTGTGTATTTTAACGCGATCTACATTTTTTGTGTAGTAAAAGTTTGTCTATCTCTTATGGTTGACCAGTTATGCAAAAGTCGTTCACAATGAAGAATACTTTTGGAGACATTCCCAGAAAATTCGAGATATACATTTCATTTGTCATAAAAATATCTTAAACGTATGATATTTTAATCAAAATCTCTAGAGCCATTTTTGAGAAAATTGAAGTTTTCGAAAATATTCCATGTAAAGGGTAATCTGGGGTGGGGGATTTTCTTGAAAACCTTCGTGTCGCATCTCTGGAAGATACTGAATCTAAATACCAATTTTAGTGTTAATCCGACTGTTCGTTTCTGAGTTATGCTGTTCACAGACACAGACACGGACATGTTTCCAAAAATGCTTTTTTTGGATTCAGGGGGTCTCAAAACATATATTTCCGGTGAAATCTTGGTATCGAATTTGTGGGTGGAATACAATACTTCCCCTACTTACTATACGTAGTAGAGAAAGTGAAAAAGAAGCGATTGTGCCGGACGGCTCAAGGCCAGCCGCACAACCAATATAACCTTTGGCTACCCCATACAGTATATTAGTGGGCAGAGTAGAGTAGTAGGTTTGGAAGTGGTCTGCATTCCGCTTCCCCGGCCGGCTGGGCGCGGTTCTGACTCAAGTAGCTCCTCAGCTGATCCCGTAAGATGCTGAGTTACTCTGTGCCGATACTGGGGGTCGGATCTGAGTACCTCATTTCGATATCAGATTGCTATCTAATACCCTATACAAGAGTGCAATTATTTCTGTGTTGATAATTAAAGTTCTGATTCACTTTTATTTCCCTCTCTCTCATTTTCACAACTTTTCTCCATCTCTTTAAGTTTCGCTAATGTGTGTTGTGGATAATTTACATTTGGACAGGTATATAACTGCGATTATCACCAGCATCGATGTCAGCAGCAGTCCACTGCTTGCCAACAGAGCAGCCGCATTTGTAGGCACGGTTGTCGCTAGTGTACAAGTATAAAGTACCTTTTAAATTGAGACGTTCATTTGTTTTCATTCATGAGACAAAAGGAAGTAGTCCCATGTTTATAACTGCAAAGACTGCCCAAATTTTCATTAGAGACCGCTTTATATGAGTTACATAAGGAATATATTATACTTCAGTAAATTAATAAATCATATAAATCAAGGGTGGTGAAAATGCCTTTCTCCCTCGAATTATCAAATATACAACATGTACTACGGCACTCAGCAGCATATGGAAAACAAATGAATAGACAGCTAGAAAAGGAGTGGTGCCTGCGAGTCACACTGCCTCGCGAGTCCCGTTTTCGGCACTGCTGATGTAAATCGTGTAAGATATGTTTGAAAAGAGTTTTAAGCCTGCAGATTACTTACAGGCTATAAATGTAGAATGTTGGGATTTTGAAAAAAGTTTTCAGTTAGGAATTCTCATTATGGGATAAGAAATGAACATTTCAGAGTATGTCGTGCTAATGATACGCTTATTGGTTACAGGAATACTTATGTGTCTAATACCTTTCTTTGCGTAAAAGAAATGTTACATTTAGAAGTTTCACTATAAATAGTCTGCTCCTTCTGCACTATTCTGTTTTAATTCTTTGTTGTGCACTTGAAGTTGTGGTACTGCAAAGTAGCAAAGCAGAAATATCTTTCTGTAAGTAAAACCTACAAACTCTTCTTAAACAAGACGAAATGGGCTCCTGTTTGAACTTACACTATAGTTGTCTAACAATTAAGTATATTCTCTTTCAAATACTGTCAGGAATAGTTTCCTCGTTATACTATGTTTGTTACATACTCGGATGAATTTACATTCTTTGTTACCATCGTTAAAAATCCGAAGTTAAAATTTTAATTTAGGAGCAATTAATCCAATCGTGTAATGTCCGTCGATATAAGTTTTCAGAAGAAATCCAAAACTGTTTGCTAGAAAAATATTTTGTGAATCTCTTGCAATGTTTACAGTTACTTCAAGAGGTACCGAATGGAATGCTATATTCAATTCCAACATGTCTTTAGTTCATTGCTAACAAGGAAAAATCCAATTTCGCTTTCAACAAGACGTCCTTTGAAGTGTCAGATTGAACTTTATATATTCTGGTGTACTAATTTAGACTAAACAATCTTCTAAAAATATGCAAAGAAAATAAAAGTTTGAACTTTTTAAAAGCTCCTTTAAGAAGTGGGAAATTGTCTATGTTTGTAAGAATGAATATTGAATCAGCGAATATGTTTTAAATATATCCAACTATGTGAGACAATTTTAAACCATTATTTATGGCCTTTTGTGATCACATAGTATGCAATCCGGGGTATGCTCTTCATCACGCGTTGCACAATATGGCAAATCCATGCTTCTTTGAAAAAGTTTAACTCTTGCAATTTTCAGTTTTCGCCCCATCTTAATCTGAAGAACTTTGCAGTCAGACATAATATTGTATTCAAAAAGCTATATTTCTGAAACTTTTATCTGTTTTCATATTCTTGTCCTGCTTCTGATTTCTTCTTCATTCTTTTTCTTGTTTCCTGATTCAAATTTTCTTCACCAACTACTATATTTCCTTTTCTAAATCTATATTAGGGATCACAACGGCAACACAATTTTGGCTTGTTTTCAAAACATTAAGTTTATTTATTTTCGAACAATAATAATAATAATAATAATAATAATAATAACCCGCAGCAATGGAGAGTGATTAAAATCCATCAGTAATTGCCAACACTAGCAAATAGAAATTAAAAAGTAGCAACCTTGTTCTGTTAATTTCACTATTATTTAAATTGTTTAAGCTTACAGCTTACAAGAGTTCTCAGAAGCTTCCATGTTAGTTCAGTACGTTTTTACTTTCTCTACTACATATAGTAAGTAGGGGAAGTATTGTATTCCACCCAAAAATTCGATACCGTGATTTCACCGGAAATACATGTTTTGAGACCCCCTGAAATCAAAAAAAGCATTTTTGGAAACATGTTCGTGCGTGTGTCTGTCTGTGTGTGTGTGTGTGTGTGTGTGTGTGTGTGTGTGTGTGTGTGTGTGTGTGTGTGTGTGTGTGTCTGTGCCTGTGAACAGCATAACTCAGAAACGAACAGTCGGATAAACACCAAACTTGGTATTTAGGTTTAGTATCTTCCAGAGATGCGACACGAAGGTTTTGAAGAAAATCCCCCACCCTAGATTACCCTTTACATGGAACATTTTTCAAAAATTTTAATTTCTCAAAAATGACTGTAACAATTTTGATTAAAATATCAAATATTTTCATGACAAATAAAATGTATATCTTGAATTTTCTGGGAAAGTCTCCAAAAGTATTCTTCATAGTGAACGACTTTTGCATAACTGGTAAACCATAAGAGATAGACAAAATGTTACTATACAAAAAATGTAGATCGCTTTAAAATACACAATTTATGCCATATACATTTTTTGTTGTTGAATGAACCATTTGCGAGATATTGCTTGTTATCCCTTAAATTTTCCATTACATTACTTTTTGTCAAATGGGAATTCGATATTCATTTTTTTTTGTCCTGGACATACAAAGAGAATGGAATGCGCCACATAGCAACCAGCTCTTAAAACATTTGACTATCGCTTAAATACTACCATATTCCCCTTGCTTCTGCAAGAAAATTAGCAATAAGATTAACATCTCGATTAACATGAAGCATATGGAGAATATGCGTTTGTAAAAATAGTTTGTACAAGAGTAGAGAAAGTCATATGAGTGTAAGTAACACATCAGATTTTTTACAATGTTCTTTTCCATTTTCAATCAAATGTTTACACAAATATTTGTAAATGTTTAGCACTTTACATTCTCCTTCTATGATTCCTCTCAGATGTTCCCAAATTGTAGGCCCTGCAAAAAACATTAGTTTTCAAAATCTCCGTACTGAAAAGTCTATTGGTGTTATATCACATTACCTTGGGGACCAATCGGTGGTAAAATGACTTCTGATCAACTCAGTAAACTGCCTGTCGAGTTTCCCTTACCGCTAAACTGTAATGTGGTGGAGCGCCGCCATCTTGTTGTCAAATTAGGTTTGTACATTTCTCAAATAAAGAACGTTCTTTAAGCTCAGGTATTACTACGTCTTGTGACACCTCCCGGTAGAATTAAACGTTTAATTCAGTTCATCTTATACATGCTGTTGCATTGGACTAATGAAGATGAACAATAAGCGATATTTGGGAAACTTTGCCCACTATAAACAAGACATGATAAGGCTCGTGCTTTTTTCTTTGGCAATCCTTGCTTGCTAGGAAAACGGCAAAACAGAAAATAGTTCTTTCCCTCCACACAGAGGAGAGCTTTGCGAGTTGACGGTTGATTCCTCAAGCCACAGCTTATTCAATATACGATTTACAACCGCTCAGTGATTCCGGGCTCATTCCAACCGTCTCATTTACCATATCTACAGATCTGACTTAACAACACTTAGCATATCGGAAATCATTCTAAAGAAATGCGCCCTGTCGCTAAGCATTCCATTAAACAAAGTTCGAGACTACCGCACTTGAACTTCAGCTTTTTACAATACGGATTTAAATAGCTCAAGAGCCTTGTGTTCTTATTCCACTAACAGAGTAGAAGAGGTTTGCACAGTCTCAAAGAAGAGCCATCGATTATTAACACACTTTAGCACAATATGAGCATATTCATTTCGCTCATCTATGTTGCAAAATGTGATTCAAATTTATTATTTTAAATAGTGGATACTGCATTAGCGCAAAACATGAGATGAAAATCCCACCGAGGGCAATCAGTCAAGATGGAGCCCAGGTTGTTTATGGTAATGGCGAAGAGGTCTGTGCTCGACATCTGAAATTGAAATCTCGTCGGGCGCTAGGGGTGGTCCTTTGTCCCGTATTTACTTTGTTAATTGTGGACGTCAGGGAGGGTCCGGCCAAATCCATTACTCACCTGCTGACTGACTGCTCGACCTTTCTGAGAGAGAACAACAAAAGGGAAAACGTTCATTCCATCGCATACTCGTTCGTTCGAATTGTCCTATACGTAGAGCTTTGACTAGAAATATTGATTGGCTTACAAATTATCCTCATAATCTATTGCTTTATTATTATTATTATTATTATTATTATTATTATTATTATTATATTGATTTCTACAAGCTAGAGAAATAATAGATTAGAACGTAAGAGTGATATCAGTAAAAGGGGGGAATGAAGCGTTTAAAAGAGGTTATTTTCAAAACTCGTTACGTATTTTCAGTCGAATTCTTTTTTTATTGCAACTGCTGGATTGCTCAAGTTATGTTGATTATAAGGTATTTTTTTCTAAAACCCGTATGAAAGGTATTAATTTCAGTGTCTAATGGATTAGTTTTACTGCATTTGCTGCTCATGTTAGTGGTGATGTTTTAAATTTGAAACCATTCCTTCACTTGACTGCACTGGTACGCAAGATTTAGAAGGACTTTATGTACATATCTGGTTTCATTTAATAACCATTTCCAAATAACGGGTATCAAAGTTTGCTTTATAGCGTTTCAGGGATGACATATCCCTCTAGTATTCCTTTGAATTTCGGTTGAGTTCTGTTGACTTGCATGAGTACAATTTTCATAAGGTTTCTCCTTATTCTGAAAAGAATATATCGCATATATGTCAATATTTTGAAGTTTGAACCCGGACTCATTTGACCGTTCGTTAATCAAGAATTTGCAATGTGATAAGAGACATAAACTATAAAAGATTTGGTATACTGACAATAAGTCCGGGCATCTTTTTTGTTTCATTTATATGCCGCTTTTAATATCTAATGTCGTATCAACGACTTTGCTTTGGAACAATTGGTCATCGTCTATGATGTTCACTCGTTTTACTACGGTGTTAATCTTTGGGTTTGTTTGCTTAGGGTGTTCTATTTAAATATTAATTTGATACACAAATTTACTCTCTCACTCATACTTCCAGACTCTAAGGAGGGTGGGGAATAATCCTGGCTAAATAAATATTCGCATCCTCCACCGGGAATCGAATCTAGGATATCTGGATGTGGAAGCTAGCATGCTAACCACCAGATCACAGAGGCAGTTTGACTTTATAATTGAATAAATATCCAAAATTCTAGCTTCAATAATTATCGTCTTCTGCCATAGTTTAGACAGATTGCTGAGTTCCTTTTTTTTCTTTCTTTTCTTTTTGCCTCTGGCTATATAATGTAGGACTTATGCTGTTTTCAGGGTCGGTCTAACTGTCCGTGTGTGTGTCTCTGTGTGTGTGTGTGTGTGTGTGTGTGTGTGTGTGTGCGTGTGTGTGTGTGTGTCTGTGAACAGCATAACTCAGAAAAAAACAGTCGGATAAACACCAAACGTGGTATTTAGGTTCAGTATCTTCCAGAGATTCGACACGAAGGTTTTCAAGAAAATCCCCGCACCCCAGATTACACTTTACATGGAACATTTTTCGAAAATTTTAATTTTCTTAAAAATGGCTTTAACGATTTTGATTCAAATATCATATGTTTAAGATATTTTCATGACAAATATATCTCGAATTTTCTGGGAATGTCTCCAAAAGTGTTCTTCATTGTGAACGACTTTTGCATAACTGGTAAACCATAATAGATAGACAAAATTTTACTACACAAAAATGTAGATCGCGTTAAAATACACAATGTATGTCATATACATTTTTGTTGTTGAGTGAACCATTTTCGAGATATTGCTTGTTATTCCCTTAAATGTTTCAATACTTATTTTCTCAAATGGGAATTTGTTATTAATTTTTTTTGTCTTGGATTAAAGAGTATTGATCTGTGGTAAAGAGAATGGTGCTGCACCTAGCAACCAGCTATTAAGAGATATGTCTATGCTTAAAGCTTACTGTATTTCTATATTTCCCTTGCAAATACAAAACAAGGGGAACATAGTACGCCTTAAGCGATAGTCAAATATTTTTAGAACTGGTCGCTATGTATAAAATGTAATTCTCTTTGCATGTCAAAAGATCGTTTCTGCAAATCTTTATCTCGATTAATATGAAATAGATGGAGCATAAGAGTTTGTAAAAATAGTTTGTACAAGAGTAGACAAAGTCATGTGAGTGTAACACATCAGATTTTTTGAAATCCACTTAATTTCTTTTCTGTATCGTAGTCAAATTAAAGTTTATATTACATCTTTATTGTTAAGTTGTTCGATCATTCTACTATTTAACACTATGTTTCCCCTTATTGGGAATTTTCAAAGGAAAGCAATTAATTGGGCTTTCTCTGTAGATATTTTAGGATTATAGCTGCTAATCACTTTGTCCAACTAATAGAATGCTCTGTGTAAGGTATCCCATTGATCCTGCTAATGGATCTGGTCATCAGCATATAAAAGAGTAGATAATTAAAATTGTTATATCAAAATCAATGTCAGTGTTTGCTTCCCAAAACCTTAAATCATAATCAAGATATATGTATAACGAATAATTGAACAGCCTTGTCTAAGTTCTTGAGTGACTGGAATACTCTTTCTACCGATTTTTCCGTCCTTCTTAATCTTGAAATTAGAGTCGTTTTACAGGCCTTCAACAACTTTATTGTGTCAGCTGGTGCTCCTCTTCTGTCCAGTACTTATCAACACGGTTGAGAGCTTTCATAATATAATCTAGGTATAAATAGTAAATGTGTTGTTATGTTAACCTTTCTATGCTTTTTAATTGTTTGTTGAATATTGAACAGATTGTCAGTGTAGGAGAATTCCTTTCTGAATACCGTTTGTTCTTTCAATAATAATCAATTTGTTATTTTAACAAGTATTCTTGTAATTATCCTATAAATATTGCGATTAAGTATATCTCCTTTTTTAAAGACATGTGACTGTAGCAGTTAACCAGGCTGAGGGACATATCGAGCAGGTTAGCATATGTTGTACGAGGGCAATTCAAAAAGTCTTTGCCACTATTTTTTTCGGCTAAATTACGAATGTAAAACCAACATATACATTCGAAGTAGTGCATTTTTCATGGGCCGGTCCTCATAGAGTTTCCAGCTGCTGCCGGCGGTAGCGCTGCTGTCAGTACCTTCAAAATGCCAAGTGTGCTGAACACGTCCACGGCTTACGAGCAACGAAGTGTGATCCGTTATCTATGGATAAGGGACGAACGCCCATCGAGATCCACAGGAAAATGCAGCCATCATATGGGGAAAGGTGTCTTGCTTTGAGAAGTGTGAGATGATTGTGTTTTGAGTTCGAAAATGGCCGTGCAAATCTGCATGACAATGAGCGTGCGGGGAGACCTCGTATATCGGTGACTGATGATAATATCGCCCGCGTGGATGCGATGGTGAAAGCAGAGCGGCGCGTGCGCATCAAAGACGTTGCTCAGAAGCTCGACATTTCCTTTGGGAGGCTTTCGACATCATTCATGGGTGCTTAGAGTACAGGAAGGTTTCATGTCGATGGGTTCCTAAGCAGTTTGATGACGTGATGAAAGGCAAGCGAATGATTGCTTCTTTGAATCATCTGCAACGATATGCCGAGAAGGATGACAATTTCCTGGATCGCATTGTTACTGGCGATGAAACGTGGGTACTGCATTACACGCCGGAATCAAAACAGCAGAATATGGTGTGGAAACATCCGCAGTCTCCTGTAAAAAAGAAATTCCGTACTGCGCCATCTGTTCACAAAGTGATGTTAACGGCATTCTGGGATTGCCGTGGACACGTGCTGGATTTCATGCCGCGAGACGCCACATCAATGCCGACAGATATTGTTCCACACTGTCACTTCTGTGGGCTGCGATCATAAAGAAGCGCCGCGGGATTCTCGATGTTGACGTGATCATCCTCCACGACAATGCGAGACCACATGTGGCAAACAAGACCGTCGGCAAGCTAAGGAACTTTCACTGGGAGTTTCTAAAGAATCCACCATACAGCCCGGATCTTGCCCCTAGTGATTTCCATATTTTCAGTCCACTGAAGAAGTTCCTGGCAGCTCAGCGATTCACTTGCGACGACGAAGTCAAGACAACAGTGCGACAGTGGTTCCGTAGTCAGACGGCCGACTTCTACCGCAGTGGCATCGCAAAATTAGTGCTGCGATGGGACAAATATCTGAACCGGCACGGGGACTATGTGGAAAAATAGTGAAAGGTTCAAGGAATAACATCTACATGTTAGTTGGCATGTTTAGTATCTTATGTTACCAGCAAAAAAATAGGGGCAAAGACTTTTTGATTTGCCCTCGTATATATTTAAAAGTCCAATTTCAACTGTGTGTATGCCTTCCTTACGGCCGTATTAACTCCTTTGAACTGAGCTTCCCAAGCTCTCTTCTAACTTGTTTAGAGCTCCTTGAAATTCAGCTGAAGCGCTGAAAGAGCAAAGAGTCTAAGTATCGGAAGGTTCAAAGTGAAGTGGTAATAATAACAAAGTATCTTACTACGCTTTTAATTTTTAACATGTTTGTAATCAATATCCTATGTAGTTATGCACAAGTAATACGATGCTTTTCATGTTACTAAAAGCGTTTATAAAAATGGTGATTTTTGTTGTGTTTGTTATGTTGATTTATTACTGATTGAAAACTTATGTTTTATAGTACACAATCAAAGCAAGTTCTTTCCGCCAACTGGATACCAGTTAAATCGTTAACAAGAACTATCTGACTACATATCTCTCGAACAGTTGTGTCTTCCCTGAGAAGTATAGGTCTCGTAATGAACTGACTAATGAACAAAGTTTCACTTAGGCTGTTTTTATGCTCGGGTTCTATGTCCTGAGAGAGGTCACGATTTTTTCTTGTGAAAGGTCCCGAAGACAAAGACAATGGCTTATCAATTCCATCAGCACCAGCTCAAGAATTGTTCATCAGCTGACAGCCTTTATAATCTTTAGATCAGAACTCTTAAAATGCACGTCTTTCCCCACTCCGTCAATAAACTGTTAATTTAATGTCTGAGGCCTTTCCTCTAAATGTTGAAGTAATGCCCTTTTTAAAGGGATTTTCGGTCAATTTAAATACATGCCTTAGTGACATCTTACTGGTCGTTCACTGTTGATCATAACACCCTGCAGTAAGGCTTAAAAGTTAAAATCATAGATTTGGTATAAAGGAAAACTCTAGTACCACAAGTTTATGAAAAGATTCCTCGTTGCAAATGGAACATTTGATAGTGCGATTCTGAATTAGACGTGCTGTTGTCAGAATAAGAGATAATATCTACCTTATATGTCATGTATTAATAAGCTACTGCATAAGCTTATAGTCAACTATAGCAAAATACAAACAAATAGAAATGCAACAAAGAATGTCTATTACCATTTGGTCGAAGATTTTTGACGTAAACTAAGAAGTAAAGTTTGTTGTAAATAAATTAGTTTCATAAAATTAGACGTGACATCTCAGAGATTAGCTGCCATCAAATGTAACACTAAAATTAATAGCTGATACCCTTCGCTAAGATGCGAGTTCTGTCCTTAAGGGAATCGAAATTTGAACCAATCCTCCAATTCCACTTACTATTGCTGCGTAGAGGGGTTCTTTGGAAGGAAAATACTGTTTATGCACTAATTTATATCAAATGAAGCTGGACGGTATTCTCCAATTGCTGCGATTCTCTGCTGTAAAGATTACGAATAGCAACGTTTGTTTCAAATAGAACAAAACGTTTATAAGAAAACGCTAATGAGTAGAAGTATATAGTATTATAGTAGCTTATGAATGGTATGAGTGGAATATTATTTGAAAACTCGCACATCGTTATCAATCGCACGTGATGATTGATACCAGAATTATTAATTTCTACGATTAATAATCTTATAAAGATACGATAGGGAGATAAATATTGCGATAAATAATTTCCATATATTTAAATCAATGCACAATGCAAGAAGAACGAGTTACAGTTCTGCCATTGGATAAGAGTCATTACCACGCAAGTTAAGTGTTGAGACAAAGTAATCAGTTGAAGTCAGAGTAGCTAAGACAATTAGGTGTTCCGGCGAACTCAGTCAACAAGAAATGCATTAGCTCAAGGTTCAGGTAATTAGAACTCATAACGTTGCATGAAAATGCACTATATCAGTTCTTAAATTAGAAAGAGAAAGAATTTTTAGAATATAGCAATTCAAAGAGTAAAAGTCGTGTTCCAGATGCGAATAAGAAGCTTAAGGTTTGCACTGTATAACTAGGAACTTTGGTAGGGTAGTCATGAAGCAGGCGACTTAAGTTGATAAAATAGCGTGTATTTCTAAAACTAGGGTCTTAAAATTTTTTACATTTTACAATTTACAGAAGTGTTTTACTGTGCTCGATTATCGACAGTAGCCGCAAGGAGATTCGCCGTTTAGCACTTCAGCGATTCGCGGTAACTTACGCCTCTCGTTGTTATTACGGAAACAGTTGTTTTAAACCGTAAATTCCTGAATACTTCGAAGTTAGTATACATAATACTTCAGTAGTTACAGTTTCTCGTGCTAAGATTCAGAAACAGTTTAATTCCTCATCCTGAAACTGTCAGCAGTTCGCTTCAAATAGCTCATGTATTAGCCTCCATTAATTTATCGGTCAACTTAATTGGTGTTGTATCTTCTCACATCTACTCACGCATATCCTCAGAGAAGGATCCCATATCTCACCACTGTAGCAGCTGGCAGCAGATTCATCAACGACGAAATGTTGGACACGGCATATAGGGAAAACGTCGTCATGATTATCCTCTTTATTTTAAAGGCATTGGTCATTACGAGTGTCCCCAACACAGGTAAAATATTTTTAAAATAATTGTTTTCTGAAGTAACAGAGCGTTCTAGGCTGGCAGCAAACAAACACCACAACCATGCTCTGCGTATGCCGTGCTCCTTACTTATATTACAAGCAGAACTCTGCTATTGTACACTACTATTCGCCTGATTTGATATTAGTGGATTTCTGTCTGTTTCCAGAGATGAAATATACTCTGAAAGGACGTATTTGTTATCAATAAAAGAGACAAAACAAAATTTGCTATAGGACTAGAGGCTATTCTGCAAGAAATATTCCAGACGCATTCCAACAGTGAAAATAAGCGCTGGAGGCGGTATAGCAACAGCAAAAGAAATTAATTTAAAAGGGGTACAGCAGAAAAAGTAAATAAATTATTTGGAGAAAGTCAGGTTTCTTTTAGGAGAGATTTCGTCATAGTAGGTTGCTATAGTCCATCAAACGAGAACGCGCCAGACACCAAAAAGCGTCATTGAAGAGAGCTCACCTCGAAAATCGCCTGGATGCTAGTATCACAGATATCGCACTTGCAGATAGGGTAGCAAATTGTCTTCTTCTGAAAGCTCAGGCTATTAATACATTTACTATGCCATGAAACTGTAAACTTATCCGTTTTGTATCAAACCAATGCCCGTGAATCTATCTCTATTCATGTCACTAAAGGTATAAATATCGCTCTCAAGGTCTTCAATAAAAGGACGTGAATAATTCCACAAAAAATTTTCAAATTGGATAAGGCATTTCCTGCCAATAATGTTTCTTACTTTCTCTACTACGTATAGTAAGCAGGGGAAGTATTGCATTCCACTCAAAAATTCGATGCCGAGATTTCACCGGAAATATATGTTTTGAGGCCTCCTGAATCCATAAAAAAGTATTTTTGGAAACATGTCCGTGTGTGTCTGTCTGTGAACAGCATAACTCAGAAACGAACAGTCGGATAAACACCAAACTTGGTATTTAGATTCAGTATCTTCCAGAGATGCGACACAAAGGTTTTCAAGAAAATCCCCCTAAATTACGCTTTACATGGAACACTTTTCGAAAATTTTAATTTTCTCAAAAAATGGCTCTAACTATCTTGATTAAAATATCATATATTTAAGATACTTTCATAACAAATGAAATGTATATCTCGAATTTTCTGGAAATGTCTCCACAAGTATTCTTCATTGTGAACGACTTTTGCATAACTGGTAAACCATAAGAGATAGACAAAATTTTACTACACAAAAATGTAGATCGTGTTAAAATACACAATTTATGCCATATACATGTTTTTTGTTGAGTGAACCATTTTCGAGATATTGCTTCTTATTCCCTTAAATTTTCCAATACTTATACTTTCTCAAATGGGAATTCGTTATTAATCTTTTTTTGTCTTGGTAATGCAAAGAGAATGGAATACTGCACATAGCAACCAGCTCTTAAAATATTTGACTATCGCTTAAAGCCTACCATATTCCCCTTGCATTTACAAGAAAATTAGCAATAAGATTAACATCTCGATTAACATGAAGCATATGGAGAATAAGCGTTTGTAAAAATAGTTTGTACAAGAGTAGAGAAAGCCATGTGAGTGTAACACATCAGATTTTCTTCTACACCAATGTCCCAAATACTTTGTACTTTTAAATCATAGGTCCACAGGCAATTCGAGATTAGGTCTTAAAACACACCAGCTCCCTTCCTAAAGCCCAGAACTTTCTGCGCGTAAAACCCTTACAAGGGGATCCCTCCGTGGGCGTTGATTTGAACCGGACAGAAACACAATTACTGGGCAAGATTTTGAGTCGCGCACTACACTAAAATATTCTACAAAATGGGGACAGGCAAATGGGGAAAATACACCCATTAACAATTTTAGAAAAATTAACTTTTGGGTAAAGGAATGTTCACTTTATAGCGCTTGTCCGTTTTGATTTGACTGCCCCTCATACTTCGAGGTAAAATAAAATGCTCTCTGAAACATAAAATTTACAAAGCCATATTTTAGGGTTTTCCCTCTATTTTTTAATTATACCATTGTTTAAGATGTTCAAATACTTTGTTAATGAAAGCGTTTTGTGAATATATCCTCTACACCAGCTTTATTTATGCCAAGCATTTCTGCCTGCGTATGAAGGAAAATTGATCGGTAGATTACCTTAACCTAACAGGTTTAAAATCCAGAATGTGTATAAGGCGTTCATCAGCACCAAAATATTTACAGTTTTTGTATTACAATGTAACAGTTTGTTGCACTCCTTTATTTTCTAACGATCTATGTGGCTCATTTTGAAACTGATTTAGGTTCAATGTATAGCATTGTGTTCAACAATTCAAATGTTAGTTAGGTGTAAGACTAAATAATCCCTATGCAATACACTTAGAAATCAGGTAAAACTCAAATGCACTTTTTTTTCTTTCTTTATAGCTTAAATTTATTCTAAGTGTAGCTCGTTGGTCATTTCGGACGGTGAATGAACGAAATTACTGAAATGATGCTCAATTGGACCCGGGGTATCTAGGGCCTAGAGTTACACTTGTCTTCTCAGATAAGGGAAAACTCCGAAAAGAAAACCTTATCCACGTAGCTCACCTAACGGAGATTCGAGCTCGGGATCCCTTGAATGTAAGGCAGACACGCTACCCCAGCACTACGGAGGTGGGCCTAGAGTAGTTTTGTTCAGTGACTTAAACACAACATTTTGACTTTCTTTTTTTACTTCCTCTAGGTAGAAAAGGTATTGCATTTCACCTATAAATTAATATCGAGATTCACTAGAAATACCTATTTTGAGACTTCCAGAATAAAAAAAATATTATGTGTTATACTCACATGACTTTCTCTACTCTTGTACAAACAATTTTTACAAACGCTTATTCTCCATATGCTTCATGTTAATCGAGATATCGAGATGTTAATCTTATTGCTAATTTTCTTGTAGATGCAAGGGGAATTGCTAGGCTTTAAGCGATAGTCAAACATTTTAAGAGCTGGTTGCTATGTGGAGTATTCCATTCTCTTTGCATTACCAGGACAAAAAAAGTGAATAATGAATTTAATAAAAAGTATAAGTATTGGAAAATTTAAGGGATTAACAAGCAATATCTCGAAAATGGTTCACCCAACAAAAAAAAATGTATATGACATAAATTGTGTATTTTAACGAGATCTACATTTTTTGTAGTAAAATTTTGTCTATCTCTTATGGAGTTATGCAAAAGTCGTTCACAATGAAGAATACTTTTGGAGTCATTCCCAGAAAATTCGAGATATGCATTTCATTTGTCATGAAAATATCTTAAACATATGGTATTTTAATCAAAATCGTTAGAGCCATTTTTGAGAAAATTAAAAGTTTCGAAAAATTTTCCATGTAAAGGGTAATGGGGTGGGGGGATTTTCTTGAAAACCTTCGTGTTGCATCTCTGGAAGATATTGAAACTAAATACCGAGTTTGGGGTTTATCCGATTGTTCGTTTCTGAGTTATGCTGTTCACAGACAGACAGACACACACACATGTTTCCAAAAATGTTTTTTTTGGATTCAGGGGGTCTCAAAACATGTATTTCCGGTGAAATCTCGGTATCGAATTTTTGGGTGGAATACAATACTTCCCCTACTTATGCGTAGTAGAGAAAGTAAAAGGAATTTTTAGAAAAAGCTCAATGTGTAAAATTGAAATTGAGTTTTATATATGAACGCTCTTTAACTACTATGATCCTTACCGTTCCATACTATATTGGGCGTAAAAGACCAGAAATTTTGCTCAGACGCCTCTATCAATCTTGAGGTTCTTTTACGTGCCGTAAATCTACGAGACTATCAGCTTTACTTTTTTTGCGAAGGAAATCATGCTAGCCTCAATGTATGTGTCTCTGTGTGTGTGTGTGTGTGTGTGTGTGAGAGAGAGAGAGAGAGAGAGAGAGAGAGAGAGAGAGAGAGAGAGAGAGATTGGTATATGTGTGTGAGAACTACAACATTAAAAATTGAAATGTTCGATAACTACAAAACTTGGTATTTAGGTTCCGTACCTTCCATAGACACAAACACAAAGATTTTAAAAAAAAATCCCCCATCCCAACTGCCCTTTACATAGTACAGTTTTTTGAAATGTTTAATTTTCTCAAAACGGCTCTAAAGGTTTTGATAAATATCATATGTCTAAGATATTTATATAACAAACAAAATGTATGTCTTCAATTTTCTGGGAACAGCTTGCAGGTTCCTCTTTATTGGGAAGGAAATTTGTATAATTGTGTATACCTGGAAAAGTTTAAGAGATACGGGATGAAAATGTACCTCAAAAAATTTAGATCCGTGTAACACACAATTTATTTCAAATAAAATTGTTGTAGTATCAGTTATTTCCGAGATTTTGGTTATTGTTGGTTTCAATTTTTCAAAATCTTGTCATTCTTTAAAGTGTTGTAGCTATTCGGTTGTTTTTCACTATGGAATAGAAAGAATATGGACTTTCAATATTGTGACTCTCGATTTGGTTTTCTCTACCCCCCTTGTATCCACAACGAAATGTGTAATGAAACTATTCGTGCAAAAGTTTATCTTGATTAATATGAAGAACAGAAAAATAAGTTTCTTAAAATAGTTTATAAAAGCTATATGCAAATAAACGATAGTGGGTAGAGATAGTCATGTAAGTGTAGCACAAAATTTTGTATTATACACTAGTAATTCTTTTTACGCGATAATTATAGAAATATAAAAATCGTTACCCTATCCACAAATCCACAATACTTAATTGCGGAAGCATGTTCTATTACCGTAGCAGCGCCGTGGCCGAGTGGTTTGACCGCTCGCCTCTCACCAAACAGCCCGGGTTCAATCCCATGGAACCGCACGTGGGACCTGTGGTGGACAAAGCAGCGTCTGGGCGGGTTTTCTCCGGGTTCTTCGATGCCATGCATTTCACCAATTGCTCCATTATCACCTTTCCTTTCCTTTCATTCATCTCACCACCTGTCATATCTTCTCCTTCTTCGCTCTCATACCAGGCTTTGGGCTGATCACTCATCCTGGCTATTCTCTTTGATCTATAACCTGGGCTCCCCGACAGGTGTCTGTAAGTCCTAGGGGGTGTAAGCCCTAACAACGGGGAGGGTAAACAGAGAAAGAAGAAGATATGAAAGATCCATTTTCAAATATCTCTTTGAATCACAAAAATTCAGTTTTTACCCCATCTTGTATTTCCGTCAAATTAATGTGTTAATCCCTACATTTAGATTTTGAGAGAAAAAAGTTAGGAAACAATTGGGGATCGAACCTCGGTCACCTGCGTGAGGGCTTTTCACTTTATTATCTTGGTTAAACATATAATGCAATGTATAAATATTAAGTGTGCACATTTTACGGGCTTTAAAATAAACTTCTGCACAGCTTTAATTAATTTCTTAATGTGTGCTGAGCGTTTAGAATATGCCCTAAGACTGTTATAAGGTGAAGGGGGCCGATGTGAATGCTACCTTGTTAGACAACATACATATCTATTGATGCCGTAATGATTGCCGGGAATATATGAATAATTAAATAAAGAAATAATATTAAGATAGAGAAATAATCGCAATATATAATTTCCGTATATTAAATCAACGTATAATGTAACAAGCTTGAATTGCAAAATTTATCTGCAAAGAAGGAGCTAATTAGGAAGTCAGGGTAACGAAAGTGATTAGTATCAGCTGAATAGCGAACGCATTAGCTTAAAGATTCTGGTAATTCAGTTGGGTTATTAGCTCAGTACGTTTGCAGGGTCATTTAGGCAGAATTCTGAAAAAGAGAAAGGTACTTAGTTTCTGAGATTTTTAGCCAAGTCTCCATGGTAACTAAGTTAAGAGGCACACGTAGGATTTTTAAGTATTGGCCCAGGAGTAAAATAATGTTGGTGGGGGTAATAAAGTAAGCAGAGCTAAAAGTAATAAAGTCGTGTAGGTATTAATAGGTACTTACATTCGTTCGTGCACACCTTCGTGCACACAGTTGTGCATGCCTTATATACTCTCTCTCTCTCACACAGTCTCTCTGGTACCGCCTTCGGTACTTACTGCTCGTGTGATATTTTAAGCGTTTAGTGACGTGCTTGTGTGAGTAAGACTTTGCGGCTATTGCGAGAGGTCTCGCCGAATAGCATTTTAGCGACTCGCGGTAAGTTACGCTTGTAGTTTCTTTTATTGCGGAAACAGTTATTTCAAACCGTAACTTTGATACAGCAGAAGATAGCAGGTATAATAATTCACTTGTTATAATTTCCAGTGCTACGATTCATAATTAGTTTCACTCTTTTTCTTAAAACAGTCGTCAACTCGCTAGTTCGCAATAAATTTCCCAGTCAATTTAAACTGGTGTTATCCTTTAACAATACGCCCCGTATAGCTTCATAGCTTACCACCAGAGACAACAGAACGAGTTGCGAGATAACACATTAGAAGCAGGTAACGTAGTATGATACCACTATATTATAATAGACAAATCTGCAAAATTCAGGAGATAAATATAGTATCGACTAGGTCCTAATAGTGTTTGGTAACCTAGTCACATTCTTGCTCCCTTTTTCCCCGTCCACATTAAGAGTCGACTGCGACACATATCAGCAGTCTTTGGATTCTTTGCTACCTCTTCTGTTTTTATTCCTAGAGGTTCAGAAACGTCTAGAACAAGAAGGAATCTCACTCTTGAAAGACTCCAACGATGCGAAGGGCGAAATAAAGCAAGCGTTGCCATCGTTTTGTTGTGTTTCTGCAGCGAGAGAAGGAACATCGTAAACTAGAAATAACGGGCAATGAAATGAGTAAAAAGATCTTTTTTGCTGAATGTTCTATTATCCATATAAAAGTAAACGTGCTTTTAATTTGCTCCTATTTTCCCTGATGTTAATGCTGAGCCGTTCATTATTAGCAAAAGCATACATGCACCAAGGAGGGATGAGGCGAGGTTATCAAGGCAACTTGAGATAGGGAATCTATAGTGCAAGATTTCATATTTACATGTTGGCCTTTAAAGTTACAAAAACGTGTGCACACAATTAGCAGACATTTCTCGAAACTTGCCTAATACCATGAACAAATCAGAATAGCAACTTTGTTTCTAACAACCAAATTCGTTTTAGCACCCGTGAGTGGCGTGCAGTCATGTGAAAATGCTCAGTTCGCTTTAATATTAAATTGTCAAAACTATATTTATTCGTTAATAAAATTCAGATTTATTTCGACTATTAAGCTAGCGTAAACAGCCTAGTTAGAAAAAACTTGACGAAAGCTTGGGGGTGTCTAAAGATGTTACTCGACTGATCACCCATGAAACAATTATCAACAATCAACGCCTTGAGAGCATAATGAAGAGCGTAAATCACTTTAATACATACTTTAAGATTATTTGGCTTTTAGTATCCATTTTCGGAGTAAGTACCAAATTGCTATTCCTTCGATTTCTTAAAGAATTTATTTATTCCGTTTACCTTATGCTGGAAACTAATGTCGGATAATTCTCAGTTCTTTCAACTTCCGGGCTTATTTGAGGTGTTGCTTCAGTCACTATCATTGACATGAACTATTATAAGTGGCTTTAAATTACGAAAACAACAAAAATGCACCCTCTTCACAGTCCTATAGAGTTTATTTTGGGGCGTTAGTAGCATTCTGCATAAAATGAATAAAATAAACGTACAGATAACATGGGCTTATTTTGAAACATTAAATAAAAATTAATATTATATGCTCGATTTCGTCAGATTCTATGAGCGTTTGGTCAGAATGGCACATTTGCTTTCCCATTGCATTACTGCAAAGCCTTTCCTATAATAATTCATGACTACTTGCTGACGGGAAGAAATAAGCAATTCTATGTCCGAATATTGAGTCAGCAATTTTGTCAAGCCTTAATTCTAGAAGGCCAACTCTGTCCAATGAGACACGCTTAGCCCTTCTTTCTCCTGCCTCTGCCCCATCTCTCTCCCTCTCCCTCTCTCTCGAGGAATAGAAAGAAGAGCTATGATTATTTACTGACAGGGGTTTACAATTACTAAGTTGAATTGTCTACGTGAGTTTCAGTAAACATACTTGCAGTTTATGCAGTACACATAGACAAACAAGTTGGCTTACGTTAAAATAACCAACACGCACTGTCATTTTGTCATTTCACTCTGTCACTTTCGAAGCCGGTAGAGGCGTTGGACCTGCCAATCGGATGTTTTGAGAGAAACGCGTGATTGGAGCACGCTAATGCTTGAAGTACCAGTTGCAGGTCTTTGAAATTCAACTTCTACTTAGTGTTTATTTCAAAGTGTGCCACGACATGCTGTATGACGGCACTTTTCTAGCCGCTGAGCCAAGAATTCAATCCGTCTAGTGCATTATTTGAGACAGTAACTATAGTTATATATGCCATATATATATAATAATGTGAATTATAATGTGAAACGGTATTAATAAGAAAAATACTTGTTGTATAAATAAAAGTTAAGGCATAAGTTTTATGTATGTGCAAGTGTAGCTGGAGCTGTGGAACCCTTGTTAAAAGCCGACAAACATATCTTTGTGTTAGAATTAGGGCCCAGGCAAAAAGGACTTGTACGGGAAAGTCATAAAAGCCAGACCTTGTGTCTTTGTGAAATAGAAAATGCGACAAGCGAACACAACATATGTTTGTAGAGAGGCCACATGTTTGCAAACGTAGAACAATAGGGGTGTGTCTTCTGGAAGGTTCCAAGCTGAACGAAGACAGACAATGAAATTTTAAGGAAGAATATGTTTAAAATCTTTAAGGGGAGAAATGTTAGTTCTAGCGACTCCATCAGCCACGGCGGTTGAGTATAAAGTGCTGCGATGTGAATAAGATACATGTAAGCTCTCAGAAGCAGGCGATATTATTTACTTCTTATAATGTAATAGGAACGGTGAAAGATTATCGATTTAAAGGTCTATAGGAACGTGTGATAAATATTACAATTATCTCTAGAGCACGTATAAAATACTTGATTGCTCAGCGACCGCAAGTTTGGCTTACGAACGCGGTAGGGCTCGACCGTTCTACAGCTCCAACTAACTTAAGAACTGTGTAGACTATTAATAAGACAGTCAATGCGTGTGCCATTAAAGCATTGTGTTCTTCAATAACTTAATCTATTGTTAGAGTTGTTACTTATTACCTTCCTTCCCGTATCACACCCTGCAAAGTTATACAAGCTCTACCAGAAACCCAAATAACAGCAGCCGTGGCAAGAAATGAAGATAAACTTTAAGAGTAACAACTAAAACACAAGATAATTATCAGTATCACCAGAGTTCATATATTAAATCATATATTAATATATCGGACATACTGCGAGTTATGCTCTCCCTCCATGAGTATACCGCAACTTCCTCAGCTAGACAATGACTCGTATGTCGGAGAGTTGCCTAGGTGTTGCGACGCGTTCATTTTGATCGTGAAAACGTGGTAGCAACAGACGGCGAGCTGTGCATGTGTCCTACCAAAACCTCTTTTGCACTGTGTTTGGTTTTGTCAATATCGAAGATCCGTGAAAACCGTAAGCGGAGTTCGCTAGCGTAAGGCAACATGAAATTGTCAACAATGTGTCGCGGCTCCCTTCTGTGAATATAAATAAAAGCATAGTTATGCAATATGCAAGAAAGATTAATAAATTTGATTTTTTATTTATTTATTTATATTTTTTACGCTTTTGATACATTGAGAGGCACAGTATTTCGTTCAGGTTTTAAGTTTAATAGCGTTAACAGTATTCGGATTGAACGCCGTGCTTGCCAGGCAACTTCTCTGATCCACGTGTACTGCGTTTCGTACGTCCCCTTACAGCTGACACTCGCTTCAGAAAATTGACTCAAAACATTAACGTCATATCACTCTTTGAAATAACGTGAGTACTTGTAGGACATTATCGGTGTGTCCTTAACCTTTATGGGTGCATGGTGAAGACGTATGTGCATAGAGAACTTCGATTAAATTTCTCTTAAATTCCTGTAGTGCCTAAATTTCGTTTTAAAAGCTGTAAACTGGAGTTCATTGGTACTCCATTGGACCATTACCCTTGCTCACAGAAAAAAATCTGATGTGTTACACTCACATGACTTTCTCTACTCTTGTACAAACTATGTTTACAAACGCTTATTCTCCACCTACTTCATGTTAATCGAGATAAACATTTGAAGACTTTATCTTATTGCTAATTTTCTTGTAGATGTAAGGGTAATATATATTTACAAGGGCAATATACAAATACAGTAGCCTTTAAGCACATACATATCTCTTAATAGCTGGTTGCTAGGTGCAGCACCATTCCCTTTGCCACAGATTAATACTTTTTGCATATCCAAGACAAAAAAATGAATAACGAATTCCCATTTGAGAAAATAAGTATTGAAAAATTTAAGGGAATAACAAGCAATATCTCGAAAAGGATCACTCAACAAAAAAAATGTATATGACATAAATTGTGTATTTTAACGCGATCGACATTTTTTGTGTAGTAAAAGTTTGTCTATCTCTTATGGTTTACGAGTTATGCAAAAGTCGTTCACAATAAAGAATACTTTTGGAGACATTCCCAGGAAATTCAAGATATACATTTTATTAGTCATAAAAATATCTTAAACATATGATATTTTAATCAAAATCGTTAGAGCCATTTTGGAGAAAATTAAAATTTTCGAAAAATCTTCCATGTAAAGGGTACTCTGGGGTGGGGGATTTTCTTGAAAACCTTCGTGTCGCATCCTTGGAGGATACTGAACCTAAATACCAAGTTTGGTGTTTATCTGACTGTTCGTTTCTGAGTTATGCTGTTCACAGACAGACACACACACGGACATGTTTCCAAAAATGCTTTTTTTGGATTCAGGGATCTCAAAACATGTATTTCCGGTGAAATTTCGGTATCGAATTTTTGGGTGGAATAGAATACTTCCCCTACTTACTATACGTAGTAGAGAAAGTAAAAATGCTTTTTTTGGATTCAGGGGATCTCAAAACATGTATTTCCAGTGAAATCTCGGTATCGAATTTTTGGGTGGAATACAATACTTCCACTACTTACTATACGTAATAGAGAAAGTAAAAATCTGATGTGTTACACTCACATGACTTTCTCTACTCTTGTACAATCTAATTTTACAAACGCCTATTCTCCATATGCTTCATGTTAATCGAGATATCGAGATGTCAATCTTATTGGTAATTTTCTTGTAGATGCAAGGGGAATATGGTAGCTTTTAAGCGATAGTCAAATATTTTAACGCTGGTTGCTATGTGGCGCATTCCATTCTCTTTGCATGTCCAGGACAAAAAAAATGAATAACGAATTTGAGAAAAAGTATAAGTATTGAAAAATTTAAGAAAATCACAAGCAATATCTCGAAAACGGTTCACTCAACAAAAAAAATGTATATGATATAAGTTGTGTATTTTAACGTGATCTACATTTTTTGTGAAGTAAAATTCTGTCTATCTCTTACGGTTTACCAGTTATGCAAAAGTCGTTCACAATAAAGAATACTTTTGGAGACATTCCCAGAAAATTCGAGATATACATTTCATTTCTCATGACAGTATCTTAAACATATGATATTTTCATCAAAATCGTTAGAGCCATTTTTGAGAAAATTAAAATTTTCGAAAAATGTTCCATGTAAAGGGTAGTCTGGGGTGGGGGAATTTTCTTGAAAACCTTCGTGTCGCATCTCTGGAAGATACTGAACCTAAATACCAAGTTTGGTGTTTATCCGACTGTTCGTTTTTGAGTTATGCTGTTCACAGACACACAGACACACACACAGACACACACACGGACATGTTTCCAAAAATGCTTTTTTTGGATTCAGTGGGTCTCAAAACATGTATTTCCAGTGAAATCTCGGTATCGAATTTTTGGGTGGAATGCAATACTTCCCCTACTTACTATACGTAGTAGAGAAAGTAAAAATATCTGAGATTTGAATCATTGAACAAAAGAAGTCCTACGGGATAAGTGTTACATGCTCCAAACTCCAGGAAACTCTATACTGGCATCATTCAACGGCTCCCAAAAGCTTAGAAACTGCTATTATTGGACATGACCAAAACTAGTTTTAGTATAATACGCGGTTGATCTCACATAGATCAAATTGCTTAGTCATGTTGCAAATATTACCATCACTTCAAGCCTTATATCAAGTTCGCGCCTGTTACAGTAGTCTCGCTATAGTGATGCGTATACATAATACTGCGTTGCCTATTTTGTGTGCAAGAAAGACCTATCTAAACTTTACGTATTATTATAACTAAATTTGTAATATGTGGATTTGAAACAATGATAATTATTCTTATAGTAATAATGCACGAATATTAGACGATGCTAAGCAGCTTACTTTCGGATTCATACTCCTGCCTTAATTATTAAAACACCTGTCTTTGTGCTTCATTTTGCTTTGCAGTACAAGTGGTCCTTTATATTGTAATCAACATTGACTATTATTTAAAATGTAGGAAGAAATAGCGGAATCATATGACGGAGAAAAGTGCCATGTTTTCTCATAGCGTCATTTACTGCATTTAATTATTTTCATAGCATTCATACCAAATGCGATGACTGAGGCTGTGGCGACTGAAGTTCGGACCCTTTTTTCGTGGTTTTCCTTGGTCACCAGGGTGATTGCTGAGGAATACGATACTGTCGCAAATTTTCTTGTCGCTCATTTCCTGTCATTTCGTTTCCTTTCATCTTGAAGATTAGACACGGTAATGTGCGGCGTTTGCTGTAAATGTATTTCGAGGAGAGAACTGTTTCTTGCATGACATGGAACCTTCTGCCCGAATATGTCCATGAGGATATGGGGTCATCAAAGTGACAGCTCAATCTGGAAATGTTAGGGACCCCACTGCACTGTGCCAGCCGCCATCAGATCTGACCACCTTTTGTACTCTCTGGCCTCATGACAGACCACGACGGGTTATAACCACCCATGGTCTAGGACATAACGTTTTCTAAGAGACTCATGATTCCTTAATGCTATGTACCTTTGCAGTTACTACGTCTTTAATTTTGATGTTTCTTTTTCATATTATTTTAACGTATATTCAGAACTTGTTTTCATTAAAAACAACATATAAATTCCTTCAATTCATCTGGATTTAAATTAAAACATCTTGTTTTCTTGGAAACATTACGATATGTAAATTGTAGCCGTAAACTTTCTCTTTGAAAGTTATGGGCTATAAAAGCTGATAGACTTGAAAGATAATTACATTGCAGTTGATACAGCAGGCTGCAGGAACTCGTTTTGGAAAACGCATTCACGTGTCGCTATCTTCAATTACTTTTCAACGAAACTAATGTGCATGTGTGTATAAATAATAAGTCTCATAATGAGAAATTGCTGCGTTAATGAATGTTAAGGCAAAAAACATCGCATTTGGTCAGAAGGAGATAGATATTAGTGCACCTGGTTAATCTTAGGGTGCTAAGTAGGATAATAAAATCTATCAAATTACATATAGGAGGAAAACCATCGTGTAAAGTTATCAAAGTTTATAGCTTTCTAATGGCATAAACATCTATCGCCATATGCTGATGCAACATATTACTTTATTTAAAAATTTACTTTCTTTTGCATCTCGATCTTTGGAGGATGAAATGAAGATTATAGAGACAAAGACTCTATTCTTGAAGATGTTCATCATTTTCAAAGAAGCAATGTTTCCTCCGTGAACCAATTGGAAAGTATGCCCACAATATTACCATCAGAAGAAAATGGTATGCTGTTAGATCAGTATAATTTTTACATTTTCTTAGTATTTTAAGGAAAAGAGTTGCAATCTAGGGTGGGGGGACAAACATAGCCTAGAAATACTGGACTTATTATTTCTCCTTATTTAACACCTCACCTAATAGAACAATGTTTAAATACGGATGGTTGTAAATATATTATGAAAGAGTTATTTGTTGTCTCTATAAGTATTCTGTAATAGCAATGATTTTTCTAAATATTAATAATAATAATAATAATAATAATAATAATATGTGTGATAAAACAATATAGGTCACGATATAATATGTCGAAGTTGCAGATCATTGAAGTAAGTGCAATTTGGTACTCAGAGAAGATATTGAAGTTAAATAGGAATAAAGTGTAAATGAGAATGGTTTCATCCGTTCTGAATTATGAAATAGGCCTGTAGGTTACAATTTAGCAATAAAATCATATGCAAAATGATTACAGCCTAAACACATGAATGTATGTCACTGCACAACAAAGTTGTGACTCTATGGAGCTTTTCCTAACACAGCGCTTCACCCAATAATGACGGTACAAATCAAACCCCTGTTCGCACACCTACCCTCATACGGATACAGTTGCACGATTTGCATTCATTTCAGTTTTACTTGCATAAGTGTACATACTTTACTTATTTTTGTGAGTAATATTTATAAGACTGGTCATTCACCCTTAGTAAAAAGTCTGAAATGTTACATTCACATGACTATCTCCAGTCACTTCCTGTTCTTTATAGCTTCTACAAATTATTCTCACTAAAGCTTAATACTTTATCTACCACGTACCTAGCAGATAGAGAAGATATTGCATTCCACCCAAAAATTCGATACCGAGATTTCATCGGAAATATATGTTTTGAGGCCCCCTGCGTAAAAAAAGCATTTGTAGAAAAAGGCCGGCGTGTCTGTAAACAGCATAACTCAAAAAGAAAGAGTCAAATAATTACAACTTTGGTATTTAAGTTTAGTATCTCCCAAAAATGTGACATGAAAATTATAAAGAAAATCCCCCATCCCCAAATACCTTTACATCGAACATTTTTCGAAAATTTTGATTTTCCAAAAAAATGGCTCTAATGATTTTGATTAAAATACTATATATTGAAGATATTTAGGTACACGAAAAACAAAATATATATCTTGAATTCTTCTGTATGGCCTGTGAAGTCCGCTTTATTCCGAAGGAATTTTGTACAATCCTGTGTAACTGTAAACGTTAAATGCTAGATGAAAACGTACTACACAAAAAACGCACAAATAAGTTCAGAGGTATCGGTTATTAAAGGTTCAAATTGTTCATTTCTTGGTCATTCTCTAAGTCCTTTCAACATGCAGTTGTTTCTCCGATTGCATGGAAACAGTATGGAATTTTAAGGCAGTGTACAGCGTCCAGTTCCTAAACATGTAACTATCGCTGTTCCCCTTCTGTCTATAACGAAATGTGTAATGTAGTTATTTCTGAAAAGATTTACTTGTATTAAAGCGTAGTAGATAGAAAAATAAGCTTTAGTAGACATAGTTTGTATACTCGCTAATAAAGAATAGAGGGTAGAGAAGGTCATGAGAATGTATCACTCAGAATTTATTTTTCTATTTCATATTAATCGAGACACGCGCTTGTAGAATTAGCTGCATTACACATTCCGTTGTAAGTAAAAGGGGGATTCAGAAGGCTGAAGCGACAGTCAAAATTTTAAAAAGCGAGACGCTATATGCTAACCTTGAAATTCCTTATTCTTTCCATGACGTCATGCATAAGAACTATATGCTAACAGACCTTCAACAAATAACATTGAGCACTTTAAAACAACAACGAGGAATATTTCTGAAATGGCTGACGCCACAAAAGGTTAATTGAAGTAAGTTATGTGTTTCAAAGGCATCTACATTTTTATTCAGTAAGTATTTTTTTACCTCTTATGATTTACCAGTTATACAAAATTAATTCTGAAATAAGATGGCTTCTGAGCTGATCTTAGAAAATTTAAGATATGCATTCTGTTATGCGTGTATATATCTCAAAAATATGGTATTTTAATCAAACGGTTACAGACTTTTTTGAGAACATCAAAATTATAAATGATAGTTTCCATATAAAGAGTAATTTGGGGTGGAGGAGTTCTGAAATCTTCGTACCCCATCCTTGGAATGTGCTGAACTTAAACAGCAAGTTTGACATTTTTCCGACTTTTCGTTTTGTTTTTTTGTTTTTTTTTTGGATTATGGTGTTCACATAATAACGCACGCGAGCGCGGACGTTTTTCTAAAAGTGCTTCTTTTTTGCACTCAGTAACCGCAAAACACATATTTCTGGTGAAATATGTATATAAAAGTTTAGGTGGATTACAGTGCTTTCTCTACCGACTGTAAGCAAAGTAAAAATCACGAATATGTACAAAGGGCATTTGGAAATATCTTCAGTGGGGAATTTTTAATACAATTGACGAACTACAATAAAATAAATCATTTAATATGAAAACAAATTAAAAACCTGGGTTTGAATATTAAGTAGATCCTTCAGAATGGTATAAATGAAGTAAATAATTTGTAAAGACTATAAATTACATTAATATTAATTATGAGGATATTAATTATATTCATATTAATGATTATTTTATTATTAGATATCATTATGTGCTAAATTAAAAATTAAACTGAATTTTATTTATGAACGCTCTTTAACTGTTCTACTTCTTTGCGTCCCCTTCTATATTGGGCGTGAAAGATTGCAAATTCTGCTCAGACGCCTCTTATCAGGCTTGAAATTCTTGTATTATATCCTGAATATGTCACTCTTTTCTATAAGCAACACATTCTAGAAAATCGAAACCTAGATTATGCCTAAAGTGTTTAGAAAAAAAGATAATGTATTATCTAGAATTTTTCATACTAGAATATTCACTAGAAATACATGTTTTGAGACCCCCTGAAACCAGGAAAAATAATTTTAAAAAAATCTGATGTTACACTCACATGACTTTCTCTACTCTTGTACAAACTATTTTTACAAACGCGTATTCTCCATATGCTTCATGTTAATGGAGATATCGAGATGTCAATCTTATTGATAATTTTCTTGTAGATGCAAGGGGAATATGGTAGGTTTTAAGCGATAGTAAAATATTTTAACGCTGGTTGCTATGTGGCGCATTCCATTCTCTTTGCATGTCCAGGACATAAAAAAATGAATAACGAATTTGAGAAAAAGTATAAGTACTGGAAAATTTAAGGGAATAACAAGCAATATCTCGCAAACGGTTCACTCAACAAAAGAAATGTATATGACATAAATTGTGTATTTTAACGCGATCTACATTTTTTGTGTAGTAAAATTTTGTCTATCTCTTATGGTTTACCAGTTATGAAAAAGTCGTTCATAATGAAGAATACTTTTGGAGACATTCCCAGAAAATTCGAGATATACATTTTAATTATCATGACAATATCTTAAACATATGATATTTTAATCAAAATCGTTAGAGCCGTTTTTGAGAAAATTAAAATTTTCGAAAAATGTTCCATGTAAAGGGTAGTCTGGGGTGGGGGGATTTTCTTGAAAACCTTCGTGTCGCATCTCTGGAAGATACTGAATCTATATACCAAGTTTAGTGTTTATCCGACTCTTCGTTTTTGAGTTATGCTGTTCACAGACACACAGACATACACACAGACAGACACACACACGGACATGTTTCCAAAAATGCTTTTTTTGGATTCAGTGAGTCTCAAAACATGTATTTCCGGTGAAATCTCGGTATCGAAATTTTGGGTGAAATACAATACTTCCCCTACTTACTATACGTAGTAGAGAAAGTAAAAAGATCAGTATGTGTATGTGTCGGTCTGCCTGTGTGTCTATATTTCTGTGTTTTTGTGTATGTTAGAACAGCATAATTCAAAATTGAAAATTTCGAAAACCGCCAAGCTTGATATTTAAGTTCCGTACCCTCCAAAAGCACGACACGAGGATTTTCAAGAAAATGCCCCATTCCAAACTGTCCTTTACACCGAAGCGTTTTCGAAAATGTTTAATTTTCTCAAAAATGGCTCTAACAATTTTGATTAAAATAGCATATGTTAAAATATTTGCATGACATAAAATGTACATCTTGAATCTTCTGGAAATAACCTGTGAAGTCCTATTTATTCTGAATGGCATTTGTATAATGGGTTAGGAGGCAGACAAAATCTTATTGCACAAAAAAGATACATCTCGTTAAAGCACACAATTCATATGAAATAAATTTTTTGTGGGTTAAACTTTTCCGAGTTATTCTTTGCCATTGATTTGAATTTTCAAATACTTATACCTTTTTCAAGTAGCAAGTCGCTATTCGTTTTTCCTCGTGTTCATGTAAAGAGCACGGAGTTCCAAAGTCATTGCTTTATTCCTTCTTATACTAACAACGAATGTGTAAATTGTAATGAAAGTTATCTCAAGTAGACACAGAAGAATAAGCTTTTGTAAGAATAGTTTGAAGAAGAGTGATTAGAGAAAGTCATGTGATTGCAACACAATGTTTTTGACTGGAAATTGCTATTGATTTTGTTTCCCCCGAGTCATGTAAAGAGAACGACATTTCAAAGCCATCACATAGCGATCTGCTTTTAGAATATTTGACTGTAGCTTTAGCTTATGCATTCTTCTTATGCCTACAAATAAATGTGTACTGAAGGTTTATCTCTATTAACAAGGAGTAAATAGAAAACAAATCTGATGTGTTACACTCACATGACTTTCTCTACTCTTGTACAAACTATTTTTACAAACGCTTATTCTCCATATGCTTCATGTTAATCGAGATGTTAATCTTATTGCTAATTTTCTTGTAGATGCAAGGGGAATTGGTAGACTTTAAGCGATAGTCAAATATTTTAAGAGCTGGTTGCTATGTGGAGTATTCCATTCTCTTTGTATTACCAGGACAAAAAAAATAAATAACGAATTCCCATTTGAGAAAAAGTATAAGTATCGGAAAATTTAAGGAAATAACGAGCAATGGTTCACTCAACAAAAAAAATGTATATGACATAAATTGTGTATTTTAACGAGATCTACGTTTTTTTTTTTTGTGTAGTAAAATTTTGTCTATCTCTAATGGTTTACCAGTTATGCAAAAGTCGTTCACAATGAAGAATACTTTTGAGACATTCCAAGAAAATACGAGATATACAATTCATTTGCCATAAAAATGTCTTAAACTTGTGGTATTTTATTCAAAATCGTTAGAGCCAGTTCTGAGAAAATTAAAATTTTTGAAAAATATTCCACGTAAAGGGTAATCTGGGGTGGGGGGATTTTCTTGAAAACCTTCGTGTCGCATCTCTGGAAGATACTGAACCTAAATACCAAGTTTGGTGTTTATGAGACTGTTCGTTTCTGAGTTATGCTGTTCACAGACACACAGACAGAGACACACAGACACACACACACGGACATGTTTCCAAAAGAGCTTTGTTTGGATTCAGGGGGCCTCAAAACGTATATTTCGGGTGAAATCTCGGTATCGAATTTTTGGGTGGAATGCAATATTTCCCCTACTTACTATACGTAGTAGAGACAGTAATAAACGTTCGTAAGAATAGTTTAAACAAGCTGTATAAAATAGAGGACAGCAGGCCGAGAAAGTCAGGTGATAGTAACACATCAGAATTTTTCCCCTCTAATAACTAACTTGCAGGTTTGCAGCCTTTAAATGTGAGTTACATGCATGTAATTATTTATCTAAAAGTGGGTGTATGGGTTTCAATATTTCGTTTAGTTGCACGGCGCGTTTAGTCGCCGTTTTCAGGCTTCCACAATGCATCATTGCAAGTTTATTACTTTGAAGTTTTAGGAGCAAGTTCAATTTAAGTTATATCTATATAAAGTGCCTACCTTATTCTCTGAACCAATTTCTACATCAAATTTGTGAACGGAAGAAAATTATCAATGTACAATGTATTAGTAATGTGAAGCAAGGACTGCACTGTGTTATTGATACTCGCCAGTGACAGAGTACTGAATACTTACGCTGCTCTCCTTAACTAATTTTGACCCTAAGAGTAAACTGAAATATTAACTATAAGAAACCAGACAAAAGCTAATTTCATAATTGGAAAATAAAATACTATAGAAAAGTGTTTTATTTGGACAAAAATCTAAATAAATTAACATGAATATAAATAAACCTGTTTATTTAACGTTTATAATTACTATAAAAATTTAAAAAAACATGAAGTGATAAATAATTTACATGACAAATGCCACTATCGTGGAGGTGGTGATAAGTAAGTACGTATAATGAAATGATGAAACAGAAGATGCAAGTCCAACTCTGGCATGAGGTATGGGGAATAGGTGGTTCTCCAAGTCGTTGCCACGATGGTTAGAGTACCTATGTGGTGAAGATGTTGAGTATGGTGACAGACTACGGCAGTGCACTAAAGGTGGCTGATAGGCGGTCGGTCTATCGTGTGGTCCTCTTCTTCTGTTGTCAGTATCTGGCTGCCCCATGAGCAGTAAAGGGTTACCACTAGCATCCATATCCACTCTAACCAACTCATACTCTGTGGTAGGCACGACAATACCTAGAGGAGCACATCCTCTCGATGGCGTCAGATCCCTCGCCTCGCCGACCCTCCAGAGACCCCCCGGGGCGCAGCGGGCGTCCCTCTGCAGACTCTCTGCCATACCACGCTCGAGAACAGTAAGGGAGGCATGGTCCACCCGGAAATCCAACTCTGTACCGCCCTCCACGTGAGATACTAGGCTCGGGGAGGCGCCGTAACGACCAGAGGCTGTTGCGGTGAAGGTGGGCGAGGAACAGACAGGGTCGGAGAAGAAGCGATATTCCCCTCGCCACGTACGGTCGCCGCCATGGAACCGCAGGCGTCGCTTTAGGAACAGACCTAGAGGGCGAACTTCGCAGCGCGCAGAAATCCACTCTCCCCAGAGCAGGGCAGGTAACCTTGGTCGTGCTAGGAGATGTGGTGGAGAATGTTGAGAAGACCGGGAGACAGAATGGCACACTGCACACCCATGAGCCTGCAAAATACATGCATTGACTGTAGACAAACAAGAATGAAACAGTGTAACTCCGCAAGTATTCAATCTTTCAAAATGTAAACAGATGTAACATTTTCCCAGAAACATAATAATGTACCAGACATTTAGATCTTATTCTAAATGTCGTGCTCTATTTTAAAACCTTATTTGAATAAAGAAATGAATTCTAGATAGGAAGCTGAATAATCTTAAATGCCAGGTTTCATGAAAAACGGATCAAATAAAAATGAAGAAAATTAATTTATGCTTTTTGCTTTTGTGCTACACAAATCATTCAACAGAAATCGTAAATTACCAGAAAAATACTATTTGTAGCGGTTCCACAACTTTTGCTACCCATTATAGCTTCATAGAAACAATCGATTTGATTCACATTATGCGTTATTTTGATCTATTTTATGTAAATTGCAACATCTACCTGTAAAGAAATTATATTGCTAAGCATTAACATACACTTATTTTGTAGAACACAGAAAGCAGAAACAACAATTAATTGGTAATACATAAAAGTGAGTACTATATATCAACCACGAGTTCATAACAAACAAAGGAATGGACACTCGACATTTCAAAGCACGCTGAACTTCAAATCTGGGAAAATTCAAAGCAAAACAGCGAATATTTCGGAAATATTTGATATAATAAAACATGCGACATTTTATATCTTAATGAAAACCACAATTTTTCTGAGTACATACACATATTTCTTTTTAATTTTTTTTATTTATGGGCGCTCTTTAACTGCGCGGTCATTAGCGTCCCATTCTATATTGGGCGTGAAAGATGCTCAGAGGCTCAGGCTTGAGGTTCTTTTACGCGCCGTAAATCTACGACGCGGGATCACCGGCTTTACTTCCCTTCCGAAAGAAGTCATGTTAAGGATTTTTGTGCCCGAAAAAAGACATCGTCCTCCGCCGGGTTTGAATCCGCGACCTCTGGAACTAGAGGCTAACGTGATAACCAATACACCACGGAGGACCCTTGTATTTAGGGTCACTCTGAACATTTTGAGAATGGGATACAAGGCGTTGTGATAAGCCACAGCAGCTCTTCCTAACTTAGATTGAAGTTCAAATAGTTCCGTGTGCAAGCCGGGGAGCGCTCTAACAATGTGCAACGCACTTCTGTGGACGTGCATGCAGGTGTTGCTACACCATACACTAGGACGGATCTCAAAAGAGAGCATTCCCGTGTTGTGGTTTTCTGTGTCTTTAAAGTCGGTTTAGGGAAGAGAGAATGCCTTGAAATACTGGATCGGACATTTGGGGATCTTTTCCCTTCGCAATCCACGATTTATCGATGGTGCACAGTTTAGAAGGGGAAGAAGATGCAGACCTTGTAGGACGGGTGACTACAGCAACAACGGATGAAAATGTGATGAAAACAGAGGGCATGTTGCGGGAAGCTCAACGTTGCACATATTATCAGATTCGAGAAGCTCTGAATTTTGAATCGGAAGCAATGAATACCATCCTTAAAGAAAAACTTCACGTCAGGAAGTCGTTGGATCCCCACCAACTCACAAATGAGCAGAAACAGCACGTATACAAATCTGCCAGGAAATATAGAAAAAACATTGATGGGGGAAGATCCAAAAACATATTTAACATCGTAAAGTTCACCAAAGCTGGATATACCAGTATGGTCCAGAAACTAAGTGGCAGTCATCAGTCTGGGTCTTTCTAGGGGAGAATCCCCCAACAAAAGTGAGGCAGAAGATACTTTGTTGGTTCTTCTCAGCTAATGACCATATTGTCACAAGGAACTAAAGGTTGTCACTGCCAGATAGTACAACACAAAATGTCTGCCTGCAAATCTTCAATGAATTGAGAAACTTCCTAAGACTGGTCTGCGTGGAATTTTGTTGCATCACGACAACGCGTCTGCCCGCACTACACTAAAAACCACTCCCAATTGGGTGTCAAATACTTTACCATCCTCCCTAAAGTCCAGATCTGGGCCCATGCGACTTTTTTATATTCCCCAGATCAAAGAAACAATTCTAGATCAAGATTCGAATCGCCTTAAGCTGCAGTGGCTACTTATGAAGAATGTATTTGAGCTCTCCCCAAAGAAGAATGTTTTCGGCATTTGAAAAGTGGTTTGTAAGGATAAAACGTTGTATAGAATGCAATGAAGAATGCTTTGAACAGATGCAATGATCAGATCTCAATTTTTAAAATTTTATTATTGTGTTCAGTCTCAAAAGTTTTAGAGTCACCTTCATATGTCTTATGGCTTCCCACATGTGTAAAATTCATATAATAACGAAAAGGGCTTTGCCGGCTGTTTACAGAAAATTTAGTATCAGCATTTTATACCTAATGTCCTTTACTCAAACATATATCGGTAAAATCAATTGCAACAACCAAAATAAAGGAAGCCTTTTCCATGTGGTGAATTCTTTAGTCAGGAGAGAATTCTATTTAATCTTCTGCTTACATCTTTAAAATGCCCGACTTGTGTGAATTCAGATATTTTTTTCGATTTTTCGGGTAAATACTCACACGCAGCGCAGACAAATTAGAGGAACTCAAAACGTATTTATTCCTACAAAATCTCGATACTAAAATTTTGGTCGAAGACAGTACTTAGTTTATCTTAGGTAAGCCGTAGAGATAGTAAAATCTGCTCTTAAAGCATTATTAGAGGTGCAAACTCACAGCTTGGTTCGTGCTATTGTTCTAAATGCGGAGGCCTTCTCTCTCCTTTTCTCTCCCTCCCTTTATCGCACTCTTGTCTTTCCCTCTCTCTAATCCTCTTCCCTTTCGTCTTCCTCTACTCTCTCCCTGTCTTTGCTCTCACTCTCTCTCCTGGGTTAGCAACGTAAGTGACAAGAACCCTGTGCTTTAGATGTCCGGTATGCACTATAACTGAAGGACAAGGTATTCATTAAACTGGTTTGCACATCGAAAAATAACGAAACAATTGGCACAACTTCCGAAATCTTCACCATACCGAATTTTTTTAAATAACAAAATTGATCAAGAATATTATAAACCTATATTTTTCACAAAAGTCTATAATAACCCATAAATGTTTTATATCATACACCGTTATAGCTTTCTATGGGGGAAGTAATAAAGATGCTGCAAAGCGTTTTCTGACTGGAATCTAAGGAATGTTGTGTATACCAAATTTCGGTCATTCAGTCGTTTTTGAACAAAAAAGTAACGTGCACGCATACATAGTAAGAAAACCTTAGAATCGTGATTTTCGTTTTCTGCGTAATCCACTGCACAAATTAATATTCCCAAATTACTTGAAAAAAATTAGTTACAACTTTGCTGCATATAGATCGATGTAAATGATGTTATTTCTAGCAGAATTTCTCTGTACCTACCTGGTCTGCACGTAGTAGTGATGTCTGGAAAGCAGTGGGGCGATAAGACCATCTGAGTTCTGGACGGGAGTGCACATCCCCCAACAGCAACTCGTAACGAGGATGTCTGTTATCTGGAGGTCCTCGAGGACGTCTCTGTACTCTCAGTAGCTGTAGCTCATGGAATACTGCATGAAGTGCAGCGAGACAATCCACATCCTCTCTTAGGGGCATTCGCAATCGACCTAGAAGCATTGCATCATACACTACATCAGCCTCAAGGTTTCCATATTTTCATTCAAAGACCCTCTTCAGCCCCTTGTTTTTCGTAAGTATTTATTGGCTTAATTTCTCCCGATCTAACATTACCAAAGCTTGTCTTTTCTAAACAGCACTGCATATCAATTACAATGACCTGTAATAAAACTTTTGCATCAATGAAGAGTACATTCTAAAGCATTTGGCAGTTCCTTGTTTCTTACTAAACATTGTTGAGAATTTTGAGGGGTCTTTTAAATAAGAACCAGTTGAAGTGGCATACTTCTGTTATATTTATTTGTTGAGCCCCACGTTTTGGAAGCCAATTTGCGATGGTAAATTTATAATGTTATTTGTGTATTTGTGTTTACTCCACGTGGTGAAGCCATTTTGTGACATGATTCTTTGTTAGGTTTGTAGCTCCATCTGGTGTTAGCAATTTGCGGCAGTATTAGTGTTTGTTTTAAAGAATGCTACTGTTATTTTATTTAATTTTTGGTTCACTGTCCTCCGGCTAGCTATGATCTTTTTGGTCGAGCACTTCTCTTTATACAGGTTGTGTAAACGGAAAGGAATCTTTTATCCAAAGATAACACTGATGAAGGAATTTGTTTTACACTTTTATTGTCGAACACATTCACTATCACATTTACACATTGATCTTGACACTCGCCAAACTGAAACTGTTATAATAACTTCATTACTGATCATTCTTAATTCGCGTACTTCAACTTTTTGTGTAATTAACTTTACCACACTTGAGAATTTTCATAACTCTGCTACGCGTAACTTGCGAATCGATAGCCGACGCTGAACTGAAGACGACGTTTAACGTACAAATGTTTTCGACGAACTGACGGACTGAAGGCGACGTGTAGCATACAAATATTTTCGGTGAACTGACGGGGTCTATCTCTAACCTAGCCCTTTTTATACTCCTACACCCCGATATGCCTAAAGATTATAACTGAGCTGCTATTGGCTAATAAAACGCGCCAACATTAGCGTCTATTTTTATATCCAATGAAAATTATGAATACATATACTCTAGGGAGAATGTTCCAGAAAATTCTAAAGAAAAACGCGCCAACATTACGTAACTTCCTCGTCTCTAATAATGATAAACAGCTCACCCCCTCGCTGCATTATTGCACGCTATTATTGTCAGTTTCAGTAAGGCCGTATAAACTTACTTCTCAACAATAATTACAATCAACAAACATCTAAAATCAATGTCACACAAAAATGCATATTCATACTATAATCATTCTTTACATTTAAATAATTTATGACACAAATTACTGCATCACAGTTTACAATAAAACAAACCTTGTTCTGAATACTTTTATACAATATATTATTTTAATCCGATTCTGTGCATGTTCAATATTGTTCCACACAGTTTCATATTTATTTGTATCTGTGCCAGTTCTCTCAGTCTATAGCTGCTGAAGAGGTTACCACAAGCAAGAAGAAATTCCATTAAGTTGGGTCAAGGGCACAAACGAAATATGGTCCACATACCCGATTGTATCCGCTAAACCAAGCAATTATATGTAGTAAAACATTCTAATCACGCATGCGCTAACATTTTAAAAGCCTGCGCTTAAATGCCAAAGGGATTAAAATAACGACATTGTATCTGCTTTAAACGTTTGAAATAAGCAGTAATTTATGAAGCAGTTTAGTGCTATATTGGTGCGTAACGTGCGAATAAATAGTCAGGAGTGCAGAAACCAGATATTCAAAAATTCTGAGATTTTTCTTTGTTATATTCTAGTGCGTGTTTTCTTGTTCAAATGACAGTACACTATAAGTCCTTTCTAATTTTCTGTTATGAAGCAACGCCGTCTTTCCGTAAATTAAAAGCCTGCAAAGTCTTAATCTGAATCTTCAGCGACGGAAACAGAGAAGAAAGCTCCACCAGCTGTTCGGATAAAGACATGATTTAGTAGGTAGCTACCGGAAATGTCGCTGATATGCTGTACGTATACAACCTCTAATGAATCCAAAGAAAGTTATAAAAGATCTTATACATCGTGAGCAGAGAAAGCGATAGTTCGCTACACTTGATGAAAGTGTGTTTTTTATAGGCAACGAATTCTGTATCTTAATAACTGAGACAGCAGGAAATTATACCAAACACTGAAAGAAATTACTTTCAGACAGACCATATGCGAGCGCATTTCCAAAACACCTCGATCAAGGTAATTAAACTCGTTGTAATTATTTGTTCGGCAAGCTGCTGTTTTATCTTCTTCTTTCTGTTCTCCTCCTCCTCCTTCTTCTTCTCCTACTCCTCCACTTAACATATACGGACCACGGCTGTTGCGGCATTACAGCTATGTTTGTAATAATCATCCTTCCGTATCTTCTTCAATCATCCAAAATCTCTTATCCCGGCAGGTTTAACTTATTTGAAAAAATTCTGTTGTCCTCGTTATCGATTTAAAATTTTCTCATAATAATGTTTTTATGTTATGAAATCTGGAGTATAATTTCAGTTCATCACGATACTTCATTTCTTATTTTATTACTACTAAGTTTAGCCGAATATTAGGGTGGGAAGTGCAATTGTTTTATAAAACTTTAATCTATTTTTAGTTTCTCTACTACGTATAGTAAGTAGGGGAAATATTGTATTCCACCCAAAAATTCGATACCGAGATTTCACCGGAAATACATGTTTTGAGACCCCCTGAATAAAAAAAAGCATTTTTGGAAACATGTCCGTGTGTGTGTCTGTCTGTGAACAGCATAACTCAGAAACGAACAGATTTTTTTTTGTTATTTCGTGTTTCAATTTCTATGAAGGGCGCCACATTTTAGTTAGAATGTTTTATTTGTTTATATGTCTGGATTGAGATCATTCTTAACATTTAATTCATGCCAATATATTTAAATTATATTAACAGTTCAATAGGAATATTAAATGTACAATGTCTATCTCGTTAGAAATTAATCCTAGGCTTTATTTTTGTCTGTAGATATTTTAAAATCATAATTGGTGCAAATCTTGTCCATTACAATGGACACACAATGAAAACTGTAAACCTTTAGTTTCTTGCAAGAGAACCACGTCGTGTGCAAAGAACTGTGTCCTTATTTACCCTTACTGCGTTAAAACGGTACTTCTCCTTTCCAGGAGGACGAAGTTAAGATATATGTACGTACATATATTAAAAAGCAACGCTACAGTCTTGTCTTAGTCACCCGTTTAGTACTACCTGGTAAATTAGTGTTTCTCAGTTCAGTACCTTAGTAAAAGAGTAACTTAATATTAAAATAGAAAAATCACTTAAAAAGAGTTCAAATATTTGAAAATCTAAACCAATAACACAGAATATTTTGGAAATGTCAACGTTACAAAATAATTGTGACCGCGCGCGAAGCTTCCGGCAGGCCACCGGTGAGCGCATTCCGGTCCGGCCGTTGAGTGGTGCTAATAGCCGTTCCGCTTCAGAACAAAGCAGAAAAAAGCTATTATTTTCCACTTCTTTGCAGTTTGAGCAATTACTGCTCGAGAAGATTCCTTTGAGTAGTTCTAGTAACTTTCCCTTCGAGAATGTTCCGTTTTGTATCCGGGGTCTATATAAGGGGTTCTTGCCCGGAGAGTTTCTTAAGAAATTACTAAAGTTAAACGCACTCAAGAAGTGGAAGAGTCTGGACATTACCGAGCGTATTTCAGCTGAGAGTTGTGACTCTGCAGTTCAATTGTTAATTGTGACTCAGCAGCTCAGTTGTGATTCGATTCGACGGATCAGTTGTGTTCTGTTCTGAGTGGGTGCCAAAAGTGTCTCAAGTGTGAAGTTGAGCACCTAAGTGATAAATAACGTGTACTTAGCAGCAACTAGCGTTCCCATTTGATACAATATATATTAAAAAGATGTTACTAATCAATCGCTTTAAATAGAGAATTATTGGGGATAACGTTAACTAATAAGAATGAGAGAAATTTGGCGAAGGAATTCCGGGAGAGAGTGTGGGTTTAACACGTCTGTTGTTAGTAAAGTAACAGACTACACAAGGAACATAATATGAGTAGAGAATGCTAGACAAAATAGCGGACATAAAAGAAATTTATGACAACATGATCGATATTATCATTATGCAGGAGAACAAACGCGTGGGTTTCCAGCGTGCCACGAAAACACTATACTTATAGCACACAAAATGATTTAATTAAGCAATAATATGGGGAATTTTGTAACAAGGTATGTAAATAACGGTTTGTATAATGTGTATAAGAATGGAAGTCAGGGCAATTTCTGTAGGAAGGAGTTTCTCGAATACTCATTATGCTGCACTGCATCATGTATTTTCGGTTAAGTGACTTCTGTCGGACCTATGCTTTTACGGGGTTCTGAGGCCAAAGAGATATGCAGTTTGCCTCAAAAATAATTATTGCATCTAATATTTAATAAGCATCAATTGGCCTTGCTAGTAATGGCACCTCACATCTAAGATTGAAATCCCTCTTAGTCTAAGAGTTATGCCGACACGGTAGCCGATGCCGTTAAGGTACAGGCTTGTGAATATGTTGTACATGGTTCGAGTCCCGCAGGACCTCCCTCCCTGACTGAGGTGTTTTCCACTTTTTCTCAATCCTCATAACCGGGGGAAGTGCCCTAAACTTAGGTCTGGAGCATTTCTTCCCCAAATTACGTTCCCAATTATTATATGTAACTTCATTTCATGAATCTTCAGTGGTGTCTACGCTGTAAGAAAGAGTTTTAAACAGATAAAAGTACCTATATGTTATTGGCCGTTGCGCTAATGGGCAGATTTGAAAAAAAGAAAAAACTTGCCTTGTAGTTATCACTTGTACCTACATTTTTCCAAAACTCTACGGGAGTCTGAGATGGCATGTACGATATAAGCAGACGGAGTTTGGTTAAAAACTCGATGCCACAGGTTTGGTCACGAAAACAGAGATTCTTCTGTCTCCGTTTCCCAGAATCCATCCGAAGTTTGGGGTTTGTCCCTTAGCATTGTCGTTACCTAAAACCTCTCTGTAGGGGGTGAGACCCCATCTAGCACTATAAATCTAAAAATTGTTTTGCTTCCCGAACCCTGTTTATCCACACAGAAACGCTGTGTGAGAACTCTCTTTCTTTCTCGTGTTTCTGCATTTATTAATATCTGTCTTTATAGTTTAGGTAACAAAAAATGTAAACCCAGAAAAGAGCTTCGGTTCCCGACTGTTCTTAATTTGCTACATCTGTGCTACCAACGAGAGAACAGTTCAGAACACTGAATCATACAGAAAAAACAGAAGGAGAAAACACTGAAAAACATGCAGCTTTGAGAGCTTTGAGGCACTAAAGAAATAAATAATAATTCCAAACATACAGGAGTAACAAATGCTGTAATTATTTACTAAATCAGAAAAGACTATTTTGCTTGCATTGTGATGTGAAGACGAATAACAACAGCAAAATTAGCTACCTGTGTTTTGTATTTGCTGTCGTTAGAGAATTTTAGGTATTGATGGCAAGAAAGTGCGGCGACCAAGTAGCCATGGATATCTTTCTGTGAAAACCAGCTTCAGAAAGAAGCCCATAAAATTGTATGTATATGTAATAAGTTTTCAATACTAAAACTCAATCGTGGCATTTGCGTAACCTACAAAAATTGTGAATGATGATGATGATGATGATGATAATAATAATAATAATAATAATGTTGATTGACAAATAAGTTGAACATGTAGCTCGTTTAACATATTTAGGGATACACACCTACATACCTAAAGAAAATGCACGTGGGGTTTTTGTCACACATTAAAGGATACTGAAAAATTATACAAAAAGAATACACCTTACCTTCTATAAACAATCGCGTCTCTGTCTTGATGTGTAGTACAGAAACTTGGACAGTAAGCAGAGATTCGACTCAGAGGAAATGTAGTGTTTAACATCAATGGCTGGATCGACATTAAATGGCAAAATAAGGAATGATCGCACGAGAATTAATTAAATGTTTCGAAATTGATTCAAAGAACAGCTGAGCAGAGAAAAAAAAACCTGATGTGTTACACTCATACGACTTTCTCTACTCTTGCACAAACTATTTTTACAAACGCTTATTCTCCATATGCTTCATGTTAATCGAGATGTTAATGTTATTGCTAATTTTCTTGTAGATGCAAGGGGAATTGCTAGGTTTTAAGCGATAGTCAAATATTTTAAGAGCTGGTTGCTATGTAGAGTATTGCATTCTCTTTGCATTACCAGGACAAAAAATGAATAACGAATTCCCGTTTGAGAAAAATTAAAAGTATTGGAAAATTTAAGGGAATAACAAGCAATATCTCGAAAATGGCTCACTCAACAACAAAAATGTATATGGCATAAATGGGTATTTTAACGCGATTTACATTTTTTGCGCAGTAAAATTTGACTAACTCTTAATGGTTTACCAGTTGTGCAAAAGTCGTTCACAATGAAGAAATATGATTAGATAAAATTTTCGAAAAATGTTCCACGTAAAGGGTAATCTGGGATGGGGGATTTTCTTGAAAACCTTCGTGTCGCATCTCTGGAAGATACTGAACCTAAATATCAAGTTTGGTGTTTATCCGACTGTTCGTTTCTGAGTTATGCTGTTCACAGACAGACACACACACACACAAGAACATGTTTCCTAAAATGATTTATATGCATTCAGTGCACCTCAAAACATGTATTTCCTGTGAAATCTTGCTATCGAATTTTTGGTTGGAATGCAATACTTCCCCTACTTACTATACGTAGTAGAGAAAGTAAAAAATAGGAGATCGTTTTGAAAGAATGTGGGATAATCGAATAATAAAAGGGGAAGTTAATATTATTACAGCCCGCTAAGAAGAGGAATATACAGGTACCATATTTTCCATGGAAAAACCAAACACAATATAGATAAAAGGAGAGGGTAAGCTATCACTTGACTTATTGATTATAAATGCATTATCCATACACGAACCTCTGACAAATGCGATGCTTAGGACTGGTTATTTTATACCGATATATCTGGCTTATTATTTTCGTACCTGAGAAAGTACTATCAATTGCTCTTCTTCATGAGTTTATCAACAAGGTGAAAACCTGAGAAGCGCACTAAATGAAGCTTTTACAGCGTACCGGATGTTTTATGCACAAAGAAACCTTGCAAGAAGGGCCACCCACTTAAAACAAGAATTGGAAGGTATTGCCGAACCTAAAACGTTCTCGCTTCACTGCCCTAAATACCGGAAACACATTGAAACACTACCAGTTCAGATGTAGTGCATTCTGCCGGAAGTTAGATACACTGTACAGCAGACGCCGTCTGGAAAGCACAATTTTGTATACGTGATGCGTACTAATTTAACGAAACGTAAAATGCAGAGAGTATAGACTTTGCGTTCTTTTAATTATTAGAAAGAGATGTCACTTAAAATAAAATTAATTAGATTATATATTTTACAAGTAAATTAATATGTGTGTTTATAAACTTATCGATACCGATATAAGTAAAGGAAGTATTGTATTCCAGCCAAAATTCAATATAGAGATTTCACCGATAATACATGTTTTAAGGTCCCTCGATTAAAAAATACTTTTTAAAAAAGGTCCGCGTGTGTGTGTGTGTGTGTGAACAGCACCTTAAAAACGAAATGTCAAATTTGGTATTTAAGTTTAGAATCTTCGAAGAACGTAACGCGAAGGTTTTCAAGAAAATCTCCCACCACAAACTATTTATTTATTGTGGTAGGGCTTAGGCCATTTGGTCTTCTCTTCCGCTCAACCACATAGAAAAATCCTGAATGCGCTATCTTGAATGCATTGATGGTACAAGTAAACAATATCCAAAGGAACACAAAACAGAAATAACACAAATATTAGATGAACAATAAATTTAAGATGACTGGAAAATTAGGAAAAAAAATACGAATCAACTGGAGAATTTGCCATGGTAGCAACCTGACAGAGACCGGGAGATCGTGGTTCAAATCCCGGCTATGGCATTGAATTTTTCAGTCGCTTGATTCTACCTTTCCAACCCTGTCCAACACACGACTTGTGTGAAAGAACAATTAATTCCATTAATTGACCTAATAGTGGTCGAAACTATGAAGCCCGGGACTTACGTACTGACAGCATTGTAAGTCGCCATTAGGGTATGTCATCTCAATACAATTTGAGATCTCCTTGTGGTTTACCGGGAAAAAAATACGAATCAGCTGCATAATTTACTGTCGTGCCGGCATGTTACCATGGTAGCTCAGTGGTTAGAGCAACCGGACGGAGAACGGGAGATCCGTGGTTCAAATACCCGCTATGGTATTGAATTTTCCAAATTTAAGTTAATTGAAAACATAGATAATCTAAGTTAACAGTAATGAATATCTTAAAAATATGAGTATACACTATATATAAGTATACATATATAATATTTCATTGTCTATATATACAAACAATGAAAATATGGATATTCCCTCTAAATTAACAATTACTCTACATGGAAAGTTTTGCGTTATTTGTAACTCAAAATGGCCCAAACAACTTTGATTAGAATGTCATATTTAAGATATTTTCGTGACAAACAAAACGTATATCTAGAATTTTCTAGGAATAGCCTGGGAAATCCTCTTCATTTGTAACGAATTATGTATACTTTTGTATAAGTGATAAATCATAAGAGAAAGACAAAAATTCATTATTCATAAAATGCAGATCTTTTTTATGCACGCTATTTATGTCAAAGACGTTTCTGGGTTGTCAAATTCTTATATATTCCCTTTTATTGGTTTGAATTTCCAAATAGTTTCTTCTGAAGTGCTAAGCGCCTTTCGTTTGTTTTTCATGGCCATACAAAGAGTGGAACTTCAAACGTTTATCTCGATAAACATAAATGATCGAAAAACATTTATTTTTAAGAATAGTCTGCATAAATGATAGTAGGTGGAAGAAGTCATGTGAATTTAACTTATTTCTTCTTAACCTTCTGAATCAGTTAGCTATAGTTAGAGGAAATTTGTTATCCACACAAAAATATTATATCGAAATTTCAAAGGTAATATACGTTTTGAGGCCCCATAAATCCAAGAAAGACCGATTTTTATGAAAAGTATATGCGCGCGCGTGTGTGTGAGCAGATAACTAAGAAACATAAGTTAGATAAATTCCAAAGATGCAACACGATGGTTAGAGAAATATTAAAATAATAACTAAGCATGCAAGATTTAGCAAATACGATAACTGTAATATTTTATTCGAAGTTGAAAATATATATATTTATATTAAGCTGTACAACGACTTATAGTTAATGAGAGAATCAAACACAATAATTTCTACGACATTCGATCATAATAAATAATTATTAACGAGTCCTGTTAAGCCTACTACACAGTTATCTTAACAGAAGAGCACACAAATTTCCCAAAGGCGCCCTTACTCACTTTCTAAGCTCCTAGAGGGGACATTCTGTCGCCTCCGCTGTAGAAAACTTGACGGAGGATGAAGGTTGTTGGCTGGATCTTCCTTCTCTTCCCCAACCACATTGTAGACGACATAGTCTCGGTGGGCCTTCCAACGACGTCTAACTAGCCCTGGACAAGTGGCATTGACGCGGATTGCCAACTCTTCAGCCACCTCACTGCCATGAGGAGTCACTGTGACCCGTGCCAATGTATACTCTACTTCTGTGGCTCCAGGAGTCACCCACGAGCGTCCTCGCAGCCGATACTCTCCAGAGGCGGCGAGGGTGTAAAGTGCCAATGCACAGGACTCATCCCCGTAATGAAACTGAAGTAGATGGAACGTGTGGTTGTCGAAAAATGTGTAGCTTCTCATCAGGAACTCTGGGCCTGCTCTGACTTCACACCTGTAACACAAACAGAATAGATCACCTATACCACAAACAGATTATGGATTTCCAGGACTCATCCCCCTAAACAAACTAAAAGAAATGAAACTTGTGGTTGTTGAAGAGCACGTAGCTTCTCATCAGGAACTCTGGGCCTGCTCTGACTTCACACCTGTAACACAAACAGAATAGATCACCTATACCACAAACAGATTATGGATTTCCAGGACTCATCCCCCTAAACAGACTAAAAGAACTGAAACTTGTGGTTGTTGAAGAGCACGTAGCTTCTCAACAGGAACTCTGGGCCTGCTCTGACTTCACACCTGTAACACAAACAGAATAGATCACCTATACCAGAAACAGATTATGGATTTCCAGGACTCATCCCCCTAAACAAACTATAAGAACTGAAACTTGCTGTTGTTGAGCATGTAACTTCGCAACAGAAACTCTAGGGCTGCTCTGACTTCACACCTGTATCACACATAGAACAAATTACCTATACCACGAACAGATTATGAATTTCCAGGACTCATCTCTGTAAACAAACTAAAGGATTGAAACTTGCTATTGTCGAGCGCGTAACTTGGCACCAGGAGCTTTGAGCCTTCCCTGACGTCCTACCTGTATCATCAAAAACAGAAACATCATTACTCTGCAGAGATAACGAGAGGGTAGAGAATTAGTGATCAAAATCTGAATTGTGGTAACTACACACTCAAGGTTGTCAACACATGCTATTAGAGTCCCGTTAGATGGCCTTCGAATACCCACAATTTATCAAGGAAAGTCTCCAGATTTTAGTATGTGGATATTATCATTGGGCTTTGAAAATTAGATCTTGGATCACCCAGTGTAGAATATATACAACGCGAATATGCCATCATCGTTACCTTTGATTTTGTAAAGCAGAACTTCGGTCCTTTACACCAGATGACAACCTAACCTGGATAAATTATTACTTTCTCTACTATGTATAGTAAGTAGGGGAAGTATTGTATTCCACCCAAAAATTCGATACCGAGATGTCACCGGAAATACATGTTTTGAGACCCCCTGAATAAAAAAAACATTTTTGGAAACTTGTCCATGTGTGTGTCTGTGTGTCTGTCTGTGAACACCATAACTCAGAAACGAACAGTTGAATAAACACCAAACTTGGTATTTAAGTCCAATATCTTCCAGAGATGCAACACGAAGGTTTTCAAGAAAATCCCCCAACATTGCCCTTTACATGGAACATTTTTCGAAAATTTTAATTTTCTCAAAAATGGCTCTAACGATTTTGATTAAAATATCATATGTTTAAGATAGTTTCATGACAAATGAACTGTATATCTCGAATTTACAGGGAATGACTCCAAAAGCATTCTTCATTGTGAACCACTTTTGCATAACTGGTAAACCATAAGAGATAGATAAAATGTTACTACACAAAAAATGTAGATCGCGATAAAATACACAATTTATGTCATATACATTTTTGTTGTTGAGTAAACCATTTTCGAGATATAGCTTGCTATTCCCTTAAATTTTCCAATACTTATACTTTTTCTCAAATGGAAATTCGTTATTCATTTTTACTTTCTCTACTACGTATAGTAAGTAGGGGAAGTATTGCATTCCACCCAAAAATTCGATACCGAGATTTCACGGGAAATACATGTTTTGAGACCTCCTAAATCCAAAAAAAGCATTTTTGGAAACATGACCGTGTGTGTGTCTGTGTGTGTGAGTCTGTGTGTCTGTGTGTCTGTGAACAGCATAACTCAAAAACGAACAGTCGGATAAACACCAAACTTGGTAGTTAGGTTCAGTATCTTCCAGAGATGCGACACGGAGGTTTTCAAGAAAATCCCCCCACCCCAGACTACCCTTTACATGCAACATTTTTCGAAAATTTTAATTTTCTCAAAAATGGCTCTAACGATTTTGATGAAAATATCATACGCTTAAGATAATGTCATGGGAAATGAAATGTATATCTCGAATTTTCTGGGAATGTCTCCAAACGTATTCGTCATTGTGAACGACTTTTGCATAACTGGTAAACCATAAGAGATAGACAAAATTTTACTACACAAAAAATGAAGATCGCGTTAAAATACACAATTTATGTCATATACATTTCTTTTGTTGAGTGAACCGTTTTCGAGATATTGCTTGTTATTCCCTTAAATTTTCCAATACTTATACCTTTTCTCAAATTCGTTATTCTTTTTTTTTATGTCCTGGACATGCAAAGAGAATGGAATGCGCCACATTGCAACCAGCGTTAAAATATTTGACTATCGCTTAAAACCTACCATATTTCCCTTGCATCTACAAGAAAATTAGCAATAAGATTGGCAGCTCGATATCTCGATTAACATGAGGCATATGGAGAATAAGCGTTTGTAAAAATAGATTTACAAGAGTAGAGAAAGTCATGTGAGTGTAAAACATCAGTGTCACTACGTATAGTAAGGGAAAGTTATGTATTCCACCCAAAAATTCGATACCGAGATTTCACCGGAAATAAATGTTTTGAGACCCCCTGAACCCAAAAAAAGCATTTTTGGAAACATGTCCGTGTGTGTGTCTGTCTGTGAACAGCATAACTCAGAAACGAACAGTCGGATAAACACCAAACTTGGTATTTAGGTTCAGTATCTTCCAGAGATGCGTCTCGAAGGTTTTCAAGAAACTCCCTCATCCCAGATTACCCTTTACATGTAACATTTTTCGAAAATTTTAATTTTCTCAAAAATGGCGTTAACGAATTTGATTAAAATATCATATGTTTAAGATTTTTTTATGACAAATAAAATGTATATCTTCAATTTCCTGGGAATGTCTCCAAAAGTATTCTTTATTGTGAACGACTTTTGCATAACTGGTAAACCATAAGATATAGACAAAATTTTACTACACAAAAATGTAGATCGCGATAAAATACACAATTTATGTCATATACATTTTTGTTGTTGAGTGAACCATTTTCGAGATATTGCTAGTTATTTCCTTAAATTTTCCAATACTTACACTTTTTTACTTTCTCTACTACGTATAGTAAGTAGGGGAAGTATTGCATTCCACCCAAAAATTCGATACCGAGATTTCACCGGAAATACATTTTTTGAGACCTCCTGAATCCAAAAAAAGCATTTTTGGAAACATGTCCGTGTGTGTGTCTGTGTGTGTGTGTCTGTGAACAGCATAACTCAAAAACGAACAGTCGGATAAACACCAAACTTGGTATTTAGGTTCAGTATCTTCCAGAGATGCGACACGAAGGTTTCAAGAAAATCCCCCCACCCCAGACTACCCTTTACGTGGAACATTTTGCGAAAATTTTAATTTTCTCAAAAATGGCTCTAACGATTTTGATGAAAATATCATATGTTTAAGATAATGTCATGAGAAATGAAATGTATATCTCGAATTTTCTGGGAATGTCTCCAAAAGTATTCTTTATTGTGAACGACTTTTGAATAACTGGTAAACCATAAGAGATAGACAAAATTTTACTGCACAAAAAATGTAGATCGCGTTAAAATACACAAGATATGTCATATACATTTCTTTTGTTGAGTGAACCGTTTTCGAGATATTGCTTGTTATTTCCTTAAATTATCCAATACTTATACTTTTTCTCAAATTCGTTATTCATCTTTTTATGTCCGGAACATGCAAAGAGAATGGATAGCGCCACATAGCAACCAGCGTTAAAATATTTGACTATCGCTTAAAAGCTACCATATTCCCCTTGCATCTACAAGAAAATTACCAATAAGATTGACATCTCGATATCTCGATTAACATGAAGCATATGGAGAATAGGCGTTTGTAAAAATAGATTGTACAAGAGTAGAGAAAGTCATGTGAGTGTAACACATCAGATTTTTTCAAATGGAAATTCGTTATTCATTTTTACTTTCTCTACTACGTATAGCAAGTAGGGGAAGTATTGCATTCCACCCAAAAATTCGATACCGAGATTTCACGGGAAATACATGTTTTGAGACCTCCTAAATCCAAAAAAAGCATTTTTGGAAACATGACCGTGTGTGTCTCTCTGTGTGTGTGTCTGTGTGTGTGTCTGTGTGTTTTTGTGTCTGTGAACAGCATAACTCAAAAACGAACAGTCGGATAAACACCAAACTTGGAATTTAAGTTCAGTATCTTCCAGAGATGCGACACGAAGGTTTTCAAGAAAATCCCCCCACCCCAGACTACCCTTTACGTGGAACATTTTTCGAAAATTTTAATTTTCTCAAAAATGGCTCTAACGATTTTGATGAAAATATCATATGTTTAAGATAATGTCATGAGAAATGAAATGTATATCTCGAATTTTCTGGGAATGTCTCCAAAAGTATTCTTCATTGTGAACGACTTTTGAATAACTGGTAAACCATAAGAGATAGACAAAATTTTACTGCACAAAAAATGTAGATCGCGTTAACATACACAAGTTATGTCATATACATTTCTTTTGTTGAGTGAACCGTTTTCGAGATATTGCTTGTTATTTCCTTAAATTATCCAATACTTATACTTTTTCTCAAATTCGTTATTCATTTTTACTTTCTCTACTACGTATAGTAAGTAGGGGAAGTATTGCATTCCACCCAAAAATTCGATACCGAGATTTCACCGGAAATACATGTTTTGAGACCTCCTGAAACCAAAAAAAGCATTTTTGGAAACATGTCCGTGTGTGTGTCTGTGTGTGTGTGTGTCTGTGTGTGTGTGTCTGTGTGTGTGTGTGTGTGTCTGTGAACAGCATAACTCAAAAACTAACAGTCGGATAAACACCAAACTTGGTATTTACGTTCAGTATCTTCCAGAGATGCGACACGAAGATTTTCAAGAAAATCCCCCCACCCCAGACTACCCTTTACATGGAACATTTTTCGAAAATTTTAATATTCTCAAAAATGGCTCTAACGATTTTGATGAAAATATCATATGTTTAAGATAATGTCATGAGAAATGAAATGTATATCTCGAAATTTCTGGGAATGTCTCCAAAATTATTCTTCATTATGAACGACTTTTGCATAACTGGTAAACCATAAGAGATAGACAAAATTTTACTACATAAAAAATGTAGATCGCGTTAAAATACACAACTTATATCATATACATTTTTTTTGTTGAGTGAACCGTTTTCGAGATATTGCTTGCTATTTCCTTAAATTTTCCAATACTTATACTTTTTCTCAAATTCGTTATTCATTTTTTATGTCCTGGACATGCAAAGAGAATGGAATGCGCCACATAGCAACCAGCGATAAAATATTTGACTATCGCTTAAAACCTACCATATTCCCCTTGCATCTACAAGAAAATTACAAATAAGATTGACATTTCGATATCTCGATTAATATGAAGCATATGGAGAATGGGCGTTTGTAAAAATAGATTGTACAAGAGTAGAGAAAGTCATGTGAGTGTAACACATCAGATTTTTTTATGTCCGGAACATGCAAAGGGAATGGATAGCGCCACATAGCAACCAGCGTTAAAATATTTGACTATCGCTTAAAAGCTACCATATTCCCCTTGCATCTACAAGAAAATTACCAATACGATTGACATCTCGATATCTCGATTAACATGAAGCATATGGAGAATAGGCGTTTGTAAAAATAGATTGTACAAGAGTAGTGAAAGTCATGTGAGTGTAACACATCAGATTTTTTCAAATGGAAATTCGTTATTTATTTTTACTTTCTCTACTACGTATAGCAAGTAGGGGAAGTATTGCATTCCACCCAAAAATTCGATACCGAGATTTCACGGCAAATACATGTTTTGAGACCTCCTAAATCCAAAAAAAGCATTTTAGGAAACATGACCGTGTGTGTCTCTCTGTGTGTGTGTCTGTGTGTCTTTGTGTCTGTGAACAGCATAACTCAAAAACGAACAGTCGGATAAACACCAAACTTGGTATTTAGGTTCAGTATCTTCCAGAAATGCGACACGAAGGTTTTCAAGAAAATCCCCCCACCCCAGACTACCCTTTACATGGAACATTTTTCGAAAATTTTAATTTTCTCAAAAATGGCTCTAACGATTTTGATGAAAATATCATATGTATAAGATCATGTCATGGGAAATGAAATTTATATCTCGAATTTTTGGGAATGTCTCCAAACGTATTCTTCATTGTGAACGACTTTTGCATAACTGGTAAACCATAAGAGATAGACAAAATTTTACTACACAAAAAATGAAGATCGCGTTAAAATACACAATTTATGTCATATACATTTCTTTTGTTGAGTGAACCGTTTTCGAGGTATTGCTTGTTATTCCCTTAAATTTTCCAATACTTATACTTTTTCTCAAATTGGTTATTCATTTTTTTTAGGTCCTGGACATGCAAAGAGAATGGAATGCGCCACATAGCAACTACGTTAAAATATTTGACTATCGCTTAAAACCTACCATATTTCCCTTGCATCTACAAGAAAATTAGCAATAATATTGGCAGCTCAGTAGTAGGAGAATGGGCATTTTGGCACACTTAATATGCATGGAATGTCAATTAATATGCTAATTAGCCCCTCCCCCACTTCCCCCCTCCCTCCCCCCCGCAGGATCTTGGTAGTTTTAGTTGCAGCTGCGCTCGTAAATCTTGTTGAGTACAATGGAGGCTTGACAGTTAGGCAATTAAGGTTATCCTTCACTTGTTAAACCGAACAAAGGGGCCATAAATTTAAGGTTCTGTAACAAAGCGAGATGTTTTTCCTACCCATTCCACATCAGGCCACTTCTGCACCTGGTCAGTTACACACCCCCACTTCCATTGTTTGTCGAACACGTGGCATACTCATTCCACTAGCTTTTAACAAAAGAACAATGCTTACCCATCAGCTGTCAAAATGAACAAAGCCCATGATGAATTAGGGTTGTGACAAAGAGAACCTAAGTCAGTTAACAGAGAAACAAGTTCTATTGTCTAGTGCAAGCCTTTATTTCTCATTCGACTACCTCCATAACAAAGCCGGTCCCTATCCATTGTGTAAGAGATTCTATTGTGTGTGCCTTTCTATTGTCCCGGGGCAAGCATTCTTTAGAAAGACCATCTGGCATACTCATTCCACAACCCAATAACAAAGCCTGACCCTTTCCATTGTGTAAGAGTTTCTATTGTGTGTGCCTTTCTATTGTCCTGGGCAAGACTAGTTTAGAAAGACACCTGCGGCGTTCCCATCCCACTACTCCATAACAAAGCCTGACCCTTTCCATTGTTCGAGCTTAACAAAAGAATCTGAAGGCTGCCTTATGCTCGTCCTGTCCTTGTTTGCGTGAAAGAGAGAGAAACTTGTTTACCAACTCTGCGTAACAATGTCAGAGTCGGCCATCATGATTTTGCCTGAGGGACTGTTCTCTCCGATGTTTTACGACATCCTACGAATATACCCGAGCATAGTTAACAAGCATTCTGCTTGGTTTATTTCAGGCAGGGACTCTGAAAAAGCGCCTAATATACATTTCATTACATGTATTAAACCTCTGCGTGATATCCATAGATCGGTGTTCGATTCTTACTGTAATCAAAAGTTTATTGCTAATGAGAAATTAATGATTGATATTATTATATCATTACCCTAATTAATAAAAAGGCGTTCAGAGAATTCTAGCTCGAGTCTTACCAAGTGAAACCCTAATGCGTAATAACTATTAAACTATGCACGGGCAGATTAAAAATGTATTTAACAAATATAATTTAATTTTTTATATATCATTACAATAATTAATAAAAGGGTGTTCAGAGGGTTCTAGCTCGAATCTTGCCCAACGAAACTCTAATGCTTAATAAATATTAAACTATGCAAGGTCAGATTAAAATGCATTTAACAAATACAATTTAATTTTTATATATCATTACAATAATTAATAAAAGGGTGTTCAGGGGTCCTAGATCGAATCTGCGAATCTCTAATGCTTAATAAATATTAAACTATGCGAGTATTGGGCGGTCAGATTAAAACGTGTTTAACAAATATAATTTAATTTATACGACATAACAATGTTTAACGAACTGTATTCTTAGGAACCAGAGGTCCATGGTTCGAATCCTGCCCTGCGAAACGCTATAATAACTATTAAAAATATTGAAGCAGTGGGTGCTCAGATTAAAATTGCATTTAACAACTATAATTATTTATATTAAACCCTGATGCATACTTAGATATCCCGATGCCTAGACACCATTCTTTCTTCTTCTCCTCTTTTTTTCTTTCTATCTATCTCTTTCTTTCTCCACGACTTGTACACATTCAGGCGTTCGCATATACACGAGCACTTGTACACACATCAGCAAACATACACAGGTGCACGCATGCACACACACGCACACACACTCTCACATACATACAACAGTACACACACACATACACGCATTCACACAACTCATGCGTATACATACATACACCAGTGCTCTTACACACATACATATACATGGACACACACATGCACATACATACACCAGTACACACACGCATTCACGCACCTCATGCGTATACATACACCAGTGCTCTTACACTCTCACATACATATACATGGACACACACATACACGCACACACACTCACGTACATGCATACACCGTTACACTTGCACATACGAACACGACCACACACACACATACACACACACGCAGGTACATATGCCTGTTCACTTACACCCAACAGCGCCAACCCACACACGCACACGCCAACTCACGAGCATGTCCTGAATGAAAAGAGACAAAATGATGCAATAAAAACTAATTATAGCTCGGGATGCGACACGTCATTTACGAATTGTTCGAAACTGGTCTGGATGCAGGGGTTCGAATCCTAGGAGGGATTACAAATTCATCTTCTAATAACTCCAAAACTAATTAAAATAAAGACAGTAAATAAACTTTATTACTTTTATGTCATTAGTTCCTTTCTTGTGCATGTATATTAGAGTACCAGGTGTCATGGGCTCGATCCTTAATTTTAAAATCTCAATTATCTCGGAAACTAACAGTGATAGAGGAGCGGGCCAAAGCATGATTGTTAGCTCCTATGATGGGCAATTAATGCCTTATATAATTTCCAATCGGTTGTCCCTAGTTCGAATCCTGATTTTTCAGTGACTTCCTTAATTTTCCAGTGTACACTAGAATATATCACTTAGATCAATGTTGCAAGTGCATACAGGTCTTTTAAACACATCAAACTAATATTATAAATAATTTTGTTTCTGGAGTTCTGAGTTCGAATACCGATTCAATGAAGTTTACTTATAAATTTAATAACATAGTAAATAATTAAGACAAAGGCACCAAATAAACCTATTACGTTTATGTCATCAGATAATATCTTGCGTGTGTATATTCGGGTACCTGACGTCCAGGGTTCGATCCTTAAGTTTAAATCTCAATTATCGCAGAAACAGGCAGAGATAGAGCCGTGAACGAAAGCATGTTTGATAGCTCATGCAATGAACAATTAATGCTGTATATAATTTCCAATCAGTTGCCACTAGTTCGAATCCCGATCTTTCAATGACTTCACTGATTTTCCTCTGTACTCTAGAATACATCACTTAGATTGATGCTTTAACTGTATGCAGCTTTGTGCAACGACATTATGAATGTACTCTGTGTGAGAGAGAGCGAGAGAGGGAGAGAGAGAGAGAGCGAGAGGAAGTGAAACAAGTAGGGATAGAAGTGCTGAGAGCCTCTGCGCATGCGCAGCAAGAGATGATGTCATTGGCTGCAATAATCACGTGAGTGTAAGCATCACAGCCATGATGACGTGCCGGCATCGCCTGGAGGGGGTTTAGATCCCTATATAAACAGATATCTGTCCATGTTAGAACTGTTGTGTACTTATTAACTTTACATTCAAGTTTTAAAGAGCTTTAAAAGCAACGTGAGCTGCAGGCCGTCTACACATTCAGCACATATCAAAACGTGACAATGCAAGGTGAGTTTTACATAACTATACAAAATCACTGTTGGCTTTTACAATACATTTAATTTTGTTTAAACGTTACAGTACATGAAAGACGATTCGTTGCAAAGAGCATCATATTTTCTAATCTGTGCTTTACATTCACATAGATTTCACTGCATACTCTTCTCCAGTTCACATGATTTTCGCCACACATTCTTCTTACATAAACATTCATACGATTTTTTCCCCTCATTCTTTGTTTCACTATACACTCACATGATTTCCTCTACTCATTCTTTGTTCCCCTGCAGGTTCATGCTTTGTTAACATTCACACGACGTTCTCTGCACAGTCTTTGTTTCCATTAACATTCACATGATCTTCTTAACACATTCTTCTTACTTAAACATTCATATGATTTTCCCCACTCATTCTTTGTTTCACTATACATTCGCACACGATTTCCTCTACTCATTCTTTGGTTCTCTGCTGGCTCATCTTCAATGAACATTCACACGATTTTCTATACTTATTTTTTGTTTCTCTACACTTTCATAGGCATACTTACAAAACATACACACACCCTAGTTCTAATATAAAGAAGTGTATAACTTGTTCTTCAACTTGAATAATGTAGTGAAAATAATAATTCATGACAATGTCTGTTACAGATTGTTTAGCTGATAGACTTAACAAGATGGTTGAAGAGCGTAGTTTCCTACCGACTCGTCGAGTTCAAGATCTCGAAATAGGTCTTAACTATGAGATAAAGTCCTTAAAGAGAGTTCAAACTAGATATGGTACCAGGATCGTATCTTCGCTGGAGGATTGTCAAGTATTCTTACCAGAGCGCTATAATTCGTTAACCGATCAAGAGATTGCAGAAATAATTGGCAACGTATACCTACAGTATAACGGTATGGCAGAGATGGGGAAATTTAGGACATGTAAATTGTCTTTTTTACATGCAAAGAAGGTGCGTAGAAGTGTCAAACTTAAGTATTGAATGTTCTCCTATTTCACAATGAAAAATTCATAAATAAAACAACTGACTCATTGATATTACATATAAAGATACAAAAGATGCATATTATAGAATTTTATAAAAAATTCACGAAATCACAATAAGACATGATTTGAGTTTAATTATATCTAGCCCATTGAAATAACTCTAAATATCCAAATGTTTATACAAATCTTTGTGCTTCATTTTACATGTATCATATGCTTCATTTTACATGTATCATAACAAAAAATGTAATTCTTTTCAGGTTGCCTTTACTAGTCCAAAGCAGTTTTCTAAGACTTTCATTGTGCAATGTTTCAGACTGTGCAATAAGGGAAGAAGAAGAGGAACAGCTTTGCAGCCATGCAAAAAATGCTGACGCTATTTGAGGGTAGAATAAGCACCATCGGCACCTACAAGAAACATTTCGGCAAGAAGCGGGTGCTGAGACATCTACATCACCGAAACACGTTAAGACAGGATCCTCATATAACATTACAGGGTATACGATGAAAAAAAACGGACAATTTTGTATATAATTCAATGTGGTAGCAATAGACACTGCCAACACAATGGCTGTAGCAGAAGCAAAATACAGCAGCTATCGTAGCAGATGCATCAGCTGTACAACAATAGATGTAACAGATCCTACAGCTGTAGCATATGCTACAACAATAGCAGCAGCAGCCACGTTACATAACTGCTGTAGCAGCAGCAGCAGCTATAGATTTACCAGTCTTAGCAATAGCAAGCATCACATAAATTATATATCAGCTGTAGATTCACACCCACCACAGCAACAGCAGTCATCACTCGAGCTGTAACATCCAATACGAGAGCTGTAGTACTAGATACAATACTGTAACATCAGATACAACAATAACAGTATCAAATCAGGTAGCTGTGGTAGCAATACACAATCTCAGCACAATAGCTCTAGCAGAAGCAAAATACAGCAGCTATCGTAGCAGATACATCAGCTGTATAACAATAGATGTAACAGATCCTACTGCTGTAGCCTATGCTACAACAATAGCAGCAGCAGTCGCGTTACATAACAGCTGTATCAGCAGCAGGAACTACAGATTCAGCATCGTTAGCAACAGCAAAGCATCACAACAATAGCGATAGCGGCAATAGACGTAGCAAAAGAAAATACAACAGCAAACGTAGCAGATGCAGTAACTGTACAGCAATAGATGTAACAGATCCTACAGCTGTAGCAGCAGCCAATCCATTTTTTGTTCAAGTGTAGCAACTTTATGAATAGCAGTAGCAGTCGCGTTACATAACAGCTGTAGCAGCAACTATAGATTTACCAGTCTTAGCATTAGCAAGCATCACAGCAAGGATATTCCAGCCGTAGCTTCACCCACCACAGCAACAGCAGTCATCACTCCAGCTGTAACATCAAATACGCGAGCTGTAGTAGTAGATTCAATACTGTAACATCAGGTACAATAATAACAGTATCAAATCCGGTAGCTGTGGTAGCAATAGACACTGCCAACACAATGGCTGTAGCAGAAGCAAAATACAGCAGCTATCGTAGCAGATGCATCAGCTGTACAACAATAGATGTAACAGATCCTACAGCTGTAGCATATGCTACAACAATAGCAGCAGCAGCCACGTTACATAACTGCTGTAGCAGCAGCTATAGATTTACCAGTCTTAGCAATAGCAAGCATCACATAAATTATATATCAGCTGTAGATTCACACCCACCACAGCAACAGCAGTCATCACTCGAGCTGTAACATCAAATACGAGAGCTGTAGTACTAGATACAATACTGTAACATCAGCTACAACAATAACAGTATCAAATCAGGTAGCTGTGGTAGCAATAGACAATCTCAGCACAATATCTCTAGCAGAAGCAAAATACAGCAGCTATCGATGCAAATACATCAGCTGTACAACAATAGATGTAACAGATCCTACAGCTGTAGCATATGCTACAACAATAGCAGCAGCCACGTTACATAACAGCTGTAGCAGCAGCAGGAACTATAGGTTCAGCATCGTCAGCAACAGCAAAGCATCACAACAACAGCGATAGCGGCGATAGACGTAGCAGAAGAAAATACAACAGCAACCGTAGCAGATGCAGTAACTGTACAGCAATAGATGTAACAGATCCTACAGCTGTAGCAGCAGCAGCTAATCCATTTTTTGTTCAAATGTAGCAACTTTATGAATAGCAGCAGCAGTCGCGTTACATAACAGCTGTAGCAGCAACTATAGATTTACCAGTCTTAGCAATAGCAAGCATCACAGCAAAGATATTCCAGCTGTAACTTCACACCCACCACTGCAACAGCAGTCATCACTCCAGCTGTAACATCAAATACGAGAGCTCTAGTAGTAGATACAATACTGTAACATCAGTTACAACAATAACAGTATCAAATCAGGTAGCTGTGGTAGCAATAGGCAATCTCAGCACAATAGCTCTAGCGGAAGTAAAATACAGCAGTTATCGTAGCAGATACATCAGCTGTACAACAATAGATGTAACAGATCCTACAGCTGTAGCATATGCTACAACAATAGCAGCAGCAGCCATGTTACATAACAGCTGTAGCAGCAGCAGCTATAGATTTACTTGTCTTAGCAATAGCAAGCATCACATAAATTACATATCAGCTGTAGATTCACACCCACCGCAGCAACAGCAGTCATCACTCCAGCTGTAACATCAAATACGAGAGCTGTAGTAGTAGATACAATATTGTAACATCAGCTGAAACAATAACAGTATCAAATCAGGTAGCTGTGGTAGCAATAGACACTGCCAGCACAATAGCTCTAGCAGAAGCAAAATACAGCAGCTATCGATGCAAATACATCAGCTGTACAACAATAGATGTAACAGATTCTACAGCTGTAGCATATGCTACAACAATACCAGCAGCAGTCGCGTTACATAACAGCTGTATCAGCAGCAGGAACTACAGATTCAGCATCGTTAGCAACAGCAAAGCATCACAACAACAGCGATAGCGGCAATAGACGTAACAAAAGAAAATACAACAGCAACCGTAGCAGATGCAGTAACTGTACAGCAATAGATGTAACAGATCCTACAGCTGTAGCAGCAGCAGCTAATCCATTTTTTGTTCAAGTGTTGCAACTTTATGAATAGCAGCAGCAGTCGCGTTACATAACAGCTGTAGCAGCAACTATAGATTTACCAGTCTTAGCAATAGCAAGCATCACAGCAAAGATATTCCAGCCGTAGCTTCACACACCACAGCAACAGCAGTCATCACTCCAGCTGTAACATCAAATACGAGAGCTGTAGTAGTAGATTCAATACTGTAACATCAGCTACAATAATAACAGTATCAAATCCGGTAGCTGTGGTGGCAACAGACACTGCCAACACAATGGCTGTAGCAGAAGCAAAATACAGCAGCTATCGTAGCAGATTCATCAGCTGTACAACAATAGATGTAACAGATCCTACAGCTGTAGCATATGCTACAACAATAGCCGCAGCAGCCACGTTACATAACTGCTGTAGCAGCAGCAGCAGCTATAGATTTACCAGTCTTAGCAATAGCAAGCATCACATAAATTATATATCAGCTGTAGATTCACACCCACCACAGCAACAGCAGTCATCACTCGAGCTGTAACATCAAATACGAGAGCTGTAGTAGTAGATACAATACTGTAACTTCAGCTACAACAATAACAGTATCAAATCAGGTAGCTGTGGTAGCAATAGACAATCTCAGCACAATAGCTCTAGCAGAAGCAAAATACAGCAGCTATCGTAGCAGATACATTAGCTGTATAACAATAGATGTAACAGATCCTACAGCTGTAGCATATGCTACAACAATAGCAGCAGCAGTCACGTTACATAACAGCTGTATCAGCAGCAGGAACTATAGATTCAGCATCGTTAGCAACAGCAAAGCATCACAACAACAGCGATAGCGGCAATAGACGTAACAAAAGAAAATACAACAGCAACCGTAGCAGATGCAGTAACTGTACTGCAATAGATGTAACAGATCCTACAGCTGTAGCAGCAGCAGCTAATCCATTTTTTGTTCAATTGTAGCAACTTTATGAATTAAACCATTGCTACATTAAACAAGGATTGTAAGGGTAGAAGTCTCTCCCCTTTATCTAGGCTTCAGACAAACACTAGTATTTGCTCCTAATGGTAGGGCTACCGCCTCCCCCTTCCATCTTCCCCTTTCTTCACCATTTGTCTGCTATGTGCATACACAGCACATGAAGAAACTTTAATTATTTAAATTGTAGACTCGCGGAGAAAATCTTCATCTTCGGGTTACATTCTCTTAAGTACTGTTTGTAATACTGTAATGTCCATACGCATAGGTAGTTATTCCATCGTCTGCAATTACTCTTTTATCTCAAAGGAACTCAACGTAATTTCATTCACTTGCACTGTGGTAACAGAGTGCTTTTGTGATAGGATTAGATTCAGGGGCGTTTTGATTATTTCACAGGTTTTAATACAGTCTATATAGCTGTCAAACGTAATTAACTGCTTAATAGCGTTAGTTTTATGCAATTAATTTTTTTACCATTGAAACGTGGAAATGTCAGGCGCATAACTAATTTTGGACTTTATCTTAATAGTGAATGTTATCCTTTGACTTGCATCATTGCATGATATGTACTCAATCTCTTATTATAAAAAAGAGAATTATCCTTTATTGAAGAGAAAATATTACTTAAATTTGCTCTCATCAACCAGAGGAAGTTGTAAATGGCTGTGTCAACACCAGTGTTAATATCCCTGTACAGAACTCACTGAATTGTTTAATAATTCATGATACAGCATTTACATGCGGGCCTCTGACTCACGTGATGCAGCTTATATTTTAAACTATTCATTGTAAGAATTTATTTTTTCATTAGGAATGTAAGGATTTTAATGAATAAAAACATTATGTAAAAGCATACCTTGATTCTTTTTTTATTGTTATTACTTATCTTACATTTCCATCACTTTCCTCGTCCAGCTCATTGTTCCAGCATATGGCGTTTCACTTGCAACAGTAGGTTATGCAAATTTATTTACTATTATTTAAACGAAAGTCTCTTTATTTTCATAATTTGTATTCCAAACAGCAAACAGCTTTTTTATATTGTTAATGCATATAGGATTCAAGTCTTTTAGGTATATAAATTTCACCATTATTTAAAGTATTTTCACAATCATTTAAATTATTGCACACAATTCTTATTTTCACCGAATATAGGTAGACTCGCTCGAGCTAACAATCAGCTATGCATTGAATTGTATACAAAATTGTCCGTTTTTTTCATCGTATACCCTGTAATGTTATATGAGGATCCTGTCTTAACGTGTTTCGGTGATGTAGATGTCTCAGCACCCGCTTCTTGCCGAAATGTTTCTTGTAGGTGCCGATGGTGCTTATTCTACCCTCAAATAGCGTCAGCATTTTTTGCATGGCTGCAAAGCTGTTCCTCTTCTTCTTCCCTTATTGCACAGTCTGAAACATTGCACAATGAAAGTCTTAGAAAACTGCTTTGGACTAGTAAAGGCAACCTGAAAAGAATTACATTTTTTGTTATGATACATGTAAAATGAAGCATATGATACATGTAAAATGAAGCACAAAGATTTGTATAAACATTTGGATATTTAGAGTTATTTCAATGGGCTAGATATAATTAAACTCAAATCATGTCTTATTGTGATTTCGTGAATTTTTTATAAAATTCTATAATATGCATCTTTTGTATCTTTATATGTAATATCAATGAGTCAGTTGTTTTATTTATGAATTTTTCATTGTGAAATAGGAGAACATTCAATACTTAAGTTTGACACTTCTACGCACCTTCTTTGCATGTAAAAAAGACAATTTACATGTCCTAAATTTCCCCATCTCTGCCATACCGTTATACTGTAGGTATACGTTGCCAATTATTTCTGCAATCTCTTGATCGGTTAACGAATTATAGCGCTCTGGTAAGAACACTTGACAATCCTCCAGCGAAGATACGATCCTGGTACCATATCTAGTTTGAACTCTCTTTAAGGACTTTATCTCATAGTTAAGACCTATTTCGAGATCTTGAACTCGACGAGTCGGTAGGAAACTACGCTCTTCAACCATCTTGTTAAGTCTATCAGCTAAACAATCTGTAACAGACATTGTCATGAATTATTATTTTCACTACATTATTCAAGTTGAAGAACAAGTTATACACTTCTTTATATTAGAACTAGGGTGTGTGTATGTTTTGTAAGTATGCCTATGAAAGTGTAGAGAAACAAAAAATAAGTATAGAAAATCGTGTGAATGTTCATTGAAGATGAGCCAGCAGAGAACCAAAGAATGAGTAGAGGAAATCGTGTGCGAATGTATAGTGAAACAAAGAATGAATGGGGAAAATCATATGAATGTTTAAGTAAGAAGAATGTGTTAAGAAGATCATGTGAATGTTAATGGAAGCAAAGACTGTGCAGAGAACGTCGTGTGAATGTTAACAAAGCATGAACCTGCAGGGGAACAAAGAATGAGTAGAGGAAATCATGTGAGTGTATAGTGAAACAAAGAATGAGGGGAAAAAATCGTATGAATGTTTATGTAAGAAGAATGTGTGGCGAAAATCATGTGAACTGGAGAAGAGTATGCAGTGAAATCTATGTGAATGTAAAGCACAGATTAGAAAATATGATGCTCTTTGCAACGAATCGTCTTTCATGTACTGTAACGTTTAAACAAAATTAAATGTATTGTAAAAGCCAACAGTGATTTTGTATAGTTATGTAAAACTCACCTTGCATTGTCACGTTTTGATATGTGCTGAATGTGTAGACGGCCTGCAGCTCACGTTGCTTTTAAAGCTCTTTAAAACTTGAATGTAAAGTTAATAAGTACACAACAGTTCTAACATGGACAGATATCTGTTTATATAGGGATCTAAACCCCCTCCAGGCGATGCCGGCACGTCATCATGGCTGTGATGCTTACACTCACGTGATTATTGCAGCCAATGACATCATCTCTTGCTGCGCATGCGCAGAGGCTCTCAGCACTTCTATCCCTACTTGTTTCACTTCCTCTCGCTCTCTCTCTCTCTCCCTCTCTCGCTCTCTCTCACACAGAGTACATCCATAATGTGGTTACACAAAGCTGCATACAGTTAAAGCATCAATCTAAGTGATGTATTCTAGAGTACAGAGGAAAATCAGTGAAGTCATTGAAAGATCGGGATTCGAACTAGTGGCAGCTGATTGGAAATTATATACAGCATTAATTGTTCATTGCATGAGCTATCAAACATGCTTTCGTTCACGGCTCTATCTCTGCCTGTTTCTGCGATAATTGAGATTTAAACTTAAGGATCGAACCCTGGACGTCAGGTACCCGAATATACACACGCAAGATATTATCTGATGACATAAACGTAATAGGTTTATTTGGTGCCTTTGTCTTAATTATTTACTATGTTATTAAATTTATAAGTAAACTTCATTGAATCGGTATTCGAACTCAGAACTCCAGAAACAAAATTATTTATAATATTAGTTTGATGTGTTTAAAAGACCTGTATGCACTTGCAACATTGATCTAAGTGATATATTCTAGTGTACACTGGAAAATTAAGGAAGTCACTGAAAAATCAGGATTCAAACTAGGGACAACTGATTGGAAATTATATAAGGCATTAATTGCCCATCATAGGAGCTAACAATCATGCTTTGGCCCGCTCCTCTATCACTGTTAGTTTCCGAGATAATTGAGATTTTAAAATTAAGGATCGAGCCCATGACACCTGGTACTCTAATATACATGCACAAGAAAGGAACTAATGACATAAAAGTAATAAAGTTTATTTACTGTCTTTATTTTAATTAGTTTTGGAGTTATTAGAAGATGAATTTGTAATCCCTCCTAGGATTCGAACCCCTGCATCCAGACCAGTTTCGAACAATTCGTAAATGACGTGTCGCATTCCGAGCTATAATTAGTTTTTATTGCATCATTTTGTCTCTTTTCATTCAGGACATGCTCGTGAGTTGGCGTGTGCGTGTGTGGGTTGGCGCTGTTGGGTGTAAGTGAACAGGCATATGTGCCTGCGTGTGTGTGTATGTGTGTGTGTGTGGTCGTGTTCGTATGTGCAAGTGTAACGGTGTATGCATGTACGTGAGTGTGTGTGCGTGTATGTGTGTGTGTCCATGTATATGTATGTGAGAGTGTAAGAGCACTGGTGTATGTATACGCATGAGGTGCGTGAATGCGTGTGTGTACTGGTGAATGTATGTGTATGTGTGTGTGTCCATGTATATGTATGTCTGTAAGAGCACTGGTGTATGTATGTATACGCATGAGTTGTGTGAATGCGTGTATGTGTGTGTGTACTGTTGTATGTATGTGAGTGTGTGTGTGCGTGTGTGTGCATGCGTGCACCTGTGTATGTTTGCTGATGTGTGTACAAGTGCTCGTGTATATGCGAACGCCTGAATGTGTACAAGTCGTGGAGAAAGAAAGAGATAGATAGAAAGAAAAAGAGAGGAGAAGAAGAAAGAATGGTGTCTAGGCATCGGGATATCTAAGTATGCATCAGGGTTTAATATAAATAATTATAGTTGTTAAATGCAATTTTAATCTGAGCACCCACTGCTTCAATATTTTTAATAGTTGTTATAGCGTTTCGCAGGGCAGGATTCGAACTATGGACCTCTGGTTCCTAAGAATACAGTTCGTTAAACATTGTTATGTCGTATAAATTAAATTATATTTGTTAAACACGTTTTAATCTGACCGCCCAATACTCGCATAGTTTAATATTTATTAAGCATTAGAGATTCGCAGATTCGATCTAGGACCCCTGAACACCCTTTTATTAATTATTGTAATGATATATAAAAATTAAATTGTATTTGTTAAATACACTTTAATCTGACCTTGCATAGTTTAATATTTATTAAGCATTAGAGTTTCGTTGGGCAAGATTCGAGCTAGAACCCTCTGAACACCCTTTTATTAATTATTGTAATGATATATAAAAAATTAAATTATATTTGTTAAATACATTTTTAATCTGCTCGTGCATAGTTTAATAGTTATTACGCATTAGGGTTTCACTTGGTAAGACTCGAGCTAGAATTCTCTGAACGCCTTTTTATTAATTAGGGTAATGATATAATATCAATCATTAATTTCTCATTAGCAATAAACTTTTGATTACAGTAAGAATCGAACACCGATCTATGGATATCACGCAGAGGTTTAATACATGTAATGAAATGTATATTAGGCGCTTTTTCAGAGTCCCTGCCTGAAATAAACCAAGCAGAATGCTTGTTAACTATGCTCGGGTATATTCGTAGGATGTCGTAAAACATCGGAGAGAACAGTCCCTCAGGCAAAATCATGATGGCCGACTCTGACATTGTTACGCAGAGTTGGTAAACAAGTTTCTCTCTCTTTCACGCAAACAAGGACAGGACGAGCATAAGGCAGCCTTCAGATTCTTTTGTTAAGCTCGAACAATGGAAAGGGTCAGGCTTTGTTATGGAGTAGTGGGATGGGAACGCCGCAGGTGTCTTTCTAAATTAGTCTTGCCCAGGACAATAGAAAGGCACACACAATAGAAACTCTTACACAATGGAAAGGGTCAGGCTTTGTTATTGGGTTGTGGAATGAGTATGCCAGATGGTCTTTCTAAAGAATGCTTGCCCCGGGACAATAGAAAGGCACACACAATAGAATCTCTTACACAATGGATAGGGACCGGCTTTGTTATGGAGGTAGTGGAATGAGAAATAAAGGCTTGCACTAGACAATAGAACTTGTTTCTCTGTTAACTGACTTAGGTTTTCTTTGTCACAACCCTAATTCATCATGGGCTTTGTTCATTTTGACAGCTGAAGGGTAAGCATTGTTCTTTTGTTAAAAGCTAGTGGAATGAGTATGCCACGTGTTCGACAAACAATGGAAGTGGGGGTGTGTAACTGACCAGGTGCAGAAGTGGCCTGATGTGGAATGGGTAGGAAAAACATCTCGCTTTGTTACAGAACCTTAAATTTATGGCCCCTTTGTTCGGTTTAACAAGTGAAGGATAACCTTAATTGCTTAACTGTCAAGCCTCCATTGTACTCAACAAGATTTACGAGCGCAGCTGCAACTAAAACTACCAAGGTCCTGCGGGGGGAGGGAGGGGGGAAGTGGGGGAGGGGCTAATTAGCATATTAATTGACATTCCATGCATATTAAGTGTGCCAGATAGCCCATTCTCCTACTACTCAGCTCGATATCTCGATTAACATAAGGCATATGGAGAATAAGCGTTTGTAAAAATAGATTTACAAGAGTAGAGAAAGTCATGTGAGTGTAACACATCAGATTTTTACTTTCTCTACTACGTATAGTAAGTAGGGGAAGTATTGTATTCCACCCAAAAATTCGATACCGAGATTTCACCGGAAATACATGTTTTGAGACCCCCTGAACATAAAAAAGCATTTTTGGAAACATGTCCGTGTGTGTGTCTGTCTGTGTGTGAGTCTGTGAACAGCATAACTCAGAAACGAACAGTCGGATAAACACCACACTTGGTATTTGGGTTCAGTATCTTCCAAGGATGCGACACGAAGATTTTCAAGAAAATCCCCCACCCCAGATTACCCTTTACATGGAAGATTTTTCGAACATTTTAATTTTATCAAAAATGGCTCTAACGATTTTGATTAAAATATCATATGTTTAAGATTTTTTTATGACAAGTAAAATGTATATCTTGAATTTCCTGGGAATGTCTCCAAAAGTATTCTTTATTGTGAACGACTTTTGCATAACTGGTAAACCATAAGAGATAGACAAAATTTTACTACACAAAAAATGTAGTACGCGTTAAAATACACAATTTATATCATATACATTTTTTTTGTTGAGTGAACCATTTTCGAGATATTACTTGTTATTGCCTTAAATTTTTCAATACTTTTCTCAAATGGGAATTCGTTATTCATTTTTTACTTTCTCTACTACGTATAGTAAGTAGGGGAAGTATTGTATTCCACCCAAAAATTCGATACCGAGATTTCACCGGAAATACATGTTTTGAGACCCCCTGAATCAAAAAAAGAATTTTGGAAACATTTCCGTGTGTGTGTCTGTGTGTCTGTGTGTGTGTGTCTGTCTGTGTGACTGTGAACAGCATAACTCAGAAACGAACAGTCGGATAAACACCAAACTTGGTATTTGGGTTCAGTATCTTCCAAGGATGCGACACGAAGGTTTTCAAGAAAATCCCCCCACCCCAGAGTACCCTTTACATGGAAGATTTTTCGAACATTTTAATTTTCTCAAAAATGGCTCTAACGATTTTGATTAAAATATCATATGTTTAAGATATTTGTATAACAAATGAAATGTATATCTTGAATATTCTGGGAATGTCTCCAAAAGTATTCTTTATTGTGAACGACTTTTGCATAACTGGTAAACCATAATAGATAGACAAAATTTTACTGCATACGAAATGTAGATCGCGTTAAAATACACAAATTATATCATATACATTTTTGTTGTTGAGTGAACCATTTTCGAGATGTTCCTTGTATTCCCTTAAAGTTTTCAATACTTATTTTCTCAAATGGGAATTCGTCATTCATTTTTACTTTCTCTACTACGTATAGTAAGTAGGGGAAGTATTGCATTCCACCCAAAAATTCGATACCGAGATTTCACCGGAAATATATGTTTTGAGACCCACTGAATCCAAAAAAAGCATTTTTGGAAACATGTCCGTGTGTGTGTCTGTGTGTGTGTGTGTGTGTCTGTGTGTGTGTGTCTGTGTGTGTGTCTGTGTGTGTGTCTGTGAACAGCATAACTCAAAAACGAACAGTCGGATAAACACCAAACTTGGTATTTAGGTTCAGTATCTTCCAGAGATGCGACACGAAGGTTTTCAAGAAAATCCCCCCACCCAAGACTACCCTTTACATGGAACATTTTTCGAAAATTTTAATTTTCTCAAAAATGGCTCTAACGATTTTGATGAAAATATCATATGTTTAAGATAATGTCATGAGAAATGAAATGTATATCTCGAATTTTCTGGGAATGTCTCCAAAAGTATTCTTCATTGTGAACGACTTTTGCATAACTGGTAAACCATAAGAGATAGACAAAATTTTACTACACAAAAAATGTAGATCGCGTTAAAATACACAACTTATGTCATATACATTTCTTTTGTTGAGTGAACCGTTTTCGAGATATTGCTTGTTATTTCCTTAAATTTTCCAATACTTATACTTTTTCTCAAATGCGTTATTCATTTTTTTTATGTCCTGGACATGCAAAGAGAATGGAATGCGCCACATAGCAACCAACGTTAAAATATTTGACTATCGCTTAAAATCTAGCATATTCCCCTTGCATCTACATGTACATTACCAATAAGATTGACATCTCGATATCTCGATTAACATGAAGCATATGGAGAATAGGCGTTTGTAAAAATAGATTGTACAAGAGTAGAGAAAGTCATGTGAGTGTAACACATCAGATTTTTTTATGTCCTGGACATGCAAAGAGAATGGAATGCGCCACATAGCAACCAGCCTTAAAATATTTGACTATCGCTTAAAACCTACCATATTCCCCTTGCATCTACAAGAAAATTATCAATAAGATTGACATCTCGATATCTCCATTAACATGAAGCATATGGAGAATAAGCGTTTGTAAAAATAGTTTGTACAAGAGTAGAGAAAGTCATGTGAGTGTAACACATCAGATTTTTTTGTGTTGGATATGCAAAGAGTTATAATCTGTTGGCAAAGGGAATGGTGCTGCACCTAGCAACCAACTATTAAGGGATATGTCTATGCTTAAAGGCTACTGTATTTCTATATTGCCCTTGCAATTACAAAACAAGGGGAACATAGTACGCCTTAAGCGATAGTCAAATATTTTTAGAACTGGTCTCTATGTGTAAAATGTAATTCTTTTTGCATGTCAAAAGATCGTTTCTGCAAACATTTATCTCGATTAATATGAAATAGATGGAGCTTGTAAAAATAATTTGTACAAGAGTAGAGAAAGTCATGTGAGTGTAACACATCAGATTTTTTTATGTCCTAGTAATGCAAAGAGAATGGAATGCGCCAAATAGCAACCGGCTCTTAAAATATTTGACTATAGCTTAAAGTCTCCCATATTCCCCTTGCATCTACAAGAAAATTAGCAATAAGATTAACATCTCGATTAACATGAAACATATGGAGAATACGCGTTTGTAAAAATAGTTTGTACAAGAGTAGAGAAAGTCATGTGAGTGTAACACATCAGATTTTTTTAAATAAACCTCTAGGAGCTAAGTTTCTAAATGTGTATGTATGTTTGTACTTACGTATGTATATCATCATCAATACTAAAATAATCATTATATAGTTTAGCTATTGCGATGAAAAAAGAAAACTATTTTACTATTAACGATATTAAAAAGCTGCTAGGATTTCCGCTACATCTGGCAGGAAAACCACAAAATTGGCAACTGCACCCACTTTACTGGCTGTGATTACACCTTTGAATTGCACCACGTTTTGGACGCCACCGGAGCAGAAAGCAAAAGTATAGAACTCATCTCTAACAAAATTTAAGGAGTTAGAACTCGAGGTTCTCAAAGAACGCATAGTTGCTGGTCAGGAATTCTGGGTCTGCGCCGACCTCACCTTGCATCACAATTCACTTCACTTTGGTTTGAAATTGGCGCTGAATAGAGGGTTGGGTCAAGTTCTTCATGTTTTCAGTGCTACATAATTAACTGAACATGTCTGCTTCTGTAGAGTTAAAAACGCGGCTTAGCTCAGTTTGTTGTCAGTATTAGGATGCAAGCATGAACGTGACACAAATATTCCACAGATACCTTTAAAGCTTACACACAGTGGTCTTGTGACCTGTGAGGCAAAAAGGAGGCACGAGAAATTAACTCTCCAGGTTAATTTGATCACGGCAAAGTGAAATTTTCCCCTCGGTTTAGAATACATCTTAGCACAAAATATGCTCAGGAATCGTGACTGTGATGTGCACTTGTTCTTGGTATGGGAGATCAAGACTTTTCAAAGTATAATGTGCTACTGTATCAGCGATGATAGAAGCAGTAAAACTTTTTTCCCGTCATCTAACTCCTGAAGTTGAAAAAACGCATTACATAATATAAAAATCTGATGTGTTACACTCACATGACCTTATCTACTCTTGTACAAACTATGTTTACAAACGCTTACTCTCCATATGCTTCATGTTAATCGAGATGTTAATCTTATTCCTAATGTTCTTGTAGATGCAAGGGGAATATCGTAGCTTTTAAGCGATAGTCAAATCTTTTAAGAGATGGTTGCTATGTGGCGCATTCCATTCTCTTTGCATATCCAGGACATAAAAATGAATAACGAATTTGAGAAGAAGTATAAGTACTGGAAAATTTAAGGGAATAACGAGCAATATCTCGAAAATGGTTCACTGAACAAAAAAATGTATACGACATAAATTGTGTATTTTAATGCGATCTACATTTCTTGTATAGTAAAATTTTGTCTATCTCTTATGGTTTACCAGTTATGCAAAAGTTTTTCACAATGAAGAATACTTTTGGAGACATTCCCAGAAAATTGAAGATATACATTTTATTTGTCATGAAAATATCTTAAACATATGATATTTTAATCAAAATCATTAGAGCCATTTTTGAGAAAATTAAAATTGTCGAAAAATGTTTCATGTAAAGGGTAATCTGGGGTGGGAGGGATTTTCTTGAAAACCTTCGTGTCGCATCTCTGGAAGATACTGAACCTAAATACCAAGTTTGGTGTTTATCCGACTGTTCCTTTCTGAGTTATGCTGTATAAAGACACACACACACACAAACACACACACACGGCCATGTTTCCAAAAATCCGTTTTTTGGATTCAGGGGGTTTCAAAACATGTATTTCCGGTGAAATATCTGTATCGAATTTTTGGGTGGTATACAATACGTTCCCTACTTACTATACGTAATAGAGAAAGTAAAAATTAAATCTGGGTTCCACATTAATTTCTTTGATATACACAGGGAAATAGTGTTGATTGACTGTTGGGAAAAATTTCAAAGCAATGTTCCTAACCAAATATATATATTAATGTTTCAAAGTATTTGATGTGCTTAGTCGATATATTTTTGACGTATACATTGCAATATTTTGTGTGATACACCCAGTAAACTTTATCTATCTTAATAACAAACGACATTCTAGGTTGTAACTGAATACACATAAAGTGTAATGAGAATGGCCTTTAGTACCCCTAGAAACAAAAATCATCTTGCTCTGATTTTTACACTTTCACTTCACATCTCAATTTTAACCGGTGGTCAGCGACATATTCCAGTTCTATAATAAGAATAATACCACCCTTTTAAAGGTTTCAAATCAAGCCAATGTTCACTATCATAGCCACCTTTACCCATTAAAACCTTGGACGAGCATGTTCAAGTACACCCAAGTGCATGGAATATTGACAGTTTAAGAAGTAATGGGTATGTTGATAATGTAATATTAAAAGGCCTACACCCGCCTATACCCTCATTCTACCAATTCTCTTGCGTTAACTGGCAGCCTACCAGCGGTCGACGGATACAAGTTGAGGGAATTAATGAGGCTGGGAAACCTTATCCAATATACAGAATTAATCATAAAACTTTGTTTAATATCTACCCAAAGCTTTGCTAGAAAATGAGTCCTTTTCATCGTAAGAAGTGTTTAGTTGTGTCTAATGTTTATTGGAATGTAACAGCCTAAACATTAGTCAGTATATTAAACGTATTATTGTTGCTTTAAAGGACCGCAAATCCAAGAACAATATGCAAAAATGTGCTTATGTGGCAAGGAATCCAAGTGATAGGAAAATAGTATCGTTATTACTTTCTCTACTACGTATTGTAAGTAGATTCGATACCGAGATTTCACCAGAAATATATGTTTTGAGGCCCCTGAAACCAAAAAAAAGCATTTTTGGAAACGTCCGTGTGTGTGTGTGTGTGTGTGTGTGTCTGTGAACAGCATAACTCAGAAACGAAGAGTCGGATAAACACCAAACTTGGTATTTAGGTTCAGTATCTTCCAGAGATGCGACACGAAGGTTTTCAAGAAAATCCCCCACCCCAGATTACACTTTACATGGAACATTTTTCGAAACTTTTAATTTTCTCAAAAATGGCTCTAATGATTTTTATTAACATATCATATGTTTATGATATTTTCATGACAAATAAAATGTATATCTTGAATTTTCTGGGAATGTTTCCAAAAGTATTCTTCATTGTGAACGACTTTTGCATAACTGGTAAACCATAAGAGATTGACAAACTTTTACAACACAAAAAATGTAGATCGCGTTAAAATACACAATTTATGTCATATACATTTTTTTGTTGGGTGAACCATTTTCGAGATATTGCTTGTTATCCCCTAAAATTTTCCAATACTTTTTCTCAAATGGGAATTCGTTATTCGTTTTTTTTATGTCCTGGACATGCAAAGAGAATGGAATACTCCACATAGCAACCAGGTCCTAAAACATTTGACTATCGCTTAAAGCCTACCAATTAGCAATAAGATTAACATCTCGATTAACATGAAGTAGATGGAGAATAAGTGTTTGTAAAAATATTTTGTACAACAGTAGAGAAAGTCATGTGAGTGCAACACATGAGACTTTTTTACTTATGCGGATATTACATACAGCTCAGCAACCTTACAAGAATTTGCTTCTAAACATTTAGAGCGTTGATTAATCAAATTACTGTTGATAACAAATGAAGAGGATTAAGTGAGGGAAAACTGTTGGAAACTAGATGCTTCGGAGCGATTCCATGCTGTAGTTTCTCACAAGTTAACAGGATGGAAACTACAAGCATTGATACTACACAGAATATTATAGATGCATAACAATTACATGTCGTATATGAAAAACAGCTTCAAAACTGACAGGCTTTAGGGGTCACTAAGGTTATCGTATAACATCCCCCAGTGACAACCTTTGCTCTCGCTAATGATAACACCAAAGTTTCTGTGCCATGTGTTTCCTGACTGGATGGTAGTCGCTGTCAGTACATGCTGCCTTTCGCTTTCTTTTCTTTGTGTCACCCCTTTTATAATCTGGTTTACCTTCTCTAATACTCACTCACATTAAGAGGGGGAAGTATCGAGTTCCACCCAAAAATTCGATACCAAGATTCCGATATTTCGCCGGAATTACATGTTTGAGACTCCCTAAATAAATAAAAACCAGCTTTAGAAAAATGTTCGTGTGTGATCTGTGAACACATACACAGACACACACGCTCAAAAACGAAACGACGGTTAAATACCAAACTTGGTATTTAAGTTCAGCATCTTCCAATAATGCGACACGAAAACTTTCAAGAAAATCCCCTCACCCCAAACTACCCCTGGAAAATGCTTCGATAATTTTGATTTTCTCAAAAGTGGTTCTAACGTTTTTGATTAAAATCCATACGTTTAGGATATTCATGAATATTCTGGGAATAGCCTCTGAAGTCTTCTTCATTCTATGACTTTTGCATAATTGGTAAACCATGAGAGACAGATAAAATCTTACCTCACAAAAACTTAGATCTCGTTAAATAACACATTATTTGTAAATTTTTAGGTAACAATTTTCGAGATATTCCTTGTTATTGGTTTAAATCTTCAAATACTTATACTTTTCTAAACTGGTAAGTAATTATTTTTATTTTTTTCTCCTAGTCATGCAAAGAGCATGGAATTTTAAAGCTCTCACATAGTCGCATGCAGACAACAACCTTCAAGACTACGACGACACCAGCTACTACAGACAACAACCCGACGCAGCCCTCAGGGCGGGCTCAGCACTCGACCAGTGGCATCGCAGACCAAACGCACCACGGACTTCAAGGCCTCCTGTCAGCCATTCAGCCAGGAATACAGGTTGAGCTACTGGTTGAGCTACGAAGTGCAACCTTCACACGTCTCTCGGCTATGGAGGCCAAGCAGCGAACCTCAGCCAGGGTCAACAGCGCACTCACCAAAAGAATCACCGAACTGCAAGACGACGACGGGGTGGTCGCGTCTGCCCAGCGCAAGCTGGAACGAATCGAGTGCCACCTAGTCGAAACTTCCACCGACGGCAGGGACCACCGACCAACGCGACTGGGTGCCCTTGGGGCCTCAGTCGCGGGGATTCGAGAGCTCCAAACAACAAACAACGCCATCAAGGGACTTCATGACCACTTCAACCAACTTCAAGAAGGCTACATCCTCATCCGTAACTTCCTGGAACTCACGTGATGCCACACTCCTCTCAATCCTCTAGCTCCTAGCGAAAATTCAAGCGCCACTAATGCTTCACAATATCACCTGGAATCCCTACTATTTTCTCCTTTACTTCGCTGCGGGGGCAGACTGGACCCTGGCCAAGTCTGTCAACCGGGAATAATTCCTTACTCCCCTGGTGACCGCACTGTGGCCCAGTTTCAACCATCACCTTGGAATGCGCGGGTGCTTTAGGAGGTACCGCTGCAAACCTTCTCCTTTCCTACTCCGGTGGAGGAGTTTTTAGTGGGTATGCCATTCACTGGTGAGTCCCACACTCCCAGTTCCGACTCACATCGGAGCTGGGGTTAGTGATTAAATCATTTTCTCCTCCACTCGAAAAGAAAAATGCTCTTAAGAATCTTACTATCTTTTACATACTGTATCGTAAAACGAAATGTGTAAATGTGGATTGAAAGTTATCTTGATTAACAAGAAGTGAGGATATTGAAAGAATAGTTTGTAGAAGATTGAGTACAGAAAGTCGTGTGAATACAACACATCAGATATTTAAATTTATTCTTTTCAGTTCCTCTAGTGCTATGTTGTTACTAAGCACCGCAAGGTAACCAAACTATTGCATTCCACAGTAGAATTCGATATCAAGATTCAACAGAAGTACAGGTATAATACATAAGCCGGTATAAGTGCTCCATAAAGTATAATAAGAATAATAGAAATTGTTAGTTTCTCATATTATTTTTGTCCCTGTGGCCAATCTACACTATAAGATTATGTGCTAGAGATCAAAGATTGCGCCTGTTGTATGTAATATAAGATTCAAAGCGGTGTTGAAATGCAGCCAATGAATAAAGATATGCATGCACTCAACTATGCTTTAAGTGCAGTATATTATTAAGCAAACAAACAACACACACCATTATTTGCTGTTACTTATATTGCAGAAAGATAGAAAAATTGTACATGAAGTTGCATACATTAAAGAATATTAAATGACTATTTGTGGACTCGAGGAAAAAGTAAAAGATAGAGCTTCATACATACCAAGCTTTCAGTGTTCCTATGTTGTAGGACTGTTTCGTCACCTAAAAGGCTTCCATTTTTTTTATTGCCGTTACTCTTGCATCATGATAATTTACACTTCGGTCTTTCCGCTTCTTTATATATTTTCATAAACCACTTGCATGTTTAGTTAAGTCTACCACAATACTAGTGTATAACACACAACATATGTTAACGAATATTAGCACCTAGGACTGTAGATTAACACCGTATTGGAAAGATTCGCAATAAACAAACCACACAACACATTTTCGTTTAACTGTAAATACTTCAGTTACTCCAGTAAGCTCTGACTAGGATCTTAATCATTCGTTAAAATTAGTTTTTATGTTAATTTTTCTAAAATTAATATTTAGAACATTTAATAATTCTTGTATTAGTTTGCTCAATCAACGGAAACGTATAAAGGTTACATATAAAAGAACATTAACATTCTAGTTTAAAAAATTTGTTAAATAGGATGTAGTTAATTTTGTAAATGAAAACGAAATTCAGAGTTGGTTAAAAATTAAAATAATTCACTGAAAATATTTTATTACAAATTCTGAAACTATACTAAAAGTAGTTTCTAAAGAAGTTCACGGGACCATTAGCATAGTCGATTATATCCTAATGCAAATAATTTGTTTAGTATATGAGCTAGAAATATGTAATATTAATGCAGATATAGTTGCGAATGCTAAAGTTTAATTTTATATTTTTAACAATCTATACCTGGTAAAACATCTGATGTGTTACACTCACATGACTTTCTCTACTCTTGTACAAACTGTTTTTACAAACTCTTATTCTCCATCTATTTCATATTAATCTAGATAAACATTTGCAGAAACGATCGTATTGCTAATTCTCTTGTAGGCGCAAGGCTTTAAGCGATAGTCAAATCTTTTAAGAGCTGGTTGCTATATGAAACATTCCATCTCTTTGTATGTCCAGGACATAAAAAAATCTGATGTGTTACACTCACATGACTTTCTCTACTCTTGTACAAACTATTTTTACAAACGCTTATTCTCCATATGCTTCATGTTAATCGAGATAAACATTTGCAGACTCTATCTTATTGCTAATTTTCTTGTAGATGTAAGGGGAATATATATTTACAAGGGCAATATAGAAATACAGTAGCCTTTAACCATATACATATCTCTTAATAGCTGGTTGCTAGGTGCAGCACCATTCCCTTTGCAACAGATTAATACTCTTTGCATATCAAAGACAAAAAAATGAATAACGAATTCCCATTTAAGAAAATAAGTATTGAAAAATTTAAGAGAATAACAAGCAATATCTCGAAAATGGTTCACTCAACAAAAAAAATGTATATGACATAAATTGTGTATTTTAACGCGATGTACATTTTTTGTGCAGTAAAATTTTCTCTATCTCTTATGGTTTACCGGTTATGCAAAAGTCGTTCACAACGAACACTTTTGGAGACATTCCCAGAAAATTCAAGATATACGTTTTATTTATCATGAAAATATCTTAAACATATGATATCTTAATCAAAATCGTTAGAGCCGTTTTTGAGAAAATTAAAATTTTCGCAAAATCTTGCATGTAAAGGGTATCCTGGGGTGGGGGGATTTTCTTGAAAACCTTCGTGTCGCATCCCTGGAAGATACTGAACCTAAATACCAAGTTTGGTGTTTATCCGATTGTTCGTTTCTGAGTTATGCTGTTCACAGACACACAGACACACACGGACATGTTTCTAAAAATGCTTTTTTTTGGATTCAGGGGATCTCAAAACATGTATTTCCGGTGAAATCTCGGTATTGAATTTTTGGGTGGAATACAATACTTCCCCTACTTACTATACGTAGTAGCGAAAGTAAAAAGAAAAGCAAGAAAAACAAAACGAATAACGAATTCCCATTTGAAACAAGTATTAAGTGTTGGAGAATTCAAACAAATAACAAGGAATATGTCGAAAATGGTTCACTGCACACAAAAAATGTATATGACATAAATTGTGTGTTTTGTGTTAAAATTTTGTCTATCTCTTGCGGTTTACCAGTTATGCAAATTCATTCAGAATGAAGACGACTTTTGGGGACATTCCCAGAAAATTCTAGATATGTCTTTCATTCGCCATGAAAGTGTCTTAAAATATGATATTTTGATCAAAATCGTTAGTGCCATTTCTGAGAGAGAAAAACAACTTCGAAAAATGTTCCATGTAAAGGGTAGTCTGGAATGGGGGATTTTCTTGAAAATCTTCGTGTCGCATCTTTTAAAGATACTGAACATAAATACCAAGTTTGGTATTTATCCGACTTTTCGTTTTTGAGTTACGCTGTTCACAGACACACAGACACACTCGGGCCTTTTTTTAAAAATGCTTTTTTTGCATGACGGGGCTTCAAAACAAGTATTTCCGGTGAAATCGCAATATCGAATTTTTAGGTGAAATGCAATATTTCTACTTACTATACGTATTAGAGAAAGTAATAAGCTTAAGTAAAAATACTTTGTATACCCACTAATAAACGATAGATAGGGAAAGTAATGTGAATGTATCACATCAGAATTTTTTTCTCCTACTTTACTGCTTTGCTGGAAACACTTATACCTCAATTTTAGCCTTATCCGAATATACTTCCGCTCGTTTATAATCACACCTTGCTTTATCCACACCCATCAGTACTTCCGTTCGTATATAAGCATATCTTGCTCTCTGTTTTGGTTTTCGGTATCCTTGCTCGTATTAAAAATGTCATTTTGACTGTTATTACATTCTCATTTCGCTTACGCCCACAGAATATGTTTTTATGTTCTTGACATGCAAAGAGAATTACATTTTACACATAGCGACCAGTACTAAAAATATTTGACTATCGCTTAAGGCCTACTATGTTCCCCTTGTTTTGTATTTGCAAGGACAATATAGAAATACGGTAGCCTTTAAGCATAGACATATCTCTTAATAGCTGGTTGCTAGGTGCAGCACCATTCTCTTTACCACAGACTCTTTGCATATCCAAGACAAAAAAAAATTAATAACGAATTCCGATTTGGGAAAAAGTATAAGTATTGGAAAATTTAAGGGAACGGCATAGCTCAGAAACGAACAGTCGGATAAACACCAAACTTGGTATTTAGGTTCACTATCTTCCAAAGATGCGACACGGAGGTTTTCAAGAAAATCCCCCACCCCAGATTACCCTTTACATGGAACATTTTTCGAAAATTTTAATTTTCTCAAAAATGGCTCTAACGATTTTGATTAAAATATCATATATTTAAGACACTTTCATGACAAATAAAACGTATCTGAATTTTCTGGGAATGTCTCCAAAAGTATTCTTCATTGTGAACGACTTTTGCATAACTGGTAAACCATAAGAGATAGACAAAAATTTACTACACAAAAAATGTAGATCGCGTTAAAATACACAATTTATGTCATATACATTTTTTTGTTGGGTGAACCATTTTCGAGATATTGCTTGTTATCCCCTAAAATTTTCCAATACTTTTTCTCAAATGGGAATTCGTTATTCGTTTTTTTTATGTCCTGGACATGCAAAGAGAATGGAATACTCCACATAGCAACCAGGTCCTAAAACATTTGACTATCGCTTAAAGCCTACCAATTAGCAATAAGATTAACATCTCGATTAACATGAAGTAGATGGAGAATAAGTGTTTGTAAAAATATTTTGTACAACAGTAGAGAAAGTCATGTGAGTGCAACACATGAGACTTTTTTACTTATGCGGATATTACATACAGCTCAGCAACCTTACAAGAATTTGCTTCTAAACATTTAGAGCGTTGATTAATCAAATTACTGTTGATAACAAATGAAGAGGATTAAGTGAGGGAAAACTGTTGGAAACTAGATGCTTCGGAGCGATTCCATGCTGTAGTTTCTCACAAGTTAACAGGATGGAAACTACAAGCATTGATACTACACAGAATATTATAGATGCATAACAATTACATGTCGTATATGAAAAACAGCTTCAAAACTGACAGGCTTTAGGGGTCACTAAGGTTATCGTATAACATCCCCCAGTGACAACCTTTGCTCTCGCTAATGATAACACCAAAGTTTCTGTGCCATGTGTTTCCTGACTGGATGGTAGTCGCTGTCAGTACATGCTGCCTTTCGCTTTCTTTTCTTTGTGTCACCCCTTTTATAATCTGGTTTACCTTCTCTAATACTCACTCACATTAAGAGGGGGAAGTATCGAGTTCCACCCAAAAATTCGATACCAAGATTCCGATATTTCGCCGGAATTACATGTTTGAGACTCCCTAAATAAATAAAAACCAGCTTTAGAAAAATGTTCGTGTGTGATCTGTGAACACATACACAGACACACACGCTCAAAAACGAAACGACGGTTAAATACCAAACTTGGTATTTAAGTTCAGCATCTTCCAATAATGCGACACGAAAACTTTCAAGAAAATCCCCTCACCCCAAACTACCCCTGGAAAATGCTTCGATAATTTTGATTTTCTCAAAAGTGGTTCTAACGTTTTTGATTAAAATCCATACGTTTAGGATATTCATGAATATTCTGGGAATAGCCTCTGAAGTCTTCTTCATTCTATGACTTTTGCATAATTGGTAAACCATGAGAGACAGATAAAATCTTACCTCACAAAAACTTAGATCTCGTTAAATAACACATTATTTGTAAATTTTTAGGTAACAATTTTCGAGATATTCCTTGTTATTGGTTTAAATCTTCAAATACTTATACTTTTCTAAACTGGTAAGTAATTATTTTTATTTTTTTCTCCTAGTCATGCAAAGAGCATGGAATTTTAAAGCTCTCACATAGTCGCATGCAGACAACAACCTTCAAGACTACGACGACACCAGCTACTACAGACAACAACCCGACGCAGCCCTCAGGGCGGGCTCAGCACTCGACCAGTGGCATCGCAGACCAAACGCACCACGGACTTCAAGGCCTCCTGTCAGCCATTCAGCCAGGAATACAGGTTGAGCTACTGGTTGAGCTACGAAGTGCAACCTTCACACGTCTCTCGGCTATGGAGGCCAAGCAGCGAACCTCAGCCAGGGTCAACAGCGCACTCACCAAAAGAATCACCGAACTGCAAGACGACGACGGGGTGGTCGCGTCTGCCCAGCGCAAGCTGGAACGAATCGAGTGCCACCTAGTCGAAACTTCCACCGACGGCAGGGACCACCGACCAACGCGACTGGGTGCCCTTGGGGCCTCAGTCGCGGGGATTCGAGAGCTCCAAACAACAAACAACGCCATCAAGGGACTTCATGACCACTTCAACCAACTTCAAGAAGGCTACATCCTCATCCGTAACTTCCTGGAACTCACGTGATGCCACACTCCTCTCAATCCTCTAGCTCCTAGCGAAAATTCAAGCGCCACTAATGCTTCACAATATCACCTGGAATCCCTACTATTTTCTCCTTTACTTCGCTGCGGGGGCAGACTGGACCCTGGCCAAGTCTGTCAACCGGGAATAATTCCTTACTCCCCTGGTGACCGCACTGTGGCCCAGTTTCAACCATCACCTTGGAATGCGCGGGTGCTTTAGGAGGTACCGCTGCAAACCTTCTCCTTTCCTACTCCGGTGGAGGAGTTTTTAGTGGGTATGCCATTCACTGGTGAGTCCCACACTCCCAGTTCCGACTCACATCGGAGCTGGGGTTAGTGATTAAATCATTTTCTCCTCCACTCGAAAAGAAAAATGCTCTTAAGAATCTTACTATCTTTTACATACTGTATCGTAAAACGAAATGTGTAAATGTGGATTGAAAGTTATCTTGATTAACAAGAAGTGAGGATATTGAAAGAATAGTTTGTAGAAGATTGAGTACAGAAAGTCGTGTGAATACAACACATCAGATATTTAAATTTATTCTTTTCAGTTCCTCTAGTGCTATGTTGTTACTAAGCACCGCAAGGTAACCAAACTATTGCATTCCACAGTAGAATTCGATATCAAGATTCAACAGAAGTACAGGTATAATACATAAGCCGGTATAAGTGCTCCATAAAGTATAATAAGAATAATAGAAATTGTTAGTTTCTCATATTATTTTTGTCCCTGTGGCCAATCTACACTATAAGATTATGTGCTAGAGATCAAAGATTGCGCCTGTTGTATGTAATATAAGATTCAAAGCGGTGTTGAAATGCAGCCAATGAATAAAGATATGCATGCACTCAACTATGCTTTAAGTGCAGTATATTATTAAGCAAACAAACAACACACACCATTATTTGCTGTTACTTATATTGCAGAAAGATAGAAAAATTGTACATGAAGTTGCATACATTAAAGAATATTAAATGACTATTTGTGGACTCGAGGAAAAAGTAAAAGATAGAGCTTCATACATACCAAGCTTTCAGTGTTCCTATGTTGTAGGACTGTTTCGTCACCTAAAAGGCTTCCATTTTTTTTATTGCCGTTACTCTTGCATCATGATAATTTACACTTCGGTCTTTCCGCTTCTTTATATATTTTCATAAACCACTTGCATGTTTAGTTAAGTCTACCACAATACTAGTGTATAACACACAACATATGTTAACGAATATTAGCACCTAGGACTGTAGATTAACACCGTATTGGAAAGATTCGCAATAAACAAACCACACAACACATTTTCGTTTAACTGTAAATACTTCAGTTACTCCAGTAAGCTCTGACTAGGATCTTAATCATTCGTTAAAATTAGTTTTTATGTTAATTTTTCTAAAATTAATATTTAGAACATTTAATAATTCTTGTATTAGTTTGCTCAATCAACGGAAACGTATAAAGGTTACATATAAAAGAACATTAACATTCTAGTTTAAAAAATTTGTTAAATAGGATGTAGTTAATTTTGTAAATGAAAACGAAATTCAGAGTTGGTTAAAAATTAAAATAATTCACTGAAAATATTTTATTACAAATTCTGAAACTATACTAAAAGTAGTTTCTAAAGAAGTTCACGGGACCATTAGCATAGTCGATTATATCCTAATGCAAATAATTTGTTTAGTATATGAGCTAGAAATATGTAATATTAATGCAGATATAGTTGCGAATGCTAAAGTTTAATTTTATATTTTTAACAATCTATACCTGGTAAAACATCTGATGTGTTACACTCACATGACTTTCTCTACTCTTGTACAAACTGTTTTTACAAACTCTTATTCTCCATCTATTTCATATTAATCTAGATAAACATTTGCAGAAACGATCGTATTGCTAATTCTCTTGTAGGCGCAAGGCTTTAAGCGATAGTCAAATCTTTTAAGAGCTGGTTGCTATATGAAACATTCCATCTCTTTGTATGTCCAGGACATAAAAAAATCTGATGTGTTACACTCACATGACTTTCTCTACTCTTGTACAAACTATTTTTACAAACGCTTATTCTCCATATGCTTCATGTTAATCGAGATAAACATTTGCAGACTCTATCTTATTGCTAATTTTCTTGTAGATGTAAGGGGAATATATATTTACAAGGGCAATATAGAAATACAGTAGCCTTTAACCATATACATATCTCTTAATAGCTGGTTGCTAGGTGCAGCACCATTCCCTTTGCAACAGATTAATACTCTTTGCATATCAAAGACAAAAAAATGAATAACGAATTCCCATTTAAGAAAATAAGTATTGAAAAATTTAAGAGAATAACAAGCAATATCTCGAAAATGGTTCACTCAACAAAAAAAATGTATATGACATAAATTGTGTATTTTAACGCGATGTACATTTTTTGTGCAGTAAAATTTTCTCTATCTCTTATGGTTTACCGGTTATGCAAAAGTCGTTCACAACGAACACTTTTGGAGACATTCCCAGAAAATTCAAGATATACGTTTTATTTATCATGAAAATATCTTAAACATATGATATCTTAATCAAAATCGTTAGAGCCGTTTTTGAGAAAATTAAAATTTTCGCAAAATCTTGCATGTAAAGGGTATCCTGGGGTGGGGGGATTTTCTTGAAAACCTTCGTGTCGCATCCCTGGAAGATACTGAACCTAAATACCAAGTTTGGTGTTTATCCGATTGTTCGTTTCTGAGTTATGCTGTTCACAGACACACAGACACACACGGACATGTTTCTAAAAATGCTTTTTTTTGGATTCAGGGGATCTCAAAACATGTATTTCCGGTGAAATCTCGGTATTGAATTTTTGGGTGGAATACAATACTTCCCCTACTTACTATACGTAGTAGCGAAAGTAAAAAGAAAAGCAAGAAAAACAAAACGAATAACGAATTCCCATTTGAAACAAGTATTAAGTGTTGGAGAATTCAAACAAATAACAAGGAATATGTCGAAAATGGTTCACTGCACACAAAAAATGTATATGACATAAATTGTGTGTTTTGTGTTAAAATTTTGTCTATCTCTTGCGGTTTACCAGTTATGCAAATTCATTCAGAATGAAGACGACTTTTGGGGACATTCCCAGAAAATTCTAGATATGTCTTTCATTCGCCATGAAAGTGTCTTAAAATATGATATTTTGATCAAAATCGTTAGTGCCATTTCTGAGAGAGAAAAACAACTTCGAAAAATGTTCCATGTAAAGGGTAGTCTGGAATGGGGGATTTTCTTGAAAATCTTCGTGTCGCATCTTTTAAAGATACTGAACATAAATACCAAGTTTGGTATTTATCCGACTTTTCGTTTTTGAGTTACGCTGTTCACAGACACACAGACACACTCGGGCCTTTTTTTAAAAATGCTTTTTTTGCATGACGGGGCTTCAAAACAAGTATTTCCGGTGAAATCGCAATATCGAATTTTTAGGTGAAATGCAATATTTCTACTTACTATACGTATTAGAGAAAGTAATAAGCTTAAGTAAAAATACTTTGTATACCCACTAATAAACGATAGATAGGGAAAGTAATGTGAATGTATCACATCAGAATTTTTTTCTCCTACTTTACTGCTTTGCTGGAAACACTTATACCTCAATTTTAGCCTTATCCGAATATACTTCCGCTCGTTTATAATCACACCTTGCTTTATCCACACCCATCAGTACTTCCGTTCGTATATAAGCATATCTTGCTCTCTGTTTTGGTTTTCGGTATCCTTGCTCGTATTAAAAATGTCATTTTGACTGTTATTACATTCTCATTTCGCTTACGCCCACAGAATATGTTTTTATGTTCTTGACATGCAAAGAGAATTACATTTTACACATAGCGACCAGTACTAAAAATATTTGACTATCGCTTAAGGCCTACTATGTTCCCCTTGTTTTGTATTTGCAAGGACAATATAGAAATACGGTAGCCTTTAAGCATAGACATATCTCTTAATAGCTGGTTGCTAGGTGCAGCACCATTCTCTTTACCACAGACTCTTTGCATATCCAAGACAAAAAAAAATTAATAACGAATTCCGATTTGGGAAAAAGTATAAGTATTGGAAAATTTAAGGGAACGGCATAGCTCAGAAACGAACAGTCGGATAAACACCAAACTTGGTATTTAGGTTCACTATCTTCCAAAGATGCGACACGGAGGTTTTCAAGAAAATCCCCCACCCCAGATTACCCTTTACATGGAACATTTTTCGAAAATTTTAATTTTCTCAAAAATGGCTCTAACGATTTTGATTAAAATATCATATATTTAAGACACTTTCATGACAAATAAAACGTATCTGAATTTTCTGGGAATGTCTCCAAAAGTATTCTTCATTGTGAACGACTTTTGCATAACTGGTAAACCATAAGAGATAGACAAAAATTTACTACACGAAAAATGTAGGTCGCGTTAAAATACACAATTTATGTCATACACATATTTTTTGTTGAGTGAATCATTTTCGAGATATTGCATGTTATTCCCTTAAATTTTCCCATACTTATACTTTTTCTCAAATGGGAATTCGTTATTTTTTTTTGTCCTGGTAATGCAAAGAGAAGAATGGAATACTCGACTTAGCAACAAGCTTTAAAATATTTGACTATCACTTAAAGCCTACCCATTGCCCTTGCATCTACAAGAAAATTAGCAATAGGATTAACATCTCGATATCCCGATTAACATGAAGCATATGGAGAATAAGCGTTTGTCAAAATAGTTTGTACAAGAGTAGAGAAAGTCATGTGAGTGTAACACGTGAGATTTTTTTAATTCAGTGCACCTCAAAACATGTATTTCCGGTGAAATGTCGGTATCGAATTTTTTAGTGGAATGCTTTACTTCCCCTACTTACTATACGTAGTAGAGAAAGTAACAAAAAAGTGTCAGAAAAGTGCCGAATAGTAGATAACTCCGTGCACGTCATTTGCAACTAACTGTGTTGGACATAGTTGTAATTACAAACAGAATTAGTATAAGGAGATTATACTTGGGATGCTGTATTCTTCAGTTTATCTGGAAGAATTGTTGAAATTGTCACACAAGTGTTCCCCTTCTGGAGCGTATCTTCAAGAGGAAGTGATGTTTATCAACAATCCGTAGTTTCTGCAGACAGGAAGCCGTCACAGGAGTGGCTAGGAAAACAATCTCGGTTAACAATCACAGAGCTTCGGACAGTGCAGTTTGCCTTATGCGAGAAATGGGTCACAGCAGCTATATGTGTATAGCAAAGATGAAAGGTTGAAGGAAACTGACGTATGTTTGAAGTGGCAAGGCAAAAACCTAAAACAATATAGTTCATTCCTCGATGGTATGGGAGTTGTATGTATTTCCCTTAATTTGGATAGCAAGACTTCGAATCTCGGAGGATTTCTCTAGGGTGTAATCTCAGTTCTTATGTAGCACAAGCTCATTCCATTTCATGTATCCCTTTATTGATCAATATGGCTTGTTCGGTTAAGGTCGTTAAACCTTTAAAATTAATGTCAATTGGAGAAAGGCTTGTTCCTAACAGTCGACGAAAAACACAGGTATATCTTCATTTGCTGAATCCACCTTTCAGCTGAATGCAACATGCTTGCCTTAGAAAGCAAGGCAATGACAAAATCGGAAGATGAACAAAATGCAATGATTGTACTGAAAGACCCAACTTTTAGCAGTGGATTACGCACTAAAGAAGACTACTTGAATGATACACCTTAGCTTGAAGGATGGGATGATGACACCATTAGCAGTGTTTTCATACCTGTGTGTTTACGTGTGTAGACACAGATATAGCAGGGATATAGTAAACTTTTTTGTTTTTCCTCAGCTGGTAGGCCTGTTATGGGGTGCACTCAGCCTGAAGTTCTTGGGAAAAAAACTGACGATCTAGTTGATGAAAAAGTAGCGGCTGCGAACTCCCAAGCGATATCTTGTAACGTAATCAAATTAAAGTTTATTTCAAATTCATTTCAATGTGGTGCAATTCAGAATGACATCAGTACAGCACGAGTCATTTCCTTTAGTCAAGTCATGATAATGCGTGGGCTTTAGATGCAAGCTAGAGAAGCCATAGTTTAGTATTCCTTATACGGTTATTTCCTGAGTGGAGGAGTATCTCATCTTATAAAGGACCTCGTAATACAAAGTAAACGGGACAGGGGGCAGTGCCATAGTTGAGACAATAAGGTTACGCCGGAACTCTGATAGCCATGTGAAACTTGTGAAACCAGTGAAAAAGGAAGCAACTAGAATTGAGAATGGCGTCATACTTTACATCTGCAGCCAAAGTTAATGCCACAATGTTCATACAATCATTCAATAATATCCTAAATGATGTTCCTGCTATCTTTTTGTAACTTCTCATTCCTTTATTTATATTAAATCTACATTACTTTTATATCCTCCTTATTTATGTGAGCAGCCTTTCATTCATGTTATGTCCCCAAAAGTAATGTCTTTAACTCCCACAGCTAAAGCGTTACAATCTAAGCAGTCCGGGGGTGCTTACTGACCAGATGCCATTACTGCTTTCTGCTCTTGTTGTTCTGTGTGAATGGAGGCGGTGAATGTAGCGGCCGCGCCGTATGCCTTGGCCCAATCGTGTCGTTGCGCCATGGAATTAGTTTCATTGTTCAACATATGAATAGCAGTCTAAATAAATTATTTTGTCGTTGTCTATAGGTGAAAATAATTCATTTCGTCACTTCATCCTTCGAGTGAATCTGCTAAGGGAAAGCTATTTACCCAAGTGCTATGATAAAATAGAAAATATCACAGCTTCGTTCGAAAATGCAGGTGTGCAATGATGAAACTACGGACTCAAATACGAAATGAAGTTGCAGGTGTGTTTAAAAATAATTAAATAGTTTTAAAGTTCTTATTTGCTAACTTGCAAAGAAATGGCAGAACTTTGTTACTGTCGCTCACTATTCAATAAACTTATTGAACAGACAAAGGGAGTTAAATACGATAATGTATTTATTCCTCTTACAGATTCAGCGGCATAAATGAAAAAATCTTACGTTTTACATTCACAGGACTTTCTCTACCCACTATAGTTTATATTTATATAGCTCTTACGAACCATTCTTTAAAAAGTTTACTATTCTAGCTATTCGTTATTAATCCAGATAAACTCAATTTCCATTTACGCATTTCGTCTTACGATACGGTCACATTTTTAAAGAGCGGGTCGCTGTGTGACGTCTTTGAAATTCCATGACCACAATTAAAATAATAATAATAATAATAATAATAATAATAATAATAATAATAATAATAATAATCTGATGTCTTACACACACATGACTTTCTCTACTCTTGTACAAACTATTTTTACAAACGCTTATTCTTCATATGCTTCATGTTAATCGAGATATCGAGATGTGAATCTTATTGCTAATTTTCTTGTAGATGCAAGGGGAATTGGTAGATTTTAAGCGATAGTCAAATATTTTAAGATGTGGTTGCTATGTGGACTATTCCAATCACTTTGCATTACCAGGACAAAAAGAAATGAATAACGAATTTTAGAAAACGCTTTAAGTATTGGAAAATTTAAGGGAATAACAAGCAATATCTCGAAAATGGTTCACTCAATAAAAAAAATGTATATGACATAAATTGTGTGTTTTAGTGCGATCTACATTTTTTGTGTAGTAAAATTTTGTCTATCTCTTATGGTTTACCAGTTATGCAAATGTCGTTCACAATAAAGAATACTTTTGGAGACATTCCCAGAAAATTCAAGATATACATTTTATTTGACATAAAAATATCTTAAACATATGATATTTTAATCAAAATCGTTAGAGCCATTTTTGAGAAAATTAAAATTTTCGAAAAATATTCCATGTAAAGGGTAATTTGGGGTGGGGTAATTTCCTTGAAAACCTTCGTGTCGCATCTCTGGAAGATACTGAACCTAAATACCAAGTTTGGTGTTTATCCGACTGTTCGTTTCTGAGTTATGCTGTTCACAGAAACACAGACACACACACGGACATGTTTCCAAAAATGCTTTTTTTGGATTCAGGGGGTCTCAAAACATATATTTCCGGTGAAATCTCGGTATCGAATTTTTGGGTGGAATACAATACTTCCCCTACTTACTATACGTAGTAGAGAAAGTAAAAAAGAATGATTTCTCATTTGTGAAAAGTGTAAGTATTTGAAAATTCAAATCCATAACACGGAATATCTTGGAAATGTTTAACAAGAAAGAAAGAAAGAAAAAAAAAAAAGAAGGATAAAACAAGGGCTTTGAAATTATGAGCAAAATTGCCGAAGTTCTAGATCAGCAAGTGACATTGAGACTGTATATGTTAGTGACATTCCTTGTTTGAGGTATACCAGATTGATGACCTCATGTGACGTAGAAGGTTCGTTCTCACAATATCGAGTTGTATTCCGTAATAATCTGCAGAGATCTGTGACGAACGATAATAGGTGACTTTATTGTGTACTGTAACGCCAATGAAAGCCAATAAATTGACAACCAGCCAGGATTGGTGATTAGAATACTTATACGGTTTTTACTTTTACAAAAATGTTTTATTATGTGAATCTATTTTATTACTTTTTTTCACTTTTAACATTCTTTCTTCTTTTCAACAATAAAGAATTAGCACTATTAAATTTTTAGTACCTAAAATCCTAGTTATTAATTTGCTTTCTGTGTAAAAGAACTCCAAAGTGTAACAATTACGGCAGTACCAGCCAGCTACAAAATGCCCAGCTTTTATCTGTTATACGATCATTCAAAACGTCTCTAAGAAGAAGATGCCTCGCATGATATTTGTGGCACGACGTCAACAAAAAAAATGTATATGATATAAGTTGTGTATTTTAACGCGATCTGCATTTTTTGTGTAGTAAAATTTTGTCTATCTCTTATGGTTTACCAGTTATGCAAAAGTCGTTCATAATGAAGAATACTTTTGGAGACATTCCCAGAAATTTCGAGATATACATTTCATTTCTCATGACATTATCTTAAACATATGATATTTTGATCAAAATCGTTAGAGCCATTTTTGAGAAAATTAAAATTTTCGAAAAATGTTCCATGTAAAGGGTAGTCTGGGGTGGGGGGATTTTCTTGAAAATCTTCGTGTCGCATCTCTGGAAGATACTGAACGTAAATACCAAGTTTGGTGTTTATCCGACTGTTCGTTTTTGAGTTATGCTGTTCACAGACACACACACACACAGACACACACACACACAGACACACACACAGACACACACACACACAGACACACACACGGACATGTTTCCAAAAATGCTTTTTTTGGATTCAGGAGGTCTCAAAACATGTATTTCCGGTGAAATCTCGGTATCGAATTTTTGGGTGGAATGCAATACTTCCCCTACTTACTATACGTAGTAGAGAAAGTAATAAAGTGGTTTCTAGATTTATAAAATGGAACTCACCTTGTATTTATGTAATGGTATGCAGAAAATCGCACATCTACTAATGAACACACTGTATCTCCGACTCTGGCATGCTGCAGACAGTTTGGTGAGCTCGTAAAATACCAGAAAGAGGTTATTTGCTTACCCAAAGAGAAAGAGATAGAATGGGAAAAAGAATGTAGAAGCACATCGTTTCTCCCTAAGTTTATCAGTTAGTTTATTAAACTGCATCGTTCTAGTTTTTAAGAGCATTAATTCTTTTTAAGAGTTGTGGTTGAAAAAATGAAGGCTAATATGAGCTCTAAAGTGTATAATGCATGACTAATTATTAAAACTTTTATGTGAAATTACGGAAATATGAACTCATAAACTGATGGCTGTAAAACAAGAATCTAGATTGAAGTTGATTAGTTTGTTGTATTGTTATTTTTACGTTGTTATTTGCCCCACGCTTTGAGAGTCAATTTGAAGTAGGTTGTTGCTTCACGTATGGAAAGCCAATTTGAAATAGGAGTTGTATTGTAGTTCAACTGTTGGGGAGCCGAATTTGAAGTAGTTGCAACCGCACGTATGGTACCCGGTAGCCTTCGTCCCAAATTTTAAAATATTAACTTTGTAAGTTTGACTGTTTCTTTAAATATTATATATTTATGTTTGCCTCGGCTGCGTCAGTATTTGTATTTTTTTAGAGATATGAATGTCTTAGCAGGGAGTGGTGCGTCTGAAGAATGTAGGCTTACACAGATTATAATTTGTACTTCACTCCTTTTATTAATGCTTGACACGATTTAAATAACACTTCACTGATATATATATATATATATATATATATATATATATATATATATATAGAGAGAGAGAGAGAGAGAGAGAGAGAGCTGTGAGATTTTTTTATTAATTACTTGCACTTTTTAACACGTAAGCTATTTTCGTCTCACACGAATACGTATTAAATTTCTCGAGGACACATCTCGTGCCCTGTTAGGAACGCTGTCTACAAGCAACTGCTTGATTTCTACCACCTAAATTTGTAAATTTCTGTATTTCAAGTCTCTGATTGGCTATTCCTAATCCATTAGAATACTTTTATTTAACTTAAGCTTTTTTCTGGTTGTTGATTGGCTATTTTATAAATGTGGCAGTATTTTATATCACAACACTGTAAATGCCAGAGTGATTGTAACTTAACATTATTGTATGACAATGATTTGAGATGTTTGTTAATTATAAGCATTGTTAGGAAATAAGTTTACACGACCTCACTGAAACTGACAATAAGAGCGGGTAACAATGAACGAGGGGGTGAGTTGTTTATCAATTAGAAGAGACAAGCAAATGACGTCAGAGTAGCGCGTGTTTCTTTAGAAATGGAGGGAATTTCTTCCCTAGAGTATATTTGTTCGTAATTTTGATTGGATATAGAAATAGACGCTAATGTTTGCGCGTTTTATTAACCAATAGCAGCTCGATTATAATCTTTAGGCATATCGGGTGAGGGAGTATAAATTATGAAGCCAAGAGACGGGTAACATTCAGTCCAACAGAAGCACTCGCAGGTAATACGTCGTTCAGTCCAACAGAATCATACACAGGTTATACGTCGCTCAGTTCAACAGAAGTATTCGCAGGTTATACGTCGCACAGTTTAAGAGAATCATTCACGCGTTATACGTCGCGCAATTTTACAGAATCTCTCGCGTCGTAAAGTTAGTTATAAATGTGAAATACGCGAATTGATAATGTGCAGTAAATAAGTGAGTATAGTAACATTAGAAAATATAACAGTTTCAGTCGGGCGTGTATCAAGAGTAATTATGTGAAATGAATAAAGTGTGACGGCAATAAAAGTGTAAAAACAAATTCTTTTATCAGTGTTATCTTTCAGGAAAAACTCCTTTCCGTTTACACACCCTGTTTAAGAGATATGCTCGACTGAGAAATAATAGCTAGCCGGAGGACAAAGAACCCAAAATTCAAACTAGTATACAATAACAGGCGCTCAGAAATAGATAACACGAGTTACCGCGACATAAACTGTTACAAAAATTACAGTATTGTTGCTCCAAGAATGAATAGTAGCATTATTACACTTTCTTACTCATTATTGCCTCATTGTTACCTCATTGTTAGCAACGTTTAACCTATTATTCTCGCAGCTCCTATATTATTAAGTTACGTAATACATTCAGATAACATTATTACATGTACTAAATAATATAAACATATACAATGACTGTAATATACACGTTTTATATAAAGTTACATACACATATTGCTTTAAGGCGGGCTGTTATTGAATTTACTTATTATATAATTTGACTAAAATCATTTAAGTGTTAAAAATACTGCCTCAAAATATATTCAAGGCAATGATCTGATTAACTTCAGGCGTTCTTTCTTTCGCTATATGTATGTGGAATTTTTAAACATGACTTTGGACCAGGCAAGAGCTGATTATGTTTGTATTTTAGTTATTTGAAATCTAAATTTTGTAAGACGAACAACAGTTCATCGAACCAAGTTCCCTTTTCACTTCACACAATAAAAAGTAACGTGTCCTATCAACGCTGCAATGTTTTCGTACAAAGTGTTTTCTACAGAAAATATCACGTCGAATTAATTACCGACCTTTATTCATTCATTGTATGGCATAATACAAATGGTTATCCACATTCAATGCAAGAAGGTCTAATGTGAAGAAATATCTGATGTGTTACATTCAAATGACTTTCTATACCCTCTGTCGCTTATTAGCGGGTATACAATTATTCTTACGAAAGTTTATTTTCCCATCTACTTTATTTTAATCGAGATAAACCTATCCGAAAATAGCTACATTACACAATTCGTTAAATATGCAAAGAGAATAGTGATATTCAAATGTTTAGAACAGGAAGCTATACGCTGGCCATAAAACTTCATATCGTTTCCATGACATCGCGAGAAACAATTGAAAATCGACAGAACTTTAAGGAATGGCTAAGCATTAAAAATTAGAACCATTAATAACGGATAATTCGGAAATGGCTGATACCACAAAAAAGTGATTTGAAATAAATTGTGTGATTTAAATAGATCCACATCTCATGTAGTACGTTTTCATCTATCGCTTAACGTTTACCGGTTGTACAATATACAAAATTCCTTCCGACTGAAGATGACTTCAAAGGCTATTCCCAGAAAATTCAAAATACACGCTATATTTTTCATGTAAACATATTTAATATATGTTGTTTTAACCAAAGTCGTTAGACCCATCTTTTAGAAAATAAGAAATGTTGAAAACTGCTCCATGTATAAGGTAGTCGGTATGAGGAAATTATTTTAATCTTCTTGTCGCATCTTTGGAAGGTACTGAACTCAAATAACTAGTTTGGGTTTATCCAACTTTTAGTTTTTTAGAATATCCCGTTCACAGATACGCGCGCGCATACACACACACGCGCGCGGGCCTTTTTATAAAAATGCCTTTTTTGGATTCAGGGAGCCCCAAAACATGTATTTCTAATGAAATCTTTGTATCGAATTTTTAGGCGGAATGCAATACCTTCTCTACCTACCATGTACGTGGTAGAAAAAGTAAAAAAAAAGTATTACAACAGTCATACAGCCATTTTTATGATTATGAATTCATCAGCCTTTTAAATGATAACGCGTTATTTTTTCATCCAATTAAAGTTAATCTGTAATACTCTTGGCTTTGATTTTATTAATCGGCTAAAGAAAACTGAAGTCAAGAGTAAACTTATTTAGAGAATATCAAAATTCGATTGGATTAAATTAGATTATTTCACGAATAAAATGTAATAGTAATAATAACTATAATAATATAAAATAGAGCACTAAAACTAAAATCCACCTTTTGGCAGGCGTTGCAATAAGTTCTTTACAAAATAACTTAATAGCATCACTAAAAGATTGTAAATTTCCAATTAATACTAGAATTTATTCTGGAAGGGTTTCTGAAACAAAAGCGAGGTAAGTGATAGTCACAAAATAAACTGGCAGAGATGGATTGGCTTTTTTTCGTTTTGTGGGTCGAAAGTACTGTTGGACAACGAGAAGGCGAGCGGGGCCTGAGGGGCGAGCGGGGTTCTGTAACTATGTATCTGCTCACGTACTGTCGATTGTTTACTACGTTTACTACGAAATGTGTTTATGTGTGCAAATGAACCACCCATGCTGCCAGATCTGATACTAGTAGGACAGCAACCGCCGTAATAGGTGTTAACGCATTGACTCTTGCCAACACTGTACTTGACAACACTGTGTAGTAGTTTATAACCTCCTAACATGCTTATCGTATCCACACGGCGAGCGTAAATATGATACGGACGCAGGAAAGTGTTGATGTTACACATTCCTCTCGCTTGCCTTCTTCTCGTGGTCTATCAGTAGTAGGGTACTGGTGCAGTAAAAAGTAAACACAATATATCACGATAAATACCTGCATACAATCAGAGTACAACAGGTCATACCACGGAAGTATGTACATATTTTCTGTACGCGGGAGGCTGAGATAACAGGCAATTGTTGACAAAGGAAGTCGGCGTGTTCCTGTCATGAGCTCATACGGAACAAAAGAATGGACACATTGTTACAGAACACACTGGACATCTTGGAAAAATGAAAGGTTCACAAACATCTCAGAAACGGTTAGTATTAGGAAAAACTCATACTTAATATAAACAAGAGTATTCAAGGGACCTGTAGTAAGTCCTGGTGTCGTCTATCCTTGTATATACTTAAGCCAGAATGAAGATGATGCTGTACATTTACAAGAAATCAGAGGCATGTATTTTAATTGCAATCTTGTATGCCATTGTAGCTGAATGCATAAAAAGTATAAGCAGTTCGTTGCTCAATAAACATACAGAACAATTTTAATTCGCATAATAAAGTTTGTAAAAAAAATGTCATTTGTTAAACGGCGAACATGTAAAAGGATGCTATTTTCTATTGTAGAAGAACTGAACTTCTGCAAAAAATAAACACGTGATTTTGATCCAAATTTGTCGTGTTTTATAATTAAGGAAAGGTGTCAAAGAAAACAGAAAACAAATTAATTTCTCAATTTTCATGTTATTTTGTTCTTTAATCTCTCAAGAAATTATTAATATTATTAGTAGTACAACTATTATTATACTATTGTTGAGTATTATTACTTTCTCTACTACGTATAGTAAGTAGGGGAAGTATTGTATTCCACCCAAAAATTCGATACCGACATTTCAACGGAAATACATGTTTTGAGACTCGCTGAATCCAAAAAAAGCATTTTTGGAAACATGTCCGTGTGTGTGTCTGTCTGTGTGTCTGTGTGTCTGTGTGTCTGTGTGTCTGTGAACAGCATAACTCAAAAACGAAGAGTCGGATAAACACCAAACTTGGTATTTAGGTTCAGTATCTTTCAGAGATGCGACACGAAGGTTTTCAAGAAAATCCCCCCACCCCAGACTACCCTTTACATGGAACATTTTTCGAAAATTTTAATTTTCTCAAAAACGGCTCTAACGATTTTGATTAAAATATCATATGTTTAAGATATTGTCATGACAAATAAAATGTATATCTCGAATTTTCTGGGAATGTCTCCAAAAGTATTCTTCGTTATGAACGACTTTTTCATAACTGGTAAACCATAAGAGATAGACAAAATTTTACTACACGAAAAATGTAGATCGCGTCAAAATACACAATTTATGTCATATACATTTCTTTTGTTGAGTGAACCGTTTGCGAGATATTGCTTGTTATTCCCTTAAATTTTCCAATACTTATACTTTTTCTCAAATTCGTTATTCATTTTTTTTACGTCCTGGACATGCAAAGAGAATGGAATGCGCCACATAGCAACCAGCGTTAAAATATTTTACTATCGCTTAAAACCTACCATATTCCTCTTGCATCTACAAGAAAATTATCAATAAGATTGACATCTCGATATCTCCATTAACATGAAGCATATGGAGAATAAGCGTTTGTAAAAGTAGTTTGTACAAGAGTAGAGAAAGTCATGTGAGTGTAACACATCAGATTTTTTTTTATTATTTTTATTTTTTATGAGCAACAAACGTCTAGTGTATTTTTACTTTCTCTACTACGTATAGTAAGTAGGGGAAGTATTGTATTCCACCCAAAAATTCCATACCGACATTTCACCGGAAATATATGTTTTGAGACCCCCTGAATCAACAAAAAGCATTTTTGGAAACATGTCCGTGTGTGTGTCTGTGAACAGCATAACTCAGAAACGAACAGTCGGATATACACCAAACTTGGTATTTAGGTTCAGTATCTTCCAGAGATGCGACACGAAGGTTTTCAAGAAAATCCTCCCACCCCAGATTACGCTTTACATGCAACATTTTTCGAAAATTTTAATTTTCTCAAAAATGGCTCTAACGATTTTGACTAAAATATCATATGTTTAAGATATTTTCATGACAAATGAAATGTATATCTCGAATTTTCTGGGAATGTCTCCAAAAGTATTCTTCACTGTGAACGACTTTTGCATAACTGGTAAACCATAAGAGATAGATAAAATTTTACTACACAAAAAATGTAGATCGTGTTAAAATACACAATTTATGTCATATAAATTGTGTATTTTAATGAACCATTTTCGAGATATTGCTTGTTATTCCCTTAAATTTTCCAATACTTTCTCTCAAATGGGAATTCGTTATTCATTTTTTTATGTGCTGGACATACAAAGAGAATGGAATGCGCCACAAAGCAACCAGCTCTTAAAATATTTGACTATCGCTTAAAGTCTACCATATTCCCCTTGCATCTACAAGAAAATTAGCAATAAGATTAACATCTCGATTAACATGAAGCATATGGAGAATAAGCGTTTGTAAAAATAGTTTGTACACGAGTAGAGAAAGTCATGTGAGTGTAACACATCAGATTTTTTACAGGTAAATGACTATATTTGTTCACGTTTGATATGCTTTTGCTTTAGAACCTAAGAAACTCCAAAATAAAAAGCACGTTTCTTCAAGTTTGTTTTTCTGGTACATAAATGAACAGTAGAATTACAATTGGAAGTTAAAAATTGAATTCATTTTCCTGCATTTTTATTTTTATAATTATGTAAGGATGTGGATATTGTTCAATTTTGGCACACTTATTTAAAGTTTAGAAGATTTTTCTGTATTGCGAGAATTTTTGTAATCAAGTAGTGACTGCTAGCTCATTAAACAACCCAGTTTCAGACAGTAGGTACTGTTTGCTAACACGAGAAATGAGTTACAACCATGCTATAATAACCAAAATGTGCGCAGCTCTGTTTGGCAAAGAACAAACGCCGAAGGAAAGTGACACGTGTTTGAAGCGGCAAGACAAAAAATCAAACCAGTTAATTCCTACGTGGTACGAGAGGAGTGTGTGCCTGACTGAAGGGCCGAACTAGAATCTCCGAAAGGATGAGTTACCTGGATAAGTTTCTTCTGGGGATAGCTCTCAGTTCCCCAGCCTCACTTGAATTTATCTGTTCGGTTGTGAAACGGCAAACGGCAGCTCTAGGCCGAGCCCGAGATATGTAATTATTGATAATTTGATTAATTAGTCTTTATTGATGTTAAATCATGCTATGTACATATATTTTTCTTAAACTGCTTGTATAGTTTAAGAAGAGTGATTTAACGATATGTATGTATTTAGGTTACCAATATTAGAGGAGTTATAAATTGTTTAATGTAAATAATTTAAGCGCTATGTTAAAATACTGTCCATGACGAAACGTTTAGCTGCAGGAATAGTGTTTTCGAAGGCAGAAAGTCTAGTTTTACGATGTTTCTCTGGTAGCAGGAGCATTGTTCATACAGCGAGGGCGTAGTGCTTATGTTCCTTTATACGATAATTCGTCGTGACCAAGTGAGAAAGACAACAAGCTTAACGGTAAATTTAGGAAAAACCGCGATTTATGTTAAACTTGGACCAATGAGATCCCTGTAAGTTTATATGAAATGGTGATACGCGTTGAGTGGCGCTAAAAATGGACCAATAGAAAATGAAGCAGCCATAGAAGCCTGCGACTATAAATGGATCTGCTAGGAACAAATTCTGGGTCATTTTGCTAAACTACAGGCAGGGGAGATGCTGCAGGATGTTTGAGAGTTATCGCGCCAAAAGTGAATTAAGACAGTTTTCGCAACACACATAAGAATCGTTACGCGTAAAGAGATATAATAAGCATCTTCGCGTCATATCCGCGCCGTGTTTCAACACCAGTGGACAGTGTTTTAACGGCGGAAATATCAGCGTTGTGTACCATCAGAAGTAGCTGAATAAAAGAAACTGCAGTGTTGTCTTTTAGTAACTAAAGCACATCTATTTTCTCCTTTACCACCACCCGAGATCTACGTTTCCTTTACCAAGGAAAAGTCCATGCTCTCACGTATCCAGAAATTACTTCAGCTAGCCGAGGATAAAAAAGTATGCAGAGAACCAGCATACTTCAAACATCTGGAATCAACTCGGAGACGGCAGCCAGGTAAGCCGTGAACATCGGACCAAAGGAGTTACTGCCACAGTTGGAAGTTGTTAAATATGAAATAATAGTAATACTAGTGATAGCAATAATAATAATAAAATTAGGGGTTTCTTCATAATACCCAACCATAAGCAAGAGGATTGGTGAAATCAGAAAACTTGTGTGAATATTGTGTAAGTATTTTTAGCGGAAAATACACAACATAAAATAATTTGTTCTGAAGGAATCAAACTTCTTAATACATTTACAAAACCCAACCGAATGATAGGACTACTTTTAGTGATAAAACAAATTATCAGAGAATAGTTACTTGGAATGACACACACATCTTGATTTCATAGGTGGAGATTTAGAGGACTTCTGATGGTTAACTTTCTTATTGATTGATATCTCATAAATACTTCAATATATGAAGAACTGTTAAATGAATATGCACTATGTCTCAGGGCATGTTATTAGGATTTATTACCTTAAAAATAATCACCATAACTGCTGAAACATTCATCGCCCTCATTATTGCGGAAGTTTTGGGATTCCTAATAAATCCACAGTGTTACAAAATTACATAAAGAACTCGTTCTGTCCTTATCAAATTTATGCCCATAAATGCCTCCTTCACGCCACGAAAATGTAAAAATCTCACAATCAAAGCTATTGGTGGAAGCAAATGAATATCAACCGGAACAATATCAAAAGACGTATATCATTTCCGGCGAAGTCAACAGGACGTTCTTTTCCTAATACAGAATTTCATACAAAGAGATTCATTCATTGATGTGAGTTTGAACGGACAATGCGATATTATGCACTGTGCTCTGTGAGCATTCATTTTTTACATGCATCAGTGTTGAGTGATTAGTTGAACCTCCGCTAGACAGGAGAAGTAGCCGCTTATTAGATGCGAAAATGGCGGACAATTTTTCTAAGAGACCTTATTCTCAGGGTGTGAGGTTTTTTTGACGTACTTTATTTCGTTTCAGAAGCAAGCTATTCTAAGGGCTTTTTCATTAAAAAGATCCACTGCACCTGTCAATTTTACTAATTATGAACAATGAACTCAGGTGAAAACATTTTTACTTTCTCTACTACGTATAGTAACTAGGGGAAGTATTGTATTCCACCCAAAAATTCGATACCGAGATTTCACAGGAAATATATGTTTTGAGACCCCCTGAATCCAAAAAAAGTAATTTTGGAAACATGTCTGTGTGTGTGTGTCTGTCTGTGAACAGCATAACTCAGAAAGAACAGTCGGATAAACACCAAACTTGGTATTTAGGTTCAGTATCTTACAGAGATGCGACACGAAGGTTTTCAAGAAAATTCCCCCATCCCAGATTACCCTTTACATGGAATATTTTTCCAAAATTTTAATTTTCTCAAAAATGGCTCTAACGATTTTGATTAAAATGTCATATGTTTAGGATATTTTCATGACAAATGAAATGTATATCTCGAATTTTCAATGTCTCCAAAAGTATTCTTCATAGTGAACGACTTTTGCATAACTGGTAAACCAGAAGAGATAGACAATTTTACTAAACAAAAAATGTAGATCGCGTTAAAATACATAATTTATGTCATATACATTTGTTTTGTTGAATGAACCATTTTCGAGATGTTGCTTGTTATTCCCTTAAACTTTCCAATACTTATACTTTTTCTCAAATTCGTTATTCTTTGTTTGTTTTTTTTTTTTCCTGGTAATGCAAAGAGAATGAAATACTCCACATAGCAACCAGCTCTTAAAATATTTGACTATCGCTTAAAGCCTAGCAATTCCCCTTGCATCTACAAGAAAATTGGCAATAAGATTAACACCTCGATATCTCGATTAACATGAAGCATATGGAGAATAAGCGTTTGTAAAAATAGTTTGTGCAAGAGTAGAGAAAGTCATGTGAGTGTAACACAGATTCTTTTATATGCTGGACATACAAAGAGAATGAAATGCGCCACATAGCAACCAGCTCTTAAAATATTTGACTATCGCTTAAAACCTACCATATTCCCCTTGCATCTACAAGAAAATTGGCAATAAGATTAACACCTCGATATCTCGATTAACATGAAGCATATGGAGAATAAGCGTTTGTAAAAATAGTTTGTGCAAGAGTAGAGAAAGTCATGTGAGTGTAACACAGATTCTTTTATATGCTGGACATACAAAGAGAATGAAATGCGCCACATAGCAACCAGCTCTTAAAATATTTGACTATCGCTTAAAACCTACCGTATTCCCCTTGCATCTATAAGAAAATTAACAATAAGTTTGACATCTCGATTAACATGAAGCATATGGGGAATAAGCTTTTGTAAAAATAGTTTGTACAAGTGTAGAGAAACTCATGTGATTGTAACACATCAGATTTTTTTTTAATTATTCAAAACATCAGACAAAGAAGTGTTGGAAGAAACATTCTAAAACAGGACTTAAAGAAAACTGAAATAAAAATCTCTAAATCAGATTCACCAATACTGGAAGGACTTTGTTATAAACTGTCATCAATTACGTTTTTACGGACGCCCGTTATTACTTTAATACATAAGAGGGTAGCTGTATCCAGAACCAACACCCCTTTGCAACTTGCTGTGGGAACAACTTATCTTTTTATTGATGTGGAGACGGACAAGTTGTGGCACAAGATAAATTAGGGCCAGGGTTGGTATCCCAGTCACACAGTGCCAACTGCACCAGCCGGCAGTAGGTACGCACTATGTGAATACAAACATGAGGGCGGGAGTTTTATGGCTGTTCGTCGTTTGTTTTCCCAAACGGTCCTGTGGTTGCTTCCTCGAGACCAAAATTGTGGCTTTCTCCAAACATACTGTGACCTCGATCTTTGGTTTCAGCCCTCGTCAGTGGCTGCTGCATCAGGCCCACACTTTCTTCATTTAAGCTACCGCCAATGGCTGTCCAACTTATTCAAAAAGTTAAGTACACTGTGTTATTGTTTAGTTTCATCGCTCCATTGTTTGCCTTTCTGTTCTAATATCCTTCTTTTTTCATTGTAATTGTTTTCATTTTCCTACTTATTTTGTGTCTTTCTTACTATTCGCCTATACGTTTTACCTCCCCCTTCTCTTCTTCCTTAATGACCTTTGAATCTCCCTTTGTCTATTCGTATTTTCTCCATGTATGTATCATTTTTTGTTTTCTGTCTTTAGTTTCTCTACCGCTTGCCTTAAGAGGAAATATTGCACTCCATTCATTTCGCTGGAAATTCATATTTTGAGGTCATTTAATAAAACATTTTTAGCGAAGGTCCATTGATCTGCCTGAGATCAGAATAACTCAGGAAGAAAACTGGAGGATGAATGCATATGCAAATGCTTAAGTCAGGCACATTTTAAGTAGATTCTCATATAATCTTCCCCATCGTCAATTTTCTGTAAACAGCCAGAGAAAACTCTTTCATTATGAATTTGAACCATGATCGGCTTTCCTTGCCATTGCTCTGACGAATTCAGCTACCAAGGCACAACATTAAATTCTCCAACTGACTCATATATTCCTGAATGAATATTTATGCAATGTTTTGAAAGGCTTAGAAATAAGAAATGAAATACTTGTTACTTTCTCTACTACGTATAGTAAGTAGGGGAAGTATTGTATTCCACCCAAAAATTCGATACCGAGATTTCACCGGAAATATATGTTTTGATACCCCTGAATTCAAAAATAGCATTTTTGGAAACATGTCCGTGTCTGTGCCTGTGTGTTTGTGTCTGTCTGTGTGTCTCTATGTGAACAGCATAACTCAGAAACGAACAGTCGGATAAACACTAAACTTTGTATTTACATTCAGTATCTTTCAGAGATGCGACACAAAGGTTTTCAAGAAAATTCCCCCACCCCAGATTACCCTTTACATGGAAGATTTTTCGAACATTTTAATTTTCTCGAAAACGGCTCTAACGATTTTGATTAAAATGCCATATGTTTAAGATATTTTTATGCAAATAAAATGTATATCTTGAATTTTCTGGGAATTTCTCCAAAAGTATTCTTCATTGTGAACGACTTTTGCATAACTAGTAAACCATAAGAGATAGACTAACTTTTACTACACAAAAAATGTAGATCGCGTTAAAATACACAATTTATGTCATATACATTTTTTTTATTGACAACCATTTTCGAGATATTGCTTGTTATTCCCTTAAATTTTCCAATACTTATACTTTTTCTCAAATTCGTTATTCGTTTTTTTTATGTCCTGGTAATGCAAAGAGAATGGAATACTCCATATAGCAACCAGCACTTAAAATATTTGACTATCGCTTAAAGCCTAGCAATTCCCCTTGCATCTACAAGAAAATTAGCAATAAGATTAGCATCTCGAGTAACATGAAGTAGATAGAGAATAAGCGTTTGTAAAAATATTTTGTACAAGAGTAGAGAAAGTTATGTGAGTGTAACACATCAGATTTTTTGTCTTGTATATGCAAAGAGTATTAATCTGTGGCAAAGGGAATGGTGCTGCACCTAGCAACCAGCTATTAAGAGATATGTATGTGCTTATAGGCTCCTGTATTTGTATATTGCCCTTGTAAATATATATTCCCCTTACATCTACAAGAAAATTAGCAATAAGATAGAGTCTGCAAATATTTATCTCGATTAACATGAAGTAGATGGAGAATAAAAAACTATTTGTAAAAATAGTTTGTACAAGAGTAGAGAAAGTCATGTGAGTGTAGCACATCAGATTTTTTTTATTTTGTGTCACAGAAATAAATTTTAAAACGATTACTATGAAGAATACTTTGTGACCATGCTCAAGGTTTCTAGGCAGAAAGAAAAGAAATCTCGTGAAGGAAGCCAAACTGGATGAAAAGTTCTACCACGAAATTTACGATGATGAGCAAAGGTAGTCAGAATTAAGCAACGTTTATTTTTCCAAATAGCATCATGAATTTATTGAAATGTTTATCCTACTTTTATAACAATCAAATTCTTCTTATTTAGCAAAAGAAATCGATTATATTAGTCCATTTAATTTTATTGGCCCTGCGTCGGTATCCGTTGAGTATATTGTTGAGTTCAAACAATGCGCTTAAATTGGAGTATTTGTTATAAGTTGACTATGCAGCTTTATTTGTGTTAAATACCAAACGACATATTTGCTCAACTCGAATTAATATTAGTGTGATTAATTGTTGTGCCTTTTAATTTAATTTAGTTGCTACATTTAAGTTCTATCTTCTTCTTCTTCTTCTCCTTAGGTCCTTCAGGTGCTGACGGTGATTACTAATTAACAATGATCATGAGATTGGTTTCGGAGATGAAGATACTAGTTGAAATTAAATTGAAGTACTGAATTTTAATGAGTTCAGAGAGAAATTTAAAATAAAATTTAGTTGAGGACATGCTGACGATGGGAACAAGCCGTCTCCCGAAATGCGTTCAAGTAAGAATATTATAGTGATGTAGTGTAACAACCTTCAACTCTCTTTATTTTAAATTATGACACATCACTGTTACTAGCTTCTAACTCTTCAAAATTAGTCAGAGAGAAATGTTTGAAAGTGGTAATATAGATGCTTTACAATAAATCATGTAGTTAGGTTGGACGCATTCCCACGATGTTGGACTTTCAATTAAAATGAAGAATCACTCTATCACACGTTATACATTATTAATGTTAATTTTTCCATGATTGTTGTTTTCACTGATTCTATTCCTGAATCACTGTTCACTCGAATAGTTGTTACTTCTCACTCGCGCACACGATAATGTGTTGAATACTCACTTTAGCGTAACACAGTCGCGTACACAATATAACTTTGTATCTCAATTCGTAATTAGTGGCGCGAAATTATTTAGCGGAGAGTCGCAGATTCGGTCTGCAACTGAGTTCGCGAAGTCTTTTCTCCTTTTTTTTTTTTTTTTTATTTTTTTATTTTATGGTGTGGCCCCTCCTCCGCCACACCAGAGGCTGAACCGCAGCTTATATAGGCTAAGAGTCTGACGGTTATTTTATCTTTTTATAAATTTATCTTCAATTTTCTGATTGGCTGCCCCGCAGCGCGATTTTTCAATCTCAATAAATCTGGAGGGGATTTAGTCTTTTCCTATTTGCTTTCCCACAGTCATGTGATTGAATACATAACATAACATCTCAATCTCTAGACCTTATAGTGAGCTAGACCAGCTTAAAGAAAGCTAGTCTAGTCTAGGATGTAGAGTACACCATAAATACATAATTACATTGTGTACTTGTACGTAAATAAATTGTAGTTCTTATGTACAGTACCTAGAGCTAAAAGATTTTAAAACAATATCATTTATACTTAATGTATTTATAAAATTTGGTAACATTTTATAGTAAATTATTTTTTTGAATGAAAGAAATCCTCCTCTGTATAGAAGGTGTGAGTGATGAGATATCTTTTCAATGCTAACTTGAATTTAGTTTTATTAGTTTTCAGTTCCTTAATATATGATGGAAGTAAATTAAATAATACTATACCATTGTAGTAAGCCCCTTTTTGGAATACCTGTAGGTTATTGCTTGGCCTGTGTAAGTCCTGCCCATTCTCAAGTAATCCCCGGAGTGAGGATTTTTCGGGGAATTTTTGAGCTTCTGTCTTATGTCTCTTTAGCGCGTAAAGTTTACAAAAGACCTTTGTTTTTTAGAAATGTCACCCTCTTCTTTGTTATGCGTTCTCTCGCTAATCGAAACTGCGTCCAGTGGAAATGTTTTTGCGTCTTATACAAGAAAATAATCTAACAAATAGTAAAATAACATATATGGAAATATGGTTAACACTGTGATTACATTAATATTAGATAGCATTTACATGATTGCTAATGTAACATAGATATGGCATATAAAACTACTTCAACCCGTTTCATATTATTTTAACAAGAAACACCTAATTTGTATATCTAATGCAGAGAAAATGTTTTCCAAGCATTTTGAAACATATTTTCTGAAAAAGTGCCTGAGTTATTTTTAAAAATACAGGTAATTCAAAAATTACTTAAAATTCGAAGCGTTATTAAGTTGAGTAATATTTCAAGTAGAATAGAAACAAAAGTATAACATAACTTTATAATTAAAACCTGGGATTTAGTTTTCACAAAACATTGTGAATATATTGGGGCTACATATAGCCACAGATACACAGAGCGCCAAAGAAAACCTTCGGCGGATTTTGTATAGTTTTCTGGGGTCTTTTGAGGTGTGTCCTTCACCTTACCTATCGCAGAGCGTGTTGGCTTGATAACACAGCAATAAGGAGAAAAGAGGGGAGGTTGATGTCTTTGCTTTTTCTGGTGTTATTGAAACCAAAACGAGTTTATTACTCAGAACCAGTCATGCCATATACTAGCGAAATTACTCGTGGACGTATCGTGGGTATTGGGAGGCAGCAATTGCAACGGCAGTACATAAAAGTGTTTTTATAGTAAATTACTGGATAAAAGTATTCCGGGAAAGTGAGGAAGACGGTCTAAATAGTCACCAGAAAGTGGACACTCCCCGTAAAACATCCGCAGATGATAATATATGTTTACTAAATGCAAATTACTCTTTTGTTATAATTGACTTATGTTTAGAAACTAGAGATAAATATGTATATATATATATATGGTTTACCGAATATGACATACATATTATCACAATAAAATTGGGTTATATTTTTGTCTATAATCCTGTTGTATTCCTTTGTTCAGCAGTATGTTATTAAAGATATATCAACCAATTGTAGTTTGAATTAGAGGGAAACTTCCTGCTTTATTTATTTATTCATTATTTAGTTATGTTTGCTTCTATGCAGCAACAAGCATTGATACCACTGTGAAAATACGGTTCTGTTTACTTTGAAGAAGTTATTTTTACGTTTGTTTTCATTAGCCCCACGTTTTGGGAACCAATTTGAAGAAGAAGGTTTGCTGTATTGTTACGTATGGAAAGCCAGTTTGAAGAATGTGTATTATATTTCGACTGTTGGGGAGCCGAACTTGAAGTAGTTGCAACCGCACGTATGGTAAAAAGTTTCCGGTAGCTTTCAACCTAAATGTACTTTCCGGTGGCCTTTGCCCCAAAAAAAATGTTTAAAAAATAGTAACTTTCTAATTTTGACTGTTTCTTTAAATATTATATATTTATGTTTGCCTCGGCTGCGTCAGTATTTATACTTTTTTTTTAGAGACATGAACGTCTTAGCAGGGAGTGGTGCGACTGAACAATGTAGGCTTACACAGATTATAATTTTACTTCACTCCATTTATTAATGCCTGACACGATTTAATTAACACTTCACTGATATAGAGAGAGCTGTGAGATTTTTTTATTTAATTCCTTGCACTTTTTAACACGTAAACTATTTTTCGTCTCACACTGAATCCGTATTAATTTTCTCGAGGACGTATCTAGCGTCCGGTTAGAAACGCTGTCTGCAAGCAACGCGCCCAGTTATGAGCACTGTCTACAACCAACTGACTTCTGAATTTGTAAATTTTGCTATATTTCAGTTTCTGATTGGCTAATCCTATTCCAATAGAATACCTTCACTTAACTAAAGCTTTTTCTGGTTGTTGATTGGCTATTTTATAAACTGTCACTAAAATTACATTATTGCTTCCAAGAATTACAATTAGTATTGTTAAACTTTCAAATTCATTATTGCCTCAAGGTTACCTCATTGTTAGCAACTTTTAACCTATTATTCTCATAGCTCCTACATTATTAAATTATGCAATACATTCACATAATATTATTACACATGTATACAATAATACAAACATATACAATGATTGTAATATACACCTTTTATATATTGTTACATACACGTATTGTTTTAAGGCGGGCTGTTATTGAATTTATATATTACATAATTAGACTGAAATCATTTAAGTGTTAAAAATACTGCCTCAATTTTTTGTTATAAAATGCTACCTTGCTATGTATTTCATGAATACCATTCAAGCTTTAATTTGCACCCCCTGAAAATCTTCTCACACTACACATTCTACATCTCGCTAACCTGTGCGCTCATCAAGTTTTCCCCTTAACTTTTAACCCCTTCAAAGGCGTGTCCTGCACTAGCCGATAAGGTATGGGCTACCAATCACGATAAGAGGTCTGTATGACAAACTGCATGCACTCATTCTATCCCTTTCTCTTTTAGCCAATACGATCGAGAGTGTAAGCATATATTTCATTTCTACGCCATTTTGTAACCTTTGTTGTGGTTATTAGTGTAACTATTTAGCAAATAGCAACCAATGAAATGGCCATGGCTCCGCAGGTGCAGTGAGATTTTCTTTGGCGCTCTTTGTACAACCTAACATTTAATACAGAATTATCTTGTTATTTTATTGCCACACTACCTAAATTATGTTCTAAAAAGTTTTTTTTTATAAATATGGTTACACATTCTGAGCTATAAAATAACATTATTAATAACATATAAAATTAATAGTTTCTGTAAATATCTTAAATCCTCATTAACAAATTATTGTGCATTAGCATATGTCTCCTACAGAATCTGCTTATGAAGATGTCATATTTAGAAGAGCATAGACTGCATTATTCTTTGAACTTCTGTTCGGTATCTCCCAAAGACTTTGTGGAATTCATACTTGGGTATTTTCATAGGTTTAACAAGTTTTATTGCATTTACCTCCTAGTTGGCTGCCATCAAGGAATTTCTAGAAACCTTTTAGCAATATTTTATGAATATAATTTTGTACATAGAGAAAACTAAGAGAATGAAAACATTTGGTTTTAGGCTAATAATTTTCGTACATCTGTATAATGAAACACAATAGTGCTCTACGATAGTCTTAACTAGAATTTTTTGTTCCCCTTTAGCTTCTATGGTCATATCGGGGCCTATGACTTGAGAATCAATTTATTTTAATGGACACTCTTTAACTAGTATGGGCCTTAGCGTCCCATTCTATATTGGCCGTGAAAGACGGGAAATTTTGCTCAGAGGCCTCTTTATCAGGTATGAGGTTCTTTTACGTGCCGTAAATCTACGACACGGGACCACCAGCTTTACTTTTACGCCCGAAAAAATCCATAGCCCTCCACTGGGTTTGAACCCGCGACCTCAGGAACTAGAGGCTAGCATGCTAACTACTATACCACGTAGGACGACAAGAGAAACAACTGATGATGTTATTCGTTGAACTGTTCCTTTTTCTTAACATTGGATTTGTATTAATTTTACTATGAAACTACTCACATTCACAAGTACATTCGTACTTGAAGACTGCGAAGAAGAGGGAATTATTCTGGTTAAAGAATAATTCCTCAACGCTGAGCACTCGACCGCAGAAGCAGCTAATTAGAGTGTTATTATGCGCATATGCTTTAAGGTTATGTTGCTTTTGAAATACGCTATTATTATGAGAAGCTAAAAATCGCTGATTACTGATTTTATAATGTTAAAAAAAAAAGTAAATTAAGCCTCGCTCTTTACTTCCTCTACTACGTCCGTACAATAAGTAGAGGAAGCATTATATTCCAGCCAAAAATTCGAAGTCGAGATTTCACCTCAAATACATGTTTTGAGACCCCCGAAGCCAAAAGAATCATTTTTACTTTCTCTACTACGTATAGTAACTAGGGGAAGTATCGTATTCCACTCAGAAATTCAATGATTTCACCGGAAATACATGTTTTGAGATCCCCTGAATCCAAAAAAAGCATTTTTGGAAACATGTCCGTGTGTGTGTCTGTGTGTCTGTCTGTGAACAGCATAACTCAGAAACGAACAGTCGGATAAACACCAAACTTGGTATTTAGGTTCAGTATTTCCAGAGATGCGACACGAAGGTTTTCAAAAAAATCCCCCCACCCCAGACTACCATTTACATGGAAAATTTTTCAAAATTTTAATTTTCTCAAAAATGGCACTAACTTTTTGATTAAAATATCATATGTTTAAGATACTTTCATGAAAAATAATATGTATATCTTGAATTTTCTGGGAATGTCGCCAAAAGTATTCTCCATTGTGAACAACTTTTGCATAACTGGTAAACCATAAGAGATAGACAAGAGTTTACTACACAAAAAATGTGGTTCGCGTTAAAATACACAATTTATGTCATATACATTTTTGTTGTTGAGTGAACCATTTTCGAGATATTGCTTGTTATTCCCTTAAATTTTTCAATACTTATTTTCTCAAATGGGAATTCGTTATTCATTTTTACTTGTATTCCACCCAAAAATTCGATACCGAGATTTCACCGGAAATACATGTTTTGAGACACCCTGAATCCAAAAAAAGCATTTTTGGAAACATGTCCGTGTGTGTGTCTGTGAGTCTGTCTGTCTGTGGGTGTGTCTGCTGTGAACAGCATAACTCAAAAACGAACAGTCGGATAAACACCAAACTTGGTATTTAGGTTCAGTATCTTCCCGAGATGTGACACGAAGGTTTTCAAAAAAATCCCTCCACCCCAGATTACCCTTTACATGAAACATTTTTCGACAATTTTAATTTTCTCAAAAATGGCTCTAACGATTTTGATTAAAATATATGTTTAAGATATTTTCATGACAAATGAAATGTATTATCTTGAATTTTATGGGAATGTCCCCAAAAGTATTCTTTATTGTGAACGACTTTTGCATAACTGGTAAACCATAAGAGATAGACAAACTTTTACTACACAAAAAATGTAGATCGCGTTAAAATACACAATTTATGTCATATACATTTTTTTGTTGAGTGAACCATTTTCGAGATATTGCTTGTCATTCCCTTAAATTTTTCAATACTTATTTTCTAAAATGGGAATTCGTTATTCATTTTTACTTTCTCTACTACGTATGGTAAGTAGGGGAAGTATTGCATTCCACCCAAAAATTCGATACCGAGATTTCACTGGAAATACATGTTTTGAGATCTCCTGAATCCAAAAAAAGCATTTTTGGAAACATGTCCGTGTGTGTGTCTGTGTGTGTGTGTGTGTGTGTGTGTGTGTGTGTGTGTGTGTGTGTCTGTGTGTGTGTCTGTGTGTCTGTGAACAGCATAACTCAAAAACGAAGTCGGATAAAAACCAAACTTGGTATTTAGGTTCAGTATCTTCCAGAGATGCGACACGAAGGTTTTCAAGAAAATCCCCCCACCCCAGACTACCCTTTACATGGAACATTTTTCGAAAATTTTAATTTTCTCAAAAATGGCTTTAACGATTTTGATTAAAATATCATATGTTTAAGATATTTTCATGACAAATGAAATGTATATCTCGAATTTTCTGGGAATGTCCCCAAAAGTATTCTTCCTTGTGAACGACTTTTGCATAACTGGTAAACCGTAAGAGATAGACAGAATTTTACTACACAAAAAATGTAGATCACGTTAAAATACACAACTTATGTCATATACATTTCTTTTGTTGAGTGTACCGTTTTCGAGATATTGCTTGTTATTTCCTTAAATTTTCCAATACTTATACTTTTTCTCAAATTCGTTATTCATTTTTACTTTCTCCACTACGTATAGTAAGTAGGGGAAGTATTGCATTCCACCCAAAAATTCGATACCGAGATTTCACCGGAAATACATGTTTTGAGACTCACTCAATCCAAAAAAAGCATTTTTGGAAACATGTACGTGTGTGTGTCTGTCTGTGTGTCTGTCTGTGTGTCTGTGTGTCTGTCTGTGTGTCTGTGTGTCTGTCTGTGTGTCTGTGTGTCTGTGTGTCTGTGAACAGCATAACTCAACAACGAAGAGTCGGATAAACACCAAACTTGGTATTTAGGTTCAGTATCTTTCAGAGATGCGACACGAAGGTTTTCAAGAAAATCCCCCCACCCCAGACTACCCTTTACATGGAACATTTTTCGAAAATTTTAATTTTCTCAAAAACGGCTCTAGCGATTTTGATTAAAATATCATATGTTTAAGATATTGTCATGACAAATAAAATGTATATCTCGAATTTTCTGGGAATGTCTCCAAAAGTATTCTTCATTATGAACGACTTTTTCATAACTGGTAAACCATAAGAGATAGACAAAATTTTACTACACAAACAATGTAGATCGCGTTAAAATACACAATTTATGTCATATACATTTCTTTTGTTGAGTGAACCCTTTGCGAGATATTGCTTGTTATTCCCTTAAATTTTCCAATACTTATACTTTTTCTCAAATTCGTTATTCATTTTTACTTTCTCTACTACGTATAGTAAGTAGGGGAAGTATTGCATTCCACCCAAAAATTCGATACCGAGATTTCACCGGAAATACATGTTTTGAGACCTCCTGAATCCAAACAAAGCATTTTTGGAAACATGTCCGTGTGTGTGTCTGTGTGTGTGTCTGTGAACAGCATAACTCAAAAACTAACAGTCGGATAAACACCAAACTTGGTATTTACGTTCAGTATCTTCCAGGGATGCGACACGAAGATTTTCAAGAAAATCCCTCCACCCCAGACTACCCTTTACATGGAACATTTTTCGAAAATTTTAATTTTCTCAAAAATGGCTCTAACGATTTTGATGAAAATATCATATGTTTAAGATAATGTCCTGAGAAATGAAATGTATATCTCGAAATGTCTGGGAATGTCTCCAAAAGTATTCTTCATTGTGAACGACGTTTGCATAACTGGTAAACCATAAGAGATAGACAAAATTTTACTATACAAAAAGTGTAGATCGCGTTAAAATACACAACTTATGTCATATACATTTTTGTTGTTGAGTGAACCGTTTTCGAGATATTGCTTGTTATTCCCTTAAATTTTTCAATACTTATTTTCTCAAATGGGAATTCGTTATTCATTTTTACTTGTATTCCACCCAAAAATTCGATACCGAGATTTCACCGGAAATACATGTTTTGAGACACCCTGAATCCAAAAAAAGCATTTTTGGAAACATGTCCGTGTGTGTGTCTGTGAGTCTGTCTGTCTGTGGGTGTGTCTGCTGTGAACAGCATAACTCAAAAACGAACAGTCGGATAAACACCAAACTTGGTATTTAGGTTCAGTATCTTCCCGAGATGTGACACGAAGGTTTTCAAAAAAATCCCTCCACCCCAGATTACCCTTTACATGAAACATTTTTCGACAATTTTAATTTTCTCAAAAATGGCTCTAACGATTTTGATTAAAATATATGTTTAAGATATTTTCATGACAAATGAAATGTATTATCTTGAATTTTATGGGAATGTCCCCAAAAGTATTCTTTATTGTGAACGACTTTTGCATAACTGGTAAACCATAAGAGATAGACAAACTTTTACTACACAAAAAATGTAGATCGCGTTAAAATACACAATTTATGTCATATACATTTTTTTGTTGAGTGAACCATTTTCGAGATATTGCTTGTCATTCCCTTAAATTTTTCAATACTTATTTTCTAAAATGGGAATTCGTTATTCATTTTTACTTTCTCTACTACGTATGGTAAGTAGGGGAAGTATTGCATTCCACCCAAAAATTCGATACCGAGATTTCACTGGAAATACATGTTTTGAGATCTCCTGAATCCAAAAAAAGCATTTTTGGAAACATGTCCGTGTGTGTGTCTGTGTGTGTGTGTGTGTGTGTGTGTGTGTGTGTGTGTGTGTCTGTGTGTGTGTCTGTGTGTCTGTGAACAGCATAACTCAAAAACGAAGTCGGATAAAAACCAAACTTGGTATTTAGGTTCAGTATCTTCCAGAGATGCGACACGAAGGTTTTCAAGAAAATCCCCCCACCCCAGACTACCCTTTACATGGAACATTTTTCGAAAATTTTAATTTTCTCAAAAATGGCTTTAACGATTTTGATTAAAATATCATATGTTTAAGATATTTTCATGACAAATGAAATGTATATCTCGAATTTTCTGGGAATGTCCCCAAAAGTATTCTTCCTTGTGAACGACTTTTGCATAACTGGTAAACCGTAAGAGATAGACAGAATTTTACTACACAAAAAATGTAGATCACGTTAAAATACACAACTTATGTCATATACATTTCTTTTGTTGAGTGTACCGTTTTCGAGATATTGCTTGTTATTTCCTTAAATTTTCCAATACTTATACTTTTTCTCAAATTCGTTATTCATTTTTACTTTCTCCACTACGTATAGTAAGTAGGGGAAGTATTGCATTCCACCCAAAAATTCGATACCGAGATTTCACCGGAAATACATGTTTTGAGACTCACTCAATCCAAAAAAAGCATTTTTGGAAACATGTACGTGTGTGTGTCTGTCTGTGTGTCTGTCTGTGTGTCTGTGTGTCTGTCTGTGTGTCTGTGTGTCTGTCTGTGTGTCTGTGTGTCTGTGTGTCTGTGAACAGCATAACTCAACAACGAAGAGTCGGATAAACACCAAACTTGGTATTTAGGTTCAGTATCTTTCAGAGATGCGACACGAAGGTTTTCAAGAAAATCCCCCCACCCCAGACTACCCTTTACATGGAACATTTTTCGAAAATTTTAATTTTCTCAAAAACGGCTCTAGCGATTTTGATTAAAATATCATATGTTTAAGATATTGTCATGACAAATAAAATGTATATCTCGAATTTTCTGGGAATGTCTCCAAAAGTATTCTTCATTATGAACGACTTTTTCATAACTGGTAAACCATAAGAGATAGACAAAATTTTACTACACAAACAATGTAGATCGCGTTAAAATACACAATTTATGTCATATACATTTCTTTTGTTGAGTGAACCCTTTGCGAGATATTGCTTGTTATTCCCTTAAATTTTCCAATACTTATACTTTTTCTCAAATTCGTTATTCATTTTTACTTTCTCTACTACGTATAGTAAGTAGGGGAAGTATTGCATTCCACCCAAAAATTCGATACCGAGATTTCACCGGAAATACATGTTTTGAGACCTCCTGAATCCAAACAAAGCATTTTTGGAAACATGTCCGTGTGTGTGTCTGTGTGTGTGTCTGTGAACAGCATAACTCAAAAACTAACAGTCGGATAAACACCAAACTTGGTATTTACGTTCAGTATCTTCCAGGGATGCGACACGAAGATTTTCAAGAAAATCCCTCCACCCCAGACTACCCTTTACATGGAACATTTTTCGAAAATTTTAATTTTCTCAAAAATGGCTCTAACGATTTTGATGAAAATATCATATGTTTAAGATAATGTCCTGAGAAATGAAATGTATATCTCGAAATGTCTGGGAATGTCTCCAAAAGTATTCTTCATTGTGAACGACGTTTGCATAACTGGTAAACCATAAGAGATAGACAAAATTTTACTATACAAAAAGTGTAGATCGCGTTAAAATACACAACTTATGTCATATACATTTTTGTTGTTGAGTGAACCGTTTTCGAGATATTGCTTGTTATTTCCTTAAATTTTCCAATACTTATACTTTTTCTCAAATTCGTTATTCATTTTTTTATGTCCTGGACATGCAAAGAGAATGGAATGCGCCACATAGCAACCAGCGATAAAATATTTGACTATCGCTTAAAAGCTACCATATTCCTCTTGCATCTACAAGAAAATTACAAATAAGATTGACATCTCGATATCTCGATTAATATGAAGCATATGGAGAATAGGCGTTTGTAAAAATAGATTGTACAAGAGTAGAGAAAGTCATGTGAGTGTAACACATCAGATTTTTTTTATGTCCTGGACATGCAAAGGAATGGAATGCGCCACATAACAACCAGCGTTAAAATATTTGACTATCGCTTAAAACCTACCATATTCCCCTTGCATCTACAAGAAAATTATCAATAAGATTGACATCTCGATATCTCGATTAACATGAAGCATATGGAGAATAAGCGTTTGTAAAAATAGTTTGTACAAGAGTAGAGAAAGTCATGTGAGTGTAACACATCAGATCTTTTTATGTCCTGGACATACAAAGAGAATGGAATGCGCCACATAGCAACCAGCGTTAAAATATTTGACTATCGCTTAAAAGCTACCATATTCCCCTTGCATCTACAAGAAAATTACCAATAAGATTGACATCTCGATATCTCGATTAACATGCAGCATATGGAGAATAGGTATTTGTAAAAATAGATTGTACAAGAGTAGAGAAAGTCATGTGAGTGTAACACATCAGATTTTTTTATGTCCTGGACATACAAAGAGAATGGAATGCGCCACATAGCAACCAGCGTTAAAATATTTGACTATCGCTTAAAAGCTACCATATTCCCCTTGCATCTACAAGAAAATTACCAATAAGATTGACATCTCGATTAACATGAAGCATATGGAGAATAGGCGTTTGTAAAAATAGATTGTACAAGAGTAGGGAAAGTCATGTGAGTGTAACACATCAGATTTTTTTGTCTTGAATATGCAAAGAGTATTAATCTGTGGCAAAGGGAATGGTGCTGCACCTAGCTACCAGCTATTAAGAGATATGTATGTGCTTAAAGGCTACTGTTTTTCTATATTGCCCTTGTAAATATATTTTCCCCTTACATCTACAAGAAAATTAGCAATAATATAGAGTTTGCAAATGTTTATCTCGATTAACATGAAGTAGATGGAGAATAAGCGTTTGTAAAAATAGTTTGTACAAGAGTAGAGAAAGTCATGTGAGTGTAACACATCAGATTATTATAAAATGGTCCGTGTCTGTATGTGAACAGCATAACTATAAAATGAACTGTTCGATGACAAACTTGGTATTTAAATTCAATATCTTCCAAAGATGCTACATAAAGATTTTATGGAAAATGTCCCCAAAAGTTTTTACTTTCTGAAAAATTTCTTACATGACTATCTTTGAATTTTCTGGGAATAGCCTGTGAAGTCTTCTTCATTCGGAAGGAATTTTGTGTAAGAGGTAAACTATTAGAGATAGACAAAAACTTTCTTTACAAAATATGCACAGCTCTTTAAAACATACAATTTATTTCCAATAAGCTTTTTTGTGGCATCAGCCTTTTCCTAGATATCCGTTATTATTGGTTCGAATTTTTCATTACTTGTCATTTTAAGTGCTGTCGCTATGCATTTGTTTCTCGCGATGTAATGGAAAGAGCATGAAATTTTAAGGTAAGCATATAGTAACCTTGTTTTTAAACACCTGACTATCGATTCAGTTTCCTCTATCCCCGCATACCTTCAACAAATTCTGCAAAGGTATATTTCGATTAAAATAAAATAGGTGAAACAATAAGCTTTCGTAAGAATAGTTTTAGAACCTTTATAAAATAAGCGACAGTGGTAGAGAAAGTTATGTGAATGTAAAGTGTGTTTGCAGTTGCGGAGCATCACTTTGCCCTTCTGCGCTGTCTTCTGGTAGTATGTACGAAACAAGTCAGAAACACTTTATGCACGGACTTGAAGTTCTATACGTAAGAGTTGGAAACATCCGTATTGTATTTTAAATTTTGTTTAAATTGCAACAAAATTAAGTGAAGTTGACATTTTATACATGTTTAATAACTGAAGATTTAAAATTTGATTCAACTTGATGCAAAATTATCGGTATATGAAAAGCCTCTTAAAGGCTTACGATCTTAGGCTAATTTGTCAAGCTTTTAGTAGAAAAATTTTAGTAGTGGCGTATTATTTTCGCCACACATGAAATCTAAAGGAAAGGCTATATTTACGATATTAGTTCTGTTTATGAAAGATCTCCTGGAATTATTGCTGGGGGAGCTTTTTAACTTCTTACATTTACCTATAGCTACATTTGAGGGTTAAAATTGTTAAGAGCTCACAGCATCATCATCATCATCTCATGCCTAGGGCAGTCTTTGTTTTTTAGGGCGGCTGATACTCCAAGAATATTTTTGGCAAATAGTTAGGGGTATTAACTTTTAAATGCGATGATACTTACATCTGTATTCTTTTATTCTTTCATTTAATTTAAATATCTTAATTCGTTTTGGATAATCTCGATTCTAGTGTTCTACTTATTTATATCCTGATATTGCTCTTTAACATTTGCTTTTATCAAGTTCCGATAGCATTCATGTCTCACTTACACAGAGCGATCTGCGCACTGATATTACTTGATATAATTTTAAACGTTTATCTTTTTTCATTTTATTTTGTAATGTTCTCCTTAATGCTTCCATTTAATTTACTAAACAGGTCATTTTCTCTTTTGATGCTGATTTTTCTCCATTGACACTGTGCATCCTAATTGTTCTATACATTCATTTCTTAATGCCATTTTTTATTTAAATTCCCTTCCATAGAATGCAATGATTGTAATTTCTCAGTTACATTATCTCAGGAGGAAAAGGCGTTTCTCTGCAGATGATCAACATCTTGTCCAACTGAGCAACAGATTCAGTGTTCTTGAAACGCTGAATGTTGATCAGGCCACAAATCCCCAAGAGCAGGTCTTAGAGGAATCTGTAAATCACACAAAAAGCAAGGTCTTGTTGCTTGGGAGTAGTCATGGGAGGGGCATAGCATCCCTTCTCAAACGGGATTTGGGGTGTGATTATGATGTAGTAGGCATAGTTAAACCCAGTGCTGCGCTCTCTGGATGTCACTGAAGACCTGGTAAAGCTAACTGCAGGTTTTACCAAGAGGGATCATGTAGTGATAGTGGGTGGGCCAGGGAATAGCCTGGATAGAAATAGTAACTATGTTATTGAAAAGGATCTGTGTGACATCAGTGAGACCAGCAACCATACTAATGTGAAGTAGTGGGACGTTTTCATAGGCATGACAAGCCTCAGCTTCATTGGAGGGTGAGGGATATTAATCTAAGACTTGAGCATGCCTTGTTAAGTTCTGCTGCCTCTCACATGTGTATGATAGATGTCGACGGTATAGGCAGGGATGGTTATACCTCTCATGGCCTACACCTAAATTCTAGAGGCAAAGAGAAGCTTTCTCTTCTTATTGCTGACAGAATTAAGGGTAAAATTCCTGTTGTCACTAGTAGGAGGTCTTTTTTAGGTTAAGTATGTCCAATAGTCAACATAATCGACACTTAAAGCGAATTGAGATAATCATCCCAAATACCTCTGTATCCACAAGTAACTATAAAATAATGCTTCTGACATCAATAGTAACGATGATAATAATAATAAAAATAAAAACTGCCTGTCTGTATTTCATCAAAATATGAGGCTTAAGAAACAAAGTAGACGAACTTACTATTAGTCTTAATACTGAAAACACACTGCCACACATTTTATGCTTATCCGAACACCACTTGACACAACAGGAATTTCAGACAATTTTACTGCATGGGTACTCTTTAGCAGCAGAGTTTTCAAGAAAAATCTTACATAAAGGTGGGGTTTGTATATATGTCAGAAATGATATGACTTATAAAGTTTTGGATTTATCCAAGTTTTGTAGTGAATTTAACTATAGTAACCCTTTATCGATCTCCCTTAGGCAATTTTGAAATATTCAGAAAGCAACTTGAACATCTTCTAAAATTTTTATTCAAACCAAAAAGAGAATTAATCATATGTGGTGATATAAATGTTGATTATTTGAAACCTAGTCCTCAAAGGGAACAACTCAGCACTTTACTTACAACATACCACATGACATATACAGTAAACTTTCCAACAAGAATCCAAAACAGCTCCTCTACAGCTATAGATAATATATTTGTAAACTCAGATAGCATTAATTTTTGCAATGTCTCATCAAAATCTAATGGCCTCTCGGATCATGATGCACAAGTTCTACACATTAAAAAGTTAAATTTAAAATTCAAACCTAAATATACTTATCAGAAATCTAGGGTAATAAATGAATAATACTCTGAGTGAGTTTAGCAAAATACTTAAACTTGAATCATGGAATCAAACTTACCAAACGAATGGACCCAATAATAAATATAACATATTTCTTCAGTGTTTCAAAACCCACTTTGACGCTTGCTTCCCGGTCAAGTAAACAAAATATCTAACTTCAAAAGAGAGAATGCCTGGATCACTTTAGGAATTAGGACGTCATGTAGACGTAAAAGAGAATTATATGAGCAAGTAAGAATTAGTAATAATATAGATTTAAAACACTACTTCAAAAAATATTGTAAGCTTCTAAAGAAGGTAATAAAAGCGGCTAGAATATTTCATTACAATAAACAGATTCAACTCTCTGACAATAAAATAAATACTACTTGGAATATAATAAAAAGAGAAGCCGGTAAATCCTCATTACAAAATGACTTAATAATACTAAACATTGATAATCAAGAAATTAGTAAACCTCATGAAGTTGCAGAAATATTTAACAAATTCTTTTTGGATGTAACAAACAAAATGAGTATTAATTTTGGAAGTAAAGAGACAGCTTTGGAATTTCTAAGATCAAATTTCACTAATGAAGTGCCTGAATTTAAAGTTAACCTGACAACGCCTTCTGAAATAAACAAAATTATTAACTCCTTCAAAACAAAAAACTCTTCTGGTTATGATGAAATAACAATAAAAGTCTTAAAATCATGCTCATCTCAAATCTCCACTCCCCTTAATTATTTGTGCAATGAGTCACTAAAGTTAGGAATTTTCCCTAACAGAATGAAATTTTCCATTGTTAAACCACTTTTCAAAAAAGGCGAACGCAATAATGTTTCAAATTATAGACCAATATCTCTCTTGCCAATTTTCTCAAAAGCTCTTGAAAAGGTGATGTTTAATAGACTTTATAAATACCTTGAATGTAACAACACACTTGTCAGGGATCAGTTCGGGTTCAGAAAAGGAATATCGACCAATAATGCAACTTATAAATCTACTCATGAAGTGTTAACTGCATTAAACAAAAAAAATGCATGTAGGTGGGATTTCTTGTGACTTAGTAAAGGCATTTGACTGTGTTAATCATGATATTCTGATAGAAAAATTGAAATTCTATGGACTAAAAAACGAAACTCTAAGTTGGTTCGTATCATATCTAAATGAAAGAAAACAAAGTGTTGAAGTTGTCAATGATATTGAATTTGGAAAACATACATCAAAATGCAAAACAGTAACACATGGAGTGCCCCAAGGTTTAGTCCTAGGACCTTTATTATTCTTGATCTATATAAATGACCATTTTATAAAGGATATTGCAAGTATAATTCTGTTAGCTGATGACACGAGTGTTCTGGTGACTAGTAAAAACTTGAATGAGTGTGTAATTAAATTGAATTATGTTTTGAATTGTATGTCACACTGGTTTAAAGCTAACAAATTATCTGTAAATCTAGACAAAACAAAAGTTGTTAAATTTATAACCCATCGATCACTACACACTCCAATATAAATTGGGATTATTGACATGTCAATAGAACAAATAGACAACATTAAATTTCTGGGCCTCCAAGTAGACAGATATTTAGATTGGAAAGTTCACATTACGTATATCATACCCAAACTCAGTTCTGCATGTTATGCTATCCGAGCATTGGTAAATGTCAGTTCTATAGATACACATAAATTAGTATACTATGCATATTTTAACTCTATCATCGAATATGGAATATTATTTTGGGGAAATTCGGTAGAAAGTAAACGAATATTCCTGATGCAAAAGAAAATTATAAGAATCATTTCCAGCACTCATAGCAGACACTCTTGCAAACATCTTTTTAGAAGACTAAAGTTATTAACCCTACCTTGCATGTATATATTTTCAATCTTAAAATTCTATGTATGCAATCGAACCACATTTATTACAAACATGGAAATTCATGAGATAAACACTAGACAAAAGGGTAACATCCATCATCCCAGTGCAAAGCTTTCTTGCTTCCAGAAAGGTGTATATTACGAGACCATAAAAATATTTAATACTCTCCCTAATGATCTTAAGAGAAAAGTTGACAATTTCAATGTCTTTAAAACTGCTGTTAAAGAGTACCTATGCTCAAAAGCATATTATTCTGTACAATATTATATGAATGACAAATTATCCTGATGATAATACTTATATAACTCTGTAAGTAGTATTAGTAAATATTAATGACTATAGCCAGTCATATTTGATGCCTGCTTTAGAATTAATGAAGCTATTTAAGTGTATGTATATTAAGAACTGACGGTAAATGCTATGCATTACAAATCAAATAGAACAAAATGATCAGACGAACAAAGGTAAAATCCTAGTGAATGTTAAAATAACTGTTCTTGCCTATACGTATGTTAACCTTATAACAGCAGGGAGGTATTCAACTCTGTACAAAATTACACTTGTTTTGTTTCATTTTGTATATAATATGTCTTTATTTTATTTTAAATGTTCTGTATACTATGTAATATATGTATATATGTAACTTTATTGTACATTTCCTTGACACGCATATAGTATGTGTCTATTTTATTTCAAATGTTCCATATTCTATGTAATATTTATGTTTATATGTAATTTTTGTACATTTCCTTGACAAGTTCTATGTTCACAAGCCTTTATGGCTGCTAGTGAACTCACAGAATACAATCTAATCTAATCTTGTTTTTATTTTATTTGTGTATTGATTCTTTAACCTTTGTCTGAGTTCACTCCTAGCATTTTAGAATAATACATTTTTGTTAATTGCCTGTGAGTGGAAGTTAGGTAGAGCAAGTTGATACAACAGCTCGTGTTGCTTACTGCAAAAAGGCAGAAAACTGCAGGCAGTCAGCCAAGATGAATCAAACGGAAGTAGTAGCAATTTAAAATAATAAACGCGTTTAAATTCTCAGTATCTAGGAGTGGTTGCAGCCAACGACAGGGTGTCAGACAAAACAATTAATATTGCGCCTAATTGGGAGACATCGGGGCGGCTGCCAGATCCCTTCATTCATTCTGTATGTGATTAATGTCAACTATCTCGCACTGCAGGTCAATAATGTCTCTTGTCGGGGAAAGTAAGGAATTCACGGAACGGAGAACAGAGAATGTGGTTCTCTTGCGTATTCCTGCACAGAGAGTAAACCTTCTTGCAACCCACACATCTTTCAGAGATAGTCTAATTGTTTTAATACACTTATGTCCGGTTTCAGCGATTTCTTTACCGTCTTAATGAAGCCTTAAATGACTTAAGGTGGAGGCTAAAACACGAAAATTGCCAAAACAAGTTTTTTTAAATTTCCTATTTAATTTCATATATTTTTATCACTACAGGCACAAAACTTATATTTTATATACATTTTTAAAAACGATAATGTATCCGTTATTTTGTACTGTGAATTCTACACCACTTCACTAAAAAAATTATGTTTTATATTCACAAGACTTTCTCTAACCTCTATCGATTATTAGTGGGTATACAAATTATTCTTACTAAAGTTTATTGTCCTATATACTTCATTTTAATCGAGATAAACCCATCAGGAAATTGCTGCATTACACATTTCGTTACAGATACAAAAGGAACAGCGATAGTTACATCTTTAAGAACTGGATGTTATACTCTGGCTTTAAAATTCCATACTGCTTCCATGACACCGAGAGAAACGACATCCACAGGACATTAAAAGAAATGGCTAAGTATTCAACAATTTGAACCATTAATAACGGATATCTCGGAAATGGCTGATGTCCCCAAAAATATGTAAATAAATTGTGCTTTAAATAGATCTACATATTTGTGTATGTTTTTTCATCTATCGCTTGACGTTTAACAGCTATACAAGATTATACAAAATCCCTTCCGAATGAGGACTTCATAGGCTTTTCCCAGAAAATTTAAGATATACGTTGTATTTGTCATGTATATACATTTAAAATGTGCTATTTTAATCAAAATCGTTAGAGCCATTTTTTTATAAGATCAACAATTTCGAAAAATGTTCCTTGTAAAGGGGGGGATTATTTTGAAAATCTTCATGTGGCATTTTTGGAAAGTACAAACGTAAATACTAAGTTTTTTATATTTATCCGACCTTTTCTTTTTCAGTTAGACTGTTCACAGACAGGCCTTTTCCAAAAAAATGTTTTTTTTTAATTAAGGGCTTCTCAAAACATGTGTTTCCGGTGAAATCTCGGTATCGAATGTTTGGGTGGAATCCAATACTATGTACGTGATAAAGAAAGAAAAAATAAACTCATTCCTACACACTTTGCAGCAGAGCAGTATATGTTAGTCCCTAGTTTAGGAGAAGTTTTGCTTTACAAATTGGTACCACTGTTAAATATGGTATGCTCAAGCCAAGCGATTTCTTTCTTTGTAAATGTATGCTAGTTTGTTCTCTCTAATTTTAACTTGAACAGCTTTTCCTGTGAATCACTTTCTGATATAAATCATCGTTTTCTCAAAAACTGTTGAAGGGAGCTAAATTAAATTTTAATATCATAAGAACCACCCCTAAATACTATGTTTATCTACTTTGGTGCTTATAACATTGTGGTTATTAAAACAATAATGCTTATGAATTTTAATCAAAAGTTAGCATACTCAAGAAAATAACCAAACAACAATATTGAAGAAAAGTAGATCAGTGAACTAAGAAGATATGCATTTACTTCCTGTAAAAATGTCAGTCTGATATCTTAAAACAGTTTCTGAGATAAAGGATCAAGTATTTAGCGTATTTAACATTGTAGGGATAGCTCTTTAATCTCAACTTAATTCTTTCTTAGCCATAAACTGCATTCCCACAAACATAGTTATTCCTATCGCCTGCTAAACGTGTCCTTGGACACCTCTTCATGAAGTTAAATTTCAGCAATGATGCATTTACCAGGAAACAACATGGCGCAATGCTTCAGTCCAGGATTTCCATATTTAGAACATATAAAGAGCGGCATCGTAACGATTTTAAAATCTGTGTAACCAGTTATCTCATTAAACGCACAAAATAACAAAGTTATTAGAATGAACATACAACAAATCTGATGTGATGCATTCACATAACTTTACTACAGACAAATTACATATATTCATTATGTATTACACTATTCATACAGATAGTAGTACTTCAACACTTGGCACGTTACAAAGAATATATATTTTACCTAGGAATTGCTTCAAATTAAGCAAGAAAGGTTCATTATGCAGAGACAGCATTCAAGCGTTTATTCGTGCTAACTGGTTCTTGTGATTTAAAGAAATGAAACGGGTGGGGGAGAGGGAATCACAAACTTTCAAGCATGTCCATGGCGCTTAGGATATGTCTAAACTTGCAGCGTGAAATATCTCGAAAACGGAATTGTTTATTTCAGGCATATTGTGTATTTTAATGAGATCTTACTTTTCTTGTGGTAGATTTTTGTCTATCTGTTAAGATTTCTTTGTTATACAGAATTAGACAAAATTCAATCAAATACAGGGTAGTTCACAGGATATTCACAAATCATTCAAGATATGCATTTTATTTCTCACACCAATATATTAAACAGTGATATTCTAATCAAAATTGCTAGAGTTGTCTATGCGAAAATAAGATATCGATATATTTTTCGTTTTGGAACAATTTAATGGTGCTTGGAATATTGTGGCGTTTGGGAATGTTATTTATTCTCAGGGTAGTAAATATACTTAAATAAAAATACATGTTTCGTTCTAAATCTTCTCTTATTGTTGTAGTGATGAGATATAATTTTACAAAATATGAAAATATTTGCCATCGAATTTATTACATACGTTGAATTTTCACAAATAATTAAAAATGCTTTCTTACTTTTCAAAATCTCAAGAACTAAAGTTTTGTTGAGTTATCGATGTTACTAAGTGCTGTTAATTTCTTAAATCGCATATCATTGCAGATAATTAATTCTTTTTTCTTAATACAAATAAAATTCTTATCAGTGGGAGCTAAAGCTTCTTTTCCCTGGCTCGCGATAGATATAATCCTGGTACTTATCTATGTAGAAAGAAACCTTTTTCTCGCGCATTCTCACGGTGCTATACTTCACGGATATTTCCCACTTACACCGATCTCGCGGCATTACTCGCTCAACCTGACTACAAACACAATCACTTCTTTCTTCCTATAATATCTTCGGCAATTTTCTCTTACCGAGCGGGATGGCTCAGACGGTAACGTCTGTGGCCCGCATTCGGGAGATCCCGGGTTCAAATCCCGTGGGCTGAACAATCTGACTGAGGTTTTATTCGTGTACCGGATTAGATATTTAATACCACGACCCAAAGCTCCACCTTAAGTCTAAAACAATAGTAAAAATGAAAAATAGACGGTAATAGTGAATGCTCTGCCACCTATCCACAGACAATGAAAGCAGGTATACTGGACAGCGCCTTAATGCCATCTGCACGTCACGAAGCAGAAGATACAGTTGCTATGCACTAAGGTCTCTGCGGTCTGGTGTCAAAGTAGCCATCTGCCCATCATAGAAGCAGAGATACAGTTGCTATGCACTAAGGTCTCTGGTTACAGGGATGAGACCTAGAAGGCTAACTGTCCGCCACACATCGTCGACGAGTTATCAACCAGATCCGTCGCGATATGACCGTGTAGTTAAAGCGACGTAAAAATATAATAATAATAATAATAATAATAATAATAATAATAATAATTTTCTCTTCTTCGATGTTATGCGTTTGTTGCATACAAGAATATAATGGCGTCTCTTTTTAGCTTGTTAATTTTCTCGTCTCTAACAACGGTTTTCGCATTGTTGCGTGCTTGCACTTCTTTCAACTACTTTTCGTTCTTTGCTTGAGATTTTGTTTTACAACACATTTGTCTATATATTTAAATTAAATTTAAAATGTTACTAATACATTTTATATAGGTACAGGGCTTTCTTCCTATTCTTCTTCTTTTGACGTGGTTCTATATAAATTTCAAATCTTTTATTTATTTTGCATTCTCATAATTTGTTTTATACTTTCGTTACTTTCTTTCTCGCAAATAATTTTATTTATTTATTTGATTTCTATCATGCTTCTTCATTTAACGTAATTGAATAATTCCCGTTACAATGTAAAGAGTAATATGGCTGGCGATTTTCTTGAATGTTCGCGTCGCATGCTTGTAAGATGCTCAACTCATTCACCCTTTCTTCATGTTTGAGCATCCTGTTCAAAGACAGAAAAGTAAATGATAGAAAAAGTAAACACCGAAGAGAGTATAAAATACAGAAATAGGAGCAATAAATACATAGCGGTTTTAGGGATTTAAAATTGTATAGTCTCAGCGTGATCTCCTTGGTTGGCAATTCAGTGTTCCAGGTTGAATGCTCGGCAAGAGCATTTTTTTTCTGGTTAAGTATCTAGTTTCGTCTTATATTTCCTACTTCCGAGATATCCTTATGCACTTAACACATGTGTATTGCATACTACTTTTTCTTACGCGAAAATAAAATTAATTACTAAGATATGTTGAACATTGATCCTAGTAGCAAGGTCATCAACATTAACCATGGTAGCGGAATGGCAATCGGCTATCCACGCCTGGCTGTTGACCTTAAAAAAGCAATAACTTGCAGGTTGCTTAACTGTTGCATAAATTAAACCGTAAGAAAATATTAGCAAAAAAAAAAAGGAAGTAAATATCCAGAAAAGACTTAAATGCTAAAATCCAACTATCAAATACGATATATTCCAACGTCTGCAATAATAAACATATAAAGATTTGAGGATTTAATATAATTATTGTTTTAAATATAAAATACACTTGTATGCCTTTATTTAAAGTAGTTAACTCAAAATAAGTTGGAAACATTTCGATAGTAAATGCCCCTTCCCTTGCTCCCCTAAGTTACGCCTATGATCAGGCTAAGGATCCGGGACAATTTAGCAAGCATGTATGTACAACCTTACTATAGAGTTCCGTTGATATAAACAGAGACGCCAATGCCTGCTATATTTTGAAGCAGTATTTCATCGCTTATAATATAATTTAGATTCTGAGCGAGGCTAACTGCAGATTTCCGTGAATTCGGAAGGGGTAAGTCAATCTCTTGGACACCCTTGGCGAGGTCATCACCCCCTATACAAAAGAGAGCCAAGCCCTGTATAGCGTCTACTGGCTGGGTTGGAGTCTAACTGTAAACCCCGTAGCGCGTGGGTAAAAATTTGTATAAATTGAGGAGAAACGGGAAGCTCGTTCTCTAGTATTTTGTTGACTTCGGCGAGTATACATATATTCATCGACGCTCCCACGAGCACGTGTTCGAGATGTGAGCATAAGTTAAAGATACTACTATTCCGGGAGCATTTAAGTATTTTATATATCGCCGTGATAATTGGGAGCGAGTTTTGCTTTTATTTAGTGAACGGGAAAATAAGTTTACGCCACTATTCCCGTAAAGCCCTCAGTTAGCCTTTGCTCCGAGAACATTCTTGCCTGTAAATTGAGTCGTCAATAAACTATGAATCAACGCAATTCGTACTTTTCATTCCAAAGTGGTAAACCTAGTTACCCTGCAGATGAGAGCTACTCATTGGGCATTTGAGCAAGACAGCCTCAATTTTTACTGTAAACAGTAGAGTCTAGTGATGATGGAAAATGAAGTAGGGCACATACATCACAATGATAGACAGTATATATCGTACAGTCGGGTACAAAAAAGTCCGGTTTAATATGGCAATCAATACTTAACACACCTCTGCCGCTCCCTATTTACATCCCTCATTCGGTTACTGAGGTTCGAACCAATAAGAACCGGACACATTCAGGGACTAGTATGGACAGTCTTTGGGAGGCATATTGTTTCAACCATTTAGCTGACATATATCGATTCTCCACCCCTTTCACCACCCAGCTACATCTGACCTTCCTTCGTAGGGTAATGGTAGCTAAAACCAATTAGAGGATGGCTCATCTAAGGCGAGCGCGGAGCACAAATGAGGAGGAGATTCTGCCAACATTCAAGAATGGAAAACACCAAAAGTAACCAAAAGCATCGGCACGTTTTTTGTACTCGACTGTACCTCAGTCGATGCACAATAAACTTCAGTTCACCCCCGGATCCTTAGCCTACTGTGACGATAGCACTCAGTAACGAAGTGAACATTATTATCTGTAGGAAGCTCTCAGCATCTGAGCACGTGCTATATCCTACAAGGAAGCTTACAAGTTTCAAGTTTTCCCCCCCTTAATATATACTTGATCTAAATCGCGGTTCAGTCTAATTGAGGAGTTGATTACAAAAACCGGACCAGTGCAAAATTGACTTTTAGAGATTATTCAATCTTAAGACGCTCTGTTAGTTGAGTTATCTGACAGTAGAATTTGTTTCCTCAAACATATTACAGATCCAGAGAAAAAGCGAGTTGAAAACCGTGGGTTTCTACAAAAAGCGGACAAGTCCAGAACATACGAAGTTGTACCACAATATAATTTGATTGTTGAGATCTCAGTATATTCTTGCATGCATTAACAGCTAAATAGGGTAGCATTATTATTTTATGTTATCATAGAGGAATATAATAAAGTTTAGGAAGAAAAGTAAATGGAGAAGAAAGGAAATAGGATTAAGGAAGCCAAAGTTCAAGGAAAAGTACACATAAATCATGTTGGAAAGTTGGTCCTAGCTCACATTACTAGTGATGACTGTATGTAGGTTATTTTTTCACATAATGTGCTTGTTCATAATTTTTAGGCATCGTCTGATAAACTTTGATAGATCTACTTATTCCATTTTATCAAACATTTTCATCAGTTTATCCTTATACAGAACTGCAATTTAAAAACAGTTTTCCTGCATTGCTTTTTATTATTACTATTTTATTATCGCCTTAGGAATCTTAATGCATATTGACATATTGACACTGAATGCAATATGTCTAGCGGAACAAATCATGAAAAAATTATTACTTTTCATTTTGAAGGTGCTACCGTTTGAAGTGTTTCGAGATAATTGATGAAGGGGGAAGAAAAAGCATCCTGCAAGATTTTAGCAACATGACAGACAAAAATTCACAGGATTCTCATCTCGCTGTACTGATTTCCTTCGCCTAGTTCAAAGGAAGCTGCCTAGGGTTGCAGAAAAGCAGGCAAGACGTAATCATGTAGCTGCATTTTCTTACAAACTTCGAATTGAAGGTAGGGGGATTCCAATATGTAAATCGGCTTTCATCAGGTTTCATGGAATAACTAAGCACGGAATCACTAGGATTAAAACTAGTCTAATATGGAAGGGCAGTCTCCAAAAGAGGTTCCCATAAGAATAGACCAAATAAGACACCAAATCCTATTGTGCATTTAATTGAATTCCACATCAAATCATTTAAGGTAAACTCTGTACACCAGGAGAATAAAGTAGACATAAACAAATCACCGATTGTATCACTCCGCGGCCACATGCGTTCCAAATGAGGTTACGCCCACCCTCTATCAGGTATCAGTAGTTAATTAATTATGTTCAGTTTATTGCACACATTTATCCATACGGTAACTATTATATGAGTTTTTCACCACTAGGACATATTTATTCACTCTAAAAAAAACTTACAGCACGCTAGTAACGGAAATTTCTATTTACTTACGTCATTTCTATTACACTTTTAGCGTTTTTCGTAGTTCTTTTGTTCTACGGAGAAAATCTCTACGCCATAAAATAATGTCATCTCTGTCCACAATAATACTTTTTCTTTTCCTGATGACAAACTCGAAACCTATCTCCAGGAGCAACTTGTGGAGGGAGGTTCGTTTTAAGTTTGGGAGGTCCGGATCAGACTTAACTGCAAACAGTACTTTATTTAAGGTGGAGGGGGGGGGGGGGTTTCATTGTTAACAAAGAACTGGTGAACTTTTTTGCGGATTGCTGAACTCACAAATTCATCACAAACAACACCCTGCACTCGTTTCGCACGTGGTCTCTTCTTGCCAGGAGTTCTAACCGCACCAACTGTGGATTTTTCTTTGCGTGCGCTGTAAACACTTGAAATTGACACACCGGTAAACTCAGATGTTAACTTCACCACATCATCGATAGCAAGTTCTTGATATTTCTCGCACAACTTGTTATACACGTTCAAAAGTATTGCTTTCTCTCCACTTCGTAAAGGTTTTCCGCGCTTATGTTTAACAACACCGGTTATTTCCGCCATGTTGATACATACTGAGTGTTTTGCTTTTTCCTCCTTCTACTCTTCTGAGTAACGCTAGTTACAAATTAATTTATTTTCATTTAACATATTGAGTTGAACTATGCTTAGTACTCAATAGTTTGTGCTTTATGAAATTAATAGTATTTAGTAACACTTTTCAAGGAACTATTTAGAGGGCGGAAGCATCAAGCAAACCGTGAAAAAGGCGCGCTGCGATCAAAACGCATGAAGTTTTGTTTATGCTTACTTTGACCTCTTGAAGAACATAGAGTAGGCAATCGCACTACTCTCTATGTGATAATCCCAATAAATGATATTTGCCAGAAGATCTGATTATTACCGATATGAATAAGGCATTTTTAAATGAGTATTGGATTAATATTCCTTACAAAAGTTACTGGACTGTTTTCAGTAATTTCAACATACATTTTAGGTATCCTAGATCCTGCGGCGATCACCTCCTCATCCGTTGCTGTAGCTTACCTTGATGCTTCTCCCGTTGCTTCCAGAAGTTCTCAGCGTGTTGTTTCTTCAATTTATCCTCGGCTAGCTGCAGTAATTTTCCTTAAATTATATGGGAGCATGGACTTATCCTCGGTAAAGGAAAACGTAGATCTCGGGTGGTGATATAGGAAGACATAGACTTGCTTTGTTTATGAAAAGATGACACTGCCGTTTCTTTTTATTTAATTTAACACTCGTAGTATACAAAACTGGTATTGCCGCTGTAAAATACTGTCCACCGCTGTTAGACTATGGCGTGGATATGTCACGAAATATAACTATTCTTATTGTCGCTTTCAGAGTAGCGGATCTTAGGTGTGTTGCTAAAACTATTTTGATTCCCTGTTTTGGCGCGATATCTCACACATCCTGCAGCATCTCTCCCTGACCACACATTACGAAAACTCTCGAATAAAATGCAATACTAAGCTGACATGACAAATTTGACTTGATTCCCTTTTTGGCGCGATATCTCACACATCCTGCAGCATCTCTCCCTGACCACACATGACATAAACTGCCTTCGAAAGCACTATTCCTGTAGCTAAAACTTTCCCTCGTGGACAGTATTTTAACATAGCGCTTAAATTATTTACATTAAACCATTTATAACTCTACTAATATTAATAACCTAGATAGATACATAATGTTAAATCACCCTTCTTAAAATATACAAGCAGTATGAGAAAAAGATATTTACATAATACGATTTAACATCACTAAAAGTTAATTAATAAGTTATCTGTAATTATAGTTCTTGGGCTCGGCCTAGAGTTGCCGTTTCAAATTGCCCTGTTCTGGAAAAGAATAAATTTTTCAACACTTGATACAATTTTCTTTTACAGAATAATTCCTCTGATTATGGCCTTTGTTCGTTTGTTTTGTTGACAGAGACCCTTCGCTATACCTGCTCCTTCACAAGGGCTCTGACAAACCGGTGATGTTTATATTTGGGTCATTCACTCTACACTCTCCCTTTAAAAACAGGTTTCCGAGAGACATTCTTATACACAATACATTTCCCGCACACGAATAACTTGTGACGCATACAAATACTCTAATACCCAAATTAAGTTCTAAAATTAAATCTATTTACATACATGTTGGTACATCATTATTATGCCTTTATTTATTTCTTTACATCCTTATTTATCGGGTGTATCACCTTTACTATTTGTTCACAGGGGTGTTACCTCATTTCGAGTAAAACTAACCTGATTCTTTTCATTATATTCTTCACCCTTCTCATTCTCTAAACATTTGTACGGTTTGAGCAACTGTTTATGGTATCTCCCTACGATCTTGGAATTCTTTATTTCTTGTAACTCAAATGTAAATCACCCTGTATGGACCTTTAAATAAATTTTCCCTTCTATGATACCTCTTTTTTTTTTATAATTAATAAAACTAATTTATATGTTTAAAGAAAACTGTCAGCATATTGCTAGCATACCAACCAATTAATAATTTACAAATATTGCTAAATATAAAAAAATAACAAATATTCTGACAATAAAAGCTGTTTCAACCTTAAGACAAACTTATTCAAACAGAAAGAAACTGAAACATATTAATGGCAAAGGTGTTTCTTGTTCTTCTTCACTTTCACTAATGAGCATTTAATACTCAAGTCTCTTTAGTAATGAAAAAAATTTTTCTGCACAACTGCTTAAGATAATTCATTCACTCACATGTGAAAGCTCTCCTTTCCAGGCACTGTACAGTCAGGATCAATGATATTATGTCTTTTTTGTTTTTTTTTTATACCAATACTAATTCTCTAAGTTCGATCAACCATTTCTTTCGCTTCTTTGTTTTAAATTCCTGCTTTCTTTTCTGCGCCCTCTTTGACATTCTTTCAAAAGCTTTCTTTAACGTCTCTTCTCCCGTTAGTGTTTTCGGATCTTTAGTTTCTAGTGTCTGTGGTAATTTCCCTTCAAGTGTTTCTATTAACTTCCCCTTCATCAGCTCAACTAATTTCCCCTCTACATTCTTATCTTGTTCACTTAAGTTTCTTTCTAAGTCCTTATTCTGCTTACTTAATTTCCCTTCGAAATCCTTTTTCTGTTCACTCAATTTTCTTTCTAAGTCCTTACTCTGCTCATTTACGATTCTTTCTAAGTTCCTACTCTGCTCATTTGATTTCCCTTCTACATTCTTATCTTGTTCCCTTACGATTCTTTCAAAGCCCTTACTCTGCTTATTTACGAGTCTTTCTAAGTCTTTACTCTGCTTATTTACGCTTCTTTCTAAGTCCTTATTATGCTCATTTGATTCACCTTTTACATTCTTATCTTGTTCCCTTACGATTCTTTCTACGTCCTTACTCTGCTTACTTACGATTCTTTCTACGTCCTTATTATGCCCATTTGATTCCCCTTCTAGATTCTTATCTTGTTCACCTACGATTCTTTCTAAGTCTTTACTATATTCACTTAAGATCTTACCCCGCTCATCTACTATGCTTTCTGACTTTTTACTATGTTCATTGAATATGCTTTCTAAGTTCTTACTATGCTCATCTAAGATTCTTTCTAAGTTTTTATTTTGTTCACTTAAATTTTTTAAGTTTTTACTCTGCTCATCTAATTTCCCCTCTAAATTTTTATTTTGTTCACGTGAGTCCTTCCTCTGCTCATTTAAGTCCTTACCCATCTCGTCTATCTTTGTGCTCAAATGTTGAAGCAATATTAGCAGCTGGTTTTGACCTGCGTCAATGACCTGCTCAATCGGTGGTTGACTTTCCAGCCTCACTTCTACCTCTGCTGCGCCCATATTTTTTCCATCTGTTGTTATGCTGACAATAGCCTCCCCATCCAGTTCTTCTGAACCTTCCCTTGACCTACTCATGGTTCCGTTAGCAAGTTCTACCTCCCTAGTAATGACTTTACCCCCTCTCAATAGCATGTGTTCACCAAAACTGAGTCACTACTCTGCATGCCTTTTTGTTTGTTTTTGAATAAATGTTCTAACCTGTATTTTTTTTTTTATGTTAACTGATGCGTTCCGGGTTCGAATCCTGGTGAAGTTCTAGAAGCGATGCTCTCAGCTGTTTTGTTGTCCCACGTAGGTAGACTAGAAGTTCGCGTTGTAATTTTGTTCTGCTGTGCCCCTTTCCTCTGAAGATTCTTCGTCTGTTCGTTGTTTCCTAGTCCTCCGTTTGTGTCGTTCTTCCCTTCGAGCTCCACGTTATGGCGCCAGTTTGCGGCGATCACCTCCTCATCCGTTGCTGTAGCTTACCTTGATGCTTCTCCCGTTGCTTCCAGAAGTTCTCAGCGTGTTGTTTCTTCAATTTATCCTCGGCTAGCTGCAGTAATTTTCCTTAAATTATATGGGAGCATGGACTTATCCTCGGTAAAGGAAAACGTAGATCTCGGGTGGTGATATAGGAAGACATAGACTTGCTTTGTTTATGAAAAGATGACACTGCCGTTTCTTTTTATTTAATTTAACACTCGTAGTATACAAAACTGGTATTGCCGCTGTAAAATACTGTCCACCGCTGTTAGACTATGGCGTGGATATGTCACGAAATATAACTATTCTTATTGTCGCTTTCAGAGTAGCGGATCTTAGGTGTGTTGCTAAAACTATTTTGATTCCCTGTTTTGGCGCGATATCTCACACATCCTGCAGCATCTCTCCCTGACCACACATTACGAAAACTCTCGAATAAAATGCAATACTAAGCTGACATGACAAATTTGACTTGATTCCCTTTTTGGCGCGATATCTCACACATCCTGCAGCATCTCTCCCTGACCACACATGACATAAACTGCCTTCGAAAGCACTATTCCTGTAGCTAAAACTTTCCCTCGTGGACAGTATTTTAACATAGCGCTTAAATTATTTACATTAAACCATTTATAACTCTACTAATATTAATAACCTAGATAGATACATAATGTTAAATCACCCTTCTTAAAATATACAAGCAGTATGAGAAAAAGATATTTACATAATACGATTTAACATCACTAAAAGTTAATTAATAAGTTATCTGTAATTATAGTTCTTGGGCTCGGCCTAGAGTTGCCGTTTCAATCCGATACCCGTACAGTCTGTGATTCTTTTAACAACAAAATTGAAGATGAAGAAGATGAACTGGGGATGCACCAGTTAGAAGTACAAAAAGCTTTGCATCTGAAAAAGGCAGAAGTTTTTTGAGTGAAAAACATAAATTTATTCAACAAGCAAAGCAAGGCCTGATTAACTTCATATTATTTAATTATATGCAAAATTTGCCATTGCCGCATTTGCAGTCCAATAGCGTATACTTTGCTAGACAATTATGGTATAATGTGTTTGGAATTCATAATCTGGCAGGTGATTCTGTGGCAATATATCGATATCTTGATAATGAAGAAGGAAATGAGCCGAATGAAGTTACATTAATGATATTAAACTCCATATATAACGTTCTACTTGAAAACCGTACAGATAATCTTGTTCTGCTCCACAACGGTTGTTCTGGTAAAAACAAGAACAAAATAATGCTCCAATTCTTCCATTGCTTAGTACATGTCCTCAAAATTTTGAGTCAATATTTTATATCATAACATGCTGTGAATGCCAGAGTGATTATAGTGAAAATTAATATTATTGTATATACATGTTTTTAGATGTTTGTTAGCCATAAGGATTTTTAGGAAATAAGTTTGCACGGCCTAACTGAAACTGACAATAGAAGTGGGTAACAATAAACCGAGGGGGTGAGTTGTTTGTCACTAAGAAGGGAAAGCCGAAATTGACGTCAGGGCAGCGTGCCTTTTTTTAGAAATGGAGGGAATATCTTCCCTAGAGCATATATGTTAGTAGTAGTGATTGGCTGACCAAAACAGACGCTAAACTTGGCGCAATTTGGTGACCAATAGGAGCTATATTATAATGTTTAGGCAATTCGAGGTAAAGGGGTATATATTCTCGAGCCATAAGGAAGTGTCGTACAGTTCTGAAGAATCTCTCACGAGGTGGACGTCGCAAAGTTAGTTACAAAAATGTAAAGTACGCGAAGTAATTGGTACGCGGCAACTAAAAGGACTGTAGTTACATTCGGAAATATCTCAGTTTCAATCAGGCGTGTATAAAGATTAAATATGTCAATTATTAATTAAGCGTGACAGCAATAAAAGTCCAGATTCAGATTTCCGTTTACACACCCTGCTTAGAGACACGTGCTCGACTGAGGTATAATAGCTAGCCGGAGGACAAAGAACCCAAATTTAAAAAATAATTAAACAATAAGCGCCCAACACATACGATAACACAAGTCATCTGAGAACTGCGACAATTTATAAAAGGGTTACCTATTTATTTTCAAGGAGAGGGCAAAATTACTTGCCAAAACCAGAATTTTTCACTGATAGGAAACAAAAAATGCAGAAGATCCCGAAAATTGGGATAGTAAGCTTCTTGAAACACGCAAGTTATCCAATGCGTTCAGGTTGAAAGCAATGAAATATTATGATTTCGTTAACATGAAGTGTGCCACCGAGACTTTCATTCTAGACCTCCTAACTACCCCTCAAAGTGCAACACGTGCGGATGATCAGGATTGGTAGCGCAATGTCGCACATTCATACCATGGTCCATGTCATTCGTACATGAGCTCCGATCACAGACAACATTTTAGAACTACGTCCCCTGCACAACGGTAACCAGCCAGCAAAACCTCGAGATCTCCTGAATTTGACTCCAGTATTTGGAGAATCCTAGGTACAAGGCTTTCTATGATGTGATCATCAGCACTGTCATGGAGAAAACAATATTATGAACATAGAAATTGATGATGACAATAGTGATGGCTGTGAAGATATTTCTTAAGTGGTTTCAGCTAAGCTTAACATGAATATCTAATCCACATTAACTGAACTTATGCATGAAGCCATTCTTTTGTTTCTACACTCATATATTTGCTAAATTCACTTGATAAGAATTAAAAACTACCATTTATTAAAAATTCTATATTATTTCTACAAAAACCGGACAAGTCCAATGTTTTTTTTTTTCATTTTACTACAAAACTACTAATTATTTTCATATGAATTAACATAGGACATTAAATTATGTACATCCCACATTACCTACGGATTTTACAGCTTAATTGGTTGTCATATATAGATGGGAAGAAGTTTATCTTTAATTTCTGAAAAATTAGCTTTTTGGGCTTATTCGGTTTTTGTAATCAATCCCTCAATTTTTCTATAATATTATTACTATGATAATTATTATTATTATTAGAATAATCAAACTGTACTAATACGCGTCGAAATGGTAGCTTTAAAAGTTTTATCTAGCATCTGTGCATGTGGGATTTGTGGTGGACAAAGCGGCGTCTGGGCGGGTTTTCTCTCCGGTTTCCCCCATCCTCCATGCTCCATCATCACCTTTCCTTTCATCCATTTCACCACCATTTCGTTTCATCTACTTCCTTCCTCCCATACCAGGCATCGGGCTGATCACCCATCCTGGATATTCTGTCTGATCCATGAATGTCTGCTCCTCGACGGGCCTCTGACCCCAGGCACCCGCCTGTAAGTCCTGGGGGTGTAAGTTCCACATAAGAGGAGGTTAAACAGAGAAAGAAGAAGAAGAAGATCTAGCATCTGTATGCCCACAATGTATTTAGTGTTCTATGGAGAATGCTGTAGCAGATGTAACCTCGCACTACTTGCTGATTTCCTTGGTGTTACTGGCAATTTAGATTGCACCCATAGCCCCTCAAACGTCCACATTCCCTGTTTTGTTGATATATTAGGTAGGTTCATTAAACAACACAGTTTTTTCTTATGCCGAGAAATAACTTTCGCTTATTGTGTAAAGGCCTTCCATTTCTGCCGTTAATGTTTCGTAAATTGGTTGTAATGACTTAGGTTAAAGATCATAAGTTTGAGTTATTGCCATCATATAAAACGCGAGTCTTAAATTTCCTGTAAATAATCTGTAAATTTGTATTTATCATTATTATTACTATTATTATTATTATTATTATTATTATTATTATTATTGATGTTGAATTCTTGGAGTAGGTGACAGAGAAAGTAAAAGAACACTCCAGTTTACTTTCTTTTGCCTTTAGCAAGTATAGGATGTATTGTGTTTCCCCCAACAATTCAATATTGAGGAAAATACACTTTTTGAGATTCCGTGATCCAAAAAAGCATTTGTAGAAAAAGATACGCGCGCGCATATGTGTGTGTGTGTGTGTGTGTGTGTGTGTGTGTGTGTGTGTGTGTGTGTGTGTGTGTGTGTGTGTGTGTGTGTGTCAGTGAACAGCATAACTCAAAAATAAAATGTTGGGCAGAAGCCAAACTTGGCATTTAACTTGGACATCTTCCTAAGATGCATCCAAGGATTTTCAAGAAAATTGATTTGAGATCAATCTTTCCTATATCAAATCAATCTTTAAATGGAACATTTATTTATTATTTTCTATTTTCTCAAAACTGGCTCCAACGATTTTTATTAAAATATCCTATCTTTACATAATTTAACTATTAATGTAATGTATAATTGAATTTTCTACAAATAGCATGCGAAATCCTCTTGATTGAGAATGAATTTTGTATAATTTGTGAACCATAAGCTTAGCACATAAAAATATAGATTTCGTTAAAGTGCACAATTTATGTGATATCTTTTGTGAACTTAACCATTTTCGAATACTCCTTGATCTTGACCTGAATTTTCCAACACGTTACATGTTTTAAAGTGCTAAGTTACTATTCATTTGTTTCTCCGATGTTATGCAAAGAGTAAGGAATTTCAAAGTTGAGGCAGTATTTTTAATGATTTCAGTCTAATTATATAATATAAAATTCAGTAACAGCCCACCTTAAAGCAATATATGTATAAATAACATATAAAATGTATGTTAGTCATTGTATTAATGTTTATATTATTATGTACATGTTTTATAATGTTATGTGTATGTATTATGTAATTTAATAATGTAGGAGCTGTGATAATATAGGTCAAAAGTTGCTAACAATGAGGTAACCTTGAGGTAATGATGAATTGGAAAGTTTAATAATGCTACCAGTAATTCTTGGAGCAACAATAATGTAATTTTTAGACAGTTTATAAATAGCCAATCAACAATCAGAAAAAGCTTAAGCTAAATAAAAGTATTCTATTGGAGTAGGATTAGCCAATCAGAGACTTGAAATAAGAAAAATTTACAAATTCAGGCGGTAGAATTCAGTTGTTTGTAGACAGCGTTCCTAACCGACGCTAGACGCCTACGTATTTAGTGTGAGACAAGAATTCAATACGGCGAGAATATTATAAAGATTATGTGTTTAAAAGTGGAATTAATAAATAATCTCACAGCTCTCTATAAAAGTGAAGTGTTATTTAATCGTGTGAAGCATTAATAAATGGAGTGAAGTAAAAATTATAATTTGTGTAAGCCTACATTCTTTAGCCTATCACACCCTGTTAAGAAAAATATGTTTCTACTGACGCAGCCGAGGCAAACCTAAATATATATAATATTTAAAGAAATATTAAAATACAAAGTTGATTCTTAAACATTGGGGCGAAGGCCACCGAAAAGTAAAGTTGGGGCGAAGGCGATCGGAGACTTTGTACCATACGTGGGGCAGTTACTTCATCAAGTTTGGCTCCCCAACAACGGAACTACAATACAACTTCTTTCTCAAAGTCAACATATAGCAACCAACTTTTTAAAGTTTTAACTGCCTCCTAGCCTTCTGTATCCCTTATGTGCCTACAACGAAATGTGTAATGAGCAAGCGTTTACTTCGATTAACGTGAATAGGAAGAAACACAAGCCTTCAAATTATAAGAATTTGTCGAACACATAAAAAGAAACAAAAGTGAATAGAGAATTTCATGTGAATGTAGCCAATCAGATGTATTTTTGTTTTGAAGTCAGCAATTAATAAGACAAATACTTCCATTAGAGATGCTGAACTAAGCTCACATCAGTTAAGAAGGAGAAGAAAATGAAATGTGACAGAAGATGTCAGACGTAACTGTGTCCACACTGACTCGCTCCTCTGAACAAAAAACTAGACGGGACCAGAACCATCCATATTCTCCATATACTAGTGTGTTTGTTTGTACCGCAGAGGCGATAATCACTTGAACACTCTGCCCTCTCTTGGTTACGGAGCGCTAATATTTGGGAACCTGAACACATGAATCATCTTTTTTCTGATGTGTTCATGGCATTTAGCACCCTTATTCTCGTATTATCGCTCTATGGCTAGCTTTTTTTATCTACGGCTGCCTTCGGGATGTAACTGTAAATCTAATTTACAGAAACATATGTTTGTGTCGCCAGGAATAACAAACAAGCAGGAAATGTGCACGAGTGGGTGATATTCCCACTGTTCAATAAGGAGATGCTACTACACTGAACCAGTGCTTCTAATACTGTTAAGAATATATATTTTGCGAGAGGGTTTGGCAGTTCGCACGACACTTCTGATATTATCTGAAACATTAGAGCTGCAAACAAAATTGTACTGACTAGAGCACCAAATAAAGTCATGAAAAGTTAGGGATCATCAACATTTTCTCGCAATGTGTGTTAAATTTGCTGGTTTGTTGTGTGCTGAATCCCAATGTCAAGCTCAATTTTTCTTTATTATGTACCACTTTTCCGAAACATTTGTTGACATTCTTGGCGTTATTGAATTTACTACAGAGGCATGCTCAAATGAAACATATCGTGGCAAATATAATATATATATATATATATACACTATGTGATCAAAAGTATTCGGACACCCCACAAACATACGTTTTTCATCTTAGGTGCATTGTGCTGCCACCTACTGCCTGGTACTCATTATCCGCGACCTCAGTAGTCATTAGACATCGTGAAACAGAAGAATGGGACGCTCCGTGGAACTCACGGACTTCGAACGTGGTCAGGTGATTGGGTGTTACTTGTGTCAGAAGTCTGTACGCGAGATTTCCACTCCTAAACATCCCTAGGTCCACTGTTTCTGATGTGATAGTGCAGTGGAAACGTGAAGGGACATGTACAGGCCGACCTCGTCTGTTGACTGACAGAGACCGCCGACATTTGAAGAGGGTCGTAAAGAGTAATAGGTAGACATCTATCCAGACGATCACACAGGAATTCCAAACTGCATCAGGATCCACTCCAAGTACTATGACATTTAGGCGTGAGGTGAGAAACCTTGGATTCCATGGTCGAGCGGCTGCTCATAAACCACACATTACGAAGGAAAATGCCAAACGACGCCTCGCTTGGTGTAAGGAGCGTCAACATTACACGATTGAACAGTGGCAAAAAGTTGTGTAGAGTGAAGAATCACGGTACACAATGTGGCGATCCGATGGCAGGGTGTGGGTATGGTGAATGCCTGGTGAACGTCATCTGCCAGCGTGTGCAGTACCAACAGTGAAATTCGGAGATGGTGGTGTTATGGTGTGGTCGTGTTTTTCCTGGAGGGGGCTTGCACCCCTTGTTGTTTTGCGTGGCACGATCACAGCACAGACCTACATTGATCTTTTAAGCACCTTCTTGCTTCCCACTGTTGAAGAGCAATTCGGCGATGGCGATTGCATCTTTCAACACGATCGAACACCTGTTCATACTGCACGGGCTGTGGCGGAGTGGTTACACGACAATAACATCCCTGTAATGGACTGTCCTGCACAGAGTCCTGACTTGAATCCTATAGAACACCTTTGGGATGTTTTGGAACGCCGACTTCGTGCCAGGCCTCACCGACCTACATCGATACAGAGTGCTCAGTTCCGCACTCCGTGAAGAATGGGCTGCCATTCCCCAAGAAACCTTCCAGCAACCTGATTGAAAGTATGCCTGCGATAGTGAACGCTGTCATCAAGGCTAAGGGTGGGCCAATACCATATGGACTTCCAGCATTACCGATGGAGGGCGCCACAAACTTGTACGTCATTTTTAACCAGGAGTCCGGATACTTTTGATCACGTAGTGTATATATAATAATTATTATATAAAAGTATTGTATTATAATTAATAACCAAAGCCCAAATTTTATGTAAGCTCAAATTGAGAAATATGTACATAAATATGTAGTAAAATATGTAATGAAATACTTAATATTAAATAAATATGTAATTATAAACATATAGTAATTAATTTAAAACTAAATGAAAAATGTCATTCTTAGTACCACCATATGTACTGCTATTATTGCTCCACAGTGCTCCAGAATCATTATTTTGAATTATTATTAGTTTATTAATCAGATAATAATGATAACAAATTTCACTTCCACAGGTGTTATAGATATTGTTCAAATATTGTTCGTAAAACAAGTAGATCAACTTATATGAATAAAATGACACAAAAAGCAATGTCTTCATAAACAATAACAAAGGAAATTAAGAATGAGTAAGCAATGCAGAAGTATTATTTCGTAACAGCGCATTGCAGGATCCTTCTCCACATATTCTGGTATAAATACATTACTCTGTCGGATAAAATTTTCTTGTATGAAGAAAATGATCTTTAGACATCGCAAGATGTTAGAGGATTGTACTTGAATAAGACCATTTTGTCGGGGGATATGCTCTACAGAGGCTGCACTCTTCACCATTCAGGTTCTTGCATATCTTATCAGTAGTCAGGAAAGTAGAGTAGCCAGTGCTTCTAACAATTACCTACTTTCTGGAACTTTCGAGTGTTAATTTCCGAGAAGCATTGACTCCAAAGTCACCTTTTACAGAAGAGGGCTTTTGTTTCACATTTTCATAGTATCCACAGATTGCAGGGAAAGTCCATAAGTTTCCAATCTTCTAAATTTCTCTATAAACCAACCAAAATTACTTGTAATGTATGCAATGGAACTTGAAGCGATAATTCTGGTGGTCAGAAAAGAAATAATTAACCATCTTTAATTAACAAGGTATTGCAATTAATCAAAATCAAATCTGATAAAATCCTAGAATCTTGATCTCAGGAATATAAAATTAGCACCATTAGAAAGCCCGCAGAAAACCACCACATAGTTATCAATCTTGTAAATATTACTTAATACATGACTCCATAATCATGCAGTATTACTTGCAGAATTTCGCTACAAAATAAAGCTTAGACGACCGTTCATGTCTTTGTTTTATTTTACGCGCCGTAAAAAAGCTTCCACGCAATTATTGTATTCGTAGGGGGTTCACCGAGATATATAGGGGAAAAGCAGCATCCGTCTATCGAAGTATAAGTCACAGTTGAAAATTCAAAAGTTTGAACGTGCGCCATTGAAAAATATTAGAAGTTAGCAGAAACAAATCCAGCCAATGAAGATGTTATAAAACTTTACTACATGCGGAAATTATGAAAGTTTTTATCTGACAGTATATAAGCTTAGTGGGGGGGGTGAAATAGTCGGTCCGCGTATAATTCTTCGGGTAAAAGGTAGGTTAGCGTGCTGCTCCTGAATATATAAACAGTTATTTTCGCGAGATGATATAGTATGCCTCGTAATGTTATAAACAACGGTAGAAAGAAAAGTGGTGTACCGCTGTTTCAAAAATGGAGGGCATACAGGTATGCATTCCCCAATGTGGACAACAAAAAGAGTCCATTAGAACGTGTGTATGGAAATGCTTGATTTCTGGGTTACGGCCTTCAAAATACTGATATTTTTCTTCCCGCAGGTAGTTGCCGTGACAGAAGATATCAACAGGACATTCTTACTGTTCATTCCGAGGTGAAAGGTACATTGGTGTTGTGTATGGCGTTCGACTGAGCGACATGTATCCAAATCAGAAGTTGGCAGAAATGCACTTCATGTACGGTAAGGCGGACGGCAATGCTGCCAAGAGAAGTATCCACAGCGAAAATGTCGAGATCACAAACATTTGAACGTCTCCATCGCCGTCTGTGCGCTTATGGAAAGTTTATATCTTCTAGTTTGGGGAGGGAATGACTAAGATCTACTACAACTACAGATGTAGAGGAGGAGATTCTATTTTGTGCACACGACTCCTTCTATCAGTACACGATGTAGCATTGCAAGTGAATGTTCCTCATACGACTGTCTGGAGACTGTTGCGAGAGCAACACTTGTATCCGTATCATTTGCAACGTGTACAGGCCCTGTCACCCTGCTCGATTGATGTTCTGCCAGCGGTTTGTGCAGCAGTGTGCTACAAATCCGAAATTTCCAGCCTTAGTATTATTTACAGATGAAGTTCCTACATACGATACGGCATTACAAATTTCCACATTCAGCATGTATGGGCATATGAAAACCCACATACAATTGTTCCATCTCATCAGCAAGTGCGATTCACTCTCAACATATGGACCGGTTACACTGGTGATCGGTTAGTTGGACTCCATGTACTTGTAAACACCATACCTCATGCTCCAATGAGCATTCGTCAACAAGCTCACTTCTTGCATGATGGCGCTCCTGCACACTTCGGTCATACTGCTCGCCGGTACTAGGATCGAAGGTTCCTGATTGATGGATAGGTAGAGGTGTCCTATTTCTTGTGCACCACGTTCATCTGATTTGAATCTTGCCAATTTATACTTGTGGGCCCTTTAAAATCGGTGTATTCGCCTCCGGTGCCTGACATGGAATCCCTTCAGAATCTACTTGTGGCAGATTATGTGGAAATACGCATATACTCCTGGAATTTGGGGTCGTGTTCACACGGCCATGAGACGTCGATGTGAAACCTGTATTCAAGCAGGGGATGGACACTTTGAACAACTTCTGTAAAGAAAACTACCTGCGGTAAGAAATACGTTCCGGTGAATATCACTGTTTTGAACGCCATGACTCAGAAACCAAGCATTTCGGACACATGTTGTAATGCAGTTTTTTACTGCCCATATATGGGGAATGCATACCTTTAATTATGCCCTCTATTTTTTTAAACATTCTGTATAATAAAGAACTGAAATCCGTAATTAATAAAAGTATTAATTGTGTATTAATTTGATTGCTATAAAGAATGTAAAGTGATAGACAATAAATCGCCGCGTGAAAATAAAAGTATAAATGCACGTGTGTCGGAGAAGTGATAACAAAAGAACGCCAGGTTAGCAAAGGGATATTTAGTGTTTCATAATACTAAATCTTGCAAGGGGCATTGTGATTCAAACGAAAATTAAAATTAAACTGATTTTTATTTATGGACGCTCTTTAACTGCCGTGGTCCTTAGCATCCCATTCTATATTGGGCGTGAAAGACCGGTAATTTTGCTTAGAGGCCTCTTTATCAGGCTTGAGGTTCTTTTACGTGTCTTAAGTTTACGACACAGGAACACTGGCTTCACTTCCCTTCCGAAGGAAGCCATGCTAAGGATTTTTACGTCCGAAAAAATCCATCGCCCTCCACCGGGTTTGAACCTGGTGGTTCAAACGAGTCATTGTAAGTGATAAGTGTGATTTCCTTTAGTGCAGCCTAAACCTGCATTCCGTATTCTTGGACATTACCAACAATTACAGCCTTCATCATAGCCGAGGAGATTAGGATCGACCCTGAGAAAAGCTCGGGATCCTGAAACGACGCAGAGGTCAGAGGACAACTCTTCTAAACCAGGCACAACATTCACCGATTAATCATCGTCTTCTTCTACTTCACGGTTTTAGGCCGTTTAGCCTGTTCCGGCTCAAAAATCTTGTTGTGTGCATCTCTTTTATGGTCGTCCTGTGTTTCTGTATCCTTGGGGTTTGTAGTTATATGTTGCTCGGGGTATCCTATTTAATGACATTCTTTCTAAGTGTTGTTTCCAGTTAGTTCTATATTCTATTATTACTTTATTTAACTCTTCTTTTTTTGCCTTATTTCGTTGTTTGGCTTTTTATCCATCTTGTGTATCCTGCTATAGGTCTGAGAAATTTCATTCCAGCTGTATGTATCCCTCTTTTATTTTCTGCTGTCACTGTCCATGTTTCAGACCCATAAGTTACTTTGGGGATGACCATTGCTTTATACAATTTCATTATTGAATCTTTTCTACTTTTATTTTTTAATGTTCTCTTTATGGTTCCCGTTATGTAACTAAATTTATTTAGCTTTTTATTTATGTCTATTTCAATACTATATGTTACTTCACATCCTAAAAAATTAAATATTGACACTTGTTCTATACTTTTATTTTCTATAATTATTTTAGACCGAGCCGAATGGGTACCTTTAAATGCCATAACTTTAGTTTTTTCAGTTGAAATTTCAATGGTATGTTTTTTATATTAAATTTGGTTTGTATGTCATCCTTTGAAGTTCCTCTTGACTTTTCGCTATTATCTGGTCTTCTGCGAAGACCATTGCCTTTACTGTTCTTGACCCCAAATTAATCCCTCCTACTGTTTGTTGCTTCCATGATCTAATCATGTCGTTCAAATATGTAGATTAAAAAGAGTTGTTGACATTGGACAACCTTGTCTAACATCTTTTAGAACTATTATGGGTTCTCAATTATCTATTACAATTTTAGTTTTCACATATGAATTTCTAATTACATTTAATAAGTGTATTGGTACTCCTTTATTTTCTAATATTTCCCATAATTTTTTTTTTTGCATACCTTGTCAAAGGCTTTCTTATCATCTATAAAGAGAATATATGTTTCTAAGTTGAACTTTCTACGTTTTTCGATTATTTGCTTGAGGGAGAAGGCGTTATCTATACAACTTCTACCTTTCCTGAAGCCTGTCAATTCTTCTGTTAATAATACATCTGTTTTTGATAACCTATTGTTTATAATTTTTGTATAAATTTTATAGGTAGAGCTCAGCAATGTTATACCTATAATTTTCTGGTCTTGTTCTATTACCTTTTTTAAATATTGAAATAATTCTTCCTATTTTCCATTCTTCCGGAATTGTTGCTTGTATCCAACATTTATTATAAAAATCCAGTAATCTTTTCCTAAAGTTCTCTGGAGTGTATTTTAATAGTTCTGTGTTGATTTTATCGATGCCACATGCTTTGTTAGTTTTGCTATATTTTAAGGCATCTTGCAGTTCTTCTAGTTCTAAGTTATTTATCACTGTATTGGGTTTTATTGCTGTTTCTATTTGTTGTACTTCCGTCCATAAATCTTTATAATATTGCTCTAAATCTTAATTTAGAAGTCATAAAAGATCAAGATTAATCATCGTAGAAGCATAAACGCTGCAAACCCACAATGATAACTTCCATGAAAGCAGCTTGAGCTTCACATACAAGAGGGCTGACTCTGGGAAGGACATTTCTACTACAGACTTGACAGATTCAAAATGTTCACTGTAAAAGTTCACGGCTTCTACTCAAGTACTTCATCGTCATTACTGGCTCTGGGGACAGAAAAGGTTAGGCAGCTTCTCTTTATACCACTGAACTCTTTGAGGAACTTTCACAAACACCTTTTTTAGGGATGAAATACGATTAAAGGGAAGCTGGTTCTTATTTCTTCGGTCATATACTGCAGAGCGTGAGCAAAGCATGTTAAGTGTACTAGGTTCGGATAGAATAGTTTGAGAGGACTTGCAGCTTTTAACATATATGCTGCAGCATCGAGAACATGAAATAAGAGCTGAAGCTTTCTTGGCGAAGAACATATTCTAGACGTTCTCGGGCTTCAAGCCAGGTGGGGTGATGTTGATACATCGACGTTTCGAGAGCGTGCATCTCTCCCATCTTCAGGATGCGAATGACTGATCGGGCGAAATGGCCTGTATATATACCGTCCGACGCGGTGGCTAGCACGGACGCGTCGCAAGGTATAAATACAGGCCATTTCACCCGATCAGTCATTCGCATCCTGAAGATGGGAGAGATGCACGCTCTCGAAACGTCGATGTAACATCACCCCACTTGGCTTGAAACCCAGAACGTCTAGAGTATACGTAATCACCATGTTTCCATCTTGCACTCCATTGAGCCACAATGTCTTTAAGCCATTGTGAGGCAGTATTTTTAACACTTAAATAATTTCAATCTAATTATATAATATGTAAATTCAATAGGAGCCCGCCTTGAAGCAATATTGTATATAATAATTTGTAAAATGTATGTAACAGTCATTGCATATGCTTATATTATTGTAAACATATTCAATAATGTTATGTGAATGCATTACGTAATTTAATAATGTAGGAGCTGTGAGAAATAGGTCAAAAGTTGCTAACAATGAGGTAACAATGAGATAACAATGAAGTAACCTTGAGTCAATAATGAGTAAGAAAGTTTAACAGTGCTACTTGTGATTCTTGGAGTAACAATAATACAATTTTAGTGACAGTTTATAAAAATAGTCAATCAACAAGCAGAAAAAGCTTTAGTTAAATGCAGGTATTCTATTGGAGTAGGATTGGTCAACCAGAGACTTGAAATACAGAAATTTACAAGTTTAGACGTTTGAAATCTGTTCAGTTTCCTGCAGAGTGTGCTCATAACTGGGTGCGTTGCTTGTGCTTCCTTGAGAGATTTAATACGTATTAAAAAGTGCAATTATTAAATAAAAGAATCTCACAGCTCTCGATATCAGTGAAGTGATATTTAATTTGTGTCAAGGATTAATAAAAAGGAGTGAATTAAAACTTAATATCTGTGTAAGCCTACATTCTTGTCGCATCACGCCCTGCCAAGACTCCCATGTCTCTAACAATAATACTGACGCAGCCGAGGCAAACATAAATATTTAATACTTAAAGAAACAGTTTAATTACAAAGTTAATATTTTTTTTTTTTAAACTTGGGGCAAAGGCCGCCTAAAAATACATTTGGGGCGAAGGCTACCGGAAACTGTTTACTATACGTGCGGTTGCAAACCAACTTCATGTTCGGCTCTCCAACAGTTGAAATATAATACAGTATCTACAAACTGACTTTCAATACGTAGCAGCAACTAACTACTTCAAATTGACGCCCAAAGCGTGATGGAAATAACAAAAAAACACTACTTCAGTTGTTAATGAATCTGTCTATTGTCGAGTGATGCACATGTTCCAAAGATTTGGAAGTAATCAGAAATGCTTTGGTAGAAGCTTCAAAATCTAATTTTCCCACAATGAGATTTGCTGTATAGTGCCCCATTATGTCTTTAGTCTCATCGAAAGCGATCCGTATGCAGAAATCTTCTATTTTGCTCCTTATTCTTTCTCTTGTTTCTTAATAGCAAACACCAAGGTACTTCTTACGTAGTATAGACTCGTCTGGAGCTGGTCGCTGATAGTGTCTCTAAGAAATAGCGATATTCTGGTACTTGGAGTTTGTACCACGATATATCTGCAGTTACCATCGCAGTACACATGCCCTTAATAAAACATTTAGTAGGAAGTTGTAGGCTCATGTTGCATTTGATAGAACTTGCTTTGTTGACGAATGATGTAAATTATGGCACTTCGTATATTTGTTCCACTTGCAACTTCATGGAATATCGAATTTTATTTTCACATACTTGATACACTATGATTTTACCGTCTGCCGAAGCCCTTTATCTATCGCAACCCATGATTTAAATTTTTCAGCAAGTGAAGAACTTATTTGTGCCATTATAGGATCTCTTCACTTCTAAAGCTTTCCTGGCAGCGATGACTTCTCAGAGAAAACTAAATAGAATTTATTTCAAAACCAAACATGCAGTCTTGACGGTTCAAGTTGAATTTTGTTCCTTTTTTATATACCGAGTAAACGCTTAAACCGCCGCAACTATACAATATCAATAAATAATATTTAATCTTAATGGTTACATTGTTGATATATGGAGCAAATGTTTAAACCGCCGCAACTACACAATATCAATAAATAATATTTAATCTTAACTTTAATTGTTACATTTATGATATATGGAGCAAACATTTACACCGCCGCAACTATACAAAGCCAAAAATAGTTAATCTTAAAGGTTACATTGTTAATATATGGAGCAAATGTTAAACCGTCGCAACTATAAAAATGCCAATAATATTTAATCTTAACCTTAATTGCTAGTTTGTTGATATATTGAGCAAACGTTTAAACCTCCGCAACTATACGTACAATGTCAATAATATTTAATTTTTACCTTAATTGTTACATTGCTGATGTATCGAGCAAATGTTTAAGGTGTCTCAGCTATACAATGTTAATAATATTTAATCTCAACCGTAATTGTTAATAATTGATTATTAACATTTCTAAAGGAAGAAAAATAGGCAGGCATGGAAAGAAAAAAGAAATAAATACAATAAATAATTTAGAAAAACCGCAGCAAAATATGTAATATACACTGAAATATGTAAAATGAAACTTGAGCGTAGCAATGTTCATGCTTCAGTTCGTAGACATTTTCCATTTCTGTGTGTCCACATATAAATGAATAGAATATGTAATTACATAATAATTGGACACTATTATTAACTAGTAAATTCTTTGATAATTGTTTCTTTTGGCGATGAAACTTTTGTTTTCCTGCAGTGTGTGTGTGAGTTTGGAATGCCACAATAGGGCTCTGAGGTCTCCCACTGCATTAATGTGCCACCGTTCTTAGTGTTGTGTTCTATATATTTAATGTAATGGTGAAAAAAATTTATGTCTCGCTCAATAAATAAAAATTTTCGGGAAAGAATTTAAGCGAGAATTAAAAAAAATCTACGTCTAAACACACTAAGGATATTAATATTTCGAATCTCCCTAGTATATTTTCAAATAGCATTTCATAATTGGAAGGCGCTGTTGTTTCCTTGGAACTTGTATCCACAGTTTTGAACACGGTCCATACTTACTTTCAATTTCAGCCATTGTAGAGAAAAGCCAGTCTTCTTTTTCTGGGGACAACAAAAAATGCTCTTCCTTAGTTTTCTTGATATACATATGATCAGGCACCTTTCCTCACTATTTTTTTGTGTTCACTAACAGAAAACTACAAAAAATTAAACATTAGAACACTAAATTACGAATTCTGGAAAATCATCGGTATGTTTATACAAAGAAAGAAATTATAGCTTTTATAGACAGTTTTACGCAACGTTTTGACTTCTGCATATATAAAAGAAAGCTTATCTTTTAAAAAAGTTTTATCACCGTAGTCTGTCGGTGCAGTATACTCACTGTAAAGATTAACAACGGTATTCCTTTGATTTGCATGCTGTGAAACAGCGTTATATTTCAATCATTACTCATCGCGACATAATCATCTATCTATGAGATATCTCACGACTCTATGCCTCTTCACCCGTTTCTCTCTCTTTTATTCTACCCAAAACTACCAACAAGTAGGTAAACACATTATAATAGTACTTGTGAATACGACAAAACAAGTAACACAGCTTGCACGAATACTGCAACACAGCCCTGCAAAATAAACTGGAATTTACCCTTGAGAACGTTGCTGGAGATGGAACTTTACAACCTACTCCACTTAACCGACGCAGTTCATAGTTGGAGGAATGGTCAAAATCTAAAGTATGTAACTATTACTTTATAATAGTTGCATTATTATACCTGTTTACAAAAGAAATGGGGACAGAAAATAACTAGTTACTGTATCTCATGCTCTCATTCGCTGCTCCTCAAGATAGCATGGCATTAACGTTGTGCCATTATACAACGCTCGTAACATTACAATCTAACAGATATACACTTCCTTGTAATAGCAGTAGTTACTCCTACCAGTACCTAAAGGTTGAAATCCAGTTTAGCAACTCGTCTATACAACAGTTGTGTAAAATAAGCGGTTGTTATATTGTCGCATGAGCTCATAACAGAAATAGGTTGTGTCGAAAAGTTGACTGATGACAGCGTATCCTGCGAACAAACAAACCCGTAATATCTAATTTGAAACCTTTATAGTCAGATAGCTGTCGTGATTAATGAATTCATTATCGTCTGTGAATGAACTTCTTTATATGTATAGCATAAGCAGTAGCCGTTAATTATTGATAAATATCATTTACGAGTATTATGATGGTCAGAGAAAGATGTGTGAATGTATTTTAAGCATATATGTACAAAATGGCATTGGAGTACTTGCTACATACAGATCTGAATCTAACCACCATTCTCCCCTAATGAACACATTTTCACTAAAATGCGAGGAAGTTGGTAGCACTGAGCCACGAGCGTCAAGTTTTTGTGTTATTCCCCTCCACATTACCAACGCCTGTTGCTGTTTGCGGCAACAATCGGCCATTTGCTGGTGACAGCTTGTCACGAGTTTGGTGTGCGTGCCTGCACAAGCTTTTAGCACATCTTGTGGTCACCAGTGGCGTGATCTTGTGCCAAATTCCACGCAGTGCGTAATATTCCCCGTAAGTCAAAAGCTTTAGGCAGCAGTTCCATAACACGCAATAAACTGAACTAGAGAAAATTCGATATTGAGATTTCATCGGAAATGTGCGTTTTGAGATCCCTGAATAAAAGAAAAACGTTTTAGAAAAAAATGTCCTGTATATACGTGGGTGAGCCTCTCTTTCTGTCTGTCTGTGAACAGCAAAACTCAAAAACGACATGCAGATAAAATACCAAACTTAGTTTTTAAGTCCTAGAAGAATGCGATACGAAGATTAAAAAAAAATCTCCCCACCTCAAACTCACTTTTACACGGGTAAATGTTTCTTATTTTTTGTTTTTCCACGAATATCTCCTAACGATTTTGATTAAAATATAACATATTTAAAATATTTGCAAAACGAATAAAACATATACTTTGAATTTTCTGCGAATAACCGTGAAGGAAGACTTCGTTCTAAATGAATTCTCTATAAGTTTATGTAACTAATAAAGCCTTAGGAAATAGGGTTTCCTTTACCACGGGGGAAAAAATGCAAATTTCCGTATAACACATTCCAAATGAAGTGTCAGTGGCATTAATTACTTCTGATATGTGTTTTGTCATTGTTTTGAATTTTCAAATACTTTTTCGATCGCTAAGTTAATACTTTTTTTGTTTTTTTTTCTCGTGATCATGCAAAGAGTACAATTTCAGACATCACATAGCGGCAACCGTTTTTTAAAGAATTGATTATCGCTTCAGCCTACTCTATTCCCCTGTTACCACGAAATGTACAATAAAAGTGTTTTTGAAAGTTACCTCCTTTAACAAGAATAAGATTTTGTAAGCATAGTATATAGGAGATTTGGTAGAGAAGGTCATGCGAAGGTAACACATCAGGTTACGAAATTGCGCGGCTATTGAAGGCAAATTATGAACGTATAATGATGGCAATAATAATCATAACTAGGGCAACCCTAGACCACCTCCCCCCCAAATAAAAATTGTTATAACGCTCTACCCATCTTACTGGTATCCTGAAAATGATTTTGTTTCTCTTAGCATCTTGATAAAACTAATTTTAGAAGCACGGAACACAATATTTTAAATAAACGCATAAAGAGTAAAATAAAGCATTACTCGAAAGTGATCAGCTCTCTTGATTGTTAGGCTAACAATTATTTATTTACAGTTTTTACCAGGAACACAAAATTTAAGCAAGTTTTACAGATGTGATTAAATGTGTTTAAACAACATATCTTAAAGAAAATACGATTTCAGTTGTTTGAGAAACATGACATATATCTTACTAATGACCAATGCGTAGTCTGAAGTTTCGTACAAACAGACGATACTGAAGTGCTCAAATATTTACTCCATGTTATATACAACACAATGGATTGATGATTTTTACCTTCTCTACTACGTATAGTAAGTAGGGGAAGTATTGTATTCCACCCAAAATTTCGATACCGAGATTTCACCGGAAATAGATGTTTTGAGACCCCCTGAATCCAAAAAAGCATTTCTGGAAACATGTCCGTGTGTGTGTCTGCATGTATGTGTGTCTGTGGTTGTGTCTGTGAACAGCATAACTCAGAAACGAACAGTCGGATAAACCCCAAACTTGGTATTTAGGTTCAGTATCTTCCAGAGATACGGCACGAAGGTTTTCAAGAAAATCCCCCCAACCCAGATTACCCTTTACATGGAACATTTTTCGAAAATTTTAATTTTCTCAAAAATGGCTGTAACGATTTTGATTAAAATATCATATGTTTACGATATTTTTATGGCAAATAAAATGTATATCTTGAATTTTCTGGGAATGTCTCCAAAAGCATTCTTCATTCTGAACGACTTTTGCATAACTGGTAAACCATAAGAGATAGACAAAATGTTACTACACAAAAAATATAGATCGCGTTAAAATACACAATTTATGTTATGTAGGTAAATATAGAGAGAGCTGGCACAGTTTTTTGCGTTTATATGGGAAAGGATAGGGAAAACGAGGCTAGATGCGACGGTTCAAGGAGGAAAATGCGTTTATATGGGAGAGATAGGGAATACGAGGACTGACGCTAGGCTAGACAGTGGTAGGAGGGGGAGTGCGCTTTATATGAGACAGATAGGGAATACGTGGAGAGGTGCTAGGCTAGACAAGAGGCTGAGTAATGTATGGTTTATATGAGCGGTATAGAAAAACGATGAGAGGTGTTAGACTAGACAGGGCTTGAAACGTAGTGCATGGTTTATATGAGAGATATAGGAAAACGAGGAAAGGTGTTAGGCTAGACAGAAGTCGAGGAGTAGAGTATGGTTTATATGAGAAGTATAGGAAAACGAGGAGAGGTATTAGGTTAGGAGAATTGAGTTTGTGTTTATAAGGAGAGACGAGAAAACGGAGAGAGATCCTATGCTAGGATAGACAGGTGTTAAAGTTAGGTTAGATAGGAAACCAAGGAGTGATACTCAGCTAGACAGGGGGCAGTAGGGCGAATACGCTTTATGAGAGGCTGGGGATACGGGGAGAGGTGCTAGACTAGACAGTAGCTGAGAGTAGAGTATGGTTTTATGAGAGGTATAGGAAAACGAGGAGAGTCGGTAGGCTAGACAGGTAGTGTAGCAGTAAGAATATGGACTTATATACAGGAGAGATATGGATTAGGAGGGAGATACTAGACCTTGAAAGCGACTTTAAGCGAGAACTTCATGAAAATATGTTTCATGTCAATGTTCTAGACATACCCATCACGTAGCCTATTCAGGGAAAAGGTGACTCGTTCAGGGGAAAAAGGTGACTGCTCAGGGAAAAAGGTAACCCACAAAGGGAAAAAGTTGACCAGCAAAGGGAAAAACGTGACCAGCAAAGGGAAAAAGGTGACCAGCAAAGGCAAAAATGTGACCAGCAAAGGGAAAAAGGTGACCCACAAAGGGAAAAAAGCGACATGCAACGGGAAAAAGGTGACCAGCAAAGGGAAAAATGTGACCAGCAAAGGGAAAAAGGTGACCACCAAAGGGAAAAAGGTGAGCCATAAAGGGAAAAAGGTGACCTGCAACGGGAAAAGCTAACCCACTAACACTAACAGGTAAGTAATTCAGATAGTATTGCAAGAGGCTGACTGGATCATAGCAGTGTATGATTTCACAGGTAATTCAGCTAGTATCGTATGTATTTAGGCTAATTCGTCTAGTAACACAGGATAGATTCCAGATGCTAACTGCATCATGGCTCTGCATGATTTCACAGATAATTCAGCTAGTATCGTAGGTATTTAGGCTAATTCAGCTAGTATCACAAGAGGATAGATTCTAGGCTTGGGTATAGCATAGTTTCATATTTCACAGGTAATTCAGAGGGTATCGTAGGTACTTAGGATAATTCAAGTAACATAGGTGTTTAGAGTAATTAAGCAAGCATTACAGGAGGGTAGGTTCCAGGGGTAGGTTATAACCTAGCTTCGTATTTCACAGATAGTTCAGGTAATATCGTAAGTATTTGAGGTAATCGACATAGCTTCACAGATATTATTGATAATTTCGATCAGAGATTTGTATGACAGCTATTTAAGGTAAGTGCAGATGATTCAGGTTGTATCAGTGGTATTTGAGTCATTTTAACAGGTAATTCAGATAGTATCACAGGTGCCCGTGCTAATTTAGAGCAGGAATTCGTATCAGAGCTATTTAAGGTAATTTCACATGATTCGGGTAGTATCACAGGTATTTAGGTCATTTTCACAGCCAATTCAGCTAGTATCGTGAGCATTTAAGCTAATTCAGCCAGTATCACAGGAGGCTAGATTCCAGAGGCTAACTGCATCATAGCTATGCATGATTTCACAGCTAATTCAGCTAGTATCGTAGGTATTTAGGCTAATTCAGCTAGTATCACAGGAGGTTAGATTCCAGGGTTGGGTATAGCATAGTTTCATATTTCACAGGTAATTCAGAGGGTATCGTAGGTATTTAGGATAATTCAAGTAACATAGGTGTTTAGAGTAATTAAGCAAGCATTACAGGAGGGTAGGTTCCAGGGGTTGGTTATAGCCTAGTTTCGTATTTTACAGATAGTTCAGGTAATATCGTAAGTATTTGGGTAATCAGCATAGTTTCACAGATGCTCGTGATAATTTCGATCAGAGATTTGTATCACAGCTATTTAAGGTAAATGCAGGTGATTCAGGTTGTATCAATGGTATTTGTGTCATTTTAACAGGTAATTCAGATAGTGTCTAGGTATTTGGGCGATTCAAGCATCATAGGTGTTTAGAATAACTCAGCTAGTATCACAGGAGGCTAGATTCAATGATCAGGGTTTCGTATCAGTGCTATTTAATGTAATTTCACTTGATTCGAGTAGTATCACAGGTATTTAAGTCATTTTAACGGGCAATTCAACTAGTATCACAGGTACTCATGGTAATATAGAGAGTAATTAAATTATAAAACATTTCTCATCCAACGTTACAACAATTTATATACTTTTTTCTAAATCTTACAAACTTATTATATGTTAAACAGTTATTGTACGATGCGGAGAGGGATAAACTGCATATTGGTTCACAAATTGAAAAGCTTTACGTCAACATACCTTTATTTTAGTTCGTTGTAGATGTCTCTCCCCTTTTATCTAGGCTTGAGACTAGCACTAGGATTGTTCCTAATGGCAGGGTTACCACCTTCCCTTCCATCTTCTTCTTTCTTCATCAGGCGTCAGCTATCTGCATATACAGCACACAGATAACCTTCTTTTTTAAGATTGTAGACTCACGAGAAAATCTTTATCTTTAACTTACATTCTTTTAAGCACTGTTTGTAATGGCGTAATGTCCATACGCATATGTCGTTATCCCGTCCTCAGCAATAATTCTTTTATCATCAAACGGAGTCAATGCAATTTTATTCACTTGCACTGTAGCAAGGGCATGCTTTCGTGATAGGATCAGATTCATAGGTGTTCTGATGATTTCACTGGTTTTAAGACAGTCTGTATAGCTGTCAAACGAAATGTACTGCTTAATAGCGCTACGTTTTATACCTTTAATCTTTTTATCATTGACCCTTGAATATCTAAGGCATACATCTTAGGACGTAGTCCAACAAAGCGTAGGATGATTTTGCTATTAGACTCATCTTTAAATTTTCCCAATACCTTCTTGTTCTGAGTAGAGTAACATATATGGTTGGCAGGGTAATCAGCTGTATCGAGATGCTCAAGAAAACGTAGCTTGTCCTGGTACACATCTTCAGTTGTTACACGATGAATGAACGAATCAGTGTCCATATACATAAGCTTCAGGTTTTCAGCTCCATAATAAGGCAACAAAACGTCGTAATGATAGTTATACATTAATGTCTTGGAGATGTCCAATACACTCATACCAATGTATATAGGCTTGTTGAATACAATCTGACGAGAGGCCATATGTACAGCAGCTAGATTATCAGCATATATCGTCCTGTCGATAAACGTAGGCTTGGCGATCAGCTTCTCTAGAGTTTTTTCATTGGTCACCAGTCGTATATCCATACGGTTACGCAGGTTCTCCATAGTTTTTCCAAACATAGCGTTGTTAAAGAGCTTGTAGAGATCCTTCTCGAAATCATTTGCAGCTTGTTGTCGTAGCCTGTTGTTAAATTCCACATAAGGTTTCAACCACTGAGACTGTCGGAATTGTAGCACACGATGGATTTTTGTTAGTCGTAGTCCATGACTAAGAGCTTGCTTCAAAGCCATGTAATATACTACATACTTCTTTCGAGGTCCAAGATGAGGTATCAGTTTCTTTGTAGATGATTCCAATGGTTTCATACACTCTGGCAGGAAAGGTAGATCGTTGTGTAGATCGTGAAGTTCAGCAGGATACTCGATGTCGACTTCTAATATGTACCCATGAGGATCATCTTCTTGTAGTGTTTCTAAGTTGATTTCTTCAGGTGACACCCACTGAAATCCACCAAAAGGAAGGGCGTGACACATTGCCCACCCATATTGGTTATTAGATTCCTCGTATGTGATAAATTGGGTTGGTCTCGACGGATCAAACTTATCCATATAAGTGTTATTAGCCTCAGCATACCGATGGGAAACTTGGCATAAACCTCCTCTTATACCCGATTCCACCATGAGTAGTTGATCATAATCTTGTAACAGCTCAAGCTTAATTCCAGTATACAGTAACATGGCGTCCCATGTAAGACCTGGAGAGGTAAAATAATGGGCAGGATCAACTTTGTGTGTTTTAAGGGTTTGCTCTCTGAACGTCTCAAAGACATCAGCTAGGAGAAGTACATCCGAAGTTAAGTAGAGATCGCTGTACTCTCCCAGGTTTCTCACATTAAGCAGCTCCCATACATTTCTAGCATGATCGTAGTCAGTATCAGTAATTTCTTCTTCATTTAATCTATTGTAGAAGGAGTCCTTAGGAGGCAAGCAGGTCTCGTTCAGGACATCCCATGACGTAACAAAATCATATGGAAATACACCCTTACGGGTCATCAACTTCAATTTGTCTTCTCCAAAGTACTTTAGCGTTTCAGGATACGAGGTTAGATTTTTTACCAACTTATCCAAGCTTGTACTGAGGAATCGAAAGCTATCCACAAATCGAAGCTTTATATCTCCTACATACTTGGTGAATGAGATATAGCTTTCTTCAGAGTTAGGAATTACCTCCACACGTTCACTTGTACAACCCAGCTCCTTAATAATGAAATGAGAGTCATATCCGCTAAGGTTATGCATGAGGACTGGTATATATTTAGGTGTTTTACAGGCTAAGTTACATTCATTATGAAGACTTCCACGATATTCATCGCTGATGTGATCATGGTCGCGTACTTTATAGTTCTCTTCTGTAAAGGGTTCTCCACACAAGTAGCATGCTGAAGAAGACTCAAAATCCTTTTGCTGTTGATCCGTAAGTTTCAGAGGCTTAGCAGATTTGTATATATTACCAATCATTTTGCAAGAGATGTAAGGTACAGCATAAACTTCTGAGCAGCATCAGCACCACGATACACATAGGGTTGCTTAGGTCGAGATGTTCAACACTGGATGTAGGCTTCACGTAAACACAGAAGCTCATTGGTGTGTGCTCTTGATAAGGGGTTGTATAGGAAGTTCCAGGATCGGGTATACACGTATGGCATGGAGTGAGAATACTCTCAAAATCCGCATAGATGACATTAGGTACTTTCAGCATCCTCTCAACATTTTTAAACCGAACAATTGATTTCTCCTTGCTAGGCATAACTACCCTCGCAACACCATGTTGGTTACAGATTGATGTATGTTCTTGTAGTTTTTCCAGTTCACTTCGCCCGCTCTGATCATCAAAATGTGTAAAGCAGCGCTTACAGGTATAAACACGCCCATTACGTTTAGTCTTCTGACATCGAACGAGTTTCTCAAAATTCTTTATATATACGTAGTGATGTTTTCCACTACTGTCATTCAATAGTAACAGGTCACAGTGTTCAGCTAGTTCAATGTCAACAACCTTTATCGGATACCCTTCATGCTTCTCATCCAGCCCGAAAACGTTAATAGACATCTTGTTAAGCTTCTCAAATTTAGGTATTTGAGAAAGTGGAGTAGGGTAAGAAACACAGCTGAAGTCATACTTATCTTGAAGCCGCTTGTATTTGCTCACACGCTGCGCATTCTTCTCGATGAATTTGACTAGTATAGAGTACATGAAACATTTCTCATCACTAAAGTTCTGGATATTTATACACGCTTTTCTTGCTTCAACAGATGACGGTAGTGGAATGTAGCTACTTCCTCGTAACGGGTTGTACTTGTTGATACGAAGTCGAACTCCTTCCACAGCAAGCAAAGCCCAGCTGCTACCCTTAAGCTGAGACTCCTCCATTTCAGTCACCAATTTCTTGAATTTCGCTTCCAGTGTTGAGTCCAGATCTGTTTCTAGGAAAACAGGATGATTCCTTGTTTTAAATGTTTTGTCACAGGTTTCTCCAATACTGTTAACAAATCGACACTCAGCCAGCAGATTAATTTTAACACTCTTACGAATGCTAAGCTCTTTATGCACAGCCTGGATTATACGTTGTTTTGCCTCTTGCAGATACATATTCAGGTCCTTAGGTGACTCGCATCGTATAAAATACGATTTTAATCGACCTTCGAATGAAGTTTCGTATTCTTTCATATCGCAGTCCTCCATTGTTGACAGCAAATGATGTTTAGTTGGCTCCAATCTTCTTTTCTTCTGAGGGCTGCTTATTTCACATATATCTTCGTGTCGCTGCCCCTTATAACCATCTTTGAAGGTTACATTACAATGTTTACATTTGAAGAGCTTCTTGCAGCTCATCTCGTGTCTTCTCTTGTCATAACCTCGGAGGAACTTCTTCCCACATTTTCCGCATGCATATCCAGTAGCGCTTGGAATAATATCCTTATACGCTGAGTTATTCATCTTTATTCTTGATGTAATAACGTATTAATCACTGATCAATGAAATGTAGCCCTCTTCACCTTGATACCACTTTAGAAAGCTGATTATTCTTGGAGAGAACACGATGTTAACACCTCAAGACTAATTAGCACAATGAAGTCCAATGCCCTAGATCACCATATTTATAGAGGGAGCACGAACCTTTTAGATCAATCATAAACTCGTTCCATAACCAGCTGTATATGATCGCTCAACGTGTATTAACCCCCCCAGCCATATAACCTCAAGTCCAGAGATAGGATGTTTATGACGTCACACCCAGAGACAGGATGTCTGGCAGCATCAAACACGTTTAAATTCGTCTCATAACTACCTGCTTATGCTGTCACACCAGCAAGAGTAGTATTCTCACACGCTCATTCAGACATATATTTCAAATTCAAGCCTATCACCACTACCACCACCATCACCACCTATTGTACCAAGGTTAATTTAAGCTGTATTATCACAATACTTAAAAGTAAAAGCTTAAAAGGAAACCTAGAAGATTTTTCCCCTTATTTACTTAATTATTTCATGTTTTCATTCCCTTTTCAATTCTTCCTTTCCATCTTCCCACAGAAAGACCATTACATTTCACTGCAATCACGAGAAAAGCAAACGCTCATTCAGGTATATATTTCAAATTCAAAGCCTACCACCACCACCACCACCATTACCTATTGTACCAAGGTTAATTCCAGCTGTATTATCACAATTCTTAAAGTAAAAGTTTAAAAGGTAACGTAGAAGATTTCCCCCCTTATTTACTTAATTATTTCATGTTTTTATTCCCTTTTCAATTCTTCCTTTCCATCTTCTCACAGAAAAACCACTACATTTCACTACAATCACGAGAAAAGCAATTTTTCCAGAGTTACACAGATTCTAAGCTTCTAAATCGAACCCGGTAATACTTTTATTAAATGTATTTTATCTCCCCAATATCAGCATCTACCATTTAATCTTTACTCGAACCTGATATGATCCATAAGCTTGAAGATATATGAAATCACCCCTTCGGGATTCTATCTAAGCACTTTAAAGTAATTTTTATAACGATGACGATATTTAAGAACTAGATACTCTGTTTACGTTTACCTTGACATGTCTATCTAAATTAAATTACGAGTTAATAAATGTTTGCAAGTAAATTTCATTGAATCGGTATTCGAACCCAGAACACTAGGAACAAAATAATTTATAATATTAGTCTGACATGTTAAACAAAGCTGTATACAGTTACATCATCGATCTAAGTGATATATTCTAGTGTACAGAGGAAAATTAAGGAAGTCATTAAAAAATCGGGAATCGAACCAAGCACAACTGATTGACAATTATATACAGCATTAATCACCCAGTACAGAGCCTATCAATCATGCTTTCGTGCACTCCTCTACCTCACTTAGTTCCCGAGATAATGAAAATTTAAAAATTAAGGATCGAACCCAGGACGTCAGGTATCTAATTACACATCTACAAGATACTACCTAATAACATAAATGCAATAAAGTTTATTTTGCGTCTTTATCTTAAGTCGTTTAGCAGTTATTAAATTTATAAATAAATTCCATCGAATCAGTATTCGAACCCAGAACACCAAGAACAAAGTAATTTATAATATGAGTTTGGTATGTTTAAAGGTGCTGCATGTAGTTACAACATCAATTTAAGTGATATTTTCTAGAGTATAGAGAAAAATTAAGGAAGTCATTAAAAATCGGGATTCGAACTAGAGACAACTGATTGAAAATTATATACAGTATTAATTATACATTATAACAGCTATCAAACATGCTTTGGTCCATTCCTGTAGCTTTCTTAGTTTCCAAGATAATGGAGATTTAAAAATTTAAGGATCGAACCAGGACAACAGGTACCAAAATATACATTTACAAGAAACTACCTAATGACATTAATGTAACAAAGTTTATTTGGCGTCTTTATCTTAATTGTCTCAGAGTTATTAGAAGATGAATTTGTAATCACTCCTAGGATTCGAACCCAGGCTCCCGGTCAACTTTGAACAATGTCCTAATGACGCGGCTCATTCCAAAGAATTGATTAGTTTTTATCCCAATGTTCTATCTCTTTTCATTCAGGAGATATAAGCGATTAAACACTAGAAATATAATGGCGACTTAAGCCCACAAAGGAAGATGGCGACATCTGATAAGGTTCTTTGATCTATGCCGGCATGCCCTGCCCATTTTATTTCTACTGTTTAATCGCTTATATCTCCTGAATGAAAAGAGATAGAACATGGGGATAAAAACTAATCAATTCTTTGGAATGCGCCGCGTCACCAGGACATTGTTCAAAGTTGACCGGGATGCCTGGGTTCGAATCCTAGGAGTGATTACAAATTCATCTTCTAATAACTCAGAGACTCATTAAGATAAAGACGCCAAATAAACTTTATTACATTAATGTCATTAGGTAGTTTCTAGTAAATGTATATTTTGGTACCTGTTGTCCTGGGTTCGATCCTTACTTTTTAAATCTCCATTATCTTGGAAACTAAGAAAGCTACAGGAATGGACCAAAGCATGTTTGATAGCTGTTATAATGTATAATTAATACTGTATATAATTTTCAATCAGTTGTCTCTAGTTCGAATCCCGATTTTTAATGACTTCCTTAATTTTTCTCTATACTCTAGAAAATATCACTTAAATTGATGGTGTAACTACATACAGCACCTTTAAACATACCAAACTCATATTATAAATTACTTTGTTCTTGGTGTTCTGGGTTCGAATACTGATTCGATGGAATTTAATTATAAATTTAATAACTGCTAAACGACTTAGGATAAAGATGCAAAATAAACTTTATTGCATTTACGTTATTAGGTAGTATCTTGAAGATGTGTAATTAGATACCTGACGTCCTGGGTTCGATCCTTAATTTTTAAATTTTCATTATCTCGGGAACTAAGTGAGGTACAGGAGTGCACCAAAGCATGATTCATAGTTTCTGTACTGGGTGATTAATGCTGTATATAATTGTCAATCAGTTGTGCTTGGTTCGATTCCCGATTTTTTTAATGACTTCCTTAATTTTCCTCTGTACACTAGAATATATCACTTAGATCGATGATGTAACTGCATACAGCTTTGTTTAACATGTCAGACTAATATTATAAATAATTTTGTTCCTGGTGTTCTGGGTTCGAATACCGATTCAATGAAATTTACTTGCAAACATTTAATAACTCGTAATTTAATTTAGATAGACATGTCAAGGTAAACGTAAACAGAGTATCTAGTCCTTAAATATCGTCATCGTTATAAAAATTACTTTAAAGTACTTAGATAGAATCCCGAAGGGGTGATTTCATATATCTTCAAGCTTATGGATCATATCAGGTTCGAGTAAAGATTAAATGGTAGATGCTGATATTGGGGAGCTAAAATACATTTATTAAAAGTATTACCGGGTTCGATTTAGAAGCTTAGAATCTGTGTAACTCTGGAAAAATTGCTCTTCTCGTGATTGTAGTGAAATGTAATGGTCTTTCTGTGAGAAGATGGAAAGGAAGAATTGAAAAGGGAATAAAAACATGAAATAATTAAGTAAATAAGGGGGGAAATCTTCTACGTTACCTTTTAAGCTTTTACTTTAAGAATTGTGATAATACAGCTGGAATTAACCTTGGTACAATAGGTAATGGTGGTGGTGGTGGTGGTGGTGGTGGTGGTGGTGGTGGTGGTGGTGGTGGTGGTGGTGGTGGTGGTGGTGGTGGTGGTGGTGGTGGTGGTGGTGGTGGTGGTGGTGGTGGTGGTAGGCTTTGAATTTGAAATATATACCTGAATGAGCGTTTGCTTTTCTCGTGATTGCAGTGAAATGTAATGGTCTTTCTGTGGGAAGATGGAAAGGAAGAATTGAAAAGGGAATGAAAACATGAAATAATTAAGTAAATAAGGGGAAAAATCTTCTAGGTTTCCTTTTAAGCTTTTACTTTTAAGTATTGTGATAATACAGCTTAAATTAACCTTGGTACAATAGGTGGTGATGGTGGTGGTAGTGGTGATAGGCTTGAATTTGAAATATATGTCTGAATGAGCGTGTGAGAATACTACTCTTGCTGGTGTGACAGCATAAGCAGGTAGTTATGAGACGAATTTAAACGTGTTTGATGCTGCCAGACATCCTGTCTCTGGGTGTGACGTCATAAACATCCTATCTCTGGACTTGAGGTTATATGGCTGGGGGGGTTAATACACGTTGAGCGATCATATACAGCTGGTTATGGAACGAGTTTATGATTGATCTAAAAGGTTCGTGCTCCCTCTATAAATATGGTGATCTAGGGCATTGGACTTCATTGTGCTAATTAGTCTTGAGGTGTTAACATCGTGTTCTCTCCAAGAATAATCAGCTTTCTAAAGTGGTATCAAGGTGAAGAGGTCTACATTTCATTGATCAGTGATTAATACGTTATTACATCAAGAATAAAGATGAATAACTCAGCGTATAAGGATATTATTCCAAGCGCTACTGGATATGCATGCGGAAAATGTGGGAAGAAGTTCCTCCGAGGTTATGACAAGAGAAGACACGAGATGAGCTGCAAGAAGCTCTTCAAATGTAAACATTGTAATGTAACCTTCAAAGATGGTTATAAGGGGCAGCGACACGAAGATATATGTGAAATAAGCAGCCCTCAGAAGAAAAGAAGATTGGAGCCAACTAAACATCAGTTGCTGTCAACAATGGAGGACTGTGATATGAAAGAATACGAAACTTCATTCGAAGGACGAATAAAATCGTATTTTATACGATGCGAGTCACCTAAGGACATGAATATGTATCTGCAAGAGGCAAAACAACGTATAATCCAGGCTGTGCATAAAGAGCTTAGCATTCATAAGAGTGTTAAAATTAATCTGCTGGCTGAGTGTCGATTTGTTAACAGTATTGGAGAAACCTGTGACAAAACATTGAAAACAAGGAATCATCCTGTTTTCCTAGAAACAGGTCTGGACTCAACACTGAAAGCGAAATTCAAGAAATTGGTGACTGAAATGGAGGAGTCTCAGCTTAAGGGTAGCAGCTGGGCTTTGCTTGCTGTGGAAGGAGTTCGACTTCGTATCAACAAGTACAACCCGTTACGAGGAAGTAGCTACATTCCACTACGTCATCTGTTGAAGCAAGAAAAGCGTGTATAAATATCCAGAACTTTAGTGATGAGAAATGTTTCATGTACTCTATACTAGTCAAATTCATCGAGAAGAATGCGCAGCGTGTGAGCAAATACAAGCGGCTTCAAGATAAGTATGACTTCAGCTGTGTTTCTTACCCTACTCCACTTTCTCAAATACCTAAATTTGAGAAGCTTAACAAGATGTCTATTAACGTTTTCGGGCTGGATGAGAAGCATGAAGGGTATCCGATAAAGGTTGTTGACATTGAACTAGCTGAACACTGTGACCTGTTACTATTGAATGACAGTAGTGGAAAACATCACTACGTATATATAAAGAATTTTGAGAAACTCGTTCGATGTCAGAAGACTAAACGTAATGGGCGTGTTTATACCTGTAAGCGCTGCTTTACACATTTTGATGATCAGAGCGGGTTACATCAATCTGTAACCAACATGGTGTTGCGAGGGTAGTTATGCCTAGCAAGGAGAAATCAATTGTTCGGTTTAAAAATGTTGAGAGGATGCTGAAAGTACCTTATGTCATCTATGCTGATTTTGAGAGTATTCTCACTCCATGCCATACGTGTATACCCGATCCTGAAACTTCCTATACAACCCCTTATCAAGAGCACACACCAATGAGCTTCTGTGTTTACGTGAAGCCTACATCCAGTGTTGAACATCTCGACCTAAGCAACCCTATGTGTATCGTGGTGCTGATGCTGCTCAGAAGTTTATGCTGTACCTTACATCTCTTGCAAAATGATTGGTAATATATACAAATCTGCTAAGCCTCTGAAACTTACGGATCAACAGCAAAAGGATTTTGAGTCTTCTTCAGCATGCTACTTGTGTGGAAAACCCTTTACAGAAGAGAACTATAAAGTACGCGACCATGATCACATCAGCGATGAATATCGTGGAAGTCTTTATAATGAATGTAATTTAGCCTGTAAAACACCTAAATATATACCAGTCTCATGCATAACCTTAGCGGATATGACTCTCATTTCATTGTTAAGGAGCTGGGTTGTACAAGTGAACGTGTGGAGGTAATTCCTAACTCTGAAGAAAGCTATATCTCATTCACCAAGTATGTAGGAGATATAAAGCTTCGATTTGTGGATAGCTTCCGATTCCTCAGTACAAGCTTGGATAAGTTGGTAAAAAATCTAACCTCGTATCCTGAAACGCTAAAGTACTTTGGAGAAGACAAATTGAAGTTGATGACCCGTAAGGGTGTATTTCCATATGATTTTGTCATGGGATGTCCTGAACGAGACCTGCTTGCCTCCTAAGGACTCCTTCTACAATAGATTAAATGAAGAAGAAATTACTGATACTGACTACGATCATGCTAGAAATGTATGGGAGCTGTTTAATGTGAGAAACCTGGGAGAGTACAGCGATCTCTACTTAACTTCGGATGTACTTCTCCTAGCTGATGTCTTTGAGACGTTCAGAGAGCAAACCCTTAAAACACACAAAGTTGATCCTGCCCATTATTTTACCTCTCCAGGTCTTACATGGGACGCCATGTTACTGTATACTGGAATTAAGCTTGAGCTGTTACAAGATTATGATCAACTACTCATGGTGGAATCGGGTATAAGAGGAGGTTTATGCCAAGTTTCCCATCGGTATGCTGAGGCTAATAACACTTATATGGATAAGTTTGATCCGTCGAGACCAACCCAATTTATCACATACGAGGAATCTAATAACCAATATGGGTGGGCAATGTGTCACGCCCTTCCTTTTGGTGGATTTCAGTGGGTGTCACCTGAAGAAATCAACTTAGAAACACTACAAGAAGATGATCCTCATGGGTACATATTAGAAGTCGACATCGAGTATCCTGCTGAACTTCACGATCTACACAACGATCTACCTTTCCTGCCAGAGTGTATGAAACCATTGGAATCATCTACAAAGAAACTGATACCTCATCTTGGACCTCGAAAGAAGTATGTAGTACATTACATGGCTTTGAAGCAAGCTCTTAGTCATGGACTACGACTAACAAAAATCCATCGTGTGCTACAATTCCGACAGTCTCAGTGGTTGAAACCTTATGTGGAATTTAACAACAGGCTACGACAACAAGCTGCAAATGATTTCGAGAAGGATCTCTACAAGCTCTTTAACAACGCTATGTTTGGAAAAACTATGGAGAACCTGCGTAACCGTATGGATATACGACTGGTGACCAATGAAAAAACTCTAGAGAAGCTGATCGCCAAGCCTACGTTTATCGACAGGACGATATATGCTGATAATCTAGCTGCTGTACATATGGCCTCTCGTCAGATTGTATTCAACAAGCCTATATACATTGGTATGAGTGTGTTGGACATCTCCAAGACATTAATGTATAACTATCATTACGACGTTTTGTTGCCTTATTATGGAGCTGAAAACCTGAAGCTTATGTATATGGACACTGATTCGTTCATTCATCGTGTAACAACTGAAGATGTGTACCAGGACAAGCTACGTTTTCTTGAGCATCTCGATACAGCTGATTACCCTGCCAACCATATATGTTACTCTACTCAGAACAAGAAGGTATTGAGAAAATTAAAAGATGAGGCTAATAGCAAAATCATCCTACGCTTTGTTGGACTACGTCCTAAGATGTATGCCTTAGATATTCAAGGGTAAATGATAAAAAGATTAAAGGTATAAAACGTAGCGCTATTAAGCAGTACATTTCGTTTGACAGCTATACAGACTGTCTTAAAACCAGTGAAATCATCAGAACACCTATGAATCTGATCCTATCACGAAAGCATGCCCTTGCTACAGTGCAAGTGAATAAAATTGCATTGACTCCGTTTGATGATAAAAGAATTATTGCTGAGGACGGGATAACGACATATGCGTATGGACATTACGCCATTACAAACAGTGCTTAAAAGAATGTAAGTTAAAGATAAAGATTTTCTCGTGAGTCTACAATCTTAAAAAAGAAGGTTATCTGTGTGCTGTATATGCAGATAGCTGACGCCTGATGAAGAAAGAAGAAGATGGAAGGGAAGGTGGTAACCCTGCCATTAGGAACAATCCTAGTGCTAGTCTCAAGCCTAGATAAAAGGGGAGAGACATCTACAACGAACTAAAATAAAGGTATGTTGACGTAAAGCTTTTCAATTTGTGAACCAATATGCAGTTTATCCCTCTCCGCATCGTACAATAACTGTTTAACATATAATAAGTTTGTAAGATTTAGAAAAAAGTATATAAATTGTTGTAACGTTGGATGAGAAATGTTTTATAATTTAATTACTCTCTATATTACCATGAGTACCTGTGATACTAGTTGAATTGCCCGTTAAACTGACTTAAATACCTGTGATACTACTCGAATCAAGTGAAATTACATTAAATAGCTCTGATACGAAACCCTGATCATTGAATCTAGCCTCCTGTGATACTAGCTGAGTTATTCTAAACACCTATGATGCTTGAATCGCCCAAATACCTAGACACTATCTGAATTACCTGTTAAAATGACACAAATACCATTGATACAACCTGAATCACCTGCATTTACCTTAAATAGCTGTGATACAAATCTCTGATCGAAATTATCACGAGCATCTGTGAAACTATGCTGATTACCCAAATACTTACGATATTACCTGAACTATCTGTAAAATACGAAACTAGGCTATAACCAACCCCTGGAACCTACCCTCCTGTAATGCTTGCTTAATTACTCTAAACACCTATGTTACTTGAATTATCCTAAATACCTACGATACCCTCTGAATTACCTGTGAAATATGAAACTATGCTATACCCAACCCTGGAATCTAACCTCCTGTGATACTAGCCGAATTAGCCTAAATACCTACGATACTAGCTGAATTAGCTGTGAAATCATGCATAGCTATGATGCAGTTAGCCTCTGGAATCTAGCCTCCTGTGATACTGGCTGAATTAGCTTAAATGCTCACGATACTAGCTGAATTGGCTGTGAAAATGACTTAAATACCTGTGATACTACCCGAATCATGTGAAATTACCTTAAATAGCTCTGATACGAATTCCTGCTCTAAATTAGCACGGGCACCTGTGATACTATCTGAATTACCTGTTAAAATGACTCAAATACCATTGATACAACCTGAATCATCTGCACTTACCTTAAATAGCTGTGATACAAATCTCTGATCGAAATTATCAATAATATCTGTGAAACTATGTCGATTACCTCAAATACTTACGATATTACCTGAACTATCTGTGAAATACGAAGCTAGGTTATAACCTACCCCTGGAACCTACCCTCCTGTAATGCTTGCTTAATTACTCTAAACACCTATGTTACTTGAATTACCCTAAATACCTACGATACCCTCTGAATTACCTGTGAAATATGAAACTATGCTATACCCAAGCCTAGAATCTATCCTCTTGTGATACTAGCTGAATTAGCCTAAATACCTACGATACTAGCTGAATTATCTGTGAAATCATGCAGAGCCATGATGCAGTTAGCATCTGGAATCTATCCTGTGTTACTAGACGAATTAGCCTAAATACATACGATACTAGCTGAATTACCTGTGAAATCATACACTGCTATGATCCAGTCAGCCTCTTGCAATACTATCTGAATTACTTACCTGTTAGTGTTAGTGGGTTAGCTTTTCCCGTTGCAGGTCACCTTTTTCCCTTTATGGCTCACCTTTTTCCCTTTGGTGGTCACCTTTTTCCCTTTGCTGGTCACATTTTTCCCTTTGCTGGTCACCTTTTTCCCGTTGCATGTCGCTTTTTTTCCCTTTGTGGGTCACCTTTTTCCCTTTGCTGGTCACATTTTTGCCTTTGCTGGTCACCTTTTTCCCTTTGCTGGTCACGTTTTTCCCTTTGCTGGTCAACTTTTTCCCTTTGTGGGTTACCTTTTTCCCTGAGCAGTCACCTTTTTCTCCTGAACGAGTCACCTTTTCCCTGAATAGGTTACGTGATGGGTATGTCTAGAACATTGACATGAAACATATTTTCATGAAGTTCTCGCTTAAAGTCGCTTTCAAGGTCTAGTATCTCCCTCCTATCTCATATCTCTCCTGTATATAAGTCCATATTCCTACTGCTACTCTACCTGTCTAGCCTACCGACTCTCCTCGTTTTCCTATACCTCTCATAAAACCATACTCTACTCTCAGCTACTGTCTAGTCTAGCACCTCTCCCCGTATCCCCAGCCTCTCATAAAGCGTATTCGCCCTACTGCCCCCTGTCTAGCTGAGTATCACTCCTTGGTTTCCTATCTAACCTAACTTTAACACCTGTCTATCCTAGCATAGGATCTCTCTTCGTTTTCTCGTCTCTCCTTATAAACACAAACTCAATTCTCCTAACCTAATACCTCTCCTCGTTTTCCTATACTTCTCATATAAACCATACTCTACTCCTCGACTTCTGTCTAGCCTAACACCTTTCCTCGTTTTCCTATATCTCTCATATAAACCATGCACTACGTTTTAAGCCCTGTCTAGTCTAACACCTCTCATTGTTTTCCTATACCGCTCATATAAACCATACATTACTCAGCCTCTGTCTAGCCTAGCACCTCTCCACGTATTCCCTATCTGTCTCATATAAAGCGCACTCCCCCTCCTACCACTGTCTAGCCTAGCGTCAGTCCTCGTATTCCCTATCTCTCCCATATAAACGCATTTTTCTCCTTGAACCGTCGCATCTAGCCTCGTTTTCCCTATCCTTTCCCATATAAACGCAAAAAACTGTGCCAGCTCTCTCTATATTTACCTACTATGTTATATACATTTTTTTGTTGAGTGAACCATTTTCGAAATATTGCTTGTTACTTCCTTAAATTTTTCAATACTTATTTTCTCAAATGGGAATTCGTTATTCATTTTTTTGTCTTGGATATGCAAAGAGTATTAATCTGTGACAAAGAAAATGGTGCTGCACATAGCAACCAGCTACTAAGAGATATGTCATTGCTTAAACACTATTGTATTTCTATATTGCCCTTGCAAATACAAAACAAATATTTTTAGAACTGGTCGCTATGTGTAAAATGTAATTCTCTTTGCATGTCAAAAGATCGTTTCTGCAAATGTTTATCTCGATTAATATGAAAGAGATGGAGAATAAGGGTTTGTAAAAATAATTTGTGTAAGAGTAGAGAAAGTCACGGGAGTGTAACACATCAGATTTTCTTTATAATTTCATATCTTTTAATATGTATTTTTGCTTGTCTTATTCGTGGTGAACTCAGCGATGCAATAGAAACCTCTTATTATACAGAAGAAGAAGAAGAAGAAGAAGAAGAAGAAGAAGAAGAAGAAGAAGAAGAAGAAGAAGAAGAAAAGCGGACTCTGAACTTAAATACCAAGTTTGGTATTTAACCATATTTTCATTTTTGAGTTATAGTGTTCACAGACGCACGGACACACACATGGACTTAAACAAAGAAAAGCGCCTCACGTGTAATAAACTGCTGGAAGAAAGCTCAGAATTTGGAACCAGCCGCCTCAGGTGATTTCTTCTAAATTTCCTTCAAGTGAACTGAAAGCTCAAGAGTGGTACCTTTTGAATGTCTTCATCCTCAAAACTTTCTTCTGCTTTAACTGCTTTAATCTTCTAATAAAATGCTTCACTATAATAATACACTAAGTTAGCATTCCAACAAATATGGTTTCTCCATCATCAACTTCAGTTCGTAGAAGCTCAGTTGTATTTTACGTCGTGTCTCGGAGAGAAAATCTTGCGGGAGTCGGTTCCCCTAACTTTCAGCAAATGGCCTTTTCAGGGTAATGGGGATGAGACTGAGAGCGCTTAGAGTGAAACTTCCATTCCTCTGCACTGTTGTGCTCTTGTAACAGGACCCAATCTCCATGTCATCCACTGCTGATAGGGAACGACATAAAGTGAAACTTTCACTCCTCTGCACTGTTGTGCTCTTGTAACAGGACCCAATCTCCATGTCATCCACTGCTGATAGGGAACGACATAAAGTGAAACTTTCACTCCTCTGCACTGTTGTGCTCTTGTAACAGGGCCCAATCTCCATGTCATCCACTGCTGATAGGGAACGACATAAATTGAAACCTTCAGTCGTCTGCACTGCTGTGCTCTTGTAACAGGGCCCAATCTCCATGTCATCCACTGCTGATAGGGAACGACATAAAGTGAAACTTTCACTCCTCTGCACTGTTGTGCTCTTGTAACAGGGCCCACTCTCCATGTCATCCACTGCTGATAGCGAACGACATAAAGTGAAACTTTCACTCCTAAGCACTGTTGTGCTCTTGTAACAGGGCCCAATCTCCATGTCACCCACTGCTGATAGGAAACGACATAAATTGAAACTTTCACTCCTCTGCACTGTTGTGCTCTTGTAACAGGGCCCAATCTCCATGTCATCCACTGCTGATAGGGAACGACATAACGTGAAACTTTCACTCCTCTGTTTTGTTGTGCTCTGGTGATAGGGCCCAACCTCCATGTCATCCACTGCTGATAGGGAACGACATAAAGTGAAACTTTCACTCCTCTGCACTGTTGTGCTTTTGTAACAGGGCCCAATCTCCATGTCATCCACTGCTGATAGGGAACGACAAAAAGTGAAACTTTCACTCCTCTGCACTGTTGTGCTCTTGTAACAGGACCCAATCTCCATGTCATCCACTGCTGATAGGGAACGACATAAAGTGAAACTTTCACTCCTCTGCACTGTTGTGCTCTTGTAACAGGGCCCAATCTCCATGTCATCCACTGCTGATAGGGAACGACATAAAGTGAAACTTTCACTCCTCTGCACTGTTGTGCTCTTGTAACAGGGCCCAATCTCCATGTCAGCCACTGCTGATAGGGAACGACATAAAGTGAAACTTTCACTCCTCTGTACTGTTGTGCTCTGGTGATAGGGCCCAATCTCCATGTCATCCACTGCTGATAGGGAACGACATAAAGTGAAACTCACTCCTCTGCACTGTTGTGCTCTTGTTATAGTGCCCAACCTCTATATCATACACTGCTGATAGGGAACGACATAAAGTGAAACTCACTCCTCTGCACTGTTGTGCTCTTGTTATAGTGCCCAACCTCTATATCATCCACTGCTGATAGGGAACGACATAAAGTGAAACTTTCACTCCTCTGTACTGTTGTGCTCTGGTGATAGGGCCCAATCTCCATGTCATCCACTGCTGATAGGGAACGACATAAAGTGAAACTCACTCCTCTGCACTGTTGTGTTCTTGTTATAGGGCCCAACCTCTATATCATACACTGCTCATAGGGAACGACATAAAGTGAAACATTCACTCCTCTGCACTGTTGTGCACTTGTTATAGGGCCCAACCTCTATATTTTACACTACTCATAGGGAACGACATAAAGTGAAACTTTCACTCCTCTGCACTGTTGTGCTCTTGTGATTTGGCCCAACCTCTATATCTTACACTGCTCATAGGGAACGACATAAAGTGAAACTCACTCCTCTGTACTGTTGTGCTCTTGTGATAAGGCCCAACCTCTATATCTTACACTGCTCATAGGGAACGACATAAAGTGAAACTTTCACTCCTCTGCACTGTTGTGCTCTTGTTATAGGGCCCAACCTCTATATCATACACTGCTCATAGGGAACGACATAAAGTGAAACATTCACTCCTCTGCACTCTTGTGCACTTGTTATAGGGCCCAACCTCTATATCTTACACTGCTCATAGGGAACGACATAAAGTGAAACTCACTCCTCTGCACTGCTGTGCTCTTGTGATAGGGCCCAACCTCTATATCATACACTGCTCATAGGGAACGACATAAAGTGAAACTCACTCCTCTGCACTGCTGTGCTCTTGTTATAGGGCCCAACCTCTATATCTTACACTGCTCATAGGGAACGACATAAAGTGAAACTTTCACTCCTCTGCACTGTTGTCCTCTTGTTATAGGGCCCTATCTTTCATGTCACCCACAGTTCATAGGGAACGACATAAAGTGAAACTTTCACTCCTCTGCACTGTAGTGCACTTGTTATAGGGCCCAACCTCTATATCTTACACTGCTCATAGGGAACGGCATAAAGTGAAACTTTCACTCTTCTGCACTGCTGTGCTCTTGTGATAGGGCCCAACCTCTATATCTTACACTGCTCATAGGGAACGACATAAAGTGAAACTTTCACTCCTCTGCACTGCTGTGCTCTTGTTATAGGGCCCAACCTCTATATCTTACACTGCTCATAGGGAACGACATAAAGTGAAACTTTCACTCCTCTGCACTTTTGTGCTCTTGTGATAGGGCCCAACCTCTATATCTTACACTGCTCATAGGGAACGACATAAAGTGAAACTTTCACTCCTCTGCACTGTTGTGCTCTTATGATAGGGCCCAATCTCTATATCATACACTGCTCATAGGGAACGACATAAAGTGAAACTTTCACTCCTCTGCACTGCTGTGCTCTTATGATAGGGCCCAACCTCTATATCTTACACTGCTCATAGGGAACGACATAAAGTGAAACTTTCACTCCTCTGCACTGTTGTGCTTTTATGATAGGGCCCAACCTCTATATCATACACTGCTCATAGGGAACGACATAAAGTGAAACTTTCACTCCTTTGCACTGCTGTGCTCTTGTGATAGGGCCCAACCTCTATATCTTACACTGCTCATAGGGAACGACATAAAGTGAAACTTTCACTCCTCAGCACTGTTGTGCTCTTGTGATAGAACCAACTTACATGCCATCCATCGCTCATAGGGAACGACATAAAGTGAAACTTTCACTCCTCAGCACTGTTGTGCTCTTGTGATAGAACCCAACTTACATGCCATCCATCGCTCATAGGGAACGGCATAAAGTGAAATTTTCATTCCTAAGCTCCGTTGTGTAATTGTAATACTGGCATATTTTTCATGCCATCCATTGCTCATGATGTGAATCAGCGTTGCAGTAATCAGAAAACTGAAGCTTTTGTTGACCTCTTTATGTTCAGAGATTTCTTTCGTTCTTTTTACTTTCATTCTTTGTCATGCCAACGAATTCAATGAATTCTGCCCTTACAATTTGTTAACGTCATGATCAAATAATTTTTTCTAAATACTTTACATATGAAATACAAGTTAAAAATATTAGTTAATTTAACAAATTTTAGATGCTAAAAACATTTATGATGTATAGTAGGCAATAAACTACAATAATATTGCACTTAATCATAGGTACATATAACGCATTTGTGATACACGAATGTTGGTTATTTCTAACTGAGGAAAAAAGAAGTATGTATTACATTCACACGTTTTTCACTATACAATCTTCTACAAGATATTCTTAGAAAATCGTATGAGTTTATTTACTTCTTGTTAATTTAGATGAACGGTTGAACAAATGCCTTTATTATAGATATTGTTTTAAGTACAAGTAGAATACAGGAGGCTGAAGCAATAGTCAGATCTTTAACAAGTGGGTCTGTATATAAAGGTAAAGGTACGTATCACGAGGGGCAGAGCACCGCAAGTAGACCAGCCGGCCCTTTTTGCTTCCAACGTGACCCCTGAAAGGGAAGAACGAGGGGAGAGACCTGAAGGGCGACCAGATCCGGTTGCTGATAGGCGCAAGCATGCACGGGGTCCTTAACGTTTCCAAATAGAATGAATCCGACAGCGCACGGTCCCTGTCTACAAGCCACCAGCCTCCAGGTGCCCCGGAGCAGATCCCTACGCTTAGGAGAGATCTAACTGAGCGGTACCGTAGCGACACCAGGAAAGAAACCTTTACAGAGCGCAAGTCAACACCCAGCCCCACACTGAGGAGAGATCTAACTGAGCGGTACCGTAGCGACACCAGGAAAGAATTCTTTACAGAGCGCAAGTCAACACCCAGCCCCACGCTGAGGAGAGACCTAACTGAGCGGTACAGTAGCGACACCAGGGAAGAAACCTTTACAGAGCGCAAGTCAACACCCAGCCCCACGCTGAGGAGAGACCTAACTGAGCGGTACAGTAGCGACACCAGGGAAGAAACCTTTACAGAGCGCAAGTCACCACCCAGCCCCACGCTGAGAAGAGATCTAACTGAGCGGTACCGTAGCGACACCAGGGAAGAAACCTTTACAGAACGCAAGTCACCACCCAGCCCCACACTGAGAAGAGACTTAACTGAGCGGTACAGTAGCGACACCAGGGAAGAAACCTTTACAGAACGCAAGCCATCATCCTCCAGGTTCCCCCGGAGTGGAGCCCCACGCTGAAGAAGGACCTAACTAAGCGGTATCGTAGCGACACCAGGGAAGAAACCATTACAGAGCGCAAGCCACCAACCTCCAGGTTACCCCGGAGTGGAGCCCCACGCTGAGAAGAGACCTAACTGAGCGGTACAGTAGCGACACCAGGGAAGAAACCTTTACAGAACGCAAGCCATCATCCTCCAGGTTCCCCCGGAGTGGAGTCCCACGCTGAGGAGAGACCTAACTAAGCGATATCGTAGCGACACCAGGGAAGAAACCATTACAGAGCGCAAGCCACCAACCTCCAGGTTACCCCGGAGTGGAGCCCCACGCTGAGAAGAGATCTAACTGAGCGGTACCGTAGCGACACCAGGGAAGAAACCTTTACAGAGCGCAAGCCATCATCCTCCAGGTTCCCCCGGAGTGGAGCCCCACGCTGAGGAGAGACCTAACTAAGCGGTATCGTAGCGACACCAGGGAAGAAACCATTACAGAGCGCAAGCCACCAACCTCCAGGTTACCCTGGAGTGGAGCCCCACGCTGAGGAGAGACCTAACTGAGCGGTACAGTAGCGACACCAGGGAAGAAACCTTTACAGAACGCAAGCCATCATCCTCCAGGTTCCCCCGGAGTGGAGCCCCACGCTGAGGAGAGACCTAACTAAACGATATCGTAGCGACACCAGGGAAGAAACCATTACAGAGCGCAAGCCACCAACCTCCAGGTTACCCCGGAGTGGAGTCCCACGCTGAGAAGAGATCTAACTGAGCGGTACCGTAGCGACACTAGGGAAGAAACCTTTACAGAGCACAAGTCACCATCCTCCAGGTTCCCCCGGAGCGGAGCCCCACACTGAGGAGAGATCTAACTGAGCGGTACCGTAGCGACACCAGGGAAGAAACCATTACAGAGCGCAAGTCACCACCCAGCCCCACGCTGAGGAGAGACCTAACTGAGCGGTACCGTAGCAGCGCTAGGGAAGAAACCATTACAGAGCGCAAGTCACCAACCTCCAGGTTCCCCGGAGTGGAGCCCCACACTGAGGAGAGACCTAACTGAGCGGTACCGCAGCGACACCAGGGAAGAAACCTTTACAGAGCGCAAGCCATCATCCTCCAGGTTCCCCGGAGTGGAGCCCCACACTGAGGAGAGACCTAACTGAGCGGTACCGCAGCGACGGCAGGGAAGAAACCTTTACAGAGCGCAAGTGACCAACCTCCAGGTTCCCCGGAGTGGAGCCCCACACTGAGGAGAGACCTAACTGAGCGGTACCGCAGCGACGGCAGGGAAGAAACCTTTACAGAGCGCAAGTCACCAACCTCCAGGTTCCCCGGAGTGGAGCCCCACACTGAGGAGAGACCTAACTGAGCGGTACCGCAGCGACACCAGGGAAGAAACCTTTACAGAGCGCAAGCCATCATCCTCCAGATTCCCCGGAGTGGAGCCCCACACTGAGGAGAGACCTAACTGAGCGGTACCGCAGCGACGGCAGGGAAGAAACCTTTACAGAGCGCAAGTCACCACCCTGCCCCACGCTGAGGAGAGACCTAACTGAGCGGTACCGTAGCAGCGCTAGGGAAGAAACCTTTACAGAGCGCAAGTCACCACCCTGCCCCACGCTGAGGAGAGACCTAACTGAGCGGTACCGTAGCAGCGCTAGGGAAGAAACCTTTACAGAGCGCAAGTCACCACCCTGCCCCACGCTGAGGAGAGACCTAACTGAGCGGTACCGTAGCAGCGCTAGGGAAGAAACCTTTACAGAGCGCAAGTCACCACCCAGCCCCACGCTGAGGAGAGACCTAACTGAGTGGTACCGCAGCGACGCTAGGGAAGAAACCATTACAGAGCGCAAGTCACCACCCAGCCCCACGCTGAGGAGAGACCTAACTGAGCGGTACCGTAGCAGCGCTAGGGAAGAAACCTTTACAGAGCGCAAGTCACCAACCTCCAGGTTCCCCGGAGCGGTCTAAGTATGCTTTGGACCTCAAAACGAGCATTTCCAGTGAAGTATTGCTACTCTTTTTGGGTGAATTACAGTACTTCCGTTATTTACTATAGGTAAGCAGTAGAGAAAAAAAAAAGCCAGTAAGTATCAGATGTGTGCGATCAAAAGAGAAACGTTATTTGAAATGAATTTCATATACTTTAATTGCAGATACCGTTGGATGTCACATGAATAGTATACATAACAAATACGTGAACACGACTTATAGGCAAAGAAATATTAGTAGAACAAGCTAAAACGGATTGAGGAGTTGTAAATTTAACTTAAAACCAAGATTTTCCAAGAAGCTCGCAGGGTTTAACTTGAGTAATGTACTTTTTTTCTAATTGTTTTAACGCTCGTTCTTACCAAATACGGCAGTACAGATGGCGGACACTGATGATATATGAAATAAAATGATAGCTGGGAAAGGAAATTTGGTATGAAAGCGTTCCAGGTCTAAGTTTAAGGTAGTTTCACAGCATCAGGACTGAGCAAAACTTGAAGAAGGAAGGAAGGAAAGGGGAAAAAGAGTCTGTCATAGAGTACGGTCCTGATGGGCTTTGATGCGTGAACTTACCGTTCAGAATCCGGCGTTAACGACCTCGGCCACCGGTGTCGGTTGAAATGTTTGTGTTGATCGTAATGACGAAGTTTGTGATTCACTAAAATAAAACATTTTACGACACTAACGCTGAATATTTTGTTGTTGGAAGACAATATTAATCGCTTCAGGGGAGTCGTAAAGCCATATATTGCCAAGGATCTATTGGGTATAGAAATCAAAATTTTTACAGAGTGTGTATTGGTCCTTCCAAAATATACTGTTCCTCATTCATATAAAAATCTACAATAGAAACTGTTTTATATTTTTTTTACTGTAACTCTACTTTTTTCATTAAAAATTGGACATTTCATTTTTTATACATAATCCATTTGAGAAAATTAGTTCTTTGAGAATCCACAACATCATTGTGCAATGTATATCATGTGGTAAAAATTGTATGCAGATATTGCCTGTGGTTTCTGAGAAAACGGGGCTTTTATATTGAAAACTGTATTTCTGAGAAAATGTATGTTAAAATAAAATTAAAATAAAATTTCCATATAAACTCACCCACATTATTTTTTTACTCTAAAATCCTGGTTAGAAGTCATCATCCTCATCATCTTCATCTTTTTCACCCAATGCTTCTCTCCTTCTCTTGGATATTTTCTTGTTTACTCACGTTTCTTGCAGCAGTTTCAGCTTTCACAATTCTCATTCCGTACAACGCCTTTACATTGTTCACAGTGATACACCAATATCTTCCAACACTTGCAGTTTCGCAGTGTATCCATCATTAAATGTAAGAACTGCATTACACGCCCAATTGCAGTGTCGGTATACCCACAAATACATTTTTAGGGATTATTGGCCACACGATGTTGAAAGATTCATTTATTGTTTTGGTTTTCCTTTAAACACTTCTTTAGTAGCTCTGGGTGGGATAAATCCTGGAATATAGGCTTAATTGCAAGCTTAACAGCTTTAGGTATTCCATGTTTATGTGCAAATGTATCTAAGGTAGCAGTTTTTTCGGCCTTCAGATATTTCAGTCCTGAGAACTCAAATTGTGAATCGGTTTAGGCTCTGTAGATACTTTATGAAAAAAAATTGGTCCAAACTGATTTCTTCATGCCACCTATTTATCTCTATTGTTCCTTATAGCATGCCATAATAGTTTGTGAGCTCATCAATGGTTTTGCTGTAATCGACGCTTTATGCTCAAACCATCCGACCAAACGGTGTTGACCAACTGTTGTCGAATGTTTAATAAGCATGTGCCCAGCCTCTTTTGCACATAATTGATACATTCTAATTTTTTAATTATCAAGTCACCATAAGGCATGTTCTCTGACACTGTCGTGTATGTTTGGAACCACCAACACCAAGTAATTGTACATAGCAAACACACCGATCATCTTCAGAACGCCGAAATATTTTTAGTGCAGAAGCAACCTCTAAACCCCGACTGTCCCTTCATAGTTCTTTGTGCAAAATTCCTTGGGCTTCATTAACTAACTGTATTTGCCAGCTTGAACAAACCCTGACAATATTTTATGCAGGTTCTACATCCAGAACTTTGCAATTGCCAATACCAATGGCAAATGTACTTGAATTTTTGACTGGAAGCCTCTTTTTTGCCAAGACCCGTCATAAGATATACTAAGTCAGTATTATCATTTTCTACTATACATTCACTTGTAACAACCTTCATTGAGTCTTCAGATATCTTTTTCACATTTTTCCCACTATTGATGTGTAACGAATAACATTAGTTGGTGGGTTGGGAAGATTTGGCATATCACAAAGTAACCTGCCAGCTGAAGCACCTTTCCAGTACATCTGAGTCCATAAAATAAATAGGACGCTAATGACCTGACAGTTGAGTGCCCTTAAACACAAATCATCATCACACCTGTAAAATAATCCCAAATTACCTTCAAAAAGCTGGTCTTTTCTGTTTTTTTTCTGATGTTTAGAAAATCTTCATTCACGATCCAGCACGCAATGCCACCCGCCGCCTTCTACAGTAATTGCGTTATATGCTGTCTTCAAGAATATCTAGTGCTCTCCTTGGTTTGCAATTAACTTTAATTCTCAAGCTGGTAACTGATGTAAGCCGGTGAACATCTGGCCAGGAACGGAAACGTAACTGGAAAGGGAAGACGTTTACCTACCCACAATTACTCGAGAAAGGCAAATAGAAGCAGCAAGTTTAACTAAATTTGATGATTGTGAATTTATCCCTTTCTAAACGCTGGTCCACAAGAAAACGGAAAGCGAATGATTTGAGCGTTGAACGGTTTTGATTCACAAGAATGGGAAATTCTGTCGATTGAATTATCAAGAGCTACATAGAAAATCGATTTGCTGTGATGCGATGTCATTTATTTATAATTGGCAATAGCAGACAATCTCAGCGTTTCTCTGGATCTGTATAAAGTGTTCTTGGACTCGGGAATTCTGTTCTGTAAACTGGAAGACCAATCCCTTAGAACGTTTCTGCGGAGGTACATTAAAGAAGAGCTACATACTAAGAAAAACTTGTTTGAGCGTCTGGTATGAAGTAGCATTACAGAGGATTCGAAAAGGGGTTGCGGAAAGCAAAATCTGGATCTGCATTGATGAAGCTAGGGACGTTATATGGCCAAGGTCATCATCGGAACTATGGAAGCACGCAAAGTGACTCTCTTTCACTTTAGAAGAGATGGAGAGATTGAATATTTTCACAGTGGCATAATTATCCACAAATTCCTTAATGCTACTCTGGCAAAATGATGATGTGCTGTTTTTTGTCACAAATGCGGCACCTTACATGAAAAATCAGCTAAAGCCTTGAAAGAACTGTTCTCAAAAATTGAGGCAGTATTTTTAACATTTAAATGACTTCAGTCTAATTATATAATATATAAACTCAATAACAGCCCGCCTTAAAGCAATATGTGTATGTAACAATATATAAAAATGCAGTAACAGTCATTGTATTAATATTTATATTAATATGTACATGTTTAATAATGTTATGTGAATGTATTACGTAATTTAATAATGTAGGAGCTGTGAGAATAATAGGTTAAAAGTTACTAACATGAGGTAACATTGAGGTAACCTTGAGGCAATAATGAATTAGAAAGTTTAAATGCTACTCATAATTCTTGGAGCAACAATAATGTAATTTTTGAGACAGTTTATAAAATAGCCAATCAACAACCAGAAAAAGCTTTAGTTAAATGAAGGTATTCTATTGGATTAGGATTAGCCAATCAGAAACTAAAATGGAGCAAAATTTACAAATACAGAAGTCAGTTGCTTGTAGACAGCGTTTCTAACCGGACGCGAGATGCGTCCTCGAGAAGTTTAATACGTATTCAGTGTGAGACGAAAATAGTTTACGTGTTAAAAAGTGCAAGTAATTAGTAAACAAATCTCACAGCTCTCTCTATATCAGTGACGTGTTACTTAAATCGTGTCAAGCATTAATAAAAGGAGTGAAGTAAAATTATAATCTGTGTAAGCCTACATTCTTCAGTCACACCACTCTTTGCTAACACATTCATGTCTCTAAAAAATAAATACTGACGCAGCCGAGGCAAACATAAATATATAATATTTAAAGAAACAGTCAAATTACAAAGTTAATATTTTTAAACTTGGGGCAAAGGCCACCGGAAAGTACATTTGGGGCGAAGGCTATCGGAAACTTTTTACCATACTGGGGTTACAACTACTTCAAGTTCGGCTCCCCAACAGTCGAAATATAATACATCTTCTTCAATATGGCTTTTCATACGTAGCAGCAACAAACCTTCTTCAAAATGCTGTCTTACATGTCTAGTCCACGGGCTGCACATAATCACCAAAGAAGTAACAATTTTGTATCCTCTCGTGGATAAGTTTGTTTCGAACATGAAGGTCTTCTTAAAATCACCCTCCCGAATCCGGGTTTTAAGGACATGGTACCAAAACTCACTTTACCTCCACAGGTAAAAACATTGCAGCAACAATTTGGACAACATACGTACTCGATGATGCATAGAAGACGAAGCTGTTTCAGTTTGCGAGGTACACAAGTTATACCATGGAGAACTCAGCAATGGTGAGCGTTTATAAGCAACACATCATAGTGTGGTACCGGAAGCAATCTTGGTGAGAGAGAAAATACGATACGTGATACACTCATGTCATCTATGGCGATCCGCGAAGTTGCAGTACCAATTGAATAAGCAGCAGGAGAAAGAAGAAAAAGTGTAAACGTGTTGTGGGTGCTTATGTGGCCTAGAAAAACTAAAGTTCATATTTTTGATAGCCTCTGTCCTGCTGTAACTGATATGAGTTGTCTGGAAATAGTTTGTTTCAAACATGTTCCATCACTTCAGTGGGAGTAGAACATTCTGTGTCCATTATGAGAAACGTTCTCTCTGATAGGCGGCTGACAATGACAGCTGATAACTTGTAAATAAAATATATTGTTGCTTCTTACCAAGCAAAATAGGAGTGTTACTTTGAATATGTGATAGAAATTATTGCTTATCTTAAATGCCTGTTTCATTAATAAGAGTGAGTTTACTCCCTTATACTACTGCATATGTTTAGTGCTTAAAGTGCCTTTTTGTCTGCCTATTTTAATTAAATTCTGTCAGAATCAATAGGACTTCAGAAGCTATTCGTATAAATTTCAGATTTATTCGTCGTATTAATACGAGCCGAAATATATTCCAATCACAATCGTTGAGCAATGTTTTGAGAAAATTAAAAGTAATGAAACATTTTCAACATAGAAGGAAGTTTGGGATGGGGAATTTTCTTGTAAATCTTCACCTTGTAGCGGCTTTTTTTCAGTGGATTTGCGGTGAACTCTATATGTCGAATATGGAATACAAACAAATACTTCGTTTACCTGCTAAGCGTAAGTGGCAGAGAAAGTAAAGATTACGGTAACTGAAAATACTGCTCGTATAATAAACCAGTAGTCGCGATATGACAAAGTTGAAGCGACAATAAAGAATGTATAGTAATAATAAGAAACCTTAACAATATTTGCGTTCTCGTGTGACACATAAGTTGCATGTCTAAAATAACTCACAAGAAGCACTTCGGAGCAATTTGATGATGAGTCACAGACATGCCTCGCGGAAGAATACACTGTGTTTGTTTACATCAAATAGCCTTGCGTTTTAACTGAGAGATTAGATTGAGATCAAGCGGTGCAGCGTAAGGTTCAAATACTCAGTAATTCTAACGTTATCATTTACCGAAGCGCATTCCGCGAGTTTCCTATGATCGGGTTCTGGGAAACCATCGAGTACAAAGAAATGCCAGCCAAAGTGCTATACTCTCTAATACTTTGATCCATTTAATTATTTTGATTAAACCACAGGTTCTAAATCTGTTGCCCTCACTCTACTAAATGACACAAATGAATTACATACTGTCTTTATTTTGTGGGAGGGGGGTTTCATTGAGAAGCAACAATATTTTGCGCTATATTATGCTTTTAGCATAAGAAATAATCTGATGTGTTACACTCACATGACTTTCTCTACTCTTGTACAACCTATTTTTACAAACGCTTATTCTCCATATGCTTCATGTTAATCAGATATCGAGATGCTAATCTTATTGCTAATTTTCTTGTAGATGCAAGGCGAATTGGTAGACTTTAAGCGATAGTCAAATATTTTAAGAGCTGGTTGCTATGTGGAGTACTCCATTCTCTTTGCATTACCAGGACAAAAAAAATAAATAAATAACGAATTTCCATTTGGCAAAAAGTATAAGTATTGGAAAATTTAAGGGGATAACAAGCAATATCTCGAAAATGATTCACTCAACAAAAACAAAAATGTATATGACATAAATTGTGTATTTTAACGCGATCTGCATTTTGTGTGTAGTAAAATTTTGTCTATCTCTTATGGTTTACCATTATGCAAAAGTCGTTCACAATGAAGAATACTTTTGGAGACATTCAGAGAAAATTCGAGATATGCATTTCATTGGTCATGAAAATATCTTAAACATATGATATTTTAATCAAAATTGTTAGAGCCATTTTTGAGAAAATTAAAAATTTCGAAAAATATCCCATGTAAAGGGTAATCTGGAGTGGGGGGATTTTCTTGAAAACCTTCGTGTCGCATTTCTGGAAGATACTGAACCTAAATGCCAAGTTTGGTGTTTATCCGACTGTTCCCTTCTGAGTTATGCTGTTCACAGTCAGACAGACTCACACGCAGACACACACACGAACATGTTTCCAAAAATGCTTTTTTTGGATTCAGGGGTCTCAAAACATGTATTTCCGGTGAAATCTCGGTATCGAATTTTTGGGCGGAATACAATACTTCCCCTACTTACTATACGTAGTAGAGAAAGTAAAAAAAATATTATTTAATACATTCATATGACTTTCTCTACCCATTCTTCAATAAAATATTCTTATTCTTCCGTCTACCTCATGTTAATCGAGATAAGTATTTTCATAAATGGCTTTATTGCATATTCCCTTGTAGATGCCACGGGTATAAGGGTATACAATAGGCTTCAGCGATTGTCATAAATTTCAAGACCGAATCACTATTAATGGCTTTGAAATTCCGTTCTCTTTGCATGGCCGTGAGAAAAAATTAATACGACTTTGCAGTTGAAAACGTATAAGTATTTGACAATTCAAAACTATAATAAAGAATATCTCGAAAATGGTTATCCCACAATATATATTTTATATATACATTTATATATTTGGCATAAATTGTATGATTTAACGAGATCTTAATTTTTGCGCAGTAAGTTTTGTCTCTCTTATAGTTTAAAAGTTATAAAAAATTCGTTCAGAATAAGACGACTTTACAGATTATTCCCAGAAAATTCAAGATATACATTTTATTTGTCATGAAAATATATTAAACATAACAGTATTTTCTCAAAATCATTTGAGCCGTTTTGAAAAAACAAAAAATAACGAAAATTTTTCCATGTAAAGGATAGTTTGGGGTGGAGGAGGTTTCTTGAAAATCCTCGTGTCGCATTCTTGGGAAACACTGCACTTAAATACCAAATTTGGCATTTAACCGACTTTTCGTTTTCGAGTTATGCTGTTCATAGACACATAAGGTAATTTTTCTAAAAATCATTTTTTTATTGAGGGGACCTCAAAACATATATTTTCACTCAAATCTCGATATCGAATTTTTGGGTAGAATGCAATATTTCGTCTATATACTTTAAGTAAGCAGCAAAGAAACAAACAAACAAAAATGGACTAACGTAAATAAAACCTTAAATGAGAACTGAATAGGAAAGGACAAAGTCCACAAAATTCACTATATTCTCATTATAGCACAGTGGTTTATTAAGAAGGTTCCTCGATATGTTCATAATCTGGCGTGTGAGTGTGAGTGTGTTTGCGTGTTATTCCAGTTATTTAATAACCAGTTAGCCTATATCAGAAATGTCACTACGCCTGAATACATGTTTCACAGGCATTATGCCACATTTACAAGTCACAGTGTGCACAATTATATGTCACTAACATGTTTGCCGCAAAGTAAAAGTTAAGAAATAAGAGTGTTTTATTGAAACAAACACGCACTATTTCACATGATCTTACCTAAACAAACCACCTATACTAATATTATAGGAGATGTGTATATGTGAGAGAAGGGGGGATTTTGGAACCCACGCCACCGGCTTTGATAATTATTTCACCATTGAAAACACTGTTCTTCCCGACGAATATAGTTTCTGATTTCAACTCCTGAATGGATAAAAAACTAACCAGGATTTTCAAAGCCTGGATGCTATAGAGCATGTTGTTTTTTGGCCTGTCCATGGATTGCGTGTATGCGTGCTTCGCTTGCCCTACAGTGACCTTTGTATTGTTTCGCTGCTCACTAGTGGTGAATGATCCGTCAAGGCTGCGCTGATCGGCTGTGAATCTCAACTGTCAGTTGCTTCCGTTTGTTCGTGCTGTAACGACTAGAGCTTGTTCATTGTGCATCTCAAAAGTGAAAGCTTATTGTGAATTACTGTGGAGCATTCTTGTTATTCTTATTGTTCCTTTCTTGTGATTAGTCCAGTAAAATACCTACCGAAAAATTCTAAGACATTTTATGAACGATACATACATAAAAACCGAATCATGTAGGCAGTGTGTCAATAATTTCAGGAGACTTTTCCTGTTATTCTAGTTCCAAATAGAGATACTGCCAGGTGCCTAGTTAACAACTTTAGGACGAGATCCCTAAACACTAAACCTAAGAAGCGAAAAAGACATGTTCTGACGGAGGAAAACATTGACGAAATTACTGCATCAATCGAACACTCTCCAAATAAGTCTCTTAGAGGTGTTACATATTGGTTGTTTCAAAATCCTCTGTTCATACAGCTGCTAAACTTTTAAAATTGAAACCCTTCAGATGACTATTGTTCACGTAATCATTAGAACTTCGTGACGACGAAAAAAAATCCATTTCTGTAACTAGATGTTACAAAATATTGTTGACGGTACTGTTGAATAACATCTAATAATCTTTTCCGACAAGGGATGCTTTCATTTAAATTGCCATGTTGCCTCGCAGAACAATAGGTACCGGAGTACAGAGAATCCTTAATGAAGCTCCGTTACATGATGTAAAAATCTGATGTGTAACACTCACATGACTTTCTCTACTCTTGTACAAACTATTTTTACAAAAGCTTATTCTCCGTATGCTTCATGTTAATCGAGATGTTAATCTTATTGCTAATTTTCTTGTAGGTGCAAGGGGAATATGGTAGGCTTTAAGCGATAGTCAAATATTTTAAGAGCTGGTTGCTATGTGGAGTATTCATTCTCTTTGCATTACCAGGACAAAAAAAATCTGATGTGTTACACTCTCATGACTTTCTCTACTCTTGAACAATCTAATTTTACAAACGCCTATTCTCCATATGCTTCATGTTAATCGAGATATCGAGATGTCAATCTTATTGGTAATTTTCTTGTAGATGCAAGGGAAATATGGTAGCTTTTAAGTGATAGTCAAATATTTTAACACTGGTTGCTATGTGGCGCATTCCATTCTCTTTGCATGTCCAGGACATTAAAAAAATGAATAACGAATTTGAGAAAAAGTATAAGTATTGGAAAATTTAAGGAAATAACAAGCAATATCTCGAAAACGGTTCACTCAACAAAAGAAATGTATATGACATAAGTTGTGTATTTTAACGCGATCTACATTTTTTGTGTAGTAAAATTTTGTCTATCTCTTAAGGTTTAATAGTTATGCAAAAGTCGTTCACAATGAAGAATACTTTTGGAGACATTCCCAGAAAATTCGAGATATACATTTCATTTCGCATGACATTATCTTAAACATATGATATTTTCATCAAAATCGTTAGAGCCATTTTTGAGAAAATTAAAATTTTCGAAAAATCTTCCATGTAAAGGGTAGTCTGGGGTGGGGGGATTTTCTTGAAAACCTTCGTGTCGCACCTCTGGAAGATACTGAACCTAAATACCAAGTTTGGTGTTTATGCGACTGTTCGTTTTTGAGTTATACTGTTCACAGACACACACACACACACACACACCGACACACACACGGACATGTTTCCAAAAATGCATTTTTTGGATTCAGGAGGTCTCAAAACATGTATTTCCGGTGAAATCTCGGTATCGAATTTTTGGGTGGAATGCAATACTTCCCCTACTTACTATACGTAGTAGAGAAAGTAAAAATCTGATGTGTTACACTCACATGACTTTCTCTACTCTTGTACAATCTATTTTTACAAACGCCTATTCTCCATATGCTTCATGTTAATCGAGATATCGAGATGTCAATCTTATTGGTAATTTTCATGTAGATGAAAGGGGAATATGGTAGCTTTTAAGCGATAGTCAAATATTTTAACGCTGGTTGCTATGCGGCGCATTCCATTCTCTTTGCAAGTCCAAGACATAAAAAAATGAATAACGAATTTGAGAAAAAGTATAAGTATTGGAAAATTTAAGGGAATAACAAGCAATATCTCGAAAACGGTTCACTCAACAAAAGGAATGTATATGACATAAGTTGTGTATTTTAAGGCGATCTACATTTTTTGTGTAGTAAAATTTTGTCTATCTCTTATGGTTTACCAGTTATGCAAAAGTCGTTCACAATGAAGAATACTTTTGGAGACATTCCCAGAAAATTCGAGATATACATTTCATTTCTCATGACATTATCTTAAACATATGATATTTTAATCAAAATCGTTAGAGCCATTTTTGAGAAAATTAAAATTTTCGAAAAATGTTCCATGTAAAGGGTAGTCTGGGGTGGGGGGATTTTCTTGAAAACCTTCGTGTCGCATCTCTGGAAGATACTGAACCTAAATATCAAGTTTGGTGTTTATCCGACTGTTCGTTTTTGAGTTATGCTGTTCACACACACACAGACCACACACAGACACACACACACACAGACACACAGACACACACACGGACATGTTTCCAAAAATGCTTTTTTTGGATTCAGGAGGTCTCAAAACATGTATTTCCGGTGAAATCTCGGTATCGAATTTTTGGGTGGAATGCAATACTTCCCCTACTTACTATACGTAGTAGAGAAAGTAAAAATGAGTAACGAATTTGAGAAAAAGAATAAGTATTGCAAAATTTAAGGGAATAACAAGCAATATCTCGAAAATGGTTCACTCAACAACAAAAATGTATATGACATAAATTGTGTATTTTAATGCGATATACATTGTTTGTGTAGTAAAATTTTGTCTATCTCTTATGGTTTATAAGTTATGCAAATATCGTTCACAATGAAGAATACTTTTGGAGACATTCCCAGAAAATTCGAGATATACATTTTATTTGTCATGAAAATATCTTAAACATATGATATTTTAATCAAAATCGTTAGAGCAGTTTTCCAGAAAATTAAAACTTTCGAAAAATGTTCCATGTAAACTGTAAGCTGGGGTGGGGGATTTTCTTGAAAACCCTCCTGTCGCATCTCTGGATGATACTGAACCTACCTACCAAGGTTGGTGTTTATCGGACTGTTCGTTTCTGAGTTATACTGTTCACAGGCACACACACACACGGACATGTTTCTAAAAATACTTTTTTTTGGATTCAGGACGTTTCAAAACATGTATTTTCGGTGAAATCTCGGTATCGAATTTTTGGGTGGAATACAATACTTCCCCTACTTACTATACGTAGCAGAGTAAGTAAAGTTGGTGTATGGTATGCTGTGACAGCGAAACGAATAGTAGTACCTATATTGTGACGCAGCGGCTATTGCCTAAGGTTATCGGGAGGTCGACGCCGGGCGGTCGAAGTGAACAACATAACTGTCATTCGCCAGCGTAAATACTGGGCGCACTATCGGGAGATAATTAGAACCTTCTGGAAGCTTATTCTCGCCTTTCTTCAGAAAGTGTTTCGAAATAGTTCTAGAAACGTTCGAGAATCTTGTGGAAAGATCCCACTGAATATATATGCTAGCGCTCTCGCGGGAGTCAGCCAGTGCGAGTTGAGTGAGAGTTGTTGACGGCTGTTGTGATCGTTGAGTAGCAAGTGTTACTGAGAAGCGACGGGTTGTGGAACTCTTGTGTTCCACTCCCGAGTGAAGTAGACCGCCCAGAGTGAAAAGACTGCGTGACGGAGAATTGAACTAGTTCACCTTAGTGAAGTGAACTCCCAGGAAGTTGAATTAGATATCAAACAAAACTGTGACAATAAAAACAACAGAACTAACCTTTGAAAAATTGGACAAAGTCATAATATTTTTCAGCGAGAACGTAAATTCCGATGGGTACCGTAGAAATATTCTTGCACAATTTTTGTCAAACGATGAGACAGAAAATGGATATTTTAAACAGAATTCTGACAGAGAGCATACTGTTCAAAACCTCTTGGAGGACATAAAGGCGGTGTTGATGACAGAATATTTTCTAAAGAGTTTATGGTCCCCGTATCTTATTGAGGGTGACTTATATTTGTGGGGAACCCTATAAAATAAAGTTTATAGTCGAACTCAAAGACAATACCACAACAGAAATAAGGCAATTACGCAAGAAGAACTTATGTATGTGAATTGAAATTTCATCAAAAGATGCCAGGAATGTCTCAGAGTAGATAGAAAACACTTTTAACACCACTTATAACTAAATACGCGATTTGCGGCCGGGCTATTAAATGACCGCTATGTAGAATTCAAACGGGCTAGAGTTATAAGAAAGGTGACAGATGAGAATGTCATGGAATAGAAAACTAGTAATTATTGTTGTTACCTCACGGAATGCATATTTAATTTCAGGCAATATATGTTGATGCTAAAATGTTATATATATACACTACGTGATCAAAAGTATCCGGACACCTGGCTGAAATGACGTACAAGTTCGTGGCGCCCTCCATCGGTAATGCTAGAAGTCAATATGGTGTTGCCCACACTTAGCCTTGATGGCAGCGTTCACTCTCGCAAGCATACTTTCAATCAGGTGCTGGAAGGTTTCTTGGGGAATGGCAGCCCATTCTTCACGGAGTGCGGAACTGAGGAGAGGTATCGATGTAGGTCGGTGAGACCTGGCACGAATTTGGCGTTCCAAAACATCCCAAAGGTGTTCTATAAGATTCAAGTCAGGACTCTGTGCAGGCCAGTCCATTACATGGATCTTATTGTTGTGTAACCACTCCGCCACAGCCCGTGCAGTATGAACAGGTGCTCAATCGTGTTGAAAGATGCAATCGCCATCCCCGAATTGCTCTTCAACAGTGGGAAGCAAGAAGGTGCTTAAAATATCAATGTAGGTCTGCGCTGTGATCGTGCCACACAAAACAACAAGGGGTGCAAGCCCCCTCCAGGAAAAACACGACCACACCATAACACCACCATCTCCGAATTTCACTGTTGGTACTGCACACGCTGGCAGATGACGTTCACCAGGCATTCGCCATACCCACACCCTGCCATGGGATCGCCACATTGTGTACCGTGATTCTTCACTCTACACAACTTTTTGCCACTGTTCAATCGTGTAATGTTGACGCTCCTTACACCAAGCGAGGCGTCGTTTGGCATTTTCCTTCGTAATGTGTGGTTTATGAGCAGCCGCTCGACCATGGAATCCAAGGTTTCTCACCTCACGCCTAAATGTCATAGTACTTGGAGTGGATCCTGATGCAGTTTGGAATTCCTGTGTGATCGTCTGGATAGATGTCTGCCTATTACTCTTTACGACCCTCTTCAAATGTCGGCGGTCTCAGTCAGCAGACGAGGTCGGCCTGTACGCTTTTGTGCTGTACATGTCCCTTTACGTTTCCACTTCACTATCACATCAGACACAGTGGACCTAGGGATGTTTAGGAGTGTGGAAATCTGGCGTACAGACTTCTGACACAAGTGACACCCAATCATCTGACCACGTTCGAAGTCCGTGAGTTCCACGGAGCGTCCCATTCTGCTGTTTCACGATGTCTAATGACTACTGAGGTCGCGGATAATGGGTACCAAGCAGTAGATGGCAGCATAATGCACCTAAGATGAAAAACGTATTTTTGTGGGGTGTAAGGATACTTTTGATGACATATTGTACATATATTATTTCATGATTGCAGACAGTTTGACACAAATTTTAAGGGAAGTTCATAACGGAATTATATAAATCAGCGTCCATTAGAAGCCTTAGGACACAGGTTGTGGGACAAATTTATCAATTCAACATTTTATTCCACAAGTAGTAATAAAATCGAATTAAAATAAAATTCGAAACTTCCATCCTCCATAGCACCACTGCGCTATCCACCATGCGGGTTCAAACCCAGCGGAGGGTGATGAACTTTTTGGGCGTAAAAATACTTAACATGGCTTCCTCCGGAAGGGAAGTAAATCCGGTGGTGCCACGTCGTAGATTTACAGCACGTAAAAGAACCTCAAGCCTAATAAAGAGGCTTCTAAGCAAAATTTTCAGTCTTTCACGCCCAATACAGAATGGGACGTTATGTATCATAGTAGTTAAAGAGTATCCGTAAATAAAGCTCAGGTTTTTTTCATGCGTTTTTTTCCTTTCATTCTTATAGCATCCTAATTGAAATACCGTTTTTAGTTTAGTGGTTATGGCTGGCGATACCCAAGCCTAGATAGTTTTATTCCCCATCCTTATTAATCCGTAAATGGTTAATCGTATTCTGAATGATTTGCAATGACATTTACTTTCCTCCATAATATCAAGCAACTTTTATTCAAGACATTTCTTTCTACAACATTTAGTTTTGGAGATATTGTGCGGTCTCAACTTAAATGGTCCACCCTGTATATAATAATTTAGCAACTGAAATATTATCTTTCTGAATGATTACAGAACATACATACTTTCCAAAATGCTTACATTGATGCCTGAGTGTGGGGAATTTTAACACTCAACAGATTCGCCCCTATTTCGTTAAATACTGATGTCAGGAACTTCTGTATTGTGTGAGAACTGGGAGCCTTTACGCAGTTAAATACCTACGGGGCCAAAGAGAAGGTAAATAAGTTTAAAATTCTATCCACTGTGACTGACTACAAATTGCTTCCGTTGAAAGGTTATACATCTCCAATTTTGGAGGATTCTCCGGATATCCGCCGTTAATGTAGTTTATTTTTTCGTCCGTTACTAACATCATAGAGACTTTACAAAATTACAGTTCTAAGAGGGGGTTTTACCATTGAACACTTCCAGATCATTGTTCAATAACTTCATATGGAATGCGAGAATGGGTAAATGACGGTAAATAATCGCCGTTCGAGGTTTATAAAGCACACATGCAGCGCTGCATCAGGCAGTTATTATGTAATAAATTGTTATTAATAAACACTATGGTACCTACTTTTCCAGTCTACTAGGACTGGTAAATTTGTCTACGAAATAAACATTAACTTAATCATTAGTACTGGAACATGCAGATGTTAATTTTGCGCCGGGAGTTTGGTCCACTGTGTGTTTCATGTATTCATTGTCCACTTGAGTTAGGTTTTACAGATTGCTTAACTTAATGCTTCGTTTAATATTTCATTTTCGTTTCTGTACCTAATATAAATGTAATATTATTTTTGGAATGTTCTCAATGGCATATTCAATAAGCTTTATTTTAAGAGATCCTAGTTGAGATGTCTATATACAGCTTGTATTGATCTTCTACTAGAGCAAAACCTGAAACGACGGCGTGGAGTTATTTATATTAATTGTCGCCACTGTATTAATAAATTATTATATTTATCGCAGAGCACATATAAGAAATGACACTCTGGAAAGAACATCTACTGCAAGGTAACATCCAAAACTTCATCAAAGTTGAGAAGCTCCAAAAAATCTTATGTATCACATAGCATGTCTTTCTTTATAGCTTATAAGTGGGTATACAAATTATACTTACGAAGGTTTATTTTCCTACCTACTTCATTTTAATCCAAATAAACCTTCCTGGAAATAGCTGCACTATATGTTTCGTTACAGATACAAAAGGAACAGCGATAGTCAAATGTTTCAGAACTGGACGCTAAACACTGGCCTTAAAATTCCATACTCTTTCGACAACATCCCGAGAAACAACTGAAAATCGAAGGACTTGAAAAGAACGAGGAAGTTTTGAAGAATATGAACATCTCGGAAATGGCTTATGCCACAAAGAAAGTTATTTGAAATAAATTGTATGTTTTAAAGAGATTTCATTTTTTGTGCAGTACGTTTTCGCTCAACGCTTGCCAGTTATACAAGATTATACAAAATTCCTTCCGAATGAAGAGGACTTCACAGGATATTCCCAGAAAATTCAAGATATCCGTTGTATTTGTCATGTAAATATCTCATTTTAATCAAAACTGTTAGAGCCATTCTTTTAGGATCACAAAAACTAAAAAAAAATGTTCCATGTAAAGGGTAGTTAAGCATGGATTGATTTTCTTGAAAATCTTCGTGTCGTATCTTAGGAAGGTACTGAACCTAAATACCAAGTTTGGTAATTAGCCTACTTTTGGTTTCTTATTGTATTTTTCAAGACACGCTCACCGACATGTTTTTAAAAATGCTCTTTTTTTAATTCAAGGGTCCTCAAAACATGTATTTCCGGTGAAACATCGGTCTCGAATTTTTGGGTGGAATGCAATACCTTCTCTACCTAGTATGTAGGCACGTGGTAGAGAAAATAAACAACTACCACATTTTTCCCAAATCGTTCACGAAGCCTGTGCCGCCACTGAAATCCATAAGCATAGCACATTCCTCCTCGATTCAATTTGTGTGTATTTGACGTAAATTCTCCCCTCATTTCGTTCATCCCTTCGCACGCACCCTAACTACCCCTGCACTATGCTATTCCAACAAATGGAACGAAATTTTCCATCAAGTTGCTGTCAAAGGAATCAACGGTGACAAGTGCACTATTGAGGAATCGTTTGCTTGTCTAGTATCTGCGCGCAGATGAATAAATCGGTTCATAGGTTTCTTTTTTATGATGCTGGCACACGTGTAAGTGAAAAAGGGAACTAAAGTTGTCATATCCTCAGCTTTATGAGTTATAACTTTCTGGACTGTGAATCTCATTAGTCACCATTAAATTACACTTAATTCAGCTCTGACACGCTGAAATAATTAATACTCGGGTAACAAATGTAGGAGGCATTTCACCCTATTGTATCGGTAATTAGCAAGTTGTGGTCAAAGGCAGATCCTTCACTACAAGCCAAGCCTTCTCCATTCTCGCTTTCCTCTTCGTCTTCACATGTCTTAAACTTTTCTACCAACTGATATAGTTTTCTCCTCTGAACCTTCTTAGTGCATCTCTAAAAAGGGTTTTCTTCGCCTCCTATATCCCAGACAATTTCTTTTCCTGTTCCTGATCAGTTTCAGTTATTCTTCTTTTGCTCATTCTTTATTCTGTCTGTCCATTGTACGCGCTCCAATATTTTCCATGTTCATATTTCAAATATTTCCAAGTTTATTTGTAAAATGAAAGCTACCGCACAATGTAATCCTTAGGTTCCGCAAAAAGAGTTCTCTTTTTAATGTCTTTTAAAAGTTCATCTTACCGCCGGATTGCTATCCTCCATGACAACAGCTTAAGCTACGAGGCGTGTTTTTAAAGTAAGTGCCGTTTTAATTTTTGTCGCAGCGCTGTAGTCGAGATTTTGAGCATGCGCGATAAATTCCTCCATTCATTAGCATACCAGACGCAGCTGTGAGCGATCGTCACTTTGCGTTTTCCTGTTGTTAGAGCCTTTCAAACTGCTCAAAACAATCGAACGACTCCCGACTGTAAAGTCAGATCAGTGATTCTTATTTTGAATGCGAGGAATATTACGCCAGCAAACATTCATCGCCAATTGTGTGAAGTTTATGGAGAAACAAGAAAGAGTGATGAATGGTGAGGAAGTGAGTTAGACTTAACGAAGCTCATTAAAATGTGCATTATAAGCCGCGGAACGGCCGACCGCCCATGATCACGGATGATTTGGTGCAAGCTGTGGAAGAAAGCATTCGCGAGGACAGACATTTCACCATATCGGTATTGTCTTCGCATTTTCCACAAATTTCAAGGTCAGTCTTCTAAAACACTGTGACAGAATACTTAGGATTTCGGAAATTGTGCTCAAGGTAGGCGCCCAGAAATCTTCCTGATGAGCACAAGAACAAATTATTTACCGCTGCACTGACTTTTATCACGCGATATGCTGAGGGAGGCAATGATTTGCTAACAGGTCGTTACAGGCGATGAGACATGGATGTCTGACATCACTCCTAAATCAAAGCAACAATCCATGGACTGGAGGCACACAACGTCCCCCGTGAAGAAGAAATTCAAACATACGACATTCACTCGCAAGATCATGTGCACGGTTTTCTGGCATAGACAAGGTATAGGTGTTTTGCTGGTTAAATTCTTGCCCAGAAAGCGACAATCAACAAAGACGCCTATTGTGAGACACTACGGAAGCTCCGTCGTGCAAAACAGAACAAAAGGCGTGGAATACTTTCGCGTGGAATCCTTTTGGTTTATGAGAATGCCCGGCCCCACACACAGCCAAAGAAACGCAAGATCTGATCGCATTATTTGGTTGGGAACAATTCGACACCCTCCCTACAGTCCACCAAGCGATTTTCATCTGTTTATTCATAGGAATAAATTCCTTGGTGGAAAACATTTCCACGACGATGACGTTGTGAAACAGGAAGTGCAGACTTGGCTTTCATCATAGGCGGCATTATTCTTTGACGAAGGCATACAAAAAATGGTTCCCCTTACAGGTATCTGAATAGCGGCGGTGACTATGTGGAGAAGTACTGTAAGGTAATGAATGATAAAAGGGTATTTAGAAAATAATGTTATGTTATTTTTTAAAACATTATCGGTACGTACTTTAAAAACGCGCTTCATGCGTCCCAAGTATTTGAAACCACCCTCCTGCTCCAGTGCAAGTGGGCGACCTGCATGTCAATTTGCATTGTATATTCTTTACTCTTCTTTCGACAACCACATTCTTTGCCCTTTACTTGTATATTTATTTTTTTCTCACCATTCTCAAGTTTAAAACTTAATTATTAGCGGGGTAACCATACCATTATCTACTAAACAAACTCGGAATTGCACGATTAGTCAACCCAAAGTTGCATCATGAATCTATTTTGTACTAAAATATCCTCATGCTAAAAGCCGTGAAAATTACAATCTAAGGGAAAACATGAAGTGTTGCTAGTTGACGTTTTGCATAGGTTGCTTTGGATAAATTTTCATAGGAACTCGAGACACTCACTTGATTCTACTTCTGAATTTATCAAATGCCATTTATCAGTTCTGGATTGGAAAGCGTGCAATTGTAATTTGATCAGGTGTAGTTTATTCGGAAATACGAAAAAAATTGACATTGGTCATCCACTTAAAACCGCGAGCAAGAATCGAAGTAGGATAAATATACCTTGCTGACAAGGGAAGGATATACCTTCATCATACCGAAAGCCTTCTTCAAATTTTGGATATATTTATTTCGATATTTAGGTGATGAATGTAATTTTAAGTACTATCTATTGCATCCAAATGCAAATTTCTGAAAAGTCTTGAATATAATTTCATACAATAGTGCAGATGCACTTTGGACGTTTTAATTGCTGCTACGAAGCATGAGTACATACAATAGTAAGCCCATGCAAACTCCCCTGCTGCATCTGCTCTCTCCTGCAGCTCTGAAGCACCTAGGCCATGCAAGTTTGGACGTAAAATAATGTACACTTATTATTTTAGGAATGCGTTGTACGTTGCTGACAGCTACTGCACATTCAAAGAAATTGTGACTCTTGAAACAAGCACTCATTGTTCCGTTTGCTCACTTATTGCATTATTTATTCAAGCAGAATTCAGTTGGCATCTGCAGTCTTTGAGATCGCGCTGACATGTATTAGTTATTACTGCATTTAATTAGACATTTGACACTTTATTTGTTGGACAAAAAAGAATCCTATAGCTTAAATAAAAAGTATAAGCTAATTTTCAAGCGGAGTTGCAGCACTAAATGTGAGGATATTCACATAATACAGAATAACCAAAAATTTAAGGTATTTTTCAATTTCGGATAATTAACCTATGAAAACATGTACTATAGGCTAACCTGGAGTAAAACTCTGATGTGTTACACTCACATGACTTTCTCTACTCTTGTACAAACTATTTTTACAAATGCTTATTCTCCATATGCTTCATGTTAATCGAGATGTTAATCTTATTGCTAATTTTCTTGTAGATGCAAGGGGAATATGGTAGGTTTTAAGCGATAGTCAAATATTTTAAGAGCTGGTTGCTATGTGGAGTATTCCATTCTCTTTGCATGTCCAGGACATAAAAACGATGAATAACGAATTTGAGAAAAAGTATAAGTATTGCAAAATTTAAGGGAATAACAAGCAATATCTCGAAAATGGTTCACTCAACAACAAAAATGTATGTGCCATAAACTGTGTATTTTAACGCGATCTGCATTTTTTGTGTAGTAAAATTTGTCTATCTCTTATGGTTTGCCAGTTATGCAAAAGTCGTTCACAATGAAGAATACTTTTGGAGACATTCCTAGAAAACTCGAGATATACATTTCATTTGTCATGAAAATATCTTAAACATATGATATTTTAATCAAAATCGTTAGAGCCATTTTTGAGAAAATTAAAATTTTCGAAAAATGTTCCATGTAAAGGGTATTCTGGGGTGGGGGGATTTTCTTGAAATCTTTCGCGTCGCATCTCTGGAAGATACTGAACCTAAATACCAAGTTTGGTGTTTATCCGACTGTTCGTTTCTGAGTTATACTGTTCACAGACACACACACGGACATGTTTCCAAAAATGTTTTTTTTGGGGATTCAGGGGGTCTCAAAACATGTATTGCCGGTGAAATCTCGGTATTGAATTTTTGGGTGGAATGCAAAACTTCTGCTACTTACTATACGTAGTAGAGAAAGTAAAAATACTATAGTAAGCAGTGTTAATATTCCATCCAAAAATTCGATATCGAGATTTCATCGGAAATAACATTTTGGGATCCTCTGAACCCCCAAAAAGTATTTTTAGAAAAAGTTTCATGTGTGTAAGAAAATTAAAATAGTGGCAGCAGAAAATTTAGTTTAACTGACTATATATAATTTCCATTTTATAATATTAATTGAATAAATTAAATACTTGATTATACAGGTAGCAACAATTTCGTCATTTCTAATCTCAAATCACGATTTGCTATACGTTCGGTCGTATCCGAGTTTTTTTTTTTTGCTATTCGAGGTTCCTTCGGACTCAATTTACTCGAACTAGTGGGTTTTATACACTTTCTTAAAAAGAAAATATAAGACGAACTGCATTATACGGACGAATCAACTGAATTTAGCATTCCGAATAGCTCAAAAAAGGGAAGCGCTACTCGGATGCTATTTTCTGAAATATGAAGTTAATAAACGGGTTCATAAATGTAATCAGCACTAAGAATCAAGCATTTATCAGAAATGTGTCAGAACCTTCTGACACAAAGTTACATTTTTTATTACCCGTACACTTCAAGAAAATAAAACTAAATAAGACAGATATCAATGGCGTTTATTACGGGCATCTTATTCGTGATATTACCATATAAAACCTTTAAATAGAGTTGTGTGCTCTGTTTAAATGCTGTAACATGTATAAAGGTGCCACAAATTACTTCATAATGCATTTTTGCCTTATTTTAACGCAAACAGTTTACGAGATGTAACGATATTTCCGCCTGATTAAACCTGTACAAAATGATGCAGTAATTTGTATCACAAATTACTTAAATGTAAATAATGATTGTAATATGAATATGCATTTTTATGTGACATTGATTTCAGATGTTTATTGATTGTAAATATTGTTGGGAAGTAAATTTATAATGTCTTACTGAAACTGTCAATAATAGCGCGCAATAATGCAGAGAGGGGGGTGAGCTGTTTATCATTATTGGAAACGAGGAAGTTACGTAATGTTGGCGCGTTTTTTCCGTTTAGAACCTTCTGGAATATTTTCTCCCTAGAGCATATGTATTCATAATTTTCATTGGATATTAAGATAGACGCTAATGTTGGCGCGTTTTATTAGCCAATAGTAGCTCAGTTATAATCTTTAGGCGTATCTGGATGAAGGAGTATAAATAGAAGCTAGGTTAGAGGTAAAGTCCGTCAGTCGCCAGTTCATCGAAAATCTCAATACATTACACGTCGCCTTCAGTTGGCCAGTTCATCAAAATTCTTTGTGCACTACACGTCGTCTTCAGTTCGTCAGTTCGTCAAAATATTTATATGAGATACGTCGGCTATTGATTCACAAGTTACGAAAATCTAAAGTATTATAAAGTTAATTATACACAAAGTTGAAGTACGTGAATTAAGAGTGATTAGTAATGAAGTTATTATAACAGTTTCAGTTTGGCGAGTGTTAAGATCAATGTATAAATGTGATAGTTAACGTGTTTGACAATAAATGTGTAAAACAAATTTCTTCATCAGTGTTATATTTGGATAAAAGATTCCTTTCCGTTTACACAACCCTGATCAAGACACATGTTCGACCGAGAGATAATAGCTAGCCGGAGGACAGTAAACAAAACTTAAAATTCTTTCAAACAAAAGACTAATACTGCCGCAAATTGCTAACACCAGATGGAGCTACGAACCTAACAAAGAATCACGTCACAAGATGGCAACACGTGATGTAAACAAACATAAACAAACTTTATAAGTAATACCGTTACAAATTGGCTACCATACGTGGGGCAGTTAAAATTATGTAACCAAACAAAACAAAAGCAACACAACATAAGATCTTCAAGTTCTAATAATTTACGTAAAAACATATTACGTAAGCACCAAGAATGTTACTATCGCAATTGTTAAATAATTATGGCTTATGAATTATTGATAATTAATTAACACGCAATTTGGTAATTTGGTAATTTTAAAGTAATCGGATTAAAAAGTACATCAATTAAGAGCCCGTCAAATAATGTAAGAATGTTTCAAGTTTCATTAATATTGTCCAATAAATAGAAGGAATTAGTATGAATATCTGCAAGATTTAGGCGAAATAGAATAGCTTCGCTTCAAAATGTTCATTGTATTTTTGCTTCGAAATTTCAACCGGAGAGCCAATAAAGATACAGGATAATTAATTGCTAGAACCAATGAGAAGAAAGGAACACATGGTTGCATGTACAGAAATCTGGAGGCGAGTGGTAAGTTGAAATACCTATGTAAACGTAAGCGTGGATTTCACACAACCGTCATGATTGTTCGCTAAGTGAACACGTAGTACTCCGAGTCAGAAAAGGACACTAAGTTCGAAATTTGCTAAGCGCCGCGCAATTGTGTAACTATATATGTGGAATATTTTACTAATGTGCTAATAGTATTCGTTGAGATAATTTTTATCCAAGCTTATTAACGATTTAATATTTGTCAAGTGACTACTTCAAGTTCGCGCGAATCTAAAGAACGGTGATAGAGCACTAAGACATTAAATTATTAGCCGGAGCAAACGTTAGTGGACCAAGAGATAATAGTGGGAATACAGAGTTAAAGAATCGCACATGTTAGGGAAAACAAGAGAATCTTGCAGGAGTGAGAAAAGTGAAAACGATATCCTGATGTCACCATTCCCGCATCCTACCCTGACATAATCACAGCAGGGAATTTCAGATTGATTCGCCGACAGTTGACCCTAAGATACGACGAGCGCTTTGCGGCGATCACCTCCTCATCCGTTGCTGTAGCTTACCTTGATGCTTCTCCCGTTGCTTCCAGAAGTTCTCAGCGTGTTGGTTCTTCAATTTATCCTCCGCTAGCTGCAGTAATTTTCCTTAAATTATATGGGAGCATGGACTTATCCTCGGTAAAGGAAAACGTAGATCTCGGGTGGTGATATAGGAAGACATAGACTTGCTTTGTTTATGAAAAGATGACACTGCCGTTTCTTTTTATTTAATTAACACTCGTAGTATACAAAACTGGTATTGCCGCTGTAAAATACTGTCCACTGCTGTTAAACTATGGCGTGGATATGGCACGAAATATAACTATTCTTATTGTCGCTTTCAGAGTAGCGGATCTTAGGTGTGTTGCTAAAGCTATTTTGATTCCCTGTTTTGGCGCGATATCTCACACATTCTGCAGCATCTCTCCCTGACCACACATTACGAAAACTCTCGAATAAAATGCAATACTAAGCTGACATGACAAAGCTGACTTGATTCCCTTCTTGGCACGATATCTCACGCATCCTGCAGCATCTCTCCCTGACTACACATTACCAAAACTGTCCCGAATTTTCCCTAAACAGATCCATTTATAGTCTCAGGCTTCTGAGGCTGCTTCCTTTCCTATTGGTCCATTTTTAGCGCGACTCGACGCGTCTAACTATTTCGAATAAACTTTCAGGGATTTCATTGGTCCAATGTTTAATATAAATCGCGGCTTTTCCTACATGTACCGTTAGATTGTCCTTCTCACTCACTTGGTCACGGCGAATTATCAAATAATGGGACAAAGGCTCTACACCCTCGCTGTAGGAATAATAGCACTGCGACCGAAGAGAGGTAATAAAACTAGGTTTTCTGCCTTCGAAAGCACTATTCCTGTAGCTAAAACTTTCCATCGTGGACAGTATTTTAACATAGCGCTTAAATTATTTACATTAAACCATTTATAACTCTACAAATATTAATAACCTAGATAGATACATAACCTTAAATCACCCTTCTTAAAATATACAAGCAGTATGAGAAAAATATATTTACATAGTACGATTTAACATCAATAAAAGTTAATTAATAAATTATCTGTAATTACAGTTCTTGGGCTTGGCCTAGAGTTGCCGTTTCAAATTGCCCTGTTCTGGAAAAGAATAAATTTTTTAACACTTGATACAATTTTCTTTTACAGAATAATTCCTCTGATTATGGCGTTTGTTTGTTTGTTTTGTTGACAGAGACCCTTCGCTATACCTGTTCCTTCACAAGGGTTCTGCCAGACCAGTGGTGTTTACATTTGGGTCATTCACTCTACACTCTCCCTTTTAAAAACAGGTTTCCGAGAGACATTCTTATACACAATACATTTCCCGCACACGAATAACTTGTGACGCAAACAAATACTCTAATACCCAATTTAAGTTCTAAAATTAAGTCTATTTACATATATATTGGTACATAATTATTATGCCTTTATTTATTTCTTTACATCCTTATTTATCGGGTGTATTACCTTTACTATTTGTTCATAGGGTTGCTACCTCATTTCGAGTAAAACTAACCTGATTCTTTTCATTACGTTCTTCACCCTTCTCATTCTCTAAACATTTGTATGGTTTGAGCAACTGTTTATGATATCTCCCTACGATCTTGGAATTCTTTATTTCTTGTAACTCAAATGTATCCGAGCCAAAAATGTTAATCACCCGGTATGGACCTTTAAATAAATTTTCCATTCTATTATACCTCTTTTTTTATAATTAATAAAACTAATTTATATGTTTAAAGAAAACTGTCAGCATATTTCTAGCATACCAACCAATTAATAATTTACAAATATTGCTAAATATCAAAAAAATAATAAATATTCTGACAATAAAAGCTGTTTCAACCTTAAGACAAACTTATTCAAGCAGAAAGAAACTGAAACATATTAATGGCAAAGGTGTTTCTTGTTCTTCTTCACTATCACTAATGAGCATTTAATACTCAAGTCTCTTTAGTAATGAAAAAAAAAATGTTCTGCACAACTGCTTACGATAATTCATTAATTCACATGTGAAAGCTCTCCTTTCCAGTCACTGTAGAGTCAGGATCAATGATATTATGTCTTTTTTTTTTTTTAATTTGAATGCTGGATTTTTTTTTTTTATATCCATACTAATTCTCCAAGTTCGATCAACCATTTCTTTCGCTTCCTTGTTTTAAATTCCTGCTTTCTTTTCTGCGCCCTCTTTGACATTCTTTCAAAAGCTTTCTTTAACGTCTCTTCTCCCGTTAGTGTTTTCGGATCCTTAGTTTCTAGTATCTGTAGTAATTTCCCTTCAAGTGTTTCTATTAACTTCCCCTTCATCATCTCAACTAATTTCCCCTCTACATTCTTATCTTGTTCACTTAAGTTTCTTTCTAAGTCCTTATTCTGCTTACTTAATTTCCCTTCGAAATCCTTTTTCTGTTCACTCAATTTTCTTTCTAAGTCCTTACTCTGCTCATTTACGATTCTTTCTAAGTTCCTACTCTGCTCATTTGATTTCCCTTCTACATTCTTATCTTGTTCCCTTACGATTCTTTCTAAGCCCTTACTCTGCTTATTTACGATTCTTTCTAAGTCCTTACTTTGCTTACTTACGATTCTTTCTAAGTCCATATTATGCTCATTTGATTTCCCTTCTACATTCTTATCTTTTTCACTTACGATTCTTTCTAAGTCTTTACTCTGCTCATTTGCGATTCTTTCTAAGTCCTTATTATGCTCATTTGATTTCCCTTCTAGATTCTTATCTGGTTGACTTACGATTCTTTCTAAGTCCTTATTCTGCTTACTTACGATTCTTTCTAAGTCCTTATTATGCTCATCTGCTTCCCCTTCTAGATTCTTATCTTGTTCACTTACGATTCTTTCTAAGTCTTTACTAGATTCATTGAATATGCTTTCTAAGTTCTTACTATGTTCATTGAATATGCTTTCTAAGTTCTTACTATGTTCATTGAAATTTCTTTTTGACTCCTTACTCAGCTCATTTAAGTCCTTACCCATCTCGTCTATCTTTGTGCTCAAATGTTGAAGCAATATTAGCAGCTGGTTTTGACCTGCGTCAATGACCTGCTCAATCGGTGATTGCCTTTCTAGCCTAACTTCTACTTCTGCTGCACCCATATTTTCTCCCTCTGTTGTTATGCTGACAATAGCCTCCCTATTCAGTTCTTCCAAATCTTCCCTTGACCTACTCATGGTTCCGTTAGCAAGTTCTACCTCCCTAGTAATGACTTTACCCCCTCTCAATAACATGTGTTCACACAACTGGGTCACTACTCTGCATGCCTTTTTGTTTGTTTTTGAATAAAAGTTCTAACCTGTATTTTTTTTTAATGTTAACTGATGCGTTCCGGGTTCGAATCCTGGTGAAGTTCTAGAAGCGATGTTCTCAGCCGTTTTGTTGTCCCACGTAGGTAGACTAGAAGTTCGCGTTGTAGTTTTGTTCTGCTGTGCCCCTTTCCTCTGAAGATTCTTCGTCTGTTCGTTGTTTCCTAGTCCTCCGTTTGTGTCGTTCTTCCCTTCGAGCTCCACGTTATGGCGCCAGTTTGCGGCGCTCTTAACGTTTGTTAGCCCCACGTTTGGGAGCCAGTTTGCGGCGATCACCTCCTCATCCGTTGCTGTAGCTTACCTTGATGCTTCTCCCGTTGCTTCCAGAAGTTCTCAGCGTGTTGGTTCTTCAATTTATCCTCCGCTAGCTGCAGTAATTTTCCTTAAATTATATGGGAGCATGGACTTATCCTCGGTAAAGGAAAACGTAGATCTCGGGTGGTGATATAGGAAGACATAGACTTGCTTTGTTTATGAAAAGATGACACTGCCGTTTCTTTTTATTTAATTAACACTCGTAGTATACAAAACTGGTATTGCCGCTGTAAAATACTGTCCACTGCTGTTAAACTATGGCGTGGATATGGCACGAAATATAACTATTCTTATTGTCGCTTTCAGAGTAGCGGATCTTAGGTGTGTTGCTAAAGCTATTTTGATTCCCTGTTTTGGCGCGATATCTCACACATTCTGCAGCATCTCTCCCTGACCACACATTACGAAAACTCTCGAATAAAATGCAATACTAAGCTGACATGACAAAGCTGACTTGATTCCCTTCTTGGCACGATATCTCACGCATCCTGCAGCATCTCTCCCTGACTACACATTACCAAAACTGTCCCGAATTTTCCCTAAACAGATCCATTTATAGTCTCAGGCTTCTGAGGCTGCTTCCTTTCCTATTGGTCCATTTTTAGCGCGACTCGACGCGTCTAACTATTTCGAATAAACTTTCAGGGATTTCATTGGTCCAATGTTTAATATAAATCGCGGCTTTTCCTACATGTACCGTTAGATTGTCCTTCTCACTCACTTGGTCACGGCGAATTATCAAATAATGGGACAAAGGCTCTACACCCTCGCTGTAGGAATAATAGCACTGCGACCGAAGAGAGGTAATAAAACTAGGTTTTCTGCCTTCGAAAGCACTATTCCTGTAGCTAAAACTTTCCATCGTGGACAGTATTTTAACATAGCGCTTAAATTATTTACATTAAACCATTTATAACTCTACAAATATTAATAACCTAGATAGATACATAACGTTAAATCACCCTTCTTAAAATATACAAGCAGTATGAGAAAAATATATTTACATAGTACGATTTAACATCAATAAAAGTTAATTAATAAATTATCTGTAATTACAGTTCTTGGGCTTGGCCTAGAGTTGCCGTTTCAGCTTCCTACTGACATCGGTGACATCGATTCCTGAAGACGACCCCTACGAAGTAGCGGCAACGACAACGACACAGGTAAGACGACAGGAAACCGCTACAGAGGTTACATCATTAAAATTAACCATCTTGTTGTGAGTGTTGTATTATCAATAGACATCGGATTTGTATGCAAATGCACATTTAGTTTGGTTTTACTTGTGATATGGAATTTCGACTTCATGTCCCTCTGAGCTTGTGTGAAAGTTTTACGGTGCATACGAGTAATTGCATATCTCCGTTTTCCATGCATTGCGCATATAATACATGCATTTTTAAGTTTTCTTTTCAAAGTAATATTTAAATATATTAGTGACAAAATAATAAAGGCCTCATTATGGAGACACGTATATCATTTCTCAGTGAGGTTCAGAGTAAACTTGATAGTGTTCCTTTAAAGTGTACAGGAAGGCTAAGCTGTAAATGTTGCAGTGATTTATAGGGAAACCTTGACATTAAAGTTTTGTGTTGCGTGAATAAATAAATATCTTCAAGGTGAAAACGTAGTGCTTCCTGAAGAACTTTTTCCAGAGTTAATAAGTGCTTCCAACCTATAGATGTGGAAGGATCATTCCCAGCATACAGACTTGTGCTATCCGGTAAATGTCATAAGCTCACACCTCAGCATTTGGAGAAAATGATCATTGTATACTGCATATTAATTACACCCACCGGAATTATGCCTAAGGAAGAATGTACACTGTAAGTGCCCCAAAAAATAAACTTAAGCTTAACTATTTAGTACATATTTTAGTGCACATTTACGAAATTGTGGAGCATGTTTTAAGATTTTGACAGCATTGATATTTTAGATATTTTAATGCATACGAATCAGAGGTATATTTTTACATTCTCTACTACGTATAGTAAGTACGGGAAGTATGTATTCCACCCAAAAATTCGATAGCGAGATTTCACCGGAAATACATGTTTTGAGACCCCCCTGAATCCAAAAAAGTATTTTTGGAAACATGTCCGTCTGTGTGTGTCTGTGAACAGCATAACTCAGAAACGAACAGTCGGATAAACACCAAACTTGGTATTTAGGTTCAGTATCTTCCAGAAATGCGACACAAAGGTTTTCAAGAAAATCCCCCCACCCCAGACTACCCTTTACATGGAACATTTTTCGAAAATTTTAATTTTCTCAAAAATGGCTCTAACGATTTTGATTAAAATATCATATATTTAAGATATTGTCATGAGAAATGAAATGTATATCTCGAATTTTCTGGGAATGTCTCCAAAAGTATTCTTCATTGTGAACTACTTTTGCATAACTGGTAAACCATAAGAGATAGACAAAATTTTACTACACAAAAAATGTAGATCTCGTTAAAATACACAACTTATGTCATATACATTTCTTTTGTTGAGTGAACCGTTTTAGAGATATTGCTTGTTATTCCCTTAAATTTTCCAATATTTATACTTTTTCTCAAATTCGTTATTCATTTTTTTATGTCCTGGACTTGCAAAGAGAATGGAATGCGCCGAATAGCAACCAGCGTTAAAATATTTGACCATCACTTAAAAGCTACCATATTCCCCTTGCATCTACAAGAAAATTAGCAATAAGATTGACATCTCGATATCTCGATTAACATAAAGTATATGAAGAATAGGCGTTTGTAAAAATAGATTGTACAAGAGTAGAGAAAGTCATGTGAGTGTAACACATCAGATTTTTTGTCTTGGATATGCAAAGAGTTATAATCTGTGGCAAAGGGAATGGTGCTGCATCTAGCAACCAGCTATTAAGAGATATGTATGTGCTTAAAGGCTGTTTTTCTATATTGCCCTTGTAAATATATTTTCCCCTACATCTACAAGAAAATTAGCAATAAGATAGGGTCTGCAAATGTTTATCTCGATTAACATGAACTAGATGGAGAATAAGCGTTTGTAAAAATACTTTGTACAAGAGTAGAGAAAGTCATGTGAGTGTAACACATCAGTTTTTTTTATGTCCTGGACATGCAAAGAGAATGGAATGCGCCACATAGCAACCAGCGTTAAAATATTTGACTATCGCTTAAAACCTATCCTATTCCCCTTGCATCTACAAGAAAATTAGCAATAAGATTGACATCTCGATATCTCGATTAACATGAAACAGATGGAGAATAAGCATTTGTAAAAATAGTTTGTACAAGAGTGGAGAAAGTCATGTGAGTGTAACACATCAGATTTTTCAGATATATTTTAAATTGTAAATGCTCCAAACCAAAATAATTCTTATTATTTATGATCCGTTTACTTTATAAGGATTCTTGTTACTTTTTAAATCACCCTTCACTGCATTTCAACGGAAGGTTTACTGTTAAAGAACAGCAGAGGAAGTGAACAAAGGTTCGTTGTAAAACAAAGCTCCTGTGTATAGGTGGCCTTAGCGCTGTGGTGACCAGAACGTATCTAGAATTTTAATTCAATGAAAGCACGTGGCCATTTTTGTGGTTCCTCTAGATTTAACTGATTTACCACATCATGACTTATGAAGCACCTAGTGTCTTGATTTCAGCGATTGATTTCATTTTAACACCGTTATAGTAAGTTTCCGGTTACAAACAAAATGTTGACATTAACATCAAATCAAAACGGGAACAGCGGAAGCAGCCTTCTATGGAGGGACATGAAATAATTTGCATAAACACGTACTAAAAGTGTATTCCTATTCTAGTGCAATTTAGAATATATATCACTCATCATAGTTTTCTGTCATAGGGCACATCCTTCACTGCAAATTTACTCTCCTTCATTATTTTCTCTTTTCCAACATCTTCTTCTTTTCCGCAGTTATCTTAATAATGTCTACCATCTTCACCTGCTCCCAATATTTCTCCCACTCACTATTCCTTCAGGTTCGACCCTTTGCGAGATCATTCAATGCTCTATTCAATTTCTTATGCGATTTCTGATCTGTTTCAGAATTGCTTATTTTGTCTGTTCTTTCACACGGTCTGTTCCGTTGGTCGCATTTTCAATACTCCTCGCTTCTATATAATATTATAGTTCATGCCAACTCCACATAAAGCCTCTAGTTTTAGTCTCTTCCTTGGTTATTTTCATAAGTATTCCCAGAATATGATACTCTTTCTCTTAAAAGCTTCCCTTGTCATTCGTATCAGCCGTTTGGCTTCTTGGCAGCAGTTCGTATTACTACTTACGGTAACCGAGCGAGATGGTTCCGTGGTAACGTGTAAGGCTTGCATTTGGGAGGTCCCGGGCTCGATTCTCGTAGGGCCGGCAACTGACCATAGGTTTTTTCGTGATTTCCCCGGATCGGTAGGCGAAAGCTGGGATGATTCCATTCTAACACGAATTTCCCTTCCATTGTTTACTTTCCTTTCATCTGTTTTTTCATCTCTGCGTTTCAGGGTTGTAGGACCAGGGAACGGCGATTTGGGTGGTGGAATTTGCCCTCTGGAAAGATTTCTTCCTGGGGGTTGGCAGACTGCTTGGCCCCCTTCCTTTCTAGAGTGTCTTATCTATTCCCGGGAGCCCCCAGATTCGGGTGGCTAAGGCAGGGCTAGCCGGCGTCAGGATAGGTTTCATGTTGGAATTTTTAGGGATCCCATTCTTGCTAGCGCATATCGTCGTCCATATCTGATCGCCCTTCGGGTCTCTCCTTCATCCCTTTCTCCCATGCATCACGTTGGAAGTGCAAATGCCTATGTGCGGTGCTGTGTCCCAGTTACTGGATCCCTCCTTCATCCCTTTATCCCAGGGATCACGTTGGAAGCACAAATGCCTATGTGCGGTGCTGTGTTCCAGTTATTGGAGGTCCCTCCTTCATCCCTCTCCCAGGGATCACGTTGGAAGCACAAATGCCTATGTGTGTTCCAGTTGTTGGAGGTCCCTCCGTTTGACTACTCCTAAATCCTAACTTCTGGTACAGACCTAATACATAAAGCTATTCTTTTGTTCAATTACCTAATCTCGAATCAGCACCTTCTTAGCTTTCCTTCCAATAAAGAGTTGCATAGCGTTTGCAGCACCCTTCTAAAATACTGAAAAGTGCAACGAAGGACTCCAATTATTTAGAAAACGAGTAATTCCACAAAAAATCTAGTTGATGTAAAATGAGCTTCAAATTTTTCCCACAGTACGCTATTGTTTAATTTCTGTGGTTTCCCAAATATAGAAGATTCAGTGAGAATGAAGGGGACTTCACAAGCTGTATACAGGAAATTCAATGTGTACATTTTATTCATCATTTGTACTATCAAACATATTTTATTTTAATCAAGATGGTAGAGATGTCTTTGGGAAAATACTATTCTTGAAACGCTTCGGCTTGCATTCTTACTAAGATATCAAATATAATATTTATTTGATTTGTTTTGAAGTTACCTGTTGGCTGACTGAGTGAGTAGAAAGACGACTGACTGAAACCTCACACTCATTTTCCTAAAAGTACTTATTTTTGTTCAGATGATCTCAAAGCGAGTATTTCGAGTGAAATTTCGATTTCCAAGTATTTGATGGAGTGTAGTAAGGAAGTCAGAAGCAGCGACCATAGCACCGAACTTCATCCAACATATTATCTCCCCTAGGATGTCCTTTACAATGATGGTTCACTATCAGTCACTACAGTTGTGAAAGGCGACAACTGTTCCTCTGCAAAGAACGCTTCATGAGAAGAGCCCAACTCTTGTGTCCTTATTGCTCTAAGGCATGATCCTACTGTTGGTGCGCCTGTCCTTACCGGAATTATAATTCACCCCATCCCATTGCCTTTAAACGCAGCATGTCACGATGAGCGTCATGTGGTAAAACATTCCGATGTATCGATTCGAGCTGTCACAGTCGATCCTCGATCACGTCACAGCTTCATATTTTCTATCTCCCAGGCGTGGCAGATGAGAGATAGTCTATGCTCTTCCTTTTGATGGCTGTAATTGTTGCATTGTCATTCTTAAACAAACCGTCAGGTTGTCTACGCTGAATACGTAGCCTTTGATGATGTTAACAGTTATCACATACTCTTCGAACTGTGATATTCACTGTGCCAGAAGCGTTCATCACAAAGCTTTATCTAACAACTAGTGTTCCTGGCGTAAGATACGCAAGTTTGTTTTCCTAGCCAGATGGCCGATAGAGATATACGCATATTATGTACCTGAATCGGGCCAACCTAAAAGGAACTGTCTTCTGAGTTACAGCAGTGCAAGGTAGCTCAATCCCTAACATCTGTGGCTCGCTTCCCGTTTACGTTTTACTTTCCAACTCCCTTGGCCGGTCTTCTAAAATGCCTAGCTCTGATATTTCGCGGGGCAGTGGACTGCAGGATTGAGTCCCGCATAGGGTACGGGTGTTTGAATGTTCGTAAAACGCTGTGTGTATGTGTCATCGAAACAGAAGTCGTCATCCGTGGTGCAGTGGTTACCATGCTACCTCTAGTTTCCAAGGTCGCGGGTTCAAACCCGGCGGAGGGCGATGGATTTTTTTCGGGCGTAAAAATCCTTAGCCGATGATCCCGGTCGTAGATTTACGGCACGTAAAATAACCTCAAGCCTGATAAAATGGCCTCTGAGCAAAATTACCGATCTTTCACGCCAAATATACTCGTAGAATGGGACGCTAAGGATCACAGCAATTAAACAGTCCATAAATTAAAAAAAACTCTATTCTCTATCGAAACAGAAAAGCAAGAGAAACATATGATAAGCAAAATAAAAACAATACCAGTATTATTAAAACAAAAGAAGAAAAGAAAACATTTAGAATGCTCAACAAACCAGTGCTTTTCACCGAACACTGTAATAAACAATTAAGTCAGACTTTCCCTCCTTGTCAAAGTCATGAGTCTTTAATTCGGAGTTAGACAGAATAAGTAATTGACTTAATGGCGTTTCTTCCGACGTTTACTATCTCCGAATTTAAATTTGCAAGAAAGCTTGTTAAGTACGCAGAAACAGAACACAGATATATCGTACACGCTTTTTAAATAAAAAGCAACTTCCAAATTAATTCTTTTTTGGCGTCATATTTTCCGTTAACATGCTATTCCTTCATTAATAGAACATTTGTACGGTTCATATGCCATCATTCCCTGAGTGTGTCGGCTGTCGTTGAAACGAACTATTTTTACTTTCTCTACTACGTATAGTAAGTAGGGGAAGTATTGCATTCCACCCAAAAATTCGATATCGAGATTTCACCGAAAATACATGTTTTGAGACCCACTGAATCTAAAAAAAGCATTTCTGGAAACATGTCCGTGTGTGTGTCTGTGTGTGTGTCTGTGTGTGTGTGTGTCTGTGTGTGTGTGTGTGTGTGTGTCTGTGAACAGCATAACTCAAAAACGAACAGTCGGATAAACACCAAACTTGGTATTTAGGTTCAGTATCTTCCAGAGATGCGACACGAAGGTTTTCAAGAAAATCCCCCCCAGACTACCCTTTACATGGAACATTTTTCGAAAATTTTAATTTTCTCAAAAATGGCGCTAACGATTTTGATGAAAATATCATATGTTTAAGATAATGTCATGAGAAATGAAATGTATATCTCGAATTTTCTGGGAATGTCTCCAAAAGTATTCTTCATTGTGAACGGCTTTTGCATAACTGGTAAACCGTAAGAGATAGACAGAATTTTACTACACAAAAAATGTAGATCGCGTTAAAATACACAACTTATGTCATATACATTTCTTTTGTTGAGCGAACCGTTTTCGAGATATTGCTTGTTATTTCCTTAAATTTTTCAATACTTATACTTTTTCTCAAATTCGTTATTCATTTTTTTTATGTCCTGGACATGCAAAGAGAATGAAATGCGCCACATAGCAACCAGCGTTAAAATATTTGACTATCGCTTATAACCTACCATATTCCCCTTGCATCTACAAGAAAATTACCAATAAGATTGACATCTCGATATCTCGATTAACATGAAGCATATGGAGAATAGGCGTTTGTTAAAATAGATTGTACATGAGTAGAGAAAGTCATGTGAGTGTAACACATCAGATTTTTTTTAAAAGTAGCCATTTAGTATCGTATTGTTATGATGTCGATTTCCAGTAACCGAAAACATACTTGAGAGAATTACATAGGAGACAGGTAAATAGGCTTAACAACGTTTCATGTCTCGACTTAAGCGGTAATCGCCTATAGTAAGATACTCAAGTTATGTTTCCTCCCTCTCGTGAAAAAGTGAATGGATGACAGGGAACGAAGGGGACACCTGTACCTCGACTTAATGCGTATCTTTTGTGCTTACCACCACCAGGAGGAACGGATGAGGTGAAGGAACGCAGGCAGGCCGCTCGTTTCTAGGTATTTTCCATAGGTCAATGTGTAAATCTTACTGTAATATTATCATAAATGCAACTAGACGTTCTATGAAGCTGCATGTGATATTTTTGCGTGAAAAAGTTGTTAATCTCTATTGGGTTTATTCCAAGAGAAACGACAAGGGGTTGACATTTTTAGTTTTCTTTTCCCAAAATTTCTTGAAATTGGGAGTTTGAAATGTTAGTAGTATAGAAAGTGAGCTGCTACGATTATATAATGTTTAGTTTTTTTTTAAAGAAAATGAATTTAAACACAAAACGCACTCCATTTAAATCCCCATTTAAATTGATGCCTAATTAACTATATGTTGGGTCCAACACTATAACCAGATAACTCTTTTATTTTTGTGGATTTTGAGCTTTTTTATTTGAGTAGTGACGTTTACAATGCCATAACTCAAAACATAAATTATTCCAGAGCCACTTGGCCATCGTTAATAGACGAAGAGTAAAATTAATCGTGTAGCCTTAGGTGCCTACTTAACATTTTTATAGAATTGTTTCTTAAATCAGATTAATTTTAAAGGTTCTGCACATCGCGTTTCTACAAAGGGAGGTAATTGACTTTGTACACAAAATATTCTCTCCTCACTCATCTTAAAAGTACCACATTTCCAGTTACCTGGCTATAATATTACATTCACAATGTATATCTATTCTGAATATGGAACAACTTCAGAATTTATTTTTGTAAAATAACAATTCTAAAATGCGGACATTTTATCTTTCCGTTTCTTCTAAACTGCGAATCAGCTGTAAACGTCAGTAAATTCTAGAGAAAGTGGAGAGAACAATGACAGGAAGAACGAAACTCTAAAGAAGAAGAAAGAAGAGGAGGATGAATAGGAGGAAGAGAAAATGTTATTAATTATGTTAAGACATCGAAACTAGTAAATTTGGTTCAAAAGTCTTCCAAGACATAAAACATAATTTTTTCCTAATCGTTTCTTTTGGTTTTCTGACACTTATGTTGCGATGGTTAACGCTTAGATCTCAAGTTTGCTTTTGTCAGAAAGCTGGGCTTTGGAGCGCTCTCTTTCTCTCGTTTAGCTCTGCGGAAACCTGACGAGGAAATGGGACAGGATACAAACCTTACAAGAGCATTCTCTTCGTTAAGAGCCAGGATCATGTTGCAGGAGGTGCATCACTCTGTAGCTCGTTGAGGAGAAGTGACAGCCATATCCTTGTCCTCTAGGCGCCCAAGCGGTCCCTTCCCCACACCCTCAAAAAAAATCTTTCGACATCTCTCCATGTTTTGAGACTCTAGTCCATAAAACTAGAACATGCAAGAGTGTATCATCTCATAAACCACTAAAACTAGGTTCACTGGAATCAGTGACCCTCGATTGTTTTAAGCAACAAAGTAAATCTCTCTCACGAAGCTAGACTTCGAATATACTAAATGGGTTTCAGTTAACCGATGTTATGTTAATTTGTTCCTAACGATCCTTGAATTGAAGGTACAAAATATAAGCGTGACATACATTATATTGATACAATAAAGTGAATACATTGTCATTTCATATATTGGTGAACATTAATAATGGTAGTCGAAATATTACAACCAAGTTTAACATGCCTACATTTTGCATTGATTTTCACCATGCACGCTTTGTAGTAATATAACTCCATTTATAGAAATTAATAAGGGTATAAGGAATGTTTCCTTCGGTAATACAGAAAACCTTTGCTTCTTCAGTACTGTCTGCAGTCCACAACAAGCTGTTATATTTGAACAGTCAGTGATTTCTGATGGGGCATCATGTTCAGGATAAACATAATCAGGAGATTCACAAGATCTACGAGTAGTTCATCAAAATATACACCAGCCTCTGTTAAAATTTCCTTTCCTTCCTGTGCTTCAGTTTACATAAGTGGAATCCGCAACTGTTTGCATACACAATTATATCATCGGTTACACTGCTATACTTGAGAATACAATTTCTCTCAAATTAATGAGTATGTGATGCTTTAAAGGTCTGCATGTCTGCCATACTCAGCATCGAATTTACATCAGCTGCAGAGCCCTGCACATACCAGATAACAGAGTGACCCAGACCTAATTTATCTGTACTGTTCTTTCGATTCTTTAGTAACTTCCCTACCACGTACCTATATAGAGGAAGTATCGCATTCCATCCAAAATTCGATACCGAAATATCAGCAGAAATACACGTTTTGAGTCTCCCTGAATAAAAAAGAAACTATTTTTAGAAAACGGTCCATTTGTGTATTGCATCTCGGAGAAAAGTACAACCCAAAAAGAAATGTCCAATAAATACCAAACTTGGTATTTAAGTTCAGTATTTTCCAAAGATGTAACACGAAGACTTTAAAGAAAATCCCCAACCCAATCTACCCTTTACATGGAAAAATTTACGATATTTTTTATTTTCTCATAAATGGTTGTAATGATTTTTATTAAAATACCATATATTTAAGATATTTACATGACAAATAAAATGATTATACTGAATTTTCTGGAAATAGCCTGTAAAGTCTTCATTCCAAAAGCATTTTATATAACTTTCTATATCGGATGAACCATGAGAGATAGACAATATCTAACTACAATATCTCTTTAAACCAGCCATTTCAGAGATATCCATTTTTATTGCTTCGAATTTGTCAATACTTTATCATTTTAAAGCGCTGTTGCTATTCAATTGTTTCTCTCGATGTCATGGAAATGGAATTTGAAGGTCAGCATACAGTCATCCGCCATAAAATACTTGACTGTCGCATCTCCTTTTCCTCTGCGCGCCTTCTAAGAAAAGTGTAGTGAAACCATTTCTGCAAAAGTTTATCTCGATTAACCTAAAGTAGATAGAAAAATAAAACTTTACAAAATCTATTTTGTAGCAATAGATTGCAGAAGAGATATTAAAATAGACGATTTGGGGTGGATAAAGTAATGTGAATGTATTACATAAAAAGTTGTTTTACTATTATTTTTTACTTTCTCTACTACGTACAGTAAGTAGGGGAAGTATTGTATTCCACCCAAAAATTCGATACCGAGATTTCACCGGAAATACATGTTTTGAGACACCCTGAATCCAAAAAGAGTATTTTTGGAAACGTCCGTGTGTGTGTCTGTCGGTGAACAGCATAACTCAGAAACGAACAGTGAGGTAACACCAAACTTGGTATTTAGATTCAGTATCTTCCAGAGATGCGACACGAAGTTTTTCAAGAAAATCCCCCCACCCCAGATTACCCTTTACATGGAACATTTTTTGAAAATTTTAATTTTCTCAAAAATGGCTCTAACGATTTTGATTAAAATATCATATATTTGAGATATTTTCATGACAAATAAAATGTATATCTCGAATTTTCTGGGAATGTCTCCAAAAGTATTCTTCATTGTGAACATCTTTTGCATAGCTGGTAAACCATAAGAGATAGACAAAATTTTGCTACACAAAAAATGTAGATCGCGTTAAAATACACAATTTATGTCATACTTTTTTTGTTGTTGAGTGAACCATTTTCGAGATATTGCTTGTTATTCCCTTAAATTTTCCAATACTTATACTTTTTCTCAAATGGGAATTCGTTATTCATTTTTTTGCCCTGGTAATGCAAAGAGAATGGAATACTCCACATAGCAACCAGCTGTTAAAATATTTGACTATCGCTTAAAGCCTACCAATTCCCCTTGCACCTACAAGAAACTTAGCAATAAGATTAACATCTCGATTAACATGAAGCATATGGAGAATAAGCGTTTATAAAAACAGTTTGTACAAGAGTAGAGAAAGTCATGTGAATGTAACACATCAGATTTTTTAAGTTTAACGTCCTTCAGAAGGACCTATCGTGCACTGAATGAATGAAACATGTGAAGTTAATGCAATGAGCCCGAGGTTCATAAAGACTTGCTCTACATTTTTCTCCTGAGGATAAGAAAAAATCTGTAAACATCAGTGTAACTATCCTAGGCTAAATTTTAACTCGGGACCTCTTTTGAATGTTAGGTAGACACGGACTCCCTCACAACGAAGGTGGGGGAAGATTTATCCTAAGCTGTGCATAATGTATCTTGTAGCCCTTATTTGTTATTACTACTAATTGCATTATCGTAACATAACAGGTACTGAACATTTTATCATCCATTTAAAAAAAAACCTTAGATGGTTATCAAAAACATTATTTCTGGAAGCAGCCTTGTGTTTGTTACCAAGCATTATGAGCAGAATTTTCAGTCTAGAACTCGGGTTATATCAATGTTTTATCCTTCAAATTTGCTGTACGAATGAAATATATTTTATTTGCAAATTAAAGTTTAAAACATATATCATTGGGCATATGCATGCTCGAAGGGAACGAACTCGTATATTATTGCAAATATCTGTACGGTTTTTGAAAAATCACTTAGATTTGTGTGATTTTTGGCCCAAAAATGAGTGATAATTTTCCTGCAACTTCTAACACAAAAAATGTATTTAGATTTAAGAATTTATTGCTTTGGAAATTTATGGGTTTTTATGTGCGTATCAAATTACATACTAAGGAAGAATTTTATTCTGCATAAACTTCGAAGTTTTTTTAGATGTTTGGGAAAACGCAATTAACGTTAATATCCAATTAAATTAAGAGCAAGTTTTCATTTATTTGCGTTTGCGCTCTATTTAATGAGCACGCTGCGATATTCAGAGTTCTTACTTAATGGTGACAAACGTGAAGGCCGCTCTCATAACGTCGAGTAGGCATGACATCTTTTCTCAAACAAAGCGACACACATCGGACAATTCTAAATGTTCATGGTACTCGGAGAATCGATGTATTATTCATAACCTTCACTACAATCAGCAAGGAATGTTAATGGCGAATAAACAAAATCAATAGTCAAGGTACTTCAGTAGCATCGCCTTTCTTAATCAGATACACGTGTGGAGATTGTGCTGTTCCTGTTGCCTGCTTGAGATCTCTATATAAGCATTTTATCTTCATCCTTGTCTCAAGATCATGCAATATAATACACCAATAGCTATTAAACCGTCGACACGAAGCAGGGAGTTGTTTTATTCCGCGTGTGTAAAGTTTGGTGTTCTTTTGCTCCGATATCTTTCATGCCTGCGACCAGTTAATGTTTTAATGAAAGAAAACTCCTTGGTTGTAAGAACTGGAACCAACTTGTGCGAACAGTATATTGTCGCCCTGGCTGCGTACTCTTTGAGTCGCTTGTCGCTCTGCTTTCTACAGTTCAAATGCTTGAAAATTGCTCGTTGTCCGCCTCGTCTCAAAAGTGAATAAAGGTTGTACCATTTTCATCCTGGTGACACTCAGGCAAGTTCCAATGGTATACTTATTTACTAAATAGGTATATTGATCATCTTGAAGAGCTCATGTGAGTGTAAGAGCTTAAGGAAGATTGTAATGAAACCTTAATGTCCATACTTTTTGTACCAGGCCTTGAATCTCCATTTTGTAGTTACATAGAATCTCTCTAGTTAGGCAGACAAATCATAGGATCGGGTTGGTACGTAGTAGTTAAAACACTTTCTGTAAAGGAACCTATAATTTATTTTACACTTTTTACTAGTATTGAAACACAGGTCCTTCTTCTTCTTGTGCTACTGCTGCTGTTTAAGGAATAGCAATACTGCCTGTTCGGTTTCAATAATTCGAGCATCTTAAATGAAGGCATTGTGCTTATTGTTCTTATGAAAATTAAGTGCTTGATGAACTAATTGATGTTAAAGGTATTTATTTGACCTAAAATAAGAAAAATACAAGCAAAAGGTAAAGAAAGCAATTACTTCAATATTGACATTCAATTAATATTAAGTGTGAATGCATTACTCTATTCTGATGACTGCAGCAAGTGCTGGAACACTGGTCAATGAGAGCATGGACGCGTCGTATTAATACTCGATCGTATCCTCTCAAGGATACAAACAGTTTTCCAATCTCAGCAGCTGCGCTGATCATGCGTTCTCCGGGTTTAATAAATACAGACATCATGTGGCCCCAATCAAGGAACTCGTGTAGGGTGACAAGCAAGAGCGTCGGCCAGTCTTTGGACCAATCCACCTATCCACTGACCGCTGTAAGATGTCGACAAAATGAGAATATATCATGGGGTTCGACCCACTTATAATACCCTCTCTCCTCCGTCACATTGCTAATGGTTATCACACGCTTGCACTTAAATGATTTCTGATAATCCATGAGTTTCTTAACAAAAAATATAGAAACAGAAATATTAATTCTTTTAAAACACCACGCCTTTTTTTTAAAAAAAAATCTTACTCCATCTATAAATGTACACAAATACAGATACTTCAACAAAAAAAAAATACATATACGAGTTCTTAGATTCAAAAGTCCTTCTTCTAGATATTTCATTTATAGTCTTATTTTAAAAATAAATAGTGGTGCAAGCTATTAAGTACTTAATTAAAAAGCTAAAGTAACTACATGGCTCAGCATGGCATGTCTGCAAAACAGACAAATTTCATTTTCTGGTTTTGGCGTACGACATACGTGTTGAATTATGTGGCAAAGGGATATCACGTGACTATAACTTTAAAGCAGTGAAATAGTAGTTTTATTGGGAGCAATTAAAGTGCGTGTTAATTAGGTAAAAGGGGTTGTGAAGTGCGGTATATTGTTTGTGAATTAGTAAATAGAACCAATACTTGTTCAACCATTTGCCGATGTAATCACTTACCCACTGACCACGTGAGAGAGAGTCTACAACAGGAGGAGGAGGAAGAAGAAGAAGAAGAAGAAGAAGAAGAAGAAGAAGAAGTGCACCTAAAGCTCTACAGATAACTGTTCGTTTCCAGACGTAACCGTCCCGTTCCAAATAACCTTATCAAAAATCCATAAAATCTCGCTCCGTCACATCGGCTGTTACAACTGTCTAAAACTGTATTAATTGCTTAGTTTGAACACGAGGAGAAATCGTTTTGAAAAATTGCACAAATATTACAGTTGATGTGTATAATAAGTAACTAACTTTAAACTGATTTCTGATATTTCAATTTGGGCAATACTTGACAGTGGTGCTGTAAAGTAATTACCACAGTACAGTACCACAGATCATTACCACATTACTTTGAATTTAAAAATCTATTATATTGTGTAACCAAAATGGTTAACAATAATTAGTAACTAGTATGGAAATAATATTTCCCGTACTCGTTTAGAAATTTAGGACTCTAAGTTCGTCTCGTCCTCAACATTACACCCGCATTCAAAGGTACTAGTTGCTTAAATAACGTTTTTATGTAAGAAGATTATATGTTCAGAATAGAAAAAATAGCTTCACTTATTGAAATAGTGTACGATAAATTATTTATTGAACTAGAACTTATTAGCTGACTGTACTAGATTGCCTGAATTGTTTCAATATTTTCCTATATTATCTCCATAACTGACAAAAAAATTCTTTCTCATATTCTACTGACTTATGGAGATAAGATTTTATTCATTTAATACAGCAGTTATTTTTATGGATATTAATTACATACTTTAAGTCGTTGGCATAGTTATAAGCTGGTGATTATCGACTACTAATTCACAGTAGTATTAGCCTTAAGGAGGGAATCATTGTATGGCCCTAGTATTACAAAATATTATTGCAATAAATTCCCTTTGCAATAAGAAGACAGTCATTGCATTATATTTTAGCAAAGAAATAAATGAATGTAGCTCAAAAGGAAACAAAAGAAGTAACCATTATTATAGCATCCGCGATGCCGTGTGAAGTGCAGGCTTACTCCTCATCGCTTCTAATAATATTATATTTATATGTTCATTCTCAACTTACCCTTACTTAACTAACATCTGGAAGTATTATTGTTTATTATTTCTGGTGTGGTTTACTGTAGCTGCACGCTTGCATAGACGTATTTTACCTCGTTTTGAAGGTCAACTTAAACGTACAAACCTATGTATCATTTTAATTTATTAAATTTACTTTTAAAATTAAAAACTGTCTTGTCGTGCAAATTTGATTGATATAAAACTCAATATATTATGTCCCTGGGCTATACGTGTCTTCTGTCCGTTATACATCTCTGACAAAGAACGCCTGTTTATGACTGTTCAGAAAATGTAATCCTAAAGGTTAATGTTCATCTTTAGAAATCGTGGGTTTAGGTCTCTGGCATATTTCGTTCTGTCACAGTAACTCACAACGTTTTAGTGCAGGGTTGTTCCTTACGCTCAATGAAGCAAGTAGGTCTGTTATTGCACCCTGCTCCCTGCGTAAGAAAGTTTATGGGATTACAGTTTGCAGCTATGAAAAAGCATCCCTACAAACGTGCGGCAGTTGTTTCGCTATGAGACAGTGTTGCATGCATATCTTCAGAGAGCAACATCTGTCGCAACAAGATGCTGAGCTTCCCTCTCATCTCTTGTGGGGAAATGAAAACCTTACCCCCAAACAGCCGACTTTAGGCCAACCCAAATGTCAAGCATTTCTGGAAAACGCCTGGAGTTACTTTGCTTGTGATTTACAACTCCCTCCCTCGCCCCCTGTCGCGCACTCTTTCTTCTCTCGTTTAATAAGTCCCTGAAAAATACGCAGCCGAATTCAATTTCAGCTTTTTCTCTTGTTGATTTATTCATTGCTTGCAGAACCTGCTCCGTAGGCAAGGTGGGTCCACTAATCACGTCTTATATGGAGCTTACTTTGACTTTTGTTCTCAACTTCCTCAAAAAAGTACACACATATAGGATCAAAAAAATCAATCACTTTTTCTGATTGGCGTTGGAGCATCAGCTACTCTGATGCCTTATCCCAAGAGCTTTATTAAAAATATGTGAAGCAGGAAAATCCACATGTGTGCGTTGGCCTGAGCGATTTTTCATGAAATCTTTCTGTCCATACATCAAGACACACAGAAACAGCAGCCATCACAAAGTGTGTTCCGTGTTTGCTGAAACACTCTAGGAAAAGAAATACCAGGGCCCTGTTTCATGAAAGTTACAACTTTGCAATAGCAGCCAACTTCTGTGACACATTTTCAAGTTTTATATTTCACAAAAATTTGATAAACTTACAAAACTATCATTACAAATTTGGTCTTACATACTTTCTAGCTGGCTAGCCTTACAAAATTGCAAAGGTTTTGGATGAATGTTGTTTAATCAGATAAATATATGCCCTGTTTACATATTTATGTGTATATAAAAATAATTACAGAAGTGAGAGTCGGTTGCAATATATATCCAACTTAAAAGTTTACTAATGCACATTTGTGTTTATGTTATTTTGTGAACTTATTTACTTTATCATTGTGGATGCTATAGCAGAAGTGGAAATAATGAGAGTAAGGTGCAAGAATGGGACATCGGAGTTTTGAAGAAGTTATTAACCTAAGCTTTTGTCTTAGTAACTCAGTGCCTAAGAAGGGTTTCTTAGCAAACAGGTGGTGTCTGCCAGGTATTTCCACTCTTCTGAAAAAGTTCCATGCGGCCTTTGCTTTTTTCTCAAACTCGTTCAATGCTTTAATTCTGGTGTTCTTATCTGAGCTCAGAAGAAAGTCTACCAAACACAATATATTTATTCTTACAAATCAAATTCAAATTTGAGGCAGTATTTTATATCACAACACTGTGAATGCCAGAGTGATTGTAGTGTAAATTAACATTATAGTATGACAATGATTTGATATGTTTGTTAATTATAAGCATTGTTAGGAAATAAGTTTACACGGCCTCACTGAACCTGACAATAGGAGCGGGTAACAATGAGCGAGGGGGTGAGTTGTTTATCAATTAGAAGAGACAAACAAATGACGTCAAAGTAGCGCGCTTTTCTTTAGAAATGGAGGGAATATCTTCCCTGGAACATATGTGTTCGCAATTTTGATTGGATATAAAAATAGACGCTAATGTTGGCGCGCTTTATTAACCAATAGCAGCTCCGTTATAATGTTTAGGCATATCGGGGTGAGGGAGTATAAATTCTAAAGCCGGGGACAGGTATCGCACAGTTTAATAGAATCATTCACGGGTTACACGTCGCGCAATTCTACAGAATCTCTCGCGTCGTAAAGCTAGTTACAAATGTGAAATACTCGAATTAATAATGTGCACAAATAAGTGATTATAGTTACCTTCGAAAATATAACAGTTTCAGTCGGGCGTGTATCAAAGGTAATTATGTGAAATTAATAAAGTGTGACGGCAATAAAAGTGTAAAAACAAATTCCTTTATAAGTGTTATCTTTTAGTAACAACTCCTTTCCGTTTACACACCCTGTTCAAGAGATTTGCTCGACTGAGTAATAATAGCTAGCCGGAGGACAAAGAAAGCCAAAATTCAAAAATAGTAAAACAATAACAGGCGCTCAGCAGATAAGATAACACGAAAGTTACCGCGACAAATTATAGCCTCTTTATCAAGATGCCTAATATTTTGTAGCGGCAGCAATTAGTTTCCACGCAGTTCCTTTAAATTACAACAGCTTATTAGTTTTGACATACAGTTGTTTTGTGCAACGATATTTTAAAATCTGATAGTTACATTTTATCTGTCATCAAAGTTGAAATTATAACATAAGTGAAACATAAAACTTTGATAAATCGACAAATGTTTATATATTTGTCACAATTTGTTGAATTTGTAGGTTTATGTGCAGACATATATGCGTGGAAAAGGGTATCATAAAATAAATGGCAGAATAGCCATGAAACGTGGATCATCTCCCGGGAATATAATTTGTCCTACTATCAGATGGAAATTAAGTGAAGATTGAGCGACAGGGCTGCAAAGGAACAAATTCAGTGCCTCTAAACCGACTGCAGGAAATATCATCCAATAAGACTCATGTTAGGGGCACGGGAGTTTCCAGTTTCGTTGTGAATTATTTAAGATACTGGTTGTTTGTATAATTACAATATTATTAGCTCATAATTTCCTTAAGTCAGATAGATTGCCCGAGAGTTGCATTCATATCACCCACTTATTTATTACTTTCTCTACTACGTATAGCAAGTAGGGGAAGTATTGTATTCCACCCAAAAATTCGATACCGAGATTTCACCGGAAATACATGTTTTGAGGCCCCCTAAATCCAAAAAAAGCATTTTTGAAAACATGTCCGTTGTGTGTCTGTGTGTGCGTGTGTCTGTCTGTGAATAGCATAACTCAGAAACGAACAGTCGGATAACACCAAACTTGGTATTTAGGTTCAGTATCTTCCAGAGATGCGACACGAAGGTTTTCAAGAAAATCCCCCCACCCCAGATTACCCTTTACATGCTACATTTTTCGAAAATTTTAATTTCCTCAAAAATGGCTCTAACGATTTTGATTAAAATATCATATCTTTAAGATATTTTCATGACAAATAAAATGTGTATCTTGAATTTTCTGGGAATGTCTCCAAAAGTATTCTTTATTGTGAACGACTTTTGTATAACTGGTAAACCATAAGAGATAGACAAAACGTTACTACACAAAAGATGTAGATCGCGTTAAAATACACAATTTATGTCATATACATTTTTTTGTTGAGTGAACCATTTTCGAGATATTGCTTGTTATTCTCTTAAATTTTTAAATATTTTCTCAAATGGGAATTCGTTATTCATTTTTTTTTGTCTTGGATATGCAAAGAGTATTAATCTGTGGCAAAGGGAATGGTGCTGCACCTAGCAACCAGCTATTAAGAGATATGTATGTGCTTAAAGGCCACTGTATTTCTATATTGCCCTTGCAAATACAAAACAAGGGGAACATAGTAGGCCTTAAGCGATAGTCAAATATTTTTAGAACTGGTCGCTATGAGTAAAATGTAATTCTCTTTGCATGTCAAAAGATCGTTTCTGCAAATGTTTATCTCGATTAATATGAAACAGATGGAGAATAAGAGTTTGTAAAACTAGTTTGTACAAGAGTAGAGAAAGTTATGTGAGTGTAACACATCAGATTTTTTTCTATCAGTTATCTATGGGAGTATGTATTCTACTCAAAAATTGGAGTTCAAGATTTCAAACAAAATAAACTTTTCAGGTTCTCTGTGCCAAAAGAAGCATTAGGTGTGAGCGTGTGCGTGGTTGTGTGTGTTTGTGAGCAACATAACTAAAAAACTAGAAGTACCAATTAATACCATACTAAAGTCCAGCATGTTTTTAAGAATGCAGGAGAGGATACTCATACACTACCTTCGCCCAACAATAGTTCACATGTAAGCGTTATCATTATTATTTATTTTCTCAAAATGATTTTATAAATTTTGATTAAAACGTCACAAGGCTGTATCTTGAAGTTTTTGTAAATAGTCTATGGAGCTATAAGAGATAAAATCTTACTACAGAAAAATACTAGAATTTTTCAAAAAGAAACGATGTATCAACCTCGTTTATAACATTAATATTTGGCGAATAATAAATGTATTCTTTTTTCAGGATTAAGTTTACTTATGCGAAAATTTTCGATTCTTCCTTTTTCACTAAGTTTAATGCTTACAAAAATGACGTGATATACATAGTTAAATGCATACTGCATGTACTCTACATTGCGTAATATGTTACCATTTCTAAGGAAGCGCTTATCGCGATAAAACTAAAGTGGATAGCAGAATTAATATCAGCAGTGTAACATCTAAAGAATACATACAAAGGATGTGAATGGACAGAGAAGTTGTATGACTTTGTACATTAGGATTTTCTCTTGGTGGTGCACTGGGCAATGTGTGCAGAATCATAAGAACTCTGCAGAGATTCAATAGCGATGTAATGGTTTTTGTGTTGAAGCAAATAGTATATATGTTAGTTACAAACTATTGATATCCACAAGACAGGTCATGCATTTTGGAAGACCAAAACCCAAATTCAAATACGCCGCTGCAACTCATCCAAGTAATCCTTCGTCCTGACACATGTCACCAACTCAGGAAATCTACCACACATAAATCCCTCGACTCCTTTGTCGCTTTCTGTCAGTCTCTTGTTTTCTCTCTCGGGTTATTTTCCTATGGAATAAGGACACGTGGATGGCATTTCGATGCCATCTTCGTAGACTCGCATCAGATATAAACCAGTTGACTTTCAAGGAGAATCGTTCCGATCAATCCATCTGCTGCTTTTCTTTTTTCCATTTGCAACTTCACTTTATATCTTATTTCCATAGGAATGCGGCGTTCAAGTTAATGTCTCCGACAGAAGTGGAATGGATTAATGGCGGTGGAGTACATTTACCGCAATGCTGTCTTGCATCTTCGGTTTTGTAATCCACAGGATCTAGTACTGAAGCTTCAAACCCATTTCGTTAACCTTTATTGTGCCTGAACATCCATCCCAAAAATAATCCCATTTTCATGACCCATCTCCATAGAGATGTATGAGATTATCCATTGCCTTCTTAGTGCGTCATTCTGGAAAAATCTTAATAGATTTAACTTGATTGTTTATACACTTATGTCTGTAAATTCTTGAAATGAACAACAAAAATCACTTAGATCTCAATATTATCTTTAATCAAAGATGATTCAGTAAAAGGAAAGTTTACGCCAACAGAGATTTAGAATTGCTTTAAGAAGTGATGCTAAAGTAGATCATAGCACCATTCCGCGATGGTCTAACATCTTCATGGAGGTCTACTACTATAGGAAAAACCAACGCAAAAAAAAACGATCTAATTACGGATTTCACTTCACAGGGTTAACAGTGTTTTAAAAGAAGACAGACGTTGGTTTGTGAAGACATACCCTTTTTACATTTGAATAGAGCATATTAAAAAGAGAAAGCTAGCTACATATCAGCGAGCCGATGGAGAATACATTGATCAATTACAATATGGAAACACTCGTTCATGTGCCTAAGTCCGGGCATAAGTCAGCCTCATTCTCACATTTTCCCAAACTAAATTAAATAAATAAAACCACACTTCTAGTGTGGATCTGAGTTTTCAGAACGTTAAATTACCAAACAAATATGGCCTGTCGCTTCCGAGGATTGAAATTGAAAGTAGAGTTAAACAGAATCCTCTCTATCCTAGCCTCTGATGTGTAAACATCTCAATTGTCAATAAAATTGCATACAGACTTTTTCCAGTAGCTCGATGATGTAAAAGAAAGCCACGTGCGTGTCTTGAGAATCATTGAAAAATTGCTTTTGCCTTTTCCCCAGGTCTATAGAGTGTTTCTCGTGGAAGGTTTAAGCACACACACTATTAACACTTTGCGTCAGTACCTTTTAGTGTTCGGTTCATGTGTGTGGATTACGACTAGAACCAAAATGTTTGTTTTATTTCTTTTTTCTTCTTCTTTTCTTTCAGAGAGGTGACCCGAATCATATTCGTTAAAACTTGCCCCGTGTTAGCCATCACCTCACACCTCTTTATGTATACAACATGAATAACAGCTATCATTCACAGCATAGTAGAATAAGACAATGCTTTGCTCGAAGTATATAGTGATTAGAAAGGGCTTGTATTTTCAGGCCAGGTTGCAACTTTAGGACCATGTGTGTTTTTCAGATGCATTTAATATCACAATTTCGGGAAAAAACCTGAAACTCGTATTCAAAAGAAATTGAGTTTTGCACAACGTACATTTTTTACTGTGCACTTTTTCTGTAAACTTATATGTGATGTTATCTTATCTTATTTAACGGCACCGATCCAGAGGAGATATTGTCCATGCCCCCACGAGGGTGAGTCCCAGGGAGTAGGGATGAGGCGAGAAGAAACACCGGACGGCCGGATCCAGGAGCGACAATACAGCAATAATAGAGTCCCTAAGTTTCCAGAAGAAGACACTTCGGCAGACGGCAGGGCAGACTGGGTCCACCTCGGCAGCCAGCCGAAAGCCGAGGGTGAAGAGAGTTCACTGAGAACATTGTTTCCCCTTGCCACACTGCGCCTAAACACCATCGCTGGCACTTCCAATCCTGCAAGAGACCAATGGGATGAAGGATGAATGGAACGAAATGGAGGGGCAGGAAATTCGAGGGCTGGAAGAAACCACTCCAGCATTCGCATGACGACCCGGGAAAACTCCCCCAAAAAAAACCCATTGGTCAGAGTCGGCAATCGCCGAGGATCGAACCCGAGACCTTCCGAATATGGGCACAGATGTTGCTTCCTGAGCTATCCCGCTCGGTCATATGTGATAAATGGCATAATTTCTTGCTAGCAGGGAAATGTACCATGGTCACCCTGGTGCAGGTGGGAATACTAACTGCTTTGCTATTAAAAACTGTATTATTACAGAATATGCAGAGAATGTTAATTGCGATTTACGCGACGAAGCTGTATATCGTCTTGTCTCAATAGGAGCAGCTGGGTCATTCACCCAGAGCAAACTTCACTTCTGACGTGTACCAAGTGATGTTTACAAGCTTCAGTGTTTACGCGTTGCTGGTTGCATATGCAGTAAGGTAAAATTGTTCTATCTTCGCTACGCGTATCCTCTTCGTAGCAAGAATATATTGTAAGTGAATGGTTTATTACTTTCTCTAGTACGTATAGTAGGTAAGTAGGGGAAGTATTGCATTCCACCCAAAAATTCTGTGTGTGTCTGTGAACAGCATAACTCAGAAACGAAGAGTCGGATAAACACCAAACTTGGTATTTAGGTTCAGTATCTTCCAGAGATGCGACACGAAGGTTTTCAAGAAAATCCCCCCACCCCAGATTACCGTTTACATGGAACATTTTTCGAAAATTTTAATTTTGTAAAAAATGGCTCTAACAATTTTGATTAAAATATCATATGTTTAAGATATTTTCATGACAAATGAAATGTATATCTCGAACTTTCTGGGAATGTCTCCAAAAATATTCTTCATTGTGAGCGACTTTTGCATAACTGGTAAACCATAAGAGATAGACAAAATTTTTCTACACAACAAATGAAGATCGCGTTAAAATACACAATTTATGTCATATACATTTGTTTTGTTGAGTGAACCATTTTCGAGATATTGCTTGTTATTCCCTTAAATTTTCCAATACTTATACTTTTTCTCAAATTCGTTATTCAATTTTTTACTTTCTCTACTACGTATAGTAAGTAGGGGAAGTATTGTATTCCACTCAAAAATTCGATACCGATATTTCACCGGAAATACATGTTTTGAGATCCCCTGAATCCAAAAAAAAGCATTTTTGGAAACATGTCCGTGTGTGTGTGTGTGTCTGTCTGTGAACAGCATAACTCAGAAACGAACAGTCGGGTAAACACCAAACTTGGTATTTAGGTTCAGTATCTTCCAGGGATGCAATATGAAGGTTTTCAATAAAATCCCCCACTACCCAGACTACCCTTTACATGGAACATTTTACGAAAATTTTAATTTTCTCAAAAATGGCTCTAACGATTTTGATTAAAATATCATATGTTTAAGATATTTTCATGACAAATGAAATGCATATCTCGAATTTTCTGGGAATGTTTCCAAAAGTATTCTTCATTGTGAAGGACTTTTGCATAACTGGTAAACCATAAGAGATAGACAAAATTTTACTGCACAAAAAGTGTAGATACCGTTAAAATACACAATTTATGTCATATAAATTTTAATTGTAGAGTGAACCATTTTCGAGATATTGCTTGTTATTCCCTTAAATTTTCCAATACTTATACTTCTTCTCAAATTCGTTATTCATTTTTTTTGTCCTGGACACACAAAGAGAATGGAACACGCAGCAACCAGCTCTTAAAATATTTGACTATCGCTTAAAGCCTACCAATTCCCCTTGCATCTACAAGAAAATTAGCAATAAGATTAACATCTCGATATCTCGATTAACATGAAGCACATGGAGAATAAGCGTTTGTACAACAGTAGAGAAAGTCATGTGAGTGTAACACATCAGATTTTTTTTAATTCCCTTATTTTACCCAATTTATGATACTGTGTTTTTACTGTTTTCGCTACCCTTATAACCGCAATTACACAACACACAAACACCCATGCCGGGACTCGTACCCGCGGCCCTCAGCTTGGCGGAGCGCCGGAGCTATACACTCCAGCGACCACAGCTACGAGGGCCGGTCATTCATGTTGAAACATAAAACGTTTTCAGCGGCTTTGATTAACCTTGGCTTTGAAAAGGCTTTCGATAATGTTATTCATTGTTACCTGCGGTAGCTTATTCGGCATTTGGGGATCCCGGGAACGTTTATTGTTTTATTGAAAAACCTATAGCAACAGCGACTCCCAGAATACTCTGCAACTATATTGTTTCCGATCATCCGAATAGGGAAGTTGGTCCTACACAGTTGTCCATTGTCTTTGAGTCTATTTGCCATGAGCCTCGATCTCCCTATGCGAGAGTTGCAATCATCCTTGGGTGATATGGAACTACATGTCAGCGATTCCAACTTATGGCACGTGCGGATGATGTGACGTGCTCGTGGCAAACATTTCCGATATGGAAACCTTACATTATGTCTTTGGCCATATATCGATATTTCAGAAAAAACTAAATTTTACCAACTCGGAGGTTTTACAGCTTGGTCATTGACGAGAGCCAGTTAACCTCCAGCAGCATGAAGATCTGGGGCGGTATTATGTTTAACCATTTTGTCCAGGGACTATGGCACTAATTGGAGCGACAAATTGACCAAGTTACGGTCTCTGCTAGTAGAGCAGCGGACACGGACACTCAACTTTTTTTAACGTGTATCTGTGTGCACACCTACGCACTCAGCAGGGGTTTGGTACAAAGCGCAAATGTTGCCAACTGCCAAGCAATTTTCTCAGATGATTGAATGTTTTATTGGTAATTTTTTGTAAACCGGAGCTGCTTATCGGATTTCCAGGGATCAACTACGGCTTCTACTTAACATAGATGGTTGTGGACTGATACCAGTGAAAGTGAAATGTTTGATATTTCTCAGAAAGCGTTCCTGCGTGTTCTGGATGGTGATGGCCTTCCGCTTCAGATATCTCTTTACGCAGAACAACGTCTTCCAGATAAACGGATACGCGATTTTATCCGCTGGTGGAAGACTTTTGCGAGTCTGCCGGCAATGGATGGCCAACTAGCCTTTAAACAGTGTTTACACTTAGAAATATATCATGAATGCCACCAGTGTTCTTCCTCGAGTGCAATGGAACTATTCGCTGCGATGATGGAGCACCAATTTGAGCAACTTTGCAAACCCTATGATTCTCACAGTTTGGTAGGCTGCAGTATACTCTGCTGTCAATGAGATTATTCCAACAGCAGACAAATTGTGCGGCCCTCTGCAACAGATGTCCACAGGTGGAAACCTTGCTTCATAAGCTTGTAGAGTGCATCTTTGTGTGCTCCATTTAGAAGAATCTGTGTCATCTGTCCGCTGGAAAACTATCTGACGCTGGAATTCCATTAAGGTGATAAGGAGCTAACGAGTGCAATCCACTTGTGTATTTTCGGATACTACAAATTGAAGAAAAGGCAATTCCACAGGCCTTCTAGGTCCATATGTGGAATGAACGATGGGAGTTTGAAGAATACCCCTCTGGTCATTGAATCTCTGGCATTTACGGTGACTCTAGGTGCCAAAATGCGACCCGCCATCTCCTTCGTGTGTGTTTGTCTGCAAACAGCATAACTCAAAAACGAAAAATCAATTAAATACCCAATTTAATACTTGAATTTGACAATGTTTAAGTATGCCAGACACAGACTTTCAAGAAAATTCACACCACTCTAACTACCCTTTACAAGTTTGCATGAAATTTGTTTTTTCACTTACCACCATTTTGTTAAAAATATTTCTAACAATGTTCATTAAAATATAAATTATTTTAGATATTAATGTGCTAAATTAAATGTATACCCTGAATTTTCCATGAATAGACGATAAAACCTTCTTTGTACTAATTGAATTTTGTGCAATTTTGTATGACTAGGAAAAAACGTAGAGCCTATTAAAGAATACGCTTTGTGTAAAAACTTTTCGTGGTGTTAGCCGTTTTCGAAATATTCTATTTTGTATTTTTATAATTTCCCAAGTACGTCATCTGGTGGACATGCTTGAAAGCTTACGGTTCTTACTTTTCCTTTCCATCGTAAGAACTTGTTGTCACAGCTAAACATTTGAGTGTTCTTTCTAAACATTGTATGCAACCAAGCACAAGCTGCTTAATTTGATATAGTTCCTGGGTAATATAATGCAAGAATTACTTTTTTATACGAATGCTATCCTGTTATATAATCGATGTGTGGAATGACTGTTGCTATCCCCATCTCATGGCTAGAGACAGGCAACTATGAATCAAAATTTGCCAAACTATGAAGAAAAAATCGCAGAATATTATGAAATACATATTTTAAAGTCAAAACATTTATACGTTAAGGGGTTTGGAGTACGCTCACTTTTTTACTTTCTCTACTACGTATAGTAAATAGGGGAAGTATTGTATTCCACCCAAAAATTCGATACCGAGATTTCACCGGAAATACATGTTTTGAGATCACCTGAATCCAAAAAAAAAGCATTTTTGGAAACATGTCCGTGTGTGTGTCTGTCTCTGTGAACAGCATAACTCAGAAACGAACAGTCGGATAAACACCAAACTTGGTATTTAGGTTCAGTATCTTCCGGAGATGCGACACGAAGGTTTTCAAGAAAATCCCCCCACTCTAGATTACCCTTTACATGGAAGATTTTTCGAAAATTTTAATTTTCTCAAAATTTTCTCTAACGATTTTGATTAAAATATCATATGTTTAAGATATTTTTATGACAAATAAAATGTATATCTTGAATTTTCTGGGAATGTCTCCAAAAGTATTCTTCATTGTGAACGACTTTTGCATAACTGGTAAACCATAAGAGATAGGTAAACTTTTACTACACAAAAAGTGTAGATCGCATTAAAATACACAATTTATGTCATGTACATTTTTTGTTGAGTGAACCATTTTCGAGATATTGCTTGTTATTCCCTTAAATTTTTCAATGCTGTTTCTCAAATGGTAAATCGTTATTCAGTTTTATTTTCTCTACTACGTATAGTAAGTAGGGGAAGTACTGTATTCCACCCAAAAATTCGATACCAAGATTTCACCGGAAATACATGTTTTGAGACCCCTGAATCCCAAAAAAAAATTTGGAAACATGTCCGTGTGTGTGTCTGTGTGTCTGTGTGTCTGTCTGTGAACAGCATAACTCAGAAACGATCAGTCCGATAAACACCAAACTTGGTATTTAGGTTCAGTATCTTCCAGAGATGCGACACGAAGGTTTTCAAGAAAATCCCCCACCCCAGATTACCCTTTACATGGAAGATTTTTCGCAAAGTTTAATTTTCTCAAAAATGGCTCTAACGATTTTGATTAAAATATCATATGCTTAAGATATTGTCATGACAAATAAAATGTATATCTTGAATTTTCTAGGAATGTCTCCAAAAGTATTCTTCATTGTGAACGACTTTAGCATAACTGGTAAAGTATAAGAGACAGACAAAAGTTTACTACACAAAAATGTAGATCGCGTTAAAATACACAATTTATGTCATATACATTTTTTTTTTGTTGAGTGAACCATTTTCGAGATATTGCTTGTTATTCCCTTAAATTTTTCAATACTTTTTTTCTAAAATGGAAATTCGTTATTCATTTTTTTTTGTCTTGGATATGCAAAGAGTATTAATCTGTGGCAAAGGGAATAGTGCTGCACATAGCAACCAGCTATTAAGAGATATGTATGTGCTTAAAGGCTACTGTATTTCTATGTTGCCCTTCTAAATATATACTCCCCTTACATCTACAAGAAACTTAGCAATAAGATAGAGTCTGCAAATGTTTATCTGGATTAACATGAAGTAGATGGAGAATAAGCGTTTGTAAAAATAGTTTGTACAAGAGTAGAGAAAGTCATCAGATTTTTTTATTAAAACAATAGTCTTTGTGGATTTGTATCTACATTTAATAATAATATATGAAGTGAAACACTACAAATTACTTGTGCTTTGTAGATTTTAATCATTGTAAAACTCTTAAACCTAGAAAAGGAAACATAAGTTACCGGTTGCTTTGTCGTTGCAATATGCGCCTAAATGCATCGTTTCCGAAAATAAAATTTCGTGTGACGTCATATAGAGGGAAACGTGGCTAACGAGATAGACAGGCTAGGACGCGAATCAGAGTTACGTATTCATGGTAGTCTTATATTGAATAGCTTCATGATACAACTGTGTGTTTTCCATGCATTTAACGAGCAATTTATTTGTTTGTTTAGAATATGGATATGTAATTTAATCATCGAGCTATGACTGGACTGAAGTATCAGCTGGTTTCGTATCTCGTTAGCTACGGAGGGAATGCTATATTTGCTCTATGACTCGTTTAAGGGTGGTGCCGTGTTTTCATACGCGTTTCTTGGAAAGAGTGACTTGGGTATTCTAAACGTTGTTCACAATAGAATATTTGAAATGCCCGGTTCATTGTTAAAGAAAATTATTTTAAAAACTAAAAATTGCAATTCTTACAAAACAGGAAGGAAGGAATTACAAAATGTTATGAAATATGATATTTTTTATCACATGCATTGCAAAATCACAGCAAAATATAAAAACGCTTGCTTCTATAATGATACAAAACATGGTTTAGAATATGAGAATTCGTATTTTGCCTGTCTGTACTCATGACCTACCTTATTCAAAATGAGCTACAAAATAAAATGTTAATAGATGCCCCTGTATATAGTATTCGATTGGACAAAATCTGATAGGCGTATACTGTTTTAGAGGGCAAAAATGCTTTATGGGACTATATTTATATAAGCACTTCTTACATTAGTGTAATATTCTATCGGTAACACTTTGAATAGCTATTATTCAATGCAAATGAGATACTAAAGTCATCCTCCATGGTGTAGTGGTTACCACGCTAGCCTCTAATTCCCGTGGTCGCAGTTTCAAACCCGGCGGAGGGCGATGAATTTTTTCGGGCGTAAAAATTCTTAGCATAGCTTCCTTCGGAAGGGAAGTAAAATAGGTGGTCCCGTGTCGTAGATTTTACGCCACGTAAAAGAACCTCAAGCCTGATAAAGAGGCCTCTGAGCAAAATTACCGGTCTTTCACGCCCAATATAGAATGGGACGCTAAGGACCAAAGCAGTTAAGGATCGTCCATTAATAAAACTCAATTTCATTTTTGAGATATTAAAGTAATGCTTAGTTGTACAGCAGTAAATGGGGAAAAAATAAACTTGGATGCACAATATACAGACAACATTGAAAGAAATACGAATGGGGAAAACATGGGCAAAAAAAACAACAAAAGTAAGGGGTTCTGAAAAGAAATTAGAACAAGACTGGAGGATATTGAAAAGCAAGAAATTAAAAGTAGTTTCAAGGAAAAAAGGTCATTAATAGATTATAGATATTTAAAAACGGAATGGAGAAAAGAAAGATACATCGAAGTATGCCACAAAGAGGTCAGAATGGGGTATGTATGGGCGAGGACAGGTGTAATGAACTAAGTGGTCTAACAGGGAGAACAGGGGATAAGAGACATACTAAATGTAATGGATTACATGACAATTGGCATTATATTCTGGAAAGCGAGGACACGGATAAAGGAAGAGAGAATTTAATACTAGAGAAATGGAAAAATTTACCAATAGAGCTAAAAGTTAGGAAGATTTTTAATACAATATTAAATGAATATGTGGAGAAAGCAGGAAAATATAGAGGAAAAATTAGGTTACAGTGGTTAAAAGAGACGTGAAGCAAATTGGGGAAAATACGGAAAAAGGGTAACAAGACAAAAAAGTAAACAGTGGAATATCATACTTCCCCTTATATATACAACATAATGTTAAATATAAGGGGAAGAGAAATAATAAGTAACTCCATTGTATTGTAAACACTGAATAAATTGCATGTGTTCAAAGTAAACAATAAACATCCATTCAGTCATACTCAAAGCAAATATATGAAGCCCTGCAACGCGCGTAGAAAATTATTTTTATGACTTTAGAATTTTCAATATCCATAGAGAGTATGGGTGACTACCATCATTAATAAAACAAAGCCTAATTCCTGCTTTTTTAAATACGCTGTCCACGCAAAAATGTGCATTTATTGTACTCAACGCCCTATTTATACCGTGCAATTGTCTAGTGCCAGGTAGCATATCTAATTATTTTAAACATAGCACATAGTTGACGAAGCGCTGATATGCCAGTTCGGGAGCGTGCCAATGTGGGGCCATAGGCCACTTAACTTGAAATAGACTTAGGCCAAGCTCTCCACATGCCGTCTCTGCCTCGCTGGTTCCTAATGGCCTCTGTCACTCGCTGCAAAAACCTCTTGCAACAAATCGCTTGCAATTACGGTGTAACTGCGGAAGACTTATTTCAGAGTTTACGTTTAGGAATCAAGAGTTATTAATATGCTCCGTATTCTATACTTGTACTTTGTGAGAACGTCATGATAGTGTCTTGTCATGCCGTTGCAACCTGATATACATACGCAAACGAACTATAAAAGCTAGATCGTTGTAAATGCTTTGATAAAGATTGTTGTTGTTGTTGTTCACCAATGGCATTCGGGATTAATTGATCTGCATCATTTTCCCTCTGGCTTCCCAATATAAAATCTGTAAATTATCACTTATAAGGCCTTTGCATTTGGCAAGATGCTGTTTGTTCAGGATGACATCTTCTTCACAGAGAGTGCACTTGGGTGTAGGTAGGCATCGTATATTGTAGAGATGTTCTGCGAGGCAATCGTGGCCAGTTGCCATCCTAAATAAGGCCACTACAGTCTTCCTTGGCATTTTTGTATATCAACCCTATCTTTAATATTCTTATAGTCTTTATCTTTTAATTTATCTTCTTCATCAAGTCTCTGCTGTCTTTTGAAATGTTGCTTAATCCATTGTAGAGTGACATGATTTCTAGTTTCAACTGCTTTAATTAGGCTTCTTATTTATTTAATATTTCTTGTTGTTTTATTATTGTAATTTACTATTCCATCTATGGCTGATTTTGAGTCTGATAAGATGACTTTTTTGTTTTATGTATTGTCTATATAAAATGTTCTGTAATGCTGCTTTTATAACTATTAATTCTCCATCATAGTGGTTTGATGTTTCGTCTAATGTTACTGTGCAAAATGTTTACAGTATGCTCCTGCAACGGATTTTTTTTATTGATGAGGGATCCATCTGTATATATTCGGAGCTATTCTTTTTCTGGGTATCTTTCATTTTCTGTAGCTATTGCTATGGTTCTCATGATAAAGATTGTTTAGGACATTGTTTTGTCTACAAAAGTGTGACATCGCTAAAGAATAAAAACAATATATATTCAATATAGATAAAAATAAACTAAACTAAAACAGGTATGGGAATATATAGCATAGTAGATATGAATGTAAAAGAAAAGAAAACACAAGTTTTTCTGTCAAGAATTGTAATTATTTAGTGTTCTAACTGACATAAACATTCATCTAAAGGTGTTGGACTTTACTGCATCAGGAATTCCTTCTTTTTAAGTTGAAGTGAAAAACTTACCCAAACAAATCATTCCAATCGACATTCGAACTCGGAGCTTGTGGACTAGTAGGCACCCGCTCATCACCTAGATTTTAAATCATGGGAATAACATTTTTCACATTTTTTATGTACGTCAGCGACGCAAAACCACGACGTTTTAAAAGAAGTAAATTATTACCTTTTGCTATGTATTTAACTGAACATCATATATAACATTATGAAGGATGGTTTTTAACAATTTTATAGTAAATGAATAATCCCAAAGTTTTTGTTGAGATTGTGTCATTCTCATTTCGGGTGCAAGCTCTTGCCGTATTCTATCGAATTGCGTAATATGCCATTGTTATACATTTATTTTGTTAATTACGTTTGGCAAATTAAAAAATTTCAAGAGTCACTCATGTCGTCAATATAAACATTTCCAGAAAATGTAAGCGTTTCTACATTTGGAAACAACGTAATATCTCAGTTTTAGAACTCATATGCAATCGATTGTGTTAGAGTTTATTTTCATACTCACTTTGCATTTATAAGGCTGATGCATGGGGATAACTCCAAACTACGATCCAAATGTTATAAATACCAGCGAGAAAACCTGTCTCCTAAGTTTTGGGCAGCTGATTTGGAAAGGGGTTTGAGGAGAATAGGAATGGAGTCAGTATGGTTAAGAGCTCAAACAAATGACAAAAACATATGGAAAGGTGTTAAAAGAAGACTAAGAGACATCAACCAACAGGAAAGAGAATCGGATTGTAAAATGAAACCTTCTCTAAGTCTAGCAAATGAAATAAAATTGAAATGGGGTAAAGAAGCATATATACTTAATTTAGGAAGAAAGGAAAGATCAGGAATGGCATGGTTTAGACTGGGGGGCTGGAGGGCACAGAAAATGACTGACGATTCTGGCAGGAGAATCTGCCCATTCTGTGATTTGGATGAGGACTGGGTACATATTTTGGCGGAATGTGCACAGTGGGAGAACCAGCGAACGATTTAACTGAAATAAAAATTCTTAAGTCCCTCGAGAAAGAGATTGGCATGTTGGGATCTACTGGCTGACCAGAGGAACTGGCAAAACATGGGCAACTTTTTGGCTAAAGTGCGCGAAGCTAGGTCAAGTTTGTTCAGTTAGACAAAGGTAATTTATCTCTATTTCCCTTTTTCTTGTTCCTTTTTGTGGTGTTTTCTTTCTCTGTTGTTTATTTTGTCACCCTATTGTATCTTAAATATGCATGAACGGTCAATGACCTATGCACTAAATACTTGTGAATAACTTCAATAATTTGAAACCAATAAAGATACCTTATCTCTCTATCTACTTTCGAAGCCTTAAATGGATTTTTCCCTTTCGTTTGTTTTTTTTAATTATTACAACCATACATTGCACAAATACTTCCAGTTATTATTATTAAAAGCATTAATTTCACAATTTTTAATGGAGCTCTAACTTTTAATGGTTTATGTTTAGTTTCAGCCGTTTCTCAATATAACTATATACCTCTCAAAGTTACTCAACATACTTTCTTAAACTACTACAAATGCTACTTACCCCTCAGAGACCCATTTGCCGGGTAGACGGGGAGGTTCTTCTATGATAGTATCACGATCTGCTCTCGTCACCTCTTCGGCCAATTGATCACAACGACCAGGCCCCTCTTCCACTCCGGGAACGGCATTGTTTTGAAAGCCTTGTGTACGCGCTGTAAACAAACACATCAGTGTGATACCGTAATTATTGATGGGGAGGTATTAATTGTTAAATAAAGAAATAACAGTAAGATAGAGAAACAATTACAATAAATAACTTCCGTATATTAAATCAATGTATAATGTAATAAGTTTCAATTGAAATGTTTGTCCGGAAAGAAGGAGGCAATTAGGAAGTCAGGTTAGCGAAAGTCATTGTATCAGCCGAAATAGCGAACGCATTAGCTTAAATATTCTGGGAATTCAGTTAGGTTGTAAGCTCAGTACGTTTACGAGGTCAATGGGCAGAATTCTGGAAAAGAGAAAGGCGCTTAGATTCTGAGATCTTAGCCATGCCCCCTGGTAACAAAGTTAAGAGACACACGTAGGATTTCAAGTATTAGTTGCGCGTGAACAATAACGTTGGCGGGGAGTAATGATGTAGTGGAGCTAAACGATATAAAGGCGTGCAATTTTAGATCAGAGAGTTACTCTGACTCTGGTACCGGCACTGGTACTTACATTCGTTCGTGCACACCTTCGTGCATACCATAGCTACTCTCTGATACCGTCACCGGTACGCACTGCTCGTGTGAATTTTAAGCGCTTAGTGGCGTGCTTGTGTGAGTAAGATTTCGCGGCTATTGCGAGAGGTCTCGCCGATAAGCATTTTAGCGACTCATGGCAAGTTACGCCAATAGTTTCTTTTATTGCGGAGACAGTTATTTCAAATCGTAAAATTTATACTGTAGAAGTTAGTAGGTATAATAATTCAGTTATAACAATTTCAAACCACTCTATTTCTTCATCTCAAACGATCGGTAACTCACTTCAATAATTCAAATATTAGTTCACAATAAATTTCTCAGTCAATTTAAACTGGCGTTGTCCTTTAACAATACGCCCACGCATATCCTGTGAGAAAATTCTCATAGCTTACCACTGGAGCAACTGGCGCACGAGACAACAGAACGAACTACGAGATCACGGCAGCAGAATCAACATGAAACAGGTAAAGTAAACTGCTTCAAAATCCACTTTTATCAATTGAATTACTATACAAAAGTCTAGGGTGGGCATTATTCCCCAAACCATGTTCTAGAATATCAGATCTCTCCCCTAAAATAAAATAATAATAATAATTAATTTTGCAGTTTGTGCAGGCTAATGGTATGAAATAACGTGCATCCATTGAAGATAGCTGGATCTCCGTGATCTAGGAGGAAGAGGAAACTCCTTCTAGGCAGCGACCCTTATTTCTGCCTCATCCTCGGGTGTCTACAATAAGTTACATGTATTATACTCGTAATCGAATCTTGTAGAAAGATAATAGTGGAAAGGTAAATCAGACTGAGAAATTCAATGCCATAGCCGGGATTTCACCGCGGATCTTCCGGTTTCCGTCTGGTTGCCCGAACAAACACGCTGGAACGTCATTAAATTTCCCAAATGACTCACAGTTTTCCCGGTAAACAACAAGGAGATCTCAAATTCATTTTGAGATGACATACCCCAATGGCGACTTACAATGTCGTAAGAACTTTAAGTTCCAGGATTCATAGTTTAATTAACCATTAAGTCAATCAATGGCAATTAACTGTTCTTTCACACCAGTCGTGGCGAAACAGTTATAATTTCCCGCAACCACTCACGTTCCCATAGTTACAATTACACATACCTTACCATAAAATATGTTGTCCTCTATTCCACATTTCTGGCTTCTTCTCAGGAAATGTCCATTCACACTCGAGTGTTTACTATTCGAATTTGAATGAATTTCTCTCCTGATGAGTTCTTTTAGTTCTTGCAATGTATGAGGTTTGTTGGACATACCTTATTTCTCAAGCTTCCCCTTAGATGAAAATCGCATACACTTAAATCAGGGGATTTAAGGGCTGCAATCCTTTACAATTACCTTATCTTTAAAAAAAACCGAATTAAACAACTTAATAACTTATGAGTTGTATGCACGATGGCAGTCTTATTGGAAAAACCCAGAGAGACATTCAACGTCGGCCAGGTGTAATTCATTCTTGTACCTCTCTGCATTTATTGTTTGTTCAAAAAATTACTGCACGCCATATACCAATTTTCGTGTGTAAAATCGGGTTTCTCTGTATTGTAGTATCTATTACTTTACCACGAAACATAACCATGTAAATGGAACTGTATCATTCAGATTTAGTAAAATCCAGTTTTAGAAATTTACCCACTCCGATGATCATGTGAAAAATAAAGTAAATGCAACAAACCACCCCATACATTGGAGGAGCTAAAAGAAAACTTTAGGCAAGAAATTCACTCAAATTCGGATATTCAACTCTAGGGGTATATGCTTATTATCATTGTAAGTGTAACTGTAACTATGAGAATATGAGGGGATATTGTAACTGTTTCGGCGGTAGTTCGAGCACGGAGTGGTTCCTCTTCTACCACGGCTTTTCTACTCCTATCATCTGTTTCAGGGGGGTTTCGGCTGGGTCGTGGATGTGCGCTTTGTAGAGGTTTCTTAACTGGTGTCGTTGCGGGACTACTAGTTAAGACCCGCTTCTGAGTGGGCCACTTCTGGGGGGACCGCCAGGGGTCTGGGGGCTTCTGGGTGGGCTGTGGATGTGCGCTTTGTAGAGATTTCTTCCCTGGTGTCGTTGCGGGACTACTAGTTAAGACCTGCTACTGAGTGGGCCACTTCTGGGGGGACTGCCAGGGGTCTGGGGGCTTTTGGGTGGGCTGCGGATGTGCGCTTTGTAGAGGTTTCTTCCCTGGTGTCGTTGCGGGACTACTAGTTAAGACCTGCTACTGAGTGGGCCACTTCTGGGGGGACTGCCAGGGGTCTGGGGGCTTCTGGGTGGGCTGCGGATGTGCGCTTTGTAGAGGTTTCTTAACTGGTGTCGATGCGGCACTGCTAGTTAAGACCCGCTTCTGAGTGGGCCACTTCTGGGGGGACCGCCAAGGGTCTGCGGGCTTCTAGGTGGGCTGCGGATGTGCGCTTTGTAGAGGTTTCTTAACTGGTGTCGTTGCGGGACTGCTAGTTAAGACCCGCTTCTGAGTGGGCCACTTCTAGGGGGACCGCCAGGGGTCTGGGGGCTTCTGGGTGGGCTGCGGATGTGCGCTTTGTAGAGGTTTCTTAACTGATGTCGTTGCGCCACTGCTAGTTAAGACCCGCTTCTGAGTGGGCCACTTCTGGGGGGACCGCCAGGGGTCTGGGGGCTTCTGGGTGGGCTGTGGATGTGCGCTTTGTAGAGGTTTCTTCCCTGGTGTCGTTGCGGGACTACTAGTTAAGACCCGCTTCTGAGTGGGTCACTTCTGGGGGGACCGCCAGGGGTCTGGGGGCTTCTGGGTGGGCTGTGGATGTGCGCTTTGTAGAGGTTTCTTAACTGGTGTCGTTGCGGGACTGCTAGTTAAGACCCGCTTCTGAGTGTGCCACTTCTGGGGGGACCGCCAAAGGTCTGCGGGCTTCTGGGTGGACTGCGGATGTGCGCTTTGTAGAGCTTTCTTCCCTGGTGTCTTTGCGGGACTACTAGTTAAGACCCGCTTCTGAGTGGGTCACTTCTGGGGGGACCGCCAGGGGTCTGGGGGCTTCTGGGTGGGCTGTGGTTGTGCGCTTTGTAGAGGTTTCTTAACTGGTGTCGTTGCGGGACTGCTAGTTAAGACCCGCTTCTGAGTGGGCCACTTCTGGGGGGACCGCCAGAGGTCTGCGAGCTTCTAGGTGGGCTGCGGATGTGCGCTTTTTAGAGGTTTCTTAACTGGTGTCGTTGCGGGACTGCTAGTTAAGACCCGCTTCTGAGTGGGCCACTTCTGGGGGGACCGCCAGGGGTCTGGGGGCTTCTGGGTGGGCTGCGGATGTGCGCTTTGTAGAGGTTTCTTAACTGGTGTCGTTGCGGCACTGCTAGTTAAGACCCGCTTCTGAGTGGGCCACTTCTGGGGGGACCGCCAGGGGTCTGGGGGCTTGTGGGTGGGCTGTGGATGTGCGCTTTGTAGAGGTTTCTTCCCTGGTGTCGTTGCGGGACTGCTAGTTAAGACCCGCTTCTGAGTGTGCCACTTCTGGGGGGACCGCCAGAGGTCTGCAGGCTTCTGGGTGGGCTGCGGATTTGCGCTTTGTAGAGGTTTCTTAACTGGTGTCGTTGCGACACTGCTAGTTAAGACCCGCTTTGATACGGTAATTTGTATCATAAATTACTCAGACGTAAATAATGATTGTAATATGAATATGTATTTTTATGTGACATTGATTTCTGATGTTTATTAATTGTAATTATTATTGGTAAATAATAATATACGGCTTTACTGAAACTGTCAACAATAACGCAATAATGCAGCGATGGGGTGAGTTGTTTATCATTACCGGGAACCAGGAAGTTACGTAATGTTTCGCGCCTTTTCGTTAGAAGCTTCTAGAATGTTCCCTAAAAGAAATATGTATTCGTGGTTTTCATTGGATATTAAAATAGACGCTAATGTTGGCGCGTTTTATTAGCCAATAGCAGTTCATTTATAATCTTTGGGCATGTCAAGGAGTGGGAGTATATAAGCCAGGTTTGAGGTAGCTTTCCCCACAGTTCAACAGAATTCTCCATACTATACACGTCGGTCTCTCAGTTCGTCAAGTTACGCGCAGCAGAATTACGAGAATTATTATAAAGTATTATACAGTTAAAAATACACAAAGTTGAAATACTCGAGGTAAAAGTGATAAGTAAGAAGGTATTACAAACAGTTTCAGTATGGCGAGTATCCAGATAAATATGTGAAAGTGTTTCTGACGTGTTCGGCAATAAAAGTTATAAAACCAATTTCTTCGTCAGTATCATTTCTGGATAAAAGATTCCTTTCCGATTCACACCCTGCATGAGAAACATATTCGACCCAAAGAGCTAGCTGGAGGATATTTAAAGTGAATTATTTCAAAACTGATACAAATTGCTACGCCAGATGGAGCTAAACAAACCAACAAGGAGTGACGTCACAAGATGGCAACGCGCGAAGTAAACACATAACATTATTTGTAATACCGTTGCAAAAATGGCATCCAAACGTGGTGCTACAATTAATGTTAAACACATTTGTAACATTTAATACCGTTACATATTGGCTCCACAACGTGGGGCTCGACAACAAAAAGATATTACGTAAAGCAAGTTCTCTCGCAAATACGCGTGAAGTAAAAACAAAAATTTGCTCTCGCAAATTGGCGCCCAACGTGGGGCGAAGTGACCAGGAAAGGATCAGCATAATCAGGCCGTGGAACGAAAGCAGCAGTAAAATGATCTACATGACGCAGATTCCAGAAACAATAAAAGGAACGACAGACTACATGGATGATTGGACATCGTAATTCCGAGATTACAAGGCAACAAGACGACGTAGATTCATCACAACACAACGCAGAAGCGACATACAAATCTAGGAGAATGGGGCAGAACGCTGGACATCAAAGCTACAGCATCAGACAGCATAACAAAAGGTCAGAGTATAGTAATTTTTTTTAGAAAACGAAAAAAATGGCTGCTAATAAGATTGAAGAAACAATGATGGAAGGGGATAGTGAATCAGTTAGCTGTAATTCAATACAGGATACAGAAAATAGCTTAAACAATGTAATATTTGATGGAGGAAGTGTTAGTGCAGAAAGTCAGAATAGAATAGCAGGAAATGTTAATTTTGATGCTAGTATAATGATGGAAATGCTGAGAAATTTTGGTGAAACATTAAAGAAACAATTAAGGGAAGCTATAGACAGGAATCATAGGAAATTAATGGAAAGTATTGGTAGGAGTAATGAGATATTAGAGCAAAAAGTAGATCAAAGCAGTGAAGAAATTGAAAAGAAAGTTACGAAGCTAGATATTAGTATGCCAAAAATGAGAGATGAAAATGAGGAAGTAATAGCAAGTGAGACAGGAGAAATTTCAAAGAAAATGCTAGACATGAGCATGGAAATAGGTAACAAAGAAAGTGAGGTTAATACTAAAAGTGAGGTTAATGTAGAATGTACAGAGTTAGGAAGTCAAATGAGTAGTATTTCAAGTGAGTTAAGAGAGATAAAAGAGGTTAGGAATGTAGATGTAAATCAGGCGCAAGTTAATTTCAGTGGGGAAATATCAGAAATACAGAAAGAATCAGAAATGCAAGGAAATAAATTGTACCAAGATGTTCAAAATGAAAAATCCAGTCCAGTACAGTTTAGTACAGATTTGTCAGAGTATTCTCAGATTAAAGAGATAGTAAAAGAATTGAAAATGAAAGTTGTTAAAAGATGTGTTGTTCAAGAAACTGTAGATTGTTTTCAAATGTTATCAGGGAACGAAATGTCATATGAATACAAGAGGTTATTCATGAACAAAAATTTGAAGGTTAGGTTACGGCTACGAGTAATGTTTAGCCACACACAATTTGATCCAGGAGGGTAAATAGCAATGTGATGTAAAGTAAATGCTGGATAGTTAAAGACGACTTGCAGAGAAATGTATTGGAACGTAAGAGGGTTAACTAAATATATATATATATATATATATATATATATATATATATATATATGTCATGAGAAAAGAGAAATAAATTATAAAAAAAAAAATTTAGTAAGTGTAACAGTATTTGAAATTAAGAATGCAAAGATTGAAACTTAAGATGATATTAAAGTAAAAGTACGTAAATACAATTCCAAGAGTTTTGTTAAAATAAAGTATAAAATAACAAAAAAATTGGTAAATATAATTAAAAATAATTGAAACAAATACTTATGTAGCAAACAGAAAATGTGAAACAGTACTTAGATTTAAGAGATGTAAATATTTGTGTAGAGGGTGAATATTTTGGTAAAAATGTTAAACAATTACAAAAATCTTAAATGTATAAATTTTTGGTAACAATATAAGAAAGTAAACCATTTTTTGTAACACTAAGTAAATAATTTAGGGTAAAGTATTTGCTATAAAAAAAAAACAATTTGTGATGTCAGATGAATATCTAAATTAATTAAACCAGAGCCAGTAAGTAGTGGCGAGATAAAACATATGTCGTGTGTTAAATGCGTGTGAAGTGTTAAGTGAAAGTGATAGCGTGTGTTCCAAGATTTAGGAGACTAAAAACACAATTTTAAAATTTCTAAACAAGTTATAAATATTTATAATTATGTTTCTAGTGGGGCATATGATACGGTAATTTGTATCATAAATTACTCAGACGTAAATAATGATTGTAATATGAATATGTATTTTTATGTGACATTGATTTCTGATGTTTATTAATTGTAATTATTATTGGTAAATAATAATATACGGCTTTACTGAAACTGTCAACAATAACGCAATAATGCAGCGATGGGGTGAGTTGTTTATCATTACCGGGAACCAGGAAGTTACGTAATGTTTCGCGCCTTTTCGTTAGAAGCTTCTAGAATGTTCCCTAAAAGAAATATGTATTCGTGGTTTTTATTGGATATTAAAATAGACGCTAATGTTGGCGCGTTTTATTAGCCAATAGCAGTTCATTTATAATCTTTGGGCATGTCAAGGAGTGGGAGTATATAAGCCAGGTTTGAGGTAGCTTTCCCCACAGTTCAACAGAATTCTCCATACTATACACGTCGGTCTCTCAGTTCGTCAAGTTACGCGCAGCAGAATTACGAGAATTATTATAAAGTATTATACAGTTAAAAATACACAAAGTTGAAATACTCGAGGTAAAAGTGATAAGTAAGAAGTTATTACAAACAGTTTCAGTATGGCGAGTATCCAGATAAATATGTGAAAGTGTTTCTGACGTGTTCGGCAATAAAAGTTATAAAACCAATTTCTTCGTCAGTATCATTTCTGGATAAAAGATTCCTTTCCGATTCACACCCTGCATGAGAAACATATTCGACCCAAAGAGCTAGCTGGAGGATATTTAAAGTGAATTATTTCAAAACTGATACAAATTGCTACGCCAGATGGAGCTAAACAAACCAACAAGGAGTGACGTCACAAGATGGCAACGCGCGAAGTAAACACATAACATTATTTGTAATACCGTTGCAAAAATGGCATCCAAACGTGGTGCTACAATTAATGTTAAACACATTTGTAACATTTAATACCGTTACATATTGGCTCCACAACGTGGGGCTCGACAACAAAAAGATATTACGTAAAGCAAGTTCTCTCGCAAATACGCGTGAAGTAAAAACAAAAATTTGCTCTCGCAGCTTCTGAGTGGGCCACTTCTGGGGGGGACCGCCAGAGGTCTGAGGGCTTCTAGGTGGGCTGCGGATGTACGCTTTGTAGAGGTTTCTTCCCTGGTGTCGTTGCGGGACTACTAGTTAAGACCCGCTTCTGAGTGGGTCACTTCTGGGGGGACCGCCAGGGGTCTGGGGGCTTCTGGGTGGGCTGTGGATGTGCGCTTTGTAGAGGTTTCTTAACTGGTGTCGTTGCGGGACTGCTAGTTAAGACCCGCTTCTGAGTGTGTCACTTCTGGGGGGACCGCCAGAGGTCTGCGGGCTTCTGGGTGGGCTGCGGATTTGCGCTTTGTGGAGGTTTTTTAACTGGTGTCGTTGCGGCACTGCTAGTTAAGACCCGCTTCTGAGTGGACCACTTCTGGGGGGACCGCCAGAGGTCTGCGGGCTTCTAGGTGGGCTGCGGATGTGCGCTTTGTAGAGGTTTTTTAACTGGTGTCGTTGCGGGACTGCTAGTTAAGACCCGCTTCTGAGTGGGCCACTTCTGGGGGGACCGCCAGGGGTCTGGGGGCTTCTGGGTGGGCTGCGAATGTGCGCTTTGTAGAGGTTTCTTAACTGGTGTCGTTTCGGGACTGCTAGTTAAGACCTGCTACTGAGTGGGCCACTTCTGGGGGGACCGCCAGGGGTCTAGGGGCTTCTGGGTGGGCCCGGGCGGCGTCGGATGCATTCGAAATGGAAACGTTAGGGACCCGTCCATGCTTGTGCCTGTCGTCATCCTTATCTGGTCGCCCTTCGGATCTCTCCCCCTCATCCCTCCCTCCCAGGAATCATGGTAGAAGCAGAAAGGGTCGTTGCAGCTTACTTGCGGTGCTGTGCCCCTTCTTTTTCCGTAACTTTGTCTCATTAAATCATATTACAATAACTGTATAGTAATTTTTATAATTGTAGCTTTAATGACTCTCGATTACTTAGTTTCTCGCTAACCGCCAGTTACTTCGGTAGCTTTAACAAAAGCCATATCCAAGATGGCCACTATCGAACTTCACGAGTATGTTTTGCTTTGAGAAAGTCTATCGCACTCCGCTGTCCACCGTGTCTGTATGTTTCAGCTGCGTTCCAGTCCTGCTTCCTGAATACCTCATTAACAGCATTACAGCCAGGACGAAAGGAAGTAATGTCGAACTGTCACTGGACTTCGCAGTTTGTTTTAAACAAGAAGCGACTAGTGACAGTTATTGGAGGGGTATGTTTCCGTGTGGCTTCCATAGCAACCTCCCCTCCGCTGTTGTTTTAGCCAGTAAAATTCCATCACTCTCCTTTCCCATCGTCCACAAGCTGAAATTTGAGGGGCAACATGTTGCTATGTTTTACTACGTTGTAGCACATGCCTGCATGCTGCTTACTGGCGTTCTAATACAACCTGATAACGCTGTTCTCCCACTTCTCTACTATCAGTGAACTGTCACAAGTCACCTCTTGTTTAAATGCTACATAGGCAGGGAAGTTGCAAGTAATAAACCACCTCCCCCTCATCATCGAACCGTCTGTTGGTGTTTACAGACAACATTCACCAGACCGTGTTTACCTGCCTGTCAGTGACCCTTGGCCGCTGTTGTTTACATTGTTTTTGACATATGGTTTGAGTACAGATAACTTGAAGCCTATTGCTTAATCATTCCAATGTCTGGTCATTAAACAGGAGTAACTCAGGCAATAAACTCTAAGACTTAATTTGGAAAGGTCTAAAACTGCAAGTAGTATTGCAAATATTAATGTCTTAATTTGTTCTAACGTCTGTTTCCCTTGTTTCCCGTTTAGCTAGGATACTGCAACGTCAGTTTTATACATTCTTTAAAACTTAAACGTTACAAAGTAATAACCTTTTCCTATACTTTTGCTAGAAAGTAGATACCTTACTGGTGCACCATACCCGGCAAGTAAAATCTCTTTTCATACGAATAAAAACATGGAAACTAAAGGTATTTTAATGTCATTTTCTTCATCCAATAAGTTGCTATTCATTCAATATGTAACTTATGCAAGCTGTTAATAATCGAAGATTTTCAATCGAGGCTCATTCCTAGGGCAGATTCGTGTTATGTAATACCAAAACAATGTAATGTGCCGATCGCTGACACAGGTAGTTTCGGATCCATCAATTCACATAATCGAAACGGACATTTCAATAAAGAAAATACATTACTGTCCATTGGATAACCTTCATCTCATCAAGTCACATTTGGGATAAATAAATCGATAGAGATCTAATACCAGTCGTTTTCTCAGCGGGCTCCAGATTCACAAACTAATTAAACTGTGTTTGGAAGACCTTCGGCATAAGATCAATGTTATTATCATCGTTGCGAAAGAAGTGAGGTTAACGATAGTCTCTGTTTTGTGTGCGTATGTTAGTTTTATTAATATAACTAATGTCCCAAGAGCATTCAGGCGCTTTATACTTTGCGTTCTTTCATTCTTTTCTTCATTTTCTTCGGTTTGTAAAAGTTATGAGTAGTATAAACATAAATGAAAATAGCAATTTCTGAGGAATATGCATGTTGAATATAAGAAACGAAGTAGAAACATTAGTAGTGAAGTATACATATTGCTTTCTACACAACATGACTAAACAAGAGTCTCTAAAGAGTATTTTTCAAAAATAATATAAAACTTTAAGATTTCGAATTTATATAATCTTTCGTACCTATAGGAAAGAAACAATATCGCTTTGTTAGCCAAAGGTGGAGTTTAATTTTCAAAAACGTTGAAAATGTGTCAGAATAATTTTTATCTACAGAGCATCATGTATAAGAGTTTTCAGTTAGTTTCTTGAAATTACCCAAGTTTACCTGGAAGAAATATTCGGTTACACCAGATTTATTGTAAAGCCAACGTGAGGCAGTATTTTTAACACTTAAATGATTTCAGTCAAATTATATAATATAAAATATAATAACAGCCCGCCTTAAAGCAAAATGTGTATAATATAATACATAAAATGCATGTAACAGTCATAGTATTAATATTTATATTATTATGTACATGTTCAATAATGTTATGTGAATGTACTACGTAATTTAATAATGCAGGAGCTGTGAGAATAATAGGTTAAAAGTTGCTAACAATGAGGTAGCAATAAGTTAACCTTGAGGCAATAATGAATAAGAAAGTTTAAAAATGCTACTTGTGATTATTGGAGCAACAATAATGTAAATTTTGAGACAGTTTATAAATAGCCAATCAACAACCAGGAAAAAGCTTAAGTTAAATGAAAATATTCTATTTGAGTAGGATTAGCCTATCAGAAACTGAAATAGGGCAAATTGTACAAATTCAGAAGTCAGTTGCTTGTAGACAGCATTACTAACCTGAAGCGAGACGCATCCTCGAGAAGTTTAATACGTATTCAGTGTGAAAAAAAATAGTTTACGTGTTAAAAAGGGAAAGTAATTAATAAAAGAATCTCACAGCTCTCTATATCAGTGAAGTGTTATTTAAATTGTACGTATTTAAATTGATGCCTGGTATGGGATGAAGGAAGTAGATGAAACGAAATGGTGGTGAAATGGATGAAAGGAAAGGTGATGATGGAGCAGTTGGTGGAATGAATGGCGGGGGAAACCGGAGAACCCGGAGAAAACCCGCCCAGACGCCGCTTCGTCCACCACAAATCCCACATGCAGGTCCCTGGGATTGAACCGGGGCTGCCTCGGTGGGAGGCGAGCGGTCTAACCACTCGGCCACGGCGCCGCCAGGCTTACAATCCGAATAGGAAAATTCCTTTTTAAGCTTTAAATGTTGTAACATTTCCAAAGCATTAAACAAAGTTCGTTTTGGTTTGTAATAGCATTTGGAACCAGATACATCCAAACATTTTATGCAAGTACTGTGGTTTGATCCTTAAAAAGTCTTGATATAAATTATGTTTAAATTAAAATGAAACAAGATTGGGCTTAAGCATGATATGAAACTCAATAGAGGGAAATAAAGATTCTGGCCTTCTGCGGAAAATATCCTATACCCGGAAAAATATGCTTGGATTAAAAAATCTTAGAAGAGTTAATTCATTTACACTATTCTTTTTCAATGAAGTATACATTCCACAGAAGTTTCTAAAACCACAAAACTGGGAATAACTAATAACATTGCGAAACCTTCCTTACTACAAAGACATGCTAGAATTCTTTTATGCAAGACCTTGACGAGACCTGTACTTTGTTACAGCAGTGAGGCATCGACATTAAGAAAGAAAGATGAAAGCTGAATAACTGCTAATGAAATGAAATTTATGAGACTCATAGCAGCATATACCAAATTGGATCATAAATATAATGAGGAATTAATGGAAGAATTACAATTGGAAACTGTAATTGATCACAATCAACATTACCAAAATAATGGATAAATCATCTGCATCTCGTGCGTACAAATAGTACCCCAAATTCTGTTTCACTATCATCCAAAAGGGAAGAGATCTTTAGATGGACCAAAGATGGATTGAAGATCCTTAGTTATAGGCCTAATATTGATAGGAAGGAGAAGAAGAATTAAAGTTAATGACTGTTACAAATCATATTTTTCCTTTATATTTTCTTCCTATACTTATTTCAACCAGGTATTCTGCAAAGGCTGTTGGATAACATAGGTGTATAAACTCGACTCGCACGTGAAAATCTCTAGCCATTCCAATTAACATACAACCCTTATTTACACACACACATATATATTATATATAATTACTCATATAAACTATACATCTTCTTTTCGCTTAGTTAACTACAATAAGTGTTTGCATAGAAATGCTTTCAAATTAAGCATTGACTGCATGCAGGATGCGAAAACAAAACATAACTGCTTGTATCACAATCCAGTTTTTATTGATAATGATCTCGTGCGCAAAAAGAATTTTCAGGTATGTTCCTTAAAATGATGTATAGCTGTACCTTGGGAAAATGTAAACTTACAACACAGAATATTCCGGAAAAGCCTACTTTTACGAAAAAAACAATATTGGACACAAATTGCATATTTTAATGAGCTCTCTTACGGTTTCTAGGTTTTATAAATTCAATTCGAATGAAAAGGACTTCACAAGCTATTTGTTTAGAATTCAATGAACCAATTTAATTAAAAATGCAAATATGTCACACATATTTTAGCCAGAAAGGCTAGAACTATTTTTGATATAGCAAAAATAAAGAGCATTTTTTCGTGTTAACGGTAGTTTAGAGCGACGGAGTTTTCTTGAAAATATTCCCTGGTGTCCTTAAATGATGTCTTATTCAATACGCCATTTTATTCATTCAACTTTTCGTTTTCGAGTTATGCAAACATACGCGCTACCTCTTTCTGATATGCTTCATTTTCATTTTTTGTTTATGGAACTTGAAAACATATACTTTTGATGAAATCTTGATACCGAAATTTTGGATTGAAAGCAACACTTTCTCTACCTTAGTGCCTAAGCGCTTGAGAAAGTAAAAATGTTTTTTAAACGGCGATCAGCGTTTGTTTATGGCAGAACTCTACTTCTGGGGAGGAGAAGGGACACGCCGAAGGAAAAACCACAGGAGGTCTTCTCTAGTGGCTCCTCGCATTATAAAAATGCATTCCTTTGTTGACCTGCCTTTCCTTAACAGCTTTGTGTCCGTCCGTGTTGGAAACTAAACCTCAGCCTTACTCACGGTTGTATGTCTCTTGGAACGTTTCCTACGATGGAAGTTGGTATGCTAGTGGCCTGAGCAACAAATACTGCAATGCGACTTCCATAAACACTGAAATTAACATTTTTCTTAAGATTCATGCCTTACGTATCTAATCGCTTTATCAACATAAATAAGTCATTGTAACAGCTGTCATAAGAGAAATACCGAAAGCAATGCTTTTGTAATTAACCCCTCTTGGTCTTAGAATTCCCCATCTTCTTTAACGGATTACCCTCCTCCTCTTTCAGTCAGATTGCTCGGCCCCATGGGTTTGAACACGGGACCTCCCGAATGCGGGCCATAAACGTTACCACCTGAGCCATCCCGCTCGGTAGAATTCATCTTGCCCACTCATATTATCAATTTTTAATTTCACGTCCTTTGCTTCTCTGTCAGCTAAGGATCAATAAAAGGATGATACTACTACTACTACTACTACTACTACTACTACTACTAATAATAATAATAATAATAATAATAATAATAGGAAGAGGTAAAACTGTTAAAGTTAGATCATTTCTCCCTATATTCCAATACACTTTAAAAGAATCTTATGTGCTACAATGATACGACTTTGTCTGGCAATTATAAATTCATATATACTAAGGCACTCGTATAAAAAGTGTTCTAAGATTGCTTAATTACATACAACAGGCGGAAACAATATTTATACATTTAGATCACAAGTCATACTAACAAGCTCTTGTGAAGGAAAGGGGAAAAAAAGAAAGAAAATAAAAAATGTTCTGCAATATGTTCCGTTAAATTACGCCTGGAAATTGGGAAAATGAAAACATACAGCGTAGAATATTTTGAAAATAGCTAACGCTACGGGGGGATATCATTTAACACAGGTTGTTTAGTTTAATAAGCTCCACATTTCCTCTGTAGTAAATGTTTGTCAATATCTTATGCACTTCCAATAATACAAAATCATACATCAATCTGCAATGAAGAGAACTTTACAGGATATATTATATATACTTACACACATTGTATGGGTATCTCTAACATACGATATTTTAATTAAACTCGTTAGGCTTTTTCTTCAGAAAATAAAAACTAACATACACTATGTGATCAAAAGTATCCTTACACCCCACAAACATAGGTTTTTCATCTTAGGTGCATTGTGCTACCACCTACTGCCTGGTACTCATTATCCGCGACCTCAGTAGTCATTAGACATCGTGAAACAGCAGAATGGGACGCTCCGTGGAACTCACGGACTTCGAACGTGGTCAGGTGATTGGGTGTCACTTGTGTCAGAAGTCTACGCGAGATTTCCACACTCCTAAACAGAAACCTTGGATTCCATGGTCGAGCGGCTGCTCATAAGCCACACATCACGCAGGAAAATGCCAAACGACGCCTAGCTTGGTGTAAGGAGCGTCAACTTTACACGATTGAACAGTGGCAAAACGTTGTGTGGTGTGACGAATCACGGTACACAATGTGGTGATCCGATGGCAGGGTGTGGGTATGGCGAATACCCGGTGAACGTCTCTGCCAGCGTGTGTGGTGCCAACAGTGAAATTCGGAGGTGGTGGTGTAATGGTGTGGTCGTGTTTTTCCTGAAGGGTGCATGCACCCCTTGTTTTGCGTGGCACGATCACAGCACAGACCTACATTGATATTTTAAGCACCTTCTTGCTTCCCACTGTTGAAGAGCAATTCGGGGATGGCGATTGCATCTTTCAACACGATCGAGCACCTGTTCATACTGCACGGGCTGTGGCGGAGTGGTTACACGACAATAACATCCATGTAATGAACAGGTCTGCATAGAGTCCTGACTTGAATCCTATAGAACACCTTTGGGATGTTTTGGAACGCCGACTTCGTGCCAGGCCTCACCGACCTACATCGATACCTCTCCTCAGTTCCGCACTCCGTGAAGAATGGGCTGCCATTCCCCAAGAAACCTTCCAGCATCTGATTGAAAGTATGCCTGCGAGAGTGAACGTTGTCATCAAGGCCAACACCATATTGACTTCCAGCATTACCGATGGAGGGCGCCACGAACTGGTATGTCATTTTCAGCCAGGTGTCCGGATACTTTTGATCACGTAGTGTATGCTTTTTCTTTGTAAAGGATATTTTGGGATGGAAATTATTTCCCGAAAATTTTCGTATTACATCCTAAAAGATGGTGCACTTAAATACACAGATTGGAACTCATTCGCTTTTCGTTGTACACTGTTCACAGACACACACGTACACACAGAAACAGTGACGTTTTATAAAAATGCTTTGGGTGTTAAAGGGAACCTCAAACCATGCATTGTCGATACAGATTTTTTGGGTAGAAAATTCTTCTATCTACCATGATGAGCAGAAGAGAAAGCAAAATGACTTGGGGACAAGAGATTATTTCTCTATCCAGGTAAAATAATAATAATAATAATAATAATAATAATAATAATACGCTAATACAGCCATGCCGTAAATGTTATTCATGGACCAAGCAATCGCTGCCTCTTTTAATTGCAATGTACGTAGCAAATAAACACGCGATTTTTATTGTTTTTATATTAAAAAGTTATGGAGAAAAACGCGCGGATTAATGAAAATGAAATCACTGTTTTTACCCTCGGCGGTGAAATGTAAAGCATGGGAGTCCTTACACTGCTCTTAAGAAGAGTTCGTCCAGAAAAACGTTTCTATTACATAATGCATGCTTCTTCCTCATCATGGAAGTAATTCACACTTCGCCTGTCCTCGAAAATAAACACACAACAATATAGGTTTACGCGAATATTGGATCCATAGATTAATAACAAAAGATTCATTAACAGACACAGATAAATAATTATAAACACAAATAATTGTATTATCCTCTGTTTTTGTCGCTAAATAAAAAGTCAGATTCAGTAAGCTATGAAAATCCAGAGGGACTTGACCTTAGTAAAGTTCGTTTCAAATTGTCTATATAAATACTAAATAAATACGTTTTATTTCAACACCTTCGTCATAAATTATAAATTTAGACCTCTCTAGTATTTTCACCCAATGACGGATTGAAGGGGACTTATTGCAATGCACTAACTGCCGTAGTTCTACAATTTCCTGTGACCAAAGAAATTGTAAACAACGATGTAAGATAAAATTATAGTCTCCTATTGAAGCTACTTAGAATCAGTTTCTATAAAGATAATTTTAATATTGCCGGCCCTCGTAGCCGTGGTCGCTGGAAGGTTTGGCTTCGGCGCTCCGACAAGCTGAGGGTCGCGGGTTCGAGTCCCGCCATGGGTATGGGTGTTTGTATGGCTATGTCTTGTATGTGTGACAGAAACTGCGACAATAAGCATAATGGTAAAACAGAAAAACACGGTAATAATAAACTGGGAAAAGCAGGGAAACATTAAAAAAATCTTATGTGTTACATTCACATGACTTTCTCTACTCTTGTACAAACTATTTTTACAAACGCTTATTCTCCATATGCTTCATGTTAATCGAGATGTTAATCTTATTGCTAATTTTCTTGTAGGTGCAAGGGGAATTGGTAGGCTTTAAGCGATAGTCAAATATTTTAAGCACTGGTTGTTATGTGGAGTATTCCATTCTCTTTGCATTATCAGGACAAAAAAATGAATAACGAATTCTCATTGGAGAAAAAGTGTTTTGGAAAATTTAAGGGAATAACAAGCAATATCTCGAAAATGATTCACTCACCAAAAAATGTATATGACATAAATTGTGTATTTTAACGCGATCTACATTTTTTGTGTAGTAAAATTTTGTCTATCTCTTATGGTTTACCAGTTATGGAAAAGTCGTTCACAATGAAGAATACTTATGGAGATATTTCCAGAAAATTAGAGATATACATTTCATTTGTCATGAAAATATCTTAAACTTATGGTATTTTATTCAAAATCGTTAAAGCCATTTTTGAGAAAATTAAAATGTTTTAAACATGTTCCATGTAAAGGGTAGTTTGGGGTGGGGAGATTTTCTTGAAGGCCTTCGTGTCGCATCTCTGGAAGATACTGAAACTAAATACCAAGTTTGGTGTTTATCCGACTGTTCGTTTCTGAGTTATGCTGTTCACAGACACACAGACAGACACACGGACATGTTTCCAAAAATCTGATGTGTTACACTCACATGACTTTCTCTACTCTTGTACAAACTATTTATACAAACGCTTATTCTCCATCTACTTCATGTTAATCGAGATAAACATTTGCAGAGTCTATCTTATTGCTAATTTTCTTGTAGATGTAAGGGGAATATATATTTACAAGGGCAATTTGGAAATACAGTAGCCTTTAAACACATACATATCTCTTAATAGCTGGTTGCTAGGTGCAGCACCATTCCCTTTCCCACAGATTAATACTCTTTGCATATCCAAGACAAAAAAATGAATAACGAATTCCCATTTGAGAAAATAAGTATTGAAAAATTTAAGGGAATAACAAGCAATGTCTCGAAAATGGTTCACTCAACAAAAAATATGTATATGACATAAATTGTGTATTTTAACGCGATTTACATTTTTTGTGTAGTAAAATTTTGTCTATCTCTTATGGTTTACCAGTTATGCAAAAGTCGTTCACAATGAAGAATACTTTTGGAGACATTCCCAGGAAATTCAAGATATACATTTTGTCATAAAAATATCTTAAACATGTGATATTTTAATCAAAATCGTTAGAGCCATTTTTGAGAAAATCAAAATTTTTGAAAAATGCTCCATATAAAGGGTAATCTGTGGTGGGGGGATTTTCTTGAAAACCTTCGTGTCGCATCCTTGGAAGATACTGAACCTAAATACCAAGTTTGGTGTTTATCCGACTTTCGTTTCCGAGTTATGCTGTTCATAGACAGACACACACACAGACAAACATACAGACAGACACACAGACACCACACGGACATGTTTCCAAAAATGCTTTTTTTGGATTCAGGGTGTCTCAAAACATGTATTTCCGGTGAAATCTCGGTATCGAATTTTTGGTTGGAATACAATACTTCCCCTACTTACTATACGTAGTAGAGAAAGTAAAAATGCGTTTTTGGATTCAGGGGGCCTCAAAACATATATTTGCTGTGAAATCTCGTTATCGAATTTTTGGGTGGAATACAATACTTCCCCTACTTACTATACGTAGTAGAGAAAATAAAAAATGTAGTATTCGTCTGCTGATCCACACTGTTATGCTTACTTCTAACAACTGTCCTATTTGTTGCATAAAATGTTATGTTTTTCACATTTAAAACCACTATTCTAATTAATAGTATTTCTCACAGTAAGCGTAGCTTTTCTCAGAAAATACCCGGTGTTCCTGTAAAATCTTTACACAGCTGTTTCGCCATTTTTATTAAGACGACCATTTAAAAAGAATGCATTGAAAAGTCATCTTCACATTAAGCTTCGGTACTTTTTATTTTACGTATGTTTCTGGTATGCATACCTGCAGTAGGTATAAAACGATATTACATAAAACTTTTGGCGATGTTTCATATATCTGTATTCGGTAAAACTTTTTATTTTCTTTACTACTTACGTAGTTAGGCTTCCGGCCTAAAAATTCGATATTTCTCCAGAAGTAGGCATTTTAAGACGCTCTGTGTTTAAGCGTCCATATGTATGTTTGTTGTGCGCCAGCGCACGCAGGTCATAAACAAAGCTTATTTAGAGTTATTGCATTACTTTTCCTTTTGAGTACAATTGCAAAACGTAAAAAGCAGATGATTTGGTGGTACGATTATTTCCTCTTCATGGTCTGATTCTCGAGCATCCTTTATATTGGAAAGGAAAGATTTTAGAAGATAGTCCAGTTAATGACCCTTAGGTCAAGCTGTAATTTTACTGCTGTAAATATTGCCAAAATTTTGTATATAATTGCAATATTCTGCGGCTAAATAGAGTAAGTTTGAAATTTTGGGGGTATATTATTTAGTTGGAGATAATGTGAGAAAAATGACGCTTGAAGTATTTGCTACAGTTTAAGAAAAAATATCTATGAGCAAACTCATACAAACCATCACGACTCGCATAGCAAGCGACTAGAAACCTTCACTCTGGATCGATTTTGTTCCTCAAACTAAAATAGATTAAATGCTGCTAAATATATGCGCTCTCTTTTAAACACAAGTTTATCCATTGGAGCAAATCGTACCGAAGTTAATCGCTGTTTTATTGGTTGTTTTGATAAAATTGGAACGTTATTTACGCGGTTAAATTTAGAACTGCCCACACCTGTCCTGAAGATAAATAGGAGCAAACTGTTTGAGCCAAATCGTGTCCTGAATGAGGAAATGAAGGCGCTGAATAGCAAATGCTGTTTGTACAGCGCATCTCTGTCCCCCTGGTTGCATAGTATCCGGGCAGAAAGTAAAGCGTAAGAAAGCAAATGCACATTTGAAAGCTGGATAAGTTGCATGTTAAATCTACGTCCATTAAACCGGCATTTAATAAGTTGTAGCAAGCTATTATAGCTTCAACGGTTCAGGAGCAGTGTTCAACTTTGCAGTCAACAAAAGTAGAAATGTCACTCTTTTGCGTATATTGTTTTAAATTAATAAAAATAAAACTACCAGTTTCAACAATTCGGAGGTGCGACTTCCTTGATACGGCTCAGATACAAAAATATTTGAAATTTGACGTCAGATCTGGTTGATCTGATTTGGAATGACGCATGAATATTTGTCTCCTATTAAAAAGAAATGTCACAGTATTGATTGATGTGAATCACATCAATTTAGAACGTTTGGTAATAAAACAAGATATAACTACGTCTACCGTTAAACTTCATATGCGTTCGTTCTGTGGCAGAAATAAGGCGGCAGCTTTAGTAAAATGCATTAGTATGTATATAATGGGATATAATCCCAAAAATTATGTCGTCCATATAACTCTTAATTTTGTACCGACTACAGCCAAATTTGACATGTGCGAAAACCCGAACTTTTATGCATAAAATTTAATCTCTCAACCGGTGTCTTTTGCCTAAAAAACCTTCGCGCTTAAACCTTAATTTTACACCGATTTCACTCAAATTCGATATGTTTCGATAAAGTTTATTCAAATCTTAGTGCGTAAAATTTACATACAGTAGTTTTGAGCCGTTTCATGTATACGTATAGACGGACTAACATCACTACTTTTAGTTGCTCTGCAATAGCGAACGCATCTAGAAGGTGACTCCAGGTTTACCCAAGCTTAGTTTTTATTTTCATCGAAAGCAACACAATTCAGAAATTTCCTAAAACCTAGGTTACTTCTGTTCTTACTTTTCTATGATAACGTTTGTTGGAAAACAGACGATATAATGCTAGACGTGGTCTTCTCTAATATCATATTTCAAAGCATACATTTCAAACTTAGCTTTCTTCTCTTCTGGTCGTTATCTGCTATTCAAAATAGTTTCTTCCTTACTCGTGACATCTGTTTGCTTAGGAAAATACCTACTGTACGTCCTTTGAATGATTCGCTTCCGCGACTTTGCCCCTTTTTCTGGATTTTATTTTCCACATATACTATTAATATTACACACATACTGCTTGTCTCGTGTAAGTTGACGATAAGCCTATTAGCTTTTCTGTACGTCGACATAGCTCATATACACTTTCCGTGAATGTAAGGTGGGACAAACAGGACTCTCAAGGTGGTAATGCGTTGCGTGGTGCATGTCTTGTTTTTCCAACACTGCCTGCATTTACGTAAACCAATAGGAGTCAGGTCTCAACATATAGCAAAGCTAGCACGCTTGTCGGCAAATGTAAACCAGTCGAGTAATGTTGGCATACAGTTAAACAAGATTGGTGCGGCCGAGTCAGCTCCACCCGGTCGCTGTTTGCGCCAAGCAGCGAAAAGGTTAATGTGTGAAAAGCAAGGAGTATTAATTTCGGGGGTGTTAAATGCAATAAAACTGAAATAAACTCTATATTTTAGCTACAGCTGTAGTTTTCCATTGTGCGTTTTAGGTGATGGTTCTATGAAATTCAACAAGAATGAACAGAATTTAAAATTCACTTTACTAAGAGTTCAAAATAATGAGTAATGAGATTTCCATCTTCCACAAAGCTCTCAACATTCTTTAAATGGTTTACAAATTCTCCAGGCTATATTATTACTGTACCAAGTTTGAATTTAATGCAACAGGTTCCTAAAATATGCACCTAAAACTGAAATGTGTTTTTGTTTTAATACATGTTTTGGTATCGGTGAAAACTTGTAATAATTGCATTATACACATTAATTGTTTTCTCTTGTTTCATGTGTCCTACAGTTGAGTGCTAAAAATATACACAAAAGGAAACATATACATAAAGTTGCATATTACTTTTTCATCGCACAAGTTTTAAATTAATTTTCATAGCACTTCGAAGAACGCGAAATGAAAAAGTTTAGATCAAGAAAGCAGAGAATTAAATAATACGATTACTTTTTCGCACCTAGATACTTAAATTGCCTATAAAGCACCTTTAAATACACAGAGGGAAAAAGGAAAATATTTTTAAAGCTAAAATATGTGATTACTTTATAAGAAATACCCAGAAAGTGGCTTTTATTTGTGTTTTTCACCATTGCCTTAAACCCAAACATATGGTTCAGTGTACAATAATTAACAATCATAATTTCATACAAAATTTGTTAAGGTATGGGCTCCATTATTATCTATACATTTAAGACATAGTTCAAACACTGTTTGTCATACGATTCCCTAATATTACTAGAACATTTTCAAATTCTATTTCAATCATATCCCTTAAACAGTGTGAGTATTTTGGTGTGGTAGCAAAACATTTGTCCTTAAAATCAAGCTCACAGTGAAAAATCACTCGGCGCTTGATTCGTTGGTCCAGTTGCTTGTTAATTTTACATTGATTACCTTCAAATTTATTAATTGTGAAAATGGATTTTATATTAATCTTATTCTAAACCTACTTATGTAATGTAAAATTATGATTCGTAGTGCCATTATCCACTCTTCAAAACGCAAAACAAACTTCTATTGAGGTTGTATAGCTTGTCGCATTACTGACAGTGAACAAATGAAGCTTTGACTTGTACATTCTCTTTAAATTATATTTTTCCACAGTATGCTGTTTCTTGGTCTTGCATAAACTCTACTAACTCTACCAAATTACATATCGATACTAATGGTATATCATGGTTGCAAGTAAAAGTGCTGCATTCTGTATTTGCTTATTGTTATGGTATTCGGAATGATTCTTCTTACTTGAATCCATCATTATGTATTAGACGTTAACAACGAAATGTTTTCTTCCCTCAGCTGTTCCCTTTAAGGTTAGCTTTCATTGTTTCAAAATATCTGATCGTACAAAAATATGCTACAATACACTTTTGCGAAGCGGTTTACGGAACCTCGGAAACAAAATCTCTCTTCGCTAGCGTTTTAGAAAAGTTTACTCGATTTTGTAGAACTTTTCAACCTCACAGCGAACACACTACTCTGCATTCTCTATTTCGTAAATTATATGATGATGATAATAATAGTAATAATAATAATAATAATAATAATAATAATAATAATAATAATAATATGCAAAGCTTGGCTCAGTTGTGTCGCACCTCTATTTTGTCATGCCGTTTTTTAAAGCTTAATCCATTCATAAGAAAGTAAAAAAATGTAAAAATAAATAAAGCCAGGTTTTGCAAGCAAGGAAGTTAAGGTGTTAAAAGTTACCTAAAAATATTCACTACATATGGTTGGAAAGTGCCTCATTTGAATACCAAATTTAGCATTTATAAGACTTTATTCGTTTTTGCACTAATTTGCTTAAAGATGAACTGTCAGATCGACAAGACGCACGGTCACGCATCTATTTATAAACATAATCTTTCTCTGTGATAGAGGGGCCTCAAAGCATGCATTTCCGGTAATACCACGTATTGAACGCAAAATATCCTCTACCATAAATAAGCGGCAGAGAAAGTAAACAGAAATGCATGCAATAAAATGTCTAATTACATTCTTCAAAACATAAGGGTTGTGAAAACTTAGGAAATACTTAGGACAGGCAGCCGTGAAAGTTTGGTTAAAACATGAAACAAAACATACATTTCATTTGTGCTTTCTAATGTTATAACGCTTGGTGTTCTTATTCTTTGTATAATGTTGGTATCTGTCTAGTGATGTAATTATTTAAATAGTCCACGTTAATATGCGGTATCAGCAGATGTTTAAGCTTTAAACTTGATTTTCTGGCACTTTTCACAAATTTCAGTATATAAACTCCTCCATGCGATGAAGTGTCAAAGAACCTGAAAATTGTACAACCAAATGAAAGATACTGAATGTGCCATATAATTAAAAATCTAATCGACAAATAAAATTGTTTGGAAAATATAACGACACGAAACATCTAAAACAGTGAACATAAGAATAAGCAATGTCTCACAAATCTTGTGACAAAAGTGTTTAACAATCTCTACAATACATAGCTCTGAGCTCTATACTAAATTTTCAGTAAATAATTTAATTTGCTTATTGTATGGAACATGCTGTAGGAGAAATATACTACTACAATCCAAAAAGTTAAAAGGCGTGTATTCTAAAATATTTAGAATTTTCATGCATAGTGTACATATTTTCACAAGATTTCACAATAGCTTTAAATTTTCCAAAGTTGAGACATTCACAGATGCCTTCTTTTACAACCAGAAAATATAATAATAACTTACTTACCAATAAGACAAAATAAGAAGCCCACAGTGATTTTTGCTGCAAATGCCGATGTCAGCCCGCACATTTTCTTTGGTCACACAACTTTGTGAGCTTTCACCCTGATAAAAAAATGTCCATAGTGTTATATTGCTCGGATGCCTCGTTATGACAGCTTTAGGTTCCACCCTAGTTCATGACAGCACGTATTACAGAGCACGTGACAGCGATAAACACGTGTTTGCCCACAGCAACCGAACCTCCTACCGCCTCGCCAGTAGCGACAGGAATACCGTCACAGACTCACGGTTTCTGTACTTGTAGGCGCCCGCCTGCTCTCTGCAGGACTTCCGTTCCCCCCCCCACCCGCAAATCAACCCCAGTCCTCCAATCACACGTCCTTAAAATGTCAAGATATATTATACATACGCTTTGTGTCACAGTCGCTGCTTGTTTGGTTTCTAATTGGCAGGAATTCTACAACTGAGCAGCTGTTTGCTTCGAAATCATCACCACAGTTATTGGCATTATGATCATTATTATTAACAAGAGCAGTGATGATTATAATGAAAGTCACTATCACTTCTTGGTTGGGTACACACTCATTCCGACTTCACGAAGTTTCCGTGCCAGCGGTCCAACAATTCGGCCGCCTCGTGGTTTATAGTTCTTGACTACCGGCAGAAGCTCTCCCTGCCTCTTTCTCTTCAGATTGTCTATTCATAAGAATACTGCAATTTCGGGTAAGCGAGGATAAAATAACTGTATCAATGTATACATGCAGTGCCAAAGGGCAAATATCTTTGTTTGATTGTGATCGACTGAAATCACTATTTGGTTATACCCTTCAATTTATCGACAGGCGAAGAAATTTAAATCAAAATAAGAGGGAGAAAACAAAGTGCATTTTTTGTAAATATTACCTATTTTATGAACCGAGTGCAAGAGCTACACGAGAAAACTTGAATAATGTTTTGAGAAAATTCAAGTAAAGGATTATCTTGAAAAATAATGGACAATAACAGTAGAAGCAATCAAGAAAGCACCATTTGAAACAGTCGGAGAAAAAATAATATTGGAAGAAGATTAAGGATTTGGAATAAAGAAGTTGAAAAAGCAATCCAAAAGAAAACGTATAAGAAACACCTGCAAGCCAAGACAGCTGAAGCAGGGCAAGAATATCATAAACAAAATCTTATAATCCAATAATAGTAAGAAGAGCACACCACGAATCTTGGGAGCGCTTTATTGCCCAGTTGGAACACCAAGTTATTTATGACACAGTTTTTGCTATTTTCCTGTGTATCAATCTTATTAAAATTTGTCTTATCAGCTGTTGTGACATGGTCGTAGGTTAAAACCGTAACCAAAGCTTCCATTGGCTCCTACGGTGACCATCTTAAGTTGGATGTCTAGAGACATTACCAATGAAGATGCTGACCACAGCAACCATCAGTTGGTTACATTTTAATCTGCAACCACACAACAAATCAGAATGCAAAAATAATATATATCTTACGCGCTATATTCGCATGACTTTCCTATCCACTATCGTTTATTTGTATATATCCTCCACCAATTACTCTTGCAAAAGCGTACTACTCTATCTGCTTCACGTTAATTAAGATAAACGTTTGCATAAGTAGTTTCATTACACTTTCGTTATAGTTGAAGAGGAAATAGCGATAGTAAAATTACTAAAAACGAGTCACTATATGTTAGCTTGAAGCTCCATGCTCTTTCCATGATCGCTATATAATAGCTTGAAGTTCCATGCCCTTTCCATGATCTATATATAATAGATTGAAGTTCCATGCTCTTTCCCTGACGACTGTATGATCTATTATAGTTTGAAATTACCACTACTTTCATGACCGCTATATAACAGCTTGAAACTCTATGCTCTTTCCATGATCGCTATATAATAGCTTAAAACTCCATGCTCTTTCCATGATCGCTATAATAGCTTGAAGTCCCATGCTCTTTCCATGACGACCATATTATCTATAATAATTTGAAATTACCACTCCTTCCATGACCGCTATATAATAGCTTGAAACTCTATGCTCTTTCCATGATCGCTATATAATACCTTGAAACCCCATGCTCTTTCCATGATCGCTGTATAATAGCTTGAAATTCCATGCTCTTTCCGTGATGACTATATTATCTATAATAGTTTGAAATTACCACTCCTTCCATGATCGCTATATAATAGCTTGAAACTCTATGCTCTGTCCATGATCGCTATATAATAGCTTGAAACTCCATGCTCTTTACATGATCGCTATATAGTAGCTTGAAGTTCCATGCTCATTCCATGATGGCTATATTATCTATAATAGTTTGAAATTACCACTCCTTTCACGACCGCTATATAACAGCTTGAAACTCTATGCTCTTTCCATGATCGCTATATAATAGCTTGAAACTCCATGCTCTTTACATGATCGCTATATAGTAGTTTCAAGTTCCATGCTCTTTCCATTACCGCTATAATATAGTAGCTTGAAATCACATGTTCTTTCCATGACCGCTATATAAAAGCTTGAAGTTCCATGCCCTTTCCATTACCGCTATATTATAGTAGCTTGAAATCACATGTTCTTTCCATGACTTCTATATAAAAGCTTGAAGTTCCATGCCCTTTCCATTACCGCTATATTATAGTAGCTTGAAATCACATGTTCTTTTCATGACTTCTATATAAAAGCTTGAAGTTCCATGCCCTTTCCATTACCGCTATATTATAGTAGCTTGAACTTACATGTTCTTTCCATGACTTCTATATAAAAGCTTGAAGTTCCATGCCCTTTCCATTACCGCTATATTATAGTAGCTTGAAATCACATGTTCTTTCCATGACCGCTATATAAAAGCTTGAAGTTCCATGCCCTTTCCATTACCGCTAATTTATAGTAGCTTGAACTTACATGTTCTTTCCATGACCGCTATATAAAAGTTTGAAGTTCCATGCCCTTTCCATTACCGCTATATTATAGTAGCTTGAAGTTCCATGCCCTTTCCATGACCACTATATAATAGCTTGAATTTCCATGCCCTTTCCATGACCGTTATATAATAGCTTGAAGTTCCATGCCCTTTCCATGACCGCTATCATATAGTAGCTTGAAATTACATGTTCTTTCCATGACCATTACACAATAGCTTGAAATTCCATGATCGCTATTTATAATAGCTTGAAATCCCATGCTATTTCTATGACTTTGCGAGAAACAACTGAGTGTAACAGCAATTCAGAAAGTTACAAAATATTGAACAATTCAAAGAAATAATAACGGATATCTCGGAAATGGCTGATGCTACAAAAAATTATTTGAAATTTTGTGCTTAAAAGAGAGCTATATTTTTTGTACAGTAGGGTTTTATCTCTTATAGTTTACCACTTGTACAAAATGATACAAAATTCCTTCAGAATGGAGAGAACTTCATAGGCTACTCCGAGAAAAAGCAAAATCATAAAAAATTCCTTCCGAATAAAGAGACTTCACAGTGTATTTCTAGAAACCTTAACATATAAATTTCATTATATTATATGGTCCAATATTAGAAGAAAACATCGACATAGGTGTCAGACAAGGGCGTGAAATCTCGCCGCTATTGTTTAATTTTTATATGGAAAATGTTGCATGACTGGAAACAACAGCTGAAAATATTAGGTATTACAAATAATTGGAATAAAAGGAACTATATCACGTCACTCCTATATACAAATGACCTTGTGATAATTTCTAATAACGATGATACGTTACAAAAATGTATCTATGAATTAAATAAAATAGTAAATAATATAGCATGCCAATAGCTGTAAATACGTAAAACCAAAACAACGGCTTTTATTGGCAGTGCCTCAGAGAAATCAAAAACATTCATTGAAAAAAAATAGTGGAACGGGTAAATGTTTTAACTATTTTCATGTAAAATATCATATCAAGAATAAATAAATGCACACCATAAAATAGAATGATTTAACCAGGTGTGTGGTATAATCAGAAGAATACTTAAAAATCTGATGTGTTACACTCACATGACTTTCTCTACTCTTGTACAAACTATTTTTTACAAACTCTTATTCTCCATCTATTTCATATTAATCGAGATAAACATTTGCAGAAACGATCTTTTGACATGCAAAGAGAATTACATTTTACACATAGCGACCAGTTCTAAAAATATTTGACTATCGCTTAAGGCGTACTATGTTCCCTTGTTTTGTATTTGCAAGGGCAACATAGAAATACAGTAGCCTTTAAGCATCGACATATCTCTTAATAGCTGGTTGCTAGGTGCACCACCATTCTCTTTGACACAGATTAATACTCTTAGCATATCCAAGACACAAAAATAAATAACGAATTCCCATTTGAGAAAATAAGTATTGAAAAATTTAAGGGAATAACAAGCATTATCTCGAAAATGGTTCACTCAGCAAAAAAAATGTATATGACATAAATTGTGTATTTTAAGGCAATCTACATTTTTTGTATAGTAACACTTTGTCTATCTCTTATGGTTTACCAGTTGTGCAAAAGTCGTTCACAATGAAGAATACTTTTGGAGACATTCCCAGAAAATTCAAGATATACATTTTATTTGTCATAAAGATATCTTAAATGTATTGTATTTTAATCAAAATCGTTAGAGGCATTTTTGAGAAAATTAAAATTTTCTAAAAATGTTCCATGTAAAGGGTAATCTGGGGTGGGGGGATTTTCTTGGAAACCTTCGTGTCGCATCTCTGGAAGATACTGAACCTAAATACCAAGTTTGGTGTTTATCCGACTGTTCGTTTCTGAGTTATGCTGTTCACAGACACACGGACATGTTTTCAAAAATGCTTTCTTTTTTTAATTCAGGGGGTCTCAAAACATATATTTTCGGTGAAATCTCGGTATCGAATTTTTGGGTGGAATACAATACTTACCCTGCTTACTATACGTAGTAGAGAAAGTAAAAATAAAACAAGAAAAGATACATTAACAAAATTGTATAAAACCGTGGCTACATTTATGTTTATATGGTAGTGAGAGTTGGACACTGAGAAAAGAGGTATACAAACAGCTGAGATGAGATTTTTAAAGACAATCAAGAAACGGAACAATAAGACAAGAATTTGGCATATACAATATAAATGAAAGAATAAACAATTTTAGAAGTAAATGGCTAGAACACGTACATCCAATGCCAAACAAGGGATGCCTAAGGACAGCTCTAAGTTATAGACCCAAGGATGGAGAAAAATAGGAATACTCAACAAACAATGGATCGACCAATTTGGAAACACAACGGGCCAAAGATCTCAGCGCTCGGAGCAGAAGAAGATTTAATTTGTCATGCAAATGTCTGGTATTTTAATCAAAACCGTTACAGCCATTTTGAAAAAGTAAAAATATACAATTATTTCCACTCAAAGGGTAGTTTAGGGTGGGAGGATTTTCTTAAAAAATCTTCATGTTTAATTTTGAAAGATACTGAACTTAAATGCCAAGATTGGTATTTATCCGACATTTCGTTTTTCATTTCTGAGTTATGTTGTTCACAGATGGCGGGCAAGCAGATAGATACAGATGGACGAACACACACACACACACACACACACAATACATGGAACCTTTTCTAAACATGCTTTCTTATTGAGGGGATCTCAAAACAAATACAAATTTCGTTGAAGATACAAGGGGGATTGAGGAAACGAATCGATAGTCAGATGTTTAAAAGCCAGGTCGCTATATGCTGATCTCGAGATTCCATACTCTTTCAATGATATCGCGAGAAACAGCTGAATAGCACAGTGCTTTAAGAATGATAAAATATTGAAAATTTAAACCAATAATAACGGACTTGTCAGAAATGGCCAATGCCACAAAAAGTTATTTAAAACAAATTGCGTGTTTTAAGTAGATCTACATTTTTTGTGCAGTAAGTTAATGTGTTCCTCTTATGGTTTACCAGTTAATTAAAATTATAGAAAATCTCTTCGGAATAAAGAGGACCTCGCAGGCATTTCCCACAAAATTCAAGATGATGATGATGATGATGATGATAATGATGATAATAATAACAACAACCTTTAATCCCTATAGGACAACGGCCTCCCCTAAGAAGAGAATAGCTCGATATGTTCCTCCCATATTTGAGCTAAAAATGTGGAATTACCCTGTCTTTGTTTTTGATACTTCATTGTCTTAGCTTAGATTTGTTTTACATAATTTTATTTATCATATAAATGCCTAAAACATAACGCATTTTAATCAAAATCGTTAGAGCCATTTAGAAAAAATTGAAAATTTGGAAAAATCTCCCATGCAAAGATAGTTTGGGGTGGGAAATAAATTTTTTTGAAAATCTTCGTGTTGCTTCTTTGTAAACCGTTGAACCTAAATACTATGCTTGGTAATTATCGACATTACTTTTTGGATTATGCGGTTCATAAACATACACAGACATTTTTCTAAAATACCGCCTGTTTGTTTAGAAGGCATCAAAACAAATATGAAACCTCGTATTTAGGTGAAATCTGAAATCTAATTTTTTGGTGAAATGCAATACCTTCTGTACACACTAGGTATTGGTAGGAAATACCGGAAATATTGTTAGAAAATCAAAGTGGTTTTAGAAAGTGGCGAGTAGTATTAGTCCCGGATGAGCCAATTGGATTAACGATAATCCTGTCGCTAGGGGCGCTAGTGTCGCCAGTGTCGCTGCGTGCGACGGCGGCGGCAAGTTTGAAAAGCGCCATGAGCGGAAGGATTATCGTTATTGCAATTGGTTCATCCGGGACGAGTTAAAAGAATTGAGGATTAGGGTAAGATGAAGGAAAAACAGGAAGTGACGTGGAGTGTTTTGATTGGTAAAAATAAGACGAAATGTGCTTGGTTCGTTAATTCGGGTGGAAGAACAAGGAAGGAAGATGAAAGAGTATGGAGGACACGTGATGGAGAGGAGCGGTGTGGCGAGGTGTTGTGTGTGCGGAGGCTGGGGACTGAAAGAGGGAAAAGATGGCGAACGAGGGATAAAAAGTATAACAGAAAGTGACGTGTGAAGTTGTGATTGGTGGGAATAAGAAGTGATGTTATTGGTGGAAAGGAACAAATGAAAGTTGTTGATTGGTAAGAATAAGAGAGATTATGATTGGTGGAAAGAAAAAGGTGTGGGAGTGGGGTATGTTGGAGGTGATGGGTTCATCCGGGACGAGTTAAAAGAATTGAGGATTAGGGAAAGATGAAGGAAAAACAGGAAGTGACGTGGAGTGTTTTGATTGGTAAAAATAAGACGAAATGTGATTGTTTGGTTAATTTGGGTGGAAGATGAAGGAAGGAAGATGAAAGAGTATGGAGGACACGTGATGGAGAGGACTGGGTGGCGAGGTGTTGTGTGTGCGGAGGTGGGGACTGAAAGAGGGAAAAGATGGCGAGCGAGGGATAAAAAGTATAACAGAAAGTGACGTGCGAAGTTGTGATTGGTGGGAATAAGAAGTGATGTTATTGGTGGAAAGGAACAAATGAAAGTTGTTGATTGGTAAGAATAAGAGAGATTATGATTGGTGGAAAGAAAAAGGTGTGGGAGTGGGGTATGTTGGAGGTGATGGGAAAGGTAAGTTTTGCTAGCAACAAGATTTGCAAAAGCCTGTCGAGAACTCATCAGCAATTTTTTAACGTTGGATGGTGGTTTTCTTGAGTGGATAGAGAGATGGGGCGATATGAGATGCGGTGGTGAAAATGGGAACTAAACAAGATGGTTGAGACAAGAGGTTTAAGGACAAGGAAATTTCGAGGTTAGTGGTGAACATGGCGGTTGCAAGAGGTGTGGGCAAGGAGACGCGGTAGTGAGAATGGGAACTAAAAGAAGATGGCGGTAGCAAGAGCTTAGAAGAGCAGATTTTGAGGTTAAAATAGTGGGAACTAAAAATGGCGGAGGGTCTGCGACAAGGAGATGCGGTGAGAACTAAACAAGATGGCGGACGCAAGAGGAGGGTAAGGAGATTTGAGGTTACAGTACCAAAACACGAAAGGATATATTCCTACGCCAAGCAGGCCCGAAAAATAATTATGCGTGTGGTACTTACCTGTTATTGGTGTGGATGCGTCTCCAAAAGCGCAGCAGCTTCACGCGACGCGAAAAAATAAAAGCAAACTGTTTTTGAAAATGCTTAACCAGCTTTAAGATCAACCAACATCACTACGCACTGATATACCTAGGTTTTTTAAAGCGGTACAGACGCCCTTTGCACAGACGTAATTTAACTATACCAAAAACCTGGTACTGGACCATCGTAATGGTCGCTAGCGTACGTAGGAGCAGGGTTCTCATAGCCGGTCGAAAGCGGTCAAAAAAGTGTACGACGTAGGTGTTCACAGTAGCTGCTGTCGAGTCAACCGTCGAGGTGTGAATGAACGAGATCTGTTCTTGCCGGCAATCTGGTTGGGAGATGAGAGGCGCGGTGGTAAAAATGGGAACTAAATAAGATGGCGGAGGTATGAAGTTGAGGTTAAAATATGAAGTAAACGTGGAGAGCTTAAACTAAGATGGCGGTGGCGTGGTGGTGAAAATGGGAACTAAACAAGATGGCGGAGGCAAGAAGTGGAGGGATTAAGAGGTTTGAGGTTAGGGTCAACATGCGAAAGATGTCGAACGCAACAGATGGTGACGAGGAGATAGAATTGGGGATTAGGGAAAGATGAAGGAAAAACAGGAAGTGACGTGGAGTGTTTTGATTGGTAAAAATAAGACGAAATGTGACTGGCTCGTTAATTGGGGTGGAAGATGAAGGAAGGAAGTTAAAAGAGTATGGAGGACACGTGATGGAGAGGAGCGGAGCGGTGAGGTGTTGTCTGTGCGGAGGTTGGGACTGAAAGAGGGAAAAGATGGCGAACGAGGGATAAAAAGTATAACAGAAAGTGACGTGTGAAGTTGTGATTGGTGGGAATAAGAAGTGATGTTATTGGTGGAAAGGAGCAAATGAAAGTTGTTGATTGGTAAGAATAAGAGAGATTATGATTGGGGGAAAGAAAAAGGTGTGGGAGTGGGGTATGTTGGAGGTGATGGAAAAGGTAAGTTTTGCTACCAACAAGATTTGCAAAAGCCTCTCCAGAACTCATCAGCAATTTTAAATAACTAGTGTTTCGGGGTTTTCTCTGGTTGGTAGACGAATGCAAGCTGTTTCTGCTTTTTCATAGGTTTTCCCTGGTTGGTAGGCGTTTGCTGTAGTGGTTGACGAAGCGCTTTCTAATTTTCGAGGTTTTCAGGTTTTTCGTGGTTGTTCCTGCCCGGTAGGCAAATGATGAAGTTTTGCCTTGGCGGCGCACGGATACTAGGCACATACTCGCACACACACATACATTCGCTCACAAACTCTTTTCATTTTTCGGGCTTTTAAAAAATTAAATAGGCATACACACACTATAATAGTAGCGTATAAAAAAATTTAACAAACTCAATCCACACAATCACAAAACTGAAAATGTATATATATTTTAACACAAAAGTGTGCAGTGCAAAAGAAAATAAAAATTAAATAGGCACACACACATTTAATAGTAACGATACCGCTTGATAAGGCATAAATTGTACGTTGTTTGTTAGGGCAATGCATGTTGAACGTTGGTGTACTGGAAAGTGCATGTTGAAAGTTAGCACACAGGCAAGCTGGGTCGCGCTGTGTCAGCATGGTTCCCACGGCCAGGTTTCATGCCAGCGCGCAGATTGCACGAAGTGTACAGCAGGTGCTTCCCGTATGATGCCCAAACACAGACACAGCTGTGATAGCTTGTCGGCTTATTTCATGTTCATATTCCTTTTTTTTAGAGGTATTGTTTATTTGTTTTTGATGGCAATACGTTTTTGGCATAAGTTTCTTGCATTAATTTTATATAACGGATTGCGAAAATGGAAGTTCTTTTATTAGTTGCTTTAAATCCTTGTCATTTCATTTACTGTGGTTTGGCGTAGTTACATTTATGCCTTCCAAGAAACACTAAACTAACCGTATCTTTAAATCAGATTTCGCAAAGTAATTAACGTTCATAGTGAGAATAGAGGGAATTACCTTCGGTGAAAAATACCATAGTTATCACATGTATAATCATCAAATTTGTGACAACAACGCTAAGTTTCGAGCTAGCTATACTCACGTTTCTTGCAATTTTAAAAGGATTAAGGAACTATATAAGTTTAAACCAATATTAACAAATTTCTCGTAATCCCAGAATTTATTAATCATAGCTGTAATATTTTTCACAACTGCATGTAATAATATTGATTTAGGGGCTTTTAGTAATTTGCTATTCGTTCTAAAACCTTTTATATTGTTAAGCTGGACAACTGTGGACCTGTGCATCCTATAGACATTGACACGCACATTAGTATAAACTTCCCTACAGTGTTTTATATACAATTTTACAAGTTGTTTTAAGAAATTGTTAAATTTGGGTACCGAAAAAAAATAAAGATACGGTTTTCCAAAGATTTCGAAAGAACTAAGTTGCTGTATCAAAATTTCCTTGTTACAAATTGTGCATTTATTTCTTAAGCAAACCAGGAATACAGATTTTTTATAAATTTAGCGTGCACCGATCTATATTTTCAACTTTTACGCCTACGTTTCTCGTCAATAAATACCATTGCTGAAGAGGTTGCTATTTCTACTCTCTCTACCACGTAAATAGTAGGTAGCGGAGGTATGCATTGCATCCAAATATTCAATATTGAGATTTCACTGGAAAACTAAATACTTGTTTTGAGGTCCCCTGAATAAAAACATTTTTAGAAAATTCTGCGTGTGTGTGTCTGTGTGTATGTGTCAGAGCAGCATAACTCAAAAATGAAAAGTCGGATAAATACTAAACTTGGTATTTAGGTTGAGTACCTTCCAAAGATACAACACAGAGATTTTCAATAAAGTCCCTCCACCCCAAACTACCCTTTACATGAACTATTTTCCGAAATGTTTTATTTTCTAAAACTGTCTCTGACGATTTTAATTACAACACCATATATTAAAGACATTTATATGAAAAATAAAATGTATATCTTGAATTTTGTGGAAATAGCCTGTGAAGACCTCTTGATTCGGAAGAAATTTTCTATGATCTTGTATAACTGCTAAGGATTGAGGAATACATACAATACAAAAAAATTAGATCTCTTTAAAAACACACAATTTATTTCAAATAACTTTTTTGTGACGTCAGCCATTTCCGAGATATCTGTTATAAATGGTTCGAATTGTTCAATGCTTAGCCATTCTTTTAAAGTCATGTCGCTTTTCAGTTCTTGGTCGCCATGTTGATGGAAAGAATTTAGAATTTTAAGGCCAGTGTATAGCGTCCCTTTGTATGTATAACGGATGTGTAATGCAGCTATTTCCCGAAAAGTTTATCTGGATTAAAATTAAGTGGATATGAAAATAAACTTTCGTACTCACCTATACGAGATAGAGGGTAGAGGACATACGAATGTAACACTTCAGAATTTTTTATTCTGCAGTTGGTGTTACTCCTTAGAAAGGAAGTATCTGTTGATTCTATTTAATTGTTACATTTTACATAACACGTATGCACAGCACAACACGAAAACACTACACACGACACTGATAGTTTTAAATATTTGACACCCATGTTGAAGTTGGGGCAGGGTACTGTTTTTAACTCCACACGCACTTAATAAAACACATAACCGTGCGGAAATACCGTGAATACCGCAGTACGTGAATGACCGTGTGCAGATAGAGCAGTCGATGTGTGTTTCAAAATGGCAGCCACGGTTAAAGAACTGCCAACTGCGCGATAACGTGAAAAGGCCGTGGGAACGGAAGCTGACAAAGCAGCGGCGTTTAAAGAGTTGCGAACGGATGCTCGTCAGCGAGAAAATGTTTTAAATGCGGTTTTATGGTCGATGGTAGGGAAAAGTGCAGAGGTGGATGGATGGATGGTGTGAACGGAAATGTCTGCGATTACAACTTGGCAAGCTGTGGCGAAATAGGGCGTCAGGATTTTTAATGAGGCATTTAACTCGACGCGCATGCTGAAACTGCGGTTGGGATAAGCGAACTTATAAAAACCCAGTGCCTAGAGCAGCCGGCCGTAGTGAGAAACGGGAGCGATAGTGGATTTGGCTATAAAAATCGTGCTATTTGACGTGATACAAGTTTTAGAGCAATACGCGCACATGTGAGGGTGTCTTCATCGATCGGTATTGACCATCGCCCTAGTGATAGCAGAACATACGCCGCAGCAGTTGTTCCCAGAGTGTTAAAGCAGATAAAAATAGTTTAAAATAAAAACAAAATAGCAGCAGCACTTTGCAGGGAAAGAGCGATCGGTGCATTCGGACGATAAGATGGAGCCGCAACCCGGGGGAAGTCGCGATGGCACCTTGCAGCCTACGTTCATAAATTATAGGGCACAAGCAGAGAACGCTGCCAAGGCTTTTTTCCGGCTTTACAGAGTCGCAAATTACCGTAAACCGGGTCCCCAGAGATGTTAACCCGGAGCAATGGGTATCGCATTTGTTTAACGATATTCTAAACTTTGCGAAAGAGAACCTGTTAGAAAACGAACCCGGATATTTAGGCATATCCATAACAGACGAAAAGGAGGCGTCTAAAGCCTTCAACATGAGCGTGAGGCGCGTAGAGCAATTGAATGCGGATGTCATTGTTGGAAGCATCGAAAAAGTAATGCAAAGTAACCAACAATTCTTGCTAAGCGGGCCTCTTTATGTAACGTTTGTGTGGACCAAGGAGGTCTCGGGTTCGTGCCACCAACCTTGCGATGCCTGTAGGGACAATAAAGGCATTGTCGAAATAGCCAACAAAGACAACTTGTGTTTAGCAAGAGCCATTGTTGTAGTTAAAGCCAAAGTGGATCGCGACGTCAACTATAAAACGATGACGCGCTCCGACTATCTGCAAAAATCGAAGGCCGTAGCCTTGTGTGCGAGCATCGGTCAAGGCCACGACAGCTGCACGATAGATGACGTCAGACGCTTTGACGCTGCGTTAAAGGGCTACGCTGTGACGGTGTTTGGCGATCATACGGGGAAGCACGTGCTGTACGCGTCGGATAAGAAATGCGATAAATACATCGACGTCATGCTCCACGCGGGCACTTTAATGCCATCGTGAACCTTCACAAGTGCTTTAAATGCAAATGGTATTGCCGCCAGTGTCATCATCCCTCGGCACACAAAAAAGAATTTCATAGGTGCGACGCCAGGTGTGCTAAATGCCATCAGCAGTGCGATGCGCGATTTGACGCCTACATACGCTGCGCCGAGTGCAACAGAGATTTTAAGGGACCGACATGCTTTGCAAACCACGCAAAGAAAGGCGTTTTTTACCCAAAGGCGCTGTCGGTGTGCGATGTAGAAAAGGTGTGCACGTCTTGCAATAAGCTGGTGAATGCGAGGCACATAAAAACCGCGCACCAGTGCGGGGAAAAGTACTGCAATCATTGCAAGTCACACGTGAATTCGAGGCACATGTGCTATATGCAGCCGTATGCCACAAAGAACAAAAGAAACCGGTACGTGTTTATGTTTATCGACTTTGAATGCACGCAAAACATTCCATATACCGGCAAAAAGGACACATACGAGCATGTACCTAACTTGTGCGTGTTGTACCAAGTCTGTTCGCTGTGCATCGACGAACGCCACAAGACGGCATACTGTACTGAATGCGGTTGCAAAGAATGGGTGTTTATGGACGAGCCCGTGATGCAGCTTTTCGAACACATCGCGCAGGCGAGGTTCTAAGCCTGGGACGTCGACGTCGTGGCGCATAACTTCAGAGCTTACGACGGGCAGTTTTTATTAAAGTACATGGTGGTGCACTTAGACTGGGTGCCGGAGCTCATCATGAACGGGAGCAAGATCTACAGGATGAGGTACGGTGACGTCACATTTCTAGATTCGCTCAACTTCATACCCATGCCACTCTCCAGCTTTTCCAAGACCTTCGGATTGAAGGAATGCAAAGGTTATTTCCCGTACCTGTTTAACACGAAGGAAAACGAGCAGTACGTGGGTTCGATTCCCGACAAAAGGCATTATTGTCCGGAGGGCATGTCGGCGGAGGGTCGGAAAGCCTTCGAGCAGTGGCACGAAGAAAAGGCGTACTCCGGGTACGTCTTCGACATGAGGGCGGAAATGGTGACGTATTGCAAGATGGACGTATTTCTACTCAGTCAGGGAGTTTCCAAATTCAGAATGGAATTCTTGGACGAGAACGGAATAGACCCGTTCAGAGAATGCGTCACCATCGCGCAGGCGTGCATGTGCGTGTATAGAAAGCGCTTCATGCCGCTTAAAAAAATTGCGCTCTTGCCAGCGGGCGGGTATCGACTAGCGGACCGGCAGTCTCGCGCCGCATGCATATGGCTAACTTGGCTAGAGATGCAAAACCGCATCGTCATCCAGCACGCCATGCGAGGACGCGAAGCTAAAATCGTGGGGCACAAGGTGGACGGGTACAGAGAGGCTGAAAAAACCGCGTACTTTTTCCACGGCTGCTTTTACCACGGCTGCAGGCGGTGCTTTCACAATCGCCATGCGGCGATATACAACTCGGGACACGAAACCATGACCTCCAGGTTAGAGAGCACCGAGAAGGTCACGGTCAAGATCAAGGCCGCCGGCTACGCCGTGGTGGAAATGTGGGAGTGCGAGTTTAACGCCGCGATGAAGGCCAACCAGGACCTGGCGCGCCACGCTAGGGACTTTCTGGTACCCGAACCCCTGAACCCCAGAGACGCTTTCTACGGAGGTCGCAACAACTGCACCAAGACGTACTGCGAGGCAAAGGGGGATAGCAAGATCTACTACTACGACGTATGCAGCCTGTACCCGTACGTGAACAAGACGAAACCCTACCCCGCGGGCAAGCCCAAGATCCACGTGGATCGATTCCCGCGCTTGGAAGACGTGGGGGGCGGGTTGGTGAAGTGCGAGGTTCTACCGCCGCAACACCTGTACCACCCGGTGCTACCGGCGCGCATGGGCGGCAAGATCATGTTCCCGCTATGCCGCGCTTGTGCGGAGGCGGAGAACCAAGACGAGTGCCACCACGGAGAGCGCGAGAAGGCGTTGTCGGGTACCTGGGTGATCGACGAGATGAAGGTCGCCCTGGAGGAGGGGTACCGCCTGCTGCGGGTCCACGAGATCTGGGAGTACGACGTGGTGCGGCACGAACCGACCACCGGATCCAAGGGTCTCTTCGAGGACTACGTGAATCAGTTCTTGGAGATCAAAACCGAAGCCTCCGGCTAGCCGTCGGATTGCGACGACCCTGCCGCAAAGCAGCAGTACGTGGAGCAATTCTTCGAGCACGAAGGCGTCGCCCTGGATCCCCAGGCCGTCGCCACCAACCCCGGCAGGCGGGAGCTGGCCAAGCTGATGCTCAACAGCTTCTGGGGCAAACTGGGGCAGAGGGACAACCTCCCCACGTGCGGGCTGGTGGACCGGTACGATCGCCTCCTGGAGCTGCTCAACGACCCGGGCGTGGAAGTGCAGACCTACGTGCCCGTCACCGACCGGATCATGTACGCAGTGTGGAGGTACTGCGAGCAGTGCCCCAAGGTCAACCCCGCCGCCAACGCCGTGCTGGCGGCCTACACCACGGCTCACGCGCGCTGGTGCTCTACTCCTACCTCAAGAGGCTGGGAGAACGGGTCTGCTACTTCGACACCGATTCCGTCGTCGTCGCCGCCGCTCCGGGTGAATGGACGCCGTCCGTTGGACGCCTCCTGGGGGACATGACGGACGAGCTGGAGAAGTACGGGAGGGGCTCTTACATCGCCCGGTTCGCCTCCACGGGGCCCAAGAGCTACTGCATGGAGATCGTTTGCCCCGAGACGGGCAAGACCTTCTCGGTGTGCAAGGTGAAGGGGATCACGCTCAATTCGGGCAACTTGGAGCTGGTGAACGCCGAGGTGATTCGCGACACGGTGCTGAGGAACAACGACCGTGCGGTGAAGCTGGCGGGCACGCAGATTTCGCGGAAACCGTCTTGGACGGTCGTCACCGAACCCAGCTCCAAGACGTTTAGGATGGTGGTCAACAAGCGCGTTCTCGCCGGCAATCACGATTCCTATCCCTACGGGTTCAAGAGGAACGCATAAATGAGTCGTCTAGAGCCGCGCCAAAGTCATTTCGAACCGGGCGCCCCTGAGGAAACGATGCCCTGTCCCCGGAACCTGGGGCGATTCGAGTTTCCCAGCACGATGCTCGTGGCGGGGCCGTCGCGCTGCGGGAAGTCGACCTTCGTGAAAAACCTGTTACGCCACACGCACCGGATGTTCGACGTGCGCCCCAGGAGGGTGCTGTGGTGCCACCCGCTGGAGTATTCGCCGTGACTCGCACCCTCGTCTCTGCGTTGCGAGACCCACGCGGGCATACCCGAACTTGCTTCGGTGAGCGAGAACGACCTCGTCGTCCTCGACGATCTGATGCTGGAGGCGGGCGGGAAGGACGTGTCCAATTTTTTCACCAGACTCCCATCACAAGCAATTCGGCATCGTCTACATCCTGCAGAACTTGTTTCCGCAGGGTCAGAAATATCGCAACATCTCTCTGAATGCAAACTACGTCGTGGTCTTCAAGAACAACCGGGACCAGATGCAGATCGAGAGACTCTGCCAGCAGATCGAACCCAGGAACTCTAGGTTTCTCTTGGAGGCCTTCGAAAAGGCCACCGAACGCCCTCACGGGTATCTCGTGTTGGATTGCACTCAGTACACGCCCGCCCGATACAGGTATCGAACCGGCGTGCTGTCGGGGGAAAACCTCTCTTATTTCGTACCCAACTGAGACCGACGAGAGGACTCGGGTTCGTTTGGTTCTATATTATCACGGTAGGGTCTTACCCAACTGAGGCCATTGATTTTAAATAAAAAGTACCGCTTTGGGAGCGAACGTCATTATCGCGCAAGCATGGCTAGAGGTAGGTTAAGGCTTGCGACGCTGACCAGTCCTCGCATAGCGAGACAGCACGGTAATTTGACGGCTCTGGCCAAGGCGAAGGCCCCTCTGCGCAAAAAGTTGTTAAAAAATGCCGATGGCGATCTGATCAAGGCCATTAGCGAATGTATGCTCAACGTGTGCAGAGGTCACGTGCAACTTCCCGCAAAGTGCTTGGGTCGCCTAAAGAAGCGCAAGGCTTCTTGGAGGAAGTTGACGGACAAACGGGTTCCTCTGAAGAAGAAGAAGAGCATCTTGGTTCAAAAAGGAGGTTTTTTGCCGGCATTTCTCCTACCCGTCTTGGCTTCGCTTGGCGGCGCGCTAGTGTCGAAATTAACAGGATGAAGTACGGCAAGCAGATCCTGGTTGCACCGCAACCGAAGACCGTCGATAAGCTTCACGCTATAGACCGCACCATATCCAGATTGGCTAAAGAAATTCAGAACCTGCAGAGCGCAAAGCTCTCTGCCGACGAAAAGTGGCGGCTCGTAAAACATAAATTGGACAACTACCTCGATCTCGTGGCACAAGTCAGAAAGCCCCTCCTCGGCGACGACGACGACGACGACGATTACGAAGACGTGCACGAATGCGTGCCGCTGAAGCAGGAGGTCGAACCCCGAACCATAAAGGTCAACCTCCTCTCGCCTCGCAAGAAGAAGAGGGCAAACACTGCCACTCCGAAAAAGAAATCGAAATCGTCTTCCGCGTCGTACCATTTTCGCAAGCGCGTCTGGCAACCCCTGTACAAGTAAAGCATGAAGGAATAGAAGGCGCTAAGGCGATACTATGCCAAACCGCAACACTATGCCGGTTTGGGTACGGTCAAGCCCCTTCGAAAGGCCACGGGTGCGTCTAAGGCGAACATCGAGTCCTTCCTTCAAACCCAGGACAGATACACTCTGCACAAACCGGTGAGAAAGCGGTTCCCCACCAGATATTATCACGTGACGAATATGGACGATCTTTGGGAGGCCGATCTAAACGTCATGAACAGCGTGAGGGAACATAACAAACCTTACGTGTACATTCTGACCGTTATCGACGTATTTTCCAAATATGCTTGGGCCGTACCCCTGAAATCGAAGCTGGGTACCGAGGTTGCGCAAGCGTTTCGCTCCATATTCTCCCAACGCGTCCCCAGGGTCCTCCAAACGGACAAGGGAACCGAGTTTACCAACAAGACTTTTCGCGACTTTCTGAAGAAATACGACGTGAAACATTACACAACCAAAAATAACGTTAATGCCAGCGTCGTGGAGCGCTTCAACCGCACTTTAAAAACCAAGATGTGGAGGTATTTCACGCACAAAAACAGTTACAGATACCTGGAAGTCCTTCCGGCCTTACTCGAGTCGTACAATAGCTCGCATCACAGGTCCATAAAAATGGCTCCGAAGGACGTGAACGAATCTAACATTTTACGAGTGTACCGCAATCTCTACGGAAATAGGACCCTACCTCGCGCAGGGAAACCCAGATTTTCCGTGGGCGATCACGTGCGCATCTCAAAAGAAAAAATGAAATTCGACAAGGGCTACGAGCAGAATTGGACGGACGAAATATTTCGGATAGCCGAGGTGGTGCGCGGTCGGCCGGTGGTATATAAGTTGAAGGATCTGGCCGGAGAAGCCATAGACGGCACATTTTACACCGAGGAGCTACAAAAGGTCGCGCTACCTCGGACGTTTAAGATCGAACGCGTTTTACAGACCAAGGGCCGAGGGCGCAACAAGCAGGTCTTGGTAAAGTGGAAGGGGTATCCGGCAAAGTTTAACTCGTGGGTTCTGGCTTCGACCATCGATTCGTCATGATTAAGACTAAACCCTTCTCCATTACTCTCGTGAGCAACGCTTCCATGGAACACTTTACCGACAACACCACGGCCAGATTTTCTAACATCTTGCCCGAGAGAATCGTTCTGCAGGGAGAATGGGAGGTCGCCCTGCAAAAGGTCAGGTATCCGGTGAAATTTTCTAACCTTTCGCCAGACGATGCCCGTCTCTTGGGCACCAAGTACACCATGACGCTCCTCCCCACGCATTCCAAATTCAGCCTGCAAATGCCGCAAGGCATCGTGCACAATCCCAAAGACTTGGTGAACCTCGTCAACGCCGTTCTACTCGAACACTTGCACGTGGAAAACCTCTTCCTCTTCGACGAGCGCAAGAAGACGGTGGGCGTGAATGCCGCCGTCGCCCATCCCGAACCACTACCCGACATTCCGTTCGACGGGTTTGTGGAAAATGTCGCGCGCACTGCCGTACCGTACGCGGTCGGCGAATACGAAGCTCTGAACGATGCGCCCCACCAGAGACCCAAGCCGAAACCGAAACCGAAGCCCCCGGCTTCGAGGCAGCAGAAACTCGCGGCGGCTCGTCCCGTCAGACCCAAACCAGACGTTTCAAAATCGGAGGGACCTCTACACCGCATCCACAGTTTGCTCTTAACGCCCGCTATGGCAAAAATGTTGGGTTTCGAGCCCTACGTCAACGTCATTCTGAAAAAGCTGCTAAACACCCCGTAGATCCTTATATGGGGTTTCCTTACGAAATGTTCATCTATTGTAATCTGGTGTCCCCGCAAGTCGTGGGCGACACCTTCGCCCAAGTCATAGAGAGCGCGGCCGTGGAATACGAAAGAAGCAACAACACTTACATGAGCGACGAAAAGACGTTTTTTCCCCAAAATTGGGTACCCTTGATTCAGCAAGACTTCAAGACGGTCAACATAGATTTAAGGAACGGTTACGGCGATCTTATGCCATTCGCCGACGGATTTTCTTCTACTATAGTTCTCGCTTTTCGTCCGAAACAGGCGTAATGGACGTGCACGCCTTAACGCGGTACTACCTCAATCAGGCCGGCGGCGCGTTCCACCATCGCGATTTCATTCTCTACAGGGGCAAGCGCTACCAAAGAGGCAGCGGTCTATTTACAGCCCTCGGAGGACTCTTCAGAAGGTTGCTACCGTTTTTAAAGAGCGGAGCAAAAGCAGTCGGAAAGGAGGCCTTAAAGGCGGGCGCTCACGTTCTGTCCGATGTGACTGTGGCGGGAGCAGCGCCAAAGCAAGCGCTCCAACGGAGGCTCAAGGAGTCCGGATACAATTTAAAGCGAAAAGCCGACGAAAAGCTCGATTCTATGCTCGGTTCCGGCGCCAGGCGCCTCAAGAGAATAAAACCGAGCAAATCCAAAAAGAGCAAGCAGTCCAAGCTGAAACGCGGTAGGCGTAAGGTGCAAAACGTATTTTCGTAATGGCAGACGCGGCCGTCCACATGAGTTCCGAACTGGACCTCTTTACAGAGGTACCGGTTCAGATGATCATCGAGGAGTCGCGGTTCCTATACCTAAACCCTCAAAACACTTTAATGAAAAATGCCCCCATCACCTTTCATTATTCCGGAAATGGGGACGATTACCTAGACTTGACCTACGTCGTACTCGAACTCATGGTGCGCATTGTAGATGACAAAGGAGAGGCCTTAAACGCTGACGCTAACGCCACTCTGGTCAACAACGCCTTAAATTCCCTGTTTCAACAGGTGGAGGTAACCCTCAATAACGTCATCGTCTCCATGCCGCAAGCCGGTTACCCCTATAGAACCTACCTCGAGACGCTTCTCAATTACTCCGAAGATGCCATGAACACCAAACTAGAATCCACCCTCTGGAGAAAGGACACGGCAGGCATCATGGACACTTTTATCGCCAATGCGGGTTTTCAGTGGCGTCAGGGGTTTACCAAAGGGAGCAACGTCGTACAGCTCATCGGTCCTCTGTCCAACGCTCTTTTTAGACAGGAGAAGCTGCTTTTGAACAACGTTAGCATGACCGTCAAGCTCACTCCCGCCTCTCCCCAGTTTTATCTGTTTTCCGACGTAGATACCTTTAAGGGGTACGCCGACATCGTGTCTGCCACGCTGTGCTTAAAATCGCCGACCATAAAGCTCGCGCACCAGGCCGTGCTCGCAAAGGGCAACGCAAAGTACCATCTAAAGGACGTCACCTTTCACGCTCTCAGCATCCCCAAGGAGTCCAGGGCAATGACGTTTAGCGACGTGTGCGTAGGGCAAGTTCCCAGGAGAGTGGTAGTAGCCATGGTCACCGACAAGGCCTATTCCGGCCATTTTAACTCAAATCCGTACAACTTGAAACATTTTAAAATGAACTTCTTTTAGCTCTACGTGAACGGGCAACCCGTTCCCTCCCAACCTCTGCAACCCGACTTTACAAAGGGACACTATTTGCAATGCTTTCAAACCCTGCAGGACGGCCTAGGCATTCATTTCAAGGACGAGGGACACTCCATCTCCAGAGAAACCTACCCGCAAGGGTATACGAAAATGGTTTTCGATCTCACTGCAGACATGAGCGCTAACGAGTCTCACATCTCGGGTCAGCGCCACGGAACCGTCTCTATAAGCATCGGTTTTGCCGATAAATTGACAGAACTGGTCATTCTTCTGCTGCTAGCGGAAATACATCGCACGGTCGAAATCGACGCCAACCGATCCATTTTGGTATCATGAACAACTTTCAAATTCAACGGTTTCTATCGACATGCCCCTCTACGCGCTCTCACTTTTTAGGCGTCTACCCCTGCGATAAACTACCCGTACTTCACGGCATTCGAACGCCTCCCTTGGCGCTAGTGGCTAACACCGACCCCAGCACCAAATCCGGGCAACACTGGGTTTGCATCTTTGTGGACAAAAACTCGCATGGAGAATATTTTGACAGTTACGGCATAGGACCGCTTTCGCCCCATTTTCTCCGGTTCTTAAATTCGGTCTGCGGGACGCGTTGGTCCACCAACGCCAGAAGGCTGCAAGGTTTCGACAGCACCACTTGCGGTCATTACGTCATCGCCTACCTCACCCACCGCTGCTCCGGCTTACCTAAGCATACATTCTTCTCAAAATTTCACGTCAGCAATCACGCGCATAATGATGTCATCATTCGCAAAACGTTCAAAGACGCATGCCGCGCAAACTGCTCTGACGCTCAGCAAACTTGTCAACCCTTGAAGGTGAGTACGTGTGTGTGTGTGTGTGTGTGTGTGTGTGTGTGTCACTATTCATCACATCTAACCTAATCCATCCTCTTGCACGTGCTTTCAGAAGACGCTCCTGCTCATATAAAACGAAATGTCACGGTGCCGCTCGCCTCATTCAGAGTGTACCATGCAGCACGCGGATACAGTCATGCTGCCATGCAGCACGCCGACCAGGTAGGTCCGCACCTATGTATTAGCTTGCTTTTTTCTATCCCGTTTATCTCTCTATCCCTCACATTATTATTATTATTATTATTATTATTATTATTATTATTATTATTATTATTAGTATTATTATTATTATTATTATTATTATTATTTTGTGTGTTCCAGTATAACCGGATGTCAAACCCCGACCACCTCAAAACCCGGGGAAAAAAGGAAACTACCCATCTTCGACCTCCAACAGCATCCCGACAGCCCTGCTCCGCCAGCACAGTTCCAACACAGTGCAGTTGTGGGTCCTCTGGCGGATATCTACTTCCTCAACCCGCAACAAACTAAATTCGTCAGTGTGGGATTCTCCCACCACCCGTCGCACCATCTCGTCGTCACCATTGCAAAATGTGGACAGCACAACGCAGTCGTCATGAGTTCCTCGCAGCGGCACAAACTCGTCGAAGACATCCCCATCATTCACAAACGCTTGAATGACCCACAGGGACGTCTACAGCAATTTCAGTTCAGCGACAGCGTCACCATCGTGTTTAAGTTTGTGTTCGGAAAACTAAAGCTCGTTTTCAAAGACCCGCAAGGCGCATCCGTTACGCTCAACCAACAAGAATGGCACGTGTTGCATGCCCTGCAGCGCATCATTACCGACATCATGTATCACAAAAAGAAGGAAGAGACGGACGTGCAAAATCAAATCATGGCATACCACAAGTACATGCTTCACAACCATGCCTCCAACGTTCCCTTACATAACATGAATTTCACGCAGTTCACCAAGTATTTTTACCGCCAATTTTAGAACATTCCTCGAGGTTCATCATTTCCTCAACACCCATTTCGCACTGCGCATCTCACAAAATAGTCCTTAGTGCGCATGTATTTCTACCAGCGTTCCAACCGCACCTCACCCAAACATCTCGGGCCCTTCGCTCCCGCATCGTGGGTTACAGAAACTACCTGTCGGTGTACTACCATGACAGTAAGGTGTTTAAAAACTACGAGGTGGACGGTCACCCCCATAAAAATACACCTTATGCACTTCGCTTCGTCGACAGCACCTACGACGGAAAATCCGTCTCCGCCAGAGTTCACAGCTGCGAAACCAAAATTCATTTTGTGCTATCTAACATGTGCTTCAACGATATCCAGTTCAAAGCAGATAAACAAGACGTACAACATCAGTGGTTCCAATTTGCTGCCCCCAAGAGGTTTATACATCGTTTTCTACGAACAGCAATACATTTCCACAGACAAAATGCAGCAAATGTTAAACAAAAACCCCATGTGCTACGGCACGTGCTTAGCGGCGCATTTGGGTCGCGAAGCATCCTATATCATACCCGATCACATTCACGGCGTTTGCATGTTCAGCACCGTTCAAAACAGAGTTCTCCTCCAATACGAAAACCGTTATATCAACGGACACAGTGTTTTTCCTGCGGATGTTGTGCAATAATCGATAAGCGCTTCCGGCGGATGTAGTGAACCTACAACGAACGTTTCCCCCACCAGTGCTTCCCCTGATGTGGTAATTCTCCAACGAACTTTTCCCCCACCAGTGCTTCCCCCTGATGTGGTCGTTTGCATGTTCAGCACCGTTCAAAACAGAGTTCTCCTCCAAGACGAAAACCGTTAAATCAACCGACACAGTGTTTTTCCTGCGGATGTTGTGCAATAATCGCTAAGCGCTTCCGGCGGATGTAATGAACCTCCAACGAACGTTTCCCCCACCAGTGCTTCCCCTGATGTGGTAATTCTCCAACGAACTTTTCCCCCACCAGTGCTTCCCCCTGATGTGGTCGTTTGCATGTTCAGCACCGTTCAAAACAGAGTTCTCCTCCAAGACGAAAACCGTTAAATCAACGGACACTGTTTTTCCTGCGGATGTTGTGCAATAATCGCTAAGCGCTTCCGGTGGATGTAGTCAACCTCCAACGAACGTTTCCCCCACCAGTGCTTCCCCCTGATGTGGTAATTCTCCAACGAACTTTTCCCCCACCAGTGCTTCCCCCTGATGTGGTAAATCTCCAACGAACTTTTCCCCACCAGTGATTTCCTGCCTCCGGGTTATATTTATGCACGCGCATTCTTTTCCCCTTCATTCGGTGCTAGCCAGCCGTGGGGGAATGCCAGGACCGACGTGTAAAGACTTCCACTGTTCGTTTTGCTTTCACCAAACGTACAGCTGCGAACTTAGGCACCGTCTCACCCGCTGTGCACGCAGTGTCAACTCGGTTTCTACGAAGACCTCGATCAACTCAACAAGCAAATTCAACAATTCCTTCGAAGGTACTCCGCTAGAAACACCACATGAACTGCTTCATCGTGCTCTTTCGGTATCTCGATAACGGACGAGGAATCCACCTGCTACTGCCCAGGGAACGCCAAGTGCTGCTGCAGAACGACATATACATCTACGAACGTTATCCCCCAAGCGACGTCGACCTTGTGTGGAACCAACTTCCCAAAGACGCACAGGTAGTTTGCGCACCTTATCGCAGGTGTAAACAACACTACAACCTTCCTCATCAAACCACTCATATAGACGGTCCTCCCCCGTTTATCAAAAACTGCCATCTGTGCCGTCATAATGTCACAGGACGCCCTTAAAGAGCTAGAAGAACTTTCCCGCAGCGCCGACACTCTCAGCGTATCTACGCTTGAACAGCACGTACCATATCGTGTCGTCGGCGTCAAAACAATCGACACCGTTCACGGTACAAAGCTCGTCGCCAAACTCGACAACGACACAGAAGGTTTCCTACCAACAAGATTTGCAAAAGCCTCTCCAGAACTCATCAGCAAACTCAACTCTACCTCATTCTGCATCATATACGCAGGCGAGGAAAACCTACGCAGCGGTTTCAAACGTCACATCGTCACGTTCTCCCCATATAACCCTAAATAATGTCCGACGAAACCTATCCCGTCCCCGTGGGGAACAATCTTAACCTACAACTCATTCTCAACGCAACTTCACCTATCCGTATCCTCTGCATCTCCCACTCCTATTTCCGCAGCAGCAGAGTTGTCACCATCACACTCGACGTCCAAGGGGCTCACGCCGTCCACGTCAAATGCGTACCTACCAGAGTGCACCAGCATCAACAAGACGCACTATGCATCATATACCACGGCAACAGCAACATTCCTGCTCTAACCAACAAAGTCACATCCACAGGATGCTTCTCAACCAGCCATTACAACGAATTTACCATCCCCATCTATATACCAACCTTCACCGAGTTCGTCAACGAAAGTTTCTCTCACCTGCTCGTCACCTGCATCACCAAACCTATCCACCAATTTACCGTCGATAGCAGCAGCAGCGATGACGAGGACTCAAAGTGCACCACGTACTTTAAAATCATTGCTGTGCGCGAAATCTGTGTGTCCTAGTGCCTCAACATACTATGAATTTTAATGTGCTTTCTTTCTCCTAATATTTCTTATATTGTCCATTTATTGTATTCTTATGTTAATCTCCTGTAATCAAATAATCGATTATGTTATTCTCAAACTATGTATTCATATGTTAAGCAAATAATACATCATGTTAATCTAAACTATGTATTCATATCTTTATCCAATGTACTGTATTCAAATTATAAATAAAGAAAACAGTCCCGGATGAGCCAATTGCAATAACGATAATCCTTCCGCTCAGGGCGCTTTTCAAACTTGCCGCCGCCGTCGCACGCAGCGACACTAGCGACACTAGCGCCCCTAGCGGCAGGATCCAATTGGCTCATCCGGGACTAATACTACTGTGGCGTAGTTAAATGATAACGCGGTCTTTATAAACCAAATAATGGAAAACAGAAAAACTGTGATTTTAAGAAACGCATAACAGTTATATATACAAATAGTCTTTTGATAGGGTTTAGAAATTAACCTTGCAAATTATTAAATTACGTAATAAGAGATATCCAAAACATCTAAATAGGTTTTAAGAAATCGGTATAAAGAAACAAAATTAAAAAGGCAAACTATATATAATATCAAATTATTATCAATACCTATTACAAACAAGGATGCACATACACACTGGTATGTGTGTGCACGCTCGTATGAGTATTTAAACGTTGCGGGGACTAACGATATCCTTGTTTGTAATAGCTATTGATAATAATTACCCGTGAGGGTGGGTGTGTGGATGGATGAATGGATGGATGGGTGGATGGATGGTTGGGTGGGTGGGATGGATGTATGGATGTTTGATTTCTCAGTGGGCTAAAAGAAACTACTAAAAAGCATAAATTAAATATGAAGATGGTACTCTTTGCCGCGATGTCGAAGAAGGTTTATTTTAGGAGTTGTATTGTAGTTCGACTGTTGGGGAGCCAAAAACTTGAGATAGTTTCTTGGAGTGTTCGCCCCACGTACGATACAAAATTTTCAGTGACCTTCGCCCCAACGTTTAGGAATCAACTTTGTATTTTAATGTTTCTTTAAATATTATATACATATACACGTTTGTCTCGGCTGCGTCAGTATTAACTTGTAGAAACATGTATCTCTTATCAGGGGGTTATGCGGCTAAAGAATGTAGGCTTATACAAATTATAATTTTTACTTCACTCCTTTTATTAATCCTTCACACGATTAAATAATATGTCACTGATATAGAGAGCTGTGAGATTATTTATTAATTACTTGCACTTTTAACACGTAAACTTTATAATATTTTCGTCTCACACTGGATACATACCGAGCGAACGAACTGCTCAGGTACGTTGCCTTCTAGCGACTGGCATTTACCGCTTTTATTTGTAAATTTTTCTATTTCACGTCTCTGATTGGCTAATTTTACTCCAATAGAATACTTTTATTTAACTTTCAGCTTTTCTGGTTGTTGATTGGCTATTTATAAATTGTTTTAAATATTACTTTATTGTTTTCAAGAATTACTAGTAGCAAATTCATTATTGCCTCAAGGTAACCTCATTGTTACCTCATTGTTAGCAACTTTAGGTTTCTATTCTCACAGCTCCTACATTATTAAATTACTTAAGATATTCACATAACATTATTATACATGTACATAATAATATAAACATAGTACAATGACTGTTACATACATTTTATATGTTATTTATACACATGTTGCTTTAAGACTGGCTGTTATTATAGTTTATATTATATAATTAGACTGAAATCATTTAAGTGTTAAAAATACTGCCTCAATGTAATGTTTATACAAGAAAACGAAGAGAAATCACAAAAGAGAATTAATAAAATGGGAAAAATATTAAACAAAAATGGACTTGATATTTCAAAAAGAAAAGAATTTTAAATACTATTTAGTATGCAATACAGTTTATAATTATAAGATTTAAATAATAATAATATCCCCCATATTTGTGAGATACTGATAAATGAGATTAAAGAGAAAAATAAGAAAAAAATGTTATAAAGTAATGGTTGTTTCAGATCACTGTATAGTTGTGAAGCATGGATTATCATGGGGAAAAAGAGGAATTACAATAGAATCGATGCAGCTGAAATGAGGTACATGAAAACAATTAAGTTTATGAGGTATGAGGTATTTACTTGATGGGGGACACCTCGCCACTGCGACCAACTTGATCTGTTGTGGCTACACCCCCTGGGACGCAGGGACGAAGTGAAGAAGCCGCAGGAGTTTGCAGGTCCGCAAGCAAGCGGGATGACAGAGACGCACGGAAGTCCCTATCATTTCCAGTATGAAACACCCACTCTCGGCCAGTAGAGGCTGAGTCCCGCGAGATGGCGACGAAGTGGTCCTTGCAGGCAGGCCCTGTCGTTGATGGGGAGAAATCGCAGCGACCATGCCATCAGACGCACTACGGAACCTGGAGACACTGCCTGAAAGATGAAATGACAGGAAATGAGGGAAGGAGAAATCGTGTAAGAATACACCACCCCAGCATTCGCCTAGGTGACCAGAGGAAAACCACGAAAAACCTTATGTTCAGAGTGAGCGGCTACCGGGAATCGAACCCGGGACCTCCCGAATGCGGGCCACCGAACGTTGCTGCCTGAGTCATCCCGCTCAGTTATTAAGCATATATGATAGACAAACTAAAAATCTGATGTGTTACACTCACATGACTTTCTCTACTCTTGTACAAACTATTTTTACAAACGCTTATTCTCCATCTACTTCATGTTAATCGAGATAAACATTTGCAGACTCTATCTATTTTCTTGTAGATGTAAGGGGAAAATATATTTACAAGGGCAATATAGAAAAACAGTAGCCTTTAAGCACATACATATCTCTTAATAGCTGGTTGCTAGGTGCAGCACCATTCCCTTTGCCACAGATTAATACTCTTTGCATATCCAAGACATAAAAATGAATAACGAATTCCCATTTGAGAAAGTAAGTGTTGAAAAATTTAAGGGAATAACAAGTAATATCTCGAAAATGGTTCACTCAATAAAACAATGTATGACATAAATTGTGTATTTTAACGCGATCTACATTTTTTGTGTAGTAAAATTTTGTCTATCTCTTATGGTTTACCAGTTATGTAAAAGTCGTTCACAATAAAGAATACTTTTGGAGACATTCCCAGGAAATTCAAGATATACATTTCATTTGTCATAAAAATAACTTAAACATATGATATTTTAATCAAAATCGTTAGAGCCATTTTTGAGAAAATTAAAATTTTCGAAAAATCTTCCATGTAAAGGGTAATCTGGGGTGGGGGGATTTTCTTGAAAACCTTCGTTTCGCATCTCTGGAAGATACTGAACCCAAATATCAAGTTTGGTGTTTATCCGACTGTTCGTTTCTGAGTTATGCTGTTCACAGACAGACACACAGACACACACACACACACGGGCATGTTTCCAAAAATGCTTTTTTGGATTCAGGGGCCTCAAAAGATGTATTTCCGGTGAAATCTCGGTATCGAATTTTTGGGTGGAATACAATACTTCCCCTACTTACTATACGTAGTAGAGAAAGTAAAAATGTTCCCATAAATGAAAAAGTGTATCACTATTAGATGCAAATGGAAACAATACCAACATCAGACAAAGTGGATAAGGACAAAAGCGGCTTCCCAAATTATGTTGTGAGTACCAACCATCTGAAAGAGAATCCTTGGCAGACCTCTAAGATGGAAAGAAGCGTGAGGCTAGAACAGATGACGAGTATAGCCCAGCTGGTTAAGCTGCACCATGGTTGAATATGACCGTGTACTCGTACAAATGTGGCCATCGAATCCGCAAGTAACCAGGTTAACTAGCCTCATTGCTTACACGATAATAACCAATGCCTATTTCATTTCATTGTCTGGAATGTACAGATAGGCATTTTCAGCGCATTTATTTGTTCAAGAGCTTGGGAAAATGTAATTTTCATTAAATGCTTTTAACATAGGAACACAAAAGATTACTTTGAACGACAAACTAATACATATCGCAGATGTTCAGCAGTCAGTGACAATTGTTATACGTCCCTGATTTTCCAGGACAGTCCCGGAATTGATTCGTTTATCCTGGCGTCCCGAAGGCTTAATTTTTCAAAAATCATGATACCCTGGATTGGTTAAATCATTAGACACAAATACGTTGCTACCAACATCTCTAGTTAAACAGGTGAAAGTAATTTTAAAGTGTTCATTGTATGAAAGAGACAAACTGTCTATTCAGCGGCTCCTTCTTGACAATACTGAAGTCGAGTTTCAGTTATATAACTAGAAAGAGGATTCTTAGATAAATAAATTTTGTTGTTTTCCTGCAAACACGTAAGTGCCCAGAACCAAGTGTAAAGCTCGAACAAAGGGTCATGAAACAGGATCATACATTCAGACAACGTGTGACTGTTACAAAAATTGACGTTTACATATTTGATGCATGTAAAAGCTATTTAATTTATTGCTGCTTTCCATGAATATTTATTCGTAAACATAGTTTTATTAATTGATTAATTTCTGAAATGCTCGTGTATATTGAAGTCTTAAATACGGTGTAAATGTAATGTAAATTAAGTATAGTTTAAAATTAGATTAGATTAATAAAACCTTCTTTATATAAAACTTTGTCACTTTAACAAATACTTACAATTTGCTTCTTATGTAGGCAAAGTAAACAACTAATTAGATTTTTTATTGTTTGATTTGTAAGACCCCCTTTAGCTTCTTTAGCTTCCAATTGCTTGAGAAGCAACTGATGGTGTTCTAACTCGCTGAAATGCAGGGTTTCTTAAAGTTGATTTTATCCTCTATCACATTCACTTCCGCATTTATAATTCCAGACTCTGTGGGGGATAGAGAATTATTATGATTAGAGGAAAATCATCCCCAGCTGTGAATCGAATCCGGAACCTGGGTTAAGAAGCAAAAGCGCTGACCAATCGACCGCAGAGACAGTCTTTATTGATATTCTGTTGATCCAAATACTGCTGGGATAGACAAACAAGTAACTAAGAAGAAATAAAATTATTTGTAAGTACTCCGTTTCCAACCACCACAGGGATCGAACACGTTTACACTAAATTAGCATCGATACTTCGTCGCGATAGGATATGTAATAACAGTAGGGTGGCAGCAGCTCTATGCCCAGATATTCACAAGAATCATTGTTCAGATTAAGTGAATTAATTCCATTTGTCTGATGAAGTAATAAAAGTCATGTTTTAAACTAAAATCTTCAGAATCCATAAGTAGTATATATAGGAGAAAGCGAGCACACCTTTTGGGTTTATATGAGAGAAGATAGGGAAAACGGGAGTAGATGCGACGGTTCAAGGAGGAAAATGCGTTTGTATGGGGAAGATAAGGAAAACGTGGACAGATGATAGGCTAGGCAGATGCTGAAGGACGGGAATATGGACTTATATACTGGAGAGATAGGGAATATGAGAGAGGTACTAGAGTAGACAGGGCTTGAAGAGTAGAATATGGCTTTTATATGGGAGAGCTAGCAAACCTAGGAGAGGTATTAGGCTAGGAGGGCTTGACTGATAGAGTATGCGTTTATATGGGGGAGATAAAAATTACGAGGGCCGATACTAAGCCTGACAGGGGCTGAAGGAGGGGAATGCGCTTTATATGAGAGGTAAGAAATACGATGAGAAGTGCTAGGCTAGACAGAGTTTGAAGTGTGGAGCATGCGTGTACATGGGAAAACGTGAACAGATAATAGGCTAGACAGATGCTGAAGGAAGGAGGGATACGCTTTATACGTGAGAGATAAGGAATACGAGGAGAGATGCTAGACTAGTCAGGGCTTGAAGGGTAGAATATGGCTTTATATGGGAGAGATAGCAAACCGAGGAGAGGTATTAAGATAGGAGGGTTTGAATGGCAGAGTATGCGTTTATATGGGGAGACGAGGAAAACGATGGGAGTAGCTAGGTTGGAGAAGCGTTCAAGGAGGAATATGCGTTTATATGGGAGAGATAGGGAAAACTAGGAGAGATCCGAGGTAGAGCAGGGCTGAAGGAGGGGAACGCCCTTTATATGATACAGGTAGGGAATACGAGGGGAGGTAGTAGGTTAGACAGCGGTCAAGGAGCACGTTATACATTTATGCGGGGAAGATATGGGGAAAAAAGGTAGAGAGAAACTATGCTAGGAGAGAGTTGAAGGAGAGAGTTGCGCTTTATATGAAAGGTGGGTAATACGAGGAGAAGTGCTAGGCTAGACAGAGGTTGAGGGGTACAGTATACGTTTATATTGGGAAAATATGGAAAACGGAAAGAGATGCTAGGCTAGACAGGAGGGAATGCAGGTTTATACCAGTGAGATAGGAAACCAAGGAAATATGCTAGGTAGACAGATGCTGAAAGAAGGGCTACGCTTTATTTGTGAGAGGTAAGGTCTACGAGGGGAGGTGCTAAGCTATACAGATGGTAAAGGTAGAATGCGTTTATATGTGGGAGGTAGGGAATAGGAGGAGAAGTGCTGGACTAGACAGAGGTTGAGTAGAGTATGCGTTTATACGGGAAATACAGGGAATATCTACGAGGAGAATTGCTAGGATAGAAAGAGGTTGAGATGTAGAGTATACGTTTTTATAGGTAAGATAGGGAAAACGTGGAGAGATGATAGGCTAGCAGGCTAAGAGTTTAGAAAAGACATTTATATGTGAGAGATAAAGAATAGGCTGAGAGATAATAGGATAGACAGATGCTGAAGGAGGGAGGGATACGCTTTATACGGAAGAGATAGGGGAAACGTGGAGTGATGTTGGACTAGACAGAGTTAAAGGTATAATGTGTTTCATATGAGAGAGAGAGACAGCAAACCGAGGAGAGGTATTAGGCTAGGAGGGTTTGAATGGTAGAGTATGCGTTTATATGGAGAGACGGGGAAAACGGAGAGAGATCCTATGTTAGGAGGGAGTTGAAGGAGAGGGAAATGCGCTTAAATTGAAGAGATAGGCAATAGGAGGGTCGACAGTATACTTTTTTTCTAAATCTTACAAACTTTTTACATGTTAAACAGAGTGCGAGGTGGAGAAGGATAATCTGTATATTGGTTTACAGTGAAGGTATATAGAAGTATTCTAAACTAACACCACGCCGAACGCCCTAACCTATTCCTACCTTGCCTGCTCCGGATAATCTTCTCATTGTCTATTCAATCCTATCATCGTCTAACCTAACCAACGTAACAAGACGTAACACCACGTAGCATAACCACGTCGCACAACGTAACATAAGCACGTAACCACGTGACAAGACGTAACCCACGTAGCACAACGTAACAGAACCACGTAACAAGACGATGGGGATGGGGTTTGAGGCAAGCATTTCCCATCTTTTACCAGCTCCCGCTACCTTTCGAGAGTCTACAATTGCTCTTTGATTCGAGATGTTATGACGCTACTGATGTTTGAGTATGTCAGTGGTACAACTGGCTGCTCCATTGAGCACCCTTCCTTGGCTAAAGCGTCGGCTTTCTCATTTCCGTCAAGGTCGCAGTGGCCCGGGACCCATTGTCAATTCTTGCAGTTTATACAGTCTGTCTTGGCATTCAGTGACCAGATCGTCCTCATGTTGGTTTCCTTGCGAGCTGTGCAGGGTATCTCAGGTTATGGAAGCTATACAAGTAAGTGAATTAGTGACATCTCTTTGTTTAAATATGCACGACTGAAGTCCGTGATGTGGAAAGATTATTTTCACAATATAAGTCGCTGTTTAGAGACAATAGACATGCATTCGTGATGGAAAATGTGCAGATGACCTTGTTGTCCATTGCAATTTGAGGCGGGAACCCTTTTTGTTACCTGTGCTGAAGATTGCATCGGAGATACGGGCTGGCTAGCTCGGCGTGCCGGGGTTTCAGGCTCAAAGCCCGCTTATCTCACAGAAGATTCCCTCCTTCTCGACGGACATCTGCATCAGCGGCTAGTCTCCATCGATTTCGGGTGCTACCACAATAAAAAATAAAGGTTTACCCTGGCTAGGTGGTGAGACAAGGATCTCTTCTTATTGGAACAATAAACGGTAAAGAAGATCTCAGTGCACGGACAGGAAGCTGGAAGAAGTGAAACACACACACGTACTAGTTGAATCTGAATTGTATTCTCTTTAAACACCTCATGAATCCTACTTTGAACACTTCCGCTTCACACTGCCACAGTTAATAATGTCCCTCTTGAACTTTTGTTTACGATCACACACGGAATCGCACAGTTATTAATTTACGCGTATAATTCTGATTTACGCGACACCGTTTCTTATTTACTGCGTAATACTCAGCACCTTCGCGGTTTCCAAACTAACACGCTGGAATGTATATATCGGCACTTTAACTTTCTGCGCAGTATTTCTTTAATTTTTGCGCGCGAACTGTTTCTCGTGCAGCGACGAGGATATAGGCTTCGGACATGACTAGGTTAAGTTAATTTCTATTATGCTGATACTTTGTTTACAAGCGAGCGGAGAGGAGAGAGGCATTAGTCTCGTGCGCTACTGAGTTTGTGCTGTGCTGAGCGTCCCATTCTGTTGTTTCACGATGTCTAATGACTACTGAGGTCGCGGATACTGAGTACCAGGCAGTAGATGGCAGCACAATGCACCTAAGATGAAAAGGTATGTTTGTGGGAGTGTCCGGATACTTTTGATCACATAGTGTATGTCAAAGATGCAAATAATGCTCTAAGGAGGATTCTAAGCAGTTTTAACATACGAGCACTTCTTGAAGCAATGACTAATTGTTCCCTTCCCTTTAATTTTTATTGTAGTATTAACGGAACCAAAGGAAGAGGTAACCACGCTCACAGTTAGGCGTTAGCGAACCTCGTATAGATTACTAGGTGAGGTGACAGCACGTATATTGAGTTTATTTTTGTGCTGCACTTAATAATTACCATTTTAAAGCAACGGTCACTGCGGTGGTATTCTGGCTACTGCAGGCATCAGCAAACAGCCTGACATCCTTTACACCGTGGACATCAAGATGTTGAAGGTAATTCCCACAGATGATTCCGTTTTGCTGATAGTCTCGCTTTATAGAAAGCAAAGACACTCTTTGTTTCAAATGTTGTAAACTGTAAAATTATGTGCTGAGAAACATATTCAATAGAATACATCACTTTCTTTGGAAAGAGGCAGCTGAATCACTTGCTGAAGATCAAATACCGCAGTGGAATATTATCTTGGGTTTTCTTTGGCAGCTATATCAGCATTCTTTCTCTTATTTCTTACAGCATTCTTTTCTTCAGTGTGTTTGTCGTACGTATCCTGCAACTCCATTTTCTTTGCAGCATCACATGACGGTAAGTTGCAAACAAACTGCACCAGTCCTCCTTAGTTTTTGATAACTGCTTTTGGGCTGTGAGAAGTTATCTTCATTATGCAAAGAATACATTTTGGACAGTGTCAGGACTGGATGTAAGTACTCTCAGGAATATTCTTTTGGACGATGGTAAGTGCATTCGTTATTGTTATTTGAATGTTTTGTACACAACAAACATAAACAAAGTGGGAAAATTCCAGAACCTTCATTTTTGCAATTGAGTAACTGATAGTTTTCACTATATGATGGATCATAGTTACTATTATCACAGGCTACTCCAGCTGGCATATTTCCTTTTCTTTATGACAACACTGTTCCCTTATATTAGTCCTGTCTGCAGATGTAGCGTTTACATTTTCAAAACTTTCTTGTGTGTGGATAGTAGTAATAGTCCCGGATGAGCCAATTGGATTAACGATAATCCTGCCGCTAGGGGCGCTAGTGTCGCTAGTGTCACTGCGAGTGACGGCGGCAAGTTTGAAAAGCGCCATGAGCGGAAGCATTATCGTTATTGCAATTGGCTCATCCGGGACTGTTTTCTTTATTTATAATTTGAATACAGTACATTGGATAAAGATATGTATACATAGTTTAGATTAACATGATGTATTATTTGCTTAACATATGAATACATAGTTTGAGAATAACATATTGGATTATTTGATTACAGGAGATTAACATATGAATACAATAAATGGACAATATAAGAAATATTAGGAGAAAAAAAAGCACATTAAAATTCATAGTTTGTTGAGGCACTAGGACACACAGATTTCGCGCACAACAATGATTTTAAAGTACGTGGTGCACTTTGAGTCCTCGTCATCGCTGCTGCTGCTATTGACGGTAAATTGGTGGATAGGTTTGGTGATGCAGGTGACGAGCAGGTGAGAGAAACTTTCGTTGACGAACTCGGTGAAGGTTGGTATATAGATGGGGATGGTAAATTCGTTGTAATGGCTGGTTGAGAAGCATCCTGTGGATGTGACTTTGTTGGTTAGAGCAGGAATGTTGCTGTTGCCGAGGTATATGATGCATAGTGCGTCTTGTTGATGCTGGTGCACTTTGGTAGGTACGCATTTGACGTGGACGGCGTGAGCCCCTTGGACGTCGAGTGTGATGGTGACAACTCTGCTGCTGCGGAAATAGGAGTTGGAGATGCAGAGGATACGGATAGGTGAAGCTGCGTTGAGAATGAGTTGTAGGTTAAGATTTTTCCCCACGGGGACGGGATAGGTTTCGTCGGACATTATTTAGGGTTATATGGGGAGAACGTGACGATGTGACGTTTGAAACCGCTGCGTAGTTTTTCCTCGCCTGCGTATATGATGCAGAATGAGGTAGAGTTGAGTTTGTTGATGAGTTCTGGAGAGGCTTTTGCAAATCTTGTTGGTAGGAAAACTTCTGTGTCGTTGTCGAGTTTACCGACGAGCTTTGTACCGTTAACGGTGTCGATTGTTCTGACGCCGACGATACGATACGGCACGTGCTGTTCAAGCGTAGATACGCTGAGAGTGTCGGCGCTGCGGGAAAGTTCTTCTAGCTCTTTAAGGGCGTCCTGAGACATTATGACGGCACAGATGGCAGTTTTTGATAAACGGGGGAGGACCGTCTATATGAGTGGTTTGATGAGGAAGGTTGTAGTGTTGTTTACACCTGCGATAAGGTGCGCAAACTACCTGTGTGTCAGTGGGAAGTTGGTTCCACACAAGGTCGACGTCGCTTGGGGGATAGCGTTCAAAGATGTATATGTCGTTCTGCAGCAGCACTTGGCGTTCCCTGGGCAGTAGCAGGTGGATTCTTCGTCCGTTATCGAGATACCGAAAGAGCACGATGAAGCAGTTCATGTGGTGTTTCTAGCGGAGTACCTTTGAAAGAATTGTTGAATTTGCTTGTTGAGATGATCGAGGTCTTCGTAGAAACCGAGTTGACACTGCTTGCACAGGCGGGTGAGACGGTGCCTAAGTTCGCAGCTGCACGTTTGGTGAAAGCAAAACGAGCAGTGGAAGTCTTTACACGTCGGTCCTGGCATTCCCCCACGGCTGGCTAGCACCGAATGAAGGGGAAAAGAATGCGCGTGCATAAATATAACCCAACTGCCGGAAGCAGGAAATCACTGGTGGGGGAAAAGTTCGTTGGAGATTTACCACATCAGGGGAAGCACTGCTGGGGGAAAAGTTCGTTGGAGAATTACCACATCAGGGGGAAGCAGTGGTGGGGGAAACGTTCGTTGGAGGTTGACTACATCCGCCGGAAGCGCTTAGCGATTATTGCACAACATCCGCAGGAAAAACACTGTGTCCGTTGATTTAACGGTTTTCGTCTTGGAGGAGAACTCTGTTTTGAACGGTGCTGAACATGCAAACGACCACATTAGGGGAAGCACTGGTGGGGGAAAAGTTCGTTGGAGAATTACCACATCAGGGGAAAGCAGTGGTTGGGGAAACGTTCGTTGGAGGTTGACTACATCCGCCGGAAGCGCTTAGCGATTATTGCACAACATCCGCAGGAAAAACACTGTGTCCGTTGATTTAACGGTTTTCGTCTTGGAGGAGAACTCTGTTTTGAACGGTGCTGAACATGCAAACGACCACATTAGGGGGAAGCACTGGTGGGGGAAAAGTTCGTTGGAGAATTACCATATCAGGGGAAGCACTGGTGGGGGAAACGTTCGTTGGAGGTTCACTACATCCGCCGGAAGCGCTTATCGATTATTGCACAACATCCGCAGGAAAAACACTGTGTCCGTTATTTAACGGTTTTGGTCTTGGAGGAGAACTCTGTTTCGAACGGTGCTGAACATGCAAACGCCGTGAATGTGATCGGGTATGATATAGGGTGATTCGCGATCCAAATGCGCCGCTAAGCACGTGCCGTAGCACATGGGGTTTTCGTTTAACATTTGCTGCATTTTGTCTGTGGAAATGTATTGCTGTTCGTAGAAAACGATGTATAAACTTCTTGCGGGCACAAATTGGAACCACTGATGTTGTGCCTCTTCTTTATCTGCTTTGAAATGGATATCGTTGAAGTACATGTTAGATAGCACAAAATGAATTTGGTTTCGCAGCTGTGAACTCTGGTGGAGACGGATTTTCCGTCGTAGGTGCTGTCGACGAAGCGAAGTGCATAAGGTGTACTTTTATGGGGGTGACCGTACACCTCGTAGTTTTTAAACACCTTACTGTCATGGTAGTACACCGACAGGTAATTTCTGTACCCCATGATGCGGGAGCGAAGGGCGCGAGATGTTTGGATGAGGTGCGGTTGGAACGCTGGTAGAAATACATGCGCACTAAGGACTATTTTGTGAGATGCGCAGTGCGAAATGGGTGTTGAGGAAATGATGAACCTCGAGGAATGTTCTAAAATTGGCGGTAAAAATACTTGGTGAACTGCGTGAAATTCATGTTATGTAAGGGAACGTTGGAGGCATGGTTGTGAAGCATGTACTTGTGGTATGCCATGATTTTATTTTGCACGTCCGTCTCTTCCTTCTTTTTGTGTTACATGATGTCGGTAATGATGCGCTGCAGGGCATGCAACACGTGCCTTTCTTGTTGGTTGAGCGTAACGGATGCGCCTTGCGGGTCTTTGAAAACGAGCTTTAGCTTTCCGAACACAAACTTAAACACGATGGTGACGCTGTCGCTGAATTGAAATTGCTGTAGACGTCCCTGTGGGTCATTCAAGCGTTTGTGAATGATGGGGATGGCTTCGACGAGTTTGTGCCACTGCGAGGAACTCATGACGACTGCGTTGTGCTGTCCACATTTGGCAATGGTGACGACGAGATGGTGCGGCGGGTGGGGGGAGAATCCCACACTGACGAATTTAGTTTGTTGCGGGTTGAGGAAGTAGATATCCGCCAGAGGACCCACAACTGCACTGTGTTGGAACTGTGCTGGCGGAGCAGTGCTGTCGGGATGCTGTTGGAGGTCGAAGATGGGTAGTTTCCTTTTTCCCCGGGTTTCGAGGTGGTCGGGGTTTGACATCCGGTTATACTGGAACACACAAAACAATAATAATAATGTGAGGGATAGAGAGATGAACGGGATAGAAAAAAGCAAGCTAATACATAGGTGCGGACCTACCTGGTGGGCGTGCTGCATGGCAGCATGACTGTATCCGCGTGCTGCATGGTACACCCTGAATGAGGCGAGCGGCACCGTGACGTTGCTTTTTATATGAGCAGGAGCGTCTTCTGAAAGCACGTGCAAGAGGATGGATTAGGTTAGATGTGATGAATAGTGACACACACACACACGTACTCACCTTTAAGGGTTGACAAGTTTGCTGAGCGTCAGAGCACTTTGCGCGGCATGCGTCTTTGAACGTTTTGCGAATGACGACATCATTATGCGCATGATTGCTGACGTGAAATTTTGAGAAGAATTTATGCTTAGGTAAGCCGGAGCAGCGGTGGGTGAGGTAGGCGATGACGTAATGACCGCAAGTGGTGCTGTCGAAACCTTGCAGCCTTCTGGCGTTGGTGGACCAACGCGTCCCGCAGACCGAATTTAAGAACCGGAGAAAATGGGGCGAAAGCGGTCCTATGCCGTAACTGTCAAAATATTCTCCATGCGAGTTTTTGTCCACAAAGATGCAAACCCAGTGTTGCCCGGATTTGGTGCTGGGGTCGGTGTTAGCCACTAGCGCCAAGGGAAGCGTTCGAATGCCGTGAAGTACGGGTAGTTTATCACAGGGGTAGACGCCTAAAAAGATAGAGCGCGTAGAGGGGCATGTCGATAGAAACCGTTGAATTTGAAAGGTGTTCATGATACCAGAATGGATCGGTTGACGTCGATTTCGACCGTGCGATGTATTTCCGCTAGCAGCAGAAGAATGACCGGTTCTGTCAATTTATCGGCAAAACCGATGCTTATAGAGACGGTTCCTTGGCGCTGACCCGAGATGTGAGACTCGTTAGCGCTCATGTCTGCAGTGAGATCGAAAACCATTATCGTATACCCTTGCGGGTAGGTTTCTCTGGAGATGGAGTGTCCCTCGTCCTTGAAATGAATGCCTAGGCCGTCCTGCAGGGTTTGAAAGCATTGCAAATAGTGTCCCTTTGTAAACTCGGGTTGCAGAGTTTGGGAGGGAACGGGTTGCCCGTTCACGTAGAGCTGAAAGAAGTTCATTTTAAAATGTTTCAAGTTGTACGGATTTGAGTTAAAATGGCCGGAATAGGCCTTGTCGGTGACCATGGCTACTACCACTCTCCTGGGAACTTGCCCTACGCACACGTCGCTAAACGGCATTGCCCTGGACTCCTTGGGGATGCTGAGAGCGTGAAAGCTGACGTCCTTGAGATGGTACTTTGCGTTGCCCTTTGCGAGCACGGCCTGGTGCGCGAGCTTTATGGTCGGCGAGGGCCGCACCGATTTTAAGCGCAGCGTGGCAGACACGATGTCGGCGTACCCCTTAAAGGTATCTACGTCGGAAGACAGATAAAACTGGGGAGAGGCGGGAGTGAGCTTGACGGTCATGCTAACGTTGTTCAAAAGCAGCTTATCCTGTCTAAACAGAGCGTTGGACAGAGGACCGATGAGCTGTACGACGTTGCTCCCTTTGGTAAACCCCTGACGCCACTGAAAACCCGCATTGGCGATAAAAGTGTCCATGATGCCTGCCGTGTCCTTTCTCCAGAGGGTGGATTCTAGTTTGGTGTTCATGGCATCTTCGGAGTAATTGAGAAGCGTCTCGAGGTAGGTTCTATAGGGGTAACCGGCTTGCGGCATGGAGACGATGACGTTATTAAGGGTTACCTCCATCTGTTGAAACAGGGAATTTAAGGCGTTGTTGACCAGAGTGGCGTTAGCGTCAGCGTTTAAGGCCTCTCCTTTGTCATCTACAATGCGCACCATGAGTTCGAGTACGACGTAGGTCAAGTCTAGGTAATCGTCCGCATTTCCGGAATAATGAAAGGTGATGGGGCATTTTTCATTAAAGTGTTTTGAGGGTTTCGGTATAGGAACCGTGACTCCTCGATGCTCATCTGAACCGGTACCTCTGTAAAGAGGTCCAGTTCGGAACTCATGTGGACGGCCGCGTCTGCCATTACGAAAATACGTCTTGCACCTTACGCCTACCGCGTTTCAGCTTGGACTGCTTGCTCTTTTTGGATTTGCTCGGTTTTATTCTCTTAAGGCGCCTGGCGCCGGAACCGAGCATAGAATCGAGCTTTTCGTCGGCTTTTCGCTTTAAATTGTATCCGGACTCCTTGAGCCTCCGTTGGAGCGCTTGCTTTGGCGCTGCTCCCGCCACAGTCACATCGGACAGAACGTGAGCGCCCGCCTTTAAGGCCCCCTTTCCGACTGCTTTTGCTCCGCTCTTTAAAAACGGTAGCAACCTTCTGAAGAGTCCTCCGAGGGCTGAAAAGAGACCGCTGCCTCTTTGGTAGCCCTTGCCCCTGTAGAGAATGAAATCGCGATGGTGGAACGCGCCGCCGGTCTGACTGAGGTAGTACCGCGTTACGGCGTGCATGTCCATTACGCCTGTTTCGGACGAAAAGCGAGAACTATAGTAGAGGAAAATCCGTCGGCGAATGGCAAGAGATCGCCGTACCGTTCCTTAAATCTATGTTGACCGTCTTGAAGTCTTGCTGAATCAAGGGTACCCAATTTTGGGGAAAAAACGTCTTTTCGTCGCTCATGTAAGTGTTGTTGCTTCTTTCATATTCCACGGCCGCGCTCTCTATGACTTGGGCGAAGGTGTCGCCCACGACTTGCGGGGTCACTAGATTACAATAGATGAACATTTCGTAAGGAAACCCCATATAAGGATCTACGGGGTGTTTAGCAGCTTTTTCCAGAATGACGTTGACGTAGGGCTCGAAACCCAACATTTTTGCCATAGCGGGCGTTAAGAGCAAACTGTGGATGCGGTGTAGAGGTCCCGGAGGGTCCTCCGATTTTGAAACGTCTCGTTTGGGTCTGACGGAACGAGCCGCCGCGGGTTCCTGCTGCCCCGAAGCCAAGGGCTTCGGTTTCGGTTTCGGCTTGGGTCTCTGGTGGGGCGCATCGTTGAGAGCTTCGTATTCGCCGACCGCGTACGGTACTGCCGTGCGCGCGACATTTTCCACAAACCCGTCGAACGGAATGTCGGGTAGTGGTTCGGGATGGGCGACGGCGGCATTCACGCCCACCGTCTGCTTCCGCTCGTCGAAGAGGAAGAAGTTTTCCACGTGCAAGTTTTCGAGTAGAACGGCGTTGACGAGGTTCACCAAGTCTTTGGGATTGTGCACGATGCCTTGCGGCATTTGCAAACTGAATTTGGAATGCGTGGGGAGGAGCGTCATGGTGTACTTGGTGCCCACCAGACGGGCATCGTCTGGCGAAAGGTTATAAAATTTCACCGGATACCTGACCTTTTGCAGGGCGACCTCCCATTCTCCCTGCAGAACGATTATCTCGGGCAAGATGTTAGAAAATCTGGCCGTGGTGTTGTCGGTAAAGTGTTCCATGGAAGCGTTGCTCACGAGAGTGATGGAGAAGGGCTTGGTCTTAATCATGTCGAATCGAAGGTCGAAGCCACAACCCACGAGTTAAACTTTGCCGCATACCCCTTCCACTTTACCAAGACCTGCTTGTGGCGCCCTCGGCCCTTGGTCTGTAAAACGCGTTCGATCTTAAACGTCCGAGGTAGCGCGACCTTTTGTAGCTCCTCGGTGTAAAATGTGCCGTCTATGGCTGCTCCGGCCAGATCCTTCAACTTATATACCACTGGCAGATCACGCACCACCTCGGCTATCCGAAATATTTCATCCGTCCAATTCTGCTCGTACCCCTTATCGAATTTCATTTTTCCTTTAGAGATGCGCACGTGATCGCCGACGGAAAATGTGGGTTTCCCTGCGCGAGGTAGGGTCCTATTTCCGTAGAGATTGCGGTACACTCGTAAAATGTTAGATTCGTTCACGTCCTTCGGAGCCATTTTTATGGACCTGTGATGCGAGCTATTGTACGACTCGAGTAAGGTCGGAAGAACCTCCAGGTATCTGTAACTGTTTTTGTGCGTGAAATACCTCCACATCTTGGTTTTTAAGGTGCGGTTGAAGCGTTCCACGACGCTGGCTTTAACGTTATTTTTGGTTGTGTAATGTTTCACGTCGTGTTTCTTCAAAACGTCGCGAAAAGTCTTGTTGGTAAACTCGGTTCCCTTGTCCGTTTGGAGGACCCTGGGGACGCGTTGGGAGAATATGGAGCGAAACGCTTGCGCAACCTCGGTACCCAGCTTCGATTTCAGGGATACGGCCCAAGCATATTTGGAAAATACGTCAGAACGGTCAGAATGTACACGTAAGGTTTGTTATGTTCCCTCACGCTGTTCATGACGTTTAGATCGGCCTCCCAAAGATCGTCCATATTCGTCACGTGATAACATCTGGTGGGGAACCGCTTTCTGACCGGTTTGCGCAGAGTGTAACTGTCCTGGGTTTGAAGGACTCGATGTTCGCCTTAGACGCACCCGTGGCCTTTCGAAGGGGCTTGACCGTACCCAAACCGGCATAGTGTTCCGGTTTGGCATAGTATCGCCTTAGCGCCTTCCATTCCTTCATGCTTTACTTGTACAGGGGTTGCCAGACGCGTTTGCGAAAATGGTACGACGCGGAAGGCGAATTCATTTCTTTTTCGGAGTGGCAGGGTTTGCCCTCTTCTTTTAGCGAGGCGAGAGGAGGTTGAACTTTATGGTTCGGGGTTCGACCTCCTGCTTCACCGGCACGCGTTCGTGCACGTCTTCGTAATCGTCGTCGTCGTCGTCGTCGTCGCCGAGGAAGGGCTTTCTGACTTGTGCCACGAGATCGAGGTAGTTGTCCAATTTATGTTTTACGAGCCGCCACTTTTCGTCGGCAGAGAGCTTTGCGCTCTGCAGGTTCTGAATTTCTTTAGCCAATCTGGATATGGTGCGGTCTATAGCGTGAAGCTTATCGACGGTCTTCGGTTGCGGTGCAACCAGGATCTGCTTGCCGTACTTCATCCTGTTAATTTCGACACTAGCGCGGCGCCAAGCGAAGCCAGGACGGGTAGGAGAAATGCAGGAAAAAAACCTCCTTTTTGAAACAAGATGCTCTTCTTCTTCTTCAGAGAAACCCGTTTATCCGTCAACTTCCTCCAAGAAGCCTTGTGTTTCTTTAGGCGACCCAAGCACTTTGCGGGAAGTTGCACGTGACCTCTGCACACGTTGAGCATACATTCGCTAATGGCCTTGATCAGATCGCCATCGGCATTTTTTAACAACTTTTTGCGCAGAGGGGCCTTCGCCTTGGCCAGAGCCGTCGAATTACCGTGCTGTCTCGCTATGCGAGGACTGGTCAGCGTCGCAAGCCTTAACCTACCTCTAGCCATGCTTGCGCGATAATGACGTTCGCTCCGAAAGCGGTACTTTTTATTTAGACTCAATGGCCTCAGTTGGGTAAGACTCTGCCGGGATAATATAGAACGAAACGAACCCGAGTCCTCTCGGCGGTCTCAGTTGGGTACGAAATAAGAGAGGTTTTCCCCCGGCAGCACGCCGGTTCGATACCTGTATCGGGAGGGCGTGTACTGAGTGCAGTCCAACACGAGATACCCGTGAGGGCGTGCGGTGGCCTTCTCGAAGGCCTCCAAGAGAAACCTAGAGTTCCTGGGTTCGATCTGCTGGCACAGTCTCTCGATCTGCATCTTGTCCCGGTTGTTCTTGAAGACCCCGACGTAGTTTGCATTCAGAGAAATGATGCGATATTTCTGACCCTGCGGAAACACGTTCTGCAGGATGTAGACGTTGCCGAAGCGCTTGTGATGGGAGTCTCTGGTGAAAAAATTGGACACGTCCTTCCCGCCCCCCTCCAGCATCAGATCGTCGAGGACGACGAGGTCGTTCTCGTCCACCGAAGCAAGTTCGGGTATGCCCGCGTGGGTCTCGCAACGCAGAGCCGAGGGTTCGAGTCTCGGCGAATACTCCGGAGAGTGGCACCTTAGCACCCTCCTGGGGCGCACGTCGAACATCCGGTGCGCGTGGCGTAACAGGTTTTTCACGAAGGTCGACTTCCCGCAGCGCGACGGCCCCGCCACGAGCATCGTGCTGGGAAACTCGAATCGCCCCAGGTCTCGGGGACCGGGCATCGTCTCCTCAGGGGCGCCCGGTTCGAAATGACTTTGGCGCGGCTGTAGACCTCTCATTTATGCGTTCCTCTTGAACCCGTAGGGATGGGAATCGTGATCGCCGCCTAGAACGCGCTTGTTGACCACCATCTTAAACCTCTTCGAGCTGGGTTCGGTGACGACCGTCCAAGACGGTTTCCGCGAAATCTGCGTGCCCGCCAGCTTCACCGCACGGTCGTTGTCCCTGAGCACCACGTCGCGAATCACCTCGGCGTTCACCAGCACCAGGTTGCCCGAATTGAGCGTGATCCCCTTCACCTTGCACACCGAGAAGGTCTTGCCCGTCTCGGGGCAAACGATCTCCATGCAGTAGCTCTTGGGCTCCGTGGAGGCGAACCGGGCGATGTAAGAGCCCCTCCCGTACTTCTCCAGCTCGTCCGTCATGTCCCCCAGGAGGCGTCCAACGGACGGCGTCCAGTCATCCGGAGCGGTGGCGACGACGACGGAATCGGTGTCGAAGTAGCAGACCCGTTCTCCAGCCTCTTGAGGTAGGAGTAGAGCACCAGGCGCGCGTGAGCCGTGATGCAGGCCGCCAGGACGGCGTTGGCGGCGGGGTGAACCTTGCGGCACTGCTCGCAGTACCTCCACACCGCGTACATGATCCGGTCGGTGACGGGCACGTAGGTGTGCACTTCCACGCCCGGGTCGTTGAGCAGCTCCAGGAGGCGGTCGTACCGGTCCACCAGCTCGCACGTGGAGAGGTTGTCCCTCCGCCCCAGTTTGCCCCAGAAGCTGTTGAGCATCAGCTTGGCCAGCTTCCGCCTGCCGGGGTTGGTGGCGACGGCCTGGGGATCCAGGGCGACGCCTTCGTGCTCGAAGAATTGCTCCACGTACTGCTGCTTTGCGGCAGGGTCGTCGCAATCCGACGGCCAGCCGGAGGCTTCGGTCTTGATCTTCAAGAACTGATTCACGTAGTCCTCGAAGAGACCCTTGGCTCCGGTGGTCGGTTCGTGCCGCACCACGTCGTACTCCCACATCTCGTGGACCCGGAGGAGGCGGTACCCCTCCTCAAGGGCGACCTTCATCTCGTCGATCACCCAGGTACCCGACAACGCCCTCTCGCGCTCTCCGTGGTGGCACTCGTCTTGGTTCTCCGCCTCCGCACAAGCGCGGCATAGCGGGAACATGAGCTTGCCGCCGATGCGCGCCGGTAGCACCGGGTGGTACAGGTGTTGCGGCGGTAGAACCTCGCACTTCACCAACCCGCCCCCCACGTCTTCCAAGCGCGGGAATCGATCCACGTGGATCTTGGGGTGGCCCGCGGGGTAGGGCTTCGTCTTGTTCACGTACGGGTACAGGCTGCATACGTCGTAGTAGTAGATCTTGCTATCCCCGTTCGCCTCGCAGTACGTCTTGGTGCAGTTGGTGCGACCTCCGTAGAAGGCGTCTCTGGGGTTCAGGGGTTCGGGTACCGGAAAGTCCCTTGCGTGGCGCGCGAGCTCCTGGTTGGCCTTCATCGCGGCGTTGAACTCGCACTCCCAAATTTCCACCACGGCGTAGCCGGCGGCCTTGATCTTGGCCCGTGACCTTCTCGGTGCTCTCTAACCTGGAGGCCATGGTTTCGTGTCCCAAGTTGTATATCACCGCATGGCGATTGTGAAAGCACCGCCTGCAGCCGTGGTAAAAGCAGCCGTGGAAAAAGTACGCGGTTTTTTCAGCCTCTCTGTACTCGTCCACCTTGTGCCCCACGATTTTAACTTCGCGTCCTCGCATGGCGTGCTGGATGACGATGCGGTTTTGTATTTCTAGCCAAGTTAGCCATATGCATGCGGCGCTAGACTGCCGGTCCGCTAGTCGATACCCGCCCGCTGGCAAGAGGGCATTTTTTTTAAGCGGCATGAAGCGCTTTCTATACACGCACATGCACGCCTGCGCGATGGTGACGCATTCTCTGAACGGGTCTATTCCGTTCTCGTCCAAGAATTCCCTTCTGAATTTGGAAACTCCCTGACTGAGTAGAAATACGTCCATCTTGCAATACGCCACCATTTCCGCCCTCATGTCGAAGACGTACCCGGAGTACGCCTTTTCTTCGTGCCACTGCTCGAAGGCTTTCCGACCCTCCGCCGACATGCCCTCCGGACAGTAATGCCTTTTGTCGGGAATCGAACCCACGTACTGCTCGTTTTCCTTCGTGTTAAACAGGTACGGGAAATAACCTTTGCATTCCTTCAATCCGAAGGTCTTGGAAAAGCGGGAGAGTGGCATGGGTATGAATTTGAGCGAGTCTAGAAATGTGACGTCACCGTACCTCATCCTGTAGATCTTGCTCCCGTTCATGATGAGCTCCGGCACCCAGTCTAAGTGCGCCACCATGTACTTTAATAAAAACTGCCCGTCGTAAGCTCTGAGGCTATGCGCCACGACGTAGACGTCCCAGGCTTCGAACCTCGCCTGCGCGATGTGTTCGAAAAGCTGCTTCACGGGCTCGTCCATAAACACCCATTCTTTACAACCGCATTCGGTACAGTATGCCGTCTTGTGGCGTTCGTCGATGCAGAGCGGACAGGCTTGGTACAACACGCACATGTTAGGTACATGCTCGTATGTGTCCTTTTTGCCGGTATATGGAATGTTTTGCGTGCATTCAAAGTCGATAAACATAAACACGTACCGGTTTCTTTTGTTCTTTGTGGCATACGGCTGCATATAGCACATGTGGCTAGAATTCACGTATAACTTGCAATGATAGCAGTACTTTTCCCCGCACTCGTGCGCGGTTTTTCTGTACCTCGCATTCACGAGCTTATTGCAAGACGTGCACACCTTTTCTACATCGCACACCGACAGCGACCTTTGGGTAAAAAACGATTTTCTTTGCGTGGTTTGCAAAGCATGTCGATCCCTTAAAATCTCTGTTGCACTCGGCGCAGCGTATGTAGGCGTCAAATCGCGCATCGCACTGCTGATGGCATTTAGCACACCTGGCGTCGTACCTATGAAATTATTTTTGTGTGCCGAGGGATGATGACACTGGCGGCAATACCATTTGCATTTAAAGCACATGTGAAGGTTCACGATAGCATTAAAGGGCCCGGCGTGGAGCATGACGTCGATGTATTTATCGCATTTCTTATCCGACGCGTACAGCACGTGCTTCCCCGTATGATCGCCAAACACCGTCACAGCGTAGCCCTTTAACGCAGCGTCAAAGCGTCTGACGTCATCTATCGTGCAGCTGTCGTGGCCTTGACCGATGCTCGCACACAAGGCTACGGCCTTCGATTTTTGCAGATAGTCGGAGCGCGTCATCGTTTTATAGTTGACGTCGCGATCCACTTTGGCTTCAACTACAACAATGGCTCTTGCTAAACACAAGTTGTCTTTGTTGGCTATTTCGACAATGCCTTTATTGTCCCTACAGGCATCGCAAGGTTGGTGGCACGAACCCGAGACCTCCTTGGTCCACACAAACGTTACATGAAGAGGTCCGCTTAGCAAGAATTTTTGGTTACTTTGCATTACTTTTTCGATGCTTCCAACAATGACATCCGCATTCAATTGCTCTACGCGCCTCACGCTCATGTTGAAGGCTTTACACGCCTCCTATTTGCCTAAATATCCGGGTTCGTTTTCTAACAGGTTCTCTTTCGCAAAGTTTAGAATATCGTTAAACAAATGCGATACCCATTGCTCCGGGTTAACATCTCTAGGGGACCGGGTTTACGGTAATTTGCGACTCTGTAAAGCCGGAAAAAAGCCTTGGCAGCGTTCTCTGCTTGTGCCCTATAATTTCGAACGTAGGCTGCAAGGTGCCATCGCGACTTCCCCCGGGTTGCGGCTCCATCTTATCGTCCGAATGCACCGATCGCTCTTTCCCTGCAAAGTGCTGCTGCTATTTTGTTTTTATTTTAAACTATTTTTCGTCAAATAGATTGATTTTATAGAAAAATCCACTATCGCTCCCGTTTCTCACTACGGCCCGTTGCTCTTGGCACCGGGTTTTTATAAGCTCGCTTATCGCAACCGCAGTTTCAGCATGCGCGTCGAGTTAAATGCCTCATTAAAAATCCTGACGCCTTATTTCGCCACAACTTGTCAAGTCGTAAACGCAGACATTTGCTGTGCATTTCCGGTCACCATTCACCGCTGCACTTTTCCCTACCATCGACCACGGTTTCTCATGGTCATGTTTCAGTTATGGCGTATTTGGCAACACACGCGTCAGCATAATGTATCACACATCAGCACACGGTCTTTTCACGTAGTGCTGCACATGAGAATGCTTCTTTTTACTGTTTTCTCCGATACTAAAGTGAGCAGAAGTGTAACGTTTGCTACATGTTGTTAATAGTGGTTCAGCTTGCACCCCCACTAGTGCAATATTTAAAACTGTGAGTGTCGGGTGTAGTGTTTTTGTGTTGTGCCGTGCATACGTGTTATGTAAAATGTAAGAATTAAATAGAACCAGCAGATACTTCCTTTCTAAGGAGTAACACCAACTGCAGAATAAAAAATTCTCAAGTGTTACATTCGTATGACCTCTACCCTCTATCTCTTATAGGTGAGTACGAAAAAAAGTCAGTATTTTTGGTATTTGAAGGCTTATTATGACGTGAAACAACCATTTATATGATTTTTTCGAAGTTTGAAAGAAGTGAAGTAAACGCGATTTTACACTCACTAGGGGCTAGAAAATCCATTTTCTTGACTTTTTGAATACTCAGTATTTTTGGTATATAGAGGCTTATTATGAGGTGATACATTCATTTATATGATTTTTAAGCAGTTTGAAAGAAGTGAAGTAAACGCGATTTTACACTCGCTAGGGGCTAGAAAATCGATTTTCTTGACTTTTTAAAAACTCAATATTCTTGGTATATAGAGGCTTATTATGAGGTGATACATCATTTATATGAATTTTAAGCAGTTTGAAAGAAGTGAAGTAAACGCGATTTTACACTCACTAGCAGCTAGAAAATCGAATTTCTTGACTTTTTAAAAACTCAATATTCTTGGTATATATAGGCTTATTATAACGTGAAACAACCATTTATATGATTTTTTCGAAGTTTGAAAGAAGTGAAGTAAACGCGATTTTACACTCACTAGGGGCTAGAAAATCGATTTTCTTGACTTTTTGAATACTCAGTATTTTTGGTATATAGAGGCTTATTATGAGGTGATACATTCATTTATATGATTTTTAAGCAGTTTGAAAGAAGTGAAGTAAACGCGATTTTACACTCGCTAGGGGCTAGAAAATCGATTTTCTTGACTTTTTAAAAACTCAATATTCTTGGTATATAGAGGCTTATTATGAGGTGATACATCCATTTATATGAATTTTAAGCAGTTTGAAAGAAGTGAAGTAAACGCGATTTTACACTCACTAGCAGCTAGAAAATCGAATTTCTTGACTTTTTAAGAACTCAGTATTCTTGGTATATATAGGCTTATTATAACGTGAAACAACCATTTATATGATTTTTAAGCAGTTTGAAAGAAGTGAAGTAAACACGATTTTACACTCACTAGGGGCTAGAAAATCGATTTTCTTGACTTTTTGAATACTCAGTATTTTTGGTATATAGAGGCTTATTGTGAGGTGATACATTCATTTATATGATTTTTAAGCAGTTTGAAAGAAGTGAAGTAAACGCGATTTTACACTCACTAGGGGCTAGAAAATCGATTTTCTTGACTTTTTAAAAACTCAATATTCTTGGTATATAGAGGCCTATTATGAGGTGATACATCCATTTATATGAATTTTAAGCAGTTTGAAAGAAGTGAAGTAAACGCGATTTTACACTCACTAGGAGCTAGAAAATCGAATTTCTTGACTTTTTAAAAACTCAGTATTCTTGGTATATATAGGCTTATTATAACGTGAAACAACCATTTATATGATTTTTAAGCAGTTTGAAAGAAGTTAAGTAAACGCAATTTTACACTCACTAGGGGCTAGAAAATCGTTTGCACTGCACACTTTTGTGTTAAAATATATATACATTTTCAATTTTGTTATTGTGTAGATTTTGTTTGTTAAATTTTTTATACGCTACTATTATAGTGTGTGTGTGTGCGCGCGAGTATGTGCCTAGTATCCGTGCGCCGACAAGCAAAAACTTCATCATTTGCCTACCGGGCAGGGACAACCACGAAAAACCTGAAAAACCTCGAAAATTAGAAAGGGCTTCGTCAACCACTACAGCAAACGCCTACCAACCAGGGAAAACCTATGAAAAAGCAGAAAGAGCTTGCATTCGTTTACCAACCACAGAAAACCCCGAAAAACAGGTTATTTTTTTTAAAAAAAACGAAAAACAAAAGAAAAAAAAGAAAAAGACGGATAATATAAGTATGGCAACTGTAACGGGTGTGTGTGTGTGTGCGAGTATGTGCCTAGTATCCGTGCGCCAACAAGGGAAAACTTCATCATTTGCCTACCGGGCAGGGACAACCACGAAAATTAGAAAGGCCTTCGTCAACCACTACAGCAAACGCCTACCAACCAGGGAAAACCTATGAAAAAGCAGAAAGAGCTTGCATTCGTCTACCAACCAGAGAAAACCCCGAAAAACTAGTTATTTTTTTAAAAGAAAAAAATAAATAAATCAATAAAATAAAAAAATAAAGTAAAATAAAAAAAATTAAAAAAAATAAAAAATTAATTAAATAAAAAAAATAAAACAATAAAAAAATAAAATAAAATAAAAACAAATAAATAAATAAAATAACATAAAAATATTAAAAAAAACCCATAATATAAGTATGGCAACTGTAACGGTTTACGGCAAACGCGCGCGCCGCGCAATGCGTCACGCCGGGCAATATTTTTCAAGTTATCGCGCAGTTTGCAGCTCTTTCATCGCAGCGGGCATATCGCCACGCACATCGACTGCTGATGACCACTCTTGCGTCTGCCATATTGACCACTAACCTCAAATCCCCTCGTTCTTCACTTCTTGTCTCCGCCATCTTGTTTAGTTCCCATTTTCGCCACCGCGTCTCATATCGCCCCATATCTCTATCCACTCAAGAAAACTACCATCCAACGTTCAAAAATTGCTGATGAGTTCTGGAGAGGCTTTTGCATATCTTGTTGGTAGCAAAACTTACCTTTCCCATCACCTCCAACATACCCCACTCCCACACCTTTTTCTTTCCACCAATCATAATCTCTCTTATTCCTACCAATCAACAACTTTCATTTGCTCCTTTCCACCAATAACATCACTTCTTATCCCCACCAATCACAACTTCACACGTCACTTTCTGTTATACTTTTTATCCCTCGTTCGCCATCTTTTCCCTCTTTCAGTCCCGACCTCCGCACAGACAACACCTCGCCGCTCCTCACATCTCCGAACCAGATTGCCGGCAAGAACAGATCTCGTTCATTCACACCTCCACGGTTGACTCGGCAGTAGCTACTGACAACACCTACGTCGTACACTTTTTTGACCGCTTTCGACCGGCTATGAGAACCCTGCTCCTACGTACGCTAGCGACCATTACGATGGTCCAGTACCAGGTTTTTGGTATAGTTAAATTACGTCTGTGCAAAGGGCGTCTGTACCGCTTTAAAAAACCTAGGTATATCAGTGCGTAGTGATGTTGGTTGATCTCAAAGCTGGTTAAGCATTTTCAAAAACAGTGTGCTTTTATTTTTTTCGCGTCGCGTGAAGCTGCTGCGCTTTTGGTGACGCATCAACACCAGTAACAGGTAAGTACCACACGCATAATTATTTTTCGGGCCTGCTTGGCGTAGCAATATATCCTTTGGTGTTTTGGTACTGTAACCTCAAATCTCCTTACCCTCCTCTTGCGTCCGCCATCTTGTTTAGTTCTCACCGCATCTCCTTGTCGCCGACCCTCCGCCATTTTTAGTTCCCACTATTTTAACCTCAAAATCTGCTCTTCTAAGCTCTTGCTACCGCCATCTTCTTTTAGTTCCCATTCTCACCACCGCGTCTCCTTGCCCACACCTCTTGCAACCGCCATGTTCACCACTAACCTCGAAATTTCCTCGTCCTTAAACCTCTTTTCTCAACCATCTTGTTTAGTTCCCATTTTCGCCACCGCATCTCATATCGCCCCATCTCTCTATCCACTCAACAAAACCACCATCCAACGTTCAAAAATTGCTGATGAGTTCTCGACAGGCTTTTGCAAATCTTGTTGCTAGCAAAACTTACCTTTCCCATCACCTCCATCATACACCACTCCCTCACCTTTTTCTTTCCACCAATCATAATCTCTCTTATTCTTACCAATCAACAACTTTCATTTGTTCCTTTCCACCAATAACATCACTTCTTATCCCCACCAATCACAACTTCACACGTCACTTTCTGTTATACTTTTTATCCCTCGTTCGCCATCTTTTCCCTCTTTCAGTCCCGACCTCCGTACAGACAACACCTCGCCGCTCCTCACATCTCCGAACCAGATTGCCGGCAAGAACAGATCTCGTTTATTCACACCTCCACGGTTGACTCGGCAGTAGCTACTGTCAACACCTACGTCGTACACTTTTTTGACTGCTTGCGACCGGCTATGAGAACCCTGCTCCTACGTACGCTAGCGACCATTACGATGGTCCAGTACCAGGTTTTTGGTATAGTTAAATTACGTCTGTGCAAAAGGCGCCTGTACCGCTTTAAAAAACCTAGGTATATCAGTGCGTAGTGATGTTGGTTGATCTTAAAGCTGGTTAAGCATTTTCAAAAACAGTTTGCTTTTATTTTTTTCGCGTCGCGTGAAGCTGCTGCGCTTTTGGTGACGCATCAACACCAGTAACAGGTAAGTACCACACGCATAATTATTTTTCGGGCCTGCTTGGCGTAGGAATATATCCTTTCGTGTTTTGGTACTGTAACCTCAAATCTCCTTACCCTCCTCTTGCGTCCGCCATCTTGTTTAGTTCTCACCGCATTTCCTTGTCGCCAACCCTCCGCCATTTTTAGTTCCCACTATTTTAACCTCAAAATCTGCTCTTCTAAGCTCTTGCTACCGCCATCTTCTTTTAGTTCCCATTCTCACCACCGCGTCTCCCTGCCCCCACCTCTTGCAACCGCCATGTTCACCACTAAGCTCGAAATTTCCTTGTCCTTAAACCTCTTGTCTCAACCATCTTGTTTAGTTCCCATTTTCACCACCGCATCTCATATCGCCCCATCTCTCTATCCACTCAAGAAAACCACCATCCAACGTTCAAAAATTGCTGATGAGTTCTCGACAGGCTTTTGCAAATCTTGTTGCTAGCAAAACTTACCTTTCCCATCACCTCCAACATACCCCACTCCCACACCTTTTTCTTTCCACCAATCATAATCTCTCTTATTCTTACCAATCAACAACTTTCATTTGTTCATTTCCACCAATAACATCACTTCTTATTCCCACCAATCACAACTTCACACGTCACTTTCTGTTATACTTTTTATCCCTCGTTCGCCATCTTTTCCCTCTTTCAGTCCCGACCTCCGCACACACAACACCTCGCCACCCAGCCCCTCTCCATCACGTGTCCTCCATACTCTTTCATCTTCCTTCCTTCCTTCATCTTCCACCCAAATTAACCAAACAATCACATTTCATCTTATTTTTACCAATCAAAACACTCCACGTCACTTCCTGTTTTTCCTTCATCTTTCCCTAATCCTCAATTCTTTTAACTCGTCCCGGATGAACCCATCACCTCCAACATACCCCACTCCCACACCTTTTTCTTTCCACCAATCATAATCTCTCTTATTCTTACCAATCAACAACTTTCATTTGTTCCTTTCCACCAATAACATCACTTCTTATTCCCACCAATCACAACTTCACACGTCACTTTCTGTTATACTTTTTATCCCTCGCTCCCCATCTTTTCCCTCTTTCAGTCCCAACCTCCGCACACACAACACCTCCCCACCCAGCTCCTCTCCATCACGTGTCCTCCATACTCTTTCATCTTCCTTCCTTCATCTTCCTCCCCAATTAACCAACCAATCACATTTCGTCTTATTTTTACCAATCAAAACACTCCACGTCACTTCCTGTTTTTCCTTTATCTTTCCCTAATCCTCAATTCTTTTAACTCGTCCCGGATGAACCAATTGCAATAACGATAATCCTTCCGCTCATGGCGCTTTTCAAACTTGCCGCCGCCGTCGCACGCAGCGACACTAGCGCCCCTAGCGGCAGGATTATCGTTAATCCAATTGGCTCATCCGGGACTATTACTACTGTGGATCTTTAAAACGCTGAAAGTAACATTCATAGATTCTGTTCCTGATTCTTTGTTTCGATTTTCCTTTGAACGATCCATCTGATTCACTTTCCCGTAATAATACTTCTAGTTCTGGTAACCAGTATACTTAATTTCAGCACCTACCTTTAACGCATCACTGTCAATGCATTAAGTTTCGTTACATTATACCACATTCGTAGATCCATCTCTCCACTTTTACTAACAATTCCATGTTCATTACAAACTGCTGCTTTACTGAGACTGCATTAGGTTGTTGCAGGTGTATTCAGACCAATCAATATTGTTGAAGCAGGTTTTCTTGTCCAAATTTATAAACACATGCTAATTGTTGGTATCAGGTGGCAAAAATTGGTCTAAAGTGGCTAACATTACACTGCGCATATAGACGTATCGACCAATTTTAATGATGGTAGTATCTAACGAAGAGACTAAGCGACTTGCGAGTCTCATACGCCTGTTCGTCGAAAAAGAATGAGCGAGCAATGTCGTTTACGACGATTACACAATGTTTACTGCCAAGTAACCATTAGAGATGAAGGTACGCCAGTTTGTCAGAATATAGGTATGGCCAAATGGAGTGTACAGGCGAAATATCTTAATTTTTTTGATTTTGGCGCTTACGTACTTCGTCAGATGAGCGACGATTTGTTCAGAGTTCGATATTTTATAGTATTGCAGAATATAACCGATTTACGGTAGTATTATACTTCTGGGTAGAATGTCTTTTATTTACTGAAGATGGTTACATTAATGGAGTCCTTTTAATGTAGCACACCAAGGGCAAGGGCAGTTCTCAGTGTATCCGCACATTTCTCTGTGACAGCTTATAGTAAACTTGTGCAAGTATGCATACTCCCGAATTTCAGAACAGAAGAATGGACTTCATTTACAGGAAATAAATTTTCACAGTACTGTTCATTCAGTGTAGTACTGCATGAGGCAAAATTAAGTACAAAATCCTCACTTAAAAAGAACTTTATACGAATTTCGTATAAACGTGGATTCTAAGCAGTTTTAACATAGCTCTTGAAGCAATGACTAATTGCTCCCTTCATATTAATTTTCATTGCAATACTAGCGGGACCAAATGAAGAGGTAACCACGTTCTCAGGCGTTAACGAACCTGCTATAGATTACTGAGTGAGGCGCCTGCAATATATTGAGTTTGTTTTGTGCTACATTTAATAATTACCATTTAAATGCAACATGTAGATATAACCAACTCCATTGCAGTACCCCTAATTCATACGTTCATGAGCCACCACTGATTAGGGCGGTTAAAATCTGCTGCAGTTGTTTGCTTGTGGCAACGAGTCATCTAAGGATTTCTGAAATAGGTGAGCGCCATAGGACGATACATTCTGCTCTGTCACGCTTGCCTTGTTAGCTACTATTGTAGTGCATAGGGTCACTCCAATATTTTTGAGAATATACGGAATAAAATATTAAAAATTTAAATCTGATCATTACATCTTTTCAGACTATTCTCCATTGCATTCTATACACCGTCTCATCCTTTCAAACTATTTTTCAAATGTTGAATGCCATTCTTCTTTGGAGAGAGTGCAAATCCGTTCTTCGTAAGCAACTACTGAGGCTTCAGATGACTCTAATCGTTGAACTCAAGTTTTTTCTTTCATTTTGGGGAATAGAAAAAAGTCGCATAGGGCCAGATCTGGACTGTATGGAGGATGGGGAAAATTGAGTTGTTACTTGTGCAGTGTGGCAGAGGCATTGTCATGGTGCAACAAAATTCCACACCGACCAGTCTTAGGAAGCTTTTTTCTCAGTTCATTGAACACTTGTGGCAGACATTTTGTGGTGTACCATCTGCAATAACAATATTTTGTGCCTCAGGCGGAATCGTCACAATGTGGCAACTTGCTGAGATGGGACATAACATCTTCTTGCCAGCACTTCTCGTTCGCTTCACTTTTATTGCGGATCTTCTCCTAGGACGACCTAGACCGATGACTGTAGTTTAGTTTCTGGATCTTACTGGTAAATCGAGCTTTCATCGCCTGTCACAATGTTCAACATGTTTTTGGATCTTCCTCCACTGAGCTTTTCAATCATTTCCTTGCACCATTGCACACGAGCTTGTTTCTGCTCATTTGTGAGGCGGTTGGGGATCCAGCAACTGCAGAGCTTCCTGACGTCAAGTTTTTCTTTCAGGATTGTTTTCACTGTTGCCGATCCAATATCTTCTTGAAACTGACTACATGTGCAACGATGATTTTCCCGCAATATGCACTCTGCTTTCACTACATTTTCATCCATTGTTGCTATAGCTGGCCATCCTGCTCGGTCTCCATCTTCGAGGGAATCCCTTCTCTTCTAAACTCTGCACACCGTCGATAAATCGTGGATTGCGAAGGGCAAAGGTCTCAAAATGCACGATGCAGTCTTTCAAGGCATTCTCTCTGCCCTAAGTCGAATTAAAGTCATAGAAAATCATGGCATGGAAATGCTCTCGTTTGAGGTCCATCCTAGCATATGGCGTAACAATACCTACACGCGGTGCTGACGATGCACATTGTTGGAGCGCGCCCAGATTTGCATAAGTTGCTATCTGAAGTTCGGAAAAGCTGCTTTGGCTTACCACTACTCATTGTTGCTCATTCTCAAAACTTTCAGAGTGACCCTCGTAGGTAGTGCACTGTGCTACACCTCTTAAAAGCCTCTTCTAAGAGTTGTCCAAGTGAGCTCTATTACACAGCTCATGTGGATGCTGTGTAGCGAAGTAGTATAGATTACCTCTCACTTAATTTAGTCTCAATGCCGGCTCAAGAGGGAGGAGTCGAGCTGTTCAACTGCCCAGGGCAGAGGGTTTTAGAGGCGGCAAAAACTAAAAATTCGATACCGAGATTTCACCGGAAATACATGTTTTGAGACCCCTAAATTTTAGAAAAAGCTCTGGTGTGTGTCTGTGAGGAGCATAACTCAAAAACGAAAAGTCGGATACACACCAAACTTGGTATTTAGGTTCAGTATCTTTCATAGATACGGCGCGAAGATTTTCAATAAAATCATCCCACCCCAGACTACATGGAACATTTTTTGGAAAATTTTGATTTTCTCAAAATGGTTCTAAGATTTTGATTAACATATCATAAATTTAACTTATTTTCATGACAAAATGCATATCTTGAATTTTCTGGAAATGTCCCCAAAAGTCTTCATTCTAAATGGCTTTTGCATAACTGGTAAACCGTAACAGATAGACAAAATTGTTCTACACAAAAACTGTAGAGCTCGCTAAAACACACAATGTACATCATATACTCTTTTTTGTATGGAGCGAACCATTTCCGAGACATTTCTTGTTATTTGTTTCAATTTTCCAAAACTTATACTTTTTCTCAAATGGGAATTCGTATTCGTCCTGGACATACAAAGAGAATGTAATGCTCCACATAGCAACCAGCTCTTAAAAGATTTGACTATCGCTCAAAGACTACCATATTCCTCTTGCACCTACAAGAAAATTAGCAATAAGATAGTTTCTGCAAATGTTTATCTCGATTAATATGAAGTAGATGGAGCATAATCATTTGTAAAAATAGTTTGTACAAGAGTAGAGAAAGTCATGTGACTTTTTTGTTATGAAACTGGTGACAAATGAAGCAACACAGCTGGTCACTTTGGATGTGACCCTCATTGGTGATTATTGTCAAAAAATCCCTACGCGGCAGGTGTTCAACAATAAGCATCACATTTATAAACAGGAGGGTTTCAAGCCACTGTAAGGTGTGTAGCCTATAATAAAGATGATGATTAATCAGTGCAGTCGGCCTCAAGTATGTTTTTATTTTGTGTGTATTTAATCTCCTGATGAAGCGATAAACTCGAAATACTGAACATCTTTAGTGTGACTTTGCCTGTTTTTATTTTTCGCTCAGAACAATTTTGTTCATTTACCACATAATACATCTCTTCTTGATTTTATTTATTGATCACCCATAAATAAATAAATAAATATATATAATGTGAGAATAAGTAGTCATGAAGAACTGACATTGCGGATAAAAGCGTGAGGGGCGCAAAACCCCTGGAGCCGGCCTTGCTGCCAGACATAGGCATTTGAGATAGGGACTTACGGGGAATAAATCTGATATCTCGCTGCCTCACACCAAATCCTCAACATTTAAGTATACTTCGAATCTTATTTTATTCGGCTGGAACCCTATTTAAGAATATGAAATTATTTCGCCAAGTTGTGTCGATGTTTTAAATGTTGCATAAAGGTGGATTTCCTTCTGACTGTGCACTGACCGTGTCCTGTCGTTTTGATTTCAACATAACCTACCATTTCCGACTGTGCGCCGTCTAATTTCATGCTTGATTCGATCCTTAAGACTGACCAGGGAAGGGTTAAGAGATTCTAAAGCCCCCTCTTGATCTTATATATATATATATATATATATATATATATATATATATACAAAAAAGCATAAAATTCTGTTGCTTTGGTAAAGTCAACACCAACGCTTTTATTTCTATTAAATTTACTTAAACAAGATAACATCTCGTTCACAGTCAAAGAGTGAATTACTAAAATAATGGACTATATCTCAAAAGATGTGAGTCAAATATGCTTTACATTTACTCTTAAATAACTCCTGAATAAGAATTAAAGTCTCATTATAATGAGGCTGAGTAGGTAAATACAGAGAGAGCTGGGTCACTTTTGTGCGTTTATATGAGAAAGGATAGGTAAACGAGGATGGATGCGGAGAAAAATGCGTTTATATGGGCGAGATAGGAAATACGACGACTGACGCTAGGCTAGCCAGTGGTAGAAGGAGGAGGAATGCGCCTTATATGAGACAGATAGGGAATACGTGGAGAGGTGCTAGGTTAGACAGAGGCTGAGGAGTGAGTATGGTTAATATGAAAGGTATAGGAAAACGAGGAGAGGTGTTAGGCTAGACAGAGTTAAAGGGTAGAGTATGTCTTTTATATGAGAGAGGTAGGAAACAGGAGGAGAGGTGTTAGACTAGACAGTGGTAGAAGGAAGAGGAATGCGCTTTATATGAGACAGATAGGGAATACGTGGAGAGGTACTAGGCTAGACAGAGGCTGAGGAGTAGAGTATGGTTAATATGAAAGGTATAGGAAAACGAGGGGAGGTGTTAGGCTAGACAGAGTTGAAGGGTAGAGTATGTCTTTTATATGAGAGAGGTAGGAAACAGGAGGAGAGGTGTTAGACTGGACAGAGGTCGAGGAGTAGAGTATGGTTTATATGAGGGATATAGGAAAACGAGGAGAGGTGTTAGGTTAGACAGATACTGAAGGAGTAGCAATATGGGTTTATATACAGGAGAGATAGGCAATAGAAGGGGAGGTGCTAGACTTTGAAAGCGACTTTAGACGAGAACTTCCTGGAAAGCTGTTTGATGTCAATGCCAGGACATAGCCCACGTAGCCCACTCACGCAAAAAGTGACCCACTCAAGCAAAAAAGGTGACCCGCTTAGGGAAAAAGGTGACCTACTCAGGGAAAAAGGTGACCCACACAGGGAAAAAGGTGACCTACCCAGAGAAAAAGGTGACCCACTCAAGCAAAAAGGTGACCCGCTCAGGGAAAAAGGTGACCCCACAGGGATAAAGGTGACCCGCTCGGGGAAAAAAGGGTGACCCGCTCAGGGAAAAAAGGTGACCCACTCAGGGAAAAAGGTGACCCACACAAGAAAAAGGTGACCCACCCAGGGAAAAGGGTGACCCACTCAAGCAAAAAAGCTGACCCGCTCAGGGAAAAAGGTGGCCCACTCAGAGAAAAAGGTGACCCACAGAGCGAAAAAGGTGACCCGCTCAGGAAAAAAGGTGACCCCTCAGGGAAAAAGGTAACCCACACAGGGAAAAAGGTGACTCACTCAGGGAAAGAGGTGACCCACTCAGGGAAAATGTACCCACTCACACTAACAGGTAAGTAATTCCGGTAGTATCACAGGGTAAGACAGATTCCGGGAAGCGGATATATCATAGTTCTGTATGATGTTACAGGTAATTCAGATATTATCGTAGGTATTTAGGATAATTCAAGTATCATAGGTGTTTAGGGTAATTAAGCTAGCAGGAGGGTAGGTTCCAGGGGTCGTTTATAACGTAGTTTCGTATTTCACAGATAGTTCAGGTAATACCGTAAGTATGAGGTAATCAGCATAGTTTCCCTGATACTCGTGATAATTTCGATCAGCGATTGGTATCACAGCTATTTAAGGTAATTGCAGGTGATTCAGGTTGTATCAAAGGTAGTTGAGTCATTTTAACAGGTAATTCAACTAGTATCATTGATTTTACCAGATAGTATCACAGGTGCTCGTGCTAATTTAGGGCACGAATTCGTATCAGAGGTAGTTAAGGCAATTTCACATGATTCGGGTAGTATCAAAACTTAGAGTTAAGATTTTCATTTACATTGAAAATTTCTATTGTGCGATTGAATATAATTTGAAATTCAACTAAAATTATTATAATATCGATACATCTTTATCCCTCAAATAATACCCTTAAATTGATTAACTCTATTATACTTTTTCGTATTTAAGTCATAGCAGCAGCCGCATTACATAAGAGCTGTAGTAGCAGCAGCAGCAGCAAATCCAACAACTGTAGATTCAGCATCCTTAGCAACAGGAAGCATCACAACAACAGCAACAGCAAATACGACAGATGTAGCAGCAGATACAGCATCTATAGCAACAGCAGCTACAATGATAGCAGCAATAGATCCTGCAGCTACAGAAATATCAGCCGCAGCCTGCACAATAGCCGTAGCAGAAACAAATACAACAGCTACAGTAGCACATACAGCAGCTGTACAACAATAGATGTAACAGATCTTACAGCTGTAGCAATATCTGCTACAATAATAGCAGCGACAACAACCAGTTACATAACAGCTGTAGCAACAGCAGTCATCACGGCAGCTGTAACATCAAATACGAGAGCTGTAGTAGTAGATACAAGGTTGTAACATCAGCTACAACAATAACAGCACCAGATCAGGTAGTTGTAGCAGCATTAGACACAGTCAGCACAATAGCTGTAGCAGAAGCAAATACAGCAGCTATCGTAGCAGATACAGAGACTGTAGACAATGGCTGTAACAGATTCTACAGCTGCGGCATCTGCTACAACAATAGCAGCAGCAGCAGTCGCATTACATAACAGCTGTAGCAGCAGCAAATCCAACAACTGTAGATTCAGCATCTTCAGCAACAGCAAGCATCACAACAACAGCAACAGCAAATACGACAGATGTAGTACCAGATACAGCATCTATAGCAACAGCAGCTACAACGATAGCAGCAATAAATCCCGCAGCTACAGAAACATCAACCGCAGTCTGCACAATAGCCGTAGCAGAAGCAAATACAACAGCTACCGTAGCAGATACAGCAGCTGTACAACAATAGATGTAGCAGATCTTACAGCTGTAGCAACATCTGCTATAATAATAGCAGAGGCAATAACCGGTTTGTTCAGCAACAGCAAATACGACAGATGTAGTAACAGAAACAGCATCTATAGCAACAGCAGCTACCATGATAGCAGCTATAGATCCTGCAGCTACAGAAACATCAGCCGTAGCCTGCACAATAGCCGTAGCAGAAGCAAATACAGCAGCTATCGTAGCAGATACAGAGACTGTACAACTATAGCTGTAACAGATCCTACAGCTGTAGCAGCATCTGCTACGAGCATAGCAGCAGCAGTCGCATTACACAACAACTGTAGCAGCAGCTATAGATTTAGCAGTCTTAGCAATAGCAATCATCACAGCAGTGATATTCCAGCTGTAAATTCACCCACCACAGCAACAGCAGTCATCACAACAGCAGCAACAGTAAGCACGACAGATGTAGTAGCAGATACAGCATCTGTAGCAACAGCAGCTGCAACGATAGCAGCAATAGCTCCTGCAGCTGTAGCAGCACTAGACACAGTCAGCACAATAGCTGTAACAGATCCTACAGCTGTAGCAACATCTGCTACAATAATATCAGCGACAACAACCGGTTACATAACAGCTGTAGCAGCAGCAGCTAATCCATTTTTTGTTCAAGTGTAGCAGCTTTATCAGTTAAACCATTGCTTCATGAAACAAGGATTGTAAGGGTAGACGTCTCTCCCGTTTATCTAGGATTGAGACTAGCACTAGTATTTGCTCCTAATGACAGGGTTACCGCCTCTCCTTCCATCTTCTCCTTTCTTCACCATTTGTCTACTATGTGCATACACATCACATGAGTAAACTTCAATTTTTAAAGGTTGTAGACTCGCGGAGAAAATCTTCATTTTCGAGTTAATTTCTCTTAAGCACTGTTTGTATTACTGCAATGTCCATGCGCATAGGTAGTTATTGCATCCTCGGTAATTACTCTTTTATCATCAAGGAGATTCAATGTAAAATTTATTCACTTGCACTGTGATAACAGCATGCTTTCGTGATAGGATTAGATTCATGGGCGTTCTGGTGATTTCACAGGTTTTAGGACAGTCTGTATAGGTGTTAAACGAAATGTACTGTTTAATAGCGCTACGTTTTATACTTTTAATTTTTTATCATAGAGCCTTGAATATCTAAAGCATACATCTTAGGTCGTAGTCCAACAAAACGTAGAATAATTTTGCTATTAGCCTCATTTTTAAATTTACCAAGCGCCTTCTTGTTTAGAGCTGAATGGAGTATATGGTTGACAGGGTAATCAGATGTATCGAGATGCTCAAGAAAACGTAGCTTGTTCCGGTACACATCTTCAGTGTTACACGATGAATAAATGAATCAGTGTCCATGTACATAAGCTTTAAGTTTTCAGCTCCGTAATAAGGCAACAACACGTCGTAATGATAGTTATAAATTAATGTCTTGGAGATGTCTAACACACTCATACCAATGTATATGGGCTTGTTGAATACAATCTGACGAGACGCCATATGCACAGCAGCTAGATTAGCAGCATATATTGTCCTATCGATAAACGTAGGCTTGGCGATCAGCTTCTCTAGAGACTTCTCATTTGTCTCCAGTCGTATGTCTATACGGTTAGGCAGATTCTCTATAGTTTTTCCAAACATGGGTTTGTTAAAGAGCATGTATAGATCCTTCTCGAAATCATTTGCAGCGTGTTGTATTATCCTGCTGTTAAATTCCACATAAGGTTTTAACCACTGTGACTGTTGGAATTGGAGCTCACGATGGATTTTACTCAAAGGTAACCCATGATTAAGAGCTTGCTTCAAAGCCATGTAATGTACTACATACTTCTTTCGAGGTCCAAGATCAGGTATCAGTTTCTTTGTAGATGATTTCAATGGTTTCATACACTCGGGCAGGAAAAGTAGATCGTTGTGTAGACCGTGAAGTTCTACAGGATATTCGATGTCTATGACGTCACACCCAGAGACAGGATGTCTGACAGTATGAAACACGTTTAAACTCGTCTCGTAACTACATGTATATGCTGTCACACCCACAAGAAAAGTATTCTAACACGCTTATTCAGACAGATGTTGTCATTCAAAGCCTACCACAACCACCACCACCACCACCACCGCTACATCACCATTGCACCAAGGTTAACTCCAGCTCTATTATCACAATACTTTAAAGTAAAAGCTTAAAAGGTAACGTAGAAGATTTTCTCCCTTATTTAGTTAAATGTATGTATATACTACATTATTTCATGTTTTCATTCCCTGTTCAATTCTTCCATTCCATCTTCCCACAGAAAGACCATTACATTTCACTACACTCACGAGCAAAGCAATTTTTCCAGAGATACACAGAATCTAAGCTTCTAGAATCGAACCCGGTAATACATTTAATAAATATATTTTTAGTAATTTGGATCTTCCACATCAGCATCTACAATTTAATCTTTACTCGAACCCGATATGATCCATAGGCTTGAAGATATATGAAATCACGCCTTCGGGATTCGATCTGAGTACTTTTAAGTAATTATTGTCATGATAACGATATTTAGGAACCAGGTACTCTGTCTGCTTTTTACTTGACGTCTCTATCTAAATTAGATTACGAGTTATTAAATTTGTAAGTAAATTTCATTGAATCGCTATTCGAATCCAGAACACCAGAAACAAAATTATTTACAATATTAGTTTGCTATGTTAAACACAGCTGGAGGAATTTACGCAATCAACCTAAGGACATATCCTATAGTATAGAGGAAAATTAAGGAAATCATTAAAAGATCGGCATTCAAAGTAAGGACAACTGATTGACAATTATAAACAACATTAATTATCTATCATAGGAGCTAATAATAATACTTTGGTCCACACCTCTATCTTCCATATTTTCTGAGATAATGGAGATTTAAAAATTAAGGATGGTAGATGCTGATGTGGAGGATCTAAATTACTAAAAATATATTTATTAAATGTATTACCGGGTTCGATTCTAGAAGCTTAGATTCTGTGTATTTCTGGAAAAATTGCTTTGCTCGTGAGTGTAGTGAAATGTAATGGTCTTTCTGTGGGAAGATGGAAAGGAAGAATTGAAAAGGGAATGAAAACATGAAATAATGTAGTATATACATACATTTAACTAAATAAGGGAGAAAATCTTCTACGTTACCTTTTAAACTTTTACTTTAAAGTATTGTGATAATAGAGCTGGAATTAACCTTGGTGCAATGGTGATGTTGCGGTGGTGGTGGTGGTGGTGGTGGTGGTTGTGGTAGACTTTGAATGACAACATCTGTCTGAATAAGCGTGTTAGAATACTTCTCTTGTTGGTGTGACAGCATATACATGTAGTTACGAGACCAGTTTAAATGTGTTTGATACTGTCAGACATCCTGTCCCTGGGTGTGACGTCATAGACATCGAATATCCTGTAGAACTTCACGGTCTACACAATGATCTACTTTTCCTGCCCGAGTGTATGAAACCATTGAAATCATCTACAAAGAAACTGATACCTGATCTTGGACCTCGAAAGAAGTATGTAGTACATTACATGGCTTTGAAGCAAGTTCTTAATCATAGGTTACCTTTAAGTAAAATCCATCATGTGCTCCAATTCCAACAGTCACAGTGGTTAAAACCTTATGTGGAATTTAACAACAGGATACTACAACAAGGTGCAAATGATTTCGAGAAGGATCTCTACAAGCTCTTTAACAACGCCATGTTTGGAAAAATTATGGAGAATCTACCTAACCGTATGGACATACGACTGGAGACAAATGAGAAGACTCTAGAAAAGCTGATCGCCAAGCCTACGTTTATCGATAGGACAATATATGCTGCTAATCTAGCTGCAGTACAAGTGGCCTCTCGTCAGATTGTATTCAACAAGCCCATATACATTAGCATGAGTGTGTTAGACATCTCCAAGACATTAATGTATAACTATCATTACGACGTGCTGTTGCCTTATTACGGAGCTGAAAACCTAAAGCTTATGTACATGGACACTGATTCATTCATTCATCGTGTAACACTGAAGATGTTTACCGGAACAAGCTACGTTTTCTTGAGCATCTCGATACATCTATTTGCTTTGTTGGACTACGACCTAAGAAGTATGTCTTAGATATTCAAGGCTCTATGATAAAAAAATTAAAGGTATAAAACGTAGCGCTGTTAAGCAGTACATTTCGTTTAACACCTATACAGACTGTCTTAAAATCTGTGAAATCATCAGAACTCCCATGAATCTAATCCTATCACAAAAGCATGCTGTTTCCAGTGCAAGTGAATAAATTTACATTGAATCTCCTTGATGATAAAAGAGTAATTACCGAGGATGCAATAACTACCTATGCGCATGGACATTACAGTATTACAAACAGTGCTTAAGAGAAATTAAGTCGAAGATGAAGATTTTCTCCGCGAGTCTACAACCTTTAAAAATTGAAGTTTACTCATGTGATGTGTATGCACATAATAGACAAATGGTGAAGAAAGGAGAAGATGGAAGGAGAGGCGGTATCCCTGTCATTAGGAGCAAATACTAGTGCTAGTCTCAAGCCTAGGTAAAGGGGAGAGACGTCTACCCTTATAATCCTTGTTTAATGAAGCAATGATTTAACTGATAAAGCTGCTACACTTGAACAAAAATGGATTAGCTGCTGCTGCTACAGCTGTTATGTAACCGGTTGTTGTCGCTGCTATTATTGTAGCAGATGTTGCTACAGCTGTAGGATCTGTTACAGCTATTGTTGTACAGTTTCTGTATCTGCTACGATAGCTAATGTATTTGCTTCTGTTACAGCTATTGTGCTGACTGTGTCTAATGCTGCTACAGCTGCAGGATCCATTGCTGCTATCGTTGTAGCTGCTGTTGCTATAGATGCTGTATCTGCTACTACATCTGTCGTATTTACTGTTGCTGTGGTGGGTGAATCTACAGCTGGAATATCATTGCTGTGATGCTTGCTATTGCTAAGACTCCTAAATCTATAGCTGCTGCTACAGCTGTTATGTAATGCGACTACTACTGCTATTGTTGTAGCAGATGCTGCTACAGCTGTAGAATCTGTTACAGCTATAGTTGTACAGGCTCTGTATCTACTACGATAGCTGCTGCATTTGCTTCTGCTACAGCTATTGTGCTGACTGTGTCTAATGGTGCTACAGCTGCAGGATCTATTGCTGCTATCGTTGTAGGTGATGTTACAGCATTGTATCTACTACTACAGCTCTCCTATTTGATGTTACAGCTGCCGTGATAACTGCTGTTGTTGTGGTGGGTGAATCTACAGCTGGAATATCACTGCTGTGATGCCTGCTATTGCTAAGAGTGCTATATCTATAGCTGCTGGATTAGCTGCTGCTACAGCTGTTGTGTAACTGGTTGCTGCCGCTGCTATTATTGTAGCAGATGTTGCTACAGCTGTAAGATCTGTTACATCTATTGTTGTACAGCTGCTGTATCTGCTACGGTAGCTGTTGTATTTGCTTCTGATACGGCTATTGTGCTGGCTACGGCTGATGTTTCTGTAGCTGCAGGATCTATTGCTGCTATCATTGTAGTTGCTGTTGCTATAGATGCTGTATCTGCTGCTAAATCTGTCGTATTTGCTGTTGCTGTTGTTGTGATGCTTCCTGTTGCTAAGGATACTGAATCTACAGTTGTTGGATTTGCTGCTGCTGCTACAGCTCTTATGTAATGCGGCTGCTGCTGCTATGACTTAAATACCTTTGATACTACCCGAATCATGTGAAATTACCTTAACTAGCTCTGATACGAATTCCTGCTCTAAATTAGCATGAGCACCTGTGATACTATCTGGTTTGCCCTAAATATCAATGATACTAGTTGAATTACCTGTTAAAATGACTCAACTACCTTTGATACAACCTCAATCACCTGCAATTACCTTAAATAGCTGTGATACCAATCGCTGATCGAAAAATTATCACCAGTTGTGATAACTATGCTGATTACCTCATACTTACGATATTACCTGAACTATCTGTGAAATACAAAACTACGTTATAAACGACCCCTGGAACCTACCCTCCTGCTAGCTTAATTACCCTAAACACCTATGATACTTGAATTATCCTAAATACCTAGGATACTATCTGAATTACCTGTAACATCATACGGAACTATGCAATATCCGTTTCCCGGAATCTGTCTTACCCTGTGATACTACCGGAATTACTTACCTGCTAGTGTGAGTGGGTACATTTTCCCTGAGTGGGTCACCTTTTTCCCTGAGCGGGTCACCTTTTTCCCTGAGTGGGTCACCTTTTTCCCTGAGTGGGTCCCCTTTTTCCCTGTGAGGGTCACCTTTTTCCTGAGGGGGTCACCTTTTTCCCTGAGCGGGTCACCTTTTTCCCTGTGTGGGTCACCTTTTTCCCTGAGCGGGTCACCTTTTTTCCCTGAGCGGGTCACCTTTTTGCTTGAGTGGGTCACCTTTTTCCCTGGGTGGGTCACCTTTTTTCCTGTGTGAGTCACCTTTTCCCTGAGCGGGTCATCTTTTTCCCTGAGTGGGTCACCTTTTTCCCTGTGTGGGTCACCTTTTTCCCTGAGCGGGTCACCTTTTTTGCTTGAATGAGTCACCTTTTTCCCTGTGTGGGTCACCTTTTTCCCTGTGTAGGTCTCCTTTATCCCTGAGTGGGTCACCTTTTTTCCCTGAGTGGGTCACCTTTTTACGTGAGTGGGCTACGTGGGCCATGTCCTGGCATCGACAACAAACAGCTTTCCAGGAAGTTCTCGTCTAAATTCGCTTTCAAAGTCTAGCAACACCCCTCATATTTCCTATCTCTTCTGTATATAAGCCCATATTGCTACTCCTTCAGTATCTGTCTAGCCTAACACCCCTCTTCCTGTTCCTATACCTCTCGTATAAACCATACTCTACTCCTCTACCTCTGTCTAGCCTAGCACCTCTCCTCGTTTTCCTATGCCTCTCATATAAACCATACTCTTCTCCTCGACCTCTGTCTAGTCCTAACATCTCTCCTCGTTTTCCTATACGTCATATAAACCACACGCTACTCCTCAACCTCTGTCTAGCCTAATACCTCTCCTCCCGTTCCTATACTTCTCATACATATAAACGCATACTCTACTCTAAACCTCTGTCTAGTCTAGCATCTCTCCCGTATCCCTTACCTCTCATAAAGGGCATTCCCCTCCTGCCCCCTGTCTAGCTGAGTATCTCTCCTTGGGTTCCCATATAAAACTCATTCTACCTTTGACACTTGTCTAGCCTAGCATAGGATCTCTCCGTTTTCTCGTCTCTCCTTATAAACGCATACTCAACCTCCTTAGCCTAATACCTCTCCTCGTTTTCCTATACCTCTCATATAAACCATACTCCACTCCTCGACCTCTGTCTAGCCTAACACCTCTCCTCGTTTTCCTATATCCCTCATATAAACCATACTCTACTTCTCAACCTCTGTCTAGACTAACACCCCTCCTCCTGTTCCCTACCTCTCTCATATAAAAGGCATACTCTACCCTTCAACTCTGTCTAGCCTAACACCTCTCCCCCTGTTCCCTACCTCTCTCATATAAAAAACATACTCTACCCTTCAACTCTGTCTAGTCTAACACCTCTCCTCGTTTTCCTATCGCTCATATAAACCATACTCTACTCCTCGACCTCTGTCTAGTCTAGCACCCCTCCTCCTCCTGTTCCCTACCTCTCTCATATAAAAGACATACTCTACCCTTCAACTCTGTCTAGCCTAACACCTCTCCTCGTTTTCCTATACCTTTCATATAAACCATACTCTACTCCTCAGCCTGTCTAGCCTAGCACCTCTCCACGTATTCCCTATCTGTCTTATATAAAGCGCATTCCCCATCCTTCTACCACTGTCTAGCATAGCGTTAGTCCTCGTATTCCCTATCTCGCCCACATAAACGCATTTTCCTCCACATCTACCCTCGTTTTCGCTATCCTTTCCCATATAAATGCAAAAAAGTGGCCCAGCTCCCTCCATACTTACCTACTAGGCTGGATTAACAATAAAACTGATAAATCAAACTACTTAAATGTTACGTTTGAAAGGCATATTTAATTAATAATTTCCTAAGTTTTCTCAAAATTTTAATTAAACCTCGCGTCCAAAGAATAATTTGTGGATCACTTATATGATGCTTGAAAACTTAGAAATTAAAATTTGTTACAGACTGAACTTTACTCATTGGTAAGGTATCTTTCAAAATGTTTAGCTCCTCCTTAAATTAATCCTGATCCGCCTCTGATTTGATCAGATCGTTTTGTTTATTTCCGCTTTAATAAGCAGTCGATGACAAAGAAGAAGATTCTATGGTACTTATTCGCTTTTTCAGAAGAGAAAATACATTTTCAGCTTTCCCTATAACCTTCAAGGTTATAATCGTGTGCTGTCATAATCTTTATACGATAGTACGTATAGCTGCGAATTCTACTGAACCAGGGAATGACTTCCCAGAACAAAGTGCGTGAAATGTATTCGTATCATTACGGAAAATGCTGGAAATATCCGAAGTGCAAGGCTGTCATACGGTGACCGTATGGTCATTTCCAGATAACCTACTGTGCACCTGTGTGTAGCGACTGTATGCCGTGCATTTTCATAAAATCTATCTCATGGCTGGTTGCCGACAGCATGATCATTGGAAATGAGCAAAAAACTCTCTTCGTTAATTATATGGAAGGTGCTTTGACTATTCCTAAACACAGCACATGACCGTGCACGTAGCCATATGGAAATCCACCTTAATACTGTGTATTCAAAGTATGATGTTACAAAGACAAATCCTTTAGAGAAAGTTTTCGTTATGTTGTAGTATATTTAAAGTATTCTAAAAGTGCCTCTCTTCCTTTAAAATAAATGTGAAGAGGTCTTGCGTGACTAGGGAAAGGGGGAAGTTGCTTATTTGCTTGACAAGTACACTTCAGTAAATAATGGTGGACACATCTCTTTCGAAGAGGCCCTTTGCGTTCCTTGCCCTTATAAACAAAAGCGCTTCAAGCTAGGATTTGCATATAAGGTATCTGACGCCATAAATCTGACCTTTACGATTACCATGATGCGACGCGATATGATATATTCTCTTTTTCTGCAAACAAAGTATGAAATCTATTCCTCGTATACCATTAAATTAAATTTAGGCTTTTCACAGGGTGTCCTAAGAGAATAAAATAGTTTTTATTGGACTTTAACAAAATGCAGGAACAAATTTCGGCGGATATTTGCTGTTAAGGATCAAAAGGATTTTGAGAAGACAATCCCACAAATGCTTCGTCTTCATGATAACTAGAACTCCGTTTCATCAAAAATGGTACGTGTGTACAATAGAGTGAAACTTGCCTTGTCAGATTTGCTGATCAACAAAGCAGTATGGTGGAGCTCTGGGTCACTTTAGTCTTCGTGACTATACCCCCGCCGCTGTATCTTTGCACTTGACAGTTCGTGTGGCTTCGCGTAAGGTTGGCTACATTGTGGTTGCGACGTTGCCAGAGTGGCTAGTAAACAACAACAGCTGATTGTTCTCCTTTCTATCGTGTCTAAGTCGCATACAAAAAGTGTACGTAAGTAGCGAACGTCAATGAATAATAACTATTTCGTATTATTATTGTTAATTGAAAATAGCTGTGCATAAACATTGCAGCGTATGTAGAATAAATAACGCACTTTTGAGAGTATAGAAACAAAATAATACGAACTTCCTGCTACAACGAGAAGAAATAAAACAAATTATAAGCATGCCATAACAAAGTTATTTTCACTCACCCATTTAAAACTGCAATAGCTCAATTCCATTCAAATCCCCGTTGTCGGAAGCATCATTGTCGTGATCATCATCTTCACCAAGGCATATCATCAGTAGTTCACAGCCACTAATAATTCCGTCTATTTCTTGTGCTTTTCGTATTAGCTGATTCACATGATCTACTTTCTTCTTCCACGAAGCCGCGTCCACCGTAGCCTTGTGAATAACAGTTCTCGTGCTTAGTCCAAGAGCTGCTGCAGTTCGTTGTACGGCTTTATCAGCAGGAATAGAGGGATTGCCATGAAGCTTCACGTACTCCTTTTCCTGTTCAAAGAATTCCCGGGTTCTCCTTAATAGTTCCAATACCTGACTATTAAGTGGCACATCTCGGTGCAAAGGATTTCACTTCGTGAATCATCACTCAGCGATCGGCGTCGTTTTTCAGACATTGTCGCACTTAAGTTTTGTTTAAATAAATAATATGAATGATATATATAAAATAGATAAATATAAATATATTTATAAACGAACAATAAAAAACTACCAAACAATGATCACAAATATAAATAACAATGAACAATATGTAGCTTGCAAAGAACAACTCGATGCTCGTGCTAGAGATTCACAAACTGAAGCACGTGGTTGGGAATAGTTACATCCGGCAACAGAGCCAATTCTAGTTCCGGTTCCGCGTTGTCATCGACTATCCGGAATGCTGCCTTGTGATTGGCTTAGAAAGTCAAACGGTTGAAGCTTTTCATGTTTTTTGCGAGTGTACCAACGCTAGCTGTCAAGTGCAACGTTACAGCGGCGGGGGTATAGCCGCAGATTACCTATTGTCCATTCCAAACCAGAGTTCCCTCTGATGTAAACAGAAGCACGTGCTTCGGCTTGTCACGAACCCAAGAATATACTCTTACGCCAACGTAAGTAGTTCCTTAATACATGTATTGTATTATGAAATATTAGAGCAGGAAAGGTATAGGACTGCACATTTTATTGTTGTTATCATAAGAACTCATCATTAAAGGTAATGGATATATACTAGCTGTTAAGATATTACAAAATATGATTTTCGCCTGCTGTTGCGCTAACGCAGAGAGCATCTTGCTTGTTAATACCAACCGACATGCACGACTGCCATTCTCTTACATACACAAGAAATGCAGCAATGAATTCCCAGAGGTGCTATCTGAGTACCGAATAAACACTTTGCGTAACACAGGATATATGATAAGCGAAGTCATTCATAATACACTAACACACATATGCTCAGCTCAGGTCAAATCTTGTGATTTAGTCAGTTGGTATTTGAGCTCACTGGCAGAGGAAGGTGCGTGTAGTGCAAACAGTGCTAATAAACTGTTCAAACACAGAAGCGGGAAACATTTAAAAAGTGGCTAAAAACAAACAATACTTCATCTATTCAACTCACTATTACAAAAATACCCGACACTTGCATTATTGCATATTAGGAAACTAATATCGGATTTTACAGGCATTTCAGTGAGAAGTGTAACGAAAGCGAGCAGGGAATATAAACAGACATAATACAACAAAGAAGAGGATAAAATGGGTGAACTTGTTTTGTATACAACAGTGCTGTAGAATTGTGGATAAGCTTGTCATTATTTTGGAGAGTAGTTCTGATTCTGATACGGCAGCTGAGTCATCTTCGGAGGATTCGGATTTGGGTGTTGCACTTTTGCCCGAGGATTGTGATTAACGTAAGTAAAATGTTCATTGTCGCATACTTATAAAGTTGATTGTTACCTCAGGTTGCATTTTGAACTATGATTCTCACGCAGGGCGCCTTTTTATAGATTACATAGTGTTCAACAAGCACGTGGGAGGGGAACAAGCAGATATTATGGGCGGGGATTGCGAACTACTTTCACGCAGATAATACAAAGAGTTTGTTTTCAGTGAAAGGCACTCTGGTTTGGAATGGACCATAAAGGACGAATGGACCGAGGCGGTCCGGTAGCATGAGCTGCATGTTTGCCAGATCTGCTTCCTCTGGATTTCTATTTTTCAGGGCATACAAAGAGAATAATGTACGCTGAGGGTTCCTGACGTGAAGATTCCAGAGCAATGACTGCATGATTCCTGTCATGCTCTTAAACACCTCTGGAATCTTTAAGAATTTAACAATCCATGTTTCTGCACATTACCTGCACTGCCAGTCATGACTGTCACACCACCTGCTCTAATGGAGATGAGGGTACTATGTGTTTATGCTAAGAGTTAAAGGTGCACTTCTGATCATATATACATAGGATATTTTCACTTCATTTATGTATTAACTTTATAAAAGTTAAAGTAGGTATAACCAACAACAGAGCAGTGATTTCATTGGTGAGGCAGTGCTTAGGTGGTGAAGGTTGGAAAGAAAATAAATTATTCTAATGGAAGTGGCAAATCTATTCCTCTTTAGATAACAAATGAATTACTACCACAGTATGTTTCTGTCATATGTATGCAAAAATATACTAACACCTTCTATCCCACTGATGGGTCATATGACTCTTGTATGTGGTAATGAAACAATCCTCTGCTTTCGAAATGAGTGGCATTTAAAAAGAATGCACAAAAAGAGCATTTAAATTTAAGAATATATACAGTAAAACTCTGCTTAACCAAAATGGTGGAAGAGGGGAGGCAAAAAGGTAAAAAGAATGAATGAAAAAAATATAAGATGCTCAAATTTGTTGTCACTGCAACAATTGGCAATGTTCTTTTGCCCCAAATTAAATTCCAATACAGGAACTTGGTGTTGTATGCAGTTAACCCTCACCCCTACCCTACATTCCAAGAAATTTTGTCCCTTCATAACAAGCGTTAGCTACTAGTAGCACACGCATTCAATGTGAAGACCCACTATAATTTTACTGTTGGTGTTGGTTAGTGTAGTTTACTTGTGTTTAAGATGTTATCAGAAAGAAATGTTGTAATAAGCATTGAGCAGAAACTCAAAGTCTTCAGAAAGAGTGATAGCAGACAAGGGATTTAAAGCTAGAGGTAAGAAAGACTACAAATTCATATTCAACTCTTAATGGGAAATATTGAATTATGGACTATTAATCACACAAAGCTTTTTTGTTTTTAGGTTCCTGCATTTTGTAAAACAAAGCAGTGAATCAACACCAATAAATATAATACATATCAAACAGTGGCGTGATACAACTGTTCGCAAGCATTGCGAGAAGAAAGTCCAGAAAAAAATTACTGGTTTTATGAAATAGTCTTTGTAAATAGTGTAATGCACACTTTAATGCTGTATATACAAGCAGTCTTTTTAAACATTATAACATGTATTTGGAATACAATTATTTTCTGCCTTTTGCTGCTTAAAATTGTTATTATCGTTTATCTGAAAAAATGCTGAAATACTGCCCCCTTTAGTTCAGTTAAGCAGAGTTCTACTGCATTACAGTTAATGTAACCATAATAATGCACTTATTGTAGATGAAATCTTTTGCAGTAGTGTTAACCCATTACCCCTATAGAAATCACAACTTGCATAACTATCTTTCCTAAGAAATAAGCAATGTGCTATGCTGTCACATTCTCTAAGAAGCCCATATTAGACCTAGTGCTATATGATTTTTTTTTTGTTTAAAATGTGTAACATGCCAAACATATGGGATATCTTGAATTGCAGAACAACTTTGTATTTCTTGGTTGCAGAAAGATAAAATTCTTCATAATAAAACTGGATAAATGCTCCCTAGCCCACTGGAACTTCAACAAAGCTTTTAATTCTTCTAAGGTTTTCAACCATTCCATACAAATATTTCAGTCACAAATCTATAACAACGTTTATTCTTATTCAAAATTACTCTCATTTTTTGTTTCTAATAATTACCTCCTAGGTTGAGATTTCTTTTTAGTGTTTTAGGGTAAGCATCTATGAACCAGGATTAATGAAATTTTAAATAAAATGCCAAGAGTTGTTATTCTTTTAACTTTTTATTACAAAATAAAATAAAAGTATTAATAAATTCGCCAACAGCACTAGTTTGCAAGCAGAATATTTTTCTTTACATAAAATAAGAGACAATATTAATTAATTATATTATATATTAATTAATTATATATATATACCTATTAAATAGTTATTGCAGATAGAGTACTAGTACATCTATGCTAACAATAACACAAAATGTGCATAAATAAAATACAAAATTAGGTGTACAATTGCCATGTAAATATAAACATAAATGTTAGATTTCCATTCATTCTTTACTAAATAAAAAGAAAAAAAAACCAACTTAAAGCAGAATATTGCACAGAATAATATGACTATATAATAAAATTGTTTATCAAACTATAAAGATGAAAAGCTAAAACTTGTGTAAGGCACTCCAAAGCTGTGTAAATGCAGTACATTAACAGAAGTTAAGACTGGTATTATATGACAACTACCTATTGTCACACTGTAAGTGGAAGAAAGCTAAAGACAAGCTAATACTCTCTCTACTATGTATAGTAGGTAGGGGAAGAATTGTATTCCACCCAAAAAATCTGATGTCGAGATTTCACTGGAAATATATGTTTTGAGGTGCCTTGAATCCAAATAAAGCATTTTTGGAAAAATGTCCATGTGTGTGTCTGTCAACAGCATAATTCAAAAAGTTGGATAAATACCAAACGGTATTTGAGTTCGGTATCTTCCAAGGATGTGACACTAAGATTTTCAAGAAAATTCCCCCACCTCAATTACCCTTTACATGGGACATTTTGCAAAAATTTCAATTTTCTAAAAAATGACTCTAATGATTTTTATTAAAATATCCTATATGAAAGATATTTACATGAGAAATAAAATGTATGACTTAATTTTCTGGGAATGGCCTAGGAAGTCCTCTTCATTTGGAAGGAATTTTGTATAATCTTGTATAACTTATAAACGTTGAGCAATAGACAAAAATATAACACACAAAATATTTACATCTCTTTAAAACACACAATTTACTTAAATAAGTTTTTTTGTGGCATAAACCGTTTCTGAGAAATCCGTTATTAAAGATTTGAATTGTTCAATACTTGTTACCACTTTAGTTCCATCGCTTTTCAGTTGTTTCTTACGATTGCATGGAAATGGTATGGAATTTTAAGGCCAGCATATAGCGTCCAGCTCTTAAACATTTGACTATTGCCATTCACTTTGTATTTATAACGAAATGTGTTATGTAGCTATTTTTGCTAAGGTTTATTTGGATTAAACGTAGTAGATAGAAAAATATGCTTTAGTAAGAATAGTTTGTATACCACTAATAAAGATAGATGGTAGAGAAAGTCATATGAATATATCACATCAGATTGTTTTTAATTCTTCTCTTTTGGATACCAAAAATTCACAAAGCCCGCAGTAAAATGTGTCCAATCATCCGCACCACAGACTCATTCATGTACAAACTGGCAAATTTGTTACTCAAAAAAGTTTCACGACCTTCCCCAACCAAAATTCTGAGCATAAGCAATATGTATAACCTTATTGAGAAAATTACAAATATCGAACTAGAGGAAAATTATCTACTTGTTTACTTTAATGTCATTTCACTGTTACACAAAAGAGGTGTTAAAATGGTTATACTCCATAAGTACTGATAAGGAAGCAATAGCATTTACTATGAATCAGATTTACTTTATATTCAGGAACAAACTGCATCTCAATGGTTTCGCAATGGGCATGTTGTAGTTGTTTTAGCTTAGAAAGTGAAGCTAGAGTACCTAATTAAAATTTCATTTACGTACGTAAATGACAAAATATTTTCATTTGAATAAATTAGTTTATGACAAAAATGTGATATAATTTTAGGCTTTTAATGGTCATGCGGATTCTGTGCTGTTCTTAAGCATTATAAATAGAATTAACCACAAAGCAAAGAGTTTAAAAAGGAAAGAAAGAAAAATAATATATATATATAAAGTAACTCAAGTTACCCAGACAATTTAATGCCTCACTTCAAATGTTGTTCTCTAATCATTATTTCTCCTATTATTGCAGCTTTCATTTTTAGTGCACTTAGTGTAAAAATCCAAATTTTTCATTCTTGTTGGTATGCTCCTGTTATATTTACAGGATCATCATTATTATTATTGGATAACACAAATGCAGAAGGTCCAGTTCTATATCAATACCTATTTTGATTCATCAGTCATCCTGAAGACAATATTTTAATTCTATTTGGATTTGGAATAATTGGGCAGATACTTACTGTTCTGTATATATTATATACTATATTCTCAATTCAGGTTTTTTGACCAAACAGGGAAATGTATGATCTCTGTAAATATGTTACATTAAATAAAGCTGTTGCTAAAATGTTTGCAGTGTATAAGCTCTGTTTTCATGTCTTGCTGCCTGCATAAATATTTTTTCTATAAAACAGAGCACCCTTTTTAAATGCCTTCTTACCGAGGTTTATTTTTATAGGCACTTTCAGGATTCCAAGCCACTAGTTATCCATGTTTGGTAATTGAATTATGGTTTGAGAAGATACAAACATGCCTTAAAAATGTCTAAGTTTTTTAAACGTTTACAAGCTTTAGCAAACTTTTTAGATAAATGATGTTCAAAACTGCATAGGCATTCTTGTCATATGAGTAACATGAATTTAGCAAAATGTTTGTAGGAAAGAGAAGCCAGCATGAGAAGGAGGATATATGTGATTATAATAGCTTGGGAACATTCTTGAAGAAAGATGATGAAAATGAATTATTAGAGCAACCTTTTGCATCTTCAATCACAGTTGAATTATGCAAACACTTTTGAAATTAACAAAGAAAGGATCTACACTGAAGATGCTTGTGAGGGGAGGTCCAACTCCACAAGTTCAGCCTACCCTAAACTACAGTTCATGTTAAAGTAATGATAAAGAATACAGAAAAGATTGTGCATACTGCAAACTCTCACATAAGCTATGATATTACACTAGGGGGAATATTATTATTCAAAGAGAAATTGAAAAACTTATCAAATTAGAAAAAAAAAAAAAAAAGCATCCGATAATAGGCAAAATAAATAATAAACTTGTTTAAGAACCTAAAAATTTTAACTGCTCCATGCATATATAGTGCCTTTGTTTTATGCCAAGGGCGAAGATAGTCTACTACACTGTGCAGTTTGCCATCCGTAACTCCCATGTTAGTTATTCATGAGTATTAATAACATATATGTAATGAATACTAACCTTGTTATAAGTGTTATTGAAAGTGGTGTCCATCTGCATGAAGACATTCTTGACATCGTGGGATGTAATTACCATTCACACACGCATAACTTCTTCTTGCGTAATGCCCATAATTTCTGCTTTTACATTGTCCTTAAGTTCATCTATGATGTGGGGATTGTTCCTATAAGCTTTATTTTTTAGCGTTTAGCGATCTCGTCGTTCTAAATTTATTGACCAAACATCTCACCCGGAACTAGATAACCAGGAAATTGCTGCTAAAATTGTCTACAGACCTGTCTACACAATTAAGTTTTCATGTATGTATCATACATAAAAATATGCTGTTCAAGTGTGAATTTGTTGGCAGGCATTTCTATGGACTAATAAGAAAATAACGTTCCTAAGGAAATCACACGCAACACACATATTGTCAAAACACTTCACAACACGAAGACAAAGCAACGACTGAGACAGTTCACAGGTGATTAACATACCCTTGACTCGTCCTCACTGCTTCTGCACAGTGGCATAATACTGAGGTGATTGCCGTCTCAGCCAATATGCATATAAGGCAGTTGTGGCCTTGGCATAGAATGAAGGCACTGTGTGTGTGTATGAAAGTATAAAAACTATTGTACATAAAAGACATCAAAAAAGTTGCAGTATACATACTTATAGTTTGAAGAATAAAGATGATTACTTCAGAACAACACTAAGGGGAACAGTGAATAATTGTGCAACCGAAATTGTAGGAAGGGAATTATTTAGTAAACTTTCAAATGAAATAAAGAACATAAACCAAACAAAAACAATGATGAAAACCATAAAAAAAAACATGCATTTTATAGTATAGAGGAATTTAAATATGGAAAAGCTATGTAAAACTTTTGTATATCATGTAAATAACTTATATTGACATGTCTTTTAAATGCACTTAAAAGGATGAAAATAAAATGAAATGAAATTATGGGAAAACTACTGAGGAAGAAAGAGAAGAGCTGACAATTCGTAGCAAATTGGTTTATTGAATAACCACAATCAGATAGAAAGGTAATATTCTTGAGGGGCAAAGATTTCATGGAGCTGCAAGAAAGAAAACAAAATTTTATGGTAAAAAAGTATCATGGTAGATATGATTCAATCACTCCAATGCCATAACAACCATTTCCGGGGAGGGATCTAGCCTGAATATTTCTCTCCCAATACCAATTTTATCACTGCTGTTCTCTTTCAAAAAATCCCCTGTCCCATTATGAATTTATGGAACAATTAAAAATATATTGATGTGTTTTGTACCTGTGAAATGGGAACACACAATCAGAAATTTTGAAAAATGGTCTTATTATCCTAATGGCTTTCAAAATAGGCACCACAAAGTTTAAGTGTTGCCCCTGAACAGTAGTTATGCAGCAAAGCTGTAATTTTTACCTTGTAGCATGATAATATTTGAGCTATACCTCTAACAAACACTACCATTTTTATGCTCGTGAGAAAATAATACAATTCATATACAAACTGGGCTTATGATTATGACCTTGCTGAATTCCTTTCTTGGAGGATGTCTGTTCCTCTTTAGTCATAAATTACTCACTAGTGCAGCTTTCACTTTTAATAGAATGCAGTAACAATGTGCAACATTTTGTCCTTAGCCATGAGATTATAAAGATGTTATAAAGTGGGTCGTCATGTGATGGCTTTGAAATTTCATGCTCCTTGCATGTCCATGAGGAAAAGCAAATGACAATTTAAAATGTATAAGTATTTGAAAATTAAACCAATAACAAAGAATCCTTTGGAAATGGTTTTACACCACAAAATGTTTGACCTATGTGCTTTAATGAGATCTATTTGTGTAGAAAGATTGTCTGCTTTTACGGTTTAATAATATACAAAAGTCATTCAGAATGAAGAGGACTTCATAGGCTATTCACAGAAAATGCAAGATGCACATTTTATTTGTCCTGCATGTATCTTACATTGAAGTTTTTATCAAAATTGTTAAGGTCTGTTTTTTTTAGAAAAAAAAGGAATGAAAATTTTTACATGTGAAGGGCATCTTCGGGTGGGGAGGGGGGGATTTTCTTGAAAATCTTTCTTGGAAGACACTGATATTTATTGGAGATTTCGCTTTTGAGTTATCTATTCTCACACAATTTTTAAAGTTCCCCCATAGATGAAAAATGCATACAGTCAGATCAGGGGATCCTGATGCTTTACTAATTACTCTATCTTCAAACCTTTCCTGAACTAAACTTAATGACTCATTAGCTGTATGCATAATAGCAAAAGTCTTGTTCGGAAAACTCGGATTGACATTCAACGTTCAAAAAACAAAAAGACAGTGTAAGCCATTTCTGTATCTCTCTGCATTTATTATTTGTTCTCTTATCATTGACATTTTGCAAAATCCAGTTACATAAATTTACCGTGTGATGATCAAGTGAAAAATAAAGTGAATGCAACAAACCCCATACATTGGATGAACTAAAAGAAAACATCAGACGAGAAATTCATTCAATTTCAGATATTGAACTCTCAAGTGTAAATGAAAATTTCCTGAGAAGATGCCCAAAATGTGTTGATAGAGGACAACATTTCCAATGTCTATTATGATAAGGTACATGCTTATTAACAAATCTTAAGCCAGAGAACACCGAACTTATGGTGGCTTTGTCTCTAACAAAGTAAATCAGTCGAAATGTATACTATGTAAATATTTTCATGCTCCTCTTTTTTAAGTTACATGTAAGGTGCCCTTTGTTCCACAGTGAAATAGTTTAAACTGTGTTTTTGTTTTTTCCTTTTTTTTGCACGAGATAACACCGTTAAGCAGTTTTATTTACCGCCCAAAACACCGCTCACTATAATATTTTTACACCGATATTACATTATTTTATTTACCGACAATCTGGTGTCCCTAGGCATTATGATAAGAGCGGATTAAAATCCCTGTCATCCCCCAATATTTACCACTGTTTTAATATATAAATGCAGTGTTTTTATTTACCTGTTTATTAGCAGGTACAATGTGGTATACAGTTACAGAAGAAAAAAAATGAGACAACTACTTCAAGTTACATTTTTTGTTGTCTTGGGGGGTGGGGGGGCTTGAGAAGTACCCCTCTGCCTATGCTCAGACTTTGACTATTATATGCATGCTCACTCTAGCTTTCAACTTTCATCATGACAACCTTCAAGGCTACTTGGTGAGTTTTACGAGGGGCACTATTTATATTTTGAGCCTTGGCAACCCTGAATGTTGTAGGTGCCATCTGACGTTTCCAATGGAAAGTTTTACATTTTTTACCATAATCTACTTTAAACATTTTGTCGATAGAGCGTCATTTGTTTTGTTTACATTAACTTGAAAATTGTGTGTCAAAAAAACATGGAATTAACTCGTTCGTGCAGTGATTTATTACGACTTTCGACGTGAATTATCAAGACAAGAGTGCATCGATCAACTAACTTCCACATTTGCGACGAAGCTCCATCCTTTGCCACTGTGAAACGCTGAATTAACGAATTTAATCGTGGTCGCCGTTCGCTCAATGATGAAGTTCGTGAAGGTCGTCCAAAATCAGTTGTTGTGCCAGAAAACATTGATGCTGTGCAAACACTAATAATGAAAGATCATCATGCGACATATTGTGAGATTGAAGCAACCCTAGACATTAGTTCCATCAGCATATATAAAATATTGCACGATTATTTAGCCGTGAAAAAGGTTTGCTCTCGTTGGATTCTACATAATTTGATGCAATCTCAAAAAGATGCTCGTGTCGATTGGTGTACAAAAATGCTCAAGAAATACAATGGTGGTGCCTCAAAAGACGTATATAAAATTGTAACAGGTGACGAATCATGGATCTATGCGTATGAGCCGGAACGTAAACAGCAGTCGACTGTATGGGTGTTTCACGATGAAGCAAATCCAACAAAAGTTGTTCGCACACAAAGCACTTCGAAGCAAATGATCGCCTGCTTTTTCAGCAAAATTGGCCATGTGGCAACAGTGCCTTTAGAGGAACGTAAAACGGTCAATGCCAAATGGTACACAACCATTTGTTTGCCGGAAGTCTTCGGTGAAGTAAGGAAAACCAACAAGAACCATAGGATCGTTCTTCATCAAGACAATGCGAGCGCACACACATCTCATCTAACAACAGAGTATTTGAAGGCTCAAAAATTGAATTGATGGGTCATCCGCCATACAGTCCTGATTTGGCACCCAATGTCTTCTTTTTGTTCTCGAACATCAAGAATAAATTGCATGGACAACGATTTTCGTTGGCAGAAGAAGCCGTTGATGCCTTCAAAAACCATGTTTTGGAGGTATCTCAAGAAGACTGAAATAAATGCTTTGACAAATGGTTCAAACGGATGCAAAAGTGTATTGATCATAAAGGAGAATATTTTGAAAAACAATAAAGCAGTTTTCAAACAGAAATTACTTTGTTTTAATTATTAGCCTCAAAATATAAATAGTGCCTCTTGTACTGCCATAAAATTCATTAAACAGAGAGAGAACATAAACAATAAACCTAGCACATGGTTATTCAGAATTTTACAGTAATTTGAGCCTTGTAGCCTTAATGGAAGTTTCATTCCTCTAGAAATATATGAAACTGATCATTAATAAGCCTAATCAGTAACTATGTTGAAAAGGTAGAATCACATTGAAAAATTCAATGCCATAGCCGGGATATGAACTACTGCTCCAACTAACTGAGTTATCATGGCAACATGTTCAACTTTAAATTCCCCAACTAACTCACATTTTTCCCCGTAACCCACAGGGCATTCTGAAATACATTTTCAGATAGCATACCCTAATGATGACTTATAAACTTGCAAGTTCTTTAAGTCCTGGACTTCACAATTAAGCAGCTATTAAGTTCATCAATGATAAGTCTAATGTTAACCTTACCCTACACACAGCATGCGTGAAAGAACACATTATTGACTGACCTAATAGTTGGTTAATAACAACATTGAATTCTTCAAATCTTCATCTTTCTATTTCTATACATTTTATCTTTATTATGTTACTTTGCTTGGTAACTTGCATTTTTATAAACAATAACTGAAACAAGCATGTGAAATGTTAGCAATGTTACTATTTGCTATTATATACCATACTACCTTCAAAGAGAATAAACCAGATCTAAAATTATTTCAAAACTAAAATTTCCATTGCTGTTTTTGTATTACTGTTGTACTGCTTGCATTTAAAGCTGACAGATACATATATTCTGCACCACTGCAGCATGCTTTTAACATTTGTTAACAGCCCGGTATGTTTCCTTGCATTTGGATTGGAATGAAAACTGATAAGAGAGCACTGTCTGTAAGGCAATAGGCACATTTAGGCATGAGGAGATAAAACAACTTCAGAGGTATTACTGGGAGTTGAAGAGAGTAGATTAATTTGCTCTTGTTACTCTTCAATGACCTTCAAATGTTCTATATACTCTATTTTGAAACAAAAAATGCTCCTGAAGAGAGCAAAACTAGATTTTCACCCTTGAAAAATTCCATGTCTGAAAAGAACTGATGGAAAAAACTGTTTTTGAACACAAATTCCATGTCTAAAACTACAGTTTAAGAAAATCATAATCAGCCCTGGTATACTACAAATCCTTTTGGAGACTTTAGATAGACGTCACCTTATGGCTGCATATGACAGCAGACTTGTACACTCAGGCCTATATATACCATGACATTACTTATTGACTTTAGTAAGTCGTCTAGAAAACTTGCATTATCGTGCATTATAAATGTGCTAATATTTCTTTAAGCATGTAAGAATGAAACTGTATTATGCTGACATTCACTTTATTATTCTCTAACAGTTCTTTTTACCTTTTAATTTCATTCCCACACAATGCAGTCCACATGTAAAGACTGATTTCCATGCTTGAAACATTTTCTATATCCTTGGTTTTTTTGTTACAAATTTTTCCTATCATATTTTAAGATGGAGGTGCAGGTTCAGATAAGATCTTTATCTGTTCTCTCAGTCTTGGTAGTTGTAGAATTTCTTCTGCTATAACTTCATATTCTTGGGACGTGTCTGAATGATCAAGATCAAACCAATCTTCATAGCCTGTAGAAGAATCTGCACTCAGCTCCTCAATATGGTTGAGCCGCAAGAAGGATGCAATATTTACACTGACTATCTTCATGTCCCTGTAAAATAATAGTTACAGCTCAAGTATTGTTAATATTCCACAGTTCACCTCCGTGGTGTGGTCTGCCCCATATTCAATAGTCCCGAATTCCAATTTCAGTTAGGGTGAGCTACCTGGATAAGGTTTTTTCTCGGGTTTTCCCTTATTCTCAGAAGATAAATTTGGATAACGCTAAGCTCTAGGGATTATTCCACAAATTTGGGCACAATTTCAACCATTTTGTTCATTCACCCACTGTCCGATGACCTACCCGGTTAGAGTACGTTAAACTAAAAGCAGGGCATAAAGAGAGGAAGAGAGGCAGGAAGGAAGGAAGGAAGAAAGACCCTCAGTGACCATTACCAGCGGTAAGAAATACATGCGCGCACATGTACACACACACACACACACAAATCTCAAAGGCAACTCATTATTGCAAATACACTTATTACCAAAATTAATACCATTTAATGACAAAGTACATTTGAATCCATTACCTCTTGTTTAGTGGTGTTTCTGTAACTGGTATTGAGATGCCTGATTTAAGTACCATGAGAATCCCTTGATTTGTCATCTCAATTGTTCCTACATCGCTTAGGTGGAGTCTTCTAGTATTCCTTTTTCTGCCAAGTAGCCTGGTGTACCACTTACTTCTTGTCAGTATTATTTTATTTTCATAGCGATCAAATATACAGTCCTGGAAACAACATTTATTTCAATATAGCACCTGTCTGCTGTCTATATAATGGTATTTCATTATTTTAAAATTAGATATAGTTATAAACCACTACCATTTCACTGTAACAAGCCAAGTTTTGTTTTTAATTTTATTGGTTAGGAATATCCAGACATGAAATGGGAATATATACTTTCTCCAAAGATAATTTATTTTGCAGATAAAATTAATTTGCAATTTTTAAGGAACAGGCCTGGAATTTGCTAAATGGACAAGATAAAAATTCAGATATAAGATATTAAATAAAACTTAAAAGTTTAACCGCATTGTTAAAACCCAGAGGAAATATACCTGAAGTGTAACACTCACATAACTTCTTCTACCCATTATCAGCTCACAGGTATTCCTCATATATTGTATAACTCATATAAAAAGTTATTTACAATAATCATGATAAACTTTTGCCTACAAATGGTTTCAAGTTAGCCAAGGAACTTGGTTGCATGTAGGATGCAAAAACAAAGCTCAGTATTTATGTCACTAGTCATTTGTTATTAATAATGAGCACATGCAAAGAGAAAAGAAGAATTCTGCATGCTCAATCATGATCCATTAGCTGACATATCTCAGTAAATTTAGGAAAAAGTTAACATACAAAAAAAGTATTTCAAAAATAGCTAATGCTATGAAAAGTTATTTGATACACTGATACAGGCTATATAATTCAATGGCTCTAGAATTCTTTTTTGTGGTAATTTTTGTGTTATCTCTGGTTTTCCAGTCATATCAGATTCAATACGAATGAAAAGGACTTCACAGACCATTCCCAGAAAATTGAAGTTATACATTCTATCCTCATGCTGGTATTTCTAATATAGGATATGTATATATATATATTTTTTCTAATTTATTTAAAGTTGCGCTAACTGCATGGTCATATGTGACTCATAATTCATAATTAGACAAACAGTTACATGTTCACAAAGAGAACATATAAAGAAAACATAATATACAATTATAGTGTTAATTTTAACATGATCAAATAAATATTAATATTAACCCATTAATGCCTGAATTATTCTTTTGTTAATTTTTATTGGTTTTCTAGTTTATTATGTCTCTAAGTAACACAAATGTCATGAATAAAATATAAAAATAAGTACTCATTTCTAAGTTTTGAAAATATTTGCCGTTAATTGTGTAATTCCACAAAAATGCACTTATGGTATACATAGGTAGATCAGTATTTTCTGCGTTTGTAGAATCACACAAAATCTAATCAGTATGAAAGGGAATAAAGCAGTTGATGCACAATCCAACACTACACTTCAAGCACATTGATCTCGCACTTGATTTACAGTTGTCATTAGCACACCTTTTCCTTTTTCCTCCTTCCGTTGGCTGGACAAGGTGACAGTTCTGTCAAATCTTATAGAATCTGATATATGATTGCTAAGAGATATCCGTGAAGCTGCTGGTCTTCCAACTCCTTCTGGTACAGTATGGTATCTCTTGAGATAGATGGTAGCCATTTCTCTTTAGAAATCCAGCTGAGGTATTCTTTGTCTTCTGGCTTTATTGTACAAAATCCAGCTGCTCTGAATGGCCACATCTAGCATCATGGATGCAGCTGCCTCTAGTGTTGATGGCTGTCCGATGGGTTGTACTCGGTTTGGTCAACATCTATTCTTTTGTTGTTTGGTAACCTTATTTCAGCATTAGCCAGTAATTAGCGAGATATCAGGTTGTCAGATAATCCGATTTCTTCCTCATTTCCAGAATCCTCATCTGTGTCTACTTTTGATACTGGTGATTCAATAAACACACCACCATCAATATCATCACTGTAAATTATCTCCAGTGCTTCAGTAAGTGAAAGGCCTTTCCTGAAACAACATAGTGAAACATGTGTTTACTGAGTATATCCGCCTAGTGTTGCCATATGGTAACATTGGAATTAGGAAGCCATAATTTCATCTGTTTTTTCTGAATCACCTTGTAACTCCCAGAGAATATATATTGCACTATACAAATAAATATAGTACCAATAAATAATCCACATAATAACTCTAAGCATATAAAATATACTTACTCGAAACGGATGTCCATTTCTGCTCCACATTCAACGATAGCAGTTTTTGAACAATTTGTACGTTATTATTGTAACAAACACGACAATAAACACTATACTGTCGTAAATGCGGTTCCTTTACAGGGTGATTAGCAGCAGTACCAAACCTCCAGCGTAATTTTTGAAAACACAATAGCAACTTTAAGACTGTTACGTGCGTTAACATAGGCAATGCTAGGCGTTAATGGGTTATGATTGGTATTCAAGTATGAACAAGAAAATATTATATTGGAACATTTTATATTTTGTTAAAAAGACCGATATTCTGCAGGAATTTCTTTAGTTTTAGATAGGCCACTTGAGTATCTATTGCAGTGTGGAGATAGGAGGAAATCTTTTCTGTTCTGCGAAAGTTATCATATTGTTGGCATTTGCATAGTAGAAGTTCAACAGTGCCTCTTGTAGTACAGAAACAACATTCAGGTGGTGGTTCTTTGTTGAAGAGATAGAGGTGAATGAGTTTTGTATGTCCGATTCGTAATCTAGCAGCAATTGTTTGGTCTTGGCAGTTCAAGACAGGGACAGCGTTTTCCTATCCAGTAGCATGCAGCTTACTGTTTGAGATCTGGGTCCATTGATGCTTCCAAAGGCTGTGGATCGCTCTTTTAAAGCGTGATGCAGCATCCTGACACAGAATTTTGATGGATTTGCCAACTAATGAATGGAGAGTGGCTTCTTTGGCTGCTAAGTCAGCTTGTTCATTTCCTTTAATGCCGATGTGTGATAAGATCCAGACAAGAGTTACAGTATGATCTTCTGTTAGAACAGATTGAAGAGTATGTTGTATGTCACGTACCAGTGGGTGAGATGTGAATAGATCTTGAAGAGCTTGGAGAGATTACTATCCGTTGAATGAATTAGTGTTATTGCCTTCCGAATTGCCATTAATTCACAAGAAACATTGGAATACATTGATATTGTAATGAAAAGAAGCTAGAAACAGTGATGTGTATTGAAGAAGGCATGCTACCATTTTTAGACCTAAAAATCATCAGAGAACAAAAGAACCTAACCTTTGGCATATACAGGAAGCCAACACACTCTACTAATTACATAAAAAATAAGAGTTTCAATCCAACCACACACAAACATGCAGTACTAAACAGCCTAACACATAGACTGGTATATACCCCCTTAAATAAAAAAGAATACCAGTTAGAATACCAGCATATAGTAGACACAGCAATACATAATGGGTACAACAAAACAACTATTGACAAAAAAATTGCAAAATTCAAACGACAGTTGCACATCAGAAACACAACAAATCTCAGCCAGCAAGATAAAGAGCTAAAGTTCAAGAAATTCACATACCACCCAGGAACTTTTCACAAATTTAAGAAGATTTTCATGAAACATAACATCAGCCTAGCTCCACAGAACAAATTTAACATAGAGAAATTACTTTGTAACAAGTTAAAAGACCCCATTCCACAAGACAAAAAAGCTGGAATCTATAAAATCAATTGTTCAGATTGCAATAAAGTATACATAGGTAAGACAAAAAGAAACCTAGAAACTAGGCTAAAGGAGCACATGAGATGTATTAAATACAAACAAATGGACAAATCTGCAGTTTCACACCATTTTTGGATCACTAATCACAACATCAAACCCAATATTACATTAGTCAAACCAGCCAAATTTGCAGCCGAATTAGATGCATGGGAGAAGATCACCATTCTAAAACACAACACACATCTAATGAATTTTGATTTGCCGCCACCAAATCCTCTCTGGAAGTACATTTCTCCACCACAAGATGCCACCACAGGATCCAGTCCAAAAAACGGAAACACCAACAACACGGGCCAGTCGAATTAACCTTCTGAGGATGGGAACAACGGTTTCCCGAAACATGTTAAGTGAGTAAACTTAAGTGATGTTAGTGTAACAATTCCGACTCACCTTTAAATAAATTGGAATACATATCTGGCAAACGGAAAGAAATAGTTTGATTTGTATTTGTAACAAGTGCATATCCACATCTGTCTTCTGTCTTTGATCCATTGGTGAATATATGATTTTTAGTTTGATAAAAAGCAATCAGTTCATGATATAACTGCAAATATATGGCTGTATTAGTATCTGACTTCACATTTTTGCTGAGATATAAATTTACATGAGGAAGTTGAATTCTCCATGGTGGAAAATTGTAAAGATTCGGCATGATTACTTGAGGAAACAGTATGCAAACTTCGGTTAATATGTCTTGAATTCTTCTATAGTAATCTTCTAAAGTAATCGGTGAAGATGGGGTATTTAAGAATATGTTGTCAAATATCCTTGAGGATGGTCTAGATGCTATCTTCAGTATATAAGAAATTAAGAGCTGTTTCCGTCTAACTGAGACAGGTGGCTCATCAGTTTCAATTTGTAGGCTAGATATAGAGCTCATCCGAAATGCTCCAAGAATTATTCGAAGTGCAGAGGATTGTGTAGGATCTAACATTTTCAATATTGATGGCTTTGCAGATGACTGCGCTACCAATGCATAGTTTAATTTTGAGCAATAATTGCTCAGTATGTGGAAAGCAACACTTGGTAATCTGCACCCCAATTTTGTGCCGATCAGGACCAAAGAATACTAAGCCTCCTGAGGCAGTCAGTACGTATAGCTTTAATATGATCAATCCAAGAAAGGTTTTCATTGAAAAACACCCCAAGCAACTTTTAGAGTTTTGGTATATGAGATTTGTTGATTGTTCATTTGTATTGTTAAAGGGCATATTTTATTTCTTTTTCTTGTTTTAGTTGTTGAGAACTTAAATCCTGTGGTCAGGCACCATTTATGACGGTCAGTAATTGTATCTTTCAAAAGGTTTTGTATTGTTTCAATGTTTCTCCCAGCATATAAAATTGTTAAATCATCTGCAAAAATATTGGTTTTAATGGGACGTTTGATTGCCACTAAAAATAAGGTCATGGAACCTTGTGGAGCCCCATTTGTTATTTGAAACTTTTTGATTCTAACTCTAATCTGCCGGCTTTGGATAAAATTATGTATAAAATGTATCATATTGCCTGAAATGCCATGTTTCATAAACTGTTTAAGATGTATGTCTTCCAAATCATATCATATGATTTTTCTATATCGAGGCTTACGAGGCATAGATATTGTTTATTGGCAAATGCTTCTTGAATCTCATTTTGTAAAGCTATCATGATGTCTGAATCCATGTTGGACTGGGCCAAAAAGCTTTTGGTTTTCCAAGGTCCATTTGAGCTGTTTGTTAAGGATTTTATCTAGTTTACATGTGAGTAACGTGCAAGTAAGTGAAATTGATCTATTGAGGTAAGTTGCTGTCTTTGTTAGGTTTCAGAATCGATATTACCAATGCCTGGTGCCATATATTAGGAAAAACTCTCGCAATCCAAATGTAATTGTAGGTTGCTAAAAGATAGTGTATACCTTCTAAAGGGAGATGTTGGAGAAAAGCATAGGGAATTCCAGCAGGTCCAGCGCTGCTGCTTTTGCAGGAAAAGAGTGTTTCATTAAGTTCTGTAAGAGCAATATCATCATTATAAGGTTTTTCTTGGCCATTAGAAAGACGGCCAAGGTCAGGTTCAATAGTTTGGAGCTTAATATGGAGGAACTCCGGGTTATAATTGAGTCACTGGAATTGTTGGCAAAAGTTTCTGCAAGAGTATCAGCTACTGTCTAAGAATTTGTAATAGGATGGTTTGATTTATCAGGTTGAAGAATTATGGAGTTGAAGCCCTTTGTTTTTCTAATGCTTTTGATTTTAGTCCATATTTCTTTTACATTGGTTTTGTTAGTCATTGTTGATAAGAATTGTATCCATGAGAGTTTCTTACCATTTTTTATAGTTTTTCGGGCCTTAGCTCTACATTTCATTTAATAGATCTTATTTTCCAGTGTGGGGATTCTTTTATAAATTCTAAATGCTTTATTTTTTTGCCTTGATATCAGATTTACAGTCATCGTTCCACCAAGGTACCTCCTTTTAGTTCTTCTTATAAGTTGTTTTGGAATACTGTCCTCAACAGCTATAAGAATTGTATTAATGAAACATTCCACCACTGAATCAATTGAAATATTATTAAATAAATTGGGTGGATTCAGCAATTTAATGTTCTTTTTGATTGTGGTTTCATATTTGTGCCAGTTAGCTCAATCAAAATTCTATAGAACTATATTGGGTATATTTTCCTGATTAACTTATGTCTGAGGTATTATGGGAGCATGATCACTACCGTATAATGTAGAACATATCCGATAATCAAAGAAATGAGAAATGTCAGCAGAGCAAATATTTAAATCAATGTTCCTTGATGAGTCATGTGCAAGGTCATAGTGAGTAGGTTCATTTATATTGAGTAACACTAGATCAAATTCTTAATAACTGATTCAATCAGTTTTCCTCTGGTACTGGTTTTTTTTACAGCTCCATAAAGTAATGTGGCTATTTAAGTCACCCATTACAATAAAAAGTTTCGGGAGCTGGTTTAAAAGTCTGCGGAATTCATGAATGTCTATCTCCTGACTGTTCAGCCAGTAGATATTACAAATACATACCATATGAGGAGTAAAGTAAACGGAAATTGCTATTGCCTCAAGATTAGTATTGATAGATATGTACTTTTGTGGCAAATTAGATTTAACATAGTTGCCACTCCCCCACTAGAATGGTACATTATTGTTCTGTTTTTGTAGCACACATCATATCCTTTAATATGGCTAGCATATGCATTATGAAAATTTGTTTCCTGGAGACATATAACACCAGGATCTTGTTTGTTTAGTAACATTTGTAAATATTCATAATGTGTCCTGTAACTATTTATGTTCCATTGTAAACCTTTTTGCTATTAGTTGTATATTATTAAAATTATTTGCAAAATGCATGGAAGACAATTTCATATGCTACTTAAAGTATTATGTTATGCATTTGAAATTATGAACATTTTTAGCAACTAATTAGGCATTGGTTAATAACGATTTTGCTAGAGATAATTCAATAAACGAATTTGCTCCACTCCACAACTAGATTAATTAGTTTCACTGGCAATACGTGGGTTATCATTTGCCTATTCACGCTGGCTAGCAGCTTCTTTTCTATCAAAGTGGTTCTAGATTTGATATTTTCCCTGACAGAATGAAATTTTCCATTGTTAAACCACTTTTCTAATTATAGACCAATATCTCCCTTGCCAATTGTTTCAAAAGTTCTTGAAAAGGTGATGTTTAATAGATTGTATAAATAGCTTGAATATAACAACATACTTGTCAGGGATCAGTTCGACTTCAGAAAAGGAATGTCGACCAATAAAGCAACTTATAAACTTACTCATGAAGTGTTAACTGCATTAAACAAAAAATTGCATGTAGGTGGGATTTTCTGTGACTTAGCAAAGGCATTTGACTGTGGTAATCATGATATTCTGATAGCAAAACTGAAATTCTATGGACTAAAAATGAAAGTCTAAGTTGGTTTGTATCATATCTAAATGAAAGAAAACAAAATGTTAAAGTAGTCAATGATATTGGATTTGGAAAACATACATCAAAATGGAAAACAGTAACATATGGAGTGCCCCAAGTTTCAGTCCTAGGACCTTTACTATTTTTGATCTATATAAATGACCTATCATTTTATATAAAGGATATTGCAACCATCATTCTTTTTGCTGATGACATGAGTGTTCTGGTGACTAGTAAAAACTTGAATGAGTGTGTAATTAAATTGAATTATGTTTTGAACTGTATGTCACACTGGTTTAAAGCTAACAAATTATCTGTAAATCTAGACAAAACAAAAGTTGTTCAATTTATAAACCATCGATCACCACACACATTCCAATAGAAATTGGGATTAATGACATGTTACTAGAACAAATAGACAACATTAAATTTCTGGGCCTTCAAGTAGACATATACTTAGATTGGAAAGTTCACATTATGTATATCTTACCCAAACTCAGTTCTGCTTGTTACGCTATCCGAGCACTGGTAAATGTCAGTTCTATAGATATGCTTAAATTAGTATACTATGCATATTTCAACTCTATCATTGAATATGGAATATTATTTTGGGGAAACTCGGTAGAAAGTAAATGAATAATCCTCATGCAAAAGAAGGCTATAAGAATCATTTCCAGCACCCATAGCAGACACTCTTGCAAACATCTTTTTAGAAGACTGAAGATATTAACCCTACCTTGCATGTACATATTTTCAATCTTAAAATTCTATGTATGCAATTGAACCACATTTATTACAAACATGGAAATTCATTTGATAAACACTAGACAAAAGGGTAATATCCATCATCCCACTGCAAAGCTTTCTTGCTTCAGAACCGTGTATATTATGAGACCATAAAAATATTTAATACTCCCCCTAATGATCTTAAGGGAAAAGTTGACAATCTCAATGTCTTTAAAACTGCTGTTAAAGAGTACCTATGCTCAAAAGCACATTATTCTGTACAAGAATATCTGAATGACAAATTATCCTGATGATAATACATATATAACTCTCTAAGTAATATTAGTAAATATTAGTGACAATTGCCAGTTTTCCGATTGCCTGCTCTAGAATTAATGAAGCTATTTAAATGTATGTATATTAAGAACTGACAGTAAATGCTATGCATTACAAACCAAATAGAACAAAATAATGAGACAAACAAAGGTACAAGCCTAGTGAAAGTTAAAATAACTGTTCTTGTCTATAAATATAATGTTAACCTTGTAACAGTAAGGAGGTATTCGATTTTGTACAAAATTACACCTGATTTGTTTCATTTTGTATATAATATGTCTTTATTTTATTTTAAATGTTGTGTATTCTATGTAATATTTATGTATATATGTAACTATATTGTACATTTCCTTGACACGCATATAGTATGTCTCTATTTTGTTTCAAATGTTCTATATTGTGTGTAATATTTATGTTTATATGTAATTTTTGTACATTTCCTTGATATGTTCTATGTTCACAAGCCTTTATGGCTGCTAGTGAACTCACAGAATGCAATCTAATCTATATTTGTCAGCGGGATAAGAATAGAGGTTTTGTATTGTGAGCAGCAAAGACTTCAAACCTGTTGTATATTGCAGAGTTAGTTTAGGTATATCTGTGGCCCCAACTGTGTTTTCATAAAAGCTCTTTAATTGCAGATAAGTAAGCGCAAACGAATGGGAATCACTATCAATGATTTTTTTAGTGGGGCTAGTTTGTCTCCTATGGTGCTCGCTTTGTCACTCTTTTTCTTCCTTTAATATTATGTTTGGGTTCCAAAGGGGGGAAATTTGCATCATCTTCTGAAGAAACAGAAGAGGATTTATTTGCATCTGTAACTGAATCACTGCGATTAGGATTGTTAGATGAAGTACTTGATGTAGAGACAGGGCGCTTTATTCCAGCTGTCTGTTGAGATTTATTTATTTCACTTAAGGTGGGAAGGGGGAAGGTACTTGCTTGCTCTTGTTGCTTATTGTCTTATGATTCTAAGCATTCCATGTCTAAATTACTCTCATTTGTGTTTACTTGAGGATTCAGTTCTGTCGGGATGTCAGTACTCCTGGCTTTTTCTGGTACAGAGTCTACATTAATTTCAGCTTCTTCAGCATGGTTATCAATTTTACTGCGAGTGTGAAGTTTATTGGAAACTGGTAGGATTGAAGGATTACAGACATGTTAACTCAGTCCCGAGCTAAATGACCTTCTTTACAAAGGAAGCAAAGTGGTGTATCGTTGGAGTAGCTTGTGCCCTCATAGTTGATGTGAATGTTCTGAGGAAGTTTAGTAAGATCATCAGGGTGAACATAAGTTTGGTGTCTGAAGCTCAAAATGTGGGAAAATCCAGGTTCAGCTATTCCTGCCTTAAGGTAAGTGCTGTGGGAAACATGCCTTATTCCACATTGTATTAGATGATCTTCTATTACATGATTACGTATGACAGGGCATACATTGGATGCACAACTCGCTTATTTGGCATAATTAGTGGTCGTAGAGGAAGAGAAACATTATTTACTATGATTTTACTATGTTTAGCTGTAAGCTCTTCTGTGATTTTAGCATTGGTTAGAAACATGCACATCCTGTTGTTCGAAATGCGGGAAGCAAATCTAATATTAGAAGCATCAATGAGTTTACTCACTGCGAGTATGTAATCTCTAATGGATAATCCATTGTGGGATTCAATTACGATGGCTTGTTTTTTTCTTGGTGGTGCTAGCAGATTCCATTTTCTGTAGGGTTAGGATAAGCGGTATTTTGAACTGTAGAAGTGTAATTAATTCAAGTTAATTTGACTCAGATTAAACATTTATTGAAATAATACAATAGATCTTCTACACTCGTGTACTGTTTGGTGCATAATTAGTATTTAATTACGCAGATATATATAAAATATTGTGGATCAAAGTTACACATCGAATGAATAACAGACATGGCCTACCTCGTTCTTGTATAGGATATTGTGACGCAGTGGCCATGGTCCTAGCTTATCGGGAGTTTGGCGCAGAAGATGCTGGTTATCTGTTGACAGCACTTCTGGGTTTACACTGGGTGAAAGTGCTAATGCATCTACTTATCTTTATATTCAACTGCTGGCCGGAAGTACCACCCCGGTGATGGCCACGAATGATAAATAGCATCAACAATAGCTTAACTGACGTAGAAGTGGGAGCCACCTTGAAGCCTCTGGAAGCAACATCTACACATGCTGGTCGTACACCAGATTGTTGGCCCTATCTCTTGATCTTCCAGTTGCTCTCTGCTCAAGGTCTCCTCATCCCAACTGCCTGCACATGACCAGGCGTAAAGGTTGCAACACTCTCCTTCACCTTCACCTTCATGCACTGCTTGCCACAGTCCTCGGCAAGGAGCATCTGCACTAGAGCAATGTATTTCTGCACAGCACTCTGAGGTGACGTGAGGGGAAGGCGATGATGGTGCCAATGTGGTCCTCTTCAAGTCATTTCCCTGATTGAGGCGTTTTCCAGATGTTCCTCAGATCTTGTAACTGACACCATAAACTTAGGTTTGTAACTTTTCCTTCCCAAATATCATTTCAGTTCACGTATCATCAGTGTCTGCCAGCTGTGGTGCTGTATGCAATAAGAACAGGCATTCCTGCTTATAAACTTGTCTGTCACTGAATGAACATCTAAGTGCATGGCTTCTTCACGATAACAATAAATGACAGGAACAGCATTTAGGCAAATACAAATACTTTCAATTTGTGACCACACAATGATGAAAGTAATTTTAAAAGCTTTCTACAACTTAGGTGTGTGGATAGACATGAACCTAAAAAATCTGATGTGTTACACTCACATGACTTTCTCTACTATTGTACAAACTATTTTTACAAACGCTTATTCTCCATCTATTTCATATTAATCGAGATAAACATTTAAAGAAACGATCTTTTGACATGCAAAGAGAATTACATTTTACACATAGCGACCAGTTCTAAAAATATTTAACCATCGCTTAAGGCCTAATATGTTCCCCTTGTTTTGTATTTGCAAGGGCAATATAAGCACATACATATCTCTTAATAGCTGGTTGCTATGTGCAGCACCATTCTGTTTGCCACAAATTAATACTCTTTGCATATCCAAGACAAAAAAATGAATAACGAATTCCCATTTAGAAAATAAGTATTGAAAAATTTAAGGGAATAACAAGTAATATCTCGAAAATGGTTCACTCAACAAAAAAAATGTATATGACATAAATTGTGTATTTTAATGCGATCTACATTTTTTGTGCAGTAAAATTTTGTCTATCTCTTATGGTTTACCAGTTATGCAAAAGTCATTCACAATAAAGAATACTTTTGGAGACATTCCCAGGAAATTCAAGATATACATTTTATTTGTCATAAAAATATCTTAAACATGTGATATTTTAATCAAAATCGTTAGAGCCATTTTTGAGAAAATTAAAATTTTCGAAAAATCTTCCATGTAAAGGGTACTCTGGGGTGGGGGGATTTTCTTGAAAACCTTCATGTCGCATCCTTGGAAGATACTGAACATAAATACCAAGTTTGGTGTTTATCCGACAGTTCGTTTCTGAGTTATGCTGTTCACAGACACACACACAGACACACACACGGACATGTTTCCAAAAATGCTTTTTTTGGATTCAGGGGGTCTCAAAACATGTATTTCCAGTGAAATCTCGGTATCGAAATTTTGGGTGGAATACAATACTTCCCCTACTTACTATACGTAGTAGAGAAAGTAAAAATGGATGCAACACAATGCCTATGAGTGGATTTCTCATGACATACAAAATTAATTTCATTTTACACATCTTACTTTAAAAAGCTGAAAAATATTTTTCTATAATAGGGGATGAAACTACAGATGTGTCAATAAAACTACCATTAAGTATTCATGTTCCTCCGACTATGATCAGATGTTAGCTGATAACAAAGATTGCAATATCATTGCTTTTGTTTTAATAGCTATGCTCTACATTTGAACTGTGCTTGGTCTATTTAAACAATTTTGCTTGTTTTTATGTTTTGTTTGTTTGTTTAATGAGAGATCTATCTAGGAATTTTGGAGTGGAGCCAGGCTCTTTCACTAAAATTGTAGGGGGGTACATGATGCCCTAACTTTGTTAGTTGGGGGGGGGGGAAAGTGCCTTGGACTGCCTAAGTCAGTGCCTATGGTAGAGAAAGTCATGTAAATCTAACACATTAGATGTGACACATCAGATTAAGAAGTAACACATCTCCCTCCAATATAAAAAAAGGATTTTTTCACAAAAATATGAAAGCATATATGTGTTTTTTTCTTTCCCCCCTTTTTTTCTCTCTTCAGAATCTTTATTTCCATTACACTTCTTTATAATACTGCATGCTAAGTTTAACTTCAACAATTTTTGTATGTAGTTCTTAATTTACCTTTACACTTGCCAAGATTTTGTTTTCTTAGTTACCTAATATACAATATTCATTGTTATATACCTCTATATAAACATAAGTACTTAAGTAACTCAGAATAAAATTTTCTTGTGATATCTATATTAAATATATACAAGTAATACATTATAACTAATAGAATTAGTTAACATTTTCGAGAAACTTACTTCATATTTGTAAAATATATACTAGTACTTTAAAATAAAGAGAGTTGAAGGTTGTTACACTACATCACTAAAATGTTCTTACTTGAACGCGTTTCGGGAGACTGTTTGGTCCCATCGTCAGCATGTTTTCAACTGATTTTGCCAGTTATTGTCTGGGGAATGTGTGTGGCTAGTGGTGTTCTCTGGTGCTGGGCTGATGAAGCTCCAAAGGCTGCTGGATGGCGGCAGTTATAGTAGTACTAATCATTTAAAAGTATTATCTATCATTCCCCCACCACAAGAAAAAAGAAAGAAAGAAAAAACACACACGCATGCACACACACACATTTAAAGCATTACTTTTCTTTTTCTGAAATTGTACAGTTTTGTCACTTTTTTAATGAGTAGGTGTACCTCTATACTGGATGGTATGTTACTGCTTTTGTGCACAACTATACTTGCCTAATTTACACAATCTTTTTTTTTGTATGATGATAGAGCTTCTTTTATATACAACATATACAAAATGTCTTAGTGATATTCACATATTATTTTGTCTGCCTATTTTACATATTTATACAATCATTGGAGTTTTTCAAAGTCAATATTATTTGCAAAGATTACAAAACTCTTTATATACTTTTTACCTATTTGGCTTTTATCAATGAGCCACTTACCTTCGTTTCTGGTTATGATTTGTATTAAAGTTTCTCGATCTTTTTAAAATTCCAAAGCTTTGAGGATGGCAAGTTGCTCAGCTAGGTTGTTGGAGCATGTGCTAGCTAATTTGAATTTTAGCTGTTTAAAATGTTGTTGTTTTCTGGATATAACATTCCTGAGCCTACACTACCTCCACTCTTGCTGCCATTAGTGTATACTTGAAGAAATAGCCCATCTCTTCTTGAACTTCTCTATGGAGTTTGAAGTACATCAAGGGGGGTATACAAATGTGTAAACAGCATAGCTCGAAAATAAAATGTTGGATAAATACCAACTGGTATTTAAGTTCAGTATCTTCCAAAATGTGACAAGAAGATTTTCATGAAAATCCCCCACTCCAAACTACTCTTTACTGGAACATTTTTTAAAAGTGTTTATTTCTCAGAAATTGCTCTTAATAATTTTGACTAAAATATCATACATTTAAGATATTTACATGACAAATAAAATGTATGGTATCTTGAATTTTTTAGGAATAGCCTCTGAAGTCCTCTTCGTTTGGAAAGACTTTTGTATTATTTTGTTTAGCTGCTAAATCTTAAAGAGACAGACAAAGCATACTAAATAAAAAATGTAGAACTTCTTTATAATATACAATTTATTTCAAGTAATTTTTACTTTCTCTACGACGTATAGTAAGTAGGGGAAGTATTGTATTCCACCCAAAAATTCGTAGTGAGATTTCACTGGAAATACATGTTTTGAGGCCTCCTGAATCCAAAAAAAGCATTTTTGGAAACATGTCCGTATGTGTGTCTGTGTGTGTGTCTGTGAACAGCATAACTCAAAAACGAACAGTTGGATAAACACCAAACTTGGTATTTAGGTTCAGTATTTTCTAGAGATGCGACAGATTAACCTTTACATGGAACATTTATCGAAAATTTTAATTTTCTCAAAAATGGCTCTAATGATTTTCTTTAAAATATCATATGTTTAAGATATTTTCATGACAAATAAAATGTATATCTTGAATTTTCTGAGCATGTCTCCAAAAGTATTCTTCACTCTGAACGACTTTTGCATAACGGTAAACCATAATAGATAGACAAAATCTCACTACACATAAAATGTAGATCGCATTAAAATACACAATATATTCCATATACATTTTTTTTGTTGAGTGAACCATTTTCGAGATATTGCTTGTTATTCCCTTAAATTTTCCAATACTTATACTTTTTCTCAAATTCGTTATTCATTTTTACTTTCTCTACTTATATAGTAAGTAGGGGAAGTATTGTATTCCACCCAAAAATTTGATACCGAGATTTCACCGGAAATATATGTTTTGAGATCCCTGAATCCAAAAAAAGGATTTTTGGAAACATGTCCGTGCGTGTGTCTGTCTATGTGTCTGTCAACAGTCGGATAAACACCAAACTTGATATTTAGGTTCAGTATCTTCCAGGGATGCGACACGAAGGTTTTCAAGAAAATCCCCCCACCCCAGATAACCCTTTACATGGAACATTTTCGAAAATTTTAATTTTCTCAAAAATTGCTCTAACGATTTTGATTAAAATATCATATATTTAAGATATTTTCATGACAAATGAAATGTATATCTTGAATGTTGTGGGAATGTCTCCAAAAGTATTCTTCATTGTGAACGACTTTTGCATAACTGGTAAACCATAAGAGATAGACAAAATTTTACTACACAAAAAATGTAGATCGCGTTAAAATACACAATTTATGTTATATACATTTTTTTTTGTTGAGTGAACCATTTTCGAGATATTGCTTGTTATTCCCTTAAATTTTTCAATACTTATGGGAATTCATTATTAATTTTTTTGGTCTTGGATATCAAAGAGTATTAATCTGTGGAAAAGAGAATGGTGCTGCACATAGCAACCAGCTATTAAGAGATATGTTTATGCTTAAAGACTTCTGTATATCTATATTGCCCTTGCAAATACAAAACAAGGGGAACATAGTACGCCTTAAGCGAAAGTCAAATATTTTTAGAACTGGTCGCTATGTGTAAAATGTAATTCTCTTTGCATGTCAAAAGATCGTTTCTGCAAATGTTTATCTCGATTAATATGAAATAGATGGAGAATAAGAGTTTGTAAAAATAGTTTGTACAAGAGTAGAGAAAGTCATGTGAGTGTAACACATCAGATTCTTTTGTGGCAACAGGGTTTTTTGAGATATTTGTTATTATTGGTTTATATTTTCCAATATTTTGTCATATTTTTAAAGTGGTGCTATTCAGTTGTTTATCGCGATGTTATAGAAAGAGTATGGAAATTCAAAGCTGATTTTATACATCTGACTATCAATTCTGTTTCCTCTATTACCTTTGTACCTACAGCAAAATGTGTAATGAAATTATTTTTGCAAAAGTTTATCTTCATTAGCATGAAGTAGATAGAAAAGTAAGGTTTTGTAAGAAGCGTAGAAGTTACATAAAATAATCGAGTAGGTAGAGAATGTCATTAGAATGAAATACATCAGAGGTTTTGCAGTAGTAATACATACCTCCCATTCCTCCATGCAGGTTAAACCAATCATAAGGCACAGTAGTAAACACAATGACTGTGTAATTATTGAATCTGTAAAAAAATAAAGTATCATATTATTACTCATAGAAGTGTCACTCAAAATTTATTACTCAACAGTGATTTTAATAAGCAGGGGCTTTTTAAGTGTCATTTATTTCGAATTTGGTGTGAATGTTTCATTAGTTCTGGTGTCATTATCTTGTGTACTGCCCAAACATTACACTAAATTCAAATTAGTGATATTTTAAAAGACTTTACTCATTAAAATAGCATTTTATTGATTGAGCAAACAATGTACTATCTTTGCACTTGACAATTCCTGTGGCTTCGCGTAAGGTTGGCTACATTGTGGTTGCGACGTTGCCAGAATGGCTAGTAAACAAAAACAGCTGATTGTTCTCCTTTCTATCGTGTCTAAGCCGCATACAAAAAGTGTACTAAGTAGCGAACGTCATTGAATAATAACTATTTTGTATTGTTATTGTTAATTGAAAATAAGCGATATAAGCAGCTTTGGTATGGTCGGGTACTCCTTTCTATAATAATAGGCATAAATGTGTCTACCTATGGCGTCTAATTGGAAAGCATTAAGATTTGTGACTGGACGAGGCTGCTTTCTTTTCTTCCCTGGAGTTGATAGAAATACCTGTTTCGTTCCAGATGGTTCAGGAATTTCGTCCTCTTTCTCTTGGAGTTTCACTCCCTTGTGAATAACAGTTCTTGTGCTTAGTCCAAGAGCTGCTGCAGTTCGTTGTACGGCTTTATCAGCAGGAATAGAGGGATTGCCATGAAGCTTCACGTACTCCTTTTCCTGTTCAAAGAATTCCCGGGTTCTTCTTAATAGTTCCAATGCTTGACTATTAAGTGGCACACCTCGGCGCAAAAGATTTTCACTTCGTGAATCATCACTCGGCGATCGGTGTCTTCAGACATTGTCACACTTAAGTTTTGTTTAAATAAATAATATGAATGAAATATATAAAAAATAGATAAATATAAATATATGTATAAACGAACAATAACAAAACTATCAAACAATAACCACAAATATAAATAACAATGAACAATATGTAACTTGCAAAGAACTCGACGCCCGCACTAGAGATTCACAAACTGAAGCACGTGGTTGGGAATAGATACATCCGGCAACAGAGGCGATTCTAGTTCCAGTTCCGCTTTGTCATCGACCATCCGGAATGCTGCCTTGTGATTGGCTTAGGAAGTCAAACGGTTGAAGCTTTTCATCTGTTTTTTTGCGAGTGTACCAACTTAAACGCTAGCTATCAAGTGCAATGTTACAGCGGCGGGGGTATAGGATTGAATGAAAAGTAATACCTCCACCTTCATAACTTGGGTTTCAATGGGAATATTTTAATACATCAAATGCAGAAATAATCATTGGAATGTGCTCTTTAATTAAAGATATTCACTTTTCCACATAATCACCAGACAATTGCATACACTTCTGCCAATGATGAACAAGTTTTCTGAAACCATCATGGAAGAAGTCAACACACTGTTTCTGCAACCAGCACCTCACAGTGCTCTCAAACTCTTCATCAGATGTATAGTAAAGTCCCCACAGATTTTCTTTCATTATCAGGAAAAGATGGAAGTAGATAGTACCAAATTTGGACTGTACTGAGGATGCCAGTCTCTGAAGCTCTGCTGTAATGGCATGTGAAGTGTGTGGTCCAGTATTGTCATTCTGCAGGAAATTGTTTCCCTTTTCCTTTTAGACGCTTGTCAGTTGTCATTTCAAGGTTCGAAGCATTGAGATGTAATGATCTTCCATGCTCAAGGAAATCAATATGGATAACACCATCTGCATCCCAAAACAGTGTTGCCATGATTTTTCCAGCTGAGGGCTGTCTTGAATTTGTTTTTCTGGGGAGACTCTTTGTGTCGATATTCCATACACTGATGTTTTGTCTCCAGATTGTAGTCGTCCCCTGTCACAATTGCATGCAGAGAGACATCACCTTCATTCTGTAATGCAAGAAGAGTTCCTGGCAAATTTTAAGTCTATGTGCTTTCATTTCAGGTATCAGCATCCAGAGTACCCATCATGCACAGACTTTCTGATAACCAAGCAAAGCAATAATGTGACCTACATGTTCATGCAAATTATGCTTGTAATTTCTCTCAAAGTGATACGACGATTGTCCTGAATCAATGTGTCAACTTTTTGCTTGTGAAATTCAGTGGTTGCTGCCACAGGATGCCCAACCCTTTCTTTGTCAAGCAAGTCAGATGCTCCCGCCATACCATCTTTAAACTTACTGGTCGAATGATGCACAGCACAATAGCACGATCACCATAATTGGCTTACATTCTCTGATGAATTTCCTTTGGGATGACATCATCTACTGTCAAGAATTCAATGACAGCACAATGCTTGACCATTGCTTGCTGCAACAACACAACTAAGGCTTCCTATCAACTGGAGCTATAGATAGGAACAGTCTAGTACCTGCCACAAACCAGTGCTGCCATCTGCTGAGGAATTACTAAGGGGTGGCATTACTTTTCACTCAACTTTAGTGTGTAGTCAAACTGAAATGCAGAAATTAAGATACAGTGAAGTATAGTCATAATATTTAATGAATCATGTACACTTTCAACGCACTTACCTCCTAATGGTTAGTTATAAGTAAGTGAATTTTAAAGTGTGTACCAACATTACCATTATAATATAAATTGTAAGTATGCCTTCTTATGCAGTTTCATTCTGGAGTAAGAAAGAGGTGGTGTTATGGATTAAACTGCACTCTCCTGTGCATTTTCTATTTTTACTTTCTCTACTACGTATAGTAAGTAGGGGAAGTATTGTATTCCACCCAAAAATTTGATACCGAGATTTCACCGGAAATATATGTTTTGAGACCCACTGAATCCAAAAAAAGCATTTTTGGAAACATGTCCGTGTGTGTGTGTGTCTGTGAAGAGCATAACTCAGAAATGAACAGTTGGATAAACACCAAACTTGGTATTTAGATTCAGTATCTTCCAGAGATGCGACATGAAGGTTTTCAAGAAAATCCTCCTACTCCAGATTACTCTTTACATGGAACATTTTTCGAAAATTTTAATTTTCTTAAAAATGGCTCTAATGATTTTGATTAAAATATCATATGTTTAAGATATTTTCATGACAAATAAAATGTATATCTTGAATTTTGTGGGAGTATCTCCAAAAGTATTCTTCATTGTGAACAACTTTTGCATAACTGGTAAACCATAAGAGATAGACAAAAATGTAGATTGCATTAAAATATACAATTTATGTTATATACATTTTTTTTGTTGAGTGAACCATTTTCGAGATATTGCTTGTTATTCCCCTAAATTTTTCAATACTTATTTTCTCAAATGGGAATTCGTTATTCATTTTTTTGGCTTGGATATGCAAAGAGTATTAATCTGTGGCAAAGAGAATGGAGCTGCGCATAGCAATCAGCTATTAAGAGGTATGACTATGCTTAAAGGCTACTGTATTTCTATATTGCCCTTGCAATTACAAAAGAAACATAGTACGCCTTAAGCGATGGTCAAATATTTTTAGAACTGGTCGCTATGTGTAAAATGTAATTCTCTTTGCATGTCAAAAGATCATTTGCAAACGTTTATTTCGATTATTATGAAATAGATGCAGAATAAGAGTTTGTAAAAATAGTTTGTACAAGAGTAGAGAGAATCATGTGAGTGTAACACATCATATTTTTTTTTTTTTTTTTTACTTTCTCTACTATGTATAGTAAGTAGGGGAAGTATTGCATTCCACCCAAAAATTCAATACCGAGATTTCACCGGAAATATATGTTTTGAGACCACCTGAATCCAAAAAAAAGCATTTTTGGAAACATGTCCGTATGTGTGTCTGTGAACAGCATAACTCAGAAACGAACAGTCGGATAAACACCAAACTTGGTATTTAGGTTCATCTTCTAGAGATGCGACACGAAGGTTTTCAAGAAAATCCCTCCACCCCAGATTACGCTTTACATGGAACATTTATCGAAAATTTTAATTTTCTCAAAAATGGCTCTAACGATTTTGATTAAAATATCATATGTTTAAGATATTTTCATGACAAATAAAATGCATATCTTGAATTTTCTGGGAATATCTCCAAAAGTATTCTTCATTGTGAACGACTTTTGCATGACTGGTAAACCATAAGAGGTACACAAAATTTTACTACACAAAAAATGTAGATCGCGTTAAAATACACAATTTATGTCATATATATATATATATATATATATATATATATATACATATATATTTTTTTTTTTTGAGTGAAGCATTTTCAGGATATTGCTTGTTATTCCCTTAAATTTTCTAATACTTATACTTTTTCTCAAATTCGTTATTCATTTTTTTATGTCCTGAACATGCACAGAGAATGGAATGCGCCACATAGCAACCAGCGGTTAAAAGATTTGACTATTGCTTAAAACCTACCATATTCCCCTTGCATCTACAAGAAAATTAGCAATAAGGTTAGCATCTTGATTAACATGGAGCATATGAAGAATAAGCGTTTGTAAAAATAGTTTGTACAACAGTAGAGAAAGTCATGTGAGTGTAACACATCAGATTTTTTTTATCACTTTCAAAGTAACATGGGACAACATATCCATTGGCCGTTTTACTAGTTACAGCAACAAAACTCTGCAATCACTTTTAGTGATTAATGTACTTGTATAAAAATCCATTTGCTACTATTACCTATATTAGCAGTTCAGTAAGTGCTTACTACCTGGCCCTTACAAAATCTGTTGTCCTGTGTGGTCATAATGCAGTGTTCCCACTGGATTGCCTGAGAGGAACTTATAAAACAAAAGCTGATCAGCATTTTCTTGAGCTGTGTTTTTAACAATGTAGAATTTGATAGCAAAAATAGCTTCTTTTTTTTTTCAACTGGTATTCCTTCATTGCAGAAATTTCCAGGGATCAAAATTTCATTTTTCTTTATCCAGGTTGAAATATGAACATTTCTCATTCAAAATGCAGTATACAAGGGCAATAGTGAACAAATTTTAGAATGCCATGTTTCTAAAAGCAAATGAAATTTCTTTATATTTGACAGCTACTTCCTAACGTGAGTTGATTGCCATGTAGTTTGATTTGGTCTTATAGTTTGTTAATTATCATTTAAAGATTTTGTGTTCACCCAAAAAATGAATTTGACTAGAGAACATTTTTAAGATTTTAAACCATCGTTAATGCCTAAACAATGGGAGGATCAGCTTAGAAATGCATTCGTCAAAGAAACCCCATCTAAGGCAGCAATTTGTAATTGGTGCAGCAAATTCAAAAGAAGTAGGTTTTTGTTTAGTGATGAATTTTATGAAGGACATCCCAAGAACTGCTTTTACTGATGAAAATATTGCTGCTGTTCGAGCAATACTTGAAGATCAATGGACATTTTATGAATTTATTTGGGCAACATTGGGCATTGGTATGAGTCAAATCCAAAACATTTTACATCAACAGTTAGATGTGAGAAAACTTTAGATTCCACATAAACTGACTCCTGCACAAAAATAACAATGCACTGATTGGTGTAGAAAAACTGAGGAGAAATTCCAAGGCGGCACTTCAAATTTGGTTTAGAATATCGTTACTGGTAATGAATCTTGGATTTATTGTTATGATCCTGAAAAGAAAAGTCAATTGGCTCAATGGGTCTTTCAAACAGAACCTAAGCCCACAAAAGTCCAATGAATTTGCAGTGCTGTCGTCCTCCGTGGCGTAGTGGTTACCATGCTAGCCTCTAGTTCCCGAGGCGGAGGGCAATGGATTTTTTCAGATGTAAAAATCCTTAGCATGGCTTCCTTTGGAAGGGAAGTAAAACCGGTGGCCCCGCGTCGTAGATTTACGGCACATAAAAGAACCTCAAGCCTGATAAAGAGGCCTCTGAGCAAAATTAAAGGTTTCTCACACCCAATATAGAATGGGATGCTAAAGACTGCAGCAGTTAAAGAGCGTCCATAAATAAAAAATTTAATTTTTTAGATGGTTGCTAGTTTTTTTTTCTAAAATGGGATATATTGCTACTATAACATTAGAACTAGATGTACCATTACTGCTGATTGGTACGCAAATGTCTATTTACCGCAAAGTTTAGAAAAAGTTCATGAAAATACCCAAAGGAAAAATAATATTACATTATGATAACGCATTGTTGCATACAGCAAAACTAACAACTGAGTATCTGGATGCCCTAAAGGTCTGCACCATGGACCTTCCACCATACAGTCCTGACCTAGCACCTTGTGATTTCTTTTTGTTTCCAAAAATTAAAGATAAAATGCATGGAATCACTTTTTCATCATCAGATGAAGCAGTGGAACATTATAAAATCCTGGTTTCGGAAGTGCCTCAAGAAGAGTGGCATCATTGCTTTAAGTACTGGTTTCACCAAATGCAAAAATTTATTGATGTTAAAGGGGAATATTTTGAAAAACAATAAATTCATTTAAACTTTTTAAAACTAATCCTTGATGGATTTTCTAAAAATGTGCAGTGTTATCCTTGTACCATCTGAAGGTTATACTGAATGAGCAATGCTTGACAATACTGCGGGATTGGCAGTACTGGCCGCTAAGTCAGCAGAGGTGGGGAGTGTATTTCCCCTCCGCTGTATGAGGCTTCAGTGTGAGTTGAAATTTTGCACAAGTATCACATACAACCAACTTCTCATTACAGGATATTCATGACATGCTTCAAGTTAAAGTTATCACTAACATCATATGGCCCCCTCGTTCCCCCCATTTAAACCTCCTGTGATTTTTATCTCTTAAGCATCTCCTTGCTTAATATAGATGAGTAATTTAGTTGTCTTTTTAAGTGTTTATGTTATGTAAGTTAGAAATAGCTTGCAAAACAAACCGTACTAATTTACTGCAGACTTCCTGTCACCTGCCCACTATACATAATATGCATACTAGTCATTTTCTGCTGATCTAGCTTCCTTCTAATTTCTTCTACCAGGAACTGGCGATTTATGCTGTTCTTCATTGAATCCAGGGTGATTTTGCTATTCTAAAAATAGTAACCTCTTTTTCTTGTATGGGTATCTTCACTAATGCTTGTTCTTTTAAAAATTCCAGAGCTGTGAAGATAGCAAGTTGCTCAGCTAGGTTGTTGGGGCATGAGCTACTAATTTGAATTTTAGCTGTTTAAATTTTTTTTATGTTTCTGAATATAATCACTCTTGATCTTACGCTGTCCCCACTCATGCTGCCTCAGTATACGCTTGAAGAACGAGTCCATATCTTCTTTAACTTCTCTAGGGAATATGAAATCAGTTGCATGGACGGTTACATCAAGTTTGGTGTTTCCCATTCTTTTTATTTTTAGTCTGCTGCTCAGATCAATAGTCTCTTCTAACTTGATTGTTATTAGGATTAATACTGTCACTATGCACAAGGCTTCCCTTAATGTAGTACTGAAGCCTTTTGGTACTTTGTGGTTTATTAGTCTTTGTACCCTATTGAATATGATTTTTATTGTAAGTTCTGGATAAGCTTGGGGATCTGCATGAAAGCAAAGGTAGAAGAGCTCCTATGTATATATGGTTTTTAGGGCCTCACATCTTAGCATTTCTGGAAAGGTAGTGAATTAGTATTGAGCACCTTTCTACTGTGTATTATATGTGTGCATTAAAACTGAATTTTGAAACTATGATAATTCCTAAATATTTCAATTCATTAACTTGTTCTGTTTATCATTAAGCAATATGCACAGTTCTTTATCTCCTTGTTTTCTCTTCTTTGATATTGTCATTGTCTTGGATTTATTTTCATTAAATCTCATTTTGTTGTTCTCCATCCAGTTTGCTATATTTCACATTTCTAAGTTTTTAAAGTTTTCAAGTTTGTCTTCGTGTTACCTTCTACAATCATAACAAGGTCATTACTTTGGTGTGATGGCTGAATGGAAGAACGAGGAATGAATTCTAAAGCATGTTCCGGTAGTTGGGCCAACAGCATGAACTTGTGGACAGCCGTTTGTCACTTCTGTCTCTAAGGTAATGTTTCTGATTAACAATGTTGCCTTTCTGTCGCTAAAATAGCTTCTTGACAAATTATACATATAAATTCTTTGAGCATTTAGCATTTTTTAATCAGTTTAGAATTCTGGACCACCAATCAGCATCAAAGGTTCCTTTTACATCCAAACTGACTAAGTTCAAGCATTTCTTTTCTTTCAGGTCCTGCTATACAAATTCTTTAGAGCCATAGCAGCATCAATCATACTTTTCTGCAGTGTAAACCCAAACTGACTTTTACTCACAAGGTTATGAGATGCACTATCCGTTGCTTAACAATTTTTCCAAAGCTTTGCCTCCAATGTTGAATAAACTTATAGAGCGATAATTGGAAACTTCTTGCTATTTTCTTTCCCAGGTTTCACGACTGGAATAATTTCTGCTTTTTTCCATCGCTTTGGAAACTGTGCCTCTTTTAAACATCCATTCTCGGAAAGTCACAAAAGAATTTTGCTTGTTACACTATCCTCTCCAGGTGTTCTGGCGTGGTCAAAGCTTTCTAAGACCATTAAGATTTTGATCAGCTGATGAGAAGTGGTTTAGCGTTACTCTCATAGTATCTTCTATTCCAATTATAGGCATTCCATTTGCTTTGCTCAAAGTAGATAAGTCTGAGCTGTTTGGGATTTTTCCCAAAGCAAGTTTATACATGATGTGATAAAGATTGCTTGATAAAAATCAAGCTACAGTACCCCATCCAAGATTTTATTTTTTTTCTTCAAATATCTGCCTTATAGTTTTCCTTTTCCTTAAAAATATTGACCTTTTCATATTTTCCTTAGTTCTTATTATTTTTTGCTTCATGGTATCTTCGTCTATAAGCATTAGTTCTCTTCCCACAACTGTTTTAGTGTCCACCAAGGGACAACCCTCTTTCTAATGTTACAAGGGTGGTCTGAAAAGTTTCCGACCTCAACATGAAGATGGCAGCACTCGTAAATAAAAGCTACTGAATTTTGTTGTTCATCTGTTGACAGTTACTCACCAAAGTTTCAGCCATTTTGGACTCTCAGTTGTTACGTAACAGTCGTTTTAGTGAGGTGATGTGAGTGTTTTTATGAAAATGGACAAAATCAAGTATCGAGCTGTCATTAAATATTTGTTTTTGAAAGGCAATACGCTTACGCAAATCAAAGATGAGTTGGATTCTGTGTATGGAGACACTGCACCATCATTTACCACAGTGAAATTTTGGGCAGCTGAATTTAAACGTGGCCGTAAGAGCTTGGGAGACGATGAACGTTCGGGACGTCCAAAAACTGCAACTACCGAGAAAACATTGCCAAAGTTCACCAAATGGTGCTAGACGACCGCCGGATTAAAGTGAGAGAGATAGCAGAGGCTATGAACATGTCAAATGAACATGTTTGTCACATATTAAATCAACATTTAGACATGAGAAAGCTGTCCACGCGTTGGTTGCCGCGTTTGCTCACGTTAGACCAAAAACGTGTTCTAATGAACATTTCCAATGCAGTTTAGGTGCAATAAATCCGACTTTTGGCGCCGATTAGTTACTGTAGATGAAACTTGGATACACCATTATACGCATGAAACAAAAATACAGTCCAAACAGTGGACTGCAAAGGGGGAACCTGCTCCAAAAAAAGCAAAAACTGTTTCTTCGGCTGGGAAAGTGATGGCGACTGTTTTTTGAGATAGTCATGGAGTTATTTTAATCGATTATCTTCAAAAAGGAAAAACCATTACAGGAGCATACTATGCATCACTACTTGACAAGCTAAAGGCAGAACTTGCTGAAAACGGCCACATTTGCAGAAAAAGAAAATCCTGTTTCACCAAGACAATGCACCGTCTCACACCTCAGCGGTTGCAATGGCGAAAATCCACGAATTACGGTTTGAACTGCTTGACCATCCATCTTACTCACCAGATCTAGCCCCAAGCGACTTATTTTTGTTCCCTCATCTGAAAATTGCACTCGGAGGACAGAGATTTTCGTCAAATGAAGAGGCAATCACCTTCGTGAACAATTATTTTGCAGAGAAAAACGCTGAGTACTATTTGTACGGATTACAGAGATGGGAGCATCGCTGGGTGAAGTGTGTAGAGTTACAAGGAGACTATGTTGAAAAATAAAAAAAAAATTCTGAAAAAATGTCTTGTATCTTTATTAGGTCGGAAACTTTTCAGACCACCCTCATATAGTCATGTGGCTTAGAAGTTCTGAACAATATTTTACTTGCTGCTTCCAGACGACATGAACATTTTCCACTATACTTTCTGTGCTGCTTTATTCAGAAACTAAGATACTTAGTTCCTGGTCTAGAGCCTTCAAATTCACCTTGTACTGTTGTCTATCGAATTTCTGCGCCATGCTTTGGATAAATAAATCATCAAACTGATTATCAGGGTTAGGATTTTTAGATGCGCACCTTTTTTCTTAGGGTAAGTTAAAGCTGTGCGGAAAGATATCACAGTGTGAAATTTTGTTTCTAGTTGCAAAAAGAGGCATTTTATCTCGCAACTTTTTCGCTTTTTTTGGGACCTTTACCCCTTTTTGCACCTTTATCCCATTTTCCCCCAACCATGCCCATAATCCCCTTTTTCCTTTTAAGTTTCATTCCAATTTATTCTTTAACTTTCAATTAACGTCTCCTCAGCTTGCTGTGTATGTGCAAATAATAAGCCTACCTCTTTCAGTAAACGCTGCACGGGAATTGAAAGCACACCCGCAACAACGGAAAATAATTGTGTGTTCGACGAAAACCTCTTTCTCTCATTTTACCGCTATAAAGTAGCCTGCAATAATGCAATTGACAATGAGTGATTCTATCCCACCAGAATCAGTAGCCTGCTGTTCGTGAATGTGAGTTTGTTATTGTGAGAGACGTCATCTGTTTGTGTGGAGGCGAAGGCTGGAAACATAGAGATGGCAGTAACCTCACCCGCACAGTTCCGAGAATTATTAAGACTGGGTTCTGCTCAAAACTGCTAGAAATCGCTGAGACTGAAGTTCCAGCATGAATGAGAACATTCTGGTAATTGTCACGGTGTTATAAGAGAATGTGGACAGCGAATGGGCGCAAGAGTGAGTTGTGTGACAGTCGCATTTTGTTGGCAAGTGAACTAGTATTAGCTCTATGTTACATTACCAAACGAGTGTACTAGTACTAGATTTTACCATGCCAAAGGTGTCCAGTGCTCGATTTATTGTCCTGGCTGAGGAATCCAAACAAGATTTCATAGATACTGATGGAATTGTTATGCTATTTGTGATTCAGGAATTTTGTTAGATGAAAAACACCAGCAAAGTATTTCTAGCTCTAAGCATCAAATGAACAAGACTCTTCAAGCAAACAAATCACGGTAACCTCTATTACGAAATGAGTTTCACAGAATTCTTCAAAAAGCCAAAATTTAAAGGAATTAAACATTGATTTGTGTGCAGCTCTTACACAAGCAGGAATTACACTCAATAAGGTGAACCATTCAGCCTTCAAGGGATTTCTTGAAAAATACACAAAGATGTCAATGCCCGATGAGAGTACTTTACGAAAAACTACACGGAGCCTGTTTACCAAGAAACCATAGAAAGAATCAAGGAGAAAGTGTCTGATTGTGATATGGGAATCATTGTGGATGAAACCATAGACTCAATGGAACGATATGTTTTGAACATTTTAGTTTTTCCCTTAGCAGAGGAGAAAGTTAAGCCCATGTTGTTAAAAATGTATGAGCTGCAGAAAGCCAATGCCAGTACAGTAATGCAATCCATTATGACTTCTGTCAAAAGCTATGGCCTACTGGTATCGAGTTTGAAAAACTTCTTCTTGTGATTACGGACCAGGCTCCATACATGGTTTCAGTTGTTAACCAATTGAAACCTTTATTTCCTAACTTGAAGCATGTGACATGCTTGCCTCATGCCCTTCATAGGGTTTGTGAATCCATAAGGAACGAATACGACATCGCAAATCAATTCATCTCTGCCCTGAAGAAGATTCTACTGAAAGCTCCGAGCCGTGTTGTTTACCACAGGGAAATCACTGGCCTGCCCTTTCCAATTTTCCCGGCCATTACTCGCTGGGGATCTTGGATTGAGTGTGCTGCTATGTTGTGTGAGAATTTTGACAAAATTAAAGAGTTTGTGCTTTCTTTGGATCCATCCAATGCAGGTGCAATTACCAAGGCACAGCAACTTCTGTTACCACAGAAAATACATAATTTGCAGACAGAACTATATTGTGTCCATAGTTACAACTACCTGCCAGCAGCTATTAAATGATTGGAAGAATAAGGTCTGGAAAAGGAAAAACAATGGGTTATTTTTACTTCCATGAGGGAGCAGTTAGATGGCTTTGCCAAAGAAACCTGAATCTAGTCTTCAGAAGAATCCAGACATTGAGGAATTTGCCACATCTGTAGAGTTGGCATTCCAAGTGAATACAAGGTTTGCCCCACTGGTTTCTGTGGATGTGGAAAGAAGTTTTAGCATCTACAAGGACATTCTATTTCCTAATAGAAACAAACTTACTTTTAAAAATGTGGAGATGCTTAATGTCTTGAAGTACAACAGCTTCATGTTTTTTCCTTCTTTTGATGAGTGATAATTTGATGTACTTGTTTGTAATTCAATAAATAGAATAGAGGTAAGAGAAATCGTTGAATTAGTTAAGGGAATGCACAACTGAAATTAATCCAAAAACCTAAAAAAATATATATATATATATATATATATATATATATATATATATATATATATATATATATATGTTCCCAAAATATTCTCCATTGCTTGTAGTTTTAGAATCCACTTTTATTTTTGACCTAGCGAACATTTCAGGATCATTACGGCACTTTTTAAATACCCTTACACATTTGGTTGCTAGCTGTTTATATTTTTATAACTTAATTTTAAGGCGTTTCTTATTTTCAACATTTCTGCATATTCAAAATGTTCCACACGATGTAGTTTTCATCCATTCATATTGACATTTTTTATGCTTATTTCAAAACCCAAATAAATAAAACTGTCATATGATTTTCCTGTGTAATGAATAGTTTTTGCACTACTAATTTTTGAAGATAATGTATTAAAAAAAACAAAAAAAAAATTATGCAAACACAAAACTACAAAACGTTTTTTTCTCTTAAACTAAGAATGGTAGAAAACAATTTATATGACAGATTTGTAGTTCCTTGACATAGAAACAACATAAGATTCTTTTTTTGAAAAATGCCTCATGTGTTGCATTTTGCATAAACCAATAATTTTATATTTTGAAAATTAATAACTTGAAAAGTAATTAGGATTTTGAATTGAAATTCACAAAACAATTATATCTAAAGAAGACTGGCATGTGGTTAAAATTTCAACTCAATTGAATGGATAGTTTAGAAAATAGCAATTTCAGTTGTGCATCCCCTTAAATAAACCAGCACCTTATTGTTCCTTTTTCACCTTATTTGAGCACCTTTTCCCTTCTTTTTTTATCTGAAATTTGCACCTAAAAATCCTAACCCTGCTGATTATTTTTCATAAGTTGTATAACTTTGCATCATGGAATTTAAAATCTTCTCCTCTATATGTTTCTGATCCTATTTTGAAATTTATGAAATCTATGGTCTGAGCAGCCCTCATCCTCATTTATTTTCCATCCCTTTATTTGAAGAAGCAAGTGGGTGCTTGTGATAGTAAGATCCACATTGCTGGAGCCAATGTTGCTTTCAAAAGTTGTCAACTTGCTTTCCTCATTTAAGACCTGCAGCTATTTTCTCGCTATAAACTCCTATAAGGTGTTGCTTCTCAGGTTGGTAAGAATGTCATGCCATGATTTTGAACATGAATTAGCCTATTCCAAATACTACTAGCAAAATACAAGGTGTTTTCAAATTTAGTCAAAACATGTAGTTCCCTTTGTATGTAAAAATACAAGCTGGCTACTAAGAAGTCAAGCTTTCCATTGACAATTTTCATGACGCCATCAGATGGCTGGTTCATCAGTAAGGCATCGCTTGTATTGTGCATGCGTGTGAACAGCATAACTCAGAAACGAAAAGTTGATTAAATACCAAACTATATTTAAGTTCATGTCTTTCAAGGATGTGACACAAAGATTTTCAAGAAAAATTCCCCCATCCTGAACTACCCTATACATGGAAAAACCTTGATTTTCTTAAAAATGGCTCTAATGACCTTGATTAAAATACCTAAGATATTTTCAGGCCAAATTTTCTGGGAATAGCCTCTGAAGTCCTGTTCATTCTGAATGACTTTTGTATAATTGGTAAACCATTCTTACTGCATAACAAACAAGATCTCAAAGTACACAATTTATGCCATAATTTTTACTTTCTCTACTACGTATAGTAAGTAGGGGAAGGATTGTATTCCACCAAAAAATTTGATACCGAGATTTCACCGGAAATATATGTTTTGAGATCCCCTGAATCCAAAAAAAGCATTTTTGGAAACATGTCCGTGCGTGTGTCTGTCTGTGAACAGCATAACTCAGAAACGAACAGTCGGATAAACACCAAACTTGGTATTTAGGTTCAGTATCTTCCAAAGATGCGACACGAAGGTTTTCAAGAAAATCCCCCCACCCCAGAGTACCCTTTACATGTAACATTTTTCGAAAATTTTAATTTTCTCAAAAATGGCTCTAACGATTTTGATTAAAATATCATATGTTTAAGATATTTTCATGACAAATAAAATGTATATCTTGAATTTTCTGGGAATGTCTCCAAAGTATTCTTCATTGTGAACGACTTTTGGTAAACCATAAGAGATAGACAAAATTTTACTACACAAAAGATGTAGATCGCATTAAAATACACAATTTATGTCATACACATTTTTGTTGTTGAGTGAACCATTTTCGAGATATTGCTTGTTATTCCCTTAAATTTTTCAATACTTATTTTCTCAAATGGGAATTCGTTATTCATTTTTACTTTCTCTACTATGTATAGTAAGTAGGGGAAGTATTGTATTCCACCCAAAAATTCGATACCGAGATTTCACCGGAAATACATGTTTTGAGACCCCCTGAATCCAAAAAAAGCATTTTTGGAAACATGTCCGTGTGTGTGTGTGTGTGTGTGTGTGCGTGTGTGTGTGTGTGTGTGTGTGCGTGTGTGTGAACAGCATAACTCAGAAACGAACAGTCGGATAAACACCAAACTTGGTATTTAGGTTCAGTATCTTCCAGAGATGCAACACCAAGGTTTTCAAGAAAATCCCCCCACTCCAGATTACCCTTTACATGGAAGATTTTTCGAAAATGGCTCTAACGATTTTGATTAAAATATCATAGGTTTAAGATATTTTCATGACAACTAAAATGTATATCTTGAATTTTCTGGGAATGTCTCCAAAAGTATTCTCCATTGTGAACGACTTTTGCATAGCTGGTAAACCATAAGAGATAGACAAAATTTTACTACACAAAAAATGTAGATCGTGTTAAAATACACAATTTATGTCATATAAATTTTTTTTGTTGAGTGAACTTTTTTTCGAGATATTGCTTGTTATTCCCTTAAATTTTTCAATACTTATTTTCTAAAATGGGAATTCGTTATTCATTTTTTTGTCTTGGATATGCAAAGAGTTATAATCTGTGGCAAAGGGAATGGTGCTGCACCTAGCAACCAGCTATTAAGAGATATGTATGTGCTTAAAGGCTACTGTATTTCTATATTGCCCTTGTAAATATATTTTCCCCTTACATCTACAAGAAAATTAGCAATAATATAGAGTCTGCAAATGTTTATCTCGATTAACATGAAGTAGCTGGAGAATAAGCATTTGTAAAAATAGTTTGTACACGAGTAGAGAAAGTCATGTGATTGTAACACTTCAGATTTTTTTATCTCTATCTACTGCATATCAGTGGTAGAATTGAAAAAAAAAAATCTAAAAACTTGATATAGACCCGTTGTAACACATACATATGTCACAGCCCCTATAACCCCATGAAACCCCCTCAACATTAAAACAAAATTTGATATCTTAAATACTCATGTTATTTTGGTCCTTAATAACACACATTGACCCACAGGATAAAATTTATAGCAGTTTAAATCGCATTTTAAACCACTGAAAAAGCACTCCCTTCCTAAATTTTCAAGAAAGAATTTATTTTTAATTTTTATATTGACCCAAAGAAACTCATTATACACACAAATATAAATACAACTATCTGCATTGACCTTGGAGGTTAATATTATAATATTGGTTTACCTGTGAAATAAACAGCAATTCCGATTCCCAAGAACACAAAACCTGGAACAAAAATGAAATTGATATTAAGTCTATCCAGAGCAGTATACATAAACGAGTAAGTTAGATTCATCAACATTTTATTAGTCTATAGTCCTCTGATTTTCTAATATAGGAATTATCAGGTTAAAATAATAACTTATTGCTTACATTTGTTTTGTATAGCAATACTGAGAGTTGAACTACTGTGGTTTAGTGGTTAGCATGCTTGAAGTCCCAGGTTTGATTTCCAGCTGGAAGGGTAACTTTTCTTTGACTAGAATTAATCCCTTCCTTCTGGAGTGGTATGGAAGTACAAGCACATAGTGTGCACGAGAGAGAAAGAGGAGGGCATTTAAAATTTGAAACCAAAAAGGTACTAGTTCTATACTTAGCATATACTTAATGTTAAAAAAAAAAAAAAAATAATTGTAACTTAGGAAAGGAAAATGCATATATCTATAGTGACTTTAAGAGGAGATGTAACGCTTATAAATGATATAACCCACTCTCACTTTCTTATATAGTAAAATTGTCACAATATGTCAACAAATTACTCTATATTGTTATTGCTGTGCATGCATGAAGGAAACTGCCAACCCAGGCATATTAGTGTAATCCATGAGAATAGCAATGTTAGAGATGGCAAATGCCCAATTTCTGATAAACACATTATTTGAATCCAGTTCTCATGCACGCATGCATACACATACACACACTAACCTGAATCTAACCTCAGGTTAAATCTCAAAACCACAGGACCTTGTGATCCCATGAACCTCACTGCGGCCTAATGGCTTATGCTTGCCTCATACTTGTTCTATGTCACATTACTATCTCACTGTATTTCTTTCTCTACTACGTATAGTAAGTAGGGGAAGTATTGTATTCCACCCAAAATTTCGATACCGAGATTTCACCGGAAATATATGTTTTGAGACTCCCTGAATCCAAAAAAAGCATTTTTGGAAACATGTCCGTCTGTGTGTGTGTCTGTGTGTGTGTCTGTGAACAGCATAACTCAGAAACGAACAGTCGGATAAACACCAAACTTGGTATTTGGGTTCAGTATCTTCCAAGGATGCGACACGAAGGTTTTCAAGAAAATCCCCCCACCCCAGAGTACCCTTTACATGGAAGATTTTTCGAAAATTTTAATTTTCTCAAAAATGGCTCTAACGATTTTGATTAAAATATCATATGTTTAAGATATGTTTATGCCAAATAAAATGTATATCTTGAATTTCCTGGGAATGTCTCCAAAAGTATTCTTTATTGTGAACGACTTTTGCATAACTGGTAAACCAAAAGAGATATACAAAATTTTACTACACAAAAAATGTAGATCGCATTAAAATACACAATTTATGTCATATAGATTTTTTTTGTTGAGTGAACCATTTTCGAGATATTACTTGTTATTCCCTTAAATTTTTCAATACTTTTCTCAAATGGGAATTCGTTATTCATTTTTTTGTCTTCGATATGCAAAGAATATTAATCTGCGGCAAAGTGAATGGTGCTGCACCTAGCAACCAGCTATTAAGAGATATGTATGTGCTTAAAGGCTACTGTATTTGTATATTGGGCTTTTAAATATATATTCCTCTTACAGCTACAAGAAAATTAGCAATAAGATAGAGTCTGCAAATGTTTATGTCGATTAACATGAAGCATTTGGAGAATAAGCGTTTGTATAAATAGTTTGTACAAGAGTAGAGAAAGTCATGTGAGTGTAACACATCAGATTTTTTTTTGTTCAAATGTTGGCAGATTTTCAGAATAAACTCCATGAATTGCAATAACCACAAAGTGCCCACTGCTGGTCAAACCATAAACTAATTACTATTCAAACCATAAACTAATTAGCAAAGGTAAATATGGAACAAAGTTGACCAATGGTAATACAATCCAAGATAATAACCAATCTATATGAGACATCATTGCTAATGTGCAATTAATTCTATAGGTAAAACCTGAATACAGCAGTATATAAATGAGACCAGGTAGACCAGGCAGTGTGTTATATTCTATTCAGAAATATGGTGTACTTACTCAATAAGAACAAGTAAGTTTTAATAACAAAGAGAGTTCACAGTCCAAAACATTGACTGATGACCAGTTGGTGAGTTTTTTGTCTGTTTTCTTGTAACAACTCCTTTTTACTTTCAGTAACCCTTATTGTGGCTGTACTGCATCAAATTAAACATTTGATATCAAAATTTCTCTGGAAGTAGCACTTTCTGAGGTCCCATGAACCCAGCATTTCATTTTTAGAATGAAAAAAAAAAAAAGTTTATATATTTAGTGTTGTGTGATGTATGGGAGTGTGTATGTGTACATGGGAGAGGGGCACGTTTGTTGTTGAATGATTAATTTTTTACAGGTGAAAGGTTAGTTCTTCACCTTCTCCTTATTCTTCTTCTGGCACTACACTCTTTAAAGTTCGACCTTGGCCTCCCTGATGATATGCCACCATTTGACTCAGTGCTGTGCCTTCCTACTCCATGTTCTCATACCCACTGATCTCTAATCATCTATTCATCTTAGTTTTGAGCATCCAATTCTCCTCTTATTATTCACTCTTGCTTCTAATGTGATTTTAGGAATCCTTGTGTCTTCCATTTTTATCAGATGGCCCAGCCAATGAAGTCTTCTAATTTTTATATCTTTAACTATATCCATATCTTTATGTTGTGCTGCTACTTCATTATTTATTCTAATATGCCAAGTTCCATCATCACATACTGGTCCATAGATCTTTCTTAATATCTTCCTTTCCCATGTTGCTAGTATTATTTTTGCTCGCTCTGTTAATGCCCAAGTTTCACTTCCATATAACACAATAGGTTTCATTATCACCTTATACAGTCTCATTTTTACCTTCTTCCCAATATATCTAGCTTTCATTACTTGTTGAGAATATGGAGACATCGGTTACCTTTTGCTATTCTTTTTCTAATTTCCTTCAGTACATCAGCATCATTATCATTATCCATCATTGATCCTAAGTAATTAAATGAATTAACTTTTCTATATCTTTCTCCATTTAATATTAGATCATTTCCATTTTTTACATTTCCCATGTATTTATGTATATTTATTTCCATAATGCTATACAAAATTCTTACAATTTTTAATACATTACTTTGAGTTGCTATTTTTTCTTTCTTTGGTCCATCATGCATTTTAACACCGTGGTTATTTATGCATGGTGGGTCATAACAAATTCATATTGCTTTATTTTTCTAAACCATTTTTCTTTTACTCTCCCCATATATTCTCCTATTCTTTTTATATCCCTCAAAAGACAAAGTAGAGATAGGATAGTAAACAAAGAAGGCAGAAAATTACTCCAATTTTGTGAAGAAAATAATTTGAATTTTTGTAATGAAATTAAAGGAAAACATAGGAAGGGCGAAATTATGTTTGTAAATAATAATGGAGCGAGTGTAGTTGATTACTTACTTTATTCTTTGGGTATTGAGGATGCAATAATAGATTTTGAAGTAGTTCAGGGAGTGTTTACTAGCTGTCATTTTCCGCTGAAGACTACATTCAGGGTAAAGGGTGAGGTGGTGGATGATGAATTTGTTAGGGTGGGAAAGAAGATAGAAGTATTTAAATGGAGAAGACAGGAGGAAGAATTATATTTGGATAGACTGAATTTAATTTTGGGGGAACACAAAAAGTAATATAAATGTATTATTACAAAGGAAAAAGTCAGAGGAAGTTATTGGGAGATTGGAGTGGATAGTTAAAAGAGCAGGATGTAAAATGAAACAAAGGAAGGAGGGGCAAATGGAAAGAAGGAGATGGTTTGATGAGGAATGTATTAAAGCTAAGAGGAGAGTGGAACAGGAATTAAAGAGATGGAAGCTACAGGAGGATGAGGATTCAAGGAAAAATTATTTAACAATGAAACGGAGTTATAGATGTTTAATTGAAGTAAAAAAGAAAGAATGGGGTGGGAGATTAAGTAAGAATTTGCTTGAAGCAGTAAATAAAAATCTGATGTGTTACACTCACATGACTTTCTCTACTCTTGTACAAACTATTTTTACAAACGCTTATTCTCCATATGCTTCATGTTAATCGAGATGTCAATCTTATTGGTAATTTTCATGTAGATGCAAGGGGAATGTGGTAGTTTTTAAGCGATAGTCAAATATTTTAACGCTGGTTGCTATGTGGCGCATTCTATTCTCTTTGCAAGTCCAGGACATAAAAAAATGAATGAGAAAAAGTAAAAGTATTGGAAAATTTAAGGAAATAACAAGCAATATCTTGAAAACGGTTCACTCAACAACAAAAATGTATATGACATAAATTGTGTATTTTAACGCGATCTATATTTTTTGTGTAGTAAAATTTTGTCTATCTCTTATGGTTTACCAGTTATGCAAAAGTCGTTCACAATGAACAATACTTTTGGAGACATTCCCAGAAAATTCGAGATATACATTTCATTTCTCATGACAATATCTTAAACATATGATATTTTAATCAAAATCGTTATAGCCATTTTTGAGAAAATTAAAATTTTCGAAAATTGTTCCATGTAAAGGGTAGTCTGGGGTGGGGAGATTTTCTTGAAAACCTTCGTGTCGCCTCTCTGGAAGATACTGAACCTAAATATCAAGTTTGGTGTTAGTAGGGGAAATATTTTATTCCACCCAAAAATTTGATACCGAGATTTCACTGGAAATATATGCTTTGAGACCCCCTGAATCCAAAAAAGGATTTTTGGAAACATGTCCGTATGTCTGCGTGCGTGCGTGCGTGGGTGCGTGTGTGTGTGTGTGTGTGTGTGTGCGCGCATCTGTGAACAGCATAACTCAGATGAACTGTCGGATAAACACCAAACTTGGTATTTACGTTCAGTATCTTCCAGAGATGCGACACAAAGGTTTTCAAGAAAATCCCCCCACCCCAGATTACCCTTTGCATGGAACATTTTTCGAAAATTTTAATTTTCTCAAAAATGGCTCTAACGATTTTGAATACAATATCATATGTTTAAGATATTTTCATGACAAATGAAATGTATATCTTGAATTTTCTGGGAATGTCTCCAAAAGTATTCTTCATTGTGAACGACTTTTACATAACTGGTAAACCATAAGAGATAGACAAAATTTTACTACACAAAAAATGTAGATCGCATTAAAATACACAACTTATGTCATATACATTTTTTTTGTTGAGTAAACCATTTTCGAGATATTGCTTGTTATTCCCTTCATTTTTCCAATACTTTTTCTCAAATGGGAATTCGTTATTCATTTTTTTTAGTCTTGGACATACAAAGAGAATGGAATGCGCCACATAGTAACCAACTCTTAAAATATTTGACTATAGCTTAAAACCTACTAATTCCCCTTGCACCTACAAGAAAATTAGCAATAACATTAACATATCGATTAACATGAAGCATATGCAGAATAAGCATTTGTAAAAATAGTTTGTTCAAGTGTAGAGAAAGTCATGTGAGTGTAACACATCAGATTTTTTTTATATGTCTGACTACAGTATCAACCATTGCAGCTGTAGGTGCGTTTATTTGTTGGTCTGGTCCTATATATTTATCCTCTGTTTGTTCATTTATTTAATTTTTGATCGAGCCATATATTCAGCACTTCCAGTTCATCTAAGGTTAGCTGTTACCCACATAATATGTTTGAATATGTCATTCTTATTTCCTTCTTTAAGCTTTGAGTTTAACACGGACAAATATTGATTTGTGATATAAACAGCTGAGTGGATGTAAAGAAGTCTCTATTGCCCAGTTAAAAGCAATTATTATTGTGATTGATATACCCATAACAATTAATAATATATAAGGGATGACCCCAAATTAGCAATGGGTACAGGAAGTTCTGTGACTAACATATAAAACTTTTCATAGACCATTAGGTTTAAAGCTTTCTTTCTTCCAAATGCCTAAAAGTTTCCTAATTTGGGCATTTTTGTTGCTTTTATCATTTTCTTTTGTATATTATAACCACGACCACATTCTTAAGATGCTGTGGCATTTTGTTCTTCATTGTGAGGTATCTATATATTTTTACTTTCTCTACTGCCTATCTATAGTAAGTAGAGGATGTATTGCATTTCATCCAAAATTTCAATATTGAGACTTTTACTGGAAATACATGTTTTGAGACCCCCTGATCCCCCACCCCAAAAAGCAGCATTTTTAGAAAAAGCTCTGTGTGTGCAGGTGTATGCATGTGTGTGTCTGAAGCAGGCATTAACTCAAAAACTAAAAGTAGGACAAAGATGTAACACAATCATTTTCAGGAAAATCTCTGACACCCCAAACTGCCCTTTGCATGGAAACTTTTGATATTTTTTATCTTTTCAAAGTGTCTCTTAACAATTTTGATTAAAATACTATATATTCAAGATATTTACATGACTCATAAAATGGTTAGAGTTTGAATTTTCTGAAAATAACCTGTGAAGCTCTCTTCATTTGGAAGATACCTTGTATAATTTTGGTAACTGGTAAACATTAAGAAATACATGACATATATCTTTATTTAAAATAAATGTTTTGTGGCATTAATCATTTCCGAGATATGCATTAATTATTAATTTTAATTTTTCAATATTTTTTTTAATTTCTTTTAAAGTGCCATCACTATTCAGTTGTTCCTCATGACATCATGGAAAGAGCATGAAATTTCAAGATCAGCGTATAGCAACAGGCTTGTAAATACCTTAACTATTGATTCAGTTTTTTTCTATCCCCCTTGTATCCACAACAAAATGTGTAATGAAACTATTTCTGCAAAGGTAGAATCAGGTGACTGAAAAATTCAATGCCATAGCCGGGATTTGAACCATGGATCTCCCGGTCTCCGTCCGGTTGCTCTAACCACTGAGCTACCATGGCAACATGCCACACGACATTAAATTCTCCAGCTGATTCGTGTTTTTCCCGGTAAACCACAAAGTGATCTCAAATTGTATTGAGATGTCATACCCCAATGGCGACTTACATTTATAGCAAGTACTTTAAGTATAGCAAGTACTTGAATTTTTCAGTCACCTGATTCTACCTTTCCAACCCTGTCCAACACACGGCTTGTGTGAAAGAACAATTAATTTTATTTCTGCAAAGTTTATCTCAATTAACTATGAAATAATTAGAAAAATAAAATCTGATGTGTTACACTCACATGACTTTCTCTACTCTTGTACAAAGTATTTTTACAAACGCTTATTCTCCATATGCTTCATGTTAATCGAGATGTCAATCTTATTGCTAATTTTCTTGTAGGTGCAAGGGGAATATGGTAGGTTTTAAGTGATAGTCAAATATTTTAACCGCTGGTTGCTATGTGGAGTATTCCATTCTCTTTGCATGTCCAGGCCATAAAAAAAATGAATAACGAATTTGAGAAAAAGTATAAGTATTGGAAAATTTAAGGGAATAACAAGCAATATCTCGAAAACGGTTTACTCAGCAAAAAAAAATGTATATGACATGAATTGTGTATTTTAATGCGATGTACATTTTTTGTGTAGTAAAATTTTCTCTATCTCTCATGGTTTACTGGTTATGCAAAAGTCGTTTACAATGAAGAACACTTTTGGAGACATTCCCAGAAAATTCAAGACATACGTTTTATTTCTCATGAAAATACCTTAAACATATGATATTTTAATCAAAATTGTTAGAGCCGTTTTTGAGAAAATTAAAATTTTCGAAAAATCTTCCATGTAAAGGGTATCCTGGGGTGAGAGGATTTTGTTGAAAACCTTCGTGTCGCATCCCTGGAAGATATTAAACCTAAATACCAAGTTTGGTGTTTATCCGACTGTTCGTTTCTGAGTTATGCTGCTCACAGACAGACAGACACACACACACACACACACACACACACACACACACACACACACACACACACACACAGACAGACACACAGACACACACACGGACATGTTTCCAAAAATGCTTTTTTTGGATTCAGGGGGTCTGAAAACATATTTCCTGTGAAATCTCGGTATCAAATTTTTGGGTGGAATACAATACTTCCCCTACTTACTATACGTAGTAGAGAAAGTAAAAATTCTGATATGAACATTCACCTGACTTTCTCTACCCTCTATCACTTATTAGTGGATATACAAACTAGTCTTACTAAATCTTATTTTTATATCTATTTCATTTTAATCTAAACAAACTTTTGCAGAAATAGCTATATTATACATTTCGTTATAGACACAAAGGGAACAGTGATAGTCAAATGTTTAAGAACTGGATGCTATCTAGCCATAATATCCCACCATAAAATCCCATACTGTTTCAATGGAATCATGAGAAACAACTGAATGTTGACAGGACTTTAAAAGAATGGCTAACTGAACCATCTGAACCATTAATAACAAATATCTCGCAAATGGCTGATGCCACAAAAAAGTTATTTGAAATAAATTGGGTGTTTTAAAAGAGACCTACATTTCTTGTGTAGTATGTTTTCGTCTATTGCTTAACGTTTGCCAATTATACAAAATTCTGTCCAGATGAAGAGGACTTCTAAGACTATTCCAGAAAATTCAAGATATACATTTTATTTGTCATGTAAATATCTTTAATATATGATACTTCCACGTACTAGGTACGTGATAGAGAGATTAATCAACTTTTGTGAGAGTAATTTGTAAACGCTATATAAAAATAAATGATGGTGGGTCATGTGAATGCCACAAATCAGGCTTTTTGTTTATCAACTGTAACAGTAAAGATGGGAGTAACATTGTTCCATGGAGCAGACCTAGCAAGAGCTTGTATACACATATACAGGTGGACCATTTAAGTTGAGACTGTACTATATCTCCAAAACTTAGCATTGTAGAAAGAAATGTCTTGAATAAAGTTACTTTATATTAGGGGGAAAGTAAATTCCATTATCGTGTTTTATTTGGAGGATGTTGTGATGGTCATTTTAGGTACCTATTTAAAAATATTAAAGTGACCCTAAAATGACCATCATAACATCCTCGAAACAAAACACAACTAATGGCATTTACTTTCCTCATAATACCAAGCAACTTTTATTCAAGACATTTCTTTCTACAACGCTTAGTTTTGGGATATTGTACAGTCTCAACTTAAATGGTCCATCCTATATATGCAGCTAGGAGTGTTTAAAATGCTGACTCCAAATATTATGCAATACTGCCATTAGCCCATAGCATAATGTATTGACAGAGGTGACTGGTAAATTTTAGCTCATAACATATTTCATTTTTAAAGACCTTTTACTTTTGTGTATGTTTTTGTTAATTTTATTTACTTTATTATTTGTTTATTAACTTTCCAAAAACCATAATAAACTTTGCAGCTGTGTGCCTTAAAGCCAAACTGCTACTATTTTGGTGGCAGGGAATGCAGGCCATCATTCCTAAAGCTATTTATGTTTTTTCTCAATCAAATACCTATATGTCTTTTCATGCTAAACTGAATATCATACAAAGATGGTAACGAACAACTTTATTCAGTTCTAATTGTCTGAAACATGTTTAATTTTAAGAAACACATGGAGTAATGATGTCTATCCATGAGACAAAGACAGCTGCACATAACACAATGTGAAATTCATGACTAGGAATGCAGCAAAAGATAGAAACTAGCATATGCTTTGAAAAGAACTACAGATAATACTCATTAGACAATAGTCTGTTAAGAAGCCTTATATGTACATCACTGGGCAGGAAAGAATTATGTTGAAAAGTTTTTTCTTGCAGTTGGTGAAAATCTCAATTATGACATAAGCATGTGATGTATCTATCTAAACAGCTTCATATGCTGTACCTAGCCTATGTGAACACCAGCTGTCACAAGAATTAAAATGAAGGTGCTTCTTAAGAAAGAAAAGAAAAGAAAAAAAATGGTGTTCTTTCTTCTATCAAGATAATTCCTTTTAATCATCTTTTCATATCCAGAGCCTCTAACAATATTCCTTCCGGAGTTTACGCTCAGCTAAGATGAATTTATAGCAACTGCTGCAAAGTGTAAAATGTAATTGATGCTTTATTTTCTTTTTTTTTAAGCTGAACCTGCACAATTGTATTTCTTTCTATATTACACTTACACGATTACAATTCCGTAGTTCATTATTATAGTCCTTTGTAAGTCCTTAAATCTTTAAGTTTTAGTTTTATCACACAGGCATTTAACATAAAGAGCAATCTCCTTATGTTGCAACTCTAAAATTAGGTATCTTAACGAAATAATTTGCTCTTGATGAAGTTCTTTGATGTAAACCTTAAATGAAGGATAAGTTCATTAATCTCTTACAGTATCATCTATTTTCAATACATTATAATACTCTAAACTTTTTAGAGTTTAGAAACTTACTTAGAAGAATGGTCCAAGATATTAATCCAGGTCCCTTTAAAATATATAACCTTTCTTCTCCATATTCCTTTATGTCAACCATGATCTTTTTAATCACTTATATACTGTTAATCATTTCAATATTTAAACCTCTGAATTAAGCAATGCCAAAATACTTATGTCATTATTAAATTATAAAAACCAGTGCTATTTTTAAAATGTGTTTTAAAACTCATTCTTTTTTTCAAGTTCCAGCTGTTTTTGTTTACCCACTCCCTCCTCAGTATTGTATAATGCCAATAAATAAAAATTCTCAACAGTTAAATTTCAAAAAAATATATATAATATGAATATTAAACTAAATAAGCCTTGTCTTACGTATGATTTGGCTTACTAATTTGGTAGTGTTTCATCCATTCTGAGAATTTCTATATTCAATTTACGAGTACTTTTGAACGGGTGATAATACAGAAAACAAGAAATATTTTTCTGAGCAGTTTGTCATTCTATGTACATAAGTGTGACAAAAGAAGGACGTGCTGGTAGCTGTAGTCCGTGAAGATGATTTTAAAATAATTGATTTTTCTTGTGAGAAAAGTTTTTGAGAACATAGATTAACAAAGCGTTTGTGTAAGTGTTTTTGTTTTTTTACGTCTATTTTATTTTAAGAGTGTTAATTTTATCTATAAAATGTTCGCAAACGGATTGGTATCTCGGAGATTTTGGTTATGGTTGACTGGTGAAAGCATGCCGTAGAAAACCTGTAGCCAAAAACTCATCTACAAAGTTTTATTTTATTCTTTGAGTCGTTAAATTAGATATCTTCAACCCCATCAAAAAGGTAAAATTGTGAGTTTCATTTTATTTGCTGAATATATATGCGTTTTTGTATGATGCTCTGTTCAAGCGCCCAGAAACAGAATATTTCCGCGGGATATCGGGATATGAAGGGCTTTAGGTTAGATTTAATTGTGTTTATTTGTGTAATGCTGCGTACTGATTTTGCTGCTATTAACTGGACATAATAGGAAAATGATGTCCCATGCCCGTTAAATTTAAGTTATCACAAGCATTTGAATTACACATTATAGGTAATAGAGGTAGTGTTGACATTCTCATGTAAGCACATTTTGTTTATCTAGAATTTACTCGTGAAATGGAGAGAAAAGCTAATTAGTTAACTGGTGCTTTATTCAGGTTTGCCAGATTTTCAAATTCAAAATAAGGAACACACTTATCATTGCAGCATTACTCTAGAGATGTGATTACAGGTAGTGGAGTCCCATGTGGGATTACATTTTTTTAAGTAAAACCAAAATAAAGTTTATTACTTGTAGAAAACTTATATTGCGTGATCTTTACAGAGTATATTATTTGTCAGTTACACTTGCATTTGCACATATGAATTGAAAGTAGTCAATTTTCATATGCTATTTAGCTATATTTAGCAAAGTAATCGCAAACATTACTATCATAAAATTCTCTGCATGATTGCGTGATCTTTACAGAGTATATTATTTGTCAGTTACACTTGCATTTGCACATATGAATTGAAAGTAGTCAATTTTCATGTGCTATTTAGCTATATTCAGCAAAGTAATCGCAAACATTACTATCATAAAATTCTCTGCATGATTAACTGAAATTGTAATAAGTTAACATTATACTAAGTCCATTGAATTCTCATTTCAGTCATCCCTCCATTTCAACTTCACTGCTGAAAATATTCTTTCAATGAAAGAATTGGATGGAAACGTATTCAACATAAGTTTTACCAGTACCAAAACATTTTTAAGTTTTTCTTTGCCAATGAAGTGAGCAATGTACATGTTCATAACTTTTTCCTGCAAATGCCCATTTTTATCATGGCAGTAAAGTCCTTTAATTAAAATTATCTCTGGATACATATCATCTACACATATGTTATCAACTACAGTGGCATATAGGAGTGCAGTGTTATAGGTGTATTACTTCATATATGCACTCACAGTGTATTGTCAGAATCTGGTCAGTTTATCAGAGTAAATCTGTTGGATTCTAGATGCTAACTTAAAATTATTATTGGTGGGGTGGGCAAGAACTATAACACAGGACTTTCATTATGGAGGACCTACAAGCTAATATAGTATATACTAAATAACATTGAAGACCTGAACTTTTACCCTGAAGCATATATTACCATTGTTATGACCATTCATTGAATCTTGTCTTGCAACAGGCAATGTAAAATATTTTTTTCAGTCTTAATGGCTTCTCTGCATATTTCTCTAATCTAAAAGAACTACTGGCCTTCATGATTTCTCTGTTTCTCTACACCATTTTATTATGCTTGCTGATACTTTTATCCTGTTAGTCATTAAGGATAATGTGTAATCTCCAATTTCCAAACATCTATAGCTGTAAGAAGTACTGAAGCTGAAACTTACATTACCTTTCAGATGGGAAGAGCTTTGCTTTCCACCAAATTGGACGCTGTTATTAACTATGCATTGCCATTTTGTTTCCCCCACTCTTTTCACATTTTCCTCTTACTCATACACTGTTTAGTGCAAGGTAATTTAAATACCTTGTGAAAGACACTTGCTTTGCCTACACAATACTCTTTAGCATTAAGTTACTTAGGATTTTGAAATCAAGTTGATTTCTCTCTTCCTCCTTGTTGCATCCTTTAAGAAATATTTAGAGCCTCTTTGCCTCACTACTAAATTTACTGCAGGCATTGCACAAATTCTCACCTATACTATTGCTACTTAAAGCAACAACTGATTGCTGATATGAAGTATTTGAACTCGGAAGGGTAAACATAAAGCCCACATGCTTACGCATCACAAACACGTCATAGCAGACATTCTCCAAATGCAGCATTCCGGCTACCAGGCTAAATGAGCTGTTGGCTCTTATCTCGAACAACAGAGAGAGAAGACAAACAAATTCCTGGTGCTTGTTCAACCTGTTCTTTTAGCATCATCCTGGCAATAATTTATAATACATTACTATTAACTACAAAAAAGTATATATATATATACGAGGGTTGGGGCAAAAGTCATGGCAACTATTTTTTTACTTGTAGATATGTGAACAGATCACAAACGTATGTGTCGTGTGGAAGTTCTGCAGGCATAGTATGTATACAGAACAACAGATGGCTCTGTGATAGCTGGTAGTAGGACATTGAGGGCTGTGAAATCAGTCAGTTGGTGAGTGTTGTGCGAGATGGAAGTAACCTGTGTTGAGCAGTGCACTTACATCAAAATAGCCGTTCGCCAAGGGAGAAATGTGATGGAATGTCACAGTGAATTAAGTGGAAGCCCTTGGGAATAATGCCCTACCATACCGTACAGTAGCATGGTGGGTAGGACAGTTTCAGCAAGGACATGTGTCAACCAGTGATGAGCAACGTTCGGGACGACCTGTCAGTGTGCGGGCCGATGTGGCACGTGCCGTCATCGAGCAGCTCCTGGATGAAGACAGATGATGGACGCTACTGGTGTTAGAGATGGCAAGTGGCATCGAGAAATGCACCATCCACAGGATATTGCGTAATGAGCTGCAACTATGCAAAATCGCATCGCGGTGGGTACCGCATGCACTGACGGAAGTGGGTGCACTATGCAATATGCTCTGACCACCTTGCACGCTGGCAACAGGTCGGCGATCAATTCTTGTCACGAATAATCGCCATTGATGGATTTTGGGCCAGGGCATATGAACCAGAACTGAAATGTCAGTCCGCGGAGTGGCAACATGCTGGATCACCAAGGAGGCAGAAGTTCCGTCAGAATCCTTCCCCAGTCAAATTGATGGTTATCGTCCCGTATGGCGTCAGGGGTGTCATTGTTTGCCACTTTGTTCCACATGGCAGAACAGTGACCGCACAGTACTACAGGACTTCCTGGTGCGACAGGTACGACGTGGCATTTGGGAGAAACTTCCTGATCTTGTGGACAGTGCAATAATCCTACTTGACAATGCAAAACCACATAAAGCAGAGTGTGTAGGGCAGCTACTGTGACATACTCTCCCGACATTTCGCCCTGTGACTTTGATCTCATTCAAAAGATTAAGGCACCACTATGTGGTAGGCGGTTTGCAACACGAGAGGATATTGCTAATGCTGTGCGCGAACAGGTGACCTGATTCACACATGGTGTGGCAAATGCTGAGGCAGATGGTATTCAGCACTTCCCACATCATTGGCAGCGTGTGGTGACAGTAGCGGGGGACTACTTTGAGGGTCTTCAGACCCAGGTTTGTCGTGTCAACTGTATGTGTACTGTGTTGTCATTCTTTTGCACCGTGAAGGCCATATTGCCCTGTTACTACCGTAATAAATTAGTGTGTTACGATATTTCAGTGCTATTTGCTGTCCACACATGTAGCTAACACCTTGTCCTTTCGTCTGTATATGTCACATTTTCCAACCGGACTGGTATCTTCAAGAAAATAAATAGTTGCCATGACTTTTGCCCCAACCCTCGTATATACATACAAACGATGGCCATTTCAGTGCTAATGTAGATATGATTGAATATATGGATGTGTTTATTCATTTGTATTGTGAGAACTGTTTGAGCTAAAAATATGTGGTTTAATTGTTTCAAAATTAGAATATTTAGAAGACCCATCATAAGTGGTGTTTATTAGAGACGGATTCACATGAATACACACAGCACTTCATACTAGTGGTAACATGATATGACAACACTGCAAGACTTCCATCTGTTGATGGTTTGAAAACATCCTTAGTTTTTTCATGTTGCTGTTTTTAAATGCAAATCCTGTTTTAGTCCAGACACTACCCTCAGAAGAAAATAACAAGCAAGGCCAGCAGAACAATTTGCTTTTCTTTTCGTACTCAACGATGAAACATTGGCAGGTTGAGGGGTCAACCCAAAGGTTTATAAAGCATACCTCCCTGTTATGGGTTTAACAGCTTGTAGGACAGGATGGGGATTGTAGTGTGATTGGTGAGAATGATGTAGTGGAATGATTGCTTCTCAACAATTGTTGGTCATGGTGCAACAGCCCTTCTGCACCACTGGTGTGTAGTGTGTTTTGGAGTTGTGACTGATAATTTTTATATCCAAGCATCTCATGAAGGATGCTCAGCTTTTGTTGCTGGAGGAGTTGCTCTGTCACTGTAGGTACCCACTTTTCACACCCAGTTAACCACTCAACAGTATTATACTGTGCCGATGAGTATACTTTTGACTTTGACTTATGGGTTGTTGTTTAATGTGGCAGTTCAGGATATGGTTTGCCACTTGTAATTACGCCAATTTTTCACCAAATGTTAGGGTAGAAAATTTTGTTTCCAAGTTCGTATAAAGTTTCCATATTGAGTATGTTTTCACAATTTTATATTACTAATATGGAACATTAATTTATTTAAGTAGTTTTTAAGTTATATATTTAACACTGCTGATGCTGACTAAACAATGTAAACAACAACAAGTGCTGTAGCATCACACGTGAATGTGAGTGTGTTTAATGTTAAGAGTAAAACCCAATGTTAAAGAAGCTACAGTGAGTGAGTTTTTTTCTCAACTCAAAGCCCCTGATATGTCCAAGAGAGCTATGCAAATAAATAAATTGAAAAAAGAAATTCAACCTCTGTGGTGTACCCATAGCATGTCTGCCTTCATTCAAGAGGTCCCAAGTTCAAAAGTCAGTAAGGGGAAGTTACTTGGATAAAGCTTTTTTCAGGGTTTCCCTTATCCTGAGAAGACGAATGTCAGGTAATTCTAAGCGCTCTATGACCCTGGGTCCAATGAAGTATCATTTCAAGGATTTCTTCACCATGTGATATGACTAGGGCCAGATTTTAATGACCTAAAAAAGCAGCGAAATATGCAAGCATATATGACCTTAAACTTATATAACTATGACTTTAAAAGATAAAATATTACTTTATATAAGTTTATTCAAAATCATTCTTGTTGAATTTTTATACACAGTGAAGCAGTATTTTTTTTTAGAAGTATTTTAGGAGTTGTATTGTAGTTGAATATGTTGGGGAGCCAAACTTGATGTAGTAACAACCACGTACGGTACACAGTTCCAGTGACCTTCGCCCCAATATTCAAGAATCAACTTTGTATTCTTATGTTTTCTTTAAATATATATATTTAGGTTTGCTTTGGCTGCATCAGTATTAATTTGTAGAAACATGTTTCTCTTAACAGGGTGTGGTGCGGCTGAAGAATGTAGGCTTACACAAATTATAATATTTTTACTTCACTCCTTTTATTAATCCTTGTCACGATTAAATAACACTTCACTGATTATAGAGAGCTGTGAGATTATTTATTAATTACTTGCACCTTTTAACATGTAAACTTTGTAATATTCGCCGTAATGAATTTTCGTCTCACACTGAATACGTATTAAACTTCTTGAGGACATGTCTTCCGTCCAGTTAGGAATGCTGTCTACAAGCAGCTGAACTGATTTCTACCACCTGAATTTGTAAATTTCTGCATTTCAAGTCTGATTGGCTAATCCTACTCCAATAGAATACCTTCATTTAACTTAAGCTTTTTTCTGGTTGTTGATTGGCTATTTATAAACTGTCTCAGAAATTACATTATTGTTGCTCCAAGAATTACTAGTAGCATTATTACTTTCCAATTCATTATTGCCTCAAGGTTACCTCATTGTTACCTCATTGTTAGCAACTTTTGACCTATATTCTCACAGCTCCTACATCATTAAATTACGTAATACATTCACATAACATTATTAAACATGTACATAATAATATAAACATTAATACAATGACTGTTACATACACTTTTTATATTTTTATTTATACACATATTGCTTTAAGGTGGGCTGTTATTGAATTTATACATTATATAATTAGACTGAAATCATTTAAATGTCAAAAATACTGCCTCAACAATGTAATACAAAATTCACTTCTGAACAAATTGTGAGTATAGTACTTAATTTTTGCAGTGTTTGAAACTAGCTAGCACTTATTTTTGAAATGCCTGCACGTGTTTTTGAAGAAAAAAAAACACGAAGTACAGTGAAAACAACAACATCTATCTAAACAATAAAACCATGTTTTTACTACTGCACACCACTTGTTTAAAGTATTTCAAATTAGTTAACACGTCCTATCAACCTTCAGTTTCTACAGAGCTGCACTGGATCACAAGGTGCATTTTCAGATTTTCCATTTTCAAGTTGTAATTGTTGCTGAGGATAGTTTTGTACCTGGAAAAGCTCCTCTCCACATCACAGGAGCATATTTGAAGGCAGTGAAGTCAATGCAAGCCAGCTTTGGTTCATTGTCTTCAAATGTTGTGGCTTTCCCAGAAAGATTGTCACTAATTTTGCACATTGTAGAATATCTAGGATTCTGCTGGAGAGCACTTTGCAATTTATTGTTCACTCTATACAACAGTGTCTTACATCAGCAAACCTACTAGTGTGTTACACTGCTTGTTTACTGCAAAGCTGTATTAGTAAAGCTTTGTAGTAATTGTTATGTTTATTTGTGACAATATCACCAAAACATTGTCATGTGAGAAACATTTTGTGTTTTTATTCTTGTGTCCTTAAACATACGACAAAAGTTGGCCAAAATGTGACCTATTATGGCAAAAGTTGGCCGAAATATGATGTATTATTTAAAAAGGTGTAAATATTACTTTATATGCACAATAAAAATACATTTTTCTATAGTACAATACCTGTGGATTCGTACATAAATTGTAAAATTCACCCTAAAGTTCAGGAAAAGAACTTGACTTGTGATTAAAATCCAGCCCTTAGATATGACCTACCTGGTTAAAGAACATTAACTAAAAGTACTTTTAAAAAACTTAATGAATCTTATTTATAAAGTTCAGCTCATTGTTTCTTGAAGCTTTAGTGATGAGTGCTATGAAATACCTGCAAACGAAGTAATAAATAAAAGTAGAATAGAATGATAACGGGGGAGGAGGGCATTGTTGGGGTTTTATAAACTTTCCACATTCAACCTAAAAGGCTTATTGTGTAACCCCATTGGAAAGGATGCTTTCATTGTTTCCCAAAATCTGTTTCCTTGAACAAGTTGCAGTATTTGGTTCCAATATCAGCATCCTTTCCTGAAAGTAAATATGTGATGAACTAAAAAACAAATTTATAAAACAACTCTGGTCAATGGAAGCAAAAACCATTTCATCTCAGACTGCAAACACCTTTTACAAATAGCCATCTTTCGACAACCCCATACTCAGAAATCTTCACTGTTCAGCTCCAGCATAGTAAGTCAAAGAAGGAACTCTTAAAAATATAGTCAAAATAGGTAACATTGATGCTCCCAGTGGTTATTCAACTGTACTGATTGCAGATGAATGGAAGGTTCTTAGATTTAAGACGATATTGTCAGTGAAGTTCTGGTCAATTGAAAATACTGCAATCAGTGCTTTGAAAAGACAAAATTATTGGGAGATCTTAAATACCAAGTTGGTGAAAGCATCATTATAACATGGTAGTGCAGACATGTAAAGGAAGTTTTCAAAATCAGGGTGTATTTTGACAAAATAAAGGTCTTGTCTGAGAAAACTTTAAATGCACACATTTTATATCTTGTATATTAGAATAGGGTGCAAGCATTTACAGATGGCAAAAGAATTCATGTTCATTACAAGCAATAATGTGATGAACAGTATGCCATTAAAGAGAAGGAGCAAAAATAAATATAAATGAATGAAAGGAAAAAGGCAAAGGATTTAGGAAGGTAGAAGAAAATGGAAGATGAGAAGGCTGGTATACAAGGTAAGGAAACAAAACTAAAACAGCTGAGACAGGAACAGAATGGGAAGATAATTACTGCTCGAACATTACTACTAATGTAGTATATTAAGAAGATTGCTGGGAAAGACCTGGTGGAATTCAACACCATACAGCTCAGTTACTGTAGGCCTCTGACAAGAAAATATGTGCTAAGTGTTTTGCTCTTTGGAGGACTGAGAAGGGACAGCAGCTCACAGTGATGTCATAAATAAATCTACTATCCACATAAAAACATTCCCAACATTAGCATCCCAGCATGTTTCACTTGGAGCAGTGTGTAAGTGTTTTCTAGTGATTTATAAAGTTATTTACAATGCCCAATAAGAAAGGAATAACTCTACACAGTCAAGCCTGAGAAATAGTTGCTAAAATTGTTAAAATCTGTGGCGAGGAAAGCAAACAAAGGCAACTAGCCATTCCTCTTGTCCAAGGAACAGAATGAGCAGCTAAATATGCAGGTGTATATCATCCTTACTAATTACAAACATCAGAAGAGAATTAAAGAAAAAGAATGTTGAAGGATTCTCTTCTCTACATACCCAGGTAACATCACATGAGACCACAAGAAAGAAATGTGTGCTTAGATAATTTTCATCTATGCCTAATATGGTGAACAGTGTAAGAAAAGTCATGCTTATGTGTTCCAAACTATTGCCGGTGATTTGAGAAAAAATTCTTTTTCTTTGGGAACAAGAGGCACTTAGAAGAGTTTACACCAGCTAGGCTTTAAATGGAGGAAAAGCGGAAGCAAGCAGAAAACTTTGATTGAAAAACCAGAAATTATAAGTTGGAGTAGCAGGTATCTAAGAGAAATTAAACATCTTCACAATGAAGGAAAGCCAATGTTTTACACAGATGAGAGCTGAGTAAACAGCAATTTAACTTACAAAAGATGTTGGCAAAGTTTGGAAATAAAATGCATTTGTGCAGATGGAAACACTGCTAATAGGTTAATTATGGTACACGTTGGTTCTCAGACTGGATTCCTGCAGATCAATTCCTCAGTATATAATGCTAGCACCACAAGTGGAGACATTATGGTCAAATGAATAGTACCAACTTTGAAAAGTAGGCTAGGCAAAAGCTATTCAACAGTCTGCCCTCAAATGTTGTTGTACTAGATACAATTGGATAAATCACCTTCCAAGCGTGCAATTAAGTCAGAAATGGTATGATGGTTGCATTGACAAGAGGTGCAATGTGATATGTGATGAGGAAAGAAATGTTTTATGAATGGGTACTGGTGAAAAAACCTGCAGAGAAAAATCTTTAAAATAGATACTCTCCTTAAAGCCATTTTCATTGCTTCTGGATTTAACAATACAGGGCATTGATGCTGTGACTTTGGAAGGCTGAGAAGGCTACTGTCATCATGTAGAGAAGTTGGAAAACAAATATTGGGAATGCGATGGAATTGTGTCCGATGTGATTGATTCCCATCATCGTTGTGATTGCTGATAGCGATGATTCATCTTCCAATAGTGATAGCAGTGAATCTGAAGTAGCCTTCTCTTACATGTATCTTGTGCCTTGTAAGGTATGGTTATGGATTATTATTGTTTAATATCATCATAATGTATGCTTTATTTGGGAATTGACAGAAATATTTTAAAGTTATTTACGATTGGATTGTATTTTTCAGGACTGGTTTAAGTATATTAACTTATTTCTAAAAGCCTAAAGCAATCCTGTTTGCTTGTTTCATTTATATCTGCTCAATACAAGGTAATCTCTGTTCATTCATTCATTTACCTTATGAATCTTCATCTTGTATTCAGATTTCTAGCACAAGAGTGTATATTTTCTAAGAGGCCTAAGCCTTGTTGATATGTTGAAAGTAGAGTTGTAATCTTTCTCAGATAATGCTACAGTTGATGTTAAAACATTCCTTATAGCCACAACTTTCTTGTGGGAGGAACACAGTAGGAGGAGGGTAGAAAGTGAGGGAAGCAAAGTATTAAACACAGTTCAAAAAAAAAAAAGGAGCAATTTCAGCTGTTAGAGGTTGTAAGTAAAGAGTACCAGACATAGATGTTTTTGGCTAGAAAAGATACATAATTGATGGTTGAGGCTAAAATGATGTATGACATTCAAATGGGGACTGGATAGAGGATGGGAAATTGTGAATGTTGTGCATGGAATGCTTTGTAGAGAAATGTTAGGCCTACCAAGTGCAACCAACAGCAAAGGAATTTGATCAAATGGAAATGGGAAGAGTGGCAAGGAAAGTTGCGATTATGGAAAGAGCTCTTAAATAATGATTTAGAATTCTAAATTTAGATGAAAGGAACCTGTTAAAGCAGTGCTTAGAAGGTCAAGAAATGAGTAATAGTGTTGCGGTATCTTCGTGTTATCTTTTGCTGAGTGCCTGTTATTGTATTACTATTTTTAAATTTGGGTTCTTTGCTAGCTATTATTATTATTCAGTCGAGCAAATCTCTTGAACAGGGTGTGTAAACAGAAAGTTGCTGTTACTAAAGATAACACTGATAAAGAATTTGTTTTTACACTTTTATTGCCATCACACTTTATTCATTTCACATAATTATTCTTGATACCTCCCGACTGAAACTGTTATATTTTCGAATGTTACTATAATCACTTATTTGCTGCACATTATTAATTCGCGTATTTCACATTCTTTTAACTAACTTTACGACGCGGGAGATTCTGTAGAATTGCGCGACGTGTAACACGTGAATGATTCTCTTAAACTGTGCAACGTATAACCTGCAAATACTTCTGTTGAACTGAGCGACGTATAACCTTTGTATGATTCTGTTGGACTGAACGACGTATTACCCGCGAGTGCTTCTGTTGGACTGAACAACGTTTGCCTTGTGAATTATTCTGTCAAGCTGCGCGTTACCCGTCTCTGCCACGGAATTTATACTCCCTCACCCCAATATGCCTAAACATTATAACAGAGCTGCTATTGGTTAATAAAACGCGCCAACATTAGCGTCTATTTTTATATCCAATGAAAATTACGAACACATATGCTCTAGGGAAAATATTCCCTCCATTTCTACAGAAAAGCGCGCTAATCTGACGTCATTTGCTTGTCTCTTATAATTGATAAACAACTCACCCCCTCCCTCATTGTTACCCCCTCCTATTGTCAGTTTCAGTGAGGTGTGTAAACTTATTTCCTAACAATGCTTATAATTAACAAACATCTCAAATCAATGTCATACAATAATGCTTATTTACACTACAATCACTCTGGCATTTACATTGTTGTGATATAAAATACTGTCACAATAGGTGGAATAACAATCTTAAAGTTAATTTAGAGACTAAAGAATTGGGCGAAATTTGGAGGAAGGAAAATAATGTAAATTGTTTTTGGAAAGAAGTAAGGATGAGATTTGAAGATGCAGAAAATACAAAAACTGTTTAGTAAGACAGCTGGAAAAAGGCCTTTAGTATTTTATATACTGATAAAACATAAAGGGAAAGAGAAGCATGAATTGATAAATCAAGTAAAGATTATAGGCACAAGCAGATGTGTGGAAATTAAAAGGAATATAAAAAGCTTTTCTACAGAATCAGTTCCGAATGTTTGGAGGAAAGGAAGACATGAAATGTATAGTATTTGAGTGCAGGAGGATGGAATTCTGGAGAAGAGAGTATGTAAGATTTAAGTTAGAAAGCTTTAATTAAATTTTTCAGTAAAAACACTAAGAATGTGGGGGAGCACTTATGTAAAGTTAAAAACAATTGCAATCAGATACTAAGAAAGGAAGTAAAACAAATGTAATTTTAGAGGTAGTTAAAGTTGTATGGTTAGACAATAAGGACATTTGTTATATGAGTATTGCAAGCTAAGAGCTTGGACTGAATGCTTAGCCTACAATGGTTACTTTATGCAGCCTATGACAATAACAGAATCCATCAATATTCATTAATCCACCACACATTACTCAGAATGTTTGTGACCATGTGAATTGTAGATTTCCTAACAGGTGGGTTGGACACTACGGGCCCATCAAATGGCCTGCAAGTGTGCCAGACCTGAATTTTCTGGACTTTTTGTTTTGGAGGGATATGAAAAGCAGGATCTACAAAACATTGATTACTGATTGACTAATTTTGAAGATTTAGAAGCTAGTAACAGTGATGTGTCATAATTTAAAATAAAGAGAGTTGAGGGTTGTTACACTACATCACTAAAATATTCTTACTTGAATGCGTATCGGGAGACGGCTTGTTCCCATCGTCAGCATGTTCTCAACATGCAGGACCCATCTTGCACAATTTTGCAATAATCAAGGTTGCATATTGTCCTGTCTAAGGTATTGCACCAGACATTCAGCTGTGTGCACAATTCCTTGGTCGTAATTAGCCAATCATGGATGAGTTGGTTGAGATGCTGTTCCTTATGCAGGATGGCAGTGGGGCAGGGTCAACCAGGGCATGGCTTGTCATGCATATCCTTTTCACCACTACTAAAACACTGTACTCACCACCTCACATTCCTTGTGTCTACTGTATCATCTCCATACATCTTTAGCAAGCATCAATGGATTTCAATTGATGCAATTGCTCATCAGTAAGGAATTCAATGACACATTTCTGTTTTATATGCATCTTGATGTCAGACGCCATTTTGGAATGCTCCCTGATGCTGCTGCTATCTGTCACAGGACAACAAAACCAGCAGGTCATTTTAGCATTTAGTGTTGCTTTTTTTTGTTTATTAGTTTGCATAAACTAGTGCATTACTTTTATGTTTACAGGCTACCAGAATGAAGATTGCCGTTGAAGGGTGTGCTCATGGTGAACTGGACAAAATCTATGAAGCCATTCATCATCTGGAGAGCAAAGAAGGAATTAAACTAGATCTGCTGATATGCTGTGGGGATTTTCAGTCTACAAGGAATGTTCAGGATTTGAGGTGTATGGCAGTCCCCCAGAAATATCAAAATATGTGTTCCTTTTATAAGTATGTATCATCTGCTTTTATCACTCAACTGTTATAAGTATAAATTGTAGCAGAGATAAAATGTAAATAATGACATAGAAAACCCTGTCATATAACCTGTCTCTACCTATTACTATTTCATTGGTTTCTTTTTGTCCAACGTCTCCCATGATCTTGATGTCCTCAGCCAGCTATTTAATTTGGACCATCTTTAAGACAGGTACATCAGTCCAGCAGAAATAAATGTGGAAATAAGTATAAGTTTATTTCGTCTTATTACTTTCTCTACTACGTATAGTAAGTAGGGGAAGTATTGCATTCCACCCAAAAATTCGATACCGAGATTTCACCGGAAATACATGTTTTGAGACCTCCTGAATCCAAAAAAAGCATTTTTGGAAACATGTCCGTGTGTGTGTCTGTGTGTGTGTGTGTGTGTGTGTGTGTGTGTGTGTGTCTGTGTGTCTGTGAACAGCATAACTCAGAAACGAACAGTCGGATAAACACCAAACTTGGTATTTAGGTTCAGTATCTTCCAGAGATGCGACACGAAGGTTTTCAATAAAATTCCCCCACCCCAGACTACCCTTTACATGGAACATTTTTCGAAAATTTTAATTTTCTCAAAAATGGCTATAACGATTTTGATGAAAATATCATATGTTTAAGATAATGTCATGAGAAATGAAATGTATATCTCGAATTTTATGGGAATGTCTCAAAACGTATTCTTTATTGTGAACGAATTTTGCATAACTGGTAAACTATAAGAGTTAGACAAAATTTTACTACACGAAAAATGTAGATCGCATTAAAATACACAATTTATGTCATATACATTTCTTTTGTTGAGTGAACCGTTTGCGAGATATTGCTTGTTATTCCCTTAAATTTTCCAATACTTATACTTTTTCTCAAATTCGTTATTCATTATTTTTATGTCCTGGACATGCAAAGAGAATGTAATGCACCACATAGCAACCAGCGCTTAAAAATTTGACTATCGCTTAAAACCTACGATATTCCCCTTACATCTACAAGAAAATTAGCAATAAGATTGACATCTCGATATCTCGATTAACATGAAGCATATGGAGAATAAGCATTTGTAAAAATAGTTTGTACAAGAGTAGAGAAAGTCATGTGAGTGTAACACATCAGATTTTTTATGTCCTGGATATGCAAACAGAATATAATGCGCCACATAGCAACCAGCGCTTAAAATTTTTGACTATCGCTTATAACCTACCATGTTCCCCTTGCATCTACAAGAAAATTAGCAATAAGATTGACATCTCGATATCTCGAGTAACATGAAGCATATGGAGAATAAACGTTTGTAAAAATAGTTTGTACAAGAGTAGAGAAAGTCATGTGAGTGTAACACATCAGATTTTTTTTCTTATAATGAATATGGGACACTTGTTTTTGAAGACATGCTTATTCAAACAATGATATTAATATAAAAGATAACATTGGAAAACAAAGAAAAGAAAAAAATCTGATGTGTTACACTCACTTGACTTTCTCTACTCTTGTACAAACTATTTTTACAAATGCTTATTCTCCATATGCTTCATGTTTATCGAGATGCCAACCTTAATGGTAATTTTCTTGTAGATGCAAGGGGAATATGTTAGGTTTTAAGCAATAGTCAAATATTTTAATGCTGGTTGCTATGTGGCGCATTTCATTCTCTTTGCATGTCCAGGACATAAAAAAATGAATAAGAAATTTGAGAAAAAGTATAAGTATTGGAAAATTTAAGGGAATAACAAGCAATTTCTCGAAAATGGTTCACTCAACAAAAAAAATGTATATGACATAAATTGTGTATTTTAACGCGATCTACATTTTTGTGTAGTAAAACTTTGTCTTATCTCTTATGGTTTACCAGTTATGCAAAAGTCGTTCACAATGAAGAATACTTTTGAAGACATTGCCAGAAAATTCGAGATATACATTTCATTTGTCATGAAAATATCTTAAACATATGATATTTTAATCAAAATCATTAGAGCCATTTTTGAGAAAATTAAAATTTTCGAAAAATGTTCCATGTAAAGGGTAGTCTGGGGTGGGGGGATTTTCTTGAAAACCTTCGTGTCGCATCTCTGTAAGATACTGAACCTAAATACCAAGTTTGGTGTTTATCCGACTGTTCGTTTCTGAGTTATGCTGTTCACACACACACGGACATGTTTCCAAAAATGCTTTTTTTGGATTCAGGGGGTCTCAAAACATGTATTTCCGGTGAAATCTCGGTATCGAATTTTTGGGTGGATGGAATACAATACATCCCCTACTTACTATACGTAGTAGAGAAAGTAAAAGTAATCAATTCTAATAATTTAAAAATATACTATAATGTTCCATGAATTTATCTATTGAGTATAAACAGTGTTCCAGTAATGCAGTTTTGATTTTCTGTTTACATTTTGCTTCTGAGGTGTGTTTTTTTTTTATACATATTGGATAATCTGTTGTATACTTAACCCCATAATGAAGCAAGTTCCTACCAAAGACTGCACTTCTGTGAGTAATTAGGCTCAGTTGATTGCCGTTGTTCTGCAGTGGTGTTAATTATCATTAATTTTAAAATCAATTATCTTCTTTCTAATATACATAAGCATGGAAGTGATAATATGCCTAGCAGTTTGAAACCAGATTTGCATGGGTTCCTTATTATTCTGATTAATCATTTTTGCAGCTTAAAACTTGTGTTTCCTGCATCAAAATTCCCCCAGTATACAGGGTGGACTATTTAAGTTGAGACTGTACAATATTGTCACGATCCTAGATTAATTTAACACCTTTACTGAACTTTCCTTACTTCAGGTGATGACAGTTGTGGGGGGGGGGGTGTCTCTCACTTGACATGCAAAACTACAGAATAAACTTGAGGGAATAACCGGGATTATTATGGAGAAATACAAAAGAAGTTATTTCAACTTTAACAATTTTAATAACACAAGATCTCTTACCTTAAAAATCACATATTAAATCCTTTACAAGAACATCTTCAACCCAACAAACCCCTCGCCCTGAGGCAGATGCCCGGAGGACTACTAAGAGAGCGAATCAAGCAATTCCATGATATTTATAATTAGTCATCCCCACCATAACTTCCGATTAATATGTCACCCCAAGCTACTTGACTATTCTAGATATTTCCAGCTCTTCCTGGTACAACTACAATGCTGTCAACATTAAGCTGATACTTCCGGGAGAAAGGCCCACCAATCCATTCCGGGTGGATCAACTTCAGGCCTACCAAAATTAAATCTACATGTACTCACCAAATCTCCCCCAGGCCACTAATGTTGATGTCCTTGTCGAAACAATGAAAATTACATACATAAGAACATTTTAAAAAATTACAATGGTTGGAGTAATGATTTAAGTAGACAGTACCTATGGTCAACATGGTTAAAGTTACATAAGTGACACGAGGGACAAAATTATTATTGTATGAATTGAATAATCAAGTGTCTGTTTGTCACTATAAATTGACACAACAATAGTACTGACATTGATAAGTATTTCTAGGAGTCTTGAGTGCCACACGAGAAGGAAAAGATTGTGTATAAGGTTCACTACAAGTTTAGAGATGAGCACCACACACACATTATTAATGTTTTGCTGCCCAAGTAATTGACATATATTCACTGCACTGCACCGAAACTATACCCCCGCCGCTGTAACGTTGCACTTGACAGCTAGCGTTTCAGTTGGTACACTCGCAAAAAAACAGATGAAAAGCTTCAACCGTTTGACTTCCTAAGCCAATCACAAGGCAGCATTCCGGATGGTCGATGACAAAGCGGAACCGGAACTAGAATCGGCTCTGTTGCCGGATGTAACTATTCCCTACCACGTGCTTCAGTTTGTGAATCTCTAGCACAAGTGTCGAGTTGTTCTTTGCAAGTTACATATTGTTCATTGTTATTTATATTTGTGGTTATTGTTTGATAGTTTTGTTATTGTTTGCTTATATATATATATATATATATATATATATATATATATCTATTATATATGTATATATTTCATTCATATTATTTATTTAAGCAAAACTTAAGTGCGACAATGTCTGAAAACCGATGCTGATCGCCGAGTGATGATTCACAAAGTGAAAATCCTTTGCGCCGAGGTGTGCCACTTAATAGTCAGGCATTGGAACTATTAAGGGGAACCCGGGAATTCTTTGAATCCCTCTATTCCTGCTGATAAAGCAGTACAACGAACTGCAGCAGCTGTTGTTCACAAGGGAGTGAAACTCCAAGAGAAAGAGGACAAAATTCCTGAACAATCTGGAACGCAACAGGTATTTCTATCAACTCCAGGGAAGAAAAGAAAGCAGCCTCGTCCAGTCACAAATCTTGATGCTTTCCAATTAGACGCCATACATAGACACATTTATGCGTATTATCATAGAAAGGAGTATCCGATCATACCAAAACTGCTTATATCACTTATTTTCAATTAACAATAATAATACGAAATAGTTATTATTCATTGACGTTTGCTACTTGCGTACACTTTTTTGTATGCGGCTTAGACACGATAGAGAGGAGAACAATCAGCTGTTGTTATTTACCAGCCACTCTGGCAACACCGCAACCACAATGTAGCCAACCTTAAGCGAAGGCACACGAACTGTCAAGTGCAAAGATACAGCGGCGGGGGTATAGGAGATGAGCTACATAGTTTGTTTATACGTACATTATCACCACACTTATTCACTACACTGGGCAAAGTAATGTCTTTAGAATCCATATCTCACTGCATCAAAGTTGTTGAGTAGTGGTGGTGAAAGCGAGGGGCAATCACTGACTTGAATTGCGCCCCCAAAGTGTCACCTTGCCACAAAGTGGTGCAGATAATCGATACAGCTGACCCGTACAACAAGGTAGACATTGTAGCACAAGGCAGGTTACCCTCCCTGCAAATGCGTGTCTGCCAAAAGCGGGCTCATTCAAGCTGGACACTCGTGCTCCCGACATAGCAGATAGAGCTAAAACAGTAATTGTATCACAATGTGTAATGGGTACTCCAAAGCCAAAGTTACAAATATAAACAAAAAATAGTATGTCATATGAGAATGTAAAAATGTATCAAGAATATAACTAAATTTTACAAAAATGAATACAATTTGCAGGAAAAAATTATTACACAACATAAGCAATGAATTTAAAGACAGTTTAAAAGCAAAAGTTTAACAGTAAATGCTTAAGAAACATGACAACCATATATGACAGTACCAAATTATATAGTATTTGTGTACATAACTCATATCATTTAAATACAAAAGCAAAATACAAACAAGTAAAACATGACAAATGATTGGGGTCCCCAAAACTTACCCTAACTAGCTGGTGCTTAACTACCAACTTATTAATGCCAAAAGAAGTGCACTTATCACTCATACACATGTAAAGAAAAACAACTCAGCATTACAATAGTGCACCCAGAAAATGCAAAATAATCACCACAAGTGCCCATGCTGCCATCAAAATTACTCAATGCTACAACATAAAACAAAAAGTACTGTATGCAATACAAAAATAACTGCACATACCAATATTTGGAATCAATGGGGGGGGGGGGGGGAAACAACATTCCTGCGCAGGACATATTAAATCATTTCATAATGTAAACCCGTGGGAATAACATCTGGAACAGAGCTTGTGAAAAACCAAAAGTTATAGCTCAAGCATACGTGTACTCGTTAAATCATATCAAAATAGAGATATACAAAGCTTATTAATGCATCAGGAGCAGAAACTGTGTAGTATCATTGCATTGTTGTACCAATAATTTCATTATGTGTCAGTATGAAGCTGCGAAAATAAAGAAAAAAAACTTAAACCACAAAAATTATTGCATTAAAACTGAATAAAAGCATCTCAAAACACCAAAATCACTCTATCAGCACACAGCCATGATGGGCACATTGCAGCAACACCATCCGGTCACATCTCATAAATCATTAAATGTTTAGCTACATAGCTACCAACATAGAAAAAGCACATTTGACTTCTTGGTTTAATACAAAATCTAAAAAGCGATCATGTTGAATTTTCTCATTCCTCAAAGGTTGAAAATCTCTCCAAGACATAATAAAAAACCAAAATTTGCAACTTTCAAGTTCTGAACAGGAATATAAAAAAATACAAGCAAGCAAGCAACATTTCTACCAATATAACTTCTACAAAAATATAACCTCAAATGAAATCACACACACCGAAAGAAAGCAACATGGGAAACAATACTTGAAGTAACCCTACATCACAAGTTACAGAAATAAGAGGGAAATAACCACTTTTATTAAAACTAAGTGCCCATGGTGAGAATCTAAAAGGGTGCTATGCACAATGTTATGTATTCACAGACTTAAACAAGCCACTTGATTTTATATCAAGATTTTTAAACAGAACTGACACGTGAAAAAAAATCTGATGTGTTACACTCATATGACTTTCTCTACTCTTGTACAAACTATTTTTACAAACGCTTATTCTCCATATGCTTCATGTTAATCGAGATATCGAGATATTAATCTTATTGCTAATTTTCTTGTAGATGCAAGGGGAATTGGTAGGTTTTAAGCAATAGTCAGATATTTTAAAAGCTGTTGCTATGTGGAGTATTCCATTCTCTTTGCATTACCAGGACAAAAAAAAAATGAATAACGAATTCCCATTTGAGAAAAAGTAAGTATTGGAAAATTTAAGGAATAACAAGCAATATCTCAAATGGTTCACTCAACAAAAAAAATGTATATGACATAAATTGTGTATTTTAACACAATCTACATTTTTTTCTGTAGTAAAATTTTGTCTATCTCTTATGGTTTACCAGTTATGCAAAAGTTGTTCACAATGAAGAATACTTTTGGAGACATTCCCAGAAAATTCGAGATATACAATTCATTTGTCATAAAAATGTCTTAAACGTATGGTATTTTATTAAAAATCATTAGAGACATTTTTGAGCAAATTAAAATTTTCAAAAAATGTTCCATGTAAAGGGTAGTCTGGGGTGGGGGGATTTTCTTGAAAACCTTCGTGTCGCATCTCTGTAAGATACTGAACCTAAATACCAAGTTTGGTGTTTATCCGACTGTTCGTTTCTGAGTTATGCTGTTCACACACACACGGACATGTTTCCAAAAATGCTTTTTTTGGATTCAGGGGGTCTCAAAACATGTATTTCCGGTGAAATCTCGGTATCGAATTTTTGGGTGGATGGAATACAATACATCCCCTACTTACTATACGTAGTAGAGAAAGTAAAAGTAATCAATTCTAATAATTTAAAAATATACTATAATGTTCCATGAATTTATCTATTGAGTATAAACAGTGTTCCAGTAATGCAGTTTTGATTTTCTGTTTACATTTTGCTTCTGAGGTGTGTTTTTTTTTTATACATATTGGATAATCTGTTGTATACTTAACCCCATAATGAAGCAAGTTCCTACCAAAGACTGCACTTCTGTGAGTAATTAGGCTCAGTTGATTGCCGTTGTTCTGCAGTGGTGTTAATTATCATTAATTTTAAAATCAATTATCTTCTTTCTAATATACATAAGCATGGAAGTGATAATATGCCTAGCAGTTTGAAACCAGATTTGCATGGGTTCCTTATTATTCTGATTAATCATTTTTGCAGCTTAAAACTTGTGTTTCCTGCATCAAAATTCCCCCAGTATACAGGGTGGACTATTTAAGTTGAGACTGTACAATATTGTCACGATCCTAGATTAATTTAACACCTTTACTGAACTTTCCTTACTTCAGGTGATGACAGTTGTGGGGGGGGGGTGTCTCTCACTTGACATGCAAAACTACAGAATAAACTTGAGGGAATAACCGGGATTATTATGGAGAAATACAAAAGAAGTTATTTCAACTTTAACAATTTTAATAACACAAGATCTCTTACCTTAAAAATCACATATTAAATCCTTTACAAGAACATCTTCAACCCAACAAACCCCTCGCCCTGAGGCAGATGCCCGGAGGACTACTAAGAGAGCGAATCAAGCAATTCCATGATATTTATAATTAGTCATCCCCACCATAACTTCCGATTAATATGTCACCCCAAGCTACTTGACTATTCTAGATATTTCCAGCTCTTCCTGGTACAACTACAATGCTGTCAACATTAAGCTGATACTTCCGGGAGAAAGGCCCACCAATCCATTCCGGGTGGATCAACTTCAGGCCTACCAAAATTAAATCTACATGTACTCACCAAATCTCCCCCAGGCCACTAATGTTGATGTCCTTGTCGAAACAATGAAAATTACATACATAAGAACATTTTAAAAAATTACAATGGTTGGAGTAATGATTTAAGTAGACAGTACCTATGGTCAACATGGTTAAAGTTACATAAGTGACACGAGGGACAAAATTATTATTGTATGAATTGAATAATCAAGTGTCTGTTTGTCACTATAAATTGACACAACAATAGTACTGACATTGATAAGTATTTCTAGGAGTCTTGAGTGCCACACGAGAAGGAAAAGATTGTGTATAAGGTTCACTACAAGTTTAGAGATGAGCACCACACACACATTATTAATGTTTTGCTGCCCAAGTAATTGACATATATTCACTGCACTGCACCGAAACTATACCCCCGCCGCTGTAACGTTGCACTTGACAGCTAGCGTTTCAGTTGGTACACTCGCAAAAAAACAGATGAAAAGCTTCAACCGTTTGACTTCCTAAGCCAATCACAAGGCAGCATTCCGGATGGTCGATGACAAAGCGGAACCGGAACTAGAATCGGCTCTGTTGCCGGATGTAACTATTCCCTACCACGTGCTTCAGTTTGTGAATCTCTAGCACAAGTGTCGAGTTGTTCTTTGCAAGTTACATATTGTTCATTGTTATTTATATTTGTGGTTATTGTTTGATAGTTTTGTTATTGTTTGCTTATATATATATATATATATATATATATATATATCTATTATATATGTATATATTTCATTCATATTATTTATTTAAGCAAAACTTAAGTGCGACAATGTCTGAAAACCGATGCTGATCGCCGAGTGATGATTCACAAAGTGAAAATCCTTTGCGCCGAGGTGTGCCACTTAATAGTCAGGCATTGGAACTATTAAGGGGAACCCGGGAATTCTTTGAATCCCTCTATTCCTGCTGATAAAGCAGTACAACGAACTGCAGCAGCTGTTGTTCACAAGGGAGTGAAACTCCAAGAGAAAGAGGACAAAATTCCTGAACAATCTGGAACGCAACAGGTATTTCTATCAACTCCAGGGAAGAAAAGAAAGCAGCCTCGTCCAGTCACAAATCTTGATGCTTTCCAATTAGACGCCATACATAGACACATTTATGCGTATTATCATAGAAAGGAGTATCCGATCATACCAAAACTGCTTATATCACTTATTTTCAATTAACAATAATAATACGAAATAGTTATTATTCATTGACGTTTGCTACTTGCGTACACTTTTTTGTATGCGGCTTAGACACGATAGAGAGGAGAACAATCAGCTGTTGTTATTTACCAGCCACTCTGGCAACACCGCAACCACAATGTAGCCAACCTTAAGCGAAGGCACACGAACTGTCAAGTGCAAAGATACAGCGGCGGGGGTATAGGAGATGAGCTACATAGTTTGTTTATACGTACATTATCACCACACTTATTCACTACACTGGGCAAAGTAATGTCTTTAGAATCCATATCTCACTGCATCAAAGTTGTTGAGTAGTGGTGGTGAAAGCGAGGGGCAATCACTGACTTGAATTGCGCCCCCAAAGTGTCACCTTGCCACAAAGTGGTGCAGATAATCGATACAGCTGACCCGTACAACAAGGTAGACATTGTAGCACAAGGCAGGTTACCCTCCCTGCAAATGCGTGTCTGCCAAAAGCGGGCTCATTCAAGCTGGACACTCGTGCTCCCGACATAGCAGATAGAGCTAAAACAGTAATTGTATCACAATGTGTAATGGGTACTCCAAAGCCAAAGTTACAAATATAAACAAAAAATAGTATGTCATATGAGAATGTAAAAATGTATCAAGAATATAACTAAATTTTACAAAAATGAATACAATTTGCAGGAAAAAATTATTACACAACATAAGCAATGAATTTAAAGACAGTTTAAAAGCAAAAGTTTAACAGTAAATGCTTAAGAAACATGACAACCATATATGACAGTACCAAATTATATAGTATTTGTGTACATAACTCATATCATTTAAATACAAAAGCAAAATACAAACAAGTAAAACATGACAAATGATTGGGGTCCCCAAAACTTACCCTAACTAGCTGGTGCTTAACTACCAACTTATTAATGCCAAAAGAAGTGCACTTATCACTCATACACATGTAAAGAAAAACAACTCAGCATTACAATAGTGCACCCAGAAAATGCAAAATAATCACCACAAGTGCCCATGCTGCCATCAAAATTACTCAATGCTACAACATAAAACAAAAAGTACTGTATGCAATACAAAAATAACTGCACATACCAATATTTGGAATCAATGGGGGGGGGGGGGAAACAACATTCCTGCGCAGGACATATTAAATCATTTCATAATGTAAACCCGTGGGAATAACATCTGGAACAGAGCTTGTGAAAAACCAAAAGTTATAGCTCAAGCATACGTGTACTCGTTAAATCATATCAAAATAGAGATATACAAAGCTTATTAATGCATCAGGAGCAGAAACTGTGTAGTATCATTGCATTGTTGTACCAATAATTTCATTATGTGTCAGTATGAAGCTGCGAAAATAAAGAAAAAAAACTTAAACCACAAAAATTATTGCATTAAAACTGAATAAAAGCATCTCAAAACACCAAAATCACTCTATCAGCACACAGCCATGATGGGCACATTGCAGCAACACCATCCGGTCACATCTCATAAATCATTAAATGTTTAGCTACATAGCTACCAACATAGAAAAAGCACATTTGACTTCTTGGTTTAATACAAAATCTAAAAAGCGATCATGTTGAATTTTCTCATTCCTCAAAGGTTGAAAATCTCTCCAAGACATAATAAAAAACCAAAATTTGCAACTTTCAAGTTCTGAACAGGAATATAAAAAAATACAAGCAAGCAAGCAACATTTCTACCAATATAACTTCTACAAAAATATAACCTCAAATGAAATCACACACACCGAAAGAAAGCAACATGGGAAACAATACTTGAAGTAACCCTACATCACAAGTTACAGAAATAAGAGGGAAATAACCACTTTTATTAAAACTAAGTGCCCATGGTGAGAATCTAAAAGGGTGCTATGCACAATGTTATGTATTCACAGACTTAAACAAGCCACTTGATTTTATATCAAGATTTTTAAACAGAACTGACACGTGAAAAAAAATCTGATGTGTTACACTCATATGACTTTCTCTACTCTTGTACAAACTATTTTTACAAACGCTTATTCTCCATATGCTTCATGTTAATCGAGATATCGAGATATTAATCTTATTGCTAATTTTCTTGTAGATGCAAGGGGAATTGGTAGGTTTTAAGCAATAGTCAGATATTTTAAAAGCTGTTGCTATGTGGAGTATTCCATTCTCTTTGCATTACCAGGACAAAAAAAAAATGAATAACGAATTCCCATTTGAGAAAAAGTAAGTATTGGAAAATTTAAGGAATAACAAGCAATATCTCAAATGGTTCACTCAACAAAAAAAATGTATATGACATAAATTGTGTATTTTAACACAATCTACATTTTTTTCTGTAGTAAAATTTTGTCTATCTCTTATGGTTTACCAGTTATGCAAAAGTTGTTCACAATGAAGAATACTTTTGGAGACATTCCCAGAAAATTCGAGATATACAATTCATTTGTCATAAAAATGTCTTAAACGTATGGTATTTTATTAAAAATCATTAGAGACATTTTTGAGCAAATTAAAATTTTCAAAAAATGTTCCATGTAAAGGGTAATCTGGGGTGGGGGGGGGATTTTCTTTAAAACCTTCGTGTCGCATCTCTGGAAGATACTGAACCTAAATACCAAGTTTGGTGTTTATCCGATTGTTCGTTTCTGAGTTATGCTGTTCACAGACACACACACACGGACATGTTTCCAAAAATGTTTTATATGCATTCACTGTACCTCAAAACATGTATTTCATGTGAAATCTCGGTATCGAATTTTTGGGTGGAATACAATACTTCCCCTATTTACTATACGTAGTAGAGAAAGTAAAAATTAGAAAGAGAATGTCTTCAGTAGAAGTAATTTGTAGTGAAGTTAAAAAAAAAAATCAAGCCCTGCTTACCACAGCAAACTTAATATATCACACAAGGAATATTAACTTTTTCATCACACTTTTACTACACATTAATGTAACTTTCATTTTCATCTCACTAAGTAGAAACACGTACTTCAACATCATGTTGACTAAACTTTTCTGGTACATAAAGCTAAAATGATTCTTTACATAACCTACACTTTTTAAATACTGCGTTAAACCACTATGACCAACATTGGAACCACAATCATGTTTCTACTTTACAAAAAATGCACTTTCTTTCTAACATGTGAAAAGCATTGTATGAAGTTATTTAATTTTGTTTTACTGACAACAAAAAAGAAAAAGAACACAAAAATGAAATACAACAGAAAACACCAGAAGGTATTAGGAATTGCACCACAAAAATCCACAAAATTACATAGTATCAACAATTTTGGAAACCTGCATATAATATGAAAAATACAACACAGATTTCAAGGAAATGTTGGAATTAATACCCAAAAGCTGAAATTAAAACCAAAGCTTACGAAATTACACCAAATTTAGAAACAGAGGTCAACACATGCTGACACAGTAAGTACAAATTTTAAGACACAAGTACTGATAAAATTCACACAAGCAAGAAAAATACACCACAGAATAGTAAACAAACAGTGAAATACACTGAAGGAGCTGTAATTAAAATTAATTTAATCCATCATAAGGAAATACAGTGCCAAGCTAACAGTAGAATTGATAATGCCAACTAAAACAAAGGAAAATAAGTAAAATTTCCCAATATATAGAAAATTACATCAACAAAACAGACATTTTGCCCACATACCTCTAAAACTTGCCAGACTGTAATAAAGGAGTTACCTTCAAGGCAGAATCAATCACTCAGTTAACTAAAACGACTAAAATGTTACGTTAAAGAGCACGTGGTGACACTAAGATGCAAAAAGTTTCACTAGTTAACTATCTCCGAAACAAGAAAAATGAGTAAATTTCAGAACAAAATGAGTATATACCTTGATTGTTATAAAAATTTAGGATGAATTTAAAGCACAATAATAAGTTATAAATTTAGACTAACAGAACAAAGAATTCAAAACATGTGGTAAGCCAAAACCACCTAACAACGAATTATACAAGTATACTACTACACCAAAATCAGAAAAAATAAGAGAATTTCACAATTACAGCATTAAGACCCAAATCACAATAAAATTACATCAGAAGGAAGTAGGTGAATCCAGGACAAAAGAAAAAAAATTTCACGCTGTAGAGGATGACTTATTACCAACAATTTCTACCTAGCAAAATTACATTTCTGAAACTAATAGAAATGCCTTTGTAGCCAGCACCTCCACCAATCTTGTCACAACCCTAGATTAATTGAACAACTTTGTTTACTTCAGGTCATGACAATTGGGAGGGGGGTGTCTACTCACTTGACATGCAAAACTACGGAATTGAACTCAAGAGGATAACTGGGGTTATCATAGAGAAATACAGAAGAAGTTATTTCAATTTTAACAATTTTAATAACACAAGATCTCTTACTTTAAAAATCACATATTAAACCCTTTACAAGAACATCTTCAACCTGACAACTCCCTTGCCCCGAGGCAGATGCCTGGAGCACTTTACACTACTGAGGTCCCATAGCTAAAGAGAGCGAATCAAGCAATCCCATGATTTTTATAATTAATCATCCCCACCACAACTTCACGTTAATATGTCACCCCAAGCTACTTAACTATTCTGGATATTTCCAGCTCTTTCTGGAACAACTACAATGCTGCCGACATTAAGCTGATACTTCCGGGATTAGCCCACCAATCCTTCCGGGAGAATAACTTCAGGCCTACCAAACTAAATCTACATATGCTCGCCACAATATCTCCAAAACTAAGCATTGTAGAAAGAAATGTCTGGAATAAAAGTTGGTGATATTATGGAGGATAGTAAATGCCATTAGTCATGTTTTATTTGGAGGACATTGTGATAATCATTTTAGGGTCAATTTAATTTTTTTAATTGGAACCTACCTTTTTAATGTTTTTTTCTCACCCATAAAAAACTAAACAACACTTGTATAAAGCACTTTCCAATTGTTCTTACACCAACATAAATAACAATGAAAATTCTGAATGGTTATGTACAAAGAGCGCAACGAATGGTTGGACCATCCATGGATGGTCATTTGAGGATCAAGTTATGTTTCGTAATTGGGAATGGACATTTTTTATTTTGTTTCCTTATTCCTCATCACAAAATAAGCAGTTTTATAAACCATTATCTAATGAGAAAACAACATACAAAATGTAGGTTCTGATTAAAAAAAATTAAATTAACTGTAAAATGACCATCATAATGTCCTCCAAACAAAACACGATAAGGGCATTTAGTTTCCCCCATAATATCAAGCAGCTTTTATTAAAGACACTTCTTTCTAGAACACTTAGTTTTGGAGACATTGTAGTCTCAACTTAAATGGTCTACCCTGTATAATTCTGTGTCTTATTAAATTATAAAATAAGCAAAGTACAGGTTCCTCATTATATTAAAGCATACTTTTATTCATAGTTGTGACATCTAATGTGATAGTCTGCTAACAGTTTTAACGTGGAAGCTTTGGCCGATTATATAAATGTTACGCTATGCGGTCACTTGAGACACCATTGCTTTTTGTACTTTACACTAATTTCTGCTATCACTGCTATGTTACCTCCCTTTAGACCTTTATTACGCTATACTGAACGCATTAAACTTACTTAAAGGCCTACAATATATGGAAATGGACATGAATCGTTATGCGAAATGTATTGAGTTTTGTTTAACAATTTATTTCTAAAACACATTAACAGTAGACATGAGTTAAATGCAACATGAAATATAACAATTCCAAGAAAAGATTTTCACACAGAGTCAGCCTTGCCAAAAAACACAACAGTCAATTAATAAATAGTTACCATTTAGTCTGTTCTTGCGTTAGCTAGTAAACTATCCTGACTTAATTGAGGAGACTTACTTAACTTTATATTCACTAATAATTCTCATGTAATTACTCTTAACAAATAGCATTTAAAATTTAAAATACAGTCTCAGCATTCCAAGTCACCCTATTGCTGGTCAACATCTTGCGTTTTCATTTCACTCTTACTCCCTTATCAAAATTTATAACTTTTACAACCTAAAACGTTGCCAATGGTAATTGCTCATGGAACTAATAAATCTTTGAAATCATTTAAAATCACAAAATGCTTGAATTGGAAAGTATTCCCCAAAATAATACAGAATATTACCATGTCATATTAAATTGCACTCCATTTCACTGTGTTATCCATCTCGGCCATGGCTTTCTTCTATATCTCTCTTCTGGTTGGAGTAGAACACAGCTATACTTTACTGAGCCCATACCAGCTCAGCTATAATAATGTAGGCTATGACTGTGCTTGACTGCACTTACTGCTCTGGATGAATATTCTGGATAACTAACTGTAGAATGATCGCTTGTAGATTGGCTTGACTGTCCCCAGAGAATGCCTTGTAATACCTCTGTAGAATGACTTGTACTGTCACTCTAGAACACTTGGAAGTGCCAGGCTAGTATACTGATTCTTATAGAATTACAGCATTTACTACTAAGCAGCGCCTTTCATACATGATCAGGCTCTCATTGTGCTGCGAAATGGTGGTCAAGATTCACCAGTCCAACCTGCTGAATTTGTTTCCGTGCAGTCGATGGCTGCTATTGCCAACATAGCAATATGAAGTGTTGCTACATAGCCTGAAACAGAAATTAATTTGATTTAGTTTAGCAGCCAGTTTTTCTAGGTCTATGTCCCATTTCAAGTGCTCATCAATACAGTGCTATGCCAGTAAAGGCCTTAAACGTAAAGCAAACTAACTAGGACATTCACTGATATAATTAGTTTCCATGGTAAGTCTGGGAATCAAATGCCGTGTTACAATATCGTTGTGAGCGACCGTTGCAGTAAACATGAACTTATCTTCTGCTGTCGGTGCAGTTATAAACAATATCCTCCTTTTAGCCCCAGCTTGCTTATGTTTTTGTATCAGTTTAGAGATTACCTGCGCATTGAAAAGTTCTTTTGCATCGTCCTATTTGTATGGTATTTGTGTTACATGTGTTTGAGTCCGCGTATTTGTGCGTGCGTGTGTTGTGTGAGCATTTATAATTGTGTTAACACGTTCAATGGATATTTAATAATGTCCAAAAATAGTGACAAAGATGCGTAGCCAAACGAAAAACTGAGCGCACTCAGGAACCGAATTAAACTGTATTTGGTAAAAGCATCCCAATTAAAGGACAGGCGCGGGAAATAATATGCTCTGTGAGAGAATATTTCGAAGAGGAAAAAACAATTCAGTGGCTTGTTGGCCGCAATGAGGGACCGATGAAGGAGGGACTGAAGAAAAGTGAGTTACTGGAGCTTGTGAAAGCAAACTAACCATTGCTGCAGAACATGGTCACAAAATCGTTAGGCTTCCCCCTTATCATTGTCATTATAACTCTGTTGAATTAATTTGGGCCGACATAAAGGGTTATGTTGGGCGAAACAATAAAGGTTTCACTGTGTCGTCAGTAATAAAGCTTACAGAAGAGGCACTAACAGCAGTCAAAGCTGAAAACTGGAGAAAAAAAAACGGTGACTCATACAAAGGGCGTAATAAGTGCAGCTTGGGAAAATGAAGTTTTAGAAGAAACTATAGAACAGCTTGTCACTGGCATTTTTTCCATTTGAATAAGCATCAATATTTCACAGGTATGTCTCTTCTGTTAACGCAGATTTTTACACTGATATATTCTTGCATGTTCTATCCTCTGCACGTAGATTCATTATTTTACAATTGTCTTCGTATACGAATATAAATAATACTTGCTCTACAATGCAGGCGCAACCCAGTCGCCTTCGACACAGTTCTAGCACGTTACCACGTGGTCATGATGAATGGCAACGTCACCTCTCTCTCTCCGCGAAATGTCAATCACCTTCTTGATTGGCTCTGAGTATAGCACCACGTTTAAGTGCCAATTTGAAGGTTGTATTGTATCTTTGAAGGAGGAGTTGTATTGTAGTTCGACTGTTGTGGAGCTAAAAACTTGAGATAGTTTCTTGGAGTGTTCACCCCACGTACGATACAAAGTTTCCGGTGGCCTTTGCCCCAAGTTTACTTTCCAGTAGTCTTCGCCCTAACGTTTAAAAATCAACTTTGTAATTTGAATGTTTATTTAAATGTTATGCTTGTATGCCTCGACTATGTCAGTATTAATTTGTAGAAACATGTATCTCTTAGCAGAAGGTGATGCGGCTAAAGAATGTAGGCTTACACAAATTATAATTTTTGCTTCACTCCTTTTATTAGTCCTTCACGTGATTAAATAACACTTCACTGATATAGAGAGCTTTGAGATTATTTATTAATTACTTGCACTTTTTAACAGGTTAACTTTATAATATTCTCGCCGTAATGAATACACACTCTCACACTGAATACGTACCGAGCGTATGAACTACTCAGGTGCGCTGCTGTCTAGCATCCAGTTGAGAATGCTGTCTACTAGTGACTGGCTTTTACCGCTTAAATTTGTAAATTTCTCTATTTCAAGACTCTGGGTAATCCTACTCCAATAGAATATTTTTATTTAACTTTCAGCTTTTCTGGTTTTTGATTGGCTATTTATTAAAAATGTTTTAAATATTACATTATTGTTCCAAGAATTACTAGTAGCATTATTAAACTTTCTAATTCATTATTGCCTCAAGGTTACCTTATGTTACCTCATTGTTAGCAACTTTCAGCTTCTGTTCTCACAGCTCCAACATTATTAAATTACGTAACACATTCACATAACATTATTATACATGTACACAATAATATAAACATAATACAATGACTGTCACATACATTTTATATATTATATTATACACATATTGCTTTAAGGTGGGCTGTTGTTGAATTTATATATTATATAATTAGACTGAAATCATTTAAGTGTTAAAAATACTGCCTCACTATTTAACCTTAGGCCAGTCTACCACTAGCAAAAACAAATGTTGAACTCCACATACATATGAGCACTCATTTATTTCTCTCTGGACATGAGGTTTTATAAGGAATACTAATCACACACCTACACTCTCTCTCTCAACACAGAAGGGACCAACCTATTCACATAGAGCTTGGCTGTTTCATGTTAATCATAAAAAAATATCTGCATAAAGATGGTATCAATTGGATAATACCATAGTGATACACAGTTGAGGTAGTCAGATATTTAAAAAACAAGTCAATTTAATGTTAGCCATAAGCATTTAACATTTCAAATCTTACTACTAAAAATCTAATTGTAGTTAACTAGCTACAAAGGTAATGTGTTATCAAGCACATTTTAGTCTCTTTGTCTTTATTGCAGTAAAGAATAGCTGTAGTTCCACCCATTTTTCCATTGCAGTCTTTTCCTTCTAAAAGTATAATCAAAGGAGGAAAAATTATAATAAAACATCTGATGTGTTACACTCACATGACTTTCTCTACTCTTGTACAAACTATTTTTACAAACGCTTATTCTCCATATGCTTCATGTTAATCAAGATGTTAATCTTATTGCTAATTGTCTTGTAGATGCAAGGGGAATTGGTAGATTTAAGCGATAGTCAAATATTTTAAGAGCTGGTTGCTATGTGGAGTATTCCATTCTCTTTGCATTACCAGGACAAAAAAAAATTGAATAACGAATTCCCATTTGAGAAAAAGTATAAGTATTGGAAAATTTAAGGGAATAACAAGCAATATCTTGAAAATGGTTCACTCAACAAAAAAAACGTATGACATAAATTGTGTATTTTAATGTGATCTAATTTTTTGTGTTGTAAAATTTTGACTATCTCTTATGGTTTACTAGTTATGCAAAAGTTGTTCACAATGAAGAATACTTTTGGAGACATTCCCAGAAAATTCAAGATATACATTTCATTTGTCATGAAAATATCTTAAACAAATGATATTTTAATCAAAATCGTTAGAGCCATTTTTGAGAAAATTAAAATTTTCGAAAAATGTTCCATGTAAAGGGTAATCTGGGGTGGGTGGATTTTCTTGAAAACCTTCGTGTTGCATATCTGGTAGATACTGAAACTAAATACCAAGTTTGGTGTTTATCCAGCTGTTCGTTTCTGAGTTATGCTGTTCACACACACATGGACATGTTTCCAAAAATGTTTTTTTTGGATTCAGGGGGTCTCAAAACACGTATTTCCGGTGAAATCTCGGTATCGAATTTTTAGGTGGAATACAATACCTACCCTACTTACTATACGTAGTAGAGAAAGTAAAAATGTAATTATTAATATAGGGAAATGTTCATCACAATTTCAGTTTTCTGGCCTTCCCAATACCAGCTGTTGATTATTATAGGATAACCTGCCCATCCCCTAACAAGTCATGGTGTCATGCCTTCCCATTCATAAGTTCATCATAAAGTCCCACATAACTTGTACAAAAATGAAAATGTACTGACTACATGGTAGTGATACAGCATGGTAAAAAGATACCTAGAACCCCAAGTCCCCTCACAATGTCCCACTTGGCCTATCTGTGTCCCACTGTGGCTGTTTACCAACTGTGCAGCTGTTTGATGTCGCAACAGAACAACACAAATTTGGTAAGTCGTTCTGACTAATAAGAATTAAAGTATAAATTAAGAGTTTTACATCTGTCAAGGTGACAAATAGCACATATGAGACTGTGCATTCATCATGTACCCTGATGGCCTAACCTATTTATACTTGATCAAAATGACAAACCATTGTCATACTGAATATATTGTTGTTCAGAGCATTTGTTCCATCTGAACATTCCTAAGTGCTTTCAATCAATCATAGTTTTTCTGCCCAAGCCTCTTCTATTTTCTCTTTTTTCTGCTTTCTTCTTTATCTCTGCATAAAAGCCATGTAACATAATATTGTCTATTATCTGGTATTCACTATTCCTTCCAGTGCATCTCTTAGCAAGAGTGCTTCTCATCCACTGTACAAGCAAACTACATTTCAAATTTTAATGTGTAATTATATGAAAAACAGGTAGATTTTCTCCAAACTTGTGAAATGAATTTGAAATGAGACTTCATTTACTGGAATTAAGTTGTTTGAGTATAAAAAGAAATGTACAAAATAGGGTCTAACAGAAGTAGTGGAACTTTATTCTTTAGTACATACTTTGCTAGAAATTTGCAGTAGTGAAATGCAAACTAACAGAAACATAAAAGTTAAAAAAATCATACTAGATACTAAAGTAATCATGTAATCCTATTTGGTATGGTGGTTTTATTTTGAATTTCATATTTAGATAAATGTATTTTACGTATCTTTGTTGCTCAGGCATCAAATCATTAAATGCTTCTGTTATAGGTACTATTCTGGGGAAAAAACTGCTCCAGTTTTAACACTTTTCATTGGAGGTAATCATGAAGCCTCAAATTATCTACAGGAATTAGCCTATGGTGGTTGGGTTGCTCCCAAAATCTACTATATGGGCTATGCAAGTGTTGTAAGCATAGGAGGGGTGAGAATAGCTGGATTGTCTGGTATATACAAAGGTCACGACTACCTTAAAGGGCACTTTGAAAAACCACCTTATTCTGAAGACACTAAAAGGAGTGTGTATCACATTCGAAATTTGGAAATATTCAGATTGAAACAGGTCATTTGATATTCCTTTTATGTTAGCTTAAAATTTGGCTTACTGTATGCATTACTTTAAATTCAGTATTTCAATTATCAAAGATAACACATTTATAATTGTTAATGTTTGTACATAACTTATTTTAAGAGCTTAAAAGTGAAATAGGCTTTATAGATTAAGTTGCAAATGAAGAGTAACAAACCAATTTAACCTCATGCTTTACAGAAATTGTGAAAGACTCAAAAGTTTCAACTTTCCTGTTTTGTTGAAGGTTTACTTTTGCTTAAGATTAGATTTGTTAACTTAAGACATTTCAGGTAGTCAGAAAAATAGTCTTAGCAATGTGTTTTATTGACTTTTGTTATAGTTTCTTTAATTTTAATAGCATTTTATTTGTTTTAGCCCTTTTCTTCCAATATCAACTTTATAGAAAATGCTGTAAATTCTGACTACCATGTGATGTGTGCAAGACACCTAACACATAGTATTTATAAGCTGAAGTTGTAATATCACTTTGTTAGAATAGTTTGATTCGGCTTTATTTGGGACTAATGGGTTTTGTGGAACACAAAGCAGCATAAACTCAAAGCTTTACCTGTAAATCCTAAATTAAAATTGCATTAAATTTTTGCCATTTATTATATACACACATTTATAGTATTTCCATTATTTTTAATATTGAGTATTTTACCAAGCTTTCGTTCAGATTTCGTAGATAACTTAAAAATACTTTTGCTTAAGCTTTATGTATTTAAAAAATGAGTTGTTCACGCTTATTACTCTAAATATTTGATTACAACAAGTTGAAATTTGAACTTACAGGTTCAACAACCTGTTGACATATTTCTTTCCCATGATTGGCCAAGAGGTATATACAAGCATGGGGATGTACAGCAGTTACTGAAGTATAAACCATTCTTTAGGTAAGATACAAGATTATTATATTATTGAACGGCTATCAATCAGGACAAAACAGCTTTTTGCCCAGTAATTTAATATCTATAGAATTGTTTTGACAAAAGGTTTTGAAAAATGTAAGTAAAGGCTGGTTCACAACCACCCGGTAACGGTAACCAGAACGGAAACGAGAAATTTTGATTCACAACAGCCCGGTAACGAGAACGGGAATGCATATCGATCACAAAGTGAAAGTCGATTTTGCGCATTGGGATTTCATTTGTTTTTAACTGACCAATGACATTTTTTCACCTACTTCCAATTTAGCCAAGCCAACGTCAAAATTCGATAAACATTATTTAAATGCATATTCATTACATTTCCGATCCCTCTACTTATGCCAAACTTTCATTCCTGTATTTAATGGCATACATTAAAATTGTTTATTCTTTTTTCATTTCCACCGGATTTAGCTGTTCTTTGTAGCTTTTGCCATTGTTTTTAGGTAATAGCCAGTTTTGAGTTGCTTATAAACAAACTACAAATGATCCCTTCACCAGAGGAACCAACGTTGATTAGATTTGCGGGTGTCGGGATGAGGTTAGGAAGCACATTTACTACTAATTCCTTCCAGTTTCATGTTTTCAGCTTGCGACTATAGAGAGCACTAGTGGCTGTTTCATGTCACGGCCGCTTAGAATAACCTCTAGAGTGAAGAGTCTAATATGCACAATAGGGATCTAATATGCCGTGCCCGGGAACGAGAACGAGAAAGTTAAAAGTTGGGCAACTCTTCTTCCCGTTCCCGGGGCCCGGGAAGGCTTCCCGTCGGTTGTGAACACTCCCATTTGAATACATGTATTTCAACTTTCCCGTTCTCGTTCTGGTTACCGTTCTCGGTTGTGAACCAGCCTTAATTGTGAAATATTACTTAAAATACAGTGCAAGCATTTTAAGGTGAGGCCACAGACCAGCTATATGCATAGTGTGCTGTACTGCAGTGACCTTGTACTTTTCCGATGTACAACTGGCAGCACATGACACGTTCAAGGTTATCTTGATCTGTTGTGTTCATGCTTTAAAGAAAGTTGACTTGTGCATCTCAAAGGTGAACGTTTATTCAAGACATCTCTGTTGTGTGTGATTTGCTTAAGATTATTAATATCTTGTTACTAGTCCACTACAATGCTTGCTGTTAAGTTCATGCTTGAACAACTAATTGTTATGTAGGTACATACGTAAAAACCAAATCATGTAGACAATTTCAGGAGAAATTTCCTGGTACTCCAGTTCCAAGTGGAGAAACTCTTAGACCTCTGGTTAATAAGTTTAGGAGAATGGTATCGTTAAACCTAAGAAGCGAAAATGAAATGTTCTAATGGAGGAACAAATTGACGAAATTGGTGTATATATTTGTGGGGAACCCTAAAAAAGGTTTATAGGAACAATCCCCCACACCATACGGCGAGCTTAAGAACAATATAAAAAAATCTGATGTGTTACACTCACATGACTTTCTCTACTCTTGTACAAACTATTTTTACAAACGCTTATTCTCCATATGCTTCATGTTAATCGAGATATCGAGATGTCAATCTTATTGGTAATTTTCATGTAGATGCAAGGGGAATATGGTAGCTTTTAAGCGATAGTCAAATATTTTATCGCTGGTTGCTATGTGGCGCAATCCATTTTCTTTGCATGTCCAGGACATAAAAAAAATGAATAACGAATTTGAGAAAAAGTATAAGTATTGGAAAACTTAAGGGAATAACAAGCAATATCTCGAAAACGGTTCACTCACAAAAGAAATGTGTATGACATAAATTGTGTATTTTAATGCGATCTACATTTTTTGTGTAGTAAAATTTTGTCTATCTCTTATGGTTTACCAGTTATGTAAAAGTCGTTCACAATGAAGAATACTTTTGGAGACATTCCCAGAAAATTCGAGATATACATTTCATTTCTCATGACAATATCTTAAACATATGATATTTTAATCAAAATCGTTAGAGCCATTTTTGAGAAAATTAAAATTTTCGAAAAATGTTCCATGTAAAGGGTAGTCTGGGGTAGGGGGATTTTCTTGAAAACCTTTGTGTCGCATCTCTGTAAGATACTGAACCTAAATACCAAGTTTTGTGTTTATACGACTGTTCGTTTCTGAGTTATACTGTTCACAGACACACAGACTGACAGACAGACACACACATGGACATGTTTCCAAAAATGCTTTTTTTGGATTCAGTGAGTCTCAAAACATGTATTTCCGGTGAAATCTCGGTATTGAATTTTTGGGTGGAATACAATAGTTCCCCTACTTACTATACGGAGTAGAGAAAGTAAAAAGAAGTTATGAACATAATGCAAGAAGAACTTATGCATGTGAATGGAAATTTCATCCGAAGATGCCAGGAATGTCTTATGTAGATGGACACCACTTATAACAAGGTTAAATTCACTATAGTGCATGTTGCTATCACTCGTGAGTACATAACTCGTGAGAGTTATGGAATGAAAAACCCCCAGTGTAATAGTTGTAGAGCACACATACAGGTGTTCCATGGCCTCACCATAAAATGATCATGCTGTATAAAATCATATTAGTTTAATCTTTACTAACACTTAACAGAATGTTAAATATAAGGGGAAGAAAATAATGAGCAACTCCAGGAGGGAGAACACATTGTAGAAATTGTTTGTAAAGTTTAAAAAAGGCAATAAATCATTCATTCATACTAACACTACTGCTCCACAAACTTGTTTTTCACTCAGAATATGTTTTGAGAACACTTGTTCTCATCTTCAGCTGATTGCCGATTGAATGTGGTTTGAGGATAGGGTGGAAGGGCATGGTACTAACGAGATGAACTGGTGCAGGTTGTCAAACATAGGCAGCTCTAAATTCATCACTCCTTTTTGGTTCTTAACGAGAAATATTTTCTCCCAAATTTATAACTCAAGATTTTGCCATATTTAAGCAATATGGTATGCTTATTGAAGGTACAATTTTCTGTTAAAAATGGTTTGAAACTGCAGATTTATTTGTCTACTTAAACTTGATTGTTCCTGAAGTGTTCTTTTGTTCTTATATCTAAGTTCCTTTTGGCCTTCCCTATATAAATCTGTTCACAATCTAGGCAGTTTGTTTTATAAATGCTGGACTCTCATCATGAGAAGTGTAATATAATTTTTGGTTGTAATATTTATAGTAGAACCACTTTTCAGTGTTCTCACTTTTAACAAATTCTGGTTGTAAATAAAGTTTTCAAAAGTCCTGGCAAAAGCATAGTAAGTACAATATTAATTGACTATTAATGAACCTCTCTTTAATGAAAGCTCCACTTTTAAGAACAAAATGAAGGTAAAGCAGCTATTAATTGTTGTCATAATGGCTCTCTCCTCAAAGGTTCAGTATCCTCTAATTCAGTATTTTGATTCGTATGTTATGCTAAGAATATACAGTTTGATTCTCAGCAGTGGCAACCAGTGGTAAACAAAAGAAGTGAAGTGATGGCTTATTGCACAACAAACATTATTATAGGTTATTTAGGCGGTAGCAGCAGCACATTTTCCTTGGAGTATGTACAATTATATTACAATTTTTTTTGAAAGCTTTCAATTGCAATTGACATTTTAAATGCTCCTTAGAATATTTACGCTTACTAAAAGCACACATCTCAGTTTGGAAGTCACAAAATCCTTGTGTATTCCAGAACCTAAATTTATTACTAAACTAAATACAGGGCCAAAAGAAGAGCATCTGTAATGTCACGCTACTGCATAACCATGAGTATTGTTGAAACCACGAGTCCTTAAAATGAAAGTTGTATGATTTCTCTTTCTTTTTTTTCTCCTAACATTTAATTCTGTTAAGTCCACTGTCCTTCTACAGCTTAAAAGGTTGTTCTTGTCTTCGACCTTCCACCTACTAAACAGTGTTTCTTGTAGGTAATATTAGCACTATGTCCCTAAAAGGATATGAGGGTGGTCTGAAAAGTTTCCGACCTCAACATGAAGATGGCAGCACTCGTAAATAAAAGCTAGTGAATTTCGTTGTTCATCTGTTGACAGTTACTCACCAAAGTTTCAGCCATTTTGGACGCTCAGTTGTTATGTAACAGTCGTTTGAGTGAGGTGATGTGAGTGTTTTTATGAAAATGGAGAAAATCGCGTATCGAGCTGTCATTAAATATTTGTTTTTGAAAGGCAATACGGCTACGCAAATCAAAGATGAGTTGGATTCTGTGTATGGGGATTCTGCACCATGATTTACCACAGTGAAATTTTGGGCAGCTGAATTTAAATGTGGCCGTAAGAGCTTGGGAGACAATGAACATTCGGGACGTCCAAAAATTGCAACTACCGACGAAAACATCGCCAAAGTTCACCAAATGGTGCTAGACGACCGCCGAATTAAAGTGAGAGAGATAGCAGAGGCTATGAACATGTCAAAAGAACGTGTTTATCACATATTAAATCAACATTTAGACATGAGAAAGCTGTCCACGTGTTGGGTGTTGCGTTGTTCGAATGAACATTTCCAATGCTCTGTTGGTGCAGTTTAGACGTAATAAATCCGAGTTTTGGCGCCAATTAATTACTGTAGATGAAACTTGGATACACCATTATATGCCCGAAACAAAAATACAGTCCAAACAGTGGACTGCAAAGGGGGAACCGGCTCCAAAACAAAGCAGTAACTGTTTTTTCGGCTGGGAAAGTGATGGCAACTGTTTTTTGGGTTAGTCATGGAGTTATTTTAATTGATTATCTTCAAAAAGGAAAAACCATTACAGGAGCATACTACGCATCATTACTTGACAAGCTGAAGGCAGAACTTGCAGAAAAACGGCCACATTTGCAGAAAAAGAAAACCCTGTTTCACCAAGACAACGCACTGTCTCACACCTCAGCAGTTGCAGTGGCGAAAATCCACAAATTACGGTTTGAACTGCTTGACCATTCGTCTTACTCACCAGATCTAGCCCCAAGCGACTTCTTTTTGTTCCCTCATCTGAACGTTGCGCTCGGAGGACAGAGATTTTCGTCAAATCATGAGGCAATCACCTTCGTGAACAATTATTTTGCAGAGAAAAACGCTGAGTACTATTTGTACGGATTACAGAGATGGGAGCATCGCTGGGAGAAGTGTGTAGAGTTACAAGGAGACTATGTTGAAAAATAAAAAAAAAAAAAAATTCTGAAAAAATGTCTTGTATCTTTATTAGGTCGGAAAATTTTCAGACCACCCTCATATTTCACTTGCACAGCACAAAAAAGCTATACTTCTAAATAGCTCTACACCATCAAATCAAATTGACATCAAGTTTGAAATTATGGCGCTTGTTACGTTATAACATGTTAAGAAACCAAACATACTAAACACGCTAAATTAACTTATGTTCTGCCAACTCTGCTAAAAGAGCTGACGTGTTAAAGAGAAATCCTCAACTACTCTTCATAGGAATTGTAGTTTGTATATGCCAGAGTTTCTAAAAATAGAATCTCACTATAAGCTGAAAGGAGAAGTAAACAAAACTTAAATGTATCACTCCGCCGAGCACATGGCAGCACCACATGGAGGATGACGGGAACTGAGTACCCCTGAGAGAAAACTGCTTCAGACAGAATGCGAATACAGTATACTGCACAGCTTGGGGATCATTAGCTTTTAAACATTGTATGCCTTATTCCTGTATTTTCCCTTACATTCCAAACTTCTAAGACATAATGCTAAAAGTAGACAAATAAAAGTTTTGAGTAAGCGTAGGCTTTCACGGCCGGTGTTCGTAATTCTAAAAGAGTCTTCCGGGCTGATTTGCCGTGGTCTGCTGGAGTAATTGGATCCAGACGTTTCGTCCACTACTGCAGTGGACATCATCGGTGGCGTGGTCGAAGTCTTCTTGGTGAAGGTACAGTTGTGTCTGAGGCGTCGACTGTCCGGGATGCAGTATTTATACATGGGGGGGGGGTCTTCTCTGATTGGCTCGGGGCTCGCTGAGGCAGTGCAGTAGGTGGGAGGGGCCTAGCTGCATACTCTGCGTTACTAGATTCTGATTGGTTCGCATTGTTTGACTGTCTGTTAATGCCATCGATGATGGGGTACCAAGTTTTGTTGAGCTTGAGGGCTTCTTCCTTCCTATTGAAATAGGAAGGTACACTACTGTACCTTCACCAAGAAGACTTCGACCACGCCACCGATGATGTCCACCGCAGTAGTGGACGAAACGTCTGGATCCAATTACTCCAGCAGACCACGGCAAATCAGCCCGTAAGTCTCTTTTAGAAATAAAAGTTTGTACCTGAACAGTTCGGCTTCTGTGATTAAAGGTACTGGATTAAACTGTTCGATCCTTCAGGCTTTAGAAATTATTCATTTAATAACTAATATCAGTATACCACCTTTGCTTTAACCTTTTATGAGTCAACAAGCTAAATAACGATTAACCCTATACATTAAAACACAACAGAAAACAAACGTGACCCAAGCTATCCAAGCAACAATTCTGTGTCACTAACAAAGAAGTTCAATTATTGCTAAACAATGGCCAACCATATTCATTGTCGATTAAAGGTGGGTACTTTTCACAGAATTTGTTCAAAGCATTTAACACAATTGTCTTCTTTCCATTTCCTGCGTTTATGTTTTCCACAGTGGCAGAATATTCTCAGCCGGAAACCAGAAATGAACTGCAGCACCTGTGCATAGCCTCTTAAACCCTCTGCTATAACGGTTCATTTAGTTATAGGTGAATCTGAACAAACACATTTTATTTCATAAATTGAACTGTTACAATAATGAGTTTTTTAAATTTCTGTGCACGAGAATAACCACAAAATGTTATGATCTGAAGCGAACTGGTTTTTGTAGAGGAAGAGATGACATGCTAAGCGGGGAGGTTGTAGTTTGCCCACCAGCCAATGAGATGCTGTCTTGTCACGTGGTTTTGTTTACTTCTCCTTTCAGCTTATAGTGAAAAAGGCATAGACTACGTCACTGTTGTCATAGCAACCATGAAGAGTTGGAAATAATGTATTCAAAGCAGTTCAATGTCAAAGATAACCCTTATTTAAAGTAGTGATTACGTTCACTGCAGACATAAAGTCAACTCTTAGATGCTTGAATAACAGACTATTGGCAACATAGAAAAAAAGGCAGAGATCGACAACAGCAAGATAGTCATAAAATTGTCACGATCAAAAAATGTTAATGATGATAATGTGTCTGATATTAGAAAACAGTAAGCACACACATCACTTGAGCAGCAGTAGCATCATTTTTGTTCCAAGTTTCAAAATAATATCATTATGCTCCATTTGTTGAGATGGTTGCTGTGTCCAGTGTTGAATTTGATTGGTTTATGCAAAAATGTAACAGTTAGCAGATAATTGGCACTCTTTGTTTTGATTGTCTAAGCAAAAGCATGGCGTAATTTAATGTTCATTCTTTTCATATTGACTTGTATTGTGTGGGTAGCTTTAGCATTTTGTATTGCAAGTTGCAGTTGTTTGTGATCCAGTAGTAATTAATGGCTGCCAAGCAAAAGAAGTTAACTTCAACAAAAGATGGCTTCTGTTAAAGATATGGAGGTGAATTCAATGTCAGACATGGCCCAACAATTTTAAATGGCTTATTCATCACTATTTGGCATTTTGAAAGAGAAGGATGCTATTCTTAACACAGAGGAGTGGTGCAGCTCTGGGGTTAAGAATCAAAAGAACATACATTCTTCACCTTTTGATGAACTAGAAAGCATATTAATAAAGTGGTTTGAAGGAAAAAGGGGTGAGAATATGGAAACATTATATAAGAAAATGCTTAAGAAATTGCCACTTATACCCCCGCCACTGTAACGTTGCACTTGACAGCTAGCATTTAAGTTGGTACACTCGCAAAAAAAAACATTAAGCTTCAACCGTTTAACTTCCTAAGCCAATCACAAGGCAGCATTCCGTATGGTCGATGACAAAGCGGAACCAGAACTAGAATCGGCTCTGTTGCCGGATGTAACTATTCCCAACCACATGCTTCAGTTTGTGAATCTCTAGCACGAGCGTCGAGTTGTTCTTTGCAAGCTACATATTGTTCAATGTTATTTATATTTGTGGTTATTGTTCATTTATACATACATATTTATGTATATTTATCTATTTTATATATATATTTCATTCATATTATTTATTTAAACAAAACTTAAGTGCGACAATGTCTGAAAAACGACACCAATTGCCGAGTGATGATTCACAAAGTGAAAATCCTTTGCGCTGAGATGTGCCACTTAATAGTCAGGCATTGGAACTATTAAGGAGAACCCGGGAATTCTTTGAACAGGAAAAGGAGTATGTGAAGCTTCATCTCATCCCTCATGATAAAGCTGTACAACGAACTGCAGCAGCTCTTGGACTAAGCACAAGAACTGTTATTCACAAGGCTACGGTGGACGCGGCTTCGTGGAAGGAAAAAGTAGATCATGTGAATAAGCTAATACAAAAAGCACAAGAAATAGATGGAATTATTAGTGACTGTGAACCATTGATGATATGCCTTGGTGAAGATGATGATGATAACAATAATGCTTCCGAGGATGATGACGACAACGGGGATTTGGATGGAATTGAGCCACAAAGGAGTGAAACTACAAGAGAAAGAGGACAAAATTCCTGAACCATCTGGAACACAACAGGTATTTCTATCAACTCCAGGGAAGAAAAAAAAGAAGCCTCGTCCAGTCACAAATATTGATGCTTTCCAATTAGACGCCATACGTAGACACATTTATGCCTATTATCATAGAAAGGAGTATCCGACCATACCAAAGCTGCTTATATTGCTTATTTTCAATTAACAATAATAATAGGAAATAGTTATTATTCAGTGACGTTCGCTACTTACGTACACTTTTTGTATGCGGCTTAGACACGATAGAAATGAGAACAATCAGCTGTTGTTGTTTACTAGCCACTCTGGCAACGTCGCAACCACGATGTAGCCAACCTTACGCGAAGCCACACGAACTGTCAAGTGCAACGTTATAGCGGCGGGGGTATAGCCACTCTGGCAACGTCGCAACCACAATGTAGCCAACCTTTTGCGAAGCCACACGAACTGTCAAGTGCAAAGATACAGCGGCGGGGGTATAGACTTGTGAGTGGTTTACTCAAAGTGACTGTGTGTTAGTACTGAAAATTGAGTCATTTGTACTTAATTTGGAATGTTTTACTTTGTGATTGACAGATATGATGTTTTGCTCTTTTATAAATATTTACTGCTTTTGTGGTTTACTGCTATGGTACTTGGGTATCAATATGTGTGACGCTTGTGCAGTGCATGTTCTAATAAGCACTGGTTGCCTTTAAGAACCTTTTTGGAAAGTTCCCTTTTCTAGAAACTAAATTTAGACACTAAAGAATGCCAGTCTCATTTGTGGTATAATTTAATTTTGTTCTTAGACCAGAAATCTGTCAGTGAATTTATCTTTTTAAATATTTAAATCTTGGACAATAACTTACATATTAATTGATTGCCTTTTCTTAATTTTAGTAAGGAAATAGAATCAAACACACTTGGAAGTAAACCATGTGAAGAGTTATTGCATCACATGAAACCTAAGTACTGGTTTGCAGCTCATTTGCATGTGAAGTTTGCAGCTATAGTTGAACATCCATCGGTAAGTTTTCAAATTCTTCTTGCTTCAGCCTGCCTGTAACCTATTGCTATTAGCTGCTTTTTCAAAGGTAACATTTTAGAAGATCGGATTAATCATAAACTAAAATAAGCTATAGCACAACCTCAGAACAGATGCAAGGGTCTACCACATGACTGCTGCATTCTCCACTTCTGTTCACACATGGCATGTGGTCAACAGTTTTGAGAGTCAGCCATATTGGCGGAGTTTGCTAAACCAGGAGCCATGCTTTTCAGTGAAGTAGCCCTTCATTTGGTCCCCAAAGACCTCATAGATGCACCCTGCATCAGACCTTCCAGCATGTGAAATTCTTTTGCCAGTACAAGGGATTGAACCCAGATCTGTTTACACCACAGGCATTAATGGTACCACAGTACTACAAGTATGTTCCTAGTTTGGTGAATACCATTAAATGCAGGAGGTCCCCTACCTTGAGCAACAACAGAAGTAGGTATAAACAGACACAGTAGGCTGAATCAATAAGTCAAATCTTTAAAAAGCAGGTTGTTATGAAATGGCTTTGGAATTCTATCTTTGCATGACCATGATGGGGGTGGAAAAGAGTAGCTACATAGCACATGAAAAAAGTAGGATCTTGTTCTCTCAAGACAGTCCCCTCCTGTAGATCTGAACAGGGTGCAATTAATCCGGAGTATTTTCCAGTTAGGAAAAATATCTCTGAAATGGTTAATACCAGAAAAAATATATATAAATATATATGACATAAATTGTGTGTTTTAATGAGATCTACTTTTTTTGTGTAGCTATAACACGTAAAAGTAACAATATTACGGATGATTCAAAAAATAGCATCACTTTTTAATATCTGCTTCACTGCATGTAAAATTCTGAAACAAAATACAAATCAACAAAAAAAATCATGCAAAAATAAATAAAAACAAATAAATAGATTAAAAATGTTAACTTTAACATGAAAAAAGTAGGATCTTGTTCTCCCAAGGCAATCCCCACCAGTAGATCTGAACGGAGGACTATTGCTTCGCAGTATTTTGAAATAAGAAAGAATATCTCTGAAATGGTTAATACCAGAAAAAAGAAACGTATTTGACATAAATTGTGTTTTAATGAGATCTACATTCTTTGTGTACCTATAACATATAGAAATAATACTATTACTGATGACTTAAAAAAAGCATCAATTTTTAATATCAACTTCACTGCATATAAAGTTCCGAAACAAAATAATAATCAATAAAAAATTGCCAAAAAAAAATGAAAATAAATAAAAAGATTAAGAATATTAACTTTAACATCTAATAATAATATGTTTTGTTATAACTTCAATATGTCAAAACTAAATACAGCAATTGACAAAATTAAATACATTAAACCTCCTGGTCTATAAATAATATACATCCTGAGTTTATAAAGTAATTAGGTTTGAAAGTCAGACATACATTAACTTAACAATTATATATGGAACACTTTAGTCCTAACAAACTGGAAAAAAGCCATCATAATTCCTGCTAAAACCTGGTAAGGCTGCAGAAAATATAAAAAATTGCAGACCAATATCACTGACCAGTCACTTAGCCAAAATTGTATAAAGAATGATTGTAGAAAGATTAAACTGGTTTTAAGAAACAAATAACCTGTTATCGAAATCACAGGTAGGATTCAGAAAACATCATTCACCAATGAACAAATTATTTTATTAATCAGGCTATAAAGAAATCATTCAACAGACAAGAAAATACAATAACAGTGTTTGTAAATTTCAAGACTGCATATGATAGTGTTTGGAGTTGTAAACTGATAAAGAAACTTCAACAACTACTTATCAAAGACAACATGTTACAATGAATTTCTGAATTTATAATCCAAAGATATATTGCAGCAAAATTTGGCATATCCAACAAACTCATCTTGAATTACCTCATGGTGCAGTGTTAACCACCTTATTTAATATATACGTGAATGACCTACCAAATCTATTAGAACAAGAATCCTGCAAAACAGCCCTATATACCTTGTTATTTGGAAATCAGAGAAATAAAGTTAAAAATGTGGCTAAAACCATATAGATGTCACTGGAAAAACTTGGGAATAGTATTCAGAAAATTTAATGGTATTAAATACAGAAAAAGTTTGTTTCAGCATTTTTCCTTGGGAAAAAACTAAAAGAAATTAAACTGTATTACAATGGCAGTGAACTCCTAACCCATCTTAACTAATTATTAGTTTAAATTAGTCCAATGAATTTAAAATTTCTTTAGATGAAGATTGCAATATTATCCTATTAACTGTAACTGTTATTCTTTTAACATGAATTGGTGCTCAATTTTCTTGTGGCTACATCCAGTAGATTCTGTTACAGGAAAAGTAACTAATAGGTTCAAAATATTAAAAAGACTAGCAGCAATTAAATGGAGCAACTCTAGAAAAACACTAAATATGACATGCAGCACATATATTAAATCTATCTTAAAATACTGTGATGTATTAATAATAGATTAGATTAGATTAGATTAGATTGTATTCTGTGAGTTCACTAGCAGCCATAAAGACTTGTGAACATAGAACATGTCAAGGAAATGTACAAAAATTATATATAAACATAAATATTACATAGAATATGGAACATTTGAAATAAAATACAAATACTATATGCGTGTTAAGGAAATGTACAAGAAAGTTACATATATACATAAATATTACATAGTATACAGAACATTTAAAATAAAATAAGGACATATTATATACAAAATGAAACAAATCAAGTGTAATTTATTAAAGCGTTGTATACCTCCTTACTGTTATAAGGTTAACATACGTATAGGCAAGAACAGTTATTTTAACATTCACTAGGATTTTACCTTTGTTAGTCTGATCATTTTGTTCTATTTGATGTGTAATGCATAGCATTTACTGTCAGTTCTTAATATACATACATTTAAATAGCTTCATTAATTCTAGAGCAGATATCAAATATGACTGGCAATTGTCATTAATATTTACTAATACTACTTACAGAGCTATATAAGTATTATCAGTAGGATAATACTTATTTGTAATTTGTAATTTGTCATTAAGATAATCTTGTACAGAATAATATGCTTTTGAGCATAGGTACTCTTTAACAGCAGTTTTAAAGACATTGAAGTTGTCAACTTTTCTCTTAAGATCATTAGGGAGAGTATTAAATATTTTTATGGTCTCATAATATACACCTTTCTGGAAGCAAGAAAGCTTTGTACTGGGACGATGGATGTTACCCTTTTGTCTAGTGTTTATCTCATGAATTTCCATGTTTGTAATAAATGTGGTTCGATTGCATACATAGAATTTTAAGATTGAAAATATATACATGCAAGGTAGGGTTAATAACTTTAGTCTTCTAAAAAGATGTTTGCAAGAGTGTCTGCTATGAGTGCTGGAAATGATTCTTATAACCTTCTTTTGCATGAGGAATATTCGTTGACTTTCTACCGAATTTCCCCAAAATAATATTCCATATTCAATGATAGAGTTAAAATATGCATAGTATACTAATTTAAGTGTATCTATAGAACTGACATTTACCAATGCTCGGATAGCATAAAATGCAGAACTGAGTTTGGGTATGATATACCTAATGTGAACTTTCCAATCTAAATATCTGTCTACTTGGAGGCCCAGAAATTTAATGTTGTCTATTTGTTCTAGTGACATGTCATTAATCCCAATTTCTATTGGAGTGTGTAGTGATTGATGGGTTATAAATTTAACAACTTTTGTTTTGTCTAAATTTACAGATAATTTGTTAGCTTTAAACCAGTGTGACATACAGTTCAAAACATAATTCAATTTAATTACACACTCATTCAAGTTTTTACTAGTCACCAGAACACTCGTGTCATCAGCAAACAGAATTATACTTGCAATATCCTTTATATAAAGTGATAGGTCATTTATGTAGATCAAGAATAATAAAGGTCCTAGGACTGAACCTTGGGGCACTCCATGTGTTACTGTTTTCCATTTTGATGTCTGTTTTCCAAATTCAATATCATTGACAACTTCAACACTTTGTTTTCTTTCATTTAGATATGATACAAACCAACTTAGAGATTCATTTTTTAGTCCATAGAATTTCAATTTTGCTATCAGAATATCATGATTAACACAGTCAAATGCCTTTGCTAAGTCACAAAAAATCCCACCTACATGCATTTTTTTGTTTAATGCAGTTAACACTTCATGAGTAAGTTTATAAGTTGCATTATTGGTCGACATTCCTTTTCTGAACCCGAACTGATCCCTGACAAGTATGTTGTTACATTCAAGGTATTTATAAAGTCTATTAAACATCACCTTTTCAAGAACCTTTGAGAAAATTGGCAAGAGAGATATTGGTCTATAATTTGAAACATTATTGCGTTTGCCTTTTTTGAAAAGTGGTTTAACAATGGAAAATTTCATTCTGTCAGGGAAAATTCCTGACCTTAGTGACTCATTGCACAAATAACTAAGGGGAGTGGAAATTTGAGATGAGCATGATTTTAAGACTTTTATTGTTATTTCATCATAACCAGAAGAGTTATTTGTTTTGAAAGAGTTAATAATTTTGTTTATTTCAGAAGGCGTCAGGCTAACTTTAAATTCAGGCACTTCATTAGTGAAATTTGATCTTAAAAATTCCAAAGCTGCCTCTTTACTTCCAAAATTAATACTCATTTTGTTTGTTACATCCAAAAAGAATTCGTTAAATATTTCTGCAACTTCATGAGGTTTACTAATTTCTTAATTATCAATGTTTAGTGTTATTAAGTCATTTTGTAATGAGGATTTACCGGCTTCTCTTTTTATTATATTCCAAGTAGTTTTTATTTTATTGTCAGAGAGTTGAATCTGTTTATTGTAATGCAATATTCTAGCCGATTTTATTACCTTCTTTAGAAGCTTACAATATTTTTTGAAGTAGTGTTTTAAATCTATATTATTACTAATTCTTACTTGCTCATATAATTCTCTTTTACGTCTACATGACGTCCTAATTCCTAAAGTGATCCAGGCGTTCTCTCTTTTGAAGTTAGATATTTTGTTTAACTTGACCGGGAAGCAAGCTTCAAAGTGGGTTTTGAAACACTGAAGAAAGATGTTATATTTATTATTGGTTCCATTCGTTTGGTAAGTTTGATTCCATGACTCAAGTTCAAGTAGTTTGCTAAACTCACTCAGAGTATTTTCATTTATTTCCCTAGATTTCTGATAAGTATATTTAGGTTTGGATTTTAAATTTAACTTTTTAATGTGTAGAACTTGTGCATCGTGATCCGACAGGCCATTAGATTTTGATGAGACATTGCAAAAATTAATGCTATCTGAGTTTACAAATATATTATCTATAGCTGTAGAGGAGCTGTTTTGGATTCTTGTTGGAAAGTTTACTGTATGTGTAATGTGGTATGTTGTAAGTAAAGTGCTGAGTTGTTCCCTTTGAGGACTAGGTTTCAAATAATCAACATTTATATCACCACATATGATTAATTCTCTTTTTGGTTTGAATAAAAATTTTAGAAGATGTTCAAGTTGCTTTCTGAATATTTCAAAATTGCCTAAGGGAGATCGATAAAGGGCTACTATAGTTAAATTCAATTTATCTTCATTTAGCTGAACTGCACAGAGTTCAAGGTTTTGTTCACTACAAAACTTGGATAAATCCAAAACTTCATAAGTCACATCATTTCTGACATATATACAAACCCCACCTTTATGTAAGATTTTTCTTGAAAACTCTGCTGCTAAAGAGTACCCATGCAGTAAAATTGGCTGAAATTCCTGTTGTATCAAGTGGTGTTCGGATAAACACAAAATGTGTGGCAGTGAGTTTTCAGTATTAAGACTAATAGTAAGTTCATCTATTTTGTTTCTTAAGCCTCTTATATTCTGATGAAATACAGACAGGCAGTTTTTATTTTTATTATTATCATTATTACTATTGATGTCAGAAGCATTATTTCTATAGTTACTTGTGGATACAGAGGTATTTGGGATGGTGATCTCAATTTGCTTTAAGTGTCGATGATTATGTTGACTATGGGACATACTTAACCTAAAAAAGACCTCCTACTAGTGACAACAGGAATTTTACCCTTAATTCTGTCAGCAATAAGAAGAGAAAGCTTCTCTTTGCCTCTAGAATTTAGGTGTAGGCCATGAGAGGTATAACCATTCCTGCCTATACCATCGACATCTATCATACACATGTGAGATGCAGCAGGACTTAACAAGGCACGCTCAAGTCTCAGATTCATATCCCTCACCCTCCAATGAAGCTGAGGCTTGTCATGCCTATGTAAAAGACCCACTACCTTCACATTAGTATGGCTGCTGGTCTCACTGATGTCACACAGATCCTTTTCAATAATATAACTACTATTTCTATCCAGGCTATTCCCTGGCCCACCCACTATCACTACATGATCCCTCTTGGTAAAACCTGCAGTTAGCTTTACCAGGTCTTCAGTGACATCAGAGAGCGCAGCACTGGGTTTAACTATGCCTACTACATCATAATCACACCCCAAGTCCCGTTTGAGCAGGGATGCTATGCCCCTCCCATGACTACTCCCAAGCAACAAGACCTTGCTTTTTGTGTGATTTACAGATTCATCTAAGACCTGCTCTTGGGGATTTGTGGCCTGATCAACATTCAGCGTTTCAAGAACACTGAATCTGTTGCTCAGTTGGACAAGATGTTGATTATCTGCAGAGAAACGCCTTTTCCTCCTGAGAACTATAGAAACCTCAAAAATCAGGCATAATGTTTAATAACAGGTGCAGTTAAAACACCCAAATAGAAATGCTTGTCTTTGCAATATCTAATAAGCCAATAAACTTAAAGTTTGAAGAACAAGTTCTACTAATGTATGAAAAAACTTCTAAGAATTCCAAATTTTAATAAACTGGACAAACATTCAGGATTTTAAATATATACTAAAAACCCAAAAAGGAATTGTGTAGGAAGTGTAAAATGCTAAAAGAAAATTTATCACATCCGATTAATCTTTGCAGTTATCGTTGCCTGGCACATATCTTTAAAAACTCACTTTTTGAGTCTGATTGTCCCATTTGGGTTAAAAGTACTTAATTAAAAGACACACAATGTTTATTGCTTGTGTGCAGTGCACTGCATAAATGTTGATCTAGCTATGACTTCATGGAGCACCCTATAGTTTTGTTACACACTTGACACATTATTACTTTCCTGTCACAAAGGCCCAATCTGGTATACTGATGGTTCTAGAACCAAATCGGGAACGGGGGCTGGGCTTTACGGTAATGGCACCAAGATTTCTTATAGTCTTGGTACCTTAGCTACAGTCTTCCAGGCTGAGGTTTATGCAATCCTAGCCAGTGTCATGGAAAGCATTAAAAGGAGATATAAGAATAGAAGTGTTCTTATCCTCTCAGACAGTCAAGCTGCTCTTAAAGCACTTGAATCACCATCAATAAAATCAAAGTTTGTCTCAGAATGCCGGGAATCCTTAATGACACTGGCTGAACACAATAAGGTTCAACTTATGTGGGTGCCAGGACACATAGGAATACCAGGCAATGAGAAAGCAGATGAAGCAGCCAAGATTGGCAGTGAAATCCCATTTTTTGGTCCGGAGCCTGTACTGTGAGTGTCCTACAGACCAGTGAAACAGGCTATTAAGTGCTGGGCTCAAGCAGAACACAAGAACTACTGGAAATCCATTGAGGGTTGCAGACATTCCAAGTTATTTATTACAGACCTGGATAACAGCCGGGCAAAATACTTGCACGGTCTTAGTAGAAGAAGGCTTGCATTGGCAACAGGATTCATTACAGGACACTGTGCCCTAAAGTTCAATCTATACAGAATGGGATTGTTTAACAACCCTATCTGTAGTAGATGCCTAGAAGAGATGAAACTGTTACTCATCTACTATGTGATTGCCCTGCTCTTGCGAATCAAAGAGCAAGTGTTTTTGGCAATCACTTTCCAAAGATAGATGAACTATCGAAAGCCTCAGTTAGCAATCTGGTTAAGTTCATAACGAGCAACAGACTACTTAACTGATGAAAGGGGGGATGCGCAATGGATCTTTAAGGTCGCAGTGCTTGGGCATAAAACCCACCCCTTTTCAAACTGGAACTAGAACTTTCCTGTCCATTGCAAAACATTCGTCAGTACTTGACTCTTGCCTTATTTTTGAACAAGACTTGATGCACCTGAAGTCATTTTTAGCAAGTCCACTTGACCTGCAAATGGTCACAGCACTATAGCACTCTTCAGGCATCACTAGTTAACTGTCGGTTGAGGGTTGAGGTGTGAGGATGCAGCATGGAAAGTACACTCCATTGTAGAACATGGAAATACACATTTTCTCAGTAGCATTCTCAGCCTTAAGATTTCATAGAGAAACTATTTTTATATAGCGCAGATCAGATTCACAGATCATTCTGAAAATTGATATTAATCTGCCTAGAGAGCCCCAAAAAGAGCTCTTTTAGCTGAAATTGCGGAAGGCCTAGTGGTAAAACATATATTAAAATACTGTGCTAGGATCTATCACTGGAAGTAGGAAACATTATCAAAGTCTGTCTGAAAGCACAAGAGAAAGCAAGATGGGAATGAAGCTGCTTTTCCAAACGTAAAAACTAATATAAGAAATTGGAAACAAAGCCTTTGATAAAGTTAATGACAAAAAATGTGGTAAATATTACAAGAAAGAGAATATCCACAACAACTTAGAACAATTATACAATGCTTCTACTACCAAACAAATAAACTTAATGAAGTCTGTAAAATACAACATTAAAATTTCCACAACAAAAACAAAAGTAATGGCATTCATAAGGAAAGAGCCAATTAGAACAAAAATAATTACTAATAGTCTGAAGCAGTTATATTATTTATGATTTTATGTGTTTATCAAATATTGTATATCATTAGCTATGTTTAACACAGTGTTAATGCAATTTCTTATATTTTCTTGCTCATTATGGGTGATTTGTGTTTGAAGGTGCTCAACTGTTAGGTCATTAGCACCCTGCTCATTATGAATGACATATTCTTTAATGTTTAATACATTTGTTAACTTAGAAATTAGATAGGTTAAGTTAATGAAGAATTTATTAATTTAATTTGAAAAGAAAAGTTGTGCATAGCTAACTGTAACATCTACATAGAATTTCTAAAGAAGGAACATAGAAACGAGGCTTAAGGAACATTTTCGAAACATCAAATCCAGGGAAGAAGAAAAATCAGCAGTTGCAGCACATTTTTGGATACAGGGACATGAAATTGAGGACACAGTATCACTTATCAAGCAGGCACAAAAACCTACGGAATTAATATTTGGGAGAAAATATTTCTTTGGAAATTTCGTCCAAGGTTAATGAATTTTGACATCCCTATGGACAAAAATTTGATTACTAAACTTGTAGAACCACCACTAGAGGGACAAAGAGACATCTGTAACCATCAGAGGAAAGCCAACCAGTTGTAATCAGCTGAGGATGAGGAAGTGATTCCTCGAAACTAGTTCTGAGGTATTGAACCTATTTTAGTGAAATTGTATATTTGCAACCACTTCTATATATTATATTTAATCTTTTCACTATGTCTTCCGATTTAAAAGTAACCAATCTTTTGTTTGTAGTCATGGGGAGTAACAATCATTAATCACAGCTCACCATGGGGTAGTAGCAAAAAAATATATTATTGAGAAAGATTTTCATCTTGGTAACCACTCATCTCAGAAATTTTATAATGGATAGATGCTAAATTCTGGAATATGGAAGTAAATTCCCGTATTGTAGATAAAGTATAGAAGAATGTAGTGTGGAAACTTATTGCAGTAAACACCAATAAAGAGAATAGTTTTCTTTTTATGTAAAGAAAAAGAAATTATTTAAAAATCGAAATGCTCTTACCTGTACCACAACCTGTGGAAGGAAGAATACAAGAGATCTCATAGCTCATGCAACGAAACTGCAAAGAATAAAGAAACCAATGCGATAAAAAATAATTTAAAAAAAACAGCCCCAAATCATTGTATAGAACAGGTGAGCCACTTTAACTACTATGGTCCTTAGCGTCCCATTCTATGTTGGGCGTGAAAGATCGGTAATTTTGCTTAGAGGCCTCTTTAACAGGCTTGAGGTTCTTTTACATGCCATAAATCTACAACACGGGACCACCGCTTTACTTCCCTTCTGAAGGAAGACATGCTAAGGATTTTTACGCCCGAAAACATCCATCGCCCTCTGCCTGGTTTGAACCCACGATCTTGGGAACTACAGGCTAGCACGGTACCACTAGTCCACGGAGAACGACTTCTTTAACTACTTGAAAGTAATATTGGATATGATGGAGAATGTGATATAGACAATAAAATATGCAAAGAAACAAAACTGAAGTTTTATAATGTTATGTCTGCACCTTTGTTAAACCCCTTGTACACGATCAAACATTTTTTTTCAGTTCAAGAGTTTACAAGAAACATTGTGAAATGTTTTTCAATGTATGACAAGATCGGAAAAGACTTGACAAGACCTGGCAATGTCAAAAATGTGTATTTACAAGTTGTCTCTTCGACAAACTGAAACCCTTCAGAACACATTGATAATTTATTACGCGCAAAGCAATTTAGTATTTGCGTCACAGTATAACAATTCGCAATGAAACATTGCTCCTTACTAATATTATGTAGCACTTTCACATATTATATCCAATGAAATCACATTACGGGTGTGGAATACAATGAAAATAACACCAACCAATAGGTTAACCACACTATATAACATTGCATTAATGTATACTTAGTTCAGAAAACTGGCAGGCAATTATTTCTCCACAATCGCTTTCATCTGCTCCATCTTGTGGTAATCCATGGAGCCCTCGACGTACAGACATGGCTAGCTTATGTATAACCTAATCAGCTCGCATACGACATACCTTGCCGGGTAGCCATTTTTGTTTACTTTTCGCTTTCAGCCATGTTGCAGATTTCGTGATGCACTGTGAATACAGTAGAATCTCGTTAGTACGTTTTTGCAGGGACCTAAGGATTTGGACGTCATAGGCGGGAAAACGTGTTAACGAAAATGCAAAATCTGCAATTTAAGAACATAGGTAATAAAAATCTAATAATTACTACGTCTCCATGGGCAATTTAAATCGATTTTGAGTACAATTTCATACTGAATACGATCCCGTTTCCATGTTAAATTCAATATGTTTAAATGGATTTGGATACACAAAGCCTGAGAATAAATAATTCAAGCTTTTATTTTGATCAACTTGGATTTTTTAGGTTATGAATGTTTTTGAGAAAATAAATTGCGAATTGTGGAAGCGGCAATAGTGGTTTTGCTGTATGTTGTATTACACATGTGATAACAATTTCTGCTAAAAAAGAAAAAATTATGAGCGTGCATCGTGTTACGAATACAATAGACGATATGATCTTTGGTGTATACAAGACGATTTGAATACGGAGGTGTTTCCACGCAACAAATTTCGTTCCAGTCCTCTTCTGATCCTATTTTCCAGGAGAAAAGTTTTGTTTTAGTATTTTTCCCTTCTTTAAAAACAGTTTCAATTAATTTAGGTTTGCTAACAATCGTGTTTAAGGTTGACGGAGGAATGTTTAACTTCCGCACTATATCGACATGTTTTATATTTGGATTGTATTACATGAAGGATTTTCAGTTTTTCACTGTTGGTTATTTACCTACTACACTTTCTTTTTTTCATTGTAAATGAAAAGTTAAAATACAATCTACGGTTGTTTGGTCATCACTCAACATTAGGAACTATCGTTAGCGTTTACCGCGTTTACCACGCCAAGGTAAAGCATTCTCTATCCCGCCCACAGAAATCGTGTCACACAAATATTTAAATGCATGTATGTGATTGGCTGCCGATATACACCCTGTGACCAAGGATTGACCAAAGTAGCAAATGATGACGTCAAACTATGAACGTGTTAAACGCCTACATCCACTGTACCGATCAAGGATTGGCCAAAACAGCGAATGAGGATGTCAAACTTCAAACGTAGTAAGCGGGACCGGGAAAACGCACTAAGCAAACATTATTTATTATATTTGGTGATTTGGTACCGGGACTTTTATAATTCAACGTAATACACGGGAAAACGTGTTAATGAGGAACGTGCTAACGAGATTCCACTGTACTTGCATTTCATTGGCCAAAGCCATCAAATCATTGTGAAATCTTTGATCATTTAGAGCAGGTCCTTATTTGCTTTCAAGACTTTAAAAGTATTGGAAGCAATTTGACAAGAAAAGTTATAAAGTTGTGACAACTCTTGAAAAGTCTTGTAAAGTATTGAATTTGACAAAAATTTGATCGTGTACAAGCGGCTTTAGTGTATGGAAGTGACATTAACTAACAAGCAAAAAAGTAAAATACAGGCTTCAGAATTGAAATGTTTAAGGAATATAAAGGGATGCATAAAGCAAGATCATATAAGAAATGAAAGTATAAGAGAAGAACTAGGAATTTTTAATATGAATAATAGATTAAAGGAAGTTGAATAACAGTGAAAAGAGTGCCTAACACAAGACTCTCAAAGCAGATAATGAAATACTATCCTAAGGGAAGGAGATGCCTTGAAGGGGGAGCAGGTATTTGATTGTGCATCACCATTTACCTGGAGAATGCAGTCTGTCAGTCACCTCCTGATGATGTGTTGCTCATCACGTCGGCTACTCATGGAAGATCCTATTGTGTCTGTGTTCGAATTCCTATTATAAATGTTTTTGTGGTAGAAACATGCTAGGGCATGATACGTACAAACTCAATAACTAGACGAAACAGCATGTGAAATTCAACACACATTTTTGTTTTTATTGTTCTGAGTCATAACAAGAAACCAACAACAATCTTTCATGTTCTGTGTTAAACAAAGTACACTGCTACACTTTGACTTCCACCAGAGCATTACTTAATCACTTGTCTAACAACGTATAACAAGACTTCTCATGTTTAGTTACTCTCTCTGCAAATCTCTTGTCACTTTTAGTACATATTACTTGCGCGGTTATGTTAAAAAACTGAGTTACATTCTTAAAGTAACTATTGCGCGAAAATCTTGTTGTGGGAAGCACAGGTTCCTTGTGCTTTTGAAGTCCAAAAACTGCGTTACATTCTTAAATTAATTCCGACGCGAAAATCTTGTTGTTAGGAGCACAGATTCCTCCTGCTTTCAAAGTTTAATAACTGCATGAATTTTCCACAAGCATCTCGTATAATTCTGAGAGGCGTGAATGTGAAGCTTATGTATAATTCTATTGGTCCTTTAGCTGGTGTGAATTTACTTTATGTTTAAACACTAACAAATTTTTGTTAACTTGATTGGCCAACTCGTAGTCACATAGTAGAATACAGTGAAAAATCCCCTGTTTCTGGACTATTCCATACTTTCCCTAGGGTCAGTTAGTTGTGTCCTATTTGCACGCCAACTAACATAGACTTCTACAAACATGTAACACACAGTGCAATAACCTTTACTCTTTTTCTTTCCAATGCTGGTTACATTTCTGCTGGTGCAAAAGTCTTAAAGTTACCTAAAATAAAATACAGGTACAGACATATTTCTTTATATTGCTCTACTATATAAAAAAATTGCATAAATGTGACAAACATACAAACATGATTAAATTGTAGGAGAGGTGTAAATACTGTCTTAATTGCCTATGCCATTTAGTGAAGAGGTGGTGATGAAATTGGAATGAGTGACGTAGATGAGCGCTCAGTCATTAGAAAAGGAGCAGAGAGTAAAGTTAAATTAAGGATTGAAGACATGGAAAAACAGGAAATACTTGGTGACTTAAGGGAGTAAAGCATTTTAAAATACTACAGAAATTTCAAGAAGGAATGGGGAAGAGAAAAGTATATTGGTATCTCTAATAAATTTGGAAAGGAAGGATTACAAAGGTGTTTTGATAAGTCTGGTAAATTTCCATGAAGTAATGGAACATTCTTGTTTCAGCTTCATGGTTGATAAGCTTAATTAGTTTAAAGATCATATAAAAATGTCAGCAATGCAGAGCGTACAGTTCATTGTTGATAGCTATCTGAATTGGTCAATGTGTTGGCTGCAATTGAAAATGGAAAAAACTGAGTATCGTACCTGTTATTAAACATTTTCATTTGAAGGGCTGGAATGCCGCACAAATCAAAACAAAACTGAATGAAGTCCTCACAGACTCTGCACCAACATTGAAGACCATTTACCTTTGGATTAATGAATTTAAACATGGTTGGACAAACACTGTAAATGAAGCATGGTGTGGCCATCCAGTTGAGGTCCCCACACAGGAAACCATGGACAAAATCCATGATATGGTAATGCAAGACCGCCGAATAAAAATTCGTGAGATTGCCTGAGACTGAACGAGTGCACCATATCTTTCTCGCAGAATTGGCTATGAAGAAGCTGTGTGTGAGGTAAGTGCGCGATTGCTCCCAGTCGACCAAAAGCTCTTCTGGAAGAGCATTTCAACACAGTGTCTGGCGAAGTTTAATTACATCTGTAAGACTTTTTGCGCCGATTTGTGACCGTTGGTGAAACTTGGTTCTATCATTACACACCAGAGTCAAAACGGCAGTCAGAACAATGGACAAAGACTGGTGAAAGTGCACCGAAGAAGGCAAAGACTATTTTGTCAGCTGGTAAGGTAATGGCCACCGTGTTTTGGGACTCCCAAGGAATAATTCTCATAGACTACTTAGAAAAAGGCATAACTGGACCCTATTATGCCTCAGTGTTGGATCGTTTGAAACTTGTGTTGACTGAAAAAAGACTAAGGTTTAATATGCAAAAAAGTGCTCTTTCACCAGATAATGCACCATCCCACACATCAGTAATCAGAATGGCAAAAGTGCATGAATTGGGCTTTGAATTGGTTCCTAATCCAACCTATTTACCAGATTTAGCCCCAAGTGACTTCTTCCTGTTCAGCTTTGGCTTGATGGGAAGAAATTTTCATAAAATGAGGAAGTTATTATCGCCATTGAGTATTTTGCAAATTTTGACAGAACCCATTTTTCCAATGGGATGAAAAAGCTGGAGGATTGCTGGACCAAGTGTGCAGCCATCGAAGGAGACTATGTTGGGAAATAAGGTGAGTTGTTTATGAAAAATAATTTTTGTTTGCTTTTTACCAAATTTATCAAACCATCCTCATAGCATGGTCAAGAAAAGGAACCATGTGGCTAAATGGACTAAAACTGAGCAAGGAATTGTGCCCATTATGCAGAAATAAAGGAAGTAACTTACATTGTATAATAGAAGGCCAGGAAACTAACAGTGTAGAGGGAAGAAGTATGGAACAAGAAGTAGGATAACAGGCTAGAAATTAAAATCTTTGGAAATAGCAGGGAAATATTTCTGAAAAGTTTGGAAGAACTGTGTAGGCAAGATAAAAGAGAAATGGTAGATAAGATAAGTTGTTTTGTCACATACAGGAAAATTATTAAGGCAAAGGAGGACTTTATCAATACAATTGAGGACTGAAGTACAAATATATGTGAAAGGAGAGAGATGGATAGAATTGTCTAGGAACGCTATAGATAGAAACCAAAGATAATGGTCACACAGGACATTAAAAGAGTACAGGATCCTGAAATCAAGCCACTCCATGTAGAGTAGTATCTTTATAATGTAATTCTGATATAATGATGGAACGTGAAATAAACTATTCATTCATGTAGCATATGTAATGGCATCATTTTTACATATGTAGCAACCCGATCTCTCCCTATTGCCTGGTTTCAATTTTTAGTTTTTTACTACAAACATTCTGAGAAAGGATAAGTGGCAATATATTCAGTTGAACACAGAGACTTCATGACAGTTGCGATATAGAAGAAATTATATGACTTCCGGTCAAGGTTATTGAAAATACCTCAGAAAAACTTGTGAATTTGTCTTATATGATGATTATGATTAACAGTGCATTAATTTCAGTTTGTTGTTATCGTGGATACAGAACCAATGGAGCTCATTGTGACTGAAAAAGGAGAAAACTTGGCTCCTGTATGCTGGACATGCATATTGTAGGTACAGTAAAGATCTATGATGAGAGTGCGTCTGAATGAAAAGTGTAAGAGACGTTTGATGAGCAATGACCATGAGATGATTCAGAGTTTAAAATCAGGGTTGTATATCGATGAAGCAAAAATAGAAATGAAGCTATTTATGAAGCAAAAAGGATCGTGAGAGAAGAAATTATTGGAACTACTCAAGTTTACAGGGAGGAACATTGCTCACCGAGGTACCTGCATTAAATTCACTGCATCAGTCTCTGTATACAGGTGGCCCAGGGTTATTACTAAAGGAACCAAAGAACTGTAAAGAGATTGTATTAGATGAAAATATTCCCAAAGATGAGTGACAGGAGTAGCTTCCTTCTAGCGGATGACAGTGGTGAAGAATGAATCATCATTTTGTCTGGAGAAAACAGAAAGCAAAGCCTAAGACTACCACGATTTCTTCATTGATGGTACATACAAGAGTTGCAGCTGCCAGTTTCGCCAAATTTTCACAATTCATGGTGCTTTTGGGAGTAGCTATGAAGAAACGAATGTTGTTCCAATTCTGTTCACTTTCCTTCCTCCCAGCAAATGTAAGGAGACATGCAAGCATTTCTTCAAAATTATCAAAGATGCTGTACCATAGTGGAATCCTCTGGCTGTGAATATGAATTTTGCCATTTCTTCTCTTCAAGAGGTCTTCCCTTCATCAGAAATCAGCAACTGTCTTTTCCATATGTAGTAATGCAATGAAGGAAGGTGCAAGAGATAGGCCTTGTAAATGCTTACAAAGAGGATGAAAAGGTATGCGTTACCATTTGAATGTGTATGGCATTGGCACTTTTAAGTCTAAATAATTTTGAAGAAGAGTGGCTAATGTTCCACGAAGATACTTCACTAAAAGAAAAATTGCAACAATTTTTGGACTATTTTATTGATATGATTATGATATTTATTCAATTGCTAAGAATTTTACCATAAATAAAGTTGTCTGCAGAAATTTGGCCCTGGCCATTCACTTCGCATACCAAATTTATTTCTATATTACAATGGTTTCAATTTTGTTTTCCTCTCTTAATTGTCCAGTTCCACTTGTTTCTCACTTTATATAAATACTGTCCTACACTCTTGCATTCTTTAGTAAATATATTTTTCACAATACTATTTTTATTGACAAATAGATGATTAACCAGGATATACCTAAGAAAATATGGAATTGCTGCAACAAGCACCATTATACCAACAACACTCTTGAAAGTTGGAACTCAGAATGAATAGTTCTCTTAAGAAAGCCAAGACCAAGTACAGTGGAATCTCGTTAGCACATTCCTCATTAACACGTTTTCCCGTGTATTACGTTGAATTATAAAAGTCCCGGTACCAAATCACCAAATATAATATATAATGTTTGCTTAGTGCGTTTTCCCGGTCCCGCTTACTACGTTTGAAGTTTGACGTCCTCATTCGCTGTTTTGGCCAATCCTTGATCAGTACAGTGGGAGTAGGTGTTTAACATGTTCATAGTTTGACATCCTCATTTGCTACTTTGGTCAATCCTTGGTCACCGGGTGGATATCGGCAGCCAATCACATACATGCATTTAAATATTTGTGTGACACGATTTCTGTGGGCGGGATAGAGAATGCTTTACCTTGGCGTGGTAAACGCGGTAAACGCTAACAATAGTTTCTAATGTTGAGTGATGACCAAACAACCGTAGATTGTATTTTAACTTTTCATTTACAATGAAAAAAAGAAAGTGTAGTAGTTAAATAACCAACAGTGAAAAACTGAAAATCCTTGATGTAATCACAATCCAAATATAAAACATGTCGATATAGTGCGGAAGTTAAACATTCCTCCATCAACCTTAAACACAATTGTTAGCAAACCTAAATTGATTGAAACTGCTTTTAAAGAAGGGAAAAATACTAAAACAAAACTTTTCTCTTGGAAAATAGGATCAGAAGAGGACCGGAACGAAATTTGTTGCATGGAAACACCTCCGTATTCAAATCGTCTTGTATACACCAAAGATAATATCGTCTATTGTACTCGTAACACGATGCACACTCATAATTTTTTCTTTTTTAGCAGAAATTGTTATCACGTGTGTAATAAAACACACAGCAAAACCACTATTGCCGCTTCCACAATTTGCAATTTATTTTCTCAAAAACATTCATAACCTAAAAAATCCAAGTTGACCGAAATAAAAGCTTGAATTATTTTTCTCAGGCTTTGCGTATCCAAATCCATTTAAACATATTGAATTTAACATGGAAACGCGGATCATATTCAGTATGAAATTGTACTCAAAATTGATTTAAATTGCCCATGGAGACGTAGTAATTATTAGATTTTTATTACCTATGTTCTTAAATTGCAGATTTTGCATTTTCGTTAACACGTTTTCCCGCCTATGATGTCCAAACCCTTAGGTCCCTGCAAAAACGTACTAACAAGATTCTACTGTATTGGGAACATTTTATCACTTTTCAAATCAGAGGCAAAACATTGCAATCACATGTGTATGAGACAAGAGCTGAATACAGTAGGACAAAACTGTAGGGAGAAATATGTGATGCTGGCGAACAGGATTGGGAGAACACAAGGCAAAACAGAGCACTGTGGTGATAAAGTCAATTTTGAAAGCTATGGTCTACATTCAGAGGATTTATAGGAATTTTTAATTTTGAGAAGGCACAATAATGCTAATTTTAAACACCAAAGAAAAGCAACTACAGCAGAAGTCTACGTTTATTTGAGAGTCCAAAGCCTCCAAAAGTGTGATGGAAATTATTGAGGTCAGTGATACCTAAAAATTTGTAACTGCAACCATCACATGTTTGATTTGGCATTCGCCTGGCCTTCTGATACCTGCTCAACCTGACCACAATTGTCAGTGACCGCAGTCATAATGACACATGAGAACCACTGCACTTTACAGAAAAAATTTTGGGTTTAACAATTTTTAGCAGAAGAATTTATCTTAAATGCATTTTGCAATTGAAATGTCTATATGAAAAGGCATTAGCTAATTATTTTACTAGTCTTTTAAAGACACACACAAAAGAAATAAAACCTTTAAATTGTTTAATAATTGCCTCGATATGTACAAAGCTGTTACATCCTTTACATAATATGTAAAATACGTAATATTACTAAGAATATGTAAAATTAAATCCAACTATAACCTTAAAAGAAGCACCAGTAGCGAACATTTTTTCACTTTCAGTACCCTACAAGTAGGAGAATGAAGTGTGTAATTACTGGACCTCGGGATTTTACACATGAAAAATTGATTGCATTAAACATGATTTAATTAGCCAATATTTGGTAATTTTAAGCAAGAAGATATTTATGTTTTTGGCATCCATCTAAAATGGGCCACAAAATGAGTAAATTTGATGCTACTTTTTTTAATTATGCAGGAAAGTAAGCAGTTTTACATTAGTATGACTGTAAGCGCTATAAGCTTCACAGGCTATTGGTTTTCATAGTTTGGAGTATATTATATTATCTTTTGTCTGTTTAAAAAATTTTGAAGGCTGAAAATGACTTCCAGTGACAGATGTTATAGGAGCAAACTTAAATTTTGTTGCATTTTTCATGCCCACTGTTTCTGGAATCTCCACCTTCCCCAACCAAAGCATTAGCCACATGGACCATTATAGGTCATCCAGGAATGTTTTTCCTTTCTAATATACTCTTCCACATGCCTTCAAGTTCTCCCTTAGCAGCACTAATTTTCACTTCAGCTTCTTGCACCACTGACAGCTAATCTGACAAAGGGTTTCCTTTGATTCCACAGCTTTGATATTGTTGAGGGCAAGAATGAAAAATTTTTGTCTTTATGAAAAGAAGTTTTACCTTTTTAACAGTTCCTCTGCAGACTGTACTCTCAGTAAGAAAGATCTTCAACCATAGCAACAATGTCATCCCAATGTTCTGCATAATATAGAGCTGCTTGTATTCAGGTGCCCCAGCATCAATGCTAAATAGGTTGAAGTGTTTCTGGAAGTTTTTCCTTGAATGTAATGTGCAATGGAGCTTTACACTTTGTCTTCATATCGAAGATCAGGGTATTGACTAACAGAAATTCCTCCTATTTTCTGAGATCCCATGAAGGGTAGGGACTAAACAAGTGATGCATATTAGGTCAGGGAAGAATGTTTTCAGAAGAAGAGAGGCTGAGATCATATAGGAAGAGGTTCATGTGCAGAAAAGCAGCAGCACCACCAAACTTTTATTTACAATCAAGGCAATGTACTGGACACTGATTTTATGCAGCCTTTGGTTGCTACAAGATGTGGAGGGAAAGGCATATAATTGAGTTTATCAATTATTATATTTGAATGTATATCTGTTGAGAGCATCTGTTGTTTCGTCAACACAAACCCAGATGCAGGAATATCCTATGTTCTCTCTAGTTGCAGCAGGTGTTTTCTGACACTCAGAATGCAAATTTGCCTTCCTGAGTGCTGTGGACTTAGATGGAATAGGTTTTTGGCAGTATTTTTCCAAACATTTATGGAATATCTGATTTGGCAACGTGCTTCGTGGAATATTGGCCGCTATCAATACACTGCAAAGGTCTGAATTAAAATCATGAGTTGTTGCAAAACTCTTGGAAGTTTGAGTCAATAGAGTTTGTTTCAGAATTCTTTTCGTTAGCTCTTTCTGTGTGTCCTGCACCATCTACATAATGCTTAATGTGAAATTCTCTCTCGTATGAAATCTGAAAGAAGGATGGCTTTTGTTAGTATGATTTGGAATGAATAGAATAAGTAGTTTTAATTGATTTAATTTTCCTTCAAATTTAGTTTTGAATAACAGAACCTCTTAAATAACAACAACAATGATGATGATGATGATGATGAATGGCTTTTGTAGGAATGATTCAGAATGAATAGCTTTAATTGATTTAATTGTCCTTCAAATTGAAGGAAGTTATTCAAAATGTTGTTTAAAAAACTGTATAGTCTAGTCTGTTTAATAATAACAATAATTTTATAACCCCAGAGAAGAAAACATATATGATTTTACATTTGTTAACATTTAGGTATTGGCTTGTGTACCATAACAAAAAAAGTGTCTAATTCTTACCTGAATGACATAAAATTATTTCCCCATTATAAATAAGATCATTATAATCGACCAGCCAAGAATGAATTAAAGAAGCTTTTGAATACTTGTATTATGGCATTGTTTCTCTTCACATTGCTATGCAGTACAACTGACACAATACAGGATTGCACCAACCATACACACAGAGAAGAAAACTTGATGCAGTAATTTGTATCACAAATTACTTAAATGTAAATAATGATTGTAATATGAATATGCATTTTTATGTGACATTGATTTCAGATGTTTATTTATTGTAAATATTGTTGGAAAGTAAATTTATAAGGCTTTACTGCAACTGTCAATAATAGCGCAATAATGCAGCGAGGGGGTGAGCTGTTTATCATTATTGGAAACGAGGAAGTTACGTAATGTTGGCGCGTTTTCGGTAGAACCTTCTGGAATGTTTCCCTAAAGCATATGTATTTATAATTTTCATTGGATATTAAAATAGACGCTAATGTTGGCGCGTTTTATTAGCCAATAGTAACTCAGTTATAATCTTTAGGCGTATCTGGATGAAGGGGTATAAATAGAAGCCAAGTTAGAGGTAAAGTCAGTCAGTCCTTCAGTTCGCCGAAAGCATTCATACACTACATGTCGTTTTCAGTCAGTCAGTTTGTCGAAAGTATTAGTACGGCATACATCGGATATAAATTCACAAGTTACGCGCAGCAGAATTATGAAAGATATAAAATATGGTAAAGTTAATTATACAAAAGGTTGAAGTACGTTGATTAAAAGTGATCAGTAAGAAGTTATTATAACAGTTTCAGTTTGGCGAGTATCTAGATCAATATGTAAAAGTGATAGTGAACGTGTTCGACAATAAAAATTATAAAACAAATTTCTTCATCAGTGTTCTTTTTGGATAAAAGATTCCTTTCCGTTTACACAACCCTGATCAAGATACATGTTCGACCCAAGATAAGATAATAGCTAGCCGGAGGACATTTGAAATGAAATCAAACAAAAACTAACACTGATGCAAATTGCTAACACAAGATGGAGCTACAAACCGAACAAATGAATGACGTCGCAAGATGGCTTCAACACACATGATGTAAACAAACATTATAAGCTATATTACTTCAAATTGGCGCCCAGAACGTGGGGCACAATGACCAGGAAAGGAACACGACCAGGAAAGGATCAGAATAACCAGGAAGGGGCAGAGTAACCAGGAAAGGAACACGATGACCAGGAAAGGATCAGAATTAACCAGGAAGAAGTGAGATGACCAAAGGGGCGAATGGAGAAATGAACTGAACTACAAGACACAGATTCCAGAAACAACAAAAGGAACGACAGACTACACGGATGATTGGACATCGTAATTCCAAGATTACAAGGCAACAGAGTAATTCAACTACAAAAACATCGAGACAACGTAGATTCATCATAAAACAACGCAGAAGCGACATATAACCTAGGAGAGAGGGGCAGGAAGCTGGACATCAATGTAACAGCAACAGACAGCATCACAAAGGTTAGAGTATCGTAATTTTTTTTTAGAAAACAAAAACAATGGCTACTAATAATATTGAAGAAATAATGATGGAAGGGGATAGTGTAACAGTTAGCTGTAAGTCAATACAGGTTACAAAAGAAAGCTCAAACGATGTAGTATTGGAGGGAGGAAATGTTAGTGCAGGAAGTGAGAATATAATAGCAGGAAATATTAATTCTGATACTAGAATGATTATGGAAATGTTGAAAAAGATTAATGAGAATATAGAAAAGAAAATAGATCAATTTAGGGAAGATATGCAAAAGAGTTATAGGGAATTGAGGGAAGATATTGGTAAGAGCTTAGAACAAAACAGGAAATCAATTGAAAATATTGGTAGGAGTAATGAGGTATTAGAGCAAAAAGTAGATCAAAGCAGTGAAGAAATTGAAAAGAAAGTTATGAAGCTAGATGGTAGTATACCAAAAATGAGAGATGAAAATGAGGAAGTAATAGCAAGTGAGATAGGAGAAGTTTCAAAGAAAATGCTAGACATGAGCAGGGAAAGAGATAACAAAGAAAGTGAGGTTAATACTAAAAATGAACATGTTGATGTAGAATGTACCGAGTCAGGTAGTAGATTGAGTAACATTTCAAGTGAGATAAGAGAGATGAAAGAGGTTATGAATGTAGATGTGAATCAGGCGCAAGTTAATTTCAGAGGGGAGATATCAGAAATACAGAATGAGACAGTAATGCAAAGAAATAAATTGTACCAAGATGTTCAAAATGAAAACTCCAATCCAGTACAGTTTAATACAGATTTGTCAGAGTATTCTCAGATTAAAAAGATAGCAGAAGAATTGAAAATGAAAGTTGGTAAAAGATGTATTGTTCAGGAAGCTTTAGATGGTTTTCAAATGTTATCATGTGATGAAATTTCATATGAATACAAGAGGTTATTCATGAACAAAAATTTGAAGGTTAGGTTACGGCTACGAGTAATGTTTAGCCACACACAATTTGATCCAGGAGGGTAAATAGCAATGAGATGTAAACTAAATGCTGGATAGTTAAAGATGACTTGCAGAGAAATGTATTGGAACGTAAGAGGGTTAATTATTTATATGTCATTTGAAAAGAGAAGTAAATTATAAAAAAAAAAAAAGAGAAATGTTTATTTAAAAAAAAAAAATTAAATTTTTAGTAACTGTAACAACATTTGAAAATTAAGAATGCTAAGATTGAAACTTAATATGATATTAAATTAAAAGTACGTAAATACAATTCCAAGAGTATTGTTAAGATAAAGTACAAAATAACAAAAATGGGTAAAAATAATTAAAAACAAATACTTATGTAGCAAACAGAAAATGTGAGACAGTGACTAGATTTAAGAGATGAAAATATATTTGTGTAAAGGGTGAATATTTTTGGTAAATATGTTTAATAATTAAAAAAAAAAAAAAATTCTTGAATTGATAAATTTTTGTTAACAATATAAGAAAGCAAACCATTTTTTGTAACAGTAATTAAATAATTTAGGGTACAGTATTTGCTATAAAAAAAATTTTGTGATGTCAGATTAATATCTAAACAAATTAAATCAGAGCCAGTAAGTAGTGGCAAGATAGAGGAAAAACATGTCGTGTGTTAAATACGTGTGAAGTGTTAAGTGAAAGTGATAGCGTGTGTTCCAAGATTTAGGAGACTAAAAACACAATTATAAAATTTCCAAACAAGTTGTAAATATTTATAATTATGTTTCTAGTGGGGCATATGATGCAGTAATTTGTATCACAAATTACTTAAATGTAAATAATGATTGTAATATGAATATGCATTTTTATGTGACATTGATTTCAGATGTTTATTTATTGTAAATATTGTTGGAAAGTAAATTTATAAGGCTTTACTGAAACTGTCAATAATAGCGCAATAATGCAGCGAGGGGGTGAGCTGTTTATCATTATTGGAAACGAGGAAGTTACGTAATGTTGGCGCGTTTTCGGTAGAACCTTCTGGAATGTTTCCCTAAAGCATATGTATTTATAATTTTCATTGGATATTAAAATAGACGCTAATGTTGGCGCGTTTTATTAGCCAATAGTATCTCAGTTATAATCTTTAGGCGTATCTGGATGAAGGGGTATAAATAGAAGCCAAGTTAGAGGTAAAGTCAGTCAGTCCTTCAGTTCACCGAAAGCATTCATACACTACACGTCGTTTTCAGTCAGTCAGTTTGTCGAAAGTATTAGTACGGCATACATCGGATATAAATTCACAAGTTACGCGCAGCAGAATTATGAAAGATATAAAATATGGTAAAGTTAATTATACAAAAGGTTGAAGTACGTTGATTAAAAGTGATCAGTAAGAAGTTATTATAACAGTTTCAGTTTGGCGAGTATCTAGATCAATATGTAAAAGTGATAGTGAACGTGTTCGACAATAAAAATTATAAAACAAATTTCTTCATCAGTGTTCTTTTTGGATAAAAGATTCCTTTCCGTTTACACAACCCTGATCAAGATACATGTTCGACCCAAGATAAGATAATAGCTAGCCGGAGGACATTTGAAATGAAATCAAACAAAAACTAACACTGATGCAAATTGCTAACACAAGATGGAGCTACAAACCGAACAAATGAATGACGTCGCAAGATGGCTTCAACACACGTGATGTAAACAAACATTATAAGCTATATTATTACTTCAAATTGGCTACCACAACGTGGGGCAGTTCAAATTATGTAACCAAACAAAACAAATGCAGCGCAATATAAGATCTTCAAGTTCTAATAATTTACGTAAAAACATATTACGTAAGCACTAATAACTACTTCAAACTAGAAATTAAATATAAACTATGTATTCACATACTCTTATTGAAGCATTTAACATGGGCGATAAGAAGCATGTTAATTGTTGGGACAGCCAGCTATGAATGGTTAGCTTTTCATTGTTGACAGAAATTCACCTCTAGACTTATAGTGATGTTTTGTATGTGAGACAGATTTAAAAATAAAGTAAACTATATTAATAAGCAAATTATATTAATTCTTAAAAATTCCTTGTTTAGACATAAAAAGCCAGAAATAGGCACTCATACACACTGACATCTGCAATTACATATTTTGCATGTTTTGCTCAAGGAATTAAATAAGCATTTGCCTAAACATCTGAGGTTTAGTAATTTTACACAAGAATCCGGGCTCTAATGATAACCTATATTACTTTCCATGAATTTCCATAAATTTTAGGTGAGTTTTTGGGTCATATTTTATAATTTTTGAAGTCACTTTATAGGGAATTTTTAAAACATCTTTAGATCATTAACAGCTGTGCTCTAGTAATCAGACTTATTGGTTCTGTAAAGAATACATTTAATCATCAGTATTTACTACATATTATGAATGCTTTGAAAATGGTATTTTAGTGTGGAAATATAATGCATATGATGTGCCAACATTTATATATTTTAATATTATGTTAAATTTCTTTGCAGGATAATGAAAATAATAAGCAAACTACCAAATTTTTGGCACTAGATAAATGTTTGCCAAGGAGGAGGTTTTTACAGGTAAGCCTAAGCTTCTCTTAGAAATTGATACATATATTCCTGGTTTTATAATGCACAAACATTTTTCTGGCACCCAAGACTACAGTTTTTAGCATCTTATCACTTTTCTCCATTCTTGCCATAAATCTTCCTCAATTTCCCAATCCATCATGTAGTTTGTTGAATCCACGTGTTATGCGGTCTTCCTTGTGGCGTCCACTCCATTATTCTTATGAGTAATCTTTCATCTTCCATTCTTTTAGCATTCCCATACCATTCTAATTGCTTCTGTTGAATAAAATCTAAAATTGAGTTTTGAACATTCATATTTTGTTTTATAATCTCGTTTCTAATTTTTTCTCTTTTAGATATCCTAGTAGATCTCCTCCAATAATCCGTTTCTGTTGCCAATAATTTTATTTTTAACTGATAGTTCAGGGTCCACATGTCTATTAGAAATTTAAGATATTAAAACATATTTTATTAAAAATTTGATATGAGTCATTCCCATGACTTTACCCTCTATCTTTATTAGTTGGTATACAAACTATTCTTACTAAAGATTATTTTTCTATCCATTACATTTTAATCCAAATAAACCTTTGTAAAAGTAGTTGTTCACCAATGGCACTAGGAATTAATTGATCTGCATCATTTTCCCTCTGGCTTCCCAATATAAAGTTATAAGTTATGACTTTTAAGACCTTTGCATTTGGCGAGATGTTGTTTGTTCAGGATGACATCTTCCTCACAGAGAGTGCACTTGGGTATAGGTAGGCATCGTATCTTGTAGAGATGTTCTGCGAGGCAATCGTGGCCATGCCATCCTAAATAAGGCCATTGCAGTCTTCCTTGGCATTTTTGTATATCAACTCTATCTTTAATATTCTTATAATCTTTATCCTTTAATTTATCTTCTTCATCAAATCTGTGCTGTCTTTTGAAATTTATAAAAGTAGTTACATTACACATTTCATTACAGATACAGAATGAACAGTGATGGTTAAATGTTTAAGAACTGGATGCAGTATGCCAGCGATAAATTCCATATTGTTTCCATCAAATCGTGAGAAACAACTGAAAATCGATGAAACTTTCAAAGAATGACCAGTACTGAACAATTTGAACCTTCAATAATGGATATCTCAGAAATGGCTTATGCCACAGAAAAACTTATGTTAAGTAAATTGTTTGCTTTAAAGAGATCGACATTTTTTGTGTGGTACGTTTTCGTCTATTGCTCAACATTTACCAGTTATACAAGATTATACAAAATTCCTTCCGAATGAAGAGGACTTTACAGGCCATTTCCAGAAAATTCAAGATAAACAAACTATTGCAAATAAGCTTTTACAAATGATTGCAAGAGCTTATTGCTTTTTCTAGCACCTACATATAGTATGTACAGAAAGTATTGCACTCCACTAAAAAATTTGTTCTCAAGATTTCGCCGGAAATACATGTTCTGAGGTCCCCTGAATAAAAACATTTAGAAAAAGGTCCTCTGCCTATGTGAAAGAGAGAGAGAGAGAGAGAGAGAGAGAGAGAGAGAGCGAGCCTTAACTCAAAAATCAAAAGTTGGATGAATACCAAACTTCATATTGAAGTATAACATCTTGAAAGAATACAACGTAAAGATATTCAAGAAAATTCCTCCATTCCCAATTACCCTTTATGTGAAAAGCTTTCATTGTTTATTTTTTCCAAAGCGGTTCAGGCGATACTGACTAAAATACCATGCGGTAATAAAAGACATGACTATCACTTCAGTCTCCTGTATCCCCCTTGTATATATGAATGAATGATTTATTGTCTACTTTGAACTTAAATGAAATTTATATAATGTTTACAATACACTGGAGTTGCTTATTATTTTTCGTCCGCTTATATTTAACATTCTGTTGTATATATAATGGAGAAGTATAATTTTCCACAATTTAACGACCTCCATAATATATTTACAGAAAAAGAATTTGAATATTCAGGTATCAAGCTATTAAAACTTAATATTATAATTATATGTATATATAGGTCTCCTAAAAACAACATTAAGACCTTCCAGAATAAACTAGATATAGTATTAAAACAAAATAGTGATAACAACACAAAGTTGATTATTTGTGGTGACTTTAATATAGATTTGAACAGCAAATCAAACACAGTATCTACTTTTAACTTATTAGCAACCTATAATTTAAAACAAACTATATTCCAGCCCACACAAATCACACAATGCTCATCATTATTGGACCAAATTTTTGCAAATTTTGACACTCGTATGTGTAAAAGTGAGGTTCTTGGCCTAGGATTTAGTGATCACAATGCGCAATTATTAATGCTTCCAATTACAGTCAGTTTGACCCATGCTCCAGAGGTCATAACAAAAAGGATAATAAATAATCAAAACATACACTATTTTTTATATGTAATCAGCAAAGAATCTTGGGAAGAAATCTACAATGGTACTGTTTCTAGCAAATTTGACTCCTTTATTCAAACATTTAAATTCTATTTTAATGAAGCTTTCCACTGAAAAAAGTTATAAACACAATGATAATAAAACTAATCATTGGATTACTTCAGGAATTAAAATATCTCTGAAAAGAAACGCTACTTACATAGATTATTAAAATCTCACCCTTCAAACTCTTTATTAAAAAATTATTATAACCACTATAAAAGAATTTTAACTAGGGTTATAAATGAAGCCAAACGGCGTGCAAACGACAAAGTAATCATTACAGCAAATAATAAATCAAAGGCTATATGGAAAATTATTAAAAAACAAACAACAGGCACTCTACCCCAGGCTCACAACATTACCTTAAAGGAAAACTCAAAATATATCTTAAACCCAATTGACAAAGCTAATTCCTTCAACACATATTTTGCCAACATAATTGAAAATTTATTAAAGCATAGTAAACAAACTACAAACCTTTGTCTATATAAGCAGTAGCCCAATCAAAGATTCAATGTTCCTGAGCCCTACAACTAAACTAGAAATCTTACAAATAATTAAAGACTTAAAACCACAGTACTCAGCAGGAATAGATGAGATTCCTGATCTCTTATTAAAAAATGTGCTCATTTAATCGTTCAACCTTTAACTTATCTTTTAGCAGTGGAGTCTTTCCTACATGTCTAAAAATAGCTATTGTCAACCCACTATATAAAAAAGGGGAACAAAATAATATGGAAAATTTTCGACCTATTGCCATACTATCAGTATTTTCAAAACTTCTAGAAAAGCTTTTCCATAAGAGGCTTTTATCTATGACCGACATGGCTTTAGAAGCAACCTCTCTACTGAAACAGCAATATTTTCTTTCATGTATGAGTCCCTTAGGGCTATTGATGCAAAAGAGCACATCTCAGCAATATTCCTGGACTTATCTAAAGCCTTTGACACTATCAACCATCAAAAGCTACTAGCAAAACTAGAAAAATATGGAATCAGGAGGTTACCCCATAAGTGGATTAGTTCATATTTATGCAATAGGAAACAGCTCATTCAAATTAAACACAGAAGAAATTTAGAGCTAAAGAACTATATACCCCCGCCGCTGTATCTTTGCACTTGACAGTTCGTGTGGTTTCGCGTAAGGTTGGCTACATTGTGGTTATGACGTTGCCTGGTTAGTAAACAACAACAGCTGATTGTTCTACTTTCTATCGTGTCTAAGCCGCATACAAAAAGTGTACGTAAGTAGCAAACGTCAGTGAATAATAACTATTTCGTATTATTATTGTTAATTGAAAATAAGCGATATAAGCAGCTTTGATATGGTCGGATACTCCTTTCTATGATAATAGGCATAAATGTGTCTACGTATGGCGTCTAATTGGAAAGCATCAAGATTTGCAACTGGACGAGGCTGCATTCTTTTCTTCCCTGGAGTTGATAGAAATTCCTGTTGCGTTCCAGATGGTTCAGGAATTTTGTCCTCTTTCTCTTGGAGTTTCACTCCCTTGTGAATAACAGTTCTTGTGCTTAGTCCAAGAACTGCTGCAGTTCGTTGTACGGCTTTATCAGCAGGAATAGAGGGATTGCCATGAAGCTTCACGTACTCCTTTTCCTGTTCAAAGAATTCTCGGGTTCTCCTTAATAGTTCCAATGCCTGACTATTAAGTGGCACACCTCGGCGCCACTTCGTGAATCATCAGTCGGCGATCGGCGTCGTTTTTTCAGACATTGTCGCACTTAAGTTTTGTTTAAATAAATAATATGAATGAAATATATATATATATATAAAATAGATAAATATAAATAAATATATATGTATAAATGAACAATAACAAAACTATCAAACAATAACCACAAATATAAATAACAATGAACAATATGTAGCTTGCAAAGAGCAGCTCGACGCTCATGCTAGATTCACAAACTGAAGCACGTGGTTGGGAATAGTTACATCTGGCAACAGAGCCGATTCTAGTTCCGGTTCCGCTTTGTCATCGACCATTCGGAATGCTGCCTTGTGATTGGCTTAGAAGTCAAACGGTTGAAGCTTTTCATCTGTTTTTTTGCGAGTGTACCAACTTAAACACTAGCTGTCAAGTGCAACGTTACAGCAGCGGGGGTTTAGATCAAATTCCCTCAAAATGAAATATGGAATACCACAAGGGTCCATACTGGGCCCAATATTAGTTTTTGCTTTTCATTAATGATTTTACTTTAAATGATCGTTACGCTAAATCTTTTCTTTGCTGACGGCACAAACATCCTTGTGAGAGCAAACGACAAGGAAAATTTTTAAAAATCAATATACCAAATATCAAATAAAATAGCAAATTATTTTATTGACAATAACCTTATTATAAATACTAAGACTGTTGCAATGGACATTCGTACAAAAAGAAATAATGAATACCTAGCTCCACAAATTCAACTCTTTAATCAAATCATGGGTAATCGATATATGGGTTCAAAGTAATTTAAAATGGGAAAACCACATAAATTATATAAACAAGAAGTTAGGTGTGGCATGCTATATGATAAGAATACTAGCAAGATGTAGAAGGAGAGAGACTGTTAGAACAGCTTACTTTGCATACATTCATTCTCTGCTAAGATACAGCATAATATTTGGGGGGGGGGGGGAGTCATCTGCAAGTAAAACTTGTTTCATAATGCAAAAGAAGATAATTCGAGCCATGATTGTGGCCAGTCCAAGATCATGCAAACCCCTATTTAAAGAACTAGAGATACTTCCCCTCCCTTGTATCTATATATTCGAAATAATAATGTTCATCCATAAAAGCAATATCAATACTAATTCCCCTTTCATAAAAAATGAACAAATACACCAGTTTAAAATAGAGAGTTGAGGGTTGTTACACTACATCACTATGATATTCTTACTTGAACACGTTTCAGGAGACGGCTTGTTCCCATCGCCAGCATTTTCTCTCAACTGATTTTTGCCGGTCATCGTCTGGGGGATGTGTGTGGTTTGTGGTGTTCTCTGGTGCTGGACTGATGAACCTCCAAAGGCTGTTGGGTGGCGGCAGTTCGAAATTCATTAGGTGATTCCTGTGTTTGACAATATGTATTTTTTTCCAGATGTCCAATTCATTGCTGCTGTTGATTGGTTTTAAGAGTTTTATGTTTGGAGTGATATCATGGTTTGAAGACCAGAAACGATGTGCTACTGCTGATTTATCTTGCTGCTTTTGGTAAATGCATCTCATATGCTCTTTAAGTCTTATTTCAACATTTCTTTTGGTTCTTCCTATGTATACCAGGTTACATTCATTACAATCAATTTGATATATACCAGCTGATTTATCGTTGGGGATAGGATCTTTTGTTCTGTTGCATAGTAGTTTCTGTATATTGTGGTTATTCTGTGGAGACAGGGTGATGTTGTATTTTTTGAAAATCCTTTGAAATTTATGATGTATCCAAGGGTGATAAGTGAATTTTCTATATGCTTGTGGTTTTTGTTGTCTGAGTAACGTAGTCATTTGTTGGATGTATTTCTGTCTTTCAAACCTTTTTATCTTCTTATCTATTGTTTTTTTGTGGTATCCATTCATAGTGGCTATGTTGATAATGTGTTGGTATTCTTTCTGGTATTCCTCTTTCTCCATTGGTATATGTACTAACCTGTTTGTAATACTATTTAAAATTGCATGTTTGTGGCTTGTAGGATTGTAGCTATTGTTTTTAATATAGTTTTCTGTGTGCGTTGGTTTTCTGTAAATGCCGAACGTTAGTTTGTTGTGTGCATTATTTCTGATGATCCTGATGTCTAGGTAAGGTAATTGTCCATTTTCTTCTTTTTCCATTGTGAATTTTATAGATCTTTTTTATAAATTTAATAATTTCAAAGCATCTTCTGAAAGTTTTTTTGGAACAAGAGCAAAAATATCATCTACATACCTATACCAGGTTTTGAATAGATGTGGGAAAGATTTAGTAATATGGGATTCAAAATGGCTCATATATAGTTCTGCTAAAAATGGTGAAAGGGGGTTTCCCATAGTTAGGCCTGAGGTTTGTTTAAAGATTTTGTGATGGAATGAAAAGAAATTCTGGTCCAGACATAATTTTGTTAGTTTCAGGTAATCTTCTGTTTGTGCTCTAGGTGTGCCATTGTTTAATATCCAATTTTCTAGAAGTAGTAATAATTCTTCTTTTGGTATGCTTGGGAAGAGTGCAGTGACATCAAATGATACCATCATGTCTGTGGGTGATATATTTATATTTGAAAGGTGACTGGTTAATTCTAAAGAATTTTTTATGCTAAGACTTTTGAACATAGGCATGGAGTTGAAGAACGTCTCTTACCTTTCCAGGTATGATAACCCTATTATTCCCACACCCTTCTCTAGCTCTTTGCAAAGCATTTTCCTTTGTTTATCCCTCCATCTATATGCTCTGAATTCCTTAGTGCTTTTATCTGATTCTGTTCTTTTCATCTCGCTTTTAATGTTAAAGCTTACTTTTAATGAGAAGTAAAAACATTGTTCATGACTTCAAAGTCTGACAGTATGCATATAACTCTGTTGAGTATAGTATATAATGTATCATACTTTATCCATTCTTATATGTAAATGTGAACTTACCTCCTTTATCCCTCCCTTTTAATCCATTACATAGAATCATATTATTCACTTCACACAAGTTGATCAGCTTCATTCCCTCACAATTGCATATTTTGTCTCTACTGTTCCTAATTCCTATATCTATAGTTTCTATTCTATTTGCTGAAATGAAGAAATTAGATCTAACTTTGAAAACATAGTCTTTGCCTATACCTTTTTCACTATAAGCAGAAAGCAGAAGTAAACAACTTAAATGTATTACTCTGCCGAACACATGGCAGCACCACGTGGAAGATGACGGGAACTAAGACCCGTGAGAGGAAATTGCTTCATACAGAATGTGAATACAGTATATTCTGCAGCTTGGGGATCGTTAGCTTTTAAATGTTGTATGTCTTATTCCTATATTTTGGCTTACATTCTAAACTTCTAACACACAATACTAAGAGTAGACAAATAAAAGTTGTACCTGAACAGTTCGGCTTCTGTGATTAAACTGTTCTTAACTTCGGGCTTTAGAAATCATTCATTTAATGACTAATATCAGTATAACACTTTTGCTTTAACCTTTTATGAGTCAACAAGTTAAATAACGATTAGCACTATAGGTTAGAAAACTATTCGAGCAACAATTCTGCATCACTAACGAAGAAGTTCAATTATTGCTAAACAATGGCCAACCACATTCATTGTCGATTAAAGGTGGGTACTTTTCACAGAATTTGTTATGTTTTTTACAGTGGCAGAAGATTCTCAGCCGGAAACCGGAAACGAACTGCAGCGCCTGCGCATAGTCTCTTAAACCCTCTCTGTAATGGTTCATTTAGTTATAGCTGAATCTGACAAACACATTTAGTTTCATAAATTTAAATGTTACAATAATGAGTTTTTTTAAATTTCTCTGCACGAGAATAACCACAAAATGTTACGATATCCCGATAACGATAATATGTTTTTTTTAGAGGAAGAGACGACATGCTAAGTGGGAGAGGTTGTAATTTGTCCACCAGCCAATGAGGTGTTGTCTTGTCACATGGTTTTGTTTACTTCTTTAAGCTTATAGTGAAAAAGGTATAGTTTTTATAAAATTTCATTTATACCTTGTGGCCTGAAATTATTGGGTTGTGTATAACAATTTATTTTTACTTTCTCTACTACGTATAGTAAGTAGGGGAAGTATTGTATTCCACCCAAAAATTTGATACCGAGATTTCACCGGAAATACATGTTTTGAGACCCCCTGAATCCAAAAAAAGCATTTTTGGAAGCATGTCCGTGTGTGTGTGTGTGTCTGTGAACAGCATAACTCAGAAACGAACAGTCAGATAAACACCAAACTCGGTATTTAGGTTCAGTATCTTCCAGGGATGCCACACGAAGGTTTTCAAGAAAATCACCCCACCCCAGGATACCCTTTACATGGAAGATTTTTTGAAAATTTTAATTTTCTCAAAAACGGCTCTAACGATTTTGATTAAAATATCATATGTTTAAGATATTTTCATGACAAATAAAACGTATATCTTGAATTTTCTGGGAATGTCTCCAAAAGTGTTCTTCATTGTGAACGACTTTTGCATAGCTGGTAAACCATAAGAGATAGAGAAAATTTTACTACACAAAAAATGTACATCGCGTTAAAATACACAGTTTATGTCATATATATTTTTTTTGTTGAGTGAACCATTTTCAAGATATTGCTTGTTATTCTCTTAAATTTTTCAATACTTATTTTCTTAAATGGGAATTCGTTATTTTTTTTTTTTTTTGTCTTGGATATGCAAAGAGTATTAATCTGTGGCAAAGAGAATGGTGCTGCACCTAGCAACCAGCTATTAAGAGATATGTATATGCTTAAAGGCTACTGTATTTCTATATTGCCCTTGTAATCCCCTTACATCTACAAGAAAATTAGCAATAAGATAGAGTCTGCAGACGTTTATCTCGATTAACATGAAGCATATGGAGAATAAGCGTTTGTAAAAATAGTTTGTACAAGAGTAGAGAAAGTCATGTGAGTGTAACACATCAGATTTTTCTAGTATCTATGGTCATTCTAAGTGATTTATCTGACTGATCCAATTTTGGTACACTGATGTAGAAATTTCTACGATTTGATCTTGAAGCATTTGCTTTATAATTTCATTGACTTGTTTCCTAATATCATTAGGTATTGATCTGCATTTATGTGCAAATGATGTGATGTCTTTAACCTCAAAAGTGTGTATGTGTTTGTTGCATTTGCCTGGTCTTGAGCTAAATATTTCCTTGGACTCGTCAATGTTGCTTCTAATTTTGCTTTCTACTCATTATTTACATTGTTCGCTTTCTCTCCCTTAGATTTTATTAAGTCAGCAATGTTGGTTAAATTTTATATAGCATCACATGTCACAACTGTGTTTATTTGTATCATATCTTTCTCGTCTTGGCTAACGTTACCCTTTCACACAAAATAATAATAATTGTCCTCGTATTTAACCTCAATGTATTCATGATATTCATTGCTAAATTTTCCACAAAGAATCTATCCTGGTGGATAACATTGCAGTACATTTCATCATTTTCACCTTTTGTTCTAGCAATTTTACTGTCACTACTGAACTATTCTCTTTTGTTCTAAATTTATGATAGCCTGCCAGGTGTATAAAAAATCATTTCCAATTATCAATGAGTGTGACAACCTTGGTATTACTAAAGTTATAAATTAAAATTCTCATTTGCTGATTTTCCCTTTGAGCAATGTTTGGTATTTTATGCATTTCTTCTTTTGACCAATCACAATACTGCATGAAACATTGCTTACTGGTTATAGTGCTTTGTGACTATCTACAAGTTAACAAATAGATTTTTACAAATTACCGATCCACTAGCTCCCTCCTGTATCTATCAAAACATAGATTTTTCTTCATATCATAATTTAATTAGTACTGTGGAGGATTTAGTAATTCTTTGACCGCTTTCTTGTTGAAACCTGTGTTGGTGATATTGTTGTGTGTAAGAATTTGGTTATTCAGGCTCTTTAGAATCATGTCATGCGACCAACCTGAGGAGCATCAAATTGATCTAATAATCATTTTCCGACAATTGTACATTACCACCCTGACTACATTTCATATTTCTATTGCATGCTGTCTGTGACTTGCCTTCAATTGTGCGCTCATTTGTAATTATTCCCTTTCATTGCTATTTTCATTCCTTGTGTACCTTTGACTTCTATTTTCAAAACATCTGTTTTTGCTGCATTGTTGCTGTTTATGTGATCAGCTGTTAGGGAACAATTGTTGTCACTGCCATGTGAGTTCCATGTATTCCCGATAGAGTCTTATGTGATTGAGTTGGCTAACCCTACCATTAGGGTATCTGAGCAGTGTATGTGTTTTGACGTTGGCTTTTCTGCATTCTCATGTCTCTTGAGGTAAATAATCATTGTATCTCCTCCTAATCTTGAAATTATTTCTATTTGTGTTCTTTCTCGGATATTATTCATACTGTACCTCTAGTTCTAGTTTAAAAGGAGTGGGTTTTATGTCCAAGCACTGCGACCTCAAAGATCTATTGCGCATTCCCCCTTTTAAGTAGTCTGTTGCTCGTTATGAACTTAACCAGACTGCTAACTGAGACTTTCGATAGTTCATCTATCTTTGGACGTACTGTACCTCACTGCCTCTATTAGTATTGTCTGTCTCTCTCTCTGATAGTTTCTTTGTCTATCTCTGTCATTTGTGCACCCATTGGTTTATCGTTTCGAGTGTTATTTTCTCGACGATGTGTGGGAAGATTCTGATTAGTATTTGCATTTATGTTTCACTCATTTGGTGTTTCCCAATGAAATTTTGAGTTTCAAACTCTGAGCAGTTTGATCGTGGCTGTGAAATCTATGGGTTTGGCAACTATAGATTGTGTCTTATATTTTGTGGGTAATGTCCGATCATGTTATGATTTTCTACTCTGACTTCTATGGATTTACTAAGTGTGATTGTTTGGCTAATTTGAGAAAATATTCAGTCATTGTCATTCCCTGTTTGGAGTCATATCTGCCTGTAGCAAGTTCATCTTTCAATTTATTTTGTTTTCCAGGACCCCAGAATCTTCCTGTGAATAAATTCCTTAAACATGCTTAGGTTTCATGTGCAGCTAATGTTAGTCTAAGCCATTCCAAAGATGATCCTTTCAGGCATTTTCTTATTATGACCATTCTTAAGTTATTAGGAATTCTTTTGATTTTGAAATAATCTTCAATTTCTTTTAAGAAGATTTTGGGATTGTCTTCTGCAGATTCATCAGAAGTTCTGGGTTTGATGTAATTTAGCAGTGTTAGGTACCATTGATTGTGTCATATCTGTGTATGTATGTGTGTATGATGGCAAACTTTCATTGTACAAATGATTGTTTTAATTATCATGCACATGATTGAGGTTAGAAAATTCAATTTCCTTTTCCCTAACATCTGAATATTTCATTATATGTTTCAGGTACATTACGGTTACTCTCAGCAACTTTTCGCAAGTTGTTCAGTGACTTTCTTGTTAGTCTGGAGAGCAATCATAATTTTATTTATCTGATTGGTATTGTCTTGCTCTTTCTCAAGGTTTTCATTTATTTGTTTGGTTTGATTATTTACCTCTTCTTTGAAATTTGTCACTGTATTTTTGAACACATTTATATCAGAATTGAAGAGAGTCTAGTCTGTTGCTCGTGTAACCCATTTAACAATTCTGTCATGTCTTTTGCTACTTCTTCTTTAATTTCTTTAGCTTGTTCTATAACCACTGCTACATATCTATCATTTCTTGTTTGCTTTTTACTTCAATTCTGATTTTGCTCTCTATTTCTACAAATTCTTCTCTTTGCCTATACATAACCTCACTTTCTGTCACTTTTGCAATTTCTGTTTCTTTAGCTACTTCTACTTTTATTTTTTGCAATTACTTTTTCCTGTTCTTCTCTTATTTCGTCTATTATTCCTACAATTTCGTCAATAACTTGTTTACTTTCTTTCTATCTATTGTCTTCTGCTTTTTGTGCTAACTCTGAAATTACTCTTTTGTCTTTTAACCTATTCTGCTCTATTTTCTCTGACAATATTCTGTATTTTCTCATTGATTTCTTTTTAAATATTGCCAGCATTTTCCTCCATTTCTTTAGCTAAGTTTTTAGTGTTTTCCTAAATTCTTTCATTTAATTCTTTTTAAAGAGTGCTAGCATCTTTTTAGCTTAACGGCCAGTATTTTCTGAATTTTCTCATTTAACTCTTTCACTAAACTGCTTGTGTTTTCTTTACATTATTGTGTACCTGTTTGTCCAATCTGCTAACAAGCTTGCCTAAGTGTTTCAGAATTTGCCCCAGCATATTATCATCTTCCTTATCACCTCCTGCCAAACTAAATATATATTTTCAAATGCTAGTACTAGCTACATTCCCTTCTACATCTTTTCCTGAATCTTGTTCTCTAGTTTTCTTTTGATTTTCCATTTTGCTAACCTGTTTTCTATTTCTCGAAATAATCTACAGTTTTCAAACCAATTTTATCTTTAATGGAAAGATCTTACTTTTCCAAGTGTTGCATGCAGATTTTGAAATACATCTATGTTGATTCAATGCCTTGTTGGCCTCTTCTCTCTTCTTTCTTGGAAAGGGGGGGGGAAGACATTATGGTGCTCTCTACTTCTTTCTTTGTCTTCTTTCTTCAAGCTCAGAAATAATTTTCTGCTTTCTAGAAGTTGTGTGAAGCGTTGATGTGAATTGATTTGTTGGCTACCTTCACTTGGAGTTAGCTTGGTTTCCTATTTTGTAGATTATTTTGTTGTCTTTTAACCGCTTCTTATTCATGCCTTTATATTGTTTGCCAAATAAGTAACGTTTATTTCTAAGTTATGTTGTTTTGAAGAATGCTGTTTGGTATTTTACCTTAATCTGGAATACTGGAATAACTTGCTTTCTGTATCTCGTGAGTTTTCTGTGGGTCATATTTCATTTGGTGGTTGTAACACTCGTTGACTCTGTAAGAAATACTCTAGGATTCCTACTATTTTCTGATTCTCAGGTTGATTGGATTAGTTGCAATAAATGATAAGACTAAATTTTTCAGTCATGGAGATTTCTCTTTTATTCAACTCACACGTTAAATATTACAAATAGTTTCACAATATACTACTTGAAACTTTCTGAGAACTGTAACAGTGTATTTAACCAAAGTTAGACAATACAATTAAAATCTGATTGCAACAGATTACAGTTCTTTTCGTGTGATTGCCCGATGCATCATTCTTCCCCGGTCGTCACCAATGCAATTGTAAGGTAGCTTTTTCCTTCATGTTTTTGAGTAATGACGTCAGCAGTTGTCATAGTTACTCCCACAAATTGCTGCTATTTGCTAAAAAAATTCATTGTCTAGCATGTTTTACCATGTACATGCACATTGTTAGTATGAATGAATGAATATTTATTTCCACCTTCCTTTGATACAATGTTACAAATGAAACTTACAACTAAAAGCTTTTTTTAAGAATCGAGTGCATCTATAAACTAGCTTTCCCATACTTTAACCCCCAAGGTCATATGATGGGATAAAGCTACTGTACCATCACTTCACTTTCCAGGCTGGAACCATTCTGTTGTTCCTTTCTCAGGTTCCTTGTCCATTTCCTAAAAATGTCCCCAGCATTTTAATCGTTTCTGCTTTTGGTCTTGCCAACATTTTGATTCCTATTATTTCTTTGTTCAACTTATCCCTTTGTTTATTCCAAATATCATCTCTCCATCTTTTAACCTTTTCACATTCTATTAGCCAATGGAAAATACTACCCAATTTGTCAGACATAAAACATCTCCCTGAGCAATTATTTCATATCCTTTTTAAAAATATTACTCCTGTGTGCATCCAAGCAAGACCTATTCTTCAAACTGATTGCATATATCTACATACTTCTCCCTCCTCCAATTTCTCTTAACTAATTTATACAAAGTCAACAAACTTTTATCCTTAAAACTAGCCCATATCTCTTTGTTTTTCTGTCTTCCACGCACATTCTCACTTCTTTCCAAAATTCACTGTTATTGTTTTTATCGAATAGCCAAATATTTGTGCCAATTTCTTCTAACACATTTCCCATCTCCTTAAACCAACTTTCTCTTCCTGAAACATCTTTTTGCAACTGTGTGCATTCTTTTATTATATTACTGTCATCTATATTTAAACATTTGTACCAATATTTCAAAATTCTCTCCACCATTATACCATCTCTCCCTATCCTTTCCAGCTCTGCCAGTGCCATGCTTGGTGAGCTCTTGGGTAGTAGATCCAGAACTTCTATAGAAATCATTCTATGGACTAGATCAATCTTAAGCCACCCCTTTGTCACTCCCCAAATTTCTATTCTATATAGCATCTTTGACTTGATTACTGCTTCATAAAGTCTTTCCAGCCAATTTATTGACAGTGTTGGTGTTTTGTATAAGCAGACTGTAACAGCTTTCACAGCTGTGCATATTTGGATTGCGCCTCCCATTTCTTGATAATCTGATCCCCAAGTAATCAAATTCTTTTACTACCTCTATTGGCTCTCCATTTATAATCCATCTTTCATCTCTTTTTAATTTTGATCCTTATTATCTTTGACTTGTTTGTATTCACCTTTAAACCCAATTTTTACAGAATTTAACAATTTCATTGATTACGAGAAACGAAATCTGAACTTATAGTGCACAACCCAAACCTGGCGGAGGGCGATGGATTTTTTCGGGCTTAAAAATTGTTAGCCTGGCTTCCTTCAGAAGGGAAGTAAAGGTGGTAGTCCTGTGTCATAGATTTACGGCACGTAAAAGAACCTCAAGCCTGATAAAGAGGCCTCTGAGCAAAATTTCAGTCTTTCACTCCCAGTATAGAATGGGACACTAAGAATCACAGCAGCCTAAGAGCACTCATAAATAAAATAAAATTAATTAAGACATTCCAAGCTGCTCTATACTGGATCTAATGGGATCCTGCACTTGTCTGTCATATCCAGCCATTTTCTGATTCCCACTCTTCCCTCTCTGACTACATGGCTGCAACCACTTGATTGCCTCCACCACTATTTCCTTTCCCTCACCTCTCTGTTTGAAATCTTTGCTCAAAGGCCTTATTCTTGGATTTCATTTTTGGAGACGGCAGCGAAATGAACCAACTGAACCACTTTTAGATGATGGACCACTTTTAAACTACGGAATATTGGCAAGAGATCCACTGCACTGTGGTCCCTTTCACGTGCAAACTATCCCTTCCATGACCATTCCTTTAAAACAAATACCTAACCTTCAATGCATTCCATAACAAAAAGGAAGTGTGAAATAATGAGAAGAATGAGAAATCTATCACATTATTGCAAATTTTGATTCCAACATTTTCTCCCTCCACTGTGCCTCAAGCTCCCTCCTCCATCAATTCTGACCACATGGCCTACCCCATCCCGGCCCACTTACTTCCTTTTCTCATACATTAGGAGGCAAATATCATTTAATGAATTCTTGCAAGTTGATTGTATATGATGAGCCTGTATGATTTACTACAATGAGCCTTATTAAAATTGTAAGTTTTGTTACAGGGGGTCGCCCTTAATGTAATTGGTCACATAGCATTCTTAAGTTCACAATTTTGACCCAAGAACTAAAATGTAAACTGTTACAAAGGTAACTGAATGTTATCATTTTAGGTTGTAGAGATTCCGCATGACACAAACAAACCATTGGAACTTGAATATGATTTAGAATGGTTGACAGTTGTGCATCTGACTAATCATCTTCTCAGCATCAAGAAAACAATGCAGTACATGCCTGGACCTGGATTGGATGCCAGGTATTACAGCTTTTATTTGTTTAGGAGCAGTTACTGCTAAATTCATTTGCTGCATGTCTTACAATGCACTCATGTTCTCCTTATTAAGATCTTGTGAATCAATTTTTCACATTTGGTTAGAATATGTATATTTTTTTCATTCCTTCCTTGGAAGAGGTTTGAAATTGCAAAGCATACTTGTCGACTTTTACGATTTGTCTGTAAAATGTACAGGAGCTGAGGCCCTTTTATATCTTAATGGCAAAGGAGGTGTTGTCATGGTTTTCTGGGTAGATTCAAAGTGTTATAGATTTTCACCACATATATAACAAAAAATTTCTATTGCATTACAATGTGACTTAAGATTTCGGACAGTGTACAGTGCTAGGCCACAGCTTATCTTTGTGTCTACCTTCATCACAGTTACGGTCCCCCTTCTCTGAGGTGCAACAAAATGCATAGCTTCCATTTTTAAAATTTGATTGCACTATTTACTGGTGACGAGAATTGTAAAGTTAACTACCTCATGTAAATTGCTTTCTTATTCGCATTGTAAGTCTGCAGTATATAATTTGCCATTTGTTGTGACAGTTGATTTCTACAGTTCATGTAATGAAGCATAAAATAAGGCTGGAAAACTTATAGCCTAGGAAGTGACATGCTTTGCTTTCATATGTTTTTATTGTAGTACCAGAAAGAACTTCAGCAAGTGTGACATAAAAAAGAAGCTTTTAGGTCCTCAAGGACTCTCATGACTTCCCATTTACCTTAGATACATGTAATTTTTGTACATTTACTGCACTGAACATTTTACACATCCTAAATTTCATGTTATCGCAAAATTATTACGCTTTGATGGACGAGGGAAAATTTTATGGGTTTCAGTTTCAGTTAATTGGCAAATATGGGAAGATAACCATTTGAAGACTTCATAACCGAAATGAAGTAAGTCCATTTGCAATCATTTTGCATTTTTTTTTTAGTTCTAAAGTTTATGGATTGTATCTGTCTTGTAAAGTATTACACAAAATGGTGCTCTGAGGGGTAACAGAGGCATTTAAGTGCATTGTTTGCTACGTTAGAAATCATTAATCTGCATATTGACACTCTTGGGGGGCCCTCATTGGTTTTATTGTTATTCAGTTTTAAATATTCTAAAGTTTTTTTCAACTTTAATCATTACTCAAATAGGTACAATTGTGTATATTCATTTGTATCTAAGGTAAGGATGCATGTTTAGTTTTAAACTTTTAAGATACTGCATCATCAAAAACACATTTTGCTCATTACTAGCTGGTATAAACTTATATAAAAATGACAGCAATTTCCCTTTTGTTGATTTCTAAAAGCATATTGTTGGCAAAATGCAGTAGGTCAGATTCACTGTAATCTGACTTAAAAGGAACACTAAAACTGGAATTTCATTCAGGTTGCAAGATCAGTTGGAAGAGGTGACATACTTCTCATAACTGAAGAAAAGTGATATTTAGGGTCATTTTCCGGTGTTAAAGTTTGAGCAGGTGGCCACAATTTGTTTAGTGCATGGAAGGAATAGGAAGCTAGCAACATCAGAGAGACTGCTTAGGTGAGTGATTCAACATACCTGAGCACAAAACCAACCAATCAAAATTTTAAGGGGAACAAAACATAAAAATTAATATCTTATTCATTACATTAGTATGTCATCGGCAATAAATAGCAACACATGCAGTCCCACCATCCTAAGGTCATTGGTTATTTATAACATTACAGCATCCTCCTTAATATACGCATAAAGTCATCAGATCATGCAGCTGCTGGAAACAAGCAGGTATGTAGTATTACAAGCTACTTTAAATGACAAGCAAGGTCCCTAAGTGATTTTCACTAGAGGGAAGTCATATTTATCTCTATAAACAGAGGCAGAGCTAAAAGCTAACCAAAGACTTCTCATAATTCAATTAATATCAGGTGATAAGAATCAGTACAGTATCTGCTTTTAAAATGAGTGAACATGGTATCCAATATCAGTTTGAACCAAAAACAAGTATGACTTTGAAGAATTACACCATTCTGACACTGATTCCAGGGCAGTATGAACACCATAAACTTGCTGGTTCTATCCATGGGTGTAAGTGGCAAATACCTATGAGTATTGATGAGGAAAGTGTGTGTTACTTGGACTATGAAAATTAAATTGGTGATGGGTGACTATTTGTATAACAAAGCACCCTAATTTTCACGTATTAATTATAGATCGTAATGCTTTGAATATTGTGTGGCATAATTTAGCGTTTAAAACAAAAAGCAGAATTAAAAAAGAAATTACTACCCCTCAATAATATTGCTAATAAGACCTGGCAGTATTTCTGCTAAAAACGGTATACAGCTTACATTAATACATGGACTGCTATTGGATCCTGAAGAAGTGTCATCATACCATGATGTCTAGGCTTAATATTAGAAATGTATTTCCAAAATCCAATGGAGTACATGCAGACTTCAAACTTCACTATTGCTGCATCCAGTAATGGATGCACACATTGTGGGTACAAAGATTTTTTTATTTCACTCATTACACAGGCCTGCAAATTTAAAAATTTTTTCCTATGGAACAGGTGTTTAAACCTAATTTTGGTGTGCGGAATTCAAATCTGCTTCCCTTTTTTCGTATCACGTACCATTTGTTTGTTTTTGGCTTGCAGAAAGGAAATATGTAATATTTGAGGTTTTTTAAGTACAATTTAAAATGCATGAAATCATGCAAACTAAGAAATAATCCCTGCAGATGCAACAGTTTACGTTGAACTAGGAAATTTCAAACATACCTTATGATTTTATTTTTTCCTCCGCTTTGTTGAAAATGAAAGCTGAGTTGACTTGTATTTGTAGTCCTGATGAGGGCTGCCTCTAATTAAACACCCAACAGTAGTTGGTCATCATGGAGATGTCCCATTGACCCTGGTACCTTGTTTCCATCTCCTTTATGTCCTGGTGAAATCTCTCTTCCTGTTTTTCACTTAGTGCACCCAAGATGCAAATGCAGAAAATGCAATTTTAAGCTCATATTGCATCCGAGTGCCTTTAACTTTTCAAGCATGGTTTTAGCAATATGCTCATATTGGTCATCTTTAACATCACCCAAAAACTTGTTTATAACTTCATTGAATGAGCCCTAAGCTTGAAGCTCTGTCTTCATGATATTTCTAAAATGAGCGTTTTTCTTGAGTTTGCAAATCTGTCAAAAATGCCTTCTTTCACTTTTGATTCAGACAACATTAGAAATTTCTGAATAAGATGTTGGAAACATGGACCACATTTGTCCAAAGCTTTGGAAAATTGTTTCATTATCCCTAATTTGATATGTAATGGGAGTAGGAAAGCTTTTGTGAGTCAATCAGCAGGCGATTTTTGTCCCTGGTGCTAAATCTTTTCTTTTTGGCCAATTAGTCTCACCCCAGTGTCTTTTTCTGGCTCTAGAATCCCATTCCCAAAAGCACAGGAATTTCATGTACTCTGCTTGTTGGCCCAATAAAATACTGCACACTTTAATATAACAGCACACATACCACTTGTGTTCATATTTAATTTTTTTCTAGGACAGTATACAAATGTTGGTACATTTCCTTAAGGGATGTAGAGTGAGCTATTGGAACTGAAGCAAACATATTGCCAATTGTGCAGCATAATGCCTTTTAGAGTTCTCTTGCTTGAGTTAATAAATAGACACTAATCATTTGTTCCGTAAGCCGTTCCAAAATGACTTACAAGTTAGGAATGTCACAACAATACACTAGTTCCCATTCCTTTACAAAGTATTTCTGGAACTCTTCTTCTCGATGTCTGCACCAGTAGAAAGTTGTTCCAGGTCCTAAGAGATTGTTTTCTTTCAACCTTGAACCTAAAAGTTCACTTTTTTCTTTGGTAAGACCCAAATCATGTACCAAATTATTTAATTTTTACTGTCTCAATGGATTTGGAATGTCATCTTCTAAGTCTGGGGTCCAATTTAAATCAACTTCCACACTCGAAGTATCAGTACTACTCTTTGGTGGTGATGCAACAGGAACATCAGGTCCATGTTCACAGGCTTAATTGCTGATGGCAAATTTGGATATATAATGCCTGCCTTGTGTTACCTAGAATCCAGATATATTACACAGACAAAAATAACAGTCATTAAAATGATTTTGTTGTCTGCGCCGTACCATAGGAACACCAAAGGGCATAGATGAACGAACTCCCTTGTACCACTGTCTTAGATTTTCTACACAACTTTTACACAAATATGAGCAGCAAAATTCTTGTCTTGATCTCCTTATTTAATATTAAAATAGGCCAGATACAAATTATTGATAAATACAGTAATGTTTCTTTTCTACTGCTTTATATATAACACCTACAGGCATAACAGAAATTGTTAAGATTGTTCACACAGCCTCTCCTAGATATACCACTTGAACCACTCGAGCTTGCCATTTTTTTTCCACAAATAAAATTCACAACATAATACGGCTTCAAAAGAGACCCACTGAGAAGAAGTTTAAAACTGTACTGAGGATTGTAAGATAGGTTCCTGTTGATATCTTAGGTAATAAATGTGTGTTACCTGTAAACAGAGATATACAGTGGTACAACATGACGTCATATGATTTAGCATGTTTACATATTCTAATCAACCTTGCTGTAAGTCGGATATGCAGTGATGTTAATACTAACGTACTGAACTTTCAGTTTTGTGTTGAAACAGAATTGTTCAAAATCTGCATGTGATACGCAAAAGCTATTATTGTTTTTGAAATCGGAGCAGCATCCAATTTGACTGTATGATATAAAATATTCCATGCCACAAAATCTTCACAGGTGTGTGTTAGCAGCAGTTTCCATTCATCATTGAGATTCCTCATATATTTTATTATCCAACACCCAGATGCTTTGGAGGACTGACTTTTGACATCAGTCTTCAAGGCATTGAATTCATGTTCAACTTCTGGATACAGAATTTTTAACAGGTATGTTATACTTCTATTTCTGGAGTCTAACACAAGTAGCAGAAGCAAGCAGTTGCATGCTACGGAACTCCAAGAGGGAAAGACTGGAAAAATAGGTGTAGATTTGGAAGTGTATGGGGCCAGAATTAGGTGCTATACAAATGGGAAAGTGAAAAAGGAAGAGAAAGGAAAACAAGTGACGAAAGAGTACTTGTGGTTACTGGCAATTCTGATCATCAGAGGTGCAGAATTAAACCCGGAACCTGAAGATATGATGCAGGTAATCACAATGCTAAAAGTAATTTCAGTGGATATAGTGGACCTGAAAACAGAAAAGATAATAGAATTAAATATTGACAGAAAGGTAGAAGAAATGAAAGCAGTGCTGTACACTACGACTGAAAGTGCACCTGCAGAGAAAGATTGGATAAGTTGGAAAAGAAAATAGAAATGGAAACAAGAATTCACAATATTGTGATATTTGGAGTGGAGGAAAATAGAGAGAAACATTTAGAGCAAATAGTGGAAGAAATATTAGAAAAACGCATGGATATAAAATTGGCAGGCTGGGAAATTATAACGTGTTTTAGAATTGGAAGAAAGGGTAGTAAAGTCAGATCTATAGTAGTAAAATTTGCAACCAACAAAATCAAATGTACAGTTTTAAACAATGGAAAGAAATTGAAAAGAACACAAGTTTTTCTTGAACGGGACTATGGAAAAGAAGAGAGAGATAGGAAGATTATTACTAGCACAAATGTACCAAGCCAGGCAAGAAGGGAAAAAAATCTTTTGTAAGAAGCCTAGAATTATGGATAGATGGAAGGAAGCAGGATATGGGTCAGTGACAAATTTCAGATGAATGAAATAAAAGGAATGCAGATTCAGCAACGGAAATAGATGTGACCACAGAAACAAGTTGGACACGAGAATGGAGAGGGTACTGATGGGGAAGCAGCAACCGGCATGAATCATCAAGAAAATACATCACACTGAGCAGCAATGTGAAAAGCAAGAGGTGATAACCGTGGCAGCAGCTGAGTGGGAGAAACATGCTGGTGGGAGCAGACTCAAAGTGGTGTCAACCCCAGAAGGAAGCATTTTAGAATTGGAGGAGAAAAAGGATGTAGCGATGCATGATAGGAGAACCAGATACAGAGTAAAGTTGAAAAATTCAGAGGGGGAAGAAGTGATTCAAGATAGGGATTGGGTTGAAAGTGGTGTTATAAGTGCTAAATGGTGAAGTATTTGAAGTGCTTAAGCTAGGGTACATGATAGCAATGGTGGAAAAATTGGTTGAGCGAAAGTGAAAAAAAGATGTAGTGGGATATAATGATATAGGTGATCATGGTAAAAGGAAAAATAAAAGAGGGGGGTCTGAGGGTCTCCCATGGTATTGGAGTGTTCATTAACAAGAGCAGTGGAATAAGTGTGTGTGAAGTGTAGAATATAGAAGGCCAAGTAATGTGGTTAAAAATAATAGGGTGAAAAGGTAGAATCAGATGACTGAAAAATTCAATGCCATAGCCGGATTTGAACCACGGAACTCCCGGTCTCCGTCCGGTTGCTCTAACCACTGAGTTACCATGGCAACATGCCGACACGACATTAAATTCTCCAGCTGACTCGCATGTTGCCATGGTAGCTCAGTGGATAGAGCAACCGGACGGAGACCGGGAGATCCGTGGTTCAAATCCCGGCTATGGCATTGAATTTTTCAGTTGTCTGATTCTACCTTTCCAACCCTATCCAACACATGGCTTGTGTGAAAGAACAATTAATTCCAAATAGGGTGAAAGTTTGCATAGGGTTAGGTATAGTTTATATCCCATCAGAATCATCAGAGTTTTATAATGACAATTTATATACAAAATTGAACAATAGTTTGGAAGAATTAAGAAAGAAAAATTCTAATATAGAGTTTATTGTAGTAGGTGATTTCAATGCCAGAGTAGTAGGGGAGTATAATATGAGGCCTAAGTATAGAAAATAGATGTATTTAGGGGAAAAAATGGTGAAAAGGAAAGGAAAAGTAGAGATAAAGTAATAAATAAAGAAAGCAGAAAACTGATTGAATTTTGTAATCAGAATAATTTAATAATGTTGAGCGGGACCAAAGCAGAGGATCAGTGTAAATGTAGCTAGCCCGAGTATAATTGACTATACGCTATGCATCACAAGGGTTGATGAGGTAATGGATGATTTTAAAATCGTGAACATAATAACAAATAGTGGTCATTTTCCACTAAAATGAAATAATAGCACTAAAACAAATCAGAAGTTATAAATGGAAAGAGGAGTATGCAGAACAATTTAGGAGTAATTTGATCTCAAAATATGGGGAATTAAGAACATTCAGTAGTACAGAAAGATTACAGTCAGGTAGGATAGAGGGAGCATTGGAAAGCTTAGAATCAATGGTTAAGTGGGCAGGAAGCAGGATGGAAGTGAATCTTAAAGTAAATTAAAAACAGTGTGGTTGGTATGATGAAGAATGTGTAAAGGCTAAGAAAGAATTATATTCAAAGAGCTGTCTAGATGGAGGAGGTCAGAAGAGGAGTATGATAGGCAAATTTTCATATTAAATAAAGGGGCTATAAATGCTTACTAGGCAAGAAAAATAAGGAATGACAGCAGAGAATGGGAGAAAAGGTTAAGGAGGCAGTCAGAGGTAAAGATAATAAATATATATGGTCAGTTGTTAAGGATATTTCAAGAAAGAAGCACACAGATAATAAGATAGCACCAAGGATATGGAAATTCTATTTTAAAGGTCTATTGCGGGAAGAAGAATTCAAGAAAGTGAAGCATATTAGGGAAATTTTGTGATTATAGTGGATTACTTAGACAAAGAAATTACAGTTGGACAGGTAGAGTATGAGATAATAATACTGAAACAGAAGGAGACTACAGGGGTTCATGGAATCCCGGAGAAATTTTGGAAAAAATTTGGGGAAATAAGGAGGAGGCATAAAGCTTTTGTCAGAACTATTTAACAGATTTAAAGAGAAGAAAGTGATAACTGTGAATTGGAAAGTGAGTGTTATTGTACCATTCTATAATGGAAAAGGAGATACAAATAACCCAAGCAACTACAGAGGAATTAGTTTATTATCCACATTAGGGAAAATATACACTGGTATATTAGTTAGAAGTTTGTACAAGTGAGCAGAAATGGAAGGTAGGGTATCAGAATACTAAGCAAGTTTTAGAAGAGGAAGAAGAACAATAGATAACATAATGATAATTCTCACTATAGTGAACATGTACCTAAGAAATAAAAGGGGTAGGGGGGTGCGTGCGTGTTTTTTTTCAGACTGTGACAAGGCTTCTCACACTATAAACAGGGATGCTTTGGTATACAAATTGAAGAATAAAGGAGTAGGTACTTCATTTATTGAGGGGATACAAAAATTGCACAAAGAAAATAAATTTTGTGTTAGATGCAAAAGAAGTAAAACTACTGATCATATGTAACAAAATTTAGGTCTCTGGCAAGGTTATAAACTCACTCCAATATTATTCAGTTTATTTATAGATGATGTTTTGGATAGAATAATGGAAAGTAATAAACATTGTCAGTTATAGGGAAGAAAGAGATACCAGGACTACTGTTTTTGATGATCTCGAAGCAGGGGCAGTAACAGTGATAGGGTTACAGCATACTATCAATGAAATTGTTAAATTCTGTATGGAATGGGTTTGAAGGTGAATAACAAACAAGTCAAAGATAATAGTATTCAAGAAGGGATCAAAATTAAAAAGAGATGGTTTATAAATTGAGAGCCAATAGAGGTAGTAAAAGAATTTGATTACCTGGGGATCAGATTATCAAGAAATGGGAGGCGCAATCCAAATATGCACAATTGAAAACTAGCCACGAAAGCTGTTAGAGTCTGTTTATACAAAACACCCACACTGTCAATGAATTGGCTGAAAGGACTATGAAGCAGCAGTCGAGTCAAAGATGATATATGGAATAGAAATTTGAGGAGTGACAAAGGGGTGGCTTAAGATTGATGTAGTCCATAGAATGTTTTGTAGAGAAGTTGTGGGTCTACCCAAGAGCTCACCAAGGAATGGCACATTTAGGAAGGGTAGTGGAGAGAATTTTGAAGTATTGGTAAAGATGTGTAAATTTGGATGACAGTAAAATAATAAAAGAATGCATTCAGGTCCAAAAAGATGTTTTAGAAAGAGAAAGTTGATTTGGGGAGATGGGAAATGTGTTAGAAGAATTGGCATGAGGAATATTTGGCTACTAGATAAAAATAATAACAGTGGAGTTTGGAAAGAAATGAGACTGAGGATAGAAGACACAGAAACAAGAGATATGGGCTAGTTTTGAGGACAAAAGTTTGTTGACTTTGTATGAATTAGTTGAAAGAAATTGGCAGAGGGAGAAGTATGTAGACATATGCAATCAATTTGGAAGAATAGGTCTTCTTGGATGCACACAAGAGTAATACATATTTCTAAAAAGGATATGAAATAATTGCTCGGAGAGATGTATAATGTGTGGCAAATTGGGTAGTATTTTTCATTGGCTAATAGAATGTGAAAAGATCAAAAGATGGAGAGATGATATATGGAATAAAAAGTGGGATAAGTTAAACAAAGAAATAATAGCAATTAAAATGCTGTCATCCCAAAAGCAGAAACAACTAAACTGCTGGGGACATTTTTAGGAAATAAGATATGATGCTTTTTGTCACAATACACCTACAATATGGTGAGTAAGAACTCCGTAAACAGGTGACTCGTCAGAATTACAAAGTAAAATTAACAATAATAATTACAATAAATATAAATTTACAATGTACAATATATATGCTAGTAATATACAGTGGAATCTCATTAACACGTTTCCCCGTGTATTACGTTGAATTATGAAAGTCCAGGTACCATATCACCAAATATAATAAATAACATTTGCTTAGTGCGTTTTCCTGATCCCACTTACTACGTTTGAAGTTTGATGTCCTCATTTGCTGTTTTGGCCAATCCTTGGTCAGTCCAGTGGGAGTAGGCGCTTAACACGTTCAAAGTTTGACGTCCCCATTTGCTACTTTGGTCAATCCTTGATCACGGTGTGGATACCGGCAGCCAATCCATGCATGTAGTAAATATTTTTTTGTGACACGATTTGTGTGGGCGGGATAGAGAATGCTTTAACTTGCCGTGGTAAATGCCAACGATAGTTTCTACCATGTTGAGTGTAGACCAAACATACGTAGATTGTATTTTAACCTTTTATTTGTAATGAAAAAAGGAAAGTGTAGTAAATAACCAACACTGAAAATCCTTGAAGTAGATCACAATCCAAATATGAAACTTGTGGATATAGTGCAGACGTTAAACATTCCTCCGTCAACCTTAAACACAATTGTTAGCAAACCTAAATTGATTGAAACTGCTTTTAAAGAAGGGAAAAATGCTAAAACAAAACTTTCCTCTTGGAAAGTAAGATCAGAAGAGGATCGGAACGAAATTTGTTGCATGGAAACACCTACCGTATTCAAATCATATATTAAATACGCCAAAGATACTATCTGCTCGTAACATGATGCACGCTCATAATTTTGTTTTCTCTTTTTAGCGGAAATTGTTATCACATGTGTTTTTATTACATAACTATGTTCTTAAATTGCAGATTTTGTATTTTCATTAACACGTTTTTCCGCCTATGACGTCCAAATCCTTAGGTCCCTGCAAAAACGTACTAATGAGATTCTACTGTAATAGTAATATTACTAACCTAGGAACAATGTTTCCTGGATTTTATACAACATACATGTAATTTACAAAATGACAAAACATTGTTAAAATTTTACTTCTAACTTGTCATCCATATATTCAGCGACTAAGTAGTACACTTTTCTATTAATAGGCTTTTTATTGCTTTGTTGAAATTTTTCATGTTTATGGTTTCTCTGATTTTAATAGACACTTTGTTATAGGTTTTTATTTCAGCATACAATGAACTTTTCTCATATAATGCTAATCTGGCATGGGTAGTTTCAGGTTATTTTTTAGTTCTCATTCTTGACTATGTTGTGTTTGTAAGTTATACAGAGTTACAAAATTTGTATTTGTGTATTTATTTATTTCATATAGAATTTGGGATGGTAAAGTTAATATTTTTAAGTTTTTGAACAGATTTCTGCATGATTCTTTTGGTCCCATTGTTTGTGTCATTATCCAGATTTTTATTTAAATATTTTTTGTTTATTACTGTTAAAGATTGTTTCCTACCCAGTAGAGTTCCCCCAAAGTATAATTCCGTATGTCATGGAATGAAAGTAACTGAAGTAGACCATTTTTCTTATTTCCAGGTTTGTTATTTTTACAATGCAGTTCATATTAAGGCGTGCACTATTCAGTTTTTAGACATCCCATTATAATTGCTTATTTTAAAAGATGCCTAGAATTTTTAAATTTCTTTAGGAGTTATTGAGTCGGTTGTATTATTGATCTTCCAGTTTTTTTTCTTGAGTGCTGAGCTGCATAATGGGTGTTTTGGAAATGTTTAGTTTTAAGCCATTGCTGGTAAACCATTCTTTCACAGAGTGATAGCTTCTCTTTCGCATTATATTGTAATTCCTCAAAGTTACCTCCATTTAGCAGGATGGATGCGTCACCTACATACATAACTGTTTTCCCCTTTAAGCAGTTTAGAAGGTCATTAATGAATATTATATACAGTAGGGGTACCAAAACATGTCCTTGTGGGTCACTTGCTTTTATTTGTTTCCAATTTGATTGGACAGTTCTCGTTTGGTTATTTGAGATTATTACTTTCTCTACTACATATAGCAAGTAGGGGAAGTATTGTATTCCACCCAAAAATTCGATACCGAGATTTCACCGGAAATACATGTTTTGAGGCACCTTGAATCCAAAAAAAGCATTTTTGGAAACATGTCCGTGTGTGTGTGTGTCTGTCTGTGAACAGCATAACTCAGAAACGAACAGTCGGATAAACACCAAACTTGGTATTTAGGTTCAGTATCTTCCAGAGATGCGACACGAAGGTTTTCAAGAAAGTTCCCCCACCCCAGATTACCCTTTACATGGAACATTTTTTGAAAATTTTAATTTTCTCAAAAAGCCTCTAACGATTTTGATTAAAGTATCATATGTTTAAGACATTTTTATGGCAAATAAAATGTATATCTCGAATTTTCTGGGAATGTCTCCAAACGACTTTTGCATAACTGGTAAACCATAAGAGATAGACAAAATTTTACTACACAAAAAATGTAGATCGCATTAAAATACACAATTTATGTCATATACATTTTTTTTGTTGAGTGAACTGTTTTCGAGATATTGTTTGTTATTCCCTTAAATTTTCCAATACTTATACTTTTTCTCAAATGGGAATTCGTTATTCATTTTTTTTTCTTGTCCTGGTAATGCAAATAGAATGGAATACTCCACATAGCAACCAGCGTTAAAATATTTGACTATCGCTTAAAGCCTACCATATTCCCCTTGCATCTACAAGAAAATTAGCAATAAGATTGACATCTCGATTAACATGAAGCATATGGAGAATAAGCGTTTGTAAAAATAGTTTGTACAAGAGTAGAGAAAGTCATTGTGAGTGTAACACAGAATTTTATTTGTCTTCGATCTTTAAGATAATTTTCAAACTACCTTAATGCAGTGTTACTTATGCCATAGAATTTAAAATATTTTAGTAATATATCATGAGAGACGCAGTCAAAAGCTTTGGTGTTATCACATATTAGAATGGCTTCTGTTGTGTTTCATCTGCCATTTTAGAAGCATTATTTACCAAATTTATTAGAGCAGATACTGTTGAGCAGTTTTCTTGGAATCCATGTTGGGAGCTGTTTAACTAAGTGAAATATTCAAGATAAGAGATGAGTTGTGAATGATCGTTTCTTTTCATATATGGTGGATGAAGTGGGAAGAAAAGAGATACGTCGGAAGTTTTTAAATTCAGGTTCGCTCCTTTGTGTATAGACTTACCTAAAGCATATTTCTTTCTCTCTGGAAAAATGCCAGTAGCTAGGGAATGATTAATTATTTGACTAATGGGCTCACTTGTTTTATGTTTTACTTCCTAAATGAGAAATGGAGGCAATTCATCCCATCCGTAAAAAGATTTTGATTTAAGTTTTGGTATTATTTCTGAAGTAACACTTGAAAACTGAAACAATCGATTTAACATAAGGCAGTTTTTTCAGTTCTGTAATAGAGTCTTGTATAGATAGGGAGTCTGTATGATTCTATTTCCAGTATTTATGAAGTAGTTATTTAATAATTCTGCTGTTTTTGTATCCATATGACCTAAATTATCTCTGCTGGTTGTGTTGTTTATTTTTCTAATTCTCCCTTTATTATTCTCCGCGCTGCTTTGCTTTTGTGGTCCGCATTTTTAATGAATTTTTCTTTTGCCATTTGTTTTGCCTTCTTAGTTATAGTAGGTTATGTAACACTGAATGAAATTTGTATCAATAGTAGTTTTGTACATTTTGTGTAGTAAAATCTTGCATGTCTCGATATTCTAAAGCCCTTTGCACACCAATCTAATGAATATTTTTTAGTTAATCATGTTCTTGTGATTTTAGAAAGCATTCATTGTAACAATTTATAAGCTCTTTAAAAACGTTGTTGTATGAATGAATAATTTATTTGAGCACTAAGTTATTACATATTTAGACTGCCTTCTCTATTTGGTCCTGGCAACTAAGATGAGCAGTCATTGTGAATTACAGTTACATGTTGATACATTTAGTAGTTCTTATATTTGTTTTTATTTACATTATTTTTCCTCTTTTAACCGTCCATATCCATTTATTTTTTACTTTCATTAAGTATTTACCCATATTTTTACAGTTTTTATCTAGAATTGTATGTATATCTTTATTCCTATTCATTCCATACCATAAACTTTCTTTTCTCCAAATCTCTGTTTCTTTGCATTCAAATATAATATGTTGTATATCTTCACTTTCCCCGCATAATGGACATTCACCTTGTGTATAGCCATTTCGCTTCCCTTTTAGCCTCCATATTCCGGCCCTTAACCAAGTTATACCTCCTCTTTCTTCTTTATTTGTGTTTCTACATATTTCTCTCTTTCCCAGTGTTTTTTATGTTAACATAAAAAAATCAAAGATCTCTTCTCAGTTATCTGACTAAATAATTGTTGTATCTCGATGTCCTCAAATCTTCTTCTAATACTCTTCCAAAAACCTTTGTGATTTGCATCTCTTTTCCTCCAAACATCTCCCATGCCATTATTCTCAAGGTTATTTCTTAGTTCATTTACCCAGCCCATATTTTTTAAACTAGTTTCTTGGTATTTTAGACATTGTTGTAATAAATTATTGTCATCATAATTCAAGATCCTGTGCCAATATTTCAAGGCTCTCTCCATAACCATTCCTTTTCTTGTTACTCGTCCCATTTCAATTTGAGCCACTTCATTTGCTGTAGCTGTTGGCAACCCTAGTACTTACGTTGTTGTAATTTGAGTCTACCGAATTAGTTCTTTTAAAGGTGCAGAATATATTTTCTTTAAATTTCTAAGGTAATGTTGTGAGGACAGCTCTGTGATTGGCTAGTCCAGTCTCCAACACAATGCATTCATTTTGCCATAAATTTGATTTGTTAATATATGATCAATGCAGGTTGTTGTCGACTTAGTGATACATGTTGGGAGATATGCGCCCATGGGAAGCAACAAAATTGATGTACATGTTGTTCCATTTACTGTTATTTTGTTTCTCTACAAGAGCATTCTTTTTTAAGTTTTCATTTAGAGTTAATTTTGTTTTATAGAGATCAATATTGTACTCCATAGCTATTAATAGATTTTTCATTTTGTCATTATGTAATTTAATGAATAATTTTTAATTTAATAAGGAATGGTTTAAGTGTGTCTACCCTATAGAAAGAGATCACAATTAAGTTCAGGCAACTAATTTCTATAGCAGATAGTTCTAAACTGTTTTCGGTGCTTAAGGTTTTCAAATCGTTTCTTTGTTTGGTATGTTCCATAAGATGATCACATACTAAAATGCAGGAGCCACCCCTGTGTAATTCTCTCCTGGTACAGCAATCTGCTAGGAAAAAGCCTTTTAATTTATTTAACATCTGTATTGCCTCATGTCCTAGCCAATACTCATTAAAGGGAATTATTTCTATTTTCATTTCTGCTATTTCCACAATTAATAAGTTTAATTCATCCATTTTTGACAGTGCTCCTTGTATATTTAAGTGCATCAGCCAATAATTAGTCCTCTGATTACATTGTGATCTCTGTGCAGAAGTAGTATAGCTTTTATTTTCATTACCCAATTTAGAGACACCTACTAGGTCTATGTACAGTTTCCCTGCAGTTTGTACCCAGTAATTATATTGATAACGTTATTTATGACCTGTGCAGCCCATCTTTAGCTACCTTGGATTTAATTTTTATTCTCAATTTAACCCTTTATAAAGCTAATGATAAACATAATTTGCATTCACCAAGAATAGGTTAGTTGTGTGGTTGGTTTCTGATGCTGAGCAGTTGACAACAAAGTCATTTGCTTTCTTGCTCTCCATTGTTTAGTATAAAGATTGGAAAGTTGGATGATGGCTGGACAGTGAAGACGGAAATACCAGGACCAGTATGATACCCTTATAAAAATAAATTCTGGATAAATTCTGTTCTAAAATTCCCTTTCATAACACTTTTCAAAGAATGTAGCATGTTTTATATGTAATGGTAGAGAAACGATTTAATTATACTATGAGCACTATCACCTCTTTCACTTTTAAATAGAAATACTTTCTTATTTATTTGTTAAAGGAATAGCTAAACAAGTAGGGTGTATATACTTGTCCACATTCACATATACTGCTTTTTAGGCTGCAAAGGCCCACCTAATATTGTCAACCTGATGAAATTATGATTCACAACCTGTTGTTTTACGACACTATTCACTGCAACAAAGGCACTTTGGAAGTTTTCTTTTGTACTTTTAACAGCACCGTACACTTCACCCAAAACCTCTTCTGGGTTCCTTGCTGTCTTTAGGTCGTTGGTTACTATGTGTAACACCACTACTTCTGGATTTTCCAGAAAGTTTTCGCACTTACACTGATTTTCTATCTTTTTGGCCTACTGATTGGCATTTATACCCCTCTACACTTATATCTGCACTATTCACTTTTACATGCACAATCATCAATTCACCCAGCACTAGAACTTTTCTTGAAACAGCTGAATCTTCTCTTGTAGAATTATTGAAGTTAGGTGCATCCTCTAGTGTGTAGTTTTGTTGATGATCTTCATTTTGCATCGAATATAGCACACTGAACCTATTTGTAGTCTGGATCTCTGGTGTCTGTGGTTCAACTTCTGTGGTCTTGTTTTCATTTTCTTTTTCTGTGACTGTCACCCATTTCGTATTCGGGTTCAAATACTGCTACTTATGTTGTTGTGGATGATTAATTTCTTAAATCGTCCCATAACTTGCATAGTTTGTTGCCACTTTCCATGCACTTATTTTCTATCCCACATTTATCTTTTACCATTAAAACTAGTTTTTGGCTTAGGTCTGCATTTTGAGATCGCAGCTCTTCAATTTCTTGTCTTCATTTGTTCTGATCCTTGTTTAGGATTTCGATTATTTTGTGTAGTGACTCGATTGCTTCTGTTTCAGCAAGTGTTCCCTGTTGATAGCCGGTTTCTGATTTGTATTTTGCTTCCGCTTTTGGCAGCTTTGTTAGCTGTGACTTTATTTTCACTCTTACTAGAATCAATTAGGATTCCAAAATCACAGTTTCCATTGGTTTTCTCAATAAAACTATCAATATTTTGTTGAATTTTATGGAGCATACTTCTCATCATAACATTACATGTCGCCATCTTGAATGTAAGAGATAAGTGGACAAGGAGCCCAAGAAAGGAACAACAGAATGGTTTCAGCCTGGAAATTAAAGAGATGGCACAGTAGCTTTATCCCATATATACAACCTAGGAGTTAAAGTATGGGAGAGCTATGTTTATAGATACACCAGATTTTTAAAAATTTTTAGTTGTAAGTTTCATTTGTAATATTTTATCAAATAAAGATGGAAATGAATCCAATCTTCTGCCGCCGCCGCCGCCACCACCACCATTATTATTTGTGTCAGAAAAAAAACTTTAATTCTGCATATTTTCTGTTTTGCAAGGCAAGTTATATGTCACAAGCAGCCTTTTCCTAATCGCCTTTCACTATATCTCTTTAAACAAGTTTAAACAACAATTTTTCAGGAATTGAAACCCATGACAAAATATACCAAATATTTGGCTGAAAATCCTGGGGAGTCATACTGATCATGCCCTGCCAACCATATAGATTTTTAATCCTAAGTCAGGAGAGGCTGCCCATTGGAGTAGCTATGCAGTGACCAGTTTGCTGTATCCCTCTGCCTTTTATACCTTCTGATCCTTAGGTCCCTTGCTTTGGAACAGTGGTGCCATCTCTGCTTTATTCATTAAACTATATACAATAGTGCTTCTGAGTGGCAATCTTATTAATTATGACAATGTGGTCCAATGGACCTTGCCTAGAATGTTTATTCCGCTGTTGGTTCATAACAACTACAATATGTTCTAACAATTGGTGCTGCCAACATATCCCCATTCAGGAAATGAGATGGTGTCAAAATGTACTGATTTGGGTTAGCAGTCTGGAGTTTAAGGCAGTTTCAGTGCTAATCAGCAATGTGTTTGTCTCTTCCTCATGGATGTGAAGTCTTCCCAGGTTACTTACATTGGTAAGAACCAATGATCCTTTCCCACCACCCTCCCCAACAAGCCTCCCATGGGATGAGGAAAAACACTGTTTGTGGCTTTGGGTCTGTTAATATTGAGTGAAGATCACGTAGTTCCTTACTGCTTACTTTGAAGTTTCCACCAATGTCAGAATAAACAGTACTTGGTAAACACCTTTGGCTGAAAAATCGCTGAAGAGCCATAAAAAAAAATCTATCCACTAAAATGTTGATAGCTAGTTCAAGGTGAATTGTCAACATGTTTTCTGACCAACTGTATAAACATTCAGCGAAGTCCTGTAACCATAAGGGGCTTCTGTGGTCCATCCTGGACCATATGAGAGGTTCTTCAATGTTGTCTGCACAATTGTTATGGCCCATTTAACAAGGTAGGCAGTTATGCAAAATTTTCAATTCAAACTTTCGAATGGTGGATTTATACAGTTATAAGCTTTATAAAATGATATGTACCATACAAGATAATTGGATATGTTTCACCTGAAGTCAGATTAGGAAATAGAAGTCTTCTGCCCAAATGAAGTGAAGTGAAGACTTTTTGAGAAATGGATGAAAACAAACCGTTTCTTTTGGAGCCCCCTGCTCCAAATAACTCCACTATTCTGCAAAACATTCCACTTGAACAGTGTATATTCAATACATGCATGCATAATTTCTTTTACTTTCCATGACTTGTTCTTCGTTTCCTCACATTAAGTAAATGAATCTCATGATCCAAGCATGATATGGAGAATCTTCTGATATGAGCTGTATTTAATCACCTGAAAAATTGGTTCATGAGTGGCACTTGTTTCTTGGGAAGCCTGGTTTCTGAATGGCCTTACTCAAAAATGTAATGTCTTGTGGTCAATAAGTGGAAGATTGCAACAGCCATGTAGGACCCGACCACCATAAGTTAAATGTTAACAATTGCTTGGCAGAATATCCTCAGGAAAAGTTATGCAGCATTGTTCTTCCAAGGGGCATGATTATAATGAAAAATCTGATGTGTTACACTCACATGACTTTCTCTACTCTTGTACAAACTATTTTTACAAACGCTTATTCTCCATATGCTTCATGTTAATCGAGATAAACATTTGCAGACTCTATCTTATTGCTAATTTTCTTGTAGATGTAGGGGAATATATATTTACAAGGGCAATATAGAAATACAGTAGCCTTTAAGCACACACATATCTCTTAATAGCTGGTTGCTAGGTGCAGCACCATTCCCTTTCCCACAGCTTAATACTCTTTGCATATCCAAGACAAAAAAATGAATAACAAATTCCCATTTGAGAAAAGTATTGAAAAATTTAAGGGAATAACAAGCAATATCTCGAAAATGGTTCACTCAACAAAAAAAATGTATATGACATAAATTGTGTATTTTAACGCGATCTACATTTTTTGTGTAGTAAAATTTTGTCTATCTCTTATGGTTTACCAGTTATGCAAAAGTCATTCACAATAAAGAATACTTTTGGAGACATTCCCAGGAAATTCAAGATATGCATTTTATTTGTCATAAAAATATCTTAAACATATGATATTTTAATCAAAATCGTTAGAGCCATTTTTGAGAAAATTAAAATTTTCGAAAAATCTTCCATGTAAAGGGTACTCTGGGGTGGGGGGATTTTCTTGAAAACCTTCGTGTCGCATCCCTGGAAGATACTGAACCCAAATACCAAGTTTGGTGCTTATCCGACAGTTCGTTTCTGAGTTATGCTGTTCACAGACACACAGACAGACAGACACACAGACACACACACGGACATGTTTCCAAAAATGCTTTTTTTGGATTCAGGGGGTCTCAAAACATGTATTTCCGGTGAAATCTCGGTATCGAAATTTTGGGTGGAATACAATACTTCCCCTACTTACTATACGTAGTAGAGAAAGTAAAAATTGAGTGGCTTCAAAGAAGCCTGCATGAAGCTTTTAGAGTCCTTTGTGACTCTTAGACTGGACATTTAATCAAAACCAGTAGTCCCAATAAAACGGACCATGTCTTTAATATTTGCCCTTATATCCTCAGATTCCAGGAAAAAGGAGCCTAATGATACATATCTATGCATGGCAAAGCTTTCACAAAATGTGAAATGAGGCAGCACAGTGATATCATTTTTTGTGCAATAGTCGCGCACCAACAGGAATGAATGTGCAGGTGCGTTATCTGATGCAAGAGCCATGAATTGTCTCACCACATTTCAGGTCGTTTTTTTCTCACATTTTCTCGCAGGTGTCGCAACATGTCCCAATAGTCAGTCCTCTTTTGGCACACACAATTTCATTGACGTCGGCAGACGTCGAAGGGCGTCCTGAACGAGGGTCATCTTTAACTTCCATCCGGCCATTTTTAAACAGCGTGAACCATTCATAACACCGAGTACAGCTTAAGCACTCATCACCGTAGGCTTCCTGCATCATTTGTTTCTCTCTGTAAAGGTTTTCTTGAGTTTCACACAAAATTTAATGCAGACGCATTGCTGCTCTAACTCTGCCATCTTGACATTTGCAAACTGTGTGACACAATACAGCACTGAATAACAAGTAGACATAGAATAATGACACTTCCGGCAGTTACACATTGAACACAGGCATGTGCAGGGATGCCAACCGCATTTTGCTCCAACACTCCATTGGCGCAAAATTACGAATGTTCCGGAATTTTTTGAACAAACCTCGTAAATTGTAACATAATTTTATTTTTGCTGTTTCATCATTTTTCACTTTTGCTAGTTTGCCAGAGGAGAGAGGATATGTTAAATAAGCATGACAACAATGCAAACATGCAATGCAAAAAGGCTTGCAGTGTGTCTTTGGACTGGTTCATTCCATTTACTTACTCTACTGGGCATGTTTTCTTATTATAGTTGTAAGCGTAATTATTGCAAATAAGACAAGCAGTGGTAACCAAATAAAGATAAATAATTCCAATTTTTAGAATGTGCATATGCATATATCATATCTATTTTGTTTCTTGCTCCCCTATTCACTCATACAGGTAAACCCACTTGAATTCAGCCCTGGCAAATGCATATTTTTACTTTCTCTACTACGTACAGTAAGTAGGGGAAGTATTGTACTCCACCCAAAAATTTGATACCAAGATTTCACCAGAAATACATGTTTTGAGACACCCTGAATCCAAAAAAAAGCATATTTGGAAACATGTCCGTGTGTGTGTGTGTGTGTGTGTGTGTGTGTGTGTGTGTCTGTGTCTGTCTGTCTGTCTGTCTGTCTGTCTGTCTGTCTGTGAACAGCAAAACTCAGAAATGAACAGTCAGATAAACACCAAATTTGGTATTTAGATTCAGTATCTTCCAGAGATACGACACGAAGGTTTTCAAGAATATCCCCCCACCCCAAATTACCCTTTACATGGAACATTTTTCGAAAAGTTTAATTTTCTCAGAAATGGCTCTAACAGTTTTGATTAAAATATCACATGTTTAAGATATTTTCATGACAAATAAAATGTATATCTTGAATTTTCTGGGAATGTCTCCAAAAGTATTCTCCATTGTGAACAACTTTTGCATAACTGGTAAACCATAAGAGATAGACAAACTTATAGTACACAAAAAATGTAGATCGCGTTAAAATACACAATTTATGTCATATACATTTTTTTTGTTGAGTGAACCATTTTCGAGATATTGCTTGTCATTTCCTTAAATTTATCAATACTTATTTTCTAAAATGGGAATTTGTTATTCATTTTTTTGTCTTGGATATGCAAAGTTATAATCTGTGGCAAAGGGAATGGTGCTGCACCTAGCAACCAGCTATTAAGAGATATGTATGTGCTTAAAGTCTACTGTATTTCTATATTACCCTTGTAAATATATATTCCCTTACATCTACAAGAAAATTAGCAATAAGATAAGAGTTTGAAAATGTTTATCTCGAGTAACATGAAGTAGATGGAGAATAAGCGTTTGTATAAATAGTTTGTACAAGAGTAGAGAAAGTCATGTGAGTGTAACACATCAGATTTTTATTTCTCTAATCAAAACTTTGTTAAAATATACAAACCAGAAAGTTCTTAATAAAGTATCATCATATGAATGCTCAAATTTTATCCAAATTCTGATTATGAATTCAGAGTGATAGAATAGGTTCTAGATGAAACATTTGCATAATTTGATATGTAAAGCAGTGAAGTCGGACTGAATTTTAAAAAGCATTGAAATAACTAGAGAAAAATAAACTTTCATACGTGCATGTGGTTTTACCTTGGTAATCACTAAATCGCCATTTTGTGAGGTTATCCATGTATCTTGAAGGTTATATTAGTATTGACATAATTATGCCTTATTAGTCATCAGTTTCAATACACTACAGTTCAATCTCTGCACATTGGGTAATATGAGTAAACCCGAGATGCATCTTCCATCTTGCAAATCTTGAGCTGCATCTTGCTTGTAGATGAATAAAAACGCTTTGTCTCAGCAGTGATCTCTCTCCCCTGAGATGAATGCAGAGCAAATCTGCTAACGAGATGCATCTTAAATTGTATATGAATAAACCTCATCTTCATCTCACTAACATGCAATGCATCTCCATATTTCTTGAGACTGCCAAGAAGGTGACTCAAGGTAATAGAAAGTAGATTGAAAGTGCGGTACTTGAGTGGTTTACCATCGTAGGAGAAAACTTTATAAAGTACAGAGAGGTTCTCTTGAATACAGTTATAAAGATATGTCAGTTCCGGAAAGAAAATGTGGAATGGTTAGCACAAAATGTTGTAATTTTCTTTAATTTATGTATAAGCTGCACCCATCGGTTGCTCAATTTTTGTGTATAACTAAACTGCATTAACGTTCATTATTCTTCAGAAATACTGTTGTACATTCTACACATTTTATAAAAAGGAATTGTACTTCAGTTAAGCAATATTTTCTGTCTGAATGAGCGCTCATCTTTTTCATCCATTAACACCTTACTGTATTTGCTTATTTCCATTGAGAGATTTTTATATTTTCTTAACACATTTAATCTATTTAGACGGTTTATGTACTCAACTTTTGAATATGTAGTTTTTTCTAAAGTTTCTAGAATACTAAACATCCATTGTTTCACATTCAAATGACCTTCTGTACCCATTCTTCAACAAACTATTATTACAAAAGCTTATTTTTTTATCTACTTCATGTTAATTGATATAAGCATTTGCAGAAATGGTTTCATTTCAGATTTCCTTGCAGGTAAAAGGGGATTAGAAGAATGCAGTAAGCTTAAGTCAAATCTCTTAAGAGCAGGTTGCTATGTGATGGCTTTGAAATTTCATCCTCTTTGCATGATTACGAAATAAAAATGAATGACTTCCCAATTTGGAAAAGTATAAGTACTTGAAAATTAAAACCAATAACAAGGAATATCTCAGAAATGGTTAATGCCACAAAAAATGTATTTGACATAAATGGTGTGCTGTAATCAGATCTACATTTTTTTGTGTAATATGATTTTGTCTGATTTACTAGTTATGGCTGGTTAACGAACGGGAAGCAATGCATCATACAAGGTTTTGGTTCACAACAGCCCAGTAATGAGAATGGGAATGCATATCGATGATCATATCAATCACAAAATGGAAAGTCTATTTTGTGCAATGAGATTTCATTTGTTTTTAACTGACCAGTGATATTTTTCCTCTGCTTCCAATTCAGCCAACATAATGTGGGTTAGCCAATATCAAAATTCAATAGAGTAAATGTTATCTAAATGCATATTCATAACATTTCTGATTCCTCTAAAGCTTTCATTCCTGTATTTAATGACATACCTTAAAATTCTTTATTGTTCTGTGTTAATTTCTATTGGTTTATGCTGTTCTTTGTAGCTTTTGCCATTGTTTTTAAGGCAATGGGCAGTTTTGAGTTGCACATATGACCCTTTCAGTAGAAGAAACAATGCTCAATGGATCTGCAGGTGTCAGGATCTGAGGTTAGGAAAAATATATGCTACAAATTTCTTCCAGTTTCATGTTTCCAGCTTGCTACTATAGAGAGCAGTAGTAGATCTCTCATGTCACGGCTGCCTAGAATAACTTCTACAGTGAAGAGTCTAATATGCACAATATATGCCATGCCTGGTAATGAGAATGAGAAAGTTAAAACTTAGTCAAATCTTGTTTCCTGTTCCCGGGGACTGAGAAAGCTTCCTGTCTGTTGTGAACGCTCCCATTAGAATACATGTATTTCAACTTTGTCGTTCTCGTTCTGGTTACTGTTCTCGGTTGTGAATCAGCCTTTATGCAAAAGTCATTCAGAATGAAGACTTCAGAGGCTATTCCTAGAAAATTCAAGCTAAACATTTAATTTGTTGTTAAAATGTCTGTTATTTTAATTAAACTCTTATAGCCATTTTTGAGAAAATCAAAATTTTCCAAACTGTTTCCATGTAAAGAGTAGTTTGGAGTGGGGAATTTTCTGGAAAATCTTTGCATCTTTGGAAGATGCTGAACTTTAAATATCAAGTTTTATATTTATCAGACTCTTTGTTTTTGAGTATGCTGTTCACAGACATACACGCACACAGACATACACATGGTCCTATTTTTTTTATTCAGGGGGTCTCAAAACTTGACTTGAATTTAAGAGTACAACTTAATACTTCCTCTACTTACTTTTAAATATGTAGTAGAGAAAGTAAAAATTGTGCAAAATAAACTCCCCATTTTCATTAAAATAAGTAACATCATTAATTACTAATTAGTTTTTAATATCTCAATGATGAAATTTGATGTTTCACATTCTCCAGAAAGGTTTCTTGAAAGAAGAGTTTCCCTGTAACAAAATTTTGAAAATGTGTCACAGTATTATGCACAGGCACTCCACTAGTGATGAGCCTCGTAAGTATTAAAATATAATATTGTGCAGAGCTTAACTGAATGTTGTCATTTTTTAAAATAAAGAGAGTTGGAGGTTGTTACACTACATCACTAAAAGGTTCTTACTTTGTAGTGTAACAACCTCCAACTCTCTTTATTTTAAATTATGACACATCACTGTTACTAGCTTCTCAATCTTTGAATTAATGAATATTGTCAGTAAAGAAGTAATTCTTTAATTTATTCTATGCATAAAAAAACAAATAATTTTGATAACTTTTGAAGATCTGCAAATTAGACTGTTTATAAAATGGAATCTTGAAAATATGCAACTTACATTCACATAATATGTTATATGCAGAAATAATGAAATATCATTCTTGTTGTGCGAGAATTTATTAACTCAGAAATTTAATTTTCCATGCATTATTTTGCAACACACAATTTAAAAGCAAACATGAAAGAATATTTTAATTTGTTTGGAAGGCAGCTTTTATAGGGAAAGCATTTTCATACTTATTACTTTTTCAGTATTTGGGCTTCCATTAACTCATTGTTTAATAGGTCACTACACTTGCCACGTACACAATCCATTGCAGGTCTTTCTTCCTGCGCACTCCCAGAAGCTGAGACTTTGAAAATATGACTTCATGTGCTCTCATATTATATCAATGAAACATGCCTCAAATATTGCACTTTCTTCCTCCATAGCTAAGGTTTTGAAGTAAACTAAAACTGAAGAAATTTAAAAGATGGGAGAACAGCATAGACCTTTTAAAATCTTTCCCTTGTTAGGCATTGTGTGTTTATAAACTGTGACGTCAGGTGACGGATATCAGACCCATAGCGTTTACCTACATTTCAAGCACAGAACATCAATCACGTTTGCTAGAAATACATTTTATTCATCTACATTTTGAGATCCATCTCACCAGCGACTTGAATCTCACACATAGCTTATGATCCATCTTACGAGGGCATCTCATTTTTATTCAAATCACCCATTGATTCTCATAAGTTCCGAGGTGGGCTTCACCATTAGTAAGGCCATATTTTTCTTGTTAGAAACATGCTTATTGAGCATTGCAACGCGTTATGAATACAAAATCTTTCTGTGGTTTATATTATGCCTTAATAACTACTCAGCTGTTTCTTTTACATAGTGCATTATTATTTGCTGAAAATTTGTGGTTTTTAAGAGCATTTAATAATGTAATTGTTGCTGTGTGATTGGCATTTGCTGGCCATTCAGTAAGGAGGTTTAGAAATAAGAAAAATGTATCTGTGGTGTCTATCATTTTGCATCACCTGGAAGCAAGTCATATCCTTGGCAACCAGGGACATGTGTATGATAAAGTGACTCACTACTTGCAAATCAGCAGCCCTTTCCCATGAGAACAAAGCATCAAGACAAGAGGGTTCCATGCATTGGCATGGAAGACCAAAAATTTATTATGCAAATCTTGACTGCAACATGAAATTTTTCATATCTGATCTTTTCCATCTTTAACCCAAAATTGGTTAATGTGACTAAGAACAGCTCCTGTAGGTAATTTCTTTGTATGAGCTTTTCTTATACCAATACTTTTGTTATTTTGTTCTCAAAAATGCATTATATGTAATGTAGTAGCACGTGAATACATCATATTACAGATGCTGTTTCTGCTACACCAACAATCTCCTAATGCTAAATATGGCAATGCTGTTGTTCCTACTGCTTGAAATATTCAGTCACCAACTAAGATTATGCAAATAATAAATACATAAGCAGGTTGTGAACAGAACTGGTAAAAACTATTGTGCTTACATCAATGTATAGTTCTTTTATTGAGGGAAGACTTTCAGATTAGCATCCCATTTGTATTTCTTAGGTGGGACTTCACACCAACAAAGGAAGAGTTGGAATCAATTAGACAGAAATTCAATGGTGACTTAAGAGTGCCTGAAAATTTTACTCAGACTGTGACACCTTTCGAGCCTGTCTCTTCAAGTGACTCCTCAGAGTCAACACCCTCAAAGCATCACCAAAATAGGTATGCATTTACACAGCAAGCTGTTGCACGGTTGAATCCACAAACTATGTTCTTCTGTGAAAGACTAGGTATCTCAGATCCTATGGCACTGCTTATAAACTGCAATGGTAATGATTCATCACTGGATTCCAGCCAGGTAAGAGAACTTCTTTGTAATATTCCTTATATTTACTTGTTCATGTTGCAAAGCTTTTATTTAGTCAAAGTTTTTATATGAGGTGTGTTCAAAAAATATCGAACCTTATTTTTTTCCTGCATAAAACATCAGGAGACTTTCTTCGGTGGGGATGTGGAGGGCACATTCATGCACAGTCGTGAATTTTTTCTTGCCCACAGAAAGCATCAAGCCGCTGACAGCCAGCCTATGAGGGAAGACACATAGTGAGCAGTCATCGGGTTTCAGCTTATGTAAAATGACGGAACAACTTGAGCTGCAATATTGCAACAAATTTTGCCAAAAGTGGAAACCATTTGCAAAATTCAACAGGCTTCGGGGATGATGTCATAAGCACCTCATGGAAAGGAGTGGCACAACCACTTCAAAGATGACCCCACATCAGTGGACAGTGAACCACATTCAGGAAAGCCCTCAACAAGCCGAAATGACAATGTCATTGAGCAAGTGCAGACTTTGGTCTTGCAGGACTATCGTATCACAGTCTGAGAACTTCCAAACGAGATAGGGGTAAACATTGGATCGGTATATTCAATTTTGACTGAGGATTTGGGCATGAGGAGAGTGTCTACAAAATTTGTATTGAAGCAGAAGCAATGGTGTCTGAACATTGCACAGGACATGCTGGCCAATGCAAACGGTGACCCCAACTTTCTGAACATTGTGATCACAGGCGATGAGACATGGATTTATGGCTACAACCCAGAAACCAAGATGCAGTTATCACAGTGGCAACATCCATCATCCCCGAGACCAAAAGAAGCACAGCAGGTCCGCAGCAAAGTCAAGGTCATGTTGACTGTTTTGGCTACCATGGTGCAGTGTACCATGTGTACGCACCACAAGGCCAAACAATCACAAAGGATTACTACCAGGAGGTCCTTCGTCACTGCCGTGATACTGTGTAGCGCAAATAGCCAGATATCTGAGCCACAAAAACTTGACAGCTTTAATAACGCATCTGCCCATTCTGTGCATTTGATTCAAGCTTTCTTCACTAAATACAACATTCCTGTGGTTCGCCCAAATTGGCTCTGTGTGACACTTGGCTATTTCTCAAGCTGAAAATACCAATGAAAGGTACCCTATTTGAGTCAAGAGACGACATCATGCTGAATGTGAGGGCCCAGCTGATCACCATTTCAGAAGTGTTTCCAGCAATGGCGGGAGTGCTGGAAGAAGTGTGTGCATCACCAAGGAGACTATGTTGAAGGGGATTAGTGTTTCTGACCTCCAAATCAATAAATTTATTTTTGCCGACCAAAGGTTTGATACTTTTTTAACACACCTCGGAAGTTTGCTATTACAAAGGTGGCAGACTTAATGGAATTGTAACTTTATATACAACACAAAACAAGTTTATCGTCTTATTCATGCCATGAAGCTGCTTTCAATCAAAGCTTGCTGGGATTTTGGGCTTCTCTCATTTGCTTGGGGAACTGTGTACTGCTGATCAGAAAGTATAAGCATTAAGTACCCTTTAAAGTTATGAGTGCATCTCTCCGGAACAGCTTTGCTTGAAAATTCCATTTATTATGTATTATGTGCAGCAAAGAAATTGGCTATCATTAGTTATGTGTTATTTCAGGTCCACATGCTTCTTTGCCTATTTTATTGGGCTTGAATTCTATTTAATGTTTAGTTTGTTGTCCATTAGGTTTTCATCTATAGTATAGTCATCTTAACCATTTTAGATTCATTTTCAACCTAAAACTGTTTTTTAAAACTAAGCAGTTATCATAAATACTTTTGCCCTTAAAAGCTTATGTTTGTTGAATCAACAAACATGATTCATTGTCAGATGTTAGCTATGCTCAGATTTCTCACTATGGTGCTACTATGACAGTGGTAAAGAACTAATTGGGTCCATGTAAAATAAATAGTATCCATGGCTGTTGTGGAAGCTACCAACAAGAAGGGGTTTTGCATTTAAGCTAAAAAGAAGTATAACTTTTTTTACTCTACCATGTGCTCAGTAGGTAGAGAAGGTATTGCCTTCCACCCAAAAATTTGATGCTGAGATTTCACTGGAAATGCATGTTTTGAGGCTCCTAAATCCGAAAAAAAAGTATTTTTAGAAAAAGATAGACAAAAACGAACTGCACAAGAAATATAAATCTCTTTAAAACACACAATTTATTTCAAATAAGTTTTTTGTGGCATAAGCCATTTTTGAGATATTGGTTATTAATGGTTTGAATTGTTCATTTCTTGGTCATTCATTAAAATCCTTTCAACTTTCAGTCGTTTCTCGTGATTGCATGTAAACAATATGGAATTTTAAAACTAGCTTATAGTGTCCAGTCCTCAAACATTTGACTATTGCTGTTCTTTTTGTATCAATAACGAAATGTGTAATGTAGCTACTTATTTGGATTAAAATGATCAGCTTTAGTAAGAATATTTTGTATTGTCACTCGCTAATAAATGATAAAGAGTAGAGAAAGTCATGTGAATGTTTCACAGCAGATTTTTTTATTTACGCTATGCTAGCACCCACCGTAACTGTAAACAAACTACTGAAATATGTTTGCTGTAAAGATACAGAATAAAATTGTGTAATGTTTCTTGCAATTACATTATTTCTTCTCCTCCTCCTCCCCCTTCTGCTCTAAAATTTATATAAAAGTTTATTTCTTTCATGTACATGGGAACAGAAATATTTAAGCACTATTGCACTTTATCATTGACTTCTTTCATTCATACCCCCCATACCCTCCTTTAATAGAATGGGAATTACAAGGCTATTTTGTTAAAATCGTTTCCAAGGATTTATCACAAGAGCAGAATTTGCATTGATAACTGCAGAAACTTTTTATTAATAATAATTTTACTTAAAACTATATTGAAATAGTAATATACCTAGTAATTAACATAAAAAATCTGATGTGTTACAGTCACATGACTCTCTACTCTTGTACAAACTATTTTTATAAACGTTTATTCTCCATCTGCTTCATGTTAACCGAGATAAACATTTGCAGAAACTATCTTATTGCTAGTTTTCTTGTAGGTACAAGGGGAATATGGTAGGCTTTAAGCGACAGTCAAATAGTTTAAGAACTGGTTGCTATGTGGGGTATTTCATTCTCTTTGCATGTCCAGAACATAAAAACACAAATAATAAATTCCCATTTGAGAAAAAGTATAAGTATTGGAAAATTCAAAGAAATAACAAAGAATATCTCGGAAATGGTTCACTTGACCAAAGAAAAGAAAGAAAGAAAAAAAAAATGCATATCACATAAATTGTGTGTTTTAACAAGCTCTAAGGTTTTTGTGTAGAAAAATTTTGTCTGTCTCTTACGGTTTACTAGTTATACAAAAGCCATTCAGAAAGAAGAGTACTTTTGGGGACATTCCCAGAAAATTCAAGATATACTGTTTATTTGTCATGAAAATATCTTAATATATGATATTTTAATCAAAATCGTTAGAGCCATTTTTGAGAAAATCAAGAGTTTAGAAAAATGTTCCATGTAAAGGGTAGTCCGGTGTGGGGGATTTTTTTGAAAATCTTGTGTCGCATCTTTGGAAGGTGCTGAATGTGAATACCAAGTGTGGATTTTATCCAACTTTTCGTTTTTGAGTTATGCAATACCTTCTCTACATACTAGATAAGTGTTAGAGAAAGTAAAATCCTGTCACTCTAGCACTATCTTCTTCTTATACCTACAATGAAATTTGTAAAGTAACAAGAAGTAAATAGAAGAATAAGCTTTTGTAAGACTGGTTTGTAGACGAGTGAGCTAAGAAAGGCACGTGAATTCAACATGTCAGATTTAAATTTAGATGCTGTGTTTAATGATTAGATACTGTATATTAAATGTTTCCATTAATTACTCTCAGGCCAGAGTGTTCTTATCTGTGATATATTAATAGTGAATTTAATGGCATTTTGGCATTAAACTGAATCAAGTATGTAAGGATCTGCATCCTTTTAGTATTAAAAGTTGAATGAAAATGGGATTAATTTGTCCAAGAGAAGAAGCATAATTTAAAGTTAACAAATTTGTTGTACTTTTAATGCTGTATTTAATGATCACTTTTGATATTCCTTATTTGTTACAGAATAATCTGATGTAATAATCATCTAGCTCCTCCTTGCATGATGATTCATTAGGTTTTTGTTCTTCTCTGGTTTTAGTGATGAATGTAGCATGTAGTGACCTATTTTACCCTAAATACTTTGCATTTGTAATCATTTTTTTCTATTTACAAATGAAATATCAAACTTAAGAGAGATTTGATGTATTAGGCACAATACATTCCAAAAAATCGTGTGTAGTTCCTCAAAACTCCAAACTAATTTTTTTTTTTGTGTGTTTGTTGTGATTTTGATCTTTAAACACAGAACCAACAGCACAATAATTTAAATCCCATCTCTGGAAACCTGTAAACCCAAACGTCTTTTACTCTAGAATGTTTTTCTTTGTAAATTGTTATTTCCTTAATTGAAAGGTTGTAGTGAAGTAGTTAATTACTAAATTGATCCTAATTTTATTACACAACTTCATTATTTGGGTCTTTTACCTAGAACATGTTTCAAAGGGTCTTCCCTTCATCATGGACTGGCTCTGACTGCACCATTCTTCCTCAGATGGCAAATGTATGTATTTTGTTCATCAAGATTTCTTCAGTTGATGTATTGAAGTTCATTAAAGTATCTTTTAATTACTGTATAATCTCTCTCTCTCTCTTCAGTTGCCAGTGTCCTACCAAAAAGTGTGTTGTAATGGCCGGTTTGAATTTTACATCCCTGAAATATTCTTTTAATCCGACCTCAAGACAGAAGCTACAGCACATTTTGGGAAGATGGACATGATATAACAAAAGAGCCAAAAATGTGCTGACAGACTGGTAGCTCTTTATCTGGGAAAAGCATAAACAAAGATATTTAATGAACATTCTGATACATTTATTGAAGAAAGCTTGACCACAAAATACATACATTTCCATTCTGTGAAAGAATGGAAGTTACAACAGCCGGAGCCAGCTAATGAAGAAAGGCCTCGTGCAAATGTTCTGAATACAAAATATAGGTAGTGAAGTTTAGTGACAAATCCATCTCAAATTACTGTTTCATTTTGCTACTTATTACAAACTCTTATTCTCCATCTATTTCATATTAGTCGAGACAAACGTTTGCAGAAACGATCTTTTGACATGCAAAGAGAATTACATTTTACACATAGCGTCCAGTTCTAAAAATATTTGACTATCGCTTAAGGCCTACTATGTTCCCCTTCTTTTGTATTTGCAAGGGCAATAAAGAAATACAGTAGCCTTTAAGCATCGACATCTCTTAATAGCTGGTTGCTAGGTGCAGCTCCATTCTCTTTGCCACAGATTAATACTCTTTGCATATCCAAGACAAAAAATGAATAACGAATTCCCATTTGAGAAAATAAGTATTGAAAAATTTAAGGGAATAGCAAGTAATATCTCGAAAATGGTTCACTCAACAAAAAAAATGTATATGACATAAATTGTGTATTTTAACGCGATCTACATTTTTTGTGTAGTAAACTTTTGTCTATCTCTTATTGTTTACCAGTTATGCAAAAGTCGTTCACAATGAAGAATACTTTTGGAGACATTCCCAGAAAATTCAAGATATGCATTTTATTTGTCATGAAAGTATCTTAAACATATGATATTTTAATCAAAATCGTTAGAGCCATTTTTGAGAAAATTAAAATTTTCGAAAATTGTTCCATGTAAAGGGTAGTCTGGGGTGGGGGATTTTCTTGAAAACCTTCGTGTCGCATCTCTGGAGGATACTGAACCTAAATACCAAGTTTGGTGTTTATCCGACTGTTCATTTTTGAGTTATGCTGTTCAAAAACACACACACACGGACATGTTTCCAAAAATGCTTTTTTTGGATTCAGGGGGTCTCAAAACATATATTTCCAGTGAAATCTTTGTACCAAATTTTTGGGTGGAATACAATACTTCCCCTACTTACTGTACGTAGTAGAGAAAGTAAAAATACTCTTCTGATTGTTAATTATAAAATATCACTTCATTGATTTCCTATGTTAATAGTTTTCTCCCTTTATATAATCATTTGTATACGGCCTGCTAACAAACTTGATTACAACAGAAGTACATAGGAAATAAAGCAAAACTTTCTTACTTGAGGATTATTAAAATATTTTGGCATTGGTATTGCATGTGTATCATAGCATTATAAGTAGATGTAATTCTCTTTTGTTTTTCTGTGTCTTCTGTTTTCTTAGTTGCTAAATCATGACCATTGTTTGCAATGAAATATTGGCAGCATTTGTCTTGTTTTACATGCATTTTCTGTGGATTAACAACAAAAATTCAATTTGTTCATATTCTAGCACATAGGCTTTGTAAATCCGTTTTAGTAATTTATCAAAATTTTGTTTCACTCTCACACTCGAGTCATTCCATGTCAAACCGAGCACTTCGCACTTCTGAAATTTGACTTTTAGTATTTTCTCCAAACTTGTTACCCCTAGATGAGATAAAAAAACCTGTCTTTTTTTCTTTTTGGTCTGAAACGATTATTTATCAATTTATTAAATATTATTTTTTTCATGTATTTGTATGCTATGTTATATGGTAATCGTTATACCCAAGATTATATGAATAATAGAATTTTCATGTTTGTGACATTTTGAAGTACAAACAGCGCAATTTTACATACTATTTTTTTAGGTTCAATTAAAACATAAAATGTGCCCCTTTTAGGGCGTAGTATATTTAAAATGTGTTTTTAATTTGTAAAACCTTACTCTAAAAAACAGGAAAAAGATCATCATCATCTTTGAAATATTGTGCATTGAACTATCTTGGTTTCAGAATGGAATTAAAATAAGAAGTGATTTTATAAATGCTTTACTGAAGGCGTGTCAAGTTGGATTGAGTGACTATGAACATCCCTATGAGGTATCACTTCACATCCATTGTTTACCATTCAAACTTATTATAAGCGTGTTATAAATAAGCATCACCCTCATTACGCCCCCAGTTGAACTTTAGTCTGATTTCTGACTTGTGTGTGGTTGTGTAATCATTGCTGAATTGGTGCATCGGAGTTGTTTTAATCCATTTGAATTGGTTAACCATGGAGTTCAAATAAAAAGCTAAAACCAGTGACCTCTGCAGTGCTCTTAAAACTAAAATTGGAAGGTATAAATTTGTCTTGCGATTTGAAAGTGTGCAATAATTGACACATGAAAATATCAAAACTTCCAAAGGAAGAAAGTACAAGTGAGTTATGTGTGGCCAGTGCTAGTGAAAGTTCAGTAGAAGAATGTGAAAATCCAGATAGTGATAGGTCTTCCTCTCCCTCCAGTGAAGCATAAGTATGGACACAATAGACGTAGGGAGATTGAATGAAAATTTAGTGGAGATAGGAGAATCACCAATAGAGAAAAGAAGATTGTCACCAAGCGAATGATTAGGATATTTTAGAAGATTAATTGGAGAAGGGAAGAGGGTAACACTAGGTCCAAGAGAGGTAGGGCAAGGAGAAATATTTAACGAAAAGTTAGATGGTAAAATCATGGAGCTGGAAGTTTACCAGCAAATAAGGAATATAAAAGAAGGCAAGGCAATAGGAGTAGATGAAATACCAGGGGAATTTTGGAAAATTAATGGGGAAACACAAAGGCAAAATCACAAAATAAATTAAGGAAAGGAATGATCTGCTAGAATCTTGGAAAATAAGCATGGTGGTACCAATTTACAAAGGAAAGGGAGCAGCAAATGTACCGGAGAATTATAGAGGAATAAGCTTATTAACTATATTACGGAAAATGTACACAGGTATATTGACCAATAGATTAAGAGTGTGGGTGGAAGAGGAGGGAAAAGTGTCAATAGTAAGCAGGTTTTAGGAAAGGAAAATAAACAATAGATAATGTATTTATAATAAAACTACCTGATAAGTATCTGAGCAGGAAAAGAGGAAGGATATACATGCGTTTTTTAGATTCTGAAAAAGCATTTGATACAATAAATAGAGAAGCCCTAGGTTATAAATTACGAAGCAGAGGGATAAGCAATAATTTTATAAAGGAAATTAGGAAGATTTATAAAGATATAAAATTGTGTATAAGATGCAGAAATAATTGAATTACAGAAATGACTGAGCAAAAAATTATGATTAAGACAAGGGTGCAAACTGAGCCCCATATTATTTAACTCGTTCATAGATGATGTATTAGAAAGAGTTGAAGTGGATATATTTGTAGTTAGTTGGTAGTTGGAAGATGCTTCATGTTTATATGCCCCATGTATGGAAGCCAATTTGTCACAGTCACTTCGTGTTATCTTATTGCTGGGCGCCTGTTATTGTTTTATTATTTTGCATTTTGGGTTCATTGTGCTCCGGCTAGCTATTATTATTATTCAGTCGAGCAAATCTCTTAAACAGGGTGTGTAAACGGAAAGGATTTTGTTACTCAAAGATAACACTGATAAAAGAATTTGTTTTTACACTTTTATTACCGTCACAATTAAGTTCACATATTGATTCGTGATACACGCCAAACTGAAACTGTTATATTTTCTAATATCACTATAATCACTTATTTACTCCACATTATTAATTCGCGTGTTTCACATTTATAACAAACTTTAAGACGCGAGAGATTCTGTAGAATTGCGACATGTACTTTATGTATGCTTCCGTTGAACTACGCGACGTGTAACCCGCGAACAATTCTGATGAACTAACTGTGCGACGTATAACGCGTGAATGCTTCTGTTGGACTGACGAAATCTGCCTCTGACTTTAGCTTTTTATACTCCCACACCCCGATATGCCTAAACATCATAACTGAGCTGCTATTGGTTAATAAAACACGCCAACATTAGTGTCTATTTTTATATCCAATCAAAAATTACGAAAACATATGCTCTAGGGAAAATATTCCCACTATTTCCAAGAAAAGCGCGTCAATCTGACGTCATTTGTTTGTCTCTTCTAATTAATATTCAACTCACCCCCTCGCACATTGTTATCCGCTCCTATTGTCAGTTTCAGTGAGGCTGTGTAAACTTATTTCCTAACAATGCTTATAATTAACAAACATCTCAAATCAATGTCATACAATAATGCTTATTTACACTACAATCACTCTGGCATTTACATTATTGTGATACAAATTACTGCCACAGAGTGAAAAAAAGAAACTTGTATTGTCCTATAATAGCAATTAGAGAGATACCAGGTTTATTATACACGGATGATCTTATGGTTGGGGCTATAACAGTATTTGCGCTACAGAAAACAATGGAATACATGAATTTTGCGAAAAATAGGGAATTAAAGTAAATATAAACAAATCAAAAGTTATGGTATTTAAAAAAGGAATTAAATTAAAAAAAGAAGGGAAATGGCATGTGGAGGGTTTAAAGTTAGAGGTTGTCAAGGAGTGTGATTATTTAAGGGTGAGGATGAGCAGTAATGGAGAAAGGGAGGCGCACAGTAGGAAGGTGATGGCTAAAGGAAAGGTGGCAATGATAGGCGTAAGGATGTACAAATGTAAATTAGAAATGCCAACTAAATGGAAGTAAGAATGCATAGTGATACCCATTCTCGGAAAACTACACTTTTGTTATCCGAGATTTTGTTCAGGGCATGATTCATCCTTTTGTGTCCTACTATGAAGATAATAGTGACATAAAGCATAAAATTTTTTTTGTTATTTCTGAGTGTTTAAAATACGACACCAAAGTTCTCCACCCTGGTAGAATTGAGAATGCTATATGCAGTTAAATTTTGGGGGTGGGGGGGGGGGGGAGAATCTGAATTAAGCAAAAAAATCTGATGTGTTACACTCACATGACTTTCTCTACTCTTGTACAATCTATTTTTACAAACGCTTATTCTCCATATGTTTCATGTTAATCCAGATATCGGGATGTCAATCTTATTGCTAATTTTCTTGTAGATGCAAGGGGAATATGGTAGGTTATAAGCGATAGTCAAATCTTTTAAGCGTTGGTTTCTATGTGGCGCATTGCAATTTCTTTGCATGTCCAAGACATAAAAAAAAATTAATAACGAATTTGAGAAAAAGTATAAGTATTGGAAAATTTAAGGGAATAACAAGCAATATCTCTAAAATGGTTCACTCTACAAAAAAAATGTATACGACATAAATTGTGTATTTTAATGTGATGTACATTTTTTGTGCAGTAGAATTTTGTCTATCTCTTACGGTTTACCGGTTATGCAAAAGTCGTTCACAATGAAGAACACTTTTGGAGACATTCCCAGAAAATTTGAGATATACATTTCATTTGTCCTGAAAATATCTTAAACATATGATATTTTAATCAAAATCGTTAGAGACATTTTTGAGAAAATTAAAATTTTCAAAAAATGTTCCATGTAAAGGGTAGTCTGGGGTGGGGGGACTTTCTTGAAAACCTTCGTGTCGCATCTCTAAGTTTGGTGTTTATCCGACTGTTCGTTTCTGAGTTATGCTGTTCACAGACAGACAGACACACACACGGACATGTTTCCAAAAAATGTTTTTTTGGATTCAGGGGGTCTCAAAACATGTATTTCCAGTGAAATCTCGGTATCGAATTTTTGGGTGGAATACAATACTTCCCCTACTTACTATATGCAGTAGAGAAAGTAAAAATAGACCAGAGCTACAGAATGTTTTGTAAAGAATTATTGGGGTTACCAAGATCAGCACCAGGGGAAGTAGCATTATTGGAACTAGGGAGATTAAGAAGAAAGGGTATGATATCGGAAAGGATATTGAAATTTTGGTTTAGATGCTTGATAAGAGAGAGGGTGAAATTTTAGAGATATGTATGGACCAACAAAGGAGTATGATAAATAAAAATAGTTGGTGGACAGAGGAAGAAAAATTTATGGAGAAGATAGGAATAGGAGATATTTGGAGAGCAAGCAGGAGAAAGAAATTGCAACAGCTTCTGGATAACAGTAAGAAATAGAGTGGAGGACATAGAAAGACAAGAGATCTGGGGAATCTTAGAGAATAAAACATCACTAAGGTTTTATAGGTTAGTAAAAAGGAAATGGGGAAGAGAAGGGTGTGTGGATTATTGTAATAGAGTGGAAAAAGAAACATTTGCATGGATGAGAACAGGGTCAATGTACTTGAGAGGGCTAAGAGGCAGAAAAAGTAGAATCTGAACAATGCAGAAGCAGGGAAAGCACAGAGCATTATATGACAGAATGCAAGGAACTAGCAGAATGGAGACAAAAAGTATGGGTGGAAAAAATAGATGGAAAAATAGTAACAATTAAAATGTTGAACAGGAAAAGAAGAAAATGGCCTAAAACCAAGTAGAAGAAAAGAAAAATAAGGATATGGGGGGGGGTTAAGGAAAGCAAAGGAGAAATGGACTAGAAAAGTAAGGGAGATAAGAAAGCTAGAAGGACAACGGAGGAGGAAGAGGATGGACTGCAGGAGGTTAGGAGTAGCAAAGAGCTGTTCATTTGAGCCATAAGGCCAGGGTGCCAGGAAAGCTGAGCAGTATATGTGGAGCATAGCTGGCCAGACAGTTTGCACAGGTTAAGTTAGTTTATAAGGGAAACATTGTAAAAAGGATTGCATATAAAACGATACAAATAAAATCCAATTCAATTCAGTGAACTGAAGAGCTGATTAACTAAAGAGGAAAAAAAAATTAAAGAAATGTAATGCTTGTCCAGGAACTGAAAATTAACATCATTTACAGCAGCTCTTTGATGAACAATCAACACAATGCTTGACTGTGGATCACAATAGAAATCTTGATATCACCAGTTGAGGATTTCCTAGACAAATTATCAACAAAACTCACTAATTTACTACCACGTACATTCATAATTTGGCAATAGAATTTATTTTTGAAGGAGTGCAAAGAAAATCTTGCATTAGGAGAATGCATAATGATAGCCGTTCTCGGAAAATTACACTTTTGTTACCTAAGGGCATGATTCATCCTTTTTATGGCCTACTACAAAGATAATAGTGACATAAAACAAAAATTTTGTTGCTATTTCTGAATGCTTAAAATATAATACAAGAGCCGTCCAGTTTTTCCAAACAAAACTACTGCTATTTCTGAAACAGCAACTGAGAATATTGCATAAAATAATATATTTTTCAGATGGCTCAAGTGCCCAGTATAAAAATAAAACATATTTTTCAAACATTTGTTTCTACGAAAATAATCTTCAAATTTAAGTAGTGACTTTTTCGCTACATCCCGTGAAAAAAGACCTTGTGATGGCATTGGTGGTGCAGTTAAGAAACTTCAACCTGGAATAGACCCTGTCACAACTCCAAGAAAACTGTCTAACTGGCCGAGAAGAACATTTCTAATATTATTTTCAACTTTTTCTCTGTTAGCGAACACAGGGAGCATAATATTTTTCAATCAAGATACCAAGTAGCGTGAGGCACTTTACAATTGCATTCTTTTGTTCCAATATCTTCATCTCAGGCAATAATAAAAAATTATTTGTTTCAAAGCAAGGGGAGAATGATGGATATTTAAAAATAGTTGACTGATCTGTTACAAATTTACAAATCAGTGTAGCACAAAGTGCGGTTATGCTTTTGTTTAAATCTATGATTGTGATTTTAAACCAGGGAATGTTGAGTTCATGTTGTGTGATGGACTAAAAGTGATCAGTGACACTCAATCAGCTATACACAAAATTGACCTTGTACACAATGCCACCAATGCATGACGTGCAAGCAGCTGACACACCTCTTGACATTGTACGTGACACTAGCATTACAACATTACTGCTGGATGATTGCATGACTTGATAAGTTATTTGATTTCTCTGTAATCATTTGGAATTCCAATCTGATTTCTTTTTCTAGGGCTATATGAACATCTTCAAGCTGCTTTTAAAAATGTTTTTTCGGATTTTAAACCAGGAATGTTAGCATGATAATGAAGTTTGGAACTTTAGTGACTTTGTGAAAATAGTAAAATGAAGCAAATCTTTTGGTTCATGCGTAAATGAAGTATGTATTTCAAAATGAGCCAAAGATAGAATTTTTCTGACAAATAATACCATAAATAGTCATGCTTATTACAATGGTGGGTGCAAAAATATGAAAATTTAATGCTTCATATTCACCAGAGCCAGGGCTGTAACTGGGTCTCAACCAAAGTATTAAACTTAGTACAAATTAAAAAAATAAATAAATAAAAAAATCTGATGTGTTACACTCACATGACTTTCTCTACTCTTGTACAAACTATTTTTATAAACGCTTATTCTCCATTTGCTTCATGTTAATCGAGATGTTAATCTTATTGCTAATTTTCTTATAGATGCAAGGGGAATATGGTAGGCTTTAAGCTATAGCCAAATATTTTAAGCGCTGGTTGCTATGTGGGAATTCCATTCTCTTTGCATGTCCAGGACATAAAAAAATGAATAACGAATTTGAGAAAAAGTATAAGTATTGGAAAATTTAAGGGAATAACAAGCAATATCTCGAAAATTGCTCACTCAACAAAAAAAATGTATATGACATAAATTGTATATTTTAACGCGATCTACATTTTTTGTGCAGTAAACGTTTGTCTATCTCTTATGGTTTACCAGTTATGTAAAAGTCATTCAGAATGATGAACACTTTTGGAGACATTCCCAGAAAATTTGAGATATACATTTCATTTGTCATAAAAGTATCTTAAACATATGATATTTTAATCAAAATCGTTAAGAGCCATTTTTGAGAAAATTAAAATTTTCGAAAAATCTTCCATGTAAAGGGTACTCTGGGGTGGGGGGATTTTGTTGAAAACCTTCGTGTCGCATCTCTGGAAGATACTAAAACTAAATACCAAGTTTGGTGTTTATCCGATTGTTCGTTTCTGAGTTATGCTGTTCACAGACACACACACGGACATGTTTCCAGAAATACTTTTTTTGGATTCAGGGGATCTGAAAACATGTATTTCCGGTGAAATCTCGGTATCGAATTTTTGGGTGGAATACAATACTTCCCCTACTTACTATACGTAGTAGAGAAAGTAAAAACACACATGTCCCATTTTTTGCTTCACAGTGTATGTCAATTTAAGATTAATCAAATCGGAGACATGAAGGTCAAATTTCCCTGAAATTAGTGCAATTTGTCATGGTATGACTCAGTCAGAAATCATACTAAAGATCAAGTGCAAAGTAATAAGAGTGATATTTATTTATAGCAGGCTTATTATACATTTGAATGGTAAACACCGGATGTGAAGTGATACCTTGCACAGATGTTCATACTCAGCAGTCTGCTCACTCGATCCACTTCCGCATGCCATCAGTAAAGTGTTAATAAAACCACTTCTTATTTGGATTCCATTCCGAAACCATCGTAGTTCAATGCAAAATATTTCAAAGACTATGAATGTTTTTTTAAATTAAGGTTTTGCTAATTAAAGACACATTTTAAAAATACTATCCCTAAAAGAGGGCCCTTTTTATGTTTTGACTAAACCTAAAAAAATAGTATGTAAAATTGCAATGTTTGTACTTCAAAATGTCACAAACATGAACATTCTACCATTCATATAATCTTCAGTATAACAATTTTCATATAATATAGCATGCGAATATATGGAAAGAATAATATTTAATAAATTGATAAATAGTCGTTTTAGACCAAAAAGAAAAAAAGGCGGTTATTTAATCTCATCTAGGAGTAACGAAAAAAAAGCTTGGAGAAAATACTGAAAGTCAAGTTTCAGAAGTGTTCAGTTTGACATGGAATGACTCACTCTCTCTTCTATGTAATATTAGTTTTAATTTCTTTTGATAAAACTTTTCATATTTATTTCATGAACAATTTTACTGCATTAATGTAACTCATTTTTGTAGATCTCATCATGTGATACTTTACCCAGTTACCTTACTCCAGAACGCTCTGGAAACATCACCCAAGTTTCGCTAGATGAGAGTGGTGAACTCACATTAGAAGAAAGCATAGAAATGGAACTTTCTACAAAGCCGAAGTGTCGAACAGGAAATTCCAGCTTACTTTTGCCCAGTCCAGTAAATAGTGATTTAGAGGAGGGTGGAAGGGAGAGCTCTCCTGAAAATGACGTTAGAAGACGCATCTCCCTTAGTCCCAAGGATAGTGATGATGCTGAGGAAAGGAGCTTTTTAGGTAATGATGGTTCGCAACAATCCAGTTCTTCAGGAGTGGTGTCAACAAATGAATTACCAACAGGTAAGCATATGGGTGTGCTATAAGTTAATTTGTCATTGCAAAAATTCACCTCCATTATTTTTTATGGAACTGAATCTGCCTAATAGAACAGTTTTATATACTCATTTTTTGTAATTATATTCATTTGCTTATTTTGGCCCTGTTTCTTATAATTAGAAGATCGTTCAGTAATATTTTTGTTTCTTTATCCAACTTTGTTATTCTGCTAAACAGTGTCTTTCTATTTTCTCAGAACTTTGGAGGTAAGCGTGTTTTAAACAGAGACATTTAGTTTTTTATTTTATTTTTTGAAGTAATTTATATTATTTTTAAAAAAGTTTATATTAATTTTTAATGAATTTACATTATTGTAAAGAGTACATGTAAATGTTTTACAAGTTGTCAATAATATTACAACAAATTTTAAAGATTTGGAACAATTTTGAAGGTAGATTTCCATGTAAATTGAATTACTGGAGATAAAAATGTCAGTGCATATTAAACAAAAGAAACTATTGTCATGGACGTCACCTGCATTCACTCTTAGGTTGATCCGCACCAAAACAAACGCACCTGACCAGTGCACCGTGGTACAACACTGTAACAATGCATGCAAGAAAGTAGTCCCATGCTAATCTCTGAATTTTAGAATGAATTTATCCTTAAATGGTATAATATTCTATACAAATTCCTGAAAGTCTAATTAACGCTAATTTGTACCAAACAGATCTACACGTCCCAACTTGCAATTCATATAAGTACCTGACATCCGGGTACGTGCAGAAGATTGTTTGTAGCCAGAAACCAGCAGTTTCTGTTTAGTATCATTGTGGATGGTGATTTGCTCTTGCGTTTTCGTCGACTTATGTAAAGCATAAGCGGACAAACCATTGACTAGTGGTGAAAAAACAATAGGGTTGGAAGCTTATTGTTAGTTATGTGCGAAATATCTAACACTTCCCGTGAAAGAAGTGGTGAAATTAACTTCTGAGTTCATCGGTGTTCGAGTACAAGTATAAACAGTACTCGTTAAGAAAAATCTGAAACAAGAATGTCGTTACACGCAGGAAAAACAAAGCGTATGAAATACGCAATGCAAAAATGCAAATCACAGGCAAAGTTATAATTTATAGCTCTATCTTTTTTTTTAACAATACAGGGTTGATCACCTCTCTAGAAGGAAGAAGAGAAGCATACACAGCAATATCGATACATGGATACCAAGCTGGTTGAAGAGAAGTGCAGCTAAATTCAAATTGACAATCAAGCAGACTAGTCAAAATATTGCACACTATTTCTATCACAGAACAGAATTTAATTGTGATTTAAGTTCACTCTGCCTTATTACTACTTAATCACCATGATATTGTAGTGGATCAGGTTGAGCACAGAGTATTACATCATATGACGTAAACCAGCGGAAAGTGTGGAAACCGGGCTACCATAACACGACCCCACCAAATTGTAGCACCCCACGGGGGTGGTTACCCCTGCAGTAGGTGATTACACTAGGGGTGATAGCTCAGAGGTAGGGGATGCGTCGGTACTGGGGTGGTAGGTTGGCCAGGGTGGCGTTCCAGGATGGGGGTATTTAAATGATGCACAGGGGATGCATTGACCCAATAAATTATATTATTACTTTAACATGAGTACATTGGCTACTCAGAATGGGCTGAAGGCTGACAAGTAAGCAGAACTTAGTAGAGATACATTCTTACCTGTTCACCTGGTGTTGTGTTGGCAACTCGTGTACGGGGTCTCGACAACGGATTCAACAACTGACCTGACAGCTACTCTTTGATAACTGCCCCCAATTGCCTTTTGATAACTCTCTATCAATTGCTCTTTGATCACTCTCTCGACCGAGTCAAAACCCTGTAGTATAAATACGTACAGAAGAGCTGACTCGGCGTTCATTAGTGTGGTCGTGTTATGGTAGCTCGGTTTCCACACTTTCCGCTGGTTTAGTCATATGATGTAATACTCTGTGCTCAACCTGGTCCGCTACAATATAAAAATCTTCAAAATATACCTTATATAATGTTTATTCAGAAGCTACTAAAAGTGAAGTTCTGAAAAACATACCACTAATGACTTGGGGAACTTATTTATATGCATCAATAGTTGACAATAAGAATAAGTTATAGGTTTCCAAAGTAAGTTAAGTGTATAAACAAATTCACACTTTCTTTGGTAATGCATACTTTTTCCATAAGGATGGTGTTTATATAAGAGTTAATGATGAAACTGGGACTCATCAGCTGTGGTACAGAATACAATTATTACTGAATTATCTCTTTCTTGTCATCTCGTTGTAGTAAATTTCCTTCACTTTAAAACTGGAAATTTAAACATTCCAGTTATCATTCTTCACTTACTGCAATATCTCTCAGAGCATGTTTCTTAAATCATTTACTCATCTTCAGCTGCACTTTCAACTGATATTGCTGGTTTTAACAGAGTTTCATATTGGTGGCATGAGACATGTTAATAATAACTGATGGTTTGTAAGAAAATAATGAATAAATTGGAAGTTAAGATTGCTGTGGATCAAAGAAAAAGGAATTTGATTATATTTGGAGTCGAGGAAGATAAAGGCAGTTAATTCATTTAGTGGAAGAAATATTTGAGAATAAATTGGAATTGGATGGAAATAGTCAACTGTTTTGGGATAGAAGAGGAGACAAATGTTTGCTGATAATTTTATAAATTTAGCTACAATGAGTTTTAAATGTCACAAAATACGAAGAAAATAAAAGGAATGAATGTTTGTTGATACTTTGCCAAAGAACAGCAAGATTGGTAAGTCGTTTTTTGAAAAAGTGAAACAGGCTAGAGAAGAGGGAAAAAGGGTAGTTGTTAGAAGAATCGAGTTGTGGATTAATGAAAGGAAACAGGATATGATTTGGCATGAGGAAAGCGCTGACTTAGCAGTGCATGTGGACAGTAGAGTTGCGAGAGAGATGACGAAAGGAGGAGTTGGTGGACACTGGAGAGATCAGCTGAAGAAAATACACATGGCTCAGGAGAGGCATATGATGTCATGTCATCTGGAAGGTGTGTGTTACCAATGAGCAGGAGAGATTGGATGCAGCAGCCTTGAAGACAGTGAGGGTGTAGGCAGGAGGGCACCATATTAGAGGTGCTCGACAGGAGAGAGGATTTACCACAGGAAATGGAGTAATAACAGGTATAAAGCAAAGCTAGAACAATTTAAAGTAGGGAAGAGTGCAGCAAGATGGGTTTAGGGTTTAATGTAGTTTTTTGGAATATAGAGGATCTAAAAGTGAAGATTAACAGTGGAGAACTTAGAATTTTAAAGTTGGGAGATGTAATAGCAGTGACTGTGAATGGAAGAAATAAGAAGGAGCTGTGATAAAGTGTGCAATAAGGAAGGGCTTAAATTATTTTTGTGAAGATAACAATTTATCAATGAGCAGTGGTGTTAGGAGAGCAGATGTTGCTGGTGAATTTTCATTTATGAGTGCAAGTGGTCAAAGTGTGGTTGACTCTTTGTATAGTAAAGGGGTGGATGAAAAACTTATTTATTTTAGAGTGATTGATGAAGTGGTAAATAGTTGTCAGTTTTCTTTACTAATGAGCATTAGTTTAGGGGAAAGGAAGCATACTGGGTCCATAACCCAGAGGTCCATGGATTGATACCATGGTCTGTTACCACTCACTGCCCCATCCTTGTCCTTAACTTACATAACCTATGAAGATTCCCAACTAGAGGAATGTGTTTGAATCAAACTGCAAATCAGAGAGACTGCCTTTCAATTTCAAGTCCTTCACTGGTATCATATATTTTGACAAGCAGTAACACAAACTGCTTATGTATGTATGCATATATAAAGCTTGAGCATAATTAAAAAAAATGGCCACTTTATGGTTCTTACACTAAATAACAACAGTTCAAAAATGCACTGATGGAGACAAAGGTTTACAAATGGAAGTGGTACACAGTTTACATAATGCATGCTTAGCCAGTAACTGGTGCCACATAAGATAAAATTTTAACCTAGAGTAACCATGGTATCATTAATTCAGGTCGCCAAACTACGTACGTCTTGCTCTCAGACATTCAGAATTCCCCTTTCTTTTGACAATATCTCTGTGAACAAATGTACTCATGTCATAAACTTCAGAATTATAACAAGCAAATAAATTCTGAACACTATAACAATTTAAATAGAATATAAAACTCGTAACACTTAAGATAAAGCGCAAAATAACAATAATTAAAATGGACCTCAGACATTGTAACAGTTCAAATAGACCACTCTCAAAAAAGCAGAACATTAAACTACTTGAACAAACCATAAACAATAAAACAATTTAAATAAATAACCCAAACAGCTGCAAACATACAATGGTTCCTAAAGAGTCGTTTTGTGGCTTGTCTTGTCTTGTTCAATACAGATTTCAGTCATTGCTCCAGATGCAGTTCAGCCTTGGGCTTACTGTGCTACTTGTATCATTTTAAAGCCAATTCATTATGCCTACACCCTCTACCCAGGAATACAATCTCATAACAGATATAGTTTCAAATTCTTCTGGTTCTAAAAACATTTTCCCAAAAGCAATATATCTCTTGTAAGCCAAGGCCTCACAAGAGCATATAATATGCTGGGCTGTTTAAGTTTCATTCTTGCACAAACTGCAATCTAAGTTACCATGAAGCACTCCCATCATGTTAAAGATGCTTTTTCATAAAAGCATGTCCTGTGAGAAATGCAATAATTGTTCTCAGCATAAATCTCTTACATTTAAGTAAGCTTTCAACTCTTTTGTTACATGGTTTTCTAATAAATAGTTTATCATGTTTGCTTCCTGGAGTTTTAAGCCAGGTTTTGTGATGTTCACCAGCTTTGCACCAGCTTTTAAAGCCCCTTGTACACGATCAAACTTTTCTTTCAATTCAATAGTTTACAAGAAAAATTGTCAAACATTTTTCAATATGTGACAAGATTGGACAAGACTTGACAATGTCATAAATGTGTATTTACAAGTTGTCTTTTTTCAAACTGAAACCCTTCAGAACACATTAATAAATAATTTATCACGCACAAAGCAATTTACTATTTGCGTCATGGTATAACAGTTTGCAATGAAATACTGTTCTATACCAATATTATGTAGCACTTTCACGTATTATATCCTATGAAACCACATTACGATTATGGAATACAATGGAAATAACACCAACTGATAGGTTAACCATACTATATAACATTGCATTAATGTATATTTATTTCGGAAATCTCTCTAGCAGTAATTTCTTTATATACCTTCATCTGCTTCATCTTGTGGTAACCCACAGAGTCCTAGACATACGGACATGATCAGCTTATGTATAACCTAATCAGTTCCATATGACATGCCTTGGCCGGGTAGCCATTTTTGTTTACTTTTCGCTTTTAGCCATGTTGCAGATTTCGTGACCCACTGTAAATACTCGCATTTCATTGGCTAAAGCCATCAAATCATGTCATATCTTTGATCGTTTAGAGCACGTCCTTATTTGCTTTCAAGACTTTACAAGTAGCTTTATAGCCACTGTTACTAAACACTGAGATGTTCCTAGAGCCAACTCTGGCCCAATAAATTGTGAAGTTGTGCCTTGTCTTGCACGTTCATCTGCTTTTTCATTTCCCTCCATGCCACTATGACCCAGCACCCAGATGAGTCGAACTTAATTCTGTTCTGCTAAGCTTCTGAGCATGTTTAGGCAGTTTAAAACTAGTCCCGACTTTACCTTATGACTACTTAGAGCTGTAAGTACAGTCTGGCTATCTGAGAAGATAAGGATCTTTACCAGTGTTAGCTCTTCTTATGTTTTCGTGCATGCATTGAATAATAGCATAAATTTCTGTTTCAAAACAGTAAAAAACTTTTTGTACCTTAGTCTTATGGCATATACAAGGTCTGTTCAAACAATTCTGGAACATTCGTAATTTCGCGCCAATGGAGTGTTGGAGTGAAATGCAGTTGGCATCCCTGCACATGCCTGTGTTTAATGTGTAACTGCCGGAAGTTTCATTGTTCTATGTATGTTAGTTATTGTTCAGTGCTGTATTGAGTAGAACATTGTGCCACACAGTTTGCGAATTTTGAGATGACAGAGTTAGAGGAGCAACGCGTCTGCATTAAATTTTGTGTGAAACTCAAGAAACCTTTACAGAGAGAAACAAATGATGCAGGAAACCTACGGTGATGAGTGCTTAAGCCGTACTCAGTGTTACGAATGGTTCATGCAGAATGGCCGGATGGAAGTTAAAGATGACCCTCGTTCAGGACGCCCTTCAACGTCTACCAACGACACTGTCAGGAATGTCAACGAAATTGTGCGTACCAATCAAAGACTGACTGTCCGAGAGATTGCAGAAGAATGTAACATTTCAGTTGGATCATGTCATGAAATCCTAACACAGCATCTTGGAATGCACCGTGTTGCCGCCAAGTTCATCCCACAGCTCATGAGTCAAGACCAGAAAGACCATCACCTCGCAATAATTGAAGAGAAAAATGTTGTGTACAAAGTTCCAGAATTTTTTGAACAGACCTTGTACTCTGGGTCCTGGATGAGGTATCCTTTGAGCTAACTGTAAACCACATCAAAGTTTTCTCAGGAGTTTGCAGATTTTTAATCATTCAACGTTCAGGAGCAATAACGATCCTGAAGTTCTTTATAAAGTGTTTAATTGGAATTATAAAGTCTGGTGGCATTTCTAATGTATTTCCTAATTCTTAGTTAACCTGAGTCTAATTCAGGAATTCTCAGTTGTTAGCGTGTTGCAGTCTATAGAGTGCCATTCTTACCTCCTCCTTCATTACAACTAAATGCAATGGAGTCAAGTTCAAGAGTGTCTCCATTGCTGCATTAGGAGTTGTTTTCAAAACCCTTGTGAGCATAACAAGAAAGTAAAATGCAACAGGTGAAAGCGCAATGTAAAAAGCAATCAGCATGCCTCCTTAAATATGTAATAGTCGCATCTATGCCATATCAGGAAACTTACCCCTGAGACTAGCAATCGGAAGAAAAACACCAACTCCCTGAGACAAGATTAATGCAAGCTAGCCAAGCAAAATTTCATAACAATAGCGCCAGTGTAGTAGTGGAAAAAAGGAAACAGCTAGAAACAACACGGATGCCACTCTCAAAAAGACTAAACTCTATTAACCATCACAAACGTGCTGTATTGGCACAACATACGCACAGACCTTTTTCTAAAACTTTTTTTTTTAAATTCAGGGGGTCTCAAAACATGTATTTCTGGTGAAATCTCGGTATCAAAGTTTTGGGTGGAATTTAATACCTTCTCTACATACCATGCATGTGTTAGATAAAATAAAAATATTTAAGGACCCATTATTACTACTCCTAGTATCAGCTTTAACCAGTACATTCTTGACTATGAGCATTTTTGGCTATTCCGGAATATGCTTTAGTCCAAAATATTCAGCCCAAAAATACTATCTAGGGTTTTGCTCGAATTTTTATCTATACTTGGTACATCTATTCCACTCAAAAGCTGATAATAACCCCCAAAATATTGCATTTCATGAGCGGACAGCTGGAAATTTTGATAAGTAGGATGGATGTCAACAACTGGGTGACTCCCTATTTGAATAGCTTGTCTATATATTTACATTACAATATTACACACACCATTATTGATATATAGCACTGTGATTAGTATTGGAGATGTTATCACATGGTACACTTTTTTGGTTTAACTCTATTCTTTTGATGAAACCTTTTTCATGGTTAAGGTAACTTTCAGTTGTTTCTACAATTTCCTCAACTTCATGGTGAGTTGACAGTTGTTTGGTTATCTTTTTATTTACTTGCTCTAATCTTAATGTAGTTTTTCTTTTCTGTTTCTTTTACCCAGTGCATATACACTGTGTGATCAAAAGCATCCGGACACCCCACAAACATACATTTTTTATCTTAGGTGCATTGTGCTGCCACCTACTGCCTGGTAGTCATTATCTGCAACCTCAGTATTCATTAGACATCATGAAACAGCAGAATGGCACACTCCATGGAACTCACGTATTTTGAACGTGGTCAAATGATTAGGTGTCACTTGTGTCAGAAGTCTGTACGCGAGATTTCCACACTCCTAAACATCCCTAGGTCCACTGTTTCTGATGTGATAGTGAAGTGGAAACGTGAAGGGACATGTAGAGCACAAAAGCGTACAGGCCGACCTTGTCTGTTGACTGACAGAGACCACCGACATTTGAAGAGGGTCGTAAACAGTAATAGGCAGACATCTATCCAGACCATCACACAGGAATTCCAAACTGCATCATGATCCACTCCAAGTACTATAACAGTTAGGCGTGAGGTGAGAAACCTCGGATTCCATGGTCGAGCGGCTGCTCATAAGCCACACATCACGCAGGAAAATGCCAAACGACGCCTCGTTTGGTATAAGGAGCGTCAACATTACACGACTGAACAGTGGCAAAACGTTGTGTGGAGTGACGAATCATGGTATGCAATGTGGCGATTCGATGGCAGGGTGTGGGTATGGCAAATGCTCGGTGAATGTCATCTGCCAGCGTGTGTAGTGCCAACAGTGAAACTCGGAGGTGGTGGTGTTATGGTGTGGTTGTGTTTTTCCTGGAGGGGGCTTGCACCCCTTGTTGTTTTGCATGGCACGATCACAGCGCAGACCTACATTGATATTTTAAGCACCTTCTTGCTTCCCACTGTTGAAGAGCAATTCGGGGATGGCAATTGCATCTTTCAACATGATCAAGCACCTGTTCATACTGCACGGGCTGTGGCGGAGTGGTTACACGACAATAACATCCCTGTAATGGACTGGCCTGCTCAGAGTCCTGACTTGAATCCTATAGAACACCTTTGGGATGTTTTGGAATGCAGACTTCGTGCCAGGCTCACCGACCTACATTGATACCTCTCCTCAGTTCCGCACTCCGTGAAGAATGAGCTGCCATTCCCCAAGAAACCTTCCAGCACCTGATTGAAAGTATGCCTGCGAGAGTGAATGCTGTCATCAAGGCTAAGGGTGGGCCAACACCATATTGACTTCCAGCATTACCGATGGAGGGTGCCACGAACTTGTACGTCATTTTCAGCCAGGTGTCCGGATACTTTTGTTCACGTAGTGTATTTTAACTGTTTTTGCATTACATTTTCAACTCATTTTGTTTCTTGAGAAAGTTTTATTAACCACTCTCAATTCATCACCTAGTTGGTTCTTTACCTCATTGCTAGCACACTCACATTCTTTTCTACTGCTTATTCCTTCAGCTCTTGGCTACATAAACCTGTTTGCATTTCTTTTCTAACTCGTTCTAATTCAGATTGTAGGGTAATCTACCTTACCTGAACTTCTTTAATTATCTCTTTTTGTTTAGCTATGCATGCATTAAACTGGCTCTGTAATACGCTACTAGGGCATTAAAATATTCCCTCATTTGTATATTGTGCTCTCCAAAATCGGTATTAATAGGTTTTTTTTCCCCCTATTTTATAAAATTGGCATTCATTTTCCTCATTTGCTGTAATATTAACATAATACTACCATCATTACTTGTACTAATTGAGGAGTGTTTTTTCAAAACTCAATAGTTGCACAAAATGCGTTTCCAAGATAAATGTTTTTTTCTACTTATTAGCAATATAGACTGCTTAGCACTGCAGATTTTTTAATGATTCATTCTCCTTCCTAAAACTGTCTCAACACATGGGAAAACAAAGAGCTAGCATAGTTGAACTAAAATTTTGAGGCTTGAAAATGTGAATTTTTTTAAAAAACGGATAGATGCTGATTAACTTTTTTGCACAAGTGTGAAATTAGCATGTTGATTATGAGGTTTTGTTGTTTATTGCTTATTGTCAAGGATAAACTATTTTTACTTGTTAGCTTCATTATGTAATACCTTTTTTATGGACATAGAATTATTAAATACTTGACCAATGTTTATTTGGTGTTTTAATGCTTTGTTCATTGTTTTAACTTTACTCACTTTTATTTTGAATATTTGATACAATATTTTGCCAGCTTTAGCATAAGAGAAATATTTGTAATTCCTGATTACACAATAAAATTCTTTGTTATTTATTTTTTATTCTTTTATATATTACTTTTTTTTTATTTATTTTCAACTTTTCATAATGCATAATGTACTATATAACCAACATATTAACATTTATACTGATTAGTTAGTAGGTATAAATTCAGAAAATAAGTTCCACTACATTTACAATAACAATATTTATTATGTTTATATACCAAATATGTTGAATACAATACAAAGGTAACAATTTATATTCATAACAATATGAATAAGTAAGGTTTAAGCTTTAACTGCCTCTCCTAGCACATCCTTATAAAATTCTTTTGCATTTTCTGGAATTTCAAAAAACAAGCTAGATTTTGACCATCCTTTTCCTTTTCTTTGCTCGCCCTATTGATTTTGGGAATAGTTTGAGATAGAAGGAAGTCCTTGCTGCACAGTTTCATCACACCCCTTCCAAAGGCAAAGCAGAATATGCCTTTTGAACATCTACACATACCTAATGGTGTTCCTTTGATTGCTTGGAATATGTTTATGATTCACTATGTATTCATTTTGAAAGAAAGCTTTGGGTTCAGGTGTTTGCTTTGCACTTTTTTTCAAATGCTTAATTTCTCAGTAACATGAGTAAGCGTAGGCTTTCACGGCCGGTGTTCGTAATTCTAAAAGTGTCTTCCAGGCTGATTCACTACATGCTCGACTACAGCGCGAAGCCATAGAAATTTATAAGCATTACAACAACTTCAATAGGAAGGAAGAAGCCCTCAAGCTCAACAAAACTTGGTACCCCATCATCATTGACATTAACAGACAGTCAAACAATGCGAACCAATCAGAATCTAGTAGCGCCGAGCATGCAGCTAGGCCCCTCCCACCTACCGCACTGTCTCAGCAAGCCCCGAGCCAATCAGAGAAGACCCCCCCGTGTATAAATACTGCATCCCGGACAGTCGACGCCTCAGACACAACTGTACCTTCACCAAGAAGACTTCGACCACGCCACCGATATGTCCACCGCAGTAGTGGATCCAATTACTCCAGCAGACCACGGCAAATCAGCCCAGAAGACTCTTTTAGAATTCTCAGTAACACTTTCACAGAGTCCATGATTTTGTAATATCTGATGGTACTCATCAGGGCACAAGATATTTTCTTTTTTTCTTAACTCTTTTTTTCAATTCTGCCGAAAACTATCTGGAGGCATATAACTATATGCACGCAGTGGGTAGATATGTGAAATGTTCTACTCTTCTCCAAGAAAGCAATAAGCATGAATATCATCACACTATTCTTGTACTGACTAGAGCAAGAGTCTGAAAATAAATGAATAGTAAAAGGAACATTGTTGGAGATTCTTCTTCCAGTAACAAGAACTGGTGCAAAGCAGAGGCAACCTGGCTGCAGCCTTTAGCTGATTCAGGTTCCAACCACATATATAAGGTAATATTTTTTTTGTTCTGGGATTAAGAAGGAATATACATAATTTATGCAGCCATACTACCTTGCTAACTGAAAGTTTAGTTTAGGCAGTGGTTGATTTGGCTACATTTTTATTTCCTTTCTTTGTTTTTGCGATTCCTGGTACAGTTTCACATTCTGAGCTTCTGTCCATAGCATGTGCACAGTGCAGTGGCTCAACTAAGAATAAATATACCGCATATAACAAAGCTTGCAGAAATGAATGAGAAATCCAAGAACCACAACAGTGATATAGCAGTCAATACCAACATTGCATTTCATAGAATTAGGGTTGCTATACACTGTGTCAGAATAAAATAAACTTTTGCTTTAACTGAGTAAGTGCATCTATCGAGTCTTGAAAAAGCTGCTAATATTTCTTACCTTCTACACAGGGCATGTATCCAGATATGCAAAATCTGATTTCACAGAACAATGCAGGAGGTGCAAATTATGCCAATACTATATATAACTCAATTTTGTAAAATTTTGCATCTATCAAGCTTTGAAAAAGCACTCCTCAGTTGTCTTTACATATGTGTTTTGTGTTTATATGTATATATAATTTGTCTAAACCTTCTGTAATTGGGACTAATGTCCTGTTGAAGTAAATAAATAATGGTGGCTATTACTCCATTGCCACCCCTTGCTACTATTTCTATAGGTTTTCTTGTTCATTATCCTCCACCATTCTCCGTATACTTCCAGGTCTGTTTGGCAGTCTTTACTAATTTTCATGCTTCTATTGTTTATCATTTTACCACTTCTTAGTAGCATCAGCTATCATATGTTTACATGTACATAAGCAGTAATTTTCAATTATATGTACTCTTTCTTTGATCTTGACGTGCATGGTTTCCATTCGCATCATTTAATGACCAGGGCTCACACACACTTTTTTGGCATATGAATCATATGACAAGCTCAGCTCACGATGCTGCATTGCTCTACATAACTACATGTAGTTTAGGTTCCTTCTCACAGATATCATTTGTATAAATTTCAAATGAAATGCTGACATGTGATTTGTAATTCCTGCAGTATGACCTCACCCACTGTGTTTCAACCGAGGAAAAATAATTTTATTCTTCCTGCATCAGTAGCCATTATGGCTGCAAAAAGAATCCGTGTGTGGATGACGAGGAGAGGTTTGAGAAAACTGATACAGAGCGTATTAGAAAGTGATAATGAAAGTAGTGATTTTTCTGAATATGTAACAGAGACTGAAGAAAGTCCTAGTGACAGTGATAATGAATCTATACCCCCGCCGCTATAACGTTGCACTTGACAGTTCGTGTGGCTTCGCGTAAGGTTGGCTACATCGTGGTTGCGACGTTGCCAGAGTGGCTAGTAAACAACAACAGCTGATTGTTCTCATTTCTATCGTGCCTAAGCCGCATACAAAAAGTGTACGTAAGTAGCGAACGTCACTGAATAATAACTATTTCGTATTATTATTGTTAATTGAAAATAAGCGATATAAGCAGCTTTGGTATGGTCGGATACTCCTTTCTATGATAATAGGCATAAATGTGTCTACGTATGGCGTCTAATTGGAAAGCATCAATATTTGTGACTGGACGAGGCTTCTTTTTTTTCTTCCCTGGAGTTGATAGAAATACCTGTTGTGTTCCAGATGGTTTAGGAATTTTGTCCTCTTTCTCTTGTAGTTTCAATCCTTTGTGAACAACAGTTCTCGTGCTTAAACCAAGAGCTGCTGCAGTTCGTTGTACGGCTTTATCAGCAGGAATAGAGGGATTTCCGTGAAGCTTCACGTACTCCTGTTCCTGTTCAAAGAACTCCCGGGTTCTCCTTAATAGTTCCAATGCCTGACTATTAAGTGGCACACCTCGGCGCAAAGGATTTTCACTTCGTGAATCATCACTCGGCGATCGGCGTCGTTTTTCCGACATTGTCGCACTTAAGTTTTGTTTAAATAAATAATATGAATGAAATATATATAAAATAGATAAATATAAATAAATAAATGTATAAACGAACAATAACAAAACTATCAAACAAGAACCACAAATCTAAATAACAAATAACAATGAACAATATGTAGCTTGCAAAGAACAACTCGACGCTCTGCTAGAGATTCACAAACTGAAGCACGTGGTTGGGCATAGTTACATCCGGCAACAGAGCCGATTCTAGATCCGGTTCCGCTTTGTCATCGACCATCCGGAATCCTGCCTTGTGATTGGCTTAGGAAGTCAAACGGTTGAAGCTTTTCATCTGTTTTTTCGCGAGTGTACCAACTTAAATGCTAGCTGTCAAGTGCAACGTTATAGCGGCGGGGTATAGTGCAGAAAGCAGCAAGGAAAATAGTTATGAAACCAATGATGACATGCCAGGTCCTTCAAAACACGTTTGTATTGTGATGCAGAAAAGAGGATTGTTTTGAGGTCTATCATATACAACAACAGCACTAGGACAACAGTTCTGGTTTTAATATTGTGAACACAAATTTTCAGCAAAAAACCCTTATTGGTTGATTTTAAATGATTTTTTAAACATTAAACTGTTACCACCCTCACTGCTAGGGGATTTAAATACAATTTCTTGGTTAGTTGAGTAGGCATTTAGATATGACACGATTGGATTAATTATCTAAATGTTCTGACAAGTTTAACCCAACCAAGAAATTCTCAGCTCTCCAGTGTTCTAGGGCCCAATGGCCTAGCAGTTGAGTGTCCTTAAACAAAAATAATCATCATCTCCAGTGTTCTGCACCTTCCTCTGAGCCATGTAGTTGATGTTGAAGGATCTGTCTTTCTTCCTTCCTTCCAATCTGCAGCAGGTGCCCCAGTGTATGAGGTTGTTATTATTTGCCTGATCATGTTCTTTTACCACGGCTAGATTTACTAAAGGATTGTTTCTCATTGAGCGTGAGTGGTTTTCTAGGTTATTAAAGTTTGTGAATGGTACAACAAGGTGTGCTGATCTCAATTGGTGGACAGAAGGAGAAAGTCACGGTTGCTTTTTATCACAATTTTTTTCATTCTTCTTCATAAACATACTATATACATTTTCATTATTGCTTGTATGAATCACAATTTTACATTATTTCCTCTTAGCGCTTTGCAACATAATTTACTTGTGGTAGTTCATTCCTTCACAGTCATACTATTATCTCTAAATATTATAACTCTTCCTATTATTTTCCCCAAAAATTACACATATTCCTGCATTGGTTCCTATAAATGAATTTGTACACTTAATCTTAATGATGTTCCAATAGAGTGTACAAAACCCTTACGTTCTGTACTGTCTGTCACACTCTGTGCCTGGTGTTGAAAGAAAATCTGCCTTGAGTCGTCAAACTTTGCAATGGTTCCACTGTTTCTCCCAAAACATAAAACTGGAGCAAGGCAGCGAAACCATGCAGACGCTTAAGAAGGTTTGACTGAGTTAGGGAACCCCGGCCAAGCGAAAAGGGAAGCCCTAACGAGTGCCGTAGGGGAAGAAAAAAAATAATATGGAAACCAGAACTCTCAAAAATATACTACTATTGATAAGTTGTTTCTCTCTTTTTTTGGTACTTTAATGATAATAATAAACAAACATTAATAACCAGAACCGTAAAGCAACCTTAAAAGAATAACTGTAAAACAAAGATGACTTAAAATTAAACAAACCAAAACATCAATTGAGTAGAGCAGTAAGGCAAGTTTTAAAAACAGCAAAAATTAAGTAAAACAAAAATTCAACAAACAAGGCCACTATAAACATCAGACCAATATTTTATAAACGGGTATCTTTTCTTAAACTGTAAAATACAGTAAAACCTGGAAGCATTACTTGCCCCCTTTTTGTGTGAACGATTTGGTCTCACAAATAGTAATGATGCTTATCTAGTCAAGACCCAAACAGACTTTTATGAACTTCTAGGAACAGCAAGCTTCAAAGTCCAGCTGAGCTAGATGTACTTTACAACACAACTGTTTTCAGTTTTTCAAAGTTCAGCATTGTAGGGTTCTTGACTGCAATTACTGCTCCCATAATTAACACAACACAATTTCTGTAACTTCAAACTAACCATGCACTGAAAATCACATATTACAAATATAACTCAGCTAGAAGGTCAGTAGTACTTTGTGGTTACAGTAAATTTTCCTAATTCTTATGATACTTTGAATAAGTTGTGTAAAGAATGAATTGATTCTTGCATTTCTTTGCCATACATTAAAAATACAAATACTGGGAACACTTTATGGCTATGATGTGCTATACCACACTGTTTTCAGTTACAAAAGTTCAGCATGATTGGGTTTTAACTGCAATTACTGCTCTCATAATTAACACAACACAATTTCTGTAACTTTAAACTAACTATGCACTGAAAATCACGTATAGAAAATACAACTCAGCTAGAAAGTCAGTAATGCTTTGTGGCTACAGTTAAATTTTCCTGATTCTTATGATACTTTGAATAAGTTGTGTAAAGAATGAATTGATTCTTGCATTTCTTTGCCTTATACACACAAAGAACTTATTTTCCAGAATTCCCTTGTTTCCCTGTATTTTATCTCATTCTGAGTCAATGACAAATGATGGATTGTGAGTTTTACTTTAACAGATAATTAGCTGCTTTATAAGTGAAAGCACTCTTAAACTCCTTAAAGGTGGAGAAGCCAATAAGATAGAAATGTGATCCACTTTCTGGACTCAATAAAACCCAGTATTAAATTTTGACAAAACAAAAGAACCAAAACACACTAAACATATGAACAATTTCAAGAGCCAGTCACTTTACGAATTCGTGTCTAAAACACACATTACGTTTTTGCCCCAAAATTCACCCACCATTACCAAGATACAAACTCATAACAAAGCCTACCTTTTCATTAGGCCGATCCATAAAACTTCACAAAAGAAGTTCCTTAAATCAATTCCAAATGACTTGTTGCCGGGCAGAGAGCTAACCCTGCAATGCGACAGAAATCCACCACTCACCACGTACGACCAAGGCACCTGCCACGCACGCAAAGCAGAGAGGAGAAAAATAAAGAACACCAAAGAGTGCGTTAAGCAAGGGGACAAGCAACGTAAAGTGACTGGCTGGATGTATAACACAGATACAAAACATAAAACGAACACATAACAGCACAACTTACTCATATCATTAGCTATTCTTTCCTACCATACATCATACATTTTGTGGTTTCTACTAAATCTAGCATTCCTATTGGCTATTGAGTCACATACAAAATTAATTGTACTGCATCTGCGAGAAATTCCCTATTTCTCTGACTATCGCCTCTGTTATATCCCTGTTTTTCATCATTCACTATGAAACAAAGATATGAATAAACTTTTATCCTTCTATTATAACAAAGCACTACAGCCTAATGTTGGTTTATAAAACTTCACTTTGACTATGAAACTGCACGATCACTGCTTCCTTATTGATCCAGAATCAACAACATTGTATCATACTCATACAAAAAATAATATCTTAAAAATCAACATTTATATTAATATTCATATATTAACCCACCTAGCCATCTTCAATAATTGTATTAATCATTTACGTATGCTTGAAAATTAGTAATGAAATTAGGGTGGCAATATTGCCTCAACTTGCAGATGAAGATGTGACAAATGACTGTTAAATGTTGTCCTTCATGGTCTAGGGGTGCCATGCTAGCCTATAGTCCCCAAGGTTGTGGTTTCAAATCCAGCGTAGGGCAGTGGATTTTTTCAGGCATAAAAATCCTTAGCATAGCTTCCTTTTAGAAAGGAAGCAAAGCGGGTGGTCCTGTGTCATAGATTTATGGCATGTAAAGGACGCTCAAGCCTGATAAAGAGGCCTCTGAGCAAAATTTCTGATCTTTCACGCCCTATATAAAATGGGATGCTAAGAACAATAGTAGTTAGAGAGCATCCATAAATAAAACTCAATTTCAATTTCATGGCTGTTAAAGCATGTTGCTTGGTAAGTGAGCAAGATGGCAAGTTATTACTAGTTGAGTCAGCATTGCTCCGCTTACCAAATTAATGCCATTACATGTTTTATGACCTTTTGTTCACATTCTCATTTGCTATTCAACTAATGGATGATTAATTAATTTTGTAGATTGAGAAGCTAGTAACAGTGATGTGTCATAATTTAAAATAGAGAGAGTTGAAGGTTGTTACACTACATCACTAAAATGCTGGTGTTCTCTGATGAACCTCCAAAGGCTGCTGGGTGGCGGCAGTTCGAAATTCATTAGGTGATTCCTGTGTTTGAGGATATGTATTTTTTCCCAGATGTCCAATTCATTGCTGCTGTTGATCGGTTTTAAGAGTTTTATGTTCGGAGTGATGTCATGGTTTGAAGACCAGAAATGATGTGCTACTGCTGGTTTATCTGTCTATTTTTGGTAAATGCATCTCATATGCTCTTTAAGTCTTATTTCAAGATTTCTTTTGGTTCTTCCTATGTACACCAGGTCATTACAAACAATTTGATATATACCAGCTGATTTATCGTTGGGATAGGATCTTTTGTTCTGTTGCATAGTAGTTTCTGTATATTGTGGTTATTCTGTGGAGACAGAATAATGAATTTCGAACTGCCGCCAACCAGCAGCCTTTCAATGTTCATCAGCCCAGCACCAGAGAACACCACTAGCCACACACATTCCCCTGAAAATAACCGGCAAAATCAGTTGAAAACATGCTGACGATGGGAGCAAACTGTCTCCCAAAACCCATTCAAGTAAGAACATTTTAGTGATGCAGTGTAACAACCTTCTACTCTCTTTATTTTAAAGATTTCGTGATCTGTTTCTTTAGTTGTGTGTAGTATCTTCTGGTGTGAACTTTGAGATTAAACTGCTATCTGCTGAAATTTCAAAATGCCTAATGCAATTGTTGAATATTTTAATGTATGCTTGTTCCCATAAGCCCTGTTCTCATATGTAATATTTACACAGCTAGTATTGGTTATTTGCTTTCACTGTGTGCAAGTTTCATTTACCATATCTACTTGCATAATTTTCCCCCTTTTTTCAAAATTGTCAAGACAAAATATCAAGGGGAAGAAATTGTGATAATTAAATAGGTACGTACCCTAAAAGTGAAACAAATATTTATTTTAAAAAGAATTATACACAGAAATATAACAGTTGATGCATTTTCGCGATATTTCCATGGGTGCCATGTCAGTAGCACAACCTTGGGCTTACACCAAAACACAAAGCAATGATAAATATGGAATGTGCATTAAGCTTAGTAATATATTATTTACCTAAATAAAAATAAACATAACTGTTTATTCTGTACACTTTCATCTGATGACATACCAAAAACATGACATCATCATCAGAATCGGTATCTCATGTCATATTGCCTTTGGAGCCATCATTTGAAATGCCAGTCTTCTTGAAGCTCTTTGTGATACTTTGCTGTTTGATGAGATTCCCTTGCACTTTTTATCCACTGACACACTTGTTCAATGGAGGGTCGCATATGTTGCACCTTTTATAAGAGACAGTGAACCAGATTGCATCCGATCCCCATATAATCAGCGCTGATGAACCTTTAATTGGCTTGTTAATTTATATCCCAGAGGTTGTAGTGCTGATATAAGTCTTCCAGGAATGTTCGTTCTTTTATTGGTTCTAAATGGCCCCCAAAACTGTCCAAAACAAGCATGGCCTTAGCAGAGCTCCAGGGTGTCAATCCCACACAATTTTCAGCCATTCCTTCATGAGGTCAGCTGACATCCATCCTTTTTCATTCACCCTTACAATTATACCCGGTGGAATATCACACTTTGGCACAGTTTTTCTCTTAAAAATAAAGGCTGGCAGCTTTTTTCCATCTGCTTACATTGCATCACCATGCAGCTAAATTTTTTCACACCCATTGTTTTAATTAAAACACTAGAAGCACCCTTTACATCTACTGTCATAGCTCGTGGTATGTCAAATAATACCAGTGTCTGGCCTGCATTGCATATTTGTGATAACAGAAATTCATTTTCATACCTCAGCTGAATTACGAAACAGTGAAACTGAATAACTTTATCCATATAATTACACAGCAGACACGGGCTAGTGTCGTTCATCTTCTCAAACTAAGTCTCTTCCACTGCATTAATCAGGTAACCCACCCCTGGCTTGCTTTCAACTGTAACATTTCATACATTACTTTCTGCATGCTTTACTCCATTTTTCTCTGCAAGATTAACTACTTGAAGTTTAAATTTCACCATGTAACTTATTTTACTTCACACACTATGTATAACCGCTTAATGCTTTCAGGGCAGGAAAAGACTAAACTGCTGCCAGAAGTTTAAAACAGTTTTGAAATATGATAGTTGCTTACATACATAAGGAGACTAACAATAACAAATTACAATACTATTAACTAGAATAACAATTGCTATGTGAAATGTGTATGCTCTAATGACCACTTAAAGATTAGGTATATGGTGTGTCAGGTACCTATACGGGAGATTGAATGTTCCAGGAATTCTAACAAATGAAGCTTCTGGAGGTCAAGGAATGTTTCAAGTATTTTTCACAAACTGCAGTTTATTTGAAAACCTAATATCATGGGGGGGAATCATGCGAGTAAATACGGTATTTTAAAGTTTAAAAAAGATAGTGTTTAGCACACTCACTTCCAGTACATCACTATGCTGATTACTTTATAATTTACTTTTAATGTTTAAAACACCCCTGCCATAAATTATACATACAATATACATAACCATTTTACATCAGTGCATTAGTATCACATTTTGTCATATTATCTTTTAAAAAAAAAAAAAAAAAAAACACATTTAAAATTATTCGCGTATGCAATGCTTGAAAACTGTTTGCCAAGCGTTTTGCCATATATTTTGAAAAAGTCAATTTTTAGCAAATGCAAAAAAGATCCATATCGCTGTCCATCACATTCAATTAGCATGGATACAAAAAAGTGTCATCCTAATAAATGCTAAACATTTCACACCCTAAAATCCATATTAAAACTTATGTTACAGATAGTGAAACTGCTGGTGAATGCATTGCAGGGCCAGAGCCAAGAGTGAAAAAGTTCAAACGCAGAAATCAATCACTATATTCAAGTGCAGAAGAAGATGGTTGAAACAGTAAATTCTGAATAATTCTTGACTGTTACATATGCATCATGAAAGCTATCCTGATAAGCAACGGCAGTCTGTGAATCAAAAAATGACATATTTTTATACCCGCTGTCCTTCATTGTAGTCAACATTGGTAAAGAAATACATTGCTTTAATGCATGAACACATTTATTGCTCACAATTTTTTTTTTTTTTTTTTAATTTTCCAACAACTTTTTCATTACTTTTTTTTTCTGCCTTGTTTTTCTTGCTAGATTTTTGGGAGCGGATCAGCAGCTTTTATACAAAACTGACTACATAAATGAAATTCAACATTAGTTGAAGTTGAATTATACTGTCTTTTCCTTGCATTAAGGTGTTAATTACCTAACACATTAAAGAATAACCATAAATGAAGGTGAAGCAAGTTTTATAAAGCTGGCATTCATTGCAATTGTTCCTGAAAATGGCTACTGCATAATTTTTGTAAACATTAAAATTTCTTGCCAAGTTAAAGAAACCATTTTCTAGTTGAAAGATTCCTGGTTATAAACACTGTGCTGGTGAAAATAAAAAGGCATGCAGCTGCTAGTTTATACATTGTCTCTATTTTCTGGAGATTCCATACACTTTTCAGTTCTGTTAGCAGATTAACATCATTATGAGTTTTCTTACAACTCACACAGATGCTTTTTCCTTGTCCAATCAGAATGTACATAGAGGTTCTTTCAGATTTTTATTACCTATTTATTTATTTTTAGTCCATACAATTGATTAGAACACAGCTATCATATAATTTTATTGATCTTTGCCAGTGAACACTTGACTAAAGCATTTGCATTGACACTGAAGTTGTAATTAAAAACCTCTCATTATTAACAAAGTTATTAAACTATAACATAATTTGACATAGTTACTGCTATTCATTTCGCAGTTACTTAAGGGTCTAAAATCAAAGTGCTTGCAGAAAAGTATATCTACTGCTCTTTTCTATTGTTCATCATTACTTTGCACTTTCATATTACCCCACTGCGGGTTGAAAAATCACAATCTTGCTACGATTATATTCCGTTAAAGGTAATTTTGGAAAAGAGAAGCATATTTATGACATTTAATACTCATTAACATTGTTGGCTAGGTTATTGCATCCACCTTACTTTTTGAGAACTGTAGCTTAAAAGGAATTGAAGAGATTCAATTTCACTCCTGTTAATTGCACAGTTAGCATTGTTTTTTTTTTTTTTTAAATAGGATGTTTTAATGGCAGAAAAATGTTAAAAATAAAAACACTTTCTTCAAGCTATCATTCAGCAAATATTAATGCAAAAGCAGAAGATAAACTCTGCAAGAACTATAATTACAGTATAACATTGCAATAAACAAAAGATAACAAATGAACCTCTTCGCTAAACTTGTTGATGCATGTAATCATGTTATGTAGATGATTTTATTGTTCAGGTGGTTTAACTTTGCACACAGTGTTGTAAAAACTAAAAAGTTTTATTGGACAGCAATGAAACAAAGTCTTTCAACAATTTTAATCAATGTAATTGCTGAAAAATAAATGTCTTACTTTTTTTAAAATCTAACATATTATTATCCTGCAAATGTTTCCTGTATTTCTTGTGTTTGCTTCCATTTCCTTCAAAAATTTACATCCTGCTACCAGGGTTACCAAGTTTTAATTCTAGGAAAAACTTATGATACCTACAGAAGGTGATATGCAGTACAAAATGTTGACTTCAAAGAACAAGACAGTTTATCTTTAATTATACTCAGCAGTAACATGTACAGCTTTTGTTAATTTCTCACCAAATTCCTTTTACCTTTATAACTGATCCTGCAAGGGCATTTATATTCCCATATTCAATGTTGATCCCCTCAAATTTCCTGTTTGTAATATATTAAAATCCTCAAAATCTTTTGTTTTTTTGTTTGTTTGTTTTTTTGGGGGGGGCAAAATTTTATGCTTCCCGCCAGGAGAAATGTAAAATGACATTGCAACTAACCAGAAATGCTTTGAGTATGGTGATGTATTCACCCATGTTTTGCAAAATAAGTTTGTTTTTGCAATATATGGGTTTGTTGTTTCAAATTCTTCATTCTTTGAAAGCTGCATTGCTGTAAGGCAATTCAGAATTTTTGGTGCATAAATTCCTTGTGTTGTTATTTTATGCTTGCTTTTCTTATTGCAGATTTGTTGCATTATTTATTTTTTATAGGTACCTGAGTTAAGTTGTCAAAGTCATTTGTCATGATCTCATTGTTGCTTCTTTTGTTTACTGTTTTATTATTGGTGTTTACTTTTTTGTGATTAGCAATGGGAAATAAAAAATCTGATGTGTTACACTCACATGACTTTCTCTACTCTTGTACAAACTATTTTTACCAACGTTTATTCTCCATATGGTTCATGTTAATCGAGATATCGAGATGTCAATATTATTGCTAATTTTCTTGTAGATGCAAGGGGAATATGGTAGGTTTTAAGCGATAGTCAAATCTTTTAAGCGCTGGTTGCTATGTGGCGCATTCCAATCTCTTTGCATGTCCAGGACATAAAAAAATGAATAACGAATTTGAGAAAAAGTACAAGTATTGGAAAATTTAAGGGAATAACAAGCAATATCTCGTAAACGGTTCACTCAACAAAAAAAAATGTATATGACATAAATTGTGTATTTTAACGCGATCTACATTTTTATGTAGTAAAATTTTGTCTATCTCTTATGGTTTGCCAGTTATGCAAAAGTCGTTCTCAATGAAGAATACTTTTGGAGACATTCCCAGAAAATTGGAGATATACATTTCATTTCTCATGACAATATCTTAAACATATGATATTTTAATCAAAATCGTTAGCCATTTTTGAGAAAATTAAAATTTTCGAAAAATGTTCCATGTAAAGGGTAGTCTGGGGTGGGGGGATTTTCTTGAAAACCTTTGTGTTGCATATCTGGAAGATACTGAACCTAAATACCAAGTTTGGTGTTTATCCGACTGTTCATTTCTGAGTTATGCTGTTCACAGACACACACACGGACAGGTTTTCAAAAATGCTTTTTTTGGATTCAGGGGGTCTCAAAACATGTATTTCCAGTGAAATCAACGTATCGAATGTTTGGGTGGAATACAATACTTCCCCTACTTACTATACGTAGTAGAGAAAGTAAAAATGAAAGGAAAACTCTATTGAAAAGAAGCTTCAAATCTTGGAAAAAGCAGAACGTGTATCCCATGGAATACATGTTGCTCTGGCACGTGAGTTGTCCTTACTGAATATACAATGGCGAAAAAGAGAGCTAGAGCATCCATAGCCAAACTCCAAGAAAGGAAAATATAACTCATATTCAAAATTTGTGAAATTGTAAGAAATAGTTTAAATGTTGGTTTGAAAATTCAAGAGCTGTAGGCATTCCAACTGATACTATGGTCTTAAAGCAAAAGGCACATATAGTGGCCAACATTCTTAGCTTTGAAAATTTCCGCCCTTCCTATGGCTGGATTGACCAATTCAAGAAGTGGTATAATGTATAAAATTTTTGTGATGTCAGGAGCCAAAGCTGACAGCTCTGAAAAGCTTTGCAATAGGGTGACACTTCAGTTTCCTGCATAATTAAAAAAGTAGTACCTAATTTATTCATTCTGTGGCTCATTTTAGATGCTAAAAGTATAAATATTTTCCTGCTAAAATTAAAAAAGTCCCATCACCCTAGATTGTCTTGGTAACTCTTATTACCCACGTTTTGCCCTTCCTGTCTCTTCTGCTACATGTGTAAATATGTAGCAGAAGGTCTTAACAATTTTAAAGAAGTTCAATCACCACACCAGTAAAAGGATTTCAAAACCACCTTAACATTCGACATCTTTGTTATTATTGGCTAAAGTATTTTTATTACTATTTAATTTGTATAGCCCCCTTTAATTTCTTTGCTCATATTGAGGCTTTGACTTGAGAAACAACTGATGGTATTATTGCTCACCAGGGTTTCTTAACATTTCTTGCCTGGCTGGAAATTGAACCCAGAATGCTGACCACCCGACTGTAGAGGCAGACTGTATTTTCTCCACATAATCTTTGATCTTTTCTGCCAATTATCACAGCTCAGAAATTTTCTTGATACGTAAAATTTTAAAATACTCTCTTCTGATACCTCAGATGGTATAAATCTATCATTATTTTTTTCCATTGCCATTTGTTTTGCAGTCACTTTCCCCAGGTGTGTTCTAAGGAACTTCAAAATTAATAATATTAATGAATTGATGCACACTTTCAACTTCATTTATTAATCACTAGGACTAGAATTGAGAGCTATTGCTCATCAGCTAAGGATCAACCGGAGTCACACTGAGGATCTAGCTTGGTGTGATGGATGAGGCAAAACTGGAGCCATCTGGTGGCTTCTTAACAAACCTATCTTAAGTTGATGGTAGATTGAGTCACACTTTTTGACACTCACCTTCACTAATTAAAAGTTGTATAAAACAAAAACGTTTTCGAGGGCATTCGTCCTCATCATCAGCGACTGGGTGACTAGTCTCTTTCTCCCATATGCTCTTCTTCCTCTTTCTGCGGATTCTGAACCTGTTGCCATCTGGTGTTGGGGCCACAAAGTTTTAACACATTATTCACAGGCGGGATTTCAAAATTAATGACGCCGTTTTTGATGATGTGTACTTTTTCCCAGATGTTCAATTCTATTGGTGTGGTGAGGGGTTTTAACAACTTTATACTTTGGCCAATGTTGTGGTTTTCTGTCCAAAAATGGTGTGATACAGCGGATTTCTCTATTTGTTTTAGTTTTATGTTCCTTTGGTGTTACTTAAGTCTGGTTTCCAAGTTTCTTTTTGTTTTTCCTATGTAGTATTTCTCACATTCATCACAATTAATCTGGTAAATTCTGGATTTTAATGTGTTTGGGGTGGTATTTTTGAGAGGTGTGTTTAGCAAGTTCTTCAAGCTGAATTTGTTTTGTGGAGCTAGTCTTATGTTAAATTTGTTGAAGAATCGTTCAAATTTTATAAAGGCCCAAGGGTAGTATGTGAATTTCTGGTATTTCCAGTTTGTGTTTGAGAGAGGTGTTAGAATAGTGGTGTGTGAAATTGCCGTGAGTTTCTCCTTGTTTATCATGTTCCTTATGAGATCTGAGTTGAATCCATTAGTTACGGCTATTTTTTCTATATGTTGTTCTTTTAAAAATTCTTCTTTGTTCAATGGGACGCTATGCAACCAGTGGATTATAACTAGAGATCAAAAATTATTTTAAATTTGGTATACATATGAAACCTGCACAAGTGGGCAATTATATAAAGAAAAATGGCTGCAACCCAACTTCACACCAAGAAGTTTGATCCACCAGTTACATAGCATCCGCTTTAACAAACAATTTTTTTTTTTTTTTAGTGGAGGAGAAAATGATTTAATCACTAACCCCAGCCCTGAAGGGAGTTGGACAGAGAGTGTGGGCTCACCAATAGTCAGCATACCCACTAAAAACTCCTCCACCGAAAGGAAAATGGCAGAAGGAAAAGTGGAATAAAACGTGGTTTTGTGCAGTCCCACATAGCACCCGTGTTAGTACTTGAAGGCTGTTGGCTGCCGCTCTATGGGCGGGAACGGGTAAAGGTAGTTAATAGGTTGCAGCCATGAAACCTGACTGCAACACTAGTGGAAATAGCGAGGATTTAGGAAAGAATGGAAATGGTAATTGTGTGGAAGAAATAGGTTGATGTAGAACTTACTTCTGGTAATACTGAAGTGCCCGGCTGTGGTAATCTTTGACGTAAGTTGTGCTGGTGAGGCCTTCGACGATTGCTTAGGGCCTCCGGTTTGACTGGCTGCTGGAAGTGGGCTCGTAGTTGATGCTGCTGTGCTTTCAGAGATCTGAGCATCATGTCTATGGTGTCGATGAGTTCCTCCAGGGCTGTCAGCTTCGTCGTCATGTTCAGGAACTCTGCGTGGAGATCCTGAATGGCTTCGCGTAGGCCCTGGACTTCCTTGATGATCTGCATTGGTGATGGTATCGATGAATGTGGCGTGGTCGTCTGCAGCAAGGTTGGTGCTGGTGGCTTCTGCAGTGCCTTCCTGTGAGGATGCAGGGGGCAGAGTGCTTGGCCGGCGAAGTGGTTCGACCCTCCACATGTAGAGCAGTAGCGGCGGCGCAAGTCATGCTGCTTGCAAGTAGCAGTGGTGCTGGGAGCGCCACAGTAGTGGCACCTAGGTTCCGCCGTGCAGGAAGTCTCATTATGCCTGTAGGCACAGCAGCATCTGCAGAGCACCTGGCATTCCACTCGGCTAGCCTCGTTGCATAAGCACCGCCCTAATAAGGGCAGGCCCACCCTCAAGGCCACTTCGTGGTCGCCAGGGTCTGCAAACTCGATCCTGACGAGCGATGTGGGTCCCTGTGCTCCGTAGATCCGATCGGCCTTCAAGGCTGAAGGCCACTGCTGGTGAGCTGCGCTGATTGAGGAACCTGGCTGGCAGGTCCCTCGGTACCCCTCTGATGACAGCACTGTACTTCCCATGAGGCACAGCTGGATCTGCACAGACTGGGAAGCTCCCAGGATCGGCGGCGTGGAACCCGGTGAAGGTGGCTGCAACTGCAGAGGCAGTCGCGGCAAAGCAGTGCTGGATGGCGGTGAAGCGACAGTCGAGGCATAGGTAGCCCCGGGCTGCGGCAGCTGCATCGGGTTCTCCTCAGTGGGTGCCGGAGAAGAAGAGGTTCCTGCTTTAGCAGGAGCGGCAATTCTGCGTACCTTCTTCTTAGCCATCTCGTAGCTGAGTAAAGAATTTTTAAAAGAACAACAACATATAGAAAAAGTTACAGTAACTAATGGATTCAACTCAGATCTCATAAGGAACATGATAAACAAGGAGAAACTCACGGCAATTTCATACACCACCACTCTAACACCTCTCTCAAACACAAACTGGAAATACAAGAAATTCACATACCACCCTTGGGCCTTTATAAAATTTGAACGAATCTTCAACAAATTTAACATAAGACTAGCTCCACAAAACAAACTCAGCTTGAGGAACTTGCTAAACACACCTCTCAAAAATACCATCCCAAACACATTAAAATCAGGAATTTACCACATTAATTGTGATGAATGTGAGAAATACTACATAGGAAAAACAAAAAGAAACTTGGAAACCAGACTTAAGGAACTAAAACAAATAGAGAAATCTGCTGTATCACACCATTTTTGGACAGAAAACCACAACATTGGCCAAAATATAAAATTGTTAAAACCCCTCACCACACAAATAGAATTGAACATCTGGGAAAAAATACACATCATCAAAAATGGTAACATCATTAATTTTGAAATCCCGCCTGTGAATAACGTGTTAAAACTTTGTGCCCCCAACACCAGATGGCAACAGGTTCAGAATCTGCAGGAAGAGGAAGATGAGGATATGGGAGAAAGAGACCTTTAGTCACCCAGTTGCTGATGATGACAAATGTCCTTGAAAATGTTTCTGTGTTATACAACTTTTATTAGTGAAGATGAGTGTCAAACAGTGTGACTCAATCTACCATCATGAAGAATACTTCACTGTTAATAGTGCTTCTATTTTTAATCTTTAACTATCTTAAGTTATTTCTTGTTTGATCTCTGTATTTGGTAATATAAATCCTTTCCCATGTCGTGAGTGCTGTATGGTTATTGCTTTATTCAAGAACTTTAACATCTGGGTTTTGCTGTATTGTTTGTCCAACACTGATTTGCTGTTGCTGATTTATCTGTCCGTCTGTATTTAATACACTGGAAATTTTTCCTTCAAGTTTCTATGTGCCTCTTTGTTTTTGCATATACATACTTAAATGCAATCTGTACAACTGATTAGATAAATATCAGATTTTTTGTTTTCCTGGAATTTTGTCTTGAGTGCAAATTCTTTTAATTTATATTTATTCTGTGATGTTAACAATATGTTGTAATCCTGAAGATCTTTTGGAACTTATTATCTAGCCATGGGTGGAATGTGAATTTCCTGTACTACTTTTGTGGACTTGGTGTAGTAATGATGGAGGTGTCCCTTAGGTATTGCTCATGACGTTTAGCAATAAAGCTGGCTGGATGCTGCTGTTAGTGTGTTATTCAAATAGCTATAGTCACTATACACAACAGGGATAGTTGCTGTGTTAGCTGAAGTAAACATTGCTAAAGATTGCAGTCAAAGGGATTGAGGGCTTCTGTGTGATGTATGTGGTGGTGTTCTTGTATAAATTATTCTTTCTTTAGAGGGATGCTGACCATCTGGTGTTAAGCTATTGAAAATAGCATGTTGATGTGGTTTTGGATTGAAGCTGTAAGGTGTTTTTCTTGATTAATTATCTGTATGTAACAGTTTCAGAGAGACGTCAAAACTTAATTTGTTTTGTTCTCTATGATTTTTTTTTGAAAATTTAAGGTCCAAAGCATTGTGAATGAATTTGGATTGTATTACTGCAAAGATGTCTCAATGTATCTGAACCATGTTTTGGATTAACAAGGGAAGGATTTAGTCATACGTATTTCAAAGTAGCCGATGAATAAATTGAACAGTGAGGGAATGGTAGTCATCTTTTTCTTCTTTTGAGGTGCCTAATTCTGTTAACAATTTTTTTAAATAACCATAAAAGTTTATTGATGGAAACACTAGGGAACAAGCTTTTATGTCAATGAAACTAGTGTCTTCTGTATTAGTGTAATCTGTTTAAAGTTGTTCACCAGCTCCAGAGAATGTTTTATGCTTAAGCTTTTGATTCTGTGGAAGATTTTAACTTTTCAATAACTGGTCCTCATGACCAGGTCACTAGAGCATTTAGCTTCAGTGCTCCATAGCATGGAGGACCACAGTTCGAGTCCTTGCCTTTGGCAAGGGTGTTTGTGTCTCTTAAAATGTATACGGTTGGAAGGTAAGAATAAGCAACCAGAATGACAGAAAAATAAATTGGCAAAACAAAGGAAGAAAAGAAATAAAAAAAATTAAATCATTTAGCTAATTTGTATGTTGGAGCACCCATGTTATTCACAACGGTTCTCATACGGTTTGTGATCTTTGGGAGTGGTTAGAAAGCAGTAAGATGGTATTGTTTAGTTTCAATAGGATTTATTTTTTTTTTTTGTTAGAAGTTGACCTCTTTTAATGTAGTGGTGTATGAATTCATGCAGGATTTAAGGGGATGTGTATTTTAACTTACAAAGCATTCTTATTATCAAGTCCATTCCTTTGTTCCTCATATTTAAACCTACCCAAAATACCTTCCCAATCCAAGGGCATGAATATCTTTGTATTAGAATAGGATCAGTCCAGCAGAATTAAGTACAAATCAGCAATCCATTATCCTCTAGACCAGGCCTTCTTCAGATGCTCACAAGCACCATTGTGCTCTCGTCATGGCGAGGAAAAATGGCTTGTGTGGTTTTTTTTTTTTTTTCCATTTCAGAAACTTTGTTAAGAGTTGGAGTGATAGTGTTACTAGTCATCCATTATACATTTTAGATTTAGTCACTTATTAAAATATTCTAGTTACAAAACTGTATTTTTTCTTGATCCAGGATAGTCGAGCATTTATTATAAAATGCTTGGTCAGGATAGTAGGTCATCACGTACTATATACATGCATTAATTTATACATGTTGATTGTTGGTGGCTCTGTTCAACACCAGCAAAGCTTCCATTGTCACAGAGAACACTTATTTTCTTCTTTCTTTTCTGCATTTGTTTCAGTTGACATGTTCAGGTCATTTCAGCATTTATTAGATTTCAGGTTAACGATTTTAAATATAGATATGCATAAATTTATTTCAAGTAATTGCAATGGAGAAGATTTGAATATGTTGGTGCCTTTTTCATAGAAAGAAGATTCCAGTATAAGTAAACCAAGAAGGAAGTGAAACAATACTTTTTTTCAAGATAATTGGAAAAGAGAATTTCTTATGGTGAATAGGACAACAATTCAGGAGTGTTCTAGGTGTCTTCTTTATCTGGCTTCAGAAAAGCAAAATTGTCAAAGACATTATAATACACATCACAATGTGATCCCACAGCTTTAGATGCAAAAGTGCATAAAATAGACTTGGAAAATGCAGCTCAGATGTCAACGGAAATGTCTTTTGTCTGTAGAATATCATAAATAAGCTTTCAACTGAAGTGTGTGTACCAGTGTCTCATAAACATGCATGCCTTTTTCAGTGGGGAGGTTGTGCAGGATTGTATAGTTTTTGACACTCACCTTCACTAATTAAAAGTTGTATAAAACAAAAACGTTTTCGAGGGCATTCGTCCTCATCATCAGCGACTGGGTGACTAATCTCTTTCTCCCATGTACCTCTTAGTAATTATACAGTTGCTGGGCTCGTTGACCTCATTGCAGCAAAATTCAGAGGAGAAAACTTTATTAAAATTGAAAGAATGTGGTTACTTTTGTCATGCTGTTGATCAATTGACAGATATTGCACTCAATTGATGTCCTTTGTACATTGCGTTAATCATCAAGGAATAGTAGATAATTTATATCTGGCAGTTTCTCTTCTCTCAGGCAGAACTGCAAGTTGTATTTAAAATGTCATTACCAGCTTCCTATTACTAACATATCTACATATCAAAGGTAGTGTGTGGTTACAGAAGTGCACTATTAATGGTGGGTAAAAGCAAAGGATTTCTTACTCTTTTGAAACATGATAAACACTTTCCTCCATTCATTCACTATTATTTCTTACTTCATATTGAAAACTTAGCTAATCTTTTCAAATCTGATCCTGAAATTTCAGAATGCTTTAAAGTAATTTTTAAATTAATTGACTTTCTTACTGCAAGACACCTAACAAACATCTGCTGAAAGCCATCTTAAAAGATTTATTGGCACCATATTCACAACTAATTCTTCATGAGGACGTCAAGTTTTGGCAATGCTATTACAAGTGTCTGGAAAGTATTCAGAGAAATCAAGGCAAAAAAGCTTCCTTGAATGTTTTAGGACAATTTCAAGGTAATATTGTTTTCATAGTAGACCTCTTTCAGTAATCTGAACAAGCTTAATAAATAACTTCAAGGTAAATGAACACAATTTGTGATATGAAAGAATATTTCCATTTCAATTAGAGTGAGAAAGATCCCTTTCTGCAACAGCTAACAATAAACTGCATTATTTCCTAGAACACACCTGAGTGTTGGCTGAGACCAGACTAGATTGCCTTAAAATATTAAATCTAGCAATTCAAGATCTTTTGAATAAATTTAAATTTTCTGTTTTGAAAGAAAACGAATAATTGTTTAATATGGTGTGTAATCACTTTCCCTTCAGTGTGGAATTAATAACAATAACATTTATTGAAGAAAATAATATAACTGCTCGCGCAGAACTTGGATTAATTTGCCATCTTCATTAGCTCTTAAAACATCTGTTTGAGGAGAAATACATAGCATTTTGGGAATCAGAAGACACCAAAAGGTTCCAAATACTGCAAAATGTTTCAAAAGTTTGGCTGTACTCAAGACCAACCTCTGTGAGAAAGCTTTTTCAATTGTGAAACACCTCAAGGACAAAGCACAATCACAATTAACTGATTCACATTTGCAAGACTGTTTGCATATAGCTACAAGCAACTTCTCTCTGGACATTCAAGTTCAATCTCATTAACCTAGGCGAGTATTTTAAATTTTTACTAAATGTATCCAGTTTCACCATGATGAACTGGGTGTTACCTTTGTGTGGGCTCTTAATCTTGTAGGTTGAAAATCTTAGACCTTTCAAAACTTTTGAATGAAATATATTAACAACTTCACATTTCACGCCCAGTCAGCACCACACCTCACCTTCCGCCGCAGCAGTTGACTTCACCAGCATCACACCTCAACACCGCAGTTCAGCAGCCAGCTTCACCATCTACTTCACCGCCGCCGCTGTCATCTCGATGCAGCGCGGTGATCGCCGGAGTTCCCCGGGATCTGCCATCGAGATTTATCTTCACCGCCGCTCAACACCGGTGGCCTTCAGCCTTAAAGGCCACAAGGATCATCACTTCCTGGGGACCCACAACTTTGATTCGCCTGGTATTCGCCGATCCAGCCGACCGTGAGGTCCGGCCTGCCCTTGTTAGGGCAGGTTTATCATGCCGAGGTTAGCCGAGCGGAAAGCTACCATCCATACCACCGATGCTGCTGCTACGGTCATAACTCCACCACCTGCGCTGCACCTCCGAGGTGCCACTACTGCGGAGCAACAAAGCTGACCTCAGATGCACCAACCATGACCTCCGCCGACGCCGCCGCAGGTACTGTGCATCTGCAACGGCCACAGCCATTTCACCGGGCAGGCACAGTGCCCGCTCTATCCGAGAAGCCGTCGATCTACTCCAGCTTCAACTGCACTCAACCGTCCAGCGCCTCCGACTTCAACACCGCCACCACTTCCAGCACCTGCAGTAGCAGACACCAGCCTGCGAGATGCGATCCAGGATCTCCATTCAGAGGTCCTGAACATCGGATGCAAAATCTCGCAACACGATGAAATCCTTGCTTCACTCGTCACAGCCGCTCACTCTGCCAACACAGAGCAACAACTCCGCCGCCTTGCCGCAATGGAATCCGCCATACAGGACCTACACAACATCACCACTGCCTTCTCATCGGCATTCCAAAGTTTCACCACCAGCTGCCTACAGCGGTTCGACAGCGCCGACACCGCCATCAGTGACCTAGGCGAATCCATCGCCAGCCTGCCACCGACATCAGCACCGCCATCTCCGACAGCTTGCCTGGAGGTTAGGCACACGACAGCCGGTCTCGCCGATCTAGTGAAATCCGTGGTCACAACGATGGCTGAGTGGACTTCTGTACTCTCTGACCTGAAGAGTGGGCAGGACCGCACTACAAAACTCTTGCTATCACATGACTGAACACGCCAAAACTGAGCGCTCCTCTCGAGGGGCACTCAACAACGCCCTACGCTGACACAATAAAGTAATAAATAACGCCACATCCCTTCCAAACCCTATCCACGAAACTCCCTGTGGTGGCGGCAGCCAGGGCCTTGGTCGTCACCCGGACATTCCTTACTCCTCTGCCAGCGCAATAAGCTGGCAGCTATCCTATCGCGTACTAACGGGGGTGCAGCAGCGGAACCCCAATACCTTTCCTAACTTCTTCTTTCTACTCCACGCTAAATCCTACCTATTCCCAACATCATATGGAACGTTCGAAGTGAAATCAAATGACAAAAAACCTCCATTTTTTATTTCATTGTAATATTTCCAATTGATAAAGGGTGCTAAGGAAAGCATATTTACCAACTCAACATTTGTCCTGGTATTGAATAGTACATTTATGGCATTAATTAATTTTGTGCTGTTTTAATTGCTTATAATTCCAGAATTCTTTATTTCAGAATATTGAACAAAATATCATTTTGTAGATGAAAGTTCTTATTGTATTGCAGCATATAATTACTATTTTTATAATACAAAATGCTCTATTCAGATTTTACTAATTTTAAGCATGTATGGAACTTTATAAAAGCTAAAATACTGGATTCAAAATAACCCTAGTAGTATTAAGAGAAGCTGGAAATGTTGGTCAAGCAGTATTGTTAGGGTATTCATATTCATAAATTATGAATAAATGCAGTGCTTGACATGGTGTACACATAGTGTTCACTGGGAGCTCGGCAGCAGCCTTGCAAGGAGTGGATATATTTGATGCATTGAAGGCTGCTGCTTCAACATCACACTATACAATGTCACCTCCATGTTTATTTCTGTTCTCATCAGAGCGAGTTAAGCACAAGTGTAAATTGTATTAATGTTGTGAGTCTTTCATCAAGGTAGATGACAGCTTCATCGAAAGAAGCTTTAATCAAGTTTAGGTATGTCTAAGGCAGCACTAATTTCGATACATGTATGCATTCATATCTGAAGACGAAAGCCTTTTTATTTCTTTTTCCTGCAGAGGCCAACCAGGTACTATCTGCAAGAAACTGGAAAATAAATGCTGGCCTCTGAACTTCTATCAATATGCTATGTTATTTGTATAATATTTCAATTAGCTAGTACAGAGATGATTTAAATTTATAGAAAAGTTCAGTCACTTCTGATGACAGCAAGTAGCTCTTGAAACTGGTCAAGACACAAAAAATGTGTTTCAATTCTGAATCAATTCTTTTCATAAATGGTATGCAATGTTTCTCCTGTAGCAATGTGAATTCACAAAGGAACGTTATAACTCCATATTTTATCTTACGTACAGCAGTTTCCTTGATGTTGAATTCACTCAACAACCATGCAAGAACGACCCTGAATGCCTGTCCGCGGCCTTCCATGCATAAAATAAATTACTTGTAAATTAAATTATTTTAGATGAATCCTTATCAGATACCTATAACAAAATGTATGCTCTTAATGTATCTAAATTATGAGAACAATTTAAACTGCTTTACTTAAGTGAAAATAAACGGATCATGTTTCCATATTAGTATGAAATTATTTAGGAATTAAATAATTTGATTCACAGGTTTCAGAACTTCAACAACTTGAAGTGCGAATTTTAGGACAATATGATAAATTTGAACTACAGGGCGGATTGATAAGTCCATGACTTTGATGAGAGATAGCGTTATAATCACAGGTTTCTTGTTTGTACCCAAGTCTTACATCTATTCTGGGTATAATCGCAGAAATTCATTGTAATAAGCAGATGTGTGTTGCTTCATAGAAAATGGAGAAAAGTGGATTTCGTGTTCTGATAAAGCACTACTTTTTGCGTGATAAGACGGTGAAGGAAAAAAGCTGAAGAAGTATTATGGGGACTCTGCTCCATCACATGGCATGGTTCACAGAATTTCCATGTGGCTGTTCAAGCACAAGAGATGCTGTATGCACAGGACAGCCTTGAGTTCACAACAGAAGAAATGGTGAACAAAGTTCACAATATTGTGTTGAAAGACTGCCGAATGAAAAACCGTGAGATAGCCAAGACCATAAACATCTCGAGTGAGCAGGTGTGTACTGTACGAATTTTTGGGTATGAGAAAGCTGACAACAAAATGGGTGCTGCGAGTGCTCACAGTTGAGAACAAGCGGAATTGTGACCATTTCACAGGGATGTTTGAACATGTTCAAGTGCAAACCAAATGAGCTTTTGCGGCATTATATCATGGTTGATGAAACTCTGATCCATTACTATCAACCTGAAACCAAACAACAATCAAAGCAGTTGGATATTCTTCGGTGAACCTGCTCCAAAGAAAGTGAAAACCATTTCGACGGCAGGAAAAATCATGGCAGCTGCCTTTTGGGATTCACAAGGAGTGATACACATCCACTACCTGGAAAAGGGTAAAACAACCACAGGTTCATATTATGCCGCAATGCCGGATCAGTTTCACAAGCAATTGTTAAAGAAACGACCCCATTTGGTGAAGAAAGAAGTTCTCTTACCAGGATAATGCACCTGCACACAAATCAGCCATTGCAAAATTTGTGGAATTGGGCTACGAACTGCTACCTCACCTCATTTGGCTCCGAGTGACTTCTTCCTGTTTGCAAACCTGAAAAATTGGTTTGCTGGGAAGAAATTCACATCCGGTGAACACATCATGGCAGAAAAACTTCATATTATGCAGACTTCGAAAAATCATATTTTTTGGAAGGGTTAAAAAAATTTGAGAAATGTTGGATGTGTATTGAATTGAAAGGAGGCTATGCTGATAAATAAAATTTATTTTTTGGAAAAATTGTTTTCTTTAAAAAGTCACTGGCTTATCAATCTGCCCTCGTATTTTAAGGCTCTGTATAAAGTTATGTATCTGCCTTGTCTGCAAATACAAAAGGTTTTGCTTTGTTTAAAACATGCTAGGTCTATTTTCCTTCAATTTCAGACAATTTGAGATGGAATATCCCATGCGCAGTTTGCAATATACCAAAAGGCAACATGTGGTAAGAAACAGATAGACCTGCAACTGAGGAAATTAACTGGCATTAATCCTTTTTTACTTTCTCTACTACATATATTAAGTATTGCAGATTTGATATTGAGATTCCACCAGAAATACATGTTTTGAGGTACCCTGAATCCAAATAAAGCATTTTTGAAAACATGTCCATGTGTGTGTGTCTATCTACGAACAGCATAACTCAGAATCAAAAACTCTGATAAATATCGAACTTGGTATTGAGTTTAGTATCTTCCAAGATGGACATGAAGATTTCCAAAAAAAATCCCTACCCTTTACATTTTTCGAAAAATTTTATTTTCTGAAAAATGGCTCTAATGATTTTGATTAAAATATATGTTTAAGATATTTTCATTGGCAAATGAAATGGATATCTTGAATTTTCTGGGAATGTCCCCAAAAGTCTTCTTCATTCTGAATGACTTTTGCATAACTGGTAAACCTTAAGAGAGACAAAATTTTACTGCACAAAAAATCTGATGTGTTACACTCGCATGACTTTCTCTCCTCTTGTACAAACGCTTATTCTCCATCTACTTCATGTAAATTGAGATAGACATTTGCAGAAACTATCTTAGTGCTAATTTGCTTGTAGGTTCAAGGGGAATAGGATAGGCTTTAAGCGATAGTCAAATCTTTTAACAGCCAGTTGCTATATGGAGCATTTTATTCTCTTTGCATGTCTAGGACATTAAAGGAATAACGAATTTCTCCATTTGAGAAAAAGTATTGGAAAATTGAAACAAACAACAAAGAATATCTTGGAAATGGTTCACTCCACAAAAAAATATATACGACATAAATTGTGTGTATTAGCAAGCTCTACATTTTTAGAACAATTTTGTATGCCTCTTACAATTTATCAGTTATGCAAAAAAACATTCAGAAAGAAGAGGACTTTTGGGGACACTCCCAAAAAATTCAAGATATACATTTTATTTGTCATGAAAATATATTTTAATCAAAATCGTTAGCCATTTTTGAGACAATCCAAAATAGTCTGGGGTGAGGGGATTTTCTTGAAAATCTTTGTCTCGCATGTGTGACAGATACTGAACCTAAATACCAAGTTTGGTATTTATCCATCTTTCTGCTTTTCAGTTATGCTGTTCACAGACACACTGCAGACCTTTTTCTAAAAATTTCTTTTTTTATTCAGGGGCCTCAAAACATATTTCTGGTGAAATGCAACACTTCCCCTACTTACTATATGTAGTAATTTGTTTGAATTTTCCAATACTTATTTTTCTCGATTAATATGAAGTAGATGGAGAGTAAGCATGTAAAAATAGTTTGTACAAGAGTAGAGAAAGTCATGTGGGTGCAACACATCGGGATTTTTCTGTTCATTTCTTCTTTTTTTGTTGTATCCCATTAAGTTAATCTTTCAAAAGTTAACAAAGGGTATGAGTGGCTTTGTTCCATACTTACTTTCACAGATTAGTTGAGTTTGGCCAGTAGTAGGCACTTTGTGGCTATCATAATTCATGCCATTTATTCTGAACAGCTGCCAACATTTGAGTGAAAAAATACAGCAAGATGGAAATATGAATAATATTCAAGTGTCATTCAACAAAAGAAAGAAAGAAAATCAAAAAGAAGCAAGCCACAGTGTGCTGTGGTTTTGGGATTTACCAGAGGTTACATTTCATTATTGGCAGTTATCGGGGCCGTATTTAGAGGGGGGGGGGGTGTTAAGGTTAAAACATCCCCCCCCCCAAAACTTCTGACAATTTTATTTATTTAAACTCATAGCGAACCATTAAGGGAAAAGTCGTTATATACCAGTATGCCTATTGCTAGTAGCACATTTACAAGGAAAAGAGAAACTCAATATCGTTGCCTCACATAGGGGAGTTTTTTTTATTTATGGACGCTCTTTAACTACTATGGTTCTTAGCGTCCCATTCTATATTGGGCGTGAAACACCTGTAATTTTGCTCAGAGGCCTCGCCTCACATAGGCAAGGTGACCATAAATCCTGGTTTTCGAAGCAGTCTCAATGTTTTGTGCTGTAAGGTGGAATATTTTCATTCGGGTGAGTTTTTCTTGTCTATATAATGTCTCCAAGCAATTTTCTTATCCATGTAACGTCTTATATGCTACGGAGAAGGCACATGGTAACTGGTGGGGTAGTTAAGTTTAGATCTACTTGTGGAAAACCCTCCCAGAAATTTTTTTCTGGGTACGGGCATATTTATGAATATTATTTATCAATGTGATGTTAACCTTGGTATTGCAATTAATATTTCCCACTCTAAGCCAATGAGCCATTTTTGACAACTTGCCTGAGGAAGTTTGCAATACTGGTATTTTTTTCCCCCAACATCAGCAGTTATACTGTTTTGTGTAATAGTAAACTAGTGGCCTCTTAGCACAATAAAGCATATGATAAATGGTAAACTACCAAAACAACCATTCATTTACAACTGGGAAATACTTTGTTCATTAATGCCATGGCTTTGTTGTTTTCTACTTTCCAGGTGGGTGAAAACACAGTACTGACCTAATAAGATTTATTTCATTGCAAATGCAGCAATAGACTCAATAATAATTTAATTACAAACTAGTATGGAATTGTAAAACATATTCTACAAAATAAATTTGTTTACACTTCATTAAGAGAATAGCGGAATTTAGTAAACTGAATATATGGTACACTATGGGGTATGACTATTCGATATCCCTATACTGCGCTGTCATGTTTTTAAGTGGTAAATGAATAAATGATTTGCCTACTTATATGCTCATCATTATGAACAGTACCCATATAGTGCCTATTGCACTGAGCTCTAATCATGATGCATACAGAAATGAATTAACTGGTGCATTTACAAGTAAAAACATCGCTATTTTTGCAGTTTCTTCTAATGTACAACATTAACAAAATACATTACCTTGTTGAAATATTGCAATGATTTCACTATATAAAAAAAGTATATTAAAATGGGAGGGTGGTTAAGTTACAGGTCTTCTAAGTGTTCACATCTGCTCTCAAAGCTACTGTTTTGTTTCTTAAGTTAACTAGTTTTCACAATTTAAAATAAAGAGAGTTGAAGGTTGTTACACTGCATCACTAAAATGTTCTTTCTTGAACACATTTCGGGAGACAGTTTGCTCCCATCATCAGCATGTTTTCAACTGATTTTGCTGGTTATTGTCTAGGGAATGTGTGTGGCTAGTGATGTTCTCTGGTGCTGGGCTGATGAACCTCCAAAGCCTGCTGGGTGGCGGCAGTTCGAAATTCATTAGGTGATTCCTATGTTTGACAATATGTATTTTTTCCCAGATATCCAATTCATTGCTGCTGTTGATTGGTTTTAAGAGTTTTATGTTTGGAGTGATTTCATGGTTTGAAGACCAGAAATGATGTGCTACTGCTGGTTTATCCGTCTATTTTTGGTAAATGCATCTCATATGCTCTTTAAGTCTTATTTCAAGATTTCTTTTGGTTCTTCCTATGTATACCAGGTCATTACAAACAATTTGATATATACCAGCTGATTTATCGTTGGGATAGGATCTTTTGTTCTGTTGCATAGTAGTTTCTGTATATTGTGGTTATTCTGTGGAGACAGGGTGGTGATGCATTTCTTAAAAATCCTTTGAAATTTATGATGTGTACAAGGGTGGTAAGTGAACTTCCTATATGCTTGTGGGTTTTGTTGTCTGAGTAAAGTAGTCATTTGAAAGACAGAAATACATCCAACAAACCTTTTTATCTTCTTATCTATTGTTTTTTTTTTTTTTTCCGTATCCATTCATGGTGGCTATGTGGATAATGTGTTGGTATTCCTCTTTCTCCAATGGTTTATGTACTAACCTGTTTGTAGTACTATTTAAAATTGCAGGTTTGTGGCTTGTAGGATTGCAGCTATTGTTTTTAATTATAGTTTTCTGTGCGAGTTGGTTTTCTGTAAATGCCGAACGTTAGTTTGTTGTGTGCATTATTTCTGATGATCCTGATGTCTAGGTAAGGCAATTGGCCATTTTCTTCTTTTTCTATCATGAATTTTATAGATCTTTTTTGTAAATTCAATAATTTCAAAGCATCATCTGAAAGCCTTTTTGGAACAATAGCAAAAATATCTATGTACCTATACCATGTTTTGAATAGATGTGGGAAAGATTTAGTAACATAGCATTCAAAATGGCCTGTATATAGTTCTGCTAAAAATGGTAAAAGGGGGTTTCCCATAGTTAGGCCTGTGGTTAGTGTCAAGATTTTGTTGTGGAATGAAAAGAAATTCTGGTCCAGGCATAATTTTGTTACTTTTAAGTAATCTTCTGTTTGTGCTCTAGGCATGCCATTGTTTAATATCAAATTTTCTAGGAGTGGTATTAATTCTTCTTTTGGTATGCTTGGGAAGAGTGCAGTAACATCAAATGATACCATCATGTCTGTCGGTGATATATTTATATTTGAAAGGTGACTGGTTAATTCTAATGAATTTTTTATACTTAGGCTTTTGAACACAGGCATGGAGTTGAAGGTATTTGAAAGCCATTTTGCTAGTTTATATGTGGGAGAGTTTATGTTGTTCATTATGGGCCTCATTTTGTTGCAGAGTTTGTGTATTTTTGGTAGTGCATATAACCTAAGTATGGTGGGAAAATCTGGTTTAATTTTGGATTTTTCGGCTTTTGTTAATGTTTTGGTTTCTATCAATATGTTTTGGAGTGACTTGGTGCATTCTTTTAATGGATTTTTGTTGATTTCTATGTACTCTGGGAGGGCCGTATTTAGAGAGGGGTTTTTTAGGGTCCAACCCCCCCCCCCCGAAACTCTTGACAGCTTTATTTATTTAAATTCATATCAAACAAATACAGGAAAAGTCGTTACATAATAGTAGGTCTACTGCTTTAGCACATTTACAAGAAAAAGGGAAACTTAATGGTGACCATACATCCTGATTTTCGAAGTAGTCTCGATGTTTTGTGCTGTAAGGTAGAATATCTTCATTCTGGTGAGATTTTCCTGTCTCTATGTCTCCAAGCAATTTTCCTATTTACGTAAAGTCTATTTACTATTGAGTAGGTAAACGGTAACTGTGTGGGGTACTGTTAAGTTTAGATCTAGTTATGGAAAACCCTCCCCGAAATTTTTTTCTGGGTACGGGCATGCTTTGGGCTATGTAGTAATTGCATAACCCTAGTTTCATAATCTTCTTGGTCTAATATCACTAATGTGTTTCCTTTGTCTGCTTTGGTGTATACTACAGGCCTGAAGTCCCTGAAGTCAAAGCCTGTAGTATACACCAAAGCAGACAAAGGAAACACATTAGTGATATTAGACCAAGAAGATTATGAAACTAGGGTTATGCAATTACTACATAGCCCAGAGTACATAGAAATCAACAACAATTCATTAAAAGAATGCACCAAGTCACTCCAAAACACATTGATAGAAACCAAAACATTAACAAAAGCTGAAAAATCCAGAATTAAACCAGATTTTCCCACCATACCTAGGTTATGTGCACAATCAAAAATGAGGCCCATAGTGAACAACATAAACTCTCCCATATATAAACTAGCAAAATGGCTTTCAAATACCTTCAACCCCACGCCCGAGTTCAAAAGTCTAAGTATAAAAAATTCATTAGAATTCACCACTCACCTTTCAGATATAAATATATCACCCACAGACATGATGGCATCATTTGATGTCACTGCACTCTTCCCAAGCATACCAAAAAAGAATTATTACCACTCCTAGAAACTTGGATATTAAACAATGGCACACCTAGAGCACAAACAGAAGATCACCTAAAACTAACAAAATTATGTCTGACCAGAATTTCTTTTCATTCCTTAACAAAATCTTTAAGCAAACCACAGGCCTAACTATGGGAAACCCCCTTTCACCATTTTTAGCACTATATATGAGCCATTTTGAATACCATATTACTTAAATCTTTCCCACATCTATTCAAAACATGGTATAGGTACATAGATATTTTTGCTATTGTTCCAAAAAAGCTTTCAGATGATGCTTTGAAATTATTGAATTTATAAAAAAGATCTATAGATAGAAAAAGAAGAAAATGACCAATTACCTTACCTAGACATCAGGATCATCAGAAATAATGCACACAACAAACTAACGTTCGGCATTTACAGAAAACCAACTCGCACAGAAAACTATAATTAAAAACAATAGCTGCAATCCTACAAGCCACAAACCTGCAATTTTAAATAGTACTACAAACAGGTTAGTACATAAACCATTGGAGAAAGAGGAATACAATAGATAAGATAAAAAAGTTTGTTGGATGTATTTCTGTCTTTCAAATGACTACTTTACTCAGACAACAAAACCCACAAGCATAAAGGAAGTTCACTTACCACCCTTGTACACATCATAAATTTCAAAGGATTTTCAAGAAATACATCATCACCCTGTCTTCACAGAATAACCACAATATACAGAAACTACTATGCAACAGAACAAAAGATCCTATCCCAATGATAAATCAGCTGGTATATATCAAATTGTTTGTAATGACCTGGTATACATAGGAAGAACCAAAAGAAATCTTGAAATAAGACTTAAAGAGTATATGAGATGCATTTACCAAAAATAGACGGATAAACCAGCAGTAGCACATCATTTCTGATCTTCAAACCATGAAATCACTCCAAACATAAAACTCTTAAAACCAATCAACAGCAGCAATGAATTGGACATCTGGGAAAAAATACATATCCTCAAACACAGGAATCACCTAATGAATTTCGAACTGCCGCCACCCAGCAGCCTTTGGAGGTTCATCAGCCCAGCACCAGAGAACACCACTAGCCCACACACATTCCCCAGTTAATAACCGGCAAAATCAGTTGAAAACGTGCTGACGATGGGAGCAAACCATCTCCCAAAACGCGTTCAAGTAAGAATATTTTAGGTAACAACCTTAAACTCTCTTTATTTTAAATTATGACACATCACTGTTACTAGCTTCTCAATCTTGAAAATTAAGTAATAGTTTTCAGAATCTTAACTTATAGGTAGGGTTGCCATAACCTGAGTCTGAAACCAGGACATTTTTTACCATTAATTTAATTGATTTTAAGGAAATGAAATTTTGAGGAATAAGGAACCCTGAGGGGAAAAGTGCACTTAATTATTAATCCATAGTTTTGGAAAGACTGCTTTATCGTACTTGGGTCTTGTTTGGTACAACAAAATGGATGAAATACTTGCAAAATGGAGGTTATTTAATATCCACAGTGTTCCTTGGAGTGTGTGGAGTTGTTGCTTGATCAGTATCAATGAGCCCATCACTGGACAGTCTTTAGTGACTTTCCTTCTATAGTGGAAACTGGTAACCTATTGCTCTGTCATCCTCTGTGGCGTAGTGATTACCATGTTAGCCTTTAGTTCCCTAGGTCGCAGGTTCAAACCCAGCAGAGGGCAATTTTTTTTTTCAAGTGTAAAAATTCTTAGCATGGCTCCCTTCAGAAGCAAAGTAGATTTACGGCACGTAAAAGAACCCCAAGCCTGATAAAGAGGCCTCTGAGCAAAATTACTTGTCTTTCACACCCAATATAGAATGGGGTGCTAAGGACCACAGCAGCTTAACAGCGCCCATAAATAAAACTCAAATTTAATATTTACTTTCTGTACTATGCATAGTAAGCAGGAGAAGTATTGCATTCCACCCAAAAATTCAATACCAAGATTTCACCGGAAATACATGTTTTGAGGCCCCTGAATAAAAAAACAAGAAAGAAAAGAAGAAAAAGGTAGTGTCTATAAAGAGCATAACTCAAGAACGAAAAAGTTTGATAAATACCAAGCCTGGTATTCAGTCCAGTATCATTCAAAGATGCGACATGAAGATTTTCAAAAAAATCCTGCTACCCAAGACTGCACTTTACATGGAACATTTTTTCGAAATTTTTTATTTTCTCAAAAATGGCTAACGATTTTGATTAAAATATCATATGTTTAAGATATTTTCATGGCAAATAAAATGTATATCTTGAATTTTCTGAGAATGTCCCCAAAAGTCCTCTTCATTGTGAATGGCTTTTCCATAACTGATAAACCGTAAGAGATAGATAAAATGTTTGTGCACAAAAAATGTAGATCTTGTTAAAACAAGCAATTTTTCATACTTTTCTTTTTTTGTCAACGAACCATTTCTGAGATATTTTTTGTTATTTGTTTGAGTTTTGCAGCACTTATACTTTTTTCAAATGCAAATTTATTATTCATGTTTTTATGTCCTGGACATGCAAAGAGAATGAAATGCTCCATATAGCAACCAGCTCTTAAAAGATTTGCATATCATATTCCCTTCACACCTACAAGAAAATTAGCAGTAAGATTATAATTTTGATATCTCGATTAACATGAAGTATATGAAGAATAAGCATATGTAAAAATAGTTTGTACAAGAGTAGAGGAAGTCATGTGAGTGTAACACATCAGATTTTTTCATCTTGTGCTGAGCATTACAACCTAACAAAATGTGGCTAATGTGGATCAGTTGCACAGATCCTATGGCTACGCCCTGTCATCAATCTGCAGTTGCAGCCTTTGGCACTAATCCACTCCTCTACTTCTAAAAACAAATCTGATGTGTTACACTCACATGACTCTCTCTACTCTTGTACAAACTATTTTTACAAACGCTTATTCTCCATCTACTTCATGTTAATCGAGATAAACGTTTGCAGAGTCTATCTTATTGCTAATTTTCTTGTAGATGTAAGGGGAATATATATTTACAAGGGCAGTATCGAAATACAGTAGACTTTAAGCACATACATATCTCTTAATAGCTGGTTGCTAGGTGCAGCACTATTCCCTTTCCCACAGATTAATACTCTTTGCATATCCAAGACAAAAAATGAATAACGAATTCCCATTTGAGAAAATAAGTATTGAAACATTTAAGGGAATAACAAGCAATATCTCGAAAATGGTTCACTCAACAAAAAAAATGTATATGACAAATTGTGTATTTTAACGCGATCTACATCTTTTGTGTAGTAAAATTTTGTCTATCTCTTATGGTTTACCAGTTTACCAAAAGTCGTTCACAATGAAGAATACTTTTGGAGACATTCCCAGAAAATTCAAGATATACATTTTATTTGTCATGAAAATATCTTAAACATATGATATTTTAATCAAAATTGTTAGAGCAATTTTTGAGAAAATTAAAATTTTCGAAAAATGTTCCATGTAAAGGGTACTCTGGGGTGGAGGGATTTTCTTTAAAACCTTCCTGTCACATCCTTGGAAGATACTGAACCTAAATACCAAGTTTGGTGTTTATCCGACTGTTCGTTTCTGAGTTATGCTGTTCACAGACAGACAGACACACACACGGACATGTTTCCAAAAATGCTTTTTTTGGATTCAGGGGATCTCAAAACATGTATTTCCTGTGAAATCTCGGTATCGAATTTTTGGGTGGAATACAATACTTACTATACGTAGTAGAGAAAGTAATACTCCTCAGCTACGCTTTGCAGCTTAGGGCAAGGCTGTCAATGTTGGTACACTCCCATGATGCCTTGCATGGGATACATGCAATGCAATTTGTGTATGTGGTTAATCTGGAACAAAACAGACAATATTCTGAAAAGGCAGTAAAGAATTATGTAAACCACAGCATCCACTAGTATTCATACTGTGCTATAATAGTAATAAACATCAGTATCTAGATATGTGTGTGCGCGCGTGTGTATAAGTGCATAGTGAAACTGTCCTGTTTCGTCATACCAAATAACAACCTTGTACTTTACCTTAAATAAGCACAGAATATCAAACATTTATTAGATGTATGTATTCAGTATGAACATTTGGTTTTTTTTTTTTTTAAATAATCATATTTTTCGGAAACTTGAACAGAAGAAAGGAACTTGGTATTTTTCACAATAAGTTTATGAAACTCTCAACTTATATTTTTCATATTTTATTGCATTTGCAGCATTGCATTAACTGATTTTATTGTTAATGTTCACTGGGCATTCATGAGGGAAAGACTCTCTACACTGGTGTTATGACCAGGAATGGAGAAATCATATCCTGGAATTTTCAGCTACTCTGAATACTGCAATTATGAACGCAACCCATTTCTTACGTGACAACAAATTTTCAAAAGTATTATCCTTGGCCTCCCCCAAAAAACATTAAATTTGTTGAAGTTGAGTTCCAATATAGTAAAAATTGCAGACTTGTTTTTTCAGCCTAGATGTTTTCATTTACCATAAAATCACGGACGTTCCATGAAATCCGTGGCATATGGTAATCCTAGTATAAGGTAAATATGGAAGTTGCCATGAATATTCATCTCAAGCTTTTATTGCAAACAATAAATATTGCTGCTGTATTTTAATGTCTTTACAGTGTAATTCATTTCTGCTCCAATACACTCAACTTGAAGACACATGACATACATACTCAATTTTAGCTATTTCACTAGTCCTCTTCCCTTTCTTTTCTTCAATCCCATTAGATTTACCAAGGTCTAACTTTGCTTTGTGTGGCATGTGTAAGAGTCCATGTATATTTCTCCTTAGGTACAAGAGCCATTTGTTTGTGCCTTGGATATGTAGGGCATATTACATACTTTCTCCCATCCCTGACCACAAAGTAACAATCTTTGCACCTTCTTTTCAGCCGTGCTTTCACTTTAAAACCTGCTGTTAATGAGACCAAAGGAATAAAAGGCATTAAAATTGTGTCACTTTTCTGTGCTACATTGCTTAGATTATTTAATTTTTCATATGGGCTGCATAACAGATGCATTCTTCTTTCTCCCCAGCAAAGACATTGCATATTTCGCAGAACACTTTGAAGCCCAGTGTTTAACATTGCAGGTCGAAGTACTGTCAGGAAGCTCATTTTCTGACCTGAAAGATAATAAAATGTGCATTCAGTGTACTGAGAATGTAAAATAATGCACACCCAGAGCCCCAGCGTTTTAGTCAATTCTTATACTATTGCTATGAACACACTATTTAAATTAGCTTAATTTATTTTTATTTAATTGGCCAAGCTAATGCACATTAGCGATTGTCTGAGGTTGATTAAGGCCATTTTCCAAACTGACCTTCATACGAGTATTAGTCAGTAAAAAAACTCTAAGTAAGCTATTACTAACACAAATTCAAGTCATTATGCAGAAGTTGGGTGCCTCAAAAAGATAAGTGAAATTGTCGGAACCCTGCGCTTACCCGTCATATCCAGCCATTTTCCAATTACCTTCCAAACAAGAAGGTGCCACCACTATTTCCTCTCCTCCACGTGACTATCCATATCTAACCATGCGATGTGATTGCCCCCGCTGCTATCTAGTTTCTCCACTGTATTCCTTTCACATGCAAACTATCCTTTCCTTGCCTCATTCTTTTAAAATGTAATAAACTGTATTCCTTAAACTGTATTCCTTTCATATGCAAACTATCCTTTCCTTGCCTCATTCTTTTAAAATGTAATAAACTGTATTCCTTTCATATGCAAACTATCCTTCATGTCCCCCATTTCTTTAAAATAAAGTAAACGGCATTCCTTCCATGTGTCCAATTTCTTTAAAATAAAATAAACTCTATTCCTTCCACATGCAAACTATCCTCCTCGTGTCCCATTCCTTTAAAATAAACTGTATTACTTCCATGTGCAAACTATCCTTCTCTTGCCATGTTGTTTTAAAATAAAATAAAACTGTATTCCTTTCACGTGCCAACTTTTCGTTCATTGACCCTCCTTTAAAACAATGCATTGCTTAACAAAACAGAGGTTTCAAATAATATGAAAAATTATAAATCCATCACAATGTTGCGAATTTAGATTCCACTTTCTCCCTCTACTATAATCACCCGCACCTCTGACCACTTCAGTGTTGGGGGAACCAGAAAATGCCTGGATGTGGCAGGTCCCGACAATTTCACTATTGCGGGCTACACTTTGCATCTTAGGCCCGTAATGTTGGCAGCACAAGTACAACAGCCTAACGCTTCCATGATTTGTCTAACTAGTGAAAATGGAGCCATGATAATATATTTCACAAATGCTATTAAATATGTTAATCACAAAATGTATTAGTCTTCATTGTGTATAATCATGCTATAAAAGTAATAAAGATGACCTTGTAAGTGCATGTGGTTCATGTTAATAGTGAAAGTGGTCCTTAACCACAAACTGAATATTATCCGGCGGAAAAGTTCTGTTATGGGATTAGACGCTAATGTGTTGCATACACCGTAATGAAGGTGTGTACAGCTGGCTTACGTCATATGCAATTGCGGTAATAATATAACGATTCCATACACTAGATTTCATTCATTTTTTCGAGCGGCCCAATTTCTACATAGTTACCAAAACTCAGGGGAAAAAAATTAGCGACAATCTGCTCTTAGCTCTCTTCCTTGGTGATGAAAATGTGCTTTATTTCCAACAGACGAATATTTAATGCCGCCAAAGCCGATAAGATACTCGGCCTCAAGGCGTAGCCGAGAGATTGAGGGCCCTCAACATCAAAGCGTAGCCGAGGGATTTTTTTTTAGAAGGAAAGGAGTGTAGCAGTTGCGGCCGAGAATCAAAAATGGCTGTTTGTTGTGTTCATAGTTCATAACGCGATTAGCCTCTAAAAGTAAAGCACCTAACAGGGGCGGGCAGGTGGGCACCAGCTGTTGAAGATACATCCACTTCTAAACTCACTCTTAAGGTATTTTATTCACTTCCCTATTGCTTTTATAACCATTTTCAACAAAGAGTACTAAGAGCAGATTTGCAGTCAGATTTAATGGTTTGTTTAGATATAGATCTCAGCACAGATTAATTAGTTACATCTTTAACACCAAGCGAACGCCGTTTACATTATTCAACGTCAAACAACTATTCTAGTATTCTACTTACCTTGCAAGTTAAACAAATACAGGAGACCAAGGCGCTATGTAACGTATATCAAAGGGATAAAAACTTCCGATTCAGCATCGACTATCCCAAAGGTACATTTTAAGCGCTACATATCATAACACCAAAGTCAACCAAAGTATTAAGAAGTGTTAAACGGTGGAAACACGAAGGCGATCGCAGCGTGAGTAGTGATCTGGGATGGAACGAAACTATGAAAAGTCGCGCTCTTTGATGACGTCACTTGTAGCTACTACAGCTGTATTTTTCATACCTGCCTAGCTGTCTGACTCAGCCGATCATATGTTCTATTCAGTTCTAATACTGTATCGCTACTGACGCCGTACAAAGTCAATTACGTGAGTTTCAGTAATCGTGATTGCACTATGAGTTATTCAAATTTCTTTTTAAAGGATTCGATTAAAGCTCACATAAAATAACTTGTCATTTGTAGCAATACAATATTAGAACATAATTATGATCAGCTGAACACCAAACAGCTAGGCTAGTATGAAAAACACAACTGTTTATTCCTGTGTAACTCTTTTTATTTAAATTATCCAATAGTCGGTTCATACATTGCTTTTATATAATATGATTGGGGTTAATAGTGGTTGCGGAATGTTTCTGTGCCATAATACATGATGGTCACAGATCAAGTACCTTACAATAATTTCTTCTGCATGCTTCAAAGTAAAATCTTTTGCACTTAAAACTGCCTCCATGTTCTGCTTGAACTTGCAACCAACAGTAGGATGCGGATTTTGACAGGAAAATTGGAAGAATAACACATGTTTGACACTTGTTATTTTATTCTACTCTCTAGATAGCGCAACGCAATTTGACATATTTGCGTAACATGAATAACTTAATCCCATTTCCTACAAAGAAGCTTCTGCACACATTATATGCAATAGTGTAGCTATTGTTTGTCATTCACTAAATCGCTATTAGCAGTGCCATAAATATCATTAGCAATAGTTTCACCACACCATTTAACACTATTAATGCCATCGTAACTCTCTGTGCTCTGGCTTGAAGCAACATCACTGGACACAAATAGGTAAAACTTAACTCCAACTTTCCATTGTGTATATCCTAGAAGTAAAGAGAAACACATGCTTAATCTACCCTTAAAGGTAGGTTTCTGAAAAGAGGAATTGCTTACATTAAGGAAAAATTTGTGGCTACAAACACCTTGTGATTATATTACACATTATCCATTCTAAACCAGAGTTCTTTCTTATGTAAACCAAAGCATATGCTCCTGCTTGTCATTAAATTAAGCACTACGCTTATGCCAATGTAAATAGTTCCTTAATAAATGTATTGTATCATGAAATACTGGAGTAGGAAAGGTATAGAACTACAAATTTTATTGTGGTTATCGTAAGAACTCATTGTTAACGGTAATGGATATATAACAATTGTTAAGAGATTACAAAATAAGATTTCCTTAGTTCTAACTGCTATTGCGCTAACGCTCTAAGAGTATCGGTTTGTTAATCACCAACTCTATGGACTGCTATTCTCTTGCCTATATGAGAAATGCAGCAATGAATTCACATGCGTGCTATCTGAGTACCAAATAAACTCTTTGCGTAACACAGGAAATATAATAAGTGAACAGTCATTCATAATACGCTAACACTCATATGCTCAGATCAGATCTTGTGATTTTATCAATTAGAGTTTGAGTTGCCACGACAGAGGAAGAAGTCTGTAGTGTGAATAAGCTGTTTTAACACAAAAGTGGGAAACCGTTAAAAGAACTGGAAAAAAAGAAATACTTAATGTGTTCAACTCACTATTATAAAAACACCTGACACTTGCAATAGTAGATATTACGACACTAACATCTAAGTTTACAGGCGTTTCAGCAAAAAAAATCTGATGTGCTACACTCACATGACTTTCTCTACTCTTGTACAACCTATTTTTACAAACGTTTATTCTCCATATGCTTCATGTTAATCGAGATATCGAGATGTCAATCTTATTGCTAATTTTCTTGTAGATGCAAGGGGAATATGGTAGGTTATAAGCGATAGTCAAATATTTTAAGAGTTGGTTGCTATGTGGCGCAATCCAATCTCTTTGCATGTCCAGGACATAAAAAAAATAAATAACGAATTTGAGAAAATGTATAAGTATTGGAAAATTTAAGGGAATAACAAGCAATATCTCGAAAATGGTTCATTCTACAAAAAAAAATGTACACGACATAAATTGTGTATTTTAACGCGATCTACATTTTTTGTGCAGTATAATTTTGTCTATCTCTTATGGTTTACCAGTTATGCAAAAGTCGTTCACAATGAAGAATACTTTTGGAGACATTCCCAGAAAATTCGAGATATACATTTCATTTGTCATGAAAATATCTTAAACATATGATATTTTAATCAAAATCGTTAGAGCCATTTCTGAGAAAATTAAAATTTTCGAAAAATGTTCCATGTAAAGGGTAATCTGGGGTGGGGGGATTTTCTTGTAAACCTTCGTGTCGCATCTCTGGAAGATACTGAACCTAAATACCAAGTTTGGTGTTTATCCGACTGTTCGTTTCTGAGTTATGCTGTTCACAGACAGACACACAGACAGACATACACAGACCTGTTTCCAAAAATGCTTTTTTTGGATTCAGGGGGTATCAAAACACGTATTTCCGGTGAAATCTCGGTATCGAATTTTTGGGTGGAATACAATACTTCCCCTACTTACTATACGTAGTAGAGAAAGTAAAAAGTTATTAAATTCATTCCATCTTGAGTTTCTCCTGAAATTTGAATAAGGTTGATTACAAACTGCACCATGTGGAAAAATTTTAATACTTAAAAATATAAGAAAAATGGAAGTCCGGTAAAACGCATTAGAAATCATTACAGCCATATACCCATGGACATTTAAATGATCACGTGATGTGGTGTATTTTTTTAGACACAAAAACAAAATTTGCAGCCTTTTTGAGCCAAATTTCAGCTGGGTATCCATAGTACGAATATAGATACTCATGCAGACTTTCTTTTTAACCCGCGTTCCTAATATGGAATATCTATAACATCGTTTTGTCTATTTTACTACCCGTCTGTGCGCACGAAGGAACTTGGAACTTGTGTACGCACGGAGATGAATGTTGATATAAGAATGAAGAAAATTCGTCGACCATTTCAAATTTCGTTGGAGTGGATACAAAAATTAAGAGTAATTTATATTGAGAGACTCGTAAAAATTTGCGATTCCAAAAGCAATTGCTGCATGTACGAAAATGAAATTTTATACACAAAAGTTTGAAAATATAATTGTCGATACATTTTATTTTTGTAACATCAGCGGAAAGTTTCTAAAAAAATATAGAATTATTGGGTGAATCCCTGGAAGTACAGTGCTGCAATTTCAAATAAAAGAATTATAAGAAAAATCTGATGTGCTACACTCACATGACTTTCTCTACTCTTGTACAATCTATTTTTACAAACGCCTATTCTCCATATGCTTCATGTTAATCGAGATATCGAGATGTCAATCTTATTGGTAATTTTCTTGTAGATGCAAGGGGAATATGGTAGCTTTTAAGCGATAGTCAAATATTTTAACGCTGGTTGCTATGTGACGCATTCCATTCTCTTTGCATGTCCAGGACATAAAAAAATCTGATGTGTTACACTCACATGACTTTCTCTACTCTTGTACAATCTATTTTTACAAACGCCTATTCTCCATATGCTTCATATTAATCGAGATATCGAGATGTCAATCTTATTTGTAATTTTCTTGTAGATGCTAGGGGAATATGGTAGCTTTTAAGCGATAGTCAAATATTTTATCGCTGGTTGCTATGTGGCGCATTCCATTCTCTTTGCAAGTCCAGGACATAAAAAAATGAATAACGAATTTGAGAAAAAGTATAAGTATTGGAAAATTTAAGGAAATAACAAGCAATATCTCGAAAACGGTTCACTCAACAAAAAAAATGTATATGATATAAGTTGTGTATTTTAACGCGATCTACATTTTTTGTGTAGTAAAATTTTGTCTATCTCTTATGGTTTACCAGTTATGCAAAAGTCGTTCATAACGAAGAATACTTTTGGAGACATTCCCAGAAATTTCGAGATATACATTTCATTTCTCATGACATTATCTTAAACATATGATATTTTCATCAAAATCGTTAGAGCCATTTTTGAGAAAATTAAAATTTTCGAAAAATGTTCCATGTAAAGGGTAGTCTGGGGTGGGGGGATTTTCTTGAAAATCTTCGTGTCGCATCCCTGGAAGATACTGAACGTAAATACCAAGTTTGGTGTTTATCCGACTGTTAGTTTTTGAGTTATGCTGTTCACAGACACACACACACAGACACACACACGGACATGTTTCCAAAAATGCTTTTTTTGGATTCAGGAGGTCTCAAAACATGTATTTCCGGTGAAATCTCGGTATCGAATTTTTGGGTGGAATGCAATACTTCCCCTACTTACTATACGTAGTAGAGAAAGTAAAAAGTGTAACCAAAGCACGCAGGAAATATAAACAGACATAATAGGAGACTAAAATGCAGGAACCTGTTTTGTATGCAAAAGTGTTGTGGATAAGTTTGTCATTAACTTCGAGGATAGTTCTGATTCCAATATATCAGCTAAGTCATCTTAGAAGGATTTGGATTAGGATACTGCAACTTTGCCTGAGGAGTTCAATTAATATACGTAAAATGTTCATTTCCCCATGCTTATAAAATGAATTGTTACTTCAGGTTGTATTTTTAATTGTGATATTCAAACAGGGCACCTTTTTATAGACTTAAACAATGTTCATCTGTAGCAAGTATGTGTGAGAGGAAGAAGCAGTCGTAAGGGGCAGGGATTGCAAACTATTTTCGCACGGATAATACAAAGAGTTTGTTTATAGTGAGAGGCACTCTAGTTTGGAATGGAAAGTAGGTCCACTATTGCTACTATACCTAGAGGAATTTTAACATATCAGTTAGTAATTGCTAGTGTCTAGCAGCATTTTTATGCAACCAGAAGCTTAAGTAGTGAGAGTGCTTTGGGGTGAAGAGAGGCTAGGCCATTTTCCTGCTTACATTTAAAAGAAACACATACAAGTTTAAATGTGCAAATATTGATATTAGTGAATTAACTAGTAGCTAATGAAGTAAAACATACAACAAATACCTGAAGTGTAAAGAAACAGGAATTAAATGACAAAATTGGAATCTGTGCTCGTGTTTGGTTGATAAAGTATTACATGAGAAGGAAATATCACCTTTATTGTAAAACCACCACCACTTTGTTACTTGAACAAAATTCAGTACACGCAAAGGATTCATGGACCTTTTCATTGAAGGTTCAATGAATCGGATCTTTTGAATGATCCTTCGATATGTTATTTATAGTGAAATTTTAAACACTTTTCATAATAATAAAAAACCAACTAATGCTAACCTTCCGTGAATTCAGAAAACTAAGTTCAACCATAAAACTAACCTCCCATAGTACCTCGGATGCAATGCGTTGTATATAAAAAGCGTTTAAAATCCTTAAAGTGTGTTTAAGTGTTCACTATAAATAACAGATCAAAGGGTCCAAAAGTATTATTACAGACAATACTGAACTAAAAAATACAAAACCAACAATCAACATGGCCACTGGAAAATTTATTTTGGGCACTTGTACTAACAGATTACAAGGACACTAATTGTCAAAAAAGCTACCAGAGTTTCTATTTTCATACACCATGCCCAGTTCAAAAAAGCATATAGTGGCTGTTATATAAAAATTCCCAAGACCAAGTGAATTACTGAAATATATATGAATGATATCAAATATCTTTCTTTCTTCTGTATTAGAAAAGTTCAGTATCCGATTTGAGGCAAAATTTTAAATCTGTGGTTTGTATTTTAACGGATCCGAAAGTGAATCTGGGAAAATTCTTCGATTTAGTAGAACTGGCAAGATTTGAAAGGCATACAAGAGCGTATGAACAGCAAGAAGGATGCGATCTATTTTTTCAAAGGCCTGCTGATAGGTAGGATGTATGAATGTAATAAATCATATAGAATAACCAAACTTAAATCCATAACATAACCATATGACATTATATATATACATTTATTTTCAAAATAAAATTGTATTCACTACTCATGATATGTGCTTGCCTAATATTATATTCTGTAAGTAGGCTGTAGTTCGAATTTAGTCTACTTGTGCATATCAGTAACAATAATGGTAATTTAATGAGTGAAATAATAGTGAAAAATGACATTTGGTATCATAGTTGGGCTTTACAGTTGTTAGAAAGCTAGAACTGAAAGGCTTTTCCTTCCCATTTGAACATCCCCGGTTTCACCAACCGATGTTAAAAATATTCTAACATCTTGTTTGTTAACAAGCTGTTCAAAGTTCAACATAAGGTTAAAACTTTTGCGTTTCATCAAGTTTTTACCGCAAATTGTTAACTAACATTTTGTTAACGTCAAAGACAACTGCGAACGCTAACTTTCGAGAAGGCGGTGGCTGAACTACACTGCTTCTGAACGTACCCCGATGCACTTTTGTCTACGTATCGCCGCGCTCTCTGTGTCGGTAACCGACAACTATTTACATTTATGGCAATGGCCATGCGATGTTTCCGGTTATTTGAGGTTAGAATTACAATGTCAATTGAAATAAATGTTTCACCGTTTAAAAGGCGTTAATTAACATCTGGTTAATAAGTATAGACGTATTGTCAAGTGAGAAAAAGCCGACGTTCTTACATTAAAGGATAAGATTGCAGCCTCGGACAAAATCCACGAGTAATTTCATTGGGGAAAAAATACTGTTTGCTTCTTGAATCAATTGCTTTGGAAACCTTCCGGACAAACCCACAAACGATAGCTTTGGAAATTCCAACATTCCCAAGTAAATGAAAAATGTAGTAGCATAAAACCTAAGTACCTAATTTAGCATAGGAGAAAGAGGCATGCTTCTGTTGGTAGTATTCTAACCTCTCGTATTTCCCATAAAGCCATGCTCACGACCCTTTGGACAGTCTATATTGCTTTAAAAGTTCCTCTTTTTGTAGGGTTTCAAATTTATTATGAGGTAGACTGCTCTTCTATTAGGAATGACATTCAAAACTGCCAATTGTAGCAAACTCGCATCATCAGCTTGGTTCGCAGCAGCCATTTTCCAATTTCTGACATTTGTTAAACGCCTTAACACAGGAGTATGGGGATGTTAACTTAACACGGACTTTAACACATTGTTAAAGTTAACATTGTTTGATGAAACAGAATTTGTGTTAACTTCAGTGTTAAATCAGTTTAACGTTGTGTTAAAATTTAGCATCTGTTGGTGAAACCGGCCCTTAGTTGACAAATCGTAAATGGATTCTGCAAACCTCAATCCACTCCTGAAAAGCTTTTTATAGAATTAAGTGAACAAAGTAACAAAAGCTTAATTACCGATTGCTGAAGCCTTTAATAAACACTTTGTCTCAATGGGAAGAAACATTAATTTTAAACAAAAAGAAATACGAAATCAATGCCACAAAGAATATATCCCAAAACTCATAAATGGACTCAAGTATCTACCTTTATCCCACTCATATCGTGGAGATTACTAATATTATTAAAACATCAAAATCAAAAATTGTGTAGGCGTGGATGGTATTCCAATCACATACTGAAAATATGCATCTCTGAAATTGCCGAACCTCTTGCTGACATAATAAATTCTTGCTTAGCAACAGGGATATTCCCAGATAACTTAAAAATATCCAAAGTTATACCAATATACAAAAAAGGTAACAAATGGAAAATGAATAATTATAGACCAATATCAAATTTACCAGCGCTCTCCAAAATCTTTGAAAGAATACTTTACAACAGAATTATAAAATATCTTGAGAAGTTCAATTTACGGCCCATCGTACGAAATGGATTTATAAAAAATAAATCAACCATAACGGCCATTGCTCAATGCATAGAAGAGACTGTAAGACACATTGATCTAAACTATTCTTCAATTAGCGTATTTTTGGAGCTAACAAAAGCTTTTGATTGCTTCGATACGACTATTTTAATGGAAAAATTAAATATGCTTGCATTAGGAGTTTGGGTTATAAAAGCATACATGACAAACAGGAAAAATAATATTAAACTTGCTAATAGTTCATCCGAAGTTACATCCAGTCCAGAAAATATAACTCATGGAGTCCCTCAGGGATCTATTCCTGGCCCCCCTCTAAAGTAAAACGACTCCTGCAAAAGCACATTCAGAGCACAAAATATAATTCACATTACCAAGCCTTTTTATTTACAGAACAATTGTGTACTTATTGATGTACAAATTGCCAATGGAAACTATGTCAGATATCCACACCCATAGTACAAGGCGAAATCTATCACTAAACCTCCCTAGAATCAGATTACATCTATCAGAAAAAGTGCCTTGTTACATGGGTGCAAAGCTCTACGACGCACTACCTCAACACATAAAAGCTTGTGCAAATTATAATAAATTTAAGAACTGTCTTAAAAACTATTTAATAAATGAAGCGTTTTATAGCGTGGATGAATATTTAAATACTATATTCTTAATCTAACTTCCACATATCTACATAGTAGCATTTCCACATATCTACATGGTAGCATCAAATCTGTAAATACTACGTTTTCTATTGTAATATCAATTTGTACATGACTTGTAATTTGTTATGTATAATTTGTATATATTCATGTGTTTTTATTCTTATATGTGTAATTAAAATGGCTTACACTACATTTTAGTTTTAATATGTAATGTTGTATATACAGTATTTTAAGTGTATACATTGTATCTATACTCTATATAATTTATTATCTGTATTTGTTGTATATTGATGTAAAACATAATGTATGTATGACATGGTTCAATTGCGTATCACACTGTATTGATAAATTCAAACAACAATAAATTCAAATACAGAAAATATCTCTTTGTGAAACCATTGGGTTTTTAGATTAAGTAAAAAAAATAAATAAGAAGAAGTTTTTATACTAAATAAGTGAAAATACAGTGCCATATATATAAAATTAAAGCATGTTTTGCTCTGTATTGCCATATAATGAACAAAATAGTTGCTGCAAATGGACAGAGGGTATGTTAAAAAGTAACCGGATATCTTATAGTTCATACTCTTGATTAATGCAGCAATTAGTGATGAAATATCAGTCATAGATGTTGTAGGTGCAAAGTCCATCACCTTCCAAGTACTTTGTTAACCTTATTACTTAATTATTGAAGCATTAATAAGGTTTTCTCTCCTTTGTTTTTGTTCAGCATAGTCACTATCTCAAGCTACCAGAGACATGCTGGCAGATATCCAAAGCATAGAGTCAAGGGGATTTGGGTGTGTTGAGGTACAGTGATCACATCCAGTGATCACCTTCATAATATTGTATGAAGCTCTCTCGTCTATGCAGCAATTTATTGTCGTATAATATCAAACATTGCTTATAATTTGGAGTTTCATTTCAACATCAAATGAAAAATAAACTAAAACATTCAGGACTATTGCTGGAAACATGTTATGAATTTTCAGAAAAAGTGAAGTCAGTGTTATGAACTTATTTCAGTGTATTAGTTTTTTTGGTTATTCTGTGTTAATAGCTTTAAAGGTACAATTTTTTAGTTAATATTGTTAATAGCTGTATATAACTGTTTTTTTTCTGAAATTGTTTGTTATCCAATAGTAACAAGGATTTGTGATTCTTTAAATACTAAGGAATAGTACACCTCATGTTGCAGTGAATGTAAAGTATCACCGTTAACAGTACATTTAGTGAAACTGCTTAAAAACAATAGCTTTCCTAAATTATAGCTACTCTGTAGTTGTAATTTGCAACCCAGATTTGCTTTCACTGTCTTCATATAACAATGCCATTAAAGCAAAATAAAAAAAATGTATATATTGTTTGTCAGGCTTTCCTAATATACCGTTACTGGAAAATTCCAAGTAGGTTTTAGTAGATTTATCTGGACCTTCTGTTTGAAATACTTAACTCAATTTCATATATTGTAGGGTTTACAATGTGATGTTAATAATGATATTAAAACAGGCATAATCAGCTGGTTAATAGTTAAAGCTGTACCATTTTCTTGGTCATAAATTCGTGCACATAGTATACTTAACACAAGCGATGTTGCTATGTCAACTATGACAAATGATGGTACATCTCAAGTGGTTGCGGGAAAACTCCTTTCGTTTAGAAATTGTAATTCAGGAATAATGCTAGGGGAAATCGGTGTTATTTATTTGTTTAGTCATTATTATTATTATTATTATTATTATTATTAGTATTATTATTATTATTATTATTATTATTAATAACTCAACATTCACAATTTATGTAAATATGATTTTTTTAAAAAAAAAGCCATAATTAGTGTAACTTCATGAGAGGGGCAAAAAGTTTTATAGTAATGAAGTATCTCAGCTTACTGAGGAAACAAAAGTCATGATGTGTTGCAGTTTAGTGTTTTTCATGGTTTAGTAATCCATTTGCTCCACATTAATAAAATATTTTAATCTGCTGCTGTAGAAAGAAAGAATAATTATGAATTTTAAGTATTAAGAATTTAACAGTGCAAAGAAAACAGGGAGAAATTATGTCTCATAATATTGTCTTTATGTTTACAACTACTAAAGACAGTTGTTTGGTTTGAATCCATTTTAAGCACAGAGTTGTTGAGCATTATGATTCCGTTGTCAAATTGAAAAGTGACGTTTACTTCCTTTACCTCGGTTTTTCCAACTTCACTTCCACTTGTGTGCACTCTCAGGTACGGGTTTGAGTGAATGAGCACTTCTCAGTGCACCATACAGCAGCGAGTTGATGGCCTGCATATTACAAGTTTCTATATTTAAACTGGACTAATATAAAATAGCTGTAATACATTTTTAACCTTTCACTTTAAAAAACGATATAGAATTGTTGGTGTTAGTGCTTATTTTAAGTGCCTTGGCAATAGATACTATATCAGATTACAACAGATATTCCAAATAAAAATCCAACGATGAGCAATAACTAATCACAAGTTAATTGCTAAGAAATTTCTGATTTGAATAATGTACAAACAGCTATTAAAACTGTATGATATCCTGTTAAATCTGCATCAAGGAACGTTAGTGTAAGAAATTTTGCTCAAGTTTGTATTGCATAAGATGCTGCTTTATTAAAATGCTATACTTGTGTATAAGTAATTGCTTTTTGTTTTTACTGATGTATTTCATTTATTTTCCAACACAGGTGTTAATATGTTATGTGGTGTTTTATGAATAACTAAATTCTGACATTCTTTGTGTATGGTAGGATATCCTTTAAGTTATAATTTGTATATTATTATAGACTGCATATTAGTGACATTTCTATGGTGTAGATTAAGAGCTTTTAAATTGATGAATTGTAAGCCGCTGTATACAAATAGTAATATTACATACCATACCACAGCCCAGCTGCGGTTCTTGGGTGATCGCATACTCGCAAATGCACACCCACTAATTTTTCCCTGTATGTGAATATGCATATGCCTCTATAGGTATGTATACAAGAAGGGCAAATGTCAAACTTCCTTCTGTATGAAGAGCTTATTTAAACTCCCCGCGCGTTCTTTACCAAACGCCAGTGCATTTGGTCAACGAGCTGTAGAGACGCACAAAGGAGATTTTGCGACTGGCGAAGGAAGCTTTAGGGCGTGAGGTTGCGGGGAGCGGGGCAACGCTTGTATTTGAAAGTACGGCGAGTTAACGCAGTGTAATCGACAAGCCCAAGAAATCAGGACCGTCTAGAATGAACGGACCTGACACTGGCATTCGAGATTGAGGAAAATGGCGTCGGTTGTTGGTGGTGATCACTGTGGTGTTTACACATGCTAGCTGCTGTGTTGTGTTTTCGATGCCTGCGATTTATTGTTTTTTTTAGTAACTCCGGCATAATTTTGTATTTACATTAGTGAAGTAAGTGTCTTTTGTGCAATTTAGGAAACGAGAATAAATCCAGTCATGTGTTTGTTGTGCGATGTGCTTTCCATGTGTTTATGTTTACTATTGTATTCCATATAGATTATGGCTATATTAAAAGTAAAGTATTATTAATTTATCTGTTTGTGAACCTAATTTGTGTTACAGTTATAGTGGTGATACCTATAAAGAGGAAATTGTTTCAGAAGTTGATATTATTGTCGCAAATATAGGTACCTAACCTAAAACGCTACAATGCCGTAACTGTTGTGTTCCCGGATGTAAATCCAATTACAGCAAAGAAGGACTTTTGGTACCGATATTTATATTTCCGAAAGATAAACTTTTAAGAGAAAAATGGATCAGATGCATAAATCGAGAGCACTTTACGCCATCGAAGGATTCAGCTGTATGCATACAACATTTTGCTGCTGACTTTGTTATAAGAGAAGATAAATTCCGTTGTGATGATGGTTCTCTTATAACACTTCCAAGAAAGAGGATCAAACTAGAGGATGGTGCATTTCCAACAATTTTTGAAAATCAACCATCCTATTTATCGAAACGGTTGCCTCCTAAAAGAAAGGACCCGAGTGAGCGTATGAACCAAGTTTGTGCCCGTGACCAGCAACAATTTGAAGAATGGAATGAAAGCGACAATATAAGTGGATACTGTGAGTTTCTGGAAAAGTTGAAAAGTAGAAATGTGAGTCCTTTTATTATAATAAACAGGCCTGACAGCAGTTATATTTCATTATGTAAAATCGATGACACGTGTGTTACTGAGCCGCCAAAAGTGACAGTGTGCATTAAAATCATGCCATCTCTTGCAGTGCATGTATTTCACAATAATGCAGAACTTCCCAGGAAACAGTTTGAATGGTGTTTGGGTGATGAATTAATGTGTAATAAGTGGACGAAATTTGACTGCCTTTTGAGCCATGTAGCAGCATTTGAAGAGGAAAATGTAAGTAGTAATGACAAACCTTCATTATGTTTGAATTGGTTTTGAAACACTGACCTTAGCAATTTTGAGGACAAAACAAAAACGAAATTGGTATTCTTAAGAGAACAGTTGCAACTTGCTGTATCCACACAGCCAAGATATTCACCAGAAACATTGTTTTGGGCATCAGCATTATTTTACTCTTTTCCTGGGGCTTATCGTCTGGTTCACTCAAGCAAGGTTCTGACAATTCCCCATCCAGCTTATTTAAGGAGGCTACTCTGCAAGTTGGGAACTAATAGTGTAATAAATCCTTCCCAAGTAAAATATCTTACAGAAAAATGTAAACTTATTGGGGAACATGAAAGAATAGTAAGTGTCTTGCTGGATGAAATTTATGTCACACCCAAGCTGAGTTATAAGGGTGGGAAAATAGAAGGGATTGCCATGAATAGAGAGAGAGAAGTCGATACTGCCACTACAATCCAAGCATTTATGATTTCTTCTCCTTTGTCAGGAAATTCAGATGTCATTGCCCTCTTTCCAGTAAAAAACATAAATAGCGTGTCATTGCATCAAATGACCCTTGAAGTACTAAATGCTTTAGAAAGTTGTGGATACATTGCTCTTTGCCTTATATCAGACAACAATAAGGTGAATAAAGCAATGTTTCAGCATTTATGCAATGGGTCATTGAAAAAGAGTGTGCAAAATCCATCAAATACTGATAGAGAGCTCTTCTTACTTTTTGATTCCGTACATTTATTAAAATGTATAAGAAACAATTGGGTCAATGTAGTAAATCAAATTTTCAACATTCTAAACAAGAATGACATTCTGTCAGGAGTTCCAGAAGATTGGTTTCAAACTAACATATGTGAGGGTGCCACATCATCTGTCACTTTCACATATTTTAATGAAGAAGCAAAGTTTAGCGATTTAATACGCCTTCATGAATCGGAGCAAAACTGCATAATTAAAGAGGCTCCTGCCCTTACAAGGAAAGCACTTTTCCCTCCTTCTTTTGAGAGGCAAAATGTTTCTCTTGCTTTAAAGATATTTGATGATAAAAACATTGTAGCTCTGCAAAGGAAGTTAGTTGAAAATCCTAAAGAATTCTCTACAGGAACAATACATTTTCTCCAACTTGTTGTGAAATGGTGGAAGATTTCAAATGTTAAGAGTCCATCCAAAGGAAAATATAGTAGGGATTTTGACTGTAACACTATCCAGGGACCTGAAGACCCAAAACTTAAGTTTCTAGAAGAGTTTTCATTGTTTTTGAAAGTGTGGCATTCTTCAGCTGTCAGCGGTAAACTCACAAATGAAACACATGTTGCTCTTACACACACTTTAGATAGTTTTGTAATATGTGTAAATACATTTTTTGTAATTCTAAATGGAAGTATATTTTGGCAGGAAAGTTTCAAACTGATAAACTCGAGGGTAGATTTGGTCAGTATCGACAAATGAGTGGTGGAAACTATCATATTTCTGTGGAACAAGTTCTGGAATCAGAAAGGAAACTGAAAATTTGTAGTGTAATTAAATTAAAATCAGCTTTCCTTGGGGACTGTTCTATAACATCATTTGTATCCTCTTGCTCCAGCAAAAATGTTCCTAGTTCTGCAAATGTACCTAGCACTGTTCTGGAAAAGTTTGAACCTGTAATAGAGTGTGTCGATTCAGCTGAAATTGATGAAAGTAATCAAGAAGTGATTATTTGCATTGGTGGATATGTTGCACACAGTGTTCTTAACACATTGAAAATAAACAGAGAAAAGTGTGCAGCATGTACCTCTACATTATCTACTCTCAGAAACATAATAATTGAGTATGATGCAAGATTTTCATATTTTGATGCTATCAATCGCGGGGGTCTCAAGTGTTCTTCAGATTTTGTAATACACCTTTGTGTACTGGTTTTTAAAATATTCACCATTTTAATTGGCGAGAAGTATGAAAAGGAGTTCTTGCATCTAAATTGCCAAAGAAAGCTTGTGGTACAATTAGCAATGCTTCATTTTGAATTGCATTCTGTAGACTTTGACCAAGTCTGTCAATGTGGACTCCCCTGCAAAAGCTTGTAAAGAAGTGCTGTAAGGTGTTAACTAATATATTTTTGAATAATTATTGTAAACTTAAAAATGAGAAGCTCTCAGTGAAAACAAAAGGAAAATTTCAGCGTAAAGCTTCCAAATTCAATAACAAATTACTATAAACCGCAGCATTTCGTGTGTTAGTCATCAAAGTATATTTGTGTGTATAATATTGTGAACAGTGTAAATAGTGACAGATAATTGTGAGTGAACTCAATCAATGTCAGCTGCAATACCAACAATTCTGTTTCATGTAAGTAGTATCATGCTTGTAGTTTTGCAAAACTGTCTTAACTTCTTTGTAATTTAAATATGTAGCTGTAGTTTAGAAATGCTGTTATGTTGCTGCATGCAAAATTGTAGACTGCCTGAATGTTGTTTCACAGTGCTGACTTAAGTCTGTGTATTTCATACATTTCAGTTGCAGAGCTGGTTTAAGGTTACTTATTTTTTTAATTTCAGTCTCCCAGTATGGATTCCCCTGCAAAACTAGTGAAGTGTTATAAGCTGCTGAGTAATATATTTTTTAATTATTGCTGCAGACTGAGAAATGAAAGCTTTCCACCTTAAAGCTGCTTAATTCAGTAGCTAATTACCCTAAATAATGGCATTTCGTGTATCAGCCATCCAGTACATATTTTTTGTATATAATATTGTGTACAGTGCAATAAACGTGTAAACAGTGACAGATAATTTTGTGTGAACTCAGTGTCAGGTGCAGTATCAACAGTTCTGTTTCACGTAAGTAGTATGCTGTTTACAGTTTTGTAAAACTGTATCTTCTTTGCAATGTATATATGTAGCTGTAGTTTAGGAACGTTGTTAATTTATGGCATGCAAAACTGTAGACTACGTGGATGTTCTTTAGGGTTATATACGCATTTCATTGTTCATTGGTCGTCATGTGACATTAAACTGTATTTATTTTACTTTTAAGACAGTATTTTTGCGTACAACAGAGCATATGTGTACACAAAAGACGTGTTATTATACCACTTTTGAATTTTACTGCGGAAAAATCGTAGCTTGTAGACAAGCTGTTTAAAATGTTTCCCACCACGTACGGCCTCCATTTTGAATGCCAGTGTCAGGTCCGTTCATTCTAGACGGTCCTGAAGAAATGCGATTGTTATGGCGCAAGCGCACTGCGTTCCCGTATAACTTCATTTCCTTCTCTGCTTCCCTAGTTACGACCATTTCCCTCGCTGTTGTCTAGCAGAAGTTGCGATAAACCTGCTACACACTTAGCCAACTTTACGTTTCTAAGCACAATCTAGCCATTTTCTGTATTAACGTGAGAGTTATGTTAATGCTGCAAACACATTACATCTATTTTGATTAAACAATTATAAATGCATATAATTATTCTGCATAATATAATAAGGTAAACATTTCAGTTTGGGTTAGTTAATTTCTTAGAGTGTTTTCATTTTTGTTTGTTATGTTTGTGTCCTGGTGGCAATTGGTATGCATTGGAATCGGCCCATAGCAGTAGATTTGAATCTGTGTAAGTGTGGAAATGAATAGCGTTGCGAAACTAAAAGAGGTAAACCTTTCGGGTTTATCCTTAGAAGAAAAGCTGCAAATTAAAAACGAAGGCAGACCGTTGCCACCAATCGATTTAGTTCAAGTGACTAATTGTAAAGGGAAGACCGTTACAAGAAAGTTTAACGAAATTGTGTATAAAAGTTGCTCGTGGATATGTGCTTGTGAAGCAACTAACCGGCTCTTCTGTTTTCCGTGTTTATTGTTTGCGAGTGAGAGAAACGGCACCTGGACAAATAATGGTTGTGGTGATATTGGTCATCTAAAACAAAAAATGGCAAAACATGAGAGCTCAATTGCCCATATGAATTGCGAATTAGAACTAAATGTTCTGGGAAAATAATGTCGTAATGTGGAAAAACACAATGAGGAAGCTACTAAGAACAGATATGTCTTGTCACAGATAATTAATTGGATAAAATTCTGCGGAGCATTCGAGTTAGCTCTCAGGGGACACGACGAAAGTCAAAAGTTCATTGAACCCTGGAGTGTTTCGTGGACTGGTAAACTTCACCGCAGAATTAGATTCCGCGGTGAAAGATCATCTCAAGCAGGCCAGCGTTTTTCGAGGAACGTCGAAAGAAATGCAGAATAATCTGTTGCAGTGTATGCTTGACGTATGGCAAGAAGAAATTAAGAGAGAAATTTCTAAAGCAGACTATATCGTTATAATTGCCGACGAAACATCTGATTTGTTTTTCAAGTTTAAGGCGCATAAAAACCTTCCTTCGGTCCACGATGTCAGAAGAACGCCTGGCTGCTCTAGCTATGTTGTCAATAGAGAAAAGCCTTGTAAGGGATATTTCAGACTTCAATGAGAGAGTAATAGACAAGTTTGCAACTAAAAAGGAGCGCCGAATGGACTTCATGCATCGCCATGTCCTGTAAGCTGATGCGGAACAGTGAAAGAGACTGGAAGCCGTAAGAGATTTTTAGTAAGTCAACTTTTATTTTTTGCATTGATTGTGTGTATGTGTGTGTGTGTGCGTGCGTGTGCGTGTGTATGTATCAGGAAGAGAGCATGTAACAAACTACACACCCATTGCAACAGGTCACGAGTCGCCACTGCCACAGCCTTTACTATTTTTCGACTTTATTGAAAATGAGTATAAAGACATTGTCAGTTTAAGACAAAATTGATCTCTATATTCTAGCAGATGAGTAAGGCAAAGTGAAATGTGTGCAAGTTTTAAATAACGTCGCGTGCGTTTAATGGTTTTCTCTCTAGGTTGAGAAAACCATTTAAAACGTAGGTGATTTTATTTGAGACTTGCACTCCTTTCAGTTGGCTTGGACGTGATCGGCTGATAATGAGGTAAGATGCATTACCGACCGCAGTGTTAGTTCCGCTAATTGTCACCCAAAGTTCCGCAAAAAGCGCCCCATGTGACATCTTGCAACCACCATTGAGTTGAGAATCTAGAATTAACCTGTCACCCTCTGCAATAACCCCTTGCCTAGACAAATGCTACGAGTACGAATAGGAAACTTGGCCTGGAAAGCTGGCCATGCAACACTAACGCAAATAGGTTAGGTTTTGTGTAAGGAATATAAGAATTAGTTGTTAAGGTTTGCTTGAGCGAGTTAAGCAATTGGTTTCAAGGACGGGAAAGTGTGTGGTATTTTATTGCCAGAAATATATTTGGTAACGGAATGCTGTTTCTTTCTTTCGGAGATAAAGATAGTTAAGCACTGCTATAAAGCCTATGACCTATGCTTCTCCACGAGGTTGCGTTTCCTTTAAATTAAAGTGAGTTTTATTTTTGGATGCTCTTTAATTGCTGTAGGTTTTAGCATCCCATTCTATATTGGGCGTGAAAGACCGGAAATTTGCTCAGAGGCTTCTTTATTAGACTTGAAGTACTATTAAGTGACGTAAATCTACGTCAAGGAACCAGGGCTTTACTACCTTTCTGAAAGAAGCCATGCAAAGGAGTTTTTACACCCGACAAAAAAAGACTCTTCGCGAGGTTTGAACCCGCGACCTCTTGTGTTTCCTTAAAGTTACCTACAAATATAAAGACATTATAAAAATCACCAAATAAATGAAAAATCATGTACACGAATCCTCAGTAATTAAAAAATGCTCATTTTTTCAGGAAGATGTAAAATTAATTATGCTGACAGAATGTTAATTCTCACTTCTCATCAAGATACAATAATATGAAGTGAAACGTTGTACTAACCATTACAGAAGTTTTATTTTAATTATTTTTGTGTGTTCAAGAATTTATTTTTTCTTTCCTGCTAAAGAATTGTGTTTATTCCGTCTCACAGGGTGTCACATACATCTGAGGGTTAAAGTTCTTTATTTGATGTCTTGTCTTGTCTTATTGTCTTATACGATACGGATTTCCGTCACTGCTCCGGATTCACTTGAGCCTTGCGCTTATTGTGCTATCGTATTAAAGCCAATTCATTATTCCTGCATCCTTTGTCAATACAGTCTCATAACAGATATGGTTTCAAGTTCTTCTGGTTCTAAAACATTTTCCCAAAAGCAATATATCTTCTATGGGCCAGACCCTCACGGGAGCATATAATGTGCTGGGCTGTTTCAGTTTCTTTCTTGCACAATCTGCAATCTATGTTACCCTGAAACACTCCAATTGTGTTAAGATGCTTTTTCACAGGAACATGTTCTGTGATAAGTGCAATAATTATTCTCAGCTGACTCTGTTACATTTAAGTGAGGGTTCAGCTCTTTTCTTACATGGTTTTCTAATAAATTGTTTCCATGCTTGTTTTCTGGATTTGCAAGCCAGATTTTATTATGTACTTTCGACAGTCCTTAATAGCCGCTCTTACTAAACATCGTAATGTTTCTAGAGCCGGCCCTGGCCCAATAAATGTTATTTGATGTACCCAGAAACGTATTTTAATGGTTGCGGGAGCTAAAACTATGTGTATTTCAAAACATATTCTGAACAATAAATAAACATTATTTATTCAAACCTAATAGGAGCTGAAGCCCTTTATCAGGTAAGTTATTTATGGATTCCTTCAGCAGACTTCGTTTCACTAATTTAGCTTTAGTGTTCTACAGCAGTCCATTTCTAAATTAATTTCAATTAAAAGTTTTAGGCGAAAGAGAAAGTATAACATATATTTTAGTTAATAATGGTGTTCGTTAATGGGAAACAATCAAGTTTGTTTTATGATTGTCAAAATTGGACATTATGCAGGTAAATTAATTCTGAGGAATTTGTGGCCCATAAATTGCAGTAACCATTGGAATATGTTGTGAATCATTTGTTATTTCCGGTTACAACGTTTCCTGTAATATTGTGCTTTGCGTTTCCATCAAATAAGTCCCACTTTTTCAAACTTTCGGAAATATTGCTATATGAAGGGTTGCCGACCAAGTTCTGCACCACAAACTCGATTAGTGTATGTATCTGAGACAATGCTTTAACTGTTTTACAGTGTAATGTGGTATTTCTATATAAATGGGCGTAATAACTAGTATCACAATTCCTCAGGTCGCGGGTTCAAATCCGGCGGGGCGCGATGGATTTTTTCGGGCGTAAAATCCTTAGCGTGGCTTCATTGGGAAGGAAATTAAAGCCGGTGGTCCCGCGTCGTAGATTTACGGCAGGTAAAAGAACCTCAAGCATGATAAAGAGGCATCTGAACAAAGCTACCAGTTTTCTCGCCCAATATAGAATGGGACGCAAAGGGTGTCTATAACTAAAAAACAATAATTAACATCACAATTCCGAGGGTGGATCTTCGTTAAATTTGTTATCTTACAGATCTAAAATGATAAGGACGTGGTATGAGATAATGGCAGAATAATTTTTTCTAATGATTGTGCAGTACAAAGTGTAAATCTGGTTTAACTGTATTTACATAAAATTCACTTTAAATTCCTTTCTACATTATAAATTTAACAATAATCCTTTAAATGTAGCTTTCAGTAATATAGCACTTTAACATGAATAAATTTTCCTTGTGAATTTGTTTTGCACAAAGAATCCTATGTATAAAATCTAAAACATTGAAGATAAGATTCATTTCCAAATCAGAATTCCCCAAATGATATACAGAATGTTTCAGGACCTCTACGACAAACTCTGAGAAAGGACAGATCTCGCAGAGGGGAACATTTTTTGTCAAGCAACCACCATCCTCGGACGCATCGTTCCGGAGTTATTGACCCATGTTTGAAGGTTATCCAATAGGATAAGTTTGAGGGACGCAACTAGTACACTTTGACTCTACTTACAACCGCAGAATCAAGTGACATCGTCTCTTTCTTGTCCCTCACGTCTATTAGGTTTGGTAGGTCTGAGACGGCTTTAGCGGTTGTAAAGAGGCAGTCAAAGTGTACTGGCTGTGCCTCTCAAAACTATACTACCGGATACGCCTCAAACTAGGGGTGAAAAGCTCTGTAACGATGCGTCGGAGGATGGTGGTTAGTGATAAATAGTTTCCCTCTGAGAGATTTATCGTTCCTCAGAGTTTGTCGCAGGGGTCCTGAAACATCCTGTATACTATTACAAATCTCCAACTCGATATGTGCCATTACAATTACTCAAAACGTTCCCTCGTTTAAAGATTGTATGCATAAATTTTTTGTCAAAATCGTGACCAACACATAATTACCAAAAAGACAAACTTTAGAAAGTAGTAATTGGCTTTAATTTCGGTTTAGCATTCGCTTCCCTGTGTATCTAATTGTGTCTTTTCGAAACTATACTACGTACGCCCTTTCAGTTAAATTTTGTAGTTTTCTTCTTACAGTGTGGATGAATTTTTATTAAACCGAAAGAATTGGACTATGTCATGTTCGCTGCTGGCGAGTCCCCTCCTGAGAGTACTGTCTGTCGCCTACTTAGCCAAGTTAGTCTCTCTCTCTCTTTTCTCTCCTGTCGGTTAATCTGCTCACGTTCAGCTGGAAGGGCAGGATAACTGGCGATCACACTACCCTTCCGCATGCAGCGACAGCTTGTTGAACTTCTGCCCTACTTTTGGGCTAATCCCAGTGGTGACGTCAGGTACTTCACGTAACTGATACGACAACCAAAACTTTTGTGATGTTCCATGATTCTTGTCGCTAAAGAATTTCTTCCAGAGCAGGATCTCCCCTTCTGGTCGTCATAATCTGGACTATAGTGGGGGAGTTTCTGAAAAACGGCACAACAGCAGTGGTACATCTTGGATATAATTTGTAATACTTTTTCAATTAAAACCAGTAAAGTTACATCTATTTGTTCAAATAAATACTTGTTTTGATGCCTTATGCCTTTGCTTACAATGTTTTTCTTAGTTTAGAGGTAATTTTAAAATGCTAGTTACAGATGTTTTTGTCTGGACATTCTTTCATATTCCAAAATGAATATGGAATGAAGGCCAAGCAGCATTTCATCCACAAACCCTACAGATGGCTGAGGAGCAGAGTAAAGTGAAATGTCAAAATATTGTGTTTTAAGCATGGTATGAACGATACACAGTTCGATTTCAGCTTTTCTAAGCTTTGACAGATTCTTTGGGTCAAGATTAGCCATTTTTTCCGAAATATGCATTGGCAGCTCTTGATATTCGTATTTTCGACACAAAGCAATTGTGTTAAAATTAGATTTTAACTTACAGCATAGCAAAATTTATTAACGGCCATGCATTGAGCGTATCCTATAACTTATTGGCCTTGTTACTCTTCCATTAAAACAGACGTAAATGAAGATCAACATAAACAATTACATTATGTGTTGTAAAGGTTAACTTAATCCACACTTGAAATCTAAAGGCTTGCATCTTTATTTGTGACCTGAATTGAAAGGAAAATGCATAATTTGGCGGGCGTATTTATTTTGCTTTAATTGAAATCACGACTGTGTCAGAATGATTTCCGTTTATTTAACCAGCCGATGTACGTTCTAGACCGCTATGCTAGCTTGTCGCCAGCCATTCCCATGTTCAGTCGTCCTATTTTCCTGTATTAGCACTGTATGGTATTTGTCCTGGGTGTATAGCCAAAACGAGTTAAACTGTAAAGTGCATTGCCGTGGATCTTTGTTGCAAAACGCGAGCTCTTGTAATTAGCGGCTATCATATCGATGGATAGTAAACATTGTGGTTATTGCATACCGTGGAATGAGATAGTATAAACTTAAATATGCTTGTTCATTGCGTCGCATATTGGTCCATGAATTCCAATACTAGTTCACTGGCGTTTCATTAACACCAAAATCAAGCTTTAATGTGAAAGAACACTGAAGTTATTGCACTTTCTATTGACACCTGCATTTCCGTTTTTTGTGTTGCAGTTAATGAATGGGGAGAGTAAAGATGAGATGAATGTTTTAATGCTGGTTTGTAATATGTCATTTGCACATGACAGTGTTTTAAAATACTTATAGGTACAAAAAATATCGAAATAAGATTATTATACTTCCAAACACTCCTCTCCTTAAAATGAGAGGAGATCTCAGAAAGTATTTAACTCACATTAATTTCACTGAATATCTTTTGATTGCACACTGCTTACAAACTAATTGCATCTCTCAACCTTTGCGTGGGTGCATCTAACGCGTATTGAAATAAAGTGCTATTTCTTACTATCTGCACACGACATAGATATACGCAAAATCTGGTGTCAGTTAATGAAGATTAAGGTGATTAAGTCATAAAATGTTATATTCATCAAGTTGAGAAAAAATCATATGTTCATTTTTTTCAGAAGAAGCTGTTCCGAAAATAAAATGCTACCAAATACAAATGCCTATCAACTTAATTATCAACTTAAAACAATCCTATATTTATTACTGTGAGCACATGTTGAACTATAGGACCAGATGTTGGAGTTTCCGTTATATGATAATTATATTGCATGGACGAAGCTGGCAAAAACTTATTTACCATCCATCAACATGTCGGACAGCTGCAGACGACAGCTCGCGTTCGAAATACCATAGTTAACCATATATATCGTTGATAGCCACAGGCAGGACTAGCCTCCAAAGAAAGAAAAGTCTGCTTACTAACTTACGGTGAAGGTGTGTTGGCGTTATGGTTTACAGTCGTTCCGCTTCAACGTCACAAGCGCTTCTGATGTCAAACTGGCTGGTTATGGAAGAAGAGTTAAATCTCAGTTCTTCACAGTTTTCTGCGCTGTACTAGACTCTTTGATGCACAAGCACAAAAAAATGTGGTATGTTGTTGAAAATAGTTTATTACATACCAATAAATTAAACGTTCTCGTCGTATTATTAAAATCAAAGACATAAAAGAAGTCAATCGGAGGGAATTCTTACCTAATTAAAATTAATAATTTAGACACTCTTTCTGGAGAGCTTATTCTATAAATTGCCTTCTGCTTTAAGAAAATATTCTTTTCGACATTTTTATAACAGATTATCAGTGTAATTATGGACGCTGAAAATTATCCAAAATTAGCTGCTTATGGGATATTTTTTAAATAATTTATTTTGGCTGATCAGCAATTATACTATACAAGCCACTGATGACAATAAACTTACGTAACAATGAAGCAATGTATGTGGTTGGCCGAATTGACTCCACTAACAAACATATTAGCAATATAAGCACATATGAACAAGACAATATTTAAGATTAATGGATGAAGTTAGAGTTAACAATTAATACAATGGAATTAATTGTTCTTTCAAACAAGCCGTGTGTTGGAAAGTGTTGGAAATGATTAACAATATAATACAATGAACTACGGATCTCCCGGGTTCCGAACGGTTGCTCTAACCACTGAGCTACCATGGCAACATGCCAGTACGACATTAACTTCCCCATTCGCATTTATTCCGGCAAACCACAATCCCGATTACATGCTTAAATTAAGCATTGTAATTAGCAATTGGGGTATGACATCTCAACACAATTTGATAACTCCTTGTGGTTTACCGGAAAAAAATACGAATCAGTTGGGTAATTTAATGTCGTAATTAATTTGATGTCGGCATGTTGCCATGGTAGCTCAGTGGTTAGAGTTACTGGAACTAAACCAGGAGATGGGTGGTTCAAAACCCGGCGATAGAATTGAATTTTTTAGTTGTCTGATTCTATCTTTGCAACCTCATTCAACACATGGCTTGTGTAGAATAATTAATTCCAATAGAATACAATGCTTTACAAGTCGTCTTCTTCAGCGTCAGTTAGTAGAATGTTATGGGGTAATTTACGCCTTACTCTTGTTCTTTAATGAAAGAAAAAGGAATTTGATTTATGGATGCTCCTTAACTACTATGGTCCTTAGCATCCCATTCTATATTGGGCGTGAAAGACCGGACATTTTCCTCAGAGGCCACTATCAGGCTTGAATTTCTTTTACGTGCCATAAATATACGACACGAGACCACCGGTTTTACTCCCCTTCCGAAGGAAGCCATTCTAAAGATTTTACGCATAAAAAATTCCATCGCCCTCCGCCAGGTATGAACCCACGACCTCGGTTCTTATTCCTAGATTGTACACTTGCGCCACTGGAACGTTAGATTGGAGTGGAAGGGTTTAGATAAAGATCTGATGTGCTGTTAAACTTTAGGAAAGCCAAGTTCTCGGTGCAATTGACGGTTCCTTACGAACCATGGAACTCTTGTTACTGTTCTGAAAAATTTGTTCTGAATAACTTGACTTCTATGAATTAGTGTTCCTTGTTACTTTTGTTAGAAGAGTTCTAACTAAAGGTTTATGAAGAAGTAAACAGCATTTTAAAGTTAGTTTAGAACGTTTTGTTTATTAGAGAGTATACTATAGTGATTCTTGAAACTGCAAGGGTTGTGATACGTTCAGTGTGAGCATTCCATTAGTTTGGTATCGAGGAACACTCCAACGTATTTAACTGGTTTGTTGGATAATAACAATTCTAATTGTTCATTGATGAAGTATAATGGAGAGAGATTATGAAAACGTCTTAATGAGAATATTTTAGCTTTCGTTTTACTAATATTGAGAGAGATACGCCATGTTGCAAACCATTCGCTGAGGAGACACAGATTCTCTCAGTAACATCTTCATACATAACCGTGCAAATTTGTTATACTTATTGAATGACAGGATTACTAAATAACAAGGGTGCGAGGACCGATCCTTGTGGTACTCCAGCAGATAACGGTCGAGTTGTTGATTTGTAACCATCAATTCGAATCACAAACTGGCGTCGTCTTAAGAAGGTAGAAATTATTTGGATAAGAATCTTAATTCTGTATTATTTCAGAAGTAGTCCTTTATGCCACAGTTTGTCGAATGCTTGAGAAATATCTAGAAATACAGCTGCAGCATATTGTTTCCTTTCAAATCCATTAATGATAGACTGAGTTTTTTGTAAAATATGATGGGTAGCGGAATTTTTGGGACGAAAACCAAATTAAAATCTCGAAAAATGCGATTATAAATTATAAATTTTGAAGACGTTTCTGTAAGATTTTCTCAAGCAATTTTGATAGTGTTGACAATAAGCCGATTGAACGATAAATGTATGGTGGATGTTTCGGTTTGCCAGGTTTATGAAAAACGAGGATTTCAGCAAACTTCCATACTTATGGAAAATATCCATCTCTTTACGAAGCGTAGAAAATCTGAAACAAATAAGCTAGAGATTTCTTCATTAGATCTTTTTAGTACAATGCTTGGTATTAGATCATGTCCAGGTGGCTTTTTATTAGGAATTGATTAATACAATTCTTCAGTTCCTGTGTGGAGGTGGGAAGAACGATTCTATTTGGTACTTTAAGTTTGTTAATATGTAGATTAAGATCTTTATTATCTTACTAGTAGTCTCTTATTTTATTAATTTATTGGGAGTGAATGTATTTTCATAGTATGAAACCAGTAAGTTGCGTTTAGACTACGTGTCTGTAACAATCTGATCATTTGCACGCAATGATGGAATTATAATTGGTTCTCGGTTCCCCTTAGTCGTTTGCCAAAGTGAATTGTCGCGTTTGGAGACGGAGGTCAAGTATGTTTGATAAGAATTTAATCGGAAATGATCTAACTCACATTTTATCGTGCGTATAATACTGATAAATTTCCTTTTTTTGCCAGGGCTGTCTTTCCCGTTTGCATTGACGATGGATATGATGCTGTTCTTTAATTAACTGCAAGATATATGAGGTAGATACAAACCAGGTAAAGTTTGCAATGATTCTTTGATGCAAGAATAAATATTTTCAGCAAAGTCTTTAACCGCATTATCGATGTCTATTGTTGTTGAAGCTGAGTGCAAACAGCGATGAAGAGCCGACTGAAATGTCCCAGTGAACCAAACCATACACCATGGCATATCTAATATGATATAATATGATATTTGTCCTTAGTTGAAATGTAACCAAAACTGGACAGTGATCAGAATCAAGTGCTGTTAATGTACTGATGTATGTTGCTAGCTACGTGTTCTTATGAATGCCAATGTCAAGTATATGAGGAGGAATATTTGCATTTTCGGCGTAGTAAGTTGGCTTGTCTATTAATACGTTCGTAGAGATGACGCCATTTTGATTTGTAGTTCCACAAACCCAAGAAATATGTTTACAGTTTAAATCATCTAATAATAATGTTGAACCAGTTGTTGGAAATAGCAATGAGAAGTATGTCACACTGAGCTTATAGAAATGGGGCTTGTAAGCACATATGTAATAAAATCAAGCGTTGTCATAACACTGTATTTTAATTACTACAAATTTTAGATCCTTTGAAGTAGGCAATAATACCGGAAAGTGGCTGATTTGAGATATTATTGCCACACCTCTAGGAAAAAATGGGCATTTCTGTAAATTTTATACCCATAAATGTGAATCGCTTATTTTGTAGGGAATGCGTCTATATAACACAAACAATTTCAATATTGTGAACAGCTAGAAACGAAATAAATGAAGCACGTTTGACCGAACACCATTCGCATTCCAATTTAATATTTTTAACTGATGAAAAAGCTTTACATGATACCATTTTGACGAAATGAATTTAGAAGAGAGGTTATTAATTGTTATTGGCATTTGTGAGGTTATAAAGGATACAACATGAATAGTATTGGTTAGCAGGTTAGTAAAGAAGGAAGATACAGATTCTGGAGCTGAGTTGTTTGAAGCTATGGTTGAGAATGGGGCGATTCTGCTTTACTATGGTCTTCTACGTTAATAAAAGCTAAAAGAAAGGGAATAAATTACCTTTGGAGTGAGTTTAGGAGTAGTTATCTGTCTATAGCTGCTGACCACCTGCCCGCCCGTTTTAGGTGTTTTACTTTTATAGCAAACGTGGTCATCTTCCCGCTATCGCACATGTGCAATGGGAACTGCCAACCTAAATGAGAAGTGAAATCCGCGGAAGAGCGATGAGTTCTTCTTCATTTTGTTTTGCCGCTGGCAGAAACGCAACGCATTGTTATTAACAGTACATAACAGGAAACAAAATGGCTTGCGGAGGATGCGAAAACACAATATACCAAGGGCGAATTCTTAATATGTAGCACTTTGCGCTACAACCAAAATCCTGGCTCTTCCTTTAATGCAAATTACGTATACGATTCATACATTTCGGTTATCATTCTGACATGATCGTGTGGAGTGTACTTGGCAAGCGTTGTATTGTTTGCTGGTGCCAAATATTGCACTACCGGCTGCAACCCATATTGGTATAATGATGAATTATAGGGAATGACGAACCAACGTAGCGCAGATGTATCAGGGGGGAAGTGCGGGACATAAGCTGCATGTTGTTGGTTAACCTAGTAGTCAGAGATCATAGAATAGGATGATCAACCGGAACAATGCTTTCCGTTTCGTCCCATACACAGAGTTATCTATTGAATTCACAGTAAATTTCCGATCTTCTATCTGCTGAACTGGATCTCTGATCATTACGCTGCCTGTATGCCACGTGGTTTGTACCGTGTTGTGTGTATCGGGTTTTGATTTATGAATCAAAGTGGTTAATTTAGCTAAATACAGGGAAACGCTGCTATAAGGAGAAACAATGAATCCCGTTCAATCTCTTTTAACGCAACCGTTTTCAACGCTAAACTTGGAGGAAAAGAATGAAATTCAACGCATTGGCAGGCCCACAACATACCTAAAAATCACTCAGGTAGTTCAAACAAAACAAGAAGTTTTAACAGGAATTTTAACAGCGATGTATATGAAAAATATTATTGGATGCGTGGTTGTGATATTAAAAACGCCCTGGTTTGCTTTCCTTGCGTTTTGCTTGGTGGTGAAGATACATGGACAAAGCATAGCGTGAATGATTTGCAGCATCTTCATGATCGCGCCAAAAAAACATGTAGCGTCAAGGTCGCACATGAAAAATACTGTCAGTCCTGTTATGTCTGGCAATGTAAATATAGCAAAACAGATAGACAGTGCATATCGGAGAGCAATTGAAGAACACAACCAGAAAGTGGCTCAAAATAGAAATGTTTTAAACATTATTGTTAACTGCATTACGTTTTGTGCGGCCTTTGAGTTTGCTCTTCGGGGACATGATGAGTCAGCAACTTCAAGTAACCCTGGTATTTTTCGTGGACTGATAAATTTTCAAAGCAGAGCTAGACTGTGTTCTGAAAAACCACTTGGAAAATGGTAAGGACGTAGCATCCAAATATCAAAAGGTAATTTTCTATAGATATCTGGTAAACCATAAGCCAGTGGAAAGGTACTGGGGTTTAGTGAATCCTATAGAGCACAAAGCAGATAACTTAGCTGCATGCGTATTGCCACAACTTGATCGACATCTGCTAGGCTGTGAACATAAATTGATTGCTCAAACATACGATGGGCTAATGTTATGTCTGGGTCGAAAAATGGCGTTCAATCCATCATAAAACAGAAGTACGGGTCTGCAGAATACATTCATTGCCATGCACATCAGTTAAACTCAATTATGTTAAATGCAGCATCAGCGAATAGTAGTGTACGAATTTTCTTCATAAATCTTCAAGTAATTTGTGCTTTTTTTTCTCTAGCTCTCCTCAGAGAACATCAGTTTTAGAAGAAGTACTGCAGAAGCGGCTGCCAAGATCAGTGCAAACGAGATGGAACTTTCAATCTAGATCTGTCAAAACAGTTTTCGAATACAGGGAGGATTTAATAGAATGTATGAAAATCATAAGGAGAGACAAAAGAATCACGAATTCAAGTTCTGTTCTTCAAGCATCTGGTTTTATTGGAATTTTGAGTGATACAGATTTCATATTTTGGTTGGCCTTCATCCATTAAATTATGACCGTGTCGATATTTTCTACAACCAACTTAAAGGAGCGACTGTACTCCTGTAATGGTCCAGGATAGACTTAATTATTTTGTGGTGGAAACTCTCAAAATTAGAAGCACCATAAATACCACTGCAGTTGATGAGAATGTGACGAAGAAAAGAAAATTGTAGAACACACTGCAAGAAAACGAGAGGTCATTGAAGTGTGTGATGTAATCATTACTGAAATGAAAGACAGGTTCAGATTTGTTGCTCATATAGGAGCAGGAGTTCTCTTTCAGCCTGAAAAATTTTCAGAATATAACATTTCGTTCCCGGAAAAACATATTAAAGTTGCCCTTCAGAATTATTCTTTTATTGAAGAAAAGAAACTGATTACAGAACTATCCACAATGTATAGTACTGAAGAATTTAAAAACACAACTGGGGTTGTTACACTAATGGAGTTTTTCAGAGATAATAATTTATGCTCCAATTTTAGTGAATCTGTTAAACTACTTTATGAACGGGATAGTTAATTTCTTGTAATCGCGAGTTACTTTATCGTCACTAAGAGAGCAGAAAAATTAAATTGAGTTTTATTTATGGATGCTCTTTAGCTGACATGGTCCTTAGCGTCCCATTCCATATTGGGCGTGAAAGATCGGTAATTTTGCTCAGAGGCCTCCTTATCAGGCTTGAGGTTCTTTCACGTACTGTAAATCTACGACACGGATCCACCGTGTCGTAGATTACTTCCCTTCCAAAGCAAGCCACACTGAAGATTTTTGCGCCCGAAAAAAATTCATCGCTCTCCCCCAGGTTTGAACTTGCGACCTCTCTAGCACGGTAATCACTTCACCACGGAGGACACGCTAAGAGAACAGGGAAAATTACGTATACCAACAGAAAATTTATATGCGGGATTTTTATGTGTAAAGTTTCCGGTGCACGGAATTAAAATACGCATCGTGTGTCCTGAAATCATCCTGGGTTGTAGAGTATACTTTAATTATTGATCCTTTCATTTCGGTGTGAAAACCTGATTGTGTTTTGCTTGTACGCTTTGTACGAGCAGTTGATAATTTTTAATATTAAGCAACAAATAGGTGGAGTTTTTATTCATAGGTTTCTGAATAAGTGTCATTGTCTTGAGTAGTTAAGCTTTGAAATGTGCTATAGTTGGTCTGGGTGACTCAGTGGTTAGGCGCTGGCCTTCTGATTCCAAGGCCGTGGGTTCAAACCCGGCCCAGCCCGATGGTTTTTAGGTGTGCTTAAAAGCGACAGCCCCATGTCACTAGATTTGCTAGCAAGTAAAAGAATTCCTGCGTGACGAAATTCCCGCACACCGGCGGCGCTGACATGATCCTGTAACGTGGTTACCAAATAAAATATTTTGATATTTTAATCTGCTATAAGTAGCTATTTCAGTGTCCATTGTGTTTGTGAGCTGCAATTTATTCTGTGTTTGTGTCATGATACCTGGAGGGCAAGCTAATTTTGATGTTGATTGTCTGTTTAGAAGGCTTAGCTTTCTTGTTTGGTTTCTTCTGTTTCTCTTCGCACTTTGGTTTATTTGTGCTGCTGCCAGGAATAGAGAAATTGTTTATAACCTCTAAATTTAAAGTAAACTTTCATAATACTTAGTGTTTCCATTATCAGATATCCATTTTTAATGGTTGACTAATATTGTCGGCGTTGGTAACTTCAGCGGCTAAATCACTAGTTACATCTGTGTCCATGCCCAAGATAATCCCGGAAGTACTCGCACTGTATACAATAAGGGCGGTATTCATAGTCGATTTTGGTCCGGCCCAACTTGCTACTTCCGGCGGATTTACAGCGGACTATCGATTATCTTATTCATAGACCGGGATTTGCGTTGGTCGGGGATCAAACGCCTTGGTCGGGACCAAATGTTGGTCTACCTCAGAGGGGTAGATTAAAGGCAAGACCATCTTTACAAAATGGATGACTTTGGAGTAATGGGCGTGGCTGCATGCGTAGAATTCGCGAAATGAGACAATGGAGTAAAACTATCTACCAAAATTAGACATAATTGGAAAGTATGGCGACCTAAACTTCAAAAAAATACAGGTTTAGTAAAGCAAAGTTTAGAAAGCTGATAAAACGGATTCATCCTAACCTATATGACAGACGACGATAACCGATGCTTGAATCTCAATTGATACGATGCTAATAGCACTTCCACATTATGCAAGAGAAGGGTATCAAGAAAATACTACTAACCTTAGTAAGCCGCATTATAACTAATGACTCAAATGCTAATGCTAGATTTACCTTTGTTAAACCGGGATTACTATGCGCTTTACGTAACATGACGGGATGTAACGCGAAGTTAAGAAATTCTGCTACAGTAAAGCTTTAATTAGGATGCACTTAACGTAACGGGAATGAATCTTGATTGATTGTTCTTCTATTACTTCATGCTACTGCTTCACGCCGATTGGTTCTAATTGCCATGTCACATTAAACTTGGCGTAACGGGAAGGAGAAGTTTGACACTGCTAAATATAGGAGAGGAGTGTAGCAGTTGCAACTGAGAAGCGACAACAGGGCGTAGCCGAGGGATGTGCGCGTCTAAATTCGAATGGGAACAGGACACTACACAATCAACTCTACGTGTTAAAAACCCTGATTCCATTTGCTTCTTAGTATTTGATACCTCCTGCCCGTATACGGAATAATGTCCCGCTTGGGTTAAGTTCGAAATAATTTAGGCTTTGCTTATGTTTTCCCTTGAGGAGAGGAGGATTACAACTCCCGGAAGGTTTATGATGTATTAGAATTTCCTCGGGTAATTATTTCTGTATAATTACGATCACGCAATATTTATTTGGTTAAGATACAGAGTGAGGTTTTAATAACAGCAAATGTTCCTTCCTATTTAAATACGATTTAATTCTGAAATTTTATGCTTAAAGGTTAATATTCCAGCAAGTTAAATTCTTATTGAAATGATTAACAATGCCATGAAACTGTGTGGATAAGATCGTTTAAAAATGGAGGGGTGGCAATTGCTTAGAATCATGCACAAAGCTGTCTATATATGTATTATCTCCCTCCATACCTCCTCTTTTTTGCGTTTGCATTTGTCGAAACCGATTTGTTTTCAATAATATCCATCATTTTTTGTATTAAGGGAAACAGGCATTTTCCTCCTCCGACCATTTTAATGCACGCTTCTATGTTGTCCATTTTTTTCGCTTTGGGCGAGGAGTGAGCACTGAACCGATGAAAGAATAGCTGTGAAACGACCATAGAAAGTAAAAACTAAGGAGTAACAGTGGTTAGTTTACTACACTATGGCAGTCGCGCATGCGCAGAACTACCTTTCTTCGTCGTGTAACATTTTCTCCATGCTGATCCACGGCCTTCCTTGGTCCGAGACTTTTTAACGTCTATGAATATCAAAAACTTGGTCGGCCTTTGTTCCGGACCAAATGAGTCTGAAGATAGTCCAGACCTATGTGAAATCTATGAATGCGGCCCTTAGTCATTATGTTAACACAGCACAATTAACTGAATTATGATAATAGATGTCAAGAATGAAATCATCTGATGTGTCACACTCATATGATTTTCTCTACTCTTGTACAAACTATTCTTACAAACGCTTATTCTCTATATGCAAAAGTCGTTCACAATGAAGAATACTTTTGGAGACATTCCCAGAAAATTCGAGATATACATTTCATTTCTCATTACAATATCTTAAACATACGATATTTTAATCAAAGTCGTTAGAGCCATTTTTGAGAAAATTAAAATGTTCGAAAAATGTTCCATGTAAAGGGTAGTCTGGGGTGGGGGGATTTTCTTGAAAACCTTCGTGTAGCATCTCTGGAAGATACTGAACCTAAATACCAAGTTTGGTGTTTATCCGACAGTTCGTTTCTGAGTTATGCTGTTCACAGACACACAGACAGAACACACACGGACATGTTTCCAAAAATGTTTCACTTCATTAGCTGACTAGTTAATTCACTCATATCAATATTTGCACATTTAAACTTATAGGTATGTGTTTTTTAAAAATGTAAGCAGAAAATGGCCTAGCCTCTCTTCACCCCAAACCACTATCATTACTTAAGCTGCTGTTTGCATAAAAATGCTGCTAGACACTAGCATTTACTAACTAATATGTTAAAACTCCTTTAGGTATAGTAGCAGTAGTGGACCTACTTTCCATTCCAAACTAGAGTGCCTCTCACTATAAACAAACTCTTTGTATTATCCGTGCGAAAATTGTTTGCAATCCCTGCCCCCTTATGACTGCTTCCTCCTCTCACACATACTTGCTACATATTACAGCTGAATTTTGTTTAAGTCTATAAAAAGGTGCCCTGTGTGAAAATCATAATTAAAAATGCAACCTGAAGTAACAATTCATTTTATAAGCATCTGGAAAATGAACATTTTACTTATATTAATTGAACTCCTCAGGCAAAGGTGCAGTACCCTAATTCAAATCCTCCAAAGATGACTTAGCTGCCATATTGGAATCAGAACTATCCTCGAAGTTAATGACAAGCTTATCCACAACACTGTTGCGTGCAAAACAGGTTCCCACATTTTAATCTCCTATTATGTCTGTTTATATTCCCCGCATGCTTTGGATACACATTTTTGCTGAAACGCCTGTAAATTCAGATGTTAGTGTCGTAATATCTACTATTGCAAGTGTCAGGTGTTTTATAATAGTGTGTTGAACACATTAAGTATTTCTTTTTTGCCACTTTTTTTTAACGGTTTCCCACTTTTGTGTTAAAACAGCTTATTCACACTACAGACTTCTTCCTCTGTCATGGCAACTCAAACTCTAATTGATAAAATCACAAGATTTGATCTGAGCTGAGCATATGAGTGCTAGCGTATTATGAATGACTGTTCACTTATATTTCCTGTATTATGCAAAGAGTTTATTTGGTACTCGGATAACACCCATGTGAATTCATTGCTGCATTTCTCATATAGGCAAGAGAATAGCTGTCCACAGAGTTGGTAATTAACAAACCGATACTCTTTGAGTGTTAGCGCAATAGCAGTTAGAATTAAGGAAATCTTATTTTGTAATCTCTTAACAGTTGTTATATATCCATTACCTTTAACAATGAGTTCTTAGGATAACCGCAATAAAATGTGTCACCTCTCCACTCCAATATTTCATGATACAATACTTTTATAAATGAACTATTTACATTGGCATAAGCGTAGTGTTTAATTTCATGACAAGCATAAGCATATGCTTTGGTTTACATCAGAAGGAACTCTAGTTTACAGTGGATAGTATGTAATGCAATCACAAGGTGTTTGTAGCCATACATTTTTCCTTAATGTAAGAAATTTCTCTTTTCAGAAACCTACTTTTAAGCGTAGTTTAAACATGTGTTTCTCTTTACTTCTAGGATATACACAAGGAAAGTTGGAGTTAAGTTGTGCCTATTTGTGTCCAGTGATGGTGCTTCAAGCCAGAGCACAGAGAGTTACAATGACATTAATAGTGTTAAATGGTGTGGTGAAACTGTTGCTAATGATATTTATTGCACTGCTAATAGCGATTTAGTGAATGACAAACAATAGCTACACTATTGCATATAACGTGTGCAGAAGTTTCTTTGTAGGAAATGGGATTATGTTATTCATGTTACGCAAATATGTCAAATTGTGTTGCATTATCTAGAGAGTAGAATAAAATAGCAATGTCAAGCATGTGTTACTCTTCCAATTTTCCTGTCAAAATCCACATCCTACTGTTGGTTGGTTGCAAGTTCAAGCAAAACATGGAGGCAGTTTAAGTGCAAAAGATTTTACAATGAAGCATACAGAAGAAATTATTGCAAGGTACTTGATCTTCTCATTCAGCCTCAAAAATTTAAATGTGACCATTATGTATTTTGGCACAGAAACATTCTGCAGCCACTATTAACCCCAATATTATATAAAAGCAATGTATGTACGGACTATTGGATAATTTAAATAAAAAGAGTTACACAAGAATAAACAGTTGTGTTTTTCATACTAGCCTAGCTGTTTAGTGTTCAGCTGATCATAATTATGTTCTAATATTGTATTGCTACAGATGACAATGACAATTTTATGTGAGCTTTAATCGATTCCTTTAAAATGAAATTTGAATAACTCAAAGTGCAATCACGATTACTGAAGCTCACGTAATACTTTGTACGTCGTCAGTAGCGATACAGTAGTAGAACATATGATCAGCTGAGCTAGACAGCTAGGCAGGTATGAAAAATACAGCAGTAGTAGTTACGAGTGACGTCATCGTCCGAGAGCGCGATTTTTCATAGTTTAGTTCCATCCCAGATCACTACTCACGCTGCGATCGCCGTCGTGTTTCCACCGTTTAAAATTAGAGTTGCACTTCTAATACTGTGTTCTGTGGTCAAAGCGATAGGGATCACGGAACTTTATGAATGTCTTTTTCCTCAGTCCTCTCCCGACATGATTACCTGTTGACAGCGGAGTGGATTTGTAATTGCAGGGTACATGGAATCTTTATGGCTTTATATGCACCGTTTTCAGGTACACAAAATACCTTAAAATGTGAGTTAAATTGAAATTCAGGAGCAGTGCGTTGTTTGTACCGCGGTAAGTACAGTACTGAACAGTTATGAAGGTAGTTACGAAAATTAACAATGTAAAGTTTCCAATGGAAACTGGCTTTTTTAAACGTTTACTGGAAGACAAATGCAAGATAAAACATTTAGGATGACCGAACTAAAAGCGAGGCCTTAGTAAAAAATGTGCTTCTGCCTTATGCTAAAGAGAAGCTACTAAGCGAATTAAAGCAAAGTGTTCCGTTTTTATTAGGTTCAGACGCTTCAAATAAGGGCAATAAAAAAGCTTACCCGATAGTTGTAACGTACTTTTCCAAAGATAAAGAAAAATGTAACGTAGTTCTTGATTTCTATGAAGATGTAAACGAATCTGCAGAAGCCATTTCAAATAAACTAAAATAAATTTTATTGGAAAATGTTTTAACGCTAAACAATCTAGTTTCTTATTCAGCCGACAATGCTTCAGTTAATTTCGATAAACATAATTCTGTCTTTACTAGATTGAAAGAAGAAAACCCAAACTTCATCAAAGCCAATTGTTGTTGCCATATATTACATAATTGTGCAACTTTTGTTTCAAGCTTCTAAAATATGATGTAGTCTAGTTCTTAAAATTTATTCAGGCTTTTCATCATCAAAAAATTCCGAGGAACTAAACTCATTTTGCGAGTTTGCTCAACATGCCTATAGTGGAATATTGCGACACATTATTGTGCGATGGTTGTCTGCAGTCAGCTGTGGAGCATCTTGTTAAGATGTAGCGAATTTTAAAGATGTATTACGTAGCACGGGGCGAAGAAAAATCGCACCCCTAATTTGGACATTTATTAGTTCAGAAAAAGATGAAATAAACGAGTATTCACTAACACTACCACAGTGTTTTCTTTATTTTTTAAATGCAACTCTACCCGTATTTTCTAAAACAATTAGACTTTGGAAAAAGAGAACACCTTTTCCACAGATGTTCACGAGATTATATTGGAAGTGAAGAAACAAATAGAGGGTCGTAAGGAGGATAAGTTTTATGGGATTGAAGTCAACATCTCTTTAGAACATCTTACAGAAGAAAAGAATATTCTAGAGTGCGCGCTTGTTTATGACAGATTATTAAACTAAACAACTTTGCTGGGAATGACAATGTGTATAAAATTGTCTCCGTGCTAGATATGTCAACCAAAACTATTTTCATTTAATGACTTGGCTGAAGTGGGAAATACGTTGAAAATTAGTTTCGATGGAAACGAACTGTATCATGAGTTTAATGTTTTGAAATCGTAGATCAAATCTTGATAGGAAGGATAATAATTGTTGTAAAATGTGGAGTGGGTTTTTCGAAAAAGCAGATAATTTTATTATGTTAGTAAAAATTGTGACCGTAATAATACAAAAACATCTGTTTAACAATTTCTGTCCTCATTTACTCAAATGTCCGTTGCCCGTTGTTTGGTCTCCGGGCCTGCCTCGAGTTCAATCTGGCAACCCTAATCACGTATTCTGTTTTATTTGGGTTTGCTTTCAAACCGCTAATTTCAACCTGCTTACAAGTTTACGGAGCATTATTACCTATAACACCTTCAGACCGATGGTTTTTAAATGTGCTTAAAAGCGAAACTCCATATTAGTAGATTTAATAGCATGTAAAAGAACTCCTGCGCGATGGAATTCCGGCTCACCGGTGGCGCTGAGAATTGACAATCCTGTCAATTGACAGCATCGTTAACAATCAAAATATTTTGTTTCTTCTTTACTTCTTTTACGATGGTCATCAGCATTAAGCTTTGCCATATAACACTCTGCATGAAGCAATTGCTTATGTTCATTTCCATTCCTCGGCATGCCTTATTCAAGTTTTCTAAGATGCTTTCTAAATACATCTTGAACAATGTTGGGTAATTTAATGTCATGCCAGTATGTAGCCATGGTAGCTCAGTTGGTTAGAGCATTCGGGCGGAAACCAAAAGATCCATTGTTCAAATCTCGGCTATGGCATTGAATTTTTCAGTCTAGTTCTAACTTCCCAACCTTGTCCTACACTCGGCTTTGTGAAAGAACAATTCATTATCAACGTTGGGGAATACCTAAGAATCTTACAGATCTGACTAAGCATTCCCAATTTGGTACTTGAATGAAAATATGCGTAATTGCATACCGGTACTGCACATTCTTTGGCGAAGATGGGGAAAATTGGCGTTTGGTTTCAATGTTTTTGGCAAGACTGAGAAATGTAAAACGGCGACATATGAAGGGGTACCGTAAGTAATACTTAAGGTCGTAATTTTGGGAGCTGTTTAATGTCATGAAATGGAATGTTTAGCTAAGACTAAGCTTTTAAGTTGTACTGACAATCATTTTGTACATGTTAGGCATGTAATTATTCTTGCCATCTGATAAGCAGTTTGAAAAGAGCAATTTTCGAGATTTACAATTTGGATGTTAGAAGTGGACGTACCTTTAATTTGTCACTATTGCGAGTTTTTCTAACGTAATATAAAATTAGGTTGACTCCGAAAGTAAGATCAAAGCTCTCTTCGAGTTTAATAGAACAAAGTTTTAGGCATCAACATGCAATTTAACCGCTTTGGCATAATTATGAATAAAACATCCAGTACACACACCCACATATTCTGCTTTACTTTTCTAGTACACGAAGTGAAAAAGTACTATAAAATGACAAATCATATTACCTGTTGCACAATGCTCAATTCTATAAGTAGCAAGTTCAATTCGCTAAATAAATGATCGTATCCTTTTCTGTCATGGTATCAAATACCCAAATACCATATACCTTACAAAGTTCGTATAGTTATCTGTACTTTTCAGGAATGTGTTTCTGGGTTCTATTTTCACTTATAATGAAAGCCATGGGAGCAAGTGTAGAATTCAGAGGCGTTCCATGTTCAATACGGATTTTTAGGATTTGAATGAGGTTAAAATGGTCACAATGTGAACTAACAATTTCTTCCAATTGGAACCTTGATAAATATCAGTGTTGCACATATATTTTCTGACATTTTTCTTCACATGGGATATGTATATCCTTTTTTTTTGTATGGATTGCAATAATTCTTTGTTATATACAGTTTGAAATAAAATCCTTTTAACCTAAACTCACCCATTCACAAGTGGTCCTGCTCCTAGTGTTCAGAATGAATCCCAAATATCACCTTTCTCTATTTTGAAAAGCTTAAGGAAGGCTTCTGTGTTGGGATAGCAAGAAAAATAGTCTGTAGGCAGAATTAATCATAAAATGTTCTTTTAGCAACACACACACAAAGTGGGAGTGAGTGAATTTACAGAGAGAGGGTTTTCTTCATGTGGGGTTCATGCCAGTATTGAAGTATTATGTCAAGTATTTACTTTAGCACCCGGTGACCGATTTGTTTCAAAACTATTTTAATATGTGCTAAATAATGCCATAAATATGTTTTAGGCTGTCATGTCATAAGCATATGCAAAAACAAAAGACGATTGCAAGGCAATGAATTTTAACTTGCCTGAGGTTTATTTCGCTGAAATCCAATATATGTGCCATTAAGATAACATAAGTTCCCCAATGTTGTATCAGTGTTAAGTTTGCTTTTTCACTGAGTATTCAGATGTGTCACTTTTTGCAGATTTGTTCCAGCCACTCTCCATTTGCTTTTCTTGGTGGTTAAGGCAGTTAGATAATTACTATTGAAATAAATATTCTCTAGCTCACAATACTAACAAGTAACCGATAATTGCAATTGAAACGAATATTCTCTAGCTCGCAATTCTAGCAAGTAACCAATTCTTTCAGAATGTTAGGCTTTATAAAAGACTAAAATCTTAGCTTCCTTACATGAAATGTCATCAATTAAGTGTATTTCACACTAATCAGTTTCACTTGAAATGATCAGCACGAAATCAACAATATTAATGTTGATATTCTTTCAGTTTTAAAAGGTGTGTGACTAGATTTGTTTTACAAACTATTATGTGCCCATTGAGAATCAGTGAAAAAGTATATATAATGATATAAACTTACTTCTTTTTTATGATTTCTTTAAAAATAAAAAGAAAGTATGTATCTTACACAAAAAAAAGTTGTTTCATGTACAGATTTGAACTGCAAAGGTGAAATAGAAAGCATAGGACTGCAATGTGACGAAACAGCTGAGATCGCTAGAGGACCACCAAAGGCAATCTTCGTACCTCTCCAGATGATACCAGAGTGACTTTAAGAGGACAAAGGTAAGTTGTAAACATCAGGATGTTAATGTAGTGTAGGGGATTTAGGATTGCGGGGAGTTGGAATGAAAGGAAATGTGAATTGAATTGTAATGAGGCGTGATGCAGTGATTTGGTATAAAATGTTTAATACTTTGCTTTTTGTTTCCGAAACTAAGCTTTTGCCCCAAAAATGACTCCTTAAAATATCATTAGGATAATATTAAGTGCATATTAAGCATGGTTTAAAACAAATTAGTCACGGTGCTAAAGTATAATTACTATACTTGAAATACCAGACTTTATATTGGGAAGCCAGAAGGAAAATGATGCAGATCAATTAATCCCCAGTGTTGGTGAACAACAACAACATTTGAAATACCTTAAAAATCCATTCAAAATTTCTCTCTACAAGCTACAAGATTTTTCTTTTTTTCTTTTCATTAGGTACATAATAAGTACCTATGAAACTGATTTTTGCAGCAACCATTTCAAATAATAGTTGTGTAAGACTCAGATTTCATCCAGTGTGAGATAAGAGAAAATGAATCCAGTGCTTATAAATTTTTCCAAAGATATAATGTAAGTTTCTTGAATCTTACCTTTTGAAATAGTTCTCTAACTTGAAAGTAGATTTTTCGTGTAGTGTGGGAATCCTTCCAACTGGAGGTCATGACTTAGAATCAGTGTTGTGGTTAGTTATTTGGATAAGGCCTTTTCTGGGGGCTTTCTCTTACCGTTACAAATCAGGCAATTCTAAGGATTATTGCCTAGATATCATTCACTATCTTTACAGTGAAAGGGTATGTAAATAGCTTAAAAAGAAGAAGAAAAGATGTAATGCATTTGTTTACAAGCTTTAAACATTAGATAATATTACATTTATCCAGTAAAGCTCTAATGTTATTTCCCTTAAGTTTAAAGTGTAATCTTAAATTGCTGAAAGTGAATTTATATTTATACGCATCATACTTTATGGAGGTGTAATTTTGCTTTCAGTTGTAAGAAATTTGTAATAGGGAAGTAGGTGTACATATAGAAATTGAGTTCATTAATGAAATGTAAATACGTGACTGATTTTAATCTTAAGGCATGCAGTTATAACTGCAAATTGACTGGCTAATGATAGAAGCAAGCAGTAAATGAAGCATCTGTGTTATATCAAACTCATTTTCCTATGTGCATATATTATGTGCTAAAGCATAATATCACTGTCCAAAAACAAAAAATTCTTGATTTCTGCTGTTGTGCATTTGTTTCGTTCTGCTATGTAGGTTACCAAGGAATGACCAATAGTTAGGGGCTTGGTATATAGAAAATTGTGCTTAAAATACATACATAGAGCGGAATTTAAATGACCTTCCATGTCACCTAAAACTATTAGGTAATCCTAATCAACATAAAATCTTCAAGAAAGATTTAAAGTCATTTTTATATACTCACTCCCCATATACTATGGAGGAATTTTTTAATATGTCGTTGAAAAGGTAAATATTCAACACATAGGGCAGGTTGCATGTGATGGTGATTTATATTTATTTGTTGTTGTGTTACTGTAATGCATGTTGAAAAGTTGACTCTTGAAATGGTGATGGTTTATAAATTTTTATCTTCTCTTAGATAATGCATGATGGAGAGGGGAAGAAAGTTATTTTTGGTGATGGGTGTGTATTGTGCTATGTATTTCAAAATTATATGATGTGTTCACAGCTCCTGAGCATTGCTTACAGTGGGGCCAAATGAACAAATACAAACAAACACTATCTTATATGCAGCTATTGATTTAGTCTCTTAACAGATTGTGATAGTGTTCATCTAGCTGACCACATGAATCATGTTTGGTTCATGGTAAACTTTCTGTGAACAAATTTTATGATGGAAGCTGTGGTCCGAAGTCCAGCTTCATGTGTTTTATTTTGCTGTTCATTTCTAATGCATGCATGCATGCATGCATGGTGTACACGGTCCAGTCATAAGTTCTGTCCTCTATGTTTGTAGCTGTGCAACTTAAAAATAATGGATTTAATGGTATTGTTACAGGTTACCATGGTAGCAAAGTTATTATTCTAAACACAATTGCTTTGTGGTTTCCTACATCAATACATATAGAATGGGGTGTAAATGAAAACAGAATTGCAGTGATTGCTCTAAGTGTGGTAAGAAACCTACTGATATTTTCAAGTTGTTAACACAACGAAAATTTCATTAAAATTTGTTTACCGAACTGTCAAGAGATTCGTTGAATCTTCCTAATAGACTTGCCAAGATCTGGCTCGCCATGTACCATAAGGACTTCAAGAGTGGTCAAAGCAATAAGAGAATGAATATGTCGAAACCCACTCTGGAAGCAGAAAATAATGGTCTGAGAGTTAAATACATCCGCCAAATCCATGTCTTGGATTATCAGAGAAGACCTTCATATGAGAGCTTATTGACGGTCGTTGGGACATTTGTTAACCATGAACCTAAAGAAGACCAGGTACGAAAGATCAAAGAGGCTCTTACAGTGGCATGCTCAGAATGGTCATCCTCTTCACAGATAAGAAAATTATCACAGTGAAGGAGAAGTGCAATAAGCAAAATGATAAAATATATGCACGGAGCTCAGAGGAAGCTAAAATATCAGTCTCCCATGTCCAGAGAGGGCAACACCCAGCATCAGTGATGGTTTGGTGGGGCATATCACATCAAGGGGTAACATCTCTCCATTTCTGCAAACAAGGAGTAAAAACAGGAGCTATACGGTACCAAGAGGACATCCTAGAGAGAGTTGTCAAACCCTTGAACACCACATTCTTCAATGGAAGAACTCAGCCCCAGATCACAAGGCTAGAACAACTTGAGCATGGCTCAGGGACAATGTTCCAGAATTTATTGCAGCAGAAGACTGGCCCTCTGGCAGCCCAGACCTGAACCCACTGGTCTCTAGGCTTTGGGATATCTTGGAGAGTAAGGTCTGTGCTAAACCTCACTCCAGTTTGGAATTTAAAGTGAGATCTCACAAAGGCAGTGCAGGAAATTCCTCTAGATGTCATCCATGCTGCAGTAGCAGATGAGGATTAAGGTCCTGTGTGAAGGCCAGAGGTGATCATTTTGAATGACTTATAGTGTAAGAAATGTGCATTAGTCACTGAATTAAAATATGTGTTATATCTTTATTGTGTCTTTTATTTTAAGACATATCACTTCTTAATTATACGACAGAACTTGTGACTGGACTGTGTAGAATTCTGGAAGGATTCTGAAGAATGAGTTCCCAGGCTTTTGCTTAGGGCAAAAGATGCTAGCCTCTAGATCTTCTACATAAAAACTTTTTCTTCCCATAATACATAATTGCAGTTATACATTTTGTAAGCCAGACTTTTAGTTCAAATAGTTTTATAATGTGTAGTGATAAACTGTATGCATGTGAGGTTCTTTATAGCTCCTGTTGCAGCACTATATTGGTCATTCAGCTTTAAGTTGAAATAATGTCTTAGTCTGAAGGACCACATCAACATGTGTAAAGCTCTTAAAGTTTGGTAAGATTGTATGTAACATTTAGACCCCGTTTCACAGTATAAGCTTAAACTTCAAATCGGGCTTAACCGGAGAGTTAAGCTACAGCTGAGTTTTACAGTGCGTAGTTCAAATGCTAAGCCAAGATTATACGGGACTCGACTTAAACCGTACTGAACTGCGGTTTACGTTAAGGAGTCTCCATGTTATCTGAGGACGACAATTTTAGTGATGAGGAAATGCAAATTATTTTAAACCATTTCCACAACAGAAGACGGCCTAAAGTGTGTAGAATGCGTCCAAATCATTTCCACATATGGAATGACCGAGAATTCTACGAGAGGTTTCGGTTAAGTAAACAGTCTGCGATGATGGTACTAGAGATTATTGATGATGCAATTAAACATAAAACAGACTGGTAAGTAAAACTTAATATTAAATTTATTCCTACCCCTTTGTAATATACTTTATCGCTCATAAGGTATTATTACTTTATATTTCAGAAACAAAGCCCTCTCGTCAGAAGCAATGCTTCTTTTGACGTTGAGGTTACATGCAAGTGGAAGCATGCTAATTGCAGTTGGAGATTTTTTTGGCATCTCAAAATCTACAGCATGCAGGGTTGTGAAAATTGTTTCATATCCACCAATTTGGACATCAATTAATTCCTTTATTTCCTCATCGATTGGCGTAATTAACGATGGCACAGCCGGACCTCCACCTGTACCCCGAATAGCACATTTCTCGTTGGCATATTTCTTTTTTTGCAACTTTCTTCAAATTGTCATATTTCTTCTTCAACACGGTAGCATCTCTGTATATTATTCCGCTCTTTGCATTGAATAACTCTGCAATTTTCCACCATGTTTGGTTCTTCCTGCTCCACAGTACCTTATCAGATTGCTTGCACTCTATTATGTGTTTATACTGCTTTACAATTTCTAACAGAATGCTAACTTCTTGAGAAGTGAAGTTAGCAGTACGTTTTGGCTCTGATATCTCGGTCATTTTAATGTGTGTATCTTAATAACCTATAAAACCTTACTTTCAGGAACAGCGCCGCCATAAACAAATGATGGGAATTCGCTTGATGCGTATGCGCAAGCGTTACCAACTTTAAAGTTCCGAGGAGTTGTTCAGCTCAGTAAAGCCAAACGTGGTTGCCCTACTGTGAAACTCGCAAAGCTTTAACCAAAGCTTAAGTTTTGTTTAAGCTGCATCCGTAGCTTAGTAAAGGTTCGACTTAAGCCTGAACTGTGAAACTGGCCCTTAGTGACCGCCATGTTCACATGATTGAGTATGCAAAGGTTAGAGCCAGCTGCAGTGGTATGATAGACTAACCTGTTTCTTACCTTGCATGTAAACTTACCAAACGGGGTTGCTTTGCATTACTCTAATTGGCTAAGGCTGTTCGCGCTATAAAGTGCACTTTTATCGTCACTTGGAGATCCCGGGACCAACAGACGACATAGCCACAATTGAATTGTAACAACATGCACTCGCGGAACAAAGTGTCAAAAAGTATGGTGTTGTAAAGTAATATTGAACTTGTAGTTGTGGAGTACACAGTATTTGCACAGTTTCTTCTATTTTAGAGTCTGGTTCTTGTTGTAAGGTTCAGTATCAGAAGAAGAAGGTTAATGACAATGCTTTCAATGGCATTGTCAGTGATACCATCCAGCTCCCATGATTATCTTCCTCCTTGAGTACATGATTAATTACTCCCTTTCAGTTACAGTCAATGATCTACAGCAATGCTGTGCTAAGCAGTGCCCTAACCTTCTGCAGTTTGAATGTGGTGTTATTTCCTGCCACGAATCCCTTAATTTGACTCCATATCAGCTCAATTGGGTTCAGAAACCAGTGATATGGGGTAAGCCTAAGAAGTTTGTGTACAGTGTCTTTACTGCTTCATCGATAACTAGGGATAGAAAAGTATACTCACCTCACATGCGAGTTAATTATTAAATTTCCAACTATTTAAACAATATTTTATGCTGCATATAATGCAGGGCATTACAAATGTTTATTGTATCTAGGAGCCAGGATATTTATTTAATGTTTGTGGTTTATTTTATATATTTCTTTAAGTAACTGTAGTGACCACTAATGTAATAAGAATTCTCACAAAACAAATATACCTGTACTCTTTATACAGCATTAAAGGGCCTCTTATGGTTATGTATATGTCTAGAGCCTTTTGCGTGGAAGTACCATTTGTCCACAGCCTTCGTAGGTTGAATTCCTTTATAGATGGTCCATTCATTTTGGTCATCAAATTATTCAGACTTTCAACTTGCAATGAATGGTTAACATTATTTTTCAAAAGATTCATTTCACTGAAGCTTCTTACACATCGCACAGTAGACACTGGTAGGACAGATACTATGCACAATAATTTTCCTAGCATAGGGAATTTTTCTGCAATAGTTATTGTCAAACTAAAAATCTCATTTAATTTCTTCCCCTTCTCCAAAATTTAAATTCACGATTTGTTGAGTGTATCCTGTATATACAGTGGAATCTCGTTAGCATGTTCCTCATTAACACGCTTTCCCATGTATTACGTTGAATTATAAAAGTCCCGGCACCAAATGCAATAAATAACGTTTGTTTAGTACGTTTTCTCGCTTCCATTTACTACATTCGAAGTTTGACGCCTCATTCCCTATTTTGGCAAATGCATGGTCGGTCCAATGGGAGCAGATTTACTACATTCGAAGTTTGACGTCCTCATTCGCTGTTTTGGTCAAACCAGGTGGTGTGGAACCAGCAGCCAATGGTATGCATGTATGTATGTACATACATATTTGTGTGGGGGGATAGAGAATGCTTTAGTTTAGCGGTGACTTGGCGTGGTTAGTTTATGCAGTTGAGTGTTGACAAAACGTAATTGTGTTTTAAGTTTTTATTTGCAATGGAGAAAAAATAAGTGCGGCAAATAACCAACAGTGAAAAACTGAAAATCCTTGAAGTAGATTGCAGTCCAAATATGAAACCTGTGGATATAACGCGGAAGTTAAACACTCCTCTGTCAACCTTAAACACAATTGTTAGCAAACGTATACTAATTGAAACTGCTTTTGAAGAAGGGAAAAAAGCTAAAAGAAAACTTAATCGCCCTAGCCAGTTTCCAGAATTAGAAGATGTTCTGCTAAAGTGGTTTACACAAGCTAGAATCGTCAATTTTGAAAGACTATAGCTCCAACAATGTTTATAATGCAGATGAAACAGGACTATTTTTCCTTCTTTTGCCAAACAAAATCCTGGATTTTAAGGGCACTAAGTGCCACAGTAGGAAGCTTAACAAGGAGAGGATTACAGTTTTGTTGTGCTGTAACGAAAGTGGAATGGAGAAATTGGTACCGCTGGTTATTGGAAAAGCATGCAGTCTGCGATACTTTAAGAATGTGTGATCTTTTCCATGTATTACACTTCCAACATAAAAGCCTGGATAACTTCTGCCGTCTTTGAAAATTTCTTACGAGCATGGGACGCAGGACTGTGCATAAAAAGCAGGAAATTTGCACTCTTTATTGATCATTGTGCCGCTCATCCATCAACTGTTTCAAATTTAAGAAACATAAAGATCATTTTCTTCCCAGCAAACTGCACGAGTAAGCTACAACCTTTAGATCAAGGCATAATTCGGTGCATATCGGAAGAAGCTGGTACAGAGAAGGTTGGCTGCACTGAACTTGACGACAAGCAAAATCACCGTCTTAGATGCCATGCGTTTTATTAGAACTACTTGGGATTAAGTGATGCAAGATACCATTAGGAACTGTTTTAATAAAGCTGGTTTTTGCCGGGTTCCTGGTGATGCAATCACACAGGAAGATGAGTTTTCTGAGTTGAAGAATGGCACCAAATAGCAGACGATGCCGGCGTGTCTTTCGAAACATACGTAAACATTGAGAATGAAATTCCAGTGTGTGAAACAGCAAATATAGATGAAATACTTGAAGAACAAGTGAAAGAAGAAGGGTCAGTGGGAGATGAAAGTGATGATGAGCCAGATCCTGAGCCAGTACCTACAGTTCGGAAGCGATGCAGGTAATGGACTTAGTGAAGTGATATGTGTGCAATTTCGAAGTTGATGAGGATGTAATGACTTTACTAAACAAGATGGACAGTAAAATTTTGGCATTAAAACCAACAAAGTAATCAACTATAGATATGTATTTCAAACCAGTGTAGATGTGTCTATATTTCACATCTGTTTTTGAGGTAAGATGTATTATTAGATTTTATTACATAAATATGTTCTTAAATTGCATTTTTGTTTTTGTTAACATGTTTTCCCATCTATGATGTCCAAATCCTTGGGTCCCTGCAAAAATGTACTAACGAGATTCTACTGTATTCATCATTTACGTCAGATGGTGAAATTTGTTTTTTTGAAGCGATGAACTAGGGAGGACATCCTTCCAATATAGGCTCAGGAACCTGGAGCTTTTGGCGACAGCAGGGATTGCTCAGATGTATTAAAATATTTACTAAAATAAGCACTAAAACCACCTGGTTATCCAGCACAAATAGGAAAGTGTGGGGTCGGTGTCATTGAAGTTAAATGTAAAGAAAGACAGTAATAAAGCATATTTGCAGAAAAACCACTTAACCAAACAAATTCAGTAGGCCACACCAGAAACAATAGGCAGAGTATTAGGTTGAACATCATTATCAGTACAATCCAACAACAACAATAGTAAAGCATGAGGGTGAATGTCAGTAAACCAACACCAGCAATTACAAATAAAGTATGAAGTTCACTGTCAGTAAACTTAATTATATCAAAACACAGCAACAAAACATATTTGTACATAAATAATTTAACCAAGTAAAGTAACCCAACAGCAACAGTAAAATATGAGACTGATTGTCAGTAACCCACCACCAGCAATGAGGTGGAATGACAGTATCCAATACCAGCAGCAATATTAAAATATGAGGTGGTATGTCAGTAACCGAATACCAGCAGGAGTAGTAAACTATGAGGCTGAATGTCAGTAATCCAATATCAGTAGCAATACTAAAGTATGTTGGTGATCTTACACCAGTAGCAGCAGTTAAGTATGAGGCTGAATTTCAGAAACCTAATATCAGCAGCAATAGTAAAGTATGACATGGAATGTCGCTGACCTAATACTAATAGTAGCAGTAAACTGTGAGGCTGAGTGTCAGTAACATAACACCAGCAACAAATGTCAGTGGAATGTCAGCAACCTAACACCAGTAGCAGCAATAAAGTATGAGGCTGAATATTAATAAGTAATAACTGAACACCAGAAGACGCAAATAAAGTAAGAGGTTCAATGTCAATAACCTAAAACTAGCATGTGTAAATAGACTATGGGGTTCAATGTCAGCAAACATATAAGAAACATACACTACTGGAAAAATTGGTTGCATCATTTTATGTAGTTTTACACTTGTGTTAATGTCAACAATGGGTTCACAATTTCAGTTTTGTTCTATCTATAAATGATTGTATTGTTGTTTGCAACAGAACTTATAAATATTTTCATTTTTGTGATACCACTGCCTCAATTGTTGGTTTTAATGTAGGTGTCAGTGATGTGTGTTTAATAACAGCTGCACAAAACAGCAAAGGAATTAAATTAACTGCTCGTAAAAAGAGTGTGATTGTCATATTAGCTTATAAGGGCTTTTCTATTTGACATATTGCATCAAAAATAGGATTTAACCAGTCCACTGTATTCAGATTATTAGCTAAATACAAGAAAACTGGAAATGTGGAAAGAATTAAAGAAAGAGGTAGAAAACGTCTTCTACTGCTGCTAATGACCACATTTTGAAATGGATCTGTATGAAAATCCTTCTGTGGAGTTGAAGAGAGATTGGGAAGAAGCTTCTAGTGTGGCAGTATGCAGCAGAACATCAGATATAGACTTCTATAAATGGGTCTACCTGCTAATGGCCACTGAAGAAGCCCCTTTAGACAGTTAAAATGAAGAAAACGAGACTAAAATGGGCCAAGGAACATGCCCATTGGACTGAAGTAAAGTGGAGTAAAGTTGTCTCCTCAGATGAATCAAAATTTAATATCAGAGGAAACAATGGAAAAATATTTATCCTTCGTTGTGGCAGTGAAGAATTTCTGCCAGAATGTTGGTCTAACAGTGAAGTTTCTAGAAAGTGTGATGGTCTGGGGTTATATATCCAGCAAAGGAGTGGTTGCATTACAGTTTGTTGAGAGAACAGTAAATGCAAATGTATACATAATTATTTTAAGAGAAAGTTTGATGTCAACAATTGTGGAGCAGTTTGTATCACCAGAAAATTGCACTTTCCAGAATGAACATGTCAGGATCATCACTGGCACAGGGCAAAAAAAGTGAGTACCTTGCTTAAGTACTACTACTCTTTTACCAAATTCAGATTACATATTACATCTGCATAATTTTAAAAAAGGTTACAATTTTATACTACAAGATGTTTTTTTTTTTTAAGACCACCCTCACATGGCCAGGGAACAGCCCAGACCTCAACCCCATTGAGAATCTTTGGAAGATGACTGGCAGTGCTGCAGCAAGGAAAAAACCAAGAAATAAATAAAGATCTGGTTGAACTCATCTAAGGTTGTAGTTTAGCCAGATTTTTGACTGAACAAGTACAAGATTTAGTACTTTCAATGCCCAGGCGATGTGAATTGCAATAAAAGCTTGAGGAGGAAACACAAAATATTGATTTAGTATTTTTACGATGAGAGGCACTTATTTTATATGTGTTTAAGACTCTCTTATTATAATTATTAAAGAAGGACTTATCATTTTTCTGAAATTTTAATTACATTGCACAGTGGGGCAAAATGTAATCTAGCTGGAAAGAATTAGTAACTTCTTTCCTATTTACCAGATTTAAATGAAACTTTGTATAGCAGTAAAACATAGCATTCTACTATTCTCTACTGATTCTACTATTATGACTACAATTGGTTTATAAAGACTATCCCTTTATAGGGTGCGAATTCAGACAAAATTAGTACCTTCTCTCACTATTAATAGATTTTGATAAAGGTTTGTATGTGGATTTCAAATAACATTCTGGTATTATGTACACTGATTGCAGTTGGATAAGAGATATAGAGGTGAATTCAGACAAAATTGGTAACTTCTTTCCTACTTAATAGCTTTTCATAGTACATTGTGTAAAAGTTACAGTGTGCAGTTATATACAGGATGAGTCAGAATAAAGCCAAATAATTCTAAGGCGTTATTCAGGGATTCTGTTTGAGTATTTTCTGATAGGAAATGTATGCCCGTAAAGTCTTGTTATTGAGCTAGAGGGCATTTAACATTTTCCAAAAGCTGCGTCAGGTTAGAACAAATTCTGCCAGACAGATCCCTGTTTCCTTACAGTATTGGAATAGTTTTTAACATTGCTTATATCACCATTAACCTAAAATCTGTGTTTTTTTATTAAAGAATAGGAATTCTGTTGCATATTATACAGCACTTTGTGGTTCTTCCAAGAGGTAGGCAGTCCCAGCTATCAGGACATACTGAAGTGCTTCACTTACTGCAAGGACTTTCAGTTTTACAGTCTATTGTAAAAATGCCCCACTTTATATATGCAGAACTGGCAGACATGTATTACATTTGTCGTGCTGCTTGGGAGAATGTGAAAACTGTACGAGATCTTCATGCTGAGCTTCACCCAAGGAGACATATACCTCATCAAAGCACCTTTACTGCCGTGCATAAATGAACGTGACAAACAGGAACTTTCTGAAAACAACTGCATCATTCGGGAATAATAATAAATGAGAGAAATGTGGCTCTAGAAGAGGAGGTTCTTGACAGGGACCATAATTCTCCTCCACAAACACAAGAGCAATAGCACACATCATGCATAGAATCCAATCTTCGGTTACTGGAATTCTGTGTGAACAGCAATTACATATGTATCATTTTAAGCGCATTCAAATACTGACTCCACATGACTTTCCACCCGGACTACAATTTATCCATTGGTTTCTTCATAAATGCATTGATCAAAATATCCTGCAATCACATTGTGGCTGGATGAGTCCACAATGTGGTGCATGAGTGCGCATGTTTAACACACATAACAGTCATATTTGGGCACAAAAAACCGTAGAGCTGTTAGAGTTTAAAATTTTCAACATTGGTTGAACATTTGGGCTGGCATTGTGAAGGACACTCATGGAGCCATTTACTATCTCCATGTTTGATGGGGCACATTTACCTTAAGGAATAAGGCAGTTAATGTGGTTCCAAGACGATGCCTTAAAATTATTTAGTGTTATTCTGACTCACCCAGTACAATGTAGTTTTAATTTTAATCAAAATCAAAATCTATGTTCTTTTGTTTATACTACAGATGTCTCTATAGATGTTACAGTTTTTATCTTTGGAGCCTTTCTGAATGTTTATGTATTTCTGTTAAGATAATTTATTTTCTAAGCAGAGCCATGCCTCTTTTCTGGTATAAGGCTTTGCTATCAGTACTAGATGTTTATAAACCTTTTTACTTTGTCTACTACGTATAGTAAGTAGGGGAAGTATTGTATTCCACCCAAAAACTCGATACCGAGATTTCACCAGAAATATATGTATTGAGACCCCCTGAATCCAAAAATAGCATTTTTGGAAACATGTCCGTGTGTGTGTCTGTGTGTGTGTCTGTCTGTGAACAGCATAACTCAGAAACGAACATCGGATAAACACCAGACTTGGTATTTAGGTTCAGTATCTTCCAGAGATGCGACACGAAGGTTTTCAAGAAAATCCCCCCACCCCAGATTACCCTTTACATGGAACATTTTTCGAAAATTTTAATTTTCTCAAAAATGGCTAATGATTTTGATTGAAATATCATATGTTTAAGATATTTTCATAACAAATAAAATGTATATCTTGAATGAGTTTGGCATAACTGGTAAACCATAAGAGATAGACAAAATTTTACTACACAAAAAATGTAGATCGCATTAAAATACACAATTTATGTCATATACATTTTTTTGTTGAGTGAACCATTTTCGAGATATTGTTTGTTATTCCCTTAAATTTTCAATACTTATTTTCTCAAATGGAAATTCGTTATTCATTTTTATTTTGTCTTGGATATGCAAGAGTATTAATCTGTGGGAAAGGGAATGGTGCTGCACCTAGCAACCAACTATTAAGAGATATGTACATGCTTAAAGGCTACTGTATTTCAATATTGCCCTTGTAAATATATATTCCCTTACATCTACAAGAAAATTAGCAATAAGATAGAGTCTGCAAATGTTTATCTCGATTAACATGAGGTAGATGGAGAATAAGCGTGTGTAAAAATAGTTTGTACAAGAGTAGAGAAAGTCATGTGAGTGCAACACATCAGATTTTTTAATTTCTCTTGTAGGACTGAGCAGTTGTAGGTTACTTCACTCATTATACTAGCAACCTATATTTTCTTCATGTAACTTGCAGCAGGTAATGATAGGTCCATGACATGGTTCTGAAAAAAATTGAGTCTCTCAGAATTGTACAAAAATGAGCACTTCCTAATTTAGCACAACAAATTAAATTAGTTTCTCATTTTTACTTTCTCTACTACGTATAGTAAGTAGGGGAAGTATTGCATTCCACCCAAAAATTCGATACCGAGATTTCGTCGAAAATACATGTTTTGAGACCTCCTGAAACCAAAAAAAGCATTTTTGGAAACATGTCCGTGTATGTGTGTGTGTGTGTGTGTGTGTGTGTGTGTGTCTGTGAACAGCATAACTCAAAAACGAACAGTCGGATAAGCACCAAACTTGGTATTTAGGTTCAGTATCTTCCAGAGATGCGACACAAAGGTTTTAAAGAAAATCCCCCCACCCCAGACTACCCTTTACATGGAAGATTTTTCGAAAATTTTAATTTTCTCAAAAGTGGCTCTAACGATTTGGATGAAAATATCATATGTTTAACATAATGTCATGAGAAATGAAATGTATATCTCGAATGTTCTGGGAATGTCTCCAAAAGTATTCTTCATTGTGAACGACTTTTGCATAACTGGTAAACCATCAGAGATAGACAAAATTTTACTACACAAATAATGTAGAGCGCGTTAAAATACACAACTTATGTCATATACATTTCTTTTGTTGAGTGAACCGTTTTCGAGATATTGCTTGTTATTTCTTTAAATTTTCCAATACTTATACTTTTTCTCAAATGCGTTATTCCTTTTTTTTTATGTCCTGGACATGCAAAGAGAATGGAATGCGCCACATAGCAACCAGCGTTAAAATATTTGACTATCGCTTAAAAGCTACCATATTTCCCTTGCATCTACAAGAAAATTACCAATAAGATTGACATCTCGATATCTTGATTAACATGAAGCATATGGAGAATAGGCGTTTGTAAAATTAGATTGTACAAGAGTAGAGAAAGTCATGTAAGTGTAACACATCAGATTTTTTAAATGAAGTTTTCAGACCTCCACCTTCTGGCACAAAACTTGTAGTTAAATAGTTAAATAATGTCTGCATATGCAAATAATAATCAGTATATAAAAAAATCTGATGTGACACACACACATGACTTTCTGTACCCTCTATCGTTTATTAGTGGGTAAACAAACTAATGTTTTAAAGCTTATTCTATCTACTTCATTTTAATCCAAATAAACCTTTGCAGAAATAACTACATTACACATTTTGTTATAGATACAAAGGGAATAGCGATAGTTAGATGTTTAAGAACTGGACGCTATATGCTGGCCTTAAAATTCCATACTGTTTCCATGCAATTGCAAAAAACAACTGAAAGTTTTAAAAGAACGATCAAGTAATGAACAATTTGAACCATTAATAGCAGTTATCTCAGGAATGGCTTATGCCACAAGTGTTATTTGACATAAATTGTGCATTTTAAAGAGATATACTACAACTTTTGTGTAGTAGGTTTTTGTCTATCGCTTGACGTTTACCAGGTATACAAGATTATACAAAATTCCCTCTGAATGAAGAGGACTTCATAGCCTATTCCTAGAAAATTCAAGATATACATTTTGTTTGTTTTGTAAATATCTTTAATATATGGTATTTTAATTAAAATCGTTACTAATTTTTTAGAAAATCAATTTTTATCTATTTATTTTTATTTAATTTTTTTTTTTAAGTTTTATTTATGGATGCCCTTTAGCTGCTGTGGTCCTTAGTGTCCCATTCTATATTGGATGTGAAAGACCAGTAATTTTGCTCAGAGGCCTCTTTATCAGGCTTGAGGTTCTTTTACGTGCTGTAAATCTACGACACGGGACCATTGGCTTTATTTCCTTCTGAAGGAAGCCATGCTAAGGATTTTTACGCCTGAAAAAAATCCATTGCCCTCTGCCGGGTTTGAACCTGTGACCTCAGGAACTAGAGGCTAGCATGGTAACCACTATACCATGGACGATGACAAATGTTTCATATGAAGAGGAGTTTGGGTTGGGGAGATTTTCTTGAAAATCTTCGTGTCACATCTTTGGAAGGTACTGAACCTAAATATCAAGTTTGGTGATTATCTGACTTTTTGTTTTTGAGTTATGCTGTTCACAGACTTTTTCTAAAAATGCTTTTTTTTTGGATTCAGGGTCCCCAAAACATGTATTTCTGGTGAAATCTTGGTATCAAATTTTTGGTTGGAATGCAGTACCTTCTCTACCTACTATGTACATGGTAGAGAATGTAATAAGTCAAAGCTCGGCTATATGACCTTTTAATTACGTTTAACTGTACTACAGATATCCATTATGGTTTTAACAACATCACTCTAAAACTAGAATGCACTGCAGCCCTTATCCAGCTGCAACTCCAGAATTAACTCATCTCACCACAGATTAGTGTTTCTGAAAAATAAAAGTTAGACACTAAAGAATGTCTCAACTGTCTAAATATCAAGGGTTACTGAAAAAGGTTAAAATATAAGAAGCTAGGAATTTGACTTTTTTCCAGCCAGATTCTAGTCTCGCCCTACTGTGAATTGTGGCTATTTAGTTGTAAAATTTTATATTTTATTCAGTTTTACTGTTTACATGTGCTTTTTTAGATATAAATGTTTTTGGCATCAAACATTCATATTTTTAAGCTTAAAATATTCAATTTATACCTAGAGAGACAATTATAGGAAAATTTCAAAATACTAGTATTTCTTAATGAGCATAAAGGAAAAAACAAAACTATTTAGTGAGTGGTGCAATACATTTTTCCAGTAGTGTATTTACAATGATATCTAGCTAAGGAAAGTATAGTAAAGCTGAAACTAAACCAATTATGTTGAAATGGAGAAAACATATTTACTATGTTCTGCAAGACATATAGTGAAAACTAGAACTAAACTTAAATGTTTTGAAAACAAAACTGAAACACACCAACAATAATGCCCAGGACTTACAGTGAAGCTAAAACTACATGTTGAATGAAACTAATGTTAAATGAAACGTATTTACAAAAGTGCCCTATTGGTGAGAATAGGAATACATTGAAATTTGCATTCCGTTTAATATATTGGGATATCATGCATATTTACAGAAAAGTAATATAACCAAACCAATCCAGTGATTGAAAACCATCAGCAATTATGTATTAACTCGTGGGAATTTTATTTTAATATCCCCATGGACACCTCAGAAATCTCATTTAAATCCCTTTACAGCTTGTGCATTGTAAAGTTTGAAAATTTATATAAAATCAACCAATATAATTTCTTACCTGAAATTTTGCATACATGATGCTGGAAGCATTGACTTACTGATTTTGATGCCCTAATATGATTGTTGGGTGTGGTAGATCTCAAAACAGTTCTTTAAATGAAAGGTGACACAACACTTTTTGTGTTGCCAAGCACTTTTGCTCTTATTCCCCCTACTGTAGCATATCTTTTGTTTAATTTTTACTTTCTCTACTACGTATAGTAAGTAGGGGAAGTATTGTATTCCACCCAAAAATATGATACCGAGATTTCATTGGAAACATATGTTTTGAGACCCCCCGAATCCAAAAAAAAAAGCATTTTTGAAAACATGTCCGTGTGTGTGTCTGTGAACAGCATAACTCAGAAACGAACAGTCGTATAAATACCAAACTTGGTATTTAGGTTCAGTATCTTCCAGAGATGCGACATGAAGGTTTTCAAGAAAATCCCCCCCCACCCCAGATTACCCTTTACATGGAACATTTTTTGAAAATTTTAATTTTCTCAAAAATGGCTCTAATGATTTTGATTGAAATATCATATGTTTAAGATATTTTCATGACAAATGAAATGTATATCTTGAATTTTCTGGGAATGTCTCCAAAAGCATTCTTCATTGTGAACGAGTTTTGCATAACTGGTAAACCATATGAGATAGACAAAATTTTACTACACAAAAAATGTAGATCGCATTAAAATACACAATTTATGTCATATACATTTTTTTTGTTGAGTGAACCATTTTCGAGATATTGCTTGTTATTCCCTTAAATTTTCCAATACTTACACTTTTTCTCAATTGGGAATTCATTATTCATTTTTTTATGTCCTGGACATGCAAAGAGAATGGAATACTGCACGTGGCAACCAGCTCTTAAAATATTTGACTATCGCTTAAAGCCTAGCAATTTCCCTTGCATCTACAAGAAAATTAGCAATGAGATTAACATCTGGATATCTCGATTAACATGAAACATATGGAGAATAAGCATTTGTAAAAATAGTTTGTACAAGGGTAGAGAAAGTCATGTGAGTGTAACACATCAGATTTTTTTTTGTTTGTTGTTGTCTGTGGGTTGGAATGTGCATTTAAAAAGGGGCACATGTTTTAGCTTGCAGTCTCAATGGGCTGAAGGTCGACCTCTAAAATTGAAACTCTAGTACCTAGTGTAACACAATGGGACAGTTGATAAGGAGCTGGTCATGTAGTAGGTCTTAGCAATCATCTTGTTAAACACAATGAAACAAATGAATGTGCACATGTTTAGCAAAGGATTTCCTAATGCATGCCCTTCAGTGTGTCCATTGTTAAATTCATGTTGTGAGGCTTAGCGTTGTCATGCAGTAGGATGACATCTCAAATGGGCATACATCTTTTGTTTCGGCAGTTGGTTTTGCTGACTTTAACACTGGCGATAGTAAGTCACATTCACCATATGTAGATCGAAAAAAATCAATGAGTATTCCTGTGTAGTCAAAAAACACTGTCGCAAGAACTTTTCCGGTTGAGAGGCAGGTTTTGGCCTTCACTGGGTAGCTTAATCCTTTCTTCACCACTCCTTACTCACATTTTGGATTCTGGAGTGTAATGATGGACCCATGTCTCATCACATGTGACAATGCACCTTAAAAAATCCCCCCCTTCATGCCGGAATCGATTTAGAAGACTTTCACAGATCTGCAATCTGACTGTTCTTGCTGTTCGGTTAACAACTTCGGATCCCATCGAGCACTAATTTTTCTAAAGCCTAGATGTTCATTGATAATGGTGTGAGCACTCCCAATGCTGATACCGACTTTTTATGTGATTTGTTCAACAGTGCACCAGCGATCATCTTCGATAAGCTCTTGAATGGCACAGACGTTGTCATCTGTGAGATTGACCTTGGGTGTCGAGCATGACCTTCATTTTCTACAGTTTCTCGGCCGCCCTTAATTCTCTGGTCCAAGTAAACACTCGGTTCTGGGACAGTGTAGCGTCCCCAAACTGTGGCTTCAAACGAGTTAAAATCTCAGACGGTTTAACCCCTTCATTGGTTAAAAACTTTATAATAATGTGTTGCACAGCAGACGAAGGAACCTCTTGTTCACTCATGGTTGTACTCACGCCAGAACAGAGCAAAACAGCTAACCAAGCTGGTTCCCCCTCCCTAACACTGATCTTCAAACCCCACTCCGCCATCCTGCTCGGAACTGCTTGCTCCGTTTACTACCTCAATTACTGTTCATATTTGAATCACCCTTGTATTTGGCAGTAAATTTAACGGTGAATGAAACAAAAACGGATATAACTGGAAGTTATTTCCGGGCTGTTTTGCCGTTGTCTGCTAGAGATAGATGTTTCAGATGTTTCGTCTACAACTACGGTAGACATCTTCAATGGCGCTGTCGAAGTCTTTTAGGAGAAGGTTTCGCTGCGTCTGAAATGCCGGCTTTTTGTTTTGTTTTTCTTTTTTTTCCGAGTGGAGGAGAAAAACACATGTTACGTGCTAACCTAAGGCCCGATGGGAGCCAGATGACTGAGAGTGTGGGGCTCGCCAGTAGGTGGCCATGCCCACCAAAAAACTCCTCCACTGGAAGGAAAAATGAAGAATAAAAAATAAATAATTCAGGTGAGGAAATGCAGCAGTACCGCTATTGCACTTGCGCATTCTGTGAAGGATATGGTGGCTGGTTCAAGGAACCTAAGCCAGGAGAAATGAGAGGCAGGACGCAATCATGGCCTAGGCCCTACCTACGCCTTTGGGAATTCAGAGTGAGGAATTAAAGGAATTGGGTGATGCATCTTCGGATGGAGACCCCTTCATACTGGTCGTAATATATTTGCTGTCCTGAAACATAAATGGACATAGTCATTAGTGTTTATTAAATAAGTAGAGTTGGTTTGCTGCTTTGATCTCAGCAGTGTTGAAACACATACGAAGTTGTCACTCTTGGGGGGGGGGTACGTCGTTCTACCAGGACCTCGAGGTCTGTAGTCAACCTGAAATAATTGTTAGGCATTAGTATACTTACTATGATTTGGCTGTAAGCCTCGCCATTGATATTGATTGGTACTAATCATGCTATATTGTGACGCAGTAATTTGTATCACAAAAATGTAAATGTCAGAGTGATTGTAGTGTGAATATGCATTGTTGTGTGACATTGATTTGAGATGTTTGTTGATTGTAATCATTGTCGAGAAGTGGGTTTATACGGCCTTACTGAAACTGACAATAATAGCGTGCAATAATGTAGTGAGGGGGTGAGCTGTTTATCATTATTAGAGACGAGCAAATGATGTCAGAGTGGCGCGTTTTTCTTAGAATTTGCTGGAACATTTTTCCCCAGAGCATATGTTTTCGTAATTTTCATTGGATATAAATATAGACACTAATGTTGGCGCGTTTTATTAACCAATAGCAGCTCGGTTATAATCTTTAGGCATATTGGGGCGAGGAAGTATAAATTCAGTGTCAGAATCAAGTTTCACGTAGTCCAACAGAAGCATTCGCGTATAAGACATCGATGAGTTCAACGAAGGCATTCATGGAGTATACATCGCACGAAGCTCATCAAGGTTACGCGTAGCAAATTTGTGAAAAATCTCTCGTGTCGTAAAGTTAATTACACAAAAAGTTGAAGTACGCGAATTAATAATGTCAGTAAAGAAGTTATTATAACAGTTTCAGTTTGGCGAGTGTCAAGATTAATAGGTGAAAGTGAATAATGTGTTACGACAATAAAAGTGTAAAACAAATTCTTTTATCAGTGTTATCTTTGGATAAAAACTCCTTTCCGTTTACACACCTGTATAAGATAAGTGCTTGACCGAGAAATCATAGCTAGCCGGAGGACAGTGAACCCAAAATTAAATACAATAACAGGCGCCCAGTAAAAGATAACACGAAGTGACCGCGACAAACTGTCTTTCATACGTGCGGCAAATAAACAGTAGCATTTTCAATTACAAACATTAATACCACTACATATTGTTTCCACAACGTGGGGCGAACAAATATATAATACCACTGCAATTGTAATGTTTAGTCTTGTCTTGGCGATGAGCCGTGTCATTAAATTTGTGTTATATTGAGAACTAATTTAGTGTTTTCCAGTCGTATCCTTGGTTGAATATTGAGTACCCGCCTACAACGCAGCCTACCTAATTGTGGCTCGGCTGCACTCAGACATCACTCTGGTGGGGGTGCTCCTCCCCCCCCCCCCCCCCAGGGCCGCCTTGACTCTGAGAGCAAAGGCTTCAAAGGCCAGTGTGTCATGTTAGATAGTGACCCTGCCATGACTAGTTTGTGTGTTTTATGTCTATTACGTTCGTATTAGGACGTCTAGGAAGTCTTGGATATTGATCTCTGGTTCCCCCGGGCCAATGCTTCTAGCAAATAGTGATAGAAGTCTTTTGTGTTTATCTGTCTCATTGTTGTAATTACCTAAATCTCAGATTAGTGGGTTGAAATTTTTGTTCTTTCTGTTGTATAAGTTATAACTTTGTAGCTTAATGAATTTTATGCAACGAAGTTTTAGCTCCTCGTGAACCAGATAAGCCGAAGCGACAGGCGGAAGTTTTGCTATAACCCTAATTATTCTGTTTTGAAGGGTTTGTAGCCTATGTAGGTGTGACTTTGCAGCATATCCCCAAAGTGGTGCTGCATAAGTTATTATGGGTCTTATTAGCTTCTTATGTATCGTGAGGCCCATATTTAGTTGATGTTGGCGTTGATGTTTATGCTAGGGTAGATCTTGTTTAGCTGGCCATTGGCCTTTGCTCTTACGCTATTTATGTATTGTTTCCGGGTGAGACGATCCATAGTGACTCCTAAATAGGTTACCCCACGCTGTTCTTTCGTTATTGTATGTCAAGAGCAGTTGCACATGTCTAGGTTGCACTCTTTTGGTAAAAATTATTGACTAGCATTTGTTGGTGTTTATTTTAATTCTCCATTTTGTGTACCATGGCTCTAGCTCATTTAGAGCATTCTGTAGCCATAGGTGTAATATCCTGGGCTGTGTGGACTGCGTTATTAGCGCCGTATAGTCGGCATATGTGTATTTTTCTGTACGCGTGAGTTCTGGCATGTCATTACTGTATAGATTAAAGAGTGTCGGTCCGAGCAAACTTCCTTGTGGAACTCCTGTCCGATAGGCCTAAGGGGGGGAGGAGGAATCCTCCACTGCTGCTCGGAACTGACGTTCGCTAAGATAGTCTCTGATAAGGGCGATCATAGAGTCGGCAAAGTTGTATGACTTGAGTTTATGAATGAGGCCCGCATGCCATACTTTATCAAAAGCACGCTGGATATCTAAGAATATGGCTCCCGTTGATTTATTGGTATTGAACCCTTTGGTAATTAATTCAGTTAATCGTAAGAGTTGAAGCGTCGTTGAGTGCTGTGACCTAAATCCAAATTGCTCTGAAACTAGAATGTTGTTCTTCAGAATGTGTGAATTCATTCGTTTTAGAACTACTTTTTCTACTACTTTCCCAGTTGTGCATAATAGGTTAATTGGCCTGTAGCTTGCGGGTAATGTTAGGTTTTTGTTTTGCTTCGGGAGCATTATAATTTTTGCCACTTTCCATTGTGAGAATCTACCTTTGTCTAAGGCGTAGTTAAATATTTTGACTAGGAGCAGTAGCATTCCCCGCGGGAGATTCTTGAGAACCACATTAGGTATTGCGTCAGGCCCGGGAGCCTTCCTGCTGGGCAGGTGGACATTGATCCAACCTATTTCACCTGCATTGGTTTTTCGCATTTTATTATGTGTGATGGAATAGTCCGTTTGGCTTATTTCGTTCTCAACTACTTGAATTTGATTAGCTTGGATAGTAGGAGAACAAGTGGAATAAAGCGTGAAGGTTGTGCGGTCCCGCATAGCATCCGCGTTAGTAATTGAATGCTGTTGGCTGCCGCCCTAAGGGGGAGCGGATAAAGCTAATAACCAGGGTGCAGCCATGAAACCTGACTGCAACACTAGTGGGTATGGCGAGGTTTAATAAGAGAATGGAAGTGGTAAATGTGTAGGAAGGTTGAAGTTGAACTTACGTTTGAACGTCGTCAGTGGATTTTCCAATTTTTGAACTACTCGACTAAGTATGTGCTGCTCAAAGGCTTTCGGCGAGAACTTGAAAGTCTCCGGTTGTGTGGATGGCTGCTGGGAGTGGACTCTGAGATGATGCTGCTGTGCTTCCAGAGATGTGTCATGTCTATGGAGTCGAGGTGTTGAGTTATCGTGTCTGAAGCTGTGTTCTGGATGGAGTCGTCGATGGTGTTGATTCTGAGTGATATGGTGTCAAACTGCCCAGCTAGAAAAACTTGCTGAGCAGCTGATGTGTCTTGAACATCTCGGATGAGTTCCTCCAGGGCTGTCAGCTTCGTCATCATGTTCAGGAACTCCGCGTTTAGATCCTGAACGACGTCGCGTAGGCCCTGGACTTCCTTGGTGACTGCGATGGTCTGGGCCAATGTGGAGTAGTCGCGGCTGCGTGGTTGGTGCTGGTGGCTTCAGTGGTGCCTTCCTGCGAGGATGCAGGGGACAGAGCGCTTGGTCGGTGAAGTGATTCGACCTTTCACAGGTTGCGCAGTAGCGGTGGCGGCGTAAGTCGTGCTGCTTGCACGTAGCAGTGGTGCTGGAAGTGCCACAGTAGTGGCACCTTGGTTTCGCCGTGCAGGATGTCTCGTGCCCGTAGGCATAGCAGCGTCTGCAGGGCACCTGGCGTTCCACTCGGCTGGCCTCGATGTGTAAGCACCGCCCTAACAAGGGCAGGCCCGCCCTCAAGGCCGCTTCGTAGTCGCAGGGTCTGCAAACTATCCTAACGAGCGTTGTGGCTCCCTGGGCTCCGAAGATCCGCGCTGATGAGGAATCTGACTGTAGGTCCCTCGGGACCCTTCTGATGACAGCGCTGCACCTCCAATGAGGTACAGGCTGGATCTGCGCTGGCTGGGATGCTCCCAGGATTGGCGGCGTGGATGCCGGTGATGGTGGCGGCGACTGCGGGCGCATTCGCGGCGAAGCTGCGGTGAGGCTTAGGTTGCCCCTGGCTACGGCAGCTGCCGGGGGAGAAGAAGAGGTTCCTGCCTTAGCAGGCTCGGCGACTCTGCGTTGCTTCTTCGCCATCTCAGAGCTGATAACCATTCGATAATAGTGCTTGTTCCAGATGACAACCTGAGAAGTAAAAAGAGCTTGCTGCCCCGCCAGACTTCATCCTGCCGCTCAGAAGACAGATCAACCGATAAACAAGAGCATAGTCTTTCTGTCATACTTCAAAAATGTCACTGACCGCATTGAGCACATATTGCAACGCCATAATGTCAAAACTATTTTCAAGCCTACCAAACAATTAAATAATTTACTACACTCAGCTAAAGATCCTCAGGAACCTCTGTCATCATCTGGTGTATACCGTATTCCGTTTTCTTGCAGGTCGGTTTACATTGGAACCACACAGCGTAGTGTCAACAGCAGACTTACAGAACATAAAAGAAGCTGCTGCTTGGGCCAAACACAAAACTCCACAGTCGCTAAACATGCCATTGAAGCGGAAGGTGAACACACATTAAGTTCCAGGACACCAACATTCTTTCATCCATGACACATTACCATGTCCGACTACAACATGAAGCCATCAAAATATATAAGCACCCTAACAATTTTAATAAGAAAGAAGAGGCTCTAAAGCTCAACAATGACTGGCATCCAGTCATTCAAGACAAGAAACGTCATAACATGAGAAAACAAAGCAAGCCAAACAGAAGGTAGCAACACCTTTGAGGCAGCTGGGCCCCTTCCACCAGCCGACCGGCACCCGGACCAATCAGCGGAGAGCCCGCTTAGTATAAATATAGCAGCACGAACAGCCGGCATTTCAGACGCAGCCCAAACTTCTCCTAGAAGACTTCGACAGCACCACTGAGGATGTCTACCATAGTTGTAAACAAAACGTCTGGAACATCTAGCTCCAGCAGACCATGGCAAAACAGCCTCGAAATAACTTCCAGTTATACTGACTTCAGCCGTGAAAGCCTACGTTCTCTCACAAAAACTGATACTTGGTCCGTCACATTAGCTTATCTGTCATCAGAAATAATTAGCAACACATGCAGTACCACCTCCTAAGGTCAGTGGTTATTGTGTTACAATGACTTCCTCATATACACATGATCATTAGATCATCCAGCTGCTGGGATTTAGGATAAACAGGTATAAGCATTACAAGGTACTGTAAATGACAATCAAGGTCCTATGTGATTTTAGCTAAAAGAGGTCATAATTTATCTCCATAAACAGAGAGCAGAGGTACTTCTCAGAATCCAGGTAATACAGGATGAGCCAATAAACTACGAACCGCCAGCGCTGTGTTTTTCCTTTCTACATCCTCGGCGCTCGCTGCCGTCTGCCGCTATCATAGAAGTGCGTGGATGAATCCATACAACATTTTTAAAACTACTTTTAAAGGCTTAACTTACCAACTCTATGAAAGGAAATGCTGAAACTGGTCACTGTCGTTGTCCATATATTTTTGGCACATCTTTAGGAAACTATCCATCGCTTGCCGTAGTTCACGTTGAGAAATGCTGGCAATTTCCTGGCAGATATTTTGTTTTAATTCTTCCAGGGTGTGTGGGTTTGTCTCGTATACTTTGTTTTAAGTTACCCCAGAGATAGAAATCGCAGGGGTTTAGGTCAGGGGAACGACGGGGCCACAAATCTGTACTAATAATTCTGTTCTCAAACACACTTTCAATTTTTCTCATTGAAATATTGGCCGTATAAGCTGTTGCAGAGTCTTGTTGAAAAAAGTCAAAATCACGCTCCCTGGCTGTTAATTCTCTAAAAAAGGGGGCAAAATTGTATTCACATATGTACGGGCTTCAACTGTTGACTCAAAAGAAATTGGCGAGTGATAGATAGATAGATAATAGTGGCAGACAGTAACGAGTGCCGAGGACGCAGACAGGAAAAACAGTGCAGGTGGTTCATAGTTTTTTGGCTCTCCCTGTAGATGATCTTGCATCTGTTTTTAAAATCAGTAAACGACTATTAGTTTGAACCAAAAAATTATAATTTCAAATAATTACAACATTCTACACCAATTCCAAGACATTATGAACACTGATAAATGTGCTGGTTCTATCCATTGATGTAAGTTTTTTTTTTTTTTTTTTGTTACTTTCTCTACTACGTATAGTAAGTAGGGGAAGTATTGTATTCCACCCAAAAATTCGATACCGAGATTTCACCAGAAATACATGTTTTGAGACCCCTAAATCCATAAAAAGCATTTCTGGAAACATGTCCGTCTGTGTGTCTGTGTGTGTCTGTCTGTGAACAGCATAACTCAGAAACGAACAGTCGGATAAACACCAAACTTGGTATTTAGGCTCAGTATCTTCCAAGGATGCGACACGAAGGTTTTCAAGAAAATCCCCCCACCCCAGAGTACCCTTTACATGGAAGATTTTTTGAAAATTTTAATTTTCTCAAAAATGGCTCTAACGATTTTGATTAAAATATCATATGTTTAAGATATTTAAGACAAATAAAACGTATATCTTGAATTTCCTGGGAATGTCTCCAAAAGTATTCTTCATTGTGAACGACTTTTGCATAACTGGTAAACCATAAGAGATAGACAAAATTTTACTACACAAAAAATGTAGATCGCGTTAAAATACACAATTTATGTCACATACATTTTGTTTGTTGAGTGAACAATTTTTGAGATATTGCTTGTTATTCCCTTAAATTTTTCAATACTTATTTTCTCAAATGGGAATTCGTTATTCATTTTTTTGTCTTGGATATGCAAAGAGTATAAGGCAAAGGGAATAGTGCTGCACCTAGTAACCAGCTAATAAGAGATATGTATGTGCTTAAAGGCTACTGTATTTCTATATTGCCCTTGTAAATATATATTCCCCTTACATCTACAAGAAAATTAGCAATAAGATAGAGTTCTGCAAATGTTTATCTCGATTAACATGAAGTAGATGGAGAATAAGCATTTGTAAAAATAGTTTGTACAAGAGTAGAGAAAGTCATGTAAGTGTAACACATCAGATTTTTTTTAATAGTATTAAATGTCTGTTTTTACTGCATATGACACCCCAGGAGTGGACATTAATGATACATGCAATGAAATGACATTTGGGAAAGGAATTTTGGAAGGAAAAGTTTTAGGCCTAAGTTTAGAATACCTCCTCAGCATTTGCCAGTTATGAGGGCTGAGGAAAACCTGGAAAAACCTCAGTCAGGGAGGATAGTCTTGGCAGGATTGGAACTGCAGACTTGAATCTGAGCCTCACATGTTACTGGAGCCATCTCACTCAGTATCGATATAAGTGCTGTGATTATTATTCATACCTAATGAGGAAAGTGTGAGCTGCTTGGATTACGAAAACACAAAATTGGTCAAGGGTGACTTAATTTGCATAACAAAGCACTCTAATTTTTACAAATTAATTGTATATCATAATGCTTTGAAAATTATGGGGTATAATTTAGTGCTAAAAATAAAAAGCAGAGCTAAAAAATTTGCTGCCAATAATCCTGCTATAAACAGTTTACAGCATGGATTAATCCCTGGATTGGACACAGTAGTGCCGTAGTGCTTAATAGAAATGCATTTCCAGAACCCAGTGGAGTATATTTAGTCCTTGACCTACAAGTATTATAAATGACCTGCTTATTTACTGTGAGAGCACTGTATTCGAGTGAGTTCACGGAGTACTACAATAGTTGCATGGCTGCGCTAGTGTTCATCCATTTCCAAGGCTTGCTTGCAATACTGTTTGCACGGCTACAGTATTGTATTAGCTATAATTAGTTTACGAACTGCAAAGGATAGAATATATACAATGCACATAATTGCTGTAATGTGGGGTGAGTGTGTGCAACTCACTTATTGTGAAAATCATGCATTCATAGTTTTGTCAAGTTTACATCGATATACAAAGTGCATTTTAACACAACTCAATCATAGAAAATTGTATAAAATGTTAATATTCAATGCAATAATGGTAGAAAATATTAGTATATAATTAATATAAGATGGACATTACCGTAATTACATTATAGGAGCTATAGTTGCGGCTAAACATGTGGTTGGATGCAACAGATCGTTCTGAAGTCCTTTATAACTTTTAAGACAGGATCTCATAATTTAAATGTATCTAGGCCTATTATCTTCTATCACTGTTATGTAACTTGTTATTAAGTGAAACTTAACACTGTTCTGTAGGCCTGCATAAGCTCACTTTTAACATAGTGTTATGTAATTAATTGGTCTATTTTTTGTCGCTGTTGTGTAACATGTAGCTTTTAAACAGAACTTAATAAGACATAAGGTTTATGTCATTACCTGTGCTTTGTGTATTTTCCTTGATGGTTTTGAGCAGAGAACTTTTCTCTGTAATTTTAAGAGTCTCCATGTATTTTTGGCAGTAATACTGATATAAGATCTTAGGAATTTGTTTAGAAGAAGAGTGAACAATTTTTTCACGTGATCATCGTCATTACTACAAATCAGTCATGGATTCCAACCTAAGCTTGGCTGAAAGGGTTCCACCAATTTGTGAAGAGGTTTGTCATATAAGGTATAGCTGCTTCAGTGGCAGAATCAATTGCTCCCACAGTTTTCACAAATTCCATGGTAGGATAGAAATAGCCACCATGATTAATATTTTCAAAGACTGACAGTATAAGAATGTCAATTCTATCCGATACAAAAATAGATTTACAGTTTTAACATTCTGAGTTGTCGTTAATTGTTTGGATCAGATAACTAGTGATAACTGATAAAATGGCCAACTTTAATGTTGTGCATAGGTGGTGGTCAGTACCACTTTCAAGTAGTTTTAGATGAGATTCAAGCAAAATGTGATGCCTCTACCATGATCATGGGCTTCAGAAGTGATAATGTTTTTCTGTAGCGGTACGGAGCATGTCATTATTGTGTTAAGGCTGGTTCACAACCAACGAGAACGGTAACCAGAACGAGAACGGGAAAGTTGAAATACATGTATTCAAATGGGAGTGTCCACAACCGACGGGAAGCCTTCCCGGGCCCCGGGAACGGGAAGAAGAGTTGGCCAACTTTTAACTTTCTCGTTCTCGTTCCCGGGCACGGCATATAAGATCCCTATTGTGCATATTAGACTCTTCACTCTAGAGGTTATTCTAAGCGGCCGTGACATGAAACAGCCACTAGTGCTCTCTATAGTCTCAAGCTGGAAACATGAAACTGGAAGGAATTAGTAGTAAATGTGCTTCCTAACCTCATCCCGACACTCGCAAATCTAATCAACGTTGGTTCCTCTGGTGAAGGCATCATTTGTAGTTTGTTTATATGCAACTCAAAAGTGGCTATTACCTAAAAAAACAATGCAAAAGCTACAAAGAACAGCTAAATCCGGTGGAAATGAAAAAAGAATAAACAATGTATGCCATTAAATAAAGGAATGAAAGTTTGGTATAAGTAGAGGGATCGGAAATGTAATGAATATGCATTTAGATAATGTTTACTCTCGAATTTTGACGTTGGCTTGGCTAAATTGAAAGTAGGTGAAAAAATGACATTGGTCAGTTAAAAACAAATGAAATCCCAATGCGTAAAATCGACTTTCACTCTGTGATCGATATGCATTCCCGTTCTCGTTACCGGGCTGTTGTGAATCAAAATTTCTTGCTTCCCGTTCTCGTTTCCGTTCTGGTTACCGTTACCGGGTGGTTGTGAACCAGCCTTTAATTCCTTTTTTAGGACCAACGGAATTTGCACTGGGGGGCGCAGAAATTATTCCAGTAGCCAATATTTTATGTATAGCCTGGACTACCACAACAGCATTAGTTTGGTTATTACTCCCTCCTAGTCTTCTTACTGAACTGAACAATATTTCTTTGTGATCACTTGAAAACTTCCTATAAGAATAAAGTGCATTTCAGACGACAGCATTTTGCTGTTGATAGGGTAGTTAGCACCATAGCTTTATAAGTCTCTTTACTAAGAAACTGCTTTCTGGTATGTTCTGTCGAGCATTTAAATAGTTCAGAAAGTCATCCTTCAACCACTGCAATCTAGAATCATCAACTTGAAAAAATTGTTTGATGTCTCATCACAAAAGCGTATGTGATAATTTGTACTCTTCACATTGTGAATTGTAAACACTTTTTTCATTATTTCCAAGAATTCAACTGTAGCATTACAATTTTGGAACCCCTCCAGCCCGAAAATATTCCCTTCTTCCTTGAGGACAAGTAGAACTACCCTTTTAACTTTAGTGTTTTTCAAAACTGCTAGGAATGAGGTGTTTTTCATTCAGAAACTGGACTGGTTTCCACACTTCACGTTTCTGAATTTCAAAAAGCATCCTTAGATATTTGGGATTAATTTATTTCCCATTATTAGAAAGTGATCTTTTAGAATTGAGGAAAAGCTTTCTTATATTCCTTATTATATGGCATAGTCATAAGATAGAAAGAGTGGCCATTCAACATTACAACGGTGACATGTTTCTGATTGAGGAATTCCATCACATAATTCAGAAAACATTTTTACATCTGTAGAGTGGTTGTCGTTACAACTCTCTATCACTTTGAATCCAGAAACTTCTAATTTTCTGATAACATTAACAGTCAATTCCTTCAATTCTTTACAGGTCACATTATTTGAAAGACATATTTTACAGGTATTACAAAATGTGTCACTAGACATTGGAAAACAAACTATGTTAATTTAGTTGCAATATTATTTTCTGCCTACTATAACATCACCTGATCTGAAATATTGCACATTTGTTCGACTATTCAAACATATCATTGATTATTATTAGCGAACCAAATGTCTCCTCTTTTAACGAGGTATGCAATTCTGATAGCTGCTGTGTTATGAGATTTAAGGTATTTTACTTTGTGCATGTGCCTGTGCCTGCTTACCTTTTCAATGTAGATGTGCTAGGAAGGGTAAGTAAGGGAACATTTTGAATGAATTCATATGCTGATGAAGATTTACTCTGCCATAGTATGCAATATCTAATACTCATTTCGTTCCAGTCATGCTTTATTTGTCCTAATGCTTGTAATTATTCTTTAAGAGATAAAGCTTTAATGTCTGCATTTTCCATTACAACTTCTAATGCTATTCTTCTATTAATTTGTTCATTATCTTCTTTATAATTTGTTCTTAATTCCTTTATTGTGGCCCTCAGTACTTTGGTTTTGCTGCTTAACATACGGCTGCTTCATTTTAAGGAAAGGATTTGTCAGGTGTTATAGGCAAGAACAGCTGATCAAAATTTTTCAGAAATAACTCCTCATGTGTGTGTGGAACATCTTTCATTGTTGACATAGTTTGTGTCATCAATGTCCTGATTGGATGCAACACATGTCATGTCCTGATTAGACTATTTTTATATTTTTTTTACATGCTGTGATGGGAGATCTGCCATATTTCAAATCTCTTTGGTGGCTCAGACACACACTTTAAATATTTTGGAATACTGCAAAATATTTACCGGATGGAAAACTCTTTCAATACCCTTCATTTGCAGTCTTCTCTGTAGGTTTCTATTGTAAAATGTTCATTGCAAACTACACTACAGTCTGAAGGCTGCCAATATCAACTAGATTCTCCTAAATTAAAAGATTAAAAAATGTTATTCTGTTGCAATTTCAATCCTTTTGTTTCTCAGTGGAGTATTAAAACAAGAACAAAACATATAGGACAACTTAAAGTACAGCTTTTATTTTTTTTTTTAAAAAAGTATCCAATACACATACCTTGGTGGGAAATAGCCGTTAACCATTTTCCTCTCAAATCATGATCATAAGGAAATTCATTAAAGGATACATTTTTCCCCTTGCCTTTTTCATTTTTACACAATGGAACATAACAGTAAACCATTATAAACCGTGTCTTCCTCTAATAGAATAAAAAATCTGATGTGTTACACTCACATGACTTTCTCTACTCTTGTACAAACTATTTTTACAAATGCTTATTCTCCATATGCTTCATGTTAATCGAGATATCGAGGTGTTACTCTTATTGCTAATTTTCTTGTAGATGCAAGGGGAATTGGTAGGCTTTAAGCGATAGTCAAATATTTTAAGAGGTGGTTGCTATGTGGAGTATTCCATTCTCTTTGCATTACCAGGACAAAAAAAAAAAAGTAATAACGAATTTGAGAAAAAGGTATAAGTATTGGAAAATTTAAGGGAATAACAAGCAATATCTCGAAAATGGTTCACTCCAAAAAAAAAAAAAAAAAAAAAAAAACCTATATACATAAATTGTGTATTTTAACACGATCTACATATTTTGTGTAGTAAAATTTTATCTATCTCTTATGGTTTACCAGTTATGCAAAAGTAGTTCACAATGAATACTTTTGGAGACATTCCCAGAAAATTCGAGATATACATTTCATTTGTCATGAAAATATCTTAAACATATGATATTTAATCAAAATCGTTAGGCATTTTTGAGAAAATTAAAATTTTGAAAAATGTTCTATGTAAAGGGTAATCTGGGGTGGGGGGATTTTCTTGAAAACCTTCGTGTCGCATCTCTGGAAGATACTGAACCTAAATACCAAGTTTGGTGTTTATCCGACTTCGTTTCTGAGTTATGTTGTTCACACATACACACACACGGACATGTTTCAAAAAATGCTTTTTTTGGATTCAGGGGGTCTCAAAACATATATTTCCAGTGAAATCTCGGTATCGAATTTTTGGGTGGAATACAATACTTCCCCTACTTACTATACGTAGCAGAGAAAGTGTAAAAATCCTGGTTAAATGCTGGCTTCTCTTTCTTAGGTCAAGCAAATAGCTACCTACAAGAACAGCTGAACAGTAGTAGCATCCAGCGGGATTCTCAGTAACTTGTGAACACAGCACTAATGAATGAACAGGTGAGTTATAATTAGGGCTTGGATAGTTATGCATTAAAAAACCTAAAATAAGTATGTAATTATGCGGTTTAAATCAGCGATGTATGTGCTATCCAAAATCTCACAAAAATGGTGAAATAATAATTTTTGAAAATCGACATTGCGAGTTCATTTAATATTCGTTATATTAGAAAATACAAGTTAACAGAATCCACCAAATTAATAAATTAAAGTAAAACTCATCGAATATGTGGACTGGAACAGCTGCTGCTGAAGTGAACTTAATTCTTCCCATTGCATTGTATAACACTAACCATTTTAAGGTTTGAAAACAGAAACCATTCTCTGTTGCTTCTGAGAATTGATTTGCACTGAGACAAATAACATTCGGCAACAACAGACGTTATAGGTGCATATTTAAACTTTACAATTTCTTCCAGCGACAATATTTCTTCAATGTTGTAACGGTAATACTTACAAATGTTTGTGTATTAATGTTTACTTCACGCGTGGAAGCCATCTTGTGATGTCATTCATTTGTTCGGTTTGTAGCTCCATCTGGTGTTATCAATTTGCAGCAGTGTTAGTGTTCGTTTGAAAGAAACGCTATTGTCATCTTATTAATTTTGGTTTACTGTCCTCCGGCTAGCTATTATTTCTCGGTCGAACATATCTCTTGATCAGGGTGTGTAAACGGCAAGGAATCTTTTATCCAAAGATAACACTGATGAAGAAATTTATTATACACTTTTATTGTCGAAACACAGTCACTATCACATTTACATATTGATCTTGACACTCGCCAAACTGAAACTGTTATAATAACTTCATTACTGATAATTCTTAATTCGCGTACTTCAACTTTTTGTATAATTAACTTTATAATACTTGAGATTTTTCATAACTCTGTTACGCGTAACCTGCAAATACTTTCGACGAACTGACGGGAATGCGACGTGTAGTATACAAAGAATTTTGATGAACTGACCGACTGAAGGACTTTACCTCTAACCTAGCTCTATTTATACTCCCACTCCCCGATATGCCTAAAGATTATAACTGAACTGCAATTGGCTAATAAAACGCGCCAACATTAGCGTCTATTTTAATATCCAATGAAAATTATGAATACATATGCTCTAGGGTAACGTTCCAGAATATTCTCAAGGAAAAAACACGCCAACATTACGTAACTTCCTCGTTTCCAATAATGATAAACAGCTCACCCCCCTCGCTGCATTATTGCGCGCTATTATTGACAGTTTCAGTAAGGCATTAAAAACTTACTTCTCAACAATAATTACAATAAACAAATATCTCAAATCAATGTCACATAAAAATGCATATTCATATTACAATCATTATTTACATTTAAGTAATTTGTGATACAAATTGTTGCATCATATGCCCCACTAGAAACATAATTATAAATATTTACAACTTGTTTGGAAATTTTATAATTGGGTTTTTAGTCTCCTAAATCTTGGAACACACGCTATCACTTTCACTTAACACATCACACGCATTTAACACACGACATGTTTTTCCTCTATCTTGCCACTACTTACTGGCTCTGGTTTAATGTGTTTAGACTTTAATCTGACATTACAATTTTTTTTTTTTATAGCAAATACTGTACCCTGAATTATTTAGTTACTGTTACAAAATTGATTTACTTTCTTATATTGTTAACAAAAATTTGTGCATTTAAGAATTTTGTAATTATTATACATATTTACCAAAAATATTCACCCTCTACATAAATATATTTACATCTCTTAAATCTAGACAATGTTTCACCTTTTCTGTTTGCTACATAAGTATTTGTTTTTTTTTTAAATTATATTTATCCAATTTTTGTTGTTTTGTACTTTATATTCACACTACTCTTGGAATTTTATCTACGTACTTTTACTTTTATATCACATTAAGTTTCAATTTTTACATTTTTAATTTCAAATACTGTTAAAGTTACTACTAAAAAAAGATGTTAATTTTCCTTCTTTTTTTTTTTTTTAAACATTTAATTTTCGTCCAGAATTTATTTCTCTTTTCACATGACATATACAAATAATTAACCCTCTTACGTTCCAATACATTGCTCTGCATTTCATCTTTAACTATCCAGCATTTACTTTACATCTCATTGCTATTTACCCTCCTGGATCAAATTGTCTGTGGCTAAACATTACTCGTAGCTGTATCCTAACCTTCAAAAATTTGTTCATGAATAACCTCTTGTATTCATATGAAATTTCATCCCATGATAACATTTGAAAACAATCTAAAGTTTCCTGAACAACACATCTTTTAACAACTGTCATTTTCAATTCTTCTACTATCTCTTTAATTTGAAAGTACTCTGACCAATCTGTCATAAGCTGTACTGGATTGGAGTTTTCATTTTGAACATCTTGGTACTTGTTAATTTCAGAAGTTGGCTTTTGATTATTTATAGACAAAACTTTAACTTCTTCAGACAATTTATTTCTCTGTGTTTCTGACTCCTTCTGAATTTCAGATATTTCCCCTCTGAAATTAACTTGCACCTGAATTAAATCTGCATTTGTAGCCTCCATCATCTCTCTTAACTCACTTGAAATGCTACTCATTCGGCTACCTAACTCTGTACATATTACATCAACATGCTCTATTTTATTATTAACCTCATTTTTTTGGTTAGATATTTCCCTGCTCATGTCTACCATTTTCTTTGAAACTTCACCTATTTCATTTACTATCATTTCCTGATTTTCATTTCTCATTCTCATCATACTACTATCTAGCTCCATGAATTTCTTTTCAATTTCTTCCCTGTTTTGTTCTAAGCTTTTACCAATATCTTCCCTTAATTCCCTATGACTCTTTTGCATATCTTCCCTCAATTTCTCATTATTCTTTTGCATATCTTCCCTGTTTTGATCTATTTTCTTTTCTAATTTCTCATTCCTTTCCATACTCTGATCTAATTTTTTATCAAAATTTCTCAACATTTCCATAATCATACTAGTATCAGAATTAATATTTCCTGCTGTTTTATTCTCACTTCCTGCACTAACATTTCCTCCCTCCAATACTACATCGTTTGAGCTATTTTCTGTAACCTGTATTGAATTACAGCTAACTGTTACACTGTCCCCCTCCATCATTGTTTCTTCTGTATTATTAGTGGACATTGTTTTCTTTATCCTACCGCTCCTAAGGTACATTTAAAATTTTTACACTTTTTTTTTTTTTAGAATAAAAATCACACGTTTCTAACCTTTCTGATGGTATCTGCTGATGTTGCTTTGATGTCCAGCTTTCTGCCCCTCTCTCCTAGATTATATGTCGCTTCTGCGTTGTATTACGATGAATCTACGTCGTTTTGGTGTTCCGTATTTGACTTCCCCTGTTGCCTTTTAATCTCGGAATTACGATGTCCAATCATCCGCGTAGTCTGTCGTCCCTTTTGTTGTTTCTGGAATCTGCGTCTTGTAGTTCAGTTCACTTCTCCATTTGCCCCTTCCTGGTCATCTCACTTCTTCCTGGTTAATTCTGCCCCTTCCTGGTTATTCTGATCCTTTCCTGGTCATCGTGTTCCTTTCCTGGTCACTCTGCCCCACGTTCTGGGCGCCAATTTGTAATGGTATTAATGTTATTTATTTAACATTATTGTGGCCCCACGTTGTGCGCCAATTTGTAATGGTAATACTTACAAATGTTTGTGTATTTATGTTTACTTCACGCGTGGAAGCCATCTTGTGATGTCATTCATTTGTTCGGTTTGTAGCTCCATCTGGTGTTATCAATTTGCAGCAGTGTTAGTGTTTGTTTGAAAGAACGCTATTGTTATCTTATTAATTTTGGTTTACTGTCCTCCGGCTAGCTATTATTTCTCGGTCGAACATATCTCTTGATCAGGGTGTGTAAACGGCAAGGAATCTTTTATCCAAAGATAACACTGATGAAGAAATTTATTATACACTTTTATTGTCGAAACACAGTCACTATCACATTTACATATTGATCTTGACACTCGCCAAACTGAAACTGTTATAATAACTTCATTACTGATAATTCTTAATTCGCGTACTTCAACTTTTTGTATAATTAACTTTATAATACTTGAGATTTTTCATAACTCTGTTACGCGTAATCTGCAAATACTTTCGACGAACTGACGGGAATGCGACGTGTAGTATACAAAGAATTTTGATGAACTGACCGACTGAAGGACTTTACCAACAACAAACAACAAATGCGTAATTTAGGTTAGCCTAGGCTAACCATGGCCGGTTAGGCTTTATGTCCCTCTTCAGCTAAATGGTTATTTTTATTTGGGGTGGCTTCGATCCTCCGCAGTCACTTGGCAACAGCAGCTTGATGGTAATCTAACCTAGCTCTATTTATACTCCCACTCCCCGATATGCCTAAAGATTATAACTGAACTGCAATTGGCTAATAAAACGCGCCAACATTAGCGTCTATTTTAATATCCAATGAAAATTATGAATACATATGCTCTAGGGAAACGTTCCAGAATATTCTCAAGGAAAAAACACGCCAACATTACGTAACTTCCTCGTTTCCAATAATGATAAACAGCTCACCCCCCTCGCTGCATTATTGCGCGCTATTATTGACAGTTTCAGTAAGGCATTAAAAACTTACTTCTCAACAATAATTACAATAAACAAATATCTCAAATCAATGTCACATAAAAATGCATATTCATATTACAATCATTATTTACATTTAAGTAATTTGTGATACAAATTACTGCATCAATGTCCAACAATTTGCTCTCCGTTTTACCAGAAATTATATTTGTAATTTATGGTACTCTGGATTGTTTTGTAGTACATAATCAAATTTTTCAACTACTTTTTTTGCAACTTGACGTGGCGCAGATTTTAGCTTTAGTGAGAGATTTTCTATTAAAGTTAAGTTTGTGACAATTGGTACGTCATTTCGTTCGAGCGCTGTGATGGCTGTAGAAATGCAGTTGAAATGTGACTTAATGTAAATTAATTCCTCCTTTATCCCATCCCTACATATAGCACTCTTCGCTTCAACAATGCTTTCTGCTTCGTTTTCATTTAGTTCTTGAAGTATGTTCTCGATGTCAAAATTGTTACAATAATATATGGCAGCCTGTAACCAGGTCCCCTAATCTCGTAATGATCGGTTCAGGAGGAAGTGGAATTCCTGGAGCCAACCGTTTAGACAACTGATTCTACTTGGAGATTTAAGGAAAACCTTTTTTACGCTTGATACTAAACTGTTAACAGTAGGAGAATTTAAGCGCGCAGTTTCACTCAGGCGATGATTGCATGCGCCAAGCATGTTACATGAATCGGTCTACTATAAAGCATTTTAACCCCATCCCGCCTTAACCATATATGGGGCTGCGTCAGATAAAAGCAAAACTACCTTTCCATACCTAATTCCCTCTAGCCATAATAGCAACATTGCATTATTGAATATTTTCGCAATTGTTGAATGCTTTGTCGTTGCTATTTCTTCCACTGTTAGAAGATAAGCTTTTGACAGTCCATTTTCACCGAGCGTACCGACAATTACATTACATATAGGTCGTTTACAGGCATCTGGGCTTTCATCCATGCAAATCCAGATTAAATTATTCTTAATAGAATCACGAATTTCTTGTATTTGATTTTTCATAAAGTAATGGAACATAATGTTTGCGAAGAGTAGACTCATGTGGTATATCCTGTTTTATATACGTTTCTAAGAATGTACGTAATTTATGATGTTCTAATTTATAGAGCGGAATGTCAGCACAAGCGAAAGCTTCACATAGGTCCTTATTAAAGGTTGACAACTGGGAGCCTGAAGTTGAACAAGTTGCTTCGTTTGGGATACCCGTATTGACATTTAGCATTGACTGTTTAGCACTTTTTTTTAGTGAAACATTTTTAAAATGTTTTGCTGTTTTTAAATGCTGCGTCACTTGGAAACGAGTGTCTGTACTTATACGCCTTTCACACGCAACACAAAATAAAACTAGTCCATTTGTAGTAAGCACACCTTCGTTTTCACGTACAAGTATATTTAGTTGAGTAGATAAAACTCGATTTCACTGGTGGCATTTTATCTGCTATAACTAGAGAACGCTGGAGGTTTAACGCAATCGCTCTACACGCACAAAGAAAACCAAACTGCATCTTGTGGCAGTATTCTATATCACAACAATGCAAATGCCAGAGTGATTGTAGTGTAAATAAGCATCATTGTATGACATTGATTTGAGATGTTTGTTAATTATAAGCATTGTTAGGAAATAAGTTTACGCGACCTCACTGAAACTGACAATAAGAGCGGGCAACAATGAGTGAGGGGGTGAGTTGTTTATTAATTAGAAGAGGCAAGCAAAAGACGTCAGAGTAGCGCGCGTTTCTTTAGAAATGGGGGGAATTTCTTCCCTAGAGCATATGTGTTCGTAATTTTGATTGGATATAAAAATAGACGCTAATGTTGGCGCGTTTTATTAACCAATAGCAGCTCTGTTATAATGTTTAGGCATATTAGGGCGAGGGAGTATAAATTCCGTGCCAGAGACGGGTGAATCATACAAAGGTTATACGTCGCTCAGTTCGACAGAAGTATTCGCGGGTTACACATCGCACAGTTTAAGAGAATCATTCACAGGTTATACGTCGTGCAGTTTTATAGAATCTCTCGCGTCGTAAAGTTAGTTATAAATGTGAAATACGCGAATTAATAATTGGCAGCAAATATGTGATTATAGTGACATTAGAAAATATAACAGTTTCAGTCGGGCGTGTATCAAGAGTAATTATGTGAAATGAATAAAGTGTGACGGCAATAAAAGTGTAAAAACAAATTCTTTTATCAGTGTTAACTTTCAGTAAAAACTCCTTTCCGTTTACACACCCTGTTTAAGAGATATGCTCGACTGAGAAATAATAGCTAGCCGGAGGATAAAGAACCCAAAATTCAAACTAGTATACAATAACATGCGCTCAGCAAAAAGATAACACGAAGTGACCGTGACAATCTGTATTATCGTCTCACTAAATAATACTCGCCGCGTTAACAATCGGAAACTCTTTGAAAATGCGATACCTACCGCTGTCCGTTTATTGTCTCAGGCTTTATTTTCTTTTATTTTATCAATTTGTTTTGAAATACGTAATCAGTTACATTTTTAAAACATTTTGCTGTGAAAAATCGAAAATATGTTTAATTGTAACGACATTCTCTAAATATTATGCAATTACGAAAAAACCGAAAATAGGCAAAAACATGTACAATAATATTTACATTTTCGGACTCAGGAAACATTGTTTCGTGCACATTTAACTTTTTTAACCAAATAAAAAAAGTTGTTATTACTTAACTATCCTAGCTCTACTTATAATACTTGTGGGTGAGGCAAAAGGCTTCAAACTTCATTAATAGGTAATGTTGCTCCAGAGGTCGACGTGTCATGGCGGGTGCCGCGCAACGTCAGGCAGGCTACCCTATAGAAACAAACATCGCTAAAATTCCGCAATCTGGGTTTTTAAATGCCCCAAAGTTGTTTAATCACTTCTGATTATGTATTCTGGCGCGATGTATTGAATTGGTTATGTATTCTGTCGTGATTTTGTCAGCAGTCAACAATCAACACGGACAACTTACGCATCGTTGCGGAGAATGAGATCTTAAATAATGACGCTGTCCTAATGGAAAATTGGGACATACAACAACTTGCACAAGAGCTAGCAACGCGGTAGTTGGCACGCCGTCATGCTACTTACGTCGTCGTAATTACTGTTTACACGGTAATTATTTAGTTTTATTACATTTGTTTACTGTTCTGCGGCAATAAAGAATAGTTGCATTACATTTGTTTACTAGTACATGAGTGCTAATGGCTTCATCACTAAATGCCAAGCATTAGACAATAGCAATATTTTTGCTGCTTTTGCGGTTATTATTCAGTTTTATTGCGTTTATTTACTGTTTTGCGGTTAATATTCAGTTTTATTGCGTTTATTTACTGTTTTGCGGTTAATATTCAGTTTTCTTGCATTTATTCACTATTTCGCGCTTTTCTATTATGACAGCGTATAACAGTTCGCAACAATACCAAGTTGTTTCTTTTTACTAACACGACAGCATTTTTTTCCGTTTAACAGTTGGTACCTGACATTGCGCATTTACATCGTCCGCCATGACACGTCGACCTCTGGAGCAACATTACCCATTAATATTCTTTGGTTGTAACAGATCAGTTGCTGCATCTGGATCCACACATTGAGAGTACTATGATTGCTGTATTTCACTGATATTATCAGTAATTTTATTCTTCATTAGATTCCTCACATTAATTTTTTTAACTTATCCAAGCTTTGAAGTACTGACTTTTGACACCAGTCTTTTCTTATTTACATTGAATTTGTGATCTAGTTCTGCAAACCATGGATCTAAGTTGAAGGCCATTGTATGAAAAATATATTTGCATATCTGAGACGATAACTTTCTAAACTGCTGGGGTGTTCGAATATATAATGTTGAGTAAGAGCCAAATTTTTAAGAAGGTACTATCCAAAATAATATTCCCCAGAGAATTGTAAGCATTTGATTGTTCTTTAAACCATAATTTATATATTTCATCTTCCAATATTTCATCAAGCTCACAAGAATCCCATTCACCATTTTCTAGCCATTTATGTGCAGTTTTAGTTTATCTACCATGTACCTAGGAGGTACAGGTTCAGTATTGAGATTTCACCAGAGATACATGTTTTGAAGTCCCTGAATCCACGAAAAGCATTTTTAGAAACATGTCCATTGTGTGTGTGCGTGCGTGCGTGCATGCGTGCGTGCGCGTGTGTGTTCACCTCAGGGCCAAACTACCCTTTATGTCGAAGATTTTTCGAAATTTTTGATTTTCTAAAAGATGGCTCTTATGATTTTCATTTAAATGTGATATATTAAGGATATTTACATGACAAATAAAATGTATATCTTGAATTTTCTCGGAATAGCCTGTGAAGTCCTCTTCTTTAGGGAGGCATTTTGTATAATCTTGTATAACTGGTAAAGTTAAGTGATAGACAAAAACTTACTACACAAGAAATGTAGATCTCTGTAAAACACACTTTGTTTCAAATAAGTTTTTTTGTGGCATAAGTCATTTAGAGATGTCTATTATTAAAGGTTCGAATTGTTTATTTCTTGGTCATTCTCTGAAAGTCCTGTCAACATTCAGTTGATTCTTGCGATTGCAAGGAAACAGTATGGAATTTTAAGGTCAGAGTATAGCATCTAGTTCTTAAACATTTGACTATCACTGTTCCCATTGTATCTATAACAAAATGTGTAATTTAGTTATTTCTGCAAAGGTTTATTTGGCTTAAAATATAGTAGATAGAAAAATAGGTTTAGTAATAATAGTAATATACCCACTAATAAACGATAGGGAGTAGAGAAAGTCATGTGAAAGCATCACATCAGAAGTTTTTTTTATGTGATAAAGAATAGACATGAATTTTTTAATTAAAATGGTACTGTTCTCATTACAGTTTTGAGCAGTCACCATAAATGGTTATTTTATTGGCTTTTCATGCCATCAGCTCAGGATATTTTTACTTTCTCTACTACGTATAGTAAGTAGGGGAAGTATTGCATTCCACCCAAAATTTCGATACCGAGATTTCACCGGAAATACATGTTTTGAGACTCCCTGAATCCAAAAAAAGCATTTTTGGAAACATGTCCGTGTGTGTGTCTGTGTGTGTGTGTGTGTGTGTGTGTGCGTCTGTGTGTGTGTGTCTGTGAACAGCATAACTCAAAAACGAACAGTCGGATAAACACCAAACTTGGTATTTAGGTTCAGTATCTTCCAGAGATGCGACACGAAGGTTTTCAAGAAAATCCCCCCACCCCAGACTACCCTTTACATGAAACATTTTTCGAACATTTTAATTTTCTCAAAAATGGCTCTAACGATTTTGATGAAAATATCATATGTTTAAGATAATGTCATGAGAAATGAAATGTATATCTCGAAATTTCTGGGAATGTCTCCAAAAGTATTCTTCATTATGAACGACTTTTGCATAACTGGTAAACCATAAGAGATAGACAAACTTTTACTACACAAAAAATGTAGATCGCGTTAAAATACACAACTTATATCATATACATTTTTTTTTCTTCAGTGAACCGTTTTCGAGATATTGCTTGTTAGTTCCTTAAATTTTCCAATACTTATATACTTTTTCTCAAATTCGTTATTCATTTTTTTATGTCCTGGACATGCAAAGAGAATGGAATGCGCCACATAGCAACCAGCGATAAAATATTTGACTATCGCTTAAAAGCTACCATATTCCCCTTGCATCTACAAGAAAATTACAAATAAGATTGACATCTCGATATCTCGATTAATATGAAGCATATGGAGAATAGGCGTTTGTAAAAATAGGTTGTACAAGAGTAGAGAAAGTCATGTGAGGTAACACATCAGATTTTTTATGTCCTGGACATGCAAAGAGAATGGAATGCGCCACATAGCAACCAGCGTTAAAATATTTGACTATCGCTTAAAAGCTACCATATTCCCCTTGCATCTACAAGAAAATTAGCAATAAGATTGACATCTCGATATCTCGATTAACATGAAGCATATGGAGAATAGGCGTTTGTAAAATTAGATTGTACAAGAGTAGAGAAAGTCATGTGAGTGTAACACATCAGATTTTTTTTTAACTGTGGTTTTAACTATTTTTTGTTAGTCTTAGGTATATACCGTATTTCAAATTCGTGTTCAAATTATTGATACTGAAGTTTTTAACGGATAAACTTTTATGTTTGTCAGAGAAAATGCTTTAATTCTACATATTATTTTGCAAGCCAAGTTATTTGGCACAATAAATTTTTCCAAATTGCCTTTCACATACCACTTTGAACAAGTTCAAAATCAATAATTTTGTGGGAATTTAAATCCATGACAGAATAAACTAAATATTTGACATAAAATCCTGGGGAATCAAACTAACCTGCCAAGTGTATAGGTTTCTACTACCTTTTAATGAATCCAAGTTCTTGTTTTCTTTCATGGCCACAGAATGTTCTAACAATTGGTGCTGCCATGTTTCAGATAATTTTGTCAAATGTAATTTTAAAACATAATTTTGAAATCATTGCCAAATCCAGTGAATTGCAGAAGTATTTAAATTGTTGAAACAAATTACCAGATAATAAAAACCTTGCTATTAAAGTATTTTCTTCAGATTTTTTTTTCTGATAAATGTGAGTTCTACTGATATGTCATCACAATAATGCATTGTTGTAACACATCACATTGTTCCATTAATATAACGAGAAATAGTTTTCATTTCATTTCTACATAAAACACATTCCTTGAAAAACAAAAGTAGAGATGTCCAAGCAACAATGAAATATGGCACTGTAGCTTCATTTCCATGTATGGTGAAAAGCTCTTCTCGTTCTCCTTTCCCCTCCCCTTTCCCTTCCCTTCTCCTCCTCTTCCTAGCTGTCTCTTGTATTAGAATTGAAATATCAGGTTCGTAGAAAGTTTCTTTTGGTTTATCCATATGTACCTCAGCAATGATTATTTCATAGATACAAATATTTTCAGATTTCAACTGTATGTATTTCTTTATGATTTCAGTACCTAGCGCACAGTATATTTCAGAATTTTAGTTTTTTCATTATCTTCTATTCTGAGTTCTCCTCCACTACTTTTACCATCTCTTATCAGTCTTGTTACAATTAACGCTACCTCAGAATTCTAGCCTCATATCGTTGTGTTCTTTACTGTGGGATGAAGATGATGGATCAATTGTCCTACTAGAGCTTGGTGTCTGGAAATCTTTTTCATTTGTCCGTATATTAGGAATAGTTCCAGGTTTTAGGGAAGGGCCTCTGAAATTCTCATTTGGCATAAGTTGCTTTTTGAAAATCTAAGACTGTTCATAATCTCTGTCTTTAAAATGGAGGGAAATAAATGAGTTCTGGGACCAAGTAAAAAACTTTCTTTTACAAAATTCTATCCATATCTTATGTATTATGAGAGATTTATCCCTATTTGGAAAATTATGAAAATAACTTCCCTGTGTTTTTACTTTTCACATACAGCCATATGTACTATTAAGAAAAAATCCTGAATGATTTTCATGTAATTGGTGCATCGTAAGAGATCTTACTATACAAAAAATGCACACAATTTATGTCAGGTAATTTGTTTTTGTGGAGTTAACTATTTCTGAGATATTTCTTATTGGTTTGAATTTTCAAATACTTACGCTTTTCTCAAATGGAAGTTGTTATTCATTTTTTCTCTTGATAATGCAGAGAGCATGGAGTTTTAAAGCCTTCGTATAACAGCATGCTCTTTGAAATCTATCGCTTTACCTATTGAATCACACAGCGAAATGTGTAGATGTAATAATTGAAAGTTTATATGGATTAACAAGAAGTATCTAGAATAATAAGCTTTAAATGCATTTTAATTTATTACGGACACTTTGTGAGGGTATTAATGTTGGTAGTTGGAAGATGTTTCATTTTTATCTGCCGCACGTATGAAAGACAATTTGTCTCGGTCACTTTGTGTTATCTTTTACTGAGCGCCTGTTATTGTATTTAATTTTGGGTTCACTGTCCTCCGGCTAGCTATTATTTTTCGGTCAAGCACTTATCTTATACAGGTGTGTAAACGGAAAGGAGTTTTTTATCCAAAGATAACACTGATAAAAGAATTTGTTTTACACTTTTATTGTCGTAACACATTATTCACTTTCACATATTAATCTTGACACTCGCCAAACTGAAACTGTTATAATAACTTATTTACTGCACATTATTAATTCGCGCACTTCAACTTTGTGTGTAATTAACTTTACAAAACGAGAGATTTTTCATAACTTTGCGACGCGTAACCTTGAACTGTGTGCGATGCATACTCCATGAATGCCTCCGTTGAACTACATGAAACTTAACCCTGACACTGAATTTATACTTCCTCGCCCCAATATGCCTAAAGATTATAACCGAGCTGCGATTGGTTAATAAAACGCGCCAACATTAGCGTCTATATTTATATCCAATGAAAATTACGAAAACATATGCTCTGGGGAAAAATGTTCCAGCAAATTCTAAAAAAAACGCACCACTCTGACGTCATTTGCTCGTCTCTAATAATGATAAACAGCTCACCCCCTCGCTACATTATTGCACGCTATTATTGTCAGTTTCAGTAAGGCTGTATAAACCCACTTCTCGACAATGATTACAATCAACAAACATCTCAAATCAATGTCACACAACAATGCATATTCACACTACAATCACTCTGACATTTACATTTTTGTGATACAAATTACTGCGTCATATGCCCCACTAGAAACATAATTATAAATATTTACAATTTGTTTGGAAATCTTATAATTGGGTTTTTAGTCTCCTAAATCTTGGAACACACGCTATTTATCACTTTAACTTAACACTTCACACGCATTTAACACACGACATATGTTTTGCCTTTATCTCGCCACTATTTGATGGCTCTGGTCTAATGTGTTTATATATATATACATCTAACATTACAATTCTTTTATAGCAAATATTGTACCCTTAATTATTTAGTTACTGTTACAAAATTGGTTTACTGTCCTAGGTTGTTAACAAAACTTTATACATTCAAGAATTTTTAATCTGGTTCATTTTGTAATTATTGAACACATTTACCAAAATATTATCCTCTACACAAATATATTTACAACACTTAAATCTAGACACAATTTCACATATCTGTGTGCTACATAAGTATTTGTTTTAATTATCTTTACCCTTTTTTTTTGTACTTATATTCAAAATACTATTTGAATTATGCCTACGTACTTTTACTTTAATATAACATTAATTTTTAATTATTACATGCTTCATTTCAAATGCTGTTACGATTTACTAAGAAAATGGTTTTTTTTTTAAACATTTATTTTTGTCCAGGATTTATTTCTCTTTTCTCATGACATATATAAATAGTTAACCCTCTTACATTCCAATACTTTGTTTTGCAGTTCAGCTTTGACTATCCTGAATTTACTAGCTTTTTAGCAGTCATTGATATTCCCCCTCCTGGATCAAATTGTTTATGGCTAAGCATTACTCGTAGCTGTATCATAACCTTCCAAAATTTGTTCATGGATAACCTCTTTAAGGATTCATATGACATTTCAACCCCTGATACCATTTGAAAACAATCTAAAGTTTCCTGAACAACACATCTTTTGACAACTATCATTTTCAATTTTTGCGGTATCTTTTTAACTTGAGAATACTCTGACAAATCTGTACTGGATTGGAGTTTTCATTTTGAACAACTTGGTGTTTGTTAATTTCAGAAGTTAGCTTTTGATTCAAATCTATAGACAAAACTTTAACTTCTTCAGACAATTTATTTCTTTGTGTTTCTGACTCCTTCTGTATTTCAGATATTTCCCCTCTGAAATTAACTTGCACCTGAATTAAATCTGCATTTGTAGCCTCCATCATCTCTCTTAACTCACTTGAAATGCTACTCATTCTGTCCCCTCAGGGGCTCACCTTATGTGAGTACGGGTTTTTGGCGCACCCGGGAGTTCCCGAGCCAATCATCGCCACATTCATCCCCTCACCCCCATCCGGTCGCGGTGGGTTCTTCAAGTGACCGGTGGACCCAAGGTAGGCTCTCGTGCGTTCTTTACATTCCATTCATACCGCACCTCACCATCGTTTCTTTCTTCCCTTATCACTTTCCGGCCATTTCGCACCACGACATTCGCATATCTCTTTTTCTTCCCCGCCGGCCTACCTTGCGTGCGAAACGCCCACACAGTTTTAGTTTCTTTTATCTTTTTATTTAAATCCTCCGTGGACACAGCCTGACGGATACCCGCGCACCGCGTGCGCAGCTGGGTGAGTGGGTAATGGCGTCATCCCCACCACCCGGGGTCGTCATGTAGGGTGGTTGTTCGTATCCGCTGTTCAACTGCAGTCCTGCGGGGGGGCCATTGCATGAGCTGCTGGCTTCCGACGGCGATTGGGTCCCTCTGTCTATGTTCTGGGAGGTGTGACCCTGGGGTGAGCTAGGTATAGATAGGCCACTCACCCAAGCCGGGGTAACGCCCGGGAAGTCAGAGCCCGAGGTCGGAGACGGTTGCAATGGTGGAGGATTTTTTTCGCTATGGAGCACCCTTTCTCCATTATAAACAACAAGCGCCGTAAAACTTTAGTAACAGAAGTAGCACCGCCAACAGCTGGTTGTTACTTAGTGATTACCCGTACAGAGGAAGGACAATCATTCGAGAAGGTGAACCCTTTTATCATCCAGAAGGGCATTGACTCAATTGCTGGTCCGGTTCTTTCCTGCACTCGGCTTCGTAATGGTTCGTTGTTAGTGCAAAGCAAATCCGAGGCACAAAGTAAGTCCTTGTTGAGCGCCACGCTTCTCCACGGTTATCCTATCCGTGTTGAGAAGCACCGCACCTTGAATTCTTGTAGAGGCGTTGTCACCACGCATAGCCTCGATGGTATCTCTGACGAAGACCTGGTGGAATATCTTGCAGACCAGAGGGTGACAGCGGTTCATTGAGTGCAGGCCAAACGCGACGGCGTGTTGGTACCCACTCGTACCCTGTTTATTACATTTGATGGCGTCGATCTGCCCACGAGCATTTCCGCAGGGTACGAACGGATTTCTGTGAGGCCTTATATTCCTAGACCTCTGCGTTGTTTTAAATGCCAACGTTTTGGGCATACGCAAGTCTCATGTAAGAGTGCCGTTAACATCTGTGCAACCTGTAGCCAGCCCTCACACGAAGGTACCTGTTCAACAGCCCCCGTCTGCGTTAATTGTAAAGGGTCTCATTCTGCTTCGTTTGCCGACTGTCCGCGGTACTTGGACGAGAAGGCGATCCAGGAGATCCGGGTAAAGGAAAAACTCTCCTTCGCTGAAGCCCGGAGGCGTTACCATGCGCGCCAACCTTCACTCCTGCGATCTGGCACATTTAGTTCTGTTGTTGCCTCGCCAGTACCACGAGTAGATGCCGAAACTCAGACCTGGACCTTGACTGGATTAACCGCCCCTACCATCCGGCCGTCTATTAAGGCTACAGTTACCAAGCCGTATAAACCTGGTCCCAAGTCAATGAAGTCGCAAGCCGTTGAAAAGAAGCCCAAGCAGAAACTACGTAGGGAAGATTTTTTGAAAGACCCTCCGCGTGCGCGCGGTAACAAAAGTTCACCTTCTCCTCCTCGGAGGTCGCTGTCCCAGGAAGGTCCTGGGACAAGCCGCGCTCAGCGGCACCCTTCACCCATCGCCACCCAGAACCGATTCACGGCGCTTGAATCGGTTTCTGGCACTGAGCGCGTGGGCCCTCCCTCCGAGGAAGCTATGGAGTCTGACCAACTCCATACAAAAAGCCCGAGCCCAAAGGTTAAACAAAAGGTAATTTTAAGCCGCCCTTCTAAATAGACAGTTTATCCCCTTATTTTTAATGGCTATCCTGACCTGGAATGTACGTGGTGTACGATCGCATAGGGCGGAACTGCAGCTTTTATTGCGTTCCCATTCACCTATGGTCGTATGTTTGCAGGAGACTAAGCTTCGCCCTCACGATCCTTTTGATCTCCGAGGATATACTCCGGTTCGCTACGACCTTGAACCGGAGGAGGGTACTCCTGCTCATGGAGGTGTCATGTTCTTAGTGCGTAATGACGTTCATTTTCAAACTATCACACTTACGTCCGACTTGCAAGCTGTTGCCATTAGACTGCAGTTACCCGGTTTTTTCTTTTCTGTTTGTTCTGTGTATACACCTCCATCGTCTCCCCTCACTCCCGCGGACATTCGAGCTCTCCTGTCCGCTCTCCCAACACCATTTCTTCTGTTGGGAGATTTTAATGCCCATCACCCACTGTGGGGTTCGCCGAGGGCTTGTGCGAGGGGAACTCTTCTTTCCGACATTTTTTATCAGTTCAATCTTTCCATCCTCAATACAGGTGCACCTACTTTTATTTCTGATTCTTCTGGTACATTCTCTCACCTGGACCTTGCCATTTGCTCACTCCAGCTTGCACGTCGTCTTCAGTGGAACGTCGTCGCTGACACCTACTCCAGCGACCATTACCCCTGCATCGTTTCTCTTCTGTCGCACCACGTACAGCATTCCAGAGTACCTACCTGGATATTCGCAAAAGCCGACTGGAGCTTGTATTCCAGCCTCGTGCATTTTGACGACCAGCCCTTCTCCGACATTAATCAACTAGTGCAGCATCTTACGTCTATTATTTTCTCAGCCGCCGAACGTGCAATACCCCGTTCATCCTCCCAACCTCGGCGGCCACCTGTTCCGTGGTGGAACGAGGATTGTCGGGACGCCGTTCGTGCCCGTAGGACTGCACTTAGGGTGTTTCGGCGACACCCTACACATGCTAACTTGGTGACTTTTAAACAATCGCGCGCTAGGGCTCGTCGCATTATTCAGGATAGCAAGAAGGCATCTTGAGCTCGTTTTGTCGAGTCTTTTAATCGTTTTACGCCTTCATCCGTTGTTTGGGATAAACTTCGTCGCTTCTCAGGTAAAGTGTCACATTGTACTGTTTCTGGCCTTCAGGTTTCTAATGCCACCATAGTGGATCCGGCTGCCATCGCTAACACTCTGGGTGCTGCCTTTGAGTCGGTTTCCAGTTCAGACCATTATTCCGCCGGCTTTCGCTCTCTTAAAGACCGGCTGGATTCCGCATCATATACTTTTCGGTCTGCTAATGATGAATGCTATAACAACCTATTCACAATGAGGGAGCTGGAGCACGCTCTTCATTGCTCTAGGCACTCCGCTCCTGGGCCGGACGGCATTCATGTCCTGATGTTAAAGCACCTTTCAGCCGACAGTAAACTCTTTCTCCTACAGGTCTATAACCGTATTTGGCAAGACGGCCTTTTTCCTTCCGTTTGGCGCGAAGCCACCATTGTCCCTATTCTTAAGCCTGGGAAGGATCGCCAACTACCTTCCAGCTACCGCCCTATCTCCCTCACCAGTTGCATTTGCAAGGTGATGGAGCGCATGATCAACGGGCGGTTGACATGGTGGCTTGAGTCTCAGAAACTTTTAGCGAACGCTCAGTGCGGATTTCGTCGCTATCGCTCTACCGTCGATCATCTGGTGTCCCTGTCGACGCATGTTATGAATGGATTTCTGAGAAAGTGTCAAACCGTGGCTGTATTTTTTGACCTGGAGAAAGCTTATGACACTTGTTGGAGGGGCGGCATTTTACGTACACTTCACGATTGGAATATCCGCGGTCGTCTTCCCATATTTCTTCGGGAGTTTATGACGGACCGCGTCTTTCGTGTACGTGTGGGCTCGGTTTTATCTCGTCGTTTTATTCAAGAGAACGGAGTACCGCAGGTCTCTGTACTCAGTGTCACACTTTTTGCGATTGCTATCAACCCCATTGTTGATTGTATTCCACCTGGCATTTCATCGTCCCTTTTTGTTGACGATTTCGCTATTTATTGCAGTTCACGGCGGACCTGTCTACTCGAACGCCGTCTCCAGAGCTGTATCGACCGTCTCTACGCCTGGAGTAACGCCAACGGCTTTAATTTCTCCGCCGAGAAATCCGTCTGCATCAACTTCTGGCGCCGGAAGTATTTCCCTCCGCCCTCTCTCCATCTTGGGCCAGGGATACTTCCGTTTGCAGACGAGACGAAATTTTTGGGGTTGATTTTTGATAGAAAGTTGTGTTGGACCTCGCACGTTTCCTTTTTAAAAGCAAAGTGTGACCGTTCTCTTAATCTTTTACGTGTTTTAAGTGGCACATCCTGGGGAGCTGATCGGACCGTCCTTCTTCGCCTTTATCGCTGTTTGGTCCGATCCAAACTTGATTACGGGTGTATTGTTTATTCGTCGGCACGTCCATCTGTGTTACGTCGTTTGAATCCCATTCATCATCGTGGTATTAGAGTCGCTACAGGGGCCTTTCCAACTAGCCCCGTGCCCAGTCTTTACGCTGAGGCTGCAGAGCCTCCGCTGTCTTTCAGGCGTGAGATGCTCTTATGTAGCTATGCTTGTCGGCTCTCAAGCTTGCCTAACCACCCGTCCTTCGATGTATTTTACGAGGATTCGCTTGATCGGCAATATTTAGTTAGCTCCTCTGCATTACTCCCCCCAGGGGTTCGATTTCGACTGCTACTTCGGCATTTGGACGTTTCGCCAGCGCCGGCCCTTACCCGAGGGGAAACGCGTTTTCCTCCATGGTCGCGCGCTGAGGCCCACATCCACCTTGGGCTGACGTCGATGCCGAAAAATGCGACCCCTGCTTCTGTTCTTAGATCCGCCTTTTTAGAACTACAGGCGCAGTTCGGGGACTGTCATTTTATATATACCGATGGGTCTAAGACTGATGTTGGAGTAGGATGTGCCTTTGTTTTTGGTGTACAGAGTTTTACTTTTCGTTTACCTCGACAATGTTCAATTTTTACCGCCGAACTTTTTAGCATTTATCAATCCGTTTTATACATTCAGCGGCACGACTTACGGCACTGTTTTATTTGTACGGACTCTCTGAGTGCCCTTCAGAGTATTACTGCGCTGTACAATTACCACCCACTCGTACAGCGCATACATGACCTGCTCCACTCGCTGGGTGTGTCTGGCATCAGCGTGTCCTTCATGTGGATTCCAGGTCATGTGGGCATCTCAGGTAATGAGTCTGCCGACGCCGCTGCGAAATCGGCGATTTTATTACCCAGATTTTTTACCTCTGTTGTTCCCTCGTCAGATTCGTGTGTTGTTTTACGTCGCCGCATCCTCTCGCGCTGGCGCGATGAGTGGACGGCCCTCCGGGGGAACAAGTTGCGGGAGGTTAAGCCTTTCCCGTTGATCTGGGATACCTCTTCTCGTTCTTGTCGTCGGGAAGAGGTAATTTTAGCTCGTTTACGGATTGGACATTGTGTTTTTAGTCATAGGTATTTGCTCAGTGGTGACCCCGCACCACTCTGTGGGCAGTGTGACGTGCTCTTGACGGTGCGTCATATTTTAACAGAGTGTCAGGTTTTAGCTGCATTGCGTACCCGCGTGGGTCTGCCTATTGGCCTAGCCAACGTTTTGGCAGACGACACGCGTGCTGTAGAATGTGTTTTACGTTTTATTCATGATAGTGATTTTACTCTGCGCATTTAATGCGTTGAGCGTCTTTTAGCTTAATACTTTTCTTCTGTCAGTTTTTATGGGGGGACTAATCCCCAGTGGACATATGGCGCTCATGTCCCTCGCATTCTATAGTTCTTGACACGTTTTAATCGTTTATTGCCTATGCTTTTAGTGTGTTGGTTTTTTCAGATATTTATATTGTTATTATTGTTGTTATTGATTTTATTGTTGTTATTGATTTGATTGTTGTTATTGATTTTATTGTTGTTATTATTGTTGTTATTGTTATCTTATTGTTATTTTTAGCCTTTTGGACATCGCGGGTTTACGTCCTGTTTTTAATTATGTGGTTCTTTTACCTGTTTTTATATTTTGACTTTATATTTTATACATTGTAAGGGCGCTGATGACCTCAGTAGTTTAGCGCCCTTAAGCCACATATCATCATCATCACTACTCATTCTGCTACCTAACTCTGTACATTTTACATCAACATGTTCAATTTTATTATTAACCTCACTTTTTTTGTTAGATATTTCCCTGCTCATGTCTGACATTTTCTTTGAAACTTTCCCTATCTCATTTGCTATCATTTCCTGATTTTCATTTCTCATTCTCATCATACTGCTATCTAGCTCCATAAATTTCTTTTCAATTTCTTCCCTGTTTTGTTCTAAGCTCTTACCAATATCTTCCCTTAATTCCCTATTATTCTTTTGCATATCTTCCCTGTTTTGATCTATTTTCTTTTCTAATTTCTCATTACTCTTACCAATATCTTCCCTTAATTCCCTATTATTCTGAGTTAGTTTTTGTTCTAAACTCATATCAATATCTTCCCTCAATTGATCTCTCAAATTTCTCAGCATTTCCATCATCATACTAGCATCAAAATGAACATTTCCTGCTATTCTATTCTGACTTTCTTCACTAACATTTCCTCCCTCAAATCCTACATTGTTTGAGCTATTTTCTGTAACCTGTATTGAATTACAGCTAACTGTTACATTATCCCCTTCCATAATTGTTTCTTCAGTATTATTAGTAGACATTGTTTTCTTAATCCTGCCACTCCTCAAATACATTGAAATTTTCACAATTTTGTTTTTTTTTAGGATAAAAAAATTACTATACTCTGACCTTTATGATGCTGTCTGTTGATGTTGCTTTGATGTCCAGCTTCCTGCTCCTCTCTCCTAGATGTATATGTCGCTTCTGCGTCGTATTATGATGAATCTATGTCGTCTCAATGTTTTTGTGTCCTGTAGTTGAATTCCCCTGCCTTTTAATCTCGGAATTACGATGTTCACTCATCCGCGTCGTCTGTCGTTCCTGTAGTTGTTTCTGGAATCTGCGTCTTGTAGTTCAGTTCACTGCTCCATTCGCTCCACGTCCTGGTTCCTTCACCCCTTCCTAGTTATTTCACTCCTTCCTGGTTAATTGGCCCCACGTTGGGCGCCATTTTGTGGTAGTTTTAATGTTATTTATTTGTTAGCCCCACGTTGGGCGCCATTTTGTGAGGGTATTAATGTTGGTAGTTGGAAGATGTTTCATTTTTATCTGCCGCACGTATGAAAGACAATTTGTCACAGTCACTTTGTGTTATCTTTTACTGAGCGCCTGTTATTGTATTTAATTTTGGGTTCACTGTCCTCCGGCTAGCTATTATTTTTCGGTCAAGCACTTATCTTATACAGGTGTGTAAACGGAAAGGAGTTTTTTATCCAAAGATAACACTGATAAAAGAATTTGTTTTACACTTTTATTGTCGTAACACATTATTCACTTTCACATATTAATCTTGACACTCGCCAAACTGAAACTGTTATAATAACTTATTTACTGCACATTATTAATTCGCGTACTTCAACTTTTTGTGTAATTAACTTTACGACACGAGAGATTTTTCATAACTTTGCGACGCGTAACCTTGAACTGTGTGCGATGCATACTCCATGAATGCCTCCGTTGAACTACATGAAACTTAACCCTGACACTGAATTTATACTTCCTCGCCCCAATATGCCTAAAGATTATAACCGAGCTGCTATTGGTTAATAAAACGCGCCAACATTAGCGTCTATATTTATATCCAATGAAAATTACGAAAACATATGCTCTGGGGAAAAATGTTCCAGCAAATTCTAAAAAAAACGCACCACTCTGACGTCATTTGCTCGTCTCTAATAATGATAAACAGCTCACCCCCTCGCTACATTATTGCACGCTATTATTGTCAGTTTCAGTAAGGCTGTATAAACCCACTTCTCGACAATGATTACAATCAACAAACATCTCGAATCAATGTCACACAACAATGCATATTCACACTACAATCACTCTGACATTTACATTTTTGTGATACAAATTACTGCGTCAACTTCAACAATTCCTGCTGTGTTATTGTAAATACATCTTTTTTATTATTTAAAGGGGAATGAAACACAAAACATGTTGCCTCCTAAATGAAGAGTATGCCCTGTAAAATGTAGTGGAAAGATTATTATGACTTGTAAAATGATTTTAAGTTCAAAATATTCATTTCTGGGGTAAAATGTTTGCTGGACAATTCAGAAGGGAGCTTATTAAATTATCTTATACTTAAAATATAATTTATCATTATTTTAGTTAGAGTATGATATTTCATGTCAATATGATTAATGTTCCTTCTATTAGGTTTACAATGTATGCGTTGAAAGATGGGTAATTTACTTTTTTATTTGTACAACTAACAATACTATATATGTGTACACAGATTTACAGTGGACAGCTTTTGGTGAGTTTGTAATAATTATTTGCGGAATGAAGGTCATGTGAACGTAACACTGAATATTTTTTGTTGATACTATACTATTGCAAATGAAGATTAGTTCTACACACTGCCGCACATATTGCAGCTTAAGGGAAATGAAATATGCTTCACAAGTCATCACTAAACAACAGTGTGTTGATGGAAGCTTTGGAATTACAAGGCAATCTTAAGAATTATTTAAAAAACATTCCCGTGTAACAGTGTGTTGTGATATATCTATTTTAACCCTGGAACCTGTCGGTGTGGTCTGACAAACCTTAGGCTTCCTTCACATCCACTGCACATGCGCATGCTGCGTCACAAGAAGCTATTTCTGTATACCTTTCAGGTGTGCAGTGTTGTTTCGAATTTATGTTTCTTAGTTTATCCAGGAGTTTGTAATTTTTTAGCTGGAGTTTATGATACCCCATTAACTGGTTATAGGTAAGTAAATTTGGAACAAAAAATTGTTTATCCTGACATGTGGATTGTTTTACACATGTGAATTGTAAAGGTTCATTATTTACATCATATTCTGATGGTTTGTTTTGCAGATATAACTCCACAGCGACTCTATAATACCTCGAATACCTGTGGAAAATCCTTACATTTACTCTGCTCCAGGCGATGTTTCTGATAATACTTATGATGAAACAAGCGAAGATGAAGACAGAGCAATTCAGAGACTCTGAACGTGAAGATAGGAGTGACTATGAAGAAGGGGTACAGGAGGAAGAAGACAGTGTTATCGGCAACAATGGAGAAGAAAAAATAATCAAGGGTAAAAATGGTTGTAAATGATCAACAACAGGAAAGGCCAGATTTCAAAGAGAAATATTGCAGTAGGAGCACCTGGGAATAAAGGTGAAGCTCGAAACTGCAAGACATGCATCGGTGCATGCAGTGGCAGCTGGTGAACAAAATATTGTGTGTGCTACAGTACCATACAATATGTACACATTTTTGCAAATTCTCTTACCTAATGGCAAAATATGAAGTCCATACGGCGCTCCTTTTTACTGCAGAACTTATCAATTGCTCTGGTGTTGAATTCCGCCATCTTAGAAACTATGTTCTTCTCCATGGACAACATTGCCAAAGCAGTAAGATGATCTTGCGACATGGTGTTTCTAAAGAAAGTTTTAACGCGTTTTAAGCACGAAAAACATCTTTCTGGCTCAGAAGTGGTTGTTGGCATTATCATCAAAATTTTTAGCAAAGTTGTCACTTCAGAAAATGAATCTTGCAAGCTGTTAGAGATTATGTATTGTAATAATTGCACTGACCCATCAATATTTCTGAAGTCAGATCTTTACAGAACACTGAGCTGTGTCTTTAACATTTTCTTGTTCAGTATTGCATATGTGTCCGCAGCAGTTTGAAGTTCACTCTCGGGGAAACTGGTTTAAAAAGTTGCCAAAAAATTTACTGTTTAACAGCTTTGCTGCATCGAGATGACTCAAGGACTGAAAACGACATCTAGCTTCCTCAATAATGCGATTGCACACTTCTTTGGCTTCTATATTCAGAGACTCCACCTTCTGTCGTTTGCTCATTGGTTCAGAAGGAAACATAAATATACTGTCGGCTGCTTCTCGAATATCATATACATAATGAATGAATGAAGACATGGCATTTTGTACTTTAATTGCCTCAGTTGATCTAGACTGCAGTTGGCTATAAAGGATATCAACATAAGGCATTACTCTGTGAAAGAATTTCAACCAAGAAAGGAATTTTCTATCTTCTAAATAACGCCGAAGTCCATTTGCTTCCTGGCAAGTCTTATCATGGGCAGAATTTTCTCAATCCAAAAAACACTGTAGCAATTCTTCCTGATTTTCATATACTACATTAACAGTTCTGGATCTAAAATTCCACCTAGTTGCAGAGCCACCAAGAACTCTTCTGGCCACCGCGGCTAAATGCTGTGGGGATCTTGAGAAAAAGGCAGGAAAAGCTGACAGGTTAAGAAAAAATATTCTGGCAGACTTATTCTGTGAAGCTGCATGTTCCATTATTAAATTCAACTCAGTGAATAGCAGTGAAAGTACTGTGCATTTGGAAACTGAGATTTGACTTTGGCTTGTACTCCTCCAATTGCACCATTCATTACCAAGGCTTCATCCTAAGTTTGGTCAATGAGTTTTTGAGGGTTGTCTCTGAATAACTCATTAAGCACTTTTAATATGCTTTCTGAAATTGATTCTGCATTTTGTCCCTCTGAATTAAAAAAACCCCAAAATCTTTCATATGGGAAACCATTTTTCTCGTATCTAAATACTAATACAAGCTGTGACTGATGAGAAACATCTGCAGTTTCATCTACCATAACAGCCACAAAATCAGTTTCTTTCATTTCCTCCGCAATCACCTCACAAACTTCTAGCATACAGTCCAGGAGTTAGTTCTGGATGGTTTTGGAGGTCCCTTTGAAAATATGCTCCTTCACAGCACATGGACTCATTGTTACTTACTAAATCAATCAATCCTAAGAATACACCAGGATTTTCAGAAGATTCAAACTCATCATGTCCTCTTAAAGCCAGCTCAAACGCACCACAAAACTATATACAGTCAATAATACGCGACAAAACATACCTGTTTTTTTCAACTTGCTGGTTATGTTTCAGTTTCGCTTCTTGATAAGCACGGTTTAACTGAGTCGCAATATTTATATTGCCTAAAGCACTTAAATCTAGGACATTGTTCAAATGCTTTACATTTTGTTTGTGTTTTGTTGCTAAGAACATTAATATGTCCTAGGTCTGTCACTCCTGTTGTACTCCAAGAATCACTGTTTCCAAGCAGCAGCATTTCTTTCTTGGCATGTTCATAGATTTTAGAGTTAAACCGCCTAATGTAGGAATTATTTCTCCCTCCTTTTGCAGATTGCGTAATGTTTAGAGCTGGAGTTTGTCTCCCTAGTTGCTTCACTTGGACTTTTTCCTCTATGGTCCTCTTAGAGAAAGGATAATTAATCAAACTACTCACAGAATTCATGTTAGGGCACACAATAGAACTATTACAGTCGGACATAATCTGAGTTTTTTAAGCTGAATCAAACATTTTTCCATATTTGTTATCGAAAACAAGTGATACAAACAGCTAAAATTGTATCAGCCCCTCATGTGCATCTCCAGAGAGCTTTATTCTCTCTGAGCTATGTTGCTGCAATATAAGATCTATTGCCGCTGGTATCATGCATAGCAGCACGGTAATTGTATCAACACCACATAGATGGCAGTAGCTATATTACAGCAAGCAGCAGGAACGCTTTTGTGCTCCAGTCGATGTTAGCACCATTCTAGGTAAAAGCAGCCAATAGAGAAGAGATTTTAAGTAGCACATCGATGTGTCATGTGTGTAGATTGGTCTGCCATTCTGCCAACGAACTGGGGATCTGTGTAGCACCTAAAGCAGCACTGATCATGTGTATGTGAGGCTGAATCACCTTTGCACATGATGAGCAACAATGATAGCGTGTGGCAAATATAAAATTGGTTAAAATTATGTAACTGAAAGAAAATATGCAATAATAATTGAAGATATTCTTAACACATAATGGGGCACTACTTTCAACAAAATAACCATTGTACTGTAGCACATATTGATGAGCCGCGCCTGGGTGCATGGAGTTTATTATTTTCAGAGAATATTCTAGAGATAATTGTGTATCATACAAATGAAGAAATGGCCAGACAAATAGGTAATTACAAGCAGAAAACATTGCATAGCGTAAGCACAATGATGAGTGAAATTTGTGCATTCATTGGTCTTTTATATTTGGTGGGGGTATTGAAAGCTGGATATACAAATGTAAAACTTTGGAATGAAGTGTATGGCTCACCAATATTTAGAGCAAGCATGAGTATGACTCGTTTTGAGTTCTTTTGGCTATGCATTCGTTTTGATAGCAAGGAAATCAGGCCTGAACGAAAAAAGAAACACAAGTTTGCAATTATCAGGCAAATCTGGAAAATGTTTATTGACAATTGTAAAAATTATTACATTCCATCTGCCTACTGTACGGTAGATGAACAGTTACTTGGTTTCAGGGGAAGATGTCCCTTCAGAGTATATATCGGTAATAAGCCTGACAAATATGGTATAAAAATAGTGACACTGATTCCATGTCATTTTACATGTTGAATGCTATAACTTAAATTGGTCTGATTGAAAAAAGTCACCTAATGAAAGTGTCCCCACATACTATGTAAGAACTCTGTTAGAGCCAATTCATGGTACAAACAGAAATTAACATGTGACAATTGGTTAACTTCCATTCCACTTGCCAATTGTTTACTGTTTCATCATAAGCTGACAGTAGTAGGTACTCTAAGAAAATATACTTGTTTTGTATCTATGAAAGGAAAAAATATACCATCTTCTCAACGTGCATTTCGTGGTCCACAAACCTTTTAGTTTCCTTAATTCCAAAAAGGAACAAAAGTGTTGTTCTACCTATGATGCACAAAACTGCTGATATTGGATGGAAACAAAAATGACACAAATAAAGTTTTACAATAAAACCAAAGGGGGCATGGACGTGTTGGACCAACTTTGCCACATATACTCAGCAGTAAGAAAGACTAGGTGCTGGCCAATGAGTGTATTTTATGCGATGGTAGATCAATATGGAATAAATTCTCTGATTCTTTTAATCAATGCTAACCATTCATGGAAGGAGAATAGTATATATTTATTTTCATAATGCTATATAAAATTCTTTCAAATTTTGATTCATTACTTTGAGTTGCTATTTTTTCTTTCTTTGGTCCATCATGCATTTTAACACCATGGTTATTGATGCATGGTGGGTAATAACAAATTCATATTGCTGTATTTTTGTAAACCATTTTTCTCTTACTCTCTCCATATATTCTCCTATTCTTTTTATATCCCTCTCCTTTTGTATTTTCATTATCCTAACTTTTAATACTTCTTTGTTAACATTCTTCCATTCATGTAAGAACGTAGGCTTTCACGGCCGGTGTCACAATTATAACTAATATAATTCTTCCATTCTTTAGATAAAAACTGATCTCTCCACAACGTATTTTCTTCACATTCAATTATATAATGCAAATCATTATCTGCCTCTCCACAAAGAGGACGCCTATTCAAATTCATTCCCTTCCTATCTCCCCTTAGCCTATGTGCACTTAATCTAGTCCAGACCCACCCTTCTCTCACTGACCTATTACCTACATCCACATACTTCTCCCTTCCCCAGTCCACCTTTAATGGTCTATGTAGTTCCAAACTTTTTTTTCCTTCCAGACTTTGAAATAATTCTTGGTTTCTCTATATCTTTTACTCGGTTTCTCACTTCTTTCCAGAAACCTTTAACTAACCGCTCTCTCTTTCTCCTCCCTTAAGTTACCCATTCCTATTTCCTGTAAAATTCTCCTTAGTCCTTGAGCCCAGTTCATCCCATCACTGGATTTTTCTTGTATTATTAAACATTGCCTCAAGATATTATGCTCGTATAGTAGGAACTCAAGGCAAGGCTTCCTAAAAGACTTAGGTTTTGAGTTAGTGAAACCTCTTATGACAGAAAGACTTGCAATTCCTAACCTAATACAAAGATTGAAAATGAAGATCAAGCAATTGTGCAACACTGAAGAAACTCAACTACAGAATATTCCCATTGGTTCAAAGAAAAAGGTGCAGCTATTGTTCAAGGAAAAATGACAAGAGATCAGCTTTACAGTGCAAGAAATCAATGTGCATGGATCATCGCGCTAAGTTGTGTTGTGCCTGTGCAGAAGAAAGAGATTAGATCTCTCATAGAACAAGTGAAAATTGTGAAAAGGTAATTTGTGCATCTAAGTATATATGTATTTCTTTTCAAGTATATGTTGGAAGTGTTACCATAATATTATTTTTACTTTCTCTACTACATATAGAAAGTAGGGGAAGTATTGTATTCCACTCAAAAATTGGATACCGAGATTTCACTGGAAATACATGTTTTGAGATCCCCTGAATCCAAAAAAAGCATTTTTGGAAACATGTCCGTGTTTGTGTCTGTGTGTCTGTGAACAGCATAACTCAGAAACGAAGTCGGATAAACACCAAACTTGGTATTTAGGTTCAGTATCTTCCAGAGATGCGACACGAAAGTTTTCAAGAAAATCCCCCCACCCCAGACTACCCTTTACATGGAACATTTTTCGAAAATTTTAATTTTCTCAAAAATGGCTCTAACGATTTTGATTAAAATATCATATGTTTAAGATATTTTTATGACAAATAAAATGTATATCTTGAATTTTCTGGGAATGTCTCCAAAAGTATTCTTCATTGTGAACGACGTTTGGTAAACTGGTAAACCATAAGAGATAGACAAAATTTTACTACACAAAAGATGTAGATCACGTTAAAATACACAATTTATGTCATACACATTTTTGTTGTTGAGTGAACCATTTTCGAGATATTGCTTGTTATTCCCTTAAATTTTTCAATACTTATTTTCTCAAATGGGAATACGTTATTCATTTTTTTGTCTTGGATATGCAAAGAGTATTAATCTGTGGCAAAGGGAATGGTGCTGCACCTAGCAACCAGCTATTAAGAGATATGTATGTGCTTAAAGGCTACTGTATTTCTATATTGCCCTTGTAAATATATATTCCCCTTACATCTACAAGAAAATTAGCAATAAGATAGAGTCTGCAAATGTTTATCTCGATTAACATGAAGTAGATGGAGAATAAGCGTTTGTATAAATAGTTTGTACAAGAGTAGAGAAAGTCATGTGAGTGTAACACATCAGATTTTTTTCTTTATATTTTTTTCTGGCGATATAAAGCATGCGATTTCTAAGATATGTGCATGGCATGTACACAAATTAAACATTTGGTGTTTTATTCATTCCAAGTTATTTTAGAGTGATATATAAAATAAAATAAGTCTGGGATATACTAGATCATACAACAAACTGGTATATGTAACAGAAGTATGACCGAGAGTTCCAGGGTTAATAATGTAAATATATTACATTTAATGTTAAAATTAGAAAATCATTAAAATTCTGAAGAATAGTGAAGCTGTGTAATACTCTTATGTTATTTGGTCGACTGTTTACACTTAAAGCTTAGCTTACACTTTCAATTTTTCCAAACTAGTTTAGAAAGCGAATTGATTTGATTGTCAGTGCTTTGTCAACTGGTGGTCTTCAGTAAGTTTGGTTTAGACTTGTGTCGTTTTCTAGTGGTTTTCTGATAAACTTCATGATACAGAGTCTACTGCTGGAATTTCAAAATTCATGATGACATTGCTGTCTTTAATTATGAAAGTCTTTTCCCAGATAGTTAATTCATATGATCTGGTAATCTATTTGAGTAGTTAATGCTATGGTGGTTTGTCTAAAAGTGTTATGCCACTGCTGATTTTCCCAATCATCCATGCAACACTGCATAAGCCAGCTAAAGCATTATAACATTTTGTCCAAGATGTCTACCAAGGCCAAGTCAACCTCTAGCTTGTGTTCTTTCATGCCGAGTTTTGTAGATAATTCATGCATAGAGTGCTTATGTTTTTGTATAAATTATATTTAACAGTATACACACAGTTATACATTTCTTTTCTTTATTTTTGCAGAATTATGCACTATAATTGGTGTCTGAGACGCATTCATACGGAAGGAGAATTTATCCTTCCTGAAAACAAAACTGAGGTAAGTATTTGACCTACCTAATCCATTCATGCAACTACTCTCATTCCTTGTTTAAACAACATACTGAACTGCAAGAATACCATTCCTACCCTTAAGTGAATAAAATCAGAAGCTGGTGAAATTCATTACCAAAGAATGCTGCTATTCACTATTATGATATTTGAGAGCTGAAATGCCCTTTGAATGAGTCTCCTGTATATCATTCAGCGGAAAATTCATAGTCCTTACTTGAGGGACATTCATACTCAAATCTCACTTGAGATCACAAGTCAGGAACAAAACTTGACTCAAAAGTGAATGGGGAATGAATGAAAATTAGTGTGGTTTGAGTATTTTTCTAGTGAAGTCTGGTGTAGACTTATGATTCAAAGTATTTTTTTTTGTTTTTTTGAAAATTTGGCACTTAAAAAGCTTCAGAAATAGTATTCAAAATGTTACTAACATTATTAAAAAATGTAAGTAGTAGCTACAAGTGAGAATAATAGTGCCATTCTGCGTAATTTACTGATTTAGAATTTGGAGGTTATGTGTAAGTTTAGCATGGTGATGATAAAGACCCGGCAGACTTTGGGAAGGGGGGTGTTGCTGGTGATTATTGGGTTTTTAGGCCTCTGCTGCTTTTATTTCCAAAATAAGTAAATTATTTGAGAATGAATTCATGATTGTGTATGTTTACAATGTGGATTTACTTCTAAAGCAATGCAGAGATGGAGCCAGTTTCTGGGTATGACAAACTCAGCTGGATGACTTTTGAAACAATGTTGTGGTTGAAAACGGAGAACACCATCAATAAATATCTAATATTGCTCTCAGTATCATTGCTTGGATTCAACATCCCTAGTTGCTTTCAAAGTAGTGCAAGGTATAATGAGAACTGGTAACATTTAATATTTATGTTTGTTAATAATAGCTGTTTAACAGGTATTTATCTAATCTCTGTACAGCGATTAAGTTATATAAGTTGCCAGTGACATTGACAACAGCTGAAAAGTCATTTTAAAATCTCAAATTAATAAAAGCTTTTTGAGGACACAATGACAGAAGCAAGGTTAAGTGCATTAGCCATTGTGAGCATAGAAAATGAAACATGCTGCAAATTTAAGTCTAGAGAACATGCTGAACAAACCCATGGCAGAGAAATAGAAACACTTTGGTAAGCTGTAATATCAGTTTGATGAGTTAATGTATTTACTTGATTTTAGTTTAAATTTGTTGGTTAACTTCTTAATGTACAGATTATTTACAGATACCTAGATGTTCCTTTTTTCATCTTTTATTTATTGTCAAAATGAAATATTCAGTTTGGTACACTTGCTTCCATTTATGCTGTCACCGCAGCTTTGGGAGGCATTCTACCGGCCATTACAGGTGGAGTGTGTTTAGCAAAGAGGAGGTATGTGTGCATCTGTTTACCTTCTCGTGCATGCACTGGCATCCTATTTTATGTGTACAATTCTAGATTATTCACATATGAGTATATAACATTTAAGCTTTAGTTGCCATCACTTATAATAACCATCTTTAATAATATATCTAAATGAAACCCTGTTTTGCACAATATCTCCAAAAAAAAAAAAAAAAAAAAAAATTAATGGCAACATAATGCAAAACTGAAATACAATATACGTTTTACTCTCAAAGAGGATATGTTTACTAATTATTGGAATCATCTGTCCAATCTATATATACACCTAAATAAAACACTGTTTTGCAAATTTTCTCCATCAAAAACTATTTTTAATGACAATGTAGTGACAACTGAAGTAAATTACATATTTACTTGACAAGGAGATGAACAGAAGGGACACACTTCTAGTTGCCCTTATCACTTAGGTGCTAGAAGAACTCTGGCTCTAAATGCAAATGTTCTCACATTTTATGACAGTGTTCCCAAAGGACGACATGTGATTCAGTTCCTAGGTGACTAAATCAGGTGTTGGACGGAATGAAGATTTGATCAGATTATTAAAATATATCTAGTAAAGGTGTTCTTTTTGAGGGTAAAAAGTATAATTTACTTCAGTTTTACATTATGTTGTCATTAAAAATACTTTTTTTATGGGGAAATCGTGCAAAACAGTGCTTTATTTAGTTATATGTTTAAACACCGTTATTACATTTAAGTGATGACGAGTAAAGCTATAGTTCAAAGTTATATATATATATATATATATATATATATTCATATGTGAATAATCTAGAATTATGCATGTAAAACAGGATGAAACTGCATGTGCAAAAAGGTAAACAGATACACACACCTCCTCCTTGCTATACATCCCCACCTGAAGGCCAATAGAATGCCTCCCAAAGCTGCAGTGACGACATAAATGGAAGCAAGTGTACAATAATGCCAGTAACAATGGAACGTCGATACCGAGATTTCACCGGAAATACATGTTTTGAGACCCTCTGAATCCAAAAAAAGCATTTTTGGAAACATGTCCGTGTGTGTGTCTGTGAACAGCATAACTCAGAAACGAACAGTCGGATAAACACCAATCTTGGTATTTAGGTTCAGTATCTTCCAGAGATGCGACACAAAGGTTTTCAAGAAACCCCCCCCCCCATCCCAGATTACCCTTTACATGGAACATTTTTCGAAAATTTTAATTTTCTCAAAAATGACTAACGATTTTTATTAAAATATCATATATTTAAAATAATTTCATGACAAATAAAATGTATATCTTGAATTTTCTGGGAATGTCTCCAAAAGTATTGTTCATTGTGAACGACTTTTGCATAACTGCTAAACCATAAGAGATAGACAAAAGTTTACTACACAAAGAATGTAGATCGCGATAAAATAGACAATGTATGTCATATACATTTTTTTCGCTGCGTGAACCATTTTCGAGATATTGCTTGTTATTCCCTTAAATTTTCCAATATACTTTTTCTCAAATGGGAATTCGTTATTCATTTGTTTTTGTCTTGGATATGCAGAGTATTAGTCTGTGGCAAAGAGAATGGTGCTCCACATAGCAACCAGCTATTCAGAGATATGTCAATTCTTATGTATTTGAAAATTCAAAGAAATAACAAGGAATATCTCGAAAATGGTTCACTTTACAAAAACAATGTTTATGGCATATATTGTGTGTTTTAACGAGATCTACATTTTTATGTAGTAAAATTTTGTCTCTCTTGCGGTTTACCAGTTATGCAATCGTTCAGAATGAAGAGGACTTTTGGGGACATCCCCAGAAAATTCAAGATATACATTTTATTTGCCATAAAAATGTCTTAAACATATGATACTTTAATCAAAATCGTTAGTTGTTTTTGGTAAAATAAAATTTTTCGAAAAATGTTCCATGTAAGGGTGGTTTGGGGTGAGATTTTTTTCTTGAAATATTTCATGTCGCATCCCTGGAACATATTGAATCTAAACCCTAAGTTTGGTGTTTATCCGACATTTCGTTTTTGAGTTATGCTGTTCACAGACAGACACACACACAGACACACAAGACTTACACACAGACATGTTTCCAAAATGCTTTATTTGGATTCAGGGCACTTCAAAACATACATTTTCGGTGTTGAATAATTTCACAAAATCCCCTCACCCTAAGCTACTCTTTACACGGAACATTTTTAAAAATTTTTGAATTTCTAAAAAAATGGCTCTAACGATTTTATTAAAATAGCATATATTAAAGATATTTCTATGACAAATAAAATGCATATCTTGAATTCGTGGCAATAGCCTGTAAAATCCTGTTCATTCGGAAGAAATTCTATATAATCTTGTATAATTGGTAAGCGTTAAATGATAGACGAAAATGTATTACACCTAAAATGTAGACCTTTTGAAAACACTCAATTTAAGTTATTTTCGGATCTACAGTCAGATCACAAACTTGGGTTTGGTTCAGAGATTTGTAGTGGAAAGAAAAAACAGAAAACCTCAGGACCAATGGTATTATTTTGATTTGGTTGTAAACGTGAGAACAGTTGACCAATTTCAGATAGACCAAAAGCAGAAATGGGGATATGATATCACGTTATTTGTGCAATTGAGCCACCGAAGTCGTAAGTTTCTACACCTACTGTATGAAAATAAATGGAAGCCAGTCGATCGCCCGAAGTTATTATGCGCGATCAGTGCTTTAATACTGAATTAACTATCTATTTGTTGTTAGTTATCTATGCAAGGAATGAAATATTTGAATACAGAGATATCAATGTTTTAAAATTGAGTTAACCATCTATACATTATAACTTATCTATGCTAGGAATGAAATATATGAATGCAGTTCTCGCATGTCGTAACTATGCACTTCTTGTTTATACTGAGAAATAAATGAACTGCTATGATTTTGTGAATCTTTTGCTTCAAAGGAATGCTGATTTGAACCAATTTCGTAAGATCGTTTCATTTTATTAATTCATATCTTATTGTTCGTTATATTCATTCATCATTCATTATCTGTTTACCCTCCTCTTATGTAGGACTTACATCCCCCAGGACTTACAGGTGGGTGCCTGGGGTCAGAGGCCCGTCGAGGAGCAGACACTCATGGATCAGACAGAACATTCAGGGTGGGTGATCAGCCCGATGCCTGGTATGGGATGAAGGAAGTAGATGAAACGAAATGTTGGTGAAATGGATGAAAGGAAAGGTGATGATGGAGCAGTTAATGGAATGAATGGCGGGGGAAACTGAGAACCCGGAGAAAACCCACCCAGACGCCGCTTCCTCCACCACAAATCCCACATGCAGGTCCCTGGGATTGAACCCGGGCCGCCTCGGTGGGAGGCGAGCGGTCTAACCACTCGGCCACGGCGCCTCCTATTGTTCGTTATAGTAGCATTTTAAATGTTCCTTTTTTAGTTTATATTTTTTGTTTTCACGGTTTAAGGGCTGTTTCATTTTATTCATTCATATCTTATTTGTTATAGTACCATTTTCAGGTGTTTCTGATTTGGTTTCTGTTCTTTGTTTACTGGTTTACGTTTTAGGACTTTTCATAATGCCTAGTAAGAAACGAACCAGTTTTAATTTTAATGTTAAGAAGCTGTTTTCCGTGAAAGCAACTAAAGTCATTACTGGCACCTAGTGCCAAAACAACCTCATATTTGGTGAGGTTAAAAACATACAATGCACAAGCAACTTGGTGATGGCGTTATCCTTTTCAACTGTAATAAATATTGATGCTTGGAGTTCTGAAGTAATTGATAAAATTCTTCATTTAGGCAATGATTCGCACTTAAAATCAATTTTAAATTATGATGGTGTTGTGCCATATCCGCCTTACTTGTGCGCTGATGAGGTTTGGCTGCAGGATATTATAATTGATGATGTAAAAGTAATCTGCAATGCAGTGACAAATAATTTTGCATTACAAGGGATCATACCCAGGGATTTAGGCAGTGTGTTAAAAACATTTTTCCAGTCCTATCACTACGGTGTGTTTACTGCACAGTTAAAATCTATAGCTCTTATTAAGAATAAGTCCATGTACTGGTTGTTTGACCCACACAGCTGTAATGCAAAAGGTTTGTACGATGCAGAAGGTGTAGGTAGCTATTGCACTTGCTTTCGAGAATGTAAATGAGTTACTAAATTTAATGATATAAAAAATTTCCCATAGCTAATGATTCTAATGATCCATTCACATTAGTTCCTTTTGTGTTTAATGGTTCCGAGACTGATGCTTGTTCAGAACGTAGAACAGTGAGTGAGGAATAATTGATCAAAAAGTTAATAAGAGAAAGTTGCATCATTCCTATTCACGGCGCATGAAAAGGAGAAAAGATAGCATGAAAATATTGCGTGAAGATGAAGAATATAATGAATTGGAACGTGAAAGAAATAAAGTGGATAAGCGACAAGCTAGGAAAAATGAGCATTACAGAGAATCTGAAAGGAAGAGAAATAAAGAGTATATGGAGTAAGCCAGAGAAGATGAAGAATACAAAGAATCTGAAAGGAAGAGAAATAAAGAGTATATGGAGCAAGCCAGAGAAGATGAATACAAAAAATCTGAAAGGAAGAGAAATAAAGAGTATAAACAAGTCAGAGGAGATGAAGAATACAAAAAATCTGAAAGGAAGAGAAATAAAGAGAATAAACAGAAAGTCAGAGAAGATGAAAAATACAAAAAATCTGAAAGGAAGAGAAATAAAGAGAATAAACATAAAGTTGGAGAAGATGAAGAATACAAAGAATCTGAAAGGAAGAGAAATAAAGAGTATAAACAACAAGTCAGAGAAGATGAAGAATACAAAGAATCTGAAAAGAAGAGAAATAAAGAGTATAAACAACAAGTCAGAGGAGATGAAGAATACAAAAAATCTGAAAGGAAGAGAAATAAAGAGTATAAACAACAAGTCAGAGGAGATGAAGAATACAAAAAATCTGAAAGGAAGAGAAATAAAGAGAATAAACAGAAAGTTGGAGAAGATGAAGAATACAAAGAATCTGAAAGGAAGAGAAATAAAGAGTATAAACAACAAGTCAGAGAAGATGAATACAAAGAATCTGAAAGGAAGAGAAATAAAGAGTATATGGAGCAAGCCAGAGAAGATGAAGAATACAGAGAATCAGAAAGACAAAGAAACAAAGAGCATATGCAGCAAATTAGAAAAGACGAAAATTACAAGGAAATGGAAAGAGAGAAAAATAAAGAGCATATGAAGCAAATTAGAACAAATAAAAACTACACAGAAAAGGAAAAGATGAAGAATAAATGATTAAAACTATTGCAAAGAAGCAATGAGATTCTCTGTACAAGACAGTACATCTATAACAAATTAGTACAAACAGATAACAATTCGTCAAGATTAAAATTGAATTTTATCCGAGGCAGAAAAAATGTACCAGAGTATGTTTGCTGTTGTGAAGTCTGTTTTTTTGAGCACTCCATTACTAAACACGAATCTGATTAAAAGAAAACAAGGTAACGACAATTTTGAAGAGTTTCTTGAAAGGATACATAATTACCCTTCTTTACATGTGTGTAGTACTTATAAGAATTATATCATGAAACTAAAAGTTCCAAAAATGGCAACAAGCTGTGGTATGAAATTTGTGGATATACCAGAATGTATCAAGAAACTATCTCCTTTAGAGGAGCGATTATGTAGTCCTTATATACCATTTATGCAAATGCGACCTTTAAAAGCCTTTGCACTTAATCCACAGTTAGGACTAAAGGGATCAGTTGTAAATATTCCAATAGACATTAACGAGTATCTGCAAGTTCTACCCAGATCTTTTGATGATATGGCAATGATGCAGCTATGGTTAAAACGGCATGTTCTGCACAAATCGTACTACATGTATGAGACAATTAGACCAACAATCATCTGTGATGCATTGAAATACCTGCAAGAAACTCCACTATATAAGAATAATGATATCCAAATAGATGAAATGTACTTAAAGCGGTATGAAAAACAATACACAGAAAATATGGAGTTTATCGTCGATAACAAAGCTAAAGAGGTAAACTCTTTGGAAACTAGAAGCGAAGAAGAAATTTCATTAGATCATGAAAGTGAGGACAACGAAGGAGAAGAGGTACTTTTAATGTCCAGAAATAAAATAGGAAGAAACACAATAGAGATAATAGTGCCAGGACAGGACAAACAACCAGCCGCTTGGCATTTAATAGAACACTTTGATGAACTTTGCTTTCCTAAAATATTTGGGGGCCAGACTTTTAATATGCCAAAATACAGCGATCGGGCTAAATCTGAATGTAGACGAGTTGATCGCACATCCTCCACACCAAGCAGACTATTGTTCATGGCCAAACAGAAGATAGAAAGACAACATGAATATGTGCTTGAGGAAAACTAAAAGACCCTCGACTAGCATTAATGCAGGTAATTTACTAAATCAAGAATTTGTCAATAATTTAATTAACGTTGACAGCGGCTACCAGTTCAGCAAGGAGATCCGATCCAGTCCAGCATTCTGGGAGAAGAAGAAGAAGGATTTAATGGCAATGATCAGGCAGTTAGGAAAACCTACCTGGTTTGTTACTCTGTCTGCAGCAAAAAGCTGGTGGCCCGAACTGCTTACATCGTTATACTATATGCAACACAATAAGAAGTTAACTCCAAAAGAAGCACTTGAAATGAGCAGCAGCGAAAAGACGACGTTGATTAGAAATGACCCTGTTATGTGTGCTCGATATTTCGATTATAAGATTTCATCTTTCTTAAAACTTCTTACTGCAGAGGACAGTATATTTGATGAGCATGTTGTTGAGGATTATTATCAGAGGGTAGAATTTCAAATGAGAGGCTTCCCCCATGAACACATGTTTTTCTGGTTGAAAGATTCTCTGAGTTATAATCCATCAAATCAAGAATCAATTAAAGAAGTTATACATTTTATTGACAAGTATATCACATGCGAGTACAATGAACATGATCCTTACATTGCTCTTCAGAAGCACAAACACACACACACACACACACTTGCTATAAAGGCAGGAAAAGCAAAATGTTATGCAGGCTTCATTTTCCTTTACCTATGATGCCTAGGACCACTATTTTGTCTCCATTATCAAAAGTTGAAAACAACGAAATAAAGGACAGCCTGAAAAAGATAAATAATTTGATGTGTTACTTTTATAAAAAGCTAGAATAAATTTCTTTCGAAGAAATTTTAAAGAAACTTAACATTACTGAAGTATAGTACATGAATGCAATAAGATCATGTTTAAAGCAAACACGTGTGTTCCTAAAAAGATCTAGCCTAGAAGTTGGTATTAATGCTTACAACAAAGATATGCTGCATTTGTTCGAGTCTAACATGGACATACAACTAGTTCTGGAAGAGTGTGGACTGGCTACTTGCATCATAAAGTATATAAGCAAGGTAGAGTCTGGATTGTCGAAACTTCTGAGAAATGCAGCGAAAGATGTAGAATCAGGAAACTAGAGCTTAAAGGAAAAATTGCGCAAAATATCCGTGTTTTTAAACAGCAATTTAATGTCAGCTCAGGAAGCAGCTTATTGTGTATGTTCTCTCCCTATGTCAAAGAGCAGCAGGAAGGTCATCTTCATAAATACCAATCCTTCACAAGAACGGGTGGTGATGCTGAAGAACAGGAGAGCTTTGGAACAACTGCCGACACATTCAGAAGATGTTTATATGCAAGATGTTATACAGAAATACTGTCGACACATTTAGAGAATGTGTGTTTAGCAGAATTTGTGGCTAATTATTATAAACCCTACAAAAGAATAATTGATGAAATGAACGATGATGAAAATGCTAAAACTGCGATAAAAGAAAGAGGAAAGCCTGCAGTGATTAGATACAGGAGATACAAGCTGGCGCAAGATCCCGACAATTATTATCGAGAACAAGTGCTATTATTGATGCCATTTAGAGATGATATTCATGACATAGGGAGCAAGAATTGCTATGAATTATATTGCGCTAGCTTGGAAGAAATTGAAAAAATGGAAAGAAATTTTCTATTAAAACAGATGAAGCACTGGAAGAAGCCTTACAGACGGTTCGGAATAATATTTTTGAAAGTGATAGTTCTTATGATGAAGAACTTCAGAACGAAGAACCGATAGAAAAAGTGGACATTTTGCAACAAGGCAGCTTGGAAGGGCTAATAAACAAGACATAAACAGATTCACAATTTCTAGCAGAGTATCTCGAGAAAAAATGTTTGAATTATTGAAGAAATTAAACGGAAAGCAGAGAGAATTCGTCATGCATGTACTAAACAGTTTTAAAACTAGCAGACTGCCAATGAGGATATTTCTAAGCGGCTCCGCTGGTGTAGGAAAAAGTACGGTGATAAATGCGGTGTATCAGGTGATAATGCACTATTTTGACAGCTTACCAGGAGCGATAAAGACAAAATAGTAGTACTGCTATGCGCCCCTTCAGGAAAGGCAGCCTTCCTGATTAACGGAGTCACATTGCACACAGATTTTGCTTTACCTGTGACACAGTTTGCAGGCAACATGCCTGCCCTATCTAGCGACTTAGCCAATACTATTTGAGAGAAATTATTTAATCTGAAATTGCTGATTATTGACGAGATATCCATGGTTGGAAGCGGAATGTTCAGCAGAGTCGATAGCAGGCTGCAACAGATAATGGGAATTGATCTTTCATTTGGAGGAGTTTTGGTAATAACAGTCGGCGACCTCCATCAGCTACCACCTGTAATGGACACTCCAATTTATAAATTTGCTTCAAATGAATTTTCTTCCTTAATTGACAGAAATCCTCTATGGGATGAGTTTGAATTCTCTGAATTGATGGAAATAATGAGGCAAAGAGATGAACTAGAATTTGTGAAAGTCTTATATAATTTAGCCACTGGAAAAACAAGCACTAGTGATATTACCTTAATAAATTCTAGAACTGTGGAAACAAATGAAGTACCAGAGAGCGTGATAAGATTATTTACAAGGAATGTAGATGTACTGGAGTACAATGAAAAGAGAATAACAAGCCATAATGCAGAAGAGCTTATATCATTAGCAAGAGACTTTATTATAGGAACAATATCTGAGAGCGCTAAAAATGGCATTTTGAATGCAGTTAAAAACAAGAAGCTAACGGAAGTTAATAGACTGCCTCATGAATTGAGATTAAAAATCGGTATTAAATACATGATAACCAGCAATATAGATGTAGAGGATGGTTTAGTCAACGCAGCTTGCGGAATACTAAAGAAATTGCTTTGAAACCCAATTCCAGCGAACCTAATATAATATTCTTAGACTTGGTGATGAACATGTGGGTCGAAGAGCAAGAATGGTACGATGTACATATATGGAAAATGAAACTATTAACCAAAATTTAACTCCATTAGATCTAAAAAGGCAAATACTAAATATATCAAACAAATTGGAACAACAGGTAATTCGAATATAGTTTCCAGTTGTCTGTGCTGAAGCATTAACTGTCCATAAAAGTCAAGGACAAACATATAAAGAAGTATGCATTGACTTGACAAAATGCAAAAGAATAAGCAGATCAATGCTGTATGTTGCTTTGAGCAGAGTGACCACTTTGTCTGGGTTATACCTTATAGGTAAATTTAGATCTCCTCAGGCTCCTAGAAGCAATGATCCTATAATAGCAGAAATGGATAGATTAAGACAAGAAAGACGTCTAAAGTTGTCTTATAACACTTTATGTCATCTATCAGAACGTGAATTCACTGCCGAAGAAAATAGATTGTATAAGGTCAGATCAGTGGTGTAGTAATGGAGACATATTAATATTTAGTGAAACTTTAGCCTCACTTCAACATAAATTATGCATAGATGGTTTCAATGAGAAGTTAAGAATTGCATTTTCAAAAAACTCACGAGGAATATCCATATATGTGAAAAAAGAGTTTCAAATTCAGGATGTAAATTACATTAATAGAGCTGATAATGAAGGTCATATTGATTTAATTTCATTTCAAATTAACGAGCACTACGTAGTCTGTGGATACAAGTCCCCTGGAGCCAAAAGTAATACCTTTGAAGATAGTACAAATACAATTGTTTTAAAGAACATCAACTTAGAAAATAAAATCTTACTAATGCGAGATTTTAATTTCGACATTTATGAGCAAAAGAACAAATATATTTCAAACTATTTCAATAAACTTGCTTTAATAAGCAAGCTGCATAAAAACATTTCAACAACAAATTTTAATACACAGATATAATATTTTCCAACATCGACATTTCTGCTGGTGTATGAAACCCTTTTCTCTGACCATAAACCTATATATGCAGTTTTGCTGGATGAAACAATATGAAGTGAAAGTCAGTGATTTTCAAAAAGGCCTGCACAAAGCGTAATCTACTGAAGTAGAAATCACAACGCCTTATAACATTTGGTTAGTTTGTTAACACATAAACATTTAACAATAGTTTTTCAGTGATGGTATAATGATTTTTGTTACATATTATCACTACCCAGGGGGACACCAAAAGCCGGAATCTAAGAATGCTATGAGGTCCAACCTTAGGTGAAGGTGACTGGAGTATCCGTCCTTGCTCGGCAGGTTTGGTGCTGTCACAGAATGGTTACAAGAGAAGGATCAAGAAACGAAATATGCCGGAATTCCCAGTTCACAGCGGTAATACTGAATAGAGCCTGCACGTCCATCTACTAGGTTCGCAAAAGCTTAGAATTTTATCAATTACTGCCTGATAAAGTCGTGCTCCAGAAAATATTTATAACTGTTAAAGATGATATTCCTACAATATCTGAGTGGGCACTGAAACAGCTAGCAAGTACGCTGACTGAGGTTTTCCACGGTTTCCCCCAGTCTCGCAAGGTGAATACCGGGGTAAGTGTCTACAAGTGGTCCGTGGCCAGGATATACCAACAGTATGATGAAACCAACGTTATAGCTGCAGCCATAATCGTTCTTTTATGATGGAAGTTATCGTCATATATGTATTAATATTTCAAAAGAATAACTCTACAATTGTATATTATGTGTTTTTCTTCTGTTAAGAGTTTAATACGTGTTAAATAAAACATCTTGAAGATTATGAAATATACATAACTTGCTTCTGCAGATTGCAGTTCAACTTATTTATGTCTTTCTTCACAACAACCACTTAGCTGAAATCATTTCTATGCAGATATTAACTAACTTGATTAACTTAAGAATACAAATAATAGAAATTAACTGAAATGTTGATGGTGTAGAGAAAGTTATGTGAATGTAACACATCAGATTTTTTTTGAGTTATGCTGTTCACTGATGCACAACGCACACACATGGACATTTTTCAAAAAATGTTTTATTTGGATTCAGAGGACCTCAAAATATGTATTTCTGTGAAATCTTGATATCAGATTTTTGAGTGGAATGCAATACCTTCTCTACCTACTAGGTACATGGTAGAGAAAGTATCAATATAGTTCATAACCATTTGTTCTTAACTTACAACACTTAATTAACATTGCTAGTACACGAAAAGACTGAAGATAAATATGAAATGCGAGTTTGTATTGTTATATTTTTTAATAGCCTGCCTTCTTTGCATTAAGTGTGCTGTGCTGCTGCAGAGCGCCTGGCAAACATTGTGCATAAACCACATAAATCACTGATTTTATTCACTTTTTGTGCTATAACTACGAACACCCTAACATTACTGCTTTACCAACATTACCAGCTCCTCTTAATAACACTATGGATCATTGTAAATCTAATATTTTAGTTTTATAAAAATCCAATGACGCTTAAAATAAGTAAGAACTGTACATAGATTTTTTTTTAATATTATAAAAATAATTACTATGTGCCATAATGAAAAAACATGGACTTCTATCTACAAAATGAGATCGTGTACAATATTCTGAATTAAAGGGTTCCGGAGCTATGCACACTTAAAATGTGGCAAAATGAATTAGTACAATAAATTTATCGTTCAATACCATAACAGCTGTTGGGTTTTAAATGTTGATTTTTGTTAAATATGCTTTCCTTGGCACCCCTTATTAATAGGAAAAATTACAACTGAAACAAAAAAATGTGAGGTTTTCTGCCGTTTGATTTCACATAGAATGCCCAATATGCAACATAGGAAGAAAATAAACTATTAAGAAAACTGTTGCTATGGACACCTTCATTGAGGAAATGGACAGTGAAAGCAGCAACACATCAGCATTTGAAGAAACTGCAACAGCAACACATTGCGGAAATGAAGGGATATGTAGAGCCTGAACAACTGTGTTTAGCGCTTCACTGTGGTTTTGATGAGAACTGATCTGTGATTCTGCCACAAGAAATACAAGGGTATCAAAGAGTAATGACCAAGTTCAGTTTTTATAGGAGTCACATATTTTCAAAACAACCACAGGTGTTTCAGTTATAAGTAATGACAGAGGACATGACTCAGCACATACATTGTTCTCAATATGTAACATTCGGCTCAACTTTACAACATGTGACACAAGATTTTTCTACATCCACCATCTGTGGCATAGTTTTTCGTAGTACAGCTTCCATTCTTTGGTGTGATCTGTATTTAGACTTATTTGGATGATTTCTTGTTGGAAAACATTTTATTAACATAATTTAAGCCTTATAATTATTTATTTACTTACTGTGCATGTAGCCGTATAGAAGAATGTAGGGCAGCCAAATTCTTCATCTTGCATCACTCAAAGTAATGCAGTCAGCACTTTTTTGTTACTAAATTACACTAACTATATAATTATATACATTGTTCCTAAATTATGCTGATTAGCTATGTACACTAAACATTAACTCGTTAATTTAACCTACGCTTAGCCTAAGCTAAAACTAATCATTACACCACAGGTTAGACCTGCCTAATGATTTCCATTAGTTCCTGGGAAAGGTCTACTGAATGGTTCTTGGTGCCAAGATACCACAAATACTGACATATATGTTTTATTATTTGCAAGAATATCTCCAAGAACCTACAAACTTTGTTTTTCACACTACAATAAATTCTACTTCATGCAGAGCAATAAAACCCGAGAGAAAGTATGGTCAGGACTTTTCATAATGACCGGTTGCTAATCGCTTCCAGATGTTGTGCACATGTATGGACATTTTTTTCAGAGGTTGGCTATGGTGGTTAGAAATAAAGCACGTTGACTGTTATACATGAAGCAATAAAACTAATAGTTATCAGTCTTTCAGTTTGCTTGCACATGTGCATTGGAGAACCTTTGGATTTTGAAAATTTCTTGCGTCTCTCATGTTATATGTTTGAAAGTATCTCCCAAAATTCAACAACAGCTGCAACACAAGCAGAAAAGATCATGATTATTTCTGATGATGCCGTAATCAGTTAAAAAATTGTTACCAACTGTTTGAATTGACTAAGTTGCTTGTGACAGGTTTACGGTACTATTGGTCATGGGTAGGGGCCTTGCAATGGTGTTGGAAGCTTGCTGAAGCACCACACTACAAAACATAATCATTCCAATACGGCTGCAACTCAGAATGTCAGTGATTTTATAAGAGTGGTGAAGTCATACACATAAACGGCGCTCATCCTGTTGTCCAAAGAGGAAGTTGAATTCCACCAGCAGGAAATAGAACAGTGGTCCAATCAAACTACCTCTATGAAAGGAATTCAGAATACACACATCTGGACTCATAGTAATGGGCGAACTTATGTTGCATGAATTTTAAAGGTAAGATCTCAGAAAATGTAGGAATGTATTCAGATTCACAACCTATCAAAGGGACGTTTGTGGCCTGTATGTATGACTGTGACTGGTAGAATGCAGAGGTTATAGATATCAGTAGTGAGTAAATGGAATCATCATAAAGTTTATACTACCACATAGACCAGCTCTGGTTATACATTTCCACCTGCAATACAACCACCAGTGCTCACTTCCAATTAACAATGTTTTAAAGATTGTGGGTGCCCCAGTTCCTATTGGTTCAACAGGAAGGCATCACTCTTTATTAAAGGAAGACACTGATGCAGTTAAACAAATTTTTAGGTTATTGAGTTGCTAATTTCATTTCTAAGCAGTGCACAGAAGTGGTATGCTTTGGAGCCTGTAATATGTTTTGAAACTTGCACATATATTTTTGAAACTATAATATGTTTTGAAAGCTCTCTCTGTTACTTAAGTTTAAGAATTAAAATGCCACATCCAATAAGCCTAGATTTTGGTTTCGGAAGCTCATGTGTGAGAATGTGGTAATGGAAACTGGTTTACTCTGTGGCAGCATTTTCAGTTGTTTATAAAACCTGATAAACTCAAAAGTGATAATTCTCCTTTTTAGGGAAAGAAGTACTGTAATGTATTAATAAACATATAATAACAACTTTTTTTTGGGGGTTGGCATGTTTGGAAAAAAGTATTCTTGATTTTTTAAAAAATTTCAGAGTGCTACAGCAAGAGAACCTGGGTGCATATTTCCAAATGGAGGCTATCATTTTAATCTGAAAATTATTTTTAAATAAAAAAAAAAGCAACAAATATCTTGAACCATTCCAGAGATAAAGCATTTTATATTTTGCCGAAAATTGCTTGTAAGAAATGATACCTGAGGTGCTATCTTTAACAGCCTATTTTCAGGCAGGTTTTTCTTTTTTTTTTTGGACAAAACAAAAAAGTGTGGATTTTTGTCGCATACTTTGCCCTGAATTTTACAATATGTTAAATTCAATAAGGCCTGAGACTATGGAGGTAAGATTTTTTTTCCTGCCTGAATTTATATGTAATACGCCTAAGTAAATATATGTACATTTGTGTTAAATGTATACAAATTGAACTATTTTGCCAAAATTTCTCAAGTAGAATTCTTTTTTGAAATACTGACGCATACCTACTATTTATTTTTAAGACCTCTCTCTCTCTGCTTACCTATGAGTAGTGTCAAGCATATTTTCTTTTCTGCTGAGAAAATCTTATGATGGTCCTACATTTTAATCCACAAATGAACATTATGGAATACTGTGAATTCATTGAATAAAGTGATAATCACACAATTCACAGCCCTTTCTAGCATTCAGAGTTCACACTTGTTCTGGAAAAGACAAAAACTATTGACCTACCAAAGTGTGTCCAGTTTTTACTTTCTCTACTACGTATAGTAAGTAGGGGAAGTATTGTATTCCACCCAAAATTTCGATACCGAGATTTCACCGAAAATACATGTTTTGAGACTCACTGAATCCAAAAAAAGCATTTTTGGAAACATGTCCGTGTGTGTGTCTGTCTGTGTGTGTGTCTGTGTGTCTGTGAACAGCATAACTCAAAAACGAACAGTCGGATAAACACCAAACTTGGTATTTAGGTTCTGTATCTTTCAGAGATGCGACACGAAGGTTTTCAAGAAAATCCCCCCACCCCAGACTACCCTTTACATGGAACATTTTTCGAAAATTTTAATTTTCTCAAAAACGGCTCTAACGATTTTGATTAAAATATCATATGTTTAAGATATTGTCATGACAAATAAAATGTATATCTCGAATTTTCTGGGAATGTCTCCAAAAGTATTCTTCATTATGAACGACTTTTTCATAACTGGTAAACCATAAGAGATAGACAAAAGTTTACTACACGAAAAATGTAGATCGCGTTAAAATACACAATTTATGTCATATACATTTCTTTTGTTGAGTGAACCGTTTGCGAGATATTGCTTGTTATTCCCTTAAATTTTCCAATACTTATACTTTTTCTCAAATTCGTTATTCATTTCTTTTATGTCCTGGACATGCAAAGAGATTGGAATGCGCCACATAGCAACCAGCGTTAAAATATTTGACTATCGCTTAAAACCTACCATATTCCCCTTGCATCTACAAGAAAATTATCAATAAGATTGACATCTCGATATCTCCATTAACATGAAGCATATGGAGAATAAGCATTTGTAAAAATAGTTTGTACAAGAGTAGAGAAAGTCATGTGAGTGTAACACATCAGATTTTTTTAATGGTCATGTAGTGAGTGGCCACTCACCTCACACTAATATCATACTTGAGTAAATTTCTCTGGCTACCAAAATGAATGAGTTGAGTATGAGGGTCATTCAAGTAAGGACTATGGATCTGGTCCTTAATCTACATTCACAGAAAATATATGAAAAGAAAATGAATTGTTTTTCAACTAATTGTTAATCAGCATAATTTTTGCTATTGTTTGCAGCTCACAATTGGCAGAGGCAAGAACAATGACCTGAAGTGCCTCAGTCTTTTTGTCTCTCGTAATCATTGTAAAATTTTAACGACCAATGGATTGAAAATGTTCGATCTTGCTGTAAGTATGTACAATAACTTTCAAAGTAGTTTCAGGTTTTGATATCTTTGTGATGCATACACTACTTATCAGTAATAGCAGCTTAACTACATGTTGTGATGTTTCCGTTTAACGGTGTCATTGGGGGGACTACAATTACATAACTGATTATAGAAATTATATGCAAAACAAATAAGAGGGGCAAAAATGATGGTTCGAAAGATTAGGAATTGTTTAATTTTCATATACTATTACATTTTAATTTAATAAAACCAAAGTGGCACTACATGCCTTTGAATATTTTACGCAATGAAGTACCCTCACTGTAACAACCCCTTTCCATGGAAGAAATGCAGCTGCCCTCAGTAGACACTGCGTGGTATTCAAGTACCATCTGCCATGTATAATGATTAGTCACTTCCCATCCCATAGGGCAAGAACATCAGCATAATTAGCAACGTAATCACAAGGAATGTGCTAGCTCAATGAACACTTCTGATTTTCTAGATCTTTCTTTCTAACAGACCCTTCAACTCACCCTATTTGTAAACACCCAACAACTGCAATTGAAATTACCTAAACACACAAACATAAATTCAGAAGCTCCAATATAATGTTACAGTGAAAGCAGAAAAAAATAATATGTGTTTGCACACAAATGATTCATATTGAAATAATTGGGAATATACTGAGATACTAGAGAATTATGCTGGCTGCTTCATATACTGAATTGTACAGATTTAGTTGAGGAGGTTTGTTGCCCCACTGTAGGAGAGCCAAACTTGCAGGGGTTTAATTGTTGTTGCACCACATATTATGGGAGATATGTTTCTTGGAGTATTTGCCCCACGTACGATACAAACTTTCCAGTGGCCTTCACCCCATGTTTAAAATATCAACTTTATATTTTAATGTTTATTTAAACATTATATATGTATGCTTCGGCTGCGTCAGTAGTAATTTTCAGAACACGTATCTCTTAGCAGGGCTGGTGTGGTTAAAGAACAAGGCTTACCCAAATTATAATTGTATTGTACGTTTTTTTATTAATCCTTCACATGATTAAATAACACTTCACTGATGTATCCTACTGTAGAGCTGTGAGATTATTGTTATTTGCACTTTTTATCAGGTAAACTTTATATTCTCACCGCAATGAATTTTTATGCCTCACATTGAACACGTACCATACCGATTGGGTACGCAATCTAAACTGGACTGGTTGGGAACGCTGTCTTGTAGCGTCTCCCGCTTGAATTTGTACTTTTGCTCTATTTCAAGTCTCTGATTGGCTAAGCCTACTCCAATAGAATACTTTTATTTAACTTAAGCTTTTTCTAGTTTTTGATTGGCTATTTTTTAAATATTACATTATTGTTCCAACAATTATTAGTAGCCTTTATTAAAACTTTCTAATTTATTGTTGTCTCAAGGCTACCTCATTGTTAGCAACTTTCGGCTTCTACTTTATAATTCTGTTTGCTACGAAAAGCAGCTTGCTTCTATTCTCACAGCCCCTACATTGTTAAATTACATAATACATTCACATACCATTATTATACACGTACATATTAATATAAACATAATACAATGAGTGTTACATACATTTTATATATTATACACATATTGCTTTAAGGCGGGCTGTTATTATATTTTATATTATATAATTAGACTGATATCATTCAAGTGTTAAAAATACTGCCATCATAGGTATTATGTCATTCTTATTCATTATAACTTTCATTCCCAATTTCATTTCTTGAGTTTCTATTGCTCTTGAAGTGCAGGATGATACGGTAATTTGTATCACAAATTACTTAAATGTAATTAATGATTGTAATATGAATATGTATTTTTATGTGACATTGATTTCAGAGGTTTATTAATTGTAATTATTATTGGTAAATAATAATATACGGCTTTACTGAAACTGTCAATAATAACGCAATAATGCAGCGATGGGGTGAGTTGTTTATCATTACCGGGAACCAGGAAGTTACGTAATGTTTCGCGCCTTTTCGGTAGAAGCTTCTAGAACATTTCCTAAAGCAATATGTATTCGTGATTTTCATTCGATATTAAAATAGACGCTAATGTTGGCGCGTTTTATTAGCCAATAGCAGTTCATTTATAATCTTTAGGCATGTCGAGGAGTGGGTGTATATAAGCCAGGTCCGAGATAGATCGCCCCCCAGTTCAACGGAATTCTCAATACTCTACACGTCGGTCTCTCAGTTCATCGTCAGTCAGTCCTTCAGTTCGTCAAGTTACACGCAGCATAATTACGAGAATTATTATAAAGTTAATTCTACACAAAGTTGAAATACATAGTTAAAAGTGATAAGTAAGAAGTTATTACAAACAGTTTCAGTTTGGCGAGTATCCAGATTAATATGTAAAAGTGTTTGTGAACGTGTTCGGCAATAAAAATTATAAAACCAATTTCTTCGTCAGTATAATTTCTGGATAAAAGATTCCTTTCCGATTCACACCCTTACATAGAGATACATGTCCTACCAAGATAAGATGATAGCTAGCCGGAGGACAATATACAAAACTTTAAACTCTTTCGGAAACTAATTGATACAAATTGCTACGCCAGAGGGAGCTACGAACCAAACGAATGACGTCACAAGATGGCAACACATGAAGTCACACAACCTTAATACCGCATCAAATTGGCTTCCAAACATGGTGCTATAATAATGTTAAACACATTGTAACATTAATACCGCATCAAATTGGCACCCAGAACGTGGGGCAAGATGACCAGGAAAGGAACAAGATGACCAGGAAGGGGCGAATGCAGCAGTGAAATGATCTACAAGACGCAGATTCAAGAAATAACTAGAGGAGCGACAAACGACGCGGATAAGAGGACGCAAAAACATCGAGACAACGTAGATTCATCATAATACAACGCAGAAGCGACATACAAATCTAGGAGAAAGGGGCAGACAGCTGGACATCAAAGTAACATCAACAGACAGCATCACAAAGGTTAGAGTATCTTAATTATTTTTTAAAAAAAAAAAAAAGGGTAAACAAATCTCAATGTTAATGAGGAGTGGTAGGATAAAAAAAACAATGGCTACCAATAATACAGAAGAAATAATTATGGAGGAAGATAATGTAACAGTTAGCTGTAATTCAATACAGGTTGCAGAAAATAGCCCAGATTTTTTAGGATTTGAAGATGAAAATGTTAGTGCAGAAAGTGAGAATAGAATAGCAGGAAATGTTAATCTTGATACTAGTATGATTATGGAAATGCTAAAAAATTTGAATGAGAAGTTAGACCATAAATTAGATCAAAACAGGGAAGATCTGCAAAAGAATAGTGAGAAATTAGAAAAACTAACTCAGAATATGGAAAAGAGTCATAGGGAATTAAGGGAAGATATTGATAGGAGTTTAGAACAAAAACTAGATCAGAATAAGAAAGAATTAAGGGAAGAAATTTGTAAGAATAATGAGAAATTAGAAAAGAAAATAGATCAAAACAGGGAAGATATGCAAAAGAGTCATAGGGAATTAAGGGAAGATATTGGTAAAAGCTTAGAACAAAACAGGGAAGAAATTGAAAAGAAATTCATGGAGCTAGATAGTAGTATGATGAGATTGAGAAATGAAAATCAGGAAATGATAGCAAATGAGATTGGTGAAGTTTCAAAGAAAATGTTAGACATGAGCAGGGAAATATCTAACCAAAAAAGTGAGGTTAATAATAAAATAGAGCATGTTAATGTAAAATGTACAGAGCTAGGTAGCCGAATGAGTAGCATTTCAAGTGAGTTAAAAGAGATGATGGAGGCTACAAATGCAGATTTAATACAGGTGCAAGTTAATTTCAGAGGGGAAATATCTGAAATTCAGAAGGAGTCAGAAACACAGAGAAATAAATTGTCTGATGAAGTTAAAGATTTGTCTAAAGATTTGAATCAAAAGCTAACTTCTGAAATTAACAAACACCAAAATGTTCAAAATGAGAATAATAAAAAATTGGAACAGACAATAGAAAATCTGCAAGGTACTGTAAATAGGTTAGAATTAAATTCAAGGGCAAATATATGTGAAGTGAATGTATCAGATGTACAAAATAATGATAGAGGTAGTTCCTCAGGTATGACAAATAATGTGAGTGATGCGGCAGCTTCATCTATAGCTAATGCTGAAACTCAGAGTGCACAAGTTACACTAGATAATTTAAATATGGGAGTAGGGAATTTGCAAAATTACAATCATATCATAAGTGATTTTCCACTTCCAAAATTTAATGAAAACTCCAGTCCAGTACAGTTCATTGCAGAATTATCAGAGTATTTTCAAATTAAAAAGATACCGGAAGCATTGAAAATGATAGTTGTCAAAAGATGTTTGGACCAGAAAACCTTAGATTGGTTACAAATGGTATCAGGGGGTGAAATTTCATATGAATCCTTTAAGAGATTATTCATGAACAGATTTTGGAATGTTACGGTACAGCAAAGAATTCGAGCAATGCTTAGTCATGGTCAATTTAATCCACGAGAGGGAATATCAATGACTGATTACTTACTAAAACATGCAAGTCAGGTTAGAAACTTGTCACCTCCAATCAATGAGGAAGATTTTGTGAGTTTACTCGCAAGGCATTATCCTATAAGGATACGAAATTACTTATTAATTGCAAAACCACGGAACATCTATGAGATGACAGAATTAATAACAGCTTTGGAACAACAGGAAGAAGATATGTCTCGGGAGTGGGAACATAGATTTTTAGATGTGCGAGATAGAAGAAATTACCAAGGTAGTTATCAGCAAATTAGAGGACAAGACAGACATCATGAAATTAATACCAGACAACGGTATCAATCATACGTTCCACAATTTGAAAGATCAAGGATAGATAGGAGACCAGGTCGACAGGAACAAATAAATTATGTCAGGACAGAAAGATTGCCTGAAAGAGGGCAAAATTATGGAAGGAGGTACACTAGACAAAGGGGAAATTTCACTCACTGGAGGGAAAATAATAACCGGGAAAGATCTGAGGAACGGCAAGAAAATTACGTGCCAAGGGGACATAATGTCAGAAATCGAGGATTTTGAACTCGAGGAAGGGGAACTCAAAACAATGGTAGCGACACTGAGATAGATTTAGCGCCTGTTAGGAATGGCAGTCCCGTACGTGAACATGGAAATAACCAGGAAAACTGTTAGCAGACTCCTGTGTAGTAGGTTCTCAGGACGTCTTTAATAATTCAGTATCCATTACCAATACGAATCATACGCCTACACATACACCCTGTAATAAGATTACAGCAACAAAAGATAAGGGAGAAAATTTTGAGTCACCTCATGTTAGGATGGAAATTGCGAAGAAAGAAATCATTGCAACTATAGATTCTGGTTCTTCAGCTTCAATTTGCTCACAGAAATTCTACATAAATTTGATTAATGAAGGTAACAAAATTATGGCTCTTCCCACTAGTAATTTAGTTTGTCGTGTTGCAATTGGAAGAACTACACAGGTCATAAAAACACAAGCTCTACTTAGCATACTTATCGGCGGAGAGAATTTTGAGGTTATGTTTCTAATTGTAAACCATCTGATTTGTGACATAATTATAGGATGTGACTTCCTACATGAATATGAAGCATGTATAGATTTTAAACATGAAGAGTTAAAAATAACAAAAGAAGATAGAGAAATAAGGGTACCATTTATAAAAGAAAAAGTTTCTGTAATCGAGATGACAAAGGATGAGAAAAATATTTGTGACCAAGAGTTTTTTGTGCAAATAACAGAAACTGATAGAAATAGTCAGATAAAGCAGGTAGTCACAGAATATGAAGGGAATACCACGCCATATTTTCAACAGCTAGCAGAAATGCCAGAAGAAGTAGAGAGATTTGTAATCCAAACAAAAGACGACCATGTGAGCGAGACAGACAACAGCTGGAAAGAGAAGAGAAATGAGGAAATAATACACAAGTGTGAAGAAGCTTATAATCTTACGATAATGCAAAAACAAATCCTTCATGATGTTTTGATGAACAATAGTTCAGTATTTAGTAATATCCCAGGCAGATGTGATGTATATCAGCATACATTTCAAGTAGAAGACGTACCACCATATAGGCACAAGTATGACAATTTACCTATAAGTCTTCGAGACAAAGCTAGACAACTAATAAATAGCATGTTAGAAAATGGGATTATTGAGCAAAGTAATTCTCAGTATATAAATTCAATCTGCTGGAGTATTAAACGAGACGGTAGTTTGAGATTAACTTTAGACGGTAGATATGTCAACAAGTATATGAAACCAGATCATTTTCAAAGTGAGGGAATTGAACAACTAATTACAAAACTTTCAAGAGGGAGATTTTTGACATCCATTGACCTCACTGCATCATATTGGCAAGTGGAATTAGATCCACAAGTGCGTGATTACACTTCATTTCAGTACTCAGGGATCCAGTATCGTTTTTGTGTAAATCCTTTTGGTTTAAAAAACTCAGGAAGTGGATTTTTGAGAGCCATTCACAGTATCTTTGGAAATTCTGCAGATGACTTTTTAATAAAGTATATTGACGACTTCCTAATCATTAGTCAAACATTTGAAGAACACATGAATAATGTCCATTATGTGTTAAATAAACTACAACAACATGGTATGACTGTGAACATACTAAAATCAAAATTTTGTGTCAAGGAAATAAATTTTCTGGGTTATGTAGTGGATGAACGAGGTATAAGACCTGATCAGAAAAGGATAGAAGCAATAATGAAAATTCCGTCACCCAGGAACGTAAAACAAATTAGACGTCTCTTAGGGGTATTGAACTTTCAGAGTAAGTTCGTACCAAGATATTCGGCTGAAATAGAACCACTGCGGCAGCTTCTCCGAAAGAACAATAAGTGGAAATGGACAGAGGATCATCAAAAATGTTTTGAAAGAGTAAAGGAACTCTTTGCTAAGTCCATATTACTCGAGAGGCCCAGAGAAGATTTGGAATATGAGATTTATGTCGACGCATCAATGCAAGGATACGCCGGAATTTTAGGGCAGCGAGACATCAACAATGACTTTCACGTCATTAGTACAGCTTCTAGAGGACTTACAAATATTGAGCGGAATTCTTCAGTGACTCAGTTAGAAATTGGAGCACTATATTTCTCATTAATTCGTTTTAAAACCTATATATATATCAGCAAAAGGTGAAAGTATATTCAGACCACATCAGCTTAACTTTCATACAACGGTGTAGATTATGTAGTGGAAAACTTGCTAGATACATTCATGCAATATCTGCATTCGATATTGAGATTATCCACATTCCTGGCAAAAATAATACCTTCAGTGATTTGCTATCAAGATTGAATTACAACCCACAAATTCCCGAAAATATTGAAAGGCCTAGAAATGAAGTCAAAATATTGACAATTGAAATTCCTTTAAGTAAAGAAATGATGAGAAAATTGAAAAATATGGGGGAAATTCAAAATGAGGATGCAAAATTATTTGAACTTAAAGAAAATGCACCATTAATTGAGGAGGCAAAGAAAGAAATTATAGCAATTCGAGATGGGACATTATATAAGAAGCATGGAAAAGAAATGCCTAGTTGGAAGGTAATGGTTCCGAAAAGTATGGAAAAGGAACTAATTAAGAATTTTCATGAAGGGTTAGCACACTCAGGGACGGACCGAACAACTTCTATGATTTTAGAGAATTTATACATATCCAAATTGCGTCAAAAAGTTCGGAAATTTATATCATGCTGCAACCTGTGTCAGAAGGCAAAGCAAATAAATGCAGCATATGCATTTGAAACTAATTCGGTTATAAGGGATAAGCCGAGATGTGTAATTAGTATTGATATTCATGGCCCGATGCCTCCAAGTCAGTTTGGAAATAAATATATATTTGTCTGTTATGATATATTCAGCAAATATGTAAGAATTTACCCTTTGAGAAAACCTACAGGTTTAGCATGTTTGAATAGACTACTTAAGTCATATGTGATAGAAGAAGGACCTATTCAATCTGTATTGAGCGACAATGCTTCGTATTTCACAGGAAAAAAATTTATGGATGGACTGAAAGAAAATGGCATTAAACAATATTTTTCGTCAAGATACAGACCGAACTCCAACCCAGTGGAGAGGGAAATTAAGGAAATTTCAAATTATTTAAGGGTGTTATGTCATCGAAAACACACCCAATGGTATGGATACGTGAACTTCGTTCAGAATCTATTAAATGAAACCGTAAACAATGTGACAGGATACAAACCATGTGAACTTAAGTTGGGAAAGAAGATCAATACAATGTGTAAAAAATTTCCAGAAGCCATTCCAGATGCGCATTCGATACCACCAACAGAAGAAGAGATGTTCCGAAAAGCATTCGAGAGGATGAAGAAAAAGGCCATAAAAAGAAAAATTAAACATGAAGAAAAGAAGAGAAAGGAATGGAGGATCAAAATAGGAGATTTAGTTTTGGTTAAAACCAAGAAATTGTCAGATAAAGTAAATAAACTTTATTGGCGAATGTTTCTCAAATACCATGGACCATATGAAGTTGTTGAAGTATATGGAACTAATACATATGAGTTATGTAATCCAACAACTCGAAAAAGCATAGGAAAGTTCCATATTGAGATGCTGAAACCATACAACCATGAAGATCATGGTGAAACAAAAGACAAAGATGATAAATAGTAAATGCTGGATAGTTAAAGACGAAATGCAGAGCAATGTATTGGAACGTAAGAGGGTTAAATAAATATGTACGTCATAGGAAAGGAGAAATAAATTTTGGACATGACTAAATGTTTGAGAGGAAAATAACATTTTATTAGTAACTGGACATGTGAAATAAAGCATGATGTTATATTAAAGTAAAGTACATAAATACTATTCCAAGAGTATTGTTAAAATAAGTACAAAATAACAAAAATGAGTAAAGATAATTAAAAACAAATACGTATGTAGTAAATAGAACATGTGAAACAGTGCCTAGATTTAAGAGATGTAAATATTTGTGTAGAGGGTGAATATTTTGGTAAATATGTGTAATAATTACAAAAATCTTAAATGTATAAATTTTAGTCAACAACGTAAGAAAGTAAACAATTTGGTAGCAGTGATTAAATAATTTAGGGTAAAGTATTTGCTATAAAAAAAAAAAAAAAAAAAAAAAATTTTGTGATGTCAGATTAATATCTAAATTAATTAAACCAAAGCCAGTAAGTAGTGGCGAGATATATATATAAAAAAAAAAAAAAACATGTTGTGTGTTAAATGCGTGTGAAGTGTTAAGTGAAAGTGATAGCGTGTGTTCCAAGATTTAGGAGACTAAAAACACAATTAGAAAATTTCCAAACAAGTTGTAAATATTTATAATTATGTTTCTAGTGGGGCATATGATACGGTAATTTGTATCACAAATTACTTAAATGTAATTAATGATTGTAATATGAATATGTATTTTTATGTGACATTGATTTCAGAGGTTTATTAATTGTAATTATTATTGGTAAATAATAATATACGGCTTTACTGAAACTGTCAATAATAACGCAATAATGCAGCGATGGGGTGAGTTGTTTATCATTACCGGGAACCAGGAAGTTACGTAATGTTTCGCGCCTTTTCGGTAGAAGCTTCTAGAACATTTCCTAAAGCAATATGTATTCGTGGTTTTCATTGGATATTAAAATAGACGCTAATGTTGGCGCGTTTTATTAGCCAATAGCAGTTCATTTATAATCTTTAGGCATGTCGAGGAGTGGGTGTATATAAGCCAGGTCCGAGATAGATCGCCCCCCAGTTCAACGGAATTCTCAATACTCTACACGTCGGTCTCTCAGTTCATCGTCAGTCAGTCCTTCAGTTCGTCAAGTTACACGCAGCATAATTACGAGAATTATTATAAAGTTAATTCTACACAAAGTTGAAATACATAGTTAAAAGTGATAAGTAAGAAGTTATTACAAACAGTTTCAGTTTGGCGAGTATCCAGATTAATATGTAAAAGTGTTTGTGAACGTGTTCGGCAATAAAAATTATAAAACCAATTTCTTCGTCAGTATAATTTCTGGATAAAAGATTCCTTTCCGATTCACACCCTTACATAGAGATACATGTCCTACCAAGATAAGATGATAGCTAGCCGGAGGACAATATACAAAACTTTAAATTCTTTCGGAAACTAATTGATACAAATTGCTACGCCAGAGGGAGCTACGAACCAAACGAATGACGTCACAAGATGGCAACACATGAAGTCACACAACCTTAATACCGCATCAAATTGGCTTCCAAACGTGGTGCTATAATAATGTTAAACACATTGTAACATTAATACCGCATCAAGGATTTTGCTTCAGACCCAGAAGGTCATGGGTCGAAGAACAAGATATTAGAAATAAACTTCAAGTTGTTTTATACATATTCTTTTTTTATTCACACAATTTGTGTATAGACCAAAAATGGAAGGCAAATCCCATTTGAAAACAATAGAGACACAGCTGGGAATCAAATCTTGGACCTTTGGCTTTCTGTGCTGATATCCTTTCGTCATGGAATGCACATTGAACCCCTCTGGACTAACGCATATATTTTCTGGCAAGTGTAAAGTGAGTGTAACTGTTCAAATGTCGTAAATTCAAAGATGACTCCAAGCACCTACTTTTGTTAATAGTAGTAGTGATAGTAGGGTGACATTGGGTATGTCAGTGCATTAATGCTATTCACAGTATTACGAGGGTGGTTTGATAAGTTCTCAGAATCACCACGACGGGTCAGCACTAGCGCAACGAGTTGTTCATGTGATATTCATTTGACTGTTGCCTGTAAACATGTGCCCTGTCAGTGCTCTTGCAAGAAAGCTGTGGTGGTGACGTGGCTGTGTTGTTGTTCCCGCATAGTGATTTGCGAAGATGGAAAAAACCGAGATTCAAGCAGTGATTAAGTACTTCGTAAAGAAAGGTATGAAAGCAAAGGACATTCATGCCGGCTTCCACAATACACTGGGGGATTCTGCTCCTTCATATCCAACTGTTGCCAAGTGGACAAATGAATTTAAATTTGGTCGGGAGAGCTTAGATGATGATCCGCGCAGTGGTCGGCCAATATGTGTCACTACTCCAGAAATCATTGCAAAAGTGCACAAAATGGTCATGGAGGACTGCCGATTGAAAGTGTGTAAAATTGCTCATGCTTGCCAGATGTCATCTGAAAGGATATATCACATTTTAACCGAAGAATTAAAGATGAAAAAATTATCTTTGAGATGGGTGCCGTGACTCTTTACGCTGGATCAAAAATGCATGAGAATGGAAATATCAGAACAATGTTTGGCCCGTTTTAGAAGAAACAAACAAGATTTCTTGCGCTGGTTTGTGACCACAGATGAAACTTGGGTGCACTACTATACTCCAGAGACAAAACAACAGTCAGAGCAGTGGAAACATGCTGATTCTCCGCCACCAAAGAAAGCAAAGACAATTCATTCAGCTGGAAAGGTCATGGCATCAGTATTCTGGGATGTGAAAGGGATTCTGTTTGTAGATTATCTCCCCACTGGGCAAACAATTACTGGAGAATACTATGCTAACCTCCTGGACAAATTGCGATAAACGATACGCGAGAAAAGGCCAGGTTTAGCAAGGAAGAAAGTAATCTTCCAAAAAGACAATGCGCGCCCGCACACATGTGCCGTCGCCATGGCAAAATTACACGAATTAAGGTATGAATTGTTGCCACATCCGCTTTATTCACCTGATACGTCTCCGTCAGACTTCCATCTCTTCCCACAACTGAAAATCTTTCTTGGTGGACGAAGATTCACTTCAAATGAAGAATTGATAACTGCAGTTGACAAGTATTTTGCAGGCCTGGAGGAATCTAATTTTCGAGATTGGGATCAAGGCACTGGAACATTGTTGGACCAAGTGCATTAATCTACAAGGAGACTACATTGAAAAATAAAAAAAGTTTCAGTGATGTAAGTACCTTTTTTCTATTCCGTTCCGAGAACTTATCAAACCACCCTCGTATTACAATATGCAGCATCTCCTGAAAAAGTTTATAATTTAATCATCAATACAATAAAATTTTGAAATATTGATGGCAATGATATAAATGATTAAAAAAAATAATAGAATAATAACAGCAGTCATAATGCTAAATAAAAGTATATATAATAATGTCTGATAAAATATATACGATAATGGGTGATTAGGTTTTACAATTATAATGCCTCCATAAACTCATTCACATCATAAAAGCTATCTTTCAATAACATTCGCTTCAAAGACATCTTGCTTTACAAACTGGTTGGCAACTTAGGGCAGCTGCAGTATATCTAATCCCTTTGGAATGGAACATAGTTCTGTGTGATATTGTTCTCAAGTTCTGGTGTTAAAGTTATGTATTTGATTACTTGTGAAGTTTACATAATTTTGTTTTGTGTAGCATAATAAACAGTGTATGTATGGACTGGGTAAATAAGATTTTTTGCTCCTTAAAAACGTTTCTGCATGTTCATATTTTCTTGCTGACACAATGCATCTTATAACAATCTTTTTTTGTATTTTGAAAATCAGGTCTATCTCTATTCCCTCCCCAGAATATTATACCATACCTCATTAGATTTTCCGCATATGGAAAATGTAAGGTATTTATTTTACTGCTGTTTAACTCATTTTTTTTATTGTTCTTAGTGAAAAGTAGAGTTTATTCAAGTTTACTAATAAAGTTTATGTGTGAATTCCCCAAGCTAGATGTTGGTCTAGCCAGAATCCCAGAAATTATGCTTCTGCCATATAAGAGACATGAGTATGTACCTTGATGTGCAGTACCTCCGAATTTTTATTTAATTTATGATAAAATTAAATTGCTGCTGATTTGTTCGCATTTATAAGTAACATGTTTACAGTAAACCAAGTTTTGATTTGTCTAGCTACATGACTTGCATTCTCATTTCCCCTGATTTTAAAATTGGTGTCAAAATATTTTGTTAATTAATTTTTGTAATTTTGACTATTTGTTTGCAATTATTTAGGTAAGACTGAGACCATTTGCATGTAGTAGCTCTTACCTCATATAAGTATAACTTTTGCAGAAGAATTTTGTATTGTATCTTGTCAAATGTGTTGGTTAGATCTATTAATAATCCTGTGTCAATAGCCTCCAAAATTTGATCTGTGAACTTAAAAACAAAAAACAAAAAACAAAACAAAAAAACAAAAAACAAAAATAGTGGATCCCCCTTTACAGAATCCATTCTGTGCTGAGTGAATAGCATTGTGTTTTCCAAAAAGCGAGTCTAGCTTTTTTAGCATTATTTTTCCATAATTTTGGACAAAGCTAGTGGAACTAATACTGGCCTATAGTTTTCTACTCTCTCGCTTATCACTCGTTTTACTTTCTCTACCAAGCACATAGTAGGTAGAGAAGGTATTATTGCATTCTACCAAAAATTTGATACCAAGATTTCACCAGAAATACATGTTTTAAGGCCTCCTAAATCCAAAGAAAGCATTTTTAGAAAAGGTCTGCGCGCGTGCGTGAACAGCATAACTCTAAAACGAAAAGTCAGATGAACACCAAACTTGGTATTTAAGTTTAGTATTTTCAAAGATGCGACACAAAGATTTTCAGGAAAATTCCTCTATCCAGACTACCCATTACGTGGAACATTTTTCAAAATTTTTAATTATTTAAAAAATACCTCTTAACGATTTTGATTAAAATACCATATATTAAAGATATTTACCTGATGAAATGTATATCTTGAATTTCCTGGGAATAGCCTGTAAAGTCCCGTTCATTCAGAAGGAATTTTGTATAATGTATTATAACTGGCAGCGTTAAGTAATAGATGAAAACATACTACACAAAAATTGTAGATCTTTTTAAAACAGCAATTTCTTTTAAATAAATTTTGTTGTGGCATGAGCCATTTCCAAGATATCCGTTATTAATGGTTCAAATTGTCGAAACTTAGCCTAAAGTCCTGTCGATTTTTGATTGTTGCTCACAATATCATGGAAAGAGCATGGAATTTTAAGGCCAGCAAATAGCATCCAGTTCTTAAACATTTGACTATTGCTATTCCCTTTGTATATAACAAATGTGTAATGAAGGTGTTTCCGGAAAGGTTTCTCTTGATTAAAATGAAAAAGAGAGGAAAATTAATTTTCATAAGAACAATTTATGTACCTACTAATAAACGATAGAGGGTAGAGAAAGTTGTGTGAATATAACATAAGATTTTTAAAAATTGGCTTTACTTTTGCAATTTTTAATATATCAGGAAACTGCTCTGCTTCAAACAATTTATTAAATAGTGGTTTACATTGGTTATTGCAATGTGTCAACAATGTTATTGGTACCTGATCATGCCCAACTACTGCTTTGCTTTTTGATGATTTCAAAATGGTTTTTATTTCTGTCTCTGACAATGCTTGTTACTTCCCTGCTCACATTATCATGCTCTTCCCCAAATAACTGCTTCTTAGCAATCCTATAGGGAAATGTTAGTGTAAGTTTACATATAAAACTTTGTATAAGTTTTAATTCACATTAACTGAATGAAGGTTAAGGATGGAAAGTTGAATCAGAAACACTCAAGACCATAGCAGGATATCAGTTCATAAGTGTGAGACACAGGTTCAGTGTGCATCCGTTGTATGGCACTGAAGGCTGCAGTATGTGTTAGCATGGAAAATCAAAGGATTGGTTTGAATTTTGGTTCCAGCATTAAATTTTTTAAATCTGATGTACTTATTCCTCCTGTCTTTTACCACATAAGGAAAGTACAAAAATCCATCTCATGAACTAACTCTACAATTTACTTATATTTATTCTTATATAGTTTAGCTGAAGCCAGTAATGGCTGTGAAAGAAAAAAATACTATTTTTAAAACATGCTACTTAATGTTTGACATTTCATCTATTCATTTTACTTTCTTTAGTACATACTTATAGTAAATAGAGGAATTGTTGTATTCAACCCAAACATTTGATGAGATTTCATGCAAAATACATGTTTTGAGGCCTCTGAACCCGGTAAAGTGTTTTAGAAAAAGGTGTGTGTGTGCGTGCGTGTGTGTGTGCATGTGTGTTTTTTTTTTTTTTTAAAGAAATTCAGTATGTTTCTCTCTCGAGTGAGTTTCATAACAATAATAAAACAATGGATTCACGACTACATGCCAGAGACGAAGGAACAGTTCAAACAGTGGGTGTCAACAGGAGAAAATGCACCTAGCAAAGGCAGCTCTATCTGCAGGAAAAGTTATGGCAATGGTTTTCTGGGATTCTCATAGTGCGGTGGTCATAGACTACTCCAAAAGGTCACCATTGGACCAATTGAAGGATGCTATTCAGGCTAAACATCCACACCTTGCGAAAAACAAAGTTCAATAATGCAGTTTGTGCACACACATGTCTGGGATTGTTGCTGGAAAACTGCATTTCCTTTGCTGCTTCCACATCCAACATATTTGCCAGATTTGGCTCTAGTGTTAACTTTTTGTTCCCAAACCTGAAGAAATGGCTGATGAGGGAAGACTCACATCAGTACTGAGTGTTCATTTTATTTTGGTCCATTGTCTAGCACATTGGACAAGATTCATGTAAGCGCTGACTGGCGATCATTTAGTCTTCAAATGTTAATGTACATGAATAGATTATAGGGTGGAAGGAAAAGAGGAAAAGAATTTGAATCTTGGGTTCATTATATAATAGTTTAAAGTTTTCTGAAGCATACATTTTCTTTAATTGCAGAGTGACAGGTGGGGAAGATAACAAAATAAATTGTTTTACTGCTTTGAATAGCAAATTAACTTTTTTGTAAGAAACATAAAAATGCACTCAAATTCTGAAACAAAAGTTTAAACAAATGATACAACGTGTCCAGCATTCTCTTGTAAGTATGTCCTCACTCTCTTGACCAAGAAAGATAGCCTCAGACATAAAATCTTGTCATGATTTCCTGGAGTATTAAGTTCAGCAGCTGGTTCAGATTTTCAGGGCTTCTAAAAAGACTCAGTGCTTCGATAACCCCATAGAAAAAAATCAGGTGGTGTCAAATCTGGGGATCTTGGAGGCCATTAAGGGTTGCTAATAATTCTATAGGTTACAACATTACGTTAGGATTCATTTTCACATCATAAGATAGTGGTCTGCATCTCGTGCAAAACATCAGTTTTGTCAGTTATCTTCATCACCTCACACACTTTTTCTGCCATATGGAGACTGTTTACCTTAAATGAACAATGCGATTATTGTAAACAAAACAGAGAAAATACAATTAGTAAAAATATGATGGATTACTTATAATCAGAGACCGGAAGTTTAGGCATTATAAATCATTAAAATAGTCACGCAAAAAGGCATTAACAGTAGCTAAAATAGGCAGGAAAAAAGGCATTATAAATACTAAAACAGGCAATAAAAGGCAATTAGAAAAACCCATTTATTTAATAGATTACACTATTCAATAACTCAATTGTCATATTTTAAAGAACTTCAAAGTTTTAAATAAAATGCTAGTGTTGTAATTGACACAAAAATGAAATATGTTTTAAAAAGGCCTGTGTATTGCAATGCCTTATTTGTTGCACATGACAACCAAATGCTTTTTTAAGTCCTCTGGGGTCATGTTGCGTCTCCTGTCAGATAACACATTTTTCATATGAGAAAATGATCTGTCAACATCGACAGGTTATTGGAGCAAATCTAAAACATAGCATCATTGTAAGATCCATTTCAACTGCAACAGAATTATCACCTTGTAGAATTTTTGAAATGTTTCTAAGTTTATCCAGATCACAATTTTTGATAACATTTTTTTACACTTTTCGCTAACTAATGAACCCTGCTTCCCTGGTACACTGTCCAGTCTTTGCACTGCACCATTCACAATTTTCACTGGCTTACAGATTAAAGGTTGTCCTCTTTCTTGAAGCTGGCAGATCACTTGTGGTAGGAACCCAAACTCGGCCGCAATGAAAGTTAAGTCATTTTTTACTTCCGAAGAGTTGAGAAGTTTCTTGGCTGCTACAATTGAAGATGCTTCATCCTCCAGAGCGTTCACCACCTCAGTTATACTCTGGAAATTTGAAGCGTAGTAAAGTGCTGCATTGTCAATATCCAGAAACAAGCATATCTCTCCTGATACCCTGTGAAAGCCATGTGCTATGCAGGTCACGTGAAGCATGTTTGGAAATAGCACTTTTAAAGCTATTCCAGCCTTTTTCATATATGGTGCAGTGTCACTGATGAAAAGTAAGACATCGTATTGAATCTCTTCAGGCCACAGCAACTTTAATGAACTGGTGAATAACTGCGCGATAGTTAAATTGTTAACTTTCTCAAGAGCTCTGTTGTAAGAAATGGTTTCATTGATTCATCTTCTGTAGGATCTAATGGTCCAATAACAACATTGGCAAAGAAACGATAGAAATCCAGATCTTCTTATTTTTCATTTTATCTTTAATGATTTTCATTGTGTCATTGTAACATTCAGTTAAGCAACATTTTTGCAAACTTGACTCGCTAGGTACAGTTTGGTTAGTGTACTTCTCCAAAAACTGTGATAATGTAGGATTCTGCAATTTCTACAAAGGGATTCTGGTGATGAGGAAAGCTTTACATAAGTTGAATGCAAACTGGGATTTTCGACTCGATATTACTGTTGGAAGCAAAGAAATTTCTTCCCAGTAGCCTTGGAAAGTGCATTTTTGTGTTTGATTGTGCCGATATGCTGTGATATAAAATACTTCACTGACTGCTTGCATATTTTGCATGTGAGTACTTTACCGCCGGTACAAAATATGTCGGATCCAAAAGTATTAACGTAACTTTGTAATTTACTGCATAAAGAAACACTGAATTTCGGCATCTTGCTGTTAGCTACAACAATGTCGCAATGAAAACTGAAAGAAAAACAAAGTTAGACCCGCATTCATTAATGCCTCTTAAAATAAACACAAGCGGTAATTAAAATACTTTCTGTTATCTATACATTTATTTGCGCGGCAGCACTCATTGTTGCAAAGAAAATAATGAACTGAATGAAAGACGCCTGTGTTGTGTGCATCTTAAAGACAATAATATAGATTCGGCGAATTAACTTGCATTGTCACGTACTACGGTTATTGAAATAAAATGTACTGAAGGAAATGTTTAATAATTAATAAATAATAGATAAATAATGAAATAAAGGCAACAAAAAGCATTTATTTTCTAAAATAGCCTTTATATTTAAAAAGGCAACATAAAACTGTGGCATTTCAATCACAAAGGTATAATTCGTTCAGATTCACTTTCAAATTGAAGATAGATTTGACACATTTAAAAAGGCATTCTGCCTAAATTCCGGTCTCTGCTTATAATTTAAATGTTACGCAGCAAAACGTTTTTTACTTACACAACAACATAAGAGATATATTAACTCACCTCCTAACTGTGATCTTCAGATTCTCTTGAGACATCCATTGAAATTGGGCATATTTTCTTCATTATCAATTACACATTGGTCGATATCATATTGATATTTCCCGTCAATGAAAACCGCTGTTCTGAAATAAGATTCAATAATGAAGGCTCACTGTTCTTGCATTAAAGGCATCCATGTGATAGTGCTGATAAATAGAAGCAGAGTCCGCTATGATACAGGTTTTGAAATTGATAGTTTAAATGTAAACAGTACCCCAATCCCTTAGTTACTACCCCTACTCTCCATAGGAATTGAACTTGGCTATTTAATCGACAGAGAGCATCATAAGTATGAATGCTGCTATAGGACTTTGTAACGCTATGGGAACTAGGCAACTTCTTCAATGCAAACCTACTCTCTTTTGCAAGAGAGGCATAATTTAGAGCAAGAATGAACTAAGGCAGGACCAATTTAAAAGGAACATCCCGTAGATGAGATTAAAGCTTAGACAACACTTATTTTGCACAGTTGGACAAATTTTATTTTACTCAGGGTATTAAAAGTTGGAAAGCTGTTGGACCAATTGTATTGATTTACAAGGTGAACTCTGTTGGAATGGGGTAGGAAATCTCTTAAATCAAGTGTTTTCTTGATCAGGCCGAAAACATACAGAACACCCCTCATGATAAACTTTTTTTGAACCTCAATATGCTAGATATTGGTAAAGGAGTTCATCCATAACCCAGTAGAATTACAGTGAGCTTCAATTATCCAGAAATGAGTAATTTGGATAATCACTTATCCATAAAGTCCTGGACCATGGACTAAAAATGGTTGAGAAATAAGGTATGTAAAGGTAGGCAAGAGCAGTGAGGTAGCTAGAGCATCAAAAAACAATTCATCTGTTACCACTGAAAAGTGTAGGTTCTAAAAATTAAGGGATCAAAAAGCAATATGATTGTTTTGCCACATCATCTGTTCTTTGAAGGCGTAAAGCACTGTGTCCAAATTTTGTAAATAACGTTTTAATAACAATTTTACCTGCTGTGATACATAGTTTTATGCCTTTCTGTACAACAGGATGTAGAGAGCCATATAATAAAAACCTGATGTGTTACATTCACATAACTTTCTCTAGCCACTATTGCTATTTTTGTATCTCATCTACAAGTTATTCTTACAAAAGCTTATTTTTGTATCTTGTTAATGAAGAAAAACGTTTCCAAAAGTGGTTTCATTACACATTTTTTACAGGAGACTGCAGTGATAATCAAATATGTATATGCTGTTGAAATTGCATACCCTTTCAATGACATTGCGAGAAACAACTGAATGGTGAACAGTTATAAAAAAATTATGATGTGTTACACTCACATGGCTTTCTCTACTCTTGTACAAACTATTTTTACAAACGCTTATTCTCCATCTACTTCATGTTAATCGAGATAAACATTTGAAGACTCTATCTTATTGCTAATTTTCTTGTAGATGTAAGGGGAATGTATATTTACAAGGGCAATTTGGAAATACAGTAGCCTTTAAGCACATACATATCTCTTAATAGTTGGTTGCTAGGTGCAGCACCATTCCCTTTGCCACAGATTAATACTCTTTGCATATCCAAAACAAAAAATGAATAACAAATTCCCATTTGAGAAAATAAGTATTGAAAAATTTAAGGGAATAACAAGCAATATCTCGAAAATGGTTCACTCAACAAAAACAATGTATATAACATAAATTTTATTTTAACGCGATCTACATTTTTTGTGTAGTAAAATTTTGTCTATCTCTTATGGTTTACCAGTTATGCAAAAGTCGTTAACAATGAAGAATATTTTCGGAGTCATTCCCAGAAAATTCAAGATATACATTTTATTTGTCATGAAAATATCTTAAACATATGATATTTTAACCAAAATCGTTTGAGCCATTTTTGAGAAGATTAAAATTTTCGATAAATGTTCCATGTAAAGGGTAATCTGAGGTGGGGGGATTTTCTTGAAAACCTTCATGTCGCATCTCTGGAAGATACTGAACCTAAATACCAAGCTTGGTGTTTATCCGACTGTTCGTTTCTGAGTTATGCTGTTCAAAGACAAACACACACACACGCACGCACGCACGCACGCACGCACACACACACAGACACAGACACCGCCCGCCCACTCTCTCTTGCGCGCGGACATGTTTGCAAAAATGCTTGTTTTGAATTCAGGGGATCTCAAAACATGTATTTCGGTGAAATCTCTAATCAAATTTTTGGGTGGAATACAATACTTCTCCTACTTACTATACGTAGTAGAGAAAGTAAAGTAAAAAAAAAAATCTGATGTGTTGCAATTTTCTTTATACATTTACACGTTTTATTGTGGTATAAGAAGAATGCAGTAGGCTAAAGCAATAGTGTGATTTTTAAAAAGCAGGCGGATGGTTTTGAATTTCATTCACTTTATATGACCACAACAAAAAATGAATAGTGATATACCACTGTAAAAAATATAAATATTTGAAAATTCAAATCAATAACAAAGAATATCTTGGAAGTGGTTAATGCCACAAAACCTTTTGGCATAGATTATGTCCTTTAATCAGATGAGATTTTTTGTGTAGTAAGAGTGTATTATCTTACCAGATAATACAAAAGTCATTCAGAATGGAGAGGACGTCAGAAGCTATTCTCAGAAAATTCAAGATATACATTTTATTTGTCATGCAAATATCTTAAACATACAGCATTTTAATCAAAATTGTTAGAACTATTTTTGAGGAAATAATAAATAAAGAGAATGTTTCCATGTAAAGGGTAGTATAGAGTGGAGGATTTTCTTGAAAACTTTTGCCACATTCTTGGAACAAACTAATTTTAAATACTACGTATTTAACTGACTTTTTGTTTTTGAGTTATGTTGTTCACAGACACACACAGACCTTTTTTCTAAAAATGTTTCTTTCTGATTCAGGAAGCCTCAAAACATGTATTTCTGGTGAAATCTCGATATCAAATTTTTGGGTGGAATGCAATATTGCCTTAGTTTTCTATAGGTTAGCAGTAGAGAAAGTAAAAATGATAAATTATTTAAAAATCCAAACTAGTAACAACAAATACCTCAGAAATGGCAGATGCTGCAAAAAACTTATTTGAAATAAAAATTGTGTATTTTAAAGAGATCTAAGTTTTTTGTGTTGTAAATTGTTGATTTACCAGTTATACAAAATTATAAAAAAATTCATTTCAAATGAAAACTTCACAGGCTTTTCCCAGAAATTCAATATATACGTTTTATTAGTTATGTAAATGTTTTACATATGGTATTCTAATCAAAATTGTTGGAGCTGTTTTTGACAAAATCAAAAATAATGAAAAATGTTGCATGTAAAGGGTAGTTTGGGGTGAGAGGAGTTTATTGAAAATCTTGTTACTGTTTGGAAGATGCTGGAATTTAATACCAAGTTAGATGTTTATCCAACCTTTCATTTTTAAGTTACGCTGTTCACCACGCATCCGCACGCACACACCGTGCACATACACACACCTGTTTTAAAAATGCTTTTTTATTTTATTCAGTGGACCTTAAAACATGTAATTTTGGTAAAATCTCAATATAAAATTGTGTAGGGAATACAGTATTTTCTCTGTTATACTCGTTCATCAAATAGGTCTTCAAATGGTCCCCAAGGACTCGTGAGTCTGAGTACACCTCATACCAAACCTCCCAACAGGGAAAAAATATTCCATGACTTGTGGACATAGAGCTTGGGTCCCCTTGTGCATCAATGCTAAAGGATCAATTGCTCAGTAGGATATAATTGCTTCAAGGATGACTGCTTTAAAATAAATGAGGACGTAATTTTTCATTCTTTAATTCTTGTTTTTTTATCTGTCCAAAGAGTGCAAATGGCACCTACATCAATAGTCAGCGGATTCTTGTAGAGCGAGAAATCCCATTGGAAGATGGAGATCTCATTGGTATTGGAACTCCTGAAGCCATTGACGATAAGTGCTTCGTTTATAAATTGATCAGAATTGAAACAGAGGTAAGTTTGATTGTTTAAGCTAGGGTTACAGTAACAGCATTTTTGTACGAGAACCCTGTTTATCCAAACTTCAAAACCTGAAATAAGCAGCGTCTAAAAGGTATAACCGTTTAGGAAAATTATGCAAAAAGTTTGAAGAATGTCAGGTTTTGTTCCAACTTCAGTATAATTATGTGAAGATAAAGCATTGAACTAAACCTAAGTCTTATGCTGTTAGGTCTTTTGCCAATTTTGCCAACAGTTGGCTTATAAAGTTATGCTAAATAATCACACATTATTATGATTTTTTCAGCTTTCTAAATAAATGGCAATTTAGGCCAGTAGAACATTCTTACAGTCCTAGATCCATAATGAATTCTATTAGGTTCAGGGAAATGGTTTCTATTGCTATTTATTATAAAGAATGACATAACATGAGTTTTATGACTGATAACCATCCATGAATAATTAATCCAAATTGTTAACTGTTCATGTTTTCTTTTATATGTAATATACCCTGAGTTATTTATTCTAGAATTATTAGTTTTATCACCAAGCTCTGTCATATTATGTTAAGCAACTGTCTGTGAATAATCATCAAATGAAAGAATTGTTACATATTTTATGCAATTTATTTTGCTTATATTTTGGAACTTGTGACAGCATTAGTACCGAAATGCAATTTTCATGTTTACAAATGAAATATTATTATTTCTCCCTAATAATTTTTATGAAATTAAAGCTCATCACTATGTAGATGAACAGATTCTATCAATGCAGTGCAATAAATGTATTTTCATGCTGACCCTCAATATGCCACATGATTATTACACAGTGATACTATGTATTCTGGTTGCTGCATCAGACAAGAGACAGCAAGAAGAATCAACAGCTATTGTATTAATTGGCAGCGAAAGTACTTTACAGAAAATAAAGTGGGGGCAATCTTTGTATACAGTAAACTCTCGATTATTTGGGGTATTTGGGCGGAAGGTGCATGAAAAATTGAAAATCACGAATAATCGGGAAATCTGATTTTTAATCTTTTTTAAGGTACAATATACATAAATAGGAAATCACCTATAAAAAATCTGATGTGTTACACTCGCATGGCTTTCTCTACTCTTGTACAAACTATTTTTACAAAATCTTTTTCTCCATCTATTTCGTATTAATCGAGATAAACATTTGCAGAAACGATCTTTTGACATGCAAAGAGAATTACAATTTACACATAGCGACCAGTTCTAAAAATATTTGACTATTGCTTAAGGTCTACTATGTTCCCCTTGTTTTGTATTGGCAATGGCAATATAGAAATACAGTAGCCTTTAAGCACATACATATCTCTTAATACCTGGTTGCTAGGTGCAGCACCATTCTCTTTGCCACAGATTAATACTCTTTGCATATCCAAGACAAAAAAATGAATAAAGAATTCCTATTTGAGAAAATAAGTATTGAAAAATTTAAGGGAGTAACAAGCAATATCTCGAAAATGGTTCACTCAACAAAAGAAATGTATGAGACATAAATTGTGTATTTTAACGCCATCTACAGTTTTTGTGTAGTAAAATTTTGTCTATCTCTTATGGTTTACCAGTTATGCAAAAGTCGTTCACAGTGAAGAATACTTTTCGAGACATTCCCAGAAAATTCAAGATATACATTTTATTTGTCATGAAAATATTTTAAATATATGATATTTTAATCAAAATCGTTATAGCCATTTTTGAGAAAATTAACATTTTTGAAAAATGTTCCATGTGAAGGGTAATCTGGGGTGGGGGGGATTTTCTTGAAAATCTTTGTGTCGCAACTCTGGAAGATACTGAACCTAAATACCAAGTTTGGTGTTTATCTGAGTGTTCGTTTCTGAGTTATGCTGTTCACAGACAGACATACACACACAGACACACACACGGACATGTTTCCAAAAAGGCTTTTTTTGGATTCAAGGGATCTCAAAACATGTATTTCTGATGAAATCTCGGTATCAAATTTTTGGGTGCGATACAATACTTCCCCTACTTACTATACGTAGTAGAGAAAGTAAAAATCTGATGTGATACATTTTTTCCTATCTGCTTCATTTTAATCTACATAAACATTTCCAGAAATAGCTACATTACACATTTTGTTATAGATACAAAGTGAACAGTGATAGTCAAATGTTTAAGAAGTGGACACCATACGCTGGCCTTAAAATTCCATCTTGTTTCCATGCAATTGTGAGAAACAACTGAATGTTGTGAGACTTTAAGAGAATGATCAAGAAAGAACATTCAAACCATTAATAATGGATATCTCAGAAATGGCTTATCCCACAAAAAACTTATTTGAAGTAAATTGTATGTTTTAAAGAGATCTTCATTTTTTGTGTAATACATTCTTACCAGTTATACAAGATTATACAAAATTCCTTCTGAATGAAGAGGTCTTACAGGCTATTCTGAGAAAATTCAAGGTATATGTTTTGTTTGTCAAGTAAATATCTTTATTATATAATATTTTAATCAAAATTGTTAGAGCCATTTTTTTAGAAAATCAAAATTATTGAAAAATTTTTCATTTAAAGGGTAGTTTGGGATGGGGGTGTTTTCTTGAAAATCTTCATCCCACATCTCTCGAAGATATTGAATTTAAATACCAACTTTGGCATTTATCCGAGTTTTTGTTTTTGAATTATGCTGTTGACACGCATGCAGGGACCCATGTGCACGCACGCACGCATGCACGCACCCACGCACGCATGCACGTGGCTTATTTTTAAGCATTTTTTTTGTATTCGAAAGTTTATCCAAGTTTTGTACTGCTAAGTTAAAACACATTAACATTAGTATGTATGCCTCTTTATTTCTTAAAATAGTCCATGATATTGGTCTGCTTCTGAGAGGAGTTGACATTTTTTTGCTCAGCTCTTTGAATTTTTCTTGCAGCAATAATGTCATGTTACTGAAACCTCTTCTGGTCCATATAATCTAGAAGAGTATCAAGACATTGCAATGTGGTACAGTGACTGACAAGGTTACTGTCTTTATCCCCATTTTCACATTCACTGTCCTCTTCTTTTTTTGTTGTGAAGCAGTGGTTACAACTTCGATGTCACTCATATACTGGAAGCAGAGTTCACATGTGTCCATATTCAGCTACTCATTCAAAACTTCTTAATTGCATCTTCAAAGCCATTTAAACCCATTGCCAGATTCATTATTTGTGAAGTTGTTATTTCTTCAACACTGAAACTTTGAAAATCACTTTCTTGTATATCTGGAAGAATTTTCCTCCATGCTCGAGTCAGTGTATGTGGCTTCACATCCTGCCAGGCATCAGAAATCCTGTGTATGGCATCTAGAATTGTCAACTTCTTCCAGAATGATCTTCATCAACTAGCATTCTCAGTAGACTAGCCCGGTAGCGCAATTTTACCGATGTAATTATGCCATGGTCAATTGGCTGTATAATGGCAGTCATTATAGGAGGTAAAAACATAATTATGATGAGTCCATAATCATGTATGAGAATGTGCTCATCGGAATGTGAAGGGGTGTTATCAAGCACTAGAACAGCCTTCTGTGGCAACCTTTTCTCTTCTAGAAATCGCCAAACTTGTGGTACAAAATGTTTGTGGAACCACTTTTCGGCAATGTCACACCTGAAACAATGACACCTTCTGCTAAACCATTGCAAAAGAGCAACATCTGATTCATCGAAGGTGGATTACTTCATGTTTTTTCATGCAGATGGTCCAGAATTAGAATCACAGTTCCTGACAAAATTCTGTATTTTCTACTTATTCTTTTTAATGTCCCAAACAGACTGCAGTCCAATTCCATAACCAGCACTTAGTTTTGCAGCAGTTTCCGCCTTCTCAAAATCTTTTGATTAATTCTGATTTTTGTTTTAATGCCAACATGTTTTTTTCATTTCTCTGTCATCTCTTTCACAAACTACTTTTAATTTGCTTCGTTGACACTTACACACTGATTAACAGCTGAAAATTGAGCTTGTTTTCGATTTTCATGAAACAGGCAGGCTGATAACAATGTAAACGGTATTCTGTTGTCACGCAGCGGGTGGTTTATTGCTGGTGACTCATATGCAAAAAGTTTAGATTACGTTCACGTTCAAGTGGACGAAAAATAATTCCCTTTTTTGTGTACAAAAATTCCTGAATAATTCACAAATCAAATAACCCACACACAAATAATTGAGAGTTACTGTGTTTAGTGTTATTTATTATTCTGCCTCAGCTCACTAGAATTGGAGAAACTAACCCATTCTTCTGAAAAATGAGTGCTGAAATTATATTTTGAGCATTTTGGTTCATTCCACTGTTGCGTTTCACTATATAGGTCTTTAATGTAACCCATGTTTTAGCAGATTTGGAATATTGAAGATGCAATCCTAATGTTTCTCAACTCACATTATTGTTGTGATTCATTGTAGCAAATGCATCTTGAGACGATCATTCTTTCATTCAGAAAACTTGTTTTTTTGGCTTGTATTATCTTAAGAAGATTTTACACTTTATTAAATTAAATTGTCAAAGATGTGAAATATTTTGAGCAACCAAACATACCACAGAGCAGCATCCTGCAAAAATTATGGTTTAAAGAGCTGCAGTAATTTCACTGCATACAACATCTGCTTGACATCAGCTAGCAGGTGGTGCAAAAGCTAAAAGGGATATCATTGAAAGCTGTGGCAAATATCTCAGAAATTAGTGTATATTTTTATACTGGATTGTTCCTTTAACTGAAATGCCCTTTCTCTCTCCCTACCTCCCCATCTATCTGCAAATTGTCATCCCAAGCTAATACCACTGGAAAACTTCTTAACAATGAAGTGTAATCAAGTTGTGCCTGTATCAGATAGCTCTGTATGGTTTTGAAACACTACAAAAATACAGGAAACCCTAATCCAGAATTCCAATAAGAATTGCTGTCTACCAATTATAAGGAACTATCCTGCAGATTGTGCAAATCTTTGTTAACCTATTGCAGTTGTAAGAAAAATAGTGAATTTTATATCACTAGTAAATCATAAGAGATACTCCGTGTCTTGCCACAGGAACAATGTAGAGGTCATTAAAGTATACTGTATATGTTAATTATCTTTTTTGTGGCATTAATCATTTCTGTAATATTTGCTGATGTACGTTTTAAGTTTTAGCCTGTTTTGTATGCCATCTATTTAACATATTTGAAAATGAGCATATTGTGATTGGGTCCAATTTTCTCCATAACTCTTCACTTTTTAAGCATAGTGCTGTATTTAACAGCACGTGAAGCAGCCTAGTCTTACTTCCCATTAAAGCGTCAAACATATGACACTCTTCTCTCTTTCTCAATCGCTCACAGCACTCCCCTCTTCCTGTTGCTTACTAGAGTGTCGAACACAGGACTCCTCTATCACTCACAGATGTGTCCAACATAGGACTCGTCATGCAGAATTTGCTGAATAAACAGCACACAACAGTGTATGCTACAACAACAACCTACTGCCATGGCAAATTTGCTCCACTTTATACCTGCAGGAGCCTTCCAGGAGCTTCGGTACGCCCCCAGTGAAAGGTCAGATTGCGAAGTTTTGCTATGCTGCTCGATTAACCTTCCAGATTCTTCCTTATCCAAGAGCGCCTCTCCAGCCAATCATGCGCTGGCTAGCAATGAACACTCCTGCTGTACATGTGCAGAAGCCGGGCTCCGTCACATAGCTCGCGATGTAGGGCAAGTCAATCAAGATGGACCATCATTAGCTTCTCTTGTGGTTGATGTCGAATGTGGTATACCACATCATTGATCTAGATGATTACTTTATATGGGTCATCCCAGGAATTTTGCAGCTTCGGCGACTTCCTTTAATCCTCATAGGGCAATAAATCCACATGAAGTCATCCTTCCATTTGTCAAACAGTCATGACATGCCTTCATTCAGTCAGTTACCAGCTTGGCAAGGTAGTGGGTGTCATCTAGCCTGTCCATTAGTGCCCAGACATAATTCATTGCTGGATGATCTGCAGTGGGAGACATGCCAAACAACAGATCACGTGATATCCTTAGCTCACATCCCAATATATGTTGGCCTTGTATAATGAAGATTGGCATGCCAGGAGGAATAATAGCTCATGTACGTTCCAATATTGTTGATGGCAGGATACGGCTTTCTGAAGGTGTTGCTCGACTGTCTTGACATAAAACAGTCCACAATCATCTAACCCCCCCAGGGGCTCACCTTATGTGAGTACGGGTTTTGGCATACCCGGGGGTTCCCGAGCCAATCATCGCCATCTTCATTGTTTCATCCCCGTCCGGTCGAGGTGGGTTCGTTATCGTGACCAGGGGACTCAAGGTAGGCTCTCATGTGTTCTGTGCATTTCATTCCATGACACCCTCGCCATTGTTTCTTTATTCTCTCTTCTATTTATGCACATTTCGTACCACGTCCATTCATTTACACATCTCTTTTCCTTCTTTGCTGGCCTACCTTGAGTGCGAAACGCCCACACACTTTTAGTTTCTTTTAACCTTTTATTTTAATCCTCCATGGACACAGCCTGAGGGATACCCGCGCACGAGGTGCGCAGCTGGGTGAGTGGGTAATGACGTCATCCCCACCACCCGGGTCGTCATGTAGGGTTTGTGTTCGTATCCGCTGTTCAACTGCAGTCCCGCGGGGGGGCCATTGCATGAGCTGCTGACTTCTGACGGTGATTGGGTCTCTCTGTCTATGTTCTGGGAGGTGTGACCCTGGGTGAGATAGGTATAGATAGGCCACTCACCCAAGCCGGGGTAACGCCCGGGAAGTCAGAGCCCGAGGTCGTAGACGGTTGCAATGGTGGAGGATTTATTCCGCTATGGAGCACCCTTTCTCCATTAATACCAACAAGCGCCGAAAAGTTTATGTAACAGAAGTAGCACCACCGACAACTGGTTGTTACTTAGTCATTTCACGAACCGAAGAAGGCCAAAGTTTTGAGAAGGTGAACCCTTTCATTATTCAGAAGGGCATTGATGCTATTGCTGATGCGGTTCAGTCCTGCACTCGTCTATGGAATGGTTCCTTATTAGCACAAACGAAGTCCGATCAGCAAAGTATGACCTTGTTGCCCGCTACGCTTCTCCACGGCTATCCCATCCGTGTGGAGAAGCACCGTACATTGAATTCCTGTCCACGGCTATCCCATCCGTGTGGAGAAGCACCGCACATTGAATTCCTGTCAAGGCGTCATTACCACCCATAGCCTCGATGGTATGTCGGACGATGAACTCGTGGACTATCTTTCAGACCAAAAGGTGACAGCAGTGCATCGAGTGCAGGCCAAACGCGACGGAGTATTGGTACCCACTCGTACCCTGTTTATAACATTTGATGGCGTCGATCTGTCCACGAGCATTTCAGCAGGTACGAACGCATTGCGGTGAGGCCTTATATTCCTAGACTTCTGCGTTGTTTTAAATGCCAACGTTTTGGGCATACGCAAGTCTCCTGTAAGAGTGCCGTTACCATCTGTGCCTCATGTAGCCAGCCGTCACACGAGGGTACCTGTTCCACAGCCCCCGTCTGCGTTAACTGCAAAGGGTCTCATTCTGCGTCGTTTGCCGACTGTCCGAGGTAATTGGACGAGAAGGCGATCCAGGAGATCCGGGTAAAGGAGAAACACTTCTTCGCCGAAGCCCGGAGGCGTTACCATGCGCGCCAACCTTCTCTCCTGCGATCTGGCACATTTAGTTCTGTTGTTGCCTCGCCAGTACCACGAGTAGATGCCGAAACTCAAACCTGGACCATGACTGCATTAACCGCCACTACCATCCGGCCGTCCATTTCTACTGTAGTTAGCAAGCCATCTAAAGCTGGTCCTAAGGCACTGAAGTCGCAAGCCGCTGAAAAGAAACCAAAGCAGAAACTTCGTAGGGAAGATTTTCTGAAGGACCCTCCACGTGCGCGCGGTAAGAAAAGTTCACCTTCTCCTCCTCGGAGGTAGCAGTCCCAGGGCGCTCCTGGGACAAGCCGCGCTCAGCGGCACCCCTCACCCATCGCCACCCAGAACCGATTCTCGGCGCTTGAATCGGTTTCTTGCTCTGAGCACGTGGGCCCTCCCTTCGAGGAGGCTATGGAATCTGACCAACTCCATACAAAAAGCCCGAGCCCAAAGGTTAAACAGAAGGTAATTTTGAGCCGCCCTTCTAAGTAAGAAGTTTATCCTTTTTCTTTATGGCTATCCTGACCTGGAATTTACGTGGTGTACGATCGCATAGGGCGGAACTGCAACATTTATTGCATTCCCATTCACCTATGGTTGTGTGTTTGCAGGAGACTAAGCTTCGCCCTCACGATCCTTTTGATCTCCGAGGGTATACTCCGGTTGGCTACGATCTTGAACCGGAGGACGGTACTCCTGCTCATGGAGGTGTCATGTTGTTAGTGCGTATCGACGTTCATTTTCAAACTCTCGCTCCTACGTCCGACTTGCAAGCTGTTGCCGTATCTTTGCAATTACCCGGCCTTTTTTTTCTGTTTGCTCTGTCTATTCACCTCCACCCTCTTCCCTCGCTCCCGCGGACATTCGAGCTCTCCTGTCCGCTCTCCCAACACCATTTCTTCTGTTGGGAGATTTTAATGCCCATCACCCCCTGTGGGGTTCGCCAAGGGCTTGTGCGAGGGGAGCTCTTCTTTCCGACATTTTTTACCAGTTCAATCTCTATTCTCAATACAGGCGAGCCTACGTTTCTTTCTGATTCTTCCGGTACATTTTCTCATTTGGACCTTGCCGTTTGCTCACTCCAGCTTGCTAGTCGTTTGCAGTGGAACGTCGTCGCTGACACCTACTCGAGCGACCATTACCCCTGCATCGTTTCGATTCTGTCTCACCACGTCCAACATTCCAGAGTACCTACCTGGATATTCACAAAAGCCGACTGGAGATTGTATTCCATCCTCGTTTGTTTTGACGACAAGCCCTTCAACGACATTAACCAAATGGTGCAGCACCTTACGTCTACGATTCTATCTGCCGCCGAACGCGCAATTCCCCGTTCATCCTCTCAACCTCGGCATCTACCTGTTCCGTGGTGGATCGAGGATTGTCGGGACGCCGTTCGTGCCCCTAGAACTGCGCTTAGGGTGTTTCGGCGACACCCTACACTTGATAATTTGGTTACTTTTAAACAATCGCGCGCCAGGGCTCGTCGCATTATTCAGGATAGCAAGAAGGCTCGTTTTGGCGAGTCTTTTAATCGCTTTACGCCTTCATCTGTTGTTTGGGATAAACTTCGTCGCTTCTCAGGTAAAGTGTCGCATTGTACTGTTTCTGGCCTTCAGGTTCCCAATGCCACCATAGTGGATCCGGCTGCCATCGCTAACACTCTGGGTGCTGCCTTTGAGGCGGTTTCCAGTTCAGACCATTATTCCACCGGCTTTCGCTCTATCAAAGACCGGCTGGATTCCGCAACTTATAATTTTCGGTCTGCTAATAATGAGTGTTATAATGAACTTTTCACGACGAGGGAGCTGGAGCACGCTCTTCATTGCTCTAGGCACTCCGCTCCTGGGCCGGACGGCATTCGTGTCCTGATGTTAAAGAACCTTTCAGCCGACAGTAAACTCTTTCTCTTACAGGTCTATAACCGTATTTGGCAAGACGGCCTTTTTCCTTCCGTTTGGCGCGAACCCACCATTGTCCCTATACTTAAGCCTGGGAAGGATCGCCAACTACCTTCCAGCTACCGCCCTATCTCCTTCACCAGTTGCATTTGCAAGGTGATGGAGCGCATGATCAACGGACGGTTGACATGGTGGCTTGAGTCTCAGAAACTTCTAGCGAACGCTCAGTGCGGATTTCGTAGCCATCGATCTACCGTCGACCATCTGGTGTCCCTGTCGACGCATATTATGAATGGATTTCTGAGAAAGTGTCAAACCGTGGCTGTGTTTTTTGACCTGGAGAAAGCTTATGACACTTGTTGGAGGGGCGGTATTTTACGTACACTGCACACATGGAATTTCCGCGGTCGTCTTCCCATATTTCTTCGTGAGTTTATGACGGGCCGCGTCTTTCGTGTACGTGTGGGCTCGGTTTTATCTAGTCGTTTTATTCAAGAGAACGGAGTACCGCAGGGCTTTGTACTCAGTGTCACACATTTTGCTATTGCTATCAACCCCATTGTTGATTGTATTCCACCTGGCATTTCATCGTCCCTTTTTGTTGACGATTTTGCCATTTATTGTAGTTCACGGCGGACCTCTCTACTCGAACGCCGTCTCCAGAGCTGTATCGACCGTCTCTACGCCTGGAGTAACGCCAACGGCTTTAATTTCTCCGCCGAAAAATCTGTCTGTATCAATTTCTGGCGCCGGAAGGCTTTCCATCCGCCCTCTCCATCTTGGGCCAGGGATACTTCCATTTGCAGACGAGGCGAAATTTTTGGGGTTGATCTTTGATAGGAAGCTGAGCTGGATTTCGCACATTTCCTTTTTAAAAGCAAAGTGTGACCGTTCTCTTAATATTTTACATGTTTTAAGTGGCACATCCTGGGGAGCTGATCGGACCGTCCTTCTACATCTTTATCGCTCTTTGGTCCGATCTAAGCTTGATTACGGGTGCATTGTCTATTCGTCGGCGCGTCCATCTGTATTACGTCGATTGAATGCCATTCACCATCGTGGCATAAGAGTCGCTACGGGGGCCTTTCCAACCAGCCCTGTACCTAGCCTATATGCTGAAGCTGCAGAGCCTCCGCTGTCCTTCAGGCGTGAGATGCTTTTGTGCAGCTATGCCTGTCGACTCTCAAGCTGGCCTGACCACCCATCCTTCGCGATATTTTACGAGGATTCGCTTGATCGGCAATATTTAGTTAGCTCCTCTGCATTGCTCCCCCCAGGGGTTCGATTTCGTCAACTTCTTCGGCATTTGGACGTTACGCCAGCGCCGGCCCTTCCAAGGGGGGAAACGTGTTTTCCTCCATGGTTGCGCGCTGAGGCCCACTGCCACCTTGGGTTATCATTGATGCCGAAGGATGAGACCCCTTCTTCAGTCTTTAGATCATCATTTTTAGAACTGCAGGCGCAATTCGGGGACTTACCTTTACTGATGGATCTAAGACTGATGATGGAGTAGGGTATGCCTTTGTTTTTCATCATCATAGTTTTACCTTTCGTTTACGGGTCAATGTTCGATTTTTACCGCCGAACTTTTTAGTATTTATCAATCGGTTTTATACGTTCAGCGGCGCGACTTACGGCAGTGTGTAGTTTGTACGGACTCTCTGAGTGCCCTTTAGAGTATTAACGCGCTGTACAATTACCACCCTCTCGTACAGCGCATACATGACCTGCTCCACTTGCTTTGTGCCTCTGGCATCAGCGTCTCCTTCCTGTGGACTCCAGATCATGTGGGCATCTCAGGAAACGAGTCTGCCGACGCTGCTGCCAAATCGGCGATTTTATTACCCAGATTTTTTACCTCTGTTGTTCCCTCGCCAGATTTGTGTGTTCTTTTACGTCGCTGCATCCTCTCGCTTTGGCGCGATGAGTGGACGGCCCTCCGGGGGAACAAGCTGCGGGAGGTTAAACCTCTTCCGTTAGTCTGGGGTACCTCTTCTCGTTCTTCTCGTCGGGAAGAGGTACTTTTAGCCCGTCTACGAATTGGGCATTGCCTTTTTAGTCATAGATACCTGCTTAGTGGTGACCCCGCACCAGTATGCGAGCAGTGTGATGCACCCTTAATGGTGCGTCACATTTTAACATAGTGTCAAGTTTTAGCTCCATTGCACGGTTGTGTGGGACTGCCTATTGACATAGCCAACGTTTTGGCAGATGACGCGCATGCTGTAGAATGTCTTTTACGTTTTATCAATGACAGTAATTTTAATCGTCGCATTTGATGCGCTGAGCGCCTTTTAACATTGTGATATTATCTTGCCTTTTTAATTGGGCTCTACTCCCCAGTGGACATATGGCGCTCATGTCCTATGCGTTCTACAGTTCTTGATACGTGGTTTTACTCTTTTATTGTTTTTTCTAACATGTTTTAGTGTGGTGGTTTTAGCATTTGTGTGCGTGTTTTTTAGTGTTTTTGACTTATCAGATTTTTCCGTATTTTAGTTCTTGACTTTCATATTTTACACCTTGTAAGGGCGTTGATGACCTTTGATGTTTAGCGCCCTTAACCCCATATCATCATCAATCATCTAACTGTGGATGGAGGGGAGTAGTGTGGTCTTGTGTATTCCAAGGCGCTGGAGTAGTTCTTACATAACGTGGGTTCGAAATTGCTTCCCTGGTCACTGTGCAGCTTCTGAGGGACCCTGAACCAGTAGAAGAAGTTGTTCATTAGTACATCAGCCACAGTCGAAGCGTCAATTGGGAATCACGTAAATTTCTGGCATACTTGGTAAAATAGTCCATAACCATTAACAGGTAGGACATCTGTCCTTGATAAAGGGCCTGCCACATCAATGGCAATTCTTTCAAATGGCATTCTGATGTAATGTTGCATCTGGTCCCAGCTGTGTGTCTGAGGCCCATGACTTTCCGTACAGATGTCGTATTGCTTTCACTACCTTTTCAGGTTGCTTCAAAGTTGCAACCAATGGAATTTGCGACATAGCTTCTTCAAGGCCTTACGCCCAAGTGCCCTATAATAGTACTGGCATTGTCTCCTTGAGGACTTCCTTTACCTTGCCCCAGGAAGCACCAGTTCTTCCACCTGGTAGTCTTGTTTCTAGATTCTTACACTACCTTTAACACACTATTCCTGGCTACAAGGGAGTGCCTGTGCATCCATTACCTCCTATAAGTTGGACCTCTGGGGACTACATCCTCCCATGCAGGTTGTTTGCCAGGCTTTATCCGTCAGGATTGGCCCTATGTCTGGATTTTCCAGTTGCTCTCTCCTCAAGGTATCATCATCTCAGCTGCCTGCAGGTTGCATCCTGACCAGGCGTAAAGCTGCAATCTTCTCCTCTGTCTTCACCTTCACACAGTGGTTGCAGTATTGTTGGCACGAACTTTGGGAAAGGGCATCTGTGCTAAATGATGTCTTCTTGCCCAGTAAAGGTAGTACCTTTATACCAATGGACCCAGCAGGCCGTCTGTCCTTCCAAGTTGTAAAAGCCCATTAATCAAGTAGGGTGGAATGGTCCGTTCAGAAGTGATACTGCTAACTGCTTCAGGTTCTCCACAATTGCCAAGAACTCTTGTCACATCAAGCAGCAGTTTGTTCGGCTTTGTGTTGCGTTCTACTAAAGTAGGTAGCACTTTCTCATCTTTGTCCTCTTGCAACAGGATCCCTGATGCTGACCTTACTGTTATATGTATCCACAAACTTTTTATTGGAGATGGGGTATCCTAGAACCAAGACCATGCACGGGATGTTCTTCAGGGTCTGGAAAGCCTTAGCTAGGTCAAATCACTGGAAGGTCAGTCATTCTTTGGTCAGTTATGTTAGCAGTTTCGGCGATGTTTTCATACCCCACCATGATTTTTTGGATATAGGTGAAGAGACCCAGCAACCACAGTAGTTCTTGTTTATTCCTTGGCCTGGGCCACTACTAGATGGCCTGGGTTCTGGGTTGGGTTCTGTAGCTACTGAACCAGAGCTTACAATGTGTCCTAGGTAGTGCAGTTCTTTTCTAAACAGTTGACAGTTCTTTGTGATTAGCTTGAGATTACTATGGCAAAGCCTTTGCTGCTGTTGCTCAGTTGATCCTCAAATGTCTTACAATGACATCGACATAGAGAAGGCAAGTGTTGTAGGTGAGGCCCCTCATCGTGGACTCTGTAACACTCTGGAATGTTGCAGAGGCTGTAAGATATTACCATGAACTGCAGCAATCCATGTCTAATAGAAAACACTGTCTTCTCCTTGTCAGGGTATAGTGCCACTTGCCAGTATCCTGAGTGGAAAACCTCTGGTTTCCCGATAAAGTGTGCATGGTATTGTCAGACTGCAATGGAAAGTAGTGATTTTAGTGGCATTCAGCTTCCGCTAGTCAACACAGAAGCACAGGTCTTCATCCCTGTTTAGTAGCACTATCAGCGATGACTGCGGGCTATAGGATTCCTCTTATTATGCCTCTAGTCTTTGTGTCCGCTATCCGGTTGTCTAATTTTCCTTCCCTTCACTAGTGAGACTGCCTGATTGGCTGAGCATCGCTGGTGTTGATGATATGCATCACTCTTTCGGTACAGCCATAATAGTCTTGTGACAGGCTGAAGATGTCCTGGAATTTCATGAGCAGTTTAAGGATCTGCTCTCACCTCATGAGAAGTTTTCAGCTGCCTCCTGGACAAGGTTACTCAGATGATTATCCAGTACCTTGGTGTTCATTTGGTTCTCGGTATCTGGCCACAGATATTATGCAGGCAACTGACTCACAATTCTCCAGGACAGTCTCACTAAGCAGCTCCTGCTCCAGGTTGGTGACACAAGGACTCCCACCAAGATGGTCTCTGGAGTCGGAAATTGAAATTTAGTTTTATTTAAGGACACTTTTTAACTGCTGTGATTCTTAGCATCCCATTCTATATTGGGCGTGAAAGACCGGAAATTTTGTTCAGAGGTGTCTTTATCAGACTTGAGGTTCTTTTACATGCCATAAATCTATGACACAGGACCGCCGACTTTACTTCCATTTTGAAGGGAGCCATGCTAAGGATGTTTACGCCCAAAAAAATCCATTGTCCTCTGCCAGGTTTGAAGCCGTGACCTCGGGAACTAGAGACTAGCATAGTACTCTGGAGTCGGAAGCAGCATCCTGGCAACATAAAGCCCATCAAGGCGGGGTCCTCCATCCCAAATCATGTTCAACAATATGAGTCTCTGCTCACACCAATACAACTCTTTCGCTTCACTCCAGAATCACCTCTCACTCTGCAAGTAAACCCCAGATGAGCTTCCTCTGTTAAGGCAGGGTTTCACCCAAGGCAGTTTGTAGCTCGTAACGCCTGACCCGCACCCTCTTGGATAGTTCCTGTGCCACATCATGCTTGATGATGTTTAATGAGTCCCCTGTGTGTACCAGTACCCTGTATAAATAGTCCCTAATCCATCCAAGCGCTACCAGACTAACCTCACCTTTCCCAGCCACGGCTTTCAATGTGAAGCGAAGGAAAGGTGATAACAACGCCAATGTGCTCCTCTTCATGCCGCTCTATAGCAGTTTCCCTGATACTTCTCCGTGTCATGCCTGTAATTCCCCCTTAGGTATTTGGGTTTCCACAATTCCTGCCCCCACTTCTAGATGGTTGAACTGTTGGCACTGGCTTCTGTCATTTACAGTTTTCAGAGCTCTGCCCAGCACCCGGGTGCCTCTTCCAGCATCACCTTCACCATTTCAGTGTAGAGGACAGCCATCAGAGCTCAATATTATGATGGAGAACCTGCTGTTTCACCTTCCATCTGTTATGCCGATGATAAATGATGATGGTAAATTTGTTAGAGCCCTGTGTGCTAGCCACTTTACCTCTATGATGAATTCCTGTAAGCTTTCTCCATGTTGTTGCACTCTTCTTCAACTGGTCCCGATAAGTGATGGCCAGGTGATGTTCTCCATAATGCCCCCTGCAGCAATCTAATTAAACCACCAGCCGAAGGGAGAAGAGTTTCTGTTGCCTTCCACTGCTATTAATGAAGTGAGAAAGGCTCTTCCTGTTCGCTCACTTAAATGTCAAATGCAGAACTCTCTTCTTCGATTGCTTGCAGGACTCTTCCTGTCGCTCACAGGTCTTGTCTCTATTGCTCACAGATGTGCAGACACAGGACTCGTCATGCGGAACTCACTGAGTAAACGGCACACAGCACTGCACTTCATAACAATCACAACAACCTGCTGCCAAGGCTAATATGCTCCGTTTAATACTGCACGAGCTTTCTAGAAGCTTCAGTATGCCGCTGAGGGGAGGTAAGGTCTTGAAGTTTTGCTACGCTTCTTGATTGTCTTCCAGATTCTTCTATAGTTGAGAGCACCTCTGTCTTTCTCTCTCTCTCTCCAGCCATTCATGCACCGGCTAGCGCTAAAGAACCCTTCTGTTGTTCACGGTGCAGAAACTGGGAACCATCACAATATCTTTATCTTTTTTATGCACTACCTGGTCATTTGTAATGAGTAGCATAATTGCTGTGCATGTGTTGTGTTTCTTCTCCACAAATTGTTTTTAAAAAGTTTGTTCTTTCTGCTTCATGTTAATAATTATAATAAATATTTGCAGAAATGATTTCAGTATATATTTTGTAGATAGTACACAGAAGCAATCAGGAGGCTGATAGTCATGTGTTTTATGTATACCTGCGCTTATTTGTATGAGCTCAGGGAACACAAAAGAACAATCATGTAACTCAAGATGAAGAATAGCAAAATTTTAGTATCTAAATAATAGGGAAAGTAAAAGCTGCACATCCAAAATTGCATCCACCACCATTGTTTTTGATAAGTGGGGCTCTGCTGTAATTTTTGAGGTAGTTGTAACTTTATGTTACACAATTATAATTAAGGAAGAGTGAATTAAAGAATAATTTGCAGTATTTGTGAAGGTATTACCCGTATTGTTTGTTATAATCTTTCTTTTTTTGGTATTTTATTAAAATAACTACCTTAATATAACTAGAAAAAAAAGGACACAGCCTAGATCACATATCAAAATAATATAATGCAAGCTGCTATAGAACATTTTCAGTATTGTTGTAGTAATTTTTTATTTAGGCCAATTGCTTAATAAAATCATGTTGACATACAAGTTTGAAGTAGATTCACTGTTAGGAAAAAACATCCGATGTCTTACATTTACATGGCTTTCTCTATCCACTATCATTTATTATTATATAGCTGCTGCAACTATTCTATCAAAACCTTATTTTTCTCTTTGCTGTATGTTATCAATATAAATGTTTGCAGAATTAGTTTCATTACACCTATCATCATAGGTACAAAGGGGATGCAGGAAACTAAAGCAATAGTTAGATGCTTAAATAAGGGCCACTCTTTCCATAATATCACAAATAACAGCTGAATGGCAACAGCACCAAAAAATGACAAGATTGTTGAAAACTTAAAAGAACAGTGAATATCTAAGAAGTGGCTGATGCCACAATAAAAGTTATTTGAAATAAATTGGGTGTTTTAAAAGAGATCTACATTTTTTGGTGTAATATGTTTTTGTCTATCTCTTTACTTGATTTACAGATTAATAAATACACCTTTGGAGAAGAAAGACTTTAACGCAGAATTGGAACACATTAAGAAAGTTGCTGTTACAAATGGATTTACTTCGCAATTACTTAATACTTATTAAAAAAATACAGTAACAAATATATACTATAGGCTTCCAGTACCTTACAGAGCCCAAAGTCTTTAAATGTGGTTTATAAAAAATTTGCATATCACCTTGCTATGTTTAAACAAATTGAAAAAAGAAAATTAAAAACAAAGTTTGCAGAACATCAAAGAAACATTAAATTAAAACAAATAGATAAGTCTGCAGTTGCTAATTATTTTTTGATTTCAAATCATGAAATAGGTCAAGAAATTGAGCTACTTAAAGCCATCCAGATTCCTTCACAATTGGATATATGGGAGAGAATATTCATTCATCAGAATATTGATAATATTTTGAATTCTGAAATTCTGCTTTTTGGTTCCTTACTACAATTCATCCAATCAGCTCATGGAAGACAGGAGAGAGAAGAGTTCTGCACCTACACTACAGAGGGCAGCTGAGTCAGGCCAGTCTTTCTCCGTGGTGTAGTGGTTACGATGCTTAGCCTCTAGTTCCCGAGGTCGCGTGTTCAAACCTGGCAGAGGGCGATGGATGTTTTTCAGGCGTAAAAATCCTTAGCATGGCCTCCTTCGGAAGGGAAGTAAAGCCGGTAGTTCCGTGTTGTAGATTTATGGCACATAAAAGAACCTCAAGCCTAATAAAGGGGCCTCTGAGCAAAATGACCAGTCTTTCACGCCCAACATAGAAGGGACACTAAGGACCATAGCAGTTAAAGAGCGTCCATAAATGAAACTCATTTTCATTTTGAGTCAGGCCAGAGGAAAGCAGAAGCAGTTGTATCAAGTATAAACTTCTTACAACAGAGGGCAGCTAATTCACCTATTATAGGACATATGGGGGACAAGGGTTGTGTAGTGGCAGGGGTCAGTTGGACATCCTATGCTGAAGATGGGAAGGAATCTTCCCGAAAACATTTCAGTGGCTAACAACTTCAGCCGAGTGATGTGAATTAGAATAAAGTCGACCAAGTAATACTGCAATATGGTATCTCAATAAAAATTGTTTGAGCCATTTTTAAGAAACTAAAAAATATAGACAACTTATTTATTTAAAGGGTAGTTTGGGTTGGGGTGATTTTCTTGGAAATCTTTCTGTTGCATTTATGGAAAATACTGAACTTAAATACCAAGTTTGCTATTCTTGGAACATTTTGAGTTATGCTGTTCACATCCATGCACATATACATACATTGTAAAATAGCTTTTTACTTTCTCTACTACGTATAGTAAGTAGGGGAAGTATTGCATTCCACCCAAAAATTTGATACCAAGATTTCACCGGAAATATATGTTTTGAGACCCCCTGAATCCAAAAGAAACATTTTTGGAAACATGTCCGTGTGTATGTCTGTGTGTGTGAACAACATAACTCAGAAACGAACAGTTGGATAAACACCAAACTTGGTATTTAGGTTTAGTATCTTCCAGAGATGCGACACGAAGGTTTTCAAGAAAATCCCCCCACCCCAAACTACCCTTTACATGGAACATTTTTCGAAAATTTTAATTTTCTCAAAAATGGCTAACGATTTTGATTAAAATATCATATGTTTAAGATATTTTTATGACAAATGAAATGTATATCTCGAATTTTCTGAGAATGTCTCCAAAAGTATTCTTCATTGGGAACGACTTTTGCATAACTGGTAAACTATAAGAGATAGACAAAATTTTACTGCACATAAAATGTAGATCACGTTAAAATACACAATTTATGTCATATACAGTTTTTTTGTTGAGTGAATCATTTTCGAGATATTGCTAGTTATTCCTTTAGATTTTCCAATACTTATACTTTTTCTCAAATACGTTATTCATGTTTTTTATGTCCTGTACATGCAAAGAGAATGGAATGCGCCACATAGCAACCAGCGCTTAAAATATTTGACTATCACTTAAAATCTACCAATTCCCCTTGCATCTACAAGAAAATTAGCAATAAGATTAACATCTCGATTAACATGAAGCATACGGAGAATAAGCGTTTGTAAAAATAGTTTGTACAAGAGTAGAGAAAGTCATGTGAGTGTAACACATCAGATTTTTTAAATATATAAATTATTTATTTAGGGGGCTTCAAAATACATATGTTTGGTGAAATTGGATATAAAGTTTTTGTATTTGATACAATATATTCTCTACCTATAGGTACGTGCTAGAGAGAGCAAAAATTAATGTAATACTGCTTATTCAGCATTAGCTTGACTCAGCTTATTGCAACAGGCATAAGCTGAATACCATTAATGATGGAATTAATTGTTCTTTCACACAAGCCGTGTGTTGGACAGGGTTGGAAAGGTAGAATCAGATGACTGAAAAATTCAATGCCATAGCCGGGATTTGAACCACGGATCTCCCGGTCTCCGTCCAGCGACCGGACGGAGACCGGGAGATCTGTGGTTCAAATCCCAGCTATGGCACCATTAATGATATTTTCCCCAATGGACAACTTTTGAAATTATATAACTTTCATTAGACATTATAAATGGTGTATACACAGTGGGTTATTATTAGAAGAAATTTGTAAATTGCATGCTAAAGAATGTCATAGTATCACTGATTTCTCACTGACACCAATGCTTACAGGAGCAATAAATTTATTAATGGATTTCAGCATATGTGGTTCACTGCTCTTCTTGTAGAGTGTAGCACTTTGAACACTTGTGTTTTTACCAAGTAAAATTATCTGTTATGTGGTTTTATAGCAGTTAATAATAATTTTTATTGGAAAATATAATTGAAATATCAGCTTTCCTTTACATTATTTAGGTTTGGTATATGCACCTATTTGTTTTGAAAAAGTCAAAAGATTTTGTTTATAGTAAGTGAAACTTAATATTATGTTACTTGATAGTTTCCCATATAATTATAAAACAGCAAAACATTATAAACTAAAAATATGTTTCTGTAATTTTACTTTCAGCCACAAGAAGAGCCACAAATAAACTGTGAAGCCAGCCCTTCCAGTGAAACAACTGGAGAAGCTACTAGTGTTAGACACAAGGAGAAAGAAACAGAGAGTCTTGGCGACAACTGTGAAAATACTACTCGAAAGCGTTTACTAGAGGATAGTGATGGTGATGTTACTACTAAACTTCCGCGCTTGGAAGTTCAGAGCATAAGAAACTCAAGTTCTGAGCAGCAGAACTCTTTATACAATGTAATTCCACAGCCAAGTGCTAATGAAAATAGCAGTGCTCCCCAATTAGATGTTTCAGGCAAAGAAGACTCAAGTTCCGAGCAGAAAAGCTTATCTAATTTATTTCTGAAGTCAGACATATTCCAGAACAACAAAGAAACTGCATGTGAGGAAGAAAGTGCTATTTCTAGGTGTGCAAATAAAGGAGATCAGGTTTCAAATCCTGTTAAAAGTGTTTCAGTGAATGTTATATCAAATCAAAATGAAAATGCCTTACTTGCTAATTGTACAGCAGAACCCTCTCACAGAAAAGAACTGTGTGTTAGGTTACAAGAGAAGAGTTTGTTCTCTTTTGTACCTGGCAATAGTGGTAGTCATACACATTGTGTAAGTGGACATGTTAATGAACTTTCAGTTATTAGCAATGAAGACAAAGTTGCTAATAGTCTTAAAAAGGATCTTGATAGTGAAATTAGTGAGCTTCCAGAGGTTAGTACTGAAGGGGATAACGTAATATCAGAAGAAGTAGTTGTAAATGTTGGATTTAGTGCAACAAGTATGAATCCAAAAATAAAAATGGAATATGGTTTAAATAAGTCAACATTGCATGCTAATATTTCATCTAACATAGAAACTAGTCATTCAACAAGCAAATTTAAAAACAATGCAGCTAATCAGTCAGTGGAAACTCCCTCTACTACTTGCTTGGAAGTAATTGCAAACAATATTATCGTAATAAGTGACAGTGAAGATGAAATACTTGAAGAACGACCCAGAAAAGTCTTACATTCACAAGAAAACAATTCGGAAAATAACACTATGGACAATAGCATCAAATTAAGTAATTTTCATTCAAATGAACAGGACAGAAGGAGAGGATTTAACAATCCAGAACAAGATGACCAAGAAAACATTGATAATGCAGAACAGAACTTAAATAAAAAGTTTTCAAAATGTTCATCAATTGCAGTTGCTCAGGAGACAGCAATTGATATGCAAGCACCAAGTGCCAGTTCACTTCAGTTCTCTGAAGATGAAAAGATTTTTAAAGCAAAACCCGTGGTAATGCTGGAAAGAATTGATGCCGTAGTATCAACAGCTCCAAAAAACAAACTAGAAGAGAGTTTATGTAACTATTCAATGACTGAAGAAAATATAATAGTTGAAGTTGATGAGGATGATGAATTTCCTTGCTCTCAGATGTTTGAAGAAGCAGTGGTTATTAAATCAGAACCAATGGATGATGAAGAAGAAAAAATTGAAATGAAACCATTCATAAGGTGTCCTTATGATGATGACGATATTATTTGTATAAGTGATTCTGATGAAAGTGATAATGAATGGCTTGCTAAGCTGTCACAGCAAGATACAGATTTTGCAGATACTACACAATCAGCAGTGGTTTCTAAAAGTAGTCCTTTTAAAATAGAAGAGCAGGAGGAGGAAGAGGAAAATATATTCATTGATGAAGAAAGTGTTTCTTGTGATCAGAGCAAGGCTGATGATTTTGAGAAGCCTGATTCCCTTACTAATAAACAACATGATACTCAAGTAAAAAGCAAGAAAACATATGGAAAGCCAGAAATAATTGAGGCTTTACCAATGCCACCCAGGCGGGCTCATCTGAGAGGCATCTCAGCAACTGAAGCCCAAAGAATATATGGGGAGCAAATTGATCAGAAATACACCAAGGAGGAAGTGGAACATAAAGGTGCTAAGGCACAACACAAAGCAGATAAGAAGAAAACCAAGGCAGAATCCAGCAGAGAACCAGGAAGGAAACATTCTACAGGGGAAGAGAGTACAGAGCTTCCAAGAGAAAAGCCTCCAAGTAAAAGAAAACGACGTACTAACTCTGTTCCTGCTCATATATCAGGATCGGACAAGAAAAAAATAGCAGATAAAAGAAAAGAGCTCTTGAAAGCAATTTCCCAAAAACAAGCTGTATTAGAGAAAAATGACATTGCTAATACTTCTTCACAAAGTTTATCAATGAAATCCAATGCCGAAGTTAGAGTAAAAATTACGGAGAAGAACAGAGGAGCATTCTTGACAGAAAGTGTTACGACTAATGCAGCTGTTAAAAACACAACTGGGAAAAGAAAGATTAGTGAAGCTAAAGAAAAAAGTAACTCTGAAAACAAAGTAGAAGAAATTCAAAACAGACCTTCTACTAGTTCAATGCAAAAGACTTCTGAAAACAAAGAAATTCAGAGTAAGCCATCCACTAGTGGAATGCATGCATCTCAGAAACAAATTAGCCAACTTCCTAGGATTCCTAAATTTTCAGACAAAGCTACTAGAAGCACAAAAGACAAAGTGGAGGATCTGATATCCAAAATTGAAGCAAAATGTAGTATTGCAGACATGCCTGCAAATGGAGAACCTATGGAAGTAGAAACAAAATGCTCTGAGGCTGGAGTAGTTACTAGAAGTTCTTTAAAAGTTTCTGGCACTGTATCTGAAAAAATAAAAAGTGTTCGTTTCAAGGAAGAAAGAGAATTAGTACAGATATTTGAGATCCCAAAAGAACAGTCACATGGTTTTCACCCTGTTGGCCAAGTCAAGGATGCTCCACCACCAAGGAGACCTTATAACCAACAGCAGTTAATCAGCAGTCTACCTGTTGAAGAGTTTATACACACAATAGTCAGCTGGAATACTCGCTGGCTGGAGGTAAGACTAAAACAATTAAAAGTTATTTTGTTATGTGGAAGCTCTTGCAAAATGAATGGGATAATCAGATATAAAGAATTAGCAGAGATAGTGCAAGGTATCATAAAAATGATTGGCTGCCAGTCTGCAGTGATTTATCATCATCAACATTTCTAGAATGATTGAATTAATAAATTTATCACTTCACTTTTTAAGAGTGCTGCGTTATGTGAATCCAATTTTCTCTTTTAAGTAACCTTTGTGAGTGTGAACATTTTCCACGGTCCCATGTTTGGATGTTTACTAAAATTGGTGCGCATTTATTTTTCTATCGTGTAATGAATGTAACATATATTTTTCCCGCAATGTTGGCAGAGACTGTTTTAAAAATATTGGATATCAACTATGTTCCACTTAGGTAAACCTTCTTGCCTTCATTTTGATTCAAGGTTCATTATTTTCTAGTATTTTATAATTTTGCTTTAAACTAATTTTACAGCATTTTAAAACGTGAAGGGAAAAATGTATAAAATTTTATCTATTAAATTAAGATGTAATGGCAGTGCCGTGGCAAGTGGTTAGACCACTTGTCTCTCACCAAGGCTGCCTAGTTCAATCCCAGGGACCCATTTGTGGTGGACATGTTGCATCTGGACGGATTCTCCGGTTTCCTCCTCCATTCATTCCACCAACTGCTCCATAATTTCCTTTCCTTTCATCCATTTCACCATCATTTCATATCATCTACTCTCTCGCTCTCATACCAGGCATCGGGTGATCACCCATCCTGGATATTCTATCTGATCCAAAGTGAGTGCTCTTCAACAGAGCTCTGACCCTAGGCACCCATTTGTAAGTCCTGGGAGGTGTAAGTACATATGAGTAGGTTAAACTGAGAAAGAAGAAGAAATTAAAATGTATTAATTCAGGAGAAAATCACCACTCATTTTAATTCTTATTTAATTGTACACATACAAAAAAAAAATTACGACTATCGTAAGAGTTAATGAGATAAATACTTAAAAAGGTGCAAAAATAAGTGTTGCATTTACTTGCAATAAAAGCTCCCTACATTTTAATAATTTTTGGACATTTAAATTTAAATTGTCAAAACTGTGCAATTGATCAGCTGCAAAAAAGATCTGAAAAATTCATAACTAATGAAAACAACTCAATTTAATGATTTTTCCACATTGTTATACTCTTAATACACAAAATATAAGTTGACAATTTTTGGAAACACAAAGACTTTCACGGCTGGAGTCAGATGTAAACTGTACCATTTCTGGGCTTGTAGGCCTTGGTCCGTTGGAATTTTTTTGTTAACTCCAAAATTTTCATTCAGAGCTGTGGTGAACATCGTCATTGGCAGGGTTGAAATTTGCTCTTGTAAGACTTGGCAATAATTGGTGGTGTGAGTGGAAGTTTTGTTCTTTTTATAGTCGGACAATGGGAGACCACTTGTCTCTGTTTGGGTGGGGCCATGAACCCCTGGCCTCTGATTGGTCCAGTTTGAAAATGGACTTTTGAATGGAGGCTGTTTCTGAATAACTATCTTTTTAGCTTGTGCTGCATTATCAGTTACAGGTAACCAACTTTGTCTAACTTTTAGAGTTTCTTCTTTCGGTTGGCTGAATGTTTATAGATCTCAATAGTCTGTTGTTATAAACAGGCAAAATAATGGTTTCAGACTACAATATCAGTCTTAGTACTGTATTATATGTTCGCCTTCTGTCAGCAGGGCGTGTTCTGCAACTGTAGAATTTTGCAGTCAGCCCAAGTGACAGTTTCTCTTATGTTCAACAAAGCAGGCAACAGTTTTGCTGTTAATAATACCATCAAATTTAAAAGTGATAACAGACTCGGAGAGCTACCCTACACAAAGTCTTTATGTTTAATGTTCTTTGCCAATATGACTGAAAGAACAAAGGCTACAATCCTTATGTTGCCGTGATTAATTGTAAGCTTTCATAATGCAACACACTGTATCCTGTCCATTCTTGTTATCTAATGCTGGCCTTTGCAATGAAGCAATAGTTCTCTTGCTTTCTAAGATCTCTCTGGTGGTCCAGCAGATATTGCTTCACAGGTTTCACAGTCATTTCTTCTTCTTTGTTACATAGAGGACAGTTTGGATTTATATAAATCCAAATGTTTTGCTAAATAGTTATGCTCTTTAAGGAGTCTGAATTTTGCTACTGCAGTTTTACAGAGTTTCTGGAATAATTTATGGTTTTTGTATTAAAAAGTATTCCCTTTTTTTATTTTTGACTTTGTTATGTAAATCTTGAATTTGGTTTTATATTTATTTTTAATTAGCCTTGTTATGGATGTGAAAGGTAACTTTTAATTGTACTTAGAATTAAATTGGAACCCTTTTTTGCAAAAAAATTAAAGCAGTTTATTTTCAACAATTCCACAATGTGCAGACATGTATATCAATTGAGTTCTTTTCTGCTTTAGAATTTGAGAATATGACAGAATTTTTAAGTTTATGTAATCTGTACAGCAGTTGCTGCAATAAATATGAATAGGTGTTATTTCTGTATTAACATTTGTTGTATAATATCAACTGGTTTACAAAATGAGAATAATGACATGTAATTCCATGTTATTAATAACAGACCCATCCGTGCAGATAGAAAACCTTTCTTTGGTGGTTGCCTGTTGTTCACAGCTTATAATGCTAGTGATTTTATTACAGGTTTTGAATTTCAGATGTAACAGGTTCTTCTAAATTTAGGTGAATGTTAATTAATTGAAAGGTTACAGGATTTTCTCTAGTCAGAACATTTCATTGGTTATGTTTAAGCCCCGGATTTTTAGGTTCTAAAAAGTTAAAATTAGGTTCTATGTATCAGTGTATTAGGATTTTATAGGACCTTATATGTTGAATTTAGGAATTTATAGGATCCTTGGCATATATATATATTCATGCAAATCACTGGGCACTTTGTTTAAAACACTAACTTTAAATTGTAAAAAATTAAATTAACTGTAACTTTAGTATGTATTTGAAAGTACCAAATTCAAAAATGTCGGGTTAGAAGCTCCCTATAACGGAAGAAGCAATAATGCATACTACTCAACAGCGCTATTATAATGTTTGCCTATAGTTTCCACCTATTATTGCGGCATGTAAACATCACACGTTTCAGAAATGCTGCATGCCAATGACCACCTCTTTCGACTATAGCTAGAAAATGATAACTGAAGGCGGCGAACGTTTTAATTACTTTATTATTGTGGCGGACGGTTTAATTAAAGTTTATTATTGTAAGGTACTGCGCAAGATTTCATAATCTAATTATTTAATAGTTTCCTTATTCGAACGGTCTCTCTTCGTTTTAAAAATACTTTTATATTCATAAATCTACTGTTATCTGCTTAAATAACCGAATTAGGCACTTTTAGGTTCTATCACGAAAAATAGGTTTTATTAGGTCCTAACGTAAAATTAGGTCAATTTAGGCTCTATAAAATTGAAGTATATTACTCGTTGGTAACTAAAACATTAATATAAACCAAAGTTTGGAGTGTAGGAGGTCAGGAATAAAATAGGTCAGAACCTAAGAATCTGGGCCTTGGTTATGTTATTATATACAGTTAATGAAATTAATTATACTGGCTGTATTTCAGATTTCATATTTCCTTTGGATTTAGGAAGGTTGAATTCTGTTTTTATTTTGTAACTTTGGATAAGAAACTTTTTTTCTTTCTTTCGTCACACATTCTTTGTTCATTCCATATATATATGTTAGTCAGGACCGTCTTCCCTGACTGAGATTTTTTCAGGTTTTCCTCAGTCCTCACAACTGCAAACCTGGGAAGATACCCTAAACTTAGGCCTGGAATTCTCCAATTATCATTTCAAGTATCATCAATGTTCATCTCCTGTGGTACCACATGCAGCAAGAACAGACATTATACACTACTTAAAAATGCAGTTTGAGATAAGACACTTGTGGTATATGGGGCAAAGATTTGCAGTTATGCTGAACTTTTGAAGTGACAAAATATTACAAACTAGACAAGCAAAGATTGTGCAAAGTTTAATACTAAAACAGTCAAGTCTGTCTCAAATAATAGGAAAACATTGTTTCTGACTCCTAAAACCTTGTATTTTCAAGTGCTATTTTGCTGTTTCCAAACTTCAGGCATGTCACTGATTACAGCTGCATGTGCTAAGAGAGTTAACGTGTTAGAGACATGTCCTCTAACACGTAAAGTATGCTGTTAGCATTCATCAGGTAACAAGATCAAATCTGCACTCCCCCCTTCATTTCTTTTTTCTTTCTCAAATATACACAACTTCAGCTTATTTAATGAAATTATTAGGTTTATAAAACATCCGTTTAAGGTACATAAGATTACTGATATGACAGATTATGTTACATACAATATACAAAGATGAAATAATGAATAATCTAAAGTCTTATAATTTGATTTTGAATTGCATTACTCTTCATTTTCCTTAAACATGGCTTTACACAGACATAAAGTTTTAAAATCCAGTTTATTTTGTCTTCCTTTCATTTCTTAGCTGTCTTATGTTGCAGAAGAAAATCTGCAAGAGCTTGTTTATCGTATTCTCTATAGTTACAGAAAATTAGAATATTATTTTTAGTATTCATTTTTCAACTTTTTTGAATAATCTTACAGGTGTATTCTGCCAATGAACTATTAGCATGCAACCAAAATTGTGGGTGCATTAATGGTGTTTTCTATCCAGAAAACTACATTTTTAATACTCATTTCTAGAATATTCTGCTCTCCAAACTTTTTTCATGCATTTTTAAGTTTATAATTGGCTGCAACAACAAAATGCAGTTAAAATAAAATGTTAATTCCACATGAAGATTTTGGAGAACTCTTATCAGAGAAGAGTTGGGAGTTTGAGGAAATGACTGACACAAATTAAGAGGAAAAAAGGAAAGTTATTGAGATTTGAACTGTCAACTTTTTTTCATTTAGAAACAAATCAAGACTCCTCTTCACCATTGAGCTAAACAGCCACCGCTTTGGTACATCTCCCATTACTTCACATCAGCGCTTAAGCCAGAAATTAAAAACATGTCACAAAAACACACAAATCAAATTTTCATTTGTACAAACTAGTGGTGGGACGATACCACTATTTCTCGATATTCGATACCAATACTGATTTTTGAGCACCATTAAGGCTGGTTCACAACCAACGAGAACGGTAACCAGAACGAGAACGAGAAAGTTGAAATACATTTATTCAAATGGGAATGTTCACAACTGACGGGAAGCCTTCCTGGGCCCCGGGAACGGGAAAGAAGAGTTGCCCAACTTTTAACTTTCTCGTTCTCGTTCCCGGGCACGGCATATCAGATCCCTATTGTGCATATTAGACTCTTCACTCTAGAGGTTATTCTAAGCGGCCGTGACATGAAACAGCCCTAGTGCTCTCTATAGTCGCAAGCTGGAAACATGAAACTGGAAGGAATTAGTAGTAAATGTGCTTCCTAACCTCATCCCGACACCTGAAATCTAATCAGCGTTGGTTCCTCTGGTGAAGGGAACATTTGTAGTTTGTTTATATGCAACTCCAAACTGGCTATGACCTAAAAAACAATGGCAAAAGCTACAATGAACAGCTAAAACCGGTGGAAATGAAAAAAAGAACAATAAACAATTTTAATGTATGCCATTAAATAAAGGAATGAAAGTTTGGCATAAGTAGAGGGATCGGAAATGTAATGAATATGCATTTAGATAATGTTTACTCTGTCGAATTCTGACGTTGGTTTGGCTAAATTGGAAGTCGGTGAAAAAATGTCATTGGTCAGTTAAAAACAAATGAAATCCAAATGCACAAAATCGACTTTCACTTTGTGATTGATACGCATTCCCGTTCTCGTTTCCGGGCTGTAGTGAATCAAAATTTCTTGCTTCTCGTTCTCGTTTCCGTTCTGGTTACTGGGTGGTTGTGAACCAGCCTTTACTCAATGCTCGATACTCACTTTATAAAAAACTGTAAAGGCAATAGCTTGTTCACTGAATTATGTTATTCTAAGTAGTTTTCTGTGTATAAACGCATGTAACTAATTTTGTATTGTATGCTAATTGTAATTCCAAAACTGTTCCTGTTTGACATTCTCCAATTGGCAGCAATTATTTTATTCTGAGAATCCTATAGGTTATATATTCTCTGTTATTAGTCAAGGCTAATAATAATAATAATAATAATAATAATAATAATAATAATAATAATAATAATAATAATAATTTCTTTGCTTTCCTTTTCATGTAACTATATTTTGTGCTGAAAACTTTCTTTTAAAGAATTTTCTATCCATATAACGGAAATTAGACATACGATATACCTGTAAGCTACGCTTATGACCTGAGTTTGACTTGCATAAACCCAAACTAACAGATGGAAGGAAAGAACAAATATTTCCATGTTCTGCATTATCTCACGTCTTACATTCTGATTTGTTTCTTTTGTATGGATCCACACAGATTCTGGACATTGCAGTAGGTAAACGTAATAGCTGAGAGAGAGTCACCAAGCCAGATTATTGCAGAAACATGTTTTAGTGCGTCAGCTAAATCAGCTTCATAACTCAGTTAACGCTACATCTTATATGAGTACCTCTATCCCTTCCCCCATTATTTTGCATGTTTTCATTTAGACACAAGTCTATGGAATGTTGCATTGATTCACACACAGGAAACACAGTCAAGGTCTATCAAGAACTATAGTCCAGGAACACTTTGGGGACATGTGTGAGACAAACATGAAGTCTCGACTCCTTTCATTCCTTATCTAGCATAAAGTTAAATGCAACAACTTTCAATAATGCAAAAGTTAATAATTTAGAAGTATCAAAAAAGTATCCAAGTTTATCTCAAAGTATTATACATACTTTGATACCACTGAGTATCCAGGTATCCAGGTCCCATCCCTAGTGCAAACTATGAAAAGTTTATGCAAAGTTCTATAGCAAATTTTCCAAATAATAATAATATTAATGACGCTTCAAAAAATGAACTGTATATAGTGAATCGGAACAAACAGTAATCTGCTTATTGAAATATTATTGCTTTTTACCATTGATATTAAAACATTTGTTTTCAACTATTAAGTTCTTGCATTCATTGTGAATGTTTATGTTACATGTTGCGATGATGCCAAACAGTTCTTCTTTTTCGTTTTCACACATAAACTACACAAAATAATGAACTTTTAACTTTGCACCACTTATTAACACTCTTCACTTTTCTACTATTTGTTTATTTGGTTTGGCTATTTTAGAATCAGATTTTATTTCTGTTGTATTGTTGTTTTTCATCTCACTAGGACCTGGGTCTCTTTCCCTTTTCTTTCTCAGTGAATTTATTCATCACTTGTAAAAGGGCACTGATAAGAATAACTTAACCATGCAGATTTTTCAAATCAGAAATGAGGTCTACTGTGTAGTGGGAACATTTATTTTAAACTATAGTACAGTGCCACTCTTAAATGCCACTCCGTGAGGGACTTCTGAGAATAAATAGTATGTTGCTAATGTTTCACATTGTGTCAATGAGCATGTCACTTCAGCCGTAAAAGCAAAGAAATTGGAGTGAAACAACTTCACTCCACATAGAGAGAACAACACCTGAGAGGATTCAGAGAAGCAAAGGCAAACCGCATATTAACCTTTAGAGCAGCACAATAAGGTATGCATTCCTCTCCTCATGTTACCTTGCACATAATGCCTATTTTTAATGAAAATCCAAATTGTTAGAAAATTTTTAACAACATTGCATAGAAGAAGAACACAAGCTTCCTCTCTTGGTATTGGCCTGTCTCAACAGTCAACACACACAATAAATACCTACAAATTGAATGTTCTTTCTGTGAGATTGTTGTCACATTTTTGCATATTCTGTTTTAAGTTCATGCATTTCTCGACCTCGAATAGGAAAATAAACAAATGTGACTGTAACTTAAACCCTGCTTCACATGTAACACTCTACCATGGGGACATTTAATCAGTGACTTGCAAATTCTTAATACTTTTCATGTTATTGCTTATAACTTTAAAACTATAGTCCATTAGTTCACTATCTCAAAATGCTTTTCTATGGTCTCTCTACCATCCCTTTAATTAGTGTGGTTGAATTCTATGATTTTGATACTTTTAAAGTAGTTTTTGAGAAAAAAGCGAAAATTGCTTAATATTAACTCAATTTTAAATGAAGATTTTATGAAACTTAAATACATTTTCAAATATTTCTTAGAGGAGATTGAAAGATAAATATTTTCTGCATGTTTAAATACATTTTGAATTAAAACAATTTACACTCTTACTATTGTTATAAGCTTTCGAAATTTGTCTCAGTTGAATCTACATCATTAGCCACAAGACTACACAACAGACAACACTGTAAGATTGAAAGAAACATACCTCAGCTGTTTGTTTATAAAGAAGCGCACTTCAGCTGTTGTTTAATGAATTTATTGCTTGTTTCTGAAACACTGGATTATCAGTTATAAAATGGCTCACTTTACTAATGTCTTGAAATGCTACTTATTGGGGAAACACATTGTAATGCGGCAGCTGCAGAAAAGAATTTATTGAGAAAGATTTCCAAATAGATGAGCACCACATCATAGGGCATTTGTTTTCATCTGTCAAAGAGTTTTAGATACAGGAAGTGTATCTTCTCATGTTGAAGGAGGTGGTCAAAGAAATGTTGCACAAGAAGAAGAAATCCTTCACTTAGTGGAAGAATATCCTGGTATAGCTCGCACTATCATCATATCTCATTGGACTGTTTTGAGAACATTAAAAAAAGAATTGCTAACCCTTATCATACTCAGTGCGTCTAGTATCTCTCTGAAGCAGGTTATGCACCAAGGGTAGCATTTTCCAAATGGTTTCTTCAGCAAGGAGGGGATTTTCCCCTTAAAATTGTTGCAATGGATGAAGCAACGTTTACCAGAAATGGATTAACTAATTACCATAATGCACACAGCTGGGCCTACGACAATTCACATACAATAAGACAAGACAGCTCTCACTGCAGGTCTTCTGTAAATGTTTGGGCAGGATTGATAGGAAACATATACATTCGGTGGATTCTTACTCGGGTTTTGATAGGAGCTATCTATCTCCAGTTTCTTCAAGAAATGTTACCAGTTCTGCTTGATGTTCCCCTGGCAGTAAGAAATTATATGTGACTACTACATGACATACCTCCACACTTAAGCAGAGTCGTGTTGGCCATGTATGCAACATCTATGTAAAATGCTGGATTGTTTGGAATGGGCCAAGATCGCCAGCTATAAATCCAACCAAATTTTTTTCTTTCAGGTGATATGAAAACATGCATATACATTACAGAAGTGCCTGATATGGAAATGTTGCAAGAAAGAATACTTAGGGCAGTGGAAGAAATAAAAAAAACTACCCGGGCATACTTTGTAGAGTGCTGCAGAATCAGAGAAAATGTGAACCATGTGTGTTGTCGAGGTGTGCATATTTTGAAGAATTTCTCTAAAATTAAAAAGAAGTTCTCATTGATTTTCTTGTCTTGTTTTGCTTTAATTATTCACAGTTTTATAATTCTCAAAGAAAGGAAGCCTAATCTTGTTACTTGGGTTTCTTAAGCATTTATAAATAAGTGTTCAACATTCCGTATGATATTTAGGTTACATTACAATCATGTGTAGTTTTCTGTTTATTTGTTCATTGCCGTGGCAGCAGAGGTTGAAGAATTAAAAGTGTTGTTGATGTGATGTACAGGATTTTGATCCATAAATTTTTCTCTAGCTAGCCAATATAAATTGTGTAACTTCCCATCTGGTACAGCTTTCCTCAGTTCTGGGCATTCTAGTAGGTAGAATTAAAAGTTAAACTGTTAACTTTGCTGTGTTGCTATATTGTCCAAAATAAAATAGTAATTATCTTAAGAACGTAAAGCTTCATGGGAAAAATTTATTAAGGAACGACACTTAAAACAACTTGCTCTTTCATAGTTTAAAAGGATGATAATAGGGCACCTTCAATCCTGTACGTGTGTTTAACATTTTTTTTGTCAGAATAACATAGATTAGAACAGTGGTTTTAGCTTTCAGGAATAACTACTTCAATACTGTATTTATTTTTATCCTCTTTGTTGATGATGTATTCCAGTACAGACATAAAATTGTATAGATTTTATTGCGACAAAATGAAAATTTGATATTGAGCTTCTGGTGACAAAATTTCATTTATTTTATGTTTGTTTTACAAGGTACATACATTTTTTCGGCACCCAAAACTACAGTTTTTAACATCATCTTATCACTTTTCTCCATTCTTGCCTGTGGGGCCATAAGTCTTCCTGAATTTTCCAATCCATCACTGCCCCTCTAATTCATTGAATCCATGTGCTAAGCGGCTCCTCCTCTCTGATGGCATCTGCTCCATTATTCTTGTGTGTAATTTTTACTTTCTCTACTACCTATAGTGAGTAGGGGAAGTATTGTATTCCACCCAAAAATTCTATACCGAGATTTCAGCGGAAATACATGTTTTGAGACACCCTGAATCCAAAAAAAGCATTTTTGGAAACATGTCTGTGTGTGTGTCTGTGAACAGCATAACTGAGAAATGAACAGTCGGATAAACACCAAACTTGGTATTTAGGTTCGGTATCTTCCAGAGATGCGACACAAAGGTTTTCAAGAAAATACCCCCACCCCAGATTACCCTTTACATGGAACATTTTTTGAAAGTTTTAATTCTCTCAAAAATGGCTGTAACGATTTTGATTAAAATATCATATGTTTAAGATATTTTCATGACAAATAAAATGCATATCTCGAATTTTCTGGGAATGTCTCCAAAAGTATTCTTCATTGTGAATGACTTTGGCATAACTGGTAAACCATAAGAGATAGACAAAATTTTACTATACAAAAAATGTAGATCGCGTTAAAATACACAATTTATCTCGTATACATTTTTTTGTTGGGTGAACATTTTCTAGATATTGCTTGTTATTCCCTTAAATTTTGCAATACTTATACTTTTTCTCAAATTCGTTATTCATTTTTTTTTTTTGTCCTGGTAATGTAAAGAGAATGGAATACTCCACATAGCAACCAGCTCTTAAAATATTTGACTATCGCTTAAAGCCTAGCAATTCCCCTTTCGTCTACAAAAAAATTAGCAATAAGATTAACATCTCGATTAACATGAAGCATATGGAGAATAAGCGTTTGTAAAAGTAGTTTGTACAAGAGTAGAGAAAGTCATGTGAGTGTAACACATCAGATTTTTCATGTTCTATTCTTTTAGCATGCCCATACCATTGTAATTGTTTCTGTGGAATAAAATCTAAAATGAATTTTGAAAATTCATATTTTCTTTTATAATCTCATTTCTAATTTTTCCTCTTGTAGATATCCTAGCAGATCTCTTGCAATGATCCATTTCTGTTGCCAATAATTTTCTTTTTAACTGATAGCTCAGAGTACACATGTCGGAGCCATAGGTTTTAATACTTCTATTTATTGTTTTAAAAATTGCAGTTTTAGTCTCTTTTGAGACCTGTTTTTCCCATAATATACATTGAAATTAGATATAGAATACTTTCCCGAGTTTATCTTTGGTCTTATTTCCTTTTCTTGTTTCCCATCTTTACTCCCAGGTATTTATATTCCCCTGTATGTTTAATTATCCCCATTTCGTCTTCCAGCACCAAATCTTGATGAACGTCTATTAACATGAAATCCGTTTGACAAGTATTTTCTCATTTTTACTTTTATATATCATTTTTATAAATTTTGAATTGCTCTAAACAAAACGGGTCTAATTTCTGTCAATTTTAAAGCTAACCATGATTGTGATAATGGTACATTTTTCTATATCAATGAACACCAAATGGAGGGATTGTGTTTTATCTGTTTTTTTCTCTATTATCTGTTGTAAACAAAATATATGATCAATAGTTAATCTGCCTGCTTTAAAGCCTGACTGTTCTTCTGCTTCCAAATCTGTGTATTGTAGCTCAAGAAAATGCTTAATTACTTTACCATACAGTCTACTTAATATGCTATTTTCTGTAATGCCTCTACAGTTGTTATATTAATCTTTCCTATTTTCCAATCTTCCGGCACATCCTCACCATTCAGGCATTTTTCAAATAAATCTCTCAGTTGTTCGTATAGTTTATCTGTTCAATGCTTTAGCAATTCAGCCAGGAAACCTCCAATCCCTGATGCTTTTCCACATTTTAACGATTTTATTGCTTCCTTTACTATTTCTAATTCTAAGTGCACATATTCATTCAATTTTTCATTAACTTCTTCCTCCATTGTACTCGTGTATTGCTCTCTTTTTCTATTAATGTCCTTAAAATACTTTTCTCATGATTGAAAATTAATATTTACAAAACACATCTTTATCATCCCTTCTAATGTTTTTTAAAGTCTTCCAAGCTTGTGTACTCCTTTTCCTCCAATGAACGCTTCTATCTTTTGATATATTTTTTCCCAACTGCTGATTTTTGCTTCTGATATTTTCTTCCTAATCTTTGCTTGTTTTCTAAGTTCTATTTTATCTTCTATGTCCGTTGTGTTTAGTTATTTTAGATAAAGATCTCTCTTTAATTGTACTTCCTTTTCTATTTCCTATTTGTTTTACAGTGCCATTTAAACAACCTGAGACTCCTGATAGCACACTTGAGGTGGAGAAGTGGGAATGCTGTGTTACCACCCTGTATTAGAGCATCCGTCAGCTGTTTAGCAGTGCACCAAATAGCAAACACCTTGCAGGGTTTACCCATTTAATAAGTCTGATGCAGTTAGAGCTAAGATCATAAACTAAATTGCAGCTTGTTCAGCACATAAAGAATGATATCTTTATTCTATTCCTAACATTTTGCATTTAAAATACGGAGCTTTATGTGTATAATACATTTGATAGCTCTGACATGCCTAATTCATCAAGCAAGCATTTAGATGTGCAGCATGCTAAATATATAGAAAATAACCCACTTTCATAACCTGTAATAGGGATTGATGTAGCTCAAATTACTTTCTAGTTACAGTGACTTACTACTACCACAAATCACAACTGCTACAATAATTAAATTGTTCATGTTCATGGTGATATCAGGATGACTACAAGAGAAGAGTTGGTTTCCTTGTTAGAGGAAGAAGATGAACCGCTGATGTAGATGATCATTTTATCTATGTACTCGTCTAAAATTCCTTCTTTTTTTCCATTGTTCTTTAACAATAAAATTAGTCTTGTTATTGATACCACATCCCCCCAATTGTCTGACATCATTTGCTTTATTGCTTCCATTGTTAGCTGCTCCATTTTGGTGATGATCAACCTTGTATTGCTTTTAGCCACATAACCTTGTGTGTATTGTAGTGTATATTGCAGTTCTTCCTCGTTTGTGTGTGGTTTAGATATTTTAAGACAATATTAGAATTGCTGCAATATCTATTACACAATACTACTCTTAACTTATTGTACGTTAACGGCTATTAATAAATACTTGTTATACGCTGTTATCTCCAAAAACAGGACCATTCAAGAAACAGTAAATAACAAAAATAAAGGGAATACAAATGAACGCTAGTAGCAGTAGTAAACTACATGCTACAATGTAGTATAGCATGACAACCTTACCCCTCGATGTTCAGCTTGTGGGCAAAGAGAAAGGAGGGCGTGGCAGCTTATTGGCTAAGCAACAGTGGAGGGATCACTGCCATGGAAACATAACCCTCCAAGAAACGTCAGAAGTCTCATGTTGTTTAAATTATACCGTAGATGATGATGACGAAAGAGATGTTTGATTTGCAGTTACTCTAGAAGAGAGTTATATAAAGGCATAACAATAATAGTGTGCCTTGTGCAGTGTTGGACTATGAATGCTAGGCTGCTTCAAACATTACTGTGTAACATGTGTAAATCATGCATAAATGCTTTATATTACTTTCTAAAAACATAGATTTCCTTACTTGGTAAATTTCAGTGAAGCAGTTAATTAGAAACTTCAGATTTATTTTACCACCCAGCTTCACTACCAGTGTGTGTTATCCAGGGTTACACTTAAAGTTTAAGGTTAATTCTGTTCAACTTTTACTTAAAACTAGGCTTAATCTAGCAAGCTTTCACTGGACATTTTTCCGGCATAGGCTTGAAAGTCATGCAATAGGTTACGTGCACATACGTAATTCTTGTGTTTTGTCTGCTTCTACTTACACCTGTTGATAAATCCTGCGGTTTCAGTTGTTAAAAATATCTGAGGAAATTAATCTTCAGAAACTTTCATCACTCTTCTTAAACAATTCCCAGTGCTGTTAAACAGTCACAAACCCAGGGTGTTAAGCATGTGCAGTAAGCTGGAAGAAATCATAAGTTTAAAATTTTTGTCATACACGCTAAAAAGAAAGAAGAAGAAAATCCAGAACATGAGGGAAGTAAAGAAAACAACCTACGGTTATGCAACTGGAAGCACAAAATTAAGCTAAAAATGTGGGAAGAAGATCTTGTAGAGTGTACTGAGTAAAAGAAAAAAGATAGGCAAAACATTTTTTTTAAGTTTTTGTGATAAAGCTGGTTCACTTGGCTTTGCTATTTGAATTTAAAGTACCTACAAAATCAGCAGCTTATATTGTTACAGCTCTACAATCAATGCTACCTGCCAATTCCTTTGGTTCATAGTGAATTATTTACTAATTATTTATTTGTATTCTTTCTTTAGATGTAAGCATACCTCTGCATGTTTCCTCACTCTCTTCTAAGAAGTAACGTGGTATAACCACAACGTTCTCTTCATCATATTTATGCATCATTTTATATTGATATTGTGGTTCATTGATACACTTTACAGTGTTGAATATCATGATCTCTACAATTTCAGTAAACAAAAAATAGGTTTTAAGTGTTTACACCAGGAGTCCAAGTCGTCTATTAGGTAGCATGAAGATTAGTAAGATTCATCTACAAAAATCTGATATGTTACACTCACATGACTTTCTCTACTCTTGTACAAACTATTTTTACAAACGCTTATTCCCCATATGCTTCATGTTAATCGAGATAAACATTTGCAGACTCTATCTTATTACTAATTTCCTTGTAGATGTAAGGGGAATATATATTTACAAGGGCAATATAGAAATACATTTGAGAAAATAAGTATTGAAAAATTTAAGGGAATAACAAGCAATATCTCGAAAATGGTTCACTCAACAACAAAAATGTATATGACATAAATTATGTATTTTAACGCGATCTACATTTTTTGTATAGTAAAATTTTGTCTATCTCTTATGGTTTACCAGTTATGCAAAATTCGTTCACAATGAAGAATACTTTTGGAGACATTCCCAGAAAATTCAAGATATACATTTTATTTGTCATGAAAATATCTTAAACATATGATATTTTAATCAAAATCGTTAGAGCCATTTTTGAGAAAATTAAAATTTTCGAAAAATGTTCCATGTAAAGGGTACTCTGGGGTGGGGGGATTTTCTTGAAAACCTTTGTCTCGCATCTCTGGAAGATACTGAACCTAAATACCAAGTTTGGTGTTTATCCGACTGTTCTTTTCTGAGTTATGCTGTTCACTGACACACACACACACACACACACACACACACACACACACACACACACACACGGACATGTTTCCAAAAATGCTTTTTTTGGATTCAGGGGATCTCAAAACATGTATTTCCGGTGAAATCTCCGTATCGAATTTTTGGGTGGAATACAATACTTCCCCTACTTACTATACGTAGTAGAGAAAGTAAAAACATTGGATTTAAGTTTAAGTCAAGTTAGTGCAGAAAAATTTTAAGCTAAGGCTGCTCTGTAAGCAAAAGCTGAATCAAGATCAAGTGTAAGCTTTTTTTATAATTAGGGAGACAAGCTTACCTAAAAAATTGCCAGATAACAACTTGACTTTATGCATATGGCCCATTATCTTCACATCTGCTTGAGGTTTGACCCAAACTTTCCTCAAGCATTGCTAGGTTACCATTGCAAGGTGTCTTGAATTTTTATGAATTTCTGTTTAACTTTCTAATTTTATTTCTCTTTCTAAGGTGCTTTTCCTTCTAAGTTGTTCTTAACCATAGTGTGTGAGAATAAACACAGTGAAAGTAAAGTGTAAGATTGTGCATGTTCTTATCTAAGGTAAACTTAGGATTGCCAAGTTACATAAATATGGTTGAGTTATTGCAAGTAAAATTGCTGTCTTCTGTGTTTGCTAATGTCACATCCTTCATAGTGTCACTACATGTTTAAATTTATCTTAACATCAATTTATATTGGCAATGGATTTTTTTGTTTGTTTTTGTACTACCTGTTACCATTTAATCAAGTTAATTTGGATTTAGGCAGTTTATATTTTCAAAATCCACAATAATGCAAAAATACTTGCAATAGCCATTCCTAAAGTGCTTTATAAAAACTAAAGAAAACCATATCAATTCCTTCATAGTGACTCTACACATTTTAAACTTATCTTATTTTATATCGGAACCTTTTTTTTTGTACTCAACTGTTCCCATTTAATCAAATTAATTTGTATTTTTAAAAAATATAATACTACTACACCACTGCCAATAATAATAATGCAAATTTTTCTTTGATTCTGTAAAACCTATTTCTTGGTTGTGTGGTATTAGATTATTTATTAGGATTTTGCTTTCAAGTACCTTAGGAAGGAAATTAGGCAATAGGGAAAAAAATCATGTAATGTTCGTATTTTAAAAATACTGCATTATTGCTAAATACCATAACATACTTCAACACACACATTGCTAAATCTAAATGCTACGGTTTACATACTGCGTCTCAGCTATTTAATCACATGTGATAGAATAAAGTATTTCTTTCTTCACAAACAGCAAGACAAATTACATTCATTTTTTACAATGGAGACTGACATGGTTTTTCTCATTGGCATGAATATAATTTCATTATCTCTTGGTCATCATAATTTAAAGCCATATTTTTGACTGCTTACATAGTATAGATAAAATGTAAGCTCAGCCATTAAAAGCCCTGAAGATAAAACAACGGTATTTTCAGGGTGTATGAACCATGCACTTAATTTAACCATTTTCATGTTCAATGAATCAGACTACTTTACCATTGTTATATACAGATGTTGAGTCCACAATTTTACATTACTTAGTGACTAGACATTCTCAGATGTAATAATTTGGATCCCTTTTTGTTTATTCTTGCAATATTTAATATCTGAATTTAATATATTAGTTACATTAAGGCACTTTTTATTTATATGCTGTTTTGTTCATCTCTTTGTTTTTTTTAGGAACAAAAAGCTGTTGCCGTTGATCAGCCACCACCAGTTTATGAAAGCTCGCTGTTTCCCATGCTTTCATCATTTATGAGCTATTCTGATTACCACAAAATTGTAACTCCACTGCTTTACCTGGAGTTATGGGCAAGAATTAGTAAAGACTATGAGATGTCTTCTCGCAGGTGAGCATAAAATCCCTTGTCATTAGTGTCAGCTCTTAAATACATCCGTAACTCAGTGAGCCTAACAGGAAATTAGTGGAATACTAACAGCTATATTTGTAGGCAATGTAATTATTTATTTAGCTGTGTTATTACTCCATGATCATGTCAGAGAGGGGAGCAACAACTAATATGTGAACACACTTTGTCCTTTGGAATGGTGTGAAGGTTACCTGGAAAGTAATGCCCCACATTTCTTTTCTTAGTTGACAACAATGTTGTGAATGCAAAACATTAGGTATGAACTATTTTAAGTTTTTTTAGTGCGTGCGTAGAATTTCCTCTGACAGATAGCACAGCTGTAGCAGTGTTTCAAAATGGCACCTGTACATTACAAGCAGTGTGGTGTTAGTGAATTTCTTATTGCGGAGAAAGAAACTAGGGAATACTCACAAATGTTTGTGTGAAGTCCATGGAGCATCTACAGTTGGCAGAAGTACAGTTGGTCGCTGGACACAGATGGTGAGGCCATCAGAAAGCGGCTCAGCAGGGGTTGGGGAGATCATCCATAGCTGTCACACCTCACATGTTACAGCATGCTGATGTTCTCATTCAGGAGGATCTATGCATTACAACTCAGCAGTTAATGCTGAAGCTGTCAATCAGCAAAGGAAGTGTGGATGTAGTTATTTGCACTCTTGATTACTCAAAAGTGTGTGCAAGATGGGTTCCACGCCATCTTATGGTGGAACACAAACCTCACAGAAAATACGTTTGTTCTGAGTTGTTGCAACATTTTGAAGCTGAGGGGGAGGCCTTTGTGTTCTGGATTGCGACAGGTGATCAAACCTGGGTTCACCATTTTGAGCCCGAAACAAAACGACAATCGATGGAATGGCGCCATCCTTGCTCTCCCCAGAAGAAAAAATTCAAAGCAACTGTATCTATCTGTAAGGTCAAGATCATTGTGTTTTGGGACCTGTGAGGACGTGACTTATTGATGTGTTGCCAAGAGGCAGTACCATTAGTTCAGAAGCATATGTCAACACATTAACCAAATTCAAGAAGTGCTTCCAATGACTTTGGCACCATAACAAACCAGGAGATGTTTTGATTCAATATGATAATGCTCAGCCTTACACAAGTTTGAGGACTTCTGAACACATCACGAAACAGGTTGGACAGTGTTACCCCATCCACCCTACAGCCCTGACCTAGCTCCCTTGGACTTCCACTTGTTTGGGCATTAAAGGAGGCATTTGTGGAAGACATTTTGAGGACAACGAGGAGGTGATCTGCACAGTGGAGAAATGGCTTCGTGACCAGAACAAGGATTGGTACCGACAGGGAAGACAGGGTCTTGCTGGAAGAAGGCAATAGAACTGGAAGGGGATTGGTGGAAAAATAGTGTGTGTAGATAAAACATCATTCTTTCATATGTGAAATTCTCTTTGTGTGGAATAAATAATTGTTGAAGAAAAAAACTGTGGGACATTATTTTCTGGGTGATCCTCGTACTATGGATTTATCAAATTCTTGAATTTAGTGCTTTTGTTTGTGAATTATTTTGTGCAGCCAAGAAAGCCTAAGTAATATTATTGCTATGTTGGCAATGTTGAAACTATTACGATTATTGTCGAGAAAGATATAATGGTCTTGCGAACTTTTGTAGGCATCACATAAAATTAAATAATTAATCGTATGGAGCAGAATTTTGAATTGTAATCTTGACAGTAATTTTCGCCTTGTGCCAAGTTTGATTGAAAGCAGCGCAAGAGTATAGAAGCCTCTAAGGAACACATATATGCAGTGACTTTTATAATTATGTTAAGATAAATGGGAATGGGATGGGACGCTGCTTTGTGCATGTTTTGTTATGCTGCTACACACAAGGAAAAGTGTAGTCACGGTGAAAATTGAACAAATCACATTAATGAAATGAGTGTTAGAACTGAACTAAATCATATTAGTGAACTGAGAGTGAAAATTGAACAAAGTCACAATATTTTGACGTAAATGCTTATGAATATACAGAGTGAGCCAAAAGACTCCAAACCGCCTGTGCAGTATTTCTCCTGACCATGTTCTTGGCGCTCGTTGCTGTCTGCCGCTATCATAGAAAGGTGCAGATGAAACCATACAACATTTTTAAAACTACTTTTAAAGGCTTTACTTACCAACTTTAAGAATGGAGATGCTGAAACTGGCCACCATCATTGTCCATACACTTTTGGCACCTCTTTAGGAAACTATCCATAATTCGCCATAGTTCACGTTGAGAAATTTGCTGGCGGATATTTTGTTTTAATTCTTCCAGCGTGTGTGGGTTTGTCTTGTACACTTTATATTTTTAAGTTACTCCGGAGGGGTATTTTATGAACAGTATTACCGGCTGCGCAATGTGTTTCCACTGGGCTTGTGGAAATATGATAAAAACATGATAACGCACTGCTGCTATAAACAAAGTCATGCTGTGCAGTTTTGAGTTGACGGTGATTTGATGTAGTTCAATTATTATGAGTTATTTATTATTTTGCTCTGTACTTAGTCACAAACTATATTATGGCTCAGTATATGCTTTCTACTGCACAGCATGTATTTATTTATGATTCGTATGTGTTAACTCGGTCAGCTCGCCAAGTGAAAGTACGATTTGCAGAAAGATTTCCAGGTGTAAAAAGTTCGTACAACAATCCATGAACTTTACAGTAAGTTTCAGGCCACAGGAAGTGTTCAGGCTAAGAGATCTAAAAGACGGCGTTCGGTTCTTACCGAAGAAACATTAGCCATTATCAGTCATCGTTTGGAAAATTCCCCCCAAAAATTCCATGATGGATAGTTTCCTAAAGAGGTGCCAACAATGTATGGACAACGATGGAGGCCAGTTTCAGCATTTCCTTTCCTAAAGTTGGTAAGTAAAGCCTTTAAAAGTAGTTTTAAAAATGTTGTATGGTTTCATCCGCGCTTTTCTATGATAGCGGCAGACAGCAATGAGCGCTGACAACGTGGACAGGAAGAACACTGCGCAGGTGGTTCGGAGTCTTTTGGCTCACTCTGTATAATCCTTAATAGGTGGAAACTAATTTCATGTTAGATCCTTATGTAGTATTAGTTGTGATAAAATACTGTGACTTTGTCCAGTTTTTCAACTGTCACTCTCTTAGTTCTCACTGTCACTGTTCTAAGTTTTTGTCTAGTTCAAGTTTCACTAGAACCTCACTAATTTTCACTATCACTTCACTAATGTTGAAAATTGAACTAGTTCAAGTTTCCCGTCACTTATTTTCTTTGTGACGTAGCCTCTTCTTTTGGATGGTTCACTTGCTAGGGAATCAAACACAATACCTCCACAATACCTTGCTCCATAGCAGCACCTGTTTCTTGCCTTATCGGTTACCACAAACTTGTACAGAGAATCACGTTTGATGTCACACAAGAAACTCGCCCACCAAGTTGCTCGTTGACTGATTGATGCAACTCAATTCACACTCCACTGGCTGCTCTTGCCAGAATGCTCACTTATATAGCCAGTGGAGTCTTTCACAGAGCATTCCGGAACTATTTCAGCACATGTTCTGGAGAAGCGCGCCTGGTATTTACGCTGGCAAGCAGTACATATCATTGTTTATTCTGACTGCCTGGTGCTGACCTCCTGATAACCTTGGGCCATAGCTGCTGGGTCACAATACATTTCTAGTGACTGAGTTAGATATAATTCTTGCCTGTTTTCTTATACTAAAACTTGCATTGTGTACAAGCATTAAGTTAGAGAAAATGATTAGCTGTTAGCCTGCAGGATTTAACATTTATCATAAGAAATGTAATGAAAGTCTAAGATTGCAGATAAATTCAAAATTGAGTTGGTTATTTTGCAATTACAGATCCTTGTGAATGTGTAACTGATTGATGGAAATCTAATAGTATGCCTCCTTAACTCAGAATAGGGAAATAGTGTAATATGTGCTTTCAGTGGTCATGTACTTTCAGTGATTAGGCCTATTTGGGTTATTAGCTGTAAAATATTTCTCCTTAATTTCTACTATATTTGTATATATTTATTTATTTCCATAATGCTATACAACATTCTTACAAATTTTAATACATTAATTAATTTTGAAGATGTGTTTTTAATTAATGTGAATTAATTTTAGTGATGTAGTGTAACAACCTTCAACTCTCTTTATTTTAAATTTAATACATTACAGTAGAATCTCGTTAGCATGTTTTTGCAGGGACCTAAGAATTTGGACGTCATAGGCGGGAAAATGTGTTAACGAAAATGCAAAATATGCAATTTAAGAACATAGTTATGTAATAAACTCTAATAATTACTATGTCTCCATGGGTAATTGAAATCGATTTTGAGTACAATCCGTGGTGAATTCTATATGTGTTCAAATGGATTTGGATATACAAAGCCTGAGAATAAATAATTCAAACTTTTATGTTGATCAACTTGGATTTTTGAGGTTATGAACGTTTTTGGGAAAATAAATTGCGAATTATGAAGCGACAAGAGTGGCTTTGCTGTGTGTTTTATTACACATGTGATAAAATTTCCGCTAAAAAAGAAAAAAAAAATTGTGAGTGTGCATCATGTTACGGGTACAATAGGCGAATGTATCTTTGGTGTATTCAATACGATTTGAATACGGTAAGTGTTTCCATGCAACAAATTCGTTCTGATCCTCTTCTGATCCTATTTTCCAAGAGGAAAGTTTTGTTTTTGCATTTTTCCCATCTTTAAAAGCAGTTTTAATCAATTTAGGTTTGCTAACAATTGCGTTTAAGGTTGACGGAGGAATGTTTAACTTCCGCACTATATCCACATGTTTCATATTTGGATTGTGATCTATTTCAAGGATATTCAGTTTTTCACTATTGGTTATTTACTACACTTTCTTTTTTCATTGCAAATGAAAAGTTAAAATACAATCTACATATGTTTGGTCAACACTCAACAGTAGAAACTATCGGCGTTTAGCACGCCAAGGTAAAGCATTCTCTATCCCGCCCACACAAATCGTGTCACACAAATATTTACATACATGCATGTGATTGGCTGCCGGTATCCACCCCGTGACCGAGGATTGAACAAAGTTGCCAATGAGGACGTCAAACTTTGAACGTGTTAAGTGCCTTCTCCCACTGGACCGATCAAGGATTGGCCAAAACAGTGAATGAGGATGTCAAACTTCAAATGTAGTAAGCGGGACTGGGAAAACGCACTAAGCAAACATTATTTATTACATTTGGTGATTTGGTACCGGGACTTTTATAATTGAACGTAATACACGGGAAAATGTGTTAATGAGGAACGTGCTAACGAGATTCCACTGTACTTTGAGTTACTATTTTTTCTTTCTTTGGTCCATCATGCATTTTAACACCATGGTTTTTTATGCATGGTGGGTCATAACAAATTCATATTGCTTTATTTTTCTAAACCGTTTTCTCTTACTCTCCCCATATATTCTCCTATTCTTTTTATATCCCTCTCCTTTTGTATTTTCATTATCCTAACTTTTAATACTTCTTTGTTAACATTCTCCATTCTTTAGGTAAAAACTGATCTCTCCACAACTTAGTTTCTTCACATTCAATTATATAATGCAAATCATTATCTGCCTCTCCACAAAGAGGACACCTATTCAAATTCGCTCCCTTCCTATCTTCCCTTAGCCTATGTGCACTTAATCTAGACCAGGCCCACCCTTCTCTCACTAACCTATTACCTACATCCACATACTTCTCCCTTCCCCAGTCCACCTTTAATTGTCTATATAGTTCCAAACTTTTCCTTCCTTCCAGACTTTGAAATAATTTTTGTTTCTCTATATCTTGTACTCTGTTCCTCACTTCTTTCCAGAAACCTTTAACTAACCGCACTCTCTCCTCCCATAAATTACCCATTCCTATTTCCGTAAAATTCTCCTTATTCCTTGAGCCCAGTTCATCCCATCACTGGATTTTTCTTGTATTATTAAACATTGCTTCAAGATATTATGCTCGCCCAACGATTTTAATCTATGCCAATATTTAAGTATCCTTTCTACTATCATGCCCTTGCTACCTATTCTTCCCAACTCCAACATTGCTGCTCCATTAGGTGATGAAATACATTAAACCTAACATACATTTACAGAACGATCTATGTGCTTTATCAATCATCTCCCATCCTTTGTGTCACTTCCCCAAATCTCTGATCCATAAACCATTTTTGCTTCAACTACAGCTTTGTAAACCCTTTCCAACCATTTAATTTGCATAACTGGTATTTTCTTTAAGCATATTCTTATAGCAGTCATTGCTAATCTTCCCTTAACTAAGGCACTTATCTTGTGATCATTCCATCTCCCATTACTACTTATTCTCACTCCCAAATACTATTTGCAACTCTTCCCCTTCCAAATACCACTTTTCATCCTTCAATTTATAGCTCTTTTTAAATACCATTATCTTTGATTTTTTAAAATTTATTCTTAAACCCCATTTCTTACAAAATGAATATATGATATGTAACACTTTTGTTAGAGCTCCTACTGAAATAGAACCTACCACTAAATTATCTGCAAAAAGTAATCCTGGAATTTCTCTATTATTTACTGTGGGTAAGTTATACTTATTCAACTCTTCCAAGATATCGTCAATAAATAACTTAAACAGTATAGGGCTAAGTTTGCAACCTTGCCTTAACCCCATATTGCTATCAATTTTTCCCATAATTTCATCACCATTCAGCCTAATATAAAACTTATTCATATATATATTCTGTATTGCTCTAATGAATTTTGAGCTTAGTCCCTTACTTCTCAGTTTAATCCATAGTGCCTCTCTATCTATAGTATCAAATGCCTACTCTAAGTCAATAAATGCTATATATATCCTATCTCTTTTAATACTTAAGTATTTATCTATAATAGATTTTATAATGAAAATATTGTCCACTGTTCTCCTACCTTTTCTGAATCCCTTCTGAAATATTGATAATTTATTTTCTTCCTCTGCCCATTTCTGCAATGTAGTTGCTAAAATTCCTGAATAGATCTTTCCTAAGACTGACAGCAAACTAATACCCCTACATTTAATTGGATCTTTGACACTTCCTTTCCCTTTATAAATGGGTACAATTATACTTGCCCTCCAGTATGTGGTACCTTTCCTCCTTTGAATATAATATTCATCAGTTTAACCAGTATCTCAGTCCTATCTCTATTCTCTATCCAGTTTTTCCAAAATTCCCCTGTTAGACCATCAATCCCTGATGCCTTATTCTTTTTAAACCTTTTAGTTTTCTCCCAAACTTCCATTATCAATATTTGCTTATCTAGGCTATCTATGTATTCTATATCTAAAGATAATGGGATTAAGTCTGTTAGTTTGGTTTGCATACCTAATAGGTTTTTAAAGTAATTACACCATATTTCTGGTGCAATAACATTCCCCCTTTTATTCCTATTATACATTCCTCGGATTATTTGCCACACTCTACAGTTATCATTTTTATTTACTGCTTCAAGCAAATTCTTACTTAATCTCCCACCCCATTCTTTCTTTTTTACTTCAATTAAACATCTATAACTCCATTTCATTGTTAAATAATTTTTCCTTGAATCCTCATCCTCCTGTAGCTTCCATCTCTTTAATTCCTGTTCCACTCTCCTCTTAGCTTTAATACATTCCTCATCAAACCATCCCCTTCTTTCCATTTGTCCCTCCTTCCTTTGTTTCATTTTACATCCTGCTCTTTTAACTATCCACTCCAACCTGCCAATAACTTCCTCTGACTTTTTCCTTTGTAATAATACATTTATATTACTCTTTGTGTCTTCCCCCAAAATTAAATTCAGTCTATCCAAATATAATTCTTCCTCCTCTCTTCTCCATTTAAATACTTCTATCTTCTTTCCCACCCTAACAAATTCATCATCCACCACCTCACCCTTTACCCTGAATGTAGTCTTCAGTGGAAAATGACAGCTAGTAAACACTCCCTGAACTACTTCAAAATCTATTATTGCATCCTCAATACCCAATGAATAAAGTAAGTAATCAACTACACTTGCTCCATTATTATTTACAAACGTAATTTTGCCCATCCTATCTTTTCCTTTAATTCCATTACAAACATTCAAATTATTTTCTTCACAGCATTGGAGTAATTGTCTGCCTTCTTTGTTTACTACCCTATCTCTACTTTGAAAAAACTCAGGTCCATTGCTTTCTACTGGTTCAAACTAGCAAAATATTTTATTCATGGATGTATTATCAGAATCTTAGAGTATACTGGGGTGACAGTTGTACTCTCAAATACAAAACATGCCCTTACTGTAACATTTGCAATCTCAACACTGGAATGTATACACATGATTTATGTGTGCCTTAATGTCTTTAGAGATTTTTCACAGGTTTCATAAATGGTGCATTGTCTCTTCTGTTGTAGTAAAACACACATACTTGTTGGGTTGGATGAAGCCACTCATCTTCCACCATTTACTCCAAGAAATAAACAGTTGATGATGCTACGTTGTCATGGTAAGCAAAGATTTTTGTAGGTAGTGAAGTAGCTTTATTAATATAAATATAAATCAGAACAATGTAACATCAATTTTAATTTCAAAGCTTATAACAATGAAGTGGTGGAATCACCTAATACATTGAACTAATTTTCTAACTCGTATTTCACTTGCTGCAGTGAAGGAAAATGTAAGAGAGATTTCTGGGGTTGTTGCCTTATCTTTAGGTGTAGATTGCAGAAGTTTTTAGGTTGCGTAATATTACGTATATTTGAAAAAGTGTGCTGTTATGTAATTATTTAGCTCCACGTTTGGGACCCACTTTGAAGAAGTATTTAGCCCCATGTAATGCGCCACTTTGTGAAAGTTGTTATTGTTTAGCCTCGTATTTTTGTTGCCAACTTTGAAGAAGTTATTTAGCTGGATGCGAGAAGCCCCATGTATGTACTTCACTTTGAGATTGTATTTAGGTTACGTAGTTGTTTGGAGGAGTTTGCCCCACAGTGGTACGCCACTTTGAGAAAGTAGTTTTCTCAATCTAAAGTTTGTAACAGTATTTGCCCCAAGTAATGAAGATACACTTTGAAGTTGGTTGATGCTTGGGACGCCAAACTTTGTAGTAGTGAAGATGATGCTTGTTTTACATAATATTATTTTAATCTGCTGCTGCTGCTTCAGTCAAACTATAGAAGCATAAGGTTCTTGTTCAGGTCATAATATGACAAAAATTAAAGACGTCACTGAATTTACTTTTAAATTTCACTTCTTTTTATTTCTTTATACTTGCACATTTATAAAACACAACACTTTATAAAAGAAAACTGTGAGCACTTTACATATTCTTAATGTATTTACTAGCAGAGAACACAATTTTTGGCATCTACACGCTATCACATCATGTCCGCGACTGACTAATCTTAACGGTAAAAACCTTAAAGCTTCGGTAATGCCAGTCTCTTATTGGCTAATTCTAGTCCAATAGAATTTAAGTGTTCAAACTAAAACTTTTCTTTACTGTTGATTGGCTAATTCCAAACTGTAAGTGAAACTTAAATCACTACCGATGTTTTCATAACCAGTACTTTTCAAAATTCCAGACACATTATTGTCACAAAAATTACATTATTACCTCATTAACAACCTAAAACATATTATTCTCACAGTTTTTGCACTATTAGAGTATATAAACATTTACATAACATTAATAACTACGTTCACAATAAAAAATAAGTATTTACAATGACTTACATACAATTTAAATAATAATTATATACATATTTTTTCAAGGTGGGCTGTTATTGAATTTAATTATAATAAAAAATACAATTAATATTATTTAGGCATTAAAATACTGCCTCAAGATCAGCTTTTCGGAACAACTGCAGCAGCTACTTTCTGTTTATATTTGGAGATGCCTAATGGACTGATGAACTTGCTGAGATCACTTATTATTGGGATATACAGTGTGAATCTTGTCATCCTCCAGATTGCTAACTAGGCAAACATGCCTTTTTCAGATGATGCAAATGCCAGTGCTGTCAAGTGACCTGCTGTGATAAGTGTCCCTTGTTTATGTGCTCTGCTAGCATACTGGTTACCACACTGGCAGGTCATGATGATGACAATTACGGATACATATTTTTTTCATCAATGTTTCAAGAATGTTCTAGAATAGCATGTTGTTAGTCTGAATGCAAATACATGGAACATTCTGGAAACTGAATGCCTTTAAACATAATAGTCCCACCTACTTATGCTCACTGTGGAACACTTTTCAAATAGCATCTGGGGCATGTTTCATAAAACTCATTAATAATATTAGCAAATATTATTAAACCAATGGAAAAGAATTATTAGTTAATGAAATTCTGTTTCATAAATATTCTTGGCAACTAATAAAATAACCTTACTATTATTAGTCCTACAACCATGTTTTGTTTTTAGCTTTCCTTTCTGTTACATTTTGGATATCTTGGTTATGGTTTTTGTTGACAAAATTTGTTTTGAGTAAAAATGGCAAGACGGAGTGAAAATAGCTTGGAAAAAATTTTTTCCTGAAGGCCCTTGATTTAAAAACTGAACTGTTTGGAGGGTTTTCTCCTAGTATCAAAAAAAAAAAAAAAAAAAAAAAAAAATACAGAAAAGGAAAGCTTGGATTCAAGTGAGAGATTTTGCAGTATCCATTAGCTTCATTTCAGTGATAAAGATTTTACTTATGTATGTGATTCAAATTGGCCAAACCTGAGAACTATGACAGTGGTAAGTTTTATATTATTTCATTGCTTCTATTTAAATAGTATATGCTTATTTAACTGGCTTAGATTAGCCTAACTTAATACATTGCAGTCGTTTATGTATCGCGTGTATGCATGCTCTGCACACTTTCTATTATACTTGAGGTTTTTTGTTTTGTAACTCCCATGTTACTTACAAGTGATAGTAATATGCACTTTAATGAGTACTAACCTTGTTATAAGTGCTGTATATAGTGCATATAGCAAGTCTGTGGTCTTACTGTAAAATGATCTTAAGCTATTTTGGAGAACCCTGAAGTGTTGCTATTCATCTCTCTGACTATCCCCATGCATGTCACAACTCACAGACCACTATATAAACGAAGTTGGAAAAATGTGTCCACAGATTTTAACTTCGGTTAGTATAATTACAAAATTGCGGATAATTTTTATGGAGAGCTTTCTAAAAATGTACCTTTATAATATTTAGTTTAACAGCTGCAATTATGGAGTTGAAGTATATAAAAGTTACAGAATATGGTTGATTGGTGTCTAATGCTGCGCTGTTGGCAATGAAGCCATTAGCTTTTTAGTACACTAGTATTTTGATGATGGGTTGGTGTGTTGATCAAAAGCTGAACAGTGGAGTAGTTGGTTTCTCTCCATTTCTTCAAGTTCACAGAAAGGGCATATAGGAGATTCTACTGTGCCAAACCTGTGTAGATGTCTGTTAAGGCAGTCATAGTATGTTAATAATCTAAACTGCTACAGAGGATTTTCTTAATTCTAGTCCTGTTGTTATGTAGGTTTCCCATTGTTTTCCATAAAAACTCCCCTAGTTTGGAAATCTGCTTCTGGTCATCAAAAATCTTTACAAGTGCAAGTGTTTCCTTTATAATCGTTTCTATGATGGTCTAATAGAAAATATGCTACCAACGGCCTTAGCAATATCATTTCTGCAGGTTCCATTCTCTGCTCCATAGCATAATGTTGGAAGTGCCAATACCTTGTTAAATTTAAAAAACTATCTCTAGCCTAACTCTTCCTATTAGTATTTTCTTTATTGTACCCAATAGTTGTTGGAATTTGGCTAGTTTCATATCTATATCTTTATTCTTAGCATTTGTCAGGTTACATCTTAGTTAAAAGTATTTACTTGCTGTATTATTTTAGCCTTAACAGTTTGTAATCCTTTAAAAGCCAGAATATTCGTTTTATTTATTGATGTTTTGAGGTTATATTTGCTTGCTACATTGCTCAGTATGTAAACTGCTCTTTGAATATTATCTTCTGAGTCTGTGTGCTGTAAATCGATGACTCAGGACCATTGGTTTTACTTCCCTTCTGAAGGAAGTCATGCTAAGGATTTTAACGCCTGTGTATTGGAATTAGAGATGAGATTAAAGCTTTGGAACCTTCAATAGCCAATATTGTGAGCATAGTTAGTGAAAGATCTGAGGAAAATTATGTCTAGAACATTGCACACCCATAAAATCAAGAGGTTTTAGAAATGCCTGAAAAAATTTATTGCCCTCCGCATTCAATACACAGGCTCTTTCTTTCTCACACACTTCAAGCTCCAATTTCCTTATCTCCAATTCCACATCCTTGAAAAAGCAACTCTCTACTGATTATTTCTAAGATTAACTTGACCGCATCTGTTTGCCTCCTTCACTTCCTGTTTTGGAGGCAGTCAATTTTTTGCTGAAAAAGAAATTGACAATGAAAAAGCTTTTGACTTGGTTAACAGAGAGCTACAATGGAAAGTGTTACTGATAAAAGGAGTCACAAATCATATGGTTAAAACAACATAAAGCAAACAAACCACAGAACTAGTTAAGAATCTAGAGAAATATCATAGGGATTACAACATGGATGTCCCTTAACATACACTTTGTTCAATTTATATTTAGATGAAGCATAAGAGAACGGCAGATGAATTTAAAATTTAACTACACAATAGGACAAACTGCCTTGAACAGTGTTATTTGCTGATGATGAGACAGTTTTGGCAGACTCATCTCATCAGAATGTTAAATTACATGCCCTTTAACAGGACCTGTGAAACTAAACAAAGTTAATATTAAAAGCTGCATAAAGATGTCAGACAATAACTAAATATCACTAGATATTACAATACTTTTGATCATTTTATGAGTAACAACTTATAGAACTTACTAGAACTGTGCATAGACTAGTGGATACGCATTTACAGCACATAAAAGAACCTCATGCTTGATAAAGAGGCCCTTGAGCAAAATTTCCGGTCTTTCACGCCCAATGTAGAATGAGACGCTACGAACCATAGGAAAAAACACAGAGAATTTAATATTCCAACCGGTATTACATTTATAGACTATGCTATACATTGCCCTCCGCATTGAACCCGCGACCTTGGAAACTAGAGGCTAGCATAGTGTAGTGTGGAGTCCCTAAGCTGAAAAAGAATAAAAATTCTGAACTATAACACACATTTATAAGAATACAGCCTTAACGGAGTTGTGTTGTTTTTTGAAGGAAACAATGCAGTAGTGTTGGTAAAATTTATCATACATACTTTGAGAAATCATCCTAAAAATCCGAAATATTTACAAGGTTTTTCGTTATAAATTTCCATTAACTTCAAATCAACATGAAGAGCATGAAGGGTCGCAAAATCAAGGGGTGTTCAGGGGGTTGATTAAATATACAGCAGAAATTTATTCCCTATTTAAGTGCCATCTTAACCATTCATTTTTTTAAAGGAACTTCTAAGACAATACAAAATGAGTTACTTCAGTGCATTCTTGAAGTTTGTAAAGAAAACATCTTAGAAGAAATTGAAGCAGCAGACTATGTGTCTATTATGGCCGACGAAACTACAGATATTGTTGATGTGTTCCAGCTTGTAATAGTCTTAAGGTATTGTAATGCCTTAAGTAGTCCTGTTGAGAGATTCTGGGGATTTTTTTTTTATTCCGAATGGGCAAAATTCCGATGCAATTACAGAAGTTGTAATTTCTGAGCTTGGCAATATATTAAAAGATAAGAAGAAGCTCATAGGCCAAAATTTTGATGGCACAGCAGTAATGAGCGAGGCTATCAATGGAGTGCAAGTTAAAGTTAGAGATGTATACCCTAATGCATACTTTGTACATTGCTTAGCACATCAATTAAATCTGATAATGGAGAGAGCTGCCAGGCAAAACATAAAAGCTAGGATTTTCTTTTCAAATCTTTCTGCTATACCCGCCTTCTTTTCCCGCTCTCCACACAGATCATCAGTGTTAGTGTCATGTGTTAAGAAGAGAATATCCAGTGGTGGATCAACAACGTGGAACTACAAATCCAGGATTGTAAATGTTGTTTACAAAAAGAAGGAGGCATTGTTTTCAAATTTTGTCAGAATCAGAGATTTCAAGCAGTGCGACAATAAATGAGGATCTGCTATATTGGGGTATCTTGAAAATAATGAATTTTGTTTCTGGCTTAATTTTTTCCATTTAATTATGCCTCATGTAGAAATACTGTACAATCAACTACAGAATCACCACATAGATGCTGACAAAGTTCCAGTGTACATGTCTACTTTCACTGCTGAAATTATAAAAGTAAGAAACACAGTGGAGTTTTGTGATTTGGCATCAGAAAACCCACACAAAAGAAAAATTGTTTCAAACACACAGACCAGAACAGCAGCAGCCAAGGAGGTATATGATGTTATATGTCAATTGAATCTCCGCTTCCAGTTTAGAGAGCACCTTTCTGTGTCTTCCCTGCTACAAGAATCACAGTTTGAGCAATTTAATTCAATATTTCCAGAAAATGCATTCAGTGAATGTGTAAAAATGTTTGCAGTGTTTGATAAGGACAAACTACATACAGAACTTTCAGTCATCTATTCAAGAGAAGAATCCAGGAATATTGGTCGTGATGTAAAATTGCTTCAATACCTTATAGCTAATAATCTTTCTTCCACTTTTTCTGAAGTGTTAAAACTTTTGAAAATAACCATTACTCTGCCTTTAACAACAAGTGAATCTGAATACTGTTTCTCTACACTGAAAAGAATTAAAGTATTCCTTAGGAACACTATTGGCGAAGATAGACTAACTGCACTTGCTAAAGATTAAAGTCATTGGTGCCCGGAGATCTGGCAACCCTATGTATGGTGCCTAGTGCAAGTAACTGCTATGCAGCCACAAACATATGCATGGCCTGAAGTATATTCAAATGTATATTTTGCTTTCTTTCTCAGAAAGAAATAGCTCTTGCCCCAGGGCTTTCCTGTACTTTGCGTTAACAATGAATAAGTCTAAAGACTGCAAATGGCTGGTGCAGTTTGCTGATAAGATCACTTTTATGTTCTGTAAGAATGATGGCTTGATGGATGAGCTATCACCAAAGCAATCTTTCTTCCTTGAGATCCCATTTTGGTATCCAGGCTTCGTAGATATTTAACAAATATTTCCAAAGTCACCCATGAAATTTTCTGGTAATCGTATTTGCACGGAAGTATGCAAATGTTTTTGAAACACCTCAGATTTTTTTAATTTTCCTAAGACTATAATTTCCTAAGGAGCTATCCTTTTCATTTCCGTCACTATTTGCGCAGAGCAGAGCTGTGAACCTTTGATTTTTTTTTCACTGCCATAACATTTTTTTAACCACAAATTGCATAAGTCTTGTTGGGTAGCAAGTTGAACATTCCAGTTTCGTCCGCATTGAAAATGTCCTTTGCATTGTAGCCATGGAGGAGATTAGGCAAGGCCTCCTTTTTCCAAAACAATGGAGTCATAATATCTTCACTTTCACCACACATGCTTTGCCATGAAAGGTTATGCCGCTTCTTGAAACAATCAAGCCAACCATTTGAAGCGCAAAAGTTGTCCACTTGTAAAGTTAGCATTATTTGGCGAGGATTTTCTTTTAGGATGTTTCCGTCAATAGGAACATTGTCGCTTCTTCTGGCTTCAAACCATTTCATTAAAATGTTTTCGATTTCTTCAAACGGAGAGCTACGAAAATTCTTTCGCTTCACCGCAGATCCGCAGCCAGAATAGCATCTTTCTGTTTAAATACCCCGTGGAAGGAGCCAAATCATATTTTGTTGCCGTATTGGTCAAAGAAACTGTGCTGTTGTTTGCCACATTTTGAATTATTGTAATCTTGTCGTGGATGGTAAGCTTCTTCCATTTGAATGAGAAATATAAATCACTACCACAAAGACAACGCAACTTAACATGCCGCCCGGTGAACTTTAAACTGGAAGCGGAAATCAAACAGAACTCGGAAGTTAACAGGTTTGAAAACGTGATTACAGAGCTGCCAATGTTTGCAGTTTAATGGAAACTAAAGTGGAATGCAAAGTAACGCGCGGAGCTAATAAATTTGAAAGTATCCAAAAAGGCGTAACGTTGCCCATTAAAGCAGAGGTAGCGTTAACTGCATTCTGAAAATCTTAATTGCACTAACTACACAGAAGAAGTTGTGCAATCGCAAATTCGAGAAAAATATTTTCGTAAAAACGGGCTTTTCATTAATGCAGGGTTTGCAAAATGCGGTTTTAAATAACATTACACTTATGGGATTTTTGTCGGGGCTTCCGAAAACATTAGTTAAAAATGGAATTTTGCTAAAAGCGGGCTCGTTAAAACGGGGTTCTGCCGTATTGCTCTAATATTTTGCCTTGGAAATATCGACTATCAGTTGAGGCCGAAGGTATGCCATTTTTGTATGGTTACCTCCAAGTTAGTGCCCTAACTGCTACCTGAGGTGGTGGTTAGTTCATTGCTAAGAATAACTCTCTGTTAGCTGTTAACCAAAGGTCATAATACGAAAATGTGCTCAGACTCCCAGTTAATATCTAACCAGAACCTTAACCAGAGATTGTAATACAGGCCCTAGGTATAGTTATGTGAAGAAATGTAAAAACATTGTCATAAAAATCTTATATCGTTTTGTTTCCAAGAGTATATTGCACCTCAACTAAAGAAAGTGAGTTAAGTATTAATAAAATTGAGCTGTAATTTCAGTTATTTAAAGTGAAAAGTTATGTGCTGTCTTCTTCAGTTATGTACTGATTATAAGATGTAATAAAGGAAATCCTGGAAAACATGTTAAAGAAAGAGAATGTTGAAGTTTACTAAAAGTTACAATCGAATGCCATGCAAAACCCTTGCTCAGTACTGTGCAGCATGCTCTTACCCTTGCTTTTTATTAAAAGGTTTACTGATATTATTAGTAAAATGTACTAATATTATTAGGTAATGCTCTGATAACTAATAGATTTATGAAACAGAATGATAGCATTATTAGTTAATATTATTTCTGTCTTATTAATAATATTTGTGTAAAAGCTTTATGAAATAGCCCCTTGGACATGCTGTTATTTTCTGGAGAGGCACAGCAGAATGCAACAAGGGCACATGGTCTATCCAGGCAGATGTTTTTGTGGAGAATTCCTATGAATCACATGATTCACTAGGTCATAAACCTGCTTGTAGAGTCAAGAACATTATACAAGATACTTGTAAGACCGATGTTTCGGGAACTTACATCGTTCCTAACACACTACAACTGGCTGAAAGTCCGAGAAAATCTAAGAGTATTCACAATGCCAGGAAAGCTTCAGCTCAAATTTCATTATACAAGATATCTCATCCACAAAGAGATCACCCTGTCTTTGACCAGACAGTGACTCAGCTTGTGATATAATCTGCTATTCATCATTTACATTTAATATGAGGCACAGTGTTTCAGTGTAAGTCAATCTTCCACATGAATATTGCTTGTAATGCAAAGTTCCATCCTTGTTACATGCAATACACCAGGGTTACAGGGCCAGATCATGATAGAGAGTGGTGTTTGCTAGGTGAGTCATATTGGGAAATGGAACATGATCCAAATTTTTGTCTACTGTATTAATTCACAGATGAAGCAGGATTCCACTTTCCAGGTTAAGTAAATCACCATTATTTGCATTATTGGAGCACTGTTAATGCTCACCAGATATAACAGATAGGCTTGCAGGTCCAATAGGGCATTAACGTTTGGGCTGGTATATTTACATTTAACAGAACTATTTTTTTGTGTTGGCACACTCAGTAGAAGTAACTATATCTGCTTTCTGCAATACTAGCTCCTGCTCTACTGGATGAAATGCAGTTACAGACCTGAATACCAATGTGGTACCAACACATTGGGGACCACTTAATCAAGTCTGCTTTGTCCATAATGGCAGCCTGTATATACAGTAAGCTGTGTTTCAATAAACAAATATAAATAAATAACATCATCTCAATGCCTTGTAGCCAGAATGGTGAATTGCATGGTATGCACCAATAGTTTTTCATGTTCTACCTTAAGGCATTGTGTGCTGATAGCAGCCAATGACTCATCAACGTGGGAAACACATATCTCAGCTTGCCATAACATCATACTGGCCATGTTGCAAGGGTTGGACTGGTGATGATGGATGGACTTAGGGAATGCATCTGCTGGCAGTATCATCAGTTCAGAAATTTGATACAACCATATGAAGGAAACAGGCAAACTTGGGTAAAATTCTGTCTTTTTGATAGTCCAGCATGATGTCGTCTTTGTAGCTATGTCTACACAGGGAACCACAGAGGTTCACTATTGTCAAACAGACTTTCTGCAAGTAAAATGGGTATTTCTATTCTTTTTTATGTAAGAATATCCACAAAGAGTAAAGCAATATTCAGTGCCTTATTCATTTCACATTAATGTAATGTTATTCACATTTATTTATTTATTTATTTATTTATTTATTTATTTATTTATTTATTTATTTATTTATTTATTATATTCAGTAAAGCAGACTCTAGCAATTTGTGGCTTAATTGAGATTCATATTATTAAGGGGACAAGGTACTCTGAAATGGTCAAAAATCACATTTTTTGTTTTAGGCACTAATAAAATCTTTATTATTTACAGTTTCAGAAAATATATACTTTTTGGGCCTTAAGAGGTTTTTAAGGCATTTAAATGCTAATCTGCATTCCTTTAAAGCTGTCATGCAACACCCCTTTTTAGAACATTTTTGTATCTTTCAACAATGAACGACTATATCATGCTCAGCGAGCAGTTCAGCAACCAACAAAAGAGGCCAGGACCAAGAGAAGCAATCAGAAAAACTGAAGCAGTCCAGGAATAAAGGTGCAGATGATTATGACTCTGGAATGTACTGAAGTGCATGAATTTTAATGTTCAAACTTTAAATTCAGTTTTCTCTAAACATTTTTGGACGCTTATGTACCTTTTTCTCAGAAAGTATGAGAGGTAGAGAGCTGAAATTTTCAGTATATGTATACAACACATAGTTAAACTTTCTGAACCACAATCATAATTTTTATAATGTATATTAGTAATACTAAGAAAGCAAGAACATTGCAAATTTTCCACATTTTGACTTTTTTGACTTTGCAAATATTTTATTTTCGATTTCTAGTGAACTGATACACATAACTAAATAAATGAGGTTCAGAAGATAGCTGATTATACTAAGAACAAGCATGCAAAAGTGTGATTCTGTATTGCAAATAGTATCAGAAAAAAAGGTACATGAATTCACATGTTTTAAGAGTAAATGTTATTATTTTTCTGCTGAACGAAATAGTTTTTGCGGACTCAACTACATAAGCTATTAATGCAAAATTCCACTTGAAATAATTGTCATGATTTATAGAATAATTAATAAAACTTTCAGGAAAAACGATTGAGAACAGTGGTAATTTAACTTAAATTGTAATTTCCATGTGTTCAGACTACCTTGTCCCCTTAAGCTTTTTACATTAATAAATATTGCAGAATAAGCATTATTTATCTTTTCAGTGCCAAACTATAAGCTTCCACTAACCCCCCCCCCCCCCCAGAAAAAAGCAAACGAAAGAAGTTATAACTTCATGTACCAATATTTCAGCCCCAGACCTTCACTGTTATAGTTCAGCATGCATTTAGCTGTACTAATGAAATATACTATGCTGAGAGGTAAATAGCAAGCAGCTTTGGCAAAGTTGGTACAAAACAGGACAGTATTTACCACATAGCCTTAAAATATCAGTATTATGTGTGTACATTTCTAATCCACAGGATGAGAAGATTCACCTGATTTGTGTGTGTGTGGGGGGGGGTGCGTGAGTGCGTGTTTTTTTTTCTGTCATATTTAGATTATGAGGATGGGTTAAGAATTTTTTATACCTTTTACTGTGTGACAGCTGCCAATTTTTCTAATTGCTTTAAGACTGGTTATATGAATTTGGAAAAAAAGTCTATTGATGTTATTGCAATGTTAGATGCTAAACATTGTTGTACAATGCTGTAATAGAGCCTTTCAAGGTATAAGCACAGAATAAGTTGTTCTATGTTTTCATGTGGGAATAATTTGCTATTCCGAGTTAGAGAGAGGGAGCTCCATATTTAAGACTAATCCAGAACAATGCTGTAGCTTTGAGATTCACCTGCTCCCCCTCCCTCAGCCAGTCTGGAGGCTCAGTTGGTTAGGCGCTGACCTTCTGATCTCAAGGTAGTGGGTTCAAACCCAGCCTGGACTGATGGTTTTTAAGTGTACTTAAAAGTGATGGCCCCATGCCAGTAAACTTACTAGCATGTAAAAGAACTGTGGGACAAAATTCTGCCACACTGGCAATGCTCATATGATACTTGCAATTGACAACATCACTGACAAACAAAATATATACTATCTCCCCCTCAATAAAGTATAATATTTCCAGAATCTGGTGCGGATATAAATAGAAGAATATTTGCTACTGCAGGAGGTGGTTGATGTGATGTACAGTGAGTGCTGCTGTGTGAGAATTAGCAAGTGATAGAAGAGGAGTCTTGTTTTGACAGTCAGCGACCAGAAGAGAGAACAACAGCTCTGTGTTCAAGCTCTAGTGAATCATCGAGAGAGAGAGGGGCTGCTTCATGCATGGTTTACTGCAATGCTATGTGTAAGAAAGAAGTAAAGGGGAAAAGAAAAGAAAAGAAACTAAAGAGGGAGGGAAGAAAAACTGAACTAAGTCATATTGATGTCGGAATCGGGATTTAAAAGTCCATGGAAATGCTTAAAAATTATAGCCGAAATGGAGGAGATAGAAACTGAAATGAAGACAGTAATAATGATGATGAAATCTTGAATGGTAGAGTTGAGAGATGAAATGAACAAAATGGAGATGTAAATGAAATCTGGAATGGAGAAGATGGGAAATAAAATGAATGAAGAGTGTGAAAACAGAAATGAATGAAACAGAGAAAATGAAATCTGAACTCTCCTTTGACATTGACGCAGTAAACTCTGAGTTGAATTCTATGGCGAAAGGCTTGAAAGATGACATTGCAAAGGAGTTAGAACAAATTAAATCCGACGTACGAAAAATTCATGCTATGTAAGAGCATCTAAATCAGCAAGAAAAACTGAGAGACCAGTAGATGAAGGAAAACATAGAGATTGCGGGAGGCCGCAGTGAAAGAGCATCTGGGCCAGCAGACCAAGGGGAAAGCAAGGGGATGATGGACATCACAGTGGAGTGTAGAGGGTCCCAGGATTATGGACTGTCCGGAACAAAAACGGTGAAGCCTGCGAAATTCGATGGCACTCTGGCATGAGCAGTGTTTAAATGGCAATTTCATGCTGTTGCTACCCACAATGGATGGATTCCGTTAGAGAAGGCGATGCAGCTTTTGTCTGCTCTGCAGGGGTAAGCAGCCAAAACCCTTTGCACTTTCCCTGCTGTTGGCTCTGCCAACAATTTATTAAATTGTTGTAGGGGCGCAGTGGAGAAACATTGTCTGACCGCCGCCTACTGAGCCCAGCTGAAGGCAAGAGTGCAACAACTGGACGAGACACCTTTACGAGAATTCGTCCTGGAGAAAGAGGATTTGGCAAATTGAGCTCTGACGGATTTACCACCAGACTTTATTTTCGGAGAGCCAGCCCACGCATTAATCAGTGGGATAAGAGACTGGCAGGTAAAACAGCAGCTTCTCCTAGAGCAGCGGTTGTCATTACAAAGCGGAATGACGTAGGGCAAATGTTGCCTGTGCGGGCAACACGGACAGGGCCGAGAGGAATCCAGTATCAGTAGGTGTACTGCAGTGGCGATAATGCAGAAGCATTTATCATTTGTTCTGTGGTGGCAGTGTGTGAAAGTCTTAATATTCTAGAGGAACAATGTCAGAAGCAGCTGCAGGCATTATCACAAAGCCATCAACACCAACGTTTTTGCAAGTGTGGGAATATTTTTATGTACTGATGCATGTACATAAAATGTTATGTACTGTAGCACGGTAAAGTGTTTAATTTGTGGTAAGGTACTTCAGCAAGTAAAAAGTATAATTTACACTGCCATTATGCAACATGCTAGTGACTACGACAGATATAAAGGAAAGCACCGAGTAATACTCGTAGAAGAATTAAAAAGTAATATATGTGAAATAGAAGAGCATTCTGTCAGTGCATCATCAAAGCGGTTGAGCTTTGAACTTCCATTACAGATTGGAAAACATAAATAAATTGGGACCATACAGTGGCAGACAATTTATCAAAGACTGTATTAACTATAGCTGCTGTAGAACTTTTTCCAAATCAAGTGCATGAATGCGAGGCAATCAGTTTGTCTCCAAGTACAGTAATGCGTCGCATTCAGGATATGTGGCTAGCGATGTTCGTGAACAGCTCGTAAACGTGTCAAAGAACTTCATTGCATTTCATTGGCCTTAGATGAGAGCAATGACATTTCCAACACCACTCAATTATCAATTTTTGTGAGGGGTGTTGATGCTAACCTCCAGGTACGGGAGGAGTTACTAATCTCGTTCCAATGCATGACAGAACCTGCTGAACCTCCCGAGAAATCCTGCTAAACCATCCGAAGGAGAGGTTGCAGCCAGTAAGGCTTTTACTTGCAGAGCGAAATGGACTTTACGTCACTAGGGTGCTGCTTCTGGTTCGGGAGACCGTCTTAGTGCGGAACCAGGAGCTGCTTAGCAGGACTGTTTTGGGGAATTGTGATGAGGTTGCCTGTATAATGGCTGAGGCCAGAGACACAGAGAACCAACCAGCACCGAGATTGAATAGTTGTTTGAGTAGTCTGTCCTAGAGATGGCTGAGAACTTCTCATGAGGTGGGAAGAACCAGATCCTTAACCTGCTTGCAGAATTCCAGGATATCTGTAGCCTGTCAGAGGATGATTATGGCCAATGCATCGCATCAATAGTGGCAATGTTCGACCATTAGATAGCTTCCTTGCCGTGTACTGCTAGCGAAGCAGAAGCAAATAGACAACCCGATAGAAGTCCAGAGGCATAATAGAGGAATCCGATAGCCCTGGTCCTCACTGGTACTGCTGGTGAAAACAAAGGATGGAAATCTGCGCTTCTGTGTTACCGGAAGCTGAATGATGTCACTAAGAAAGACTGCTTTCCGCTGCCACAGATTGACGACACCCTGGACACCTTAGCAGTTGCCCAGTGGTTTCCCACCCTAGATCTGGAGTCGGAGTACTGGCAAGTGCCATTTCACCCCGACATCAAAGAGAAGACAGCATTTTCTACTGAATGTGGACTGTGGCAGTTCACGGTAATGCCTGTTGGACTCTGCAATGCCCTTGCAGCCCCATTACATGAAGTTTGTAATGACTACGAAGCTTGTCTGCTTTATCTCGACGTCATTGTAGGCAAGTCATTCGAGGATCAACTGACCAACCTGAGGAAGGAGTTCGAAAGGCTTAGACAGGCCAATCTCAAGCTAAACCCTAAGAAATGTCAGCTGTTTAGAAAGGAAGTGCGCTACCTCGGACACATCGCAAACCCTGATGGAGTAGCTGCGGATCCCCAGAAACTAGTGGCCGTCAAGGAGTGGCCCAAGTCAAGGAACATCGACTTTCCTAAGCCCTGTACATACTACCAAAATTTGTAGCGATGTATGCAAACATCGCCAAACCGCTGACAACTAACAGAGGAACGACGAACCTTCCAGTGGTTTGAACAAGCATCCCAGAATCCTGAAGAACATCCTGTGCACGTTTCTGGTTCTATACCCCATTGGTAAGAAATTCATTGTACATACATATGCCAGTAAAGTCGACATGGGGATATCTTGTCTCAAGTGCAGGAAGGAGAAGTAGTAGTGCTGGCATGCTCCAGTAAAACCCTGTCCAAGGCCAAACGAAAGTACTGTAAGACAAGATGTGAGCTGCTGGCTGTTGTAGAGACTGTGAAGCAGTTCCAGACAGGACTTTTATCTCCTAACGGATCATTCCACCCTAACTTGGCTGTTAGACTTTCTCAATTTGGAAGGAAAGATGGCCCGCTGGGATCAACGACTGCTAGAGTACAGTTTTATCTTGGAGCGCAGAGAAGGAAGACGTCATTCAAATGCGGACGCCTTTCGTGAAGACCATGCTAGAAAAACTGCAACCAGAGTGAAGATCGAGGTGAAGGCGGGTGTTGCACCCTACGCTCTATCACGGTGCAGCCTGCTGTCGTTGGGATGAAGAGACCTTGAGGAGGGAGCAGCTAGAGGATCGAGACAGGGCCGATCCTGGCGGATAAAGAATCTGGCGAACCATCTGTGTGAGCGGATGTCACTCCCAGAGGTCCCACCTATAAAAAGATTTTGGGTGCAGTGGGACTCGCTGGTGATCAGAAACACTATTTTAAAGAGAGTTTGGGGGTCCACAGAAGGGAAAATCAGGGTAGAACAGCTGGTGCTCCCGAGGAGTAAGGTGAAGGAAGTCCTCGAGGAGACCATGTCGATACTATCGGAGGGCACCTGGAGAAGCGAAGTCACCTATTTTATTTGTTGCATCTTTGAAACGATGTGGAGAGGTGATGCCAGCAATGCAACATTTTTGCGGAAAGTCATGGGCCCCAGGCATGCCATTGGAAAGAATTGCCATCGACATGGCAGGCCTGTTCCAAAGAACAGACGCGGGAAATCGCTACCTGTTATTAGCCATTGTCAAAAGTTTATGCGATTCCCAATTAAAATGCTTCAACTGTACCTAATGCGCTAGTGAACAATTTCTTCTGGTGATTCAGGATTCCCCAGATGCTCCACAGTGACCAGGGGTCTAATTTCGAATCCAGCCTTATGCAGGAGCTGCCTCGGGATACACAAGACCCATACCACTCCTATTCATCTGCAGTTGGACAGAATGGTGGAACACTATATCAAGATGGTTGAGGAGCACCTCCGGAGTGGTATCCAGCCATCAGCGAGATTGAATATGCATATGCTATTATCCTCCTGGCCTATCGAGCATTGACACAGGAGTTCCTCTGTCTTGATGCCAACCAACTTGTATTCAGACCAGAGTTATGGCTACCATGTGCACAACTTTTGCTGGCCATTGGCTGTGGATTATGTCAGGGCACAAATGGACAGGCTGGAAGACATCCAACATCGCACCAGGAAGCATCTGAAGCTGCAAGTGACTGGGTGAAGGCATGCTATGACCATCACATAACAGTACAGAGAAAGAGTGACATACATTTGCAGTGTTTCATGAGGAAGAAGATTATAATATTGTAATATGTTGTTGTTGATCTAATGTGCAGGATTTTGATCCATCAATTTTTCCCTTGCTAGCCAATATAAATTGTGTATCTTCCCATCTGGTACAGCTTTCCTCAATTCTGGGCATTCTAGTAGGTGTTCTCCATTTAAAATCTTGTCAGCATTGCAAATTTTACATGCTTTGTCATTCATAAAACCAAATCTATGTAGATGTTTTGCCAGACAGTCATGTCTTTTGGTTATATTGTATATACAGACTTAGGAATTTACTTGCAATACAATTTATTGGTATTTTCATGATGTTACTTTGAGTTGTTATAAAGGTATTTACTGTTTCTAAGTCTATTTCTACATAGCTAAAGGAGCTCATCTGTTCTTATCCAAAAACCAGCTAAACTCTTGCACAAGGAGTTGTGGGTTATGACATCAACAATGTATGGAAAGGTAGAATCAGATAACTGAAAAATTCAATGCCATAGCCGGGATTTGAACCATGGATCTCCCGGTCTCCGTCCGGTTGCTCTAACCACTGAGCTACCATGGCAACATGCCGGGACACACTAAATTCTCCAACTGATTCACATTTTCCCCGGTAAACCACAAGGAGATCTCAAATTGTATTGAGATGTCATACCCCAATGGCGACCGGGAGATCCGTGGTTCAAATCCCGGCTATGGCATTGAATTTTTCAGTCATCTGATTCTACCTTTCCAACCTTGTCCAACACACGGCTTGTGTGAAAGAACAATTAATTCCATTAATTGACCTAATAGTGGTTGCAACTATAAAGCCCGGGACTTAAAGTACTTATAACATTGTAAGTCAAGATTTTGTATATATATACAAAATCTTACCACACAAAAACTTTAGGTCTTGTTAGAGCACACAACTTATGTCATATTTTTGTGGTGAAGATATTCTTTGCTATTGTTTGGAATTTTCTATGGTAAATCACTATTTATTTCTTCTTGTGGTCATGCAAAGAGCAATAAATTTCAAAGCCATCACAAAGTGGTCCCCTTTGAGGCAGTATTTTAATGCCTAAATGATACTAATTGTATTTTTTATTAATTAAATTCGATAACAGCCTACCTAGAAAACAATATGTATATAATTATTATTTATATTGTAGGTAAAGTCATTGTAAATACTTATTTTTCGTTGTAAACGTGTTTATTAGTGATATGTAAATGTTTATATACTCTAATAGTGCAAAATCTGTGAGAATACTGTGTTTTAGGATATTAATAATGAGGCAATAATGTAATTTTGGTGACAATAATGTGTCTGAAGTTTTAAAAAAAATACTGGTTATGAAAAAGATCGGTAATAACGTAATTTCACTTACAACTTGAAATTAGCCAATCAAAAGCAAAGAAAGATTTTTAGTTTGAATACTTAAATTCTATTGGACTAGAATTAGCCAATAAGAGAATGGCATTACCCAAGCTAAAGGTTTTTACCATTGAATCTAGTCAGTCGCGGGCAAGATGTAGTGAACAGCAGACGTAATGGTCTCGGGCAAGATATTAGACAGAGCAGACATGAAAGTCGTGGGTAAAAATGTTGTAAAGTATAAATGATAAAATTTGTGTTCTCCGCCAAAAATGTATTAAGTGCTCACAGTTTTATTTTATAAAGTGTTGTGTTTATAAAATGTGCATATATAAAGTGAAATAAAAAGAAGTAAAAATTAAAAAGTAAATTGTGTGGCGTCTTATAATTTGAGTCTTGTGACAACCCTGCAAGAAATGATGTTTCTATAATGCGACTGAAAGCAGCTAAGGCAAATAACTTTAATAATATTACGTAAAAACAAGCATCATCTTCACTATAAAGTTTGGCGTCCTAAAAATCAAACAACATCAAAGTGTATCTTCATTACGTAACCTTAATAATATTTACGTAACCAAAAACCTACCGCAAATTGACGCAAAATGTGGGGCTTACAAGAAACATCTCACATCAAAAACAACGCTAAAATTGCTATTCTTCAAATTGGCGTACAACTGTGGGGCAAACTCCTCCAAATAATTACGCAACCTACTATCTACAAAATTGAAGAACAATACTTCTTCATCTTTTTAAAAATCTGACTATTGCTTTAGCCCACTGTATCCTTCTTATGCCCACAACAAAATGTATAAATGTGCAATGAAAAATTATCTGAATTAACAAGAAGCAGATAGAAGAAAAAGCCTTTATAAGAATAGTTTTTAATTGAGTGGGCAGAGAAAGATGATTGAAACATCAGATATTTTCTTACTGTTATTTTAATCACGGTACATTTGAATAAAACAAGAACTTTAATTATCTTTAATTAACATTATCTGTTACAGCTGCTGTCACTAAAGAGGATATGGCAAAAAACAACCTTCCACGCTACGGTGATCTTGTCATATTTGAACTAGGACTGGAAAGCACTAACAAGACACATGATATGGAGCACTGCCTTTCCCAAGGAAGTGGCAATCGCAATTATTTTACCTTTATTTTTGCCTATGTTTGCAAAGTTAGCAGGGATGCAGTCACTGGGACCACGTACTTCCATAAAGAACTTTGTGAGTATTTTGAAACATTGTATTCAGGCAGTAGTATAAACTCACCCAAAAATGTTTTTTTCTTGCAATCAAAAGCAAGAGTGGTTATTAGTTTAATTGCTTATTATCCTAAAATTTATATATTCATTAAAAATGTTTGAAAATTCATATTCCTAATCATGAAATATGAAGTTTTCAGAAAATGTAGAACTATTTCAATCTTAGTAGTACTTAATATTTTGTTTAATGCCCGTGTAGTAACGAGCTATAGAAATCTGGTACAAGGAAACTTAAGTCAATGGTCTTACGCCAGCTATTAAAAGCACCAATTTGGAATACCTGAAGTAAGGTATCATTTATATTGTGCCAATATCTCTTTGTTGACAAGCTGACCGATGTACTTTTGTATGGAAATAGTTCATTGCACTTGCCACTTCTCAGCTCAGGTGACCTGCACCATCTGCATACTTTCTTGTATTTTATATTGTATTTCATGGTTTGTTTTATCTTACATTATAGTGTTGAAATCTGTTGATATTGGCAAACAAAAATATAGTACGAAGGAAGGGGGTGTCAGAGTTTACAGTAGCTACATTAGCACAAAAAGGTAAAAGAAGGCACTCCTGAGAAAGCAAATAAAAATATTTTGGTAGAGGACACTTGAAATTCTGGGCTCTCTGATGAAGTATGACTATTAAATGATCAGTGCGTTCCTTTTAGCAGCGATTGGAATCTTTTTTTTTTTCAGTTGAAAGTGAGAAAAGTAGTACCTTCAAATTTAAAAATGTATGGCTTTAAATGCAAAAATCAATGCCTTCAAAAGTGAAAACAAAAATGGTACTGGATGATAGAAAACATCTACATGTGATTTTCAGTTAAATTTTGTAATTGCTGAATGTTGCGTTTGTATATTAAACTTAAAATATTTGCGTAGGAAAAAAAAAAAAAAAAGAAAAAAAAAATATATTAATGTGTCTAGATTCTAAATGCATCCAAACATGCATGGGCTATTACATCTCAAATTGCTCAAACCAAAGGCAAAATTGAATTTGCATTTTTAAAATGAAACGAAACTTTTTGTATTTCGAGACAAGTTGAAAAGAAAAAAAGAAAGAAAAAAAAATATATATATATTAATGTGTCTAGATTCTAGATGCATCCAAACATGCATGCGCTATTACATCTCAAATTGCTCAAACCAAAGGCAAAATCGAATTTGCATTTTTAAAAGGAAACAAAACTTTTTGTATTTAGAGACAAGTTGAAAATAAAAAAAGAAAGAAAAAAAAAATATATATATTAATGTGTCTAGATTCTAGATGCATCCAAACATGCATGGGCCATTACATCTCAAATTGCTCAAACCAAAGGCAAAATCGAATTTGCATTTTTAAAATGAAATGAAACTTTTTGCATTTGGAGACAAGTTGAATACATTACTATATTCAAACTCTTAAACCAAGGACATCATAGTTTTATAATTAAAAGTGTTCAAATTTATAGCATATTCCCAAAATGTCCACTTTCAATTTTTCCAATATATATGGGTCGATATTATCACTGGGATGAAGATGAATTCCATCATTTTCTTTTCTAATAGACATAAATGTAGTAATCTAACCATTCTTTTTGGGAAATTACATTTAATTGTAGCGTATCTTTTTCATTTGTATTTAAGCTTTTAAGAATTTTATATGTCTTTACTTGTTGCCCATGAAGGTCATATTCAATATTATTACTAATGAAAGTTTCCCAGCTTTATCTTTTCAATTTTCTAACCTCTTTCTTTGTTCTGGCTGCCGGTTGTCTATGCACTAATTGATCATCAATTGCCCTGCTGTTTAAATAATATAAATTTGTTTCTTTCTTTTGCTTAATTCTGGAAGTCTTCATTCCACACATTTAATCCTCTTTTATGGTAACGTTTCTTTCTCTTACCCAATGCTTCTGTTGCAGCTTGTGTAATTAGATTTTTTATTGCTTGCATTCCAAGTTTGTTATCATTTCTAGATACATTAATATTTATTTCTTGTATTCTATTCTGTATAATTGTTTAATAGATGAGTCTTCAAGAAAATTCACTGTAAATGTGTCTTGTGATATCTTCTTTGTATATTGTTTCTTTTGCCATTTTGGGGGGAATTATTTTGGTAGATATTAATACATAATGATCAGAGCTAACATCGTTTGTATGAATTATGATATTACCTACTTTTCTTCCTTTTCTGGAACCAGCTTGAAGTTCTGATAATTTTCCTACAGTTTTGACCCACTTGTGCAATGTTCCCATTAGTACTTACCAGACTGATAAAAAACTAATTCCTCGATAATTACTTGAATTATTTAAATGAACTTTTCCTTTATATAAAGATACAGTGATGCTTGCTTGCCAACTCTCAGTTTTCTACCTTCTCTTTAATCCTGTTTAATAGCTCTCTTAACAACCTCACATTTCCATCTACTTCTCCAACATTTTCCAAAATTGTCCTGGAATTGTATTTCACTATTTCTGAAGCCTTTTTTTTTTTTTTCTTTCTTTTCAGATTATTAATCTGATAATCCATCTCTCTCATAGTAATCTCTTTATTAAGTATTCTATTCCGTTCACAGTACTATTCAAAGTTAATTCAAAGTTCAGTACCGTTCCTCCTCCTGTTATTCTTAAAATAATAATACCACTCATTGGCGTTATCTTGTTTCCTACCCTTTTCCTCTATATTTCTTTGACAACTGACCATATATACCAGGCATGGCGAGACTGTAAGCCTGCCCCGAAGCACATTGATGCAACCTGGATAGCAAAGCTATGGAAGGGGGAGAATTTGGAAGGCAGGCGGGGTAGTGGTAAACAAAGAACTGATTCAGTGGTGGCCTGCACTCTGTATTTAAAGTAAATTAAGCTTCTCCGATGTCGTTTACAATGAGAGATTCGAAATCGGGAATTGTGTAGTTTACTGCTAGACGTAACTGGTCATGAAGATGTTCGTTCGTCTGTCGAGATCTGTATTTGCTTTTTACTAATTTAATCATGGAAAATAATAATATTCACAGACGTACGTTGTACAAAACATTGCTTCCATGGAAATTGCATATGATTGAAGCTTCGGATAGTTATTGTCGCATAAGATTTTAAAACATTCCACTCCTATTAAATCCTTGCATCTGACTTTCATGATTTCGACAGATTGTAAATGTATCAGCTCCTTTTTCAGATTGATTCTGGCCTTTCTTACATCTATATTTAATGGATAGACATACACTGATATATCATATTTAAAAACTCTGAAATCACGAAATCTGTAATCACAAAAGTCACTTTTAAGTGTGAAGAGAATACTTATTAAATACTGAATTTATCGGAGGAGAAATTTGAAAAGAGATTTAAACATGGAAAATAGTACACCTGCCCCTCTTTCAAGTGATCTACCCAGAGTGAAAGTGTGTTTACGAACGCCTGCACTGAACTATACTTATCAAGAATATTTTGATTGCGTTGTTGAAATGTAGCTTGTTTAAGTGCGTACATATATCGCATAAGAAAGCTAAGTCGCAGACCCAGGCTTCGCTATTTAGTTCCTAAATTTCCATTCCCTAAAATAAGGAAACAATAAAATTACATAAAATGGTCTTAAAGCATATGAGAAAAATGTAAGTGTAAAGCTAAAATAAATTGCCTTTTCTTTCATGAATCCGGGAAATGCATCTCTGAGGTTGAAGAACCGACGTAACATTGCACCTCTGTTAAGCCATGTAACATCACACAAATACTTAATATCTTGAAATGATTCTCCCATATTTTTAAGTATACATACTTCGAAACTGTCGGTGTTTCAAAGCAGTTCCTTTTTCTTTTTTTTTTGTTCACAACACAATCCATCACTATTGTAGTGTAACTGACTTGGCGCAAAGTGCTTCTTGATGCAACATACAATGCCAAGCATAAAAATTGCTCGAAATACCTTTATCACCGTGTGATACAAATTTCGACCACTGTAAACAATATCTTTCAGTACTAATTTTAGAGCTTTAAATATTTCCTCGCCAGTAGCACTGCCTTTTAATGGGACTAAATCGAGCCAATACTCTTCAACATTAGGTTGCTTATCAACACCTCTAATGAAAATGGCCAATTGAGGTGTCACTTACATCTGTACTCTCGTCCAGTGCAAGAGAAAACTTCACAAAGTCAGCCATTTTCAAATCCGTCTGCCTTATTACGTCGCCAGAAAGCACTTCAACTTTTTTTGCAATGGTTTGTCGGAAAATATGCCAACACTCAAAATTATGGACCTGTTGAGGACATAAAATCCCAGAAATTTTTATTAAACATGTTTTAATAAATTCTCCTTCCTGAAATGCCTTAAGGCCTTTGCAATTTCCCAGGTAACAATATAACTAGCGTGATTTCTTTTCTCTGGCATAGTTTGGGTCTTTGTAGTTGGTTTAGGTCCATTGTTTTCTATCGATTTCAAAATTTCTTGGTTCTTTCGTGACCTGTGAACACATTGAAAATTAGCAATCTTACCTGTAGTTTAAATAAGAAATAAAGTCTCATAAAATAAAACGTTTAATAATAATAATAATAATAATAATAATAATAATAATAATAATAATAATAATAATAATAATAATAATTACAGACCCAACTTGCCTTGTAATTTGACATATTCGGAATGATAAGCATTGTAATGGCTTTTCATGTTGAATTGCATTACTCCGCTTTGGGACATATTAAACATTTTGCATTGCCACCATCCTCAACGAAAAACTTCTCCTCCCATTCCATGAAATGTTCTGCTCTTCGAATGTTGCTTCGCAAGCGGCATTGCAAGCCGCCACTGTTTGACGTAGTACTGACCACTCTGACATGAGGAGGAGGTGGAGGGGCGGGAGAAGCTACGGAGGGGTAGTGCGCGAGTCAACTGAGGCGCAAATTGACTTGCGAAGCACTGTTTCGCCATGGCTGATATATACTATCTTTACCTCTAACCACCACCTTGATTTTTTTACTTATTCTCTGTTGCCATTGTTTCTTTTTATTTCCTAATAAGCACTTATAACCTCATTTGCTTATTAAAAAAATATGCCTGTCATCTTCCTCCTTTCTTCTTCTCCACCTTAATAAATTCTTAAATAGTTCTTTCTTTGCCTTTATACATTCAGTATCATACTATTCACAGTCTTCTATATTTTCTCCTTGTTTCACTTTCATCCCATATCCATCCCCTCTAAGCTTTGTAATGCCTCCTCTAACCTTTCTTTTTTCAGGGACTCCTTTATAATATGTTCATACATATCATTTTGAAGTTCATGTTTCATTTTTTCCAACTTTGTTTGGGCTTCATTTCCCATTTTCATGGTTTTGAACTTAGGGGACAAATGTTCTTTTAATCGTAACATTAGTAAAAGGATGTTTCTTTGGTTGGTCTAGCTTGAAGGTATGTGGCATGGACTGATTCAGATCTTCAGAAGAGTAAAAATGTAATTGTACAGAACCTAGCACTTCTTCCACTATATCAGGTTCAGTATCTTCATCAGTTACTGTGTTAACATCAATAAGACAGATGACATCGACATAATCTTATTCCTCACTAAAATGAAGTTTTGTAGGCTTTTATGGCTGATGTCATAACTAAGTAAGAAACATCCTGGGCTTGTAGGCCGTGGTCTACTGGGCTCCTCATTCATCTTCCCAGATGTTTCATCTACATCACCGGTGGTCAAAGTGTCCTTATGGATGTCTTGGTCATAACTGTGGTTTGTACCACATGCACTGCGGTATTTGTCTTGGCGGCAGGCAGGGCGGTGTGCATTGAGGCAGTATTTTAATGCCTAAATGATATTAATTGTGTTTTATTATAATTAAATTCAATAACAGCCCACCTTGAAAACAGTATGTATATAATTATTATTTATATTGTATGTAAAGTACGCGTAAATACTTATTTTTATTGTAAACGCATTTATTAATTGATATTTGAAAAGAAGCTAGAAACAGTGATGTGTATTGAATTTATTTAAAGGCAAGTTGGAATTGTTACACTAATATCACTTAAGTTTACTCGCTTAACATGTTTCAGAAAACGGTTGTTCCCATCCTCAGAAGCTAATCCGACTGGCCCGTGTTGTTGGTGTTTCCGTTTTGTGGACTGGATACTGTGGTGGCATCTTGTGGTGGTGAAATGTACTTCCAGAGGGGATTTCATTAGATGTGTGTTGTGTTTTAGAATGGTGATCTTCTCCCATGCATCTAATTCAGCTGCAAATTTGGCTGGTCTGACTAATGTAATATTGGGTGATGTGATTAGTGATCCAAAAATGGTGTGAAACTGCAGATTTGTCCATTTGTTTGTATTTTATACATCTCATGTGTTCCTTTAGCCTAGTTTCTAGGTTTCTTTTTGTCTTACCTATATATACTTTATTGCAATCTGAACAATTGATTTTGTAGATTCCAGCTTTTTTGTCTTATGGAATGGGGTCTTTTAACTTGTTACAAAGTAATTTCTCTATGTTAAATTTGTTCTGTGGGGCTAGGCTGATGTTGTGTTTCATGAAAATCTTCTTAAATTTGTGATATGTTCCTGGGTGGTATGTGAATTTCTTGAACTTCAGCTGTTTATCTTGCTGGCTGAGATTTGTTGTGTTTTTTATGTGTTTCTGTCGTTTGAATTTTGCAATTTTGTTGTCAATTGTTGTTTTGTTGTACCCATTATGTATTGCTGTGTCTACTATGTGCTGGTATTCTTGTTTATTTAAGGGGGTATATACCAGTCTATGTGTTAGGCTGTTTAGTACTGCATGTTTGTGTGTGGTTGGATTGAAACTCTTATTTCTTATGTAATTAGTAGAGTGTGTTGGCTTCCTGTATATGCCAAAGGTTAGGTTCTTTTGTTCTCTGATGATTTTTAGGTCTAAAAATCGTAGCAAGCCTTCTTTTTCTATTTCTATGGTGACTCTTATTGATTGGTTCTGCAGGCTTAGTAAGGCTAAGGAGTCTTGTATGAACCTATTAGGGACAACAGCGAAGATGTTGTCGACATATCTGTGCCAAACTTTAAAAATGTATGGAAAGGAAGTTATGTGTGTTTCTAAGTAACTCACAAATAGATCTACAAGGAAAGGTGAAAGTGGGTTGCCCATGGTTAGACCTGTTGGTTGTTGATAGAACTTATTATTGAAACTAAAGCAATTTTGTGTAATGCACAAATTGGTAAGTTGTATGAGGTCTTCTATTTCTTCTTCCGGCATGTTAGTCTGCTGTAGCCATTTCTTTAATTGACGCAGGAGTTGATCTGTAGGGACACTTGGAAATAGTGCAGTAACATCAAAGGAAACTAATCTGTCTTCTGGTTCGAGTTCCAGGGATTTTATCTTCTGTATTAAATCTTCTGAATTCATTATGTTTTTACTATTGAATTTTGGTAGTGAAGAGAATCTCTGAACTAACCATTTTGCCAGTTTGTAGGTAGGAGAATCAATATTGCTGACGATTGGTCTCATCTATTACCCGGTTTGTGTATTTTAGGTAGAGCATACATTCTTGGTAAAGTGGGGTGGTCTGGTTTTAATCTAGATTTATCAGTGTCTGTTATAGTTTTGCTTTCCTGGATGGTTTGATTGAAGGCTTTTAAATGTAGTTTTAATGGGTCTTCTTGAATTTGTATGTAATTTTCTTGTTGCAGCATATTTTCTACTCTGGCAGTATAATCATCTTTTTGAAGTACAACTAGTTTATTTCCTTTGTCAGCTTTCATGTATACTACTGGTTTTGATTTTAATGTTTTGATCACATGTTTGGTTGGGAGATTGTTATGATTATCTGCTTGTATTTCTTGGAGAACCATTTCACATTCTTTTTTTTATAATGGTTTTACTATTTTCATTTAAGTTGTAAGTAGCAATCTCAATGTCTGCGACTATTTCATCGGTTGTTTTTGTGTAGCCAACACATGTTTTTAGGCCAAGCTTTAATACTGATAATTCCGCTTTGGTGAAAGTTACATTTGAAAGATTAATTACGTCTGGGTATGAAGTCCTTTTTTCATTTTTTAGGTTAGGTTTATATGAATGTTGCTTCTGGCGTAGAATATTCAGTTTTTTCTTTAATTTCAGTGTTTTTGTTTTCATCCTGTAGCTAAGAATGGTGAGGAATTTTGATTGCATGTTTTGCCAAAGTGGGTAGCCGAGTGTGTCCGTTAATTTAAGGTGAAGAGCGTATAATTCCAGTTCCAATTTTTGTAATTTTGCGTAGTGGTTGTTTCTTTCAATTACTATTACTTTTTTATCGGCTGATGTTTGGTGTTTGTTGTTTTTGTCATATTTTACAATTCTCCTTACAAACTTTGGTGTGACTTTGCTTTGTATGTGTAGGTTCAAAAAACGGGTGTCCGCAAATGTGTTTTTTCTCTTTTCTTCAATTTTTTGTATCTTTTGATGTCACTTTTTATTCCACTGAAATCTGTATTGAAATTTAGGGTTTTCTAATCTTACCTTGTTTTCTGCCATGACTCGTATCTTTTCCATGTGGTGACCAATTATAACTTTTGCTTCTTGTGACTTGTTGGTCTTGAATTACATTGATATTTGAAAAGAAGCTAGAAACAGTGATGTGTATTAAACTTATTTAAAGGTGAGTCAGAATTGTTACACTAACATCACTTAAGTTTACTCACTTAACATGTTTTGGGAAACGGTTGTTCCCATCCTCAGAAGCTAATCTGACTGGCCCGTGTTGTTGGTGTTTCCGTTTTGTGGACTGGATACTGTGGTGGCATCTTGTGGTGGTGAAATGTACTTCCAGAGGTGATTTGGTGGCGGCAAATCATTCATTAGATGTGTGTTATGTATTAGAATGGTGATCTTCTCCCATGCATCTAATTCGACTGCAAATTTGGCTGGTTTGACTAATGTAATATTGGGTTTGATGTTGTGATTAGTGATCCAAAAATGGTGTGAAACTGCAGATTTGTCCATTTGTTTGTATTTAATACATCTCATGTGCTCCTTTAGCCTAGTTTCTAGGTTTCTTTTTGTCTTACCTATATATACTTTATTGCAATATGAACAATTGATTTTGTAGATTCCAGCTTTTTTGTCTTGTGGAATGGGGTCTTTTAACTTGTTACAAAGTAATTTAACATAGAGAAGATGTTGTAGAGTATGGATGGTAAAAATTGTGTTTTCCGCTAGAATGTATAAAGTGCTCACAGTTTTTCTTTTATAAAGTGTTGTGTTTATAAATGTGCAAGTATAAAGAGAAATAAAAAAAGAAGTGAAATTAAAAAGTAAATTCTGTGACGTTATTTTAATTCTTGTCTTATCACAACCTGAAAAGAACTTGTATTTCTATAGTGCAACTGAAGCAGCTGAGGCAAATAGCTTTAATAATATTACGTAAAACAAGCATCATCTTCACTATAAAGTTTGGCGTCCCAAGCATCAAACAACATCAAAGTGTATCTTAAAAAACGTTGGGTTAAATAGTTCTTCAAAGTGACGTACATACTTGGGGATTCTCACACCTCATATCCAGCATCCAGCTAAATAACTTTTTCAAAGTTGGCAACAAACATACTTCTTCAAATTACAACTGTGGGGCAAACTCCTCCACAATTACGTAACCATAACTTCCGCAAATTGGCGTACAACCATGGGGCTTAATGTACAAACTAAAAAAATTGAAGAACATTACTTCTTCAGCATTGATTGGTTTAGGTTTATTCCTCATTAAAATGTTCATCTGTAATGTGAGAAATTTCCTCCAAGCTTATCCATAGTATCTTTCTTGAGCTGTCACAGCCAAAGTAAAATATTTTTCACTTACTCCACAGGGGTGCATAAATTTGGACATACACATAGGTAAAAACGTATGAAGGATAGAAGTCTGGAAATATAAAGAGGAATAGAAAGAGGAAATAAGATAGAAGAAAGAAAAATAATCTTGGTGCACTCAAAATAATAACATGAACATATTATAATTATATATCTCGTAGGTATATGTGCTATCAATTTTAAGGATATTCAACAATGTAATTAAACACTAGACTCTGGTTCAGCTAAGAAGGCAAATGGAAATTAAGATTTTGCATATAGAAAGAGAGAGATATATTGCATTTGGCATTGCCATATTCTGCTTGCAGGGACGGGATCATGCATGATACTGATATATTACTTAACATTCATTCGAGCACAAATACTGTAAAAATAAAGCATTCCATCATTACACAGATTAAATAGCGGCCAGGTGAAAGGAATAAAAACAAAATAAGGGGAGGGGGGAAAGATCTGTTTATTAGTAACACATACATAAACCTCTTTCCTTATCTCATGTATGGTGACAACAATGCTGCTGCGTTCCATTAAAAACTTCCTGCCACCCTTTGTACGTTTGTGTGTATTTAAATCCCATGCCTTTTAAAGTACGTAGCATTAAGGTTTTTCCACCGTGAAAATTTTCAACTTCTCTCATCTTTGCAACCAAATTGTCTGTTGACTATTCTCCTCTCCCGTACATATAAAAAAATTATGCAATGAAGAACATTTTTGTTGAAGTCATCCTAACACATAACTTCCTTATTGCGATTGCGTCGCTTGCCCAGTGATTTTAATATTGGATATACTTACTGTATTGATGGCTTCTTTACAAATTTGCAGCACTGTTTGTAGCCCAACTCACATGCATTTGCTAACTTCTCCTGAGCTGTGGCAACGCAGAAGGCAAAACCACATGGTACTTTACATGTTACCTCCAAGTGTTTTCTGAAATAATTACATACACAACTTCTCTTGCTTGTCTATGTAATACCTAATGTATTGTTTTATTTTTCATTATGGTTCATATCAGCACTATATTTTTCACCACACTTAGCACAAAACAAAAGAAAGCTTTAAATTTGAATAATGAACACTTCTGCTCACACGCCGAGACAAACTAAACTGAAGCGCATTGGTTGTGAAAGTCACATGGCACTTTCAGTTTACTGTGCATCTAGCAGACGACCACCTTCTTAGCCAATCCCGAGTCTAGTACAGTGTGGCTAAAGATTGTACTACAATCTTTATCAATATTGAAAATATTTGCAATATTTTATTTTATTTACCTATAGATAGGGACCCCAGATTGTTGGTAAATAAAATAATGTAATATCGGTGTAAAAATATTATAGTGAGCAGTGTTTTGGGCGGTAAATAAAACTGCTTAACGGTGTTATTTCGTGCAAAAAAGGGAAAAAACAAAAACACAGTTTAAACTATTTTACTGTGGAACAAAGGGCACCTTACATGTAACTTAAAAAAAGAGGAGCATGAAAATATTTACATAGTATACATTTCGACTGATTTACTTTGTTAGAGACAAAGCCACCATAAGTTCGGTGTTCTCTGGCTTAAGATTTGTTCTTAAGTTTGTCATGTTGTTCCCATATACAGAGAAAAGTCTTTCACTGTCCACATTGGACATGGGTGCCCACAATAGTTTCATACACTTCTCACTGAAACACAAGTGGTCACAAATCCATATGTTCACTTCAGCAGCATCATCTAATTTCTCACACACTATGTTCTTCAGAGCAGCATATCCCTCCTTGAATGTCTTCTGTGGCAAGTCTCGCAGAAAAGGTAACATTCTTCTTGCTTTTTCTATAGTTATATCTGTAGATGCCTCATTTGATACTATTTTTCGTACATCAAACAATTTACCTGCAGAATGAATAATATCAGCAGCTGGATCAGCTGACATTAAGGAATTCAACTTGGTAACTGACTTTATGCCCAATTGCTTGAACTGACTGATAACATAAGACTTCTTGAGGGTTGGCAGTCTCTGAAGAAGACTTGAAGTTTTCTCTCCAAACGAGCCCTCAGCTACTATTGTGAAGCCATTTGATATATCTAAGTTTGCTATATAGTTTATGAACAAATGGATATTTAGATCCCTCAAGCACTTCAATAAGGCAAATGGTGTCTTTGCAGTGTTCAAGAAGGAAAGATGCCTGGCAGTTTATTATATTTTGAGACCGTGTTGAAATACTACTGTGGAATCGGTTTGAATTCCTGCGTGCCGCAAAACTAAACTGACCTGACAATGTCTTGCACATGCTGTCTGTATGGCGCGCGAACGGCACGTTGCCAACTCTACCGTCAGCTGAATTGTGCATGCGCTAGCTTAATTTGAAACGTGGCTCCATCGGCATAATTCCTTTTCTTTTTCAGAGCAGAAGGTAAACAGACTCCTTGCGCTAAATTGTAACGTAATTTAAAGAATACAACTTGACTCCAAACGAATCTTTCAGTATAGTGGACACAAAATATACCTAGACATGCATTCACATTATGGCAACGTCGCGAGACAGCAACAATTTTCGAGCGAGGGGTACAGGAAACGGAGACAGTGATTGGTAGAAGAGGCTGTCTCCTGTCAGAATTGACTTGAACCAGACTTAGAAATTCATGCATTATTTAACGATACTTTTGCGAGTCTTTTCCAGCCGGCATGAAATGGGGCGATGCAAGCACGAATCGTTAAAATACGGTATTAGAGAAGATTGTAGGTAGTATTGTCATTTAAATCCAAAGAATAATTTGAATGAAATGAGAAATCCGTCACTGATGTGGTGTTGTCGAGTTCTGATAAACATGGCATTCCTTTTGTTGTGCATGCGATAGGTGAAGAGTGAAGGGGATGGGGTAGTCGAAGCAGTACCGATGTTTGCCGAAGCTCTGGTTACATCACAGTGCAGTTTGGTGTTCTGTGCCATGCAGCACACAACACCGTGCAGCATGGCCGTAGCGAATGACAATACACGTATCCGTAAATGATTGATAAGCCAAATATCTGATTGTTTATGTGAAAAGGAGAGACAAACGCCAAAAAAGGAGAGAGAGAGAGAGAGAGAGAGAGAGAGAGAGAGAGAGAGTGAGAGAGTGTGTGTGTGTGTGAGAGTGTGTGTGTGTGTGAGAGAGTGAGAGTGTGAGAGAGGGGGGATATATTTCGGGTTTCAGTAACAACTGACCATAATTGCACATAATCAGGAAGTTACTTTAGCTGAGTTTAAAACTTTTACAATGAAACAAATGAAGATGTGGGTTTGTTTAGAGTTGGCTCACGTATTATTTTTAGCTGCTTTTTGAGTGGATGCTGTTTTGAGTTAGCCCCACGTATGTGCGCCAATTTGAAGTAGTTAATATTCTTCAACTTTTGTTACATAATGAATTATGTAACTTAAACAAGGTTATGTTAAACTGTTGTTTTATGTAGTTTGTAACACTCTTTGGCCGTCGGTTTGAATTTAATGCTTACGTAATATTATTGTTTGAATCTGCCTCGGCTGCATCAGTCTTAATTTAGAGTCAGGATTCTTATGTAGGGTGTTGGTAATGACAATTATTGTAGACGTCACAGAATTAAACTTTTAAATTTTTCACTTTTACTTTTAACTTCTTGCACATTATTATAAACCAGTACACTTTTAAAAGAACTGTGCGAAACTTTTATACACTCACTTAATGTGTATATCTGTTTTTACTAAACGCCTGTAGAGAACACATTTTTCCATCTACACACTACCATGTCTCGTAAGCAACTGAATAACCTCAACGGTCAAAACCCATAGCTTCGGTAATGCAAGTCTCTGATTGGCTAATTCTAGTCCAATAGAATATCTGCATTTAATTTTAAACTTTTCTTTGCTGTTGATTGCCTAATTTTAAAACTGTCACTGAAACTACATCATCGTCGCGCTAATCATGACCAGTACATTTCAAATTCTAAACACATTATTGCTACAATTACCTCATTATTACTCATTGTTAGCAACCTAAAACTTATTATTCTCACAGTTCTTGCATTATTAGAGGTATTCATATAACATTATTAAAATATGTTTACAATAAAAATAAGCATTTGAAATGACTGTTACATACAATTTAATTAATTATTACATACATATTGTTTCAAGGCGAGCTGTTGTTGAATTTAGTTATAATAAAATACAATTGAAATTATTCAGGTATTAAAATACTCCTCACAAAAAAAAAGAGCTTTCTTTTTTGCCTTCTAAATTACTGCTACCAATTTTCAAGTAAGTAAATAAAACCAAAAATTATGTTATTTTATGTATAATGTTTATTAGAATTATTAACTAGAAAGTAAGGTGAAACTGAGTATTGTAGTCGTGAATAAGTTAATTAATGAAAGACGTCCTTTGCTTCCCAAAATTACTGGAGGACCTTCTATTATTTATTTGTTTTGTATTTGCATTGATTTTCAGTCATCCTCGTCAGATAATGATTTTTGGCATTATTAGTTCTTTTACAGTATGTTTTCTTCACATGCATAATAAATCAAGCAGTATGTTACTTCAGGTTTACTGCAGATATAAAATACAAATGTTTATTTCAGACATTTAACAAAGCAGAAGGCTTGTGTTTTAAGAATCAACACTAAAGTTCACAGTAATGCAGAGACTAAGATCTCATGTTGGCGAGTGCTCCTTGCTTAAAGAAAGTTAACTTTATCCAACTGAAATATGAGATGGCGACTAGGATCTCCAAGATCACAATCTTGTGAGATGCATCTCATTTTTATCCACACCACTCATGTCGCCTATAAAAACACAGTTGTATAATGAAAAATATAAAAAATACTGTTTCATATGAACATATCTGAAGATGTAATAATTACATAAATCAGCATTACAGGTTGTTTTTTCTAATTATATAATTTTCTTTGCTTTTAGTATCTACTTCTTCCGGACCTGCTGCTTTTAAACTTAATTTGACACTCTGGACAAGATCAAGAGACTATCAGGTGAAACTGCAGAAACCAATGAGAGTGAAAGTGAGTATATTCACTGTATTTCTATGGAACTGAAAGAGGTGTGGGAGAAGGGTAACTTTATTTGCTTATGGGTTCAAATCTGCTTCTCTTAATGATAATAATGCTGTTTTACAATGAAGAAGCTTTTTTAAACATTCTTGCTTCCCTGTAAATAAATAACACTGCACAGATTTTACTGGCAGTAAATGGTTCCTAGTCAATTTGAGATCTATGAAGTCAAGTTACTGAGTTATGTGTATTCAAAGTAACGAGACTGATTAGTAAATCAAAATTAGAACCAAAATATGTAAATACTGTATTAGAACTGAACTCTGAATGGGCATTTTTAAATTTTGTCATTACCAAAATTGCTGAAAGTGTAGACTTAACTTCTGGCTGCACCTCAGTGCAATGGATAACAAGATTGTGGGGAATGGCTAAACAAGTATAGGAAGATTCTGGTAGCTTTACTCTAGCTAATAGCTAGGTGGACTGGCTGTCATCTAGAATAAGCATGCAAACTCAAGTTTGAATCTGAAATGGGTAAACTTTTTTTTTCTTTTTTCTCCATCTTGAGAACATGTTATGCCCATCCGTTAAACAGGCAAAATATTTCATCATGCGTAATGCAAAGTTATAGTTACTCACATCTATGACTGGAGTGTTGTAAACCGATAGTGGCTTGAAGTTTTGGTTGGCGATAAGGACAGTTTGAATGCAACAGTTAACCAACAAATCCACTCACATTTGAACCAAGCAATAGGACAAAGTATTATGACTCCGCAAAAGAGCTGCTGAAAAAGTGGTAGCACGACACATATGTAGTGCTGCTTTCAATAGGTGACCTTAATAAAATTCTTTTTTGTTTGATAATTATACTGTCAATTGCCAGGATCATAGTAGTGCTGCCGGTGTGCCAGAACTTCGTTCTACAGGAGTTGTTTTACATGCTGTAAATCTACTGATGCGGGGATGTCACTTTTAAACACACTTAAAACCATCAGTCTGGGTCAGGTTAGACTAGAAGGCCTGTGTCTAACCAACTGAACCATCCAGACCGACATAGGTGACCTTGATACTCCTGCAAGTCACTAACACCACCATGGTATGGTGTTTCTTACTCAAGTCATTGGTAACTGCTGTATTCTCCAATGCAGTAATGTCATTCATGTCTCCTTTTCTATTTGCTTTCAGCACACAACACTACGCTGAAGCAGCAAAACACTAGGAGAACATGCAAAATGACATTTTTTCTGAACTCGGTGAAATGCATCTTGTGTAAGCAAAGCAGGAGATAGTGCTTCAATAGCTGCATGGATTTACAGTGAAAGGTACCCTAATACAGAGAGCCAAAAAACTACGAACCGGCTGCACAGTGTTTTTCCTGTCCACGTCCTTGGCACTCGTTGCCATCTGCCGCTATCATAGAAAGGCATGGATGAAACCATACAGCATTTTTAAAACTACTTTTAAAGGCTTTACTTACCAACTTTATGAAAGGAGATGCTGAAACTGGCCACTGTCGTTGTGCATACATTTTTGGCACCTCTTTGGAAAACTATCCATCACTCGCCATAGTTCATGTTGAGAAATCCTGGCAATTTCCTGGTGGATATTTTGTTTTAATTCTTCCAGGGTTAGTGGGTTTGTCTTGTACACTTTATGTTTTAAGTTACCTCAGCGATAGAAATTGCAAGGGGTTAGGTCGGGGGACAGAGCGGGCCACAAATCTCAATTAATAATTCTGTCCTCAAACACACTTTCAATTGTTCTCATCAAAATATTGGCTGTATAAACTGTTGCAGAGTCTTGTTGAAAAAAGGCAAAATCACACTCCCTGTCAATTCTCTAAAAACAGGGGGCAAAGTTGTATTCACGTTATTTTAGATTTCTTAGCCTGAACACTTCCTGTGGCTTGGAGTTTATTGTAAAGTTCACGAAATGTTGTACGACCTGGAAGTTTTACACCTGGAAATCTTTCTGCAAATTGTACTTTCACTTGGCGAGCTGACTGAGTTAACACATACAAATCATAAATAAATACATGCTGTGCAGTAGAAAACATGTACTGAGCCATAATATACTGTGGCTAACTACAGGACAAAATAATAAATAACTCATAATAACTGAACTACATCACATCACCAACTCAATACTGCACTTCACACTGCAGAACAAAACCACGTCAACAGCTTGATCTTGTTTATAGCGCAGCGCATTATGTTTCCACACACCCAGTGGAAAAACACTGAGCAGCCGTTAATATTGTTCATGAAGTACCCCTTCATGACGAAAAAATTGGTGTATGGTGCGCCATGAACAGAGAAAGAGTTATAGGGCCATTTTTTTTCAAGTCAACAGCTGACGCCCGTACATATGTGCCCCCCCTTTTTTTTTTTTAGAAAATTAAGACAGGGAGTGTGATTTTGTCTTTTTTCAACAAGACTCTGCAACAGCTTATATGACCAATGTTTTGATGAGAACAATTGAAAATGCGTTTGAGGACAGAATTTTTAGTAGAGATTTGTGGCCCCCTTGCTCCCCCGACCTAACCCCCTGTGATTTCTATCTCTGGGGTAACTTAAAACAAAGTGTACAAGACAAACCCACACACCCTGGAAGAATTAAAACAAAATATCCGCCAGGATATTGCCAGGATTTCTCAACGTGAAGTATGGCGAGTGATGGATAGTTTCCTAAAGATGTGACAAAAATGTATGGACAACAACGGTGGCCAGTTTCAGCATCTCCTTTTATAATGTTGGTAAGTAAAGCCTTTAAAAGTAGTCTTAAAATTGTTGTATGGTTTCATCCGCGCCTTTCTATGACCTAACCCAAACTAACCCCCTGCAATTTCTATCTGTGGGGTAACTTAAAACAAAGTGTGCAAGACAAACCCACACACCCTGGAAGGATTAAAACAAAATATCCACCAGGAAATTGCTAGCATTTCTCAACGTGAACTATGGCGAGTGATGGATAATTTCCTAAAGAGGTGCCAAAAATGTATGGACAAGTGTCCAGTTTCAGCATCTTCTTTCATAATGTTGATAAGTAAAGCCTTTTAAAGTTTAAAAATTTTGTATGGTTTCATCCGCGCCTTTCTATGAAAGCGGCAGACAGCAACAGTGCTGAGGACGCGAACAGGAAAAACACTGTGCAGCCGGTTCGTAGCTTTTGGCTCTCTCTGTATTGGACTATGTTCGAGTCTGTAGATTGGCATTTGCAAGGAAGTGGTTCTGTAGTGCTAAGTAAAGCAGATTGCAGTGCAAGACATGCTTATCACATTCCAGAGGTTAAAGAAAACATACTATGTATACTGGAAGAGGAACCATCAATTAGCACCTGTGCTATTGCATGTGCAAGTGCGTGGTAAGTCTTGCATGAGGAGCAGCTCTACCCCTTCCATCTGCAAAAGGTGCAAGGGATTTTAATTTACATCTACAGTTTTATGAATGTGCCTTAAGGCAACCACCAAAATTGTTTTCATTGGTGGTGTTCACTGATGAGGCCACGTTTACCAGGGATGGGCCAATTCTAAACTCCAAGAAGTGTAACATATGAAAATTCATTGTACAGAAGAGCCACCAATAGCAGTTTATGGTGAGCATATGGCTGGTATTGTTTCTGATGTCATTGGACCATAACTTCTTTCTCCTCAACTACATATTGATGCTTACAAATCATTTCTGGAATATGTATTGCCAGCTGTTTGGAAGAAGTGGTGCTTGATGTTTGGGCTCAACTGCATTTCCAACATGATGAAGCTCCTGTGCATTATGCTGTGAATGTATGAAAGCTTCTAAATCGAGTCTTCCCCAGTCGCTGGGTCAGAAGAGGCAGTTCTACCATGCCCTGGCCACCTTGTTCTCCGGGTTCATCTTCAGACTATGGGTATTCATCATTAAAGCTTGTGGCAATAGGCTTTAAAAACATAAAATACGCATCAAAAGAGACACTATCAGTAATAATAAACATTGAAGTAGGCACAACCATTTATTCATTTATCACTTAAAAACACATTTTGACATAACAGAACAGTATAGGAATATCAAATACTCATATCCTATACACCATATATTAAATTTACTAAATTCTTATATTCTCTTAGCCCCTTCAAGGATACCCAATGAGGTGAGGTGTTAAAAGTCATCCGTTTGGAATAGAAATAAAAATAGAATAAAAAGTATATATACTTGAAAATGAGTCGGAATTAGTTACACTAATTACACTTTGAAGAAACATGTCAAATGAGTAAACATAAGTGATGTTAGTGTAACTAATTCCAACTCACCTTAAGTAAATTAAAAAATGCATCACTGTTTCTACCTTCTTTTTCATATATTAATGTAAAGAAATATTTTGTTACTTTGGGGTGCAACCTTTGGCCATATCGTATCAGAATGATTTAAACTGCTTGGCCATCTGAAAACATGATATTTATAGCATTTTCTGATCTCATTAACTGTGTAATATTGTGAGTAAGCTTTTCTAACATAATAAAAGGGTAAATGCATATAGTCGAGTAGTCGAAACCTGTCAGCATCCAATCATTGCTTCACACCATTTGCTTTAGGTGGGCCCTCCCCATCCTTTACCACAATTTCTATTTAATGCAGAACATGCATTTTGCTGGGATTTGATCCTGCTTTGGTTTTGATAGGTTAGCTACTCCTATCGTGCCTTAGACCGCATGGCATAAATCCCAATATCGAAGCCAAGTAGCTTCCACCTTTTTAGCAGTTGGTTAAATTGATTATTTAAAAGTGCTACACAGGACGTCATATCACACCCATATCAGTGAGGAGGTTAATGAAGTATAAACTGTACACATTATTTCTTTAAATTTGCATTCTCTGGTTACTTTGTAATTTTTTTTATGGCAAACCCTATTATCAGTCTTAGTAATTTCTCTCTTACATACATTTTACACTCCCATGCTGGTTTGTAATTATTATTGAGTGTGTTATGTATTATTGTTAAACAGGCTAATGTTTGCATTTTTAATTTTTTTTTAAAGCCAGTGCTTGTTTTTAAGTCAGTACTGTGTTTTTGTCCACGTGGGAAGTAGAAAACAATAAAGCCATTGTATTGATGAACAAAGCAAGATTGATTTCCAGTCGTAAAAGATAGTTTTTTTTTGTAGTTGACCATTTACCATACACTTTATTGTGCTAAGTAGCCACTATTTCATTGTATGAAATAATGTAACTGCTGACGTTATTATGAGGGCCAGTCAATAACTAATGTCTCCTATTTTTTTCTTTCTTGTAATTTGCAAGAAATTTAAATTTTGATTACACAGCATGAAAGCCACAACATTGAGGATTAAATTGTCACTTTTCAATGTAATCCCCATCCTTTTCCGCAGTTTCCCTCCACGTTTTAACAAGGGATTGTATTCCTGTGTGTTAAAACACACGGTGTTACTTCCAAAGTTTTTACAGCCTCTGCATCTTGAAAGTGAATCCCATGATGAGCTTCCTTTAGCAGCCCAAACAGATGGAAGTCTGATGGTGCTAGGTCAGGGCTGTATGGGGGATGAGGCAAGACTTCCCATCCAATGTTCACAATCGCATCAGTGGTGTGACGATTGATGTGTGATTTTGCATTGTCATACAAAAGCAGAACATCCGCCATGGTTTTTGTTAGCGAACTCGCTGAAGACTTGCTTTAAGCTTTTTGAGGGTGCTGACGTATTGCTCAGAATTTATTGTGCATACCTGCTCCAAAAATCAACCAAAATCACACCCTCTGCATCCCAAAACACGGTGGCCTTCACTTTCCCTGCTGATGCCACAGTTTTGAATTTTTTCTTCCTTGGTGAGGTTGTGCAATGCCATTCTGGTTCAAAAAAATGAATGCACATTTCGTCTCCAGTCACAGTTTTGTCCAGGAATTCCTCTCCCTCCAAATGGAAGTGCTGCAAGTGTTTGTAGGCTATTGTTTTTTCATATTTCCTTATTCTGGTCCATTAACATTCAGGGTACCCACCGTGAACAAACTTTTGAGTACCCCAGTTCATGAATAATTGTCACCACACTGCCTTTACTGAGGGACTTAATGCGGCACAATTCATTTGTTGTTACCTGGCGGAGATCTTGAATGATCTCATCTGCTCGCTCAATGTTGCGTTGAATCACCGCAGTCACGGGTCTGCTGTTCTGCTGTTCATCAGCCAACATTGTTGGCCCTTCAGGTTCGTTACAGCGATGAAGCTATCTTTTAACCATGCTGACATTCACTGTTGCATCACCATACACCTTTGCAAGCCATTCATGAATGTGAACGGGGGTTTCAGCTTCCGCATGCAAGAATTCAATAACCGAACGCCATCTAATACAAACAGTGATGTCAGCCATTTTTCAACAGGAGCAGTGCTGCTACTGGTTGACAAAGGAAGTTGCTATTGCAGTGGGATGCAGAAGAAGGTTTGAGGAATTGTGCTAAATTCAAATTGTTCACATAACTAACTTAGTTCAGGAGAAAAAAAAATAGGAGGCATTATTATGACTGACCCTCGTACAAACTGTTACATGTATTACAGACTTCCTCAGGCATGTTGTCAACACTGCTACATTGACTTAGAGTGTGAAATATTAATTGCAATATCAAGGTTAACACCACATTAATAAATAACTGCCAATAGCAAAAATAATAAAATTACTTTAGGCAAAAACATTGATAAAAATTCCCATTAAAAAAAAAAGCCATAATGGATGTTTTTCGTTATGGAAAGCACACATTATGAAAATAGGTGAAAAACTATAAAATTAGTATATTTTACTCCAAGAAGCATGCGTATACAACACCTACAATTCTATACAAAGGTACTAAATAGGCAAATGCTGAGCTCTATTCATCACTGATTGATTCAGAAGAGGCACTTGTTGCCCACATTGTTGCCATGAGTGATGAGATTCATAATGCACATGGAATGCTCAACAGTGTTCAGAAATCATTTCTGCGTAGATGTCACCTATGCATTGATGGTAGAAATTGCCATTTTAAGCAATTCTTTTGAAATCAGCGCATATTCTTAATTTGTTTGCTTACCTTTATGCTTATTATACCTATCATATTGTAGCATGGTAGAGAAAGTAAGAATTGGGTATAATTTTGGATTTAGCTCCCTGAAAAGCCTATAAATCAAATTTTAATACATCTTTTTATCTATAATTTCTCATCCTGGTTTTTAATTATATATGCACACACGGTGGATGGACTTATTACATTCCTTCTAAGATGTACTTCATAGATGTATTACAAACAAAAAGTAGAATAGAATTTTGTTCTGTGATCAGCCAGTTTTGAAAAAAAAAAAAATGTTGTATTTCCTATTTAGATGGTTTATTCCACAAGAATGCATGAAGATAATAGTTTGTTACTTGTAAGATGGGTAGAGTAACCTATCTCTGACCTAGTTTTGGTAGTAACTGTGTGACATCATCATGTTTTGCAGATGTAATGTGGTCGGAGATGTTGGCAACGTTGCTAGGTCAGTGTAAGAAGCGGCTCCCAGATGTATCCAAAACAGCATACCTGAACTGGGAGGTGTGGGGGAATAGTGGCTTTGTTTTCCACATGACCCTTAATCCAAATAGACATGACGAAAGCGTGGTGTAATGTTTTTTTGGTAAAATGACAAGTACAACTGAATTTATTGTATGGTGCCAGGGTTATCTTGTATTTCTTGAAAGTCATCTGGAATTTGTGGAAGGTCCAAGGGTGGAAAGTCGCTTAGGAAAGATGTTAAAATCTGGCACTACTAATAGTATCCCACATGAAAAGAAACAAGGTATATATCAGATAAAATGCAAAGATTGTGACAAAATATACATAGGGAAGACCAAGAAGAACATTGGAATTAGGCTAAACACTACTGCAACATCAGATATAAACAGTTAGAAAGGTCTGCTGTAACGAACCATTTTTGGAAAGAACCACACAGTAGAAAAGGAAGCAAAATTACTAAAGTACATCAAAAAACCGCTAGAATTAAGCTAGTGGGAGAAAATATACATAAAAAGTTCCAGGAGCAACTGATGAACTTTGAAATACCACTGGGAAGAGATCTCATCACTAAGTTCATCAATTGGACAACAGATGGCACCAGAGAACCGGAATCCTACTCCGAAGTCAGTCGACGCATAGCAGTGGAAGATGTGGGGAATGCCTCACGAAGCATGTCCTGCATGTAATATGTAGCAAGTGGGCAAAGAGTATCTTGAGTCAACTGATTCTTTCTTCAATATATTTGAATGCTTCACTGTGTGTAAGTTTCAAGAAACTCTGAACCTTCATTAGCCTTTGTGTTTTGAGGACTTGCAGTCAAGAATTTTATCTATTTCCATTCAGTGTTACTGTTTTGTATATTTAACTCACAGAACACATTTCTGAGGTACTTGCCTCAATTCTCTACTGCAAAGTTGTCTAACTTAGCCCACTGTTTTCTCTTTGTAAGGCTGATGTTCTTAGAAATAAAATTGTTGTGTTTGTTTTCTGTATGTAGATTTACCCTTGTGCTGTCAGATCTGAAGCTGTTAACATCTGAACAATTTAACTCCTGCATGTGGTAGCACATGTCGCAGAAATGTTCTGGGACATGCTCATAAGATTTCTCTCAATCTTTTTTAACCTTATATAAGCTTGTCCTATGCATTGGATTTCTTATATGTCTCATTGGAGGGCAGTGCTTGAAACTTGTTCTGTTTAAGTGTAAATAAGTGAAGCAATGTGTCAGTATTTTGGCTCATTTTTATTATTTAACTTATACAATTGTTTACTTTAAGTTTGCAAATTCATGCTTGCATTCAGCAATTGATTAATTGCACACTTTGGTTGCAAGAGCTTTGGTGATCGCCATTACCTATTTTTGTAATATTCTATGGCTTCATCAGTAACATTTTTTTTTTTAAGGACTCATGAAGCATTAATTTTCTTGCATTATCTCTTTTTACAGATAGTAAGCTACATACGTTCAGATCTACGTCTTTTTCAAGCCTTAAATTACTTACCTTCCTCACCACTTTGCAAGCATATTTTGGAACCAACAAAACAAGACTTTTCTTTAGAAGAACTCAAGAGGAAGACTCTCACTTCATTAATAAAAGAAGTAAGGACCTTATATTTGTTGAACTGTAATAGTTTCCAATAGACAAGTTAAAACAGCTAACAGAATAACATTGCACTTTACATTATGCAGCAACTACTACCCAGCTTTGTGTTTTAGTTTCACTTAGAAATAGCCGTATACAGCACATCACTTTCCTAAAATGTGAAATGAAACAATATGGAAACTAATATGTTCTTTAAGCGTAAAAACATACTTAAAATTACCTGGTATGTAAGAGAACACACCTCTCCTGTAGATATACTTAAAATTACCTGGTATGTAACAGATCACACCTCTCCTGTAGATATACGTAAAATTACCTGGTATGTAAGAGAACACACCTGTCCTGTAGACATACTTAAAATTACCTGGTATGTAAGAGAACACACCTCTCCTGTAGATATACTTAAAATTATCTGGTATGTAACAGAACATACCTCTCCTGTAGATATACTTAAAATTATCTGGTATGTAACAGAACATACCTCTCCTGTAGATATACTTAAAATTACCTGGTATGTAACAGAACATACCTCTCCTGTACATATACGTAAAATTACCGGGTATGTAACACAACATACCTCTCCTGTAGATATACTTAAAATTATCTGGTATGTAACAGAACATACCTCTCCTGTAGATATACTTAAATTACCTGGTATGTAACAGAACATACCTCTCCTGTAGATATACTTAAAATTACCTGGTATGTAACAGAACATACCTCTCCTGTAGATATACTTAAAATTATCTGGTATGTAACAGAACATACCTCTCCTGTAGATATACTTAAGATTTTCTGGTATGTAACAGAACATACCTCTCCTGTAGATATACTTAAAATTACCTGGTATGTAACAGAACATACCTCTCCTGTAGATATACTTAAGATTTTCTGGTATGTAACAGAACATACCTCTCCTGTAGATATACTTAAAATTATCTGGTATGTAACAGAACATACCTCTCCTGTAGATATACTTAAAATTATCTGGTATGTAACAGAACATACCTCTCCTGTAGAGATACTTAAAATTACCTGGTATGTAACAGAACATACCTCTCGTGTACATATACGTAAAATTACCGGGTATGTAACACAACATACCTCTCCTGTAGATATACTTAAAATTACTTGGTATGTAAGAGAACACACCTCTCCTGTAGATATACTTAAAATTACTTGGTATGTAAGAGAACACACCTCCCCTGTAGATATACTTAAAATTACTTGGTATGTAAGAGAACACACCTCTCCTGTAGATATACTTAAAATTACTTGGTATGTAAGAGAACACACCTCTCCTGTAGATATTCTTAAAATTACCTGGTATGTAAGGGAACACACCTCTCCTGTAGATATACTTAAAATTACCTGGTATGTAAGGGAACACACCTCTCCTGTATACATACTTAAAATTACCTGGTATGTAAGGGAACACACCTCTCCTGTAGATATACTTAAAATTACCTGGTATGTAAGAGAACACACCTCTCCTGTATACATAGTTAAAATTACCTGGTATGTAAGAGAACACCTCTCCTGTATACATACTTAAAATTACCTGGTATGTAAGGGAACACACCTCTCCTGTATACATACTTAAAATTACCTGGTATGTAAGGGAACACACCTCTCCTGTAGATATACTTAAAATTACCTGGTATGTAAGAGAACACACCTCTCCTGTATACATAGTTAAAATTACCTGGTATGTAAGAGAACACCTCTCCTGTATACATACTTAAAATTACCTGGTATGTAAGAGAACACACCTCTCCTGTATACATAGTTAAAATTACCTGGTATGTAAGAAAACACCTCTCCTGTATACATAGTTAAAATTACCTGGTATGTAAGAGAACACCTCTCCTGTATACATAGTTAAAATTACCTGGTATGTAAGAGAACACACCTCTCCTGTATCATAGTTAAAATTACCTGGTATGTAAGGGAACACACCTCTCCTGTATCATAGTTAAAATTACCTGGTATGTAAGGGAACACACCTCTCCTGTATACATACTTAAAATTACCTGGTATGTAAGGGAACACACCTCTCCTGTATACATAGTTAAAATTACCTGGTATGTAAGAGAACACACCTCTCCTGTATCATAGTTAAAATTACCTGGTATGTAAGGGAACACACCTCTCCTGTATCATAGTTAAAATTACCTGGTATGTAAGAGAACACACCTCTCCTGTATCATAGTTAAAATTACCTGGTATGTAAGAGAACACACCTCTCCTGTATACATAGTTAAAATTACCTGGTATGTAAGAGAACACACCTCTCCTGTATACATACTTAAAATTACCTGGTATGTAAGAGAACACACCTCTCCTGTATCATAGTTAAAATTACCTGGTATGTAAGAGAACACACCTCTCCTGTATACATACTTAAAATTACCTGGTATATAAGAGCACACACCTCTCCTGTATACATACTTAAAATTACCTGGTATGTAAGGGAACACACCTCTCCTGTATACATACTTAAAATTACCTGGTATGTAAGGGAACACACCTCTCCTGTAGATATACTTAAAATTACTTGGTATGTAAGGGAACACACCTCTCCTGTATACATACTTAAAATTACCTGGTATGTAAGAGAACACACCTCTCCTGTATACATACTTAAAATTACCTGGTATGTAAGAGAACACACCTCTCCTGTATACATACTTAAAATTACCTGGTATGTAAGGGAACACACCTCTCCTGTAGATATACTTAAAATTACTTGGTATGTAAGGGAACACACCTCTCCTGTATACATACTTAAAATTACCTGGTATGTAAGAGAACACACCTCTCCTGTATACATAGTTAAAATTACCTGGTATGTAAGGGAACACACCTCTCCTGTATACATAGTTAAAATTACCTGGTATGTAAGGGAACACACCTCTCCTGTATCATAGTTAAAATTACTTGGTATGTAAGAGAACACACCTCTCCTGTATACATAGTTAAAATTACCTGGTATGTAAGAGAACACACCTCTCCTGTATACATACTTAAAATTACCTGGTATGTAAGAGAACACACCTCTCCTGTATACATAGTTAAAATTACCTGGTATGTAAGAGAACACACCTCTCCTGTATACATACTTAAAATTACCTGGTATGTAAGAGAACACACCTCTCCTGTATACATACTTAAAATTACCTGGTATGTAAGAGAACACACCTCTCCTGTATACATACTTAAAATTACCTGGTATGTAAGGGAACACACCTCTCCTGTATACATACTTAAAATTACCTGGTATGTAAGAGAACACACCTCTCCTGTATACATACTTAAAATTACCTGGTATGTAAGGGAACACACCTCTCCTGTATACATACTTAAAATTACCTGGTATGTAAGAGTACACACCTCTCCTGTATACATAGTTAAAATTACCTGGTATGTAAGAGAACACACCTCTCCTGTATACATACTTAAAATTACCTGGTATGTAAGAGTACACACCTCTCCTGTATACATAGTTAAAATTACCTGGTATGTAAGAGAACACACCTCTCCTGTATACATAGTTAAAATTACCTGGTATGTAAGAGAACACACCTCTCCTGTATCATAGTTAAAATTACCTGGTATGTAAGAGAACACACCTCTCCTGTATACATAGTTAAAATTACCTGGTATGTAAGAGAACACACCTCTCCTGTATCATAGTTAAAATTACCTGGTATGTAAGAGAACACACCTCTCCTGTATACATAGTTAAAATTACCTGGTATGTAAGAGAACACACCTCTCCTGTATACATACTTAAAATTACCTGGTATGTAAGAGAACACACCTCTCCTGTATCATAGTTAAAATTACCTGGTATGTAAGAGAACACACCTCTCCTGTATACATACTTAAAATTACCTGGTATGTAAGGGAACACACCTCTCCTGTATACATACTTAAAATTACCTGGTATGTAAGGGAACACACCTCTCCTGTATCATAGTTAAAATTACCTGGTATGTAAGAGAACACACCTCTCCTGTATCATAGTTAAAATTACCTGGTATGTAAGAGAACACACCTCTCCTGTATCATAGTTAAAATTACCTGGTATGTAAGAGAACACACCTCTCCTGTATACATAGTTAAAATTACCTGGTATGTAAGAGAACACACCTCTCCTGTATCATAGTTAAAATTACCTGGTATGTAAGAGAACACACCTCTCCTGTATACATAGTTAAAATTACCTGGTATGTAAGGGAACACACCTCTCCTGTATCATAGTTAAAATTACCTGGTATGTAAGAGAACACACCTCTCCTGTATCATAGTTAAAATTACCTGGTATGTAAGAGAACACACCTCTCCTGTATCATAGTTAAAATTACCTGGTATGTAAGAGAACACACCTCTCCTGTATCATAGTTAAAATTACCTGGTATGTAAGAGAACACACCTCTCCTGTATCATAGTTAAAATTACCTGGTATGTAAGAGAACACACCTCTCCTGTATCATAGTTAAAATTACCTGGTATGTAAGAGAACACACCTCTCCTGTATACATAGTTAAAATTACCTGGTATGTAAGGGAACACACCTCTCCTGTATCATAGTTAAAATTACCTGGTATGTAAGAGAACACACCTCTCCTGTATCATAGTTAAAATTACCTGGTATGTAAGAGAACACACCTCTCCTGTATACATAGTTAAAATTACCTGGTATGTAAGAGAACACACCTCTCCTGTATCATAGTTAAAATTACCTGGTATGTAAGAGAACACACCTCTCCTGTATCATAGTTAAAATTACTTGGTATGTAAGAGAACACACCTCTCCTGTATCATAGTTAAAATTACCTGGTATGTAAGAGAACACACCTCTCCTGTATCATAGTTAAAATTACCTGGTATGTAAGAGAACACACCTCTCCTGTATCATAGTTAAAATTACTTGGTATGTAAGAGAACACACCTCTCCTGTATCATAGTTAAAATTACCTGGTATGTAAGAGAACACACCTCTCCTGTATCATAGTTAAAATTACCTGGTATGTAAGAGAACACACCTCTCCTGTATACATACTTAAAATTACCTGGTATGTAAGAGAACACACCTCTCCTGTATCATAGTTAAAATTACCTGGTATGTAAGAGAACACACCTCTCCTGTATACATACTTAAAATTACCTGGTATGTAAGAGAACACACCTCTCCTGTATACATACTTAAAATTACCTGGTATGTAAGAGAACACACCTCTCCTGTATCATAGTTAAAATTACCTGGTATGTAAGAGAACACACCTCTCCTGTAGACATACTTAAAATTACCTGGTATGTAAGAGAAAACACCTCTCCTGTATACATACTTAAAATTACCTGGTATGTAAGAGAACACACCTCTCCTGTATACATACTTAAAATTACCTGGTATGTAAGAGAACACACCTCTCCTGTATACATAGTTAAAATTACCTGGTATATAAGAGAACACACCTCTCCTGTATACATACTTAAAATTACTTGGTATATAAGAGTACACACCTCTCCTGTATACATACTTAAAATTACCTGGTATGTAAGAGAACACACCTCTCCTGTATACATAGTTAAAATTACCTGGTATATAAGAGTACACACCTCTCCTGTATACATAGTTAAAATTACCTGGTATATAAGAGTACACACCTCTCCTGTATACATACTTAAAATTACCTGGTATGTAAGAGAACACACCTCTCCTGTATACATACTTAAAATTACCTGGTATGTAAGAGAACACACCTCTCCTGTATACATACTTAAAATTACCTGGTATATAAGAGTACACACCTCTCCTGTATACATACTTAAAATTACCTGGTATGTAAGAGAACACACCTCTCCTGTATACATACTTAAAATTACCTGGTATATAAGAGTACACACCTCTCCTGTATCATAGTTAAAATTACCTGGTATGTAAGGGAACACACCTCTCCTGTATACATACTTAAAATTACTTGGTATATAAGAGTACACACCTCTCCTGTATACATACTTAAAATTACCTGGTATGTAAGAGAACACACCTCTCCTGTATACATAGTTAAAATTACCTGGTATGTAAGAGTACACACCTCTCCTGTATACATAGTTAAAATTACCTGGTATGTAAGAGAACACACCTCTCCTGTATCATAGTTAAAATTACCTGGTATGTAAGAGAACACACCTCTCCTGTATCATAGTTAAAATTACCTGGTATGTAAGAGAACACACCTCTCCTGTATCATAGTTAAAATTACCTGGTATGTAAGAGAACACCTCTCCTGTATACATAGTTAAAATTACCTGGTATGTAAGAGAACACACCTCTCCTGTATCATAGTTAAAATTACCTGGTATGTAAGAGAACACACCTCTCCTGTATCATAGTTAAAATTACCTGGTATGTAAGAGAACACACCTCTCCTGTATCATAGTTAAAATTACCTGGTATGTAAGAGAACACACCTCTCCTGTATACATAGTTAAAATTACCTGGTATGTAAGAGAACACACCTCTCCTGTATCATAGTTAAAATTACCTGGTATGTAAGGGAACACACCTCTCCTGTATCATAGTTAAAATTACCTGGTATGTAAGAGAACACACCTCTCCTGTATCATAGTTAAAATTACCTGGTATGTAAGAGAACACACCTCTCCTGTATCATAGTTAAAATTACTTGGTATGTAAGAGAACACACCTCTCCTGTATACATAGTTAAAATTACCTGGTATGTAAGAGAACACACCTCTCCTGTATCATAGTTAAAATTACCTGGTATGTAAGGGAACACACCTCTCCTGTATCATAGTTAAAATTACCTGGTATGTAAGAGAACACACCTCTCCTGTATCATAGTTAAAATTACCTGGTATGTAAGAGAACACACCTCTCCTGTATCATAGTTAAAATTACTTGGTATGTAAGAGAACACACCTCTCCTGTAGACATACTTAAAATTACCTGGTATGTAAGAGAACACACCTCTCCTGTAGATATACTTAAAATTACCTGGTATATAAGGGAACACACCTCTCCTGTAGATATACTTAAAATTACCTGGTATGTAAGAGTACACACCTCTCCTGTAGATATACTTAAAATTACCTGGTATATAAGAGTACACACCTCTCCTGTATCATAGTTAAAATTACCTGGTATGTAAGAGAACACACCTCTCCTGTAGATATACTTAAAATTACCTGGTATGTAAGGGAACACACCTCTCCTGTAGATATACTTAAAATTACTTGGTATGTAAGAGAACACACCTCTCCTGTATCATAGTTAAAATTACCTGGTATGTAAGAGAACACACCTCTCCTGTAGACATACTTAAAATTACCTGGTATGTAAGAGTACACACCTCTCCTGTATCATAGTTAAAATTACCTGGTATATAAGGGAACACACCTCTCCTGTAGATATACTTAAAATTACCTGGTATATAAGGGAACACACCTCTCCTGTAGATATACTTAAAATTACCTGGTATGTAAGAGTACACACCTCTCCTGTATCATAGTTAAAATTACCTGGTATGTAAGAGAACACACCTCTCCTGTAGATATACTTAAAATTACCTGGTATATAAGGGAACACACCTCTCCTGTAGATATACTTAAAATTACCTGGTATGTAAGAGTACACACCTCTCCTGTAGACATACTTAAAATTACCTGGTATGTAAGAGAACACACCTCTCCTGTAGATATACTTAAAATTACCTGGTATATAAGAGAACACACCTCTCCTGTAGACATACTTAAAATTACCTGGTATATAAGAGAACACACCTCTCCTGTAGATATACTTAAAATTACCTGGTATATAAGAGAACACACCTCTCCTGTAGATATACTTAAAATTACCTGGTATGTAAGAGAACACACCTCTCCTGTAGACATACTTAAAATTACCTGGTATATAAGAGAACACACCTCTCCTGTATCATAGTTAAAATTACCTGGTATGTAAGAGAACACACCTCTCCTGTATCATAGTTAAAATTACCTGGTATGTAAGAGAACACACCTCTCCTGTAGATATACTTAAAATTACCTGGTATGTAAGAGTACACACCTCTCCTGTATCATAGTTAAAATTACCTGGTATGTAAGAGTACACACCTCTCCTGTATCATAGTTAAAATTACCTGGTATGTAAGAGTACACACCTCTCCTGTATACATAGTTAAAATTACCTGGTATATAAGAGAACACACCTCTCCTGTATACATAGTTAAAATTACCTGGTATGTAAGAGTACACACCTCTCCTGTATCATAGTTAAAATTACCTGGTATGTAAGAGTACACACCTCTCCTGTATACATAGTTAAAATTACCTGGTATATAAGAGTACACACCTCTCCTGTATACATAGTTAAAATTACCTGGTATGTAAGAGTACACACCTCTCCTGTATCATAGTTAAAATTACCTGGTATGTAAGAGTACACACCTCTCCTGTATACATAGTTAAAATTACCTGGTATATAAGAGTACACACCTCTCCTGTATACATAGTTAAAATTACCTGGTATATAAGAGAACACACCTCTCCTGTAGACATACTTAAAATTACCTGGTATGTAAGAGTACACACCTCTCCTGTATACATAGTTAAAATTACCTGGTATGTAAGAGAACACACCTCTCCTGTATACATAGTTAAAATTACCTGGTATGTAAGAGAACACACCTCTCCTGTAGACATACTTAAAATTACCTGGTATGTAAGAGAACACACCTCTCCTGTATACATAGTTAAAATTACCTGGTATGTAAGAGAACACACCTCTCCTGTATACATAGTTAAAATTACCTGGTATATAAGAGAACACACCTCTCCTGTAGACATAGTTAAAATTACCTGGTATATAAGAGAACACACCTCTCCTGTATACATAGTTAAAATTACCTGGTATATAAGAGAACACACCTCTCCTGTATACATAGTTAAAATTACCTGGTATATAAGAGAACACACCTCTCCTGTAGACATACTTAAAATTACCTGGTATGTAAGAGAACACACCTCTCCTGTATACATAGTTAAAATTACCTGGTATGTAAGAGAACACACCTCTCCTGTATACATAGTTAAAATTACCTGGTATATAAGAGAACACACCTCTCCTGTATACATAGTTAAAATTACCTGGTATGTAAGAGAACACACCTCTCCTGTATACATAGTTAAAATTACCTGGTATGTAAGGGAACACACCTCTCCTGTATACATAGTTAAAATTACCTGGTATGTAAGAGAACACACCTCTCCTGTATACATACTTAAAATTACCTGGTATGTAAGAGAACACACCTCTCCTGTATACATAGTTAAAATTACCTGGTATGTAAGAGAACACCTCTCCTGTATACATAGTTAAAATTACCTGGTATATAAGAGAACACACCTCTCCTGTATACATAGTTAAAATTACTTGGTATGTAAGAGAACACACCTCTCCTGTAGACATACTTAAAATTACCTGGTATGTAAGAGAACACACCTCTCCTGTATACATAGTTAAAATTACCTGGTATGTAAGAGAACACACCTCTCCTGTAGACATACTTAAAATTACCTGGTATGTAAGAGAACACACCTCTCCTGTAGATATACTTAAAATTACCTGGTATGTAAGAGTACACACCTCTCCTGTAGACATACTTAAAATTACCTGGTATATAAGAGAACACACCTCTCCTGTAGATATACTTAAAATTACCTGGTATGTAAGAGTACACACCTCTCCTGTAGACATACTTAAAATTACCTGGTATGTAAGAGAACACACCTCTCCTGTAGATATACTTAAAATTACCTGGTATGTAAGAGAACACACCTCTCCTGTAGATATACTTAAAATTACCTGGTATGTAAGAGAACACACCTCTCCTGTATATATACTTAAAATTACCTGGTATATAAGAGAACACACCTCTCCTGTAGATATACTTAAAATTACCTGGTATGTAAGAGAACACACCTCTCCTGTAGATATACTTAAAATTACCTGGTATGTAAGAGAACACACCTCTCCTGTATATATACTTAAAATTACCTGGTATGTAAGAGAACACACCTCTCCTGTAGATATACTTAAAATTACCTGGTATATAAGAGAACACACCTCTCCTGTAGACATACTTAAAATTACCTGGTATGTAAGAGAACACACCTCTCCTGTAGACATACTTAAAATTACCTGGTATATAAGGGAACACACCTCTCCTGTAGATATACTTAAAATTACCTGGTATATAAGGGAACACACCTCTCCTGTAGATATACTTAAAATTACCTGGTATGTAAGAGAACACACCTCTCCTGTATACATACTTAAAATTACCTGGTATGTAAGAGAACACACCTCTCCTGTATACATACTTAAAATTACCTGGTATGTAAGAGAACACACCTCTCCTGTATACATAGTTAAAATTACCTGGTATGTAAGAGAACACACCTCTCCTGTATACATACTTAAAATTACCTGGTATGTAAGAGAACACACCTCTCCTGTATACATACTTAAAATTACCTGGTATGTAAGAGAACACACCTCTCCTGTATACATACTTAAAATTACCTGGTATGTAAGAGAACACACCTCTCCTGTATACATAGTTAAAATTACCTGGTATGTAAGAGAACACACCTCTCCTGTATACATACTTAAAATTACCTGGTATGTAAGAGAACACACCTCTCCTGTATACATACTTAAAATTACCTGGTATGTAAGAGTACACACCTCTCCTGTATACATAGTTAAAATTACCTGGTATGTAAGAGAACACACCTCTCCTGTATCATAGTTAAAATTACCTGGTATGTAAGAGAACACACCTCTCCTGTATCATAGTTAAAATTACCTGGTATGTAAGAGAACACACCTCTCCTGTATCATAGTTAAAATTACCTGGTATGTAAGAGAACACACCTCTCCTGTATCATAGTTAAAATTACCTTTTATGTAAGAGAACACACCTCTCCTGTATCATAGTTAAAATTACCTGGTATGTAAGAGAACACACCTCTCCTGTATCATAGTTAAAATTACCTGGTATGTAAGAGAACACACCTCTCCTGTATCATAGTTAAAATTACCTGGTATGTAAGAGAACACACCTCTCCTGTATCATAGTTAAAATTACCTGGTATGTAAGAGAACACACCTCTCCTGTATCATAGTTAAAATTACCTGGTATGTAAGAGAACACACCTCTCCTGTATCATAGTTAAAATTACCTGGTATGTAAGAGAACACACCTCTCCTGTATCATAGTTAAAATTACCTTTTATGTAAGAGAACACACCTCTCCTGTATCATAGTTAAAATTACCTGGTATGTAAGAGAACACACCTCTCCTGTAGATATACTTAAAATTACCTGGTATGTAAGAGAACACACCTCTCCTGTATACATACTTAAAATTACCTGGTATGTAAGAGTACACACCTCTCCTGTATACATAGTTAAAATTACCTGGTATGTAAGAGAACACACCTCTCCTGTATCATAGTTAAAATTACCTGGTATGTAAGAGAACACACCTCTCCTGTATACATAGTTAAAATTACCTGGTATGTAAGAGAACACACCTCTCCTGTATACATAGTTAAAATTACCTGGTATGTAAGAGAACACACCTCTCCTGTATCATAGTTAAAATTACCTGGTATGTAAGAGAACACACCTCTCCTGTATCATAGTTAAAATTACCTGGTATGTAAGAGAACACACCTCTCCTGTATCATAGTTAAAATTACCTGGTATGTAAGAGAACACACCTCTCCTGTATCATAGTTAAAATTACCTGGTATGTAAGAGAACACACCTCTCCTGTATACATACTTAAAATTACCTGGTATGTAAGAGAACACACCTCTCCTGTATACATACTTAAAATTACCTGGTATGTAAGAGAACACACCTCTCCTGTAGACATACTTAAAATTACCTGGTATGTAAGAGAAAACACCTCTCCTGTATACATAGTTAAAATTACCTGGTATGTAAGAGAACACACCTCTCCTGTATCATAGTTAAAATTACCTGGTATGTAAGGGAACACACCTCTCCTGTATCATAGTTAAAATTACCTGGTATGTAAGAGAACACACCTCTCCTGTATCATAGTTAAAATTACTTGGTATGTAAGAGAACACACCTCTCCTGTATCATAGTTAAAATTACCTGGTATGTAAGAGAACACACCTCTCCTGTAGACATACTTAAAATTACCTGGTATGTAAGAGAACACACCTCTCCTGTAGATATACTTAAAATTACCTGGTATATAAGGGAACACACCTCTCCTGTAGATATACTTAAAATTACCTGGTATGTAAGAGAACACACCTCTCCTGTAGACATACTTAAAATTACCTGGTATATAAGGGAACACACCTCTCCTGTAGATATACTTAAAATTACCTGGTATATAAGGGAACACACCTCTCCTGTAGATATACTTAAAATTACCTGGTATGTAAGAGTACACACCTCTCCTGTATCATAGTTAAAATTACCTGGTATGTAAGAGAACACACCTCTCCTGTAGATATACTTAAAATTACCTGGTATATAAGGGAACACACCTCTCCTGTAGATATACTTAAAATTACCTGGTATGTAAGAGTACACACCTCTCCTGTAGACATACTTAAAATTACCTGGTATGTAAGAGAACACACCTCTCCTGTAGATATACTTAAAATTACCTGGTATATAAGAGAACACACCTCTCCTGTAGATATACTTAAAATTACCTGGTATATAAGAGAACACACCTCTCCTGTAGACATACTTAAAATTACCTGGTATGTAAGAGTACACACCTCTCCTGTAGACATACTTAAAATTACCTGGTATGTAAGAGTACACACCTCTCCTGTAGACATACTTAAAATTACCTGGTATATAAGAGAACACACCTCTCCTGTAGATATACTTAAAATTACCTGGTATGTAAGAGTACACACCTCTCCTGTAGACATACTTAAAATTACCTGGTATGTAAGAGAACACACCTCTCCTGTAGATATACTTAAAATTACCTGGTATATAAGAGAACACACCTCTCCTGTAGACATACTTAAAATTACCTGGTATGTAAGAGAACACACCTCTCCTGTAGACATACTTAAAATTACCTGGTATATAAGGGAACACACCTCTCCTGTAGATATACTTAAAATTACCTGGTATATGAGGGAACACACCTCTCCTGTAGATATACTTAAAATTACCTGGTATGTAAGAGAACACACCTCTCCTGTATACATACTTAAAATTACCTGGTATATAAGGGAACACACCTCTCCTGTAGATATACTTAAAATTACCTGGTATGTAAGAGAACACACCTCTCCTGTAGACATACTTAAAATTACCTGGTATGTAAGGGAACACACCTCTCCTGTAGATATACTTAAAATTACCTGGTATGTAAGAGAACACACCTCTCCTGTAGATATACTTAAAATTTCCTGGTATATAAGGGAACACACCTCTCCTGTAGACATACTAAAAATTACCTGGTATGTAAGAGAACACACCTCTCCTGTAGATATACTTAAAATTACCTGGTATATAAGAGAACACACCTCTCCTGTAGACATACTTAAAATTACCTGGTATTTAAGAGAACACACCTCTCCTGTAGATATACTTAAAATTACCTGGTATATAAGGGAACACACCTCTCCTGTAGATATACTTAAAATTACCTGGTATATAAGGGAACACACCTCTCCTGTAGATATACTTAAAATTACCTGGTATGTAAGAGAACACACCTCTCCTGTATACATACTTAAAATTACCTGGTATATAAGGGAACACACCTCTCCTGTAGATATACTTAAAATTACCTGGTATGTAAGAGAACACACCTCTCCTGTAGACATACTTAAAATTACCTGGTATGTAAGGGAACACACCTCTCCTGTAGATATACTTAAAATTACCTGGTATATAAGGGAACACACCTCTCCTGTAGATATACTTAAAATTACCTGGTATATAAGGGAACACACCTCTCCTGTAGATATACTTAAAATTACCTGGTATGTAAGAGTACACACCTCTCCTGTAGATATACTTAAAATTACCTGGTATGTAAGAGAACACACCTCTCCTGTATCATAGTTAAAATTACCTGGTATGTAAGAGAACACACCTCTCCTGTAGATATACTTAAAATTACCTGGTATATAAGGGAACACACCTCTCCTGTAGATATACTTAAAATTACCTGGTATGTAAGAGAACACACCTCTCCTGTAGATATACTTAAAATTACCTGGTATATAAGGGAACACACCTCTCCTGTAGACATACTTAAAATTACCTGGTATGTAAGAGTACACACCTCTCCTGTAGACATACTTAAAATTACCTGGTATATAAGGGAACACACCTCTCCTGTATCATAGTTAAAATTACCTGGTATGTAAGAGAACACACCTCTCCTGTATCATAGTTAAAATTACCTGGTATGTAAGAGAACACACCTCTCCTGTAGACATACTTAAAATTACCTGGTATGTAAGAGAACACACCTCTCCTGTAGATATACTTAAAATTACCTGGTATATAAGGGAACACACCTCTCCTGTAGATATACTTAAAATTACCTGGTATATAAGGGAACACACCTCTCCTGTAGATATACTTAAAATTACCTGGTATGTAAGAGAACACACCTCTCCTGTATACATAGTTAAAATTACCTGGTATGTAAGAGAACACACCTCTCCTGTAGACATACTTAAAATTACCTGGTATGTAAGAGAACACACCTCTCCTGTATCATAGTTAAAATTACCTGGTATGTAAGAGAACACACCTCTCCTGTATCATAGTTAAAATTACCTGGTATGTAAGAGAACACACCTCTCCTGTATCATAGTTAAAATTACCTGGTATGTAAGAGAACACACCTCTCCTGTATACATACTTAAAATTACCTGGTATGTAAGAGAACACACCTCTCCTGTAGACATACTTAAAATTACTTGGTATATAAGAGTACACACCTCTCCTGTATCATAGTTAAAATTACCTGGTATGTAAGAGAACACACCTCTCCTGTAGACATACTTAAAATTACCTGGTATGTAAGAGAACACACCTCTCCTGTATACATAGTTAAAATTACCTGGTATGTAAGAGAACACACCTCTCCTGTATACATACTTAAAATTACCTGGTATGTAAGAGAACACACCTCTCCTGTAGACATACTTAAAATTACCTGGTATGTAAGAGAACACACCTCTCCTGTATACATAGTTAAAATTACCTGGTATGTAAGAGAACACACCTCTCCTGTATACATACTTAAAATTACCTGGTATGTAAGAGAACACACCTCTCCTGTATCATAGTTAAAATTACCTGGTATGTAAGAGAACACACCTCTCCTGTATACATACTTAAAATTACCTGGTATGTAAGAGTACACACCTCTCCTGTATCATAGTTAAAATTACCTGGTATGTAAGAGAACACACCTCTCCTGTATACATACTTAAAATTACCTGGTATGTAAGAGAACACACCTCTCCTGTATACATACTTAAAATTACCTGGTATGTAAGAGTACACACCTCTCCTGTATCATAGTTAAAATTACCTGGTATGTAAGAGAACACACCTCTCCTGTATACATACTTAAAATTACCTGGTATGTAAGAGAACACACCTCTCCTGTATACATACTTAAAATTACCTGGTATGTAAGAGAACACACCTCTCCTGTATCATAGTTAAAATTACCTGGTATGTAAGAGAACACACCTCTCCTGTAGACATACTTAAAATTACCTGGTATGTAAGAGAACACACCTCTCCTGTATCATAGTTAAAATTACCTGGTATGTAAGAGAACACACCTCTCCTGTATCATAGTTAAAATTACCTGGTATGTAAGAGAACACACCTCTCCTGTATCATAGTTAAAATTACCTGGTATGTAAGAGAACACACCTCTCCTGTATCATACTTAAAATTACCTGGTATGTAAGAGAACACACCTCTCCTGTATACATAGTTAAAATTACCTGGTATGTAAGAGAACACACCTCTCCTGTATCATAGTTAAAATTACCTGGTATGTAAGAGAACACACCTCTCCTGTATACATAGTTAAAATTACCTGGTATGTAAGAGAACACACCTCTCCTGTATACATAGTTAAAATTACCTGGTATGTAAGAGAACACACCTCTCCTGTATACATAGTTAAAATTACCTGGTATGTAAGAGAACACACCTCTCCTGTATCATACTTAAAATTACCTGGTATGTAAGAGAACACACCTCTCCTGTATACATAGTTAAAATTACCTGGTATGTAAGAGAACACACCTCTCCTGTATACATAGTTAAAATTACCTGGTATGTAAGAGAACACACCTCTCCTGTATCATAGTTAAAATTACCTGGTATGTAAGAGAACACACCTCTCCTGTATACATAGTTAAAATTACCTGGTATGTAAGAGAACACACCTCTCCTGTATCATAGTTAAAATTACCTGGTATGTAAGAGAACACACCTCTCCTGTATACATACTTAAAATTACCTGGTATGTAAGAGAAAACACCTCTCCTGTATACATAGTTAAAATTACCTGGTATGTAAGAGAACACACCTCTCCTGTAGACATACTTAAAATTACCTGGTATGTAAGAGAACACACCTCTCCTGTATCATAGTTAAAATTACCTGGTATGTAAGAGAACACACCTCTCCTGTATCATAGTTAAAATTACCTGGTATGTAAGAGAACACACCTCTCCTGTATACATACTTAAAATTACCTGGTATGTAAGAGAACACACCTCTCCTGTAGACATACTTAAAATTACTTGGTATATAAGAGTACACACCTCTCCTGTAGACATACTTAAAATTACCTGGTATGTAAGAGAACACACCTCTCCTGTATACATACTTAAAATTACCTGGTATGTAAGAGAACACACCTCTCCTGTATCATAGTTAAAATTACCTGGTATGTAAGAGAACACACCTCTCCTGTATACATAGTTAAAATTACCTGGTATGTAAGAGAACACACCTCTCCTGTATCATAGTTAAAATTACCTGGTATGTAAGAGAACACACCTCTCCTGTATACATACTTAAAATTACCTGGTATGTAAGAGAACACACCTCTCCTGTAGACATACTTAAAATTACTTGGTATATAAGAGTACACACCTCTCCTGTAGACATACTTAAAATTACCTGGTATGTAAGAGAACACACCTCTCCTGTATCATAGTTAAAATTACTTGGTATATAAGAGTACACACCTCTCCTGTAGACATACTTAAAATTACCTGGTATGTAAGAGTACACACCTCTCCTGTATACATACTTAAAATTACCTGGTATGTAAGAGAACACACCTCTCCTGTATACATAGTTAAAATTACCTGGTATGTAAGAGAACACACCTCTCCTGTATACATAGTTAAAATTACCTGGTATGTAAGAGAACACACCTCTCCTGTATACATAGTTAAAATTACCTGGTATGTAAGAGAACACACCTCTCCTGTATACATACTTAAAATTACCTGGTATGTAAGAGAACACACCTCTCCTGTATCATAGTTAAAATTACCTGGTATGTAAGAGAACACACCTCTCCTGTATACATACTTAAAATTACCTGGTATGTAAGAGAACACACCTCTCCTGTATACATAGTTAAAATTACCTGGTATGTAAGGGAACACACCTCTCCTGTATCATAGTTAAAATTACCTGGTATGTAAGAGAACACACCTCTCCTGTATCATAGTTAAAATTACCTGGTATGTAAGAGAACACACCTCTCCTGTATACATAGTTAAAATTACCTGGTATGTAAGAGAACACACCTCTCCTGTATCATAGTTAAAATTACCTGGTATGTAAGGGAACACACCTCTCCTGTATACATACTTAAAATTACCTGGTATGTAAGAGAACACACCTCTCCTGTATACATACTTAAAATTACCTGGTATGTAAGAGAACACACCTCTCCTGTATACATAGTTAAAATTACCTGGTATGTAAGAGAACACACCTCTCCTGTATACATAGTTAAAATTACCTGGTATGTAAGAGAACACACCTCTCCTGTATACATAGTTAAAATTACCTGGTATGTAAGAGAACACACCTCTCCTGTATACATAGTTAAAATTACCTGGTATGTAAGAGAACACACCTCTCCTGTATACATAGTTAAAATTACCTGGTATGTAAGAGAACACACCTCTCCTGTATACATAGTTAAAATTACCTGGTATGTAAGAGAACACACCTCTCCTGTAGACATACTTAAAATTACCTGGTATGTAAGGGAACACACCTCTCCTGTATACATAGTTAAAATTACCTGGTATGTAAGAGAACACACCTCTCCTGTATACATAGTTAAAATTACCTGGTATGTAAGAGAACACACCTCTCCTGTATACATAGTTAAAATTACCTGGTATGTAAGAGAACACACCTCTCCTGTATCATAGTTAAAATTACTTGGTATGTAAGAGAACACACCTCTCCTGTATACATAGTTAAAATTACCTGGTATGTAAGAGAACACACCTCTCCTGTATCATAGTTAAAATTACCTGGTATGTAAGAGAACACACCTCTCCTGTATCATAGTTAAAATTACTTGGTATGTAAGAGAACACACCTCTCCTGTATACATAGTTAAAATTACCTGGTATGTAAGAGAACACACCTCTCCTGTATCATAGTTAAAATTACCTGGTATGTAAGAGAACACACCTCTCCTGTATCATAGTTAAAATTACTTGGTATGTAAGAGAACACACCTCTCCTGTATACATAGTTAAAATTACCTGGTATGTAAGAGAACACACCTCTCCTGTATACATAGTTAAAATTACCTGGTATGTAAGAGAACACACCTCTCCTGTATCATAGTTAAAATTACCTGGTATGTAAGAGAACACACCTCTCCTGTATCATAGTTAAAATTACTTGGTATGTAAGAGAACACACCTCTCCTGTATCATAGTTAAAATTACCTGGTATGTAAGATAACACCTCTCCTGTATACATAGTTAAAATTACCTGGTATGTAAGAGAACACACCTCTCCTGTAGATATAGTTAAAATTACCTGGTATGTAAGAGTACACACCTCTCCTGTATCATAGTTAAAATTACCTGGTATGTAAGAGAACACACCTCTCCTGTATACATACTTAAAATTACCTGGTATGTAAGAGAACACACCTCTCCTGTAGATATACTTAAAATTACCTGGTATGTAAGGGAACACACCTCTCCTGTAGATATACTTAAAATTACTTGGTATGTAAGAGAACACACCTCTCCTGTATCATAGTTAAAATTACCTGGTATGTAAGAGAACACACCTCTCCTGTAGACATACTTAAAATTACCTGGTATATAAGGGAACACACCTCTCCTGTAGATATACTTAAAATTACCTGGTATATAAGGGAACACACCTCTCCTGTAGATATACTTAAAATTACCTGGTATGTAAGAGTACACACCTCTCCTGTATCATAGTTAAAATTACCTGGTATGTAAGAGAACACACCTCTCCTGTAGATATACTTAAAATTACCTGGTATATAAGGGAACACACCTCTCCTGTAGATATACTTAAAATTACCTGGTATGTAAGAGTACACACCTCTCCTGTAGACATACTTAAAATTACCTGGTATGTAAGAGAACACACCTCTCCTGTAGATATACTTAAAATTACCTGGTATATAAGAGAACACACCTCTCCTGTAGACATACTTAAAATTACCTGGTATGTAACAGTACACACCTCTCCTGTAGACATACTTAAAATTACCTGGTATGTAAGAGAACACACCTCTCCTGTAGATATACTTAAAATTACCTGCTATGTAAGAGTACACACCTATCCTGTAGACATACTTAAAATTACCTGGTATGTAAGAGAACACACCTCTCCTGTAGACATACTTAAAATTACCTGGTATGTAACAGTACACACCTCTCCTGTAGACATACTTAAAATTACCTGGTATGTAACAGTACACACCTATCCTGTAGACATACTTAAAATTACCTGGTATGTAACAGTACACACCTATCCTGTAGACATACTTAAAATTACCTGGTATGTAAGAGAACACACCTCTCCTGTAGACATACTTAAAATTACCTGGTATGTAAGAGAACACACCTCTCCTGTAGACATACTTAAAATTACCTGGTATGTAAGAGTACACACCTCTCCTGTAGACATACTTAAAATTACCTGGTATGTAAGAGAACACACCTCTCCTGTAGATATACTTAAAATTACCTGGTATATAAGAGAACACACCTCTCCTGTAGATATACTTAAAATTACCTGGTATGTAAGAGAACACACCTCTCCTGTAGACATACTTAAAATTACCTGGTATGTAACAGTACACACCTCTCCTGTAGATATACTTAAAATTACCTGGTATGTAAGAGAACACACCTCTCCTGTATCATAGTTAAAATTACCTGGTATGTAACAGTACACACCTCTCCTGTAGACATACTTAAAATTACCTGGTATGTAAGAGTACACACCTCTCCTGTAGACATACTTAAAATTACCTGGTATGTAAGAGTACACACCTCTCCTGTAGATATACTTAAAATTACCTGGTATGTAAGAGAACAAACCTCTCCTGTAGACATACTTAAAATTACCTGGTATGTAAGAGAACACACCTCTCCTGTAGATATACTTAAAATTACCTGGTATATAAGGGAACACACCTCTCCTGTAGATATACTTAAAATTACCTGGTATATGAGGGAACACACCTCTCCTGTAGATATACTTAAAATTACCTGGTATGTAAGAGAACACACCTCTCCTGTATACATACTTAAAATTACCTGGTATATAAGGGAACACACCTCTCCTGTAGATATACTTAAAATTACCTGGTATGTAAGAGAACACACCTCTCCTGTAGACATACTTAAAATTACCTGGTATGTAAGGGAACACACCTCTCCTGTAGATATACTTAAAATTACCTGGTATGTAAGAGAACACACCTCTCCTGTAGATATACTTAAAATTACCTGGTATATAAGGGAACACACCTCTCCTGTAGACATACTTAAAATTACCTGGTATGTAAGAGAACACACCTCTCCTGTAGATATACTTAAAATTACCTGGTATATAAGAGAACACACCTCTCCTGTAGACATACTTAAAATTACCTGGTATGTAAGAGAACACACCTCTCCTGTAGATATACTTAAAATTACCTGGTATATAAGGGAACACACCTCTCCTGTAGATATACTTAAAATTACCTGGTATATAAGGGAACACACCTCTCCTGTAGATATACTTAAAATTACCTGGTATGTAAGAGAACACACCTCTCCTGTATACATACTTAAAATTACCTGGTATATAAGGGAACACACCTCTCCTGTAGATATACTTAAAATTACCTGGTATGTAAGAGAACACACCTCTCCTGTAGACATACTTAAAATTACCTGGTATGTAAGGGAACACACCTCTCCTGTAGATATACTTAAAATTACCTGGTATATAAGGGAACACACCTCTCCTGTAGATATACTTAAAATTACCTGGTATGTAAGAGTACACACCTCTCCTGTATCATAGTTAAAATTACCTGGTATGTAAGAGAACACACCTCTCCTGTAGATATACTTAAAATTACCTGGTATATAAGGGAACACACCTCTCCTGTAGATATACTTAAAATTACCTGGTATGTAAGAGAACACACCTCTCCTGTAGATATACTTAAAATTACCTGGTATATAAGGGAACACACCTCTCCTGTAGACATACTTAAAATTACTTGGTATGTAAGAGAACACACCTCTCCTGTATACATAGTTAAAATTACCTGGTATGTAAGAGAACACACCTCTCCTGTAGACATACTTAAAATTACTTGGTATGTAAGAGAACACACCTCTCCTGTATACATAGTTAAAATTACTTGGTATGTAAGAGAACACACCTCTCCTGTAGACATACTTAAAATTACTTGGTATGTAAGAGAACACACCTCTCCTGTAGATATACTTAAAATTACTTGGTATGTAAGAGAACACACCTCTCCTGTATCATAGTTAAAATTACCTGGTATGTAAGAGAACACACCTCTCCTGTAGACATACTTAAAATTACTTGGTATGTAAGAGAACACACCTCTCCTGTAGATATACTTAAAATTACTTGGTATGTAAGAGAACACACCTCTCCTGTATCATAGTTAAAATTACCTGGTATGTAAGAGAACACACCTCTCCTGTAGACATACTTAAAATTACCTGGTATGTAAGAGAACACACCTCTCCTGTATACATAGTTAAAATTACCTGGTATGTAAGAGAACACACCTCTCCTGTAGATATACTTAAAATTACCTGGTATGTAAGAGAACACACCTCTCCTGTATACATAGTTAAAATTACCTGGTATGTAAGAGAACACACCTCTCCTGTATCATAGTTAAAATTACCTGGTATGTAAGAGTACACACCTCTCCTGTAGACATACTTAAAATTACCTGGTATGTAAGAGAACACACCTCTCCTGTATACATAGTTAAAATTACCTGGTATGTAAGAGAACACCTCTCCTGTATACATAGTTAAAATTACCTGGTATGTAAGAGAACACACCTCTCCTGTATCATAGTTAAAATTACCTGGTATGTAAGAGAACACACCTCTCCTGTATACATAGTTAAAATTACCTGGTATGTAAGAGAACACACCTCTCCTGTAGACATACTTAAAATTACCTGGTATGTAAGAGAACACACCTCTCCTGTATACATAGTTAAAATTACCTGGTATGTAAGAGAACACACCTCTCCTGTATCATAGTTAAAATTACCTGGTATGTAAGAGAACACACCTCTCCTGTATACATAGTTAAAATTACCTGGTATGTAAGAGAACACACCTCTCCTGTATCATAGTTAAAATTACCTGGTATGTAAGAGAACACACCTCTCCTGTATCATAGTTAAAATTACCTGGTATGTAAGAGAACACACCTCTCCTGTATACATAGTTAAAATTACCTGGTATGTAAGAGAACACACCTCTCCTGTATCATAGTTAAAATTACCTGGTATGTAAGATAACACCTCTCCTGTATCATAGTTAAAATTACCTGGTATGTAAGAGAACACACCTCTCCTGTATCATAGTTAAAATTACCTGGTATGTAAGAGAACACACCTCTCCTGTAGACATACTTAAAATTACCTGGTATGTAAGAGAACACACCTCTCCTGTATCATAGTTAAAATTACCTGGTATGTAAGAGAACACCTCTCCTGTATACATAGTTAAAATTACCTGGTATGTAAGAGAACACACCTCTCCTGTATCATAGTTAAAATTACCTGGTATGTAAGAGAACACACCTCTCCTGTATCATAGTTAAAATTACCTGGTATGTAAGATAACACCTCTCCTGTATACATAGTTAAAATTACCTGGTATGTAAGATAACACCTCTCCTGTATCATAGTTAAAATTACCTGGTATGTAAGATAACACCTCTCCTGTATACATAGTTAAAATTACCTGGTATGTAAGAGAACACACCTCTCCTGTATCATAGTTAAAATTACCTGGTATGTAAGATAACACCTCTCCTGTATCATAGTTAAAATTACCTGGTATGTAAGATAACACCTCTCCTGTATACATAGTTAAAATTACCTGGTATGTAAGATAACACCTCTCCTGTATCATAGTTAAAATTACCTGGTATGTAAGAGAACACACCTCTCCTGTATCATAGTTAAAATTACCTGGTATGTAAGAGAACACACCTCTCCTGTATACATAGTTAAAATTACCTGGTATGTAAGAGAACACACCTCTCCTGTATCATAGTTAAAATTACCTGGTATGTAAGAGAACACACCTCTCCTGTATCATAGTTAAAATTACCTGGTATGTAAGAGAACACACCTCTCCTGTAGATATAGTTAAAATTACCTGGTATGTAAGAGTACACACCTCTCCTGTATCATAGTTAAAATTACCTGGTATGTAAGAGAACACACCTCTCCTGTATACATAGTTAAAATTACCTGGTATGTAAGAGAACACACCTCTCCTGTATCATAGTTAAAATTACTTGGTATGTAAGAGAACACACCTCTCCTGTATCATAGTTAAAATTACCTGGTATGTAAGAGAACACACCTCTCCTGTATCATAGTTAAAATTACCTGGTATGTAAGAGAACACACCTCTCCTGTATCATAGTTAAAATTACCTGGTATGTAAGAGAACACACCTCTCCTGTATACATAGTTAAAATTACCTGGTATGTAAGAGAACACACCTCTCCTGTATACATAGTTAAAATTACCTGGTATGTAAGAGAACACACCTCTCCTGTATACATAGTTAAAATTACCTGGTATGTAAGAGAACACACCTCTCCTGTATCATAGTTAAAATTACCTGGTATATAAGAGAACACACCTCTCCTGTATACATAGTTAAAATTACCTGGTATGTAAGAGAACACACCTCTCCTGTATACATAGTTAAAATTACCTGGTATATAAGAGAACACACCTCTCCTGTATCATAGTTAAAATTACCTGGTATGTAAGAGAACACACCTCTCCTGTATCATAGTTAAAATTACCTGGTATGTAAGAGTACACACCTCTCCTGTATACATAGTTAAAATTACCTGGTATGTAAGAGTACACACCTCTCCTGTATCATAGTTAAAATTACCTGGTATGTAAGAGAACACACCTCTCCTGTATACATAGTTAAAATTACCTGGTATGTAAGAGTACACACCTCTCCTGTATCATAGTTAAAATTACCTGGTATGTAAGAGAACACACCTCTCCTGTATCATAGTTAAAATTACCTGGTATGTAAGAGAACACACCTCTCCTGTATACATAGTTAAAATTACCTGGTATGTAAGAGAACACACCTCTCCTGTATCATAGTTAAAATTACCTGGTATGTAAGAGAACACACCTCTCCTGTATACATAGTTAAAATTACCTGGTATGTAAGAGTACACACCTCTCCTGTATCATAGTTAAAATTACCTGGTATGTAAGAGAACACACCTCTCCTGTATCATAGTTAAAATTACCTGGTATGTAAGAGAACACACCTCTCCTGTATACATAGTTAAAATTACCTGGTATGTAAGAGTACACACCTCTCCTGTATCATAGTTAAAATTACCTGGTATGTAAGAGAACACACCTCTCCTGTATCATAGTTAAAATTACCTGGTATGTAAGAGTACACACCTCTCCTGTATACATAGTTAAAATTACCTGGTATGTAAGAGTACACACCTCTCCTGTATCATAGTTAAAATTACCTGGTATGTAAGAGAACACACCTCTCCTGTATACATACTTAAAATTACCTGGTATGTAAGAGTACACACCTCTCCTGTATCATAGTTAAAATTACCTGGTATGTAAGAGAACACACCTCTCCTGTATACATACTTAAAATTACCTGGTATGTAAGAGTACACACCTCTCCTGTATCATAGTTAAAATTACCTGGTATGTAAGAGAACACACCTCTCCTGTATACATACTTAAAATTACCTGGTATGTAAGGGAACACCTCTCCTGTATACATAGTTAAAATTACCTGGTATGTAAGAGAACACACCTCTCCTGTATACATAGTTAAAATTACCTGGTATGTAAGAGAACACACCTCTCCTGTATCATAGTTAAAATTACCTGGTATGTAAGAGAACACACCTCTCCTGTATCATAGTTAAAATTACCTGGTATGTAAGAGAACACCTCTCCTGTATACATAGTTAAAATTACCTGGTATGTAAGAGAACACACCTCTCCTGTATCATAGTTAAAATTACCTGGTATGTAAGAGAACACACCTCTCCTGTATCATAGTTAAAATTACCTGGTATGTAAGAGAACACCTCTCCTGTATACATAGTTAAAATTACTTGGTATGTAAGAGAACACACCTCTCCTGTATCATAGTTAAAATTACCTGGTATGTAAGAGAACACCTCTCCTGTATACATAGTTAAAATTACCTGGTATGTAAGAGAACACACCTCTCCTGTATCATAGTTAAAATTACCTGGTATGTAAGAGAACACACCTCTCCTGTATCATAGTTAAAATTACCTGGTATGTAAGAGAACACACCTCTCCTGTATACATAGTTAAAATTACTTGGTATGTAAGAGAACACACCTCTCCTGTATCATAGTTAAAATTACCTGGTATGTAAGAGAACACCTCTCCTGTATACATAGTTAAAATTACCTGGTATGTAAGAGAACACACCTCTCCTGTATCATAGTTAAAATTACCTGGTATGTAAGGGAACACACCTCTCCTGTATCATAGTTAAAATTACCTGGTATGTAAGAGAACACACCTCTCCTGTATACATAGTTAAAATTACCTGGTATGTAAGAGAACACACCTCTCCTGTATACATACTTAAAATTACCTGGTATGTAAGGGAACACCTCTCCTGTATACATAGTTAAAATTACCTGGTATGTAAGAGAACACACCTCTCCTGTATACATAGTTAAAATTACCTGGTATGTAAGAGAACACACCTCTCCTGTATCATAGTTAAAATTACCTGGTATGTAAGAGAACACACCTCTCCTGTATCATAGTTAAAATTACCTGGTATGTAAGAGAACACCTCTCCTGTATACATAGTTAAAATTACCTGGTATGTAAGAGAACACACCTCTCCTGTATCATAGTTAAAATTACCTGGTATGTAAGAGAACACACCTCTCCTGTATCATAGTTAAAATTACCTGGTATGTAAGAGAACACCTCTCCTGTATACATAGTTAAAATTACCTGGTATGTAAGAGAACACACCTCTCCTGTATACATAGTTAAAATTACCTGGTATGTAAGAGAACACACCTCTCCTGTATCATAGTTAAAATTACCTGGTATGTAAGAGTACACACCTCTCCTGTATACATAGTTAAAATTACCTGGTATGTAAGAGTACACACCTCTCCTGTATCATAGTTAAAATTACCTGGTATGTAAGAGAACACACCTCTCCTGTATACATACTTAAAATTACCTGGTATGTAAGAGAACACACCTCTCCTGTATCATAGTTAAAATTACCTGGTATGTAAGAGAACACCTCTCCTGTATACATAGTTAAAATTACCTGGTATGTAAGAGAACACACCTCTCCTGTATACATAGTTAAAATTACCTGGTATGTAAGAGAACACACCTCTCCTGTATCATAGTTAAAATTACCTGGTATGTAAGAGAACACACCTCTCCTGTATACATACTTAAAATTACCTGGTATGTAAGAGAACACACCTCTCCTGTATCATAGTTAAAATTACCTGGTATGTAAGAGAACACCTCTCCTGTATCATAGTTAAAATTACCTGGTATGTAAGAGAACACACCTCTCCTGTATACATACTTAAAATTACCTGGTATGTAAGAGAACACACCTCTCCTGTATCATAGTTAAAATTACCTGGTATGTAAGAGAACACACCTCTCCTGTATACATACTTAAAATTACCTGGTATGTAAGAGAACACCTCTCCTGTATCATAGTTAAAATTACCTGGTATGTAAGAGAACACACCTCTCCTGTATACATACTTAAAATTACCTGGTATGTAAGAGAACACACCTCTCCTGTATCATAGTTAAAATTACCTGGTATGTAAGAGAACACACCTCTCCTGTATCATAGTTAAAATTACCTGGTATGTAAGAGAACACACCTCTCCTGTATACATACTTAAAATTACCTGGTATGTAAGAGAACACACCTCTCCTGTATACATACTTAAAATTACCTGGTATGTAAGAGAACACACCTCTCCTGTATACATACTTAAAATTACCTGGTATGTAAGAGAACACACCTCTCCTGTATACATACTTAAAATTACCTGGTATGTAAGAGAACACACCTCTCCTGTATACATACTTAAAATTACCTGGTATGTAAGAGAACACACCTCTCCTGTATACATACTTAAAATTACCTGGTATGTAAGAGAACACACCTCTCCTGTATCATAGTTAAAATTACCTGGTATGTAAGAGAACACACCTCTCCTGTATACATACTTAAAATTACCTGGTATGTAAGAGAACACACCTCTCCTGTATCATAGTTAAAATTACCTGGTATGTAAGAGAACACACCTCTCCTGTATCATAGTTAAAATTACCTGGTATGTAAGAGAACACCTCTCCTGTATACATAGTTAAAATTACCTGGTATGTAAGAGAACACACCTCTCCTGTATACATAGTTAAAATTACCTGGTATGTAAGAGTACACACCTCTCCTGTATCATAGTTAAAATTACCTGGTATGTAAGAGAACACACCTCTCCTGTATACATACTTAAAATTACCTGGTATGTAAGAGAACACACCTCTCCTGTATACATAGTTAAAATTACCTGGTATGTAAGAGAAAACACCTCTCCTGTATCATAGTTAAAATTACCTGGTATGTAAGAGAACACACCTCTCCTGTATACATAGTTAAAATTACCTGGTATGTAAGAGAACACACCTCTCCTGTATACATAGTTAAAATTACCTGGTATGTAAGAGAACACACCTCTCCTGTATACATAGTTAAAATTACCTGGTATGTAAGAGTACACACCTCTCCTGTATCATAGTTAAAATTACCTGGTATGTAAGAGAACACACCTCTCCTGTATACATACTTAAAATTACCTGGTATGTAAGAGAACACACCTCTCCTGTATACATACTTAAAATTACCTGGTATGTAAGAGAACACACCTCTCCTGTATACATAGTTAAAATTACCTGGTATGTAAGGGAACACACCTCTCCTGTATACATAGTTAAAATTACCTGGTATGTAAGAGAACACACCTCTCCTGTATACATACTTAAAATTACCTGGTATGTAAGAGAACACACCTCTCCTGTAGATATACTTAAAATTACTTGGTATGTAAGGGAACACACCTCTCCTGTAGATATACTTAAAATTACCTGGTATGTAAGAGAACACACCTCTCCTGTAGATATACTTAAAATTACTTGGTATGTAAGAGAACACACCTCTCTTGTATACATACTTAAAATTACCTGGTATGTAAGGGAACACACCTCTCCAGTAGATATACTTAAAATTACTTGGTATGTAAGAGAACACACCTCTCCTGTAGATATAGTTAAAATTACTTGGTATGTAAGAGAACACACCTCTCCTGTAGATATACTTAAAATTACTTGGTATGTAAGAGAACACACCTCTCCTGTATACATACTTAAAATTACCTGGTATGTAAGGGAACACACCTCTCCTGTAGATATACTTAAAATTACCTGGTATGTAAGAGAACACAGCTCTCCTGTAGATATACTTAAAATTACTTGGTATGTAAGAGAACACACCTCTCCTGTAGATATAGTTAAAATTACTTGGTATGTAAGAGAACACACCTCTCCTGTAGATATACTTAAAATATCTTGGTATGTAGGAGAACACACCTCTCCTGTAGATATAGTTAAAATTACTTGGTATGTAAGAGAACACACCTCTCCTGTAGATATACTTAAAATTACTTGGTATGTAAGAGAACACACCTCTCCTGTAGATATACTTAAAATTACTTGGTATGTAAGAGAACACACCTCTCCTGTATACATACTTAAAATTACCTGGTATGTAAGGGAACACACCTCTCCTGTAGATATACTTAAAATTACTTGGTATGTAAGAGAACACACCTCTCCTGTAGATATACTTAAAATTACTTGGTATGTAAGAGAACACACCTCTCCTGTAGATATAGTTAAAATTACTTGGTATGTAAGAGAACACAGCTCTCCTGTAGATATACTTAAAATTACTTGGTATGTAAGAGAACACACCTCTCCTGTAGATATACTTAAAATTACTTGGTATGTAAGAGAACACACCTCTCCTGTAGATATACTTAAAATTACTTGGTATGTAAGAGAACACCTCTCCTGTAGATATACTTAAAATTACTTGGTATGTAAGAGAACACACCTCTCCTGTAGATATAGTTAAAATTACTTGGTATGTAAGAGAACACAGCTCTCCTGTAGATATACTTAAAATTACTTGGTATGTAAGAGAACACACCTCTCCTGTAGATATACTTAAAATTACTTGGTATGTAAGAGAACACACCTCTCCAGTAGATATACTTAAAATTACTTGGTATGTAAGAGAACACACCTCTCCTGTAGATATACTTAAAATTACTTGGTATGTAAGAGAACACACCTCTCCTGTAGATATAGTTCAGTGATAAAAACTTATCAAAACCAGTTAAAGATTTTCATCTTTGGGGGTAGGGGTTGTTATTGAGATTAAACAATGTAGCTATTCCATCAAGATGGTTGGACAACAAACACATAAGATTAAAAGTTAAAAAACTCCACCTGAAAGCTGCAAGCTTAAGAATCTTGAGCCTTTACAAATAAATAAATAAATAGATTTAAAAAAGTCACAGACCAGTGAACAGTGACATAAACCAAGAATGGGAAGATATTAGAGATCAGAAGAAGTGTTACTTTTTTAGCTTTGGGAGTTAGAAAAGGAAATTAGGTACCCTAATAGATTTCCTGGATGGAATGAAGGCTAATAAAGGAAGGGAAAGACACTTTATTTGTAAATACTGAACAACCGAACAAAGAATTAGAAATAGACATAAATGTTCAAAAGTTAATGAGAGAGAATAAAAATATGAAGAGGAAAATGGGGAAGTTGCATTTTTAAAATAGATGGTAGAAGTATAAAGCATAGTCAATTTTATATACATTATTTACATAAAGATTGTAGCTCATCCAACCTATATATACACTTTTGTATTAAGAAAGTTTATTTCACATTTAAACATTTTCCCCTTTATCATTTTTAAAGTATTGTGTAGCTTATTAGATAATAGTTTGCTCATTATTAAGGGATCTTTATCCATAGCTTTTGTGTCTGCATTTATTTGATGATAATTATTGTTTACCCTGTATCATACTTGTGATATATTTTATTTAAATTCTTTAATTTATCATCAATGCCATAGCCAAGATTTGAACTCAGCTATGGCACTGAATTTTTGAGTCTGATTCTAGCTTTCTATATTTAGCCTTCATATGGCATATTTTGAACAATTAATTAACATTAGATTAGAGAGTAGATGAGAGGTTTTTTTAGTTTTATCAACCTCCCACATGTCAGGGTTATTGTGCAACCCCATTAGAAAGGATGCTTTCATTGTTTTCCCAAAATCTGTTGCCTGAACAATTGCAGTATTTAGTTCTAATGTCAGCATCCTTTCCTAAATCTTCTCTGGTTATGGAAGGAGTAAGTCTCTTTCTTGCCAGGAATGGGCGGGTAGTCGAAGAGGATTGTGAAGCAGTTTCCTCATTCTCTTTGCACATTCTACAAATGGGTTCATCTTTGTAGAGCCCTACTTTACGTAGATTTTTCCTGAAGTGACCATGTTCAGAAATGAATGCACCTACTTTCCTTATTCCTGTTCTAATTAACACTATAATGGTGTTAATAGTTATACCTATGAAATCCAGGACATAAATATGTGTGAGATTGTAAGTTGCCATTGGAGTATGTTATTTCAAATATAGAATTTAATGTCATGCTGATATGTTGGCGGAATAGTGAAGTTGCTTAGAGCAGAGGCAAGATACGCTGAAGATCCATGGTTGAAATCTTGGCTATGGCATTGACTTTTTCAGTCTGAAATGATGTTCACTTGTTTACTATTCTGTTAATCGTTGGGTTTGTTTTTACGTTGGATTTTCTTTATAAGCTTAAATTCACACACCCACATATACACTTTCACTCATACTTCCATACTATGGAGGACAGGGAATAATCCTGGCTAAAGAAAAATTCCCATCCTCCAGCCAGTAATTGAAATAGATTTCTGGATTTGGAACCTAGCATGCAAACCACAGAAACAGTTGATACATGGTTCCTTCCTATTTGCGTTCTATACACAGCTTATACATTTCTTTTGTAATGCCAATAGTGTGCCATGTTTGCTAAACAAGTGCTGCCCCCAGGCCTCAATTGCATATTTTACATGTGGATGTATTAATCTATAGTACATTAATTTCAGATTATGGATATTTAGATATTTTACTAAATTCCTTAATAAGCAAAGATGTGTGCTTCAGTGGCGAAGCGTGACTTTCAAAGTGAGTGAAGCTCCAAGTAATAATTTTCATTAAAATAGGAGAGAACCATGAATGTTGTATCTATATTTTTTCTTAATCTCGGTAAAAAAGGAACTAAAAATAAGATTTAAATTTTAAAAATGTATCCAGAGCAAATAAAGTGTTTGTTCGCGTGAATTTTATTTGCTTTCTTCTTTTTAAATTCTTAAGGAAGCAGCGCTTCCACCGCTTCCGTGCACACTTCACCACTGGTGTGCTTACTTTCTTACATCTGTGCTCAGTGTGATAATTAAAAGTTTTCACCTATGATAATTCCTAGGAATTTTATGCTGTTAATTCTGAATTAATTCACTATTTATTATTATATTTAGAATACTGTTATACTTATATCTATTAGTGCAATGTTGGAGCATGACTGGTTTTGTTTTTTGAAGATTTACTGTTCAGTTTATTATTTGTATATGTATGTATGTGTGCATGTTTTTTAAGTTTTTAAGCCATTCAATTCTTTGTTACAAAATATAATTGAGGTATCATCTGCATAAAAAACAATTTAGAATCTGTAGTTTTTGGAAGATCATTGGCATAAAGCAGAAAAAGAAGTGGACCTAGAACTGATCCTTGTGGAGCTCCAGCTTTTACAGTTTCATAGTTGCTTGTGGTAGACTCAATTGAATTGCCATATATTGTTTCATGTTGTAGATACGGTTTTAATATTGCATAGAATTTCCCACATTTCTACAACTTGTTCTGTAACATTGTCAAAGGTTTTAAATAGGTCAAGGAATATCCCTGTAATGTTCTCATTGTTAAACCCTTAGGGTAGTGTTCCGCAACTGGTGTGCCAAAAGCTTTTACATACTCATTGTATTAATTGTCAAGTTTTATTTACAAAAAATTTTTTAAATTATTTGCTAAAGTTGCTATATTATAGTTTATCGGCCTATTTACATTTCTTGCTTTTACCTCTGTGCTGTGCTACTTCATTGTAATCTTGTCGTATATTCCATTAATACTAAGATAATACAATTCATTTTAGAAAGGACTTCAGTGAATAATAAGGACTATATACATTGCAAAACAACATAGAAGTACAACACAGTTGCTACAAATGAAATTAATGCATATGTTTCTGTGCACTGTTGCTATATTGTAGTTTTGCTTATCAGTCTATTTTTACTTTCTCTACTACGTATAGTAAGTAGGGGAAGTATTGTATTCCACCCAAAAATTTTGATACCGAGATTTCACCGGAAATACATGTGTTGAGACCCCCTGAATCCAAAAAAAGCATTTTTGGAAACATGTCCGTGTGTGTGTCTGCGTGTGTGTGTGTTTGTCTGTGTGTGTGTCTGTGAACAGCATAACTCAGAAACGAACAGTCGGATAAACACCAAACTTGGTATTTGGTTTCAGTATCTTCCAAGGATGCGACACGAAGGTTTTCAAGAAAATCCCCCCACCCCAGAGTACCCTTTACATGGAAGATTTTTCGAAAATTTTAATTTTCTCAAAAATGGCTCTAATGATTTTGATTAAAATATCATATGTTTAAGATATTTTTATGGTAAATAAAATGTATATCTTGAATTTTCTGGGAATGTCTCCAAAAGTATTCTTCATTGTGAACGTCTTTTGCATAACTGGTAAACCATAAGGGATAGAGAAAATTTTACTACACAAAAAATGTAGATCGCGTTAAAATACACAACTTATGTCATATACATTTCTTTTGTTGAGTGAACCGTTTTCAAGATATTGCTTGTTATTTCCTTAAATTTTCCAATACTTATACTTTTTCTCAAATACGTTATTCATTTTTTTATGTCCTGACATGCAAAGAGAATGGAATGCGCCACATAGCAACCAGCGTTAAAATATTTGACTATCGCTTAAAAGCTACCATATTCCGCTTGCATCTACAAGAAAATTACCAATAAGATTGACATCTCGATATCTTGATTAACATGAAGCATATGGAGAATAGGCGTTTGTAAAATTAGATTGTACAAGAGTAGAGAAAGTCATGTGAGTGTAACACATCAGATTTTTTGTTGAGTGAACCATTTTCGAGATATTGCTTGTTATTCCCTTAAATTTTTCAATACTTATTTTCTCAAATGGGAAGTATTGCATTCCACCCAAAAATTCGATACCGAGATTTCACCGGAAATACATGTTTTGAGACCTCCTGAATCCAAAAAAAGCATTTTTGGAAACATGTCCGTGTGTGTGTGTGTGTGTGTGTGTGTGTGTGTGTGTGTGTGTGTGTGTGCGTGCGTGCGTGGGTGTGTGAACAGCATAACTCAAAAACGAACAGTCGGATAAACACCAAACTTGGTATTTAGGTTCAGTATCTTCCAGAGATGCGACACGAAGGTTTTCAAGAAAATCCCCCCACCCCAGACTACCCTTTATATGGAACATTTTTCGAAAATTTTAATTTTCTCAAAAATGGCTCTAACGATTTTGATTAAAATATCATATGTTTAAGATAATGTCATGAGAAATGAAATGTATATCTCGAATTTTCTGGGAATGTCTCCAAAAGTATTCTTCATTGTGAACGACTTTTGCATAACTGGTAAACAATAAGAGATAGACAAAATTTTACTACACAAAAAATGTAGATCTTTTTAAAATACACAACTTATGTCATATACAATTCTTTTGTTGAGTGAACTGTTTTCGAGATATTGCTTGTTATTCCCTTAAATTTTGCAATACTTATACTTTTTCTCAAATTCGTTATTCATTTTTTTATGTCCTGGACTTGCAAAGAGAATGGAATGCGCCGCATAGCAACCAGCGTTAAAATATTTGACCATCGCTTAAAAGCTACCATATTCCCCTTGCATCTACAAGAAAATTAGCAATAAGATTGACATCTCGATATCTCGATTAACATAAAGCATATGGAGAATAGGCGTTTGTAAAAATAGATTGTACAAGAGTAGAAAAATTCATGTGAGTGTAACACATCAGATTTTTTTTGTCTTGGATATGCAAAGAGTTATAATCTGTGGGAAAGGGAATGGTACTGCACCTAGCAACCAGCTATTAAGAGATATGTATGTGCTTAAAGGCTACTGTATTTCTATATTGCCCTTGTAAATATATTTTCCCCTACATCTACAAGAAAATTAGCAATAAGATAGAGTTTGCAAATGTTTATCTCGATTAACATGAACTAGATGGAGAATAAGCATTTGTAAAAATACTTTGTACAAGAGTAGAGAAAGTCATGTGAGTGTAACACATCAGATTTTTATTTCTCGCCTCTGCTATGCAGCTTCTTTGTTATGCTTCCTATATGTTCTGTGTAGCCTTCATGCTTTACCCCAGAATTGTGAGAGTAGCAAAATGTTCCCCATCTGTTATTACTTGATTTATATTACATTGTGTTGTTTGTTAGTGCTCCTTCAATTTTATTGCTTTCTTCCTACCAATTCTTGGACCCATTGTCAGTCTTTGAAGAGTGTCCTGCATCTTACTGTTATTTCAGTTCTACCACAGCTGTGTCTGAAGTAGTCTGAAAGTTGATTGCTGGTTATCCTTAGCTTTTTCAATCTATTTCTATCATTAGAATATATAATTTTCTTTTTTTCAATATGGATAAATTCCTTGTATGGAATGTTCCTTCCACTAGTTCTAGTAGTACAAGTAGTGAAAACACTGAGGGCAAAAAAATGATAGTGCACAGACAATATAGTGATAATAATTATTTTTGTTATGGTTTCCTTTGGTGTGGTGATAAGACATATCCTATCCCCAAGTGTATTGTTTGTGGTGAAAAACCCAGTAATGTACATTATCATGCTGCTATGGTTCCCAGTAAATTGTAACAACAAAACATTCTTCTCTGTCAAGCAAAGATGTCAGTTATTTTCTTTGTTGTTGGAACAAAACAAAAAAACATTCATGACTAACCGTATGTGTTTCAGAAAAAGTACAGGAAACTAGTTCTAAGATAGCCGAACTTATTGCAAAGGCCAAAAACCACAAACAATAGCTGAAAATTTATTAATGCTTGCATGTAAAGAAATGGCGAAAATAGTCCTGGGTGCGAAAGCTGCTAGTAAAATTTAAAACATTCCTCTCTTTGCTGACACAATCAGTTGCTGAGTTATTGTCGTGTCCAGGGACATAGAAGACACTATGAAGCAGAAGCTGGCAAAGTTAGGAAAGTGGCATCATCGAGGAGGGAGGGAGTTCAATCGTCACGTGATATGATTGCGGGCAGGGCAGAGGCGTGGTTTCAGAGTGGTGAATTGGTGGAAGAAGAAAGTATTGTGTTGACACCCAATGGGAGTCTACGGATTTTGGACAGAAACAATGCGGAACTGTTAAAGGAGCCACCAGAAATAGATTTATGGAGTAGGAAAGTGTGCCATACATATAGAAATAGTGCAGGCTCTGTGAGAAGTATGGGAAAACAGAAGCAGTAATAATGAGGAAGTATATAGAATAGGAAGGGAGAGTGACTATAGAATGTATAGAAAGGTACAAAGTAGACAAAGTAAAGACAAGGTTTTGATAAGTAAGTGATAGATTTTATGAAATCGTGAAGTGAATGATTTAGATATAAACGACGGTAAATACGAGAGGGCTAGGAGGGAGAGGTACATTTCTTAGTATGAACGAGCAAGTGTTGTTATGGACGATCAGTGCGGGGTACAAGTAAACATTCTCTAAATTGCATCTAATAGTTCCCATTTCCCGCTGATAGGGAGTATTAAAGACGGCGGAAGGAAGCAAGGGAAGGAGATGGGAAGGGGAGTAGAACAGTAAGCAGTATAGTGAATTTAAATGAGAAACGTTAGCGATATGAAGCTAACTCAACACACATGCTTTGTAAATGCGGAAGCTTGGGTACGATCGGCAAAAGGAGCCAGGGCTCGACGCTGATCATGCCCAAATGTATTGTATTAGCTCAACACTCAATAAAGATATCATATCATATCATATATCATGAAGCAGAAGAACAACAGTCATAGGTTTTCATTTGAGATCGACAAGTCCACAGATATAAGTGGCCATGCATAACTTCTTGCTTATGTTTGATACATTGATGGAGATGTAATTGCAAGTAATTTCTTTTTTTACAAAGAAGTTCCTAAGCTGGCCACTGGCAAAGAAATATTTCATGTGACTAATGAATATTTGCTCCAACATGAATTGAAGTGGAAGGATTGTGTTTGTACAACCAGAGCCTCTTCTATGACACGTTGAGTGTATAGCTCAAGTGCGCGAAGTGAATCCTAACATACAGTACGATCATTGTCTTATTCACCACGAAGCCATTGTTGCTAAATCTTTGCCATGTTCTCTAAAAGTTGTGCTTGATGAATAGTAAAAGTGATGAACTTCATCAAACCTTGATCCCTAAATTTGCGGTTATTTTCTGTTTTGTGTCAGGAAATGGAACCAGACCACACTATGCTCCTATATACAGAATTATGGTGATTATCATGAGGAGAAGTATTAAAACAAATATTTGATGAGGTACATACAGTTTTGATTGTTGAAGGAAGTGAGTATGTGGATTTATTTACAGATAATGAATGCATATGTAAATTGGCATATTTTTCCAATATTTTGTGCATTTGAATGACTTGAACAGAAAAGTGCAAGGTAGGAATGAAAATATTCTTACTACTATGGATAAGACACAATTTATGGATACAGAGAATTGAAAGTGGTTCAATTGAGATGTTTCTGACTGTATGGCCACTTGCTTGCAGTAATGGAGTGATAATGGACCTAATTAACCCATTAATGTGCAATTTATTTTTAATTAACATATATTCTTAATTTTTAAAAACTATCCTGGCAACCCAAATTATGGAAATACATTGGAATCTCGTTAGCACGTTCCTCATTAACATGTTTTCCCGTGTATTACGTTTAATTATAAAAGTCCCGGTACCAAATCACCAAATATAATAAATAATGTTTGCTTAGTGCGTTTTCCCGGTCCCGCCTACTACGTTTGAATTTTGACATCCTCATTCGCTGTTTTGGCCAATCCTTGATCGGTACAGTGGGAGTAGTTCATAGTTTGACGTCCTCATTTGCTACTTTGGTCAATCCTTGGTCACGGGGTGGATATCGGCAGCCAATCACATGCATGCATTTAAATACTTGTGTGACACGATTTCCGTGGGCGGGATAGAGAATGCTTTACCTTGGCTTGGTAAACACGGTAAACGCTAACGATAGTTTCTAATGTTGAGTGATGACCAAACAACCGTAGATTGTATTTTAACTTTTCATTTACAATGAAAAAAAGAAAGTGTAGTAGGTAAATAACCAACAGTGAAAAGCTGAAAATCCTTGATGTAATCACAATCCAAATATAAAACATGTTGATATAGTGCGGAAGTTCCATCAACCTTAAACACGATTGTTAGCAAACCTAAATTGATTGAAACTGCTTTTAAAGAAGGGAAAAATACTAAAACAAAACTTTTCTCTTGGAAAATAGGATCAGAAGAGGACCGGAACGAAATTTGTTGCATGGAAACACCTCCGTATTCAAATTGTCTTGTATACACCAAAGATAATATCGTCTATTGTACTCGTAACACGATGCACGCTCATATTTTTTTCTTTTTTAGCAGAAATTGTTATCACGTGTGTAATAAAACACACAGCAAAACCACTATTGCCGCTTCCACAATTCGCAATTTATTTTCTCAAAAACATTCATAACCTAAAAAATCCAAGTTGACCAAAATAAAAGCTTAAATTATTTATTCTCAGGCTTTGTGTATCCAAATCCATTTAAACATATTGAATTTAACATGGAAACGCGGATCGTATTCAGTATGAAATTGTACTCAAAATCGATTTAAATTGCCCATGGAGACGTAGTAATTATTAGATTTTTATTACCTATGTTCTTAAATTGCAGATTTTGCATTTTCGTTAACACGTTTTCCCGCCTATGACGTCCAAATACTTAGGTCCCTGCAAAAACGTACTAACGAGATTCTACTGTATAAGGAAATTTTGTTCACTTGAGGCCTAGCTGTGAAATTTTGGGCTGTTCTCATTTGAGGTCGCTGGGTGCTTGGCAGTTTTATTCTTGCACTGCTTATTAGAACATGACAAGTATAAGGAAATTAGTAATAATAAACTCATAACAACATTTCACAGTTATTATTTATTTTAGAATAACTCACATTTACAAATGTTTTAACTCAAAAACTTCCCAAAACCAAAATTTAGTTAAGGCCTAATATAGTTGGGAAATCATTCAGTATAGAGTGTAACATTACACTTCCCACAATATGTTCTATGCTTTCCCTTGCAGTCCTCAAACTGGTATCATCTTTGCTTTTCATGCTTCTGGATGACATGCAGTTTCTGGTTATATCGTATATCTGGTACATTAGTCCTGGGAGATGAGACGAGCTGTGTTGGTCTTCCCTTAGGTGACCTCATTTCTTCAGGTATGTTCTGGCAATGTCTTCTGAATTCTTTCACTGAAAGAGAAGTGCCTTCATTGCAACTCTTGAAAGCCAGGTATGCATTTACCACAGTCATATCTACCATTCTCGTAAAAAGGCACCAGTACCACTTTTTACCACGCACTGCAATTGTATGTTTTTTTTTAATAGCCAGACAAAGATCAACGCCTCCTATGTGTCCACTGCATGGGTTGTGGAACACTGAGCTTGGATGAATTCCAATGTTGGACTTTGATGGTAGGGAGCATGGTGTTAAAATTAGTTACTAGTGCAACACACTTGTTATCATTCCATTTTGTGACCAAAATTTCCTTCTTTGCATCAAATTTGAACTCAAAATATCCTCTCCCTTTCTTTTTCATTATATTTTATGGTGATAGGGGACACTTCCTTGTTTTGTTTTATGATTTTATTTGCACGGAATCCTAGTTCCTTTAGTCGGATAAGCAGGTCATGACTAGTAAAGTAATTGTCAAAAAATACATTGTAACTCTTTGACTCATCAATAATGCACAACATTTTCAAAACTACTTTGGAACCCAGTGATAGATCCTCATTGTCATCTTTCTGGTCCTTCCTGCAATATAGAAAGAAGTTGTAACAGTAGCCATCAGTACCACATAAGGCCCATAGATTATATCCAAAGCGTATGAGTCTCATAAACTGCTTTATGGGGTGATGTCCATAATATCTTACAATCATTTTCTCAACTGATTGATTTTACTAAAAGACTCCCCATTTTTGATAATTTTGTACCAGAGCCCCTACTAACAGTTTTATTTTGAAAGATTTGTCACTTTTGTTTTCATTGACTTTTTTATCATTGAAATGTAATACAGATTTCAATTCAAGATACCTGTTATGGCTCATTGCCTCTTTCACAATTTGTACACCAAGATCATCATCCTCAGACCAATAGCCTCTTTCACTGGACAATTTATAATAGCCAGTAAAGTTCAAGAACCCAACAAATACATGAATTACATCAGGTACAACTGAAAACTGTATTTTAGTTTTATGCTCCCTAGCGTATCTTTCAGTTTCCTCTACAATCATGCTTACAACTTCTGAAAAGAGTTCTTCAAAAGCCTGTGTGGGAGTGAGACCATGCAACTTTTCTTTCAATTCATCTCACAGGCAAGAAGCTTTCTCTTCTAAGCCAGGAAATGAAAATTTCGGAACCTGATCACACCATATAACTTCCTCTTTACAGGCTATTTTAGAAAGTCCCGGCACCAAATGCAATAAATAATGTTCGTTTAGTACGTTTTCTTGCTCCCGCTTACTACGTTCGAAGTTTGAAGTCCTCATTCGCTATTTTGGCCAATGCTTGGTCGGTCCAGTGGGAGTAGATTTACTACATTCAAAGTTTGACGTCCTCATTCGCTACTTTGGTCAAACCAGGCAGAGTGGAACTGGCAGCCAATGGCATGCATGTGTGTATGTACATATTTGTGTAGTGGGATAGGGAATGCTTTAGTTTAGCAGTGGCTTGGCGTGGTTAGTTTCTGCTGTTGAGTGTTGACGAAACGTAATTGTATTTTAACTTTTTGTTCGCAATGGAGAAAAAGAAATTGCAGTAAATAACCAACAGTGAAAAACTGAAAATCCTTGAAGTAGATCACAATCCAAATATGAAACGTGGATATAGCGCGGAGTTAAACATTCCTCCGTCAACCTTAAACACAATTGTTGGCAAACATAAACTAATTGAAACTGCTTTTGAAGAAGGGAAAAATGCTAAAAGAAAACGTAATCGTCCTGGTCAGTTTCCAGAATTAGAAGATGTTCTGCTAAAGTGGTTTACATAAGCCAGAGCTTCAAATGTGCCAATAGACGGTACTGTGGTTCGAGCTCAGGCAACGCATTTAGCACAGAAGATGGGACTGGATGATTTCAAAGCGTCCAATGGTTGCATTGAAAGATTCAGTTTACAGAGGTAAGGCTGCTGCCCTAGATAATGACACTACACTGTGTGAAAATATAGAAATGTGGAAAAATACAATGCTCCCATCAATTTTGAAAGACTATAGCCCCGACGATGTTTATAATGCAGATGAAACAGGACTGTTTTTCCATCTTTTGCCAGACAAAACCCTGGATTTTAAGGGTAGTAAGTACCACAGCAGGAAGCTTAACAAGGAGAGGATTACAGTTTTGTTGTGCTGTAACGAAAGCGGAACAGAGAAATTGGTATAACTGGCGCAACAGTTCTAGACACGTGAAAATCTTAATGACAGCTATGAAGCGAGTTACATACCAGATCAGGAGGTGACCGGTCGTCTGCATGCTGCAGGAGTGCGTGGGACAGTCATTGTCAAATATCTGCACACCGCTTATGCACTGCACTACACGATAAACTTAGTTGTATACACAGTATATTTAAATCCACCGCTGTAAAATGCCCTTAATATAAAAACACTGTCAACCATCTGCCTCCAGTTCTTCCACACCTGACAGCCCTTCCTCTTCAGCAGAATCACTCACATCTTTGCCGCCATCACTGCTGTCACTACTTTCTGCACCATTATCCTGGATGAGAAGTTTTTCTAATTGATTTTCTGCAATTCCGTATTTTTTGAAATAATGATTCTCAATTTATTCAACATGTCGATATACATTTTCCCATTCTGGGCTTCCAATTTCTGTAAATCGCTGGCGACATAACTGCTCCACATCTTTTAGTTTAAAAGTGATATTTCTGCAGGCCACCCAGTTTTTGACATCAGCCCAGATTAATTCGATTGGGTTTAGATCTGGGTGATACGGTGGCAGTCTAAGTACATTATGGCGATGTATTAATATCTGGCCAAGTATTATGGGTTAACTTCTGAAGGGATTTGTTGGCTTTAATAAGTTATATTTATTTTACTCATGCTTTCATCAAAAGCTATATTATGCCTAAGCAACCAAGTTTTTATTTCTTCTTTCAAGGAATTTGAGGTAGGTTGTTTGTCAATTTGAGTGTTACCACATTGTGAAGCATTGTCGATAACCAGAATAGACCCAGCAGGCATATTAGGTATCAACATGGTGTTGATTCACTTCATGTAATTTTCTGTATTCATTTCTTGATGAAAATCTCCTGTTTTTTGTTGCGACTTGTAAAAGAAGGGCATTTGGAACGAACAGCATGAACGATAATAAGTATTTGCCCTTTGGCAACAGGTGCCTGAAAACCTAATTCGGTATCGTCACTTCAACTTTTAGATGTATGACTGCTGTGTATGTACGACTCATCTTCATACACTATAGTTTGACCCTTTAATTTGTACCTCTGAGTAAAGTACTCTTCCAGCTGAGATCATATGTCATGCTTTTCTATTAGAACTCTATTTGGTTTCGTTTTCTTCCACTTAAACCCTAAATCTCCTATAATTTTTCTGAGATTTTTAGCAGCATCTTGAAAATTTATGCTGGTATAAGTACATATAAAATTATAGTCATTTGGAAAGTTAGTACCAGACTGCAAAATTCAGTGCCATAGCCGGGATTTGAGACTTGTAGCACCTACTTGAACATTTATGACATCTTTCAGATTGATGAGCAATCTGCTTATTGTTGGCACAGTTTTTTCTTCCACATAGAAATTGTGAATCATGCACCGAATGATGCATTTGTCGAAATCGTCTATTTCTGTAATACGTTTAGGGACCTTATGTTTCTTCACAGTTGTGTCAAATGGTACTCTTTCATCCATATGGTTTTTCTTATCTTTGAGAAATCTGGAAATGGAACTCAGTGAAACAACAGTTACTTTGGCTACTCTTTCTTTCACTCTCTTAAGGCTTTTGTGGAACTCGGGTAAACATATATTTTCTTCCTTCATCTCTGCTTCTTGGTTCATGAAGTCGAGGACATTTGCAATTATTTCCCTGCTTTGAATACGTAATACCTTACCATTTAACTTTGAAAACGTAGGAGCCATGGTTATAAATATGACAAATATAAAATAAGCACTATTTACGTACTGCTCTCTTTGAAATTACAAGCTGCGGACACTTTCTGTGCAAACTGTATGTGTTACGCACTGTGAGTAAGCAACGGTATTATATCGCTTTCGTTGATTAAGCTAAACATAAACCATTCCTAGGCTCGGCAGCTGGGGAGGCAATCAAGGTCACGATTCCAGAAGTTTTGCGCCAGTTATACCGCTGGTTATTGGAAAAGCACGCAGTCCACGATGCTTTAAGAATATGCAACCTTTTCCATGTAAGTACACTTCCAACATAAAAGCCTTCTGCTGTCTTTGAAAATTTCTTACGAGCATGGTACACAAGACTGGACATAAGAAGCAGCAAAATTGCACTCTTTATTGATCAATGTGTCGCTTGTCCACCAACTGTTTCAAATTTAAGAAACATAAAGATCATTTTCTTCCCAGCAAACTGCACGAAGGTACAACCTTTAGATCAAGGCATAATTTGGTGCACAAAGCATATGTATTGGAAGAGACTGGTACAGAGAAGGTCGGCTGCACTGAAATTGACGACAAGAAAAATCACCATCTTAGATGCCATGCATTTTATTAGAACTGCTCAGGATTGTGTGATGCAAGATATCATTAGGAACTGTTTTAATAAAACTGGTTTTTGCCGGGTTCCTGGTGATGCAATCACACAGGAAGATGAGTTTTCCAAGAGTGAAGAATGGTGCCAAATAGCAGACAATGCCGGCATGTCTCAAAACATATGTAAACATTGACAGTGAAATTCCAGTGTGTGAAACAGCGACGATAGATGAAATACTTAAAGAACAAGTGAAAGAAGAAGCATCAGTGGGAGATGAAAGTGATGATGAGCTTGATCCTGAGCCAGTACTTACAGTGTCGCAAGCGATATGTGTGCAGTTTTGAAGTTGATGACGATGTAATAACTTTACTAAACAAGATGGACAGTAAAATTTTGGCATTAAAACCAACAAAGCAATCAACTATAGATATGTATTTCAAATCAGTGTAAATAGTGTCTATATTTCGCATCCATTTTTGAGGTAAGATGTATTATTAGATTTTGTTACATAAATATGTACTTAAATTGCAGATTTTGTATTTTCGTTAACAGGTTTTCCCATCTATGACGTCCAAATCTGTTGGTCTCTGCAAAAGCATACTAATGAGTTTCTACTGTATTCTATTGCCTGTTCAACAGTTTTAATAATGTGGCAAAGAAATCTGAAAAAAGACCAAGAAATACAAAATTTACCACAGAAGTATTCAGTGTCCTCAAATGAAGACAGCAAGTTTTTATGCACTGGAACACAAAATACAATAAGGTATTTTGGCTATCACTTATTACCGAACACTATTACAGTAGTACATTATGCAGTAGCCAGAAGATGACAGTGGTTTTACCTTAGACAGACCCACACTAATAAAAAGTGGACTCTGCAAAAACACTCCACTCTAAAGAACAGTCTTAAAATGAATAATTACCAGAGAGCTAATAACAGTACCCATTGTTAAAGGAAACCCCACTTTATCACAACAAAAGCCCATTGTTGGTTTGAAATAGCATACATTTTAATGATAAACGAAAAACCGACTGTCCTCAATCGAGGACGATGGGCACTAATGGGTTAAAGAAGATTTAGAAATCCTGGAGCAGAAGTTCAAGAAGTATTTTGGAGACAGTGTTGAAGATTTTGACTGCGTTCATGAGCCGTTCTTTGCGAATCCAGAATCTCTTCCGATTAATATACAAGAGGGACTTGCAGAATTAAAAGCAAATAGGACATGAAATTTAAAACTTTCTGAAGTGCCTTTGGATACATTTTGGTTGGCAGTAAGGAGCGAATACCTGGCAATCTCTTAGATGGTAGTTAATATGTTATTGCCATATTCAACTACTTATCTTGTGAACTGAAATTAAAACAGCAAATAGAGAGATACTCAAATATGTCGATGAAGAAAGGAGGCTTGCATTGTCAACGACTCCACCACAGATTAGCCGTCTGTGTGCAGCTAAGTAGACGCAATCATCACATTGAAAAGTTATGGATAGAATTATTTATTTTAATAGTAATGGAATCTAAAAATATATATTTTCTTGTATTTTCTAGTCTTCAGAGAAGTTTAATAACTACAAGTGTCGATTTCTGTTTAATAATAAAAGATGAGTTGATTACACCGAGTATTTATATTAATTCTGTCATATCATATGCATTTCTGAGGTGAACAACATTTGGTGTGCGTGTTTAGTCACTGATAATGTATGCTATACTGCAAGTAAAAAAAGGTTGCAGAACCTTTTAAGGATACTGTATGCAATAGCAGTAGTACTGGAGAGATTCACTTAACACTTCGAATTTGTTTAGAAAGCTTTATTTAGAAGTCATGGAATGTAGTACTTTTTCAAATATTTGGGAAATACTGAAGTTAAGATAATAGGTCTGTGATTTCCTACTTGTGTGTTATTATCAATTTTAAGGATAGGTCGAAGTGTGGTTATTTTTAAACTTAACAAAGTGATTCCTTATTTAGTAATGGGAGTCTGGTGCAAGCAGTGAGAGGGGAAGGTTTTGTATAAAGAGTGTGGATGCGAGCAATGGGTGTGGACATGCAAACGATTAGAGTAAGGATTGGCAGCTTTGGAAGAAGAAAAATAAAGAAAGATGAAGATGGATTTTTCAAGTATGGTTGGCCATAGTAATATCAATACTCCTAATAATCGGCAGAGTAGAACAAAACTCAGGGCCGGTTTAATTCGACCAGTTGATGAACTCGCTCAAGGCACTGGGAAAAGAATTAAGTGAAAAAATGGATGGTAACACAAAATGGCTAGAAGAGGCTATAAAGATGCAAAGAGAGGAAATGGAACATCGGATAATGGAATGCAAGAGAAGAAATGAAACAAATAAAAGATACGAAGCAGCACAGAGGAAGAAGAATTGCGTGATATTCGGAGTGGAGGAGGACAATAGAAGACTAGAAGAAATAGTGTACGAGATCATAGAAGAGGGGCTAGGAATAAAAATGTTCAGATGGGAGATATAGAGGATTTGTGTAGAATTGGGGAAAAATGCAAGAAAACCTAAGCCTATAATTATTATAAAAATAACAATAATGGGAAAGAAGTGGGAAATTTTAAGGAATGCAAGAAAGTTGAGAGGCACGAGAATATTAATTGAACAAGATTATATGAGAGAAGAGCAGATTTTGAAGAAAGAATTAATACTAAGAATGAAAGAAGCAAGATTAGATAGGAAGAAGCCATTCTGAAAGGGCTACAATTAGTAGTGGAAGGTGAAAAGTGGAGTGGAGGGGAATAAACAAATCATGCCAGCTGAATGGATAGAATATTTTAGAAAACTGGTTGGGGAGGGAAGGAGATAAGATTATAGCATAGAATATTTAGACAGGACAGGTCAAACAAAATACTAGACAATGAAATATCAACTCAGGAGGTATCCTTACAACTAAGAAATATAAAGAAAGGAAAAGCGCTAAGAATAGAAGGAATACCAGGAGAATTTTGGAAGAAATATGGGGAAACACAAATGGTACTAGAAAGAATGATGGAATTACTAAATAAAATAAAAATAAAAAAATTACATACTGGAAAGCTGAAAGCAAGTATGGCGGTAGTAGTTTATAAAGGTGAAGGGGGAGCAAATAAACCAGAGAACTGTAGAGGAATAAGGCTACTATCTATACTGAGGAAAGAGTATACAAGAATTTTGGCGGATAGACTAAGAGAATGGGCAGAAGCCGAAAAGAAGATACAGAATTCCAGACAGGTTTTAGGAAAGGAAAACAGCCATAGATAACATATTTATAATAAAAACTATGATAGATAAGTATTTGAGCAGAAAAAGAGAAGGGGTACATACATTCTTTGTGGATTTTGAAAATGTGCTTGAAAAAATAAATACAGAAGTTCGAGAAATCAAGAAAATCTATAAAGATTTAGAATTTGGCATACGTTGTGAAAAAAACAGCATTACACAGATGATTCAACAAAAATGGATTTAAAATGGGTGTAAGCAGAGACCCATATTATTTAATCTATTCATAGATGATGTATTGGTTAAACTAAAAGTAAGAAACCAGCACTGTCCAGTAATAAGGGATAAGAAGATCCTGGGTTTATTATATGCAGATGACCTTATGGTAGGTGCTATATCTATAATAGGGTTACAGAAAGCAATAGATGAAATTCAAGAATATTGAAAAAAATGGGGAATTAAGATAAATGCATAGGTTGGAATTTTAATACTGGCAACTGTTTGTTTATTACTATTACAAGAATGATGCCTGTTTGAAACTTCTACAGTCCTTCAATGTAATTGCCGGGATTTTTAATAACCTGTTGCCAGCATTTTGGAAGTGATAGGCTTCCGTTGTAGCACCTGTTTTTTTGATATTCTTGATGGAGTGATCTAACTCCTGTATAATTTTGAGGACAATCCTGAATTGAATTCCACAAAGCGGTTCCTTCATCTTCAGGATTTGGTCATAATAACAGGGGCTTAGGTCCGGTGAGTATGGTGGATGGAAAAGTACTTCCCTACCCCAGCAACAATACAGATCAGTTATAGGTTCTGTCACATGCGCATGTGGCAAAATGATGGGAGAATTCTCTAAATAGTGACGCCGCTTTCTTCGCAATGCTGGTCTGAAATGAAATCACAGAAATACTTGCAATAACATTTCGTCCTTGTGGTTGTATGTGTTAGGATAACAGTTGTACACAAGAAGCACCATAATTTTACATTTCTAACCCTTCTTGCCACTGTTCTTTATGGTAACGAAGCTCCCCACCTGTCTCAATGAGACCTGCATGACTGTCTTGCTGTACGACCACAAGCACTAACTTCAACTTTGTTGTTCCTGTTTTGTGAAGATTGAGAAAACACAAGGCACAACATTTTAGATCGGTAGCTCATACAGATCTATCTTCTATTCATCACAGCACATGCACTTTTGAGTGGAAAGGGAGAGTCAATTTATTGGGTGGTGGGTAAGACACATGGAAACATGAGAATAATTACTTCATTTTGGCTTCCACAGCAGTGTTGCCACTATTAAAGTTCCAACCCACATATAAATAAATCCAAAGTGATAGTTTTTAAAAAAAGGAAACAAATTGAGAAAAGAAGAAATATGGTTCCTGGGTGAGCAAAAACTAGACATAGTTAAATAATAGAAAGAATTCTGAAATTTTTGGTTTAGGTGTATAAGAAAAGAGGAAGGAAAAATTTCACATTTGACAAAATTTCACATTTTTGTTTTTTGTACCAAAAAATACTAGGTGGTTTGAAGCACATATATGCTAAGTTTTAAAGCACTACAGTGCCTAGAAGTTGTTTTAATTACATCATATATAAAGGTCTGCACTCCTTAAATGTCCCTGAGAAGGCATGGCAGGTGATAGAATCGCTGCACGAAGCAAAAAATCTGCTTTTTTTTTTATATACCAATTTTTGTGGGATTTTTTCCGTGAAAGTTAATTTCTGATCTGTCACTGAGCTACCGTGATCGGTATAACATAGTAACAGCAGCTCGGCCGGTAGATGTTGTGTAACATCAAATTATATGTTGTTTCGTACACATGAACAGAAACATTTGTAAATAATGTAAATAATACCATGATGAAAGGTTAGATGAGCGAGAATGTGATGTACAAAAGAAAAATTTAAGGCACAAACAGCTGGAGGATAATTGTGAACATATACCTGTAGTAAATAATGAATTAAATATATATTGGTGGACACCAGTTTTACTGTCATCATTGATGAAGAACCTGAAGTGTAATGACCACAATCAAAAGCGTTTGTATATAGGACTTGGCACTGAAAGGCTTGGTTATGCCATAAATTAGAACTGATTTGCAGTGCTTGTAATGAAAAAAAGAGTACAAATTACATATCTAAGCTGGACACTTCTAGGAAGGTCTGCAAGTCATTACTTCTAGTTAACTGCACACAAACTTTTAAACTCATTTTTCTTCTCTTTAATTTTTGCTACACTTTACTCGTTCAAAACAAAATAACATCCACAAATTACATGTTAGAGAGCTGAAATTTTTACTGTACATTCTATAAAGCATAACAAAATCTGATGCATGGAATTCAGGATTAACTTAGTGCTTTTTGAAATAAAAAATAAAAAGTGTGTAGTGATTGCAAAAATTTTGAAATTTTTGCTATGCAGGTATTTTTTTTTTAATTTTCCTTATGGTTAAGATATTACAAATCCCATACGTCAAGTTTTTCTAAATGAGTTTCTGGTTTTGTAAATAAAAATTCAAACTTTTTTTCAAAAAAGTGTAAAGTGCATTTCATTTTGAAATTTGCAAATATTTTGAAAGAAAATTTTCAATAATTCAAAAGCTAATTGATATACAAAAATGAAACTATGCTAAGTAGTTCCACATAACAACCCAAATATATGTACAAAAAATTATGCAAAATAGAAATTTCACCCCACCCCCCTTAAGGATATGCGTGGCACAGCAAAAGTTCTGACAAGCAAAAACAGTTGGTGGAAAGAAATGGAAAAAACAATGGAAATAATAGGTATGGGGTATATATAGAGATCAGAAGAAGAAAAAACATAAATGGTTTTTGTAAGGTAGTAAGAAACAGAGTGGAAGATATAGACATCGGGAAGTATAAAAGATAACAAATCATTAAGCTTTTATAAAATAAAAAGAAGGATGGGGAAGAGAGAGATATGTTGATTACTGTAACAGGCAAGAAAGGGAAGGTTTAGCATGGATGAGAATGGGAGCAATGTATCTAAGAGAGTTGAGAGGCAAGGGAAGAGGAATATGCGAGCTGTGTGGAGGAAGGGAACATATAGAGTATTATATGATGGAATGTAAAGGAAAAGTGTGGGAAAAGGAATGGGAAAATATGCATAGAAAGATAGTAACTATCAAACTGTTGACAAGGAAAGAAGAAAAGAAAATCAAAGCCATGGAGGGTTTTTAAGGAAGGTAAAAGAAAAATGGTCTAGGAAAGTAAGAGATGTGAGAGTGAATGAGCGCTCAGTGAGCTATAAGGCCTGGGAGCCAAGCAATCTGAGTGGCCAATAGGAAGCTAAGCACCAGTCAGTTTGTACTCGAGGTATATGAGATGGAGAGATTTTATATTGTAGAAAATTGTAATCAAATTGTACAAATAAATTCAATTCATTTAGAGTATTAGATTTACAAGTATATTTAATAAGGTATATTTGCTTTGTTTCAGAAATTTTTGATGTATTATTTTCTAACTCATTTATTATTCTTTGAAACTCTGCTATGAAGGTTCCTTTTAAATAAATAGTAGGTTAATGATATATTCCCATATTCCACAAGAAAATGACAATTGAAAACTGTCAAGATTCCTCTGCCCCACCCCATACATGGTTTTTATTTCATTTTATTGAATGTTTAAATAAAAGCATTTACTTTATTTAATTGCATGTTCTTAAAGGTTAAATAAAAATACCTATTTTCCTTTCATTTGCTTTCAGAGAATACTTCGATATGCACCTGAACTTCTTTGTATCTCATAATTGTAAAGTACTGTACCTATTTAGTTATATAGTAAACATTTAAGTTAATTATTTTCTTTTATTGTTGCATTCAAAATTAAACATGCATGCTTCAGTTTCATTAACCATTTCCCTGAAAATACATGAAATTGGTAATTAAATACCACTAGTGGAGTTAATATCATTCCAGTGATACAGTATCCAATTTGCATCAGCATCAAGAGGAAGGTATGTTCCATTCTGCAACGGATTTGATGTTACCTGTGAAGTGTGATTTTCACACCTATGGACAGTGCCTAGAAATCTGCAGTGAAAATCACAGATTTATTATACCTATTATACAATAAAAAACTTCCTCCTACAAGGGAAAGTGCCTTATTGCAAAATCTCTATTTTTCAAAGTGTTTTTATACAAATCTGTGTAATATAGAAAAAAGTTGGAAAGGTAGAATCACACTAAAAAATTCAATCCCACAGTCAGCATTTGAACCACAAATTTCCAACTTTAGCTTGCATATGTGAAAGAACATTTAATAGAACAAAAGTGTTCATCAACTTTTCCAATGTACTCTTAGATTTATCTATGGCTTATAGGATGTCATCTACATATACCTTCCACCCAGTATATGCATTTCTACTGTTTTTTATCATTTGCATTAATTTTATTTAGCTGTGTATACATTATTTTCTGCCTTTTACTCTTAACATTTTTATTTTAATGTTGACAAGCATTGTCTGAAATTGCATTTTGATGAAAATACTCATGTTAACGTTTATTTTGTTAAATCAATAGGATGCTCTCAATGAGTCCCAGAAACAAGCCGTTTTGAAGATAACCCATGCTTGTTTAATGGGAGAATCTAAAATTTGTATGATCCAGGGTCCACCAGGTAAGACAGTTTTCAAATAAGGTAGCATAAGAATTTAATTGGGACCTTTTTAAGGGGTTACATAGGCAGAAATACCATAATGAAAATTCCCTCTCATAATCACAATTTTTGTTCTAAAGTAGTGCAATTTTGCACAGTTATATTAATTTATATCTTCTATAATTCTGTGTATTTATAAATGATTTGGTCAGTAAAGGGAAACATAACACTGCATGCATATAGCATATGCACCTTTTCCGACTATCCCTTTGAAAAAGTTACATGTAAACTGATGTACATAGAGTATTTAAATGATGATATATTGTGTTGCAACAGTTTTTCAATGTTTTCAGTGATTTTTAAATTATTTTCCAGTGCAAATAAGTTTGTTTCTTTGAAATTCTTGTGCATTTTATAGCACAAAATCTATGAAACCAAAATAAAGAAAAACTACTGCACCAAAATACTTATCATTGTAGGAAATAAGGTGTGTGCCACATTTGATTGCAGGATCTCTAATAGTTGAGAAATGAGAAAAAGGTACATAAACTTGTAAAACCTGAGAAAATGAGAACAAAAAATAGGTTGTTTTTATTGTTTATGAAGTAACTTGCCCATGCATATCCATCTCTGCTTTATTACCCATTTACACAAATCACTTTCTGTCCTACAAACAATATAAATCATATAAACAGAGGGAACAGCCTAGGTTCAACAACATATGGATGGCATTGTTGACACCTACCCAAGGTCAGGTTACAGCTCATGGCACACCAGTAAGACATGAGGAGGCCTGTATAATGGTGTGGAAAAGTTGAGTCTTAAATAATTGATGTGGGAATCACAGAAAAAGTCTTAATTGTAATATTCCATGTGTTTGCCATAAGGGTCACATTTCCCATTATGCAAAATCAGTGATGTCAAAAGCTCTTTGTACACCTGTGGACAAAAAAAAATGGGTCATCCCCGATTCCATGTGACAATTGGAGGGCTACGTGTACCTTTGTAACAGCTGTGTTCACAACACACATGCAGGAACTGTAGAATGGTCTGCACTGTGAGTGCAATGGTCACCTTATAATAGTGTTTCTCGATGGTGATGCTTATAAGCTACTGCAAACATAGCACCGAAAAATGTTTCGTTGGCCGAGAGGTTAAGAAGCTACCTTGCACTCATAAGCTCCTCCATTCAAATCTCACATTAGTTATTGTTATTTTTTATATTAATTTTTTGAGTGGATGCGTAGAACATAATATTGCATTAATATAACTTTAGCATTTTAAGTTTAGGGCATATCTGTGCATACAAAAACGCAATTCTTCTAAAACACTCGTTTTAAATAACTAAAAGAAATAAATGCAAATAAACTATTATCTTCTAAAGCTAAAACACACAAAAAATAAAACAAAACTAGTATTGGGTTTGTGAACCCTGAGCATATAAAACTGCCTTCATTTTCGGGCTTTAGATGAAATTAATTCCCTGTAGTAACATGGACTAGAAGCTACAACATCCTAAGCTTCTTGAATTTGTGCCCAGAATCTTGTATGAATTCAACAGTTCCATCAGGATATCTTATCCTCACAAAGGGATCAAAATATTCTCAAGTATTACTGTGTATTGCGCACTGTTCAGTGTATCATCACAACACACCTAGGCCGTCCCTTGATATCCAACAAGATACAGATATGCGACCATGATGAAATTGTGAAGCTTTGTATTTTGTATTGTAATAACTATTCTGTATGAACTTTACCAAATGCTGTGTATGAAATGTAGTCTATCGAAAATAAGTAGTCACTATGTGTTGATTAAACATTATTAACAGAAGAAAAAAACGTGCTTGCTACATGCAAGAAGCGAACCTGCAGTCTTAACCACAGAAGTATTCATACTACATTTTGCCACAACGCTACATACCAGACATGTGGAAGATAGCACGTTTAATAATGCCATACAACAACTTGCTGCAGCAGCTACACAGCTGTATTGCATATGGCATAAACAAGGTGCTGTGCCGTGTAGGACTTAGAAAAATTTGACGTTCAAGATATGACTAATTTTTTTTATCCATGGGTGTACATACTCTCAGAGGCCAGTAAAAACTTTGAGTTTTATACTTCTCAATGCAGAATTTTGCAGAAATGTTTTTCTAGTTGCAGATGTATCTATAAGGTTCATACTGAAAGTCATGTACAACAGATTTTTATAAATCACTTGAATTTATTTTTGGAAGAAGAAATATGTCATATTATTTTTCAAAACTTTTCTTCATTTTTCCACATAGTCTCCATTTATATGGACACATTTTTCCACTATTGTGGAAGCTTGAAAATTTACTATAATGAAACTTGGTTCCAACACGGCAAAGATATTGGTTGTTTTTATGAAGTCCTTCCTTGTGTCACAGCATTGGGCCCACATACCTTCTTTTATAATGTTGAAAAAATGATCTGATGGTGTGTTGGAGCTATAGGAATGATGCACAAGAACTACCACTCCATTTTCCAAATTTCCTCTTTGGTGTAACAACTTTTCTGTGAATTTTCTTATCGTGAGCCAATAAATGTGGAAACAGTGGGTGCATAACTTCCAGTAGCAATAACTCTTGATCATCTTCTGCATTGCACCATGTCCAATTCCCAAGTTTTGCTGCAATTCATCCACAGTTACATATTAGTGATCTTTTTCTTGTTGCATTCATTAGACACAGTCTGTGCAAAGCCATTAAATGGCTGATCACTACTGTCCATTCCAAACCAGAGTACCTTTCACTGAAAACAAACTGTCTGTATTATCCGTGCGAAAGTAGTTCGCAATCCCCGCCCATAATGGCTGCTTGTTCCCCTCCCACTGCTTGTTGAACACTATTTAATCTATAAAAAGGCGTCCTGCGTGAGAATCATAGTTCAAAATGCAACCTGAGGTAACAATCGATTTTATAAGTATGCGGCAATGAACATTTTACTTACGTTAATCACAATCCTCGGGCAAAAGTGCAACACCCAAATCCGAATCCTCCGAAAATAACTCAGCTGCCATATCAGAATCAGAACTACTCTCCAAAATAATGGCAAGCTTATCCACAATTCCACAGCACTGTCGCACTTAAAATAAGTTCCCACATTTTATCCTCTTCTATGTTGTATTATGTCTGTTTATATTTCCTGTTTTCGTTACACTTCTCACTGAAACGCCTGTAAAATCCGATATTAGTTTCGTAATATGCACTAATGCAAGTGCCGGGTATTTTTGTAATAGTGAGTTGAATATATGAAGTATTGTTTGTTTTTAGCCACTTTTTAACTGCTTCCCGCTTCTGTGTTTGAACAGTTTATTCGCACTATATGCACCTTCCTCTGCCATCAAAACTCAAATATCAACTGACTAAATCACAAGATTTGACCTGAGCTGAGCATATGTGTGTTAGTGTGTTATGAATGACTGTTCGCTTATCATATATCCTGTGTTACGCAAAGTGTTTATTCGGTACTCAGATAGCCCCTCTGGGAATTCATTGCTGCATTTCTTGTATATGTAAGAGAGTGACAGTCAACATACGGTTGGTATTAACTAGCAAGATGCCCTCAGCGTTAGTGCAATAGCAGGCGAAAATCATATTTTGTAATCTCTTAACAGCTAGTATATATCTATTACCTTTAACGATGAGTTCTTATGATAACCGCAATAAAATGTGCAATTCTATACCTTTCCTGCTCTAATATTTCATAATACAATACATGTATTAAGGAACTATTTACGTTGGCGTAAGAGTATATTCTTGGGTTCGTGACAAGCCGAAGCACGTGCTTCTGTTTACATCAGAGGGAACTCTGGTTTGGAATGGACTATAGCGCTTGCTTATCCATCTTTAAAATATTTTACCCCATACATACATCTCCATATGTACGTTGAATAATCGAGTGTGTTTGATGGGAAATTGAATCATAGCACATTGGTGAAACACACAATTTGCAGCCATTTTGTATTATTTGTCTATGGTCAGATGATGGAAATGAATGTGTCATGATTTAATCATGGCAATGTCTATATGTTGTTATAATATTTTTTTGTTTTTTGTAATTAATATGTACTGATTTATAATAAATTGTTACCTTGCCTTTCAGTATGACCATTGTATTAAAGAATTTATATACTAAGCAACTGTTAACCTCAAAAGAAGATATATGCTTTATCATAAAGTATTACATGTTAAATAAATAAAACAATAAAAGTCAAAACTTGTATAAACACTTATACTTGTATATACACTTGTATAAACTTTATAGTGTTCATTTCGTGATTAATTTGCAAAAATGCAGAAATTGCATTTGATTTAATGAAGGTGTTTGTGCTGAGAGCCAAAATTATGAAAGGTTATGAAATGCATTATTGTTGGCTTTGTCACATGAAACAAAGGAAAAACAGCATTAATATTACTGACATTTGTTAGTATATTTTAAAAACCTAAACTTGATCCAAAAGAAACTAAGGTTATTTTTTCCTAGCACAATATTCCAAATATTCATTTACAGAATAGAATTGATTTTATTGTAAGAATTTGTGTATGCTTATATTAAGTTTACTTTTCAAAATAATATTCTTCAAGGATTCTCATTAGTTATTGTATGATTTTGAGCTATTATATTTGAAGTATTTTTCATATAGTTTAGTGTTATGAGTGGTTATATGCAACTTGTTCATATTAAGTGGATAGCATCTGCAATGGTGATGTAATTCTCTTTGTTATTCTTGATGTAAACTAGCAGCTGTTTTATATACAAACATGGTAGGGTCAAGATATTTGGCATGTGGAAATGATCTTTACAACTTTCTGTTTTTAGAATTTGTAATATAGTTTGTACTATGTTTTTCTGAGGTTAAAAATTACAGTAGAACACCTTTTTAACAAATTTCTGGGGGATCAAACATTTTTTTCCATAAAAAAGGGTTTTCTTTAAATGGGAGTTTACATAAAGTGGGCATTATATTGCTACAAATTAATTATTATATCTTTGAATTGATTTAATGAACATTTTAAATGTACAACTTGTACCTAACAAACTTAACTTTGAAAGAATTAAACCTTTAAAAATGAACAAGAGGTTCACAACAAGGAAAACATATTTATAAATCTTTTTAAGGAAAACACAATGAAGTTTGTTTTTTTTACGTATATATGCACAAATTATAAATTGTGTATAAAATAAAGTAAATGACAATACACAATCATATACACAGTCGTCCCAAAACAACAAATGTCTGTATAAATAGATTGGCTCCATGTAAGCTCAACCTTCAACAAATAAAATTACAAGGGAGAATGACATTAAGGCTTACGGATTGATTCTTCAAAATTATTTAAGTAGTATCTAGGTGTGCTAACCTTTATTTTTTTAAAATAATCCAGCAGTGTAGTTTTCTTCCAGTTACCCTGATGCCTCACACTAAAACGGAGGTAAGATGTTACCTTAGAAGCAGAGATAACATCTCACAACATCCAACCCCTCCACTGCTGTGGCAAATGTTGAGCCACAGACTCCCCCCCCTCCTCCTCCTCCTCCTCCTCCTCCAGCACATTGCAAATGTCTACAATATCCTTGTGTGTTGCCAAAGTGAGAATTTCATCATGAAAGTTCACAAATTCTTCAGATATTTATTACGTTTGTGTCTTTCTGGATCATCTCCCAGCCTTCTTGCATTTCTTCTTCTTCCTCCTCCTCACTTTCTTTAGGAGAGCCACCAAAACCAGCCTTGTAGTTACTTGTTGCCATGCTACTGTGATCATGTGCAGTGCCTGTAGTATATTCAGCCTCAGTGCCTCTTTTCTTTCCATAAAGGAAATAGTTCTCTGCATCAAGGATTTTCTATATTTGGCTGACCTTTAAGAACTATTCCCAAATCCAGAAGCTGCAAACTGCTACAGTCTGCCAAAAGAAAGACCTTTTTAATGTTTCTCAAAAATGACACGTTTGTGGAATGTGCCAAGCATTAATCACCAAAATGATCCTTCTTCGTGTGGAATCCATTTTAGAGTCTATACAGTGTTAATATTTTACAGATGTTTTGAAAGCATACAGGAATTTTTCTGAGTCATAATCGCAGGGAAGTGTACAAATGTTTTTAAAATGCCTTAGTGTTTTACATTTCCCATTAATTAACAGGGGAAATTTCTTGCTGCTAGTGCTCACATCTAGTGTCATAAATTGCTGCTTGCTTTTTTTCCCTCATGGATTGCATGTTTTGTTTGAAAGTGCAGAAGTAGATTCCCATTTTATTGGTGTTGAAGATGTCCTTTGCGTGGTAACCATTGATGTTTATAAGGTGGTGTGTTTCTTCAATTTAATTAAAATTGGAAAAACCATCTGCTTTAAATTTTAATAACATTTGTCAACATTTTCTAGCATACTTCTTTAAAATGTTACTACCAATAGATGTGTTTTTGCTTTTGCTTGCTTTAAACCATTTCATTAAAACTTCTTCCACTTGAACACAAGGCAAAGCACAAAATTCTTACATTTTGTAATTGAAGCACCATACCTTACTACTTCCGCATATGAAATTGCATCCTTTTGTTTAAAACTGTTCATCAGTGTAGAGAAGCAATATGTAACAGAGAAATTCTAGAATTATTTTCACATCTTGAAGAATTGCTACTATCTGGTGAATAGTTAACTACTGCTGCTTTGCAGCCATTTTAGTCTCCAAACTAAAAATCAAATGATGAGTGCTGTACATGTTTACACCTGTTCAGTACACATGTAAAGTGGCATAAGTCCATGGAATTGAGCAGAATCTGAAGATCATGAAAGTGTACATGCTCTGATGCCTCGTCACCAGATACAAGCAGTGCCAGAAGTGTGCTACCACAACCAATCATTTTCGTTATGGGTGTGCATTCACAAATTTATGGAAAAAAGGTTGCTGAAAATCAGATGTTTTATTAAACTGGTTTTGTAAAATAGAGTTTTAAGTAACATTGCTCTTATTGCCTTTTTGCTGGAATTTCTAAAAATATTTGTTGAAAAAAAACTACTGTGTATTACTATTGGCAGTATTTCCACATACTGGTAGTTTGTATAATAGCAGAGTCAATATGCAAAAAGCATTGAACGTACTCGAGATTTTAACTGTTGAAGAACAAAACGAGCTCTTGTTCAGCTTTGCTGCTAAATTTTGTGTGTGTTTGTCCAAGCTTAATTATTTTTTCTTCAAGACATAAACTTGATTTCCTGTTCTTAGTAATTTAATCTGGAACCAGTCCTAGTGCTTGGATTCACTAATTTATTAAATGCTTTATGTTGGAAATTCATTTACAAGCAATTTATTAATTTTGAACCAATTTATTATTTTATTCACAGTGAGTGTAGTATTTTGGTGAAGGGTATATAATTTTTTGCATTATGAAAGCACTATCACACTTCAGCTTCAGTGTAATTTCATATATACTGATAAGTCAATTATGTATAATAGGAAGAGGAGGGGACCTAAAATGAATCCTAAGGGAACCTCAAATAATATAGATTCTCTGTCAGAGACTGCTTTTCAGATTTGATTTTTGTACATTTCTAATAGCTAAATTTGCACTATTTAATCTCTCTTTGTAGGTAAGATTTAACACTTTGGGTATTTTTTCAGAGGAAGAACCAAGAATACCAATAAATAATTTTTAGCGCATATTAATAAATGTGTTAAAATATCTTGGCATATTGTCGTATGCCTCTCTTTAAATTACTTTACAAGAACAGACGGTGGAGCACTCGCTTGCAAGAGGTACGGGCAAATTAAAACAAGATCTGCAAATGGCGAGGCTACGACGAGGGACGCAGCTAACGAAAGTACAGAAAATAATGGCTATCCCAACATAATACCTGGCTTTAAAGGAGAGGAAGGACACTACACTACCATAATTAAGACTCCAAACGAGTGGATGGCTGAGGGTTTAATGAGATAACAACTGGTACAATTACTTACATTCTTTTCCCATTGTCTACCGACGAGGACATCGTGCTTTAGCAGTCGCACGTCTTTCCTGCACGAATCTTACTTACTAACTCTCTGTTAAACCAACGCTAAAAACTCAGGCATCACTGACGCTATCCCCTCCCTAACACTTAGTTCCCCTACTCCCAGGCAGACTGCTGTCACGGATCTCGGTGCCCAGAGAGTCGTGTATCTTATCATCTTAGGCATACGCCACAATATTCTGAAAGGTTGTTGGTCAATTATATCTCAAAAAGTAAGAAAATAGGCTTTATTTCAATATTAATTCTTTATTGGGATTTTATGAAATATCAAAATGTGGTTTTAATAGATTCTAGATAAAGCAGTTAACGTAGTATTACACAGTTACCCTACCAACTTCTCTAAACTATGGTAAAGAGAATTGATTATTGCTGAATGACCAGCCTAATGCAGTATTTAACATACCATTTTTGCTGGAGGTTAAAGAGATATTGCTCCAGAAGTCCTGGGTTGAACAGGATTCATGTGGGTGGACATATCATCACATGGGTGAGATAAATTCCAGTTATTTCTACTGTCCTTGTCACTATCAGCATCTTAAAAGCAAAATAACATAAACCTTTATAGATACTATAACTTCTGTATAATAACATTACATTGAAAATATTTACTTTCCGTCATAACAACCACAATAACTTACCAGCATTATCTGGGACATATTCCTGGTCTGTAAGCTCAAAGCTCTCTAGCAGAATGAAAATTTTCCAGTGCTTCATTAATAGCATCTACAGTTTCAGATTCAATTTGAGGAAATTGAGGAAACAGCTGCATATTAATGCTTGTACACACCAAACATAACACAACCATTCATCACTTCAAGGAAGATGGCGATAACAACTGATAATAAAGACTCTTATTTTTCCAAAACATTTACCAAAACAACAACAATAGTTGGCAGCACAGATTGGACAACTCGAGAAAAAAGAAAAATATACCTGACCATTGTCGCATAGCTCAGCCAAAGTTACAGCCGTAAAAATGTTTTGAAATCATAAGAAACGTGTCCTTGAGTTATTCTCTAACATTTCACGTGGCTTGAGCCCAAAAACTTGTGCAATTGTGTTAAACCAATTTAATGCTTATCTGATCTATACAACTTATTTGGTATGATTTTGTGGTCCACCATGTTGAATGCTTTGGATAAATTAAGGAACAATCACATCCCTTACTTCATTTGTATCTAAGGTATCATAAACGTTGTTAACAAAGTAACCCTTATTGACAGCTATTAATTATACGAGGGCTATTTTTACTTTCTCTACTACGTATAGTAAGTAGGGGAAGTATTGTATTCCACCCAAAAATTCGATACCGAGATTTCACCGGAAATACATGCTTTGAGACCCCCTGAATCCAAAAAAAGCATTTTTGGAAAGATGTCCGTCTGTGTGTCTGTGAACAGCATAACTCAGAAATGAACAGTCAGATAAACACCAAACTTGGTATTTAGGTTCAGTATCTTCCAAGGATGCGACACGAAGGTTTTCAAGAAAATCCCCCCACCCCAGATTACCCTTTACATGGAATATTTTTCGAAAATTTTAATTTTCTCAAAAATGGCTGACGATTTTGATTAAAATATCATATGTTTAAGATATTTTTATGACAAATAAAATGTATATCTTGAATTTCCTGGGAATGTCTCCAAAAGTATTCTTCATTGTGAATGACTTTTGCATAACTGGTAAACCATAAGAGATAGACAAAATTTTACTACACAAAAAATGTAGATCACATTAAAATACACAATTTATGTCATATACATTTTTTTTTTTTGAGTGAACCATTTTCGAGATATTGCTTGTTATTCCCTTAAATTTTGCAATACTTATTTTCTCAAATGGGAATTCGTTATTCATTTTTTTGTCTTGGATATGCAAAGAGTATTAATCTGTGGGAAAGGGAATGGTGCTGCACCTAGCAACCAGCTATTAAGAGATATGTATGTGCTTAAAGGCTACTGTATTTCCAAATTGCCCTTGTAAATATATTTTCCCCTTACATCTACAAGAAAATTAGCAATAAGATAGACTCTGCAAATGTTTATCTCGATTAACATGAAGTAGATGGAGAATAAGCGTTTGTAAAAATAGTTTGTACAAGAGTAGAGAAAGTCATGTGAGTGTAACACATCAGATTTTTTTTCAACCTCTGATGGGGCATAACAGAAAGACAAATGTGAATCACAAAATGATTTTATTATCAGGAGTCAAGTACAGTCACAGTTACTTTTCCACATAGCCATCAGTAAGATTAAGGCATTTGTCTTATCGATAGACAAGCTTTCCAATACCCTCTTCATAGAAGGTTGTCGCCAGCGTACGGAGATAGGTCTTCATGACGTCTTGAAGTTCTCCATTTTTGAGGAAGTGCTGTCCTTACAGACCTTTCTTCAGCTGCTGAAAAAGATAAAAGTCACTCGGTGCTAGTTCTGGGCTGTATGCTGAGTGATCAATACTTCTCAATGAAACTGAGTAAGCAACTGTTAGGTTACCGTAGCAGTATGCAGTTTTGCATTGTCCTGAATCAAAACAGTTCCAGATGACAGCATACCTCTTCTTATAAATGTTTGCAGTGTATTGTTACTGACTCCACAAGCAGTACACCTTTCTGATCCCAGAAAACAGTAGCCACGGTCTTCCTGTTGCTGAAAGTTTGTTTGTAATTTTTGGGTTTTTTGGGGGAGTATGTCTGCATCCATTGTTTGGATTGTTCTTTTGATTCTGTATTGTAAAGAATCCACGTTTCATCCCCTGTCACAATGGAGTTAAAAATTCTTCCCCATCACCAGTGTAATGTGTGAGAAAAGATAAGGCTGATGCTATGCTCCATGCTTTGTGGTCCTCAGACAGCCTTTCGGGAAACCAGCATGCACAAAGTTTTTGATAGCCTAAGTTCTGTAACAATCGTGTACAGAGCTGCCCTTGAAATGTCTGGAAAATCCACCGAAAACTCACTGATGGTAAACTTCTTGCTCTCTCGAACCATTTGATCAACTTGCTGAACAAGGTTTTTACTAGCGACAGACCTTGTCCACCATTCAGCCTTCTTTAAATTTCCTACACCATTCGTGTACAACACCCTCACTTACACAGTTTACGCCATAAACACGAGTCATTTTGCAATGAATTTCTGTTGCACTATTCCTTTCTGCTGTAGAAAACGAATGACGCTTCGCAACCCACACTTGGCAGGAGGATCAATGATACCAGCCATATTGTAGCTCAATTCCAACTGATGTATTGAACTTCGCCTTGGTGGGGTAGTCGTACAGTAGCACAGTGATCCACCACTTTGTGCCTGTCTGGTCACATAACAGAGCGATCAGAGGTTGACAAAAAAGTAGCTCCCATATTTCATTTATTGAGAAATTTCATCAGCCTCCTATAGATAATTTTTTCCAGTATTTTTGAAAATACTGACATTAATGGTATAATTATTTTTCCCAAAAATATTCCCATTTTTGAAAATGAGTATTATTTTAAGTAATTTAATGTTCTTGAGCAAATCAGCCATATTGAAGTGATTTTTTAATGATGTAACAAGATACTTCTACTAGATTTTTGTAATTAACTAGAACTGCCATATACTGCTTTGGAACTATTGTTTTAAATCAAGCTTCATTATCCTGAATGAAGCTGCTGAAGCTTATCGTGAATATTCTAGCTGCTCATAATTTGTGTGTTTTTGTGATGTCTACCAAAATATTTATTAAGTATATTGGCTATCGGCTTGGGATTTATTTTAATTTTGTTTTCCTGCTTTAGTTGAATAGTTTTTGAGGGGCAATTTAATGTTATTAATTTCCCTTATAACTATGTCCTACTGTCTGTTTAACAACATTTTAGCTAGTGGATGGGTGAGCCCTTCCAAGCAGGTAGTGGTTTAGCTGCTTAAAGGAGGTAGTGTGTACTTGTTAAGAGGCAAGTGAGGGGTAAAGGTGCACGATAGTGAAATACTGTTGGCTGTTTTCCACTGTATGCATCTTGCGCTACAGGAGTTCAGCATACTGTGTACCCCTCCAACCAGCTTAAAGCTTTACCTAGAGAGAAGCCACCTCCTACTAGCTAAAACATCACTGAGCAGACAATACATGGGTTTTTACTTATTTTGTGATTCATCAATCTTTCTAGTATTATCTAGGTTTTTGGTCGCTTGAATCATTCATTTATAGATATCTTAATATTGTTTGGAAAGTTGTTGTTCACCAATGGCATTGGGGATTAATTGATCTGCATCATTTTCCCTCTGGCTTCCCAATATAAAGTCTGTAAGTTATCACGTTTAAGGCCTTTGCATTTGGCGAGAAGCTGTTTGTTTAGGATGACATCTTCTTCACAGAGAGTGTACTTGGGTGTAGGTAGGCATCGTATATTGTAGAGATGTTCTGCGAGGCAATCGTGGCCAGTTGCCATTCTAAATAAGGCCACTGCAGTCTTCCTTGGCATTTTTTGTATATCAACCCTATCTTTAATATTCTTATAATCTTTATCTTTTAATTTATCTTCATCAAGTCTCTGCTGTCTTTTGAAATGTTGTTTAATGTTATTGTTTGGAAAGTATGGTGAATTATTTTGAAACTTTCTCACTCTTGATTATAAACAAATAAATCCCGTGGTGCTACAGCCCGCGAAGGGCTTTTGGCTTGCAAACCCAACTGCTCGCCTCACACCCACTTAGTTTGGCAGAGGTGGGCAATCATCCAACTGATACAGGGAGGTGATGTGGCCAGCATCACGCATCCCCCAGCTGGATAGTTGGCTCATGAGGCCAGGACCACTGCCTATCGCAGCTCTTCACCTTCCTTGTGATGCTGAATATGCACAGGTCCTATACCCGGGACCTAAAATCCGCATTCCTGCAGGTGGGATCAAACCTGTTCACATTCCATGACTTGGAACTAGAGCATTGCGCTCCAGCCCATGCATTACACTTTTGATTATACCACTGACTAATTTTGGTTTTTAACAGGAATTTCTGATGCTCTTGTTTACACATGTTGAGTTTTCCTTAAGTGTTACTTTAGCAATAGAAAATGCCACATTATAGTAGCATTTCAAGGTGCAGTAAGTATATGTGTCATTGAACTGAATTTTCAACATAAATATCTTCAAGTTACATTTCCCAGTATGTAATTAAAGTTATGTTTTCTTGTTTCTGCAGACACACTTTTTATAAGTTATATTTCAATGTTCTACAATCTCTTTACCTTGACAATTTATGGAAATGCATTGGGCAAAGTTATCTGAAAGGCAATTATCAAAAACTTCAACATTCATGTTATATTTCATAAGATCCCTACTATCCCTTGCAGTTTTGGAAGCTTTACTTATCCTCATGGCAACTTATTGTTGAGTGAAGACCATAGATTAAAGTTATAACAAGTTTCAATATTTTGTTGCTGTGTTCCAAAACTTTATGTTTATGTCACCAAGAATAATTATCTTTTATTTAGTTTCTGCATATTGTTAAAGGAGAACTAAGTGAATTTTTAAAGACTTTTAACAATAAAATATAAACAATTCTGAACACATTGTTGAAAACTGCATTGTTCTACGACTTCTCATTTTCATTCTGAGAGCACTTTTATGTTTAATGCTCACCTTGTGGTGGCATCATGAGGCTAGGATCGCGCCACGCTACTGAATGTCGCTTGCATTAGTTAGCCATGCATTGCATTTAATTCCTGTTATGTTGTGATTGTATGACAGCCTTTCTTTCCTAGTGTTCGTGGTTGTGCAGATAATTCCAGTGTAAACAGAAATGATGGAGATAAGAATCAACATGTGTACAAGAAATGGTGCTCTGAAACGCAAATACTTTGTGCCAACCAAAAATGCATTTGTGGAATGCATTTCAAAGAAAGTGATTTTGAGTCAGATGTTACAAAAGTAAGAATAATGAAGAATGAGAAATTCAAAAGCCTTAGAAAGAAAGATAATGTGGTGCCTTTGAAATTTTTAGCAAGACTAGAAGAAAAGCTTCCCAAAAAAAAGAAAATCAAGTCTTAAAAGAAAGCAAGTGGTACAGCTAGCTGATTCAGTAGCCAATTCTCAGCAAGAAGGTGAAGCTACACTGTTTCTTAGTCTTTACACATGGAGTTGAAGAATGATGCTGAAATACACTGCAAGCTTGGAACTGAAACTTTTAATGCTATAAATGGTGTTAATATGAACCAAAGTTTGACTGATGAGGAAGGCAAATCTTCAGCTGTAAATTATGAAGATTATAAACGGAATGAATATTTGAGGGAATACAGTTGAGATGGAGAAGGTGTAGATATGTCCAGAAATTTTTTTTTGTGTTTGTATAAATGCTCTCCTTGTGTCATTCAGTATTTGTGGTGCGCCTGTCACTGAAAGAAAATCTAACACATGAAGGGCATTAATGAGAATTATAACTCGTTTGAACGGGCACACTTATGAGTGGTGCTCTCGAGGTGAAAGTGGAAGTTTGAAAAGTAATGTGTGCATAGCTTCAGACAAATATCTTTGTGGAGTGACATTTAACTGTTTCTTGGCATTCTCAAAAGCAATAAAACTATTTTTTTTTCTGAATCATATTTTTTATGGACTTGTTAAAAGGTTTGTTTTCCCTTCTATACACAAAGGCTGGTTAAAAGAAAAAGAAACTAATTTTGCAATTCCCATGAATGATTCAAATTTATTAATTAATTTTGAAGATTTAGAAGCTAGTAACAGTGATGTGTAACAACCTTCAATTCTCTTTATTTTAAATTCAAATTTATGTTTCTGTGGGGATAGACAGTATGACTCCCTAGGATTTTCTCCTAAGTATGTGACATATTCTGTGTATAATGAATTTTGCAACAAATAAAGTATTAGACTTCAGAATTGTACAGAGAGGAACCGTAAGTGGTGATATTGAGAAAGCTGGGAAAATATCCTGATTTCTATAATGAAAACCTGCCATAAAATTGTTCCTGAAGACACATGGGTATTAGAGCTTTGATGAAAAAGAAATTTCTGCATATACACCATGAATTTGATGTATGGCATCTTGCTAATACTCACTTATAAAAATATTGAGGGCACTACAGTTACTGTACATTCCCGTTGAAACTTAACGCTATGACTGATCAGCTGCTCCGGCAGGAGATACTTGCTTCAAGAATGCTGGCTAGCTGCATGATGTCACCTTAATATGCTGCTGGTGTGGAAAATACCCTCAGATACTGAACAGTAAGTCGTAAATTGTACCGGTTTTCAACATTATTATGCACAACCCAAGATCTTGTAGAATACGAAATAAAATGGACATGTGAATTTTTAGTTCAGTCCTCTTTTAACGATAATAATTATCTAATCTTTCCATAAAAATGTTTGTCACTCTTTGGAGTTCTGTGATAACCAGCTTATTCTTGACTTATATTGAGCAGGCTTTGTAGTGTAGTGATTATATAGGTTTTGCAGTTAAAGAATTTTAACCAAAATGAAAGATACACTTTTTTTTTAACTTAACTTTTCTGTTTTAACCTTGTGTAACTTCATAAGCTGGTTAAGTTCTGCTAATTCACAGCAGATTAACTAATCATTTTATTGATTCACTGTATGTTTTGATGAAACATTAGTGTTCATTTCTTTTAAATTATTTTGAATGGAATGTTTAGGCTAATTAAATTATTTTTTGGAGGAACTTTCTCCTGAGGTTTTGCTGTATTACTTTGGTTCATCGCTCGTACTGGTTCTAGTTTACTCTGTGCCAAGAAACACTAATGCTGTAACTCTTGCATATACTTAAGTTGTTTCTGTACATTTGTACTCTCATTTTCACATGACATAGCAGTGCTCATATTTCTGTCTTCATTATATAATTTATTAATACAGTAAAACCCATATTTAACAAATCTCAGGGAGAATTAAAATTTTTTCCTTAGATAGGAGTTTTCCTTTAACATAAGCTTAAGCATTTTTTAGCATAAGGTTGAGCATTAAATTGCTAGAATTAATAATATGCAAATTGTGTTTTTAGTATTTAACCCTAGAGAGGTGGCGCGGGGTATTTTCTGACCCCAGTCAGTTTTATTTGCAAGTTAAATATAATGATTTCAGATACCTGAAACCTGCCTTTCCCTTACCTTTTGCTGCATTCCTTGGCTTTTATTAGAGGTCATTAGCATTGGATTACAGGCCATACATTCCTAGGCTATTTGTGTTCTTCGGCTGAAAGGAGGGCAGAAAATACCCCACGCCACCTCTCCCGTTGCCTGTTATCTGTCTCGTTTGCATATTGTTTCTGTAGTTACAGTGTGTTTTCAGCTGAACCTTAGAGAAGTTGTGGTTATAATATATACGTATTTTTTAGTCTTAAACGTAGTGCTGTTTTTATATCTCAGTATGAGTTACGATGAACATCAGGCAAGGTTATTAGCCCTAATAAGGGAAGTGGAAGAAGAGGAAGCATTAGGTGGTGAAGGCAGCGAAACTGAAAATGAACTTGAAATACTGAGTTCAAGTAGTGAAAGTGGGCAAAGTGCAGAAGAGGAAGAACATATGAGTGATGACATTCCACTATCACAAAGAATGTGCAATATTTATGGAAAGGATCGAGTTACAGCATGGAAAATGGTTCAGCCTCCTCAAAATTCACGTACTCGCTCCCACAAGATAGTGACTCACCAGGTGTAAAGTCTGCAGCTAAAAATGCAAAATCTCCTATAGAGGCCTGGAATGTGTTTACCGACGATATGCTCCAAAGTATCGTCACATTCACCAATGCGGAAATTCAGAGGATAAAGGAAAGCTACAAGGGAGAGGACTGCAAATTCTACAAACATAGTGGAAATGAAAGCTTTGTTCGGCTTACTCTTCCTTGCTGGAATTCTAGTCATCCCACCTGAACACAGAAGATCTATGGGCTACAGATGAAACTGCAGTTGAATTATTTCCTTGTTTTATGTCTCAACAAAGATTCCAGTTCCTCCTCAGATGTCTCGGATTCGATGAAAAACGTGACAGGGAAGAGAGGAAAAAACTTGACAAATTGGCACCAATTAGAGAATTGTTTGAAACGTTTGTGTGCAACTGTATGAGTAATTATTCAATTGGTGAGTACTGCACAATCGATGAAAGTTTGGTAGGATTCCGAGGATGATGTTCTCTTCGCCAGTTTAAGCATAAAGGTACTCGTCCACGATGCAACTTAAATGGCTTGCAACTTCGAACTGCGCAACAAAAGTGGAGTTGCATCGTGTAAACTGCCAAGCAAGTAGGAAAATTGCACGTGCAACTCAAATTCAGCGCAACTTATAAGTGGCGTGCAACTTAGGAAGTTGCTTTGTGTACGCAGCGAAAAAAAAGAAAGTTGCGCCATCTGAAAGTGGCTTGAACAGTTTAAAAAACTTTTGTGGCGTATTCCGTGCAACTTTGTTATGTCGTCTGCTGTGATAGTAAATAGCTGTTTGAGAGGTAGGTACAAGGATTATAATTTGTGTTACACTAAATACAGAATTAAGACAGATACGTGCATTTTATTTCCTTAAGAATACGAACAATTTATTGTATGGTGACAATTTATTTCTTCATAGCTAATAATGGCCTTAACAATAAATGGACAAGGGAAATGACAAAAGAGTTTATTGAACTGATTGAGACCAAAGATTGCTTGTGGAGAGTAGACACTGCAGATTACAGAAATAAACAAAAGCAGCAAATTGCATTACATGATATAGAAATAGAGTTCTACATGTCAGCAGAGGAAATTAAAGTAAAAATCCACAGGTCGAGAACCCAGTTCACCAACGAAAGGAACAAAATGAAGGCAGGGAAATCTGAAAGTGGTGCAAAAGACAAGTATAAAACAAAATGGGAATTTTACGATGCACTCCAGTTTATGTTTTACCACACCAGTACCAATAATGATGCAGTAGATGAGTAGATTCTTTGGTAAGTACCAACACACTCACCTTAAATGTAGCTATATTGCCATGGAACTTCTCCTTCACGGCAAAAAATACTTCTTGAATGCCTAACGTTTTTTGCTGCAGTATGAGGATTCATACTTACAGTTCTTTGCAACGGCACAAAGTCTTAGTTCTTGTTGTGCCAAATATAAAAAATAAATACATCTTTGACTGATAGCTACTGCCTAAAAAAATCGAAAATAGATGACAGCCGAACGTGTTATATATTAAACTCGGTAATGTTGCCGCTCCATTATTTTAAGTCGAATTACCTGTGGCTAGAAATCTCAGTTTCAAGACGCTGTTGCTGATATTGACCTTCTCATTATTGTATCTTGCTTTTGTTTTATTCTTCTAAGCAGATAATTAAAGTCAACCGCTGACATGCATAGGAAATTCTAAATTTTGATCTCCGTCGTAGAGCTCTTGCAGCAAGTTGTTTACAACCACACAATATTCGCGACTTAAAATCCACTCTCTTACCCAACAGTTTCTGGCCGTCCTTTTACGTTTTTCTCTACGTCGACAAAGTAAAATAAGAGACAGGCATGCTACAGATAAAACTTCATTATCAGACGACATATTCACCATACCAAGCACACAGCTGACTAGAAAGTGGCATGCAGAAAAATTACTGCCACAAATATAGCATCGTGTAAACGCTCGGTGCAACATTTCTGTGGACATGCCACTTTTATAATGGCGCAACTCGAAATCGTGCAACTTTGCAAGCTGTGTGTAAACAGAACGTGCCACATTTGTGGCCCGCAAGAAAAATGGTATGCCATAAAACTGGCATCATGGACGAGTACCATAATAAACCTGCAAAATATGGCATTAAAGTATTTTGTTTGGTTGATGCCCACATGTATTATACACTAAAATGGAAATATATGCCGGAAAGCAACCAGAGAGTCCATACCATGTCAGCAATTCTTCTGGTGATGTTGTCAAAAGACTGATTGAACCCATTAGAAAGACTGGGCATAACATTACAATGGATAATTGGTTTACTAGCATCCCATTGGCTGAAAAGTTGCTGAGAGCTCATGGATTTACAGTTGTTGGTACACAGAAGAATAAGAAAGAAATTCCACCAGAATTCCTTAGTACAAAAAATAAGGAAGAGACGGAACGTTGGTGTCGTATATTCCCAAAAAAGGTAAAATGGTTCTTGCTTTGTCAACAATGCATGACAACAATGCAATTGACAACAATTCTGGTGAGGCAAAGAAACCTGAAGTTATTACATTTTATAATGAAACCAAAGGAGGTGTAGATACGGTGGATCAGATGCGTGGTTCATATTCTGCATCTAGGAAAAGCAATTGTTGGCCTCTAACTATATTTTACTTCATGCTTAACATCAGCGGAATAAATTCTCAAATTGTTGCTCAGGCTAATACCGGACTGTGAGAAACGAGACGGCAGTATTTGAGAAAACTTGCACTCAATCTGGTGCATGAGCATATGAAGCATAGGGCAAACATCACAACAATACCAAAATTATTGCTTGAGAAAATATGGCATTTTATAAATACAGCACAACCAGAAAATCAAGAACAGGAATTGCCAGTGAAGGTGTAATGTGTGTCCGAAAACTGCAGACAGAAAGACAAAATTTGCATGTGTAAATTGCAAGCAGCAGGTGTGCAAAGACCATAGTGTAGTCGTGTGTAGGAGCTGTTCTTACTGTTGAGATGAAAAAAAAACATATTAACTGTGATACACTATGATTATGCGTGAAGTGAACATTTAAATATATTTTTTGTGCTGCGCATCAGTCCAAGTTACTGGGATTTAACACGGTAACTGTCAATTCAAAGTTTTTGTTTATTTTTTTAAAGTAGATTTCTACAACCAACAGTTATTTTAACCCTTTCGGGGATATGGACATCATATCGATGACGTCCATGTTAAAATGCAGGAGAAAGCATATGGATTTACATGGATTTAATGCTTATTTAACCTTAATTATTATAACTTTTCTCTTTCATAATAAATTTGAATAAATCCTACATTTAAAATTTCCTTCTTGAATGGTATACCTCAAGACATAGATAAACACAATGGCACATCACATTCATGACAAATCATATTAGCTTCCTTGCGAACAATTTTTTTTTTTTTGCGAAACACCAGACACTTTCGAAATGGACGCCACTTTTTTGCGGTGGGTGGTATCCTTTTAGGAAAGTGTTTTCCTACAAGTCTGAGGGGATGGGTACAGGAAGCAATGTGCTTCCATCTGCAACTTGACTTCGACATCAGGATTTATGGCCATGCGGTCTAAGGCACGATAGGAGTAGCTAACCTATCAAGACCAAGGATTCGTAGGATTGAAGGATTGAATCTCAGTAAAATGCATGTTCTGCACTCAATTGAAACGGTGGAAAAGGATGGGGAGGGCCCAACTAAAGCAAGCGGTGTGACGGCACGGTTGGATGCTGACGGGTTTCAATTGAGTGCAGAACATGTATTTTACCCCTTTTTTTTAAAAAAAAAAAATTCACTCACTATATTGGGTGGCGGTTTATGAGACCAAACAATGCTGCAACTATCATGTGTTCAGATGGCCAAGCAGTTTAAGGCATTGTGGCATGATATAGTTACATTGCATAGTCGGAGGTTCGCGCCCCAAAGTAATTTTTTTTTTTTTATTATTATTATTTTTACTCTCATTGTTAATTAATGAGATCAGACAATGCTGCAGCTCTCATGTGTTCAGATGGCCGAGTGGTTTAAGGCATTGTGGCATGATATGGTTGCGTTGCATAGTCAGAGGTTTGCGCCCCAAAGTAACAAAAATATTTTTTCGTTTGTGTTTTTATTCTAACTCTCATTGGGTATCCTTGAAGGGGTTAATACATCATGTATTACTCGGTATATGTAAGCAATAATTAAAAGTATTAATTTGGCCCATTTACAACAATCATTTTATTCCTGGGGTCGTGAGTGACCCTGCGCCACCATTAATATAAGATGTACATGCGCCACCTCTCTAGGGTTAATTAGCAAAATTTATTATTTTCAGACATTTTAAATCATTATGTACACATGTAATACAAAGAAAGGAATTTAAAGATTCATGAATTAAATACAGTAAATTAAAGAATTAAAATGCTACAATAGCTATAAATTTATACTAGTTTCAAAAACAGAAAACACTGATATTAACACTGCTTCATGGTCAGCCATTTGCACGTAATCTGCAACAAACAAAATGAAAGTGGATATCAGATTTACATATTTATCATTAGATATGAATGCGGGCTGATTCTTCAGTGTTACCTGGTAAAGAAACAAGACAGTAACGTTACTAACCTACATTTCTTAAAGAAATCCAGCAGAGTACTCTGCTTCTTCCTGCCCAGGTATCTGCCACTTAGAATCCTGTGTTCAATGTGATTACTGCTGCTGAGTAGCCACTCACCAATAGGGAAGGAGCATAGGTACTGTCTCACGACATCCAATCTTTCCACTGCTGCCGCAAATGTTGGTACTGGTGATTCCTCTTCATCCTCTTCTGGTTGCTTCATTGCCTCATTGAATAGCCCAACAACGTCCAAGATGTTTCTGAGGTTAGAACACTGTCGTCACAACTTACAAACTCTTCAAAGGTTACACTTGTGCCCCTCTGTAGCATCTCCCACTCTTCCTACATACAAATTTCTTCGGTATCATTGTCCTCGATGAAGACATTGGTGCAAGAACCAAAACCAGCTTTCCCAAAGCAATGCTGTATGGTGTGCGACGGTTTTTATGTTGTGTGATTTAACATTATTGTAGCCCCACGTTGTGGTAGCCAATTTGTAACGGTATTACTTATAATGTTTGTTTACATCACGCGTTGAAGCCATCTTGTGACGTCATTCATTTGTTCGGTTTGTAGCTCCATCTAGTGTTAGCAATTTGTGGTAGTATTAGTGTTTGAAAGAATTTTAAGTTTTGTGTACTGTCCTCCGGCTAGCTATTATTTCTCAGTCGAACATGTCTCTTGAATCAGAGTGTGTAAACGGAAAGGAATCTTTTATCCAAATATAACACTGATGAAGAAATTTGTTTTACACATTTATTGTCAAACACGTTAACTATCACATTTATACATTGATCTTAACACTCGCCAAACTGAAACTGTTATAATAACTTCTTACTGATCACTTTTAATTCGCGTACTTCAACTTTGTGTATTATTAACTTTACAACACTTTAGATTTTTCGTAACTTGTGAATCTATAGCCGACGTATCTCATACAAATATTTTGACAAACTGACGAACTGAAGACGACGTGTAGTGTACAAAGAATTTTGATGAACTGGCATGACGCTACCCTATTTATACTCCTGCATCCAGATACGCCTAAAGATTATAACTGAACTACTATTGGCTAATAAAACGCGCCAACATTAGCGTCTATTTTAATATCCAATGAAAATTATGAATACATATGCTCTAGGGAAACATTCCAGAAGGTTCTCAACGGAAAAATGCGCCAACATTACGTAACTTCCTCGTTTCCAATAATGATAAACAGCTCACCCCCTCGCTGCATTATTGCGCGCTATTATTGACAGTTTCAGTAAGGCATTATAAATTTACTTCCCAACAATAATTACAGTCAAGAAACATCTCAAATCAATGTCACATAAAAATGCATATTCATATTACAATCATTATTTACATTTAAGTAATTTGTGATACAAATTACTGCATCAGGTGCCTGGTGTAAGTAACTACCATGCAGCCGCAAACATATGCATGGCCTGAAGTATATTCAAATGTATATCTTGCTTTCTTTCTAAGAAAGAAATAGCTTGTTGCACCAGGGCTTTCCTGTACTTCGCTTTAATAATGAATAATTCCCAAGTCTAACAGACAGTTGGTGCAGTTTGCTGCAAAAAAGATCACCGTTATGTTCCATAAGAATGATGGCTCTGATGGATGAGTTGCACACCTGTCTATCACCATAGCAACCTTTTTTTCCCTGAGATCCCATTTTGATATCCAGGCTTCGTAGATATTTAACAAATATTTCCGAAGTCATCCATGAAAACTTTTCTGGAAATTGTATTTGCACAGAAGTGCACAAATGGTTTAGAAACACCTCAGATTTTTTATTTTCCCATGATTAGCGGAGGTAACTTTTCAGTTCCACCAATATTTGCGCACAACAGAGCTGTGAACCTTTCTTTGTTTTTTTTCCTGCCATAACATTTTTCACTGCAAACAACGTCTTGTTGGGTAGCAAGTTGAAGAACACTCTTGTTTCATCTGCATTGAAAATTTCCTTCGCATTGTAGCCACAGAGACAAGGTCTCCTTTTCCAAAACTCAATGAAGTCATCTTTAACATCCGCACTTTTCCGCACATGCTTTGCCATGAAAGGTTATGCCGCTTCTTGAAACGATCAAGCCAACCATTTGAAATGCAAAGTTGTCCACGTATAAAGTTGGCACTATTTGGCGAGATTTTTCTTTTAGGATGTGTCCGTCAATGGAACATTGTCGCTTCTGCTTCAAACCATTTCATTAAAATGTTTTCTATTTCTTCAAATGGAGAGCTATGAAAATTCTTTCACTTCTTCACTGTGTATCCGCACTGTACTTCCGTGACCAGAAAAGCATCTTTCTGTTTAAGTACCCCGTGCAACGTGGAAGGAGCCAAATCATAGTTGTTCACCATATTGGTCAAAGAAACTATGCTGTTGTTTGCCATGTCTTGAATTATTATAATCTTGTCGAGAATGGTAAGCTTCTTCAGTTTAGCAGCCATTTTTTCGAATAAGAAATATAAATCACTATCTCAGAGACAACACAACTTAAACATGCTGCCCGATGAACTTTAAAATGGAAGTGGAAATCAAACGGAACTCGGAAGTCAGAGATATGGAAGTTAACAGGTTTGAAAATGTGATTGCAATGCTGCCAACTTTTGAAGTTTAATGTGAACTAAAGTGGAACATGAAGTGATACGCAGAGGCTAATGAATTTGAAAACATCCAAAAAGGCATAATGTTTCCCATTATAGTGGAGGTAGCATTAACTGCATTCTGAAAATCTTAATGTACTAATTATGCAGAAGAAACTGAGTGATCGCGAATTCAAGAAAATTTTTTTGTTAAAAATAAGCTTTTCGTAAATGCGGCATACGTAAAAAGCGGGTTATAATAACATTACACTTAGGGACTTTTGGCGGGGCTTCTGAAAACGTTTGTTAAAAAATGGAATTTCTTTAAAAGTGGGCTCGTTAAAATGGGGTTCTACTGTAATATAGTTAAGCTGAAATTAATTATAGTCCTCCACAAATGATATCTATGTTTGTATACCTTCAGTAATGTGTATTACTTGTTTCATTGACATTTAACAACAAGCTTGCAAGTTTATCAGCAAATTTAGACAAGACAAATAACAGAATAAATGGACTTATGTCAGTGGAGATCCAGGTCTTGCTCACATACAACAGTCCTGTCCCATATTAGCATCCTGAAAACTTGATAACTGTGTACCTATTCAAAAAGTTTTATTTTCTTTGTCACAGGAACTGGAAAGTCGCATGTAATTGTGAATATAATTATGCAGTTACTATATGGCCAAAATAATTACCTACTGCAAAGGAGAAAAAACAAGAATTTCCCCAGAATTCTTCTTTGTGCACCATCAAATGCTGCAGTAGATGAGCTGGTTCTCAGGCTGCTGCGAATACGTCAAAAAATAGAAAGTAAGTAGAAAAGTGTTACATGCTTCTTAACTAAAGAATTTCTTTCCTAAGAGGTGAAATAGCAACCATTTTATTCAAATAAGGAAGAAAAAAAAGGAATTTGAGTACACATTGAGTATCTAAAAAACAGCTTTGGCATGAATGTCTTTATAGTTTCCTGTTTTTCTGACAACTTATTTTGTTGGGGTCTTTTGTTTGGTAAGATGCTAAGTGCTGAATCTAAACAATATCATGAAATGAGCTAAGTGAAGACTTTGAATGAATTGCTTAGATTTGTGTGCTGTAAAGCATCAAATACAAAATTCTGATTATGAACATACCAAAAAGAATTAACAGTATGAATCTCAATATGTTCGTGAAACAAAGCAAATACATAAATATAAAACTTCTTATTGCGGAAGGCTACTAAGGGGGTCTGAGAAGTGTGTGTTGTATTTGGATACTGAACCAAGGAAACCTGCATATGATAGATTAATGCTTAAAAAAATAAGCTTATACAGATGTCTGTCTCTGTGTCTGAAATCTGATGTGTTACACTCACATGACTTTCTCTACTCTTGTAAAAGTATTTTTACAAACGCTTATTCTCCATATGCTTCATATTAATCAAGATGTTAATCTTATTGCTAATTTTCTTGTAGGTGCAAGGGGAATATGGTAGACTTTAAACGATAGTCAAATATTTTAAGAGCTAGTTGCTATGTGGAGCATTCCATTCTCTTTGTATGTCCAGGACATAAAAAAATGAATAACGAATTCCCATTTGAGAAAAGTATTGGAAAATTTAAGGGAATAACAAGCAATATCTCGAAAATGGTTCACTCAACAAAAAAAAATGTATGTGACATAAATTGTGTATTTTAACGCGATCTACATTTTTTGTGTAGTAAAATTTTGTCTATCTCTTATGGTTTACCAGTTATGCAAAAGTCGTTCACAATGAAGAATACTTTTGGAGACATTCCCAGAAAATTCAAGATATACATTTTATTTGTCATGAAAATATCTTAAACATATGATACTTTAATCAAAATTGTTAGATCCATTTTTGAGAAAATTAAAATTTTCGAAAAATGTTCCATGTAAAGGGTAATCTGGGGTGGGGGGATTTTCTTGAAAACCTTCGTGTCACATCTCTGGAAAATACTGAACCTAAATACCAAGTTTGGTGTTTATCCGACTGTTCATTTCTGAGTTATGCTGTTCACAGACACACACATGGACATGTTTCCAAAAATGCTTTTTTTGGATTCAGGGGTCTCAAAACATATATTTCCGGTGAAATCTCGGTATCGAATTTTTGGGTGAAATACAATACTTCCCCTGCTTGCTATACGTAGCAGAGAAAGTAAAAATATTATAAGACAAATGACAAAAATATTGAAATTTTGGGGTTATTTTTTTAGCAGACAGTTGGGATTTTTACAACTTAGGACATTCTATTTCAATGCACTGAGCTAAAGATTTTGAGCTGATGTAATATTTCAGTTTTATATTTGTTTTTTTTTTCTGTCCCATGAAATTCAATTAAAATTTTTGCATAAAATTTTAAGACAAAACCTTCAATATTTGAAAACCTATTGTACACAAAAGTATAATTCTAAGTTACTGCATTTAATGTATGGAATCTTATATAAGTATGGAAAGTTTCTGCTGTGTATATTTTATAGTTTTTAGTTTCTGAGAAACTTTTAAGATAATATTGATTGAAATTTAGCTTATGAAGTATGACCCACTTTTATGAATTCCACATCATCTGTTGACTCTTGGTTGACTAATGAGTGTGTGATGATGCAGACAATGGTCCAGAATATATGTTCTAAATAATTTTGTGTAAGCAAGCAATAAGAGTGTAAGAATTTGCCCTGCCAGATTCAATTTTATAAATGTTCTTTTCATGATATTTCATTGTTTTTGGTTTTTGGTACAACTTCTACCAATCATTCCCTGAATAATCAAAAATTAACTATATATATCATAATTGTTGCTACATTTGAATAGTATCATACTGCATAGCATATTATTCCATTGGATAAATGAACAGTTTTATACTTTTCAGCACACATTCATAATATTTAAAATAATATGCAGACTAGTATATCATCTTGGTTGAGAAGCAGACAATTCATATATTATTTATATTTCTTTCAGAAACTGCACGCTTCAAGATGGTTCGAATAGGAAATCTGGATACAATGAATCAGAAAGTACGTGAAATTTCATCTCAGGAACTGGCCAAGAAAGATGTTAAAAAGAGCCTTCAAATGCGCTCAGATATAGAGAGTGTAGAAGTGGAGGTAATAGAACTTACTTTTCATTACCTAGTATTTGCAGTATTTTGTGCTCTAGATCATAATCTGTACTTAAATTAGAGCAAGGAAAATTTGTTGAAAATTATAGGTGGCCCTTAGAGGAAAGGGAAATGTTTATTGGGAAATTAAACTCAAACGGGAAGAAAATCCGAATGTGAAATTTCACAAATAATTGAGGCAAGAAAAGCTGATGAGGCAATGTTGTACCTCGACTGGGAAGTGAAGTAAGCAGGAAGGACAATGAAAATTCGGAGTCAAAGGAAAACTGTAGAAAAGGGTTGGGATGATGAGGATTGCCTTTTAGCAAAGAAAATGGTAGAAAGGGAGTTTAGGAGGTGGAAACAAACTGAAGAACCATTAGAAAAAGAAAACTTTCTAATAGCCAGATGGGGCTATAAATGTCTAATTGAGGAAAAAAGAAAGTGTGGAATGAAAGGATTGGCCAGAAGATTTATGAGACAACAAAAGAGAACAGGAAAATGATATAGGAATTGGTGAAAAAAGTATGTAGGATAAGATAAATAGAGAATAAAATTGGCCCGAACAAATTGAGAGATTACTTTGAGAAACTACTTGGAGAATGTACTTAGTAGAGCAGGCAAATATACTGGGGAGTTCAACAGTTATGTTGAAGCACTATATCAGAAAATATTGGAGAATGTACTTAGAGCAGGCAAATATACTGGGGAGTTCAATAGTTATGTTGAAGCACTATATCAGAAACTACTTGGAGAATGTACTTAGAGCAGGCAAATATACTGGGGAGTTCAATAGTTATGTTGAAGCACTATATCAGAAACTACTTGGAGAATGTACTTAGAGCAGGCAAATATACTGGGGAGTTCAACAGTTATGTTGAAGCACTATATCAGAAACTACTTGGAGAATGTACTTAGAGCAGGCAAATATACTGGGGAGTTCAATAGTTATGTTGAAGCACTATATCAGAAACTACTTGGAGAATGTACTTAGAGCAGGCAAATATACTGGGGAGTTCAATAGTTATGTTGAAGCACTATATCAGAAACTACTTGGAGAATGTACTTAGAGCAGGCAAATATACTGGGGAGTTCAATAGTTATGTTTAAGCAGTATATCAGAAACTACTTGGAGAATGTACTTAGTAGAGCAGGCAAATATACTGGGGAGTTCAACAGTTATGTTGAAGCACTATATCAGAAACTACTTGGAGAATGTACTTAGTAGAGCAGGCAAATATACTGGGGAGTTCAATAGTTATGTTGAAGCACTATATCAGAAAATTTTGGAGAATGTACTTAGTAGAGCAGGCAAATATACTGGGGAGTTCAATAGTTATGTTTAAGCAGTATATCAGAAACTACTTGGAGAATGTACTTAGTAGAGCAGGCAAATATACTGGGGAGTTCAATAGTTATGTTGAAGCACTATATCAGAAAATTTTGGAGAATGTACTTAGTAGAGCAGGCAAATATACTGGGGAGTTCAATAGTTATGTTTAAGCAGTATATCAGAAACTACTTGGAGAATGTACTTAGTAGAGCAGGCAAATATACTGGGGAGTTCAATAGTTATGTTGAAGCACTATATCAGAAAATTTTGGAGAATGTACTTAGTAAGGCAGGCAAATATACTGGGGAGTTCAATAGTTATGTTTAAGCAGTATATCAGAAACTACTTGGAGAATGTACTTAGTAGAGCAGGCAAATATACTGGGGAGTTCAATAGTTATGTTGAAGCACTATATCAGAAACTACTTGGAGAATGTACTTAGTAGAGCAGGCAAATATACTGGGGAGTTCAACAGTTATGTTGAAGCACTATATCAGAAAATATTGGAGAATGTACTTAGTAGAGCAGGCAAATATACTGGGGAGTTCAACAGTTATGTTGAAGCACTATATCAGAAAATATTGGAGAATGTACTTAGTAGAGCAGGCAAATATACTGGGGTGTTCAACAGTTATGTTGAAGCACTATATCAGAAACTACTTGGAGAATGTACTTAGTAGAGCAGGCAAATATACTGGGGAGTTCAGCAGTTATGTTGAAGCACTATATCAGAAACTACTTGGAGAATGTACTTAGTAGAGCAGGCAAATATACTGGGGAGTTCAACTGTTATGTTGAAGCACTATATCAGAAACTACTTGGAGAATGTACTTAGTAGAGCAGGCAAATATACTGGGGAGTTCAACAGTTATGTTGAAGCACTATATCAGAAACTACTTGGAGAATGTACTTAGTAGAGCAGGCAAATATACTGGGGAGTTCAATAGTTATGTTGAAGCAGTATATCAGAAAATATTGGAGAATGTACTTAGTAGAGCAGGCAAATATACTGGGGAGTTCAATAGTTATGTTGAAGCACTATATCAGAAAATATTGGAGAATGTACTTAGTAGAGCAGGCAAATATACTGGGGAGTTCAATAGTTATGTTGAAGCAGTATATCAGAAAATATTGGAGAATGTACTTAGTAGAGCAGGCAAATATACTGGGGAGTTCAATAGTTATGTTGAAGCACTATATCAGAAAATATTGGAGAATGTACTTAGAGCAGGCAAATATACTGGGGAGTTCAATAGTTATGTTGAAGCACTATGTCAGAAACTACTTGGAGAATGTACTTAGAGCAGGCAAATATACTGGGGAGTTCAATAGTTATGTTTAAGCAGTATATCAGAAACTACTTGGAGAATGTACTTAGTAGAGCAGGCAAATATACTGGGGAGTTCAATAGTTATGTTGAAGCACTATATCAGAAAATATTGGAGAATGTACTTAGAGCAGGCAAATATACTGGGGAGTTCAATAGTTATGTTTAAGCAGTATATCAGAAACTACTTGGAGAGTGTACTTAGTAGAGCAGGCAAATATACTGGGGAGTTCAACACTTATGTTGAAGCACTATATCAGAAACTACTTGGAGAATGTACTTAGTAGAGCAGGCAAATATACTGGGGAGTTCAATAGTTATGTTGAAGCACTATATCAGAAAATTTTGGAGAATGTACTTAGTAGAGCAGGCAAATATACTGGGGAGTTCAATAGTTATGTTTAAGCAGTATATCAGAAACTACTTGGAGAATGTACATAGTAGAGCAGGCAAATATACTGGGGAGTTCAATAGTTATGTTGAAGCACTATATCAGAAAATTTTGGAGAATGTACTTAGTAGAGCAGGCAAATATACTGGGGAGTTCAATAGTTATGTTTAAGCAGTATATCAGAAACTACTTGGAGAATGTACTTAGTAGAGCAGGCAAATATACTGGGGAGTTCAATAGTTATGTTGAAGCACTATATCAGAAACTACTTGGAGAATGTACTTAGTAGAGCAGGCAAATATACTGGGGAGTTCAACAGTTATGTTGAAGCACTATATCAGAAAATATTGGAGAATGTACTTAGTAGAGCAGGCAAATATACTGGGGAGTTCAACAGTTATGTTGAAGCACTATATCAGAAAATATTGGAGAATGTACTTAGTAGAGCAGGCAAATATACTGGGGAGTTCAACAGTTATGTTGAGGCACTATATCAGAAAATATTGGAGAATGTACTTAGTAGAGCAGGCAAATATACTGGGGAGTTCAATAGTTATGTTGAAGCACTATATCAGAAAATATTGGAGAATGTACTTAGTAGAGCAGGCAAATATACTGGGGAGTTCAACAGTTATGTTGAAGCACTATATCAGAAAATATTGGAGAATGTACTTAGTAGAGCAGGCAAATATACTGGGGAGTTCAATAGTTATGTTGAAGCACTATATCAGAAAATATTGGAGAATGTACTTAGTAGAGCAGGCAAATATACTGGGGAGTTCAATAGTTATGTTGAAGCACTATATCAGAAAATATTGGAGAATGTACTTAGTAGAGCAGGCAAATATACTGGGGAGTTCAACAGTTATGTTGAAGCACTATATCAGAAAATATTGGAGAATGTACTTAGTAGAGCAGGCAAATATACTGGGGAGTTCAACAGTTATGTTGAAGCACTATATCAGAAAATATTGGAGAATGTACTTAGTAGAGCAGGCAAATATACTGGGGAGTTCAACAGTTATGTTGAAGCACTATATCAGAAACTACTTGGAGAATGTACTTAGTAGAGCAGGCAAATATACTGGGGAGTTCAACAGTTATGTTGAAGCACTATATCAGAAACTACTTGGAGAATGTACTTAGTAGAGCAGGCAAATATACTGGGGAGTTCAATAGTTATGTTGAAGCAGTATATCAGAAAATATTGGAGAATGTACTTAGTAGAGCAGGCAAATATACTGGGGAGTTCAATAGTTATGTTGAAGCACTATATCAGAAAATATTGGAGAATGTACTTAGTAGAGCAGGCAAATATACTGGGGAGTTCAATAGTTATGTTGAAGCAGTATATCAGAAAATATTGGAGAATGTACTTAGTAGAGCAGGCAAATATACTGGGGAGTTCAATAGTTATGTTGAAGCACTATATCAGAAAATATTGGAGAATGTACTTAGTAGAGCAGGCAAATATACTGGGGAGTTCAACAGTTATGTTGAAGCACTATATCAGAAACTACTTGGAGAATGTACTTAGTAGAGCAGGCAAATATACTGGGGAGTTCAACAGTTATGTTGAAGCACTATATCAGAAACTACTTGGAGAATGTACTTAGTAGAGCAGGCAAATATACTGGGGAGTTCAACAGTTATGTTGAAGCAGTATATCAGAAACTACTTGGAGAATGTACTTAGTAGAGCAGGCAAATATACTGGGGAGTTCAATAGTTATGTTGAAGCACTATATCAGAAAATATTGGAGAATGAGATAACTAAGAAAGCTAATGGAATAGCTGGAATACCGGGAAATTCTGGAAGGTCTGGTTTGAAGATGTGGAAAGACGAGCACTATTAGTAAAATTGTTAAATGTGGGAAAGAGTCCACAGAATTGGAAACTGGGAGTGATTGTACCAATCTTCAAAGGAAATGAACAACCCAAGTAACTATACAGGGTGAGTTTTAAGTCCACCAACAAACTTCAGGGCTGATTCCTGATTGGAAATGGAGCACAAAATTTCATATCACTGTGGGTCTGGAAATGCATAATTTCCATGGTAGATGACACTGACGACATTCTCTCATAACTTGCATGTGCATTTTGTGAGTTGCAGATAGTGTGATTTAAGCAATATAGAAACACAATGGTCTGGTATTCATTCCAGGAACAAACTGAGATAGTGTTTGTGTACGGCCAAGCAGGTGGAAACAGTTGAGAGGCAGCAGATGTAACCTTACAGACAGCACCACCCACATCACACATCATTTGGAGCCATTTGTGTGAGCATGGGTACTTTGAGAGAGACGAATGATCAGGGTGGCCGTGGATTGTGAAGGAACTTGCACTCTATGATATTAAGAACAACCATCGTACAAGCCCCAGGCCCGCCAACATGGTGTAAGCCAAAGTATCCTACATGATAACTGCTATTATCTCTATTACCTTCAACGTGTGCAGGGATTATCCTCTATGGGAAAGATTCTGCCACTGGTTTGTGCAACAGGCCATCACCGTTATGGGGATTTCCATAATGGAAATTCAGTCCTCTTCACCAATGAAGTGACTTTTGGTATAGATGGCATCATTAACCTGCACAATCGTCTGTGGGCCACAGAAAATCCTCACAGAATGGCTGAAGCATCTCTAGGGGGATTATTGGGAACCGCCTACTTGAACCAGTTCTTCTTCCATAACGCCTGAACGAAGAAACTATCTAGACTTCCTACAAAACATTCTGCCTCCATTGCTGGAGAATGTGCCTTTATCAATACAATAGGCAATGTGGCTGCAGCACTAGCCCACTACCGCATTAATGTTCACCGACACCTCAACATCTTCCCTAAATGTGGAGGCCCTGTTGCATGGCCTGCTCAATCACCGTACTTAAACCCTCTGGATTTATACTTGTGAGGGCATCTGAAAATGGTAAGCCTGGTCCTGATGTTCAGATCTTTCAACATTGTATCCATGTAGCCTGTGTTGATATTTGGACACAGCCTGGAACATTCAAACGAGTGAGGCAATCCATGATGCGATGTGCAAACGTATATATTGCATCCCATGGAGGCCACTTTGAACATCTGTTGTGACATGAATGAGATTCAGGCCATGTACTGTGTGCCAGGGCTCTTTGATGTCTTTCTTCAGTACCATCTACCATGGAAACTGTATTTCTGGACACAAGGTGATATGAACTTTTGTGCTCCATTTCCGGTCAGGAATCACCCCCTGGAGTTTGTGGGTAGACTTCAAACTCATCTAGTAGAGGCATTAATCTCCTATCAGTGATAGGCAAGGTGTTTACAGGGGTAATAGCAAATCGATTACAGGAATGGGCAGAGAGAGAAGGAAATTACCAGAATTTCAAGGGGGTTTAGAAAACAGAAATCTACAGTGGACAATATATTCATATTAAGAACAATGATTGATAAATACCTAAGTGAGAAAAGAGGAAAGGTATATTTGTTTTTTGCAGACCTAGAAAACACCTTTGATACCATCCAAATAGAGGACTCTTGAGCAATTTGAGAGTAAAGGGAGTGAATGTGAAGCTCATAGGACTAATAGAGAGACTACATACAATAAAAAATGTTGTATTAAGCTTGCCATAACAAAGTAATGAACTGGTACTAAATATAATTGGCATCAGACAGGGTTGTAAATTAAGACCTGTTTTATTCAATTTGTTTATAGACGGCATACTGATGGAAATAAGGAGGGAAAATTTGCACTGTCCATCAGTTAATAATAAAGACATCCCAGGGTTACTCTTTGCAGATGATTTAGTAGCAGCAGCAATTACAAGTGGAGGATCAAAGAAAGCAGTAGAAGCAACAGAGAACTACTGCAAAGAATTGGGGTTAAAGATAAAAAAATCTGATTGTTACACTCACATGACTTTCTCTACTCTTGTACAAACTATTATTACAAACGCTTATTCCCCATATGCTTCATGTTAATCGAGATGCTAATCTTATTGCTAATTTTCTTGTAACTGCAAGGGGAATATGGTAGGCTTTAAGCAATAGTCAAATATTTTAAGAGCTGGTTGCTATGTGGCGCATTCCATTCTCTTTGCATTACCAGGACAAAAAAAATGAATAACAAATTTGAGAAAAAGTATAAGTATTGGAAAATTTAAGGGAATAACAAGCAATATCTCGAAAATTGTTCACTCAACAACAAAAATGTATATGACATAAATTGTGTATTTTAATGTGATCTACATTTTTTGTGTAGTAAAATTTTGTCTATCTCTTATGGTTATGCAAAAGTCGTTCACAATGAAGAATACTTTTGGAGACATTCCCAGAAAATTCGAGATATACATTTTATTTGTCATGAAAATATCTTAAACATATGATATTTTAATCAAAATCGTTAGATCCATTTTTGAGAAAATTATGTAAAATGAAACGCCTATTTTACAATGTTGCTCTATTTAATTCAAATTCTTTTAAGTCATGTCTGAACATCAACAAGAACTGGATCATGCACTTATAAAATGATAATTATAGATCTAGAGCCATGCTCAGTTGATGAACATCTAGGTTTCAGACAATTTGTTCAAAGATTATTACCAGCTCATAATATTCCCAGCCGGGAGAAGATTCATAATCTACAGTAATGAATGGCTGAAGAAAATGAAAAAGCTAAAAGTAAATTCTCCTCCATCCAGCACATCACACTTACAAGTTTATGGACATCATTAAATACTATCTTCTCACATCAGACATTTAGCTTTTTATAAGTGCACACTTCTGAAAATATTAGCACAACACTTACAGAAATTTGAAGCAGTGGAATATTGAGCATAGAGGTGTGTCTATTGTGACCGATAGTGCAGCAAATATGTCTGCTGCTGTAAAACACATTTTGGGTATAGAGTATATAGGCTGTTCTGCTCACCTGTTAAACCTTACCAAGAAGACTGCTTTTGCTGATTTTGAGGAACTAAACCTAATTACGAATAAATGTAGGATATTTTAAATCAAGTTGCAAGCTTAAGGAAAAGCTGAAAATTATCCAAACAGGACTAGGGAGGCAAAAACAAATTAGTCCAGGAAGTTGAAACAAGGTGGAACAGCATCTATGATATATTCATAATACTTTTAGATAATATTAACGCAGTTCTAAGTAGTTTGAAAGGAGCACCAGAAAGACTTAGCGCTAATGAGTGAGACTATCTATTGGGCAGTATTACTATTTTAAAGCCTTTTGCTCAAGACATCACGGAACTTTCCATGGAGCAACACATGTCCTCCTGTAAAATAACAGCAATCATCAAGATGTTTGTTGGTAGTCTGAAGAACACTGATGCATCCTAGAAGCAAGAACTCCAATCTTAAACTTCAAAAGAGCACTTCATGCCAATGCTATGTCTATTGCTACCACTGGAAAAGGAGAAAGGCTTTTGCATTAGCAACACTATTAGACCCACAATTAAAAACTGCTGCAGTTAGTAATGAAAAACGTGCAGAACATTTCTGATACATCTTAACGCAAGAATGTTCAGAAGAACTGCAGAAATAATCACATTAATTCCTGCAACAAAGCTGTATATCTAAGCTACAAGTCTTGCAGCTCTTCATGTGATTTTTGGTGACCATTTGAAACACTTAATAGACAATCCCAACAAGTGCTATTCTACAGAATATTCTATTAAATCAAAATCTTGCTTCAAAGCATTAAGTGGAACAGATTTTTGTAAATTTGGCACATAAGTTATCAGATACTCTGTGCACTGAACATAATCCTGTACACATGTCAGAAAGCATATGTATTTCTTCTTTCTAGGTGAACCATCATGTTCCAAACCACCGAGTGCTGCTATAAAATGGGCCAAAGCTTCAATACAGAGGGGAACTGATTTACCTCATGTTTATCAGGAAGGATCACAATTCCTTGTCCTTAAGTCTAAGATAGCTGTATCTGTCATAACAGAAAGCTACCCCTAATACTAAGCTTAAGTACAAACTAAGTTGACAACGTTTTGTATACAGCTTATGATACAAAAAATACTGTACTTAGGGCAATTAATGGGACAACCGCAGCACACAACAACATATGGGTCTAAGTACCAAGGTATTATACAAAATTGTGCATACCCTTACCCATCACATGAATTACAAAATCATACGAGGGCTGGGGCAAAAGTCATGGCAACTATTTATTTTCTTGAAGATACCAGTCCGGTTGGAAAATGTGACATATACAAATGAAAGGACAAGGTGTTAGCTACATGTGTGGACAACAAATAGCACTGAAATATCGTAACACACTAATTTTTTGCGGTAGTAACAGGGCAATATGGCCTTCACGGTGCAAAAGAATGACAACACAATACACATACAGTTGACATAACAAACCTGGGCCTAAAGACCCTCAAAGTAGTCCCCTGCTACTGTCACCACACGCTGCCAACAATGTGAGAGGCGCTGAGTACCATCTGCCTCAGCATTTGCCGTACCATGTGTGAATTGGGTCACCTGTTTGCGCACAGCATTAGCAATGTCCTCTCGTATTGCAAACCACCTACCATGTAGTGGTTCCTTAATCTTTCGAATGAGATCAAAGTCACGGGGCGAAATGTCGGGAGAGTATGGTGGGTGCTCCAATTCTTCCCATCCCCAATGTCACAGTAGCTGCCCTACATACTCTGATTTATGTGGTTTTGCTTTGTTGTGCAGGATTATTACACTGTCCACAAGATCCGGGCGTTTCTCCCGAACGCCACGTCATACCTGTTGCACCAGAAAGTCCCTGTACTACTGTGCGATCACTGTTCTGCCATGTGGAACAAAGTGGCAAACAATGACACCCCTGATGTCATATGTGACGATAACCATAAATTTGATGCGGAAGGATTCTGACGGAACTTCTGCCTCCTTGGTGATCCAGCATGTTGCCACTCCACGGACTGACGTTTCAGTTCTGGTTCGTATGGCCCAAAATTCATCGATGGCAATTATTCGTGACAAGAATTGATCGCCAACCTGTTGTCAGCGTGCAAGGTGGTCGGAGGATATTGCATAGCGCAGCCACCTTTGAACTTCCGTCAGTGCATGCAGTTCCCACCGCAATGCGATTTTGCATAGTTGCAGCTCATTATGCAACATCCTGTGGATGATGCGTTTCTCGATGCCACTTGCCGTCTCTAACTCCAGTAGCATCCATTGTCTTTCTTCATACAGGAGCTGCTCGATGACGGCATGTGCCACGTCGGTCCACACACTGACAGGTCGTCCTGAACATTGCTCATCACTGGTTGACACACGTCCTTGCTGAAACTTTCCTAACGACCGTGCTACTGTACGGTATGGTAGGGCATTATTCCCAAGGGCTTCCACTAATTCACTTTGACATTCCATCGCATTTCTCTCCCGGAGAACGGCTATTTTGATGTAAGCACGCTGCTCAACACGGGTTACTTCCATCTCGCACGACACTCACCAACTGACTGATTTCACAGCCCTCTCTATCACAGGGCCATCTGTTGTTCTACATACATACTACGCCTGCAGAACTTCCACACGACACATATACGTTTGTGATCTGTTCACATATCTACAAGTAAAAAAATAGTTGCCATGACTTTTGCCGCAACCCTCGTATATAACTGCAGGATTGCTAACAGTTGCACTGCCCCTTCCCCCTGTGCTGTACATGTGAAGCCATAATTAGGAAAACCTCACAGAGCCCCTAAGGTAAACAGTACACCAAATCTACTTTCTGACAAGAGATTGTCTCACAAATCAGTGTGCTATGTGAATGCATTTTCTTAGCAAAATACAAATAGTTTAAGAAAAGCAATTTACAATTTGGAATCAATCTTGAAGTTTCTTGCCTTACAATACTGAAAAGCCATAAAGTAATTCATTCTTGCTTTGGTCTTTTGACACAGCCACCTAAGGGTAGGTTGTCAAGAATAGGTTCACCTCTCAATATAAATTTAATCCTTAAAATACAATTTAAAATTGACAATTTAGATATACTTGAAACTTCATGCTCACCTCTTGAGCCAAATACCATGAGGAAGATAACTACAATATACGTAGGTAAAAAAATTAAGATCATATTAAAGACATTAAAATTGCTGACAATTCTATCCCCTCCCTGCTTGTGGACAATAGTTACGGTTATATATAAAATGAAGTGAACATAAAGTAATGAAGGGATCAGTTAAAGAGATATGCTAAATCATTACATTGTGCAAATATATGGCTTGATATAAATTTAACTCAGCCATTGCTCTCACTTGACATCCAAGAGTGAGGCAGTAGTATACCCAGCTAACCTTGGAATTGAGACATAAGTGTCACAAACAAAAATAACTGAATAACAAATGGCACCTAGCAACTCCAGAACAATTTAAATGTGAATTCAAATAAATCAGCACATTAGAAATGTGTTGAATTGCAATTGACAGTTGAGGTGTTGCACAGAATCTTTGTGCTTATTCAGAGCTCACATATTCTTGAAATCTGAGATTCCCTCCCTGTGCCATACATTTTGATTGTTGCTAAATAACAAACAGGACCAGTAAAATGGTTTTTTACATAGGTGCTGCTGCATAGCTATTAAAATTTCAAAAATCAAGATGTTTTGAAATTGCCATTTCTTTTCATTCCTCACATTAATATTCATTCGTGTGGTAGGTCATCCAGTCATCATAATGTCACTTTTGTCTTCATCTGTCCACCGAGAGAATAGTGCCTCCAATAAGTTGCAAACAATTTCATTAATTGAATTTGTTTCAATAGCAAATTTTCACTGACAAGCAACACTAACATGCATGCAAGTGCTATAAAGATATAGTGGTGCTGTTGGGGAGCTTTAGCACTTAAACACGTAGGAAAGTGAACAGTTCCATGCTGTAAGGGTTTTTATCTCAGCTGAACAGCGGTGGTAATAGTACGAGGGTAATCCCAAAAGTAAAGTCTCCAAAGCGCTGGGATCGCAGGGAAACCGTTTGTGTGGATGTTGGCCATACTGCGTTTTTCCTTCCTCCCTCCACTCTCTTCAGAAACCACCGCACATCCCTTAGCGCCCTCAGTTTTGGCTTGGCAGCCACTTATAATGGAGCTCCTGTTAGCCACCACCGCCAGGTGCGAAGTTTGCGTAATTATTCGCTTTTTGAGTGCAAAAGGGGTTAAACCTGTCGAAATTCATCAACAGTTGATGGAAAAGTATGGATAGTCTTGTATGGATGTCAAAAATGTCCGCAAGTGGTATAGAGAATTTGCAAATGGTCGCACGGAAATTCATGACGAGGAAAGAAGCGGGAGACCGTCCATTTCTGACGAAACAATCGCAAAGGTTGAACATATCGGCGGATCACTCTCGATGAGCTCTGCATTGTTCTTCCTGAGATTTCTCGAAGCACTATTCATCGGACTTTGATTGAAGAGTTGAAATTTCGGAAGGTGTGCGCAAGATGGGTCCCAAGAATGCTGACAGAAGATCACAAAAGGCAACGCGCTGAAACTTCCCGCCAATTTCTTCAACGCTATGCAGATGAAAAGGACAACCTTTTGGATGCAATAGTCACGGGTGATGAAACCTGGGCTTTCCACTTCACACCTGAGACCAAACAACAATCACGTGAGTGGCGGCATTCCGGGTCACCCAAGCCGTGAAAATTCAAGAGAACACAGTCTGCTGGTAAAGTCATGGCAACTGTGTTTTGGGATCGAAAGGGGATATTGTTGGTTGACTTTATGGATCCCAGGACAACAATAAATGCTGAAAGGTATTGTCAGACATTAAAAAAACTCAGACGGGCAATTCAGAACCATAGAAGAGGAATGTTGAGCAAGGGCATAAGCCTTCTCCATGACAATGCTCGCCCCCACACCGCCCGCCAAACTATGAATCTTCTGCAACAGTTTGGATGGGAAACCATCACCCATCCACCCTATAGTCCAAACTTAGCACCCAGTGACTACCACTGGATGGGAAACCATCACCCATCCACCCTATAGTCCAAACTTAGCACCCAGTGACTACCACTTGTTTCCCAAGTTGAAAGAACACTTGGCTGGAAGGCGCTTCGGGATATACGACGAAGTGAAAAATGAGGTCCATCACTTTTGCAAGAGCATGGCGGCAAGCTGGTATGACATGGGCATACAAAAACTGCCACAGTGTCTACAGAAATGCATCGACCGAAATGGCGATTATGTGGAAAAATAGACAAATGTTAAAGCTTCAAAACTATGTACCATTTGTTGTCAATAAAAGTTTCTTTGTATTTTAAAAAAAAAATTGGAGACCTTACTTTTGGGATTACCCTCGTAGGTTGCTGGAAACATCACTTTACTAACATAGTAAGAGCACAATTTTCTGCAAGAATATTATGTCACATCATAGCACCATCTGTTTGGTAAAGGGATTTGTTCTGACAACAGGATCCTTATATTCTGCAGTTCCACTTCAGATATAGAGTGCAAGACAAGGGAAACCTTTTTCATTTCTTTCTTTCTATCTTCACTGGATAACCATACCTCTGTCAACCACTGCACACAGCAGTCACACTAAAGGTATAGACTAGTAGGATACGTTCAAATAATTATAAATCGGATACAAAATGAAAGTATTATGTTTGTTAATATTTGGAATTGTCACAGAAAGAATACAAATCTGGGAGAAGACAGCCAAATATTGTCACCATTTCAATCAGAATTCAGAATGGGGAGGAGGATAATGGACGATATATTGATCATTAAAACTTAAGTTGACAAATACCTGCAGGTGAAATAAGGCAGGATATATGCAATATTTATAGATTTTGAGAAAGTATACAATGGAATAATAAGGGAAGCATTATGGTATAAGTTAAGATTGAAAGCTGAAGTTATTCATAAACGAGGACTCAGGCAAGGTTAGTAAATTGAGTCCTATTATGTTTAATTTATTTATAGATGACATTATGACCAGTCTTAGTTGATGTGGTTTGAAAGACCATATTCAGTCATCGTGGAATCAAAATAGTCATATAGAGATGAAATATGGGGGGTTGAAACTGGGTGAGAAAAAATGGACTTCACATTAAGATCATTCTGCATACTTATGTTGGGAGTTCCTCAAAACACAGCTAATGCAGGATCACTTCTAGAAATGAGGAAACTAATGGAAAGAGTATTAAAATATTGGTACCGGATAAGCCAGTTATCAGAAGAAAATAGTTTAAGGTGTTATCTTCATTACCAGGAAAAGCACCAGAGCACTGATAACTGGCTGAATAAAATTAAGGGCCAGTTTGAGAAGAATGGTTTAGGAGATATATGGGGGCAAAGACACAGAATGATACAGGAGTTTTGGAAATATGTCTGATCTAGGTTTGCAGACATGGTTAGTCAAAGCATTTGGGCTGAGATGAATGAGAGGTCATTAACCTTTTATAAAATGGTTAAGACAGAACCAAACAAAGAAAAGTATGTAAATATATGTAATAAGAGGGAAGTCATTGCATGGTTCCAGCTAGGGGTGTGGAAATTAAGGGGGCAAAGGGGAAATGTTATGAAAGGTACATGCCCAATCTGTGGGGATAATGAAGGCGGAGTGCATATTTTGAAGGAATGTAGAGGAACCAATGAGTGGAGGAAAAATAGCTTAGATGTAATAAAGATGTAGTGATTAAGAACATTTTCACAGATCAGCTGCAGATATGGCAATTAGGACAATTTCTTTGGAAGTTGAAATGGAAATGGTCTGTCGACAAATGTTAATTTAACAATCTTATTACTGTAGATAGGAGGTTATTGAAAACAGTATATAGAGGAGAGAAAAGTGTAAAATAAACTGTAATTTCTGGATGTCTATGGGGTAAGTGACCAGGGCCAGACCCCATAGACTCCATTATGTATTGGACTTAGCACTAAATAAATATTAACTATTTAGTATTCATTCTTGACCACATGCTTTCTGTTCTCCATATCTCAGTTTTCTTACATTCAAATACTATATGTTGTACATCAACATCTACTATGTTGTAATGGACATTCGCTTAGGTTGCCCGTTTTGTTGTCCTTTTAGCCTCCATGTTCCTGCTCTTAACCATGCTATCCCCGTTCTTTCTTCCTGACTAGTGTTATCTATATACCTTTCTCTTCTCTGATAGCTAACCAATTGCCTAGACCATTATTTTCTAAGTTATTTCCTAGATTACTTGCCCAATTTGTATTTTTTAAACTTGTTTCTTGGCCTTTTAAACATTGTTTGAACATCTTCTAAATTCAGGATCCTATACCAATATTTTTAAAGCCCTCTCCACAACTAATCCTTTTCTTGTTACTACTCCCCATTTCAATTTGAACCACTTCATTTGCTGTTTCTCTTGGCAATCCCAAAACTTTCTTACAGTGGGCAAAATCTACAACTTCCCATCCATTTTCAAGACCATATTTCAATACCATATGCCATTCTAGCCTCAACCACAGAATTACATATCCTTTTCAACAATTTCTCTTCCATCTCTGGCGTTTTATATAAACATTCTCTCACTGCCATCATTGCTGCTTTTCCTTTTGCCAATGCTGATATCTCTTGTTTCTCCCATTTACCTCCTGTATGTATTTTTATTCCTAAGCAAGTATAGTTAAAAACCATTTTGTATTCTTTACTTCCTTTCTTCCATTTCTCATGCTTACTCAATTTAGATTCTTTCTTAAATACTACACTTTGGGTTTTTTCTCTGTTTACAGTTAGTTTCCATTCTAAGCAGTAATTATCTATTTCTTGTAAAGACAATTTTAGACCATTTATAGTAATGGAACCCACTACCAAATCATCTGCAAAGAGCAGATCAGGGATTTGCACATTATTTATTACAGGCAAAAGATTATTATTACTTATGTTCTGTAGTGTGTCATCAATAAACAGATTGAATAAAATCAGGCATAACTTGCACCCCTGGCATAACCCCTTTTCTTGGGACATTTCTCTCGTTATTGCCCCTTCCTCATATTTTGTGCAGAAAGTGTTATCTTTATAAAATCCTTTCAAAATAGTCATCATTTGGTTACTAAGCCCTTTATTTAATAGTTAGTACCATAATAGTTGTAGTTCTATTTGACGCTTTCTTCTAAATTGATAAAACCCACATATGTTTTTCCTTTCTTATTAAGTATTTGTCGGTTAGAGTTTTTATTATGAATACCTTATCAACAGTTCACCTCCCTTTCCTAAAGCCCATTTGAAATTCTAGAGAATGCTATACTCCTCTACCCATTCTTGCAGTCTGTCTGCCAAAATTCCTGTGTAAATTTTCCCCACATTTGATAGTAATGTTATGCCCCAATAATTATTTGGTTTGTCCATATCCCCATTACCTTTATATATAGACTGTATGATAGCTTTTCTCCAACTTTCCAGGTTTTCCAACTTTCACCGGAAATACAGTTCTGAGCCACCTGAATCCAAAAAAAGCATTTTTAGAAAAAGGTCCGTGTGTGTCTGTGAACAGCATAACTCGAAAACGAAAAGTTGGATAAATACCAAACTTGGTATTTAGGTTCAGTATCTTACAAAGATGCGACACAAAGGTTTTTAAGAAAATCCCCCTACCCCAGACTACCCTTTACATGGAGCATTTTTAAAAAGTTTTGATTTTGATTAAAATATATGTGTAAGATATTTTCATGGCAAATTAAATGTATATCATGAATTTTCTGGGAATGTCCCCAAAAGTTCTCTTCATTCTGAATGACTTTTGCATAACTGGTAAACCGTAAGAGATAGATAAATTTTTACTACACAAAAAATGTAGATCTTGTTAAAACACACAATTTACGTCATATACATTTTTTTTTTTGGTCGAGTGAACCATTTGCGAGATATTCCTTGTTATTTGTTTGAATTTTTCAATACTTAATACTTTTTCTCAAATGGGAATTTGTTTTGTCCTAGATATGCAGAGAGAATGGAATGCTCCACATAGCAACCAGCTCTTAAAAGATTTGACTATCACTTAAAGCCTACTGTATTTCCATATTCCCCTTGCATCTACAAGAAAATTAGCAATAAGATCGTTTCCACAAAGGTTTATCTCAATTAACATTAAGTACGTGCAGAATAAGTGTTTGTAAAAATAGTTTGTATGAGAGTAGAGAAAGCCATGTGAGTGTAACACATCAGATTGTTTTATATAATGCTTTTATGCCCTTCCATACTTTGCTTGCATTATTTCAGCAATAATGTTAATTTGTTGGTATTTTTTAATCTTCATAGAATATTTATTACTTTTAGTAATTCATTAGAGTAGTATTTACTTTCTAGATGTTCTTTTTTAGATTGGATATCCCCTACTTCCCTCCACTTTACTAATTTTACCTTTACATTGTTTTTATTCATTCATCGTCGAACCAATCTTCTCTTGTTGTTTTCCCTGTTTTTTGCTTTCATATCTTCTCTTGCCCGACACATAATGAAATTCAGAATATTAATTGCATTTTCAATTTCATATTCTTTTAAGTTATTTGCTATCTCATACTGACATGTTTTTCCTATCTCAGAGTCAAGGACATATTCAAAACTAGTGTTATATTCCTCCTTCCATTTGAAACTAATATATTCTCTTTTTCCTATATTATTTTCCCCTTTTTGGTCAGTTGTTACATTTTGGAATATAATTTTTATTTCAGTTATTATGGAAAATGACCACTACTAGTACTTAATATTTTGAAATTTTTCACTATATAGCTAACATTACTTGACCATAATACAATATCATTATACTTTGGCCTTTTTATTTATAAATGTGAATTTTCCATGTTCATCCTCTACATATTTTCTATTAAGTACCTCAAGAGCATTTAATTTACAAAAATCAACAAATTTGTCACTTCCTCTCTCTACAACCTTGTCCTTACTATGTTTCTAATATTCTCATTTTTTCCTATTACATTTTATTTTCCCAGCCATCCATTAAATTTACATGATTTTCCCCTATTCTTACATTAAAATCTCCCATAATTATAATCTATATTGTCGTAACCTCTACATTTTCAAAACTCACGGGAGGTAGATCATGGTACCAAGATCTAACATTATCAATCTACATGAGGTCCGACGGGGCGAGCTGATAGAAATTACCTAAAACACCTGAAAATTCCTAAAATATGCCTAAATCATTGTGTGGAAGGAAAGAAGGAACTAACTACATTAAGAATCTACATACCAGGAATTTAGATGGTAAGCGATATTAAAGATCAATAAAGATACAGAGTACGGGCGTCTCCCAAGCTAAGTCCATGTCTGCACTCCTCGATAGTTACAAGAAGAGAGTGAGCGTCAGACGCTTACTACTGAAAACCAGTTTTACCCCCACTCTTATTACGTCATTACCGGTCTGTGTTGCCAGTTCTAACATATAACCATACACTGTTACCAACTGAATTACAATATTAACACCTCTCATGCCACAATATTTAGGTATTTGTCTTTTAACCTCTCTATATCTTTATCTAAGAGGTGATACAATTCCAGGTTATGGAACTGTGAGGTAACTGGGGTAGGGGGGTTATACACGATACCTATGCATAGTATACTGTCATCTAACAGTTTATCTTTCATTATTACCCAAAGTACTTCTTTGTAGCTGGGCCATGTTTCTTTTATTGTTTTGCTCAGGGTTTTTTTAACAAAAAATCTTAAGCCTTCCTGATGGTCTCCCTTTCTTTGCGATTGTCTCGCCCTTTCTTCCTATATAACTAACATTTTTTAATACGACATGTTCCTTTTAGCCATGTTTCCATGACAGTCAAATAATCAAGAATCAAGTGTCCTCAGTATAGGCTGTAGAGTTCCCGTATATATCTTATTTTTTTTAGCCCTTCACAGTTCCAAAATCCTAATCACTTAATTATCTGCTATTGCGATCCCATTTTGCCCCTTGGTATGAGAAACTTTTCTAATGTCTTTTTACTTCTCAACTGGATACCCTCTGTTGGCTTCTGCTTGTCTTTTTGTAGCACAAGTATACTGCCATGAGGAGAAGTTATGATACTATCCTCTCCCTCCCCCTGTCGTCCTCCATGGTGTAGTGGTTACCATGCTAGCCTCTAGTTCCTGAGATTACGGGTTCAAACCCGGCGGAGGGTGATGGATTTTTCGGGTGTAAAAATCCTTAGCATTGCTTCCTTCGGAAGGGAAGTAAAGCCGGTGGTCATTTGTCATAGATTTACGGCACGTAAAAGAACCTCAAGCCTGATAAAGAGGCCTCTGAGCAAAATTACCAGTGTTTCACGCCCAGTATAAAATTGGACGCTAAAGACCACAGCAGTTAAAGAGCGTCCATAAATAAAAACTCAATTAAACTCTCCCTCTCCCATAATGCCCCTCTTTTCTGGTTGCATTGGCTGCTTACTTCCCCTCTGCTTCACTGCTCACACTGCTTTGTCTCCATGCCTGCTTTCGCTTCTCTGCTAATCACATGCTGCTTCTATCTCTTTCGTTCTGTTGCTAATGATGTTTCTTTTGATGTAGTTGTCATCATGTACCGCCTTTTGTCATCTCTTGAGTGCATTTCTAGCTGTCTCTTTCTATTCAGCTGTGCTGTAGACATATCTTCTGACGTAGCCATTGCCGCCATATCGTGTGTTGCAATGCTGGACTGTCTCACTTGTACTTGCTGTAGCTGCAAGCAGATCCTGTAGATTGCTAAAAGTTTGCTGACTAATTTCCTCCCGACTTGGCGAGCTGTTCCATATATCTCTCTGGCCTATGGGAGTTGCGTTTACCCCTTCAATCCAAAGCTGTATATTTCTAACGTATGCACATTTTCCTGCTGCTCGCGCTTTCATCATATGTCCAATTAAATTTTGTTTTATATTTCTTTGGGTTGACGTTAAATCCTTGTTGATAAATATAATTGTGTCTTTCAGCATCTTTGTTTTTTCCAAGTATTTTATACATTAGTTGCATTTTCGAAAACTGTGCGATGACTGGTCTTTTCTTCATATGTTTTCCTACGCGGTGGGCTTCTGTGATTTCCCATCCTTGTAGTTCAATTTTTAGGTTATCTTTCAATATTTAAGATATTTTTATACTGGCCAAATACCTCTTCTCTCTTTCATGCCTATAAAAATTAAGTTGAATCTTCTTCTCCTCTCATCTGTCCTTTCCTTTTCAGTTTCACTTTGTGTACTTCTCTTCTAATTCCTTGAATTTATTTTTCAACATCCTCTTTTATTTTCTTAGCTATTTTGTTCAGATTATTGCATATTCGTGGCTCCATTCGATCCATTTTATTGATTTTTTCCAAAATTGCCTGTATTATTTCTTCTGGAGTAGGATTTTATTCAACACCTCCAAGCATTAATAAAATTAGAATTATGGTTCCCATCATTAAGCAGTTTATCATCGTGCTTCCCTCTGTTCCCCTTTTTTGAATTTCATTCTCATGAACAGTCTTATCCTTGCCCTGTACACTGAAATGTCCACTCCCATTGCTCTTTATGCCACTTTTCTTCTCACACTCCAAGAGCTCACTTTAAATACGTCCTTCCTCTTTCAGTGCTCACATAGCACCCAAGAGAAATATAAGTAACCTATATTAATAGCCAGAATGATGTTGGCATATCAAGATGAATTAACATTTTTATTGTCATCTTATACAAACCAAATATTTAGCCTTTGGGACGTGATGTCATTTGCAGTCCAATTCAAATAAGAAGGAATCGAAAACAATCACAAAGAAGGCTTTTGAATATTTTAGCTTAAGTGGAAATTAAAGTGGAATAAGTGTGAATCCATTTGTTTTATTAGATCGAATGTGTTGTCAGTCCTAGGCAACCTTGAAGGCATGCATGCTATAAAGGACCAATTATACAATTTTGATGATCATGATAGCTATTTATAATGCTAGTATTGCATAAAGATCATTTATTGCCTTTATATTTCTTTTAATTCTTTTCCCAATTATCTAACTCATTTATAGTTATACTACACTAAAGTATAGTATAGGCCATTTATATTATCTAAACGTACATCCATTTGAGAAACTGTATTTATATTTTGATTATTAAGTGAAGGTTGATTAATTTTAATTATTTTGTCATGGAATTCTAATAATAAAAATAAAATATTTTGTTACTTCCAATGCACATGGTAAACACACTACTGCTTATTTGATGCAATAATGGTTCGTTTCAACAGTCTTCTTTTCTACCTTAATGCCATGTATTAGTTAAAGCTTCACTGAGTCTCTGTGTTATGTAACATTGCCACATCATGTGGAGTGCTAGCTGCTGAAAAGGAAGGTTGTGTCCAGTGAGATCACTTGTTCTATAGTGCAAAAAGGGAGTCGCAACAATGGGAGTGGACATTGAGTTATACAGAGCTGGAGTTGGTTTATTTGGAAATAAGAAATTAAGGGAATGCACAGTTTCTAAAAATACAAAAGAAATTAATAACAGATTTTTTATGATAATGGTTATTATGACATTGCTGATAATTGGAGACATTGAGATGAATTTCAGATTAGTTGAGGACCATGCAATTTTGTAGCAGCTCATTAATAAAATGAAAGGTTTGGAGGAGCATCTGAGTAATAAATGGATTGTGATTATGAAGGAAATTAAGCGGGAAATTCAGGGAGCAAACACAGAAATGGAATATATCAAATTTAGAGTAAATAAAATGGAAGAGAGGTTCAGAAAATTGAGCATTGTATTTTTGGGGTTGAAGAAAGAAGAGTGATTTGACTCATACAAGAAGTGATAGACATTTTAAAAAGAAAGCTAGGAACGAAATTGTATAGCTGGGAGATTGTGGATGCCTGCCAGACTGGAAGACAAAGGGGAAGAAGGATAATTACTGCCAGATTTACATCACCCCAAATGATCTACAAGGTGCTGAGTCAAACCAAAATGTTTAAGTTAATGTTAATGTTAAAGGCTTTTTAGAATTGGGGAAGGTCAATGTGAAAAGAATGGTGATGGAAGGAGTAATGACATTTTGGTACTGGGTAAGTTAGATGCCAGAAGAAAATATTTTAAAATGTCTTAACCACCAAGAAAAACATCAGAGTTCTGTGGACTGGCTAGTAAAATTAAGGATCAGTTGGAGAAGAGTGGATTAGAGAAGTATTGATACAAAGATTTGAATGGTTCAGTGGGTTTAGAAATATGTTCACTGTGGGTAAAATACATGGGTTGGATAAAAAGTAGTAGCAACACTGCTATAGTTCATAATAGACTTTATTGACAAAAGTTTACCATATTACATGCCTGAATATAATCGTCCCACATCTCGACCACCTTCCCCCACACAGATGGAAGGCATTGTACACCGTCAGTGCATCTATCTCAGTCGGTCTCTTGCAAGGACCACTCTATGGCATGGATGATGTCTTTTCTTGTGTTATAGTGCTTGCACGAAGAGGTTCCTTCATTTTGGCAAACAGGTTGTAGTCACACGGACTCGTATTGAGTGAATATGGTGAATGTTCCAGTATCTCCCACCCCCACATACACAGGAGTTCCTGCACAGGGTTTGCTGTGTGGCATCGTGTGTTGTCATGAAGGATGATGGGATTCAGTGCGAGAAGGTGCCATCACTTTCTTCTCAGTGTGGGGTGAAGGTGATGTAGCAAGAAGTTGCAGTAGTAGGCTGCAGTGACATCTGCCCCTGTGATACAACTTGATATAGGATTAACCCATGGATATCATAAGCCACAATCTGTGGCACGGTGCACATTCTGTGGGCGAGGAGAACCAAGGTGTTTTCATTGAGTTGCCGCTTTAATTGTAGTTTGTATGACCAAGGCCAGGTTTCGTCCATAGTGACCATCCTTCCAAGGAAGTCTTCACCCTCCCTATGTTAGCAGTTGAGCAATTCCTCTGCAGGTGCATAACGATGCCACTGTCACACCTCGGTCATTGTATGCGGTACCCAATGCGCTGCAATTTTGCAGAACTCAAGAATATCATGCAAAATGTGTAGCACTGTTTTGTGGCACATGTCTGCCTCTGTGGTAACTCATGCACAGTCCATTAGCGATCCACATCAGCTGGGAGGCAAGGAGCTCGATTGTTATGTTGTCCATAGGGGGTCATCCCAAATGCGGCCAATCTTGAATGAACATCCCTGCCATCATGAAAGACTTTCATTCATCTCGCCACCGTTTGATATGGCAATGCTGCATCACCACACGCCTCATGCAGTCCCTGAAAACATTCTTGTGTGCTCCAACCACGTGCCACTTCAATCTTGATCCACGCACGTTGTTTGTGTTACCTAAACATACTGTTAGGGCGCTTGAACTGGCCTCCCGCACGTTCAGACAGTACACAATGAAACTGACTCAGCCGTCGCCGCTCACTGCACTGACATTCTGCTATCAGCTACAGACAGCGCACATGCCATATGATGCACATCCTTAATGTTATGGCAGTGTTGCCACTACCTCATATATGGGTTAAGATGGGAAGCCATTGCATGGTTCCATCTAGGAGTATTGAAGCTAAGAGGCCTTAGGGGCAATATAAAGCAAGGTATATGTCCAATTTGTGGGGACAACAAAGTTGGAGGGCATATTCTGATGGAAATCAGAGGAAATGATGAATGGAGGAAAAAACTAATCAGGAGGAAATGGCTTTGAAATAATAGATTTGTAGTGATCAAGAAAATGCTCATGGATCAGTCTCGGTTAAGCTGATTATGGTAATTTTTTTTGAAACACCAGAATGAAATGGTCAGTCGATGAAAACTAATAATGATAATGCAATTTTGTAAATAATGTGATATTGAATGCAGAGTAAATATAAGAGAAAAATTGTAAAAACGGAATGTATCATCAGGTATCTATGGGACAAGTAATTTGGATCAGTTTCTATAGACTCCATTCACTTAGCACTAAATAAATGTTTAATACTTCTTCATGTGTTTTTAACTTAAAGGAATCTGTTCATGATGTTCGTTTTAATCATCTAGAAAACAGCATTGCGTATGTTTCAGTTTAGAAATCCTATACAGAATATCTCAAAGAAGAATGATGGTAAACTCAGTAGTGCAATAGCTCATGAGGTACAGGGCCTACCTGCAGCTGCTGCCTGATCTGCCTCTGTTCACACACAATATCATGTGGCGGAGTCATGTGATCAAATACACTGTCTAAGCATGGTTCGCTAGAGCTTGAGCCACTACTTCGCTCACAGTAGCTCTTTAATTGATCAGTAATAGCCATAATTTATACTATGCAACAAACTACCTTCCTAGAGTGAAAGCTTGAGTCATGCTGCGTTAACAAATAGCACATGCAGTATGTAGTGTGATGAGGTGAGATCATTAAGGCCTTTTCTGTAGTACCCTTAACTTCTGTGGTCATATTAAGGATGGGGGGAGGGCTTTGATTTGAGACATAACTGATATTCTTATTACTCAAACTATAGGCCTTGAGGTTGTTGTTTTATTTGTTTTTATCATGATACTCCCTCACATTTACTCCCACACTCATACTTCCAGACTCTGTGGAGGATGGGGATTGATTCTAGTCCAAGAAGAATTTCCCTGTCCCAACTGGGAATGGAACCCAGGACCTCATTAAGCTGCGATCTGTACATATGGACTATTTTAAAGACTAAATGACCATAAATCTCTTTCATGCACAGATTAATTTATGAAGTACTACAAATGATTTTAGAGAAAACGGAGGAGGTTAGAATATCCCACAAATAGAAGCAAAGCATGCACAGTATCTTTAGATTGAAGCAACATAGTCTCAACTGGTTAAGTTTTAGTTTCTGAGGGTCCTAGATTAAATTCTTAGATAGATGCTAATATGTGTACATGCGTGGTTTTATTCAGAGCTTGGAGCATCTATGTTTCGGTTATTAATTAATCGACTTCCATTAGGCACATACCTGAATACACATTTTATCGTCTTTCTACACATATTGCAAGGAGCACAGTGTTATCATTGGGTCAAACAAACAATCAAAATGTTTTCAAACTTGGACCTTAATGATGCAAAACAACAGACAGTATAAAGTTTCTTAGAGGCAATATGTAAAGTTGTAACCAATGGTTTCTATGACAATGCTGATTTTCATGGTTAATGGCAAGTTGGATTGCATCTCATACTTAGGAGATTCATTAACACAGGCTTTTCTGCTGCTGATAAATTACTTTCATATGCTGTCTTGTGAGATTTCACTTCTACTGGCATATGCAATATGTGATTGGAGGCCAATAGTGTCTCCATTTTGTAGTCATGTTCTGATGATGCCAAATTACATCTCAATGAAAATTCTTGTTGATTTACATATCTCTAGGTGATAAAAAATATCTTAGTGCTTTGAAATTCAAAGATGCATTAGCTGTGCAATTTAGCATATATGTAAAGAAGTTTGGGAAACTAGAATAATTGAAATAGGCAAATTTTGCCTTCTTACAATGCAATGTGAGTGAGTTATTTGAAAATTAGAACTTGAGCAAATAATTATGGTGGAAATATAAAAGAAAGCAAAAATCTCAGTAGGAAGTAGCAGCAAGTCAAGTGTATTTTTAGTGGCCATTGGTATTTGTTATGCTTGCTGTAGTGTAAACGTAAATTTTTTATAACCTAAGGAAATTTTTAAGTCATAATTTAGGCTTCGATTTTTCACAAAATTTTACATCTTCACTTTGTATAGTTGTAAGTGTATTTATTTTAAGTATTAACCACTCGTGTCTTAATTTCTTTTCAGCATAGGTATGTAATATTTACATAAATTCTTATTGAACATCTTAAGAGTGAACCAAAGCTTGTGGCTCCAAGCAGGTTTCTTTATATGGTTTTAGTTCCTCTTATTGGTTAGGATACCCATTGATTCTAGTTATTTTTCATAGTTTCTTTGATTTCTGTTGTTTTAGTCTGGAAAAGTATACCAGTTTAGGTTTTTGGGACCAGTTCTTTCAATTCAGTGTAATATGCTCTTATGGCAATCAATAAAACATTTATAACAAAATTCTGGTTTGTCTTTCTTGTTTTAATGCTAGATTAACCACTGCAAAGCAAAGTTAAATTCATTGGAGCAAGCAAAAGTCAAAAACAAGAACAAAATACGGGAAATACAAATGAAATTGTCACAGTTACAAAGAAACACACCAGTAACGGTAAGCAAAAATTGTTTTCCAGTAATTCATTCAAGTATGTTTTATCCTTGTAATCTAGTACCTGCCATAAATTTTATTGGGTACTTTGAAAATACCATTTGCAAATCATAAGTAGTTATTTTGTTTATAGCATCTTAAAGGTGAAGGATTTGAAAATTGTATTGTTTTTGTAGCTCTGCACTTTGTAGTTAATAATAAAATCTTTATTTTTATTTAGTTTGGCAAACTTATGATATTAAGAAGTACTTAATTCCTTAGCAAATTGCAACTATATCCAGTTATCCACACAGCATGCACAAAGATTTGTTGCCTATGTTACTGCAAGGTGCTTTTATTAGTTGGCATTAACAATTACCCTACTTCTCCCTCCATGCTTGTAGAAAATATTTACTCGTTTATGCTGTTGGTGTTGGTATTTGTTGTTTGTTTGTTTGTTTGTTTGCATGAAAGTTGACTGAATTGTGGACATAGTTATTAATTTCTGTGCTGCAAATGTAATCAGTAGGATGTTGAGAAAGTTGATCTTGACTCATTCATTTAAGATAACGTAATGGTCAATATAGCTAGGAAATTATTTAAGTTCTGGAAAGTTAAATCGAGCTGTAAAAGTAAGTGCCATGAATTTTCAGCTTTCCATGGTGATATATTATCACTGTACTATCATCACAAGATATCTGCATTTATGTTTGGAGGTGCAATTAATCCCACTTGGAGTTTTGATCTTCTCTGCATAAATTTGCACATAATTGCATCTGCATAAATTTATTGATAAATAAAAATGCCAAGTGAGATTTCTATCGATTAAAGTTTAGGACATGTCATATTATAAATATTACAATGGTGTTTGATGTAAGCATTATAAACTGGGGAGGTTTCAGAAATTATTAAAAGAAAGAAATGAAAAAAGGATCAGCTTCTGCATGAAAACTTTTAATCATTGTTCATTGACAGCAGCATGAATATGGCCATGCATTTAGGTAGCATTATGGCAGAGGAATTAAAAAAAATAATAGAAAGAATAGGGAGGGAGCTGTAGCACGTTTGGATGATGGTGGTTGTGGTTGAAATAAGTTTTAAAAGTAAGGTTGATTGCTTTTATTATTTTGTTTTTCATCAGACAGGTGATAAGGAGATGAAACGAATGGAAAGAGTTGCAGAGTTGAAAATTATAAATGGAGCAGATATTGTTGCTACTACCTTAGGTTCATGCTTTAACAGCACAATGGAGAGTTTGTTCTGTCCAGACCAGTAAGTATTCTGTATTTAGCTTGGTCAAGCAGAAACCTTTTTATCTTCATCAGCAGTCTACCTGTAATCATTAGCGCTTTTGCCTAGTAATTGAAGGTACAAGAGTGAATATCAGTTGCACTTACCTGAATAAGGCTTTTGCTTAGGTTTTACGCTTATCTTTAACCTACAAAAATGAATGTTAGATAATTCTCAGCTTTTGGACCTTGGGCTCATTTTAGCATTTGTTAATCACCACCTCACATAGTCTCTGTAGATATGAGTAGTGTCGCCATCATCATTCAATTCATCCATCCTGTCATTTGTTTCTTAAGAATATTCCATTGGTAATGGAATAAAATATAGATAAATTTTATTCCCCCCCTCTGTAATATTGGTAAAGGTTATTAAATAAATTTTGCATAACTTACAATAACTAAACATATTTTGTTCCGCATGTTTACCAAACATAGAATTATTATTGAACTAATTATGAATGTCTCTTAGTTTTATTCTGCATGCCAGAAAAAACAGTTTTGTTATGGTTTAACTACTTCAGCTGCAGATTCTGCCAGTGAAAGCAAATTTGCCATAAACAATCTCAAAACCATCACTTTTGTGCTTTAAACGTCATCCTATGATTACCTAAAGGGCAAATACAGTATAACCCCATTAATACGTTCTCTAAGAGTTTGCAATGCAACCTAGATGCATTAAAAGCAGAACAGCATGTATAGGACGGAAAAGTAATTTCAACACCATTTCAGAATAGACATATTTTATTCTCCAACAAGTACATGAAAATGCAAGAGACAAAATAAATGAGCAGCAGCCAAAGAGGGAGTTCATTTTGGAAAACATCAGAAGCATTTGCAGATGCTGCATTCATTTCAAAGCTATGCGATAAGAGGAAGATACCTTTCAATGTGATTGTATGCATGGTAGCCGAATGGTGAAATGCATGTATCTTGTAATCAGAACAACCTTTTCGAATCTTTGGTGTATATACACAAATTACTCTTTTTGTTTTCAAAATAAATGCCATATTAGTAACAATTCTAAAGTGAAAAATTGAATCAAATATTTAATTGACTTAATATTGGATGTGCAAACTCTCTACTTCATTCTTCAGTTATGAATGGTACTTGTGTGATCATTGCGCGCACTTCATACTCTTTGAGTTCTGCATGATATGTTAGCAATCATACTGACTTTTGCTATGGCTGAGCGCACACATAAAGACGAAGCTACAAGCAGATCTCTCCTTACATTAGTGAACATTGCTGAATACTCTGTGCCTCAGGCTGCAAAAGCACTTGAAGTCCCTTTATCTATATCTATGAGGTGGGTGCAGTTATCGAGGGAAGGGATGGTTCATCGTCACCCTGGTTCGGATCGAAAATCTTTGTCCACTCCTCAGTGGGACACTGCACTTATAGAAGAGGCAGACAGGAATCCCTTCCACATGTGTCTACAATTAGAAGTAATACTAATTTCCCAGTATATATTGTGTCATTTGAACTACAACGGGGCCCTTTGCTCGATTGGCAGCTAGAAGCAGCATCTTACAGATGATCACATATTTTCTCACCTTGCATTTGCAAAAGAAAATGTCAACCTTAACTGGAATAGGGTTATATTCAAAACGAGGTGACATTTTCATCTACAAATGGGGGGAAAAGTAATTGTTTACTGCCCTAGAGAAAAATGTTTAGCTGCAAAATATGTGGCACAAATGGATCACCAAGGTTGCATATCTCTGTCATGTTGGGGTTGAATGCACAAATTGCCTAGGTGTGTTGTGGCAGTTTGATGGTACATTAAATAGCCAGTAGTATAAAGACCTCTGAAAAACATTATAGTTCCTTATGTAAGGACTAGATATCCCAAATGGAATGGTTGAGTTCCAGTAGGATAACCACCTTGTTCACACAAGTCAGCAGTTTCAAACTGGTTCTTTCAAAGGCAAGATATCACAGTGATTGATTGGCCTCCTTTCTCTCCAGATTTGAATCCTATTGAAAATGTGTGGGCAGAGGTAAAGAAAGTTTTGAAGTTAAATTGACCTGCAAGACAAAAGAGGTTTTGTAGGATCAAATACAGGATACTTGGGAGGAAGTAACTTCTTGTGAAAATTTGACTAGTCATTTGTTATCATCCATGCCCTTAGAATGAGGGGAGTAATAGAAGCAGATGGTTTACCTACCCCATATTAAGTTTATTTCTATTATTATTTGCTGTTTCATTTAGGAATATAATATTTACTTATTTCATATTTAGTTTAAAAACGGAAAGGAGAGAGTTTCAACTTTTATGTGTGAGCATAAATGCCTTGAAATCAAATAAACCTTAGCATTTGGAAATTATATTATAATATGGGTAATAAACACTGTGTTTTCCTGCAAAAAAAAAAAAACCAACAAAATTATGCTCAAGATCCGAACCTCAGTAGGCCTCATTGCTACATATCTGCTTATAACCGCTCGGCTGTCGGCACATATTCAGTAGCTGGCACTCAATATGAAAGGTGACAATAGAACAAAGCTAAAGGCATGCGTTCTGAGACATCATTGTGAACTGGTTGTGGAAATGGTTTGTACTTCAACAAATGTATGCTTCGAGAGTCTGCTCATTTTTTTTGTCTTAGGTTGCATATATAGAGGAAATGATAAATTTTCACTTACAGAAAGAGACTTCTTCTGTAATTTTTGACTATCACAAACATAGATATTGCTTAATTAAAAAAAAGACTAAAGCAGTCATCACCGATCCTCTGCATTTGGAGCAGTTCAAGGCTACACAGTACAGTAATACCTAAAGGCAATACTTGTAGAATGTAAGATAATGGTTGACTGTGTTATGGGTAAAGATTGGAAGTTCATGCATTTAATTCAGGCCTCAGATCAATATGGTAAATGAAATGACAGCTTTCGATTATACCAAACATAGTTTTAAGTGGTACAATATGGCATATTTTAGCCATTTTTATAAGTGCATTATTTTCAACACTATAATGCCTTTACAGCATAATTATAAGTTAATAAAATTATTTTAGAACTTTTTGTTTACAAATGCACTTCTTGTCTCCCAATATCATGTAGTCTGAGACTTAATTTTTTCCAGAATCTTTGTTTTGACTCCCTATTAATCCATGACTCTCCCATCCCTATCGGTTGAATAACTTGCTGAGCTTTTTTTTTGATCAAGGTGAAGGTAAGGATGGGTTGAATGGAAGTAGCGGGGTCCCGCTGATGCACCCCCGTTAGTATCGGTAGTGGGTTGCTGCTTTGGTAAGGCAGGAGCAGATAAAAGCTGGTTCCCAGCCTCCAGACATTGCCGAAGCCCTGACTGGAGGGTGGGGGATAGGAAGGAGAAACTTTATTTATTAATCTCAGATACTGTGCACATACGTGCTTGGGAGGACATTGGTTTGTGTTTATTAGTGGTGGTTGCTGCTCACTCTGGACCGGTGTCTGGGGTAATATTCCTGTTCGTTATTTCTGATATAGTTCTCGAAGAAGTGGAGGTTTCGTCGCGCACGCTCTCTCCGAGGAGAGGGTGGCGCGGAGTTGTCTGGTGTAGGTGATGATGATTGACGTGATGTGGAGCCCGATGAGTATTCCTGGTTGTTGAGTCGGTCGTGGAGTGACTGGAGTAGTGTGTGTAGCTGGCTAAACCTGGAGTCGAAGGCTGTCAGCTGTTGCTGAAGATTCTGGATGTTGGCGTCGATGCTGTCGAGGCGGTGGAGAGGGATTACTGCATTGTCTTCTGCGGTGGAAGATGAGGTGGTGCGGACTGCTTCAGCGACGTCCCTGAGACGGCTGCCTATCGCCAGGACCTCGGAATGCAGGTCCTGGACGGCCTCCTGAAGGTGCTGCTCTGATGTCCGATGGTGCGGTGTGGGCTGTCCCTGTGGAGTTGGTGCTGCCGTGTGCTGGGGAAGTGGCCCAGTGTTTTGGGCTACCTGTGGTGGTGCTGTTGTTTCGGCTGGTGGAGTGGCCCTCGGCGGTCGAGGGTATCTCGGGCACTGTGCCTGTCCCGTGTAGTGCCCGAACCCATTACACCTGGCACAGTACCTGCGTCGTCGGTGTAGATCATGGCCTCGACACTCTGACGTGAGGCTGGGAGAGCCACAGTAGTGGCAGCGAGGTGATGGTGCAGTGCAGAGATGCGCAGAGTGGCCGTAGGAGCAGCAGCGGCGACGTGGCTGATGGCTTTCTGCTCGGCTAGCCTCGAGTCGGAGAACCCGCCCTAATAAGGGCAGGCCCGACCTCAGGGCTGCTTCGCAGTCAGCCGTATCAGCCATGGCCAGTCGGACGAGAGATGTTGGGCCCCGGGACGAAGTGATGCGACTGGCCTTCTGGGCTGAAGAGAAATGTTGTCGTGCGGCAGTGAGGCACTTTCATTTCCCTTATATACGAAAACATTCTTTAATAATATAACTGTCCTCCAGTGTGGAAATTCTATGTAGGTAGTTCATAATTCTCGTAATAGTTTTGTTCTTACTGGATTATCTATCTAGCTTTAGCTGCACTACCCCATTCAGTAAGTCCAAAACTTGTTCACAAAAACTTCTGTTGATTTTATCAACATCTTTCCAGGCATCGTCTACACCCCAAATTTGATCCCCATAACAACTTGACTTCAACTGTGGCTGTGAAGATTCTTTCTAACCAATTAACTCCCATATTTGGTATTTTCCTCAAGTATGCTCTTACAACACTCATGGCTGTTTTTCCTTTGGCCACTACCATTTTTTTCTGTTCATTCTAACTTCCATTCAAACTTAATGTTTCCTTAGATAATTAAATTTCCATACCACCACAATTTCCTTCCCATTTATCTGCCATTTCTCATACTTTTGATTTGGTATCCTCTTTTGAACACCATTATCGTAGATTTCTTTTCATTTATTTTCAATCCCCAATTTTTACGGAACTTATTAACTACTTCAATTGTTTTACCCAAACCTCTGCTTCATATGAATCCAATCTCTAAATTTTCTGCAAAAAGTAACCAAGTAACCCTGGTATTTTTTTATTACTAATTACTGGCAAGTGCACACGTTTTCTTTGAATATCCTCCATAATATCACCAGTAAAGAGCTTAAACAACACTGAACTTAATTTACAACCTTGTCTCATTCCAGTTTTACTCTGCATATAGGGCCTGTATTACGATCTCTGGTTAAGGTTCCGGCTAGAAGTTAACTGGAAGTCAGGCAGATTTTCATATTACCTCATTTGGTTAACAGCTAACCGGGAGTTATTCTTAGCGATGAACTAACTGCCATCTCGGTTAGTGGTTAGGATGCTAACTTGGAGGTAAGCATACAAAAATGGCGTATCTTTGGCCTCAATTGATAGTCGATAGTGATTCCAAGGCAGAATATTAGAGTAATATTTATATAACACAAGGAAAGCCAAAATAATTAGACTTCCAAAAGAGTATTTTCCAGGTTTGTGAAAGGGCAAATTTCGTAAACATTATTAGATTGTCGAAAGTTGGACTGGTTCCTTTAAGTTCTATTACATTTCTGCTAGATAATACCTCCAGCATTATTCTTAGACATAGTTTGCATATTGTTTTCTTTTCTTTTTCTAACATGAATGACAGTAATGTTTGCTTAAGTATATAATGTAATTCATATTAACCCAATATTCCTGCATCTAACCTATTTTGCAAGTAACCATTATGAAATAACAGCAAAACTTAATCTTACATTCCAAAAGGTCCAATTATCCTGCTAACCTATAGGAAGTCGAAAACAAAAATCCATATAAGTTAGTACTCCGAAATCACCCAACATATTTCCACACTAATTTACAAGAGTATATTAATGACGAAATCTTGATACTTAACATAGGCTTTCCATTTTTTGCTTGTGGGGATTTCCTTCTAAACATTAAGCATTTATTCATAACTTCATTCACATTATGCAAAAGCATGTTAACAGCGAAAGCTATGTAATTTAATATTCTGAAATATTTTAATCTAGCAAAAACCCTACATTACTCCTTTTGTAGTGATGCTGAGGTAAATGCTCAGTTATTATTTATATGATACGAATAAGATCTCGGAAAAATAAATTCGAGGAGAGGAATGAGGAAGTTGAGAAATGATTCAGGTTAATGAAAATTGTACTATGGCTCTATTTTCTACATTTATGCCTTGTAATAATTTGTAGCAACATCACTAGGGACCCCGACTTTTCGCGAGTAGTTAATTCGCGAAATTGGCCGAAAATTAACAATAAGGAAAACCTTTAATCAATTATTTTTAAATTCCACATATATTTCCATTCTGAGTCACGAAATAACGCGACATTAGTTCTATATCGCGAAAACGCGAAATAACACCGTTATGAAAAAATAGGTGCAAAATAACCCGAAATTTCTCTCTCTCTCTCCTTTTTTTTTTTTGGACATTTGTCTCTCCTTTTCACATAAACTATCAGATATTTGGCTTATCAATCATTTACGGATACGTGTATTGTCATTCGCTACGGCCATGCTGCACGGTGTTGTGTGCTGCATGGCACAGAACACCAAACTGCACTGTGATTTAGCCAGAGCTTCGGCAAACATCGGTACTGCTTCGACTACCCCGTCCCCTTCACTCTTCACCTATCGCATGCACAACAAAAGGAATGCCATGTTTATCGGAACTCGCAACACCGCATTAGTGACAGATTTCTCATTTCATCAAATTATTCTTTGGATTTAAATGACAATACTACCTACAATCTTCTCTAATGCCGTATTTTAACGATTTGTGCTTGCATCGCCCCATTTCATGCCGGCTGGAAAAGACTCGCAAAAGTATCGTTAAATAATGCATGAATTTCTAAGTCTGGTTCAAGTCAATTCTGACAGTAGACAGCCTCTTCTACCAATCACTGTCTCCGTTTCCTGTACCCCTCGCATGAAAATTGTTGCTGTCTCGTGACGTTGCCATAATGTGAACGCATGTCTAGGTATATTTTGTGTCCGCTGTACTGAAAGATTCATTTGGAGTCAAGTTATATTCTTTAAATTACGTTACAATTTAGTGCAAGGAGTCTGTTTACCTTCTGCTCTGAAAAAGAAAAGGAATTATGCCGATGGAGCCACGTTTCAAATTAAGCTAGCGCATGCACAATTCAGCTGACGGTAGAGTTGGCAACGTGCCGTTCGCGCGCCGTACAGACAGCATGTGCAAGACGTTGCCAGGTCAGTTTAGTTTTGCGGCACGTGGGAATTCAAACCGATTCCACAGTAGTATTTCAATGCGGTCTCAAAATATAATAAACTGGCAGGCATCTTTCCTTCTTGAACACTGCAAAGACACCATTTGCCTCATTGAAGTGCTTGAGGGATCTAAATATCCATTTGTTCATAAACTATATAGCAAACTTAAAGATATATCAAATGGCTTCACAATAGTAGCTGAGGGCTCATTTGGAGAGAAAACTTCAAGTCTTCTTCAGAGACTGCCAACCCTCAAGAAGTCTTATGTTATCAGTCAGTTTAAGCAATTGGGCATAAAGTCAGTTACCAAGCTGAATTCCTTAATGTCAGCTGATCCAGCTGCTGATATTATTCATTCTGCAGGTAAATTGTTTTATGTATGAAAAATAGTATCAAATGAGGCATCTACTGATATAACTATAGAAAAAGCAAGAAGAATGTTACCTTTTCTGCGAGACTTGCCAGAGAAGACATTCGAGGAGGGATATGCTGCTCTGAAGAATATAGTGTGTGAGAAATTAGATGGTGCTGCTGAAGTGAACATACTGGATTTACTTTCTTTGACTTCAATGTGACCACTTGTGTTTCAGTGAGAAGTGTATGAAACTATTGTGGGTACCCATGTCCAATGTGGACAGTGAAAGACTTTTCTCTGGATATGGGAACATCATGACAAACTTAAGAACAAATCTTAAGCCAGAGAACACCGAACTTATGGTGGCTTTGTCTCTAACAAAGTAAATCAGTCGAAATGTATACTATGTAAATATTTTCATGCTCCTCTTTTTTAAGTTACATGTAAGGTGCCCTTTGTTCTACAGTAAAATAGTTTAAACTGTGTTTTTGTTTTTTCCCTTTTTTTGCACGAGATAACACCGTTAAGCAGTTTTATTTACCGACAATCTGGGGTCCCTAAACATCACCTCTTCCTGAGTTTACAGTTTTTTTTTTAACTCAACACTTGTCAAAATAGTTTCTTAAATGTAACCACCATAAATTTCAATGTAGTGGAGTAAGCCTTATGGCTAATATCTTATGCCATCAAGCACCTGGCAGAAATAAAATAAGTATGTTACTAATGTACATCAGGTAAACCATTTCATTCCTGTTCTAATCAGTTTTGAATATTGTAACAGCAACACTAATGCAATACATGTTAGTGTATGTTAGAATCAAGAGATATTCCAGCATTCTCCACTATCAACACATTCTTATATTATATACAAAACTTATTTTTCTATTATCCTAAATCCCACACAATCTAATACTCTGAAAAGCTGTAACTTATTTTCAAATTATGCTACACATATAGTTTTACAGTACCACCAAGAAACATATTAATGGCAAATCATTATTTTTTTAAACATACTGAAATGAACTTAACCTATTCCAATGCAAACTAAACTAATGGCATTGTACCACTACCTAACCTATACAAATTGTAATATTATCAAGTATGCTTTATTACATTCTTGAATGTATGCAGCCATCAGAAACGGTCCATATTACTCACGAAATTCCTCAAACTAATTTAATAGAAACTTAAGACTTTATTATACACAAATCAGATGGTGAAATCAAGAAAATTACAGCAGAAAGCTTATTTTAAAGATAAAATGTAACAGGTTTCCACCTAGGTGACGTGAAATTACACATGAAAACCTTGCCAAAAGTTGTTTTGGTATTTCGTATGCAACAATTCTATAAGTTTACTACTGATCCGTTTACTTTTCAATTTTACCCACAATGCCTCTCTATTTATGGTGTCAAACGCCATTTTAAAGTCATGTACACCCTTCCCGTTTTATTGGCCAAGTATTTGTCTACAATATGTCTTGCTCCGAGTCCAGTTTGAAACCAAGACAGTTTCTTCTCCAGAAAAAGCTTTCCTAAAATGAAAAGAAGACTTATCCCTCTAGCTCAGTTCTTTACATTCCACTTTCCCTTATATATAGTACTATCATTCTTATTCTCCACACCTTGGGTATTTCCCTTACTTACAAAATTTTATTAAACAACTTATCCACCAATTTTCTTTTGGCATCATCTCTAGTCCATACCTTCCAAAATTCTCCTGGAATGCCATCAATGCCACTTGCTTTATTTAACTTTAACCTCTTAATTTGATTACAAAATTCTGCATCAGTAATTTCCATGTCTAAGTCATCAATAGCTCGGTGGTTACCAAGTACATATATTTCTGCTCTAACCATATTACTTCACCCTAATAACATATCAAAATGAGTACACCAATTTTTCTGGGGTTATATTGTTTTCTCCCACCCAATTTTTATACAAACTCTTTACTACTGACCATATTTTCCTTGTATCATGAATTTTTGCAGCCTCATTTAACATTTGACTATTTATACCCCATTCCTTCTTAATGTCCTCAATAAGTGCCTATACTTTTACTATGCCTATACTTACTATACCTTTCAGCCAATCTCTATTCTCCCAACTTTTTCAACCATATTCGAAAAAATTGTGCATTCTCAACTCATCGCATATCTAGATTACTTTTCTAAATTAAATAACTCCCAACATGGATTTTGAGAAAAATGCTCAACAATCTCACTGTAATAAATCTGATCAATGATGTTTCAAAAATGATGGATGAAATGCAACATTCAGCTGTTCTTATATGTGATGACTCAAAAGCTTTTGACTGTGTGAGTCATGACTTAATGTTACAAGCTGGGGTGAGGGCCTAAAGGTTTCCAGCAAAAATACTAAATTTGGATTACCCCAACATGCACATAGGGAAGCATAGCTACAGAAACAGCAAGAGGACCAGGACCTTGTTATTCACATTCCGGTGTAGGCGTGGGCTATTTATAATAATTTAAACAGATTTCACATTACCTGTGGTTTATTCAGTAAAAGGTATGGTATCCCTACATCACACACAAAAAAGATAAAGAAAGAATTGTGGGGAGATGCCTCACCACGCTCTACATCTATACTCGTTCACACACAAACTCACATACCAGACACTCAAACTAGACTGATGCTAACACACACAAAGAAGTAATGCTAAAACTGTTCCCCCTCTCTCTCTCCACCTCCAGCTAAGCTCGCTAACCAGGAGGTGGCGAGTTGTCATGCCAGACGAAATTCAAACACAAGGCCAAAAGAAATACAGTAGACCCTTGTTTAACCAAATTCCAAGGGACCGAAAAATAGCCAATTCGGTTTAACGAAGTTTGAATTAACGAGGTTTTGTAAAAATAGGCCCGTGTTATCTGAAATGGTAAAATACGACTGTTGAGTTCACTTTCTCTCTTGTTATGCATACCAAGAATGAGGGTGTTCCACTTTTAAGAAAAAGTAAAAATAACTATTGTATACAGTATGTGGCATTTGTTTAATTGAGAAAGTATACTGTCAAATGCTTGTTGCAATTCTTTTTTTAAAGGAGTACTATTTGGAACAATATTGTACTCATTGAATTAGTGAGTCGTATAATACAACAAACAATAACCTTAAGAAGCACTTTAAATATACCGTTCTTTTAACACTAAGTTTTAATCGGAACACATATTTTAGTTAAAACTCTTATCCATTACACATTTTAGGTCTATAATTTGAAAAAAAAATTATTAATTGTTGTTGGCGGACCGTTGGCATTCTCTGAAGATACCTCATCCAGGGCAGCCTGAAATGCCATGGAGACATCAGAAGTGGCAGCAAATCTCTCAAGAACAGAAATTACAGCTGTAACTTCAGCATGAGTTCGTGGTGTCGTATCTTCATGTTCCTCCTCAGAAGATGACAGTAAAGAATAATCATTCTCTTCTGCATCATCAGCAGATGGCTGGTTCTTCAGCAGCACAGATGTTGTTGTCTACCTACGTCTATTCTTCCATAATAATGGTACAAGAGGGCACCAACCGGTGTAAGCGTGTAGAAGAGCATTATCAGAATCCACAATTGTATCCATATTATAAGTTCAGATGTGGATCATCAGTTTCCTGTTCAGTTTCAGCGGTGTTATCAGTTGCTGTCCAGGCCTTCTTAAAACAGTTAATTATGGTGTCTGTTGTAACTTCAACCCAAGCAGCAGATATGTTACGAATAGCTTCAGTACATTTCAATGTGGAACTGTTTCTTGTATTTCTATTGCACTGATGGCAGCCTTAACCAGTCAACGTCTGTAATTACGCTTCATTGAGGCGATTATTCCTTGATCCAATGGTTGCAAATGGCTTGTAGTGTTAGCTAGTAAGAGGACAACTTCTTTGTTCGGAAGTTCCAGGTCTTCAAACTGATGTGGCAAGCAGTGGTCAAAGTTAGCAAAATGTTCCATTTTCTTGCAGCCATTTGTTGTTGAATCTTCAAGAGATTTGGTCATTCAAGCTTTATTGTTGTTCTTGTACTGACTTAGCAAATTGAATAGGTTGACCTTTTTAAAACAACATGGATTTTTGTATTTTCCAATCACTAATGGTTTGAGCTTCTCAGAACCATCTAATTACAACACAGGACCACCGCCAGTCTCTCCTTGCTGCATTTTTCTCCATGGCATTTTCCGCCCTTGGCACGTAGTGCTTTTTCAGGCATCAAGTTATAGAAAACACTTGCTTCACCCATATTAAACACATTTCTTGGGTGATGAAGAGAGAGCTTAGATTGAAACTTCTGCGCCCACTCATTGGCATCTTCCTCGTTTACTTTACGTGCCTCTCCACAGACACTGATTTTATGCCTCTTCTGAAAATGCCATAGCCATTCCTCAGAAGACACAAACCCAGAAATTCCTTCTTTCTTTGGGATTTCCCGAGCCTTCTTTTGAAGCATGGGGCTGGGCAGTGAAAAAGAAAATTAAGAAAAATTATGTGAAATGCATAACGGAAAATATCATAGTGTAGATTCTCAAGCAACGGGAAGTGGGAAGCACAATCTAAATATGCACAATTGAAAGGAAAGCTAGCGATGAAAGTTGTTAGAGTTTGCTTGTGCAAAACACCCACGCTAACAATGAACTGGTTGGAAAGACTATATGAAGCTGTAGTAGAGTCAAAAATGTTATATGGAATAGAAATATGGGGGGTGGCAAAGGGATGGATTAAGATTGATATAGTCCATAGAATGTTTTGTAAAGAAGTTTTGGGTTTACCCAAGAGTTCACCAAGGGGCGTGGCACTGGCAGAGCTAGGAAGGGTAGGGAGAAAAGGTATAATAGTGGAAAGAATTTTGAAGTATTGGTATAGATGTTTAAATTTAGAAGATAATATATTAAAAGAATGTATACAGTTTCAAAAAGCTATCCTAGAGTGTTGGTTAGGGGAGATGGGAAATGTCCTAAAAGAAATTGGCATGAGGAATATTTTCCTATTAGATAAATATAATAACAGTGGGTTTTGGAAAGAAGTGAGATTGAGGGTGGAAGATATCGAGAAACAAGAGATATGGGCTAGTTTTGAGGATAAAAGGTCATTGATCTTGTATAAATCAGTTAAAAGAGATTGGGGAAGGGAGAAGTATGTAGATATATGTAATCAATTTGGTAGAATAGGTCTTGCGTGGATGCGCACAGGAGTAATATTTTTAAAAAGGAATGGATATAATGGCTCGGGGAGATGTATTATGTGTGATGAATCGGGTAGTACTTTTCATTGTCTAATAGAATGTGATAAGGTTAAAAGGTGGAGAGAGGTTATATGGAATAAAAAATGGGACAAGCTAAACAAAGAAGCAGTAGCATTAAGAATGTTGGGAAGCACAAAAGTAGAAACAATTAAAATGATGGGGACATTTTTAGGCAACACAAGGGATAAGTGGATAAGGAGCTTAAGAAAGGTACAGCTGAACGAGCATAGTTTGTAAAGTGGAGAGATGGTATAGTAGCTTTATCCCAATATATACAGCCTAGGGGCTAAATATGGGGGAGCTAGAAAACTGGTGCACTAGACATAAGTTTTAGATGTAAGTTTTATTTGTATTATTGTAATAATGATGAAATAAATATTACATTACATCACATTACATATCATAGTGCACGCACAGCTTACATATTCAGTTTAAACGAAGAATAACATATGGAATATGTAATGAGGGAACCAAATTTTAGTTCGTAGTATGAATTATCTGAAATTCGGTTTAAGCGATAGATTTTTCCATGTAATTCGGTAGGAACCGAGCAGCTACTATGGATTAACCGAGTTTTCGGTTTATCCGATTTCAAATTAGCGAGGATCTACTATACTAACATTACCCTAACATGCTCTCACCAATGCGACACAATAATGTGTCTGGCATAACAATAGCTACTAATGCCCACTAACACGCCACATCTCCCCCACTTACAATAGTGAGACGTCCCCGCCGAAAGGAAAAGAAAAAAAACAGAGAATATAAATAAATTGTAAAAACCTCTGATGAATCCCCACATGGATAATGTAGTCCCACAGGAATCTCCCCCCTCCCCCATCTCCCAAATCCTCTTCTGCTCAAACACAGTTTGCGATGGGAAATATTGTTTGAGAATGGCGTAGAAACACTGCCTTGTTCGGTGAATTTCCCCCACCATTGAACTACACCTGCTGACAAAAGAAGAGAAGAAAGTGTAGCATGCATAGTCTGTATCAATCACCACGGTGAAGCATAATAAGTTTGCTGGTTATTTGAAGTGTTGGTCTGTAACCGACAGGCTCTGTCGGCACAGATGAAACAAAAGGAACACCCTTGTTACATGTCATGGTGAGACAGTCCAAGATGGTGATGTGCTGCTGGAAGACCTGTGCGGGTGCAGCTGGGGGAACAACCACCATTCTCTGGGTGAGCTGGAGTTGTCCATTTCTGTGGAGGAGAGCATTTCCTGGAGCCACCGGCAGACTGCAACAAGATTCGGGGAAGCATCAGGTTTCACAATAGACAAAAAAAAGATACACAATACAAATGTTACAAAAACAAAGGCAGGGGACACACAGAACTAATAAAACTTAAATCTAGAGCAAGGCCGGGTAAAATTTAAAAAAAAAAAAAAAAATACATTGAGCGCCCAATTATTGGATATAACTAACAACTACTAATCAGTATATTTAAGGTACGGACACCCAGACAAAAATTAAATAACAAAAATTTTGAATAGTTTAACATGACAATGAAATTTAAGCCTCTTGATGCTTTACAATTGAAAACTGTTCATAGTAATGGTATTATCCAGAGAGAATTAACACGTCACGGCCAAATCACATTTAGAAATTTGTACTAAGAATTTAGATGTTACCTTCAAAAAAAAAAAAATTGTTAAGTAATGTATCAACAAACTACAACATAGCTACAGAAATACATACTAACCACAAAACTAAATATAGGTAGGGAGACCCATCACCAAGCTATACTAAGGACCTACTCCCAAGCAACGCCCTACGTGCAGTTCGCAAGCGACTAGCTCGAACTCTTCTTTATTATTACTTTCTGTACTACGTATACTAAGTAGGGGAAGTATTGCATTCCACCCAAAAATTCGATACCGAGATTTCACTGGAAATACATGTTTTGAGACCTCCTGAATCCAAAAAAAGCATTTTTGGAAACATGTCCGTGTGTGTGTCTGTGAACAGCATAACTCAAAAACGAACAGTCGGATAAACACCAAACTTGGTATTTAGGTTCAGTATCTTCCAAGGATGCGACACGAAGGTTTTCAATAAAATCCCCACACCCCAGACTACCCTTTACATGGAACATTTTTCGAAAATTTTAATTTTCTAAAAAATGGCTCTAACGATTTTGATGAAAATATCATATGTTTAAGATAATGTCATGAGAAATGAAATGTATATCTCGAATTTTCTGGGAATGTCTCCAAAAGTATTCTTTATTGTGAACGAATTTTGCATAACTGGTAAACTATAAGAGTTAGACAAAATTTTACTACACGAAAAATGTAGATCGCGTTAAAATACACAATTTATGTCATATACATTTCTTTTGTTGAGTGAACCGTTTGCGAGATATTGCTTGTTATTCCCTTAAATTTTCCAATACTTATACTTTTACTCAAATTCGTTATTCATTTTTTGTCTTGGATATGCAAAGAATTATAACCTGTGGGAAAGGGAATGGTGCTGCACCTAGCAACCAGCTATTACGAGATATGTATGTGCTTAAAGGCTACTGTTTTTCTATATTGCCCTTGTAAATATATTTTCCCCTTGCATCTACAAGAAAATTAGCAATAAGATAGAGTCTGCAAATGTTTATCTCGATTAACATGAAGTAGATATAGAGTAAGCATTTGTAAAAATAATTTGTACAAGAGTAGAGAAAGTCATGAGAGTGTAACACATCAGATTTTTTTGTCTTGGATATGCAAAGAGTATTAATCTGTGGGAAAGGGAATGGTGCTGCACCTAGCAACCAGTTATTAAGAGATATGTATGTGCTTAAAGGCTACTGTATTTCCAAATTACTCTTGTAAATATATATTCCCCTTAAATCTGCAAGAAAATTAGCAATAAGATAGACTCTGCAAATGTTTATCTCGATTAACATGAAGTAGATGGAGAATAAGCGTTTGTAAAAATAGTTTGTACAAGAGTAGAGAAAGTCATGTGAGTGTAACACATCAGATTTTTTTTTTTTAATAGCCCCTTTTTTTTTTTCATGGTTGTAGTGTGGACCAAGCCCCAGTCAAAACATTTTGAAAAATACATTCATAGAAACATACAAAAAGAGAATGAAAATAGTTGGAGCTGACCAAAAGAAAGAAATTGTTGTAGGTAATCATTGTGACACATAACGGATTACACAGTCTTCAAATTTTGGAGACACGTACTCACCCAGACAAGAAATTGTAGAGAATGGACGTGTATGCTGCTGCCAGATAGAAGGATGATTCTGTGATCATTTCCCTCATTCTGGGAGTATCTAAAAGAGGCGGGGCGATATATCCAGCACAGTGAAGATAGCTGCATGGTTACTGTAATCAAGCTCAAACAGTGCATTAATAACAATCCTACATTACTGTGGACATAGCAAACACAGTAAGTACCTCATCAACTAAATGTTCAGCAGCACATTAGCAAGAGAACATCAAACAACAACAAAAAATATCACCCTTTGATCTCACAACATTAAAATACCCTCACAAAGCTGGAAATAATCACATTTAAGTATCCTGGTAAGTACATGTTTCATTTATCACCCCAAAACAAAATGTAGTGTCACAAAAAAGTACATAGAGAAATAAGCAAAGATTTATTATCTGTAAGAGAGAGCAATTACCAGTTTATAACCTATATGGTCCTACAGGATTGTAGTAAGGGAAGATGCGGGAAACATGTACTGGCTGGGGTTTGGTCCTGAGAACATTTGGGCGACGGAGTGTGTAGGTGACAGGTGTGATTTGCTTAACAATTTCAAAGGGACCAAAGTATCAGTGGAGAAGTTTGATACATTTTCCCTTTTTCCTAAAGGGAGTAAAGATTTTGACAATTTGACCCACTTGAAATTTCACGTCACAATGCTACATGTCATATCTGTGCTTTTGCTTCAGTTGAGATTGGTTTATATTAGCGATGGCGGCTTCCCTAGCCTTTTGTATATCCTGTAGAGTATTGTGGACAAACAAATTGTTAGAAGATGACTGGAGTTATATCTGGTGAGGTAAAGTAGGTTCTCGGCCATAAATTAGGAAAAAGGGAGAGAATTTAGTAGTTTCCTGGATAGAGGGGTTATATGAGAAAATAACATAGGGCAAAATTGTGTCCCAGTTTCTTTGGTTTGAGTCAACAAAATGACTCGGCATATTAGCATCTGATTAAAGCACTCAGTGCGACTGTTGGTAGCTGGAGAACTTGTGAAGTATGGTGAAACTGATAAGGATATGAGCAGTTCCTGTGTCACCTCACTAATGAAGACAGATCCACGATCAGAAAGTAACATTGCTGGAGCACCATGGTGGCAAATAATGCGATGTAGAATAAACTCGGCTACATGGGGAATAGTAGCACAGGTAAGCCGCCGGCTTCCACCCTTCCTGTGCAGACAATGACATGGCAATTGCCAAAATTTGACCGTGGTAAGGAACCTAGAAGATCAATGCCCAACCTATGGCAGTCACAGGGATGGGTTGTAGAAGGCCAGCTGGCCGTTGATTTTTGGGAGCCTTTCAAGATTGACAGCTAGGGCAAGTATGGACATAATGTTCAGTATCCTTCTTCATGCCTACCCAGCAGTAGCGAGAATTAATCTTAGAGAAGGTTTTGGAGAAACCTAAGTGCCAGACAGAGGATCGTCATGACATGAAGACAAAATCTCATGCTTTAGAGACTCAGGAATTACTAACAAGTGAAGAGGCCCTGTTGACCCATAATTCTGCCTATAAAGAACATTTGACTTCAGTGTATAGGTAGATGCCTGACATTGCAATTTTGAAGAGGCGATTGAACCAGGCTCTAAAGTGTCAGTGAGAGGTTGAAGAAGAGGAACAGCTTTCTGCTTCTCAGCAACCTCAAGGGGAGACAACAAACAAGTGATGAGGTCGAGTTCTTCGACTTTCATGTTCCTCAGGTTGCCAGACAGGGAAATGAGATAAATTATCAGCATCATTATGCAATTTGCCAGATTTATAATAGATGGTGTAATCAAACTCTTGCAACTTAAGACTCCAGCGAGCTAGCCTTCCTGTTAAATCTTTAAGGTTATTGAGATAACACAAGGAATGGTGGTCTGAAACAATACAAACTTTGTATCCATAGACAAGACATCTGAAATGTGTAAGCCCAAAAACAATGGCCAATAATTCCAATTCTGGAACACTGTAGCTTTTCTCACACTTGGAGGGTGTCCGAGACGCATATGCCATGGATCGAAGATGGCCATCCTGCTGTTGAAGGAGAATACTAGCAACCCCAAGACCACTGGCATCAGTATGGAGTTCAGTGTAAGCCCCAAGAATGTAATGAGCTAACACTGGTGCTGAAGATAAAGCATCTTTTAACTGTTGAAAAGCCTGTTGTTGATCAGGCTCCCAAGGAAAGCCTTGTTCTTTTCTAGGCAGCTGGGTTAACGGATGAGCAATTTGTGCATAATCTTTAACAAATTCTGTGTAGAAATGAAATAAACCTAGTATCTTATGGACATCCCGAAAATTCTTGGGTGTGGGTAACTTTTGAATGACCGTAACCTTGTCCGGATGTGGAGAAAGACACTTTAGACACTTCAAAACCTAACAATTTAACTTTATTCATCCCAAAAAAACACTTTTCAGGCTTGAGCTTAAAATTATGTTACTCCAGTCTCTGAAAAACAGCCTCTAGATTGTCGAGCAGATCCTGGAAAGATTTGGCAAAAACCAAAATGTCATCAAGATATGCCAGAGCTTTCTTGAAGTTTAAGTCACCTAGTAATTTATCAGTAATGTAACTGAAAAAGCATGCAGCACTAGATAACCCAAAACTAAATCTCTCGAATTGATACTGCCCTTGATGAGTGACAAAACTCATAAAGCGCTTAGAACTTTCCTGAAAGTAAGCTGACAATAAATCCAGAGATGTGTAAAAAAATGCATACCAATGCAACAAGGCACTTATAAATCCAGAGACCAAAACCAAGAGGCTTCATTAAGGTAGCTGAGCAAGTCATCCATAATGGGTAACGGAAAAGAAGACATGACTGTTGTACCATTTAACTTCCTGTAGTCAGCACAAAATCTCATGGACCCATCTTTCTTTTTGACAAGTACAACAGGAGATGCCCAAGGAGACTGAGACTCAGTAATGATGCCAGCACCCTGCATTTCTTGAACCTGTTGAGCAATAATTTCGTTCTGTTTGTGAGGAACCCTATAGGGTCATTGTTTGATAGGAGTAGGGTCAGTGACCTGTATAGAAAATTCAGCAACATCGGTTGTCCCTAATTCTTGCAATGAGGTAGCGAATATATGAGAATATTTAAGCAAAAGCTGATGAAGCTGGTCAGACTGGCTACTAGAAAGTTTGTTATTGACATTAAAGTTGAAATTTGGAGCTTTCAATGTAGAAACATCGCTGGGAGAGATAAAATTGCTCTGTACAAATGCAATATCTTGCACAGTAGCGAGAACAGTATTAGTAAATAATGTTTGGGCGGAAGTATTATGCACAGACAGAAAAAGTTCATCTTTGGATTCACAAACAATAGATGGAATAGTGATATGCTTTTTGTGCATAATGCTTTGTGAAAGCTCTAACATGACAGCGTGAGAGAGAGACTCAGAAAACTGTATTGAGACATTTTAAACTGAAAAAGGAGCTATTTGGACATCACTTATAACAAAAGCCTTAGCTGTGGATTTTTCACAGGGTTCATCTAATAATGGGATTAAAGCTATGTCAGACAAAGGCAAAACATCCTTTTCCAAAATATCAACCTTACAAATAGTATCTCCTACTGCAATAGCAGTATGTACATAATCAATGACAACTTTATGTTCACTTAAAAAAGTATTACCCAAAATGAAATCATGTGCTAAATGTTTTACTACTAAAACATCTTCCTGGAAAGAAAAACCATTAATATGGAAAGGCAAAACAGTGTGGTAAGGAGCATCTAACAATTTGTTTCCAGCTGTGCGCAATAACATATCAACAGGCTCCAGTTTGGCAACGTCATGGACATAGTGGCCATGGATGATGTTAACAGCACTGCCTGTATCCAAAAGAATGTTAATTTGTTGTCCATCGATGAGTTCAGCGACTCGATGACCCAGAGGAAGAGAAGCACTGGCAACAGTAGGTTGCTGCCCATCACTGCAAGGTGATGCTATCTGGGTGGCTGTGAGGCGTGGCACTGCTCATTTTTTGACTGAGACACCTGCTGCCAACAAAATCTTGCTGTGTGCCCTGGTTTGCCAATCTGAAACAAATCAGAGATTGGCGCCGATCTTTAGGTGGTGAACGTGGTTGCCATTGTCCTCTCTGTGTGGAAAATGGTGGTCTGTTCCTCTCGGGTGAGATGATATGTTCATGTATAACTGGTTGACCAACAGGTCCGCTTTTGCAGCTAACTCAGTGACATCACTAGAAGGAGGGGCTGGGTGAACAGGCAAAGGTGAATGACATGAAAGAAATGGGTTAATAGTCCCAGCTGCTAAAGTCGGAGGCGGAGAAGCCGAAGCATAAACAGTAGATTGCGCCTGTCCAGCGGCCAAGTGCTCTTTTTGTGTCATATAAAGTTGTGCTTTGTCCACCCATTTAAGAGCCTGTAAAATATCATATATAGTAAGATGGTTCATTGCCAGTATAATGTTTACATACTCATATTTCAGACTTTTAGTAAATTTTTTATTTGCTCAATTTGAGTCATACTTGGATTAACCTGATCACTTAAAGACAGTACATCATAAACATAGTGCAAAACAGGTTGAGAATCTAATAGAATCCTTTGTCAGAGTTTGATTTCTAACAATTCATCTTGGTGAGCAACCTGAAAAGCTGTAATAAAAGAAGATTTTAAAAGAGACCAATCATGAGAGGGATGCCTGTGACAAAACGTCTGAAACCATTGTATAGCAGTATCTTTAAGGTAGCAAGGCAAATACTTCACTTTTTGCAAATCTGACCAGTTATTAGCAAAGGCTACCCTTTGAAAGGTATTCCAAAAATCAAAAGGATTGTCTACTGCAGCATTAAAGAAAGGGGGTCGACAGAGGATCGAGCAGCAGATGACTGGGCAGTGGGCACAGTACTCTGGACAACTGCTTGTACAAGTGTAATTAAATCATTACTGGCGGCCACCAAGATCGATGACCCAGCATTAGTAGAAGACGTAGGAGGAGGGTCATCCACAGGCATGTCTGAGGATTGTCTGTTACTTCTCTTTGGCATAGTGAAACTATATAGCACAGTATTAATACAGAAATGTAGGGGGGATAAAAGGATTAATTAGACTCAGGCATGCAATTAAACAGTGGCTGTAATAAAAAAAAGATGAGTGGACATACACCATGTAAAAATATTATTGCATCAGAAACAAAAATAGGTATGAGCAAAATGCATAAATATCAATACTGTAAGAGAGCCAGAGTTTGTATTTATAAAACAACACAGTTAAAAAAATTAATTTCCATAGACAATGCCAGAAATTAGTAATAAGTCAAATATGTACGTCAATGGTACACACAAGTAATAATTAATCACTCAGTATGAAGCAGTATAGGCTAGTAATATTCACAGAAACATATATGACAGTGACAAATAATTATAGTATATCACAGTGGAATGAAGTTAAAATAATTCTATTGTGAAGCTATAACCTTAATGAGGCTAAATATGACCAAAATGAACACAATTTCAGTAGTACACAAAGTAACAGTGTATGCTAAAATTAGTAATTTGATGCTGAAAAAGTTAGTACAAAAGTCAAATGCACTATAATGAACCAAATCAAGGTAGCAAGGTAAATGACAAGAAATTTCATAGTATTTAGTATAAATAGCAATGCCTATGCTAAAATCATACATAAATGATGCTGACAGGTATCTGAAATTTAAAATAGTAAGCATACTGACTGTAAAGAAAAGAAAACTCAATCAAAGCACTGGTCAGAAATTTTAGGTTATACAACATGTTTGTAATGCACTACAGTGACAAATTTGTCATAATAAAGCAAGATTCATAACCCTCAATTATTTCACTAGCACAAATTATTAACAGAGGCACAAGATATAGTAGCAAAGTGACATAACACACATTAAAATGTCAATATCAAGAGGCAAGGGTCAAATTTGAAAGATTAATGTGGTCGTATCAGGCATACAAAATCTAGAAATTTCACAGAAATACTTGAGACGCTGCTCACATACAGAATATATTTATCAAATTATAGGTCGCTAACCTGCTGTCACAGGCGCTAAAATTAATTAAAAAATTAAAAATAAAACAGGCAAAACTGAAAGGAGATAGAAAATAAAACACAGCACATGCACAGAAAACTTGTACCAGACTACGAGTATTATCCTCAGACCTATATAAAATAAAGAATGGAATCTTTGCAGAAATATTCAGTAAGACCACATGTCTTGCATACAGTTGAAACACACGCACACACACCCACGCACCCCACGCAATGTGGTAAAAGGGAATGGAAAGAGAGAAGGAGAAGAGAGAGAGAGAGAGGGAGGAAGGAGAAAGGGGGTAATGCAGAGACACCAAAAGATTATATATCCATCACATAAAACAAATAAAATTTTGCTATGCCAAAGAAAGAACCAACATGCCCACCTCTGGAACAATTTTGAATTTCCGGTGTAACGGTTACATTACAGAGCTGAAATGTGCTGCATAATTGTGGTATGCAACCCCTTAAAAAAATCCTATCACATCACTGTAATCCTACATAGAAAAAAAACTCACAGCACAAATCCAGATATACAAAAAGATGTCCCCCACATGCTCACATATCACAAAACTTACTTTAAATTATAAATGCAGCCAGCACATGGTCAGGCACAAAATATTAATACATAACACTCACATGCCACAAGCACACAAAAAGTTTTTCACAGCGATGAAATGTTACAAGCTGGGGTGAGGGCCTAAAGATTTCCAGCAAAAATACTAAATTTGGATCATCCCAACATGCACATAGGGAAGCGTAGCTACAGAAACAGCGAGAGGACGTGGACCTTGTTATTCACATTCCAGTGCAGCCGTGGGGTATTTATAGCAAATTACACAGATTACACATTATTGACATTACCTGTGGTTTATTCAATAAAAGGTATGGTGTCTCTACATGACACACAAAAAGATAAAGAAAGAATTGAGGGGAGATGCCTCACACACGTTCTACATCTATACTCGTTCCACGCAAACTCACATACCAGACTCTCAAACTAGACTAACATTAACACACACAAAGAGGTAACGCTAAAACTATTCCCCCTCTCTCTCCACCTCCGGCTAGGCTCACTAGCTAGGAGGTGGTGAGTTGTCATGCCAGACGAAACCCCAACATGCTGTCTCCAATGCGACACAATAATGTGTCTGGCATGACAATATGCCACAATACTATTAAACAAATTAGAATTTTATAGTATCAGGAACACAGAATTAGACTGGTTCAAAACCTATCGCAGAGACCGTAAACAGAGGGTAATTCTAAACAATTCTATAGGAGCGGAGCAGCCAAACTGGAAAAGAATAAAAACAGGTGTCCCTCAAGGGAATGTGTTAGGTCCTTTGCTCTATGCATTGTATACAAACGATCTCCCAAACTGTGCAAATTGTAAAACAGTAATGTATGCAAACAATACATCTATTTTACTGAAAGGTGTAAATAATTACGGGTTGTTATATAATGCAACAGAATCTGTGACCCATTTAAAGAAATGTTTTAGCAGCAATGAATTAAAACTAAACTCCTCAAAAGCATGCATTTATGCATCTCTGTACTCAAGACAAACTGCATGTGGATAACTTACCAATAAACCTGAAATATAGTGCAAAATTATTAGGAGTGCATGTAAATAAGCAACTAAAATGGCACGTTCACATTCATTACATAAACAAAAAAATTAAACATTGCTTGCTTTAGTATGAGTTGCATAGCTCAAATTATCACTAGAAAGGTAGTCTATTTTAGTTACTTTCACTCTATAATGACATATGGGATTAAACTATGGGGCTACACAGCAGGGATGGATACTATCTTCAAGTGCCAGAAAAAAATTATACACATAATGTCACAGGTTGAACCAAAAGAATCTTGCAGGAATCTGTTAAAAAATCATATAATACTAACATTGCCAGCGCAATACCTGTATTAATTAAATAAATACGTTCATGCAAATTTTAACAAATTACATGATTCACAACCACAGCATTGTCATGGAACCAGAACAAAAGTAATTTAAAACCACTCATGCATAGGTTAACACTGTACGAGAAAAGTCCAAAAGCTTATAGCAAACTGCCAACCCATATCAAGACTATTTAACAAACAACTAAAGAACCTACTAGTAGACAAGGCCTACTGCTCAGTAGCTGAATACATGTATGTTGATAATAATAATGTATAACTTTATATTCATTATGTAAATAGTAGTATGTTGAAGACATAAGTACAAAAGGTTATTAATGTATTGTATTCTCACCTAAGCAGAATTTCTGTAAATATTTTAGTGTAAATTTATCTTATAACCATAGTCTAACTCTCTGTTCAAATGTATTTTTCCGTTTGTTTATAATCTGACGAGACACCTGTTTACGGAGCTTTTGCTGAACTTAATGTAAGCGTTTTGTGACAATAAAGCATTGTATCTTATCTTATCTTAGGGTTAAACAATCTTCTCTTTCTTCTGTTTCTCCTAATTGCCTCCAATTTCTTAACTCTTGTGTTACTATTTTCTTTGCTATTTGTCAATACTTACCAAACCATTTCCTTTTGTTTACCACATAAACTTTTGCTTTCATATCACCCATTTTATACTATCTTTCAATCTCTCCACAGCCTGCCCTACTTTGCCGGTATTTATTAGACTGTGTGCCCACTTGCAATATTCTCCTTGTTTCCGAATTTAATTTTCTACAAAACCCATCATACTTCTCTTCCTTCCATTTATACAGGATCGAAGGTGACCTATGATCATCCTTTTAAACTATGAAAGAGCACGTTGTTTTGAGTGTTTCTCCTTATAAATTTTTTCCATAAAGCTTTCCATTCTTGAGATAATTACTGTTTTATTTTGCACAATATTGCAACACAGCAGTTCAACAGGTTAACTTTTAATTCTTCAGCTTGTGTTGCTGTGGCAGTGAACAAATAAACAGCCCAGTATACAAATAAACAGAACACTACACACGATTGTAATGTAACCTAAATATCATGCAAAATATGGTGCTGAGGAAGCATTTGCAATATTAGGCAAATTATTAATAGGAGCATTTATTTATAAAGGTAAATAAAAGCCTGAGAAACCCAAGTTACAAGATTATGCTTCCTTTCTTTGTGAATTATAAAACTGAATAATTAAAGCAGGACAAGAACAGAAAATCAATGAGAACTTTTTAATGTTTAGGGAAATTGTTCAAAATGTGCACCCATCGCCAACGTTTATGCTTTACAATGTTTTCTCAATTCTGCTTGCTGCACTCTATGAAGTATGTCAGGGTTGTGTTTTATTTCTTCCGCTGCTCGAAGTATTGTTTCTTGCAATGTTTCCATATTAGACACTTCGTAATGTACACGTGAGTTTTCATAACCTTACAAAGAAAAAAAATCTGATGTGTTACACTCACATGACTTTCTCTACTCCTGTACAAACTATTTTTACAAACGCTTATTCTCCATATGCTTCATGTTAATCGAGATATCGAGATATTAATCTTATTGCTAATTTTCTTGTAGATGCAAGGGGAATATGGTAGGTTTTAAGCAATAGTCAAATATTTTAAGAACTGGTTGCTATGTGGAGTATTCCATTGTCTTTGCATGTCCAGGACAAAAACATTTCTGTGTTACACTCACATGACTTTCTCTACTCTTGAACAAACTATTTTTACAAACGCTTATTTTCCATATGCTTCATGTTAATCAAGATGTTAATCTTATTGCTAATTTTTTTTGTAGGTGCAAGGGGAATATGGTAGTATTTAAGCGAGTCAAATCTTTTAAGAGCGGTTGCTATGTGGAGCATTCTATTCTCTTTGTATGTCCAGGACATAAACAAAAAATGAATAACGAATTCCCATTTGAGAAAAAGTATTGGAAAATTTAAGGGAATAACAAGCAATATCTCGAAAATGGTTCATCAACAAAAAAAATGTATATGACATAAATTGTGTATTTTAACGCAATCTACATTTTTTTGTGTAATAAAATTTTGTCTATCTGTTATGGTTTACCAGTTATGCAAAAGTCGTTCACAATGAAGAATACTTTTGGAGACATTTCCAGAAAATTCAAGATATACATTTTATTTGTCATGAAAGTATATTAAATATATGATATTTTAATCAAAATCGTTAGAGCCATTTTTGAGAAAATTAAAATTTTCGAAAAATGTTCCATGTAAAGGGTAATCTGGGGTGGGGGATTTTCTTGAAAACCTTCGTGTCGCATCTCTGGAAGATACTGAACCTAAATACCAAGTTTGGTGTTTATCCGACTGTTCGTTTCTGAGTTATGCTGTTCACAGACAGACACACACACGGACATGTTTCCAAAAATGCTTTTTTTTGGATTCAGGGAGTCTCAAAACATGTATTTCCGGTGAAATCTCGGTATCAAATTTTTGGGTGGAATACAATACTTCCCCTACTTACTATACGTAGTAGAGAAAGTAAAAATCGATTGGATTTAGATTTGGCAATCTTGGTGGCCATCTTGTTGGTCCATTCTGAGTGATCTAACATTCTACGTAGGTGTAGCATAGATAGTCACACATGACTCTATGTATGTGTGCAGTATCATTTAATAGCCACATATTATTTCTTACTACCAGGGGAATATCCTCAAGCAGAGCTGGTAACATTTCTTGAAGAAACTGGAGATAGATGGCTCCTATCAAAACGTTAGGAAGAATCCATGGACCGAATAATGTATTTCGTATAATTCCTGCCCAAACATTTACTAAAAATCTGTGCTCTTATTGTGTGTGGATTGTCAAGCCCAGATGTGTGCATTATGGTAACTAGTTGCTTCACTTTTGTTAAATGCTGCTTCATCCATTGCAAGAATTTTAAGGGGAAAGTCTCCTCCTTGTTGAAGAAACTATTTGGAAAATGCTACCCTTGGTGCACAATCTGCTTCAGATAGATACTGGACATACTGAGTATGATAAGTCCATAGCAATTATTTTAATGTTCTCAAAACAGTCCAATGGGATTTGCTGATAGTGTGAACTATAGCACGGCTGCTGCATTCAGAATTTTCTTCACCAAGTGAAGGATTTCTTCAACCAACTCCTTCAATAGGAGGAAATACGCTTCCTGCATCTAGAACTCTGACAGATGAAAACAAATGTCCTATGATGTGGTGCTTATCTATTTGGAAGTCTTTCTCGATAAATTCTTTCTACCACATTACAATGTGTTTCACTGTAAATGAGTAGCATTTCAAGATGCTCGGCATTGGTAAAGTAAGCTATTTTGTAACTGATAATCCACTGTTTCAAAAACAAGCCATAAGCACAATAAACAACAGTTGGATACATTTCTTTATAAACAAACAGCTGAAGTGCATTTCTTTCAATCTTATAGTGTTATCATTTTGTGTAGTCTTGTAGCTAACATGTGGATTCAACTGAGTCAAATTTCGAAAGCCTACAATAATAGTAAGAGTGTAAATTGCCTTAATTCAAAATGTATTTAAACACAGAGAAAATATTTATTTTTCAATCTCGCCCAAGAAATATTTGAAAAAGAATTTAAGTTTTGTAAAATCTTGATGTAAAATAGAATTAACATTAAGCAATTTTCGCTTTTATCTCAAAAATTATTTTAAAAACTGCACTAAGATATTTTGTTCCTTTCATTACAAAGAGTCGAGGATGATCATAGGTCACCTTCCACTCTGTATAACACAGTCAGTCTAAAAATCTCTCGACCTACCTCTTGCTCTCCCCAGGGAGATGAACAGCTTGTTAAATACCATACTCATAGCTTTAAAATCTGTAATCAAATTATCTATAGCTAGTGAGCACAAGATATAATCCACCAGACTCTGTCCATTTTTGTTTGCAAAAGTAAAGTCCCCCTCCATATCAGACCCTCTCATCCCATTGCAAAGGATAAGATTATTTTCTTCACACAATTCTATGAGTTTTCTTTCTCCATTATTACAAAAGTCATCCTTGCTATGTCTTATCCCTATTTCAAACTCCCTATCATGCATTTCTAATAGGTTACTCAACTGCACCTAATCTTGCATTAAACTCCCATAATTATTATTTCCTCTTGATCATACTTGTTTCGAAGCTCCTTAATTCTCAAGCTTAATTTCTAAACAAACTTGTGACATAATATTTTGATGTGCTTGGTGAGTTGTAAACAATACCAATACATACGTGCCCACTTTTTGAGTAAATATCAGAAAAAGAAAGCCACATCACTGAATTGCACCATAACTCTTTCTCTTCTCTTCAAACCTTTTTACTTTTTTCACAAAACACCCCAAGCCACTGGATACCCTACCTTTGCTTCTATTTTTAATCCTACTTACACCGTGGAAGCGAAACCTTGGTATCTTCACATTTATCTCCTTCGATAGCCATGTTTCTACCACATTACCAAATCAGCTTTTCCTCACACTTGTAAGATTTTCCTGTAGCACTTCAGCATTCCAGCTCACTATCGACAATTCGTATCCCTATACTGAACCCTTCCGATCAAACCTAAACTTATCCAATTCCACTTGACTTCTTGTATGGATTTGCACACTTTCTCTTGCACTGCCATGGTCTTCAAGTTCCAAAATGCTCCATGCTGGCATAGATACCACACTTGACTCCATACATCGGAACCAGTTGACATGCCCACTGGGGACCTGATGTATCTTGTACCAGCTGGTCTGAAGGTTGTATCCATTTTGCCGTTGATGCCACTAGCGGTGTGTTTCTTACATCATTCCTCCTCCCATCGTTAAAAGTGCTGATCAATCATTCTACCTCCACTGCTTCTGCCTGCGTACCCTTCTTGTGCACCACCATGCTGATGAATTTCCTGCTTTACACAGAAGCAGTTATAGTACCCAATGTTGACTCAATAGAGAACTTACCTGATGTATTATGTGTTAGCAGATTTGTTATTCACTTATGTTCCGTAATATAATTATCATGTTTACTTATTTTTTATTAATCATATTTATATATTTCAATCTGCGTATTATGTCCTGTATAATGAAAAACAATATTAAAATAACTAAAATTTAAAAGCTACATGGCCAACCTTTACCCTTTGCTGCGCATAGAGTATTAGCTAGTTGTTCTCCAAGCAGAATTGTGTCCATTTAAATTCTGAGCTGCTACTACAGATGTTAAACTAAAAGTGACCTATATACACGCCTAATTATATCTTTTAGTAGCTAAATTAACTTGATTAATTAATAACTCATTTAAAATTGGTTTTAAGTAAATAAGATTAAATATTATTTCAATAATCTATAACTGCAAATAACACTTATTTACATGCACCCCTTTGCAATGCATCTTTATAACTCCGCAATATTAATGGCAATGGAATTCATTACTTTAGGATATTAAAAACCGAAATAAAATCTTGATATTTAAGTAAAATAAATACAATAATTTCTGCAAAATTATTATGGTACTCACCCTTAAAATGTTTACATCCCTGCTATTATTGCAGTGAAGATACTGCAGCATGTCCATGAAAGGTTACCTAGACTATTCTCTTGCACCATAAAAATGTTATATATACACTTAAGATTATTAATGGTTTTGTATGTACACCCTTGTATTAGTTTTGAATTTCCACCCCCCTTTGCTTGATGATAATTGAGGAAACACCCAATTCTACACAAGGCAATGTCACAATGTTTGTACTTGTATTGTGACTGTATGCCACGACCTGATGGTGTTTTCCTTTTCTTCACTATGCACTGAGCACACAATTTCACCCGGCCTTGAATTTTTACGAAGGTGTGAACAGAACTTGGTGCAAGAGTAGCAGAAGGTAGGCTACGCTAAAATTCCGCTCGCTTACGTGACATGAAGTCTGCGATTAACTGTTGCACTAAAATTTGCCTGCTTTGAAAATTGTTTTGGCCAGTCTTTCCTTCCAGAACGAGTTGTACCACACGCATACATTTTCCCCCAAAAGTAATTTCATTATCCGCGTAGAAGTAAAAAGATTATCAAAATATACGTGATGCCAAAACCCTGTATATTTTTCACACATGTCTAAAATAACCTGTTCCCCAAGTAGAAGATCGCTGTTTCTCACCTCTTTTTTCCCAGATAGATTTTACATTCCAATAAATACCCACTTTTACTATCTACAATACCCCTGGCTTTATACCCCATTTTGTTGGTTTAGCAGGTATATATTGTTTTAGAAAAAAAGCGTCCTTTGAAGCCTATCATCGCTTTGTCAACAGAAAGTTCACGATTTGGTTTGTAGACACTCGCAAACTTTTTGATTATGTCTAAGCAGTCATACTTTATACAGATAATTGTAAGAATCTACCCCTAATCATGGCCTTGCAGATTCGTCATTCAGGGAAGGTACTGCGATATCTTTTCAAAGCACAACAACGTCATTGCTTGTCTTACAATTGGACAAATGCAAAAATCCCCCCAAAAGTAATCTCTGGTTTCAGGTAAATCCACCATCCCCATATATATCAAAATGCCTAAATAGGCTTGTTTCTCCCTTGAATTTGTAACTTCCCATTTTGGATCCGCCTTTTTAGCTTGAATCTGAGCTGCATATCTGTTGGTTTTCTCCGCGATTTTTCCGCTAAAATTGGAATCTATAAAAAGTTCAAGATAATCTATTTCTGGACTTCCTGTAGGAATAGAATGATTTACACCTGTAGGGGATGAAAATGTTTCTAACCTATTGAAAGTCAAATTGGAGGTCCACTGTGCCGATACTGCTTCAGTTTTAGTTTGTATTTCACTAGCTTTAGCCCCCTGTTCTGCTACCTGTCTCTCACTGTCACTTTGTTCCTTATCACTGTCTTCCACTAACTCACCAAACCAAGATTCGTCGGAGCTACTTTCACGATTTAATTCCTCGTAAACTGCTGCAAGTATTTCCTCGTCTGTTACCAATACCTTTTCACTACAGTGTTTTCTAGACTGTGATGTACTTGGAACAGCCTCCATGGCTATAAATGCGACAGGAAACTGCTTACTTACACAACTGCACCCGGCTGTAAACAGTGCTATTTATGGTTTGCTATTACATTCTGGCTTGCGAAATCGCTGGAACAATGCAGTAGGAGTACGTTTACATCAACACAGCTCCTAAAAGCTGAGGCCAGCATAAGCAGAACCTATATGAAACCATAAACACATTTACGATGTTCTACTACGCTATGCGCAGCAGGGCGTTTATCATTTCACTACGCTTTACTATGCTATGCGTCGCAAAGGATTAATATAGTGTCAATAAGGGAAAATTTTACCTTTTGGTTATAACCATAGAAAAATAACTAAGAATGGTTGTTGATGAATTGCCAAGGAGATAGTATGCATATATAAGCAGATTTTCAGGAGAGAAGCCATTATTATTCCTGAGTATTTTAGACTGGTATAATCTTTAGTATTCAGTCAATCTTCAGTAAATACATCATCATCATGACTTAAATAATGTCGGCGTGTTTTAAAACATAGAAGAAAATTAATTTCACTGTTATTATTGTAATAAAACATCTCAATTTAGAAATAAAAGAAATCTCACAATTAAAAAGTAGATAAATTTATTTTGGATTACCTTCCCTGTATTATGAGTCTGAGAAATACAGGAAGTCTCATTACTTAAAGAAACATAAAAACAATTTCAGAATCTATAATGCAGCGCTAAAGAACCAATGTAAGTTAGACTCCAACCCATCACATTTTAAAAAAACCACTGCAACACCATCAATCCACAAATCGATTTCTTTCACAAATGTTTTTTTTCCCTTTCCCTTGCTTTCTTCATTTCACTTATTGCTATTTTTTTCATTTCTTGTTGCCTTTTACCCACATCTTGTTTGAAGATTCTTGTGCCTTTTAACATCTTACTGATTCTTAGCACCTCCCATTTGAAATTCATTGTAGCCATTTTAACAATTATAGTCTGTGCCCTCACCTTCCAATTCGGTTACAATCAACAGTCTCCCACTGAACTGTCTTTAATTGTAGTTTCTGTTGTATAAGGTCCTGCCAAGCTTGTCTTTCTCTTCTTTCTTGTACACCAAAACTTATTAAATTTAACTTCCTATTCTCTTCCTCCATATTTTCCAACTGTGTTTGTCTTCTCCTGCACTCTATTATGTCAGCCTTTACCTCCTCTTCAAAGTTTCCTAAGAGTGATTTTCTTTCTTCCAATTTACCATTGATTTTCTTGTCCATTCCATTCTCCATATTCCTTATTTCCTTTTTCATTGATAATAGTTTCCAATATCTTACCTATCTATTCCAATTCATTTGGATTCACTTCAATTCCTCTGATCATCAACAGTATTAGCATTACCAAAATAAACCAGTAGCTTGTTCCTTCCCATCCTTGTTATTGTTTTCCCTGCCAATTAATTTTTCTTGCATTAAAAACGCTGATTCTATCTCAAAATGTTTGTACATCAATACCCATTTCCTTCCAACACGAGCACCCGTGAGGCAGATCATTCTCCCTCCGTGATTTGCAAGCACTCCAACAATAAGTAGAAGGTCATCTTATATTCAGATCTGCCCATTTTCACTGTATTTCTAAAACTATCGAGTCACTGGAGACAACTGGCACTCTTTTTGTAAAAGAACTTAAGCAGATTTCAATAGGGTAATTTCAATTTAACATCATTACTGGGAATTATAGAAGATAAAGGGAAGGAGAAAGTATCTAATGTAAAATCTTGGCTATGATCAACTGACTGAAATTAAATTGTTCTCAAAGGAAAAACAACTTTAAAGTCAGCAAAAGTTTCTATAAAACACCTCACAGCTTTTGAGTATGCTTCTGCTACATCTTGCAATGCAAACAAAGTTTTTTGCACTAAAATGCCATGCCAAGAGAGAACAGGCAAACAGTGACAACAGAAAACATCTATTACTGCTTAATTGTGAACTATAATATTGACAAAGTTAACGAAGTTCCAAACATTCATGGACTAAATTTAAGTTGCTTAGAATCTATTATGTTGTTAAAATAAGCTGGATTTGAAATCAGCACATTGTGTGGCATATTTATCCTATTCGTAGGCATAAATGCACACATACTCATCAAGTTTTAGGGCATAAACTTGCAATCCCTAGTTACAGGTTTGTGCTGCAAACTGCAGGGGAGTGGTGACTATTGGACGAAAATTAACACAAGTTATCAATATATTAATTAAAAATAGTCATTAACTTCAGCAGTTAATGTGGAAGCCAGATTTCCAAATTTCTAGAAATGGGTGTTAGAAGTCCATCTTCTACTGGTTAGTCTTCACTTGATTTAAAACATTACAGTTTTTTGGTTTATAGAACTTCACTCATTCCCAATTGAAAAGAAATATTGCAGGTGGAGTTTGGAAGCTTTGTAAGAAGATAAAATTATTTAGAGTATTGTGAACGTGCGCGTGGCTTTATCTGCGGCCGGCCCATGGTGCCTCTCAGCCCGATACCTGGGTGGGGCCTGCTGTAGCCAGTCGGAACAATAGCAAGCACGGAAACAGTAGAACTATAGGCAGCATTGAATAAAAGTCTCTTTATGTGCCACTTGTTCCAGAACCTTCGTTTTGGCATGTTCTAGTAGGATCTTGTTCTCAAAAGTTCCATTTCGTATGTGAGGCCTATATAAGGGACTACTTCCGCAGGATGAATCAGTGTTGAATTGAGTTGAGTGTTGAGTTCTGTTATAAGTGATAGTGCAGTTTAATTGTGAGTTGCAATTCAGCAGTCAGTTGTGATTTGATTCAACAGATCAGTTGTATTGTACTCTGAGTGTGTGTCAAAGTGACTCAACTGTGTTTTTGCTACATTGAGTGCTTAATGATAAATAAAGTGTTAACTCTCAACATTTATCCTTATGGAATCTTGGGAAGGTATATTTAATTCTAAGAAACATTTATGCAGAGGTATTTTAACATTCATGAAAGTTTTTTCAAATGCTGATATTTACAGATTGCACGTACATGCAGTGAACTGCATTTACCTGAATATCAAATATGTAGATCACCAGTTATCTATCTATATTTTTAGGAAATTAACAAATATTTATTCAGGAACAATATATATTTCTTGCTTCAAAAGAGTATGCATATTTTTGCTGCCTTTAAGAATACATTTTGTGTTAAAATATGCGTCAGCTTCTGTACCTTTAGTTCATGTATTTTTAAAATACAATAACATGTTACCAGAAAAATTTTCATTTGTGACTCAATTACTGGAATCTGGATTGTGTTAGTTCCAGTTAGTTCTGAAAAATAGAATTCTTCTGTATTTTCTATTCCTTTTCAGTATTATTAACATTTCAGAGTTTAGAGAGTTACTTTAAAAGTATTGTGTTAATTTGTACAGGAATGGTGTTATTCCTCAATGTGCCTTCTCTTGCTGCATCATTGATGAAGCCACACAAAGCCAAGAATTAGAGACACTGATTCCTCTCATGTTAGGGGTGACAACCCTCGTACTGGTTGGAGATGCAAAGCAGCTGCCAGCGACCATTCTCTCAGTGGTAGGTTTTTGCTTGATCATTACCAGATATTATATTCTAGGCTAGAGATCAAAAGTAAGGAATGGAGAGTTATGTAATTTATTTTCCAGAATACTTGGAGCAGCATATTTGATACAGTAAAACCTCAATAAATGTGAAAAAAATAAGTGTTAAGGCCTGGTTTTACAGTTTAAGCTTAAGCTTTGGTTTATGCTTTGCAAGTTTCACTGTAGGACAACCAGATTCAGCTTGACTGAACTAAACAGTTCCATAGAACAGTAAAGTTGGTAACCCTTGCGCATGCACATCGAGTGCATTTCCATCATTTGTTTATGGTGACGCTGTTCCTAAAATAAGCTTTTGTAGGTTTTGTAGCAACACAAAATTAAAATGACCAAAAAATCAGAGTCAAAACGTAAAACTTTACTTCTCAAGAAGTTAGCATTTTCCTAGAAATTGCAAAGCAGCATAAGCATATAATTGAGTGCAAGCAATCAGACAAATTACAGTTTCTGCCATATAACTGAGGATGGGTGGGCTAGAAGACTTCGTTTGGGCAACATCTCCTGCTTAAATAATTCTTAATTTATTCAGGATTATTATGGATATTCACTATACTCATTACAAAGGGTACATTAGAATGGTGGAAAACAATTTTGATAGCTCTGCATGCTGTAAGTTTTGAGATGGCGGAAACATGTCCAGTTGCAATTAGCATGCTGTAAGTTGCATATAACCTCAATGTTAAGAGCAACATTGTTTCTGACGAGAGAGTTTTGTTGCTGAAATATAAAGCAATATGTTATATGTAGATGTGACGGCAATGAGTGCGGCCACAATGCATACAATAAAAGTACAAAGTATAAATTTAAAATTAAGAGCATGCTAAATTAAGTTTTGCTTCTTACCATTCAGTTTTATGTTCAGTTGTATCATCAATAATTTCTGGTACCAGCATTACCGACTGTTTAACTTAAATTGAAATTTCTCATAGAATTCTCAGTCATTCCATATATGAAAATGATTTGGACACATTCTAACCATTCTAGATCATCTTTTGTTGTGCATAAGGGTTAAAATAATTTGTATTTACTTATCATTAATTTTGTCATTTTCAGATAACCAGTGACCTTTGGCTTAAACTACACACTGTGTAACTTAACTCCAGTAGCTTAAACCTGATTCGCTTAAGCTTAAACTGTGAAGCTGGCCTAAATAATACAAATTAATATTTTAGGTACATAACTAAAAGTAAAGAACTGCAGCAACCAAATCATTCACTCATGCCATGAATGTCTATCATGAATCATGAATGTCTATCATCTCTATCATGAATACAGCATGTTATTTTAAACTGTTTTCAGTATTCTGTATTTAAGCGTTATGTAGTTGTATTTTGTTTCCTGTGCAGTAAAGTTCATTTCTTCTTATTGTCATTTTATTAAAATTAATAATTTGGAACACTCTCCTTTGTCTTTATATACTGCAGCTATCACAAATAGTTTGTGATTCATAAAACAAGATGTGTCATTGAGATGTACGTATGTGTCCCGCCACTGTACAGCTCTGCTACCTCATCATCAGTCGTACTGAGAAAGTCAGTGCCCATACTACTATTTATTTTTGTTCCCGGGCTAAGCTGCCCTGAGTGATTATGTCACAGGGCAAGCTAGTGACGGTGATGGATTTCACAAATTCAATTCCCCAAATCATGAATATAGATTAACATAAAGCCAATACATAATTTCACAATGAATACAAATGCATAATTATGACAATTACATTGAAAATATGCAACAAACACTACAATGAATACATAAATATAACCTTAAATAAAATCAATTGTGTGTTTTCCTAGAGAGAGGGAGAGGGAGATGAACAGATAAGTTGACTTAGTTTTATGTTTAGTTCCCATCAAAACTTTCTGCATCAACTATATGACATGCTTTACAAATTAATATGCTTACATGTTATCTTTAATGAACATACGGTTGAAACCAGATCATTTTTATTTCAAACAAGAAAGCTTGTTGAAAGCAGATAATTCACTTGGCTTGCTATTATAGATGCAACGTTGTCACTAGGTGTAGTGCCACACAGAGATTTTCGTGTGTGATAGGATAATATAAGCGTGCAGCAGCCTATAAATAGATCACTTGTTTTTCAGCTGAGATTGTCAGAATTACAGTTACTTACAACTGTGCTCTTTTTGTAATGCAATAATAAGAGCCTTAATTGACAAGTTTTGTATCACAGAAACTTGTGAAGTAAATGTAACAAGGAAAAAATAGTAATTTTCTTTCCTAAGTGCTGTGTTCCTTTGCAGCTTACCATTGTGAATTTAAAACTTACATTTATTTACTTTTTGAAAGATCATGTTTATGCAATTATAGAACATTTAATGTCATGCATATTAAAATTGGCTCTTGAGAATTCATGTGACTTGAGTAAAAAAAACAATACCTACAGCAGTATGTTAGTCTGTATGAACTGCTAGGCATTAATGGGTTAAGGAAATCCATAATTGAATTTGGACAGGAGATTGAGTGAGTTTTTGTTACAAGTTGGCCAAGTCACTATTTGTTTTTAATTTGCCAAACTTTTGATTTGATTCTGATATTTTTAAATCTTCATCTGTATCAGCTTTATTAAATGGGAGTATGCTTTTCATGATTAGGCACATGAATATTTAACTGTAACGAAGATTTAAATCGCGATATAGACTGAAGAGTAGGTGGGGGCGGGTGCATGCGCGTGCATGCTATTTGGTATGGATAAAACTGCAAAGTCGCCAAGTCATCTTTTAGGATATCTAAAAATGGAAGGAGCAAAATTGGTCTATTTTTACTCGTTACTTTGACTTTTTTAAAGTTACACAGTATGTCTATTATGGTCATACAATAAAATTATTCTTGACACTAGAGTTTCTTGTTGTTCATTGTTGATGGCATTTAGTAGTATTCTTTCATACCTCTGTCCCCTTTGGTCGCTATGTCACGCCCCACCCCCTCCCCAATTAGCACATGCTGAGTACAATGAGTAACCAAAAAGTCTCACAATATGAGTGCTAATACAACAACTGAAAGGAAGCAAGTTGTATTTTCATGCATTGTTGTATATAAGCTCAGAAACGAGATGTGTGCATCAAGCTAAGTTTTTCCATGCTCTTACCTGTGTATTTCTGTTGATAAATCATGAGAAGTCACGGAAAATGTAAAAAGGTGTACCACAAAGTGTGGAAAGATTTGTCTGAATTTATGGGCATTATTCAATTATATATTTATGTTGTTTTGTTATTGATGAAATTGAATGCGATTACCATCCTTTGAATGGTAAAATTCAAAACTATAACATTTATTCCAAAACAGAGAAAACCTGTACACTATCAAGTGTCAATTATGTAAGGAAGTTTAGCTACATTTAAGCAGCTAAGCTACATTTTGGCAAGTAAATAGTGTATTATTATACCTCAGGTTTTTAGGTTCTTAAAATAGGCACCTAAAATAGGCTCTCACATTATAAAAATAGGCACTAAAGACACAGTTTTAGCCACTAAAATATATGGTTTCCATAAGCTAAACATTAGATTTTATGGATCTAAACTGTATTTACATTTTCTGAAAGTTAAAACATGCAATTAATTAGTGAGCATTACAGATTACACAGTAACAAAAATAGTAAATTTTCTAAATTATTATGGCTAGAAACATGTCATGTTTTAATAATGTATTTACGGTTTAATACAAAATACAGCCTTATAAAGTTGTAAAAAGACCTCTCAAAACTAATTGAATAGAGTACAGTAGAAGTGCACCATACACTACATTGTGACCTAAATGATCTAGAGCTCACATGGAGCCACCCTCCAAAAGGGTGCATAACACAATATATCGTTAAGGATAGCAATGTAAAAGAACTCTTTGAAATACATTCGGAAAGCAACAGAGAAAACATGGAGAAATCTTGGAAATGTGTGCATATCAATAGTTAATGAAGCGGACAAAGTATGTGAGTCACGAAAAAATGGGAAATATACTATTTGAAAGGGATTCTTGCCATAATGCAGTCACCAACCAATACCAAAGGATGACAAAGATACCCAGAGTGGGCATGTATTGTGTTTCTCTTTCTACAAAACAAATTAATCTAAAGTGTTAAAGTAAACCAATGTTTTCCCTGGAATGTTTCATTCCGACAACCAAACAATTGCAGACTTTGAATAAAACTAGTCCTGTAATATCAATACTTTATCTTTTATTACTGCCTGAAAAAATTAATTACACAACACAAATGGTAAAATAGACACTTTTAGTCTCTAAAAACCTTAAAAATAGGTGCCAGTGGTCGAAATAGGCATTTTAGGCACCACAAAACCACTTCCATATCTTTTATATGAAATGTGAAGATATTTGTTTATTTATTTATTTATTTATTTATTTGTGCTAGCAATCTTCCTTAGAATATGGCTATACATCAGCCCAAGCTGTTATCTTGCCACATTCTACCCATATTACACTCTTATTTAACATAAAAAATGATGATAATAATACAAATAGTAGTAAAAATAATAGTAATGATACCAATAATAATCTTATAGTAATAATATATTATAATAATAATAATAATAATAATAATAATACTAATAATAATAATAATAATAATAATAATAATAATAATAATAATAATATAATTACATAACTTAACATCACTTGATGAAATTAATTTACATCTCTTTTTATTGTCCATAACCATTTCTTTTTAACTTTGGACAAGTATTCTCCTACCTTTTTACTATCCTTGTTAAAAATCTTGCTTAAAGCTACTTTCCTGTCCCGTTTTAACCATTTCCCATTTATAGCTTCCTTTCTCCAATGCTGTGTACCTTTACAGTCAAAAACGATATGTTCTAAATCTTCTCTTTCCCCACATATTGGGCACTGATTCTGTGGGAACCCATTTCTCATTCCTATTAATCTCCATACACCTGCTCGTGCCCAGGCAATACTTTCTCTTTGTTCCTTATTTGAGTTATCCACATACTGTTTTCTAGCCCATACATTTTTTTATTAATATATATGATTCCAAGGAACTTTTGTTCCCAATGTTGCTAAATAAATTTTGTATCTCTATATCTTCAAACCTCTGCCTAGCTTCTTTCCAAAAACCCTTAGCATTATTTTCCCTCCTTCTCCAGATTTCCCCTAGACCACTAAGCAAGCAGTGGAAGATATTTAACCATTTTGAGTTTATTCATACACATACAAAATATGCATTTAGCATAAAATCCAAGGTCTAATTATTATTTAAGCTTGGACGTTGTCCTTTTTTATTCCTGCATTATTTAAGTTAGATTTAGGGAGGAGAAAATATTTTGAGATTTCTCCAACTTGATTGGCCTCTTGGCTGGTTATGTTGCCAACTTCAGATCCCCTGAATAAAAACATGGTATATGTAACAGCAGAATAGAAATAAAAAACAGAATTCGATATCCTACACCAATTCACAAGCACTTCCTATATCCTATTCATATGTAAAGCTCACTTTCTTTCTACTAGCTTTCATAAATTTATATGTAAAATGATTTCAATTGTGCAACACATCTTCTATTTATTACTTTCATTTATTTTGATATTTGAAAAGTCCCAATTTGATTTTCACTTGTGTTAATTCCCATTTGAATGGGAATGCATTGCAAATTGCAGATAGTATTTCTGGTATGCTCCTTAGAAACATTGTTGCAAATAAATCAGCCAGTAGTTCAAAAACCTTATGTTGAATTGGGTAAAGACTGTGTTTTGCGGACAATAGGTTTTTCTGAGAAGTAAGATTTTGCCTATCGTTTATGGTCTTCCATTTATACAGAGTTAGATAATTTCCCCAATTTACTCTGGTTCCACTGTTTTTATTACTCTCACTGCTGAGAAATACTTGATTTTGTGGAAACATTTAAAATATTTTCAGTTATGGTTTTTAAAATTGTTTACTTTTGTTGCAAAATAAATGTGAGCTTTGGGTATCATTTCAAAACCTCATTTTTTTTTCAGATAGAAGATGACATGAAAGAAAGCATTTTTTCAACTTAATTGGCTAAAAGAGCCACAGTTTAACAAATGGCTTGATAAAGTGCCTAATGATACTGATTCTGCTAAATGTAAGTTGTGTCTTAAGACATTCAGCTTAAGTAATATGTGACGAAGAGTAGTGACAAGTACATGAATAGTTCAAAACATTTCAAATTTGATAATGCAGTTTCTATCAGTGCACCAATGCAAATATTCACAAAGTGTTCATGCTCGCCATAAATGAACTGCTGTTAAATCAGGATGGTTCAAGAAAACCGAGAATAATTCTGATTTAACTGACTCTTCCACAAACATTTCATGCCTATCTTGTAGAATTCAAAAGAAAGGTATAAGCTCAAGTCTAGAAAAATATGAATTAAAAGATGAAGCGACACAAGCAGAAATTTTGTGATGCATAAACACTGTTATGCAACCCAACTCTCTTCGAATTACAGAGAGTAGTGTTTCTCTTACTACAAGAATGTTTTCAGACAGTGCTATACAAGAGACATAACATTGCATAAAGGCAAAAATCCTACAGCAATGTATTTGGTTTAGCCAATTAATTTAAAGAGGAGCTACAAACATCTCTAAAAACTAAGTTGAATTCATTGGTTTTGTGGAAAGTCTTAACAAGGTTGCTGAGAAAACAAATGGACCTAAGCATTTGCTAAAGATCACTCTTTAATTTCTTCAAAATGATTCCCACAAGAAGAGGACATTTTTCAGAGATCACTGGGTCTTTCTTATTTTCTCTACAATTTTGCAACGTGCAATGGATTGAAAATTCAAGAGTGCAAAAAGAAGTCAAGAGATGTTGCCAGCACTCACTAGTACATGGAAGCTGTAAAGGGGACTGAAGAAGGAACCTATTTGTGGAATAAATGATTTTTTCAAAAGTAACATCTTGGAGAAAGAAAATGAACCATACAAAAACCTTGGATATAGTTAAATAGACCTTGGATATGGCACAAGATCCGAGGCATTGCCATGGTGTTGAATGACAAGCAACTTTATGTGTTTAGGAAAGATGTTAGAAGTTGTCAAATACTTCAAGGAAGGTTGCCCTCAAAAAACCCTCTGACAGAGGCCCTAACTTTCCTAGACCCATCATACATAGTAACCAATGAATTAAAGGTCTGTCATAATATGTCTAAAGCACTCAACATTATGACTCAGTCAAATGTAATTTCACCAAGTGAGGCTGAAAAGGCAGACAGAGAATTTAGAGAAATCATTTCAAAACCTTCTTTCAAATTTGAATGCATGAATTACAAAATAAAGGAAATGAGGCTAGACAAGTTTTGGATATCCGAACTTCAGGCATATGAACATATGAGAGATGTGATTAAAAAGGTTCTGTTACTTTCTCATGGAAATGCAACTTTTGAAATGGGCTTCTCTATCAATAAAGAAATCCTAGTGGAGAATTTGAAAGAAGAGTCACAAAGGATGATTATTGACTCAGTCTGCAGTGTTAAAGGAATAGAAGAATTTAGTTTGCAACCAGTTCCTAGGAAAATGATCCATTCTGCCTACAGCAGGTACAAAGAGGCTGAAGCTCACAGAAAAAAGGTAATGTACGAGGGTCATCCAGAAACTAAGTTCCGATTGCGTCCAGAGATGGCACCACCAGTCGGATAGAAATGTGCATGCACAGGAGTAGAGAGGAAGTATGTGAGGATAATGCAGTGCAGTTTCAGTCTTGTGGCGGCAGTGGTTATCGCTTAGTGCTCGGAGAAAATTATCGTTCCAATATTGTCTCCCGTCAACTGCGAGGTTCATGCAGTCATCCAATTTTTGCATGCTCAAAAGCAATCTCCAACAGAGATCCATTGCCAATTGTGTCGTGTGTATGGACATGACATTATGTGCAACAATATGGTAAGACAATGGTGCAGGCAATATTCAGGATGAAGACCATAGTGGCCAGCCATCCCTGGTGACGCCAGAACTGATGGAAAGTGTGCAGCTAGCAATTATGCAGAACCGGCGCTTCACAATTTCAGAACTCTCTTGTCAATTCCACCAGATGTCTTGCTTGCTTTTGCACGAAATTGTCTCCCGGTGGCTTGGTTTTCACAAAGTGTGTGTAAGATGGGTGCCAAGGCAACTGACTGATGAACACAAAACAAAATGTCTGGCCACAGCATTGATATTCCTGTAGTGATATGCAGAGAAAGGGAACGAGTTTCTCGACAATATTGTCACTGGGGATGAAACATGGGTGTCACATGCCACACCAGACACAAAGCAACAATCAATGCATTGGCAGCATAGTAGCTCACCTGTGAAGACCAAATTAAGCAGACAATCTCTGTCACAAAAAATCATGTGCAGTGTCTTCTGGGATGGATGTGGTGTTCTCCTGTGAGAGTTTTTACCGTAAATGCTGATTGGTATTGTCAGACATTGCATAAACTGAGGATGGCAATCCAGAACAAGAGACGTGGGATGTTGGCAAGAGGCATTACGCTATTGCATGACAATGCAAGATCCCATATATCCAACGCCACATGAAATGTGTTGAATTAGTTTGGATGGGAGATCTTTAACCATCCACCCTACAGCCCCAACCTCGCCCCAAGTGATTTTCATCTCTTCCGTCTCACGAAGTGTTTTCTGGCAGGAAAATGTTTCCACAATGACGCTGAGGTGCAGAATGAAGTGTCTTCGTGGCTCCAGACATTGGCGACAGACTCTTATGACTTGGGCATACAATCGATGGTGCACCGTTACGATAAATACCTCAACAATGGTGGTGACTATGTTGAAATGTAACCAGTGAATCTATGTAATTATTCCAATAAATATCCCTTACTTAGTGATGATTTTGTTCTCTTTATCGCTCATCGGAACTTAGTTTCTGGATGACCCTAATAATTGTTTAAATAAAAACTTTCTCATTAATCAGTGATAGCATTTTAAATTTTTAAAAAGACTAGTATAGAATGTTTTTCAGCTTATAATTGTTTTGTTTGTCACAATTTTTTTGTACATATAAATCATTAGTATATGTTGATTAAATGGAAAAATTAAATCTTTAACATTTATTTACAATAATTCAAGATAAGTCCTTTAGCAAATGAAATATGACTAACATATACACCAAGTTGTCCTTTTCATTAAAGTTTTGTTATTTTAAAATATCTTTAATAAAATATTAATTTATAAAAATAATATATTGTTCAGTAATTGGAATATTTGTCAGTAACAAGGACATTTAACTGTAGTGTTTGTACTTAGGGGATCTTCATTTTGATATTTTTTCTAATTGGACCAACTAATTTTTCTTCAAAAATTTAAATTTTAAAAATAGCTTTCCTCATGAAATATATAAGCTATTAATGAATCTCAAAAAAAAAAAAGAAAAAAAATTACTGATAATGGTCACTAGTTTCTGATTGGGGTGTTTCCTTATTTTTAAATGAGGATTTATTCCAAAATATATTTTTGCTAATAAAAGGGTTCTAGCTTGAAATTAGCAATTATTTTTGCTTTGAGACTATGGCTAAGAAAGATGAGAGGGCTGTGGAAAAAGGAACAGCACTCATGGAAGTAAAAATGTTGAGGCCAAAAAAGCTAAACATTTAAAAGATGCTCTCAAAAACACAGAAGCTTTAACAGAAGAAATTAAAATGCTGAAGTATATTGTCGTGACCTTTAAACACACTAGCTCAATGGGGGGTAGAGCTACTCGCAACTGAGGGTACCGGAAAGTTAATAATTTATATGCAGCTAAGAGAAAATTGAAAAATATTAGGAAATACCTGGTAAAAGGATTACTACATGGTGCAGATGAGAGAAAGGATCTATCTACTATGATAAATTAAACTGGAAAGAAGTGGATGGCAAGGGAGTTTATTAATAAAAGGGGATACAGTACCTCCTTGTTCCCATGTCCGTCGGTGAGGACGCCATACATGTTTGTATGGGTAGCGCGGCACACACACAACCTGCCTCTTCCAGTAACTAGCCACGACTCTGTCTACTGACTGACTGACTCAACTCACGCTAACTCGGCGTGGGACGCTATCTAAAAACTCGTTTATCCCCACCACTCTCTTACGCAATACCCGTTCTGGGCAGCCAAGGTCATATACGCAACAATGCTTACATACGTCACAATATGAATTATGTTAAAATCCTCAATAGTGTAAATAAATGTAAATATTAGTTTATACAGTGTTAAATAATTTCTGGTACCATGTAATCTACAAAGTATCTAAGTGCAAAGTACTCCTATTACAAGTCACTAAGTGAATGATATAACTTAATAATTTTAACTATTTGATTGCAATTAAGCAAATATATTGTAACTGTACTTATCGGGCTTGTGGGCATTCCTCTTCCAGACGTTTCATCCAAAGCTTTGTTGAATATCTTCAGTGGCATGGTCGATGCAGCTTTGAACGAAACGTCTGGAAGAAGAATGTCCAGTAGGCCATGAGCTAGGATAGACCTTTTATATCTAATGACACCAACCGTGAAAGCCTATATTGTTTAATAATTTTGTTTAGCTTGGATTTTACCTATTTTGTTTTGGATCAAGGAAATTTATCTCATAGTATGGAAAAGTCAGGGAATTTTTTGAGGTTGGTTTGCTGGACACCCTGATGGATTACACACTAAGTTTTGCTGCTTTAACTTAATGTTTCATGAAGTATTACACAAAATCCCAGATACTGGTCAATATAGACTATGAAATGCTAGAGAAGTTATAAGTGGAGCTTAGGATGTGTATTATTTATAGCACTATTAAAACAATGTTAATTACATAAACTCAAAGGAAATCATTGTATGATATGTTGCAGAAGGCCAAAGATTTGGGTTTGGATAAATCACTATTTGCAAGAATCCAAGACTGCTTTGAAGATTCTCGTAGGAATCCTGTTCAGTTTTTGGATGTGCAATACAGAATGCATCCTGAAATATGTTTGTGGCCAAACCGCTACTTTTACAATGCAAAACTGCACACGCCAAGTAATTTGATCAGCCAGCGGTCTTGCCCCATGGTTCCATATTGCATATTGAGTCTGGAGTACACTCAGAACAGCAGTGGGTAAGATTTTGTAATTTTTCTTTTTACGTTTTACAGTACCTCATATTTTAATGCGTATGCTTTAAGAATAAAATAGTGGACTGCTTGAAATTTATAATTTCCAATTGTAGGACAATGCAGATGTCAAGAATCTCTTAAAGATATCACTCACTTCATTTTTCCCTTATTACAAGTGCCATTATAACATATTCTAATGTTATAATTAAATGCATTGTTTTATTACCATTAGAAGTGGTTCACAAGTATGATAAAAGTTTGGTTCACTGCATCAGGTCGTAATCTCTTTAGGAGTGCTAACAGTAGCTGCAAATCAATGCTTCTCAGTGGTTATGGGGCTAGCCTGCTCAAGTGTCATGTGTGTAGGCTTGCCAGACCTCTATATTTTGTATGGACAGTTTGTATTTTAAGGGCAGTGTCTGTGTCCATATTGTACTTTTTAAAAAATTACCAAATCTCAGTATTTTCTTCTTTGGTTACATCACGATACAGAAAAAAATCAAAAGATTGCTTGGTTTCAATTTCAGTTACCAGACAGCATCACTTTGTGCACTATGAATCCCATCACAATGTTGTTTTAAGCTTGATGTTAATAATTCTTTCATTTCTTTCTTCTTTGGAAAGGATTTAGATATTCTGTAAAACAGTATTTTAATAACAACTTTGCAATGTGTTCCTATAGCCTTTGCTTCGCTGTGCAAGCCAAAGCGTATTTATAATAATTGCCTGGTGTTCTGTTGTGTGTGTAAACTTACAGCATAGGTAAAGTTTCTTTATGTTGTTTTGTTATAAAATTAGTATAACTTCTTAAAATGTCAAAGAGGAAACGTGTCTTCTCAACGGAGTTAGAAAAAGAATATCCATTTATAAAGAGAAATAAAAATAATAATCAAAGTGGAAATGAAGGTGAGGTTATATCACTGTGTAATTCACAATTTTCAATTGCATTTGGTGAGCGTAGAGACATAAGTAAGCACATGGTAACTCAAAAGTATTGCAAAGCTGTTAAAGCTTCTAGTGTAAGCAAGACAGCGGATATATTTTTACTTTCTCTACTGCGTATAGTAAGTAGGGGAAGTATTGCATTCCACTCAAAAATTTGATACCGAGATTTCACCGGAAATACATTTTTGAGGCCTCCTGAATCCAAAAAAAGAATTTTTGGAAACATGTCCGTGTGTGTGTGTGTGTGGGTGGGTGGGTGTGTGTGCGTGTGCGCACGCGTGTGTGCGTGTGCTTGCGCGCGCAACGATTTTGATTTAAGTATCATATGTTTAAGACATTTTCATGGTAAATAAAATGTATATCTTGAATTTTCTGGGAATATCTCCAAAAGTATTTTTCATTGTGAACGACTTTTGCATAACTGGTAAACCATAAGAGATAGACGAAGTTTTACTACACCAAAAATGTAAATCACGTTAAAATACACAATTTGTCATATACATCTTTTTTTTGTTGAGTGAACCATTTTGGAGATATTGCTTGTTATTTCCTTAAATTTTCCAATACTTATACTTTTCCTCAAATGGGAATTCGTTATTCATTTTTTTGTTTATTTCTTGGATATGCAAAGAGTATTAATCTGTTGCTGCACATAGCAACCAGTTATTAAGAAACATGTCTATGCTTAAAGGCTGCTATATTTCTATATTACCCTTGCAAATACAAAACAAGGGGAACATTTTATAAAATACCTACCTTACAGTGGTCATTAATTCTCATGTGGCAACACATTTGACATTTACAATACGCAAAACATCTTAATTTTAATTCCAATTGCGCACTTTAATCTGTGGATATAAAATCCATTTATTTAAATATTTCAACTCAGGATTAATTTGTATTTATCATTTCAGTTTATGCAAATTGTTTAAAAACTGAATCCCTATTTATTTATTTATTTATTTATTTATTTCATTCTTTCTTTCTTTTTAATGTGAGGAACACAAACTATCTTTGAATTAAAACATATATGCTTTTTAAACAAGTATAGTATAAATATATAGTATACTTTAAATAAGTAAAGTATAACAAAGTTTAAGTTCTTTGGGAATGGTTGTTAATTCATCTTTAGCAACCAGATTGTTGTATCTATGAAGCAAAACAATATATCAGTGCACAAAACCAACTCAAATACCATTATCTTCTTATTGTGTACAATTTCCATTTATTAATTTATTGTTAATATATGTGTCTATGTATTATTCACTTATCTGAGCACTCAACATTGGTCTTGGAGCTTGGTTATTTTATGGGAAGTAGATTTTTCATCTTTTCTGTGCAGAAATGCTGTATGATTAATATGTAAGATTATTGAAGAAATATCTGCTAAATCTACAAAGTCCCATTCCACAACATTACAACTTTAATCTATAATAATAATAATTATAATAATAATAATACAAGTAATAATTGAACATTTGTCTTGGTTATTCAGGAATACCCGTTTTAATGAACAAAGGATTCTAAAATTTATTACCAATTTTTGGTTCTAAATTTTTCTTGCAATTGTCATTTAATAATATTGTTTATGGTAATTTTGTGGAATTATATGTTAACACATTATTTGGTTTATCTGATATTGGGGCCCCTTTCTTTGCTAGAGAATCTGCATAATTATTATGTTGAAGGCTTCAATGAGCAATGTACCCACTGCAGGTTTTTTATTTTCTCTACTACGTATAGTAAGTAGGACAAGTATTGTATTCCACCCAAAACTTTGCTACTGAGATTTCACCGGGAATAGATGTTTTTAGGCCTGTGAACAGCATAGCTCAAAAGCGAAAAGTCGGATAAATACCGAACTTGGAATTTGAATTAAGTATCTTCCAAGGATGTGACATGAAGATTTTCAAGAAAATCCCCCCACCCCCAACTACCCTTTACATGAAACATTTTTCAAATTTGTAAAAAATGGCTAACGATTTTGATTAAAATACCATATATAAAAGACATTTACACGACAAATAAAATGTATATCTTGAATTTTCTGAGAATAGCCTAGGAAGTCCTCTTCATTCGGGAGGAATTTTGTATAAGCTTGTATAACTTGTAAACTTTAAACAATAGATGAAAACATACCACACAAAAAATGTAGATCTCTTTAAAACACACAATTCACTCCTTTTTTTTTTCATCTTTTTTTTTTTTATAGCATAAGCCGTTTCTGAGATATCCGTTATTAAAATGTTGAATTGTTCAATACCTTTCATTCTTTTGAGTCCCATTGATTTTCAGTTGTTTCTCGCCATTGCATGGAAACAGTATGGAATTTTATGGCCAGCATGTAGCGTCCAGTTCTTAAACATTTGGCAATTGGTGTTCTCTTTGTATTTATAATGAAATGTTTAATGCAGGTATTTTTGCATCTACTAATAGAGGTAGAGGGAGAAAGTCATGTGAATTTATCACATCTGATTTTTACTTTATTTAAGGCAGTTAACATTAGAAGTTAAGAGCTGCTTCTGTGAAACAATTGTTTGGATCACTGTGGTTGAATCACTTAAAATTACTGCTTCTTTAAACACATTGATTTTAGCTCAATTTTTGAACATTGATAAAAAAAAAAACATTGATTTTACATAATAATTGTGTTACAGCCATAGTTATAGCCAAAATTTCTCCATCAAAATGTGTTGTGTTAATTCCAGCTGATATGTAGAAATTAAATAGATTTGAGTGAATCCCTGCTCCTGGTCCACTTTCTTTATCATACAGCGACCCAGCAGTATAAATATGGAGCCATTCAGCCTTTGGATACAATGAGTGTATAGTTTTCGGAGCTAAAGCTTTCAATACATCTGTAGCATTCTGTTTTCTTTACATCTTCCAGAAGTGTAAATATTATAAAGTTTATATAGTTGGTAATAATTTTTCTATCTTGGTATTAGCAAATTGACTAGATTCCATTTTATGTATTAGCTAAAAGTAGTCTTTTTGGGCTTTCAGTTTTCTTGATGTGGTTTGTAATTTTCATTAGGTGTAATTATTAATTTTTCATATTGTATTATGATCAGTCATCTAAATTCTTGTTCAGTTGTATTGTTTCTTAAAACTTGCATAGCTCTATGGATGTTTTTTTCACTGTTCCAGTGATCAGCCTCATTACCTGATTTTGTACTGTTTCTAGTCTCTATATTGTTGATTTGTTTGCAGTGATGAAATTCTCATATCCATAAAGAAGCACTGGTTTTATAAAGATTTATATATTATGTTTAGTATAGTTTTTTGGCAAACCCTTTTAGTTCAGCTAACCTTTTAAGAATGCTACTCATTTATTTGCTTTTTCCACTGTTTTTATGAAGTGGATATCCCATGTTAATTTTGTACTTTCTCTACCATACACATGGTAGGTAGAAAAGGTATTGCATTCCATCCAAAAGTTTGATATCGAGATTTCACCAGAAATACATGTTTTGAGGCCCCCAAAATCCAAATAAAGCATTTTTAGAAACATTTCCACGTTTCTGTGTCTGTGCTTGAACAGCATAACTCAAAGATGAAAAATCATATAAATATTCATATTTAGCTTTAGTATCTTCCAAAGATGCAACACGAAGATTTTCAAGAAAATCCTCCCACCCCAAACTACCCTTTACATAGAACATTTTATGAAGTTTCTGATATTCTAAAAAATGGCTCTATTGATTTTGATTAAAATACATATATGAAAGATATTACCATGACACAAAAAATATATATATCTTGAATTTTCCTCTTCATTCGGAAGAGATTTTGTATAACTTTGTATAACTGGTGACCGTTAAGCGATAGACGAAAATGTACTTCACAAAAACATATAGCTCTCTTTAAAACTCACAATTTATTTCAAATAAGTTTTTTTGTGGTATAAGCCATTTCTGAGATATCCGTTATTAAAGGTTCAAATTGTTCATTTCTTGGTCATTCTCGTAAGGCACTGTCAACATTCAGTTGTTTCTAACGATTGCATGGAAACATTATCTAATTTTAAGACCAGTACATCCAGTTCTTAAATATTGACTGTCGCTGTTCCCTTGATATCCATAACGAAATGCGCAATGTAGCTATTTCTGCAACAGTTTATTTTGATTAAAATGTAGTATATAGAAAAATAAGCTTTAGTAAGAATAGTTTGTATATCCTCTAATAAACAATAGAGGGTAGGAAAAGTCATGTGAATGTATCAAGATTTTTTATCTAGTCATGCCTAGATATGCTTGGTTTTGTTGATTTTGAATGTGGACATAACCTATTTTTAGATTTATATCTGGAAGATTGTGTAGAAGGTCTTAGTTGTATCAAGTTTCATATTATTCTGTTTATATCACTCCTCTAATGAAAGAAGTGTTTTAGATCTGTTTTTTTTTTAGAAACGAGATGCTGTTGGCTTCTTGGTACTGATGTCCAAATGATGAGATCATCAAAATAGAAAGCACATTTGGTATAATTAACTGAGATAACATCGAATAGTGTTGGACTAATAACAGAACCTTGAGATAGACCACTTCATTGCTATTTGAATTTTGATACCACATCTCTATATTGGATAGCACAAAACCTTTGGTTAACAAAATTCTATATCCATTTAATCATTTTGCCTTTTACTCCTACAGAGTTTAATTTCTCAATTAGTTTTGCTTTCCATACAGATCCATAAGCATCTTGGAAAGCCACATACACTGCTGAGGTTATTTCTCTTCTATCCAAGGAATCTTTAACATATTAGACAGGAAACAAGACATGGCATACAAGTCTTAAACATTTAAGTGAAAAAGACATGCCGAAATTAATTTAATAGGTGAAGAAACATGAATGAACAACTATAAAAACTTACGGTATGAGGATCTGGAGGAAGAGGTAAATAACATAAATATACAAAGTAAAAGGATCGATTTGATAACATTAGAAGAGCTAGAAACAGTGCTGAAGAAGCAAAACAAACAAACAAAAAATAGAAAAGCACTGGGATCAAAAGGAATAAGCATTGAATTACTGAAAAGAGGCGGATTATTGTTAAAAGTGTGCCTGTTGCTTATAATGAATAAATACTGGATAAATTAAGTAATTCCAGACAGCTGACATAATGCAGAAGTGATATTTATATTTAAAAGGGAGATAGCCATAATCCTGTGAAGTAAAGCCACATTAGTATTCTTAATTCTGCTTATAAATTATATGCTGTTATATTAAATAACAGATTAAAACCTATTGTGGAAACAACCTTGTTGGAAAAACAAAAGGGTTTTAGAAGAGGACAATCATGTATTAATAATATATTTATAAGCAAATAATAGAAAAACGGAGAGCATATAGTTTGCCGTTTTTAGCAATTATTTATATTGAAAAGGTTTTTGATTGAGTTAAATGAAAAAAGTTATGGAACATAATACAGAACAGAGGGTATCTGAAACATCTAGTTAATTGACTGAAATGCTACATTGAAACACAAAAATAATAATAAAGGAAAATAATTTTATGAGTTTTAGCAAATAGAGGTGTAAGACAAGGGTGCAGTTTAGCACTCACTCTTTTTAATATATGTATTGATGATGTCATAAGAGCTTGGAAAAATGAAAATGTAGAGGGAATATAACTTGATCAAAAGGTAAATCTTAGTGTGTTATTGTATTGTAGCAATCCTAGGGGCATTTAGCCTTGAGGGTTCTGACAACAGGCGGGAGTAGGCTCAAAGGCGGTAGGTACCAGTGAGGGGATGCCATGGGGTCACTCGGAGAGGAGGTTGAGGAATAAATGGTTTCTAGATTTAGATTTATTTCATTGCTAAGTACATACATTACATGGGAGTCTACCTTCTTTGGTTCTGACCATTCTCCAGTAGACCTCCCTTTTTCTTTTAACATAAATTCTTATCTCTAAAAGATTAATACATTAACTTAAATTATATTATCCATTCGTCTATTTGTCTCTACCATTTCATTTTCACTCTCCATAGGAATTCCCCTAAATCTCTTACCTGGCTTTTATCTTTAAAAATCTTATTAATCCTATTACTTTATTTATCTTTAACCATTTCTTTTTTATCAGCTCAATTCTCCATTCATTAGTCCCCATATATTCAAACAATATCTAGGATTCATTTTCTTCTCCCCCACAAACTGGCAAAGCCCCTGAATAACTTCCTCCCTCGAGTCTTTTAACTTCAAAATCCTTAATCTAAACCAGGCACTAAACCAAGCACTCCCTGATTGCTCGTTTCTGTTAGAAATTTTGACATGTATTTCCATTTCTATGTTTTCTTTAACTCTGTTATAGAATTTTAAGGACTTCTTTTCTCTCATTTGAGCAATTAAAAGCTGCCTGTCCATATCCTCCAATTGCGTTCTAACTCCCTTCCGATAGCCCTATCTAGATTACCAATTCTAGACCAGACATTACCTAACCCATTCTTTGTCAATTGCTCCTTTATTTTTTTATTTTACCTAATCAAGTATTGCTTTCCAAATTATCCTGTTGAAACCTCAGGCATACTTATAAATTCTCTGGAACAAGGGATTCTATAAAAAACTGTGTTATTCAATAAATGGGGTTTAGGTTGTAGTCACTTTGGTGGTGGGGCAGGTCTGTCATGCAAGTACTTAACTGTACAGGCACATGACTCACCTGTAAGACTCTGGGAGGACTTGAAACACAGATTAAAAAGTTTACTAGTTAGGTTGGGTCACTAGACCTGAAAACAGACATAGCCCCCGTATCGCAACTGGTCATGAACAGAATTGAGAGTGTTGATCCACTTATATGGCCAATAAATATGCTTTTGGGGGACAACTCAGTGACCTGTTGCCCTCATTGCAACGCTTGTTGAAACTTAATGCAACCTGATGCAACTTCCCGGTCGTGGTATGACATCCAGGAAAGATAGTTAACTATATGCAGATGACCTATGTATAAAGACAAAACAGAAAATAATCTTCAGAAAGCTATATATATATATAGGTCAAACCAAATTTTGGAATTAATTTTTCAGAAGCTTTGTAACAGTGTAACGGTATTTCTTATAATGTTATTTATTTAACATTATTGTAGCCCCACGTTTGGGAGCAAATTTGCGAGAGAATTGTTCTTACGTAATTTGTGTAGCGTAAGTTATTAGGACTTGTAGATCTTATGTTGTGCTGCTTACTTCACGCGTTGCCATCTTGTGACGTCATTCATTTGTTTGGTGTGTAGCTCCATCTGGCGTAGCAATTTGTGGCAGTATTAGCTTGTGTATGATTTTATTTCAAATGTCCTCCGGCTAGCTTTTTTGGGTCGAACATGTATCTCTATACAGGTTGTGAAGGGGAAAGGAATCTTTTATCCAGAAATTACACTTAATGAAGAAGTTTGTTTTATAATTTTTATTGTCGAACACGTTCACTAACACTTTTACATATTGATCTGGATACTCGCCAAACTGAAACTGTTGGTAATAACTTCTTACTTATCACTTTTAACTCACGTACTTCAATTTTATGTATATTTAACTGTATAATACTTTAGATCTTTAATAATTTTTTGCTGCGCGGAACTTGTGACGAACTGACTGACTGAAGACGACGTGTAATGTGCTAGGAATTCTGATGAACTGGGGGCGATCTACCTTGAACCTACCCTATTTATACGCCTGCATCAAGATACGCCTAAAGATTATAAATGAACTACTATTGGCTAATAAAACGCACCAACATTAGCGTCTATTTTAATATCCAATGAAAACCACGAATACATATTGCTTTTAGGGAAACATTCTAGAAGGTTCTACTGAAAACGCGCGAACATTACGTAACTTCCTTGTTCCCAGTAATGATAAACAGCTCACCCCCCCGCTGCATTATTGCGCTATTATTGACAGTTTCAGTAAAGCCGTATAAACTTATTTCCCAATAATAATTACAATTAATAAACATCTGAAATCAATGTCACATAAAAAAAGGCATATTCATATTACAACCATTATTTACATTTAGGTAATTTGTGATACAAATTACCATATCACATGCCCCACTAGAAACATAATTATAAATATTTACAACTTGTTTGGAAATTTTATAATTGGGTTTTTAGTCTCCTAAATCTTGGAACACACGCTATCATTTTCACTTAACACTTCACACGCATTTAACACACGACATATGTTTTATCTCGCCACTACTTACTGGCTCTGGTTTAATTAATTTAGATATTAATCTGTTATCACAAATTTTTTTTTTTTTTTTTATAGCAAATACTGTACCCTAAATTATTTAATAACTGTTACCAAATTGTTTACTTTCTTAAGTTGTTGACAAAAATTTATACATTTAAGATTTTTGTAATTATTACACATATTTACCAAAATATTCACCCTTTATATATATTTACATCTCTTAAATCTAGGCACTGTTTCACATGTTCTGTTTGCTACATAAGTATTTGTTTTTAATTATTTTTACCCATTTTTGTTATTTTGTACTTTATTTTAACAATGTTCTTGGAATTGTATTTACGTACTTTTACTTTAATATCATATTAAGTTTCAATTATTACCTTCTTCTTTTCAAATACTGTTACAGTTACTAAAAATTGTTATATTTTTTTTTTTTTTAAATATTTATTTCTCCCTTTTTTTTTTTTTTTTATTTTATTAAATTTCTGTTTTCTCATGACATATACATTTAGTTAACCCTCTTACGTTCCAATACATTTCTCTGCAAGTCATCTTTACCTATCCAGCATTTAGTTTACATCTCATTGGTATTTACCCTCCTGGATCAAATTGTGTGTGGCTAAACATTACTCGTAGCCGTAACCTAACCTTCAAAATTCTGTTCATGAATAACCTCTTGTATTCATATGAAATTTCATTCCCTGATAATATTTGAAAACAATCTACAATTTCTTGAACAACACATCTTTTAACAACTTTCATTTTCAATTCTTCTACTATCTCTTTAATTTGAAAGTACTCTGACAAATCTGTACTAAATTGTACTGGACTGGAGTTTTCAATTTGAACATCTTGGTACAATTTATTTCTTTGCATTACCGACTCATTCTGTATTTCTGATATTTCCCCTCTGAAATTAACTTGCACCTTATTCACATCTACATTCATAACCTCTTTTATCTCTCTTATCTCACTTGAAATACTACTCACTTGACTTCCTAACTCTGTACATTCTACATTAACCTCACTTTTAGTATTAACCTCACTTTCTTTGTTACTTATTTCCATGCTCATGTCCAGCATTTTCTTTGAAACTTCTCCTCTCTCACTTACTATTACTTCCTCATTTTCATCTCTCATTTCTGGCATACTACTATCTAGTTTCATAACTTTCTTTTCAATTTCTTCACTACTTTGATCTACTTTTTGCTCTAATTTCTCATTCCTCCTACCAATACTTTCTATTAATTTCCTATGATCCCTGTCCATAGCTTCCCTCAATTCCTCAAAACTCTGATCTATTTTCTTACTAAGATCTTCCCTTAATTCTTCCCTCAATTCCCTCTTATTCTTTTCCATATTCTCATTCAAATTTTTCAACATTTCCATAATCATTCTAGTATCAGAATTAATATTTCCTGCTATTATATTCTCACTTCCTGCACTAACATTTCCTCCCTCCAATACTACATCGTTTGAGCTTTTTTTTGTAACCTGTATTGACTTACAGTTAACTGTTACACTATCCCTTTCCATCATTGTTTCTTCAATATTACTAGTAGCCATTGTTTTTGTTTTCTAAAAAAATATTACAATACTCTGACCTTTATGATGCTGTCTGTTGCTGTTACTTTGATGTCCAGCTTCCTGCCCCATTCTCCTATGTTTGTATGTCGCTTCTGCGTTGTGTTGTGATGAATCTACGTCGTCTTGTTGTTTTGTAGTTAAATTACCCTGTTGCCTTGTAATCTCGGACTTACGATGTCCAATCATCCATGTAGTCTGTCGTCCCTTTTGTTGTTTCTGGAATCTGCGTCTTGTAGATCATTTCACTGCTGCATTCGTTCCACATCCTGGTTAATTCTGCTACTTTCCTGGTTAATTCTGCTACTTCCTGGTTATTCTGATCCTTTCCTGGTCACTCTGCCCCACGTTCTGGGTGCCAATTTGCGATAGATTTAAATGTTGCTTCTGCGTTGTGTTTGTTAGCCCCACGTTGTGGTAGCCAATTTGCAATATAACTAATTGTATATGTTTTGAGCCCCACGTATGGGAGCCAATTTGAAGTAATATGTTTCTTACGTAATGTTTGTAGCGTAAGTTATTAGGACTTGTAGATCTTATGTTGTGCTGCTTACTTCACGCGTTGCCATCTTGTGACGTCATTCATTTGTTTGGTGTGTAGCTCCATCTGGCGTAGCAATTTGTGGCAGTATTAGCTTGTGTATGATTTTATTTCAAATGTCCTCCGGCTAGCTTTTTTGGGTCGAACATGTATCTCTATACAGGTTGTGAAGGGGAAAGGAATCTTTTATCCAGAAATTACACTTAATGAAGAAATTTGTTTTATAATTTTTATTGTCGAACACGTTCACTAACACTTTTACATATTGATCTGGATACTCGCCAAACTGAAACTGTTGGTAATAACTTCTTACTTATCACTTTTAACTCACGTACTTCAATTTTATGTATATTTAACTGTATAATACTTTAGATCTTTAATAATTTTTTGCTGCGCGGAACTTGTGACGAACTGACTTACTGAAGACGACGTGTAATGTGCTAGGAATTCTGATGAACTGGGGGCGATCTACCTTGAACCTACCCTATTTATACGCCTGCATCAAGATACGCCTAAAGATTATAAATGAACTACTATTGGCTAATAAAACGCGCCAACATTAGCGTCTATTTTAATATCCAATGAAAACCACGAATACATATTGCTTTTAGGGAAACATTCTAGAAGGTTCTACCGAAAACGCGCGAACATTACGTAACTTCCTTGTTCCCAGTAATGATAAACGGCTCACCGCCCCGCTGCATTATTGCGCTATTATTGACAGTTTCAGTAAAGCCGTATAAACTTATTTCCCAATAATAATTACAATTAATAAACATCTGAAATCAATGTCACATAAAAAGAGGCATATTCATATTACAACCATTATTTACATTTAGGTAATTTGTGATACAAATTACTGTATCAACAGTGAAGGCAAAATTCGTATTTAAGCATTAGGAGTCAACTTTGGGACACATTTGCTTCACTTAGTGGCCATTCACTATGAAAATTAGCCATAAACATAATAACTTAGGACTTAACACATAAACTTAGTAATATGTAGACATTCACAAAGAAAGATGTTATGTAAGTATTACCCAATCAAAAAGAGAGAACAAAGGAATGTCAACTCACAGCTGAGTTAAAATGGTTGCCTCAGAACAGACAGCAATAGATTTATGCATATGCAAACTGCTGTAACTAATTTTCTTGGAGTAATATATCTAAAACATCAAGCCTCTTGGCAAAGACAATGGTGGGTTCAAAGAAGTATCAAAGAAGAATTGACCAGTGCAACTTCAAATATGATTCACTGCAGTTCCAAAAGTATATGAGAATGAATCCTGATCAATTTTGAAGTAGAATATTTGTTGGTAGTTGGAAGATGCTTCATGTTTATCTGCCCCACATATGGGAGCCAATTTGTCGCGATCATTTCGTGTTATCTATTGTTGAGCACCTGTTATTGTTTTACTACTTTGAATGTTGGGTTCTTTGTCCTCCGGCTAGCTATTATTACTACTCAGTCGAGCATATCTCTTAAACAGAGTGTGTAAATGGAAAGGATTTGTTACTGAAAGATAACACTTATAAAAGAATTTGTTTTTACACTTTTAATACCTTCACAATTAATTAATTTCACATATTGACTCTTGATACACGCCCGACTGAAACTGTTATATTTTCTAATATCACTATAATCACTTATTTGCTGCACATTATTAATTCACGTATTTCACATTTATAACTAACTTTACAACGCGAGAGATTTTGTAGAATTGTGCGATGTATAACCTTTGTATGATTCTGTTGGACTGAACGACGTATTACCCGCGAATCCTTTTGTTGGACTGAACGATGTTTGCGTTGTGAATTTATTCTGTCAAACTGTGCGTTACCCGTCTCTGGCACAGAATTTATACTCCCTCACCCCAATATGCCTAAACATTATAACAGAGCTGCTATTGGTTAATAAAATGCACCAACATTAGCGTCTATTTTTATATCCAATCACAATTAAGAACACATATGCTCTAGGGAAGATATCCCCTCCATTTCTAAAGAAAAGCGCGCTAATCTGACGTCATTTGCTTGCCTCTTCTAATTAATAAACAACTCACCCCCTCGCTCATTGTGATGCAGTAATTTGTATCACAAATTACTTAAATGTAAAGAGTGATTATAGTATGAATATGCATTATTATGTGACATTGATTTGAGATGTTTGTTGACTGTAATTATTGTTGGGAAGTAAGTTTATACTGCCTTACTGAAACTGACAATAATAGCGTGCAATAATGCAGCGAGGGGGTGAGCTGTTTATCATTATTGGAAACGAGGAAGTTACGTAATGTTGGCGCGTTTTCCTTTAGAATCTTCTGGAACCTTTCCCTTGAGCATATGTATTCATAATTTTCATTGGATATAAAAATAGACGCTAATGTTGGTGCGTTTTATTAGCCAATTGCAGCTCAGTTATAATCTTTAGGCATATCGGTGTGTAGGTGTATAAAAGGTAGGTTAGAGGTAAAGACCCGTCAGTTCATCGAAAATATTTGTAAAGCACACGTCGCCTTCAGTCAGTCAGTTCGTCGAAAGTATTTGTACGGCATACGTCGGATATCAATTTGCAGGTTACGCGTAACAGAGTTATGAAAAATCTCAAGTGTTATAAAGTTAATTATACAAAAAAGTTGAAGTACGCGAATTAAGAATTATCAGTAATGAAGTTATTATAACAGTTTCAGTTTGGCGAGTGTCAAGATCAATGTGTAAATGTGATAGTTAATGTGTTCGACAATAAAAGTGTAAAACAAATTTCTTCATCAGTGTTATCTTTGGATAAAAGATTCCTTTCCGTTTACACAACCTGTATAAAGAGAAGTGCTTGACCAAAAGATCATAGCTAGCCGGAGGACAGAGAACCAAAATTAAATAAAATAACAGTAGCATTCTTTCAAACGAACACTAATACTGCCGCAAATTGCTAACACCAGATGGAGCTAACAAGCCTAACAAATGAATCACGTCACAAGATGGCTTCACCATGTTGAGTAAACACAAATACACAAACATTATAAATTTACCATCGCAAATTGGCTCCCAAACGTGGGGCTACAATAATGTTAAATAAATAGCATTAAAATACCGTTACAATTGTTGCCCGCTCTTATTGTCAGTTTCAGTGAGGCCGTGTAAACTTATTTCCTAACAATGCTTATAATTAACAAACATCTGAAATCAATGTCATACAATAATGCTTATTTACACTACAATCACTCTGGCATTTACATTGTTGTGATATAAAATACTGCCACAATTTGATATTATTTTAAATCTAGTAACACCATTGTTAAACAAGAATAGTAATCAGACGCCCGTGGCTGCAGCCCTATGCCTCAATGTCGGTCAAGTAAACAGCTGTTAAACATGTTTATATGCTTCAACATATTTTTGTTATTACTATTTATATTACATAATCGTTCTTCATTCACAGATTCTTAACTACTGGTGACTCATTCCCCTCTCTGACATGGATTTATAGAATAGGTACATATACAAGGATGGATTGATAAGCCTCCCAGGGGCCTACTACATTAGGTACAGGATTGGCGCTCCTGGGGTCCTGAGCCACATTCTCGATTGGGTTCCTCTAAGACGTGAGAGGGCTTCAGCCAATGCCCAATCAACTGTGGTCCACAAGCGTGTTTGACCAACATCTAGTTACCTTTCTAAACACAGTCTGATGGATATCGCTGCACAGGACAGAGGAGGGGAGTTGCAAGGGGTGACTGGGTAATGCGTAACTTCCAGCCCCTGAGTATCATGTAGGACTGTGTTTGTATCCGCTGATAAAGGTCAGTCCCGGGGAGGGGCCATTACATGAGCTGTTACACTCCTGAAGGCGATTGGGTCCCTCTATCTGTTAATTGGGAGGTGAGACCCTAAGGTGAGTAAGGTCCAGGCCAGGACTCTCACCTAAGCTGGGGTGGCACCCAGGATGTGAGCATGCCATTGGAGAAATTTGTAATGGTAGAGGATGTCATCGTTATGGATAATAAAAAATCCCCCCCCCCAAAAACCTGAAAGCTTGTGGAAAAGAAGTAGTCAAGTGTAGTGGTCCGCGCCACTTAGTTATAAACATAGGAAGGAAGAAAATTTACATCAGGGAACCCTTTTGTAGTTCAAAAGAGTCTCGATAAAATTGCTGGTCCTGTCAAGTCATGCATTAGAAGTCGCAATGGCACGCTCTGGTTGAAGCAAATTCAACGTCTCAGGCAGCGACTATCTTAAAGCAAATATGTTAGCTAGCTACCTGATCCGTGTTGAAATGCACAAGACCACTCCTCGCGCGGAGTTGTAAACATCCGTGCATTGGACGGTATGTCCAATGAGGAGATTCAAGAGAATCTGGAAGAACAAGACATATCATGTGTATATCGGGTTCAGCAGAAAGAAAGAGGTGAATTTGTGCCTACTCGTACCCTGTTCCTTGCCTTAGATCGGGTAGATCTCCCTCAAAGGATTAAGGTGGGGGATGAAGTCATTGAGGTTAAGCCATATATACCGAATCCGCTGAGATGCTAAAGTGTCAGCGCTTTGGACACGCTAGCGAATTTTGTAACGGTGAATCTACTTGCGTTAACTGTGGAGACATCTCTCACGATGGAGCATGTACAACTGCTCCAACGTGCGTTAACTACAACGGTGATTATCCATCAAGTTCCCGAGAATGCTCCTGTTTTCCAGAGGAAAGAGCGATCCAGGAGATCCGGGTTAGGGAGAAGATGTCCTTCGCGGAAGCCCGGAAACTTCTGCGCATCCGCCAACCTTCTGTCCCGAAATCCGGTACCTACAGCTCAGTTGCAGTTAAACCGGTACCGTGTCGGGAAATCGCAACTCAGACCAGCGATATCAACGGGGCCACGATTTCCGAAAAGATTCTCGTAGCTAGAACGCAGCCAAAGCCTTTAAAATCAACACCGACACCAGTATCTACCAAGTCCGCTACTCAACAGACCACATCGGTAAAATTACCATAAAAACCGTCGACCTCAGCCAGCAAGATCGTAATACACTATGCATCGCCAAAGAAGTTCAGGACCAGTTATGTAAGAACGGACTTCCTAAAAGAAAATAACAAGCCTTTATCCAGAAAATCTACAGCAAGAAAAGTCTACGAGAATCTCCTCGAAGATCCTCATCTGAGGAATCTTCTGCGAAGGACTCGGATCGGCGATCTACATCTTCGCCGATCTCCACTTCCAAGCGGTTCGAGTCTCGAACCGAAGTTTTCAATTGGAAAGGGGTCATCCCCTGTGGAAGATATGGAGCAGGAGGTTTCTGACCGCACTGACAGAACACGGTTAAAAGAGGCAGGATCCTTCCTCCGTTAAAGGTGCTATCCCGTCACCGAAAAAGGGCAAATTGATTCGACCACCGTTGTCCTCATAGTATTGAGAACCTATCCCATTATGACTATCCTACAATGGAACATACGTGAATTAGAACACATCGACCAGAGCTTGAACTTTTATTCAACAAGAATAATCCTTTGGTCGTATGTTTGCAAGGGACTAAGCTCCGTCCGCAAGATAGCTTTCAAATCAGGCGGTATACCCCAGTACGGTGTGATCTTACACCCGAAAAGGGTATTCCTGCCCACGGGGGCACTATGATATTCATCAGAGATGATATATTTGTAGCATCTGTATCCATACAGTCCGACATCCAGCCAGTGGCTGTAAACATTAAACTGCCATCCATCCGATTTACTGTTTGTAACATTTATGTGCCACCATCCGATGACCTCTCGCTCACTGATTTAGAAGATCTACTTTCCCAGTTACTAACGCCTTTTCTGTTGGTGGGAGACGTTAATGCCCATCACCGTCTTTGGGGCTCACGAGAGGTAAATTAATTGCCGATTTTTTTGGAGAATAATACCTTAAGCTCTTCTGAACACCGGAGAGCCTACATTCCTCTCAGACACATTAACACTTTTTCACACCTTGAAATTGCACCACAGTTGTTCACCACAGCTAGCAGTTTCCTTGCAATGGAATGTCATCTCTGATTTACACTCTAGTGACCACTTTCCACGACTTATAGTCTCTTAACACAAGATATGTGTTCCACACGCTTACCTAGATGGCGCTTAGATCAAGCCAACTGGAACCTTTGCTCCCAGTTGGCTGTGTTTAATTACAATGAGCACGACTGTGTGGATGTATTTGTCCAACATCTCACAGAGAAGATTCTTTCTGCTGCTGAGCAAGCTATTCCATGGTCGACTGCCAATCCTAGTCGATTTCCAGTCCCTTGGCGAACGGAAGAGTGCCGAAATGCTTTTCGTGCTCACAGACGTGCTCTTAGGGTTTTCCAGCGTCACCCCACTCTGGATAACCTAATCCAATACAAAAAAATGCGTGCCAAGTCTGGATATATTATAAAGGATAGCAAAAAGACAAAATGGAGAAAGTTTGTAGCTTCATTTAATCGACATACACCTTCCTCTGCCGTTTGGGTTAAGTTAAGGTGTGTGGCCGGAAAATCGACTCACATGCCAATTGCCGGTCTTAAACCAGCTGCAGGAGCTGCTGTTAATACATTTGGACGTGCTTTCGCTCAAGTGTCTAGCTCAGATAACTATTCGCCTGAGTTCCATTCTGTTAAGATTCAGGTGGAATCTCAAGGTTTCCTTTTTCATTCACGAAATCTTGAAGATTACAATCGTCTCTTTACCATGGCGGAGTTAGAACACGCTCTTTCATCTTAACGACTATCAGCACCCGGACCTGTTCGTATCCACGTTCAAATGTTGCAACAGCTCTCTCCTGAAGGTAAGGCTTTCCTACTCGAGGTCTGTAATCGGGTTTGGGTTGATGCCACTTTCCAGAGAACACTGTCATACCCATTTCGAAAGCTGGAAAGGTCCGCCATCTCCTGTCCAGCTACCGTCCTATTTCCCTCACCAGTTGCGTTTGCAAGGTGATGGAACGCATGATCAATGGACGGTTGGAAACTCACAACGTGCTGTCCAACATCCAGTGCTGTTTTCGGAGGCGCCGTTCAGCAATGGATCACCTTATGTCATTGTCGACACAGATCATGAACGAATTCATGAAGAATTGTCAAACCGTTGCGATATTTTTTGACCTTGAGAAGGCTTATGATACGTGTTGGCGAGCAGGGATACTACATTCCCTACACGCCTGGAACATACGTGGACGCTTACCACTGTACATTCAGGAGTTAATGAAAGACCGCGTTTTCCGAGTAAGGGTCGGCTCGATTTTTTCGAACCTCTTTGTTTAGGAGAACGAGTACCTCAGGGATCGGTACTAAGCGTTACACTATTTGCTATAGCAATTAATTCTGTCTCGAAATGTGTTCCTCCAGGGGCATCGTCATGCTTATTCGTAGACGTCTTTGCCGTGTATTGTACTTCTCTGCGTACGCAGTTTTTGTAACGCCGTATATAACAACGTTTAGATAATCTTCAAGAATGGAGTTCTAAAAACGGCTTTCATTTCTCAACTGAGAAGTCAATCTGCGTGAACTTCTGGTGCCGTAGGAGACGATTACCACCTTCGCTCCGATTCGTTCCAGATTTACTACCATTCGCAGATTCGACGAGATTCCTGGGGTTGGCGTTTGATAGGAAACTTAGCTGGTCATCGCATATAGCGCAGTTGAAAGCGCGATGTGACCGTTCTCTGAATATCTTGCGGATATTAAATGACAAATCTTGGTGAGTAGATCGGACTGTGTTCCTGGGACTATATCGCGCACTAATTCGATCAAAAATAGTCTATGAATGTATCATTTACTCCTCAGCACGACCATCTGTGCTGAGGAGATTAGACGCAGCCCATAGCCGGGGCATTCGAGTGGCAGTTGGTGCTTTTCCCCACTAGCCCAGCTATGGGTATTTACGCCGAATCAGCAGAACCTCCTCTGCGATATCGGCGTGATGTGCTTTTAGGAAATTATGGGTTTGCGCTTAAATGTATACCTCGACATCCAACGATTGCTCCCCTTTTCACACTGCGCTGGACGAACGTTACAGGAATAGCTCCATTAATCCAAGGCCTGCAGGTTTTCGTTTCCGGGATCTTTTAAGAAAGCACGACATTGAAATGCTTAGCATGTTTGCTAAGAGGGAGAAGGTGTTACCCCTTGGTTACGTGTGACGTCTCATGTAGATCTTGGGATGACGGTATACAGTAAGTCTACGATGCCTACATTTAGCATTCGCACCTGTCTTTTTTTTAGAATTTCTGTCCAGTTACAGTGACCGAATTTTGATCTACACCGTTGGGTCTAAGTGCACCAACGGTGTTGGATGTGCTTATGTTCATGGAACTGAACCCTATACATTCGGTTTTCATGATAGCACATCCATTTATAGTGCAGAGCTGTATGCCATATACCGAGCCATTTTGTATGTGCGCCGTCGAAAATTGGGAGACGTCTCATTTTGAGTGATTCCCTTAGTGCACTTCATAGTCTTAGTGAGCCGTACAACTACCATCCCATTGTTCAGCGAATCCAGGATGCCCTCCATGTTTTATACGCCTCTGGCGTTAATGTGGAGTGTGGTTGGATACCTGGTCACGTTGGCTTGCCGGGGAATGAACTTGCGGATTTGGTAGCTAAGGCGGCAACCACAGAACCCATGTTACAATACCCCGGGTAACGTCGGAAGTCTGTAAGCTTGTGCGGAGAGCGGTTCTCTCGTGCTGGCACAAGGAGTGGGTAGCTCTCCGCGGAAATAAGCTTAGAGTGATAGAGGGTATTCCGATAAACTGGGTAACTTCCTCTCGCATATCTCGTCCTGAGGAGGTGATTTTGGCTCGGTTGCGTATTGGTCACTGCAATTTTACGTACGATTATCTTTTTAAAGGTGATCCTGCTCTTAATTGTCCGTTTTGTGGCGAAGGTCTTTCGGTCCGTCACGTGTTGCTAGAGTGTATTGCTCTAGCACATCTTCGGGACTCTCTACAACTGCCGGACAGTCTTGCAGAGGTCTTAGCGGATAATAAGCAAGCGATTGATAGGATTTTACATTTTTTCGAAAGTAAATTTCCAAATGCGGATTTAGTCATCTTAATAGAAGGTGTTTCATATACTGATCCCCCCCCCCAGGGGCTCATCTTTTGTGAGTACGGGTTAGGCGTACCCGGGATGCCCGAGCCATTCATCACCATATTCATCCCTTCATCCCGTCCAGTCGAGGTGGGTTCGTTCTCGTGACCGGGGGACACAAGTTAGGCCCTCTATACATTTCGTTTCATGTCGCCCCTCGCCATCGTTTCTTTCTTCCCTAGTCTATTTCCGACCATTTCGCACCACGACCATTCGCACATATCTTTTTCTTCTCCGCCGGCCTACCATGCGTGCGAAACCCCCACACAGTTTTATTTATTTTACATTTTAATTTAATCCCCCGTGGACACAGCCTGACGGATACCCGCGCACTGGGTGCGCAGCTGGGTGAGTGGGTAATGGCGTCATCCTCACCACCCGGGGTCGTCATGTAGGGTATGTGTTCGTATCCGCTATTCAACTGCAGTCCCGCGGGGGGCATTGCATGAGCTGCTGACTTCTGACGGCGATTGGGTCCCTCTGTCTATGCTCTGGGAGGTGTGACCCTGGGGTGAGATAGGTATAGATAGGCCACTCACCCAAGCCGGGGTAACGCCCGGGAAGTCAGAGCCCGAGGTCGGAGACGGTTGCAATGGTGGAGGATTTATTTTGCTATGGAGCCCCCTTTCTCCATAATCAATAACAAGCGCCGTAAAAGTTTTGGTAACGGAAGTAGCATCATCGACATCTGGTTGTTACTTAGTCATTACGCGAACAGAGGAAGGACAATCGTTTGAGAAGGTGAACCCCTTTATAGTTCAGAAGGGCATTGACTCAATTGCTGGTTCGGTTCATTCCTGCACTCGACTTAGAAACGGTTCATTATTGGTACAAAGCAAGTCCGACCAACAGACTAAGACCTTGTTGCGCGCTACGCTTCTCCACGGTTATCCCATCCGTGTTGAGAAGTACCGCACCCTGAATTCCTGTCTAGGCGTCACCACGCATAGCCTCGATGGTATATCGGACGATGACCTAGTGGAATATCTTACAGAACAAAAGGTGACAGCGGTTCATCGAGTGCAGGCTAAACGCGACAGAGTGTTGGTACCAACTCGTACCCTGGTTTCTCACGTTCGATGGCGTCGATCTGCCAACCAGTATTACAGCAGGGTACGAACGTATGGCGGTGAGACACTATATTCCTAGACCTGTGCGTTGTTTCAAATGCCAACGTTTTGGGCATACGCAAGTCTCATGTAAGAGTGCCGTTACTATCTGTGCCTCATGTAGCCAGCCGTCACACGATGGTACCTGTTCATCCGGACCCGTCTGCGTTAACTGCAAAGGGTCTCATTCTGCTTCATTTCCGACTGTCCGCGGTACTTGGACGAGAAGGCGATCCAGGAGATCCGGGTAAAGGAGAAACTCCTTCGCCGAAGCCCGGAAGCGTTACCATGCGCGACAACCTTCGCTCCTGCGATCGGGAACATTCAGTTCTGTTGTTGCCTCGCCAGTACACCGGAAGGATGCAGAGACTCAAACCTGGACCATGTCTGCATTGACCGCCACTACCATCCGGCCGTCCATTTCAGCTACAGTTATCAAGCCCTCTAAACCTGGTCCAAAAGTTATGAAGTCACAAGGCACTGATACAAAATCGAAGCAGAAATTCCGTAGAGAAGATTTTTTGAAAGACACTCCGTGTGCACGCGGTAAGAAAAGTTCACCTCCTCGAAGGTCGCAGTCCCAGGATGCTCCTGGGACTAGCCGCGCTCAGCGGCCACCCTCACCCATTGTCACTCAGAACCGATTCACGGCGCTTGAATCGGTTTCTGGCACAGCGCATGGGCCCACCCTTCGAGGAGCCAAGGAGTCTGACCAACTCCATACAAAAAGCCCGAGTCCCAAGGTTAAGCATAAGGTTATTTTAAGCCGCCCTTTTAAGTAGACAGTTTATCCCTTTTCTTGATGGCTATCCTGACCTGGAATGTACGTGGTGTATGATCGCATAGGGCGGAATTGCAACTTTTATTGCGTTCCCATTCACCTATGGTCGTGTGTTTGCAGGAGACAAAGCTTCGCCCTCACGGCCCTTTTGATCTCCGATGGTATACTCCGGTTCGCTACGATCTTGAACCGGATGAGGGTGCTCCTGCTCATGGAGGTGTCATGTTATTAGTGCGTAACGACGTTCATTTTCAAATTCTCACAATTACTTGCAAGCTGTTGCCATTAGGCTTCAATTACCCGGCTTTTTATTTTCTGTTTGCTCTGTGTATTCACCTCTATCGTCTCCCCTCGCTCACGCGGACGTTCGAGATCTCCTGTCCGCTCTCCCAACACCATTTCTTCTGTTGGGAGATTTTAATGCCATCACCCCCTGTGGGGTTCACCAAGAGCTTGTGCGAGGGGAACTCTTCTTTCCGGCATTTTTGATCAGTTCAACCTCTCTATCCTCAATACAGGTGAATCTACTTTTATTTCTAATTCTTCTGGTTCGTTCTCTCACTTAGACCTTGCAGTTTGCTCCATCCAGCTTGCTAGTCGTCTGCAGTTTCCACACGTCGTCGCTGACACCTACTCCAGCGACCATTACCCCTGCATCGTTTCTCTTTTGTCTCACCACGTCCAGCATTCCAAAGTGCCTATCTGGATATTCAGAAAGCCGACTGGAGATTGTATTCCAGCCTCGTGTCTTTTGCGGACCACCCTTCACTGACGTTAACCAAATGGTGCAGCACCTTACGTCTACGATTCTATCTGCCGCCGAACGCACAATTCCCCGATCATCCTCTCACCCTCGGCGTTTTCCTGTTCTGTGGTGGAACGAGGATTGTCGGGACGCCGTTCGTGCTCGTAGGACTGCGCTTAGGGTGTTTCGGCGACACCCTACACTTGATAATTTGGTTACTTTTAAACAATCGCGCGCCAGGGCTCGTCGCATTATTCAGGATAGCCAGAAGGCATCTTGGACTCGTTTTGTCGAGTCTTTTAATCGCTTCACACCTTCCTCTGTTGTTTGGGATAAACTTCTTCGCTTCTCCGGTAAAGTGTCGCATTGTACTGTGTCTGGCCTTCAGGTTTCCAATGCCACCATAGTGGATCCGGCTGCCATTGCTAACACTCTGGGTGCTGCCTTTGAGGCGGTTTCCAGTTCAGACCATTATTCCGCCGGCTTTCGCACTCTCAAAGACCGGCTGGGTACCGAGACCTTTAATTTTCGGTCTGCTAATAAGGAGTGTTATAATGAACTTTTCACAATGTCCCTGCTCTTCATTGCTCTAGGCACTCCGCTCCTGGGCCGGACGGCATTCATGTCCTGATGTTAAAGAACCTTTCAGCCGACAGTAAAGTCTTTCTCTTACAGGTCTATAACCGTATTTGGCAAGACGGCCTTTTTCCTTCCGATTGGCGCGAAGCCACCATTGTCCCCATACTTAAGCCTGGGAAGGATCGCCACCTACCTTCCAGCTACCGTGCTATCTCCCTCACCAGTTGCATTTGCAAGGTGATGGAGCACGTGATCAACGGGCGGTTGACATGGTGGCTTGAGTCTCAGAAACATCTAGCGAACGCTCAGTGCGGATTTCGTCGCCATCGCTCTACCGTCGACCATCTGGTGTGTCTGTCGACGCATATTATGAACGGATTTCTGAAAAAGTGTCAAACAGTGGCTGTGTTTTTTGACCTGGAGAAAGCTTATGACACTTGTTGGAGGGGCGGCATTTTACGTACACTTCACGCATGGAATTTCCGCCTTCGTTCTTCCCATATTTCTTCGGGAGTTTATGACGGACCGCGTCTTTCGTGTACGTGTGGTCTTGGTTTTATCTAGTCGTTTTACTCAAGAGAACGGTGAACCGCAGGGCTTTGTTCTCAGTGTCACACTTTTTGCTACTGCTATCAACCCCATTGTTGATTGTATTCCACCTGCCATTTCATCGTCCCTTTTCGTCGACGATTTTGCCATTTATTTCAGTTCTAGGCGGACCTGTCTGCTCGAACGCCGTGTCCAGAGCTGTATCGACCGTCTCTACGCCTGGAGTCACGCCAACGGCTTTAATTTCTCCGCCGAGAAATCCGTCTGCATTAATTTCTGGCGCCGTAAGGCTTTCCCTCCGCCCTCTCTCCATCTTGGGTGGGCGGTCCTTCCATTTGCAGACGAGGTGAAATTTTTGGGGTTGATCTTTGATAGGAAGCTGAGTTGGATTTCGCACATTTCCTTTTTAAAAGCAAAGTGTGACCGTTTTCTTAATATTTTACGTGTTTTAAGTGGCACATCCTGGGGAGCTGATCGGACCATCCTTCTGCATTTATATTGCTCTTTGGTCCGATCCAAGCTTGATTACGAGTGCATTGTCTATTCATCCCCCCTCTCTCTCTTTACAGCATCTTTCTCACAGAACCTTCATTCTTTCCTGACATACATCAACTGTAACAAAATGCAAAATTCCCATACAAAATAGAAATTAATTATATGTTGGAAATATTTTCCAATTTCACGATATGTAAAATTGGTGCCAAAAGCTATGTTGGTAATTTCAGAGCATATAATTATGTACAGCTCCAAATTATATATATAGATTTACTAACAAGAATTTTACTGAAAATATATCACAAAATAGGTTAAGTTATAGGTTATTTACCATAACAATTTTACTTACCTCCACAGTTCAGTTCATTTGAAATTGATGAACACACATTTGTTTTAAACCTGCATCTTGTTTCCCTTGTCATATAAGTAAGGATATGCTTGATATAAGACAATCTTTCGTCCATTGACACCATTAAACTCCCAACAGAGCAGCAATGGGATTTGGGTAATAAAATAAACAGAAGCTAGCTACTCGGTTAAAGGAAAACTACCAAAAAAGAAGCTCCATATGCTATCATAATTTGTTTTGTTGCAATGTTTATAGATATCATAGTGATTCCTGGCCCATGATCACAGAAAGGCAGTTATCGAGTCAATGCATGGTGACAGAAAATCTAATATGAGAGGGCAAAATAGTCATGTGATGAGAATCGCTCTGTGTGATTGGCTAGTTTCTTATGTTTGGCATAGACATAAATTTAAAAGCTTCTAAATTTACGTCTAATTCAATGTTTATTACTTTCTCTACTACGTATAGTAAGTAGGAGAAGTATTGTATTCCACCCAAAAATTCGATACCGAGATTTCACCGGAAATACATGTTTTGAGACCCCCTGAATCCAAAAAAAGCATTTTTGGAAACATGTCCGTGTGTGTGTGTCTGTGAACAGCATAAATCAGAAACGAACAGTCGAATAAACACCAAACTTGATATTTAGGTTCAGTATCTTCCAGAGATGCGACACAAAGGTTTTCAAGAAAATCCCCCCACCCCAGACTACCCTTTACATGGAACATTTTTCGAAAATTTTAATTTTCTCAAAAATGGCTCTAATGATTTTGATTAAAATATCATATGTTTAAGATATTGTCATGAGAAATGAAATGTATATCTCAAATTTAGTGTTGTATATGCATAGCTTGCTATATTATCTCTTGTTACCTTCATTGCTATTTTGGTTTTATTTTTCAGTATGCCAGCAAACCGTGGAGAAGCACAACTAATTAAGGAGTTAACTTTAGGCATTCTTGAGAAAATAAAAGGACGACCGCTTTCTGTGGCCATTATTACACCATATAACAATCAACGTACAATGATACTAAACTTGCTTTCATCGCAGTAAGTATAATCCTTAACTTTGTAAAGACTAGCATCTTAACTGCAAAATGATAAGAATGTCCCTGTCCTGTTAAAGAATGCTTGTTCAATAGCTGACTGTGACAGAAGTCAAATAGAAAAACAAACCTGTTCTATGATTGATTAGAACACTTGCTCTTGCCCAGTTACCATGTCTATGGCCTTCCACTGAACTACCCAAGGAGACCCCCAAATGTATTAACATTCTTCATCTAATTCATATCTCCTGGCAAATCTCCAAGCCGATTAGAATTGTTCCTAGATAATTATCTTACACAACTTGTGATACTGCAAGTACTTTTAGTTCCAGCTTCTAGTTACCACACTCTAGGGTTAATTTATAGGTATCATTCACATTATACTAGGTTACAAATGAAAGCTTTTTTTTGTGGTGCGATTAAAAATAGGTAACTAATTTTGTTTTCGCAGTATGACAATGTTCTATGAAAATATAATTGTAAAATTTGCAAAAATATTACACACTCATATACAACTTTTAAAGAAAATAAAGAAGAATAATAACACAAAAGCGTACCTGAATTTCAGAATGTATGTTAGTTACCTTGTGTACCCCTTTTTCTTTTCCCATGGAACTTCAGTGTATGTAATTTTCTCGAGTGTTCTCTGGTAGGTTCGTCATGTGCAAGACACCAGCAGTAATTGGCATCATATGTATGTCCCAACATCCCTATAAAGTCGTTCAACATCTTTCAAGTCCTGGTAAAACCTTTCATGTTGCTCTTCACTAACAGCTCCTAAATTTGACGGGAAGTAGTCCAGATGTGACTTGAGGAAATGAAGCTTTAAACTTATATTACAGCCAAGCAGTCTGAAATTTTTCTAACATATTTCTCACAGTTTCTTCGTATTGTGGTTCTTTCACATTGCCCAGAAATTTCTTCGCAACCTCTCTGAGTCCATTTTACGCATCTTTTTCAATTTCATTTACAGAGCTGATAAAATTAATATATTTCATCAATTTCTTTATCTGTGGTCCATCAAATACTCCCTCTCCAATTTTAGCCTGTGACAATGATGGAAACTTTGTGCATAAGTACTGGAGGCAAGGGCAACTTTTGTCAAGTGTTTTCACAAATTGTTTCATCACGCCAAGTTTTATGTGTAATGGAGGGAGTAGAACTTTTTGATGATCAACAAGAGGCACATTAGTAACATTTTTTGATCCAGGTTCCAGTTGCTGCCTCTCAGGCCATTGGTCAGTTTCCCAATGTTTGTTCCTCACCCTGCTATCCCATTTGCAAAGAAAACAAGGAAATTTTGTGTATCCTCCCTGTTGTCCTAGTAATAGACCAATGACCTTCAAGTCACCACATATTTGCTACTCATGGTTGCAGTACTTAATTTTCTCAACAACACGCTTCAGAGTTTCATAAGATTCTCTCTTAGGTTCATAGAATATGCAAGCTAACTTATTACCATTATGAAGTAACATTGCCTTAAGACTTGTGTATGCCAGTTAGTTGACTCATATGCTTCCCTGCCCAACTGTTGAATAAAATTACACACATCCACACAAAACACAAGTTGATCTTTTTCTGCATAGTACTTGGGAACTGTGTTTCACAATTTCTATGCCACGAAAATGTAACACTAGGTAATAAAAAATTCTCCTGTAGTCTTGAGTCCAGTAATTCACTTTTGTGTTTTGTGAAGCCTAAATCCCTCACTAAATCATGTAACTCAAATTGATTAAACTGTTGTGGTAAATTGTCAAATTCTTCTGGATCAGAAACCAGCTCATTCAGAAGCCACGGAGCTGCTCTTAGATTCACTAAAATTGAGGTCTGTTGCTGGTGTAGGTATGAGTAGTTCAGGTCCATGAGGAATAAGCCATGAAACTGAGTTCAAATTTGGATATTTAATTCCGGCCTTGTTATTGTTGTAGCCAGCACATGCAAAAGTAAGGATCATCATGGTGATTCTGCTGCTCTCTCCATATCATTGGTTTGGCAAATGGCACAATGCTTTCCATTTTCCTTCATACCAATAACGTAATCCCTCAATACAACTGATACATGCAATATGAGGCATGAATGATTTATCCTGTTCACCAACTTTCTCTTTAAAATATGAGTAATATAGTTTCTTTGTTTGTGAGTGTATTTTATGTACCTTCCCATCAAATATGTAACACCCACAAATGTAACAAAACTTCTGAGGACTTTGTAGACCTGTCTCCTGCGTAATCCTGATGTAGAAGTCATACTCAAACTTTTATTTTAGCAATACACATGTAGAAAACGAACGTGTGTATTAACACAAGTTTTCAGCTCAACTAAAGTTGAGATCTGTGATGGCTGTAAATGTGAACATAAAAACCTCACAAACAAACCTGACCCATAGAACAAAACTGATAAGTGCTGGTAATCTATATATATAAAAATGAATGTTCGTCTGTATGTGCTTTATAGAATCGTAAACTATGCATTTTATCATGTGATGATCTTCAGCAAAGTGTTGTGCATGAGCCCACGAAGGTTTCTGAGTTGATACGACCAATCTTCGACAGATGGCGCCACTATAATTCCAATGAATTTCATATATTGCTGTGACAGTTAATGCTGATTTGAATTGAAACGAAAACAGCAAACGAATGATGATGTTTCGAGTTGTGGGTGACGTAAGAATTTATGTAAATTGTGAAATTCATGTCCGCTCACATTGAACAGACAATATTTCACAAAGATCATCGAATGTATGTAAAGGCTCTGACTGCTGATTGACGTTCCGAACGCATTTGCTGTGCAGTTGTTTTTTTTTTTTTATATAACCATGAGTGGAATTAAAATTGATTTCAACAATTCTCGAATGCTGATTTTTTTCACTTCAAATTTTCCTCAGCGAATTGGTGATCACTGTGTGTGAACAACCGGTTCAATTGCCGACAGATATGCCATTCGAATTCAAACGTTTGCAGTTCCTGGTGCAACTCGCTTTCACAATGACTATCAACAAAGCACAAGGACAATCGTTGCAAGTGTGTGGATTAAATTTGGAGAATCCATGCTTCTCACATGGGCAGCTCTATGTGTCCTGCTCACGCGTCGGAAAACCTTCTGATTTATTCGTTTACGCACCAGATGGAAAAACAAGAAATATTGTGTATCCCACAGCACTTCAATAAATATTGAATTGAAACGAAACGCTGCAATGTCACAATTTTTTCGACATGAACAAAATCATTAAAATGACTCAAAATAAATTGAATATTTGTGTAATGTCTTTCCTTCAATTTTATTTCAGTTAGTGGCATAGCAACGCGCGCAGGGCACTATTGGCTGGAAATACATCTCAATCAAAATTGTTTTTGCGTAAAATTCGTAAATTCAATTCTTGCTTCCAAATGACATCATTTGGAGCAACAAAAATCGTTGAGAATGAGGATGATTTTAATTCAACATTTAAGATTCAGGACCAAGTGTATCATCGAATTGGTTCTCTGTTCTCAATACCTGATACCGATCCTTAATTTTTGCAGATCTACTTCATGGGAAATGCAGAACAACAAATTAACACACGATGCCAATACAGTCACACCGAGAAACAGGAACAAATTATGACAAAACAGAACGTCTGTCGGGTCCGCTAGTATAAGCATAAAATCTGGGTGATAAGGGAGGATGGTAGTGAGCTGATTAGAAAGAAAATCAACAACAGTTTTAAAATAACATTAACAAACGTAGCATAAGCTGTATAAGCTGAATGAATTTAGCACCATAGACATATATACACATATCATAAAAACTAGATGTGGTAGCCAAAATCAGACTTCATTTTTGAAATCAGGGCACTGGTTTCCATTAAAGTAACGTATTTCCCTTTATACTGCAGAAACAATGTTGCCCAGTATTATCCATGTGTAGACTAAGGTTGTAGAGCTGAATCAAATTTAAACGTTCAATCTGGATATACATATCTCTTTTTGGGGGTTCTTTTCTACCACCTCCTTTAACTGTTATGGCCATATCGGTGGCATTGACTGAAACATTTGATGGTGTTTTTACTCTCTGAACTTCTAGGTTAAATTACTGTAGGTTTTCTATCATCTTTTTTTTTTAATAACTTATTTTCACATACACATTCACTCTCACATCCACACTTCCAGACTATATGGAGGGTAGGAAGTAATCCTAATTATAAAGTCCCATCCCTAGCCTGAATCAAACCCGGGACCTTGGGATGAAAAGTCAGCTTGCTGACCGTTCGACCATGAATTTGGATTTGTGTCTGCTTTACAATCAAGTAAAGACCCAGAATTAAAAGTATTTGCAGCATTGTAAGTTAACCTTTAAGGTACTATATCTTGAAGTAATTGAGACCACCTTGGAGGTTCACCAGGATGTTTGAATCGATTGAGAGAAATATCCATTGGTATCATTATGGAGCTCAGGAGTGGGCGTCAGCATGGAAAGCTATATTTTCAAGTTTCAGCCATTACATTGAATTTTTAAAATCAAATTCAACTTTCCAATTGTAGTTTTCACACAGACAGTGTGATAGAAGAATTAACAGCTGTAATGTAGTGTCTTTGAAATAGCAATAACGTTGTTTCTTAAAGCCGAGAGAGAAGGCAGATATAGGGAATGCACATCTGTAAAAACAAATATAGGTTTTCTCAAGCTGTTGATAATAATTGAAAATAAAAGTTTGGTGCACTGCATCCTGTAATCTCATTGAAAACATTTGGATCCTTTGACCAAAGAGTGGGAATAAAGCAAAGAGAATGTGACAGAACCTTTAGGATCACATTTGAAAAGTTTGCAGTACTGAGAATCTTGCATCCTGTAACGAACCTTAATATTTTTATGTTCTCTACCACGTACATATTGGGTAGAGAAGGTATTGCATTTCACCCAAAAATTTGATACCGAGATTTCACCAGAAATACATTTTTTGAAGCCCCTTGAATCCAAAAAGAAGCCTTTTAAGAAAATGGTCTGTGTGTGACAGAGAGAGAGTGCACTACATGCACATAACTCAAAAACAAACAGATAAATACCAAACTTGACCTTTTAAAATATGCATAGTATAAATGTTCCACCAATGCAGTTATTGGCTGTCTCTGCCCCTTCATTATGTAGCACCCACACATGTAACAGAATGAGTCTGGCTTAATCACACATCTTCTAATTCCTGACACTCTCGCAATTTTCACAGCAGAGCACAATATAAACAACAGGTCAGACTTCCACTACGCTCACAATGTAACTTGATTGTCACTGTACTAAGCAGCTTTACTGCTACCAAATGCAACTCTGCATTTCATCAGTAACAATTCTAAAAATAGACTCTGATATCGGAGAGTTCAATGGAGTGGTGTTGGATTGACAATGCACAAGAATAGCAAAGCAAACCATGGCCACACTAACAACAGCCAGTTCGCTGTTATTGCAAAGCAGCACCAAGCTGCTATGACACATTTCCAGACAGTAAATTGCAATTAACATGAAAACTAGATGTGATACAGGAAAACCGGCAACATTCCTGAAATCAGCAGACCTTATTTAGTTAAAATCACTTATCAGATGCTTTGCTGCAAAATCATGCTGGGTAGTGTAATGCTTCTAAATTAATTAGTTTGTTACACAGATTTTGTTCATTGTGGAAAGTATTTGCAAATTTGCTATGTTTATTTGATACTACATATTACATATAAACTGATAATACTTCTTGGTACAGGTAAATCTTTCACCGTGAGAGACCAGAAACATCTGCTATTTCATTCACATGAATTCCTAAGTTACCTTTACAATCCCTAGGTATATTAGCACCCATCACTTCATTCACGAGTTTCCCCTTACTTGAGGACACTGCATCCTCTTTTCTTTTTGTTGGTGCCCTAGTTTCAGTTCTGGTGTGTTTTGAGCCTTAGAAGTATTTGCCCTCCTAAAATTGTTTCCTGGCAAAGCACCTGTCTTTTACACTCTTTTATATTACCATCTATATTTTCATTTACTGAAATGTCATCCACCACACAGATTATTAGCTTTCCTTTGACACAGAACTAATTACATTACACAGCAATATTCTAAATTTGTAAGACCCCCTGTGATTTAAGTGAACTTTCTCTCCCCCAAACTCCGTTATCTTGCCAGCCTGAAGATACCATCTACAAAAGTGCATTGTTTAGTGGAATACAGGCAGTTTAATTCTTTAATGATTCTCATTGCTCGTTTCTTTATTGTATCATGCCTCAGAAGGTTCATTGTCTCCTTCATAATTTCTTTGGCATAAACACCAGTTTTATGTTGTTGGTTCTGGTATGCACCACCACCACATCAGGATTACATTCCTTAGTTGCTACAGTTCATTTAGCTTAATGTCTGGGAAGCACCTTATGTCATGTCATTGTCATGAAAATTTTAGCATGGAATTGTGTACCACTAAGACAATACTTTTCTTCTTACAGTGGTGGTAAACTCTGAGATCACACAGAGTTTTATATTCTATGATCTCGCCTTTTTGTTATCTTGCAGCACATCAAATCTATTTTGCACTTTTACTGCAAAGCTGCTGTTCACAAGTTGCACCCAATTGTTTTGCATTGAACCCAAGTATGTATCTGTTTTTGTGACTGAGTTTCTTTTCAGTGTACCCATTTTCCATACATGTATTTTCTTTTGGCAGCCCAAGTTTATCTCTCTTAGTTCTGAATTTACTTTTTCTTGATCTTCAAGTTCAGTTGTTAGGATACTAACATCTTTAGCTTTATTTGTTGTATTTTTCTCTATTTTTAAGGCATTATTTTCGCTACAGGGTCTTGTGTCTTAGAGTGTCTTGTAGCTCCCCGTACAGAATGTGGATTATTTTATGTAGCAACAATGCCATTTACTTCTCTCGTATGTTCCTGAAACCTGTTCAGTTATGTACAAATTACTTGCTAGCTTCTCCTTGTCATGTTTATCCCCCTTATCTCTTTCTTTTACACACTTTATGTTTTATTATTATGGTTTGATTTGACACTATCTGCTGAGACACTATCAGCATATTTAGTATTATTATTGCTAATTTTGAGTTGCATGCTCTTGAGTCATTATTCCACTCACTGCCATATTGTAACATCACCTTACATTGCATTGCACAGAGCTTGGTTCTAATACATTGCCATTCTGGGTTCTAATACATTGCCATTCTGGGTTCTAATACATTGCCATTCTGAGGTTCACTGTGCTGAGTGTGAGAGTTAATTAGAAAGTTTTTGTTGCACATTTAATTACTGCATAATGCCAGAATCTACTGCTGTTTTTTTTATGCTGACATCGAAATGGTAAACTCTTATGAAGTGATAAAAAACAAATTGTAATGCATGTGTTTAATGCACTCACAGAGAAGATTTTGTCTTTTGTCAGTGAGAAAAGTTGAGAGTAGTTGTGTTCTGAACTTACAGGTTCAAATGTTCAATCTTTACAAATATTTCAACAAGAACTGGAGACAACAGGAAAACTTACCACTCCAGAGTGAGAGAGAGAAGAGAGAGAGAGAAGAGAGAGAGAGAAGAGAGAGAGAAGAGAGAGAGGAGAGAGAGAAGAGAGAGAGAGAAGAGAGAGAGACAGAGACAGAGAGAGAGAGAGAGAGAGAGAGAGAGAGAGAGAGAGAGAGAGAGAGATATTTTTCATAAAGCTGTCATGTGGAAAGTTCTTTTTCTTTTGGAAACAAGATCCCTACTATTAATAAAATTTTGTTTATTGTAAACAAGAGTTCAAATTTACCGAATTTCAATAGATCTGCTTTGTATAGATTGCTTATGCAGTTGGGGTTTGTGAGTGTAAAAAGGGACAAGAAAAATGCACTAAGAAACAGAGATGATATTTCAGTGTGGTGAAGACACAATCTAAGGACAATCGATACAGGTATACAAATTGTAAAATCTACTATCTGGACAATATTGGGTAAATGAAGGACACCAGGTGAAGCACACGTGACACAACTGTTGGCAATAAAATACTAGCATTCCAGTGGTAAGGGCCACTCACATAGGAAGTGATAATGGTTTTGTGGAAGATGGACTATAATATCTGAATCTGAAAAAACCGTTGATAACCATGAGGAAATAAGTGGAGATGTGTTTCAGCAGTGATTTGGTGGAATCAAGCAACATAATTGTGATGAGCATTGCCCCTTACCATAGTCAAAAATCTTGGAAGAAAAAGACATTGTGTGACTGCAGGAAAAGAACAAAGTTAATGGATCTCTTATTAAGGCAGAACTGCTGGAGCTTGTACTAAAGCATGCCAGCAATTACAAAAAATACATAATCAATGAAATGGAAAGAACTGCCGGTCATGGCCTCCAAAGTACTGTTTTAAATCCTGTTGATCTAATCTGGAGTCAAAGGCTTTATGCCAAGAAACAACAGCACATTTAAAATACAGGATGCTAGGACATTGCTTGCTACAACATTGTTATAACAGCGACTCAAAATGGAAGGCCTCAATTGATCAACCACAAAAAGGAAGAAAAAAATATGGAAGCTGGATGGCTGCCAACAAAGTCATCGAGAGGATCATGATAAGTCCAACAGAGAATTCTGCCAGCTAAAACAGATTCTGAGATGGAGGGGTTATTCTATTACTGAATTCTCCATACATGTATGAGTTGAGTTTTATTATACACTTTTATTTTTTGCATGCCTTCACACCTTTATTTCTATGGTTCTTGAATATTTTTATTTATGTTCCTGGAAAGTATGACATTTACTGCAAGTTTTCACATGGTCTGAAAGCCATGACACCAACATTAGTTAATCAGTGGAAAAAGGAAGGAAATGGAATGCAGAAAGTACTTGTCAGTGGGGCAAGGTTATAAGAAATATGCACTAGTTAATACTATGTAAATGTAGCAAATGAAGTGTTTTAACTCAATTTTAAATTGAGAATCTTAATAGCTTTGCTGTGTGAAAGTTCCCATGTAATTTGCTTTGAAATCTGGATTAATTTTCAAAAGCTTTTTCTCAAATTAATGTCAGTAAATAAATGAAATAAGATGGGACTCAACTTAATCCTTGCCTCGGCCCTAACTTTTGTTCAACTACATCTATAAACTCATTTCATGCTCCCCCGTATACAAAACCTGATCTTCCAATACCTTTTTTGATCCCTATTATGTCTTTATGTTCTGGAAAGATAGCATTACTTCTTTTTTCTCATTTTGTTATCTTTTTGGCTTTAATCAATAAGTTTATTCAAGCTGCTGTAATCAGGGGCATGTATTTTATGTCTTAAGTGTATAAAATATAAGAAATCTTTGTAATATTTTTTCACAGTTTACAGGGAAATATTGAAGTGAACACAATTGACAGTTTCCAAGGTCAGGAACGTGACATCATAATTATTTCAGTTGCTAGAACAGCAGGAGTTGGCTTTCTTGCTGATTCTCAGCGCCTTAATGTTGCCTTGACACGTGCACGGTGCTCTCTAATACTCTGTGGAAATTTTTCTTCACTTCAGGTAAATTGTTTTCTGCATAATTTTTTTTTTAAAGATGTATTTGTGCTCTGTTTAGATGCATCACAAGAAACAACTGTATTTTGTTACTAGCAGGACCTATAACATCATTTGTTATAATAACTGCAAAGATTCTTCCTTCTCTCTCGTTCCCCCTTCTATCACTCTCCCCTACATTGCTCGTTTCCTTCCCTTTCTGTGCAATGTATGCCATGCAGTATCCTGTAATCTCATAACAAAACTGCTTTTCTAGGAATGTTAATAATATACAAGTACCATAAGTAAAAGATTTCATATTACACAAACCTATTACATAGGCCTACTTTTTATGCTTGTTAAACAATCAGAAGTATACTGTTTCCCATGATAATGGTTTACATTCTTGAATAATGGTAAGAAAAAGTTAACCAGCTTCTTAAATATTCGTTGTATAATAATTTTGTAAACAGCAAAACTTGTCAGAAACATTATAAGTTTTGTTATTTAACATTTTAAACAAAGCTCAGGAATCAAGGTACGAGGGCTGTCCCAGAAGTACCTCACCTAACAAAAAAAAAACACAAAAATTTTGGGAAAAAACATCTTTATGTCTCCACATAGACTTTCAGCTTGATACATTTTTCCCAATGATGTTCAGTAACTTTGATATCCTGTTTATAGTGAGAACCGTCGAGTTCTGCAACATAGCCATCAACTGCAAACTCCACCTCTTCATTGTTGGCAAATCTTTTACCACCAAGCCATTTCTTCAACTTTGGAAACAGAAAATAATCAGAGGGGCTAAGTCTGGCAAATTGGGTGCACTAGGAAGCAATTTGAACTTTGACTCATTGATTTTGGCCATGGCGATAATGGATGTGTGAACTGATGCATTATCTTGATGATGAAATAGAACTTCTTTTTCGCTGAATGCAGCCGTTTTTGCTTGATTTCATCATTCACACGCTGCAATAAGTTTGCATAATACTCACCATTGATTGCTTTTTTTTTTTTAAGATAATCAATAAAAATTATCCCACGTGCATCCCAAAAAAACTGACGCCATGACCTTGCCTGCAGATGGAACTGTCTTCACCTTCTTTGGAGCTGATTCTCCCCTTTCAATCCACTGTTTTGACTGTTCCTTCGTCTCAGGTGTGAAGTGATGGATCCATGTTTCATCCATGGTTATGAATCAATGCAAAAGCTCGGCTTTATTGCAGCGAAGCATCGCCAAACATCGACTGAAACATCCTCACGATGCTGCTTTTGTTCCATTGTGAGTAAACGCGGCACCCATCTTGTGCACAGCTTTCTCATGTCTAAATTTTCAGTTAGTATGTGATGTACAGCACTTTTTGAAATGCCTACGATGTCTGCTAGCTCACGCACTTTCAGTCGACGGTCATCCAATATCATTTTGTGGATTTTCTTCACAATTTCTGGCATGGTCACCTTATTTGGTTGACCACTGCGAGGTTCGTCTTGGCAGCTCCTATGGCCTCGCTTAAACTCTGCCACCCAATATTTTACTGTTGTAAATGAAGGAGCAGACTCCCCCAGAGTAGAAGCTAGCTGAGCTTTAATATTAGTTGAACTAAGACCTTTCAAATGAAAGTATTGTATCACATAACGATGGCCAGTTTTATCCATTTTTACAAATTCGCTGAGAGAGTTCACTATTAATAGCTGCCAAACAATTACTAAACAATGTAACATCGTCAAATTTCAAACTTAAGCTTTATAAGGGTGGTACTTTCTACCATAGTCATTTGTTTGAAACAACAATCACTATATATATGTCAGGTCGGGTACTTCTGGGACTGCCCTCGTGTTTTGAATTTCTGAGCATGTGCCCATTCAACCTATCTTGCCTTTGAAGAGAGTACTTAAAATGCCATATAATGCAGATGGAACCTAAAGTGTCTTATATACTGTTTTGTAATAATTTGTTCATCCATTTTCGAGTGAAAAAGTGTACGCGCACACACACACACACACACACACACACTTGAACTGCAGTTTTTGGCTTCAGAGTAGTCCATCACACATGTTAACATCAGTTATTTGTACAAAATTAAAAATTACCAGAAAAAGTTTGATTACAGTTGTATTATATGGGAAGTGGAAAAACAATGTGCAGTAGAAAATTGTAGATAAGAAAGGCAGTACCAAAATAAGTATTTTGAAGATAGGAACAATAATACACTATGTGCATCAACATTAAATCCATCATGTTAGGGTCTCCAATTGTGAAACCTGTTTATGACATGTCAGATGTAAACAAAATGCACTTGTACAATACTAGTCATGTCACTAGGTCTACCTGATGTCCAATGCCACCATGTGTTGGAATCCCACTTGAAGATATGGTAATACAATGCTTATCATGTTCAGTACAAAGAGTACAGTACGTGCATGCAGTGGTTAGTTTCTCATTGTGTCCACGTACTCATTAGTTGAGGCTGTACATGCACACTTTCTATGTGAGTTGCATTTCATTTTGACTGAAAAAAGATGGTTTTATAAAATCAGATTTCAGTTGTATTCATGCAGCACACTTACAATTATACTGTATTTGTGGCCCCATTTTTCTAGCCTCAAACTGTTTAGTTTGTTATTGCCTTTCTACTCTTCAATTTTCTGCACTTTGTTTTTTTGTACCCTGTAGAAATATGTGGCAGCTGGTGAGTTGCTGTATGAGGAATTAATGCATGTCCAAAACTTGTACATAGGAGTTTGTTAAAAAAATCTTGCTTGACCTTTCCATATACTATTACAAATTCAGTTGCAGATTGCATCTCTGAAACAATTTTACCTTAACTCACTCCACTTTCCTAACTTAGATAATTCTGTGTATACCCAGTTTCTCTTTACCTAGCTCCACATCATTTTTACTTCTCTACTGTGTATAGTAAGTAGGGGAAGTATTGTATTCCACTCAAAAATTTGATACCGAGATTTCACCGGAAATACATGTTTTGAGATCCCCTGAATCCAAGAAAAGCATTTTTGGAAATGTCCGTGTGTGTGTGTCTGTGAACAGCATAACTCAGAAACAAACAGTCAGATAAACACCAAACTTGGTATTTAGGTTCAGTATCTTCCAGAGATGCGACACGAAGGTTTTCAAGAAAATCCCCCCACCCCAGGATACCCTTTACATGGAAGATTTTTCGAAAATTTTAATTTTCTCAAAAACGGCTCTAACGATTTTGATTAAAGTATCATATGTTTAAGATACTTTTATGACAAATAAAATGTATATCTTGAATTTTCTAGGAATGTCTCCAAAAGTGTTCTTCATTGTGAACAACTTTTGCATAACTGGTAAACCATAAGAGATAAACAAAATTTTACTACACAAAAAATGTAGATTGCGTTAAAATACACAATTTATGTCATATACATTTTTTTTGTTGAGTGAACCATTTGCGAGATATTGCTTGTTATTCTCTTAAATTTTTCAATACTTATTTTCTCAAATGGGAATTGGTTATTCATTTTTTTGTCTTGGATATGCAAAGAGTATTAATCTGTGGCAAAGGGAATGGTGCTGCACCTAGCAACCAGCTATTAAGAGATATGTATGTGCTTAAAGGCTACTGTATTTCTATACTGCCCTTGTAAATATATATTCTCCTTACATCTACAAGAAAATTAGCAATAAGATAAGAGTCTGCAAATGTTTATCTCAATTAACATGAAGTCCATGGAGAATAAGTGTTTGTAAAAATAGTTTGTACAAGAGTAGAGAAAGTCATGTGAGTGTAACACATCAGATTTTTTTGACATGTACTTGTAGTCTTTTCATATTGGTACCTGGATGCATAAGTGTTTATATCGGTAGAAATAAGTTTTCTATTTAAAGATTGTCATCATATATTCAAGAACCTCAAGAAACTTATATTTTTCATAATCAGAAAACATAAGTAAGTACTATCAGCATGCTGACACAATGCTTGACATAGGTAGGAGGTTTCCTCTTATGTTTAGGCTTTACTTGTCTTACCATGTAAACATTACTGTATAGTTTATCACTTTAAGTTCATTATGCATTTAGCTGCATTGCAGTAAGCTTGAAGTTATTCACATGGTTAAAAATGCGTGTTTGTTCATACATTGTGTAATTTGAAGTGGAATAACTTGCTAAAATCAGTAAAAATAAATAGCACAGGATATAAGCCCTGTAAGGGATGATGGTGAAGAACCTTTAGTGGCCTTTTTAAAGGGCTGCACACAGGCTATTAGAAGCCTTTGTGCCTCTTATCCTGGGCATTAATCAAGTCGAATGGTCCAGATAAAACAGACCATGTCCATGATTTTTGCCCTTCTTATATCCTCAGGTTCCAAAAAGAAAGACCCCAGGGATAATCCTGTAAGGGAAATAAGCTTTAGGAGGAAAGAAGTAGCCGTGAATGTTGCACAGCGAGTGTGACTTTCAGCATTGCATTGGATGTCTGTTGTTCACTTAAGTGGGGTACAAAAATCACGTGATATGAGGGCTACCAGAAAGCAAACAAGTATAAATTAGGAAGGAAGATGGAATAAGAGGCCAAACGTTAGACAAAGTTCAGAGCAGCTGATTGGTACACAACCATGCTCACTTACACTGACTGACAGAGTAAATGGCCCTGCTGCAGGGGTAGCCACAAATGTAAACACCACACTTAGACTGTAGGAAAACTAGACGTGGGTGGAACAGTAGAGTTTCTGGATTCTACCCAAAGATATGTGAAAGGTAGTTCACATCCCATAGGAAAAAAAGCTTTGCAAACGGGTAGATTGGCTCTCGAATAGTATACAAGCAGAGTAGCCAACATACTACCTGACAGAATGAGAAGCGGAAGCATAACATCCGTCTAAGAGATAAGTGAAATACTGCACATTCGAGTAGTAGATGAGGAGAGATACACTATGCAATCATGGGTACAGAAGCAGTTGTATCAGTTTGTGGTCGGTGTTTTTCGATCATGTACTATCAAAGAATAACAATTTCAAGTATTTTGATCCGGAATGCCTTCTGCGTAAGACAATAGGACATGATAAACAACACATTCGACAGGTACTAGTTAATCTATATGTAAATGACACACAGATTGAGTTTGTATGCTTGATGTGGCACGATTAGCAGTAGCACTGATAATCAGTGAAGACCTTTTAAATGTTCTGCATGCAGTGATAGACTGGTCAGACACAGCTGGTACTGGCAACAAGCTATAGGCCAATAAGCAAACATAGAAGAGATAATGTTAACAGAACCAGAGTTGGAAATATCTGAAGAACAATTCTTTGTTGAATGTATGTGCATGGGAAATGATGTTGAATTAATTAGCATTAATACTGAGCAGGAAGACTCAAGCAGTCAAAGTTGTCAATCGCATGACACATAGAGCATAGACAATGAATTTAATGACCCACAGGTACTGAAGTATTATGGTTTGCTTTAGGATAACAAAATGGAGACTTTGGCTAAATGGTATTTGCCAAGATATTTGTTAATTAATTGTATTCATTAACTAATGTGATCATAATATTTATTTATTCATAATGATATTAATGCATTTTCACATGTCCAGATATCCAGAATATTGAAAAAAAGTAAAAAAATTTAAGGTCAGAAAGTTACAGGGCTAACCTTGGATAAATAAGTTAATAAAGAAAATTTGTAGCGGGCAACAATAATTGTTGATTTGTTGGTAGATAACGAAGGCTTCCATATCATTTTTTTTTTGTAGTGTGGGAGACAGATTGGTTTCTTAAAATTAAATTGAGTTTTATTTATGGACGCTCTTTAACTACTGTGGTCCTTAGTGCCCCATTCTATATTGGGCATGAAAGACTGGAAATTTTGCTCAGAGACCTCTTTATCAGGCTTGAGGTTCTTTTATGTGCTGTAAATCTACAACATAGGACCACCAGCTTTATTTACCTTCCGAAGGAAGCCATGCTAAGGACTTTTATGCCCGAAAAAAACCATCGCCTCTGCCGGGTTTGAACCCAAAACATGAGGCTAGCATGGAAACCACTACACCACGGAGGATGATTTAGGAAGTAAAAAAATAGCTTTAACCATTAGCGAAATACTCTACATTAAACATTTGGGAAAGAAGGTGAAAAAAAGCTAATTTCTATTTGTGAACTGTGTCAGAAAGCAAAACCCATGCACATAAAATTTTATATAATACTACAGTCAATAATAAGAGATAAGAAAAATCCATTGATAACATTTGGCCAACATGGAGAGCTCCCAGAAATGGTTTTAAATATGTTTGACATTTTTACAAAATTTGTTAAAGTATACCCTGTGAAGAATATAAAGAGCAGAACTTGCATGAATAAAATTTTAAAAGATTACATCCCAAACCATGGAAAGATGCAGGTTATATTATCAGACAGTGTTACCATGCATAAAAATAAATTGTTTAGGGAATGCTTTACAGGCATTATGGATCAAATTCTACTACTTTTTGACATATTATCCCCAGAGAAATCCTATAGAAAGAATAATGAGAGACCTTTCGGTTTATTTTCATGTGTCCTATGCCACAAAGAACATGCCTCATGGTTTGACAAATGTTCCTATATAGAAGAAGTTATAAATCACACTATAAATCCTGCAACTAAATTTGCCCCCATCAATTTGATGCTAAACATCAAACCAAAACAGTCATGGACATTCCTACCACTATGGCAGCGCAGATAGAGATGACTGAAAAAGAAAAGTGTCAACTAGCTTTCAAAAGATTACAGGATAGAAGTGAAAAAAGAAAACCAAGAGATTTTGTAAAATGTAGTTACCACAAATCGGGGAGAAAGTACTTTTGAAAGAACGCAACATTTCAAAGGCTTCTACCAAAAAAAAAAATAAATATTGTGAGGCAGTTAGGAGATTACTTATGAATTACAAATCTTCTTCCATTCAAGGTTTAGGGCTTTCGACCAGTTCCGAAGTTAACTAAACGAGTCACTCTCCTCCGTTGTCGTCCAACACTTCTTCTTCCTGAAGGTCTATAAAATAAAGTTTGCCGTGGATACCTTAAAGGGAACATTCGTAAGACATGTTCTTTTCAACGTTTTTGGTACCTCTGTATTTCTTCATTAATGTTTTCTTCCATTAGCTGTTCTCTTATTACAGTATTCCTAATCCTATCTCTTCTACTAATTCCCAACAATGATCATAAAAATCTCATTTGGGCTACTTCCAATCTTGTCTTTTCCCTAGTTATTAGTGTCCACGTTTCACAAGAGTACATCAGTGCTGGCTTAGATATAATATTGTGGAGTCTTTGCTTTATTTCCTTCCTCAAGTTTTTACTAAAATGTCGTTTTATGCATCCGTTTAATCTATTATATGTTTCTATTTTCCCTTCGACATCTGCCTTAGTGTTTATAACTAATATTTTTGATCCCAGATATTTAAATGTTGAAACTTGTTCTATAATTTTTCCATCAATAACTATTTTAGCTCTTCTTTGTTCTTTCCCTATCATAGCCATGGATTTAGTTTTCTCACCCGAAAGTTTCATATTATATATTTTTCCTATTTCGTTCAATTTAGTTACTGATCTTTGCAGTTCCAATTCATTTTCTGCTAATATTATCTGGTCATTTGCAGAAAGTATTGTGCTTATATTTACATTATTTATGGTTATCCCTTTTGATTTAAATATCTCTTTCCATTCTTCTATAACTTTGCTTATATATATACATATATTGTAAAGAGAATAGGTGACAGTCCACATCCCTGTGTTAGTTCCTGTATTAACTTCTGTGCTTTTATCCTTTGGAATATAGAGACTTAATTGCATTAATTAAATTGTATGGTACTTTATACTCTTCTGCCATTATTTCCCATAGCTTACACTGTTGTACTCTATCATACGCTTAATATAATCTAAAAGCAAAAGACAGCTTTCTAAACTATATTCACTTCTCTTCTCTAAAATTTGTTTAATAGTAAAAATGGCATCAATACATGACCTGCCTTTTCTGAAACCATTTTGTTCTTTCCCTAATCGGTTCTCTATCATACTGGACAATTTCTTCTTTAAAATCACTGAGTATAATTTATATGCTGTGTTTAAGAGAGAGATTCCTCTATAATACTTTCATTTTTGTTTCCTGTTTTAAACAAATGTATAATTTTAGCATTGCACCACTCATCTGGGATCCTTCCTTCACTCCATATTAATATTATCACTTCCTGAGGCTTTTCTATTTTTTGCTGTCCTCGAGGCTTCTTCTAATTCTTCTTTTACCTGATTCTATTCATTCAGGTTTTGTGTAGTAGCCCTCTCTTCTGTATCTTTGTATACTAATTCTGTATAATATTGTATCCATTGATCCTCATTTATTACGCTTATTCTAGCTCTATCATTTTCTTCTTCTCTTAAACTTTTAAATATTCTAAAATTAAAGCATTTACCTCCTGTAACATCCGTTTCAATTCTACTTAAAAATTGATTCCAACTTTCTCTCTTATTCTGTCTTGACAGTTTCCTTACTACGGCTCTTTGTCTTTTATGCATCGTATTATCTTGACATTTCTAGTCCCTAGCCATTTTTTATATAGTTGCTTCTTCTTCTTTGTAATTTCCTCTCAATTCCTCATTCCAAAACTTCATTCTGTTCGGCTTTCTTTTACTTTGCATTCCCAACACTTCATTGGCTGCCTTTTTTTACTGCTGACTTCAATTTGTTCCTATCTTTATTTACATCTCCTTTTCTTTGCCTTATTTGTTCATCGAACCTTTGTTGATACAATCTACTAATACCTGGTTCTTCTAACAATTGCATTTTTCATCCCTTTTCTTTATTTCCATCTAGAATAGCTTTCTTCTTAATATATTGTTTAGTTATCCTTATGTTTGATTTAACCAAATAGTGGTCACTATCAATCTCCATTCCTCTGTATACTCTTATATCCATTATCTGTGGCCACATCTTTTTATCTGACAATATATAATCAATAATGACCTTGTACCTCTAGGCTCCCACATAAATTTATGTACATCTTTATGTCTAAAGAAGGTATTTGTTATTTTGAATGAACACCAATCTCTTAACTGTCCTCCATTACTATTCAAGGTGTCTTCTCCATTCAGCCCAATAAGGTTAGGAATTGGGACTTTCCTTATTGTTGCATTCATGTCTCCAGCTATAATAATGTAGTCATTCTTTCCTATTTTATTTATGCATTCTTGTAATTATTCATAAAATATTCCTCTATTCTCTTTATCACCTTCAATTGGGGCATAAGCTCCTATAATCCAGTAATGTGATCTCACAGTTCTTATTTTTAGAGTTATTATTCTTTCATTCACGTACGAATTTCTTAATTTATTACTTATTATTATCCCTACTCCTGCTCTAGCCCATTCCTCTTTCTCTATCCTAGAATAGATGAAAATGCTCTTGTTGATATCTATGGGCCCTTTACCTTTCTTTTTTGTCTCTTTAATCACTATAATGTCTATTTTGTTACTTTCTAATTCTTTCACTAACTCTTCTATTTTTGTCCCTATTCCTCCAACATTCCATGTGGCAATTGTCATGTACTCAAAATTTGTTGTCCTTATACATGTGCTAGTTGTAGGTAGTTTCCATTTACACATTGTGTGGTTTTTGCTTTATTCAGGAAAAGGCAATATGTACAGTATATTAATTTCGTCAGAACTGAAATGTTTTTTAAAGCAAATTCTAATCTTTTTGATGTTTTCAGTTAATTCTATAAATGTTTTGATTGATAGACAATTTTTCATATTCTTTCTGTGACATTGCGAGAAACAACTGAAAATCAACAGGACCTTAAAAGAATGGCTGAAAATCAACAGGACTTAAAATAATCACTTGAATACCTCAATACCATTAATAACAAATATCTCAGAAATAGCTGATGCCACAAAAAAAGTTATTTGAAATAAATTGTGTGTTTTAGAGATCTACATTTTTTGTATAGTACGTTTTGGTCTATCACTTAATGTTTACCAGCTATACAAGATTGTACAAAATTGCTTCTGAATGAAGAGGACTTCACAGGCTATTTCCAGAAAATTCAGGATGTACATTTTATTTGTCATGTAAATATCTTTAATATATGGTATTTTAATCAAAATCATTAGAGACATTTTTTAGAAAATCAAAAATCTCAAAAAATGTTCTATGTAAAGGGTAACTTGAGATGGGGGGATTTTCTTGAAAACCTTTGTGTCACATCTTTGTAAGGTACTGAATCTAAATACCAAGTTTGGCATGTATCAGACTTTTCATTTTTGAGTTATGCTGTTCACATACACAGACACATATGCACAGACCATTTTCTAAGTATGCTTTTTGGGGGCGAGATTCAAGAGCCTCAAAAAATGCATTTCTGGTGAAATTTTGATATAGAATTTTTGGGTGGAATGCAATACCTTCTCTATCTACTATGCATGTGATAGAGAAAGTAAAAGTAGTGTGGACTATGTAATACCATAAATGCTGAAATCAAGAAAGTGGAAATAGTCATGTTTTACATAAATTGGCAATAAAATGATGTTCATATATGAATTGATGTAATTGTATTTGATTATTTGTGAATAATAAGTTCTCATCAAAACTCCTAAAGTGGCAAAAGATCTTACTGAAAACTTAAAACAGGCTAATTTACAAGACTAGAAGACTAAGACTGGATTTATAAGAGCCTGAAACTCCAGACCCCATCTATACTATGTAAATAAAATCTGCAATTTTAGGAGGATAAGTTAATGATAAAAGCTTTATGTACATATTTGTTGAGTGTGTAACAGGATCTTGGAAAAAACAAAAAGAGTTAATCTTGGTTTTCTTCTTTCTTTGGATTCCTATAATACATCGTATATAATACATACTATCTATATTTCCATAATGCTATACAAAATTCTTACAATTTTTAATACATTACTTTGAGTTGCTATTTTTTCTTTCTTTGGTTCATCATGCATTTTAACACCATGGTTATTTATGCATGGTGGGTCATAACAAATTCATATTGCTTTATTTTTCTAAACCATTTTTCTCTTACTCTCCCCATATATTCTCCCATTCTTTTTATATCCCTCTCCTTTTGTATTTTCATTATCCTAACTTTTAATACTTCTTTGTTAACATTCTCCCATTCTTTAGGTAAAAACTGATCTCTCCACAACTTAGTTTCTTCACATTCAATTATATAATGCAAATCATTATCTGCCTCTCCACAAAGAGGGCGCCTATTCAAATTCGCTCCCTTCCTATTTCCCCTTAGCCTATGTGCACTTAATCTAGACCAGTCCCACCCTTCTCTCACTGACCTATTACCTACATCCACATACTTCTCCCTTCCCCAGTCCACCTTTAATTGTCTATATAGTTCCAAACTTTTCTTTCCTTCCAGAGATTGAAATAATTCTTGTTTCTTTATATCTTCTACTCTGTTCCTCACTTCTTTCCAGAAACCTTTAACTAACCCCTCTCTCTCCTCCCATAAGTTATCCATTCCTATTTCCTGTAAAATTCTCCTTATTCTACGTTGATATTTGAAAAGAAGCTAGAAACAGTGATGTGTATGAATTTATTTCAAGGTGAGTCGAAATTGTTACACTAACATCACTTAAGTGAGTAAACTTAAGTGATGTTAGTGTAACAATTTCAACTCACCTTGAAATAAATTCTCCTTATTCCTTGAGCCCAGTTGATCCCATCACTGGATTTTTCTTGTATTATTAAACATTGCCTCAAGATATTATGCTTGCCCAACGATTTCAATCTATGCTAATATTTAAGTATCCTTTCTACTATCATGCCCTTGCTACCTATTCTTCCCAACTCCAACATTGCTGCTCCATTAGGGGATGAAATACATAAACCTAACATACATTTACAGAACAATCTATGTACTTTATCAATCATCTCCCATCCTTTGTGTCACTTCCCCAAATCTCTGATCCATAAACCATTTTTGCTTCAACTACAGCTTTGTAAACCCTTTCCAACCATTTAATTGCATATCTGGTATTTTCTTTAAGCTATTCTTATAGCAGTCTTTGCTAATCTTCCCTTAGCTAAGGCACTTATCTTGTGATCATTTCATCTCCCATTACTACTTATTCTCACTCCCAAATAATCAAACTTGTTTACTATTTGCAACTCTACCCCTTCCACATACCACTTTTCCTCCTTCTTCAATTTATAGCTCTTTTTAAATACCATTTATCTTTGATTTTTTAAAATGTATTCTTAAACCCCATTTCTTACAAAATGAATATATGATATGTAACACTTTTGTTAGAGCTCCTACTGAAATAGAACCTCCACTAAATCATCTGCAAAAAGTAATCCTGGAATTTCTCTATTATTTACTGTGGGTAAGTTATGCTTATTCAACTCTTCCAAGATATCGTCAATAAATAAGTTAAACAGTATAGGGCTAAGTTTGCAACCTTGCCTTAACCCCATATTGCTATCAATTTTTCCCATAATTTCATCACCATTCAGCCTAATATAAAACTTATTCATATATATATTCTGTATTGCTCTAATGAATTTTAAGCTTAGTCCCTTACTTCTCAGTTTAATCCATAGTACCTCTCTATCTGGTCTGGTCCAGTCTGGTTTGTTGTTCAAATCCACTGAAGTTGAAAATTGAGTCTTTCTTCCTTTTCTATCCTGTTTTCAGATTTTTTCACTGCAGAACGCGTACTCTGGTGTGATGTATTAATAGCTACATCTAATGCCATCTACTCTATAGAATACCATAATTATATCATTCTAAGGATGTGTAAAGATGAATAAATTTAATTCAATGGAGCCTTAATAATAGATATTTTAAAGCAAAGCAGCAAGAATGATTGAATATGATCCATTATCTATACCAAGAAAGATAATTACATGGTCTAAAATATTTATTAATATTTAATTTTAAAAAACAATTTCCAACACAGAGGACCCTTATCATTGATATGTGCTGCTTGAATGTATGTTTTCAGAATGATTCCACCTGGAAGATGCTGTTGAAAAATGCAGAAGAGCGAAAAGTGCTTAAACATGTGCCCGCAGCAATATCAGAGAGCAGAGATGAACTCCTGAAGCTTGTGGTGAAACAGTAGAGCATAATTATTCATGCATTCAACACATTAATATTGCTCAAGATCAACCTATTTTAAATTCACAGAAAGCAAAGCACTTTTGAGTACTTAGGCTTGAGTAACAAAGCAAAATGTTTGATGTGGATCTGCATAATGGTAATTTAAGTATCAGCTTTTAGAGCTGGAAATAAAACAATTTGATATTTTTTTTTATTATTATTTATTTAGTTTATAATTAAAAATAATAATTGATAAGAACATGTTCTATATTCGCTTTAAAATAATGAAAAAATAAGATATGCTGTGATAGACCATTTTGTTGTTCTCATCAAGAGCAAGAAGAAAGTTTCAAATTTTGGGGATATATAACTAGCATTAGTAGTAGGAAGTGTGAGATTGGTGAGATTTGCTTGTCTTCCTTTAGGTGGGGTATTATATGCACGATTCCAAATACAGCATCATCTTGTAACTCCACTTAAATCATACACATGTTTGTTTAGCGACTGAATGTAAATATACAATATCATTATTTTAAAAGAAAAAAGTGTTCTCTATTAGATATGCAAATATTTCGGAAGTATGAACTCTGAAAAAGCATATTATTTATGATCAGTATTATAAGGATAATTAAACCTGTACTTGTAAGAAAATTACCATTTTGATACTTTGTAAAATATATACAACAGTTTTATATGTACAAGAAAGATATGTGGAAATTATTCAGATTATTTCTGTTTATTTTGCATTTAGTGCTGTGCATATGCAACCATGTACAGTGAAACCTGGAGACATAGTTCAATTTGTTCTTCTTTCTTTTCACCGTCCCCATTTGGTGGTTGCATTTTTTTAAAAGTAGCAAATACTATGGCAAAAATAATTTCAGTATCATACAGTTTATTAAAATGTACTTGTGTTCACCAGATTGCTAGCCATATGATAAAGCTACTAATATAGAAAAGCAGGAACCGACTAATAAATTATAGCTTCACGAACGATAATGACCTCATCTCCAGACACATGCAACTAAATGTGACATCTGCAAGAAACTTGTCAGTTGATCACAGCTGATGAGGAAGCAATATGCTTGAAGGTAATTCATCACAGTGGTGAAGTTTGAGTGTTAATTCCAGTCATTGTTATTCTTTAGTATTCTGTAACATATCACTATGCTAAAACTTTAGAGTGCTTTTCTTCATTTTTTGAAGTTTCATAGGCTTGAGTTTAGCCACATTAAGCTTATACTACATTTCTCTTTCCCTTTAATTGTATCTTTTATTTTTGTGTTGCCAAATTTTTGGCAACATTTTTATACCCAATACAAGACACTGTTCTTGTGTACTGAAGGCAAGGCAATAAAGTTTACAACCAGCTGCTTGTGATCAACTTTTCTGACATAGTTGCCCTTCACAGTGTTTGCAGAGAAATCTTGTTTATACCTCATAATCTAAATTAGCAGTTTATATGAAAATACAGAATGTTCCAAATGTGTGTATCAAGGCTAATTTTTGTACTTTTTTTTTGTTTTAAGTAGTTGTAGGTAGTTTCCATTTTCACATTGTGTGGTTTCTGTTTTATTCAGGAAAAGGCAATATGTACAGTATATTAATTTCGTCAGAACTGAAATGTTTTTTTTAAAGCAAATTCTAGTCATTCAGAATCCAATTTCGGCAGGTTTCACTGTATTAGGCATATGTTTTGCAGCTACACGTACTACTGTTTTGCTGTCGACATTTATAAAAGCGGTCTCACCTAAAACTTCATCAGGCTGTTCTTCAGACTCTACTGCAAGATGATACATATTAACAAATTTTAGTGAGATAAGTTTTGAAGAAAGTTTCTATGCAAAATTGCGCATGTTTGTAGTTTTATTACTTGAAATGGACTATGTTTGTTATAACAGACTTTTTTTTCTTTCATAAATTTTGTTAAGGGATATAGCCTAGAAGTTTTTGTCTTAAAAGTTAATAGTGTTGTTAACTCATAGGTGATCTTGTAAAATACCTGTTCTGTTTTTTTCATATACAGGTTTGGTTAAACTTCTTAAAGAACCCTTGCTAAGAATAGATAAGCACAGTGTGCCTGAGTAAGATGATATTAAGCTGTTACAATTAATACAAAATATTTGTAAAATCCATGAAAGCGTATCAAGGCTAGTGTGAATGTGTGCTGTTGAAAAATACATTCCAGGGATGAGGTGTTTTATGTTTGTTACTTCCGTGCATCTTAAGAGGTTAAATCTAGTTAAAATATTGGTATTTCTTGAATTAATTTGCTCAAGTCTTTATCATATGGATATCTCACCAGTTTCTAAAAGCTCAATTTTATTAGTCTCTCTGTGTTAATTTATAATGTAGGCTTTAAATGTGTTTTCTCTTATAAATTGGCTACCAACAAAAAAACTTAGTGCATAACAGCCACATAACTTTCTCTACTTTCTGTATTATAAGTACGTGATAAGTTGATATGCTATTCATACAAGGGCTTATTCTTCTCTTCAGTTTACATAATTCGGAATATCTCCCAAGAAAGGTTTTCAAATCAAGTGATACTTGTATACAGGATACCACTCAACTATTTATATCACTGTTGATTATTGTAGTCATGAGTAAAGAATGCTTGCAGATTTTTCATTGGAGTAGATTCAAACTTGGAAAAACATTATAACAGGGAAAATTTTGAAAATGTTTAATCCTACAGAAAGGTTATTTATTTTAAGCATTATGTTATAATAAGCTCTACGTCCTTCCAGTGATAAGTGTTTGTGTATGTTTTATGGTTTCTGCATAATATAAAAGTCATCCAGAATGAAGAAAACTTTGCTGGCTGTTAACAGAAAATTCAAGATTTACATTTTATTCATCATGGAAAATCTGAAATGTACATTTTTAAAAAAATTGTTATGAGCCATTTATGAGAAAATAAAAGAGAGACATTCTTCCAAAGGGTGATTTGGTGGACTGATTGTTTGAAAACTTTATCTTGTATCCTTATAAGGTGCTTGAGGTAAGTATGAAACATAACAAATGTTCCTTTTTTGAGTTATACTGTTCACAACAGATACACAAACACAAATATGTTTAGAGCACCTTTAAACTTGTATTTGTAATGGAATCTTGATAGCACAGTTTTTGGTTTAGTTTTCTTAACGAGAGGCTCTTCTCTCCCAACCTCAATGTGTAAACATTTTAGATGCCTAAAAAAATGGAACTTTTTCAGCAGAGCAATAATATAATACATGTATCACAGTTTGCAGGTGTTCATGATGACAGCATTTAATAGTATGCTATTTTCTTATTCCTGATAATTATGTTCTTATTAACCCTTAACGCCTAGCGTTGCCGTATGGTAACATATGTAACACATTCTTAAAGTTGTTATTGTGCTTTCAAAAAATAACGCTGGAGCTTTGGTACCACTGCTAATCGCTCTGTAAAGGAACTGTGTTTACGACAATGTAGTATTCATTGTCGTGTTTGTTACAATAATAACGTACAGATTGTTTGAAAACTGTTATCTCTGAATGTGGAGCAAAAATAGACACCCGTTTTGAGTAAGTATATTTTTATATGCTTAGAGTTATTATGTGGATTATTTCTTGGTAATATACTTCTTTGTATAGTACAACATATATTAGTTGTTATGTTAGTTAATTCTAGAAAATCTGAAAGTTTATATCCGTCTTTTTTTTTTTTTTTTTTTTTCTCCCTTTACTTATTCGTGGGCTGGTTCATTTTCATCTCTTCTGAAGTTGCCTAGAGACACATTCCAAACTAGTATAAGAAAATATTAGCACAGAATGAAGTTGATAAAATTCATTCTTCTAAAAAATGTACCTGCTCAAAGTTCCTGTGAATTCGTTTCTATAGTTTCCCTCAGCTTCCAGATAAATACACATTGAATGCTTTAGTACCACCACCCACAATTCCATCCCCAGATTAAAAAAAAAATCTGATGTGTTACACTCACATGACTTTCTCTACTCTTGTACAAACTATTTTTACAAACGCTTATTCTCCATCTACTTCATGTTAGTCGAGATAAACATTTGCAGAGTCTATCTTATTGCTAATTTTCTTGTATATGTAAGGGGAATATATATTTACAAGGGCAATTTGGAAATACAGTAGCCTTTAAGCACATACATATCTCTTAATAGCTGGTTGCTAGGTGCAGCACCATTCCCTTTCCCACAGATTAATACTCTTTGCATATCCAAGAAAAAAAATGAATAACGAATTCCCATTTGAGAAAATAAGTATTGAAAAATTTAAGGGAATAACAAGCAATATCTCGAAAATGGTTCATTCAACAAAAAAAAAATGTATATGACATAAATTGTGTATTTTAATGCGATCTACATTTTTTGTGTAGTAAAATGTTGTCTATCTCTTATGGTTTACCAGTTATGCAAAAGTCATTCACAATGAAGAATACTTTTGGAGACATTCCCAGAAAATTCAAGATATTCATTTTATTTGTCATAAAAATATCTTAAACATATGATATTTTAATCAAAATTGTTAGAACCATTTTTGAGAAAATTAAAATTTTCGAAAAATGTTCCATGTAAAGGGTAATCTGGGGTGGGGGGATTTTCTTGAAAACCTTCGTGTCACATCCTTGGAAGATACTGAACCTAAATACCAAGTTTGGTGTTTATCCGACTGTTCTATTCTGAGTTATGCTGTTCACAGACAAACACACAGACACACACATGGACATGTTTCCAAAAATGCTTTTTTTGGATTCAGGGGGTCTCAAAACATGTATTTCCGGTGCAATCTCGGTATCAAATTTTTGGGTGGAATACAATACTTCTCCTACTTACTATACGTAGTAGAGAAAGTAAAAAAATGGAATAGATGATGTAGGAAGGCAAGCATCCTCATCCGTTAAGGCTTTGGAAAATTTAGGGTTATGGAAAATGCAGATTTTCCATAACCCTCCCATATAATCAGTACAATTTGTTTTTCTCAGAAACGCTTACATTGGAGAATAGTATCAAATAAATGAGAGGTTTGCAAAATTTACATTGTTTCAGTAACCATCTATGTGTTGCTGAAAGAATAATGTGTATTGATGTTAGTGTAAATGCAAGTCTTAAACAGCACCTGAGCTAATTAATTTTACTTTGAATTTACATGAAAATAATAAATAAAAATTGAAACTATTAATAGCAAAGGTTAAGATTGAATAATCAGAGACTTGAAAAATTCTAGCTAGTCGAAGATTCCAACCATAGATCTTTGACTTTCCAAACCCATGTACTACCCAGAGATATCAAATATGCATTAAATCTCTCATAACCAGAAATGCTTGTTAAGATGGAAATTCTTAACAAGAAATAGCATGGTGTATTATCTTACCAAATTTTTAGTGTAAAAGAAGTTAAATCATATTTGGAAAACATAATTGAGAGAAAACTGTGTATGACTCTGTGAAGCATCAGAGATATTCTGATTGACATGGAGGCCAAAGTTGTTAAGACATGGATTCATGAACAGGAGGTCCATGGTTGAAATCCCACCAGGACCGACCTACTTGATTGAGGTTTTTTCCCATGTTTTCTTCCATCTTAACTGGGAAATTTTAGGGAGATAACCTAAATTTAGGCCTGAAAATTTCCTTCAGTGTTCACTATCAGTGCTGCCATATGTAATAAGAACAGGAGTTAAAGAGAGAGAGAGAGATATTCTAAAGCAGTGTTTGAAAATAAGTAAAATAAAATACACTATCATAGTGTATTTTATTAATTGCTTCACTGTGTATGGTTCCACTATTTTTTGGATATAAGTAAAGTAGTTTATAGCTTTTTATTGTGCCATGAGTGTATGTACAAATGTTAAAGGAGACTATTATGATAAATCTGTACTGATCTTAACGTGTAAATATTAAACTTGTAAACTAACATTTTATAAAACATGAATAAAACATGTTAGTACATTCTGAGTTTCATTCAGTACGTATTGTGTAAAATTTTAAACTGTAGAGCCATTCCATGAAAATGAACATGAGGTTAGCATCAAAGCATCATTAATGAAGATTTTATATAAATGTTTTCATTTTGGATATTGTATCGATAGTTTTACATAGCTGAGTAAATTTGGTTAGTAACACTAGTAAAGTCATATCAAGGCAAAGTGTATTCATGAGTAAGACTATTTTTCCTGATGCTTACATAATAATAAGGGTAGAGTTTTATTGTATTTTGATAGTTTTTGTTTTAGAAAATATCTGTATATACTGGTGAGAAAAATAATGTGCAGATAATTGTAGAGTAGAAAGGCAGTACCAAAATAAGCATTTTGAGGACAGAAACAAGGGGTTGCAGAAGCCCCTTTATTGCTCTACATGCGTTCTGCTTTAAATCCGTCATGTTAGAGTCTCTGATTGTGAAACCTGTCTGAGGGTGTCAGATCTAAACATAATGCACTCTTGTACATTATTGGTCACTGTAACTAGGTGTGTGTGAAGTTCAGTGCTGCATTTGTGTTGTGAAGCTACTGAATGGTATGGTAGTGGTGAACCAAATTTCGGTTATGTTCATGCAGGCCTGTTATATTGCATCTGTGACTCCATGCTCCTTATCTCAAAATGCTTGGTTTGTTCCTGCCCTACTACTTTGCAGTTTTCTGCACATTGTTCCTCCACATTCTGTATATAAGTTACTGTCCATATTATTAAACACACCTGGGCCTTTTTCACAATGCTTACCATTTTTCTAAATTGTAAAGTTTGTAATTTTAAAAATCTGTTTCACAGTGGAAGTTTGTAAACTTGAAATTTACAAAAAGTTTAAATATTTACAAATGAAATTTTATAAAATTTACAAGTATTTGTTTCACAATTAAATAGTAATTTTACACATTTGTTAATTGCATTTGTAACGAAAGCAGTTTATCTATAAATGGCTTAAGGTGTGTAAAGGAACCTATATTTTAATTTTTGTATGTTTGGCAAAAAAAGAAAAGATAAAGGAGTATACAATTTTTGGGGAAGTACATATATGGCAAAATACTACATAAAATTATATTTAGGAGCAGTATCTGTGATTCAGATAATGATAAGGTAAGATAGAGACTAACATTTTAGGCTCAGGATTAATGACTTCACGTCTATTTATTTATGAATGAGAGGTTTTGAATGAGTCCTTAGCAATGGAATTGCTATTGCAAGATACTGGACATTACATTAAGCATGTAACAGGAAAAAGTGGAGCCTTAACCTCGAAACAACTGTTGCTTTGCACTGAATGGGAACTTGCTGTCAGTTTCATGCAATAACAGACATGATCTTGCCGTTGTTAGTTCAATATTTGAAGGATGAGGATTAGAATGAATGGCGAGCAGCATATTGAGATAATATAAGTGAGATTTATCTGCTATTCTTTGTGTGAAGAGTGTAAAAAGGATAGCATTAGAAACTGGACCACATCTTTTGTGTATGTCCATTCTTTTTCGCCCTTCACGAACCCTATGGCCAGTGCCATATTGTGGGTTTCCTTCCACTTATTAATTTCCAGGGTTTTGGTCTTTATTTCAGAAAACCCCCAAATAATAGAGATTTTTTTTTTTGTCCTTAATTTTCTCTAGAATAGCAATTTTATTTTTGTTTGTGGGATTAAATAGCGTCATGTTGAACCTAGAGTGAAAATCCTGTATTGGCACTTAGACAAATCAACAATGTACAATGTAACAAAGCACATTCAACAAACGACCGATCATATCACTGACCATCAACAAAGCCAATATACTGGAAAATTGCAAGAATTTGTAATTAATGTTTGACATCTTAAGAATTTTATTACAAATGCCAAGAATAAAAGGTGGAATATTTTAATAGAGATATCAGAAAGTAACACTATGTAAAACCGCCATAGCAACATTCAGACTTCTTACAGAACATGATTATTTAGCAAAACATCTACATAAATTAGGAATTTATATAAGCCCAGATTGTCCTCTACAACAAAGAAGAGAATATATTCAAACCTGTCAGTTACTATCTGATGAATTCATCACAGAGAGATATTGTAGAGCAAGTGCTTTAATGGTTTCATTGTCAGAGCCCAGCATTAGATAATAACATATTTGACATCTTTTAATCTTCAAGTACAATTAAATAACTTATGTGTTTCAGGTTAACACACTTTACTTATCAATTGTGCTAGAAGTATGAATACTTAAACATGCATTGTTAGTGTTTTTATTACATGTGGATGGTAACACTTCAAAATGGGGATACAACAGACTTTGCATAATGTTTACGTTTGTCAATTGTTTATTTGGATTTATAAAGTTTCTCACACCTTACAAGTTAACAAACTTCTTCCAGAGTGTAAAAACATTTGTAATATTTTCCTTGTTTTTATTTTGTTAAGATGTATTGTAAATACTGTGAAACAGGGACCTGGGCTATTTCACAACTCATTGAATTCTGAGGATTAATAATAAGGGTGTCCATTTCAACTTGGACAGCAGGAAACCTTGCATTTTTTTGAGAGGTTCAATTTTCTGTCATCTAAAGTAGATGTTAAATTAATATCTTTTACAAAATTGCAACTATGATAAACAAGTGGTTCCAAGTTTTTCCAGGGTCAAAGTTACCATAATTTAATAATATTATGTGATTCTGAGACTCATAGCTCTGAAACTATTCGGAGTAAAATTCTCAAATAAAATTAAAAATTAAGGTAACATTGTGTAGTTTGTGGTGAGATATTTTTAGAACTTAAATTTAATATTTTTTTCTGAAAACAGCAATATTAAATGGAGTACAAATTATGTTATATTGTTCAGCATTTAATTTCAGAACAATATTATTTAACATTTTTATGGTATCTTCAATGGAAAGCTACAGAAATAGTAAATAGAAACAGCGTGAAATCTGCTGGCCATACTGCACTGTCATGAGTCATGACGAGGACGTTGTTGATTGTCTGCTGTTACATGTTTTGCTGTGAGACAGTGCTAATTGAGACAAGAATGTAAATAAGACAAACAACCCTCTTTTGTTCCCCTGATCTAAGCAAGCCATTTTCTTACAAGGTATAGTTGTGGTACATCCATGTGCATTGTGTATTAGTTATAAAGTTATTTTTGAGAGTGTAATAGTTTTTAGTTAATTCATATGAAAATCTACTGTATTAAGGTAAGAGAAACTCTATTTAATTATAAAATAAATTGTTGGATTAAGAGTTGAAGTGCTGTATATAATAAACGACCTCTCCTCCTAACACTGCATTATACAATTCAAAATGCACTTCACAGGTTGCATAAAATATAAGGAGACAAACGTTATGTAAGTCACCTGTGCTTCAAACCCTTGGAATTACCTTACAACAAAAGAGTAGGTGTTAAATCTCTGAAAGTTAACTCAAATGATGCAAAAGTATGATATCCCAGATCGATACAAAAGAACTATAAAAATGTATTCTACCTGTAGAATTAAATTCAGAAGAGCTGAAAGTGTCAGTACTGCTACATGCTTGACACAAGGCATTCAAGTAAATGTTCAACATAGTCTAGTTTTAGTGTTAATGTACCTCAGAGTGTAAGGAAAGTAGTAGTGAGAACAAATCTTTGGATAGTAAAGGAAACTACAGTTGCACTATTAAATAAAACTCTTGCGTTACTTGGTGAGTCACGGATTAAAAAGAAGAAACTTTCACAGAAACAATATGAAAAACACAAAGCAAGAAAAATAACAGCTTCGTTAAAAGCTAAAGTTTTTCAGCAGTCAGACAATCACAAGCACCTGAACCAAACCTAGAAATTTCAGAAAATCTTAAAAAAATCTGATGTGTTACACTCACATGACTTTCTCTACTCTTGTACAATCTATTTTTACAAACGCCTATTCTCCATATGCTTCATGGTAATCGAGATATCGAGATGTCATTTTATTGGTAATTTTCTTGTAGATGCAAGGGAAATATGGTAGCTTTTAAGCGATAGTCAAATATTTTAACGCTGGTTGCTATGTGGCGCATTTCATTCTCTTTGCATGTCCAGGACATAAAAAAAATGAATAACGAATTTGAGAAAAAGTGTAAGTATTGGAAAATTTAAGGAACTAACAAGCAATATCTCGAAAACGGTTCACTCAACAAAAGCAATGTATATGACATAAGTTGTGTATTTTAATGCGATCTACATTTTTTGTGTAGTAAAATTCTGTCTATCTCTTACGGTTTACCAGTTATACAAAAGTCGTTCACAATGAAGAATACTTTTGGAGACATTCCCAGAACATTCGAGATATACATTTCATTTCTCATGACATTATCTTAAACATATGATATTTTCATCAAAATCGTTAGAGCCATTTTTGAGAAAATTAAAATTTTCGAAAAATGTTCCATGTAAAGGGTAGTCTGGGGTGGGGGGATTTTCTTGAAAACCTTCGTGTCGCATCTCTGGAAGATACTGAACCTAAATACCAAGTTTGGTGTTTATCCGACTGTTCGTCTTTGAGTTATGCTGTTCACAGACACACACACGGACATGTTTCCAAAAATGCTTTTTTTGGATTCAGGAGGTCTCAAAACATTATTTCCGGTGAAATCTCGGTATCGAATTTTTGGGTGGAATGCACTACTTCCCCTACTTACTATACGTAGTAGAGAAAGTAAAAAGCCTTTATTTCCGCTCAGGATAAAAGCACCAAAATTCAGATCCTCACTCTACTTTTACTAAATTGGTCTATTACAAAACCTCAAACTAATTTTAATGCAACAAAACACATGATTTCAGTGGCAATAGGCTTGACATCGAAAGGATTAATAATGTATAAACCGGAATGAAAGATGGGTCCTCCCCTTCCATAAGAGTGGGGCAGGAATTCAAAATTTTGGGGAATACAAAAATAGTGAAGTAAATTAGTGTAGGTAACGTAAAGACATTTATTACAATTTTTAATTAAGTACCTACTGTAATTGTTAACTCATTTTGTATCTTTAGGTTTGTTAATTTAAATGTGCTATCCTCCCAAAAGTAATGCTAAGTGGAATTCATTCTGTATGGTATAATATGGCATATCAAATGATAATTTTTGGAAATGTATAAATGGAACTTCCCCTTTGCGAAGCTTTCTAGTGGCATAAAAAGGGAACTAAATAGTTGAAATTGTGCTCTCAGAAAAATTAAGAGGGTAGGATGTTTGTCTTGGAGGGGGGGGGGATGTACCACAGCCTTTGTGGGTTGTGGTCACTCCTCTGAAAACAAGAATCTCATTGCTCAGTGAACTCAGATTGCATAACAAATGCCATGATAATTAATTCACCACACAATTTTTGTTAATGAAATATTTACTGCACCAATTATTTTGTTTAAAACTTGTGCAAACTAGTGGGCAGGAAATTAAATTTCTTTCCTCTCCTCCACCACATACTTTCTGTTTGATTTTTACATTACAAACATTTTAACTTGCAACCAGTTTTGAGCAAGATGCAGTGATAACCATTTAATGGATAAAATCCTGTAATTTCCCCCCCCCCTTCTTTTTTAACATACCCAGTTTGATGAAGCATTTGGAATGAGAATGAAGAAAATAGAACTTTAGGACATTACAGTGAATATAAGATCTATAAGAAGATTCTGCACCAATTGCGTAGTTATTTTTCCTTTTGCCAAGAAAATTTAAAATAGTGCATTTTCTTCCAACAAAGAATGAAAGTGAAAACCCTTTATAAACTGCAGACAAATAAAAGTATTAAAAAAAAATAGTGGACAAATAAAACTAACCTGTCATATAACAACAAATGCAACATAACTGTAACGTAACACAACTTAAATTGTAACTCAGTTTGGAATAAAATGTCACGGGGGTATATTAAAATGAAATTCACAACTGTAAACTTGAATCTATATACTCACGTTGTTTACTTAAGTCCATTCTTTGAATAAATTGAACTCCTTTCCATATTGCTAGTGAGACTTTAATTGCAGTAATTCTTTTTCTTGCTATCTGTGAAATACTTCTTTTACTTACACGTATTTTGTAAAAACGTAATATTAATTTCCATAAATAAATTTCCAGGCTGTGATTCTTACCAGCTATGTCACGTGAAAATATAGGAACAAAATATGAAACTAGGTTTTTTTAGAAAATGAAAGTTTTGTAAGACAATACCTAAATTACTGTATTATTACTTCAGGTAGCTTTTACAAAAATATTACATACCTCAATTATTTTGAAGAATGTAATATTAATTTGCATAAACGAATTTCCAGACTATAAGCTTACTAGCTATATTGCATGAAATCTTAGTAATAAATGTTTTTCTAGAAAATTAAATTTAAATTAAAGTTGGACAAACCACTGACTAGTGATGAAAAAAAAAAACATAGTGTTGAATGTTTATTATAAGTTATGTGAGAAATATCCAACACTTCCCGTGAAAGAAGGGTGAAACTAACTTCTCGAGTTCATCGGGTAAGATAGGACCTGAATGACTTCTATTACTTTAAGGAGCTTCTACAAAAAGTATTAAAGACCCCAAATGCCTGTAATCAAGAAAAATAAATATTGGTTGAATATCGTTTATTCTGAGAAAGACATCATGAAGTAAGGAATCAACATACTAGATTGAACCAAACTGTTCACACGTTTATTTCAATTTTAAGGTTAATATGAGAAGATATTGTGATGCAATGGCCATGGTTCAAGGTTACAGGAAAGTCGGCACAGAGTGGTTGGAATAAACAAGATATCCGCTGTTTGCCAGCGTAAACACCAGGTGCACTATTGGGAGATAACTAGAATTTTCTGGAAGCTTCTCCCCCTCCTCAGAAAGTGTGTCGAAATAGTTCTAGAACGTTTGAGAACCTTCTGTGGAAGATTCCACTGCCTTTATAAGCGAGCGTTCTCACACAGTGGAATCGGTTGCCAATCGGGAGCAAGTTAGCGAGTGCATTTCTGAGTGACATGAAGAGTAATTCTCCGAGTGATTGGTGATGACTGTTGGGATGTACAGCAAGTGCTACAGCGGAGCAATGGGTTGTGGAAGTCTTTTGATCAACTCCCGAGTAAAGCAAACCATCCAGCATGAAGGATGTGAAGTGATATTATTGAAGTGAACTCCTATTGAACGCGAACTACATAAAAACAAAACAGTGACAGTGAAAACTTAGTAGAAAAGTGACAGTTGAAAAACTGGACAGTCGCAACATTTTGTTAGCTGTTGGTCTCACCCTCAGCTGATCACAACTGTCGACTGATGGCTTGTCCATGTGGTGATCGAGCCTGAACTTATTTTTTAATCAAATTCTCTTTATTTCAATAGCTTGCTGGGGTTACCAAGATGTTTTATGGATGTTTAAGGTAGGCCATAGATATGCAGATGACATTTTTGCCATAATACCCAGATATGACTCACCCGAGATGCACTAAAACCACTGAACATCTAGGATAGAAGCATAAAACGTTCACAATAGAAATAGAAAGAGAGAATTTTCCTGCCATATTTGTTTTTAAAATAATCAATAAAATTAGCAAATTAGAATTTGGGTTCCACAGGAAAGACATTTACTCCAACTACCCCAAAGAAAATATAATCCCATTCCTCACAAATAGGAAATTAGCAGTAGCCAAACATATATGTCATCTTCAGAAAAAATACAGACCAATTGCTCAAATTGTAATGAACAACGAATTTAAAAAAGAATTGATGGACAAGAAAATAAGAAATTCCAGAGACAGAAAGAAATCCAAGAAATGAGCACATTACAGAATAAGAATGAAGCCACCAAGCACAAAACATTTTCATATCATCTATAGGCATATCAAAAGTGCTGAAAATCATCACTGAGTTCAAAAGTACATTCAGCCTAAAACTGAAGTATGCCAGGTACAGAATTTGATGGCGGTTGAGCTCTGGCCACTACAATTGCCAGTGTTAAAGGGCAGAGGCAAGCTAAAAATAGGAATGAGGAAGAAGACTGTAAAACTCAAACAAATACAGCTTGAAATGCATTCCTAAACCAACAAGGAAAGTAACCTAAAAGCCTGACTCATTCCTCCCCAAAGAGACACACTAGGGATGTGTAAATTCCACAGTATTGTTTTCCCCGGTATAAAGTAATAAGTGAGCCTTTTATTGAAAACAATATAGCAGTTAGGAGGAAGTGGCACCATTCCTTATTGCTTCTTCACTCATGCTATTTCAGGTGGACTAGAGGTGTCCCAACTCTTACAGTATTTTTATATCAAGCAGTAAGTAATAAGTGTGTCAGGTTTGGTTGAAATCAATGCAATAGTTTGGGAGAATATGCGGAACATACATACAGTGTCTGGCCTTCAGTTCTACAGAGTCATCAGAGTAAGCGGCAATGCTGCTAGCAGCACTTGGGCTGTGGGTGTGTGTCACTTGTTTGCTGACATTTCATTCTTGCGTGAACCGTCATATGCATTGAAACAAAAAGGATGAACGGACAAGGCATCTAGTGCCATTATTATTTCCCAAATTTGAATATTGAATGTCTGTTACATTGCTTAACTTTCCAAATGTGATGTTGGAAACGTTCTCGTTGTGCTCAAAGACAGGCATTGCAGCGTCTTCTTGGGAAATGTCAGTTATTTCTTCCCATATATTATTTTGCAGTTCTTGTAATGTTTAGGAATTTTGGTTAGCCATTTTGTGTTTTAAATTGACCCACAAGTAAAAAATCAGGGTGTGAGGTCTAGGGATCGAGTGGGCCACAACCCTACACTGATCACTCCATCAGCAAAGACGTCCGAGCTGTAGCTGTGTATGAGTATGAGGGAAGCTGCGCAATAGTGGTGATGGAGTCTCGGAAGGGAAGCAGCACACGAGTGTGACCCAGTGCCGTTAACAACATTGACGTGTTATCTGATGGCACCGTATTACGCTTTTGATAGATACTGTACCAGGTGTTGGGGTTATCAGATAACATGTCTGCTACTAAATTCTTCCTTATACTTTGCTGACTTCAATTTCAGCTAAGTGGACATGCTACTTAAAGGTTTAATCATGAATTGGGGAGATTATGAAAATCATGTTACAGTGATAGCCCATAAGGTTGGGAAATCCACCTGAGACTTTGAGACACTTAAGAAGCTTAAAATCAGCAGGATGTTTGTGTACCTCACCACTGAATGCTGTAATTAAACTGTACAATTGTTGAGTGACCAAGTTTGGGACGTCCATGCTCCACGAGGACCAAGAGAGTGGTGAAAGCAGCGATGCCTCATATTAGGAGAAATCCAGTGTGGAAGCAAAATTTGATAGCTCGTGAGTGAACATCTCTAGGAGATCAATGTCCAGATTACTCAGACAAAACCATTGGCTGTAGGCTTATTGCTGGGGTACTGCACATTTCTTAACTCCAAAACTTAAGCAGGCAGGGAGAGTCGAAATGCAGATGCCTACTGAGCGTTACGCTAACAGGCACAGAAAAATCCTTTTTATGGATGAAAAGTATTGCACAATTAAACAGAGCTACAACATCCAAAATGAAGAAGTATATGCCAGGGCTTCTGAAGAAGCTCGTGAGTGGGTCCCAAAGACCCAGAAGGCCACCTCCCACCTCAGTGATGGTGGGGAATAAGCTAAGATAGTGTCACAAAGGTGTATTTCTACCAAAAGGTATTAAAGGCAGTGTCACGAGTATATGAAACAATCCTTGAGGTTGTGGTGAATGATTTTAACACCACCTTGTTCCAGAATGGGCACTGGACCTTCCAATGAGATTCTGCAAGAGATAAGGCAAGATCTACCCAATCTTGACTTGAAAATGTTCCAAATTTTATTGCTACCCAAGACTTGCCCTCTAGCAGCGCTAACCTCAAGCCCCTGAATTACAACTGTGGTCAATGCTTGAGGGTACTACTTGAAAGGAAAGACAACCCAATATTGAGTCTCACAAGCGATCCCTGAAGTCAGCAGTTGTGGATTTTCCTTTGGAGACAGTACGTGCTGCTATTGATGAATGGCCTGATAGACTTAAGTCCTTTATCAGTGCAAAGGGGGATCATTTAAATAATAATAATAATATGTGCATTTAGCACATAATACACGTGGATGCCATGTGTGAAATAGTCCAAAAAGTAATACATTGTTGCCGCTATAAAGAAAAGACTTTGTGACAGAACTTATGACCAGACTATGTACACGTTACATTTATACAATGACTTTTATATAGATATTCTGTATTAGCAGTAGTAGAAGCAGGTGGTGATGGTGGTTGTAGTAGTGGTTGTAATAATAGAATATTAGAAGATTTATAAAAATGTATGGATTTTTTTTCTTTTTATGTAATTTATTTTTAACCGATCAGCATACAAATGTTGCTTTACAGCCTTTTAATGATATATTAGTTTAACATAATAAGAACTTGCTGAGGTTGACTTCTCTAACATAAGTTAATGTATATTATAATACACTGCCGTTTGTGAAAATTGCAACACCAAGAAAGAATTTCCCGAATAACTCCAAACTTGTTGGAAGTGTAGAAGAGTGTGCAAGCAATAAGTGATTAGGTTTGCAGAGAGATGGGCTACACGTAGGCCGAGCAGAGCCCTCATGTGTCGGTCCGACAAGGTCAGTGTTGTGCCCAGTGTAGTCAGTGCAGAGCTGTCAAACAAGGTGGAAACAATAAAGAGAGTGCCAGTATGCCTCATCGACGTCAAAGGGACCACATCGACATGTGAGTTCGAACGGGGCAGAATGATCGGTCTCCGGGAAACGAGTTTGTCATACTGTGACATTTCGGCTCGTACAGAGCATGCTGCTACAACAGTGATGCGCGTGTGGAAGCATGGATAGATGAAGGTCGTATGCAGCAAAGAGCAGGTACTGGACCATGGAACATGACCACAGATGACCGTCATCTTGTCCGCATGGCCATAACGAACTGTACAGCTTCATCCACAGTGTTGGCTCAATGCCGGAGCATTGTAACAGGTGTGAACTTATCTGCATCAATGGATCATCGCCGTTTGCTGCAGATTGGACTGGTTGCATGCATGCCATTACGCCGACTTCCAATGTCCAGAAACTAAAGCTCCTCTGACTGCAATGGGCACGTGAACACTGTCATTGGGATGCTGTGTGACAAAATGTAGTCTTCGGACTAGTCAGACTTCAACGTGTCCTACAGTGAAAGCTGCATACATGTTCGGCAGTACTGTGGTGAGTGCAACCTGGAGGGCTGCATTGTTGAGCAGCATAGCGGACAAACACCAGGAGTGATGGTTTGGGGCGCCATTGATCTGATCTCGCCTCCTACGAATTGAGGGCACTTTGAACAGCAACTGGTACCTAACGGTGGTTGTAGAGCCTGAGGTACTCCTCCTGCTTCAGGCATCTCCACAAGCCACATTTCAACAGGTCAATGCCCGGCCACATATTGCGAGGAATGTACAAGCCTTTTGCGAAGAGCGACGGGTGCCATTGCCGCCCTGCCTGCACGTTCACCTGACATGTCACCCATCAAACATGTCTGGGATATGGTAGGTTGGCACCTGGTGCGCCACGGTCCTCCAGGAACCAGTGCCACAGATTTGTGAGCTCGAATACAAACTGCATGGAGGAACATACCTCAGAAACTTATTCAGAACCGTTTCAATCCAATGCCACGGCGTATAGAGCTCAAATTGCAGCGCATGGAGGCCACGCCAAATACTGAATATTAGGGCTCAAAGGTCATGTATAGATTTAAAAGGTTTATCATTTGTTACTTGTCATGTTCCTAACCTGTGGTATTAAATTCATTGAATTCATGCGTTTCCTTCTTGGTGTTGCAAATCTCACAAACGGCAGTGTATATATAACATAAAAATATAGTTATATACAACAACATAGCAATATACAGTTATACATAATGATAGTAATTGGTGTACTGAATCAGTGAGTGAACAATTGTATGGTTAAAACATGGTGTTAAAGGTTATGTGAAGACATTGTCGTGAATAGTTGAGCAGATCTTAAGGATATTTTCTTTTCAGTCTATTTATTTGATGTCTTCTGTTTCCAAAGCTATAAGTGAGCTCCAGGTACTGTAGTTATTTATTGCAGAAGGATTGTGAGAGGGTTTTAATGTATTCCTGAAGAGAGATTTCCAAGTTCCTGATGAAGTTAACTATTTCTAACAAACCTAGGAATGTCTGTGGCTTTTCATGGGAATTTGTTCTGGATGACTTGCAAACCGATGAATATGAGTCTTGCTAGCTGTGCTCCATACAGGAGCAGTGTATGAAAGAAGTGGACATATTAATGATTTATATAGCAGAATTGAGCATTCAAGTCCCAGCTTTGAATGCCTGTTAGTTGATGCAATTTTTTCAGCCTGGTGTTGGCAAATATTGCATTTAGAGATATGTATCATCCAATAAGCCAAGATACTTTACTGCTGTTTCATAAGGTAGCCAAAGAAGTTGTTTACTTAAAAGAGATAATTAAGGTAGATTTGGAAGTGTTTTAAAGAGAATATTTTTGCTTTGGTTTTATCGGTGTTTAATATGATACGCCAGGTAGTGAGTCATTCAGTTAGAAGGGACAAGGATGACTGTAGATGATTTATGGGTTCATTTAGATTGCTATGAGAACAAAAATCATCTGCATACACAGCTGTAGAAATGCACAACATACTTGGGAGATCGTATTTGAATACATTAAAAAGAATTGGTGCTAAAATTGAACCTGTGGAACACCAGCTGTGACTGATCGAGTAGTTGATATATAGCCTACAATGCCCACTAAAAATTGGCGGTGTGTTAGGAAGCTTTGAATTATTTTAATTAAATAGGAGTTCCGCTTTAATAATAAGCCAGAATGCCAAACTGTGTCAAAAGCTTGTGCTACATCAAGAAAATAGTGGCACTGTATTGTTTTTCTTCAAATCCTTTTCCGGTGCATTCAGTGAATCGTAACAACTGATGAACGGTTGAGTGTTGTGGACGAAAACCAAACTGAAATGCAGGAATGATATTTCCATAGACGAAGGGTGATAGCATTTGAGTATAACTTTTTCAAATAATTTTGATAACATGGATAACAGACTAATTGGTCGATAGCTTGGTGGCAAGTGCTTGGGTTTCTTTGATTTATGAAACAGTAATTTCAGCTAGTTTCCACGATCGAGCAAAGTAACCAATTTTTAATGGGTTATTGAAAACTTCAATTAATTGTACTAGTGCTTTCTTAGTGACGTTTTTAGAGCAATATTGGGAATTAGATCATAACCTGGGGTCTTCTTATTTGGAAGTTTTTGCAGGAAGAATGCCAGTTCTTGTGGAGAAGTGTTTGTTATCTTGTTCGAGACAGTTGGTTTATGAATATTTTTTAGAGTTCACTTTCGATATCTGTTACTTTCTCATTGTTGGGAGCAAAGGCTTCTTCGTAGTAAGTAGCAAACACGTTGCACTTAGATTGAGTATCAGTGTATACAGTTGTATCCACACGGATAGCAGGAATGGTAGTTGGTTCTCGTAGGATCCATTTTGTTGCTTGCCAAAGGGAGTTATCTGATGAGGAAAAAGAAGATAAATAGTTTGATACGAATTAAGACGAGCTGTTCGAGTGTAGTTCTAACTGTCCGTATGAGTCCATTAAGCCTCCTTAGCTGCCATGGTTGCACGTCACGTTGCCATTCTCTTCTAGTCTTGTGTTTTTCTTATATTAGTTTGATAATATGCAAGGGTAGGGGAAGGTGGGGCAAGAGTGCCATGTTAAAGTTCAAACACTATTTTCTGCCTCTAAACAGAATCATACGTATTTTTTTCCCCCATATATAAGATAAGCTATCATTACATAAGAACATGATAAAGTGTTAAGACAGACTCTCCCAAACATTCTGAGATATTTTGATTTACATAAAGAAACGTCAGCGGACACTCTTGCCCCATAGGCTGGGGTAAGAGTGTCACATACATTGAACAAACTGAGACATCATTATTCCCTACAAATATCACAAATAAAGGTTCCTTTCACGTCATTAAAGTCTGTACAATCTATATGAGACATTCCTTTACATTCTTGACACTGAACCATTGGCTCATCAGGTGGATCTGATAACATTTCTTGGCAAATTAAGCAGAAGTAGACATCGTCTTTTTTCTGGTCTTCAGTAGTTCTCTGTGACGCAGCATCACACCTTGGTTTGTTCTTCTGTATCTTTGATTTTAACAGAACCTTTGTGGTAGTTGAGGGATTAGTAGAAGCTTGTTTGCTTTCAAACATTTTTTATGTAGGCTGCTGGTCAGGATAACCATTTATCAGGTTTTCTTCCTCTTAGGGTTGGAGTTTTAGGAAAAGGTCTTCTATGAATTGGAAGTGGGGAAATAGTTCCAATGCTGGAGTTTTGGAAACAGGTTTAATTTTATCTGCTTCCTTTTCATCAACGAAGTAAAAGCTTTCCCTCGAAGTAGAAGCTATAGGAATGAACTCCTTTGCATTCCTTATCTTATCATTCTCTAGGGGCAGAATGCTTGAATCTTCGGTATTTTCACTATCCATTTTTCTCTGTATTTCCGATTTATAAATTTTGTTACAATGAATTGTTTGTACTATGTTCACAGTACGGGGTAAGAGTGTCACTCTGGCACTCTTGCCCCAGAGTCAGATGACACTTTTGCCCCCAGCTGCACAGGATTACATCTGGTGACACCTTGGAGTGGCGGCTGCATACACTACTAACTCTTCGCATGCAATTGGATTCTCATATAAGTGGGGTTAAGCCATAATAACTGAGATATACAGAAACTACCTTACCTGGGAATAAATTGGGTTTCCTGTCATGGAAATATAAGATCACAATTATGAAAAAAGTACTTTATTATACAACAAAAACAATAAATTTCTAGAGCTGCTGTAATGCACAGCCCAACAAACATGCCATCTAACTCAGTGTACCCAACCTTGAACAAAGTCACTAAGCCCGTATTTTTGCACTTAAAAGGGGGGTGACACTCTTGCCCCACCTTCCCTTATAAAAAGACATTCTCCTCGATGATGTAGGAGTGCTGTTGACTTCCTAACGCTTCTGCAGATGGTGTCTGTAAAATGTTCGATGGCATTATCAACCTCCTCCAGTGTTACTAGATGGTATGCAAAAGTTAATGCCGAGTTCAAATTTGATTGAAACACTTCTCATTTATTAAGCGTTGTTTATGAACTGTTGGGACAGGTTGTAATTGAAAAGTAATCAGAATGGACAATGGTCTGAGACAAGTGCAGTCAAGGATGCGGAGAATATTGGAAAATGCATGTTTTTGTGTAGTGCTATGCGAGGATGTCAGCAGGAATTGTTGGATTATAAGAGTAATACATTAGTTCAGTTGGTGCAGAATGTGCAAGTTATTTGTATATATAAAATCATGTAAAAGACGTCCATTAGGATTGGTTGTTCGACAACCCCATACTGTATTTTACAGTTTAGATCACCTAATAAGAGTGTTGAGCCGATATCAAGAAAGAGTAACAGATAAGAGGCATTTAGTAAGTATGATGGAGGTTTGTAAGCGCAAAGAAGAGCAATGTCATTGCAATTGCTGTTGGATTGAATCTTGATACCTATGACTTTTAATTCTTTAATGCTGGGAAGCAGTATTTCATCATGTGCAATGCTGCGTTTGATTAATATAGCTACTTCACTGGAAGCCATATTGACAATTCTATCTTTTCGAAGGATTTTATAGCCTGGAATATTAAATGTTTCATTGGGTACAAAGTGGGTTTCTGTGATACATACTGTATCTATGTTATGGCTTGATAAGAAGAGAACTTAAAGAACTTCATTTAGAACGAAGACCATTAGCATTTCAATTTATAAGTGTTAAGTGATGAAAGAAAGCGTCATTACGTACTACCATTTTAGTAATTGTGGCAAGTGTGCATTAACAAATGCAATAATATGTGGTAAAGCTTGGCTAAGCAACGGAGTGAAAATGGGTTCTGTTGACTGTGTGACTGATTGATTTTGCTGTTGATTTTGTGTGCGGACATTGTTTGCCGCTGTTTTGGCTGCATATGTACTTTGTTGTGTCGCAATAGACCAAGGCGAAGTAAGGTTGCAAGTTCCTGGTTGTTTCTGTTGGTTTGTTTATGAGGTACATTGATTTGCAGATTGCTGCAGTAGAGGAGGGTAGTCACATGCAGAATTATTATATGATTCAGATGCAGTTCTCTGCCGCTTACTTTGGGAATTAGAAGGCAGGGAAAAACGTTCCTTAATATGCAGATAGTATTGGTATCCTTTGTAATTAGCTAGGTGATCTTCAAAACATTTCACGCATTTGGGTGTCACTGTTTTAGGGTTTGGACATTCCAAGTAGTGATGTACATTGAGACATCGTACACATCTTGGATGTAGTTGACAATAATTTTAGATGTCCGTAATTTTGACACCATGTGCACTGGGGTATATCCCTAACTACCTCCGAGGTTCTACTTTAACCACACTGTAAAGGAGGTATGTTAGATTGAGGATAGATTTCCCCTCGTCATTGTTATCTAGCTATACTGTGCAAGTTATTTAATTTATAGTACCTATTACCGAAAATGCACAGGAATGCATAAACAAGGTATATTTGCTTTGTTTTTTGTGTGTGTCTATGCATGCTTTTTTTTCTCTTCCTCTTACTGAGCAATGCTCAAGGTTATTGAATATATATTACGTAATCACTAGCCACATATCACAAGAATGAGCTATAAACATAACTTAAGTGTCTGTTATACCCCACCATTTATACCTCTGTATTATCAAGAAATAGGCTTGCAGTCATATAAACCATTAAAATACCACACACAACTCGAGAGTATCTCACGTACAGTCATATTAACTATACAAATACAGACACACAAATCAAGAATTATCTACGAATTATATATAACATTTTTATATTGTAAAGAACTCTTAATCTACCCAAAAACTCAATAAATATATATATATGAATGTGACAATCTAAAGATTTGTTCGTGTTATCGAGTTTCATGAATTTATATGTTGTTGCATTTTAATAAACTTGTGGCTTAAACCAACAAGAAAATAAAAAGGAGGAAAAATACTTTCATTCATTATTTTTGGGTACTTAAAAAATCCAGTTTTTAGCCATTTGAGGCCAAATCTGGAGTTGCAGCTTTATTTGAAAGATACACTTCTATTTGTGCGGCAGAAAATTGAAAAAGTTAATTCTTATGCAATATTTTTCTTTGATTTTTAATGAATTAGTTCTTACTTTTTTGTGATATTTCAATAATTTCAGTATACCGTGTCCAACAATTGAAGTTAAATTGGTGGCATTACAGCCCTTATGGGTCTTTCAACCCACTGCCTAGTGCCCACACATGCAACGCAAAATGGATGATCACCCAGTTGATACAGGCAGATGATGTGGTCATGCTTTCCCCAGCCAGAACATTTGCTTACAGGATCTGTAGACTGCTACCTATTGTAACTCCTCAAATGCAACAAGATGCTGAGTGGGCAGTATTCATAGGCCGAAAAACCCACACCCATATGGATGGCTTCAAACCATGGTTGGGTCCCAGAGCACCATGCTCCAACCCATTACACCATAGCACAGGGTATGCGCAATAATAATTGTGTAAAATGTTCATAATTGCCACTGCAATTATGCAGCAATTAATGTTCAAATACGATTGGATGCTAGTAGAGAATCAGGAATGGGAGCCAGTGACCAGCCAATCATGCTTAGCTCCCCTTCTTGATATTTCTATTAGTATGCCCATGCAATACACGAGCATCTTACATGTTGAGGAGATGGGGCACACATTTGCGTTTTCCAGAATTATATTAATTTTTGGCATATATCAACAAATACAATATTTTGGAAATTGCAGGGTTATTAGTGTTAATAATGTAAACAATAATTGACAGTCTCAAAGAAATAGTTATGCAATTTTAATATTTTTTTAATAGATATCACGTTCACCCCTAACCCAGCATCAAAACCTAGATTCTGTGTGATTTTAGGAAGACCCTCTTGATTTTCTAAACCAACTTATCCATGAGAGGATACACATTTCTTATTTCTTTGGCTATTTTATGCAACCCATGGACTAACATGTGAGAGAGAGCATTTTCAAGAGGGGAATTTTCAAAGCTTAGTTGCTTCATGTAATGTGCCACATCTGTGACAAAAAGCAGGACATCATGATGCCATATTCCATGTGGCCATAATAGCATTAAGGAATTTGTAGAAAATTATGCCATTGTGGAACTATTTGCTCTTCCCATTTATTCTGTTGCCAAAAGAAATTCTGCAAGATCACTTTGCGTTGCTTCCATAGTTCCAATGATGGCGTGGCCATGTAACATCCCATTGTAGCTGTAGTTTCATTAATGGTGATTCAAATTTTCTTTTCTGCAACTCCATTTCAAATTTTTTGCAGGGCTTCCTCAAAGCCAACATTCAAATAAGGTTTTATTAAGTGTGGATTGTGATGGAGCCTCTTTGGTGTATTTCTGCAGAAATGTCCTGAGGGATTGGTTTTACAGTTTACAGAACAGATTTCCCCGAGTCCAAGAAAGCTTTGGATAGATCCAGGTAAAACTTAGTTGATGTTATATTATCTTAAGCCTGACCATTTTAAAAACCTTAACTTGTGTTTCATTGCTGCAGTGTTGAGTTATAAAATACTTTTTTACATGGACTTAACAGTTCTGCCATGTTCTGATACCTTTCACTTGTAATGGACAGAGTTTTTCCTCATGCAGATTAGAGCTATATTAATTTGAACAAAATGTTGCTTTGCAGTTATCTTATGGTCAATATACATAATTTGTTATACGTCTAGTATAATTACTGAAGCGTATTGTGAAGGAACCTTTGTTACCATAATGTTTCATTTGTTTTATGTTTGTATGAACATTTTTCATTCCTGCTGATTATATCACAGACTATTTATTCTAATATATTGCAAGACAACATCCATTAGAAAAGAAATCTTGAGTTATGTGTGCCCCCTATGACACTCCATTGAGTTTGGAGCCTTGCTTTGAAGTGTATCACAGTAAGTACAATAATTATGAAAATGAAGTATGTATGGTAACTTCTTTGCCTTATGGATGTTATCAGCTTTACACAACATAGAATGTTGCTGTTGTTCACCCCTCAATCACTTGAGTATCTATTGAGTGTAAAATCATAACCAACCTCACCCCGATATGCCTAAACATTATAACAGAGCTGCTATTGGTTAATAAAGCGCGCCAACATTAACGTCTATTTTTATATCCAATCAAAATTACGAACACATATGCTCTAGGTAAGATATTCCCTCTATTTCTAAAGAAAGGCACGCTACTCTGACTCATTTGTTTGTCTCTTCTAATTAATAAACAACTCACCCCCTCATTTCATTGTTATCCGCTCCTATTGTCAGTTTCAGTGAGGCTGTAAACTTATTTCCTAACAATGCTTATAATTAACAAACATCTCAAATCATTGTCATACAATACCGCTAATTTACACTATAATCACTCTGGCATTTACAATGTTGTGATATAAAATACTGCCTCAGAGTCAGAAATATATTTAAAGCAAACATATAGTTTGGAATGTAAGAATACAGGAGTTAGTAGAGAAATGATAAAGAATGTATTATTCTTCATTCCCTAAGCTGGAGCCAATGCAGTAATTTGAATACAGTAACATAATCAAATTGACAGAGATTGCATTCAAAACCTACACACATTTTGAGCCCATTGAGGTCTGAAAGTCAAAACTTCAGTTAGGTTAGTATACTGAGAGACATAATAGTCAAAATGGGGTATCACAAGCATTTGTATTAATATTTTCTTAATTAAAGTTGACAGAAAGTCATACATTTTAAAGAATAGAGTATTGAGAACACTTTTTTCATTCATGTGTAACTTGCGTGTTTCAGTTTAAATTTTGATCCATATAAACTCCCAAGATTTTTTACTATATTACGAAATGGATTTTCCAAATTATTTAATGCAAGATGTTCCATGTTCAGAGTTCTCAGCCACTGCCTGTGTTTTTTCACAAATTTATCTACCTGGTAGTTTGGTGATATGAGTACTTTGACCTTAGCCATGCAATTCACAACACCAAATACCAAGTGTGGATCAGTTTACCAACCAGGAAAACTTATAGGCTTAAAACAAAGGAAATGGGGTAAGACGATGCAAAAAGAAAAACACATGGTTTCGAAATAACTCCGTAGTATACACCTGGACTGAAATTTACTGTTTGTATATCACGGTGCGAATATATTTGTTAACAAACCAACATTTACGAGATTCCTACCCAAATACATACGTATCATTTTAATAACAACAGACTTTAAGCTTCTATATAAAAATACATTATGCTTTAGGCAAAATTCCTTTTTACATTTGCTCATAAAACCTACACTTATTCCCGTTTCATCTTATTCTGGCACGTATTAATTCATAAACCTACTCAAACACGTACAAAATATCAAAACAGTTATTTCTCACTATCTCCCGCAAACAAAATTTAGATTGCTCAAATATAAGAAAATGTATGTGGGTACGCCCTGAGGTAAAACTTGGTGAGGTAGTTACTTAAGAAAGGTAGTCAGAAATATTTAGACGACTGAAAATTTGGGTGTACACCCCATGTTCGCTGCTTGGAAGTCCTACTGTAAACTCGCCTGATGACTGGATTCTTGCAGACTCTCTCTCTCCTCAGGCTGGACGAACCACTTCTCGGGGAGGGGAGGTATTTGAACAACAGCACAGCCTTTCCCCTGACAGTGGTCTTAGCACTGAATCACAGTGCATCAAGCTCGGTATATTTCTAGAAAATTATTTGCCAGCTGATGACACGTCGGAAATGCACAATTTCTAGCAGGTTCTGATGATTGTCGTGAGGGAGGTTGTGCCCAAAATGGCACAGTCTCCATTTACAATCTTAATTGAGTTGTCTAAATTACTAGAGTCCATAAATTGAATCAGTGATTTGTAAAGGGAAATAAGTCCACTTTTTTGCAAAAATAAGTTGAAATATACATTTTGTTTCTGTCTTCAAGCTATCCATTAGTGTAAAACAGAAACTTATAAAGCATGACTTACACAGCCGATTAAGGATTCCATTGATTTTTAAAAGATAGATAAGTCCAATATTAGTTTCCGTTTTATAATCACAGGGGGCATTGATGTTGGCTAATATTCCAGAGAGTTACTGTATTCATTTATTGTTCAATGATTAGATAGTGTGTGTTGGTAATACTGTCATTTATTGACTTGGTTCTTGTTTTACACTAATAGGGTGGCATGCACCAACCTAGAGCAAGCTCTACTTCCGTAGTAAACTACTATTAAATGCAACTCTCTGCGACTTCCATACGAAAGTGAATTATTTCCGGTTTTTTTACTTCTTTCAGATATTCCTGCAGTAAATTATTACGAAGTAAATGTCGGAGAGACCGTCGTGCAGTATGTTACTACGGAAGTAAACAGCACAAATATAGGCTAGAATTTACTCTTGCTACCTGGTTAGAGTAATTCATCTGCCGATTGAACTAAATTATCGTGTCGTTTTTGGAGGAAGATACTTCTACGCAGTAATGAATTAACTAGATTATATTGATGATCTTAACGAAGAAAACAACCGGAATGTGATAGCATGTATAGTACGAGAAAGGCGGGATCCGTATGATACTTATACAGAGAGTGAGTTCAAGGAACGTTTCGGTATTAGAAAAGAATCCTTTACATTCCTTTTGCACCTACTTGGAAAACATTTATAACAAAACTCAGACAGAAATTCAGCTGTATCGCCTAAGTTGCAATTGCTGTGTGCCCTGCGAGAGTTTCGTCGTCCTCCGTGGACTGGTGGTACCGTGCTAGCCTCTAGTTCCCAAGGTCGCGGGTTCAAACCCGGCGGAGGGCGATGGGTTTTTTCGGGCGTAAAAATCGTTAGCACGGCTTCCTTCGGAAGGGAAGTAAAGCCGGTGGTCCCGTGTCGTAGATTTACGGCACGTAAAAGAACCTCAAGCCTGATAAAGAGGCCTCTGAGCAAAATTACAGATGTTTCACGCCCAATATAGAATGGGACGCTAAGAACCATAGTAGTTAAAGAGCGTCCATAAATAAACCTCAATTTTTTTTTCCTGCGAGAGTTTCGTACCGGAACATTTCAGATAGTTACAGGCATTCTTATAAACGTTCACCGTACGACTGCAGGTTGAGGTTGAAAACAAGATACATATATATGCCCACAAATAATCATGAGTGTTCAGAAATAAAAGGCTATTATTTGCTTTCGCAAGCTTCCCGCACATTGTGGGTACAATTGACTGCACACATGTTCTTATTTTGTGCCCATCCGGTGAAAATGGTGAACTTTTCCGAAATCGGAAAGGTATTTCTCCATCAGCAAGTGCTCTGCGACGCAAATATGAAGATTAGGAACATCGTTTTCTGCTGCCCTGGTTCTCGCACGATGCACGAATATGGGACAGCAGTGCAGCTACTGTGAACTTTGAACGTGGTCTGTATAATGGTATGCTACTCGTAGTGGGAGATGAGGGACATGCCTGTACCAAACATTTAATGACTCCGCTCCTACAAAACATACCAGCTGAACATCGGTACAACACCGCTCACGCAAAAACCCGCAATGTTGTGGAACACACTTTTAGAATGTGGAAAAAATGTTCCAGATTCTTGAAAAGGAAATGCATTTCACGCCTACAGTTTGCGGCAACGCAGTAGTGGCTGCAGCAGTCCCCGATTTCGCGTTAGAGGTAGGAGATCTTTATGAAGGCAGGGACTTGTTAGACAATGACGGAAACATTCCATTTGTCAATCATGATTAAAATATGGCAGGAAGTGCCATTCGACGAGCAATTATAAATAATTACTTTTCATGAAGTAATGCAGCTTTCCACAAAATAGACATATACCCCCTTAAGAAGTATTCGTCTGCACTTTAAAAACTTCTAGCAGAGAAACTATTGGAGAGAAAACGCCTAAGAACAAATTTTTTGTGTGTATTATTTGATTTTGCAGTGAAAATAGGATTTTATTTGACGGAGAAATAAAATGGTAAAGTTGGAAAATTTCAACGTTTTTGCCTCAATTTCGGCTCACGAATTTATTTCTCCACAAGTTTGTCACATGTCAATGAATGTGTGTGATATATACACAAAAAATACTCTACCCAATGCATGAAAGATAATTTTTAAAACACTACGTACAATAAAGTTGAATTTTGGCATATTTTTCAAAAATGTATAAAATTAAAAATGAACGATCTGAAAAACCGCCAAAAAAACACGAAAACTGTATTACCATTTGATCTTTATGTCCAAAAAAATTAATTTTCCCTCCATTAACTTGGCTATAGAATTTGTTGAAGTGCAGACGAGTACTTTCTTGAGGCGGTGTATAACATTTTTGCAAGATTTTGCACATGGGTTTAAAAGAGGTCATTTTATTCTTTTGATGAACTATTTATTCAAATGTTGATAATATCCATTTACTGATATATCATTTTAGTCGTCCTCCGTGGACTAGCGGTACCGTGCCAGCCTCTAGTTCCCAAGGTCGCGGGTTCAATCATCGCGGAGGGCGACGAGTTTTTTTTCGGGTGTAAAAATCCTTAGCATGGCTTCCTTCGGAAGGGAAGTAAAGCCGGTGGTCCCGTGTCGTAGATTTACAGCACGTAAAAGAACCTCAAGCCTGATAAAGAGGCCTCTGAGCAAAATTACCTATCTTTCACGCCCAATATAGAATGGGACGCTAAGGACCATAGTAGTTAAAGAGCGTCCATAAATAAAACTCAATTTAATTTGTAATTAAAGTTTTTGTACAGCAGTACTTTATTATCTTAGTATGTATAATTTGTACTTTGTTTAACAATTCTACCAACATTTGTAATGGAAAGTCTTTTGTATGAAAAATAATAGTGGTAATATTCCATTACATTCGTGTAGCACCAAGAAAACAAACAATTTCAAATTACAAACATATTCATTGTATACGTTTACATTCGTATAGCACCGACGATGCAAGCAGTTTTAGGTACTTCAAATTAATGTTAACTATATGTTTACATATCAAATGTGCCATAAACCTTCTTTATCCATAGGTATCCTGCTCCTTCTAGACAGCATTCTTAATAAATATCCGCAAATAAGCGTCGCTACGCACGTGTAATAAATTAGCGTCTAACTCCATTACGGAACCTTTCCGACAAACAAAATTAGTAAAAACGTAATCAGCATAAAAGAATCTACCGTTAACACCGGAATTCGTTGATTTTTTCGAGCGGCTCTAGTTGTGCATAATAACCATTCTTTTGCTGCTATTTTTATATACCCCAGTAACTCCTGGCCCATGATCTAGCACAGAAAAGTGTGTTAGCAAGACATCACATACACTATGTGATCAAAAGTATCCGGACACCCCCACAAACATACTTTTTTCATCTTAGGTGCATTGTGCTGCCCTGTTCTACCTGGTACTCATCCGCGACCTCAGTAGTCATTAGACATCATGAAAAAGCAAAATGGGACGCTCCGTGGAACTCACGGACTTCGAACGTGGTCAGGTGTCACTTGTGTCAGAAGTCTGTACGCGAGAATGTGGAAACGTGAAGGGACATATACAGCACAAAAGCGTACAGTCCGACATCGTCTGTTGACTGACAGAGACCGCCACATTTGAAGAGGGTCGTAAAAAGTAATAGGCAGACATCTATCCAGACCATCACACAGGAATTCCAAACTGCATCAGGATCCACTCCAAGTACTATGACAGTTAGGCGTGAGGTGAGAAACCTTGGATTCCATGATCGAGCGGCTGCTCTAAGCCACGCATCACGCAGGAAAATGCCAAAGATGAGGCGTAAGGAGCGTCAACATTACACAACTGAACAGTAGCAAAACGTTGTGTGGAGTGACGAATCACGGTACACAATGTGGTGATCCGATGGCAGGGTGTGGATATGGCGAATGCCCGGTGAATGTCATCTGCCAGCGTGTGTAGTGCCAACAGTGAAATTCGGAGTTGGTGGTGTTATGGTGTGCTCGTGTTTTTCCTGGAGGAGGTTTGCACCCCTTGTTGTTTTGCGTGGCACGATCACAGTGCAGACTTACATTGATATTTTAAGCACCTTTTTGCTTCCCACTGTTGAAGAGCAATTTGGGGATGGCAAGTGCATCCTTCAACACGATCGAGCACCTGTATACTGCACAGGCTGTGGCGGAGTGGTTACACGACAATAACATCCCTGTAATGGACTGGTCTGCACAGAGTCCTGACCGGAACCCTATAGAACCCTTTGGGATGTTTTGGAACACCGACTTTGTGCCAGGCCTCACCGACCTACATCTATATCTCTCCTCAGTTCCGTGAAGAACGGGCTACCATTCCCCAAGAAACCTTCCAGCACCTGATTGAAAGTATGCCTGCGAGAGTGAACGCTGTCATCAAGGCTAAGAGTAGGCCAACACCATATTGACTTCCAGCATTACCGATGGAGGGCGCCACAAACTTGTACGTCATTTTCAGCCAGGTGGCCGGATACTTTTGATCACGTAGTGTATCAATGGAATAATGGGAGATGGCAACATGGTCATGTGATGAGAATCGCTTTCTGATTGGCTAGTTTCTTATTTTCGACGTAACTTGAAAGCTTGGATCTTGCAAGCTTTTTAAGTTTACGTATAATTCAATATTAATTTTTATGTTTAAGTAATTAAAAGTGAAAGGTTCCAATACAATACATATCATACTTAAGTTATCGTTATGCTTAGACTTCATTTTCATTGAGAATGGGGCCTTTGAGTTTAAATTTCTGTAAAATAGGTAAATTTTGCTGAATTAGGTACCTAACAAATTTTATAATATCTTGCCTTATCACATAGAAGTTACGAATATGTTCCCATATAAGACTTTGGTTGCAAACACCTATTCATTCTGACGTTTCAGACAAAATCTTGTTCACTTTGCTTACTTTATCTAAGTAAGTGACGAAGAATGAATGAATCTTTTCAATGTCCATAAGGGACGCAGAGCTAATTTTAAATATACTTTTAAAATTGGTAGTGCATATGCCATTTTGTGGTGTGGATTTTAAGTTCCAGGGCCCACTTAGTATTGTGAGGAAAGTGAAGAGCTGTGATAGGCAGCGATCCTAGCCACGGAGGCCAATATTCTGGTGGGGGGATGTGTGATGCTGGCCACATCACCTCTCTGTATTGGTTGGATGATTACCCACCTCTGCTATGCATATGTGGGCGTGAGGCTGGCAACCGGGTTGGAAGTTCAAGGTCCTTCATGAGCTGTAGCAGCACAGGATCATTATTATATGCCATTTAATACTCTGAAGTGTGCCATATCGCAGAAAAAACAATTACTGTTATACCCTTTGGACTAAAGAGATACAATTTGGCTCATCTTTTAGGAAAAGTTTTGTTCTACAAATTGGCAGCAGTTTTAACAATGGTGGAGTTCATATTTCAAAGCAACATGTTTTGATTTGTAAACATATATGAGTAGTTTTTTCTCCATTTTTACTTTGAACAGTGTTGTTGTTGTTCACCAACAATTGATCTGCATCATTTTCCCTCTGGCTTCCCAATGTAAAGTCTGTAAGTTATCACTTTTAAGGCCTTTGCATTTGGCGAGATGTTTGTTCAGGATGACATCTTCACAGAGAGTGTACTTGGGTGTAGGTAGGCATCGTATCTTATACTTTGATCAGTGTTCTCTCTGAATAACAGCTTCTGACATAAATGGCCCATTTTCTCAGGAACCATTGAAGATAACTAAATTAAATGTTGATATGATAAAATCAACTCCTCAATGGCTTTATCAATCTACTTTAGTGCTGGTAAGTTGGCTCATCATATTTTGAAAAATTTATTACTCGTAAATTATAATAAAAAATTCAATTAAGAAAAATGTAATATATTCCTTAATAACACTCATTCTTATATAAAAGTAAATCAATGAACTAAGAAGGCTACATCCTTTAAAATTTAAGTCTGATATATTAAATAGTTTCTGGATAATTTGTGTGATAATCTCCCCTTAATTAGGGCTAATTCAGTTATTTGGTACAAAATGTAATTAATTTACAGCAAATTCACTCGCACTAGACATTTTTAAGCACTTATATTGTAATGCAGCTAGTTACTATTTGAATTTGTAAACAATTATCTACTCAATTTTCTTGAAAAACATAATATCTGTAACAACTGAATCGATAACTTGAAAAGGGAAACAAGTCCTACTTCCATAGTGTTTGGAAAACCAAGAAAAACTTAATAACATTCAAAGTTGGCATCTGGAATATATGTTCCACAGATAACTTACAGATCTAGGCATTATTGATTGTTTTGACTATTCAGTGACTTCAATTTTGCATTTCATTGATTTACAGAACACTTTTTTTATTCAGGACTTGTTTTCTTTTAAAAATAATTAGACATTGTTATGTGAAAAGTAAGAATGTTTTGGATTTATTTATGCACTTATAGACTTATGAAACAAAGTATTTTGGTAATATATCTCTCATAAGTTTAATTAGCATATTGTAATGTGTTGACAGTACAAAATACTCTTCAGCAATAGTTTCTACACATCATCATGTTCATCAGTTGTTGCCCATGTCATAATTTTCTGATAGAAGTGCAGATATTCGTCTGGGATGTATTGTAATATTTTTCCAACATATATTTTCTTATTGTTGATTGGGATAACAACTGCCCCATATACTTTCTGGGATGGCAGATTTGGACTAGTGTTGCCTTTTGCCAACTTGAAAGAGTGCTGGATAATGCCATCGATATATTCACGTGCCTTGAGGTAACTAAAGTGTTTTCTATCATAGGTTAGATGTTTATACCTTGAAAGAGTCAGCCCAGCTCACAATGAGAACTATCAGGATGAGCAATAGCTTTGGTTGTCTTCTTGAAATACTTCTGCCACCAGTTTTGAAGTCCATGATATCTTCAGTGTTTATTGTTGTTGCCATGAAAGCACTTTAATGTTTCCTAGCTGATAATATTAGTGACATGTACTCAAATGGAGTATACACTCTATCAAGATGATGAAAGACACACTTTATGAAATCAAAGTTGCGGTCTCATGGCAAGAAAGAGTGGCTTCTTTCTGGAAAGTATTGGTGGATGATATAAAAATTGCACAACTGTATGGTACCTTTTTGTCCATCGCAAGAATCGCTGAATACATAGTGTCTTCACAGTTGGTGGAAACTGACAAAGGTAGTCTTGCAAAAAGGTACAAACTTCATCTGGCCCTCATTTGACCACACCTTCATGGTAAATATAAAAGTGTGTATTATCTGACTTGAGGTCATGTATGCAAAACAAATAAAGCCATACTTTTCTCAGGTAAAACATTTCCTACACAGGCAATGCCGGAAGCTGGATATTCTGCATATAATCTCAAGTTATAGTTGCAACACTATCATCTGCTTTGTATATTTTCTTTGCTTCCTCTAATTTCCTATAAAACTTACATGCTCTGCTTTATGAAGAAGAAGCATGGTGGTTGAATGGGCCAAGCAGCTCCATCAACTGTGTAATTGCAAGTTAATAATTTCTTGTTATAAAGCATTCTTGTTATAATGCACCACTCTTGAAATACTCGCTTAGCCCAGAGTTGTGGATTGGTGAAAGCGCTAGTTCTAAAATATTCACACAACTATAGTAACTGTTTATTGTAAACTTTTTTTATCTTTAACAATCTTGTAAATTTAAATGAAGCTTGCAAATTCTTTAACATTTAGCAACCTTAAGCTTAACACGTTTCAAGTACAAAGATTCTCATGTTTTATCTTTCACCTTTCGTTACGTTGCTTAGCCTGTTTTACAGTAATTCCTGATTCATTACAAGTATTTTATTTTCTTAAGCTGCAGTGCAGTATGAATACAGAATCATGTATTAAAGAATGTTTCTCTCGTGAGTTTAAAGAATTTAGCACCAAGGGTGAAAGATTAAATTTTGAATTGCTTACCGAAAACACATGCTAGCATTTTGAAATAGCCCAAACATTACCTTTGGTAAAAGTACGCCAAAATCTTGACGATGTCAAAAGCAGAACTAGGTGCTCTGGCGATCTGCTTGCTCTATCTCTTGTGGATGACGGCCAGCTGTTCCTGCTCAGGTGCATCACATTCCTTCACATATCTAGGAGAGCGCTGCGATCGGTGACATAGACAAGCCAGCCAGTAGTAGCCGTGGACGACCTTATGTCGTTCTATCACAGCTATGTCAGGAATGATATCATACTAGAATGTTCCTGGTGTACCTGTACTGGCAACATATCCAATGTCCAAGGGGGGCTAGAAGTAGCACAATAGAGAAATGCCGCAACCATTATATATATTTATGTATATAATAAAGAGCCCCCAAATGGACCCTTGTGGCAAACTGTGTTTTACAGTTGCTAGTTCAAAAATAAGTTTTTGTTATTTTATTACCAGTATTTTCTCTCTTAGGGGTTTTTATCAATGTAAGAAAATCGGAACTCATGGGGGTTTAATTGACTATTTCATAATTAGATGGAAACATAAAGATTAGAAGAAGTAAATACAAAAAAATATTGACTTACTAAAATACTAAGAAGTTGACTATCTACGTGGAAACAATGACAATTTCAGAACATGTTTTATAGTAGTGTATGGCAAACACAGAAACAAATGCAAGGGAGGTGATAAAAATTGTGAGGATAAGCAGCCATGATTGGTTGAAACAGGTCATTCTGTACCATTTTATTGGTCAAAGTAATATGACTTAGTAAGACTGAAATAGTCAACACAATTCATTTGTGTGCATTGTTTCCTACCTAATAGGTATGTTTTAATCAAGTTATATGAAATTCCCCATATGTGTTACTACTCCAGTGGTTTTAATAGAATATCATGAGACACAGGCAAACACCTGTAGAGATGAAAATACATATAAGGTATTGTATTGTTGCTGCCCAGTTCCAGATATACAATATGAATAGCTTTTACCACTGATGTACATGTTGAGAACCTTTGCTGAAAACTACTGAACACTTCATTTTTGCTGAAAAAGGATTCCAAGCATTTTAGACTTACTTTTTCAAAAAATTTTCCAATTACTGCCATTGTTATGGGTCTATAGTTATACTTTCACTAGGCAAAGTTTTAAGCAATTAGGAAAGATCCCAAGTTCCAAAGATTTATTGATATGAATACTGATTAATTGATAGGGTAGCCTAGTGGTTTTGTAGTTGTGTGTATACATTACTTTAATATCACAGGTCAACTTGCTGCTACATGTTTCTTTCCTACCTTACACTCCCGCATTGTCCTCGACCACAATGCAGTCAGATAGCTGGGCCAACCCATATGTAGCATTAAATTGTGATGTAGTATAGTGCCTTTTTATTGGTTAACTTTTTATAACTTGAGAACTATTATACTTAGACATTAAATGCCATAAAACTTTTGTCTCCAGTTGTCCATGGAATAGGATCCTGCAGAACTAGGGCATTAATTCATGGACATTCTGTATTACATCCTGTATTTTCTTTAATGTTTCTTAATACTTCCATTCTTGTAGCTGCTTGTGATGCTAGGTTTTAATTGCTTCCATTTCTGGTTGAAGCTGGTGGATTTATGTAACTCAAAACAGTTTTTCATCTCATTCTTCAATAAAGTGATTTTAGTAGGTAGTTTGATTCTGTCTTTACTGTTCTGAACTTTTGTTTTTGTAACTATTAGTAGCATATATTGAAATTTCTGAGGAATATTTCATAAAACATTTCTCATTTTTATTGATATCCTGTGGTATCCCTCAATTTTCACATGACAAGCTATATTCCCTAGGAGAGTTATGCACACTCCACAATTTTTGATAAGTTTGTTACACTTATAGTTTTATTGCTACTTACCTGTTTGAAGTTTGTACGCTGTACAGAATGGTAAGAAAAATGAGTTTTTATTACTTTTTCACTTATATATACACACACACAGAGAGCCAAAAAACTATGAACCGGCTGCGCTGTGTTTTTCCTGTCTGCGTCCTTGGCACTTGCCGTCTGACACTACCATAGGAAGGTGCGTATAAAGCCATACAACATTTTTAAAACTACTTTTAAAGGCTTTACTTACCAATTTTATGAAAGGAGATGCTGAAACTGGCCACTGTTGTTGTGCATGCATTTTTGGCACCTCTTTAGGAAACTATCTATCACTCGCCATAGTTCATGTTGAGAAATGCTGGCAATTTCTTGTTTTAATTCTTCCAGGGTGTGTTGGTTTGTCTTGTACATTTTATGTTTTAAGTTACCCCAGAGATAGTAATCGCAGGGAGTTAGGTCAGGGGACTGGGACCCACAAATCACTACTAATAATTCTGTCCTCAAACACATTTTCAATTGTTGTCATTGAAATATTGGCCGAATGAGTTGTTGCAGGGTCTTGTTGAAAAAAGGCAAAATTATGCCCCCTGTCTGTTAATTCTCTAAAAAAGGGGGGGGGGGCAAAATTGTATTCATGCATGTATGGGCATCAACTGTTCACTAGAAATAAAAATTGGCCCTATAACTCTTTCGCTGTCTTTTAGATTTCTTAGCCTGAACACTTCCTATGGCCTGTAAAGTTCATGGACTGTTGTATGGCCTGGAACTTTTACACCTGGAAATCTTCCTGCAAATCGTACTTTCACTTGGTGAGCTGACTGAGTTAACACATACCAATCATAAATAAATACCAGACTGTGCAGTAGAAAACATATACTGAGCCATAATATACAGGACAAAATAGTAAATAACTTGTAATAACTGAACTACATCACATCACTGTCAGCTCAATACTGCACTTCACACTGCAGAGCAAAACCACACCAACAGCGTGACCTTGTTTATAGCAGCAGTGCGTTGTCACGTTTCCACATGCCCAGTGGAAAAACACTGCTAAGCCGGTTCATAGTTTCTTGGCTCTCCCGTTATATATATTTTTTTCCCTAGTGGCATATTTTCTTAAAACTACATCCAGACAGGTTATTTAATAATTTTCTGAGCTATTAAGTGATCTGCATATTCCTAGATTATAAAACTAAGATGCCATATATATTAAGAGCAAATTGCATTTAGAGCATTGTTGAAAATTTTAAATTTTGTATGATATTTTATATTTTGTTCTTTTCCTAAAGGAATTATTTTATAGTTCTCTTTGGAGATTACAAGAAAGCTGGACCAACAGACTCTTAAGACTAGTGGAGAGATCTGTAAATGAATGAATTCACTGAGAAGCATTGGGCAGGAATGGAAGGGGATTAGGGCTAGTAGGGCAAGGGGAGTACATGCTGTACTATGTACATGTTTTAGTAAAGCATCAGGAGTAACCAGTATGGTCTTAACTTCTCTCCTTATCCCTTACCTGTAATTCTCCAGTGTAACCTTAAACACACACTTTGTTACTGCACATGTGAGTTTGTGTCTGACCCTGAACTAGGGCATATGAATATTAATATTATTAACTCTAATAGCAATTAAGAAGCATAAATCTATATGAGCATTTTGCTAACCTAAAAGGGAAGATAATCAAAAGGGAAAGTCCCTATTACAAATGTGCTGTGGACAGGAAGATGAAAGAAAATTAATGCTTACTTAACACTTTTTATTTTCTAAATAAAGAAAAGTTACTAATAGGCATATGTTCTTATAATATTTGAAAACATTTACTAAAAGAATTCATAAAAATTAGCAGCTTTAACAAGTTGAAAACACAATCAAATTTTGAATTTGAAAATGTATGCCCAAAGAAAACCCAATGGTATTAGCTCAGTAAGTATTAAAATGTAACAAATACTGACACAAGTGGAGTAATACTGCTGTCATATGCGACCAAATGCTCTTACCCTAGCAAGGATATGGTATGAACTCATGCTACAGACATGAATTATTTTGAATTATGAAATCAGTAGCAAGCGTGGAATTTTAGCTGAATCAAACCTAAACTACAATCCTCTTCATCATTCATCGTGCTATCTCAAACAAGTCCAAACTCTTAATTAACACAGTAATCCTGAGTTAAACTAATGAACTGTCACTTGGGTAAGTCATCAAGCTTGTACACTGGTACAATAAACTGGTTATATAAATACTTTTATCCAAATAAGGCTTCCTCCCCTGAGCTGCTCAAAAAATTAAAATTATATTCACACAAAATTTGATCAAGGTCAGATGAGAATGTCTTACATGTCCATGCTTGTAATGAGGATGCCTCTCAAGCTTGCTAGAACCAAACACAGAAAAGAAAAGCACAGAGGTAAAGCAAAGTGTATGACAAACACACAAACAAATGGAAGGGAGATGATAAAAATTGTGTGGATAAGCAACCATGATTGGTTAAAACATGTTCTGTATCATTTTATTGGTCAAAAGTAATATGATGTAGTAAGACTGAAATAGTCAGCATAGTTTATTTGAGTGCATTGTTTGCTACCTGATAGTTAGCCCACCAGTACTATGACCACAGAAACAAGGAAGCCACCATGCTACAATTGCTTAACTAAGGTGGGAGTTCAAATTAAATTTGATTTGGTCCAGCACATTTGCATGTTGAGGCCTGCAATTACATCAGTTATAACTTTTGCTCTGCATTCATTGGCAGCAGATTTTCTTTATAATCTGAAAGATATATTTGGACTTAAAATGTTTAGTTAGATTCTAATAAACAATACAATACACTTCTTTATCATGTGCTGTTTGTATTAAAGGTTCACTCTTGTCATCATATACTCTTTATTCACATTTCAAAAAGTTAAGCCAGTACATCCGTTGTTTACAGTAGACTTGCGATTAACCGAGGCTGCAGGTTAATCAAGGGAGTGGTCGAAAAATTAACATACCTATTTGCATCAGCAAGATGCTAGACAGCATGTTTCAGCAAATTTGAGTGGTTCTGTAGCAGTGTGCAAGCACTTTCCACTAATTAGGTCAGGTGGTGATGTGCCAATACTGAGTCAAGCTGCTGCATGTTTACTGTCACTTGGAGCCAAGTCCCTTCGTCTACTGTACTTACGCCATTTAGTGTTGAATTGTAGCATCCAAGAGAGGCAAAAGATTAGCCCAAAAACCTTTTAAAAAAGCAATCTTATTTAATATTGTAATCTGTTTAACTTTTAATTAAATGTATAAAGTATTCAATGTCAATTTTAAGGAATTGTTTTGTAATATATCTATACAGATATAAGTGATTTTTCATCATATATGATCTATTAGCAAATTATCTCTGTATTATCAGAGTTTTTCCATATCTCTGTAGTTCAGTCCAAATTAGCTTGGATAATCATTAGTGTATACTATATTTGTAAATATTTTCCATTTCACTGTAGCATTACTGTAAAAAAAACCCTTTGTTTTCTCTTTCTTTCTGTCTTCCCCCCCCCCCCATCTGTTTAAATTATAACAGGTACCTTTTATGAGGTACTGTTGTATGTTGTTATAATAGTTTATTCATTTATTCAAATTTAGCAATACAAAACCTGCAGGATATTGTACCAACCTATATATCATTCATTACAAATATATTTACAGTGGCCTCCTGAGTTATAAAATAAAATAGTTAATGCATGCAAGCATACATGTGTATACACACACAATCACACACTCTCTATAAATAAAACATTAACAATAACAAAAGTGAAAGACCAATATTTAGATAACACTTAAAATCTGGTTTGATCCTAAACTTTTGATGAACAGGGTTTACATTTTGGATCCTATGTTCTTTGAGTCTTGGAATTCATTTAGTTATTGTTTTCACTTGAATGTTCTACTCAATTGTTCTTGAGTTTAAACTGAAATTTATGACAAGTATATGTTGATATGCATTAATAAATTATTATTTGAGCTATTATACACATTAACTTTTCATTTAACACTTCTATTAAATTCAAATTTCCAGCAACAAAAATTGTTTCATTTCTTTGATAGCACCTGATAATCATTTTGAGTAAGATTTATTTGAATATAATTAGTAGTTCTTGGCCACCAACTTAGCTTAAACCTAGAAAGTCCTCTAATTAGAAATGCTTTAAACACTTTTACAGAGAATTGCTACAAATAAACATTCTGGATATACTGCAGACAGAGAGAGAGAGAGAGAAAAGGAAGAAAGATTTAAAAGAATGATTGCAAAAGTATATATGTACATATGTCTAAAAATAACTAAGTGCATCAGACTCAAAAAATCTGAAATAACAATTATTTTCATAAACATTTTGTTATAGATATAAAAGGAGTAGCGATGGCCTCACATGCTGTGGCGGATTGTTATTAAGGGCCTTTGGGGTCAGACCCCACAAGAATGAAGAGTTTTCACATATCCATTTATTTGCTTGTAATTATTTATAACATGATATTGACTAGATGAGAAAGTTAAATAAATATCTTGGGCATAGATTCTGACTAATATTATTGGTTTAAGTTGTTGCTAATTCTCCACCAATGCAGAGCTGAAATACATGTTGTTAGGACCGCAGCCAACCAGCTGATTGCATCCCAGTTCCCACACACTGCCCTCCAAACACATTGCTAGGGCCAGCCATACTGCATTCCAGTTCCCTGCACACTTCTCGCTCAATTTCTGTCCTTATCCCCTCTCTTCCCGCAATGAACAACTCCACTGGAAACAGACTGCATGATTAGAGCTTCAATTTTTGCCTCGTTGAAGTTGCCCATTGTATTGTAAATACCCGCCTACCATCCAACAGGTGGAGGACGGGCTTCTACTATCGACTTTGTGATCATTAAACATTTCCCCTCACATCACTCAATGCATTACCTCAGACCACATCCCATATTAGCAGAGGTTAACACAAGGGTTGCCAATCAAAATGTTTCAGTTCACCTCCATGACGTCGACTGGGACTGCGTCAAGGTTTGCCTCAACGACTCCATTCCCCCAACTCTAGAATCACCAACATCCCAACCCCAGAGGCTGCGGTCTCTTCCTTCACTTCCATCGTGATGCGATCAGTCCATAACCTTAGTATACACACTCCAGCTCCCCTACACCCTGACACACTTCTCGTTGAACTCCTCCTGCTGATCCGCAGTTACTGGGCAGCACGCAGACTCTATCAGCGTCACCGCACGCTACATAATGGAGCGCTTCATAGGCGTTTGCGCCGAGAGGTCCGTCTCCGACCCAACTATACGAGCACAGGGTACGCGCGTGGGAGGACACGATGACCCGCATGAACCTCGAAAATGGCGACATGTGGAAGATTGCCAAAAGACTCCGTAATCACGGAGGTCAACAAAACTCAGCTCTCCAAGTCAGCCAAGGCCTAGCCTAGATCCCCAAGCCAAAGCCGATGTGTTCGCCGGTAATCTTGAGGCCTCGAGATGACCCCCAGGACGGGACGATGCCTTTTCCGAACGCATTCGATACCTTCGGCGACCCTCCGATGAAGCGGATCGACTTCCTGTCATAAGACCTAGTGAACTCCAGGGCACACTTCGGCGTCTCAACCCCAAAAAGGCCTGACACATGCCGTGCTGCGCTGCCTTCCCTTCAGGGCCGTGCTCTTTTTAACCATGGTCTTCAACATGTGCTTCACCTTGTGCCACTGTCCACGTGAGCGGTGGGAGACCCGGGGGATCTGCATTTTGAAGCCAGGGAAAGACCCGGTCCATCCGACCAACTACCGATCCATCATCAATCTCCTGTCAGTTCTCTCAAAGATCTGGGCACTCGAACCCCCCCCCCCCCAGCAGTTACTGAGGTGCTGGAGGTGCTGCCCTGGGATACCAGGACAGGCCATACACGCGGCGATCTCTCTGGACGTCGAGAAGGCCTTCTCCACAATCTGGCATATGGGTCTTCTGTTGAAGCTCATCACCTGGTGCTCCCTACGTACACACAATACACCTGTTACACTCATACTTAAAACACCATCTTTTGTAGTTTCAGTTGTGGGAAACAAATCAACACAAAGGCCAATAAGAGACGGAGTCCCCGAAGGCTCTGTAGTATCCCCCATGCTTTTCAGTGTATGTGTGGCCGATCACCCTACAGAGCAGCATGTCAATATAGCTCAATACACTGATGACGTGCTCCTGTGCTGTACAGATAAAAACTCATGCAGAGCCTTCAACCCCATTCAGACAAACCTTCACCTCCTCCAAGAGTGGTGCTGGCATTGGTGATTGTCCATCAATCTGGAGAAAAGCCATGCCATTCTGTTTACCAACCACCGCTTTCCCGCAAACTTCCCCACATTCACTTACCTCAGGAGAAGGATAGAATGGATGAATGCCATTACCTACTTGGGAGTTAAGTTAGATAACGTAAGGGCCTAACCTTTGGGGAACACATCAGGGACCTCTTGCATCGAGCCTCTGGGGTTATGGCCTCATTATATTCCATGCTGAGGTCAGGGATACTTGTTCCACTTAAGTTACACCTTTTTAGAGCACTCATAGTCCCTGACCTACTATATATATCTGTGAGATCTGGGGCATGGCCGCAGACTTCTGCTTCTGAAGTGGGTGCAGAATAGGGGTCTTTGGGCTATATTCTGTATACCGCTCATTTCCTGTGAGACTGCTTCATGAAGCCTCATCTCTTCCTTACATGGAGGATGAAATTAGGCACCAGGCTGCAAAATTTTACGACCAGTTGCCACACCATCAGAGCGCCCTCAATTGGCCTCTAGGGGATTATAACCTCAGAACATGGCGCTTGAGGCATCACTGGCTTCCCTGCATGGCATGTGGGCACATCCATTAACGACGGAGCACTTCCAATAGCAGTTAAGGCTGAGCTCCTATACATTCCCTTCAAGAGTTGCTTGGATGATCAAAATTCACAGCCCATAGAATAACCTGAAAAACTATTACACCAGCGGTGTTCAAGGATCGTTGCTCCATGATTGGCAACCGTTGAGCAAATCTTGCTACCTCCTTTCACTGTCTTTTTCAAATTTCACCCACCATCAAAACTCCACATCCTGTCTTTACATGGTTTAGCCCTTTTCAGGGAAGTATATGTCTATCACACCTTCAGGCTGCCCTCAGCCTGCCAACAAGTTATCGTCATATTATATATAGTTTATTTCACTTCCTGTTGCATATGGAAGTAATTTTAAAATGAACAAAGTGGATTATTTATTAAATACTCGCATTCGTTAAAATTAGAAGAGAAACTTAAAATTAAATGGCTAGAGACACATCAACCAATGCAATTAGCTGGCAACAAAAGGAGAACTTTCTGCAACACATGGTTTAGTAAAAAATTGTATTTAACACTGAATGAAGAAAAACAAACTATTTTGCTTTTATTGTGTGTTATTTGGTGGTGAAGGACAAGGTTGACAGTAGATTGTACGTATCTCAAACGTTTAAGTGAACAAAATAAAAAGCATGAGGAAAGTGCACTTCACTTAGAAAATGTTTGTAAATTTAAAATATTTGGGACTGTTAACATTGCTGCACAGATTGATTCTGCACATAAAATTCAATCCAAAAACACAATGAACTGGTTGCAAAAAAACAAATCCATACTAAACAGAGTGATAGAGTATATAAAATTTTGTGGGACTCAAGAACTAGCATTGAGAGGTCACACTGAAACACAGGAATCCACAAACCATGGGAATTTCTTAGATTTGTTATCTTTACTCTAATCTGGATAGTGCATTAGATGATCACTTGAATAGTACTTCAGTTTTTAAATATACATTACACATACAGAATGAGTTGTTAGACTGTATGTATAAAGTTTACATTGAAGAATTTATCAATGATATTAACACCGCCAATTATGTTTCTCTGCAAGCTGATGAAACAATAGACATAACCAGTTATAAACCAGTTGAACGATTTCTTTCCTTTGAGGCGGTTCAAGATAAAACAGCTAAAGCTCAGTGATATTCTGAGACAAAGGTCTACAGCCTTTCAATGTTGAAAACAAGCTCATAGGACAAGCATACAATGGTGCCGTGGCAATGAATACTAATCAAAGGAGTGTTCAGACTCTGATACAGAATTATTTCCCTTATGCCAACTACGTACACTGTTATGCACACCAACTGAATTTGGCAATAAGAAATGCTTGTTCTAAGAACATAAAATTAGTTAATTTGTTTTTTGTTAATATTACTGGACTGGCAACTTTTTTCTCTTCTTCCCTTAAACAGTGACCTATTATGATTAGTCTGCAACATAAGTGGTTTCCAAGTGTTTGTTCAACAGTATGAAATTATTCAATCTTGGGTTGTGAATAGTGTTCATGAAAACAAAACTGAGTTGTTGGAACACTTTGAGAAGATTGGGAAGGAGGAAGGATAGAATGATGTAACAATAAGGGAAGCTTTTGGCTTAAAGAATTTGCTTGACAATCTGGTCATTCAAGAAAATGACAGAAATATGGCTCGGAAGAAAACCTGACCACAGATGCTATTGAACTATGTGATATAGTGATTAAGCAAGAAACAGTATGACTCCAAAATTCTCAAATATTTAGAAGTTTTGAAATTATTGACCCAAAGAAATTTGTTACATTCATAGAAAATTTCCCAGCTAACTTAGTCAACACTTATGCATCAAGTTACAGTCCCATTATTTACAAAGAGAAGTTGAAAAAAGAACTATCTGTGATCTATTGCAATAATACTTTTCAATCAATTCCATTAGTATGTGATCTCTACAGCTTTTTCATGCAGCATTTTCGAGGAATCATTTTCTGAAGTACACAAAGTTTTGGAAATTGCACTAGCCACTCCTGTTTCAACAGCGGAGGCAGAACAATATTTCAGCTAAATTCACTTGCTATTTGTTTGATTCATAAAAGGTACATTAGTGGAATTCCAAACTTCAGCAACAGAGTCATCAATATATTTGTCAGTCAGAAAAACAGATGTGCTCAGCTCTTGTACATATAGTTAATACTACCATTTGATGAGTTAGATTCTGCTGCATCTATATTATAATTTTGGAATGTATATTTTAAAATTTTATTATATGATTTGTTATTTTAGTGTTTTTGGTAGTACTGTAAAACTTAATTGGCCATGTTTTAAAAAGTGTGTTCTCATTCCTGCTTTCAAGATCAGCAACCTTATATCTGGCCTCGCCAATAAAAATCATCACGAGCCACCACTGGTCACATGTTTAAAAACTAATATATATGACAAATTGAATAATTCAAAGCAATAATAATAGATATATTGGAAATGGCTGATGTCACAAAAAAAATTGGAATTGTGTGTTTTAAAGAGATCTTATTTTTATATGCAGTATGTTTTGTCTATCTTTTATGGTTTACCCATTACACAAAATTCCTTCTGAATGAAGAGGACTTCTTAGGGTATTCCCAGAAATTTTAATTTATTTGTCATGCATCTTAAATATATGGTATTTTAATCAATATTGTATGAGCCATTTTTGAGAAAATCGAAAATATAGAATATTTTTACATGTAAAGGGTACTTTAGGGTGGGAGGATTTTCTTGAAAATTCTTTTTGTCACATCCTTGGAAGATACTGGACTTGAATACCAAGTTTGGCATTTATCAGACAGTTTGTTTTTGAGTTACACTGTTCTCTCTCTCTCACCACGCGCGCGCGCGCGCGCACACACACACACACACACACACACACAGAGATATATTGACATTTTATAAAAATGCTTTTTATGGGGGGATTCAGGATGCCTCAAAATATTTATTTCTGGTGAAATAAATATCTGCATTAAAATTTTGGATGGAATGCAATGCTTCCTCTACCTACTACCCCCGCCGCTGTAACGTTGCACTTGACAGCTAGCATTAAGTTGGTACACTCGCAAAAAAACAGATGAAAAGCTTCAACCGTTTGACTTCCTAAGCCAATCACAAGGCAGCATTCCGGATGATCGATGACAAAGCGGAATCGGAACTAAAATCGGCTCTGTTGCCGGATGTAACTATTCCCAACCACTTCAGTTTGTGAATCTCTAGCACGAGCGTCGAGTTCTTTGCAAGCTACGTATTGTTCATTGCTGTTTATATTTGTGATTATTGTTTGATAGTTTTGTTATTGTTCGTTTATACATACATATATATATTATATATATTTCATTCATATTATATATTTAAACAAAACTTAAGTGCCACAATGTCTGAAAAACGACGCCGATCGCCGAGTGATGATTCACGAAGTGAAAATCCTTTGCGCCGAGGTGTGCCATTTAATAGTCAGGCATTGGAACTATTAAGGAGAACCCGGGAATTCTTTGAACAGGAAAAGGAGTACGTGAAGCTTCATGGGTATCTCTGTATTCCTGCTGATAAAGCCGTACAACGAACTGCAGCAGCTCTTGGACTAAGCACGAGAACTGTTATTCACAAGGCTACGGTGGACGCGACTTCGTGGAAGAAGAAAGTAGATCATGTGAATAAGCTAATACGAAAAGCACAAGAAACAGACGGAATTATTAGTGACTTTGAAGCACTGATGATATGCCTTAGTGAAGATGATGACAATGATGCTTCCGAGGATGATGACGACGACAACGGGGATTTGGATGGAATTGAGCCATTGCAGTTTTAAATGCGTGAATGAAAATAACTTTGTTATGGCATGCTTATTTGTTTTATTTCTCCTCATTGTAGCAGGAAGTTTGTATTATTTTGTTTCTATATTATCAAAAGTGCGTAATTTATTCTACATACGTTGCAATGTTTATGCAGAGTTATTTTAAATTAACAATAATAACACGAAATAGTTATTATTCATTGACGTTCGTTACTTACGTACACTTTTTGTATGCGGCTTAGACACGATAGAAAGAACAATCAGCTGTTGTTTACTAGCCACTCTGGCAACGTCGCAACCACAATGTAGCCAACCTTACGCGAAGCCACACGAACTGTCAAGTGCAAAGATACAGCGGCGGGGGTATAGGTATGTGTAAGAGAAAGTAAAAATCCTTTACCATGGGCAGGATTTAAACAATGGACCTTTGGCTTTCCCTGCTGAAGCTCCTACTCTTAACTACCTTGGCTTTCACCTCCAACCATGCAATGAACTTATCTTGTTTGATTCCCATATATGTCTCACATGCTTCTAAGGTAAGCTCAATTATAACCTCAAAGAAAGTCACTATTGCAAGTATTTGTATTACTAAAGTTATATTCATATGCTTGGTTTACTTTATATACTCATCTATCATTAATCTAGTATGGCACTGAGAATTTAAGATTTCTTTGCAAACAGAATATACTTTCAGAAATTTCTAAAAATATAATCTCTTTCTGTCTTTCAACTGATAAGTATTGGCTTTGGCTTAGGTCGCTAACTATTTCTTGAAGCAACATTCTGCAGGAAGAACTGCAGCAAAGAACCTTCCACGATGGGCAGAAAATGAACAGTAATACATTTCAACTCTTGGTAGTTGTAGCCAGTTGATAAAGATCCCTCCAGAAGTCCCTGTCAGCTGAATAGAGGTTCTGGTTCATACTTAAGTCCTTGTCAATTCTAAGATAGTGTTGATTGTTTTTGCTAAACGGTATCCAAGTAGCATTGAGCACACCATCTAGTATGGGAGTAGGGTTCCTGGAAGAAAAAGAAAGTTTAAGTGTAACATTTTTATAGAAATTATTCATGCAAAAGTTTACTTTTCTATTCTGTTTCTGTAAATCTTGATATTAAATAGAAATGGTTTCATTTAGACAATACTGTGGTACTTAGGGTCACTCTGAAAGTTTTGAGAATGGGCAACAATAAGTTGTGGTAAGCCAAAGCAGGTCTTAGATTGAAGCTTGGATAGCAACCTACTCCAACAATGTGCAATTTCAGCACTTTTGTGTATGTGCATGCAGGAGTTGCTATGCCATATGCTAGTATGGATTTTAAGCGAGAGCATTTCCGTGCTATGATTCTGTTTGACTTTAAAGTCATTTTTGGGAACAGACAATGCTTGAAAGACTGCACTGGTAATTTGGAGATCTTAGCCCTTTGCAGTCCATGATTTATCAATGGTTTGCAGAGTTTAGAAGAGGAAGGGATTCCCTTAAAGATGACCATGCAGGACGGCAGCAACAACAGATAAAAATGTGATGATAGAAAAGTGCATATATTGGGAAGGTCATCGTTATCATATTCAAAAAGCCCCGAATATTGGATTGGCAACACTCAACACCATCCTTAAAGAAACACTTCATGGCAGAAGCTCTGAAGTTGTTGGATCCCCCACAACCTCACAAATGAGCAGCAATGGTGCCAGGAAATTGTAGAAAAATTTGATGGGAGCAGATCCAAAAACATATTTAACTTTGTAACATGATGAAAGCTTATGATCTAAAAGTAAGACACTCATTGGTCTGGGTCTTCCTGGGAGAGGATCCCCAACAAAACTGAGGTGACCAAGAACTGTTAGCAAGAAGTTAATCTGTTCGTTCTTCTCAGCTAGAGGCCATATTGTGACAATTCCACTTGAGGGACAAAAAGACTGTTACTGCTAGATGATACACCACAAAATCTCTGACACAAGTCTTCAATGAACTGAGAACAAGACTTCTGCATGGAATTTTGTTGCACCACAAAAACGCTTCTAGAAACAACCCAATTTCTGCAGGAGTTCAAATATTTGTCCCATGCTCCGTACAGTCCAGATCTGACCCCATTCAACTTCTTTCTATTCCCAAAAATAAAAGAAAAAATTATAGGTAAATGATTTATATCACCTCAAGCTGCAGTAGCTGCTTACGAAGAATGTATTTGCACTCTCTCCAAAGAATAATGGCGTTTGTCATTTGAAAAGTGGTTTGAAAGAATGCGACATTGCATAGAATACTTTTAAAGAATGTGTTGATCAGTTCTAAATTTTAAAAATTTTATTGCATTCATTCTCAAAACTCTTAGAGTGAGGCTCGTATTATACGTATTGTAAGCTGAGAGAATCTTAACTGGTAGTCCATAAGTATCTGTTAGTCATGATAAGTATTGTATAATCTTTACAACAGCTAATAAGCAAAAGAAGAATCAATTAATGTTTTGAGTTGTGCCACTTAAAATCTAGAAAAATTTAATCAAACACTGACAATCTTGAAAATGGTTAGTTTTATTCATCCATTAAAGTGGTATGGTACAATGTACATTCACTATTGGACACATCAAACTATAAACATAAACAATAACAGGTTTTTGCAATATATATGGTATGTTTTTACATTATATACAATAGGTCTTTATATGCTAAATACTATGGTTCATGACATACATTTGTGTTCAAGGTAATCATTGATAGAATAAAAGGAGTGGTTAATTAGATGTGCCTTGAGACTGGATTTCAGCTGGTTTACATTTTTAATTGCCTTGATATTACTTGGTAAATTATTGTAAAGTTTAATGCCAGAGTGTAGAATGCGTTTTTGATAGAGCGAGGCATTGCAGCTGGTCACATGTATTTGTGTATTTTCCCTAGTATTGTGTTCATACACCATATTATTAGTTACAAATAGTGAATCAGAAGCATTAATGTTCTTGACTAAAAGCAGAATAACTGCATATATGTAAATGCAGGGAAGTGGGAGGACTACCAGTTTTTTAAAGAGAGGTTTACATGACAACTTTGGGCTAACTCCTTCAATAGTTCTGACAATTTTTTTCTGTGCAATAAAGGTTGACTTGCTTGCTGGAGACTCACCCCAGAAGACTACTCTGGGGGTGAGTGCACATTTGCAAAATATGCTGCTCTGTTTCTTTACTTGTGCATGTTGACAATATTCTTAGCATATAACATAGAGAGCTGAGTTTATTATTTATGAGGCTAGTGTGGGCATCCCATTTCAGATTGCTTTGTACACAGACCCCGAGGAATTTTGTAGATTCTATTTTTTTAAGTGTCTGATTAGGGAGTTGATTTGAGGGGCAAGATAATTTTTGTTGATATTTGTGTGTACATCCATTGCTACAGTTTTATTTGTATTTATAATAAGGTTATTCAATGTAAAATAATTTGTGATTTTCTATGAGACTTGGTGAATAGAGGTTAAAACGGTTTCTTTTTGGGTTGCCTTAACTAGGATATTTGTATCAGCATATAAAATGGTTTTAGAAGATGGATCATTTATGTGGAAATCATTTATGAAAAGAAGAAATGGGATAGGACCTAGTATAGAACCTTGTGGCACACCATAGCTTACTTGGAGTGAACTGGAGTGATAATAATAATTGAACTGATTATTTGCTTTATCCTTTATTTCCACTATTTGCATACGACCACATAGATAAGATTCTAACCATTTATTGGCCAACCCTCTTATGCCTAGAGCCTCTATTTTCGTTAACAACAGCTGATGATCTATGGTGTCAAATGCCTTTGTTAAGTCTAAAAATATAGTCGAGGCATGTTGCTTTTGATCAATGGCTTTAAGGGACACAGTTATAAATGAGAAAATTCCTGTCTCAGTTGAATAATTTTTCCTGAAGCCGTGCTGAGAGTCGGATAATAATTTATGTTTCTCTAAGAAGTTGGAAAGCCGTTTAAGAAGCAGTTTCTCCAATATTTTAGAGAAAACTGAAAGTAGTGCTATGGGCCAATAATTAGACATATCATTGTTTTTTTCCTTTTTTATGTAATGGTTTGATTGTGGCTGTTTTTAGGCAAGTGGGAAAAGAACTTGAGCTTAAAGGTTCATTACATAGATGCGTAATTGGATTCACGATTACATGTGCGCATTTTTTAATAAGAAAGTTGGTGCCCCATCAATGCCAGCCGAGTTTTTTTGGCTTAAGATATTTTATTATTTGTAAAATTTCTTTCTCGTTTGTCGGTGTAAGGTATATTGATTCATGTATTGAGCTGTGAAAATTTAATGTAGGAGGGGGATTATTTAATGAGGCTTGTTTTATGAGATTATCTGCTATATTAACAAAGTATGTATTAAAGTTTTCTGCTACTTCAATTGGATCTACAACTTTTTTAGAATTAATGAGCACGTTTATATTGTTCACTGTCATTTTATTAGTACCCGTTTCCTTTTTAATTACACCCCCATTGCTTTTGTTTTGTTACTTGCTATATTGATGAGTCGGTCATTTGTCATTGTATTTGCTTCTCTTACTACTTTCCTTAAGATTATACTTCTTGATGTAGTTTTGAAATTCTACAGTTAATGGGTATGTTTTTGATAATTTATGTAGATAACATTTGGTTTCACAGGATTTTTTTATTCCTGTAGTAATCCAGGATTTAGCATTTTTTTTCTGGAACATTTTTTTACAGTTTTGAATGGAAAAGCTAAGTTTATGTAATGTTGTAGTGTCTGAAGGAACAATTCAAACTTTTCTGATACACTTTTGGCTTTATAGATATCTACCCATGCTTCGCTGCTAAGTAAGTGAGTAAAGTATTGGATATTCTTATCAGTGAGGATCCTTTTTACTTTCTCTACTACGTATAGTAAGTGGGGGAAGTATTGTATTCCACCCAAAAATTCGATACCGAGATTTCACCGGAAATACATGTTTTGAGACCCCCTGAATCCAAAAAAAAGCATTTTTGGAAACATGTCCGTGTGTGTCTGTGAGTCTGTCTGTGTGTCTGTGAACAGCATAACTCAGAAACAAACAGTCGGGTATACACCAAACTTGGTATTTGGGTTCAGTATCTTCCAAGGATGCGACACGAAGGTTTTCAAGAAAATCCCCCCATCCCAGAGTACCCTTTACATGGAAGATTTTTCGAAAATTTTAATTTTCTCAAAAATGGCTCTAACGATTTTGATTAAAATGTCATATGTTTAAGATATTTTTATGACAAATAAAATGTATATCTTGAATTTCCTGGGAATGTCTCCAAAAGTATTCTTTATTGTGAACGACTTTTGCATAACTGGTAAACCATAAGAGATAGACAAAATTTTACTACACAAAAAATGTAGTACGCGTTAAAATACACAATTTATGTCACATACATTTTTTTTGTTGAGTGAACCATTTTCGAGATATTACTTGTTATTCCCTTAAATTTTTCAATACTTTTCTCAAATGGGAATTCGTTACTCATTTTTTTGTCTTCGATATGCAAAGAGTATTAATCTGTGGCAAAGCGAATGGTGCTGCACCTAGCAACCAGCTAATAAAAGATATGTACGTGCTTAAAGGCTACTGTATTTCTATATTGCCCTTGTAAATATATATTCCTCTTACTTCTACAAGAAAAGTAGCAACAAGATAGAGTCTGCAAATGTTTATCTCGATTAACATGAAGCATATGGAGAATAAGCGTTTGTATAAATAGTTTGTACAAGAGTAGAGAAAGTCATGTGAGTGTAACACATCAGATTTTTTTTAGTGAAATCTATTAATTGGGAATATTTGTTAGCTAAGGGAAGGTTTAGTATTTGTTCATTATGGTCACTAAAACCCATATTAAAGGTTTGGCTTTTGCACAGGAGAGTATTGTTATTAACAAAAATTTGATGGATTAGTGTTGAGGAGTTTTCTGTGATTCGAGTTGGACCATGGATTGTAGGTTCCGGATTATAAGATTTTAACATATTTTAGTAAGTCCAGAGGTAGCTTTTGATTCTTTACAAAAGTCAATATTGAAGTCACCACATACTATTACAGTATTTTTAAAGTGTTTAATATTATTTAGAACCATTTCCAGTCCACTCAGAAATGAATTTACGTTGGTGTCAGGAGCTCTATATATACAGAATGTTGTTATTTGCAAATCAGGTAAATACACACCTGATATTTCTAGGTCCTGTTCCTTTGTAATATGATTGACGGTTTCTATGTTTCTGAAATTGATGCATTTTCTTACAAGAATACATGTGCCCCCACCTTTTTTACTGTCCCTACATGACCATGCTGCTAGCATGAAATCTTTGAATTTATTAAGCACAAATAGGTTACTTTTCTGAAGCCAGTGTTCACTTAAACACAGAACACTGACATGCTGAAGATAAGTTGCAAGTAGAATCTCTATGTCACTGATTTTGTTATTTAATGATTGAACGTTGTGATGTAGAAGCATAAAACACTCTTTTAGCACATCTAAGTAACCACTTTCCTTTGTATTTACAGTATGATCCAAGGTTCCCTGGTTCTTAGCTGGAGTTGATAAGCTCGATGTATAATTTGTATCATCCTTCTTGTTTTGTCTTTTGGGTCGATTTTCATTTTGAGAAACAGAGTTACCATTTTGCACAAAAGAATTTTCAACTTGTCTGTCGATGATATTGCTTAGCTGCTAATTCAAGATCACAGTTCCCCTTTATGTTAATACTAACAATATTATTGTAAAAAAGTGAGCTGTTATTTAATGATCCACCCCTTACAGTATTGAACCTACCAATATTGCTCAATAATGCACACAAGTTGTTACTAGTTCTATTACAATCGCCTTTTTTTATTAATGGCACTTTAACATCCACCTCACAATTTATCAGTTTCCCTTTAATTCACAGTCGATTACTTCACACAGTAGTTTCCCGAAGTTGAAGGAGTCTTTACGATTTAAATGTACGCCATCACTTGCGAATTGATCTTCGGTAATACAAAAGTACACTTTTTTATGTTACATAACCAGTTAAGTTCGTTGATTTTTCTCGTCTTCCTTATTGTAGTGTGGCGTCTTCTTAGCACGTCACTGACTATGATCTTCGCTTTAGGCGCTTCAGACTTTAAGCAATTAATGAGGTCCATTGTTTCACCCATTATTTCTGGTGCACATAACCCTGGTCGTATGTTGTTTGTTCGGCATGCATCATCACTACTTCTGGTTTCGTTTCTTTTAAGTTGAGTTTATCAACTTGGTACTACAGTTCGCGAAGTTTAATGCCAGGGAAGCACCTTACATCATATCCTTCATTAGTACACGTTTGCCCCGAGTATTTTAATAAGGAGTCACCTATAACTAGAACAAGCGATCCTTGCTTTCTTCCGCGAACATTGATCTCCGGGACTGCATGATGTTCTTTGTTCGTTGAACCTTCCTTTGCATTATCTTCGTTCAATACATCATATCTGTTTTCTAAAATCACTCCACGGCTGCTGTTTTCATTATTTAGATATGTGCCAGATATTTTGATGATGTTTCGCTTCGTTGTAAGTATATTCCATACTTGCTAGCTTCGTCTTCAGGCCTCGGAGTAATTCTTGAGTTCTGTGTTTTCTTTTTCCAAAACTTCGTTTTTCTCCCTCAATGTGCTCACTTTCTCTATATCCGGCCTACTTTTATCAAAGTATCGTTTACACTTCGGAGTCTTATGTTTTCGTTTTTTGCTTGTTGAAGGTATTTTCAACAAGTCGATGGACACATGTAGTGACGCCGCCATTTCCTTCGCGGTTGCCGGTTGCAACACTTTTATGGGCTGGTTTTTTGGTCGTTTACCTAATTCACAACTTTCCCCGTCGTTCCTATCATTTACATGTCTAGTGGCATCACTATATTTTATTATAAAACCACGTTCACATCCTGAATCAGTAGAATTAACACCGTTTTCACTTAATTTAAGCTGCATACTCCGGGCCACCATACTACCTGACGCCATCTTGTTAAGGCATCTGGTTAATGCCATATCTATTTGTACACATTTTTCTAATAATGGATGGCTTGGGTTTTGGTGATCTCAGAACCTGTATTTTGATGCAAAATTTCTGGGTCAAGTGCAATATTTAGGAACCTAAGCAATAGAGGAAATAGAAACTAAGTTTTGTACTTAATCTTTAGCGATGGCATTGACATAAAATTGTGAACCTTATTTGGCAAATAGATATGAAAGTTAACACTATAGTATTGTAGCAGAATATTGTCATAAAACAGGACTAGGCATGTCATACCTATGAATATACCTATAATAATATCATTAGATTGCATGTATTAAATATAAAATTAAAAATGATGAAGCATTTGAAACTGTGGAGCATGGTAATAAAATTTGTTCCATTTGCAAACGTGTTTTAACGGTTGACCAAGCTTTTTAACAAATTTGGTTCATGCATTAAGTTTGCAGCTTATGTACTTACCCATTCCATGCAAAATTGGTCCACAGCTTTAACATTCTTTCACTTGTAAGAGCAGCACCTTTCTCTGCAGGTTTTAGGTAACGACTAGCAAAAACATTACGGAAGAGGTATGCAAGTTCATCTGTATGGGCAACACCTGAATAAATAAAGACAGTGTAAATAATGGTGACAACTTTATTTTTAACATTTTCATTTGAATAGCCTTCTTTAACTTCTCTGTGGTCATATCAGGGGCTTCTGGCTCTAGAACCAGATGATGGTATTAGTAAATTAATGACTGTAACTTTTAAGATTTATTTTAATAATTGTTTTAGGGATCATATTTATCCCTATTTCACACTTCCAGACTCTGTGGAGGATATGGAATGATTATAATTAAAGAAACATTCTCCCGCCCCAGCTGGGAATCTAATCTGACAACTGGACTATACAGGCAGGCAAGCATATTTTATTACGTAATAAAGACTGTAGTCTTTCCAATGAGCTTTCACTGATTGTGTCTTCAGTGGTGTGGTGGTTAGCATTCGAGCCTCCAAAATTCAGAGTTTCTATATACAGATTTCCAGCTGGGAGTGTAAGAATTTGTATGATATTTGTGTCTGCTTTAAACCTTATTTTGAATGTGGACCAGAAAGTTGAAATTATTACTGTGATTCTGCGTAACATCTTCGTAGGTTGCAAACTGCAAATATAGCAAACCCATTGTATATCTGATGTAGCTTCATCATTTGGAGCTACCAATAGCATGCAGAAACAGCGTGGAAAAATATAAACGCAAGCCATTTCTTACTTTCTCTACTACGTATAGTAAGTAGGGGAAGTATTGTATTCCACCCAAAAATTCAATACCGAGATTTCACCGGAAATACATGTTTTGAGGCCCCCTGAATCCAAAAAATCTGATGTGTTACACTCACATGCGTTTCTCTACTCTTGTACAAACTATTTTTACAAACGCTTATTCTCCATATACTTCATGTTAACCGAGATGTTAATCTTATTGCTAATCTTCTGATAGATGCAAGGGGAATTGGTAGGTTTTAAGCGATAGTCAAATCTTTTAAGAGCTGGTTGCTATGTGGCGCATTCCATTCTCTTTGTATGTCTAGACATAAAAAAATCTGATGTGTTACACTCACATGACTTTCTCTACTCTTGTACAATCTATTTTTACAAACGCCTATTCTCCATATGCTTCATATTCTCGAGATATCGAGATGTCAATCTTATTTGTAATTTTCTTGTAGATGCTAGGGGAATATGGTAGCTTTTAAGCGATAGTCAAATATTTTATCGCTGGTTGCTATGTGGCGCATTCCATTCTCTTTGCAAGTCCAGGACATAAAAAAATGAATAACGAATTTGAGAAAAAGTATAAGTATTGGAAAATTTAAGGAAATAACAAGCAATATCTCGAAAACGGTTCACTCAACAAAAAAATGTATATGATATAAGTTGTGTATTTTAACGCGATCTACATTTTTTGTGTAGTAAAATTTTGTCTATCTCTAATGGTTTACCAGTTATGCAAAAGTCGTTCATAACGAAGAATACTTTTGGAGACATTCCCAGAAATTTCGAGATATACATTTCATTTCTCATGACATTATCTTAAACATATGATATTTTCATCAAAATCGTTAGAGCCATTTTTGAGAAAATTAAAATTTTCGAAAAATGTTCCATGTAAAGGGTAGTCTGGGGTGGGGGGATTTTCTTGAAAATCTTCGTGTCGCATCCCTGGAAGATACTGAACGTAAATACCAAGTTTGGTGTTTATCCGACTGTTAGTTTTTGAGTTATGCTGTTCACAGACACACACACAGACACACACACACAGACACACACACACACAGACACACACACGGACATGTTTCCAAAAATGCTTTTTTTGGATTCAGGAGGTCTCAAAACATGTATTTCCGGTGAAATCTCGGTATCGAATTTTTGGGTGGAATGCAATACTTCCCCTACTTACTATACGTAGTAGAGAAAGTAAAAATTAATAACGAATTTCAGAAAAAGTATATAAGTATTGGAAAATTTAAGGGAATAACAAGAAATATATCGAAAATGGTCCACTCAACAAACAAAAATGTATATGACATAAATTGTGTATTTTAACGCGATCTACATTTTTTGTGGAGTAAAATTTTGTCTATCTCTTATGGTTTACCAGTTATGCAAAAGTCGTTCACAATGAAGAATACTTTTGGAGACATTCCCAGAAAATTCGAGATATACATTTCATTTGTCATGAACATATCTTAAACATATGATATTTTAATCAAAATCGTTAGTCGTTTTTGAGAAAATTAAAATTTTCGAAATTTTTCACAGACACACGCACGGACATGTTTCCAAAATTGCTTTTTTTTTTTGGATTCAGGGGGTCTCAAAACATGTATTTCCGGTGAAATCTCGGTATCGAATTTTTGGGTGTAATACAATACTTCCCTTACTTACTATACGTAGTAGAGAAAGTAAAAAGCATTTTTGGAAACATGTCCGTGTGTGTGTCTGTGAACAGCATAACTCAAAACAAACAGTCGGATAAACACCAAACTTGGTATTTAGGTTCAGTATCTTCCAGAGATGCGACACGAAGGTTTTTAAGAAAATCCCCCCACCCCAGACTACCCTTTACATGGAACATTTTTTGAACATTTTAATTTTCTCAAAAATGGCTCTAAAGATTTTGATTAAAATATCATATGTTTAAGATATTTTCATGACAAATAAAATGTATATCTTGAATTTTCTGGGAATGTCCCCAAAAGTATTCTTCATTGTGAACGACTTTTGCATAACTGGTAAACCGTAAGAGATAGACAAAATTTTACTACACAAAAAATGTAGATAGCATTAAAATACACAATTTATGTCATATACATTTTTTTTGTTGAGTGAACTATTTTCGAATTATTGCTTGTTATTCCTTTAAATTTTATTTTCTCAAATGGGAATTCATTATTCATTTTTTTGTCTTGGATATGCAAAGAGTATTAATCTGAGGCAAAGAGAATGGTGCTGCACCTAGCAACCAGCTATTAAGAGATATGTCGATGCTTAAAGGCTACTGTATTTCTATATTGCTCTTGCAAATACAAAACAAGGGGAACATAGTACATCTTAAGCAACAGTCAAATATTTTTAGAACTGGTCGCTATGTGTAAAATGTAATTCTCTTTGCATGTCAAAGGATCGTTTCTGCAAATGTTTATCTGATTAATATGAAATAGATGGAGAATAAGAGTTTGTAAAAATAGTTTGTACAAGAATGGAGAAAGTCATGTGAGTGTAACACATCAGATTTTCCTTGTGATCTGTTCCAAACCCAAATGCTTGCTTATGTGGTGTTGAAAGCTTTGGTCCAGGAGCTCAATAGTGACAGTGGCTTAGCGAGGTTAGTTTAGAAGCAGTCAGAGTACCTCCATTGTGCTCTTAAGTGATTTAAATATCTTAAATGCTGCAAGAACTTCAGAACCTTGTATTACTGGCAACTTAAATTCAAATGGCTATATATATAAAATCTTCATTGATCACACCAGCAGAATTGACACCGTAATAGATATAACAATCAGAATGGAGTCTTATAGTGGCCAACTCTGTCACATTATTCTGGAGAAAACTAATATTTATGCACCCACCATCCAGCACTACAAAGAAAAATGCAATCTCCAAGACATCACAGTGATTGGTTTAATGATTGGCACAAGAGGAACAATACCTTCCTTTTTTGTTAAGTTTTGCCTTATTGTAAATTAGAAAAATGTTCTATTAATCAAATAGCCATTACAACATTAAAAAGCTCAGTTTTCGTTTTAAGAAACCATCTGTGCAATCATCAGTAAATATACATTATTATAGGTTTGTAATAGTATACTTTATGGTAGTATAATGTTCTTTTCATGTTTTCTTTCTTATTTGTTTTTATTTGTTTATATATAATTTTTATTGTTAATATTTTTAATTATATTGTTAAGCTTTGTCTTTTTTGGCAATCCCTAAATTGGGAAAGTTGTAGTTGAATTGCACTGAATAAAAACACCCTAATGTACCATGCTACTTGACATACAGTGGTATGCTAGGCCAGATCTAATCAGTGAATCTATCCTTCATCGTCATCATGGTCCCTACTTAACTGGATGTATAGTGTATAGACTTCATTTTGTGGGATTTAAAATTTGCTTGCACCACTAGTGACCTGTAACAATAACCAGCAGTACCCAATGAGCAGTAAATGGGTGCAAACTTCAGTAGTGGATGAGGTGAATTGTAAAGTCAAATCCCTCATGTAAATTATTTATTTTATTTACATTTTATGACTGTGGATTATAAGTTTCCCATTTTGTGACAGTTTTGTTTATACTTCATGTTATGAAGCGTAAAATATGGGCTATATATGTCTGTGTAGTCTAGGAAGTAGTGTTCTGTGCTATTTAACATGCACCAGGAAGAATTTCAGCATTTGTGACAGAAAGAAGTAATAATACCACATCTTCAGTGATTTATATAAAATAGAATTCTCTTTTATTTTGAAGTCAGATAAGGAGGTAAAATTTGCATTCTGGTCACTTCAGTGGAAGTAGTGGAAGACATTAGGGTTAAGAAGTGGTAACCTCTGGGAGAAAAGGATGAGGGTAGCGCAGCGGGTTCTCAATTGTTTCCAGATAGAGCATCCCAAGATGCCCTTTCAATACCCCCCACTCAACCATCCAGAAAAATGGAAAGACAGTTTCAGGTCAAAGGTTCTGTGCTGAGAAATAAGCCTTAAGGCACAACCACCACTTGCGTGCCAGACTCTGCAACCCCTGAAAGAGAATTAAATGAGAGGAAATGAGGGACAGGGAAATACATGGTAGTGTAAAATCCACCCCAGCATTTGTCTCCGATCTGGAGAAGACACAAAAAGCCTCAAAGTCAGGGGGGCTGGTCCAATGGGAATTGAACCCAGGATCTCCCAAATACAAGCATCAGATGCTGCTGTAATGATGAATATAAACATTTTCACTTGTGAGAAAGAACAGTACCAGCTTCAGGTTGGTGGTGTCTAATAAAACATAGGAATCAATTTTGCAATTGAAATAAAGCAGCATTGCTGCATGCTAAGAACAGAGTTTCTGTAAAGACTTTCTGACAAGAGCTAACAAGCTAAAGGAGAAAGCCTGCAAGGTTCTGCATCTACTACCGCAGTCTTAAGTGTAACTCTTATGTCCTTGATGTAGGAGGATAATGGCAAACAACACCTGCCTATTAATAGTTTAGTTAGTTTTGTGAATAGTGTTGCCTTTAACAAACTTCATGTTTATAATTTGCAGCATATATATGTACTAGTATTCTGTGGTTATGAATATGTTTTATTCTTATTTCAGTGTTGAGGTTCATATTAAATATAATTTTTGTACACTTGCTGCACTGAATATTTTACGTATTCTGTATTTCGTGTCATTGCAAAATTATTACAATTTGCTGAACGAGGAAAAGCTTTACTGGTTTCAACTTCAGGAAGTTTGCAAGTATGCCTATAATATGAGAATAAATGTGACCAACAGTAGTGTAGAATAGATATGTATAAAGAACATAATTACAGGGCTCCCCCAAATAAGGGTCTATGGCACAAAATAAACATTTTCAAGAGAGGTGACAAATGAGGTAATTTATTTTTATTATAACCACAAAAAATAAAAAAAGGAATACATTGTACATACAAAATAATGTTTTCAAGGATTAGCTTGTCACGTAACAGGAAAAAAATTGTACCTATTTTAAAATTATGGAATGAGGGTCTGAAGTAAATATAGAGTTAGAAAAATGAACAAAGTTAATGATAATTTGTGCATGGCAAAACATTTTCTTTTATGTGCTTTACCCTGAAAGAGCTTAAGTATTAATTTATATATCCTTAATCACATTTCTTAGCACTATTATTCAGTTGTTCCTCTCTATATTCAACAGAGATATAGGCATACCTTGTGATTAAATCTCTGTTTTTTTCAGGTTTAAGTGTAATTGAGGATTTATAAAGCCTGGACAATTGATTTAACAAAGATAAGACAATACTGTGGTCTTTATTGGACACATGTTTCAGATTCTTGATTAAATATATCACGTCTCATGCTTAAAAGACAGTATAGGTTAAATGGTGTGCACTGTTGCCACATGTACTCTACATACGCTTGCAAATTTGGCACACAGCTGCAATCAATCTATCAATTTAATGTCATCTTATGAATGATACACCACAGTATAGTGAAAATTCTGCACTGCTATTTAAGGAAATTGCAAGATGTTTAATTTTCTCCTGCACTTTATGTTTCCTCTTTGTATTTTTAGTACTTCCAAGCACTTCAACCTATCTCAGTTCTTTCAACATTCTCGATTATCATTGGAAAAAAATCATAAAATCACAACTAATTTTTCACCTAGAACATTTTGGCATATTAACAGACTCAAAACATGGTTTCAGAAAAAAAACCACTCAACCACATCTGCATTAATAAACATCATAAATGCAACTTCTCAAATGCTTGATGAATGGCCAACAGACATCAGTATTAATATGTGATAACTAAAAGGCATTTGACTGTGTAAACCACGAGATATCACTAAAAAAATTAAATTTACATGGTATGAAGTGTAAATAATTAGCCTATTTCAATTCTTATCTGATGAATTGTAAACGTAGAGTAATTCCAAATGATGGTAAAAACATTGTGAAGTCAAACTGGGGAAATATAAAATCCGGGGTTCCACAGGGAAGCTTTTTAAGACCCCTCCTATACATACTGTATATATATGACCTCCCAATCAATATAAAGGATAAAATACTGATGTACACAGATGGTACTTCAAAATTATTAAATGGTACTATCACAATTTAATTCAAAACACAAATGAAACATTAATGGTACTGAAAAATTGGTTTGATAATAATGACCTAAAATTAATTATGACAAAAAACTTTTAATTCAATTCAAAACACATGTGAGAACTAATAACACCATAAATAATGCAAATATCACTACAGTAAGCTCTATATCTTAGGAGTATATATAAATGATCATCTAAAATGGGAAGAACACTTTCAATCTATCAGTAAAAGATTAAACAGTGTCTATTTCAATATGCATTGTCTAACAAAAATTACAAACTCAAATGGCTACCCACTAGTTCCCGAGGTCACAGATTGAAACCCGGCAGAGGGTGAGAGATTTTTTCGGGCATAAAAATCCAGCATGGCTTCGTTTGGAAGGGGAGTAAAGCTGATGGCACCGTGTCATAGATTTATGGCACAAAAAAGAACCTCAAGCCCGATAAAAAGGTCACTGAGCAAAATTATTGGTCTTTCACGCCCAATATAGAATTGGATGCTAAAGACCACAGCAGTTAAAGAGCATCCATAAATGAAACTCAATTTCAATTTACAAACTTAGAAACTAAAAAGATAGTTTACTACAGCTATTTTCATTCCATTATGGCACATGGTGTTATATTATGGGGAGCAGCAACAGGCTGGGAGAAAATATTTAAGATACAGAAAAAAATCATCCGTATTATGACACATGTCAGTCCCAAAAATTCTTGCAGAAATTTATTTAGAAAACTAAACATACTTACCCTGCCTTAACAATATCTCTATGAATTAGCCAAACATATACATGAAAACTTTGATAAATACTATGATAAACAGAATATACATAACTATGAATTTAGAACTTAGAATTGCCTAAAAGTATCTGCTTGCAGACTCACATTACTTGAAAAGAGTCCTTTCTATTCCAGAATAAAAATTTATAATAAATTGCCACAAAAATATAGAACAATAAAAGACAAAAGTGTATTTCTGAATACAATGAAAAGGATCCTCATAGAAAAAGCATACTGTTCAGTAAAAGAATATATGGAAGACAATCTCTAGCACCATATAAACCATATAGACTCAAATAATTCTAGTTATAGTTCAAATAGACTAATAATGTGTAAATATTTCTGTATATAAGTTTGTATGTATAACTAATTTTTTATCATATTTTCTGTAATGCTTTAGTTAGACAAAATTTGTAAACTTGGTGAGTCACCAGTTTACTGGACCTTTGTCTAAATTATGTAAATGTATGTGCCAAATAAAGTATCTATTTATCTATCTACGATTTTACAGGCATAAAAATATGTATTATAAAAGAAATATGGTGATATGAAATGACAAAAGCTATAATTTGGTAGGGTATCATCACTGTTTAATCTTGACAAAATTACATTCAGTTTGGGTAGAATGTTTTCAAATAGCAAATAATAAACAATGTGCCACACTCTGCTGTGTGCTATTCCATTATATTGCATTAGCCTAGTGTGTTCTTGTTCCCCCCCTCCACCGTTCTTTTTTGCATTCTTTTTTATGGATCCTTAGACTTCCTTTTATTAATTCCTTTTTTATCCTATACGCTACTGTTTCTGAACATCCACATAACCTTAGGTTTTTCTCTTATTGCCTTACTAACACTCATTTTACTTGAATAATAATCTAACACATTCATTATTACTCTTCTTAGTTAACCAACATTTTGTCTCTTCCTAGCTTTTCCCTCCATGAGTATAAATATTTAATTAAAATGGTAAATAAGTAATCTACATAACACTTCACACTATAAGTATGCTCACTTCCTTACAACTATGTTAACCTTTACTGACTTTGTCATGCCAGACCTGTTGCGGATAGTAAAAACTGTCTCCAACCCTCCTCAATATTTTCTCTCACTTGGTCTCCGTTGTAAACTCAATAACAATAAAGTTTCTCACTGGCTGACTTTTCTACTACATAGGTATAGAATTTTCCAAAAATATTTAATTTAACAAATTATATGCTTACCTTATTAAAGATACAGAATTCAAATTGGGCAGGTATCAGCACACTAGTTTACTCTATCTAAGAAAAAAATATTATTGCATTCTACCCTTTAGTTTTTTGGTTATTGCATGATAAGCATAGAATCAGCAATTATTGGACTTGTTTTCTTAAGAAATTTGTGCCCACAAAAATTTATAGAGGCTTTAAAAATGATATAACATAATAGAGAAAAATATTCTGCATAGGATAATGTGTTCAAACCACAGTAAGGAACTTGGCAACAGTGCAAGAGTAGAAAATTACAAAGCTAATAGCAACATGTATGTGTTAGAGACAGAAATATCCTATTTATCTCCATACTGTCTTTTAAGGTTGAGACAAGCTATAGTTGTCTCAAGGCTGGATGTTATTGTGTGACTTGAAAACATGTACTGCAGTTGGAGCATCTGATGAAAACTTGAATCACATGGCTTCTGTTACCTTAAACTTGGGATCTCTCTTGAACAAAGACCTTAATGGTTCAAGGTCTATGAAATAATCAACTTCAAAGTGTTCTCCAATTTGGCTGCAATAACATATTTCCATTGACCTGGTATGAGTACTTTACATTTCCATTTCTCAATGAGGACGAAGTTTCTATCACATGATACGAAACTATGTCCTGAATAAAGACAATTTCTGTTCAAACTGAGTGAAATAACTACATCTAACTAGCATATTGTACACATAAAATAAATAAATCCTGCGGTGCTACAGCCCACAGGGCCTGGCCCTGCCAACTTGACTGCCAGACTCATGCCCACTTATGCATGAGTAGAGGTGGGCAATCATCCAACTAATACAGGGAGGCAGTGTTGCATCATGCATTCCCCAGCCAGAAAGTTGGCTCACAAGGTCAGGATCGATGCCTCTTACTTTCCTTGCAATGCTGAGTAGGCACCAGTCCTAAAATCTGTACCCCCATGGGTGGGATCGAACCCGGGCGCATTTCATAGCTGGCAACCAGAGCTCCATGCTGTAGCCCACAGTGCCACTGTGCAAGACGTTGTGGAGCATAACGAGTTTGAAATTATTATATTGTCCAACACATCTATGCGACCATACTATTAGTTTTCTTTCATGTAACTTAAATATGTTGCTATCTCTGCTGATTTTCTTTTTGCTACAGATTCATGCCACAAGTTCATGGTGGCAGTGTTAAAACCATTTGAATAAATATAAATAATATGTAGTGAACTGGCATTGTTAGAAAACATCAATGTGTGTGAATGTTGAGAAAATAATACTTGTTGTAGGTAAACATACAATATTGCTAAACTATGAGTAATTTTGGCTGCTGCACAATATCTTTTTATAGTCTGATATGTTGCTTCGACTTTACAGTAATGAAGCTCACTTTGTGCCTCAATCTTTGAATTTATGTATCAACATATACTATCTGCATATAACGCCTATCACAATATTTGCATGCATAGAAAGTCCAAATGAACTCTTTTCTGAAGATATCTTCATATGTTTTTGCTTAGTGACTTAAGGGATTTTCATCTTTAAATAATCTATGCATTTTAGCTACTAAAAACCAGCTTGAAGATAAGATGTTTATTTATAAGATACAATTTATTTATTTATATATTAAGATAATTTATTTATTTATAAGACATGATGTTTATTCACCAAAAGAATTACAAAAATTAAAAGGCTTCATCAAGTAACAATTTACATTTCTCTAGTATACAACTTACGATTAATATGTACAATTTTACAGAAACTTAAACAAGGAGTAGGCATTAGTTTAGGAAAAATGTAGTAGTCATGAATTCATTAATACTGTAGAACAGGTGAGTTAAGACATGATTTTTAACTTTATGTTTGAACTGTTTCTGATTTAAGAGTTTCTAGTTACTAGGTAGCTTGTTGTAAAGAGAGAATACTTGGTATGACATACTTTGAAGACAGATTTTATTGCTTTGGTGATTGAGATGCAAGTTATGTGATCCCCTGGTATTATAGGAATGTAGTCAAAATTCCTGCTAAAATATGATAGATTCTTAAGAATGAAAACAACAGTCTTAAAAGTGTAAATACAGGTTAATGGTAATATAGGAAATTCTTTGAACGCTGGTTTATTAAGTGAATTTAGATGAACACATTTCATTAATTTTACAATGTGCTTTTGTGGTATGAATACATCTGTCAATTTAGTTGAAGATCCCCAGAAAATGATGCATAAGAAACTAAAGAATGTATGCATCCAAAATAGACTGCTTTTAAAACTTCAGAAGAAGACCTGTAACTAAGGACTCTTATTGCTAGCTTAGTTTGCTGAGCTTTATAATTATAAAATTATGTGAATCTTCATTTCAGGTCAGCATCAATTCATACTCCTAGAAACTTTGTGGTGTCAGTTTGCTTAATTTTTGAATTTCCAATGCTAATATTCACATTAGATTGTTGGTTTATTATTTGAGGACTGAAGTACATGCATACAGTTTTTTCAACATTTAAGACCAGTTATTTTTCTTTAGCCATGTACCTACTCAACTTTGCATTTGCCCTGTTTCTGCCATCTTGCAGAATATTTAGGTCTTTGCCACTGATTGCAAAATTTATGTCATCAGCAAACAGAACAGAGTTTATATATGATAATTCAGTCGGTATGCCATTGATATAAAGTATGGATAATATTGGCCCTAAAATTGTAGATTTGTGTTTGTATATGAAAATAACGACTTTACAGTCTGATGTATTTATTAATATGTTCATAATTTGTTCCTTTTCATTATCATTAACTGCAAATGGTTGATTTTGGTGTTTGCCTCTTATATCCTTTTCGGTTGGTGTTACCAATTTTTACCATATTCTGAAATCCTGTAGCCTATTATGGTCAATAAGAAAACATCACCAAACTTTTTCTTAATGGACCTCAACAGCAGACCATTTTTCATTAAGGGGAAGATTATATCGAAAAGTGTCTTTTGTCTTATGTTGTATCAATTAGGTTCTGTCTCCTTTGTTGTGGTATGTTTAATTTTATAGATCTATTTACAGAAAAAGATGATTGTTGATTTAGATCCATTGTATATTATTCCATGAAAAAAGTATGCCTTTAAAAATGATTTAATTTCAAATATGCATTCTTGAAGCAGCTATGCATATCACATACTCTTCCCTGCGAGGACAAGAAAACCTTACAACACTATATATTGAAGTTTAGGTTACAGAGTTTTCACACATGCTTATTTACTGTTTGTGTGTAACATAAGGTTTCAAACTACAAAACATAAAATGTCCCTTTCTGACTTTCTTATTAAGAAAATTAAATGGTTAAAATGTACAGATAACATAGCTTAATTTGGTAATATGTGTCTCTTGCCATTGCTCTTATTTCACTAAACTGTTCTGGTCTCTTTTTTCCATTTTTGAGTATTCGTTTGTTTGTGATATATTCTTCTCCTTTTTACTTTGCATTGGTTATTCTTTCAATCATCAAAATTTGCTTTACATGTTTGCCTCTATTGAATCCTTTTGCCTGTGCTGGTGATATTGCATTTTCTTTTCTAAATAGGGGAAGATAATAGAAGAGTTGGATAGGAGATGGAGTTGGCTTATTTTGCTGGAATAGGAAAGGTAAGGGTATATCTTGGGGGAAAGGAAAGGAAAATGAATATCAGTGATGGCTGGCGATGGAGGATTCTAGGGCAGTGTCCTCCCAATAAATAAACGTCTTCTAAATAAAAAATAAAAATAGGAAGGTAAGAGTAATATCAAATTTCATTATTGTATACAGTTTTGCACTCCCTTATATATATTTTTAAAGTGTTTTTTCAACGCTTATACAGTGATCAGGACGAAGCTTTCCGTACAGAGCGTAATTTGGATTACATCAAGTCCGTCCGAGAATGCTCGCGTTTTTAGGTACTGATATTGTCGAGACGTGCGAAGGGGAACGTTTCAACTGTTGGCGAGGGGTGCCGAGAGGTAAAAATTTGCCAGAATTCGAGGCCCTCTGCTATTGGTTCCTTCTCAACGTGATCTTTTCTGTATAGATTCATTCAATTTCACTACCGCCACTATACGAAAAAAGTACTATGTCCTTTCTAAAATTTAATAATATTATACGAATTGAATTAAAAATTATTCATAAGTTTTAGTGCATTTTAAAGTATAGCATTGTATAGTTACATGATTCAGAGCAGAAAAATAAACAATCTCCCTTATCAGGAGTGCCTTGAATAAAATATTGGGGCGACACAGGCAGGCGCGAATAGAATACAATTTTCACTTTTAAGAGGAGGGTCCTTGCTGTCATTCTCATAATTTATTAAATAGTAAATACATAATGAAACGGAAAATTAATATGTTCTGCATTTATTTATATTATTTTATAATTATTTTTATATTACACGTTAAACAGATAGCGAAAAAATGTTTTCCATTTATCTCAGGTACATTACAACAATTAACATTATTATACATTTCAGTACTACATGTTTATGTTATTACATTGAAGCAGGCTAGAGAATTAAATTATTATTCTCCTAAAAAAGTTGACTTTTGAATCTCTGCCCTAGATACACTACGTGATCAAAAGTATCCGGACACCTGGCTAAAAATGACGTACAAGTTCGTGGCGCCCTCCATCGGTAATGCTGGAAGTCAATATGGTGTTGACCCACCCTTAGCCTTGATGACGGCGTTCACTCTCGCAGGCATACTTTCAATCAGGTGCTGGAAGGTTTCTTGGGGAATGGCAGCCCATTCTTCACGGAGTGCGGAACTGAGGAGAGGTATCGATATAGGTCGGTGAGGCCTGGCATGAAGTCGGCGTTCCAAAACATCCCAAAAGTGTTCTATAGGATTCAAGTCAGGACTCTGTGCAGGCCAGTCCATTACAGGAATGTTATTGTCGTGTAACCACTCCGCCACAGCCCGTACAGTATGAACAGGTGCTCGACCGTGTTGAAAGATACAATCGCCATCCCCGAATTGCTCTTCAACAGTGGGAAGCAAGAAGGTCTTAAAATATCAATGTAGGTCTGCGCTGTGATCGTGCCACGCAAAACAACAAGGGTTGCAAGCCCCCTCCGAGAAAAACACGACCACACCATAACACCACCACCTCCGAATTTCATTGTTGGCACTACACACGCTGGCAGATGACGTTCACCGGGCATTCGCCATACCCACACCCTGCCATCGGATCGCCACATTGTGTATCGTGATTCGTCACTCCACACAATGTTGTGATACTGTTCAATCGTGTAATGTTGACGCTCCTTACACCAAGCGAGTAGTCGTTTGGCATTTTCCTGCGTAATGTGTGGCTTATGAGCAGCCGCTTGACCATGGAATCCAAGGTTTCTCACCTCCTGCCTAACTGTCATAGTACTTGGAGTGGATCTTGATGCAGTTTGGAATTCCTGTGTGATGGTCTGGATAGATGTCTGCATATTACTCTTTACGACCCTCTTCAAATGTCGGCGGTCTCTGTCAGTCAACAGACGAGGTCGTCTGTACGCTTTTGTGCTGTACATGTCCCTTCACGTTTCCACTTCACTATCATATCAGAAACAGTGGACCTAGGGATGTTTAGGAGTGTGGAAATCTCGCGTACAGACTTCTGACACAAGTGACACCCAATCACCTGTCCACGTTCGAAGTCTGTGAGTTCCACGGAGCGTCCCATTCTGCTGTTTCACGATGTCTAATGACTACTGAGGTCGCGGATAATGAGTACCAGGCAGTAGGTGGTAGCACAATGCACCTAAGATGAAAAAGTATGTTTTAGGGGTGTCCGGATACTTTTGATAACATAGTGTATGAAGTCATCTACTATACGCATCACCAAAGAGTTGGTCTCTTTGCGGTGAATATTCAGAAGTGTAAAATGGTTTAGACGCTTCTGAGTCATTGTTGATCTCAGGTAGCTTTTCAGCTTTCTCAAAGTCGAAAATTATCTTCCTGCTGTAGTCGTTAAAATAGGAATTGTTTGCAGAAGTCGATCAAACTTCCGCAGCTCTGAAAGCATTATCTTCATTTGCGGATTTTTCTGCAGAACATCAACCACACTGGCCACATTTTCATTTCTGGTTTTGAAAATATCTAATGGCATGTCTCGGTGTAACAATAGCCTCTCTTTATGGATGTCGTCTTTAAAGTGTTCACCTAGGCCCTGAAAATCAGCTTTTGCACCAGTGAGAAATTGTTTTGCGTTTACCATTAAGCCGAAAATGCTAGATTCAAATCGGGTTGTCACGCACTCAATAACTATACTCACAACTTCGTTAAAAACTTGACAGTAAAATCCTCTACGGAATTAAAACGAAAAACATCTCTTTCCTCACAGTCTATTTAATGGGGAATCCTTTTTCTTAGTAGAATCAACTGTGAAACACCCAGACTCTCGGAGTTGTCAATGACGTTGCCCTAGACAGATCTGCACTGTGGTCTGAGATCTCTTAGAAGTTGAAGCAAAGTCGAGATCATCTCTACTGCTTGCTGAAAGTGCAGTGATTGTGCTTGAAGAGCAGTATTGGCTGCATCCACATGGCAGAAAACCCTTACAAAGCAGAGAAAGATGAAAGAAACAGTCGAAAGTTTTCAATTGAAATTGGCACAGCGTCTGACTTTTCTGTTTCTTCTAATTCCTCCATTAAGTTTAGGAGTTTCCTGTAATTGGAAAGAATCGCTGACAAAGAATGGAACCGGACTGTCCATCGCGTCGGACAAAAACGGCGCAAATTCTTCGATGATCCATACCAGCATCGCTTTGAAGCTTTTTAAAGATGCTCAAGCTCTTCGGAGAGTCCTTGACGAAGCTGATTATTTCTCGAACCACATCGTTGCGACATCCATTTATTTGTGTCACCAAATCTTGGACAGTGAGACTGAGATAGATAGATATATGAATGAGCCATGTAGTGGAGGAAAATAGCTCTGGGCTCCGTCGAAGCCTCTGCAGTCAGTGACTAAGTTGAATTTACGAAGGACATCCATTATGATATGGAATAGTGTCTGAGACCTTGTATCTGTTTATCTGTTGACAAACAGAAACCAAGAAACAGTTCTTCTACTAAAAGAGTCTTTGTAACTATCCTGAAACAGATAGACGCCTGTTCATGGATGGATAAATCAGAAGCCTCTTCCACCATGATTGCGTAGTACCAAAGAACTTGTTAGGTGGTGGCTCATTATCTCCAATATCTCACTGCAAGTTTCATGGGAGCAATATTTAAAAGAATCTCGATCCATCCACATCATTAAAATTGGAGAATCTTCACAGTAGCCTTACAAGGTTAATAAAGTTATTGACTCATCAATCTTCAGAGAAGACAATATCTTAATCAAAGCTAACCTGTTCTCTATTTCGATTCTTTTTAGCATCGGAAGGTTGACAAATAACATTCAATTATCCTTTATTGATGTCAATTTTAAGGCAGTCTGTCTCTGTGGCATTTGGTATTCTCGTGTTTTTAAAATTTTTCATGCCTTTCTTCATGTTTCGGAAACCTGATTCAGTAAAACTCAATTCTAATTTAAAAGAAATTTGAATACATTTGGATTGAATGCTGTTTTGCAAAGATGACAGAAAGCCGAATCGTTTAATTTTTCGTAGTGAAGCCAGGGGTACGTTTTCAACCAATGGGACTGGAAATTTGTTTCATGCTCTCTGTGTCTATCCTCTTTTGTTCATGCTCTATTCGTTGCAGATTGAAGTGAGGGCTTACCTACTTCTGTTGATTCTAAAGGTTGGTTTCGTCCTGCTGGGGTTCCTACAGTTTCTAATTCTTGCTCTTGACTCAGTGATGGTTTTTCCCCCACTTTCAAATGAGTTCTTTCCTTTATTTTAATCACAAACTTATCCATTTTAGACTTTAACCAATCATTATTTTCATTCACTGCCTCTTTTACTGCTTTCTTCATAGAATCCAGTGCTACTTCACTGACGCTTTTTCAATTAAATCTAGGCATTGTTTTGCCTTAGTGGGAGGTGATAGCAAATCCATTATAGCACAGAATGTATGAGCTGCAGCTACCCCTTTACCAATACATCTCAATGCATAAATTAACCTGGCATTTACTTCAAAACAGGAACCCAAATATGGTGAGGTCATAGCATAACTTTTGGTACCACATTTCTCACACAAAGCACATAATTTTGAGGCCAAACCCCTCCTACTATTTTCCTCTTCACTTATTTTAATACCAAATTCACTTCCACAAAACTTGCATTTTGCACAGTTGTAGATCAAATTACTTAATAAATCTAACTTAATAATAACATAACCACCTCCATTCACTTCTGAATTAACCAGAAAGGAATCATCATTCTGCTCAGGAAGGTTTCTTAACTTTTATTCAGACGAGCTCTCAGAGACACATTTACTATTACCAGCTTCAGCAGCATTACTTATGCTTTCTACACTCTTTTTCACATATTTATTGCCATGAAACTTACGTTTACCAAATGATTTCACTCTACCCATTATGTTTTGACACACATTCACTAGTGAATTTACAACCACAACATTCAACCACGTGCTCAAAACAAAACATTCAAACTACGAAGTAGGAAACCGATGTTGCAGCTGGCAGCACATTGCAGTGTATAGCAGAATGTCCAATGCACTCGCTAAAATTTACCCCATGTCAATCGGTGGGTTCGTTCAGAAATTCTAAGCGAAAGAAACCTTCTAAATCATTGTGCACGAGGTTGTGCAAGATGGGGGGCGTGTCCTTGCGCCGCCATATTTAAATGACCAATTTAAAGGGCTTACTAATCCTGTAACATACCATTTTATATATATCATTTTAAAGCTAAGGAATTGTACTTTTTTATAGAATAGAAAACTAAAAATCGATATTTTCGCTGAAATTCACTTCCCGGTGTCCTTAACCGGCTGGTTAAAAGGGTCTCGTCAAATGCCTTTTGCAGTTCTTATGATATGGCGGGAAGCTGAGGATCATATAACAGACTGCTACTTCTTCTTGGCAAATATATCTGGAATAAGTTCAAGCATACTATTAAATATCCATTTTTAGAATCAGCAATTCGACCAATGCCTCATGAATCGCCTTCCCATACCAACTCCACCTGACGACAGAAATGTGACTGATGATTTTGAAAGTGTTGATGACATTGGTGAATTACAACAGAGTGACCCAGATTTTGTGGAAGGAGTTACCATAAACGGACCGTACTTTCTAACACCAGGAAGATCTATGATTTGGTTCGTGATCTTGGATTATCTAAAAGTAAAGCCGAGTTACTTCAAGATTGAAAGGCTGACACCTCCTGCAGAATGGCACCAAAGCAAGTCCTTTCTGTCAACGCTAAAAGGAATTTAGGCATTTCTTTTCTAAACAGGAGGATATAGTTTTCTGTAATGTTGATTCTTTGATGGAATCCCTGGGTATTCAACATAAACCCGAAAATTGGCGTTTGTTCATTGACTACTCGAAAACAAGCCTGAAAGGAGTTTTGCTACATAATGGAAACAAGTTTCCATTCATTCCTATAGTCACGCAGTTGGTATAGAAGAGAGTTACGTGATCATGCATCTCTTGCTATCCAGTATCCGGTATGATGAATATTCATGGTAGATATGTGCAGATTTTAAAGTCATAGCTATATTACTTGGATTACAGCTTGGCTATACAAATTGTTGCCGTTTCTTGTGCATGTGGGATAATAGAGATAAAAGCAATCACCATGTTAAAAAAAGCAAACCAAAAAGAGAGCCATTCAATCCAAGAGAAGCAAATGTTGTTCATCAACCGCTTGCAAATGCTGATAAAATCGTATTGCCTTCACTACACATCAAACTATATTTGATTAAGAACTTCGTGACGGGAGGGCATTTCTGCTCCTGAAAACTAAGTTTCCAAAGATCAGTGAAGCGAAACTAAAAGAGGGAATATTTGTTGGCCCTCAAATTAGAGAACTTATTAAAGATTCACAGTTTTAAAGCCTGTTAAATATGCAGGAACGAGCTGCAAGGTCCTATTTCAAAACATTGTCATAAACTTTCTATGAAACTACAGGTCTGAACATTACAGAAAACTTGTCAGTGAGCTGATTGAGAACTATAAGATCATGGGATTTAATATGATTTGAAAATACACATGTTGGACTCCCAATTTGACTTCACTGAGCAGTTCGGCGCTGTCAGGGATGAACGTGACGAGCAATTCCATTAGGACATCGCTAAAATGAAAAAACGCTACCAGGGAAAATGGACTCCCAATATGTTGGAAGACTACTGTTGGATGCTCAAGAGAGATGTTCCTCAAGCAAAGTACAGTCGAAAATCTACTTAACATTTGTTTTAGGTACGTGAAAGGTATTCTAACTAAGGTTTTACACATAGAATATGTAATTACCAGAAATGTTATTCATGCAAGCACTCAAAAACTATGAGTGATGGAAATCTTCTGTAAAAAGATTTGAAATCAGTACAAAAAAGTGGAATTCCCGTTGAACTTCTTTTAACACTAAAAATCTTAAATTTTGTTGACCAGTGTAATCTAAAATAAATTGAGTTTTATTTATGTAACCTATTTAGCTGTTGTGGTCCTTTTAGTGTCCATTCTATATTGGGGTGAAAGACCGGTAATTTTGCTCAGAGGCCTCTTTTTAGGCTTGAGGTTCTTTTACGGCCGTAAATGTACGACACGGGGCACCCGGTTTTACTTCCCTTCCGAAGGAAGCCATGCTAAGGATTTTTACGCCCGAAAAAATACATCACCTTCCACCGGATTTGAATCCGCGACCTCGGGAAACAGTGTAATCTGTCATGCCGGATCGGCCAAATATGGTTCCATAGAAGCGACATATTTAGTGTTTCGTCAAAAAGTGGTGGTAATTATCATCAATAGATGAATAACGTAGAATTTAGGGAATGGTTTACCGATCTCCTTAGGAGACTCTAAGAAGGGTGTGTGGTAGTAATGGACAATGCGAAGTATGCTATGCTTAAAGAAAAAACTCTACAATACAAATTCTAGGAAAGCTGAAATTTTGTCATGGCTTCAAAGCAAGAATATACCCCAGTTACGTGCGGTAATATTTTTCAGGGGGAACAGCACTAATGGAACCGTTACGACACTATTTAACAAATCTACACAGGACAAAAATATAAAAAAATATGTTATACGTAATACGTATTAGAACGAAAATAAGCTTACCTCCTTTATTTTCATCTGTACATCAACGGAATCCTCCTCTCTCCATTTCGGGCAAATGTTTCTATGACGATTATAAAAATATTTTTGGCTTTGAATGTTGTGCAATAGAGCATTTTTCTCTTGGTAACAATGAAAGTTGGGAAAACCTGTATTCGCACTGAGGGTTTTGTACGTAACTCTTTACGCGTTTTAAACAGGAGAAGGTACCTTTTGCTGTAGATGTGCTCACTGGAACTGTAGTTATGAGGCAGCAATGTATATACTTCTGGAAATACTTCTCATAACTTGGTGTCTTTCAAAAACTTTGCAATCTCAGTCACTCGAAAAGTCTGACAACCTATAAACAGCCACTAATTATTTCGCAAATTCTCGAAATAAAATAAATTTGTAAAGTCAGATTTAAGAGATGTAAACAAAATTCTCGGAAATCCAGTTTTGAAAGATTCAAACCTTTTCGAATTAAGTAACTCAATAAATTTTAGTTCTTCTAAATCACGAAATCGGTTTTCCACTTGTCTAACTGTTATGTCATTATTTTGTAAAGACGCAAATATTTCATTCTGGGATCGTCCAATTTACCTTTCCGATGTCGCTTTCTACTTGATTCTTCTTCGTGTAACTTTCTTGTAGTGCTGCATATATTATAAAAATAGTTTGGAGATTCTTGAATGAAATGGGTGGTCTTTTTCACCTTCGCAATGCAATAATTTGCATCAACGCTCTTGAGAGTATTGAATGATGTATCAGTGAGGGTAAACAATTCACCAAAATTTCCGACAGAAAAGAGAAGGTGAAATCCTTCAATGATACTAAATATCCTCTGGCACAAAGAAAAGTGTCACTGTCGCAGGAGTTCCGGGTCATCAGCAATATGCTCAAAAATGATATCAGTTCTGTCTTATTTTCATGCACCGTATTCACAATCCTAGAGTTGTAATTACAACGTGTAACTGACACCGATGGAAATATTTTCTTGACTTCCGATGCATTCAGTACATTTACACACTTTGTTGAACGAGAAAAAATGAACAAAACCACTCAATGTCTTGAAAAATATTTTACATTCCATTATGAATTATTGCACTGACTGGATAAAATTAGGTTAATTCGATAAGCATAACAGTGGGCAAATAGCGCATTGGGAAATATGTTATTCAATAGCACATGCAACCCTTTTTAATGACCACAAAGTGTTACAGCGCCATCATATTCTTGAGCTACGAGCTTATTCTCAGAACCACGTGAAAGTCTATAAGAATTGTATATACGAGGGCTGATCAACAAAGACTGAGACTGATTTTTTCACAGATGTTTATTACTCCAATTCAATGTTTACATGATCTTTTTCAAAGTAGTCCCCTCTTACTTCAATTCACCTTTTATAGCGTCTCTGCCAGTCCTTGAACACGTGCTGCAGGCCATTCTTTGTCAGGTCCTTGAGAATCGTCTCACTTTTCTTGAGCACTGCTTTAGAGTTCTCAAATCGAATACCCCTAAGGTTTGCCTTTAGTGATGGGAATAAAAAAAGTCACAGGGTGCAAGATCGGGGCTATAAGGTGGATGTGGTACACAGGTAATGTTGAATCGAGGCGGAAACTGCATGACTTGATTTGCGATGTGAGGCCGTGCATTGTCATGAAGAAGTCGCCACCCAGTCCGAGAAAGCTCTGGTCGTTTCTTTGCAATGTGCTTCCTCAGTGTAGCCAATACTGACGTGTAGTATGCTGCTGTAACAGTAGTGTGAGGGGGAACTGCATGCTGGTAAATCATTCCATTACAGTCAAAAAATGTGTTCACTATCACTTTCCCTGCAGATGGAACAACTTTTGCCTTTTTTGGTGTTGGAGAACCTGGCGATTTCCACACTGTGCTGGCTTGTTTTCCTTCAGGATCATAATGATGCAGCCATGACTCATCACCGGTGATAATCGATTTAAAAAATGCATCGCCTCCATCAGCAAAGAGACGCAGCACCTCACGGTTTGTCTCCATTCGCACAGCCTTTTGTTCGGGAGTCAACAGATGTGGCACCCAACAAGCACAAACTCGGGTCATATGGAGATGGTGTTGATGTTGACTTCAGTCACAGCAGAAGCCGAAACACCAGGCCCACCTTGCTTAACACTGACAAGTCGCCTTCTTTGAAGTCATTGAACCACCTAAACACTGTTGCACGAGGTAGTGCATCTTCACTGTACGCTTGCTTCAGCTTTTCATTAAGTTTCGGTGGCTGTATGGTTTAAACGAAAACAGAATTTGATTGCGCTGTACTGCTCCTCTCGCGTCACCTCCATAGTCTAATATGCGAAATGCACGTAGGGTCTACAAAATAGAGCATTACTACCAACATACCAATACGAGAGTGCTGCCGCCTACCAACATTATACATAAAAACCCGCTCTTTTCAAATATTTATGTTACAGATACGAAACTATCACGGAAGCTACAGGAAAAAATCAGTCTCAGTCTTTGTTGATCAGCCCTCGTAAATGCTCACTTAACGCAACTGCAAAATGATTATTGCTGACATCTGTAAAGCCTAAAAATCTCTCCTGAATTTCACCCTTGTTTACATAACGAGTTACATTGGAAAGCATAATTTTGCAACATCCGTCGTTTCGTCCAGCATTAAAGCAACAAAAGGTGCACATTTTACTTCTTACCTTATTCTATCTAGCATTACGTCACTAATACATTCATAATATCATTTTGAATTGGATTTAAAAACTTTAGCGCTTTGTAAGTGTGTGTCTAATTTGATGTCATACTTGGATAACACGTGCAAGAACTCAAGAGTTTCCCCGATTAAGGGATTCATTATGCTCGCTATGGCCTCTGCTTTGCCAGTGGGCAAGTTACTTCGATCAGTCGCTTCATTATTTCTCTATTAGAGTAAAGTTCGGCATTATGTTTCAAAACATTCGACCTGCGTTGTTTATTTAATTGAAAGTCTCTGCTTATTTTACCAAACGTGTTCAATTTCGTTATTGTAGATAAATGTGATTACGTCTTCTCATGTCGTATCTTTGCTTTGTGAAAATTATTGATATCAGAGAAACCTACACTATTTCATAATTCTCTGTTGGTTTCGAACAGAATACAAGGCCAGCAAAATAATTTATTTCTCGATTTATATGAAGTTAGCCATTTTGAAGAATTGTAGTATTCAGCTTTGAAATGACGTACGTAGTTTTTCATTTATGTACTCATAGAAAGTCCGAAGTAGACCTACCCTTTACTGTAATGTCTTGTTTTTCCTGAAAAACCAAAGCTCCGAACAGAGTACCGGCACTTAACAAACGATCAAAAAATTATGACTGTTTACAGGCGTGAATGGCTGCACTGCCGGATGACCTTTCAGTTGATGTGAGATATAGGGGACTTGTATCCTGAACGAGTTCCTCTCCATGAATACAAAACAGCGTTAAACACACAATATTGTTTTAATCCGTGTGACGCTTCACAGGCACACTTTCAACACTTAACTCATCGTCAGACAGCGAAACTTGGACACCGATGGGAGAGAGACAGGTGATTTCAGGTGACCTGTGTTCTAGAGTACCTGTAGTGTGTACTGTTTACAATACGAGAGTGGGTCCTGTCCCGTTGAAGTAATGTGCCTCAATTGTTCCTTGAACAGCTACACAGCACTTCTTAGCTCGCGTTGAAGTGAACAAGTACAATAGCTTACATCATGGGCAAAACAAAGGGATAGAAGATTAATCTTTTCCTGCAAGAATTTGGCAGTGAATGTTTTACACAAGACGGAGAAAACATTACATGTAAATTATGTGGGGTTAAAATAAACACCATAAAAAGGCGTAACATACAGAAACACTGTAATTTCTTGAAGCATAGATCACTTGTTGCTATTATGTCTAGAAACAGTGGAGAACTTCCTACTTCGCTTTCAATAAAGAATCCCAGTTTTATTTAGACTTAAGTGAAATGTTGATAGTTGCTAATACCCCCTTCAATACTGTAAAAAATAACAGCTTTAAAACCTTCATGGAAAATACACACAAACGTCTTTCAACTAACACAACGTTGCGAAAATACTATTTGAATAAGTGTTGTGAGACAAAATTAATTTATGTTAGGCAAAAAGTAGGAAATAAAAAAAATTGGGTATCAGTAGGTAAAACCACGGATGCTGCAGGAAGGCATGTGCAAATATTGTAGTAGGGAGCCTCTTGCCTGATAGGCTTGGATCAAAATTCCTTTTGATAATGAAATACTAAATAAAGTAGACCATGCTGCAATTGTAATATACTTCTTTGTGAAGGAATTCTTATGCTGTGGTCCGATACCATGAAATTGCAGAATGTTCTTTTACTTGTTACTGATGGTGCCCCATACATGATAAAAGCAGCCAGAGTTATTGAACATCCACCTAACATGTCTTGCTCGTGGTCGCCCAGAGTTGCAGAAGAAATAGGAAAATCTTTCAGTGATGTAGAACGTTTAATTGCAAAAAAAAAAAAAAAAAAAAAATCCTTAAAGGCCCCCGTGAGGCTGTCAAAATTCAGGGAATAGCACCCGATTGCCCTTTGCCCATAATAATTCGGTGGGGAACTTAGTTGGATGCAGCTGTTTACTATGCCAAATATTTAAATTAAATTGTTTACGTTATAAAAACCTTTGATGAGAACGACAATTCCTCACTTAAAACTGAGCAATCGATTGACTGGTGAAGTGAAGAACAATCTGGATTTCATACAAAATCCTTTTTGACGCGTCTCTCAAGGAGACTATTACAAACATCAGATGTAGATATATGTGAAGCCCTCAAGCTAATTGAGCAGATGGCACAAAACATTAATGCGACACTAGTTACACGAATAACTAAACGTGTACAACAGAAACTGCATGCAGTTTTACCTAAAAATCGTGGATATACAAATCTGTTTGTAATCAAGGATCTGTAGAAGGAAAACAGCCTATCTGAAAATAACGACGTACATACAGTGTACATCAAGTATTTACGCTTTGCCGCATCAGATCATGTGACCTCGAACACACCTCAAAATACAGACGCTGTTTAAGTGAAAACCGCAGGAGATTTGGGTTTGAGACATTTAGAAAATATATTGTAGTGCACTGTAAGCATTTCTGCAACCACAAGAGCACACAACGAAGAAGAAACGGGCCTAAAATACTTTGGTCAATGAACGCACTGTATTCCCCCATTACATTTTGTACTTATGTGCTGAATACTATAGGTATTGTAAATCTGTCATATAAATGGAACTATTTTGATTTGAAATATGCATATACATTTGTAATAGCAAAATGTGTATCATTTCATACATTATTTATACATATATATTTTGTCTCTGGATGAACGGATTATCTAACCAAAATAAGTGAGCCGTGAAAATTACTCACTTCAAGTTTCAAATATTGAGGTAGTGCGTCAAGTGTTGTGTCGCATTCATATAGGTTTGTTTTGATCTGCCAGTCCACTGCTGACCAAGACAACCAACGCAAAGTAAACAAAAGTACCCATGGTATAGTTACACCTATGCTGTTTCGTCGGTGTTCAGGTTTCCTTGTCTGCTCATAATACACAAAAACAATAAACGTACAATAAACAATATTCTTTCAAACAAGAATGAATACGCAGAAGTCGCTTACCAGCGCACGCCAAAACCTGTGCTATTTATAACGTTGCACGAGGAACACATGCGGTGTAGCTAGTCCTAGGTGAGCTGATTGGAGGGCAGAATGTTGGCCAAGTATAGGCGCTGAGCTAACGAATGCAGATTTATATTGTCATATTAAAACATAAAGTTAAAAAATGAAATTTAATGAAGTTTGTATATAAGCTAATGCTACTTAGGGCACCAGTCTAGCCTACTAGTCCACTGACTGCACGCCCCTGATGTACCTCATAATCTACATACACAAAAGCCGAATAATAAACTAATCGTAAAACAGCTCACAACTCTTATTATTGTTAGTAATTCGTTTTAGTGCATACATTCACTTATCAGCTGTGACCGCTAATGCGCTTGCAGAGGAGGGATAGTAGGGCGAGTGGAGATACGGCAATGTGATATTAACACGTCCGGTGGAAGTGAAAATACAGTAGTCAACGTGTATTTGGGAGCTGCCAACCACTAGTCGGTAGCAGGTAAAAGGTAATTACTGGCTACTGCCACGGCTGATTCTCTGATAGCAGCCTAAGAGTTTAAAGGATGATGGTGTGTTTAGTATTTCTTCGTTTATTTTCTTATTTTCTTATTCAAACCGAAGAGGTCAAAAATTCCATTCTGGAAGTGAACTGTTTAGCAAGGGATGCCGTATTTGTAGTTGGCTTCCGGCGTGGAGGTGGCGCGTCCTAATGTAGGGTTTGCTGTTCCATATGCGCTCGCAATTGAGCATATTTGATTTTCAAAACTCAAAGTGTGTAGTATGTTGTGTCCAGTTGCTGTTGTGTTGTGCTGAATTGACGAATCTCTTGCTGTCTGAAGGTATTGAATGCAGTTCTCCAGGGTTGTGTGCTGGCTTGTGAAATTTGCTGCTTGAACACTGTTGTGGCGGAGGAAGCGATACAGTAGTGGCACATGTTGCCCCCTTGGCCACATCATCGCGGCAAGGAGCTAGCCGGTCAGGTCGGCTCGATTCGACGCGTAACAGCCACTCTTATAAAGAAGGCTGGGAAGCCAAGGCAGTTTCCAGGTCCGAGCGCAGTAGTGGCGTGGTTTTCCAGGCAGCGGTGATTCGGGAGCCTTCATCGCAGACTGCCACTTTTGGTGTACTGCTGCAAGCACAAATCGTGCCGGCAGGTCCTGGGGCACACCAGCGGTTACCGAACTGAAATACCTGCGGTGTGATGCCGGCTAGCCCGCGTCTCAGAAGGAGGCACGATTAGCGAGCTGTTGCGGTGCTTCGCGGCGGTTTTTGGGCTGCGTTGGTTATTTGGAACGAAGCTGTTTTTGCGGCGGAGGGCTGCTCCTTAGCAGCATTTCCCCTGGAGCGTCCCCTTGTTGAACTGCTGTCTCGAAGTCAAGTTCATGGTAAAATTGCAGCCATCTTGTGTTGATATAGGCCCTTTATCCAGGCTGGCAAACTTTCAGATGAAAATGTATCTCCACATGTTATCCGAAACCCATATACTACTTATATTGTGTTATCTGGGGCTGTAAACACCTATTTCACCATAACTAACCCAAAACTGTGCCAGAGACCTTTAAACATCTCTATGAAACAGATCCACAAATCAAGCAGATTAAAAAGTAAAGTTTGATGCGTCCTACTACTAATTGCATTGGTACATACGTGTATCACACTTAAATTTATCTATAATCCGCTAAATAGTATCCTTTGATCCTGTATGATTCATTATGTTTTGTATTTCACAATCGATCATTATAGATTGGAAAATTTCGTGATTTGAGAACACAGAAAGTGGTACTTTAAAACGAAAGAAAAAAAACCGTGGTTTGAAACATACAATTCGGTAGTTTCGATATATGTCAATTTTTTCAATATGTACAATTATATATATCATTATATCAGTCATATATTTTATTGTCTTGTTGCACATTAGCACATATCGAGAAAATCAAACAGCAGTAAAAACACATTGTCATAAAAATAAAAGTTTCATGGAAGAAGAAAACGCGAAGTTAATATACACGTTCATAAACCGCTGTTCACTAAAAATTACATTATATACTACCAGGGACAAATAACTCTGATTTGTGTATCCGTGGTTTAAGGAGGAACTATGCATGTTGTGAGTGGTGACTACAAGCTACATATTATGTTGTTGGTCTACTTATTATCTGAGTGTGACGGACGAACATCATAATATAGTGTAGTGTCGTACCCCAAAGAGGAAACACTACAAATACAGCAAGTGAGACGGCTATACAGGATTCCTCACTTCAAAATTAAGTAAAAATTTGTTCTGCTCCTTAGCGAAGCACATCTTCTGCCTACAACGGCGCACAGATTTTTGTGACAGGTTATTCACCTTCCCTCCTTCCTGCTGATCAGCACTCCAACACCAAATTCATTGCTAAATGTCTTGGGTAATACGTTGAATGTGAAAGCAAAAGTACCACTATAATATGCTAATCTACCAGCATGCATTAGAGATTGCAAAGAAAGATGTTTTAATGTTCAAAATAAGTACATGAAAAAGATTGACATTCTGTTCTCCAAGACGATGCCGCGTATCAGAAAGAACATTGTCGAAAAAAAGTCGTTCGCAATTAACATTTGCACATGGCACCCACAGCAACTGAAGAACACTGTAGGCAAAATCACTATATTTAACTGCCATTGCAGTCAACATTGAAATATTGTCTACCTTTTCGCCTCAGCCCATCTTCAGTCTCATCATCCTTTGCAATTCTTTCATTCCTATTATGATTATACTTTCACGTAGATTACAACAGAGGTTCAATCTTTTGCATCTTTTTGCAACGTCTTCATTTACTGTTAAATTAATCATTTCCGCAGGATCAAACATACTCACAGCCCTATCAAAATTATTTGCTGTATCACTGGTTCTTAGTGCTTTCAGTTTAGTTACAACATTGAAGCAGCATTACTCAACCTCATTTTAATTCTATATTTTGTTAAATTACAGCTGCACTTTTCAACAATGTTGGTCGTCTTGCTGTCAAGTACTCCATCTGCAGGGTCTTTAGTGTCTGTTCAATTATTCTGAGACCACCATCCAGAATGTACACAGTAGGATACGACTGGACTTACAGAGCAGTGATGAGCTGAACAACGCCTCTACATACTTCTGCCATGAAGCGAACCTCTGCTTTGATGGTAACCAACTGCTCTTTTATTAGATTTTGCAATCAACTCCTGAAGTATCAGCGTTCATAAACAACACATCATCATTAAGGTGGTCTGCAAGGTAAAAAAAGGGTCTTTCAACAAGAGTGTCCTATCTTTAACATGTGATAGCTGCCATTGCTATTTAGTTACAGCAGTCATTTTTTTCATGTGGTTACAGTTGTTTTTGACAAATAGCCATGGTACGTTACAGAATTCAGCAACGCGTAGAAATTGTGAAAATTTATTATCAAAGTGGATCATCTGTTCGCCAAACCTTCCGTGTATTGAGCGAAGTTTACGGTGTGCATAATCGTCCCTGCGAGAGAACGATTCGGCGTTTGATCGATAAATTTGAAAGAAGTGGTTCTGTCAGCGATCAAAGAACGCCTGTACCTAATCGACGTAAGCGCTCCAACGAAAACATAGGCGCCGTTCATGAGAGTGTACGCGAGAACGTAAACAAATCAATAGCTTGTCGAGCGCAAGAATTGGGGCTTTCGCCGACCACATCTTGGCGAATTCTGCATCTGGACATGACGTTTTACGCTTAAAAATGGTGTTAACTCAAGAACTAAAGCCCAACGACCATAGGTTGCGCCGTGTATTCGCTGACTGGGCTATGGAGCAATTGGAAGCTGACCCATTTTTGTTGAAAAATCTTCTTCAGCTACGATGGATGGATGGTTGGGTTAACAACCAAAACAAACAAAATTTCCGTTATTGGAGCAACCACAATCCAATGCAGATTCAAGAACGACCATTTTATCCCCAAAAGGTATTGTGTGGTGTGGATTTTGGTATGATGGAATCATTGGTCCATATTTTTTCCAAGATAAAGATGGAGAAGCTCTAACTGCCAATGGAGAAAGATACCGGGCTCTTATAAAGGACTATTTTGGCATCAATTGGATGGTATGGATCTCAGAAACATCTGGTTCCAGCAAGATGGTGCCACATGTCATACTGCCCTCGAAACAATCGATCTTTTGAAGGAGAAGTTCAGAGGTTTCATCATTTCTCGTGGTGATCTTAACTAGCCCCCGAGGTCACGTGATTTAACGCCGTTGGATGACTTCTTGTGGGGTTATGTTAAATCTCGAGTTTATGTCAACAAGCCACAAACAGTAAATGATCTTATGAATAACATTACACGTGTTATTCGTGAAGTTGGACCTAATTTACGTTCTTCTGTCATTGAAAATTGGGTCAACTGTATATGCGCAACCCAACGAAGTCGCGGCGGCCACTTAACTGATGTTCTTTTCCACACGTAATTACATTAATTATGTTCCAAAATAAAAAAAGGAAATAAACCTCTATCATTTATAGAACGTGTTTTATTTAAGTTCAAAGATAGGACACTCTTGTTGAAAGACCGTATATGTTACAGATTCATACCATGAAGTCTATCTTGTCAATACTGGCACTGGAAGCAATGGAACCTTTTTATCTGGGTATTTCTCATTTAAAAGTTGCGGAAAAGATGTTTCCTTTTTCGGGTGTTTAGAAATGAGGACTTTACTTTTGATACTGTGAGGTGCAGGAGGTGGCAGATTTTTACCCACTGTGTTCAGTACTACGTAAAACTCATGTGCCCTACATTGTACGAAAGGAACACTGTCGGGAAGCAAATTCCTTTGCGTTTGGAAGCATTTGGTCCTGTAATGTGCTGAATCCGTACGAATGATACAACATTATCAAATGCAATATTTAATTTTTCAGTGTGTCCAATACAGCTCTAGAACAGCTTTTAGAGTCTGCAGTTTCTAAATTTTGGACATCACCAACAATCATCTCCACAATGTTAGAGGCTTTATTACTTTCTGAAGCACCACAAACACACACTAATCACCTTTGTTGATTGTTTCATCACAGAAGAGTGCGACCTTTTGGCCCTGCAATCTGGTCAATTTACGGCACGTAAAAGGACCTCAAGCCTGGTAAGAGGCCCCTGAGCAGAATGTCGGGTCTTTCGCGCTCAATATAGAATGGAACCATAGTAGTTAAAGAGCGTCCATAAAAATTATAGGCCAAGGAGTAAACAAGTACTACGAGGGTTTCTTATTCTCTGCACGTACTACCGCAAATTTATTGCGAGGTACGAACTCATCGCCAAACCGATGGCAGCTGAAATTTCGGGCTTTCTAGCGTTTCAACCAAGATGAGGCGGCTTTTCTGATCCTGAAAACGCTCTGAATGCCCCTAGTTTTAGGATACCCAATCCCCGTTAAGAAGTTCCCAGAGGCGACGGGTGCCAGTGAGATCGGAATTGGAAGCCGCAGAGCATGACAGAGAAGAGTGAACTGACCTACTTCAGTAGAACCCTGCCTAATGCCGAACGTTACCACTGTGTAACCGACCAGAACTGCTGGTGGTTGTGTAGAGGCTGAAACAGTTCCAAAAGTACCTTTATGGGCAGAAGTTTTCCCTTCGAAGATACCGTTCCGCTCTAATTTGTCTTTTGGGCTTTCGCAATTTGATAAGACAGATGGTGCGCTGGGTCTAAACGACTACAAGAGTGTAACTTTACATCAGAGTACCGGGTAGAAGATGCCATTCTAACGCGGACTTATTTGTGAAGACCCTTCAGAAAACTGCAGTCACTTTGTAAAGTTGCAGACAAAGGAGAATGTTGCAGCCTTATGCTTAGTCAGAATGCAGGGTGTAAGAGACCTTGAGAAGGGAATAACTGCTGGAGTGGAGGGCATACAGCTGATCCTGAGGGATAACGAATCTGGCGCACGATCCTTTTGGGCAGTTGTCGCTCCCAGAAGTCTTACTTATAAGAGATATTGACAGAATGGGACACTGGCAGTCAGGAACAGTGTGTTGACAATGTGAGAGTTTAAGGACGGGTAAACTAGGGTGGTAAAGGTAGTGCTCCTGAGGAGCAAGGTGAAAGGAAGTTATCGAGCAGAACCTTGAAGATACTATCGAGAAGCTTATTCGTGTAAATAAGATCTTGGAGAACCTAAGCTGCTGGTTTTATTTGTTGCAACTGCGAAGCGAGGTGGAGAGGTAATGCCAGCAATATATCTGCACGGCAAGTCGTAGTCCGCAAACACATAATCGGGGCCGATCGCAACAATACAGTCTGCGCCCTTCAAACGAATGGTCATCGACATGACACAACATTTTCCTAAGACAGACGTGGTAAATCGCTATTTCCAATGCGGCCCAGACCGATGGGTTTTAACTGTGCTTAAAAGCGACAACCTCAGTTTAGTAGATTTGCTAGAATGTAAAAGAACTCCTGCGGAACGAAATTGCGCCACACCTGCGGCGCTGATATGATACAATTTTTACACCTAATACTAGCTATGGAATTGTTTCACCAAATTGTCGGAGGTTTACGCCATTCCAATCAAGATGAGCTTCACTGATGATTTGGGGTCCCCCAGGAGCTTATCAGTGACCAGGTGGCAAATTCGAATCTAAATTTATGTTATGCATTTGCGACTCCAATGCCTCGTGATACGCAATACTCGTATCCCTCATGCACAGTGGGACGGAATGGTGGAACGCATTATAAGACAGTGGAGGAGCAGCCTGAATGTGCTATACAAACATCAACGAGATTGGGATGTGCACGTGCCATTATTCTTCCTGGCCTAACGGGCATCAGTACTCGAGTCCATTGCATGACACCACCAACATGATATGCGTACGGGAGCTACGGCTATGATGTGATCTGTTTTTCGGCAAGCTTCTCGATGCACATCAATCAGCAACAGATTATGGCTTAACGCTAAGGGACAAGTTTGAAAACATCCACCATTACGCAAGGGAATACCTGAAGTTGGCAAGTGGCCGAATGAAGGTACGCTATGATCGTCCGGCGAACAATGCCGGATTCCAGCAGGCCTCATCGTCCCACGAGAACTAAAGGTAAGTCTCGGAAATTGCTACCCTGTTGGTACTGCCCATATAAGGCATCTTAGATCAGGAATGTGGTACAACGCATTCAACATCAACTCCGAGGGAAATTATCGCCTTACCGTATCGTGGAGATGTTTGGGACGACCAGCTTTAAAGATGGTGACGAAGCTTTCGCCGACCTCCCCTGCCGGACATGTTCTTCGCTTGCCAGCCAACGTATTATTGGAGAGAGGTGGGAGGCGCTCTCAACTAACGAACCATCCAGAACTGGCATCGGGACACTTGTAGAAGTTTCCAGACCTCCCTTTTCTCCGCCCTGTACCGAACCTTCTTGAAGTTTCGTGTCTGTATAAAAGGAAGCTTAGCTAACGCAAGTAAGGTAGTAGCGAAGTTCAGTACTATCTGTGTGACGATTCCTGTATCAGGCGCCTCAGTGAGCGATCGGAAGAAAGAATGTGTTTATTTGCGCGCCATTAATTAAAGCGCTATGTGCATGGAAAAACTAAAGAACGAGGAGAAAATTAATTAACGTACTATATATTCCTTATAAGACATATAAGTTAATTGCTTTGATACAGGATTTTGTAGTTATATTGTATTTAATATTATATAATCTGCTGTAAATAGTTCTCACTGATCTTAAATAAGTTCAGCATAATTCATGTTTTATATACTGCCTATAATTTGTCCTTTTTGTTGTTTGTTTCAGCTACAGAATGCTTAATAATCTTGTTATATATGTACCAAACACTGTTTTCATTTTAAAGTTTTGTTGCATATTATATTATTAGTTTATGTACTGTGAAACCACGAAATTGTAAGGAATTTAAAGCGATGAATAAAGCATACTGATACATTGATTATGCAATTTTGGCTCAAAAAAGACACATTCTTAACAAAAGAAACATGAAAATAAATTGTTATTTATTTACTCACCCTTTATATTGAGATTTCCAAGCATAGGTTTGAGCACTCCCCAAGGACCGTTGAAAGCAAAGTGATAGAAGTATGTCGGACTGGAGTATGATGATATGTGTTCAGTGGATGTCTGTATATCTTTAGCGAATTGGACATATGTAAGCATCTAAGAAAACAAATTATAACAAGTTAGAGTCAGTTTATAAACATTAGCGAATTAAGTTGAAAAATAAAAGTTCTCATATGAAACACGAAATATAATTTTCAAGTAATTAATCAGTAATTGAGATGTTTGAGGCCATGACTGGCTCGATCATCAGTTTTAGTGCCAAATCTCTAACCAATTTTACCATATTCTCTTTTAACAGAAACACAAAGATTTGTATTGGATTAGAATGTGAAATATTTATAACTTATGTGCTAATGTTGGGTATAGAAAGCTGCTCCATATTTGTTCTCAAATTTAACTAAAGAAGACATATTATTTTTTTTCTTTTTTTGCACAAATGTGCCCAATAAATATATTAGAAATTACATCAAACTTTTTCACTTTAATCTCTAATTTTGCTACATTACCGTGGACATCTGTTGCATTTTTCTGTCTGAAGGTTTATCACCCAAGGAATAGAACTCCTTTATCTTTGATCTGATCTCCTGGAGAGCATTCAAGCTTCCTGGTGCAGGAAAATCTTTTGGAAGAATCCTTTCCAGCTTCTTGTGCAGCATCTCCAATCCATTTGGTAATGCCCTAAGGACTAACACAAAAGAACCACAGATGTAATTCATTGAGTATATACAGATATACTGTCCTAATGTTAAAATTTCCTTCTAAATTCCTTCAGTAAAAGCTCCTTCACAAGGTTGCTATTGTTTTCATTAAAACAATTGTATTTTCATTATTTTAGTAAATTGTATACTTCAAATGGTATTTCTGGGATGTTAGAAATTTATGGTGTTATATTTAGCGAATTAATACTTGAATTATCTTTCTTCTGGCGTGTACACTTATTACATTATTGTGTTTCTAAGCAGTAATGAATACACAAAATAAAATATAAAATAATCATTGTCTTCTCAAATTTGAAAATACTTTCCATTACTATTAGTCAGCACTTGTCATTTAAATCAACAAACCTTAACACACGTATTAAGCAAATTCATAAAAGAGAAACATTGGATATTCACTTTTAAGACACAGAAATACATTATCATACATGCAGTTCATATTTCTGCAGAGAGGATTATAGAAGAGTGATTAAGAGAGTAAAGGCCGCCATTTACTGACGCTCCGAATGGAACGCTTCCATTTCGATGACGTCTAAAACTAGATCATTCACTGCCGCGCCGCTACCTTCCAGTCGCTTCAGCAACGAGAAATATGACTAGCGGCAGGCAATGTGAGATTTCACATACTAAACTATGCTTGCTATCATCATGAGAACGAGTATTTTTACGTTTAGTAGTGTGTAGAATTCAATGTATGTGACAACAATTTCATATTTATTAATATTTTATTTGAAGCTTGATATTTTATGAAATTATTCTTATTTTTTAAAATTTACGATCTTTCGCTTTTAAAATAATTTTCGTTAAGAATAAACCGGCCTTTCCAAATATTCTTTTCAGGCAGTTTTCTTGAAACACATTTAGAAAATACAAGCGACTCTTTCCAACAAGACCAACAATTAAAAAAAAAACCCTAGCACTTCCTGCATGTGATGTAACATGTAAAATTAAATTCCTCTGTTCTAACGAGTTGTTATTTTCACGAACTGGTGCTTTTAGTGGCATATTGTAATTAGTATTGAGCAAGAACAAAGCAAACAATAACTTTTTTCGTTTCTTCTAAGTTTAAGCGTTTCACAATCATTAAAATCTATAAACTCCACGTAACTTCTATTTCATTTGATATTTTATTATCAAATACGAACAAAAGCTTGTTAGTTTAAATCAATGTGAAGTGAACCTGCTCCCAAACCTTAAATTGTAATAAAATGTTTTGGTTTTAAAATATTTCATAACATTTTGAGATTTTTCCTTCATATTTTCATACTTTAGCAAAGTGTTCTTCATATTTTGCCTGCCTCTATTTATTATTTGGTTCGCGTTTCGTTATTTAATCAACTATTGTGTTTGTGTATAGTGAACGGATATAAGCAACTGATGAAGAAGAACTGATTGCTGCTGTCTTTGGATAAAAACAAGGTAACTAGTTGCTCTAGAGCAGCATTTCTTTTCACTTTGTTGTGGTAGTCACTAATGATAACTTTCCATAGGCATGGCAACCTTTGTAGGCTTCAATAACTTTCAAAACAAGGTAGCGGGATCGATCAATTATATTGGTAGGCTGAGGATACCCCGATGGAGTGTTATTTAGAACACCTACCCTCGATGTATTTAACCGATTTTAGAAAGGGTGGGGGTTGCAGGGTGACGAGTGAGAATGAGTTAGAGTGAATGGTGGTGGCTAGATTGCTGGTCAGGATGCAACGGAAAGTAGCACCCTTACATAGTGCAGTTTGTTAAAATACAAAACAAAAACAAAGTGCTCTTAATGGTATCTCTCGACTGACTGGCGCTGTTTGTACCAGAGTTTACCCACTGGCTAGCAGGTTTGCGCGGTGGTTTGGAGTCATTTCATATCAGATTTCCCCATTCATTGTGCGACGGCTCGGTGGCGTGTAGAAGCGGTCTGCTGGATTTTTGCACGGCCAGATATCTAGCGGGCCGATCGCACCACGCCCAGCAGATGGCGGCTCACCAATTCACTATGAAAGTTTAGGATGACAGCACTCCATTCGGACGCGTGAATGCTCCGCGGTGACATGTGAGCTCGCATTCAGGTCTTGAGTTTGATTCCCATCAGGCCGGACACTGACCATGCGGTTTTTGTAGTTTCCCCAGGATGCAGGAGAATGCTGGGTGATTCACCTTCTAGCACGAATTCCCTGTCTATTTACTATCCCTATCATTTATTTTCACCAGTTGCACCTCATGTGTTTCAGGGTTGTAGGACCAGGCGATGGTGGTTTGTGTGCTGCGGCAAAACGGTGGAATTTGCGCTTTGGAAATATTTGTCCCTGGCGATTCGCGGGACTGCTGGGGTCCTTTCCTTACTGGGAATTGTCTCGTCTACACCCGGGACAAAGTTGCGGGTGGATCAGACTGCGCTAGTTGACGTCAGGATTGGTGCCATTGTTGGAATCGTTAGGGACCCCGTCCTTACTAACTCCCATGGTCCGGATCTGGTCGCCCACAGGGTCTCCTCTTCATCTCTTTCTCCCAGGAGTCACGTTGGAAAGAGTGTCCACTATGGCCTATGTGCGGTGCTGTGTCCCAGTTACTGGAGGCCCTTCTGTCTGACAACTCCTCACATTCTCAATAATATAAACTTTGTAATGAATGCAAGTGAACCAAATAACTGTAAATAGTGTAAATAAGTGACTGAATGAATAAATATATGCCGCACTCATGCATGGATGGAAGTGGATGAGGCAGTCAGTGTATAATTCTGGGTTACATATGCACGTATTGTTTGCATAATTGATTTATTGTTACGATGGGCACTTCTGCATATTTCATTTTCTCCTATATTTCGAAAAAAATTATCTGCTCAGATAAATCTTATGGAATCTGATATCTGCCTATCGTATTGATGGGGCCCTTGATGCTGATGGTCTTTTGTACAAGCAATGTGCCACTTCCCACTTCTTGTTTACTTGATAATATGGCGACTGTTTCTGTTTGTGTATAGATCGTTATTATGTTCATTGGAATATATGCCAGGAAAGGCATATTCATTCTTCATTTAAACACTGCATGATTGAGCCTCTTTGTCCAGACTTCAGAAGTTTACATTCTTCCCCGGACTTTGTACAGTTAACATTTTAATAAGGTCGTCTGCAAATAAGTACCTGTTCTTCGAAATCAGATGTTATAGATTTTATTAAATTATAGTCAAATTTGGAATTACTGAATAAATTTGCAAATTTGATAAGATTAATGTAATTGCTATTATTAAGGATGACAAATTTGTGCGCGGCACGAAGTACACGGTGGACAGCGAGCATAGGTAAACAACTAAGGGCAGTGCACTGGATTGAAATGCAACAAGAAGTTGCAAATATTCAAGCGCATAACAATAATAGAAGAGGTGTCAAGAAGGGACCCCCAGGAACTTGCGCACAGGGGATAAATAATAAATGGTTAAATAGTCCTTATTACTTTCTCTACTACGGACTACGTGATACCGATATTTCACCGGAAATACATGTTTTGAGCTCCCTGAATCCAAAAAAAGCATTTTTATAAAAAGGTCCATGTGTATGAGTCTGTGAACAGCATAACTAAAAAAGGAAACGCCGGATAAATATCAAACTTGGTATTTAGGTTCAGTATCTTCCAAAGATTCGACCTATTTTGTTGTTCTTTGATGTGACCTTTTTGTCGTCCTCCATGGTCTAGGGTTACCACCTCTGTTTCCTGAGGTCGCGGGTTCAAACCCGGCGAGGGCGATGGATTATTTCGGGCGTAAAAATCCTTAGCATGGCTTCCTTTGGAAGGGAAGTAAAGCCGGTTGTCCCGTAGATTTACGGCACGTAAAAGAACCTCAAGCCTGATGAAGTGACCTCTGAGCAAACTTCCGGTCTTTCACGCCCAGTATAGAATGGGACGCCTAGGATCATAGAGGCACATCCAGAAAGTAAGTTTCTCGAGTTTGTTTCCTTTAAATTAGGCACATTTAATCGGGAAATTTGCGCATGCGTAATAGATCTATCACGTATCAATTAAATGCCGGCCGGACTAGTCCCGCCTTGGGCCAGTAGTGCGGCAGCAGCGGCCTGAAATAACGGCTCTTATTCGTTCTCACGCCGTCAGTAATAAAGCTCCTTACTGCACAAAACATAGCTCTGATAGAAGTTCATCGTCAGCTCTGCCAGGTCTATGAGCAAACAGATGGTGCGTCGCTCATGTAGGCAGTTTTCCGAAGGTCGTCAAAGTGTCCATGGTGAAGAGCGCAGTGGACAACCGTCCCTCATCAATGATGACCTTGTTGAGCTGGTGCGGCAACGCATCGTGGAAAACCGCCGTTTCACGATTACAGGGCTCAACAGCCATTTTCCGCAGATATCGCGATCCTTGTTGTATGAAATTGCCAGTAAGCACCTATTGTTCAGGTAATTGTGTGCCAGGTGAGTGCCGATAAACCTGACACCCAAGCACAAAACATCAAGCTTAGGAGTAGCACTGATGTTTCTGCAGCGGTAATATGATGACGGCGACGAGTTCCTCGACAGGATCGTCACGGACGATGAGACGTGGATTTCGCACTTTACCCCGGAAACCAAACAGCAGTCAAGGCATTGACATCACATTGGATTTCCGGTCAGGACGAAATTCAACAGACTCTATCGGTGCAGAAAGTAATGTAACCATGTTCTGGGATAGGAAGGAGCATTATGCTCATTGACTTCCTCCCCAGAGGTGAAACAGTGAACGCTGACCGTTACTGTGAAACACTGCGGAAATTGCGACTTGTCATTCAAAACAAGAGGCGTGGAATGCATACTGCAGGTGTTGTGTTGCTCCATGACAATGCTCGTCCACATACGACTGTTCTGCAGGAGTTCGGCTGGGAGCTGTTTGATCATCCACCATACAGTCCTGACATTGCTTCCAGCAATGTCCATCTTTTCTTGTACCTCAAGAAATTCCTGTTCTCTGGTCAGCGTTTTGACAACGACTGTCACAAGCTAGTTGCATTCACAGGCGGAAACTTCTACGACACAGGAATACAAAAGTTGATCCCCCGATATGACAAGTATCTCAATTCTTGTGGTGACTATGTCGAAAAATAGTCAAACATTGCTGTACCTGAATCTAACGGTTTTGTTTAAAATACCAGATGTGAAAAATGTTTTACATGCCAAATAAAATGTGTTTGTATATCTAGAATTTTATGGGAGTAGCGTATGAAGTCTTCATTCCGAAGAACTTATGTATAATCTTGTATAACTGGTAAACGTTTAACAATAGACGTACTACACAAAGAATTTGGAGCTTTTTAAAATACACAATTTATTTCAAATAAGCTTTCTTGTGCCATAAGCAATTTCTGACATATCCGTTGTTAAATGTGGAATTGTTCTTTTCTTGATCATTCTCTTAAAGTCCTGTCAACATTCAGCTGTTTCCCGCGATTGCATGGAAACAGTATGCAATTTTAAGACCAGCATATAGCGTCCAGTTGTTAAACATTTGGCTATCGCTATTCCCTTTGTAGCTATAACATAATTAGTAATGAAGTTGTTTCTACAAAGGTTTATTTGGATAAAAATGTAGTAGATAGAAAAATAAGCTTTATTAGGAATATTTTGCATTCCCATCATTAAACGACAGATGGTAGAAAAAGTCGCGTGAATGTATCACATCAGATTTTTTTGTGTATTGTAATCTGCTAGACCTTAACGGAGTGTTACGTTTCTCATTTTAAGACTGTACTCATCGTGTGGTTTGTGTACATCGGAAACTAACTCAGACACTGGTCATACAGCTGTATAACATCTATGTACACGCAACCTGACGACAAACAGCATAAACCCCTCATTTTTAATTATTAGATTGTCAGAATTTGAATGGGAATAAAGAAATAAGAATCGTCAAAATATAAAGAAATACATTTATTAATTTAGTAGCCGCCACATATATTATATAAAATTTCAAATAATTAAAGTTTATTAATTACTAAATGTTGTGACCTTTATTTCATTGTACGAATAAAAGAATTGCATGAGTCTACAAACGCGAAAAAGGTGAAAAATAATTCCCATGACTCACAATGAATATATTTTTGCCACACTCATATACTTATTTGAAGTTAAGCCAGGACAAATGGTATTATATTATACTTGAGGAGAAGTACATTATTATTATTATTATTATTATTATTATTATTATTATTATTATTACGTATTGTTATTTTAAGTTATAATTATTCAGAGAAGTAAAGCCGGTGGCCCCGTGTCGTAGATTTACGGCACGTAAAAGAACCTCAAGCCTGATAAAGAGGCATCCGAGCAAAATTACCGTCTTTCACGCCCAATGTAGAATGGGACGCTAAGGACCATAGTAGTTAAAGGACGTCCATAAATAAAACTCAATTTATTTTATTTATTCACATTCCTTGAGCGTCATCGACTGTGATAGATAAAGTTTGTGTAAAACGTCGTGACAGTCCCCCACTCCTGAAGCATATATGCGCAATAGCACTGTTCACTCCACTTGCAGAATAAGAGAGGTGGGGGTCACTGTTCCACCTGCTGCGAACTCAAATGCAAGGTAACCTTACACATTTGTTTACAATGCGTTGTGTATGTGGCTGCCTCAAGGTTTGATATCAGTTGCTCCCCACCACTCTCACCACTTCTCCTCATTTCTCCTCTCTTGCGCATATGGAGTGGCACGACATTTTACACAAGCTGCACAAAGAACTCATCGTTCAACCAACTGTAAGATAGTTGTTTAAGTTTTTAGGAACTTTAAGCATAAATCACTCTCTGCGTTTCAGCATATTTTGCATTCTGGCTGTCCCTGCACTATGTGGATCTACAGTGCTGCCAACCTGAAACTTGCATCACATATTGACTCTTGATTCATCTATATTTTTACCTCTATGAAGTACAACCTTATTACCAATAGTTATTATAGCCACTGTAAAATTGTTAATGTACATTAAGGACTAATCTAAAGTGAATGAAATGATGGCAAATGTAATACATTAAAATGAACTAAATCCGGAAATAAGCACGTGTACGTAGATTAGCACTTTTATAAACCCCCCTGAAACATTGCACTTGACAGCTAGCAGTAAAGTTGCTACACTCGCAAAAGGTCAATGACAAGCTTTACCCGTTAGACTTCCTGAACCAATCACAAGGCAGCATTCCGAGTGGTTGGTCACAAAGCGGAAGGGGAAGTGGAAGCGGCTCAGTTGCCGGATCTTGCTATTTCCAACCACGTGTTCAGCTTGTGGTTTTTTATCATGTCGTCTAGTTGTTCTTTGCAAGCTAGATATTATTCATTGTTATTTATATTTGTGGTTATTGTTGTTAGTGTTATTGGTGATTAAATACGACCAACAACAATATATACACTATCTGTGCATATGTTTTATCTGTAATGATATACATATATTATTATTATTATTATTATTATTATTATTATTATTATTATTATTATTATTATTATTATTTCATTCATATTACATAAACAAGATTTGAAGTGCGACAATGTCTCAAAAACGACGCCGATCACAGAGTGATAGTTCGCGTAGTGAAAATCCTTTACAGTTTACTCAAGCTGTGTCACTTAATAGCCAGACATTGGAATTAAGAAAAACCCGGTATTCCTGGAAAAGGAATACACGAAGGTTCGTGGGTATCCCTTTATCCCTGCTGATAGAACCGTACAGCGAATTGCAGCAGCTCTTGCACTAAGCACGAGAACTGTATTCAGCAAGGGAGTGAAACTTCAAGGGAAGTAAGACAAAATTCCTGAACCACCTGGAACGTAGCAGGTATTGCTGTCAAATCCAGAAAAGAAAGAAAGATGGCAAGAAAGGAAGAAATAGCAGCTCGTCCGGTCACGAATCTTGATGACCTCCAATTTGACGCCATACGTAGGTACATTTACGCCTATTTTGATAGAAAAGAGCATCTGATCACACCAAAACTCCTTATATCTGTTAAAGAAGCAGAGCTTTTCACCGGAGGCAAGACGTCACTGAAAGCTATCCTAAAATATTTGCTTTCCATATAAAACCCTCAATAGTGCTGCTGGAAAAGTCACTCATGTAATGGCGCAAGCGTGTTTTTGTACAAAATCTTCTACAAAATAGTGTGGCTGGAGGAAACGTAGGTCAATGCTGGAGTAGCCGTAGCAAAATGCTGATCAGACGACACCCCAAAGAGCAGTGGCCATCAGCCGACAGGGAAAGGAGCCCAGTTGTTTGGGGCCCATTGGTTCTTCGGATGGAATTTGAAGACCTGATCAAATCAAATAAAACCGGAGAATACCATGACCACACTCGCTTCCTTGCAGCAATTAGACCGTCCAATAATTATAGTGATGGACAACGCGTCGTATCACTCAGTGAAACTAAACAAGGCTCCTACCTCCAACAATGGAAAAGGGGTTATGATAGAGTGGCTAAATGCAAGGGGTTGCAGACATTAGCATGACCAAACTGCTTTTATATTCTCTGGAGAAAGACAATAAGCCTGTCACACCAACATATGTGGCAGATGAAGTAGCCAGGGAACTTGGTCATGAAGTGATTATATCGCCTTAGCACTGTCACATCAGCCCTATGGAATTAACGTGGACTGACATTAAGGCTTATGTGAAGAAGAACAATAAGTCATTTATTATTGTTAAGGTGAAAAGACTTTTACGGGAAAGTATGACACCGTTGGACGCGGCTTCATGGAAGAAGAAAGTAAATCACGTTCATAAACTAAAACGAAAAGCACAAGAAATAGACGGAATTATCAGCTAGTGTGTACCATTAGCAATGCTTTGGTGAAAACGATAACCATGAAGCTTCCGAGGATGACGATGACGACGGAGATTTGGATTTATTATGGTTTTAAATCGGTGAGTGAAAAGCACGAAAGTACGTAATTTATTCTACATACGTTGCAATACGTTATGAATATGTTATTTTCAATTAGCAACAACAACAACAATAATAATGAATTAGTTATTATTCATCGGCGTTCACTGCTTATGTACTTATACCGTTTATATGCGGCTTGAGACACGATAGAAAGGTGCATATTCAACTATTGTTTATGAACAGCTCTGGCAACGTCGCAACCACCATATAGCCAACATTACGCGAAGCCACACGAAAATGCCAAAAGCTAAATTTGAGCGGCGAGGTTATAGTTACAATTTTTCAACTCTCTTATCTCTATGCATTGTGGGTTCACGAGAACATGATGCTGCTTAAAATATAACTTTCTGAGTTTACACTACACCCGAAAACCTGAAAATGGTCGAACATTACTTTATAATTGATTATGAATCAGTGCACATTTTGATAAAAGTACACAAGTGAGCAGTTGAAGTAGTTTAATTTTAGGAGGAGTTGTATTGTATTTCGACTGTTGGAGAGCCGAACTTGAAGTAGTTGCAACCGCACGTATGCTAAAAGGTTTCCGGTAGCCTTCGCCCCAAGTTTAAAAATATTAACTATGTAATTTGACTGTTTCTTTAAATATTATATATTTATGTTTGCCTCGGCTGCGTCAGTATTATTGTCAGAGACCTGAATTTCTTTGCAGAGAGTGTGCGGCTAAGAATGTAGACTTACACAGATTATAATTTTTACTTCACTCCTTTTATTAATCCTTGACACGATTTAAATAACTCTTCACGATATAGAGAGCTGTGAGATTATTTATTCATTACTTGCACTTTTTAACACGTAAACTATTTTTGTCTCACACTGAATACGTATTAAACTTCTCGAGGACGCGTCTCGCGTCCGGTTAGGAACGCTGTCTACAAGCAACTGGCTTCTGAATTTGTAAATTTTGCTCCATTTTAGTTTCTGATTGGCTAATGCTACTCCAATAGAATATTTTTATTTAACTTAAGCTTTTTTCTGGTTGATGATTGGCTATTTTATAAACTGCCTCAAAAAATTACATTATTGTTTCCAAGAATGACTAGTAGCATTATTAAACTCTCTAATTCATTATTGCCTCAAGGTTAACTTATTGTTATCTCATTGTTAGCAACTTTTAACCTATTATTCTCACACCTTCTACATTATTAAATTACGTAATACATTCACATAAATTATTGAACATGAACACAATAATATAAACATTAATACAATGACTGTTACATGCATTTTATATATTGTTACATACACATATTGCTTAAACGCGGGCTGTTATTGAATTTATATTATATAATTTGACTGAAATCATTTAAATGTTAAAAGTACTGCCTCACAATGCATTGTAAAATCCTCTTATGATATGGTACATAGGTACTTTTTCCACAAACCAGCTTTCATTCTTATGTCAAACAAGCAGGGCAGAACAGGTATGTACATTTTCAGGTTATTTTAATAACACACACAATGTACAATTTGCTTTGATACCAAACAAATAGCTACTTACATAGCAAATAAAGTGCTCCTTCCTGTGAGTTAGATCCACTAATATAGGGCACTTTCTGAAAATGACCTTTCTTCAGCAACTCTGCAGGGTAAGATGGGAGGAACGGTCCTTCTCTTGAATTCAGGTCAAGTGTTGGAATGAAAGGATTCCTGAATCCACATGGAATATCCTGAAACATGTAATTGCTTAGAAATGAACTGTTAGAATTTTTATGTAGTTCTTAGACAAGCGTTCATAAACTAATGCGTAGTAAAACATTTTTTTTTACTTATTTTAGATATAATAATAACAACGGCAATCATCATCTGACTTTACACCTGTTGGTGGGCTTTGGCCTCCTGTGCTGTTTTCCTTCATTGCTGTCTATCTTTTGCCTTATCTTTCCATCCATTAACTCCAATTTTAAATAACCCTGTTAACACATTATCTATCTCATCTTTGATATTCATGTATTCCTTCTGAACTAAGCCTTCATTTTTTCCTATTAATTTTTAATTCGTAGTTATATATTATTCTCCGTGCTTAACTGGCCAATAAACTTTACTGTTCTTAACGCATTTATTTTAAATGTCTCAACATTTCTTCATCTGTGGTTGTCATGGTCATGTTTCTGCAGCATACTACTGGTCTTAGGAGTATTTTACAGATTTTGTGTTTCTACAATGAAGCTGGATTTTTAATATTTTAAATTTGTATTTCCAGTTTTATAATCAGAATGTCATGGACATGGCTAAATTTTTATGATATTTGTTAAGTGTCATCTTTAAATGTCGCTCTGTAAACTTTCAGACGCGTAAGTGCAGTTGCTTGTTTGCGACAATCGTGTAAACAAACTAGTGCTAACATTTCTGCAAACTGGAGAAAACTGAAATACGAGTTGTGATAAAGTACTTCGGTTTTAAGGGTTTAACCCCAACAGAAATACTAAAGGAATTTTATTCGACATTAAAGGATTCTCTCTTCGTTTTCGAGAGTTAAAAATTGGGCTGCTGAATTTAACCGTAGCCGTACATCCATTAAAGGTGACGAGCGCTCAGGGCGTTCCAAAACAGCTACGACAAATTGTGACAAAAGTTCATAATACTGTGCTGTGATAGTCGATTGAAGGCACAGGAGTTGTCTGGTATTAAAAAGACCTCGATAAGCCATGTCCACTACATGTTACACCAAGTTTTGGATATGTGAAAGTTTCCCGCTCGATGGGTGCCGCATTTGTTAACAATGGACCAAAGCGCATTCGAATGAACATTTCTCAAGAGTGTTTAGACTTATTTAAATGCAATTATAGTGAGTTTCTCCGACGTTTCATAATAGTAGACGAAATACGGATTCATCACTACACGCCAGAGATGAAGGAGCAGTCCTAACAATTCTGACAACAGGTGAAAGTGCACCGAAGAAAGCAAAAACTGTTCCACCTGCAGGAAAAGTCGTACCTACAGTTTTCTTGAATTTTCACGATGTGATGCTCACAGCCCATCTTCAGAAGGGTAGAATCATCACCGGGGAGACTATGCTTCACTGCTGGACCAATTGAAGCATATTATTCAGGCTAAACGTCCACTCCTTACGGAAAGGCAAACTCTCTTTCTTCGCAATAATGCACCTTCACAGACGTCTGCAATTGTTGCTGCAGAACTGCATGACCGTCACTTCCAAGTGCTTCACATCTGCCATGTTCGCCAAAGTGGTCTCCCAGGCCTGGGTGGACGAGATTCACATCAAATGATGAGGTTGAAGCTGACACGGATACTTATTATGCACAGTTGGACAAATCTATTTTACTGAAGTATTAAAAGTTGATAGGTCATTGGACTAACTGTATTGATTTACAACGCGGCTCCGCTGGAAAAAATCTCTAAAATCTCGTGTTTTCTTGGTCAGGACGAAACGTTTAAAACACCTCTCTATGGCCATTTAAATTATAGTGGTTTTTTACAAGAGTTTCGAATTATTTAAATTGTGATACTCCTTGAAATGTTTTCTCTCAGTTATAATTCTTAAAGCTCTCTTTTTATTTGTCTGCGGTCATTTGCTTATTCCCAGTTTCTTAAGAGGAGGAGATTCATCCACCTTCACTCCAATACTTTACTTTTTATTTTCAGCTATCTACTCCGTAAGATTATTTTTATCTCTGGAAGCAATAACTAATATATTGTATAGGTACACATTTGACTGTTCTTAAGGAATATTGTTCCTTTAGACTCTGCTTCAGGGTCATTCCATGGTTGCGTATGTGGCATTTTGATAGCAAATTTGCTTGCATAAGACCCTGTAAGTAGAATAAGAATGCCGATTCTGAAACAAAGGATTTGCCGCCATCTGATAAGGTTCTTTGATCTATGCCGCTAGCCCCGCCCCCTCCCTTTGTGTGCTCACATGCCGCCAGGTCTCGTGTCGTTAGGCCCCGCCCCCTCTCGCTTTGTGTGCTCACCTAATGCCGGCAGTATCTGTGCTAACAGGTTCTACCCCCTCCCCCATGCGTTCTACTGTGGCGTCATGACTTGATGGAATTGTTTTCTCGAGTCCTGCTGCCCCTCGGCAAATTAATTAGGTAATGTTCGTCAAACATTTTTTTTATGATTACTAAGGTCTGCAGATTGCATCCTCGAGCAATTAAGTTTTTTGATTAATGAATTGTTGACTGGAGCTTGAGTATAAGTAGTCTGCTCACGGTAACAGTCTGTCATGTAATGAAACACTGCAGCCTTCTTGTATCTGGGGAAATCGCTTGTCCATTAGCTGAACATGTTAGACGCTTTCAACACATTAATAGGCTTTCAAGTTTACATTCCGGATCTGTTTACATACATTAGCGAACGACATACTTCCGCCAGGCGGTAACGGTGACCTCCATTAGCTGACCCGTTAGACGCTTTCACCCATTAGCGAACAATGTCAGTAATTGTTTTCCTAAGTGCTCTGCCCAACACTCAACACTTTAGATTTTAGCGATGGAAATGATATAAAAAGCAGCAGCTTCTCCAACGAGTTCCAAGTTGACCAGGATGCCCGGGTTCGAATTACAAATTCAGCTTCTAATAACTCAGAGACTAATTACGATAAAGACATCAAATAAAGTTTATTACATTAATGTCATTAGATAGTTTCTTGTGAATGTATATTTGGGTACATGGTGTCCAGGGTTCGAATACCGATAAAATGTAATTTAATTATAAATTTAATAACTCCTAAACTAATTAAGATAAAGACGCCAAATAAACTTTATTGCCTTTATTTTATTAGGTAGTATCTTGTGGATGTGTAATTAGATACCTGACGTTCTGGGTTCGAGCCTAATGTTTAAATCGTCATTATCTCAGAAACTAAGAGAGGTAGAGGAATTGACCAAAGCATGATTGATAGCTCCTATGATGGGTAATTAATACTGTATATAATTTTCAATCAGTTGTCCTTACATCGAATCCCGATCTTTCAATCACTTACTTATTTTTTCTCTATACTCTAGAATATGTCACTTAGATTGATGCTGTAACTGCATACACAACCTTTAAACATATCAAACTAATATTGTAAATAATTTTGTTTCTGGTGTCCAGGGTTCGAATACCGATAAAATGTAATTTAATTATAAATTTAATAACTTCTAAACTAATTAAGATAAAGACGCCAAATAAACTTTATTGTCTTTATATTATTAGGTAGTATCTTGTGGATGTGTAATTAGATACCTGACGTTCTGGGTTCGATCCTAATTTTAAATCGTCATTATCTCAGAAACTAAGAGAGGTAGACGAGTGAACCAAAGCATGATTGATAGCTCCTATAAGGGGTAATTAATACTGTATATAATTTTCAATCAGTTGTCCTTACTTCGAATCCCGATCTTTCAATCACATACTTATTTTTCTCTATACTCTAGAATATATCACTTAGATTGATGCTGTAACTGTATACAGCACCTTTAAACATATCAAACTAATATTGTAAATAATTTTGTTTCTGGTGTCCAGGGTTCGAATACCGATAAAATGTAGTTTAATTATAAATTTAATAACTTCTAAACTAATTAAGATAAAGACGCCAAATAAACTTTATTGCCTTTATGTTATTAGGTATTATCTTGTGGATGTGTAATTAGATACCTGACGTTCTGGGTTCGAGCCTAATTTTAAATCGTCATTATCTCAGAAACTAAGAGAGGTAGACGAGTGAACCAAAGCATGATTGATAGCTCCTATGAGGGGTAATTAATACTGTATATAATTTTCAATCAGTTGTCCTTACTTCGAATCCCGATCTTTCAATCACTTACTTATTTTTCTCTATACTCTAGAATATATCACTTAGATTGATGCTGTAACTGCATACAGCACCTTTAAACATATCAAACTAATATTGTAAATAATTTTGTTTCTGGTGTCCAGGGTTCGAATACCGATAAAATATAGTTTAATTATAAATTTAATAACTTCTAAACTAATTAAGATAAAGACGCCAAATAAACTTTATTGCCTTTATGTTATTAGGTATTATCTTGTGGATGTGTAATTAGATACCTGACGTTCTGGCTTCGAGCCTAATTTTAAATCGTCATTATCTCAGAAACTAAGAGAGGTAGACGAGTGAACCAAAGCATGATTGATAGCTCCTATGAGGGGTAATTAATACTGTATATAATTTTCAATCAGTTGTCCTTACTTCGAATCCCGATCTTTCAATCACTTACTTATTTTTCTCTATACTCTAGAATATATCACTTAGATTGATGCTGTAACTGCATACAGCACCTTTAAACATATCAAACTAATATTGTAAATAATTTTGTTTCTGGTGTCCAGGGTTCGAATACCGATAAAATGTAATTTAATTATAAATTTAATAACTCATAAACTAATTAAGATAAAGACGCCAAATAAACGTTATTGCGTTTATGTTACTAGGTAGTATCTTGTGGATGTGTAATTAGATACCTGACGTTCTGGGTTCGAGCCTAATGTTTAAATCGTCATTATCTCAGAAACTAAGAGAGGTAGAGGAATTGACCAAAGCATGATTGATAGCTCCTATGAGGGGCAATTAATACTGTATATAATTTTCAATCAGCTGTCCTTACTTCGAATCCCGATCTTTCAATCACTTACTTATTTTTCTCTATACTCTAGAATATATCACTTAGATTGATGCTGTAAATGCATACAGCACCCTTAAACATATCAAACTAATATTGTAAATAATATTGGTTCTGGTGTCCAGGGTTCGAATACCGATAAAATGTAATTTAATTATAAATTTAATAACTCCTAAACTAATTAAGATAAAGACACCAAATAAACTTTTATAGGGGAAAGGATGCTCTCCTGAAACATTAGGTCTCTAGATAGAAGTATTTATAGGGGAGAGATAGGGAATACCAGGGCTGATGCTAGGCTAGTCAGATGCTAAAGGAGGGAGGGATATGCTTTATACGAGAGAGATAGGGAACACAAGGAAAGATGCTATACTAAACAGGACTTGAAGGGTAGAATATGAGCGATATAGCAAACCGAGGAGAGGTATTAGGATAGGAGTTTTGAATGATGGAGTAGGCGTTTATATGCGAGAGATAGGGAATACGAGGGTCGATGCTAGGCTAGACGGTGTTGAATGAGGGAATGCATCTTATATGAGAGAGGTAGGGGAATATGAGGAGAAGTGCTAGGCTAGTCGGGAAGGTCTGAATGAGAGAGTATACGTCTATATGGGAAAATATAGGGAAAACGAAGGTAGGTGCTAGGTTGAGAGAGTCTTCAAGGAGGAAAATGCATTTATATGAGAGCCGTAGGGTATACGAGGAGAGGTTCTAGTCTAGACATGGTTTGAGGATTAGAGTATACGTTTATATGGGAGAAATATGGAAAACAGGAGAGATACAAGGATAGACAGAGATTGAAGGAGGAGGAATGTAGGTTTATACTGTAATATAGAGAGTAATTCGATTATAAAACTTTTCTCATCCAGCCTTACAACACTTTTTATATACTTAATTTCTAAACCTTACAAACTTTATATTTGTTAAACAGTAGTGCGCGAGACGGAGAGGGACAAACAGTATATCGGTTTACAGTGAAGTATACGTCCTAACCTATTCCCACCTTGTTTGTTCTGGATCTTCTCATTGTCTGTCATCTAACGTAACCACGTAACAAGACGTAACACAGGAAATCATACATATGGCACATTAAAAAAAATAAAGGTATATATAATGAAACATAAACAAGTAGACAGAGGGCCGTCGATACATAGAAAACCAGGAGTTGTATGTACTGAGACCATAGATTAGTATAGGCAAACAACAAAGAAGTGAATTTATAGTGTAAATAGCCTAATATTTTCAAATATTATTATAGTCTAAAAGTATATAACTTAATTATGTATCGAGTATTGAGAAATAAACGTTATTTATTATTCACTAATCTCAGATCACTGCAATTGTATTGGATCAATTCACAATTGCTAATGCCATTCAACTTTCATTTGTCTCTGATACATAAACAAATTGCAAAATGGAGAAGGACGAAAGTAATAAAAAAACTCAGGCAGCAAATTTTAAGAAAGAAGAGAAAGATATATGACCGACATTGTTTTAGAACACAAATTAGTGTTGAAAATAAAATGACTGATAGCTCTGCTAAGCGTAAGGAAGAGACATGGAAATAAATTGCAAATGAATACAATTCTAGGTTAGAAAAAGAAGATAAACAACATTCATGTAAACCAATTTTTAAAAATCAGTTTAACTGAATACATGTAAAAAAACATATCACTTTACAAAAAGTAATGCAGACAACATTTATTTTTTATAAACATTATCCTATTACATTCCTTTACAAAAAACCATACATATTTCCTAAAGGCAAAGGTGATAGTCTAGACATTCTAAACACTCAGTTATATAATCATATACATCACACAGAAAGAGACCATCATTATCAGTAAAAAAACTAAACATCTCAACAATGTCTGAATGATGTATTTTATAAGTACAAGTTTTTTGATATTTCAAAGTTCCTGTTAACCATGGCAGTAATTGATTAACACAATTTCTCGATCCTGTCATGCTATAACTTTAGATGCTTTCAGCTTACTTATAATTTCCTCAATCTCTTGTGTGTGTGTCTATTATTACCAGCATCCCTCGACGCAATTAGTAACCTCAATATATTTACTAGTCTATTCGGATTTTCAAGCGTTGATATCACTGAATCATCATCATATGAAGATTTCATATTCTCGCAACTTCCGATGTATCCAGATTTTTCACCAACAGTAGTCTCCAGTGAAGGACAGAGGCCTGATCCGGTATAACATTCCACTCTATTCATCTTCGGATCTTCAAGTGCAGGAGAGAGAGTCGATTCAGCATAACATGTTGCTCTATGAAACTTAAATCTTGACAAAGAACGATTCTTAAAAATCCGCCCGCATATACAGCATCTAATAACGCGTTTTCCTCCATGTGTAGTGTATGAAAAATTGAGTTTCTCATTCGTTAGTTGCACAGATTTTCTCGGGCAGTAGCTCATGCTAAAACTAAAAGAAATTAAATGAATACGTGAATGCTAACGCTCGAAGGAATTAAAAACGAATGAATGAATTCATAACGCGCAACTATGTATATATCCAAGATGAGGACGACGGAGGGAATTGTGATCAATGCATAGCAGGGGGAAAGGATACTCTCTTGAAACATTAGTCATCTAGACAACTATTGTTCACGGAGCCTGTAGACGTCAGGTTGAATGGGACAGACCTCAGGTTCAAATCTTTAAGGGCACGGACCCCGCCTTTTGCCTGTCATGTATACTAAACCATCCTAACAGCGTAACATTACGTTACAACGACACGTAACCAGAACATGGCGAGTGCGAGCATGGAAAAAAGGATGCTCTCTGGGAACATAGCTTGTTGTTACATAGCTTGATCGTTTTGTTACATAGCATGATCATGTTGTTACATAGTGTGGTCATGTTGTTACATAGCGTGATCATGATGTTACATAGCGTGAACATGTTGTTACATAGCGTGAACATGTTGTTACATAGCGTGATCATGTTGTTACATAGCTTGAGCATGTTGTTACATAGCGTGATCAGTTGTTACATAGCGTGATCAGGTTGTTACATAGCGTGCTCAGGTTGTTACATAGCGTGATCAGTTGTTACATAGCTTGATCAGGTTGTTACATAGCGTGATCGTGTTGTTACATAGCTTGATCGTTTTGTTACATAGCGTGATCATGTTGTTAAATAGTGTGGTCATGTTGTTACATAGCATGATCATGTTGTTACATAGCGTGAACATGTTGTTACATAGCGTGATAATGTTGTTACATAGCGTGAACATGTTGTTACATAGCTTGAGCATGTTGTTACATAGCGTGATCAGTTGTTACATGGCGTGATCATGTTGTTACATAGCGTACTCAGGTTGTTACATAGCGTGATCATGTTGTTACATAGCTTGATCAGGTTGTTACATAGCGTGATCGTGTTGTTACATAGCGTGATCAGTTGTTACATAGCTTGAGCATGTTGTTACATAGCGTGATCAGTTGTTACATGGCGTGATCATGTTGTTACATAGCGTACTCAGGTTGTTACATAGCGTGATCATGTTGTTACATAGCGTGCTCAGGTTGTTACATAGCGTGATCATGTTGTTACATAGCGTGATCAGTTGTTACATAGCTTGATCAGGTTGTTACATAGCGTGATCAGTTGTTACATTGCGTGAACGTGTTGTTACATAGCGTGATCGTTTTGTTACATAGCGTGGTCATGTTGTTACATATCGTGAACCTGTTGTTACATAGCGTGATCATGTTGTTACATAGCGTGATCATGTTGTTACATAGCGTGATCAGTTGTTACATAACGTGATCAGATTGTTACATAGCGTGCTCAGGTTGTTACATAGCGTGATCATGTTGTTACATAGCGTGATCAGTTGTTACATCGCTTGAGCATGTTGTTACATAGCGTGATCAGTTGTTACATGGCGTGATCATGTTGTTACATAGCGTACTCAGTTTGTTACATAGCGTGATCATGTTGTTACATAGCGTGCTCAGGTTGTTAAATAGCATGATCATGTTGTTACATAGCGTGATCAGTTGTTACATAGCTTGATCGTTTTGTTACATAGCGTGGTCATGTTGTTACATAGCGTGATCATGTTGTTACATAGCGTGATGATGTTGTTACATAGCGTGATCATGTTGTTACATGGCGTGATCATGTTGTTACATAGCGTGAACATGTTGTTACATAGCGTGATCATGTTGTTACATAGCGTGAACATGTTGTTACCTAGCGTGATCGTGTTGTTACATAACGTGATGAGTCTGTTACATAGCGTAATGCATGTTGTACAGGTCTATACAGATCACCAAACTTTAATTCAGGAGGTAAAATTTCGTCGAAATGTAGATGACAGGGGCGCGTCACGATGTTGAACGACCCGAAATCTGGAAATGTTAGGGACACCCCGTTGTGTGGATTACTAGTGTTTCCAGAGAGCATCCTTTTCCAGTAATGTTCCCAGAGAGCATCCTTTTTTCCATGCTCGCACTCGCCATGTTCTGGTTACGTGTCGTTGTAACGTAATGTTACGCTGTTAGGATGGTTTAGTATACATGACAGGCAAAAGGCGGGGTCCGTGCCCTTAAAGATTTGAACCTGAGGTCTGTCCCATTCAACCTGACGTCTACAGGCTCCGTGAACAATAGTTGTCTAGATGACTAATGTTTCAAGAGAGTATCCTTTCCCCCTGCTATGCATTGATCACAATTCCCTCCGTCGTCCTCATCTTGGATATATACATAGTTGCGCGTTATGAATTCATTCATTCGCTTTTAATTCCTTCGAGCGTTAGCATTCACGTATTCATTTAATTTCTTTTAGTTTTAGCATGAGCCACTGCCCGAGAAAATCTGTGCAACTAACGAATGAAAAACTCGATTTTTCATACATTACACATGGAGGAAAACGCGTTATTAGATGCTGTATATGCGGGCGGATTTTTAAGAATCGTTCTTTGTCAAGATTTAAGTTTCATAGAGCAACATGTTATGCTGAATCGACTCTCTCTCCTGCACTTGAAGATCCGAAGATGAATAGAGTGGAATGTTATACCGGATCAGGCCTCTGTCCTTCACTGGAGACTACTGTTGGTGAAAAATCTGGATACATCGGAAGTTGCGAGAATATGAAATCTTCATATGATGATGATTCAGTGATATCAACGCTTGAAAATCCGAATAGACTAGTAAATATATTGAGGTTACTAATTGCGTCGAGGGATGCTGGTAATAATAGACACACACAAGAGATTGAGGAAATTATAAGTAAGCTGAAAGCATCTAAAGTTATAGCATGACAGGATCGAGAAATTGTGTTAATCAATTACTGCCATGGTTAACAGGAACTTTGAAATATCAAAAAACTTGTACTTATAAAATACATCATTCAGACATTGTTGAGATGTTTAGTTTTTTTACTGATAATGATGGTCTCTTTCTGTGTGATGTATATGATTATATAACTGAGTGTTTAGAATGTCTAGACTATCACCTTTGCCTTTAGGAAATATGTATGGTTTTTTGTAAAGGAATGTAATAGGATAATGTTTATAAAAAATAAATGTTGTCTGCATTACTTTTTGTAAAGTGATATGTTTTTTTACATGTATTCAGTTAAACTGATTTTTAAAAATTGGTTTACATGAATGCTGTTTATCTTCTTTTTCTAACCTAGAATTGTATTCATTTGCAATTTATTTCCATGTCTCTTCCTTACGCTTAGCAGAGCTATCAGTCATTTTATTTTCAACACTAATTTGTGTTCTAAAACAATGTCGGTCATATATCTTTCTCTTCTTTCTTAAAATTTGCTGCTGAGTTTTTTTATTACTTTCGTCCTTCTCCATTTTGCAATTTGTTTATGTATCAGAGACAAATGAAAGTTGAATGGCATTAGCAATTGTGAATTGATTCAATACAATTGCAGTGATCTGAGATTAGTGAATAATAAATAACGTTTATTTCTCAATACTCGATACATAATTAAGTTATATACTTTTAGACTATAATAATATTTGAAAATATTAGGCTATTTACACTATAAATTCACTTCTTTGTTGTTTGCCTATACTAATCTATGGTCTCAGTACATACAACTCCTGGTTTTCTATGTATCGACTACCCTCTGTCTACTTGTTTATGTTTCATTATATATACCTTTATTTTTTTTTTAATGTGCCATATGTATGATTTCCTGTGTTACGTCTTGTTACGTGGTTACGTTAGATGACAGACAATGAGAAGATCCAGAACAAACAAGGTGGGAATAGGTTAGGACGTATACTTCACTGTAAACCGATATACTGTTTGTCCCTCTCCGTCTCGCGCACTACTGTTTAACAAATATAAAGTTTGTAAGGTTTAGAAATTAAGTATATAAAAAGTGTTGTAAGGCTGGATGAGAAAAGTTTTATAATCGAATTACTCTCTATATTACAGTATAAACCTACATTCCTCCTCCTTCAATCTCTGTCTATCCTTGTATCTCTCCTGTTTTCCATATTTCTCCCATATAAACGTATACTCTAATCCTCAAACCATGTCTAGACTAGAACCTCTCCTCGTATACCCTACGGCTCTCATATAAATGCATTTTCCTCCTTGAAGACTCTCTCAACCTAGCACCTACCTTCGTTTTCCCTATATTTTCCCATATAGACGTATACTCTCTCATTCAGACCTTCCCGACTAGCCTAGCACTTCTCCTCATATTCCCCTACCTCTCTCATATAAGATGCATTCCCTCATTCAACACCGTCTAGCCTAGCATCGACCCTCGTATTCCCTATCTCTCGCATATAAACGCCTACTCCATCATTCAAAACTCCTATCCTAATACCTCTCCTCGGTTTGCTATATCGCTCATATTCTACCCTTCAAGTCCTGTTTAGTATAGCATCTTTCCTTGTGTTCCCTATCTCTCTCGTATAAAGCATATCCCTCCCTCCTTTAGCATCTGACTAGCCTAGCATCAGCCCTGGTATTCCCTATCTCTCCCCTATAAATACTTCTATCTAGAGACCTAATGTTTCAGGAGAGCATCCTTTCCCCTATAAAAGTTTATTTGGTGTCTTTATCTTAATTAGTTTAGGAGTTATTAAATTTATAATTAAATTACATTTTATCGGTATTCGAACCCTGGACACCAGAACCAATATTATTTACAATATTAGTTTGATATGTTTAAGGGTGCTGTATGCATTTACAGCATCAATCTAAGTGATATATTCTAGAGTATAGAGAAAAATAAGTAAGTGATTGAAAGATCGGGATTCGAAGTAAGGACAGCTGATTGAAAATTATATACAGTATTAATTGCCCCTCATAGGAGCTATCAATCATGCTTTGGTCAATTCCTCTCCCTCTCTTAGTTTCTGAGATAATGACGATTTAAACATTAGGCTCGAACCCAGAACGTCAGGTATCTAATTACACATCCACAAGATACTACCTAGTAACATAAACGCAATAAAGTTTATTTGGCGTCTTTATCTTAATTAGTTTAGGAGTTATTAAATTTATAATTAAATTACATTTTATCGGTATTCGAACCCTGGACACCAGAAACAAAATTATTTACAATATTAGTTTGATATGTTTAAAGGTGCTGTATGCAGTTACAGCATCAATCTAAGTGATATATTCTAGAGTATAGAGAAAAATAAGTAAGTGATTGAAAGATCGGGATTCGAAGTAAGGACAACTGATTGAAAATTATATACAGTATTAATTACCCCTCATAGGAGCTATCAATCATGCTTTGGTTCACTCGTCTACCTCTCTTAGTTTCTGAGATAATGACGATTTAAAATTAGGCTCGAAGCCAGAACGTCAGGTATCTAATTACACATCCACAAGATAATACCTAATAACATAAAGGCAATAAAGTTTATTTGGCGTCTTTATCTTAATTAGTTTAGAAGTTATTAAATTTATAATTAAACTATATTTTATCGGTATTCGAACCCTGGACACCAGAAACAAAATTATTTACAATATTAGTTTGATATGTTTAAAGGTGCTGTATGCAGTTACAGCATCAATCTAAGTGATATATTCTAGAGTATAGAGAAAAATAAGTAAGTGATTGAAAGATCGGGATTCGAAGTAAGGACAACTGATTGAAAATTATATACAGTATTAATTACCCCTCATAGGAGCTATCAATCATGCTTTGGTTCACTCGTCTACCTCTCTTAGTTTCTGAGATAATGACGATTTAAAATTAGGCTCGAACCCAGAACGTCAGGTATCTAATTACACATCCACAAGATAATACCTAATAACATAAAGGCAATAAAGTTTATTTGGCGTCTTTATCTTAATTAGTTTAGAAGTTATTAAATTTATAATTAAACTACATTTTATCGGTATTCGAACCCTGGACACCAGAAACAAAATTATTTACAATATTAGTTTGATATGTTTAAAGGTGCTGTATACAGTTACAGCATCAATCTAAGTGATATATTCTAGAGTATAGAGAAAAATAAGTATGTGATTGAAAGATCGGGATTCGAAGTAAGGACAACTGATTGAAAATTATATACAGTATTAATTACCCCTTATAGGAGCTATCAATCATGCTTTGGTTCACTCGTCTACCTCTCTTAGTTTCTGAGATAATGACGATTTAAAATTAGGATCGAACCCAGAACGTCAGGTATCTAATTACACATCCACAAGATAGTACCTAATAATATAAAGACAATAAAGTTTATTTGGCGTCTTTATCTTAATTAGTTTAGAAGTTATTAAATTTATAATTAAATTACATTTTATCGGTATTCGAACCCTGGACACCAGAAACAAAATTATTTACAATATTAGTTTGATATGTTTAAAGGTTGTGTATGCAGTTACAGCATCAATCTAAGTGACATATTCTAGAGTATAGAGAAAAAATAAGTAAGTGATTGAAAGATCGGGATTCGATGTAAGGACAACTGATTGAAAATTATATACAGTATTAATTACCCATCATAGGAGCTATCAATCATGCTTTGGTCAATTCCTCTACCTCTCTTAGTTTCTGAGATAATGACGATTTAAACATTAGGCTCGAACCCAGAACGTCAGGTATCTAATTACACATCCACAAGATACTACCTAATAAAATAAAGGCAATAAAGTTTATTTGGCGTCTTTATCTTAATTAGTTTAGGAGTTATTAAATTTATAATTAAATTACATTTTATCGGTATTCGAACCCTGGACACCATGTACCCAAATATACATTCACAAGAAACTATCTAATGACATTAATGTAATAAACTTTATTTGATGTCTTTATCGTAATTAGTCTCTGAGTTATTAGAAGCTGAATTTGTAATTCGAACCCGGGCATCCTGGTCAACTTGGAACTCGTTGGAGAAGCTGCTGCTTTTTATATCATTTCCATCGCTAAAATCTAAAGTGTTGAGTGTTGGGCAGAGCACTTAGGAAAACAATTACTGACATTGTTCGCTAATGGGTGAAAGCGTCTAACGGGTCAGCTAATGGAGGTCACCGTTACCGCCTGGCGGAAGTATGTCGTTCGCTAATGTATGTAAACAGATCCGGAATGTAAACTTAAAAGCCTATTAATGTGTTGAAAGCGTCTAACATGTTCAGCTAATGGACAAGCGATTTCCCCAGATACAAGAAGGCTGCAGTGTTTCATTACATGACAGACTGTTACCGTGAGCAGACTACTTATACTCAAGCTCCAGTCAACAATTCATTAATCAAAAAACTTAATTGCTCGAGGATGCAATCTGCAGACCTTAGTAATCATAAAAAAAATGTTTGACGAACATTACCTAATTAATTTGCCGAGGGGCAGCAGGACTCGAGAAAACAATTCCATCAAGTCATGACGCCACAGTAGAACGCATGGGGGAGGGGGTAGAACCTGTTAGCACAGATACTGCCGGCATTAGGTGAGCACACAAAGCGAGAGGGGGCGGGGCCTAACGACACGAGACCTGGCGGCATGTGAGCACACAAAGGGAGGGGGCGGGGCTAGCGGCATAGATCAAAGAACCTTATCAGATGGCGGCAAATCCTTTGTTTCAGAATCGGCATTCTTATTCTACTCCTGTAGATAACATCTTAACATCTTATCTTCATATATTATATTAACATGCAATTACTTAAGTCTGCCATAAAGTTTTGTGCTAGTTAAGAGAAATACATTTAAAAAAATAAAATATCAATCCTTGTTACTGCGTGACAATTTTATGCATCTCTTTCCCACACAAACAAAATTTTTATTAAAATTCTGTTCTCTTGAATCATGAATATAACTGTAATTTATTAATAATATAAAGAAAAGATATACTTTTAAAATGGTGTAATGTAAGCTGCTCAGAAATATTAATATTCTACATAAATTTTAATTAGAAAATGCTGCGTGTGTGACTCTTGGAGACATGTTAAGATTGTACCTACTTATCAGCTGCAATGCATGATAGATAGATTTAGTTATTATAAATAAAGAAGGACCTGTCGTATTGAACTAAATAAAAAGCATCCTCATTCTGTTCTGTAACATTGTTACATTCATACAAAAGCAAATGCAGACAGCAACAGTCATCTGAAGGCAAAGTGACATCTGTTATTAAGCAAATTAGGAGATTTCTCATTCTTCAGGATCAGTCTTGTCTTCCCGAGATTTGTCCTCATCTGCTGGCCACACTGTTCATAGGCTTCCTCACTTTAGAAACTGCTTTTCCCAGTGGTCTGATATTTGAAAGGGGATATATTATACATATATAGAGGAATTGTACATACGAAAGGGGAACCATACATATAAGAATTGTACAGTAATAATTTAATTCACTAACATGTTAAAAAATTCAAAATCTAACATTTGTACAGAGCTGATTATAAGACACGGGCGAGCTAGCAGAATTCCAAGAAATCATAAAGACCGTACCTGTCACCGAGGGGTACAGCGCTACATGATGGCGCCCAAGCGCACGGATCTGAAACCACACATTCTCATACATGTCAGGATAACGCGGCCTGAGGGTCAATAGGAAACGTCGTTACATTTTCAAACGCAGAGGTGAGCGTCACTAGGCTCCCGTATATAAGGGCATGCAAAGCCTCAGAGCCCGCTCTTATTCTATATCTAACTCATCGAGAAGTCACGTGCTACAGAAGAGGTGCTACAGATGCACGTGGGTGCACAAGGGTGGGGGGTGAATATAGCTAGGCTCCTGACTAACTTAAAGTGGTGGAATTATAATAATAATAATAATAATAATAATAATAATATAAATAATAATGGGAAAAGCTAGCCGCCCATCAAAGTGTGAAATAAACTTAATTGATTAAGGGAAACTCGCAGTGTATTTTTAACTTGCCTCACCCACTAGAACCTGAGATTTAATTATTAGAGATAGTTAGGAATGAAATACTCAACAACCGACGAGCACCAATAGCCGAGGAAGAAGAACACAGCAACAGGCAACAACGACCCAAGGATCATCGATTTCCCGCTACATATTCCATATGAACTCTTTGTTGGTGACACTTATTTCGTTACTTGTTTCGGGTAAAGATTTTAGTTTTTTTTTCTATACCACCTTCGTTGTATTCTGTCTTGCTTTCCCTAGCTTTAACTTCACTTTATCAGTTTGAAGTGTTTGTATTTTCTTTCGTAATTTAAACTTTACTCCTCTTTCATTAAGTATGTTTCGTACTTTGCTGGATTCTTTTTAAGCTTGTGCATAAACAGTTGTGACCTCTCAGTAGAGATATTGTTTACATGCATTAATTTAAATTATTAGGACCCTTATTATAATTAAATAAATAGTGTTCCTGAGAACAAAAGATTCATATTAAAGGATTACTATAATAAAATTTAGCTCAGATGGATGATCCCATTTTCATCATATTTGGCATTTGAATTCAATATGTTGTGGCTGCGATAATAGGCTAATGTCACACACGCAACGCAATTTTGAATACAAAATATTCATGCTACAAAAAAAGTTCTTATAGTAAAACTTAGACCATACGGATTACTTGACTTCCAGAAAGGTAATTACTTTCCCATGAACATTAATAAAACCATGTTTTGTGTTGTGGGTGTGACATGTGATCATCATATTTTAATATTATGTTATGTACTTGGAAAACTCGCCTGATTTGCTCCATAATTTCACAGTAGATTCTCAAACATCTATACAGCAAGAATGGCACACAACAATTGGTAAGTCAAGCAACACACGATTAAGGCAGGCAACATATGAAATGCATTTCTTTTGTCAGCTGTGCTATTAATGGCATATTCAAACATGTATAAAATATAATAAATTCAAATTTTTATGAAATTAACTATGTATCTGTTAAAAGGGCTCTTGAGCTTTAAAATGTACATGATGCGACAATTTTGAAATATTTAAACATTTTTAGCATATCGGTTCTTTTAGCATGGAATGACCTACGGCTCTGTGCAGGGCTAGTTTAAACAGGGTTCTGGATAGTCCATCCCATTGTTGTTGTTATTATTATTATTATTATTATTAAAATAAAAGAAAGCGAAAGCTTAGTTTTTAAACTAGAATATTAGCCATAGACCTATCATTATTTTACAAAATGCTGATATATCTAAAAAATGTGGCTTCCTTACATTTTCTGGTGTATGAGTTAGGTGAAATTAACTACACTTCCAAAATAACTGAAATATTAAAGTAGGTAACATTGCATCAACAATCACTTGAGGAATATTACGTGACCTACTCTGTTGCCAGTCTCTAACCGCTACTGTCCAGTTTCCGCTCCCTTCAAGGGCAGTCCTTAGAAACATCTTGCAGTTTCATATGTTGTCTCATATCACTCATACAAGACGAATTAGCTTACTATTGCTCAATGAACCAGTCAAGATTATATGAAAAAATAAAAGAAAGAAAAAAGAATTGTACTGGGTAATTAAAACAACAACGCGAAACGGCAAACTACATTATTCAAAAGTACACCATTGCCGGAAAAGCATGGCTTGGACAATAGTGACAATCAAAAGTGACAATGTTTCGAATTTGGCGATTGACGTGCGTTTCACATTGTCAAGAAACCTACACCAACCCAACTAAGATTACGAGGGGGTTCGAATTGTCGAAGTACTTCGTAGCTGGGTAAATAGAAAGGGGTAGTTGGTGCTTCCTGTTGACAAAGAAAAGAAAGACTGGAAACAGTCATATACAAAAACAAGAATGTAGTAACGGGTTGCAATGTGCAAGAATTGTGCAGAACAAGTGACGGTCATAACGCACAGATTAGTATTTACATGTTTATAAATAACTCATCCATGCAATTATAACACCCTTCCTTACTGTGTACTCCGGCGTTGTATTCTTAAATCCACAGAGTAAAGTAAAAAAGTGCAATAAGATATGTAAAGTAATTTTTAACAATTAAATTATAAAAAAGGAAACACAACATCTTGAATGACTGACAGGTCGGATCCGACTAATGCTATTCTCTAATCCTATGAACCACATCTTTAAAATTGGTTAGTTTTTTTTTCTGAAACTGCTAGTTTTAATTAGAATACATATCAAATAAGCGAGATGAATTAAGGGATTTTTACTTGTTTCTTTCGAGAAAACAACTGTTGAAACAGATATACTGATGCAGCCTAAGAATAGTTAACATAGAGTAATATACTTTTTCATATCTGTGGCATCATGAATTTCATGCAAAGCCCAAAAAAAAAAAAAAACCAAAAAAAAAAAAAAAAAAAAAACGGCGAAGCATTGCGCCGCGAGTGGGTGAATTGAAACTTCTTAGAATTAATTTTGTTTAGCTATTGCGCCACGGAGTTTAGTTATTTTTATTGATTTTACCACGACACTCCTAACATGATCCGTTTTTTTGCAATAGTAGTATATAAGGCCTCTTATTGAACTAAGGAGTGCACATAAAATAATCATTGCATGTTATTTGATTCAAGATGAAGTTAGCTTCCCAAAGCATCACCTTGATGTTTGGTCATATTTCAAGTGCCATCGGTAGCAACGCACGCACAAGATTTTTCCCATTTTGGATTTCTATTTTGAGCATACTTTTGCACTACAGGAGTATGTTTTCTCCCATTATTTTACCTTTTTGAGGTGCCAAATCCAATAAGTCTAACTGACAGACTACGTGCTATCCACCCCTCGAATAATACAGAGTATTTCTACAGCCATCACTTATTAGAGAAAAAGCAACGAACTTTGGAAATTTAATTTCACATCTTCGGTACAAATTATCATACGTTTCCTTCTTCTTTCCACGGTACGTCTGGATAATTCATCTTTTCCAGACTTTCGTTGTGCTTGAGGCATACTGTTAAAGCATAATTCCTTGGAATTCACTAATAAATGGTTTTGCAGAACGTGCTGTGCCCCGACTAAACATGTAATCGACAATCATTAAAAGTTCTACCGTATCAAATTTATACAATTTATGGCTGTGTTCCTAGGGTAGTTAGTACGAGTATTGAACTAGTTAATTCTGTAGTAGTATAAATAGGGAATTCCAGGACTAAAGTAATTCTTATAACGAAGTTAATTTATTTTTAAGGTGTGTCACAGGAAAATAATGTAGGCAACTATCATGTAAATATACAACCAACACAAAATCAGGAAATATAATTTATCTTTAATATTAAATACAGCAAGCTCATAACACTTTCTCCTCTAGAAACCTTTCATTCCTCCTCTAATCTTTGATCTTGCGCTAATAATTGAATTCGACATTACGTTGCTGTCATTATATTAAAAACTTCGTATACTACTGACGGCTGATGTGATGTTTACGCTGTATAAAGAGAATGGAGGTGACGTCATGACGTAAACAAGTTTTGTGTTGCAAGAGACATTTTGCCGCCTAGACCCTGCTTGATTAATGAGTCCACATCGGCGTGCAGAGAATGAAGTACATGCTCAAATACCTGCGGTTGTGTGCACAGTATTTCAGTCGCAGCATTTCAAATCCCTTTGTAATGAAATCACGAGATGATGCTATTATTGAGTTTCTTAATCAAGCAACAGAGCACAAGAGTGCGTTTTTAACATCAACTAAATAAAGTATTTTTAATCTGCTGAGAAGAAACCCAAAAAAGGACTGGTTCATCCCACTCGAATGTTTAATTGCGACGTCTGTCTAAATTGAAAATCTATTATAAGTAAATCCAGTCCAGCCACGAGCAGCTATGATGTTTTACTTTTCTTAAATCCGTTACTAGCCGCAGTCCCTTAGCGTACAGTTAGTTGATGCTGCACCACAGGAGTACACCGAGTAAGTCGAGGAGGAAATTGAGAATAGTTCTTCTGAAACATACATTTGAAGTTTTGTACAGAGTTGCGTTTCATGGCCTAACACGTCTGAGTGTGAATCTGCAGTTTCTATAGTGAATATCTGTGTCAGTGGTAATTTTATACTAAGCTTATATGGAAGAAAAGTTAATATTTGGTGAAGGTACATATGTTAGTGACGGGCTTCGCTGTTTATCCTAACATTTCTTGTTGTTACATATTGAGCTCTTTTAGAAGAAAAATGGATTCCACAACACTGCGCCTAACAGCGCAGAAAATCTGTTAGACATATGTAATTAATTTCATAGAGTTTGATTTATAATAGTTAGTGCACATCATTACATTTCTATTATTTAATTGTAATACAGATGTGTAAAATGTTAGTAGTACTATATATTTTACAAGATATCTGTAGGTAACTTACAGTGCACAGGCTCATTTCGAAAGCCGGCAAAAGAATTCGTAGTATCGCGGGCTGACTGAAATTCCTGAATGCTTCCGTCACCTCTTGAGCGGTAAACTCTGGCTCCTCATAAGTTTTTTTCTCTTTCCTCTTCAAATGCACCATGTATCTTAATGCTGCATTTCATCTGATATATTTACTACCTTAACATTTTGCTTATTCGTCATCCCTTTCCTCCGGTGGCCTGCTGTCGTAGGTGCGGATCTCACGCACCGGGGTCCAGAGCCACATTACTCCTCAGTGTGGGCTCCTCTGCAAGGTGATGGGAACTTAAAAAACCCGCCCAATGTAATCTTTGCATGGAGACCCGTGTCAGTGAAAAGGGCTATCCTGGTGGTTGAGGGGTGCGCTGAGCTGGTTATTTCTGTCATTCTAGTTTTCAGGGAGAGTGTGAATTGCCAAAGTATAGCTTTCATTTCTGCTTCAGCTAAACGGGATGCTAGGACCTAACTCACCTCTAACCAGTGATCAATACTAAGTATTCTGAACTCCAAGTTGAGTAGTGTCTTCCCACCATAACCCTTCTATAGCCGTGGCACCCAGTGGAATGACCCCTTGTTTCGTGCCTTGAGGGTAGGTAGTACAGGGAATGTAACTATTTACCTTTCACGACTATCACAAATGTCAAAAGAAACGTAAAGTGCATGTATGTCATCCGCTCATTGCCTAGTAATTAGGAGAATGGAAGAGGCACAGTCCTTTCAGGAGGGAAACCAACTCGTAATACAATGGTGCCTTGTTAAGATAGCTGATCCAATGAAGCCCTGTAGCGTTTAAGGAACGGTTCTCTTCTGTTTGAAACGCACAATGCATCAATTTGGTAAGTTGCTCAAGGCAAAACTACTGCGCGGATATCCTATCCGTGTCAAGAAGTACCGTAGTCTAAACTAATCGAAGGGAATAATCACTACCCATCTATTGGATGATATGGAGGAAGATATTGCTTCACGGAATAGGGTGTCACTTTAGTTTATCATGTGTCAGCGAAGTGCATTGCTGTCTAGGTGCCCTTTTGTTCACTTAGATCTACCTCAAAAGATTAGGGCAAGGTACACATTATAAATGTTCTACCTATATTCCATGGCCTATGATTAGTTGTCAGCGGCAACGCTTTGAACACACAAAGATATCCTGCACAAGCGCCGATTCTGTATTTGTGAACTGTGGTAAGGATGCTCACGACTGAGCTTGTCCATCTGCTAGCTGTGTCCGTCAAAGGACTTCCCGCGAATATATACGTTTCTTGGACGAGAAGGCAATTCAGGAGCATCTCTTTCAATGAAGCCCGTAAACACCATCGTGCTCACCAGCTTTCTGTGTTAAAATTTGGTATTAGTTCAGTTGTATCGAGCCGGTAAAACAGCGGGATGTGTGTACGCAAAGATGCTATATCACCACCAGTGCCATTACTCCGAGCGCACCGGGACCATCTTCCTCAGAGGCGCGCCGACTTTTTGAAAGACCCTCAAGCCTCTACAAATGGATACGCTCACTTCAATAAATCTCATTCATCTCCTTCCAGAACCTGCTAGCAGGATTACAAAGGAAATAACCACGTTCAGCAGAGTTCTACTCCGCCCCTTCCAACTGGAAAAAGCTTCCTTCGCTTTACTGTGAGAACGAGAGCCTTCCTTTCGAGGAGTCAATGGAGCAGGAACATTCTACTCTCAGAAGTCCTAGCTCCACGTGCACCTAAAATGGCAAGTCCAGTCGACACCTGCCAGTGACCGAATGAAAATTTTAACGAGCTTCTTCCATTTTTTTCAAGAATCCAATTTGTCCACTTAAAGTGGAACTGAAGTACCCACTAGATCGCATCTCCCCATGTTTTGTGCTTACAGGACACCAAGTATATCGAGGAGGACACTTTCAATTTCCCGGTTTCATTCCAGTGCGCTTTGACCCTCCACCAGAACCAGGTACTCCTACACATGAAGGTGTAATACTTTATATTCTTGACTACATTTCTTCGTGCGCTTATCGCTACCGCGCAGACTGTTATGCTTTGTACCGTGTACGTGCCACGATCTTATCCCTTAACCACCTGGTGTCCCAACGCATTAACCTTCTGTTGAGAGACTTTATGTGCATCACTCCTTTTGGGGCTTCGCTAGGGCTTGCGCGACACGGGCACATATTGTCGATTTTTTCACACAGAATTACCTTGCATTTTAAGCACCGGCGGTCTCATTTTTGTTTCCGGTTCTTCCAGTGCTATCTCATACCTGAATTTATCCGTTTTCTCTGCACATCTTTCACGCCACTTTCAGGGAACGTCGTCTCTGACACCTACCTCAGCGATCATTTCCCTTGCGTCATCAGCATATTTTCTCACCACGTCCTAACGTCATGTGTACCCACCTTGGAAAATAAACAGGGTAACCTAGAATTTTCATTTTAATCTAGCTGTTTTCGAAGCCTTTGTACAAAGAGGTTTATCAGATGATGGACTATCTTACTTCTGTCATCTATCTTATTTCCGTTGCAGAACATTCTATTTCCTTGTCGTTTTCCCAACCAAGACGTTTACTGGTCCCTTGGTGAACAGACAAATGCCGGGCAGCAGTTCCTGCCATAGAGCTGCGCTTCAGGATTTTAGACGCAATCCTAGACTGAAATATAGTCGTTGACAACAATTGCTCACCGCACCTTTCCCAGCAAAGGAGCAGATTGGGCTCGTCTTGTGGAGTCGTTTAATCGCTGCACATCTTCGTCTGTCGTATGGGATAATCTTCGTCGTGTGACTGGGAAAGTACCGCAGTTTACAGTACCCGGCCTTAAGATATAGAATAACACCATCATTGATTCTATAGATGTTGCTGACATTCTGGATGATGCCTTCGGGCTGTTTAGAGTTCAATCCAATTATCAAACGGCTTTTTACTTTGTTGAAAACCGGCTTTCAGATTAACTCTCTTTTACATCTTTTAAGTGCAAGTTGGAAACGTGTTTTTCACAATGCAGGTCCTGGGACAAGCCGTACCCCCCTCTAGTCTCTCATCTCTTGTATCAAATTGTGTTCACGTCTTAATTCTACAGCACCTGCCTTTTGCCATAAACTCTTTTTCTTATAATTCTATAACCTATATAGCGAACCGAGTTTCCATCAGCATAGCGGGAGGCCACAATCATACTAATATTAAGACGAGAAAACGATCGCCATCTACCTTCAATTACCGGCCGATTCATCCTGCGGATGAGGTTAACGATACCACGCGTCTATGGTCGTTAACCACGCACATCATGGACGCATTTCTGAGAAAGAATCAGACGGTTACAGTCTATTTTGCCCTCGAGAACGCGTCTGATGTTTACTGAAAGGTAGGTATTCTTCTTTCCCCAATAAGTGGGACATTTGTGGTCATCTTTCGCTCTTTATTAAGAATTTCACGAGAAGCAGGGTATTTTTGGTTCTGTACGAGTGGGCTCTGTTTTATCCCGTGTTTTTACTCAGGAGAACGGAGTACCGCATGTCTCGGTACACAGCGTAACATATTTTGCTGTTGACATCAACCTGTTATGGAGTTGTTTCAGCTGATGTTTCGTCTTCATTGTTTCGCGGACGATTTCGTCATTTACTGCAGTTCTTCATAAGTGCCTTGACCGCTTACACTTAGAGTACCGCAAACGGCTTAAACTCCTCCGCCGAAAAAAAAAAAACAGTCTGTTAAATTCTGACACCGGAAAGAATTCCTTTCTCCTTCTCTACTTCTCGGTTCAAATCTTCTTCCTTTTACAGATGAGACGATAGTTTTAGAATTGATTTTTGACATAAAGCTTAACTGGTGTTCCCATGTGTCTATTTAAAAGCGAATTGTGAACCTTCGTTTAATCTTTTAGGAGCTTTTTCAGTGGTACATTCTGGGGAGCTAATCGCATCGCTCGGATTTCCTATCGAAACCTGATTACGTGGCATTGTGTATTCTTTGGCATGACCATCAATTTTAAGTCGCCTAAACCCTATTCATCACTATGATATCAGGCTGAGAATCAGCACCTTTCCCATGAGTCCAGTTATCAGGCTGAGCTGCTGAACCTCCGCTATCTTATCGACGCTATATTCTGTGTAACTATGCATGCAGTCTCTAGTCTGCCTGGATGTCCGTGTTTTCTAACGCATTGGACCATTAGTACGCACGAGCTCCTTGGCTTTACTCCCTCCTGGTACTCATTTTTCGTTTACTCCTGCGGTTGTTGGGCGTCACTTTACTGTCAAGGTTCACCGGAGGGGTAACTCGATTTCCCAATGGCTCCGTGCAGAGATCCGCGTTGATATAGGATTGACGTTCATTCTGTTGTCAACGACCCCCAGATTCGTTATTCGTTCAGCCTTTTTTTTTTTAAATTAAGAGCAGAACTTGGAAACCGTTTTTCTTTCTTTATACTGTTGGCTCAAAGAACCAAAGCTGTGCTCTTACACGTTGCCGACAGAGTTTTGATTTCGTCTTTTGTCACAGACTTAATTTTTACGGCTGAGCCTTTTAGTATTCACCAAGTTATTTTATACATTCAGTGGCAAGACCTATAGCAGTGCGTTATTTGCACCGGGTTCTTACATGCAATTCATAACCTTTGGTCTTTGTACAGTTACCAACTTTCTGTATTGTCGTCCTCCGTGGTCTAGGGGTACCATGCCAGCCTCTAGTTCCCGAGATCGCATCTTCAAATCCGGTGGGGGCGATGAATCCTTTCGCGTAATTCCTTAGCAGGGCTTCCTTCGGAAGGGAAGTAAAGTCGGTGGTCCCGCGTTGTAGATTTACAGCAAGCAAAAGAACCTCAAGCCTCATAAAGTGTCCTGTGAGTAAAATTTACGGTTTTTCTTGCCCAATATGGAATGGGACGCTAAGAAACATAGTAGTTAAAAAGCGCCCATAAATAAAACTGAATATAATTTTTCACGTTATTGTAAAGCGCACACGGCCTATACAGGCACGCACCTGGACACTCGGCCTGCCAGGGAATGAGGTTGCTATTTTATCCTCCTGGTGTTCTACCACTTGTGTTCGTTGTGACGATTATAGTGTGATGTTTTACGTCTTTCTGTTCTATTGCGCTAAAGCGATGAGTGGGTTGGTGTTCAAGGGAATAAGTTTCGGAAGGTTAATGCCCTCCCTAACACCCAGTACTGGACTGGACTAGTGAACGGAGGGGACACCTAGCACTGCGACCCTCAAGGGATCTATGGTACATACACCCCGAGAGGAACGGATGAGGTGAGAGAGTTGCAGTACGGAGCCGGCGCAAGTTGGCAGGACGCGTAGAGTTCCCTAACAGTTGTAGGTTTGACCATCCGGACACGGAAGGGCCTTTCGGAGACCGGGAAAACACTTCAAAAGCATAAGACTCTGCACTGTCTGCCTGACACCGAACGAACCACAGTCCCGGAGTCAACCTGAAGCATGAAAGAGAAATGAAATGGAATGAAAGGAAATGGGACAGAGACGAGAGCTGCGGTAGAATATCCCACTCCAGCATTCGCGTTTGTCAACCAGGAAAACGAAAAGCGATGGTCAGAGTGGCCTTCACCGGGAGTCGAACCCGGGACCTGCAGAATGCGGGCCTCACACGTTACCACGTTGCCTCGTCGCGAGGAGGTGAGTTTAGCTAAATTGCGTTTCACTGCCGTTTCAGTCGCAGTTTCACTCATTATCTTCTGACCCTGCACCCCTTTGGCTCACTGTAATGAGCCGTTGACGGTGCAACATGTGAGCTTTTAGCTCACTTACGTGTGTCTTTGTGTTTTTAACTACCATGAGTCAAGTGCTGGCTGACACTTCATGTGCTGTAGAGCGTGTACTATTTTTATACGTCGCAGTAGCTTGGGTCATCTTGTGCAATCTGCGTAAGTTTATCTTTTAATATTTTATTATTTAGTGTCTCTCTTTATTGGTGCTTTTCTGTGTGCTTATCTTTTAGCTATACATTTTGCAGTTGCTAGCACTGTTTGAGCTAATCTTTTATTTTATTTTTATGCTTTAAAACGCTTTTATTTTTTACTTTTGTGGTTTTGTCCGGGCGCTTACGACCTCAGTTGTACGCTCTAAAGCCCCACTACTGATGCTGCTGCTACCACGACCACCATTATTCCTTCGGTGCATCTATCAGCCCAATGCTCCAGCCGAAGTCTTTTGCTTTTTCTGATCAGTTTCAGCACTGTTCTTCCTTCCTCAGCTCCCTCTGAAAGAACTGCTTACTTATTTTGTCTCTCAATTTTGCACACTCCATTCTTTTCTACTCCCACATTTTTAACGCTGTTCATGGTATTTCTTCACCTCGTCGTAACGTTCCAAGTTTCCGTTTTATACAATGGCACCCTCTACAAGCACTTCACTAACCTCTTCCTTATCTCTTTCTTCCAGAAATGTTTCTATCCCTATAAAACCTTTGCCATTGCTGCCTCTTCTGTTTTACTTCTTGACAGCAGCTCAGGTTACTAACTCAGGCTGTCCACCCGCTCCACTACCTCTTCTCAAATCCACAAGTATATTTTCGTTATTTTCCTTTCGATATGCATGGATTTATCTTTTTATTTTTCACACCAATTGTCTTCAGAATTTCCACTTTTTCCCTATCTACTCTGTCAAATGGCTTTTGCAGATTTACATGCACCATACCCTTAATCTTTCTCTATGTGACATTCGTCGGTTTGTACCATTCCAGTTGCAAACATTCTGCTGTTTTCCCTTTAGCCAAACTATTCTTCTAATTCGTTTCCCATCTATAGGCGTCAATTCAGTGCTCCTAATAGAATCTTTGTCCAGTGGATGTGAGGTTGATTCTCCTTGAATTATTGTACTACATTGATATGTATTTGGGAATAAACGTTTTGAGATTATCTGAATCAGAATAAAACATTTTGAGGAAAAGATGTGCACACGCATGTGTCTGTGAAAATTACTCAAAATAAATAATAAAACTCGGATGAGTACCAAAATTAGTATTTAAGTCCAGCCTCTTTCAAGAAATAACCGAAGCTTTTCACGAACTTTCATGCACTCCAAACAACCTTTTAGGTGCAAAAAAGTGCTTCTTGTTTTCTCAAAACATACCCAAACGATGTTAATGAAAATATGTTTGAAAGATTGGCACGAAACAGAAATATTCCGTAAAGAGCATGTGAAATCCTTTTCATTTTGATGGAAGTTGCTATAATCACGGCCAATTGGAAATCTATGAGACATAAATAAAACATTATTACAGGAAAAATACATAACTCATTAAAATATAGAATTTCAAATACCTTTTTGGTAGCCTTAGGGGTTTTCAAAATACAGTATATTGTATCTTTATATTTTCGTGATATGTAAGTACATCATCTGACGGAACACATTTCTACTTTTTCTCTTCACAGGAGTTTAGTATAACTTCCGAGTCTTGCTTATAAACATTTGAAGCTCATTTCCGTATGTTGTATGTAATTAAGGATTTGATGTTGAATTAGAAATCAATTCCGGGCAAAATTATATCGCGAGTAGCGTAACGTAGCAGAATCGCTTTTTAATGCATACGTATAACTTACATATATCAGCTTTTAAGGTGTAGAGAAAGCATTGCGTGGTATCACATTAGCTGTTTTATTTATTTTGAGGCAGTATTTTATATCACAACACTGTGAATGCCAGAGTGATTATAGTATAAATTAACATTATTGTATGACAATGATTTGAGATGTTTGTTTATTATAAGCATTGTTAGGAAATAAGTTTACACGGCCTCACTGAAACTGACAATAGGAGCGGGTAACAATGTACCGAGGGGGTGAGTTGTTTATCAATTAGAAGAGACAAACAAATGACGTCAGAGTAGCGCGCTTTTCTTTAGAAATGGAGGGAATATCTTCCCTAGAGCATATGTGTTCGTAATTTTGATTGGATATAAAAATAGACGCTAATGTTGGCGCGCTTTATTAACCAATAGCAGTTCTGTTATAATCTTTAGGCATATCGGGGTGAGAGAGTATAAATTCCGAGCCAGAGACGGCTAACGCACAGTTTTACAGAATCATTCACAAGGCACACGTCGCACAGTTTAAGAGAATCATCCACGGGTTACACGTCGCACAGTTTAAGAGAATCATTCACGGAGTACACGTTACGTAATTCTACAGAATCTCTCGCTCGTAAAGTTGGTTACAAAAATGTGAAATACGCGAATTAATAATGTGCGGCAAATAAGTGATTATAGTTATCTTCGAAAATATAACAGTTTCAGTTGGTTGTATATCAAAAGTAATTATGTCAAATTAATAAAGTGTGACGGCAATAAAAGTGTAAAAACAAATTCTTTTATCAATGTTATCTTTTAGTAACAACTCCTTTCCGTTTACACACCCTGTTCAAGAGATTTGCTCGACTGAGTAATAATAGCTAACCGGAGGACAAAGATCTCAAAATTAAAAATAGTAAAACAATAACAGGCGCTCAGCAATAAGATACCGCGACAATTTATACTTAAATTACTGTAGCATCGCTTTCTCCTTGAAGTCCTCAGACCATTTGCTAATTTCAAAACCCTGATGCATACTTCCTTCGCCCATACATTTGAGCAGCTCCTGTTGCTTTTCTATTCATTTCCCTAAGCTTCTTTCATCAAGATTAGAGATCATTTTTCTTACTTTGATACGTATGTTTATAGCGAAGGTACATATTATTTGTTCTACCTTTTTGGTATACCTAAGCTGCCCATTATGTCATTTCTGACTACGTTTGCTTAGCCACAATGAATTCCAATTCTTCTTTGTGAAATACAAGCACTTTACAGCACATTAAACCCTTCTCCCTGTCTATCTGAAGTTGTCCTCCGTGGTCTAAGGGTACTATGCTGCCTCTGGTTCCCAAGGTTGCGGGTTCAAACCCGGCGAAGAGCGATGGATTTTTTCGGGCGTAAAAATCCTTAGCATGGCTTCCTTCGGAAGCGAAGTAAAGCCGGTGGTACCGTGTCGTAGATTTACGGCACATAAAACAGCCTCAAGCCTGATAAAGAGGTCTCTGAGCAAGATTTCCTGTATTTCACGTGCAATATAGAATGAGACACTAACAACAATAGCGGTTAAAGAGCGTCCATAAATAAAATTCCATTTAATTTGTCTATCTGAAGTCTCTTTGCACATTTCCGCTTCATCTATTGTAGTTTCGCGTTTTCAGTTTCTCTTCATAGTACGCTGTTTTGTCTTCTGCCCTCTTCTGTGTGTATGATTTACTATTTTCTATTTTATTTAATATTTTCCAACATTTCTACCCTGATTTAGGTTTTCTTATTGATTTTATTTTCTCTATGTTCTATTATATCTTCTGATATTAACTGTATACAACTTTATTTCTTTCTTTATCTGATTCCAATGTTTCCTAAGAAATCTAAGCAATGTGTTGAACATTTTGTCTATTTTATTTTCTATTTTTTTTTTCATATAAAGTGTTTTCTTTGTTTGTCTTCCGCTTATCTTCTTCAGTCGAATATCTACTTCACGGGTTAGTAAATGCTTTACTAACTTTACTGAGTGGGCGCATCCGGTAACGTCTTTACATTCATGAAACAATTACTTGGTCTTTCCTCTGCCGATATATAGTCTTTCTGCTAACTGCCGTTATCCAGTAGGCATGTCCATGTATATATGCTCCTTTAAGTTGCTGGACTGGTATATTTCCAGCAATCATTGAGGTCCTTTTGCAGAAGTTAACCAAGAATTCTAACCCCTAATTACTGCTCATCAGTCCATATTTTTTAGTTGACGTTCCGTTTCGTTATTCATCCCCTGCGGTCTAATACTATTTAGGATTACGTGTGTTCCTTTGTTTTCCTTCTAGACTATCTGTTCTACCTTGCTACAGGTTTATTCTGCTTCCTCATCGCTTAGACCAATACGTGGCATTTACTTTTGCACTCGCTCTAAACTATTGTTTTTCCTTGTAGTCGTTGTACCGTCGACATTCACATAATGCACTAATATAATCTTTTCTCTCATTCGTAGCTCCAACAGTACAACATTAAAATTGGGATGGGATCTCGATACCGTCGCTACCTCGATATGGTAAATATGTCTAATACTTTGAGATAAACCTTCGATACTTCTTCGATACCCTTAGATTTTTAAGTTTTGTATTATTGAAAACTGTTGCATTTAACTTTATGCAGGGTAAGGATTGAAAGGAGTCGAGACTTCACTTTATTGCCTCGTACGTGTCCCCAAATAATTGCTGGACTATAGTTCTTGATAGACCTTAACTGCGTTTCTGTGATTGAATCAAATAAACATTCTATAGGTTCTTGTGTCTAAATGAAAACATGCAAAACAATGAGGGGAGGAGTATAGGTACCCACGTGAGATGCAACGTTTACTGAGTTGTAATCAAATTGATTTAGCTGACAGACTAAATCACGTTTCTGCAATAACTTGGCTTGGTGACTCATTCTGGCCATTACATTTACCTACTCCGGTGACCGGAATCTGTGAATCCAGCAGTCAAATCAGAACTTAAGACTGAAGGAATACAGCGCATGGGAATATTTGTTCTTTCCTTCCATTTGTTTGTGTTTAGCAAGTCAAACTCGGGTCACGAGCGGAATTTGCAGGTATACCGTACGATTAATTTCCGTAATGTGAATAGAAAATTCTTTAAAATAAGGTTTTCAACATAAAATATACCTATAACTACATAAAAAGGAAAGCAAAATAAAGTATTATTATTGTTATTATTTTTAGCCTTGACTAACAATACAGGATATATAACGTGTAACATTATTATCGAGATGAAATATTACTGCCAATTAGGGAATGTCAAACAGGAACAATTTTGAAATTAACATACATGGTTACATGCGTTTATACACAGAAAACTATTAATAAGAATAATTCAATGAACAAACTCTCGCGTATGATGTATCGAGTATAGAGAAACAGTGGTATAGTCCCATCACTACATTAAAATAAAAGACTCTACACTCACGGCTCACTATCTCATCACTACTTTCTCACCTTGCTTCTAATTTTTCCTTTACATCTATTTTGTTTCTTGTTATTTCTTTCTTCAACTTTTCTTACCTCCGTGTTGTAAAAGCGTCCTTATGTCCCACGATCCAATATTTTTTACAATACTATTTTATTCTATGCATTATGTTGCCACACATGGTTTTCGTTTTAATATTACATATTTTGCTTTCGTTCATTCTCTCTTGGATTTGTGGTTCCCTTTCTAAATATATTATTATTATTATTATTATTATTATTATTATTCTACCTGCTTTATACTTTTATTCTCTTCTTACCTCTGGAGTAAACAGATCATCAGCCGCTACCACCAGTTTCTTGGAGTCCACGCTTTTGAGGAACCTAAGGAGTTTCATAGAGTCATTTGTAGGGAATCCGAGCTTAGATCCAAGCTTGAAGGCCATATTCTTGGAGGAAGGTGTGAAGGCCCACCAGTTCAGTGCAGATCCGCTCTGGCATATTGCTTGCTGGAACAACCCTGCAGACGACAATGCTTATTTCAAAATTAAGTTAATAGAGCTGCTTGAATGTTTACCAATGCCGTGTTGTCACAAACAAGATAGCACAAGTGCTGTCTAGGGTAACTGTTCTATCACACCGGCTGTGGGTAGGCTTAAGGCTTTGAAGTTGAATAAGACATGACAAATTCATTGGCATGGGCTGGACTCGCACCACGAACTTCTTGGCTTATCGTGCCGATGCAACCAATGCCTCCGAACTCTGCTTTGGACTTCATCATCTGATTCATGTGCAAAAGGCGATTAAGTATCTGGGGCGCTTGCTTAACCTATTTGCTACTTTGGTACACTTCTAAAGAGCGCGATTGGCATGACCGGTTTCCTGTATGTTGTGTTTTCAGGCTATGTAGCGTTAATGCTCACTGAATCGATAAGAAATAACAAGCCTTGCTTTCACAGTAAATATTTGGCGTTCAGGAAAAGAGAAACATATCACTTATAATATAGTCTGTAAAGCGTGTTATTTCTGAATATTTGAGTTCGCGAGGTTTTATGAATCAGATGACAAGGTTTAAAGCGGAATACGTCATCTCGCCATTGTAGCGCAATGGTAGAGTATTAGCTTAAGTTGGTGCTTCGAGACCTAGCGATGGCATTGAAGTTTTCAACTCAAATTTCACCCTCCAGCATATCTATATTTTACGCACTATTTCCCCCTCGTTTTAACCATAAAATTACAGTACGTTTACACGCTTGAGAGTAACTGTTGCAGTGTCAAAAATAATGTCCTGTCTTAAATGGAACCTTAACCTTCTCAACTTCAGCCTGTACGCACCATGTATGGGAGAACGAATAATTAACATAATAAGTTTAGTTTTGTATAAATTTGCAGACAATTTCTTTGCTTTAAACCAGTTTGATACATAATTAAGGACACCGTTCAATTTAATTACTATTCAGTTCAATTTTAGTAGTTATTAATACACTAGTGTCATCGGTGAACAGAATGATACTTGCAATACCCTTTACATAAACTGATAGGTCATTTATACAGTTCAGGAATAGTAAAGGCCCTAACACTGAACTTTGGAATACTCCATATGTTACTGTTTTCCAATTTGTGTTCCCTGTTTATATCCAATATGGTTATTTACTTTAGCATTTGGTTTCCTCTTATTTAGAAATAATACAAATCAATTTAGATTGTCATTTGTAGTCCATTTTGCTAACAGAATATCATGATTGTCACTATCAAACGCCTTTTCTAGGTCACAGAAAATTCCAGCAATGTGCATTTGTTTTTTTCAGTGAAGTTAACACTCATGTATGAGTTTATACGTTGAATTATTGTCGGTATTTCTTTTCTGAGAGCGCACTGATTCCTGACAGACGTGTTATTACATTCAAAGTAATAACTGTTAAACACCACTTTCTCAAGAAATTTTGAAACAAGTTTTTTTTTAATGTTCCATTTATATGACGCCTTTAACATCTAAAATCATATCAGCAGTTTTTTACCTTTGGAACAATTGCTTATCAGCAATGATGTTCACTCGCTTACAGCGGTGTTAATCTTTGGGTTGGTATTACTGTTGGATATTACATTAAATTCACATACACGTTCACACTTTCAGTCATACTTCCAGACTCTGGGGAAGATGGGGATTAATCCTGCTTGAGAAAAATTCCCACCTTCCAGCCGGGAATCGAACCCGGATTCTCTGGATTTGGAGGTTAGTATGCTAACAACCACCAGATCATAAAGGTAGTCTGGAAAGAATTGCCAAAAGATATATTTTTTATAATTTGAAACACGAAAAAGTGGTTTAACAATGAAGGATTTCATTCTGCAAGGAAAAATTCCAGTCTGTAGTCCTCATTGCATAACTAAATGGAATGCTAATTTGGTATGCGCATGGTTTTAAGATTTTGATTGCTATTATCATAACCAAAATAATTATTTGTTTTGAAAATGCAGATGATTTTATTTACTTTAGAAGGCGTTATCGGACTATTCTTAAACTTAGGCACTTTATTTTGGGGAAAATAATCTCAAATATTTTTTATTTTCGTAATTAATATTTACCGAGCAGGATAGCTCAGGCGGTAACGTCTGTGGTCCGCGTTTGGGAGGTCCCGGGGCCGACCAACCTGACCGAAGGTTTTTTCGCAGTTTTCCTCGTCGCTAGGCTGGGATGCTGGGATTGATAATTTGATCCGCGAATTTTCGTATCATCCCTTTCATCACTACATTCAATTTCCTCCTTCTTCACCGCCATACTAGGCATTGGGCTAATCACCCATCCTGGATGTGCTATGATTCAGAGTTTGCTTGCTACTCGACAGGCTACTGTCCCAAGGTATTGGTTTGCAAGACCTTGGAGGTGCAAGTCCCCCAAAGAGGAGGGTAATCCGAAGAAAAAGAAGTAATTAATATTTAATTTCTTTGTTACGTCCAAAAACAGTTGGTTAAACACTTCTGGAACCTTATGAGACTTCCGAATCTTCTGGTTTAGTATTATTGAATTACTTTTAGTGAGCATTTACCTATTTATCTTTAATTATATTCTTCGGAATTTTTATTTTACTGTCTGAGTGTGAAGTAGGTTTATTATAGTGCAATACTCGAGCTGCTTTTAATAATATATAAATTTTTAGAGTTTTAGAGTTTCAAAATGATGTTTTAAATCTGGATAATTAATGTTTCTTCCTCCATATAATTCTCTTTTTTGTCTGCATGAATTCCTAATGTGATCCATGTTTCTCCTTTCCAGTTAGATATTTTCATAAACTTCAGTACAAAACAAGCTTCAAAGTTTGTTTTGAAACATCCAAGAAAGCTGTTATACTGATATTGATCTCATTAGTTTCGCAAGTTTTATTCCACGATCCAAGTTGAAGTAAATACTTGCTAAACTCATTCAGAGTATTTTCTTATATATGTATAATCTTTCGGCTTTAAATTTACGTGTATATCTTTAATACAAAAACGTGTACTTAATGATACCACAATCCCTTTGTTACTGATGAGACAGTGTCAAATTTAACTTTATATGAATTTACAAATATGTTGTATAAAGCTGTGGAAAAGTTATTTTGGATTCTTGTTAAGTTTACTGTATGTGACAAGTGTTGCAAACTAAGAGCTGAGTTGTTCCCCTCGAAGACTAAAGTTATGTTCAATATAATCAACATTTATATCACCTCATATGATTTATTCTCTTTTTTCTTAAATACAAATTTTAGAACATATTCCGAATACTTCAAAACTGATTGGCAGAGATCAATATAAGACCACTATGATTAAATTCATTTGATTTTCATTTATTGGACTGCACACAGTTCTGTGCCCTGTTGGAAACAAAAGTTATATATGTGATTCATCATGTCTTATATATATATATATATATATATATATATATATATATATATTCCACCTGTATGTATGTCGTCCTCCATGATCTAGAAGTATCTTGCTAGCCTCTACTGTCCATTCCAAACCAGAGTGGCTTTCACTGAAAACAAACTCCTTGTATTATCCGCGCGAAAGTAGTTCGCAATCCCCGCCCCTAATGGCTGCTTGTTCCCCTCCCACGTGCTTGTTGAACACTGTTTAAAACTATAAAAACGCTCCTGTGTGAGAATCATAGTTCAAAATGCAACCTGAGGTAACAATCGATTTTATAAGTATGCGGCAATGAACATTTTACTTATGTTAATCACAATCCTCGGGCAAAAGTGCAACACCCAAATCCGAATCCCCCGAAGATGACTCAGCTGCCATTTCGGAATCAGAACTACTCTCCAAAATAATGACAAGCTCATCCACAATTCCTCAGCACTGTCGCACTTAAAACAAGTTCCCACATTTTAGTCTATTCCATGCTCTATTATGTCTGTTTATATTCCTTGCTCGCTTTGGTTACACTTCTCACTGAAACGCCTGTAAAATCCGATGTTAGTTTCGTAATATGCACTAATGCAGGTGTCAGGTATTTTTCTAATAGTGAGTTGAATATATGAAGAGCTGTTTGTTTTCGCCACTTTTTACTGTTTTCTGCTTTTGTGTTTGAACAGTTTGTTCGCACTACACGCACCTTCCTCTGTCACGAGAACTCTAATACCAACTGACTAAATCACAAGATTTGACCTGAGCTGAGCATACGTGTACTAGTGTATTATGAATGACTGTTCACTTATCGTATATCCTGTGTTACGCAAAGTGTTTATTGGGTACTCAGATAGCACCTCTGGGAATTCATTGCTGCATTTCTTGTATATGTAAGAGAGTGGCAGTCGTGCATAAATAAAATGTGCAGTTATATATTTTTCCTGCCCTAATATTTCAGGATACAATACATGTATTAATGAGCTATTTACGTTGGCGTAAGAGTGTGCTCTTGGGTTCGTGACAAGCAGAAGCACGTGCTTCTGTTTAAATGGACAGTAGTTCCTGAGGCGTCGGATTCAGACCCAGCGGAGGACGATAGATTTTTCGGGCGTAAAAATCCTTAGCATGCCTTCCTTGGGAAGGGAAATAAAGCCGGTGGTCCCGTGTCGTAGATTCACGGCACGTAACAGAACCTCAAGCCTGATAAAGAGGCCTCTGAGCAAACTTTCAGGTCCTTTACGCCCAATGTAGAATGGGACGCTAAAAACCACAGTAGTTAAACAGTGTCCATAAATAAAACTCAATTTTATTTAATTTCCACCTGTATGTAAATCTTTTCTTGAAAACTCTGCTTATAAACAGTACCCATGCAATGAAAGTCGTTGAAACTTCTGTTTCATCAAGTGATGTTCAGGTGTGCATAAAATGTGTGGCTTCAGTTTTTAAGAATTAAGAGTCATATTGAGTTCATTCTGTTTGTTTGTTTCTTAAGTCTGTTACACTTAGATGAAGTGTAGCCAGGCGGCTTCTATTATATATTATTTCTTATGTTAGCAGAATTATTTGTACGCACAAAGGAAGCTGTTTCCTTTAAGTTTCTATGATTAGTTTAGTTACGGAACATACTTATCTAATCTAAAACAGATCTACTTGCAATAGGAGGAGTTTTATCTACCCTTAATCCAGTCAATGATTTTGTGTAATATTCATTAAAACAGTGATGAGGAAACGCCGTTATCTGCTGGAGCTATAGGGACGAATAGACGAAACGACGGCAAAAGACGAAAGATGTTTAATGTGACCAAAGACTCTATTTTATATGTAGAAAAAAGCACCTAGGCGGATTTTCGGAAGTTTCGTTAAGTATTATCTTCTTCTGCAAAATATATCTATAACAAAATTGTCCATTTTAGTAGTGCGTGTTCTCTTTCTGACAACTGGGGCTTCGAATATTGACAAACTACAACTCATAGCAAAGACTATAAAACATTTTTCAGGGTTATATTGTTTTTTGTTCACAGAGCATTCTTTGACTAATCAATTCCTGTCTTTCTCTCTATCTCCCTCTCTCTCTTTTTTCTCCTAGTTTCTGTTTCAAGCAATTAATACAAGACTGAAATAGAGCAACAAATAACCCATTTAATGCGATCAAATAGTATGTACGTATGCTAAATTGAACTCCTTGGCGTGATAGCTCAAGGCGGGCCAGGGTATACCACACGACCGCCACATTCTCTGCCTCCGTCAACACAGGGCATAGGGTAGTGCTGGAGTAGCATTTTGGCAGTATGCATACATGTAGAGAATTTACAATTCATTACGTGTTCCTTGAAAATGCCTTGACTGTTAATTTATTAAGAAGAACATGTAATCATACCTAAAGCAGTTCCTTATTCTTGAGGGATGTTACAAGTATGTTGCCTTTCGGTATCCAATGTCACAGTTTCAGAGAATTTGCAGAGATGTTCTTATATTAAAATATTTCAGGGACATATCCTTTTTCTCCAGAGATTGGAGAAGAGATGACAGTAACCTATTGTGACGTCTTTTTGCATTATATTGCGAATCCACATTTTTAGAATGACCAAATATCGCAGATTGAAATCGGATAAACTGTTTATGCAACCGACTTTTAGAGCTCCAAATTTTCCCGAGCAGTTTAATTTGGTATGCATACATACTGTTTTATTGTATTAAATAAACTCTTACTTGCTGTTAACAATTCCAGTATTAATAGTTTACTCTAATGGAGAGTCAAGGAAACATGGATTGTAATGATTGTAGGATTACTTTCTTACCTTATTAATTTGTTCTGCTAAGTTTAATGACCTTTAAACGTTGAGGTAGTATGGACGATGAATGAAAAAACATGAAATAAATGGTACGATAAATAAGGTCCGGGAGCTAAAGCACTAAGGTTATCCATTCCAAAGACTATGGAGAAATCCCGGATAAAAACCATTGCCGGGCAGCCTTACACATTCGGGTTTCGAACGGCTCTGCAGGGTTGGAGACAATTTTACTCATGATGACTGAAGGATTACCTACTTGAATTAATACAGAAGCGTATTTGGAGTTCTGCCAAGGACAGTGGAAGGTTACTGAACCTTAGATTTTCCGAGTCAACCTCTTGTCCACCAGGTAGCTAACTTCGGAATGGTTGAGGCTGACACTGACTTGAAATCCTGAGACTTTTCCAGCGTAGCTGGGCATGTCTTCATTTATTTGTGTGAAGGTTTTAAAGGACTGCTCTTCGTCGGCTCATCTACCTAGCGAACACTTTTCACAGCAGTCGTTATATGTGATGCTTTCGAAACGAACATCCTTTAGCAATCTGTATCAGCTGAATTCTCACTCATAGTGTCATTGATGTTAATGTGGAAGTAAATAGTCCAGTCAAAAGAGAGATTGATAATCTTTTCATCTAACCACTTGCTATGAGGAATGCCAGAAAGATCGCTTTCCATTGGTTCAGGAAAGATAAGTTTCAATGGCAGAACTTTCCTGTGCAACTAGGAAAAACTTTAATTATTGTATCACCTCAAAACCGCTGGCTAAAGCTGTAATTTCAAGAGAGTGCATATAAGTAGGAAAATTATGAAATTAATCACATAATGGTTTCTAAAGTAATATTTCGACTTTAAAACGTTTTAATGAAGAACTTTCATGGACAATCCGCAAACGCTTTTGAACAGCTAAGACTAGGAAGCAAAACTCTAGAAAAATAGGTTCCGAGCCCTTTTAATTTGATTTCTTCTCGTACTATGTCACTCAATGTCTTAATCGTAAAAGTTGGATCACAAGATTTGTCCATGCAAACATTGCTAGAATTAATATTACAATATTACAAAGCACAATTTATTGTGTTCCTTTTAGTTAGAACTGTAGTGCTTTTAGAATAATTCTATGGATTTACATCACCCACTTATAATCGACTATGAGTTTACCTATACGAAAGTATAATAATGCTCTATCATACTATGTACTATAGAATTTGCTCAACTTACCTTTTGACTTCGGCGACATCATGTGGAACTCCACGCTGGCACTTCCAGCACTTTCTCCGAAAATGGTGACCCTTCTGGGATCTCCTCCGAATTTCATAATATTATCCTGAATCCACCGAAGTGCCATAACTTGGTCTTTCAGTCCTGCATTGCCAGGAGCTTCCTCAATATCTAGATCCAGAAATCCTATAGAAATGATTGAAATGCTTCAAATTGCATTTATAGTCTTTCTAAATCAATAAAAAGTGTGATATTTTTAATGAACAAGTTAAGTTCAATCACCTTTGTACTCCATTAGCTGTTTACTCTATAAATTCCAACGAACTTTGGCATTCTAAAGTTCGGTCATAAATAGTTCATATGATTTCAGTCGATAAAATTCTACTCCCGCCAAGATGAATTTAAAATTTTGGTTATATAAAACCCATGCCATAAACGCAATAAAAACGCGGAGGAAAGTAAGATTGCCCAACATATCGTATGGTGTGGGAAAGGGTAGTTTTATGGACAGTAAGACTATAAAAAAAGGGAAGGAATAATTAAAAAAAAAGAAAGAAATACTCCCTGTCGCATCAGGAGGAATTTACAGAGAGTAATTTTACACAAATCAAGGTTAGGACAGATAAACGACTGAGGATATAGGTACACAAACAGAGGAGGAAATATTAAATGACAGCAGAGACAACAATAGAAGGATATTAATAATGAATAAAAATGGCATTTACAAGGAACAAGATCAATCGGAAGTTAAACAAGAACTACCACCGAAACTAAGAATAAATAAACTGGAGGACGAAACAGGAATGGGAAATAAAAGAAAAATCGAGGTTGATTATAACGCCATTATAACGGAAGAAATAAGGGGGAAAGAGAAATAGAGGAAGGTGAAATTATGGTTAAAAACATATTCGTAGAAGTGGTTTTTTAACTTGCTATGGAAAGGAAGGAAACAACTGGAAAATAATATAAATTTATTACAAGAAAAATAAGACGGAAATATAGTTCTGTGTATATTATAGATATCAGAAAAGAAGAGAAAACGAAAAAGAAAGAATATAAAAACAATGAATACACTGAGAAATTTGGTGAAGAACACGAAACAAAATTATACAAAACTAGTGATATAGCTAATGAACAAGAAATTATAAAAGACGGCTCGAGGACAGCGGTCGTATTGAACATTCAGTAAATATAGGATGACTTCGACTTTAAATTGCGAATTATTAGATTGGAGCAGAGACAGACTTTGGCTGCGACCTTATTCGCAAGTTACTTCAGAATGGTGAAACGATTATATTTCCTGTGCCCGATGCTATTGATAGATTAGAATTAAAAGCCCAGAATATAACAACAGATCCAGAAGAATTATTAAACTTATTAGAAACAGTTTTTAATAGAAGAAATTACATCCTTGATTTAGATGAAATTTATGAACATTTTGTTTTATGCTATGGTAGTACAGTTTTTTATATAAATCAAAGTTGGTCAAATTGTTACACACTAATTCGTAATGACGGTGCAAGTTGTTCGAAAAGAACTACCTTATCAGTAACAACTGAATCCTTTAGTTACAAAATTGCAAACATTCCCTTTAAGAACAAATAACAAACTCCGAAACCAAACACACAAAAAATCACAACAAAAAGGAAATCAAGCAGTTAGGCAGTAATATTAAGCACGAAAGGAAACAAATGTTTAAACAAAAATCTATAGGATCACGGAACAGTAATAACAATAATCCACAGTTAATTCGCGTGCATAAAATGTCTGTTGACAAGAATTTCGGACTGGCAGCAAGCATCATTCCCACGCGCATTCAAGAATTATCATGTATCAAAAACAAAATGGAAGATTACGAAGATTATAGTAATTTAATTAAAATTACACAAATTAACCGCAAAGGAGCAGATTAGTTATGTCAGAACTAAAAAGGATCTCCGAAGAGTTAAATCTATACATTTTGTGCCTTTAAGAACCTTACACATTAAGAGAAAAAGTAGCATATGCACCTCTAAAAGCTACAGGAGCTAATGAAGAGGAAAACTCCATGCCAGCAATAAAAATAATAATTAATCCAAATTTACAAATAGTTAACGTAACACAATTTAGTGACTCACATACTAATTGTATGGAGGTTACAGGTTAACACGGAAAATTTATTTTGGCGAATCATTATTTTCAATTCACTCACCCAAATGGACCGTATTTAAATAAAATCAAAGAAATAAATATAATTTTTTTCTGATGCTGAAACTATTCACACCTATGATGCAAATGCTAAATAAAACTGGTGGTTTAACAATACTAAAGACGAGAGAGAAGAAGAGCTAGAAGAAGTGATGCAGAATTAAATTTAACTATTCAGAATGAGCCAAATAGTTCAACGACGTTTGAGAGTCGAGCAGGGGCTACATCTAACATTGATTTAACCCCTTCTAATTTAAAATCCGAAATGAAAATTATGAACTGGAAAGTTGGTCTATAACCTCCAGTAATCGCAGATTAATTTATTTTGACTATTGTTTTGAAAATTGTCAAAAGGAAAGAAATAAGGGATGAGCAAAATTACAATTATGCACAAGCAAATTGGATGAATATGAAACACCAGTTTGATAACATTCATTTGGAGTATATTGGTTCTTCACTGGATCAAGAATTGTCTAAGTTAACAACACCAATTCAAACTGTAATATCTAGGACAGTACCCAAAATTAAAACAAAGAAATATTTAAAGGCTGAAGCGATAGTTAACAAAAGGCTAGAAAACGAACGAGAATAAGCAGACGAATATATAAAAAACTATAGCTGCAGAAGAGGGAAATAAACTTGAATAACTATCGAGAAGCAAAAAACATATTTAAGAACTTCTTAGAGGAAACTTGAAAAACTTTATGGCAACATTTTGTAGAACAATTTCTTGACAAAATATATGGGGTGTGTCCTGTAAAATAATTATGGAAAAGGTAAAGAAACCATAAATTTTGACAACGTTAAATTACGAGACAAGGAACTGACAACAAATTGAAAAGATTTGGTAAATCTTCTGTTAAACAAATTACTTCCCGACTTTGATCATTCAATAGATGAAATACAAAGAGTAATTGAACCTGAAACCAAACTTACTAACAATGGAGTGGCATAAAAATATTGTCGCAATAATGCGATAAAGTACATCTTTTAATTCGTGTTTCTTGTGTTAAAAGTTGTAGTTTTAGTTCCAACTGTCTAAAAACAAATTAAAGGTACATCAGAAAAAATCGTGCAAACATGACGAAATGCATCTTGTTACTTTAATTCACATAGTAACAAAACATAGCTTTAAAGTTCGTGAGCGATTGATTTCTGTTATTTCCTCATGAGAGGCAACACTTCTTTAAGAGCGTAATGTGCGAGAAAAACTTTACTGTCATCCATACCCCAGTTTCAATTGATGAGATCTCCCACCCTGCAATATCCTCTTAAGTATCGGCGATCTTCTAGGCCATCCCTATCACACCAGCAGATCAGTAGTGAAACACAGGCATAAGATATTCAAACCTTCGACTGCTGTTGTCAGGTGGCCAGTCTCTAAGACGTTGTGGTAATGTTGCTGAACTTTAGGTGTTACTGAGGAATTTTCTGAGCTTGTAATGAATAATAACACTGGTTTAATGTTGTGAAACTTAATTCAGGGATTTCCCTGAGCAGTGTTTCAATTTACTAGTGCAAATAGCCCTTCAGGTACGTTCCCAATGGTATTTAGCAGACATTTAGGAAAATAATCCTAAAAGTCGTACATTTATAGCAGGCTCCCCTTATAAACTACTCTTAAACTTTCGTTGATCTCAATCAAAATACATACATCGATGAGTATTCGCTTAGTATTTGTGCAATCTACATTCTGCAAGTCTTTCTACATAAGTGATTTTACCTTTATGTTGTGTGATAGGCTGCTTTGTAAATTTGTGAGATATCTTCCTGGTATTTTTGAGAGCATGCCGATGAACCCGAGATGTTTTTAAGAAGTCTAAATTCATAGCACCAAATTTAAAATAAAACACTCCCCCAGTGGAGTTGCAACTATTAAAAAGAATATGTTTTATTATATTCACATGGCTTTCTCTAGCCACTGTCTTTTATTGATTTTAAATAATTCTCACAACCCGTATGTTTGTATCAATTCAAGCTAATCGAGATGAAGGTTTCCAGAAATGGATTCGTTACACTTTTCATTGTAGTCACAAAGGAGATATAGGAGATTGAAGCGACTAAAATCTTTAAAAATCCGGTGGCTATATTATGGCCTTGAAACTCCACACTATGACATTCTGAGGAACAAATGAATGACGACAGCATTTCAAAGAATGTATAAAGTATTGGAAACTTGAAACGAATAACAACAAAAATTGAGTCATATTTAAGGACACTCTTTAACTACTATGGTCTTTAGCGTTCTATTCTATATTGGGCGTGAAAGACCGTCATTTTACTCAGAGGCCTCTTTATCAGGCTTGAGATTCTTTTACGTGCCGTAAATCTATGACACGGGACCAACGGCTTTACTTCCCTTCCGAAGGAAGCCGTGCTAAGGATTTTTACGCCCGAAAGAATCCATCTCCTTTCCGGGTTTGAATACGCGACCTCGGGAACTAGAACCAATGACAACATATATCTCGGAAATAGTTAATACAAAGGAAGAGGAAGAAGAAACAAATGAAGAAGGAAAGAAAGAAAAATGTATTTTAACAGACGTACATTTTTTGCGTAATAAGTTTTCATCTATCTCTTATGGTTTATCGGTTGTTTAAAATTATAGAAAGTTAATTCAGAATGAGAAGGACATCACAAATTATTTGCGGAAAATTCAAGATATACATTTTATATTTCATATAAATATCTTGAACGTATGGTATTTTATTAAAAATCGTTAGAACTATTTTCGAGAAAATCCAGTATAACCGATTGCGGCCATTAAAATGGCCTAAAGTATGCCTTTATGAAACTCTTTCAATGTCATGTTTCACTTTACGCTTTTAAAGTAAATAAATTAATGTACCTTCTACTGTTCAAGTGAATTTCTATTACCGCCTGTTATTTCTACGTCATATCAAAAATTCTCTCTTTGAAATATAGGGTCTTTCAACAAGAGTGTCCTATCTTTGAACTTAAATAAAACACATTCTATAAATGATAGAGGTTTATTTCTTTTTATTTTTAAACATAATGAATGTCATTACGTGTGGAAGAGAAGAGGGGTAAGTGACCGCCGCGACTTCGTTGGGTTGCGCGTATACGGTTGACCCAATTTTCAATGACAGAAGAACGTAAATTAGGTCCAACTTCACGAATAACACGCGTGATGTTGTTCATAAGATCATTTACTGTTTCTGGCTTGTTGACATAAACTCGAGATTTAACATAACCCCACAAGAGGTAACCCAACGGCGTTAAATCACATGACCTCGGGGGCCAGTTAACATCACCACCACGGGAAATGAAACCTCTGAACTTCTCCTTCAAAATATCGATTGTTTCGAGAGCAGTACGACATGTGGCACCATCTTGCTGGAACCAGATGTTTTTGAGATCCATACTATCCAATTGAGGCCAAAAATAGTCCCTTATAAGAGCTCGGTATCTTTCTCCATTGACAGAGCTTCTACATCCTCATCTTGGAAAAAATATGGACCAATGATTCCACCATACCAAAATCCACACCACACAGTAACCTTTTGGGGATGAAGTGATCGTTCTTGAATCTGCATTGGGTTGTGATTGCTCCAATAGCGGCAATTTTGTTTGTTAATACAACCATCCATCCAAAAATGGGCTTCGTCGCTGAAGATGATTTTTCGACAAAAATCCGAGTCAGCTTCCAATTGCTCCATAGCCCAGTCAGCGCAACCTATGGTCGTAGGGCTTTAGTTCTTGAGTTAACACCATTTTGTAAGCGTGAAACTTCAAGTCCATATGCAGAATTTGCCAAGTTCTTGCGCTCGACGAGCAATTGATTTGTTTCCGTTCTCGCGTACACTCTCGCGAACGACGCCTATGTTTTGTTGGAGCACTTATGTCGATTACGCACAGGCGTTATTTGATCGCTGACGAAGCCACTTCTTTCAAATTTATCGATCAAACGCCGAATCGTTCTCTCGCAGGGACGATTATGCACACCGGTAACTTCACGCAATACATGGAAGGCTTGGCGAACAGATGATCCATTTTGATAATGAATTTTCACAATTTCTGCGTGTTGCTGAATACTGTAACGCTCCATGTCTATTTGTCAATAACAACTGTAAGCACATGAAAAAAATGACTGCTGTAACTCAATAACAACGGCAGCTATCACATGTTAAAGATAGGACACTCTTGTTGAAAGACCCTATGCAATTAACGGCTGTATAAAAAGAGACTTTGAAAGATGTACGAGAAAAGAAATAAAACAAATGATACGCATTTGCGTGGGCAAGTAATACCAGCGCCGCCTTCAATCCCACGTCCTGGAATACCTTATTCATATGATCTCTAACATACCTGTCGAAGTGAGAAGGAGCTCCATCGTGATGGAACCACATTCGGCATCGTACAAGAGAAGTTCAAGTCACACATCTATACTACACCTAAATATTGATTTGTTTATTTATTTGCATTTATAAATAAGAATCCATCCCTCTGTAAACCCTGAAAATTTGTTGGTTGAATTCTGTAACATACTGTGGCCCAACCGCACCGTATTTTAAGTGTGTAGATATCCCATCGTGCATCGTGCGTTAAAATAGTTGCAGAACTCAACGGGACAATTCCAAGTAAACAGTGTGGAACTGGCGAATTAGCCTGAGCGAGCTTATTATTACTATTATTATTATTATTATTATTATTATTTAAGTTCCATTTGTACCCCGTCTTTAACTACAATGGTCTTATCGGTAGCCTTTCCTTTGAAATATGCAATGCTGTTAATTCGTATTCGCTTGTCTTTGGGTTTCTAGTAAAATTTGAACTTTAATCATTAGATCACACACATTCATACTTCCAGACTGTGGGGAGGATAGGGAATAATCTTGGCTAGAGAAAAATCCCCAATCCCCGGCCGGGAATCGTACCCGCGACCCCTCGCACAGCAAGCAGGTGTTCTACCGACCTATGGGACCAGCCGAACTTTGTTCTACTCCTCTTGCTTATCAACATAGATGTCAAACTGATCGCGCTCATTGTGAGGCACTTCCCAGGCTTGCAATAGTGTTTCACTGTCATTTTTTCGCTTGATTTTGTTAAGTGTTATTGTTGCTATTATTATTACTATCGTCATCATCATATGAACTAACGGCGTTGTTATGCTCACTTCACTCATTGAATAAGTTTTCGAAATTTTGCCCCTGTTGATTGGTACGGTGTTCCAACCGTCTCCGTGTATCTACATATACGTCTCTGAGAATCGCTGTAGTAGTAGTAGTAGTAGTAGTAGTAGTAGTAGTAGTAGTAGTAGTAGTAGCAGTAGTAGTAGTAGTGGTAGTGGTAGCGGTAGCTGCAGCGGCAGCAGCAGGTTTTTAGGGCGCTAATGCGCAAGTTCCGCACTGACCTGTGTTTACTTGCAATTGCCCCGCTGAGTGTGCAACTCTTTTAACGAATGAACGGTTACCTGCACACCTCAAATACGGCGTGGTTGGGCCACCAGTATTATACACTGCCGTTTGTGGAAATTGCAACACCAAGAAAGAATTTCCCGAATAACTCCAAACTTGGTGGAAGTCCGGAAAAGTGTGCAAGCAATAAGTCATTAGATTTGCAGAGAGATGGGCTACAGGTAGGCCGAGCAGAGCCCTCTCGTGTCGGTCCGACAAGGTCAGTGTTGCGCCCAGTGTAGTCAGTGCAGAACTGTCAAACAAGGAGGAAACAATAAAGAGAGTGCCAGTATGCCTCGTCGACGTCAAAGGGAGCCATATCGGCATGTGAGTGAGTTCGAACGGGGCAGAATGATCGGTCTCCGGGAAACGAGTTTGTCATACCGTGACATTTCGGCTAGTACAGGGCATGCTGCTACGACAGTGATGCGTGTGTGGAAGCAGTGGATAGGTGAAGGTCGTACGCAGTGAAGAGCGGGTACTGGACCGCGGAACATGACCACAGCACGGGATGACCATAACGGGCCATATAGCTTCATCCATAGTGTTGGCTCAACGGTGGAGCACTGCAACAGGTGTGACCTTGTCTGCATCAACGGTTCGTCGCCGTCTGCTGCAGGTTGGATTGGTTGCATCCATGCCACTAAGTCGGATTCCATTGTCCAGAAACCACAGGCTCCTTCGACTGCAATGGGCACGTGAACACTGTCACTGAGGTACTGAGTGGCAAAATGTAGTCTTTTCGGACGAGTTCCGCTTCAACATGCCCTACAGTGATGGCCGCATACCATCCGGCTGCATTGTTGAGCGGACCAACACCAGGTGTGATGGTTTGGGGCGCCATTGGTTACAACAACCTATCTCGCCTCCTACGAATTGAGGGCACTTTGAACAGCAACCGGTACCTAACGATGGTTGTAGAGCCTGAGGTACTCCCTCAGCTTCAGGCATCTTCACAGGCCACATTTCAACAGGACAATGCCCGGTCACATATTGCGAGGAATGTAAACGCCTTCTTCGAAGAGCGACGGGTACCATTGCTTCCCTGCCCTGCACGTTCGCCTGACATGTCACCCTTCGAACATGTCTGGGATGTGGTTGTTCGGCACCTGGTGCGTCAAGGTCCTCCAATAAACATTGTCACGGATTTGTGGGCTGAAAATCCCTCAGGAACTTATTCAGAACCTTTTTGATTCAATGCCACGGCGTATAGCAGCTCTAATTGCAGCGCATGGAGGCCACACCAAATACTGATTATTAGGGCTCAAAGGTCATGTATAGATTTGAAAGGTTTATCATTTATTACTTGTCATGTACCTAACCTGTGATATTAAATTCATTGAATTCACGCGTTTCCTTGTTGGTGTTTCAATTTTCACAAACGGCAGTGTATATTAACAACACCCCTGGCACGTAAAAGTGGTCACATAGCAAGATATATGTTCTTTAATGAGCTTGTTTCCAATGCAAATAGTTACAGGAAAATAAAATTTTTATCGGAATTTCCTGTTTTCTGAACACAATACGACACTCGTATGCTGTGTGTGCTGTCATACTCATGTAAAGCAGCCCCGTGTTCAGCGAATCACGTTTCCAATCCTCTGGTTCGGGGAAGTCGGGACGGGGTAATCAGAATAAATAGAAGTGAAACACAGAGCGCGTAGCTGATGAACACTATTAAGTTACCTTATTTCATTAGTACGGAATGAAGTGCCCCAAAATAAATGTTTTAAATAGAGGCTGATATTGTTTAGTCACTAATATTGTAGTTCTAGCAAAATCGTAGAAATCGCACTATATGGTAAAACACACCCTCCAATATAAAACATTAGACCTTCGACTGGCGTCGAATCAGTAAAATGTAGTGCTGGATTTGCTGACTGTAATGGAGTGGATAAACTAGTTCTCCTCACTTTTTGCCTGTTGCTCAAGACCAGAGTGGAAGTCGCACCGAAAGCCACATCTGAAGGCACCGTCGGAATAGTGGGCGAAACTAGAGTAAAAGATGGTTCATCTGAACCACGAAGCCCGGAAACTACAATTTTGGATGTCCTACAACGCTAAAACCTTCAGCAAGTATCGTATGCTAGCGTTCAACACTTACAGATTTTCAGAAATACACTATGTGATCAAAAGTATCCGGACACCACCACAAACATACGTTTTTCATCGTAGGTGCATTGTGATGCCACCTACTGCCTGGTACTCATTATCCGCGAACTCAGTAGTCATTAGACTTCGTGAAACAGCAGAATGGGACTCTCCGCGGAACTCAGGGACTTCGAACGTGGTCAGGTGATTGGGTGTCACTTGTGTCAGAAGTCTGTACACGAGATTTCCACACTTCTAAACATCCCTAGGTCCACTGTTTCTGATGTGATAGTGATGTGGAAACGTGAAGGGACATGTACAACACAAAAGCGTACAGACCATTCTCGTCTGTTGACTGACAGAGACCGCCGACATTTGAAGAGGGTCGTAAAGAGTAATAGGCACGATCACAGCGCAGACCTACATTGATATTTTAAGCACTTTCTTGCTTCCCACTGTTGAAGAGCAATTCGAGGATGGCGATTGCATCTTTCAACACGATCGAGCGCCTGTTCATACTGCACGGGCTGTGGCCGAGGGTTACACGACAATAACAGCCCTGTAATGAATAGGCCTGCACAGAGTCCTGACTTGAATCCTATAGAACACCTTTGGAATGCTTTGGAACGCCGACTTCGTGCCAGGCCTCACCGACCTACATTGATACCTCTCCTCAGTTCCGCACTCCGTGAAGAATGGCTTGTCATTCCCCAAGAAACCTTCCAGCATCTGATTGAAAGTATGTCTGCGAGAGCGAACGCTGTCATCACGGCTAAGGGTGGGCAAACACCATGTTGACTTCCAGCATTACCGATGGAGGGCGCCACGGAATTGTACGTCATTTTCAGCCAGGTGTCCGGATACTTTTGATCACGTAGTGTAAATGTGAAAGGCTCACATCTACGAGGACCATTTTTTCGTGTACATGACAGAAACTAGATCATGCTATCCTACAGACTGGATTCTACACATATAAAATTAATTGCAATTCTGAAAATAAAAACCATAAACTGCATAAAACAACTAACCTAAAGGACCCAAACGGTAGTTTAACGTCACCAGGACGACATCGTGATCCATGAAGAAGTCTGGTGCGTAGAGAACTCTGCTTCCTGAACCAAAATAGAAGGCGCCACCGTGAAAGAATACCATGACAGGCTTAAGCTCTTCATTTGTTGATATCTGAAACGTTAATTATAACACAAAGCAGTTTAATACACTTACACTGTATTATAAATCTGTAAAACTAGAACAGCCAGAAAGAATCAGCCATAGCCGAGAATATTAGATTTCTGCCATTTTACTCTGCCATTTAAATACGTAAGGCAGATGAAGTATGTCGCCCAGAAATATCGATAATTCCCAGTCTGCCTGTCCGACTGTCAGGGCGTCTATATTGGAAACTGTAGGGACCCTGTCATTGCTGTACCGTCACTCCTGGTTCCGCTCGCCCGATGTCTCCCTTCACCTCATTCCTCCCTCCCGGTGGTGCCTCTCGTGAGGCGTCGGTTACAACATCCGGATTCACTCGATCGGTGCCGAATCCCCTCCGCGTCACAATGCAATCCAATCCAATATTCTGTAGCACTTAGTAAATCAAGGTAGAGGAAGTATTATGGTTGATCCAAAATCACTAGAAATGCACCTTTTTAAGTCCAATGAGTCTGGAAGAACCTTTTACCTTAAGGTAGAGGAAATATTGCAGTTGATCAAAAGATTCGATATCGTGGAATTGGATAAAAAACATTTATAAGGTAGGGTATACAAGGAGGGGACACCTCGCGTACTGCGACGTACAGGAGATCTATTGCGGCTACCATCATCCCATGAGGAAGGGATGAAGCGAAGGAACCACAGGAGACTACAGACCGCAGGCAGACAGGCCACCGAGACGCGCGGAAGTTCTCCAAATGCGATCCTCACACGTTACCGTGGAGCCATCTCGTTTGGTTAGATATATACCGGGTGTTTCATAAATAATTTTACAAACTTCGAGTATGGGTTCCTCACACCAAAAGAAAGGAAAAAAGTTCATATGAATATAGGTTCCATAATTCTTGGTTTTCGCGTTATTCCTGTTGCAATGAAAGTGTGAGTTCAACGGCCTTCGGGGTCCAACCTCAAAACTTCATTTCTCTATGCATTCATAGAAGGCGTTGAGCCATTGTACTACATACGGTAGATGGCGAAGTGTTGCCATGGAGACTTGTTTACGTTTGTCATTAGTCTGTCTTCAACGTTTCAATTGTATACATGTAGTGCGTTAACTGCACGTGTTTCGTTCCACCATGGCTGGATATTCATTTCGTGAACAGGCAGACATGATTTTTATATATGGTCGCGCGAATGGTAATGGACGCGAGGCTGCACGGCTCGATCAGATGCAGTTTCCAGACCGAAGACAACTGAGTCATCCAACCTTTGTCGCTGTTTATCGTCTTCTTGCTGAGACAGGAACCGTTGCACCACGGACTATTGATCGAGGAAGACCAAGAGTTGTTCGTACGCCGGAACGCGAAGAACAGATGTTAAAGTGTGTCGAAGACGATCCAGGTATCAGTACAAGACAATTGGCTGTGGCATCTGGTACATCACACGTGACAGCATGAAGGGTACTTCACGAGCAGCTCCTGTATCTATATCATATTCAATGTGTGCAGGGCCTTTCGCCTGCCGATTATCCACCACGGGATAACTTTTGCCGATGATTTGTAGCACAAACAGCCAATCCATCGTTTGTTTCGTCAGTTTTTTTACAGACGAGGCAACGTTTGGGAGAGATGGAGTTACTAATTTCCACAACGTACACGTATGGGCAGATCGTAATCCTCATGCTGTACTTCAGGCTAGACTTCAGCAACAGTTTAGTCTGAATGTGTGGGCTGGCATTGTAGGCGGCTGTCTGGTAGGTCCATACGTTTTACCAGCACGTCTTACTGGTGCTGTCTACATGGACTTTATCCTGCACACTCTTCCCGACTTACTTCACGAAGATGTGCCCCTGCAAATAAGAAAAACATGTGGTTTATGCATGATGGGGCTCCGGCACATTTTAGTCGCATTGTTCGAGATGCACTGACTGGTATCTACCATGACCGATGGATAGGCATAGGAGGACCAGTTCCATGGTCTGCACGTTCTCCTGACCTCAATCCTATGGATTTGTACCTCTGGGGGCATCTTAAATCATTGGTTTATGGAGCAGTCATAAACCAATGATGCAGAAACGCTTCATCGTCGTGTCATGGAAGCCTGCAAAACCATTCGACACCATCCCGGAGGTTTTGACAGGGTGCGACATTCCATGATTCGACGAGTACAGGCATGCATAGAAGCAAGAGGAGGGCATTTCGAGCATTTATTATGAGTTTTGTGAGTTATAAACGTACCACTGTGTTGAACACTTCCTAACGAGAAAACAAAGGTTTATGGGACATATGTTCATATGAACTTTTTTCCTTCTTGTGGTGTAAGGAACCCATACTCGAAGTTTGTAAAAGCATTTCTGAAACATCTTGTATATGGTTTCCCGCCTATTCATTTGAGCCTCTACTAATTTTAAGCAGAACACTGTGGTCATTTGTATCCAATAAGCTCTTGCGAAGAATGCATGATATCATAGTTAACATGTAACTATTGATAGCAATGAGTGTTATCTTAGCCTACAAAGTACATTTTACATAATAAACAACGTCCGGAGAATATTACGTGATTAAAGTGATAGAAAAACCAAATTAATAATTTTTAGAATTGTTTGCCAAAATAAACATATGAGTAGTCACGTGATTGTTACATAAATATTTTGTTGTTGTTTTACCTTGATATAATACAAAACTGCAGTGAAACAAAATGTAGACCCATAAGACACTTCTGTAGATTGGAAATATAAGGCACAGTTGCTACCAGGATAAACATGACTTATTTACAGGGTTTGAAGCAGTCACTCAACTCACGGCGTGCAATCAATGCCAAAACAAAGTTTTGTGCGTGAATCACATGCCAGTTGATTGACACGTATTTGATTCACGCTGTTATTTGGTATTTATCACGCTGGTATTTATCAGCTGATTTTTGGAAAAGTATATCCATCTTCAGCATATGAACAAATGCAAAACACTGGGCTTTGTCCAAGCATGCGTTTCCACTTGTTCCTCTTTAGGTCATCGACATCTGTTGTTGTTTCTTCTTCTTCTTCTTCTTCTTCTTCTTCTTCTTCTTCTACTACTACTACTACTACTACTACTACTACTACTACTACTACTACTACTCGTTCTCCTCCAACGCGGTTTGGGTCGTTTAGCCCGCTCCAGCTCCCAAGTCTTGTTCTTTCCATCTTTCTCTGGGTCGTCCTGGGTTTCCTCGTCCTTCTGGTTGATACGCATAGGCTGCCTTTGGTATTTTATGTTTTGCCATTCTGTTTAAATGCCTTTACCAGTTTGTTATGTTTTCTATTATTGTCTTATTTAATTAATCTACGCTTAGTTGTCTTATTACGTTAGTTTGTTTTTTGTCTAGTCTCGTATAGGTCTAAGAAATTTCATTTCTGCTATCTGTATACTCTTCACTTTCTCTGCCACGTACATAGTGGGTAGAGAAGGTATTTATTCCACCCAAAAATTCCATATCCAGATTTCAGCGTAAAATGTTTTGAGGCCTACTGAATAAAAAGAGATAAGTTTTAGAAAAAGGTCCACGTGTGCGTGTGTATGTGTGTCAGTCTGTCCAAAAACGAAAAGTCGGATAAATACCAAACTTTCCAAAGATGCGACACGAAGATTTTCAAGAAAGTCCCCCCAACTATCCTTTACAATGAAGGTTTTTCGAAATCTTTTATTTTCTCAAAACTGGCTATAAAGGTTTTGATTAAAATAACACATATTAACGATATTTGTATGACAAATAAAATTTATATTTTAAATTTTCTGGGAATAAACTGTGAAGTCATCTTCATTTGGAAGGAATTTTGTATAATTTTGTATACCTGGTATACGTTAAGCAATAGACGAAAACACACTACACAAAACATGTGGATATCTTTAAAAACATTCGCGATTCCATGGAAACAGTATGGAATTTTAAGGCCAGCATACAGCGTCCTGCTCTTAAACATTCGACTATCGCTGCTCCCTTTGTATCTATAACGAAATGTGTAATGAAAGTACTTGTGCAAGTGTTTATTTGGGTTAAAATGAAGTAGGTAGAAAAATAAGCTTTCGTAAGATAAGCTTTTATACCCATTAATAATCTTATAGGGTAAAGAAATGTGAATGTAACACACCATATTTTTATGTTGTGCGATCATTGCCCATGTTTTTTATCCATACGTTATGATTGGGATGGCCATTGCTTTATGTAATTTTATTATAATCTTTTCTAGACTTATTCTTTAATGCTCGTTTTAGTGTATGTAAGTAAGTTTATTTAACTTTTGTTTATATCAATTTCAGGAAATTGAATTTTGATACTTGTTGAGTAGTTTTATTTTCTAAGATTGTTTTCGACCGGACGGAGTGAATACCATGCTATGGTTTTTGTTTTATTAATTGCTTTCTCCAAGGTATATAATTTTCCCTTGCCTCTTGCCCTAAATTGTTCACCTATTGTTTGTTGTGGAGTAGTGAAGGAGTGGTTGGCATGGACAATCTTGTTTAACCCATTTTGAAATGCATATTGATTCTCGTGGATTTATCTGAATTTTGGTTTGTGCATTGCGACGGACCTCTCGGCTGCTCGTCGTCTTTCTTGCTTCCTTCTAGGTGTGAAGGTTGATGTGCTGTAATAGATGGTCCCTACAACACTTTGGTGTTGGCCTATACTCTTAACCTTCTCTAGGGCGTGGGAACAGGAGACGAAATAAAATTCAGGTTCACTTTTACTTTAGTTTATTAAAACTTGTTTGCCGCTAGCCGTGATTTCTATCTCACAAATACTACAGGTTTATGGGGCCTATCTGCAAAGCTGTACCTCCCACTTTAACTTTATATCTTTCCTAAATTCCTATCAGCTTCTGCACACGCCCCGCCATCAAGGTGGTTCGATGTTCACCCCTTGACGTAAGTAAGTAAATCAGACGCCAGAATATCTGGGTACTGTCTTTTATACACCCTGCAAATGACGCTTTCTTCCCTTAGCTATTTTAAAGCGCTAAGTTGATTGGCTCTCTCCTTGGCGTTGTATGAGAGCATTTGTACTCACATCTCTGCTTGTGACACATCTGGACTGCCCGCTACTGTCCAAGCCTCTCGCTATCTCTTTCTAACTTATAGCTATCTCACTAACTCTAGCGTCTCAGCAAGTCATGTTTAGCCTAGGTGCTGTGCTCTGTGCAATACCGTAGATGTCTCGAACTTGTACCGCTTGGGTCTTGTAATTCACTTCCCTCGCTCGCACGGCTAGCTAGCTTCCATTAACATTTAACATACACATATTTACAATTGGAGCACATTGTTTCCATTAATATTACTCGTACATCTACGTGGCATTATGCCCCTCATTGTAATATTAAAAATGTTTGAGCGTAAAAGGAGAAAGTGTTTTGAATGACAATGATGACACGTCCCAAATATATATATATATATATATATATATATATATATATATATATATATATATATCCCAAACAAAACCCCTCCAAAATACAATAAATTAACACTGAAAACATGAACACTGTAGCAGCCTGCAATATGTATCCCAGTTTATATACAACGCAGAAATGTAGCCTAATAAAATGATATATTTATAGACATATTGACATTTACAAGTACTCTGTTGTATATATAGCATTGACGCCGAATACCCTCAATGATGATTAAGATACTTTGATCAATGATTAGCCATTCTTCAGAAGGGTTTTGCTTTGGCTTTGATTAAGAATATATTTCTTGCTTTGAAATTGGTGATTAAAAATTTGTGAGCTAGGCAATATTTACGCACACAATTACATTGGCACGTGTTTCGCATTTGCACTTGACTAGGTTTTTTATATACACTTCTGGGAAACAGTTTCACTTGTGTTTCCAAGAATACCTGACTTGCCTCTTTGCCCATTGCTTTCCGTCGCACTGCTTAACACTAGTTTACATTGAGCCTACTGCTAGGCTTGTAGTTAGGGAACGTTGGTTACCTGCTATGCATTCCTTTACCTAGCTGACTTTCCAGAAACCCTTAGCTGCAATAATCTTACCCTGTTTATATATATTACATTGCTAACAAATTTTTATAACTTATATACAACAATTATACGAACATAAACCCTGTGTATTGATAAATCACAAAATCATACAAAATACAAGTGCTTGCCTATGCCTTAAATGACTTTAATAATTGTTTGTGGCATCTGCCCCAACTTTTGTTGCTAGTAACCTCCCTAAGTTCAAAGGTATGTGCACCAAATTGGGCTACAATTATCGTCGGGCCTTTGTATAACAAACATTCTGTGACACGTATAGCTTCACACATCAGATTTGTTTTTGTTCTTTATCAGGAACAAGTCTCCGTTTTACTTTGTCCTTTTGGCTTTCCGTTTTCTCGCTTTCGCTTTCTTCTTCTTCTTCACAGTAGCGCTTTCCGTCATTTGTCTGCCGTGGTTTCTTGAATCCCTTGGTCTATCGTGGTGACTGGTGGGTATGTGTGGCAATATCTGCTCTGGCTGTTGTCCCAAGTGCATCAGCATCGGTGCATAACTTGTGGATGCATTCACTGAATTATGTTTCACAAAATCTATCCTGGCGAAATGTTGGTGCCACCCTTTGTGTATTTTGTGCCAAAGATTCTAAAATAGCCCGAAATATCTCTGAGCACACTCTCCGTCATGTTTTCTTGGATAGTGGTTGGAACTGTGATACAATTCTACTCCGTTGTCCGCGAGTATCTTCTAAAAAAATGTGTCTTCTTTGCATGGTGGCGTTGTCACATAGCAGAGCCTCATCTTCCACAGTGAGGTACATAGACGTTAAAGAGGTTTCTCAAGCACGTTTTGAAGATTATGTCTTTCACCGGATATATCTTAGTAAATTTTGTAAATACATCGAGCAATACAATTATAAGGTTGGTTCCAAAAGTACTCTGAGGCATCAGACCATGTGTGTGCATACAAATCAGCGCTTTCGGTGCTTCCCGGATAACGCTCTGCATCCGAGCGGTTTGGCTAACTGGCACAACTTACATTTTGCTATGAATTTCCTAACTTTTTGTTGGAGTTTTTTGACATAAAATTGTTCAGCAGTATTGATGGGTGTTCCTTCTGAACCGAAGTGTACTGGACTTATGAAATGTCGCAATTAATGCAATTTTCAACGCTCTCAGTACATAGGTTTTCCATCTGCTTTCCTTAAAATTTAGTTTATAAACTGTGCCATTTCTTTGGCCTATTGACCTCGAGGTGTTGTTATATATTTCCGTGCTTTCCTTGAAAGCTGCGCATTTTGACGTCCTCTTCTTGGATTTAAGCTAAGTTCCGTAATGCTGTTACAAGTTTTGTCTGCCCTGCAGCCTCAATATGCATAAGTTTCACTTCGAAAATGGCTATCTTTGTTTTTCGGCATGAGCTTTGCCCTTGATAATCTGACAGAGGGTCACTAAATGTGTTTGTGGTACCTTGAATGCTTGATTTCTACAAAGAAAGTCAGAATTTCATGAATATAACGGGATATATTTCTGCTGGTCAGTTCACTTTAATGAATTCTAGTCTCACGTGATCAGCGGGAATAACTATTTTCGTTATATATGAACTGTCTAAATTTGATTAACACAAAACACGTGGTCCAAATCTCAGATTGCGTTATGCAGGCATTTCTTTCTGCATGTGTCACCCCTTGTATGCTGTAGCTAAAACGTGCATGCAGTTCTCTTCGTCTATCTGACACAAAACACCTGCGTAACCTCCCACGCAAGCATTAGAATATATATAAAACGGTAAGTCGTCTCTATACTTTCTATTAGCACCACTTGTGCGAAAAGTTCGCGGACTTTGTAAAATGCAATCCCCTCTTCATCTCACCACACCCATTTGACACCCTTCTTTACAAATCTTCGAAGTGGTGCACTTTCTTTGTAGAAGCTAACTAAAAATTTCCCCTCGTAGCTGCATATGCCGAACCATCTTCTAAGTTGTTATAAGTTTTTAGGCTCCGGCATGTTTCTGATGCTTTCTATTCTGTCCGGGTTAGGTCGGATGCCATCCTCATAAATTACATACCTGAAAACTGGGCTCTTGCATAAAGAATTACTTTTTCCGAGGTTAGGCGTTATGCCATGTTGTTTGAACATGCTTTAAACATAACCTATATGTTGTAGGTGTGAGTCAATGTCATTTCCTACCACTGTTGGAGGACAAACTCTAACGTTGTATCACAAAATATAGCGCAAATTGCTTGTAATGGCGCACTGTTACTTGTACATAACCCTTTTCAATTGAAGAATAATACCTTTGTGTAAAAATAGTATATATGCCTCAGTTCTTGCGCTAAAGAAATTATCCAGTAATATTGAAAAGATCCAAGCTAGAAAAGCAATTGCCTTGGGTTACTATAGCCAAACGTTCAGCTATACCTTCCGAGCTGGGGTGATCGGACAGCGAGAAAGAATTTAATTTGCGTGCGTCTATTGTCATTCTTGACTGACCTGATTTTTTCCAGCCACACTAAAGAGTTAATATGCGGCGAATTTGACACTTCTATTATGTCATCTTCTACATCTCCCGAATAACTTGTTCCGCTTGCTCCCTCGTAGCAAACGTTAAATTCCTACATTTGTGCGAATATGGTGCTATAGATTTGACTTTAAATTTGTGTGCATATGCATTACAATTCCCAGGCTGTGGTTAAACAATTTCTCTATTTTGCCATAGGATATCATGCAAATGTATTCTGTATTCTCTCTCTATATCGCATAGGCGGCTACTTTTGTTTTATCAGCACAGCAATATCTGTGAGTTCCTCCCGAAGCGGCCGTGCTACCTGTCTTTGCCCCTGGTTGCCTACTTCCGTGCTAATTACCTCTAATATGTATAATTCACGCGACCAAGGCTGCAAATTCATAAGTATTTATGCAGGTTTCGGTTTCTTAATTTTCTTCGAAATCCTCCATCGGTTCGCGTATTCCCCTCTGTAGCATATATTGATGCAATTGTGCCACCTCTTGTACTTCAATAAGCTCCACCCAAAATGATTCTTCCAAAATTTGTTTTTCTTCCTCTGCCGGTTCATTCTCTACTACATTATTAGTTTCTACAAAAGGCATGGACACGTCATCCCTTGCTAAGCTCAAACATTGCCTCTCAAAGTCAACAATAGCTTCACGGTCTGAGGCCAATATTTACGTGCTGTTGCAACCTTGATCTAACAAGAAAACTACATTAAATGTTTTATTGTTCATACAGATAGTTAATATTGTTTATTTTCTAACTTCTTCTAAACTTTTAGATATAGCCACCGTGCAATAAACATTTAAAGTCACCAGAGACATGACATAACTTTAACTCTCCTTCCCTGCAACATTGTAAAAGATTCATACATTAGCTCCCGTATCAATTAAAATTTCTGCATTAAACCAACAATTTCGGCATTTATCTGCGGCGAGTCATATATATTTGTACATGCTTGTTTCCTGTTTGGCTGACTATCTACTTGCACATGCGTATTTATTATAGAAACGGGCTCTGATTGAGAAAATGTGATACTTTATTTCCCTTTAAGATGGTTATCTGCCCGCAGTAGTCATCTGTGTCTGGTTTCCCGAAAGTTGTGGTTCCTGCGCTCTTTCCGGTCTGTTGTGTCCCGGGTTCATGTCCCATCTGCCATTGTGGTTATTTACAATTGTTTGTGAATTTACTGGGCTATTCCTACCAGAAAAATTTTCTTGTCTGTTATTATCCCGTCTGTGTGTGTTTTTTGTGCCCTAGCATAATTTCTATTGGATTCTCTAATATACTCAAATTTATTATATCTTGGGATCGAGACCTGTATGTGGTTCACATGAAAGTTTCTCTGATTGTTTCTGTGGTAGTTTTCTCTGGGGTAGTGTCATAGCCTGTAATAGCGAGATGTTGGCTGTGTATACCTGTCCCTTGGGTTTTCTAGGAATTACCTCGGCTGGTTCTTCCTTTGCTTCTGTGCCCCTGTCCCAAAAATATGACGTACTTGCCGGCTAAATTTTTTCTCTCTCATCCGGAAGTTATTCCCTTGTGGCGATCTCTGATCAAAGGCAGTGATCAGGCCAATCGTTTGACAATTGTGGGGGTTCAGCTACTATTAACCCCTTTCTGATATGTGGTTCAAAATGGTTTGTGAGCAACGCTAGAACTTCCCTGTCTGACAATGGTAGTTGAATTTTTTAGTCCTTTGCGCCAAATTTAACACGTAGTCTACTAAGGTGGCATGTATGTTAGGAATGCATCTGCCTTGGTTAAGTTCGAGTCGAAATTTGTATTTCTTGTGGTCCCTATGCACGACCTGTGAGACATTTCTTAACTATGATAGGCTTGATTGCACCAGGAGAGAAAATATTGCTCTAATTCTTTGATAAATTATTTCGCATGATCTTTGGATTCATCAAACATTGGAGCGGTCGGTTCACGCAATAAGTGAGAATTAAAACTATGTTCCCCATTGTGAGAGCAAGATGCCAACGGCACTATATTACATGCATATTTTCAACACAAGAGTTTGTTTCAAGGATTCTGGCCTCACTGAGAAGTGAATTGTTAGCTGAGCTTCCTTGTGCTATACTGTGAGAGTTATTTGTGTTTTGTTGCTCTAATTCTAGGACAGTCATATTACGTTTATACGCTACAATTTCTTTGCCATAAACTGTACTGATAGCCTGTGTGGATGTACTAAGTATTTCCTGGTTTGTTTCCATCTGTGCTCCTGTAATAACCAGTTTGAAACCTGTAATTTTTTCTCTATCTGATCTTGAACAGTCTGTTGTACCCGTTGACTAAAGTGTTTCAATGACTCTACTATGGCATTTAGAAGTTCTATGAGACAAGCAATTTAACCTTTGTTTACATTAACTTCCTGCCAGGCTTGGATGGCGGGTTAATCAGTGTTGTCCTACCCTAATCTGCTCTATCTGACTACTACTGACTGCTAGGCTTTCTTCTATTTTCTTAATACAGCTACTCTCCATCCTAGCACTAGTTTCTGCTAAGGTATGTTCTAATCTACTTTTAAGCTAATCTCTATTTTTACTTTCTCTACTACGTATAGTAAGCAGGGGAAGTATTGTATTCCACGCAAAAATTTGATACCGAAATTTCACCGGAAATACATGTTTTGAGACCCCCTGAATCCAAAAAAGCATTTTGGAAACATGTCCGTGTGTGTGTCTGTCTGTGAACAGCCTAACTCAGAAACGAACAGCTGGATAAACACCAAACTTGGTATTTAGGTTCAGTATCTTCCAGAAATGCGACACGAAGGTTTTCACGAAAATCCCCCACCCCAGATTACTCTTTAGAGGAAACGTTTTCAAAAACTTTAATTTTCTCAAAAACGGCTCTAACGATTTTGATTAAAATATCATATGTTTAAGATATTTTCATGACAAATGAAATGCATATCTCGAATTATCTGGGAATGTCTCCAAAAGTATTCTTCATTGTGAACAACGTTTGCATAACTGGTAAACCATAAGAGATCGACAAAATTTTACTACACAAAAAATGTAGATCGCATTAAAATACACAATTTATGTCATATACAATTTTTTGTTGAGTGAACCGTTTTCGAGATATTGCTTGTTATTCCCTTAATTTTCCAATACTTATAATTTTTCTCAAATGGGAGTTCGTTATTCATTTTTTTATGTCCTGGTAATGTAAAGAGAATGAAATGCTCCACATAGCAACCAGCTCTTAAAATATTTGACTATTGCTTAAAGACTTCCATACACACCTTGCACCTACAAGAAAATTAGCAATAAGATTAACATCTCGATTAACATGAAGCATATGGAGAATAAGCGTTTGTAGAAATAGTTTGTATAAGAGTAGAGAAAGTCATGTGAGTGTAACATGTCAGATTTTTTATTATTTTCTTCTAAACAACTCTGCAATTGTTTTTTTCTAAAGCACTCTCTAGCTTGCGAATGTTTTCTGCTAAACTATTTTAAAATTTGCTGTTGAAGTTACATTCCAGTTTCTGTTTAATTTCGCTAAATTTGTTTCAATTTGCTGTTTTAACTACATTCCAGTTTCGTGTTATTGTCAGCTAAACTGCTTTCTAGTGTGCGATTGGTGTCTGCTAAACTATTTTCAAATTTCCTACCCTGTTGAGCTAACAGCTATTTCATCTTGCGTATGAGCAACGGTGTATTCTCCACAGACACTTCCTGCTGCGTACTCCCGGCAGTATCTGTGTTGCTATCACTCGAGATTTCTATGTTACTGGAATTGCTACGTCTGCCATTATGACTGTTACTTCTAAGTAACATACATATCACTGAATTATGCAAGAATATTGGCCTACTCTTTTGCCTGCTGCGGTGCTCCTGGTGTGCTGTGCGGCGTTGGAAGTGCTGGGTTCGTTTCCTTATTTGTGCATCAACACGGTGGGCGCCATATGCGAAGGATCTCTCGGCTGCACGTCGTCTTTCTTTCTTCCAGGTTGGACGTTGATGTGCTGTAATAGATAGTCCCTACAACACTTTTGTGTTGGCCTATACTCTTAGCTTTCTGCAGGGCGTGGAAACAAGAGACGAAATAAAATTCAGGTTCACTTTTAATTTAGTTTGTTAAAATCTGTCTGCCGCTAGCCATGATTTCTATCTCACAAATACTGCGGGTTTATGGGCCTATCTACAAAACTGTATCTCCTATTCTAACTCTATACCTTTCCTAAATTCCTATCGGCTTCTGCACGCATTCCGCCATCAAAGTTGCGTGAAGTTTACCCTTAGACGCAAATAAGTAAAACAGACGCGAGAATCTCTGGGCACTGTGTTTTATACACCCTGCAAATGACACTGTTTTAGCCGTAACTATTTTAAGGTACTAAGTTGATTGGCTGTCACCTTAGCGTTGTATGAGAACATTCGCCCTCACAGTTCTGCTTGTGACACATCTGGACTTCCCGCTATTGTCAAAGCCTCTTATCTCACTCACTCAAACCTCTCTGCGAGTCGTCGTCCTCCACTCTAGCCTCTAGTTCCCAAGGTCGTGGGTTCAAACCCGGCGGAGGGCGATGGATTTTTTCGGGCGTAAACATCCTTAGCATGGCTTCCTTCGGAAGGGAAGTAAAGCTAGAGGTCCTGTGTCGTAGATTTACGGCACGTAAAAGAACCTCAAACCTAATAAAGAGGCCTCTGAGCAAAATTACCGTTCTTTCACGCTCAATATGGAATGGGACGCTAAGAACCATAGTAGTTAAAGAGCGTCCATAAATATAACTCAATTTATTTTTTCTGCAAGTCATGTTTAGCCTAGGTTCTGTGCTCTCTGCAATCCCGGAGATGTCTCCGACTCTAACCACTTGGCACCTTATACGTGACTCCCCCCCTCCGCACGCATTAACATTTAACATAAACATATTTACAATTTTATCACATTATTTCCATTAATATTGATATGTACATTTATGTGCCATTGTCCCACTACAGTATATACGTTTTTATTACGTTTATAATTCCTTTATTTTATAATATTTCTATAATTTTGCTCTAGACAATTTATCAAAGGTCTTTTTTGTAATCTATAAAGAGGATATGTGTCCCTAGGTTAATTGTTTACGTTTTTCTATTATTTGTTTGAGAGATAAGACATCAATGTAACTTTGTCCTTTCTTGCATCCTGCGTGTTCTTCTATTATGAGTGTGTTTGCTGTTTTTGACAGTGCATTGTTTATAATCTTTACATATTTTGTAAGCTGAACAAAGTAGTGTAATTTATCTATAATCTTTCGGATTTTAAACATTGATATAATTTTGCCCGTTTTCCATTCTTCAGGAATTTCTATTTGTATTTAGCATTTATTGTAAAACTTTAATAACCTCTGTTGGAAATTCTCTGGGTATATTTTAATAATTTTGTGTCAATATAGTCCAAACCACATGCTTTATTATTTTTACCATGTTTTAGGATGCTTAATATTTCTTCTAATTCCAATTCATCTACTGTTAGATTGGGATTTAATACTTCTTCCGGTTCATGCATGTTTTGTTTTTCAACCAAGAGATGTTTATAATAACTTTCTAAGTCTAATTATTTTATAACTTCCAAATTTATTTTATTTTTTCCTGTTATTTTGGATTGCTCATAAACTTATATACTTTATATTTTCTCTCATAAAGATTATGTTCCATATCGGCAATGTATTCGTCCCAGTATTTTATGTTCAGTTTACGAGTCTATCGTTTAACCAGTGGTCTATTCTATTCTATTTTATGTTTACCATTTTGCTCATTTAAATACTTTAGGTATGCTTAGTTTTTGTTTTTCACTAATTTTTGCATTTCAGAATCCCATATTTTTAATTCCTCTTTCCTTCTGAATGGCTTTCTTATTCCTAATACTTCCTTCACTGTTCTTTGTATTAGTTCTTAAATGCTGTTCCATTCTTCTTCAATTTCTTCTTTAGAATTTTGTATATGTGTATACAGTCATAATCTTCTCTTGTATAGGTCTTTTATGGATTCATCTTTAAACAGACTTTATAGTTTTCTTTGTTTTCATTGTTTTTTTTTATTTTAGTTTGCTAAATTTTTGCTTCTATTCCATCTACTCTATACTTTTGTTTTACCTATCAATAATTCGTGGTCATTATAGATATCACTACCTCTATAGGCCCTTATACCTTTAAACAAATTACTCAGTTTCTGATTTACTATAATGTAATCTTTTATCGAAGATCAACTCCTAGCACTTCAACTGAACTTGTGTTTATCTTTATGTCTGAAGAACGTGTTTATAATTATAAGTGTATTAAACCTTGCAGAATTCAATAACCTTCTTCAGTTCTATTTAAAAGGCTTTCTCCATTATCTCCTACTGCTTTAGGTACTTTTCCTGAATGAGCGTTTAGAACTCCTGCAATTACTAGATAATAATTTGTATTTGTTTTATATATGGATTCTTGCAATTGTTGTTAAAACTGTTTGCCTTTTCTTGTTTTTTACCTTTCTCTCAGGCATAGACACCAATTATTGTAATTTTTCCTTATTTCCTTATTTTCTCACTGATCCATTTATATGATATTATTTGTCTTCTTTGTGTTTTCGTTTACTAGTATTGCTATTCTCGCTCTCCTACACCACTATTGTTTGTATAAATAGTTTAATTATACAATTCGTTAAAGGTACAAAGGTAGCCATAGACAAATGTATAAAAACTGCTTGTTATATGCTGGCCTTAAAATTCCATACTCTTTCCATGACATCACGAGAACCAACTGAATAGCAACAGCGCTTTACAAAATGGAACATAATTGAAAAATTAAAACCAATAATAATTGATCTCTGGTTTAGCACTGTATGTACGCATAGGCTTGAAATGCACTCTATGGAAATAATTTCCTAAAGATGGTATATTTTTATCCGTTTTATTTAACCGAAACTGTTAAAAATCACTGAAATACTGCCACGTTATTCCAATAAATGAATCACAGTTTGCTGCTCAATTTCCGAAGTACAAGGAGTGACCAGAAACTAAGGTAACAAGGACAATATTCCCGGAGTTTCGTCCGTTATAGAGAATTTAGTAGTGTTTGGTAATTTTAATACATGCGGTTGGCAACTGTGCAGAGTTTCAGGCCACCCGCCGCTTATAGCTCTAGTTGTAGCTAAACACAAATGGCGACTCGTTTGGAAAACTGGTCTCGCAAAGAAATCCGTTCCGTTATTCGATTTCTGTGGGCGAAACATGTAACCACGGCTGAAAACTCACCAGTAGAGGTTTATGGAGAGACTGTAATGTCTCGCCAGCATGTCGCAGTATGGCGTTGAAAGTTTGCGGCCGGTAGAGAAAACGTCACCGACGAGGAGCACAGTGGCCGACCCAGCACGGCATCAACAGATCTGAACACAGCTCGCGTGAAGGAGCTGATTTAGGACAACAGGAGGATCACGTTGCGGCATATGACGGTAGAATTGGGAATGTTGTTCGGAAGTATTCGTCATATTGTGACGTACGAGCATTGTTGCGTATGTGACGTGGCTACCCGGATCGGGTATTGCGCAATAGTGGAGGGGATAAGCGAGTTAGCGTTCCCACGCTGAGTTGAGCGTGGGGGTTCAGTAGAGTCGAGGCTAGTCACTGTTCGAGTCAAGACGTGTGTGTGCGCGCTACCCATGCGTACAAGCATGGCGTCCTCACCGACAGACATGGAAACAAGGAGGTACTGTATCCCTTTACATCAATAAACCCATTTACCATCCATCGTCCTTATGTTTAAATTATCATAGTAGATAGTCCCTTCCATCTTCCACGCCATTTATTAATAGTTTTCCTAGAAGTATTCTGATATATGTTTCATATTTCTCTTAGCTGCGTCCCCCGTCTGACCTCGTAAATGTAAATTGTTAACTTTAAGATCTTTCGGTACCGAGTTGCTCTACCCCCCATTGAGCTAGTTAATAAAGAGGTCACGACAATATTGTTCAGGATATTCTGCAGTAGCGTAAAGTTTGTTCCCGAGGGGCTCCACGAAATCTCTCCACCCAACACAAGGAGAAGCGCATGGGGGCAAGTCTGCAACTTTTGCAACGGTTCTCCACGGAAGAGAACGGTTTTCTTCACCGCATTGTCTCAGGTGACGAAACAAGGATCCACACAGCAGTAAGCGATCGTCAATGGAATGAAAACACCCACCTCTTCAAGGACAAAGAAGTTTAAGCTGACACCATCTGCCAGAAAGGTGATAACTAGTGTTTTGGGACAGCGCGGGTGTCATACTCGTGGAGGTTTTAGGAATAGAGCATACAGTGACCACTGACCGATACAAAGCGCGACCTCATACAGCCCAGAAGACCACCATGCTGTTGAAGCAGTTTCGTTGGGTCTTCACGGACCACCCTCCCTACAGCCCGGACTTCGCTCCAAGCGACTTTCACTTTTTCCTCTCTTGAAGGAGCACCGAGAAAGCCGACGATTCGCTTCAGACGAGGATTGAAACACTTCGCGACAACGTGGCCGAACACGCAAGAAGGGGATTTTTACCAGGAGGGAATATTCAAACTCATCCCACGAAGGGAAAAATGCCTATGGAAACTGTGTCGAAAAATAACTTGATGTATGTACTATCAGTTGGCTGTATTGGTTGTGTGGAATAAAATGTTCTCACTTCACTTCAGGCTTTGTAACCTTAGTTTCTGATCCCCCCCTAGTAGTATTTAGATTTGGAAGTTATTCTGGTGGTAATACAGATGTGTCGTATTTTAAAAGACAGTGCAACTTTTAAACGCCAGTGAAACAAATGCGTGCTTGAATATGCTCAAAATGGACAAGTTTGTGACTAAGGAAGCAACATACTAGAAATTGTTACGTTGTCTTCTGTCATCAGGAACCTAGGAATCCAGCGGCAGTACAGTAAAGCAGTAGTGTGCAAGAGTATCCGAAGTTTCAAATATTAGTTTGATTTATGGTAGTATAAACAAATCTTTCGTTCTGTCTATTGCCAGCCTACAAACGAAGTACACTTGCTTGTGACAGAAAAGATGCAAGATTTTATTACGAAAGCTAAGACCCTTTGAACTTTTTTCTTCATAATACGCTTAAAATGTTCCAGTACACTTCAAAATGATGCATACATTGCTAAAACGAAGGAGCACTTAATGGCATTAGAACAAGCAACAAGTACCTGAGATCGTTTCGTCGTATACTTTGATGTTTGCGATTTCTTTCTCATAAGACAATAGAAGGTAATTATGAGTTTTTTCTTTTGTTTCGTCATGAACAAAGCTTGGGAGAAACGGAAGGTATAAGTGCAAAAAATGCATGTTCTTTGAACAGTGTAACGAAATTTGAGGTATTTTTATACCACGCTTAGGTGTAAGACTATTTGACAAATTAGAAATAGTTAGCACTTACTTCCAGGTACCTAGTCTGAATTTTTGTGAAGTTCAACATCAGACATTTTCTTGATGATGTTAACGAGTGATAGAGAAGAGTCCGTTTACATGGAGCAAGAGTCATATTTCAAAGAAATTTTCACACTTTTTATATCCTACTTGTATCATCATACTTATTTTTGTTATTGTTGTAGGTGATAGCGTTTTAGTATAAACTTAAGTGAAAATAGTATTTATGTTTTCTTTTTTATTTAAGACTCTAAAGAAACAATTAATGTCCATTTGGAGTGTGATTAAAAATGCTCAAAATGCTCGTCATCTTTCTAAAAATTCTACAAAGTATTGAAGCGTTTCTGATTCAGCTAAAACAAAATTAAGAAGCAGCACACTGAAAAGTATTCACAAAACAGAGAAGTAAAAGTATTATAAATGTATAACGTATACAACCTTAAGCAACGCTTTCGTTCTGTAACTTGAGCAACCTTATTTAGAACGGGGGGAAAATGCCGCGGAGGTTTGACGAGAATGTTTTATCATCTGATTTATGCGCTGCTCCGTAAGATACCTGTATCTGATATTGCCGGATACGATTAAAATATTTTCGGATCGAACTCCGTGTAACCGTTTCTCATAACTGACTTTGATGTTGATCGTCCATGTTGACCAGGCTCATAATAATTTTTATGTTTCTACACACATAATTAAAAGTTCAATAAAACTCGTAGATGCGTTAATCTCCTTGTTTCGAAGATTTTGGAGAATGTTCCATTATCAGTAAAGCATGCACCGAATTATCAAGTGCATACTGACAATATGTGACAGCATGCACAGCTGAGAGATCAGTTTCTGCAATGAGGCGCTTGGAGACTCATGATTAACTGGGAAAGCAGAATGTTTGGATATTCTACATGTAAACAAATAGCTGACCAAACCCATGGATACTGAAAAGACGTGGAAGAGTTAGTCAATTTTACTGCATCTGGAAACACAATTTTTGTGTTGATTAAAATATTCTTGCCGACATGCAAAACACAAAAGCTGGAGCTCATATTAACAGTTTGTTGGATAGTCAAGAAAGTGAGGCATCACAGAGCATGTAGAGATCAGATTTCATAATATGCCAGGAATGGAAGAAGGAATTCGACAAAGATATTAGCACAGGTATGAAAAATATCTCACATTGCTTCACACTTCTAGTTCTTTTCTTTAATGTATAATCCGCCAGCCATTTTGTTGTCAGTCATACCTTTGAAACTGCATTATATTACGTTTATTAGTAATTGCTTCTCCATTTCGGTCAAAAGCTTCCTTTTTACTTTCCCTACCACGTACATACTGGGCAGAGAAGGTATTGCATTCCACCCAAGAATTCGATACCGAGATTTCACCGAAAGTACATGTTTTGAGGTCCCTGGATCCAATAAAACATTTTTGGAAACATGTTCGTGTGTGTATGTGTGTGTGAGTCTCTATGAAAAGCATAACTAAAAAACGAAAAGTAGGATAAATACCAAATTTGTTATTTCAGTTCAGTATCTTCCAAGGATCTTTCAAGCAAATCCCATCTCCCCAACTACCCTTTACATGGAAAAGTTTAATAAAATTTTGATTTTTATAAATGACAATGATTTTTATTAAAACACCATACATTAAAGATATTTACATGTCAAATTAAGTGCATATCTTGAATTTTCTGGGAATAGCCTGTGAAATCCTCTTCATTCTGAAGGAATTTTGTATAATCTTGTATAACTGGTAAACGTTAAGCGATAGACGAAAACGTACTACACAAGAAATGTAGATCTCTTTAAAACACACAATTTTATTTCAAATAAACTTTTTGTGGCACAAGCCATTTCTGAAATATCCGTTATTAATGGTTCGAATTGTTCATTACTTGGTCATTCTCTTAAAGTGTTGTCAACATTCAGTAGTTTCTCGCGATTGTATGGAAACAATATGGAATTTTAAGGCCAGCGTATATCGTCCAGAAACATTTGTCTATCGCTGTTCTCTTTGTATCTATAACGAAATGTGTAACTTAGCTATTTCTGCAAAGGTTTATTTGAATTAAAATGTAGTAGATTGAAAAATGAGCCTTACTAAGAATAATTTGTATAACAACTAAAAACGATAGAGGATAAAGAAAGTCATGTGAAGTATCACAGCAGACTATTTTATTTCGTTTAGTTTCTCTACCACCTATATATAGCAAACACAGGAAATATTATACACTACCAAAAAAAATTAGATATCGAAATTTCACCGCAAATACACGTTTTAGAGTTCCTCTGAATAAAAAAGCATTTTTAGAATAAGCCCGCGCATGTGCGTGCATGCATGTATTTGTGTGTGTGTGTGTGTGTGTGTGTGTGTGTGTGAGAGAGAGAGAGAGAGAGGCAGTATATTATAATTAAAAAAATGAAAGGTGGGATAAATGAAAATTTATCCCCAACCCCAAACTAACCTCTCCTACATGGAAAAAACCTGATGTGTTGCACTCACATGAATTTCTCTACTCTTGAACAAACTATTTTTACAAACGCTTATTCTCCATATGCTTCATGTTAATCGAGAGGTTAATCTTATTGCTAATTTTCTTGTAGATGCAAGGGGAATTGGTAGGCTTTAAGCGATAGTCAAATATTTTAAGAGCTGGTTGCTATGTGGAGTATTCCATTTTCTTTGTATGTCCAGGACATAAGAAAAAAGAAAACGATAACGAATTCCCATTTGAGAAAATTTAAACAAATAACAAGGAATATCTCGGAAATGAGTCACTCGACAAAAATAAATGTATATGATATAGATTGCGTGTTTTAACGAGATCTAAATCTAAATCGTTAGAGCCATTTTTGAGAAAGTCAGTATTTTCGAAAAATGTTAGGGTAGTCTGGGGTGGGTGGATTTTCTTGAAAATCTTTGAAGCTGGTTATCGAGACGCAGGAGAAATAATAATAATAATAATAATAATAATAATAATAATAATGTACGATCGAACATAACGACAAAAATGTGCTGAATTCATATTAGGAATGGGTTCTGTTGAAAAGGCAGAAAAACCAGTTTTGTTTTCCTCGAAGCAGATGTATCTACCTGCTATGGGCGACATCAAGCCTACCGGAAGTTTCGCTTTTGTACTTTTGGCTCGGACGTGTAGTTTACAACGGTTTCAAAGCTTAGCAGGGTCAGAAAGTATACGTGCCTTATCCACGATCTAAGAATATTCGTGGGAAGATTTTAAAACTCAAAATAAGCTGTAAGAAGCAAACGTGAAAGTTGTCAAGTGGGGGTAGCCAATAATAAAATCATGGAACAAAAATGATAGCCAATCAAAAGATCGCGTATACATCACATGATACGTTTGAACTTAAAACGGAACAAAACATAAGAAAGGTGGGGGGAAATTCTAAGTTTGCCGAAAGGCGTGAAAGAGGAAAAGAAACGCCGAGAGACATTCCGGTACAAACTAACCACGAGGACGGTTGACGAAACAAAATGGCGGGTCGACCAGATAGGAATCTTCGTAACCAAATAAAGAAATAACTCAAACTTCGCAGGCAGTATTATCAATATCATCAAGGCAGTGTCACCACCCCTGAAAACTAGAACCTCAGCTCTACCAAAACAAATTCCAAATCCCTGCCATCCAACAATCGAACCCGGGACTCTGAGTCTCCTGAAGCAACAGCAAGGAACAAGACAGATGCGCAGAGGTCAACGTCATCTTCCTGTCGCATCCTTGGAAGATATTAAAACAAATACCAAGTTTGGTGTTTATCTGACTTTTCGTTTTTGATTTTCACAGACAGACTCACATACGGACATGTTTCCAAAAATGCTTTATTTGGATTCAGGCCACCTCAAAATATGTGTTTCCAGTGAAATCTCGGTATCGAATATTTGGGTGGAAAGCAAAGCTTTCCCTACTTACTATACGTAGTAAGAAAAGTAAAAATGTCATTATTTTACATTTGCAGAAAAAAATCTCTAACTATTTTGATTAAATTATTTGATATTTGCATGACTAATGAGAATATATATTGAATATTTTGCGAATAGCTTATGAAGTTCTCTTGATTCTAAATGAATTGTGAATCATTTTGTATAACTGGGAAAGCATAAGAGATAGACAATATACGTACCGAAATACTCCCATTATTGTTAATGGTTCTGAATCACTATACTGATATTACACATGGATTATCTTACTATTTAGTTCCAGAATAAAAACATACATTCTAACAGGTTTTCCAACACAAATTATGAATGCAGATAACATGAACAACGTGTTTAATGAACAAATCACAATTTTCTAAAACTGTTCATTATAAACAATTAATATGCGGATTACACTCGAGGCATTATGGGCCCATTTCCGCTGCCAACATTCCGCGTCCCTAAGCTGCAAAGCTTAGCCGAGGGATGTTTTTATAAAAAGTGGAGTGCAGCAGTAGGTCGCAACTACAGAGCGACGACAAAGCATATGATCCACGTTAGCCTAAATGCTGGTGACACTGAATCAGCGATTTTTTTACCGGTTGTTTTGGGGCTTCCAGCTCAAAATAGCAGTGGTTTCTACTATATACACTACGTGATCAAAAGTATCCGGACATCTAGCTGAAAATGACGAACAAGTTCGTGGCACCCTCCATCGGTAATGCTGGAAGTCAATTTGGTGTTGGCCCACCCTTAGCCTTGATGACAGCGTTCACTCTCGCAGGCATACTTTCAATCAGGCGCCGGAAGATTTCTTGGGGAATGGCAGCCCATTCTTCACGGAGTGCGGAACTGAGGAGAGGTATCGATGTAGGTCGGTGAGCCTGGCACGAAGTCGGCGTTCCAAAACATCCCAAAGGTGTTCTATAGGATTCAAGTCAGGACTCTGTGCAGGCCAGTCCACTACAGGGATGTTATTGTCGTGTAACCACTCCACCATAGCCCGTGTAGTATGAACAGGTGCTCGATCGTGTTGAAAGATGCAATCGCCATACCCACACCCTGCCATCGGATCGCCCCCATTGTGTACCGTGATTCGTCGCTCCACACAACGTTTTGCCACTATTCAGTCGTGTAATGTTGACGCTCCTTACACCAAGCGAGGCGTCGTTTGGCATTTTCCTGCGTGGTGTGTGGCTTATGAGCAGCCGCTCGACCATGGAATCCAAGGTTTCTCACCTCACGTCTGTCATAGTACTTGGAGTGGATCCTGATGCAGTTTGGAATTCCTGTGTGATGGTTCGAATAGATGTCTGCCTATTACTCTTTACGACCCTCTTCAAATGTGGGGGGTCTCTGTCAGTCAACGGACGAGGTCGCCTGTACGCTTTTGTGCTGTACACGTCCCAGAAACAGTGGACCTAGGGATGTTCAGGAGTGTGGAAATCTCGCGTACACACTTCTGACACAAGTGACATCCAATCACCTGACCACGTTCGAAGTCCGTGAGTTCCACGGAGCGTCCCATTCTGCTGTTTCACGATGTCTAATGACTACTGAGGTCGCGGATAATGAGTACCAGGCAGTAGGTGACAGCACAATGCACTTAAGATGAAAAACGTATGTTTGTGGGGGTGTCCGGATATTTTTCATCACATAGTGTATATGTCGTCGTTTAAAAGGGTAGGTGGTCACATCATTTTGTTCGAGCAATATCTAGTGATTCACTTCTTCCTATAACATTCGAATTATTCTACATGTACTTTTCAGTGGATTTAGTAAGTATCTAGGTATTTTTGTTGTAAACCTTAATTGATAAACACGGGAGTGATACCGACAAATACTTACTACAAGGAAAAATAGAACTCAACAAAGTATGCAATTTGTCATAAGTATAATGCATAGCGTTAGCTACTTCGAAATATTCTCTGTTACATATTCACCTTTTCTAAAAAAATCATCATCTGAAGGGCATGCTTGAACATTTTTATTCTTATTTTTATTTCAATAGCTATGTAACACCTGAATGCAGTTTCCGTACGTTTTATAAAACTAAGGACCTATTGTTTAATTTGAAATCATTCCTAAGCCAAAATATATCATGTATAACGTAATATAGTAAGAAGAATCATATATTTACATTGGAATTTTTACATTTTCAGTTTATATCCTAGCCCTTACTGCAATGATTTTACTACAGGGAATGATGGAAGCTCCAGTCGAACAGTATGGTCAACAAATGTTTCAGGTTTATCTTTATTCTGGAACCAATAGTTTTTAGAGAATACTACGGAATCCAGAAGCACAATAATTGACTGCTCCTATAAGCAGACTTTTCTGCAATCGATTACGAGTTAAGCTTATTCCTCAATGTGCCAACATTATTTTTTACTCTGGTGAACAACTTAAGTGAGAACACTACAGCAGTTAACAACTCTTGCTCGCACTGTTATTCTGTTGTCAAATACTTGAGGTATTATTTAAACGGTCTGCTAGCTTCAGAACTCCAGGAAGGAAATGTTTCTCTTTCTTAACCAACAATTGTTTGTTTGAGAATTATATAAACAGAATTTCCCGATCATCAAAGTGCATTACTCGGATGAAAACACTGGCAAAGGTATAATCTTCGCGATGTGGTGAAACTGAACTGTGAAGGACAATGTGATTTGCCAACAGCTTGGTAAGCACGTTCAGTGCTGGTGACAAGGTTATGTGCACATTGTTACTGTAAATACTCTGGCGTCGTCTCGTTCATGCTTAACAAATTTCGTTTTATTACATGATTACATTTTCAACATTCCTTCATCAGAGTGGAGGACATAGAAAGAAAGAGATTTGGGGAAGCTTAGAGAATAAAAAATCACTAGGGTTCTATAGATTAGTAAAAAAGTAATGATGAAGAGAAGGGTATTGGATTATTGTAATAGAGCAGAAAAAGAAGCGTTTGCATGGATGAGAACAGGATCAATGTATCTGAGAGGGCTAAGAGAGCGAGAAAAAAAACCGGAATTTGTGAATTTGTGAATTATGCGGGGGTAGTGAAAGCACAGAGCATTATATGTCAGACTGCAAAGAATTAGCAGAATGGAGACAAGAAGTATGGGAGGAAAAATGGGAAAAAATGGATGAAAAAATAGTAGCAATTAAAATGTTAACAAGAAAAGAAGAAAAGCAAAATAAGATTATGGGACAGTTCTTAAAGAAAGTAAAAGAGAAATGGATTAGAAAAGTAAGAGAGATAAGAAAGGTAGAAAGGTAAACGGAGGAAGGAGAGGATGGGAAACAGGGATTAAGGGTAGCAAGGGATGCTCAGACGAGCCAGAAGGCCAGGGTGCCAGGCAAAAAGAGCAGCATAGCTGGCAAGGAAATTTGTACGTAGGTTAAGTTAGTTTATAGGCGGAATATTGTAAAAAGAATTGTGTGTGAAAATGTACAAATAAAGTTATCATCATTTAAGTTATAACATTCCTTCATTTCTAAATGGCTGTACAGGACCGTTAGATAAAGACTGAGTCTTAAACTTTTTCTCAAATTCTTTTATATATTCGATTGCTATTTTTACTGTCTCTACCACGCACATAGGAAATAGAAGATTAAATAAAATTGAGTTTTATTTATGGACACTCTTTAACTGCTGTGGTCCTTAGCGTTCCATTCTATATTGGGCGTGAAAGACCGGTAATTTTGCTGACAGGCCTCTGTTATCAGGCTTGAGGTTCTTTTACGTGCTGTAAATTTACGACACGGGACCACCGGCTTTACTTCCCTTCCGAAGGAAGCCATGCTAAGGATTTTTACGCCCGAAAAAAATTCATCGCCCGCCACCTCGGGAACTAGAGGCTAGCATAGTAACTACTACACCACGGAGGACGACATAGTAGTAGAGAAGGTATTGCATTGCACCCAAAAAATTCGATACCGAGATTTCACGGGAATACATGTTTTGAGGTGCCCTGAATAAAAAAACGCACTTTTAGAAAAAAGGTCCGAGTGTATGTCTGTGGTCTCTCTCTCTCTCTCTCTCTCTCTCTCTCTCTCTCTCTCTCTCTCTGTGTGTGTGTGTGAGTGAGTGTGAACAGCATAATTCAAAAACAAAAAGTCCGATAAACACCAAACTTGGTATTTAAGTTCAGCAGCTTCTAATTCTGTAACAAGATTTTCAAGAAAAAGCTTCCACTCCAAACTAACCTTTACGTGGAAGATTTTTAAAATTTCTTATTTTATAACATATGCCTAACCATTACAATGCCACTATCAAAGATATTTACATGACAAATAAAATATATATCTTAAATTTACTGGGAATAGCCCACGAAGTCCTCTTCATTGCAAACAAGTTTTAACAATCTTGTATAACTGGTAAACGTTAAGCGATAGATGAAAACGCACTACACGGAAAATGTAGATTTTTAAAACGCACAGTTTATTTCAAAAAGTTTTTTCGTGGCATAAGCCACTTCTGAGATATCAGTTATTAATGGTTCGAATATTCATTAATTGATCATTCTCTTAAAATCCTGTTACATTCAGTTGTTTCTCCCGATTGCATAGAAACAGTATGCATTTTAAGGCCAGCATATAGCTCCAGTTCTTAAACATTTGACTATCGCTGTTCTCCTTTGTACCTATAACGAATGTGTAACATAGGTATTTCTACAAACGTTTATTTGGATTAAAATGAAGTAGATATAAACATAACCTTTTTAAGAATAGCTTATATAACCACAATAGACGTTAGAGGGTAGAGAAAGTCATGTGAATGTATCACATCCGATTTTTTAAAATGGCTGCTATTACTGGTAGATGAAAGAAGCATATTACTATTTCTTTGGATATGACTGGAACAAAGATTTGTTTCTATATCTTATCCATCCATCTATATGTGTGTGTATTGTCTAAAAGACATATTTCGATTGATTTTGCCATTACATTCAACATCTCTTTACTATGTATGAGATTGGTGTTACTGATGGTGTTTATGTTTGAGTGTTAGGATAGAGACGTGTATTATGAGAGCTCTTCTAATTTAGACACTTTTCTCTTCCAGATGTGCTGAACTGTTGGAAGGTAATGGAAGCAATTCTCTCTATGCGAATGTGCGGCTGAAGATGCTATTATATTACTGATCGCTGATACATATTTACTGGCATTACTGTAATTGCAAAGCTGTAGCTCGTTTTTCAGAGCAGCCGTTTAGCAACGAATTATTAAAAGTAGAGTACTTTATTACTCACTTCTTGTATAGCAGGTATATTATAATAATAGATTAAGTCTTGTGTCACATACATAATCCTAGAGAGCTATTTAGTAATGACTGCTTGGTTGCCTTTCATATGATACTGGATGTTCCCCAAATAGGAAATCAGTTCCCTTTTTACTTTCTCTACTACGTATAGTAAGTAGGGGAAGTATTGTATTCCACCCAAAAATTCGATACCGAAATTTCACCGGAAATACATGTTTTGAGATCCCCTGAATCCAAAAAAAGCATTTTTGGAAACATGTCTGTGTGTGTGTCTGTGTGTCAGTGTGTCTGTGTGTCAGTGTGTCTGTCTGTCTGTGTGTCTGTGAACAGCATAATTCAGAAACGAACAGTCGGATAAACACCAAACTTGGTATTTAGATTCAGTATCTTCCAAAGATGCGACACGAACGTTTTCAAGAAAATCCCCCACCCCAGGTTACCCTTTACATGGAACACTTTTTGAAAATTTTAATTTTCTCAAAAATGGCTCTTAACGATTTTGATTAAAATATCATATGTTTAAGATATTTTCATGACAAATAAAATGTATATCTTGAATTTTCTGGGAATGTCTCCAAAAGTATTCTACATTGTGAACGACTTTTGCATAACTGGTAAACCATAAGAGATAGACAAAATTTTACTACACAAAAAATGTAGATCGCGTTACAATACACAATTTATGTCATACACATTTTGTTGTTGAGTGAACCGTTTTCGAGTTATTGCTTGTTATTCCCTTAAATTTTCCAATACTTATACTTTTTCTCAAATTCGTTATTCATTTTTTTATGTCCTGGACATGCAAATAGATTGGAATGCGCCACATAGCAACCAGTGCTTAAAAATTTGACTATCGCTTAAAGCCTACCAATTCTCCTTGCATCTACAAGAAAATTGGCAATAAGATTGACATCTCGATATCTCGATTAACATGAAGCATATGGAGAATAAGCGTTTGTAAAAATAGTTTGTACAAGAGTAGAGAAAGTCATGTGAGTGTAACACATCAGATTTTTTAGCCATCTTGGGAAAATAAGCCCTTATGCTATTGAAGATATTCACCTATGAAATAAGGACTAAAATGATCAGCATTCATATATATGGATTTTATTGTTACCTATTAAACATTATAAACCTACTTTAGTTATAAGAGGCTCTTTTAGTGTATGTAAAGGTAAACAAATCCTTCAAGACGTTTCAGGAATCTTCGTCGTCCTCTGTGGTGTAATGATTACCATGCTAGCCTCTAGTTCCCGAAGTCGCGGGTTCAAACCCGGTGGAGAGCCATTTTTTTCGGTATGAAAATCGTTAGCATGGCTTCCTTAATAAGGGAAGTAAAACCGGTGGTCCCGTGTCGTAGATTTACGGCACGTAAAAGAACCTCAAGCCTGGTAAAGAGGCCTCTGAACAAAGTTATCGATCTTTCAGGCCCAATATACTCGTAGAATGGGACGCTAAGGACCACAGCAGTTAAAGAGCGTCCATAAATAAAACTCAATTTAATTTAATTTTCAGGAATCTTTAAATACTAAATTAGTTGCAGAGGAGCAGAAAATTACGGAGGGTCCCTATATGTATTAAATGCTTTTAAATAGTATAAAGCCAAATACAGGGTTGTTTAACGTTATAATTTCTAAATTCTCTTTTGTCGGGTTTTCATTTGTGGTGCATTTTCAAATTGTTCCACCCAATGTACTTTTAAATATAAATTAATGGCATATTCTGTACCTTCTTATAAATAACAGGACAGTAAAGGATTGAAAAGAAGCTTTGTTAACATGCTTAGTGGTTATGTCATTAAACAATAGTGCTCAGATTCTGTAAACTTTAGTAACAAAATTTAAGTCTCATATTTAAGAATCATTTTCTCCCAAACTAGTCAGGTAATTAAAAATTTATTTCTACAGTTAATTTTTATACCATTAAAGAGTTTAATTATAAAATATTAATTTTTGTGTTAAGCGATTATTCAAAACAGTATAATATTTTTTTAAAAAATAAATATTTCAGGAAATAAATTTTAAAATGTGCATAAAAGTTGGTGTCCAAAATATGCATTAAACCTTGATTGATGTATTAACATTTTAAATGAATCGAACTGAAATTCTGGACTTTAGAAATTTTCCAGTCCATGGAGATGGCACTTCATCAAAACGATGCAGTAGAATTTATGCGTGTCCTTAATCTAGGGCGCCTCCCTCTGATATCGGGCCTCGACCTCAAGTCCAGCGGGAAGCATCATCAAGTAGAAGATTACTTCTCTTTATATTTGGATTTTTTGATGAACAGACCAGAGTAAAGAAGTCAGGAACTGTAAATAGAAAGAGAAAGTTTTGGGGGACACAAGAGTACTCGCTAGAAAGCGAATGAGCTGGCTAAGAATCTAACTGAAAGTTATCCAAGAGAGCGAGATGGCTCCGCGGTAACGTGTGAGGCTCATATTCGGCAAGTCCTGAGTTCTATTCCTGGGACCGGCCACTTTATGGCTTTCTTGTGTTTTTTCCTGGTTGGCAAGGCGAATTCTGGGGTGGTTTCTCTTCTATCACGAATTTCTTTTCCCTCATTTCCTATCATTTCGCTTCTCCTTACATGTTTCAATAGACGTAGGGCCTGTACAGTGTCGGCCGATGTCGGACGGTTGGCGCAGATGTTTTCTCGTTGGAAAGTTCTTCTTGGTCCTTCCAGATGGCAACCTTCTCTGAGCTGCCTCAGGTGGGTCGAGTTCCGTCAGCGGGAGGCCTTTTCTGAGCTCGCCGGTGTTACCAGGACATCAATCGTCAGAGACCTCTGCGCATCTCTGTTCTACCTATAGCCTCCTGCAGCTCCTTCACCTCATCCGTTCCTCCTGGGGAACGCTGGGTCGAGGTGTCCCCTCCGTTTCCTGTCATAGTCACGTATTATCCAACTGACGAATACACCCAGACCGCTTAGAATGATGTCAATTGAAGCAGTATGTTTTGAGCAGTAAAATAAAATTAAGATCATAGGGAGAAGAAATATCAACAACAGCAAGGATAGTGTTAAATAAAACTGTAAAGTGAATGTTACTGTAAGTGAAAATGAGGGTGGAGAGGCAAGGCCATCAGCGGCCAGAAACGGGTGGTTTTTCCCTCTATTGTTGTGTCCCGTTAGGTTGCGGGAACGCAGAGGTGTAGGAAAGGGCAATGTTCGCCAAAAGACAGATAGCCTTAGGCCTCCAATGAAAGAAGCTAGAAATCAGGCGATAGTGGAATGGGGAGATCTAGAACGTTTGAAATAGAGAAACAGGAAATTTTAGAATACACACTTGGCTGTGGTAGTTCCTTAGAGATGGGTGTCAGAAGAGTTTAGAATACACGCCTGTTCGTGGTAGTTCCTTGGAGATGGTCGTCAGAAACGTTTAGAATACACACTTGGCCGTGGTAGTTCCTTGAAGATGGTCGTCAGAAACGTTTAGAATACACACTTGGCCGTGGCACTTCCTTGGAGATGGTCGTCAGAAACGTTTAAAATACACACTTGTCCGTGCTACTTCCTTGGAGATGGTCGTCAGAAACGTTTAGAATACACACTTGGCCGTGGTAGTTCCTTGGAGATGGTCGTCAGAAACGTTTAGAATACACACTTGGCCGTGGTAGTTCCTTGGAGATGTCGTCAGAAACGTTTAGAATACATACTTGGCCGTGGTAGTTCCTTAGAGATGGGTGTCAGAAACGTTTAGAATACACACTTGGCCGTGGTAGTTCCTTGGAGATGGTCGTCAGAAACGTTTAGAATACACACTTGGCCGTGGTAGTTCCTTGGAGATGGTCGTCAGAAACGTTTAGAATACACACTTAGCCGTGGTAGTTCCTTGAAGATGGTCGTCAGAAACGTTTAGAATACACGCTTGTTCGTGGTAGTTCCTTGGAGATGGTCGTCAGAAACGTTTAGAATACACACTTGGCCGTGATAGTTCCTTGAAGATGGTCGTCAGAAACATTTAGAATACACACTTGGCCGTGGTAGTTCCTTGAAGATGGTCGTCAGAAACGTTTAGAATACACACTTGGCCGTGGTAGTTCCTTGGAGATGGTCGTCAGAAACGTTTAGAATACACACTTGGCCGTGGTAGTTCCTTGAAGATGGTCGTCAGAAACGTTTAGAATACACACTTGGCCGTGGTAGTTCCTTGAAGATGGTCGTCAGAAACGTTTAGAATACACGCTTGTTCGTGGTAGTTCCTTGGAGATGGTCGTCAGAAACGTTTAGAATACACACTTGGCCGTGATAGTTCCTTGAAGATGGTCGTCAGAAACATTTAGAATACACACTTGGCCGTGGTAGTTCCTTGAAGATGGTCGTCAGAAACGTTTAGAATACACACTTGGCCGTGGTAGTTCCTTGGAGATGGTCGTCAGAAACGTTTAGAATACACACTTGGCCGTGGTAGTTCCTTGAAGATGGTCGTCAGAAACGTTTAGAATACACACTTGGCCGTGGTAGGTGCGATGATATGAAGCGTAACAAATAGTAAATGCGCGTGTGTGTGTCGAAGTAAATAGCAGGAATCAAATGTTAAAACGGTGACGGTAAATAAACGAGTAGGAAAACAAAACAGTCGTATTCACCACTAACCCGAGATCCAAGATCCATGCAAGAACTCGAGCTAGTGCCGAACCCGGGATCATTTCCAAAAAATCCTACAATCCTGTACCGTCAAATACCACCGCAAATTGCCGCCCTTAACGTGGGTCCGGAAGAAATTCTACAGCAAATTTAACGGTAACACCAATGAATAAATTGGAGGTAAAACTCAGTGTTTGTAGAATAGCCCTTGTAAAACATAGATATTATTTAATTATATTAAAAAGCGTATGCTCTTACTCTTCAAACTGTACGAATACTTACTGGGGATGGTCCTTTACGTTCGTCTGTGTTGCCAAAACTATCTTCAAACAACAGTAAGGTTTACAGAATCGTATGACGAAAGAAACTAGTAATGATACACAATGCTAATTTGACATATTATTTGTGCGATTACCTGTGCCTTGCGTTTAATATTTACATATTTTAATGATTTAGCACGTTCCCAAATATAGCAATAACAACACCGTGCAATCTAATCTTTAATTTCGACATATGAAGCAAGTCCTTTGTATATTGGCTCCCAAGTTCCCGCCTTCCAGAATTAACAATGCTTATAAGATTTTCCGTTGCAAAAAGAACAAGCAAAAGGAATATTACCTTTGGTGTATAAATGTTGAGGAAGAGGCAGTCATCCGAACCCATGCCGAAGCGGCCTATTTGCGTCCCTAGCCAAAGTTGAAGGTAAACCTGCTTCTGCATGCACATTGGACCCTCTCTCGTCGCATCTCTTATCCCTCTCCATGGCTCTGCGGGCAAAGGGTCCTGCAACATTGTACAACCATTACATTCTCATTTAACTGATGCATCTGTTAGATAAAAAGGTATTTAAAGAAACAGAATAAATCCGCAAGACATTAACAGTATTAGCATTAATTATTATAATTATTTGAAAATAATAATTGTATTATATACATTTTATGAGCATCATCTGTAAATTATTAACTATAGACATTGATTTCTGACGGAGAAATAATTATATAAGCTAATTTAACTAAGACTAGAAATTAAAACATTATAAATATAAAGAGAATCAGAAAAGTATGTGTTGGTGCGTGAGCCTTCCAATAAGGAAGATCAATGTGACGTGGAAAGCTGAAAGCAATGCCAATGTGTGCCAAGAAATAGCAAATACACAATGATGGTCACATCCTTTCCAGCCCAATGTTGCCGTATAGGTACTTCTTGTTCGAAGTAGCATAAAAAACTTGACTTGCAAGCATTGAATTTCTATAATTCTCCATCTTTGTGATATACCTACCTTCTCTAAATTTGATATTATAGCGTATAATAAAAAACAAAACTAACAACAGTTTTCCTCTCTTTCTTTGTATTAATATACATAGTCTGAAAAAAAAATGTGTTCAGCTACAGTGCTAACAACACCCACACGTGCCAAATCACCGTTAATTTTATGTGGGCCCTCTCCGTTCTTTACCATAGACTTGGTAACATCGCAGCAAGGATTTGAAATCCTTCACTGTTGAGCTGCGCATCTAAGATTAAGGCAAGCCTTAGGGGACAAATATCCACCATATATCATCTGGCTTCAAAAGCCCGTTTCAGCTGAATATAAATTGGGCTGAAAAGGGTTAAGGATATGGGTTTTAAGATAACAATGAATCGTACGTAGCTTTTTCTTAAACAAGAAGAGAGGAGATTAATTTCCAAGTAGCCAACTGCCATCCAGTCTTATAAGTTAATGTTAAAGTTGCCTTACTTTACCCTAAAAAGTTTAGAAACTAACATATTGGGCAATTGTAAGATTTCCTCAAGCTGGGTTACGAGCATGCATTGTTTTTGACAGAAGTGGGTCTAAAACATTTAAAATATACGCTCTAATATATGTATTAAAGAGAGAAATTTCCACACAAGAATGGTTGAACCTATTGTTACTGAACTTAATATACAGAATGTACCATAATTAATAACGCAAACTGAAACGGTTGAAAGTATACGATAATGGAAGGAAAAACGTTCCAGTAAACATGGGTTCGCAAACGAGCCATGTGTGAGATAATTGCAAATGTGTGATTACAAGCCATCACTGACTTCATTAAGTAACATCGTCCTAATTAGTACAAATGAATTTGAAATGAAGGCTTTTTGTTTAATAATTGCCATTCTAAGTTGCCTAAAAATTCACTCATAGTTTAACTTAACAAGGAATACAAGTCTACTTTGGTTGTTACATGTTATTAATACTGTACGCTCTTCCCTGTTAAAGGGAAGATAATATTATCCTGTTAAAGGAGGTGTTTCAAAGTGTGGTCCTTACCTATGGATGCAATATTGCACTCGTCTCTGCAGTGAGTTTCAAATTCTTTCAAACACCCCCGGATCATCTCGGAATTCTTGACAAGTACGTACAATTCTCTGCCTAGACTTTAATGGTATCAACGAGAGTGCTGTATACTACACTTTTGAGTCCCTATATAGAAAAATCCAAAGATTGAAATCAGGTGATCGTGGAGGCCAACGTACAGGGCCTCCTCGACCTATCCATCTTGGACCATATCTCCACGTTAGATGTCTTCTTACAGTAGCAGCAAAATATGCCCCAACATGCATGTACCACATACTCCGACATTGCTCAAGGGGAACCTCCTCAAGCAATACACATCAGTGGTGGCTCATAATCACACATTTGCAATAATAAATCTAGCACACGGCTTGTTTGCAAACCCATGTTTACTGGAATTTTTTTGCTTCTATTATCGTATACTTTCAACGTTTCAGTTTGCACTATTAATTATGATACATCCTGTACAACATATCTTAGATTCGACTTAAAAATATATAACATCTCATTATTTCCCCCAACGGGGCGGGTGCTGTAATGGATTACTAAGTGTAAAAATTAATTTTTATCTCTCTTATTACTGAGAGTTGTAAAAAATTTGCATATTAAATGCTTGTAGTATAATATTTTGGCAATGTTGCTATTTAGAAATTTTTGATTGAATAATGAGTATATAAGAAAACATAATTTGAAAGTTTTACTTATGTCTTCAGTTTCAATACCATTCCAAAAAAGCAGTTTTATTACCTGCCTTCAAAACATCATATCTACGAGGGCTGATCAATAAAGACAGACTAATTGTTTTCACAGATATTTATTACTCCATTTCAATGTTGACATAGTCTTTTTCTAAGTAGTCCTCTCCTACTTGAATGCACTTTTTATAGCGTCTCTGCCAGTTCTCGAACACATGGTATAGGCCATTCTTTGTCAGGTCTTTGAGAATCGCCTCACTTTTCTTCAGCACTCCTTCAGTGCTCTCAAATCGAATGCCCCGGAGCTTTGCCTTTAGTGATGGGAATAAAACGAAATCACAGGGGACAAGATTGGGACTATAAGGCAGATGTGGCACACAGGTAATGTTGAATTTAGCCAAAAATTCCTGGACTTGATTTGCAACGTGAGGCCGCACGTTGTTGTGATAAGTTCTGGACGTTTCCTTGCAATATGCTTCCTCAGTGTAGCCAATACTGACCTGTAGTACGCTGCTGTAACAGTGGTGTGAGTGGGAACAACAATCACAGCAACTGTGTTGATGTTGACTTCAGTCATAACAGAAGCCGAAGTAACAGGCCCACCTTGCTTAGCACAGAGGACTCGCTCTACTTTGAAGTCCTTGAACCACCTAAATACTGTTGCACGAGGTAGTGCATCTTCACCGTATGCTTGCTTCAGCTTTTCCAAAGTTTCAGAGGCTGTATGATTTAAACGAAAACAAAATTTTATTGCTCCTCTTGTGTCACCTTCATTTTGTGGTATGCGAAATTCAACTAGGGTCAACAATATACAGCATTACTACCAACCTACCGATACGAGAGTGCTGCCGCCTATGGACATTATACACGAAACCCCGCTCTTTTCAAATATTCGTGGTAGAGACAGGAAACTCTCAAGAAAGCTACAGGAAAAAATCAATCTCAGTCTTTATTGATCAGCCCTCGTATGATACGTAAGTTATGCTGAGAGAGAGAGAGAGAGCGGCGTGGAAAGACCGAGAGAGGAGAAGATGAGAAAGTGAAAGGGAGAAGGAGAGTGTGAGGAAGTGGAAGAGAGAAGCAAGAGTGAGAAACTGTAAGGGAGAGGAAAGGTGTGAGAGGCAGTGAGAGAATGGAAAAGGGAATTAGGGAGAAGAATCTCGGCAGTAAACGAATAAAAGGGTGGAGCTGAGGGTTCTGATAATTATTAAAACGTACATTATATCATATTATCAATACAATTTATATTCTTCTGTTTTAGTTGGTATTAATAATTTAGTACCACGCAGTTTTGTGAAATCCGAGTTTGCTTCCTTTAACTAAGTTTCTAATACGCTTATATGAAGACTTGTGCTTGAAGATCTGGCCGCACTGTATGCATAAGAACTGAAGTGAAATTTGACAAACTCTTCCCTAGTGTAGATTGCATAATGACAGTTAAACAGTTATTGCCCTGCACTTGTTCTTCCGTTTCTCGTTAGCGCTGCTAAGCTTGTGAAAGTTTGGTATCCCAGTACTTTCACCGAGATCTTGGTAAACCTTACAACTCGGAAGCTTCGGAGTCGATGACAGTGAAATACTCCCAGCAAGTGATATATTAATGCCCTTCCGCACTCACTGAGAGCCAATATCTCTCCTTGAGGCGAGTTTTAATTCGATTTTCCTCGCTCTGTACTCAGAGAAAGCGATTGCCAAGAAAATTCAATAAGCGTAGACTTGAGCAAAGTAATTCATAATGTTATTTTCTCACTTGCTTTAATCTCTCTGTCCATCTCGGCCCTTGCCTGTAGGTTCATTGCATGCGCCACACGGATGGCCTTAGTTTCCTAAACTGCATTCACTCTTAGGTTGATCCGAGCCAAAACACGCACTTGACCAGTGCACCGTGGGACAACACTGTAGCAATGCGTGCAGGAAAGTAGTCCAAGCTAATAATCTAAATTTTAGAATGAATTTATCCTTAAATGGTATATTCTATACAAATTCTTAAGAGTCTAATTAACGCTAATTTGTGCCATTAAACCGAGCTACAAGTCTAAACATTAAATTCATGTAAGTACCTGACATCAGGCATGCGCAGAATATTGTTTGTAGTCAGAAACTAGCAGTTTCTGTTTAGTATCATGGCTCTTGCGTTTTCGTCAACTTACGTAAACCATAAGCGGGCAAACCATTGACTAATGGTGAAAAAAGTGGGGAGTTTATTGTAAGTTATGTGAGAAATATCTAAAACTCCCCATGAAAGAAGTGGCGAAAGCGTATGAAGTACGCGATGCAAGAATGTGACAAGAATGCAATTCACGTAACAATATACCGTTTATTTTTTAAACATGAGCCGCCAGCAATAAAGTACCGCTTCCAGAGAGCGAATAAATGTAAAATATTACATATATGTTACTTTCTTTTTCGCCCGTTTCTTTTAGAATTAACTATTATATGTGCAAACATTTCTTTTGTTGCAACTATCAGCCTTTCCACCGTCAACCCTAACAGAATATGCTAGTCATCGTTTAAGTTGTCGGACCTTGTTCTATTTGCATTACGTGCCGCCTGTACTCGTCACATGGTCGTGAAAGTATCACAGTATTCCTGGCGCGAATGGCGGAAGGATACGTTATAACTGTGCACTGCTCACCTGGGTTTTGTTTTGGTGCGGATCGACCTAAGAGTGAATACAGTTCAGTTGTACTTTGCCAACTACTTTCTTGTTACAGAGTCAGTGTGATGCCGGACGGAAGGCCTTACCCAAGTCTATCTAACTATAGTTGCCTTCCTGTACAAATTCATATTTCGTTTGTTTTGTGACTGGAAATTTCAGTCGTAATACTGAATATCAAATCCGGTAATTACCTGACGCCTGGGAGAAACTACGAAAAAAATTTCCAGAACCCATACATCCCAAATGCAAAACATAGATGCTCCCACCTGATATATCTAGCTCGGTGAAATAATTTTCTTCGACCTAACAAAACTATTATTTACTTTCTCTTGATTAAAAGAATAGATGTGTAAATGGCAGTAGAAGTTATACAAGCAATTCTTTCTTTATGGAAAAATTAAATAAGATCGTAAATTTATACTTAACATTAGATTTCAAGTGAATTCCCTAGCGTATTACAATTAATGCTTTAGGAAAATGTCTTGAATTGGATTGGATTGTGAAGCGAAGGGAATTCGGCACCGATTCAGTGAATCCAGATATTGTATCTACCCCCCACAAGGGAACGCCCCCGGTAGGAAGGAATGAGGTAAGGAGAGACACCGGACTGACGGAACCAGCAGCGACGGCACAACAATGACAGGGTCCGAACAGTTTCCAGATAGAAAGCCCCGGCAGACCGGGGACTACGCCCCATACAAGGTCCAACACTCCCCCTCAGGGTGCGGTCCTTGTACCCGGCAACCAGCTGAAGACTGACGATGAGGAAAGTTCACAAAGAGCATCCTTTTTCCCTGCCACGCTGCACCAAAACTCCATCGCCAAAACTTTCAACATTGAAACAGACTAAACGGCGTGATGGATGAATGAAATGATTAATGGAATGAAATGGAGGGACGGGAAACTGGGGGGGGGGTAAGAAACCACTCCAGATTTCGCCTGACGACCAAGGAAAACCCCCCAAAAAACCATGGATCAGGGTGGGTGAACACCGGGGATTGATGCTGGGACCTCCCAAATGCGGGCCAGAGGCTTTGCCGACTGAGCCATCCCGTTTGGTTAGGAAATAGTCTTAAAAATCGTATTATTTTACAGATGCTCTCCATATAAATCACTTTCAATTTTGCACCATTTCAACAAAACATGTCAGAAAATATTCTTCGGAGTCCAGTAAATAGAATTTAAATTCAGTATGTGCAACAATTCCTTTAAAAATGTTAAAACTCTTAGGAAACTCCGTAAAAATTACCCGAACTTTGTGCTAAATTCAAGCAAATGTTGTTTCCGCATGCTGCACGTAACCACGTCCATACTGTTTAATGTGAAATCATTTCTAGGCAATAGAAATGAATAGAAGAATCAGTTTTGTATGAATAGTGTAATATATGGGGGATGTACATTTGTATTTGGACAGAAAAAGTCAAACGAGTGTGTGCATCAGATTTTTGTTCTGCCTTCATTTATCTTATTCTTACAAAGCAAATATTTATATTTTTAGTCTTTCCTTCTTCTTCTTCCTCCACTAAATCATCATCTGTTTCAAATTGAAGTCTCTTGATCTAAATGTCTAGTAAATAAACTCATTAGTATTAATTTCCTATTCTTGCTCGTTTTAAAGCGAATTTCACTTTTAGGTAAATTCGCATTTCTTGTAAATAGATTTATTATCGCAGGAACTGCATATTTGAAACAGTTGTAATAGCAAGAAACACTCCTTAAAAGACAACCAACTTAGAGAAACAGTATTAATACGTGGCATTACCCGAAACAGCCTCTTCAATAGTTTGGAATCTAACCTACATAGATCTCTTAGGAGCCCTTAGTCCACCAGAGTTCTGTGACGTTGCTGTTTGCTAATCGAAAGTCATGAGTTTAACCCAAGAATAGATTAGGTATAAGCGCTTGCTTCGAAGATACATAATTCCGCTTGGAGAGAGAGAGAGAGAGAGAGAGAGAGAGAGAGAGAGAGAGGGGGGGGGAGAATGGCGGTGCATATAAGGGCCAAGGGCAATTGATTGCTGCAACAGTGTCTATATTTTGGAGACAACTATTAAGTTACAATAGATAATTAACTTTCCTTTATATGCGTTGTGGGAACGTTAGCACAATGGCGAGACTAAACAACGCTATTTGTATACTTCGCACGTCATGAATCAGCTGATAAAACGTTTGAATGCACCCGCTTGCGAAGGTCCAACCTATGCTCAGTCAGCTGTTTCTCAATGCGGACAATGCTGACACTAAATAAAGAGGCGCGGGGATATCCATATCTGTCATTACCTCGGCGATGGTGTCTCAATGTAAATAAAACAAAGGGTGGCTTCTAGATGCCTGAGATTAGAGGTCTGTAAGGGCTTGCAGGCAGGGTTCGGGGATTAAGGTGATGCACCTGTGAAATTTCGCCAAACGTTGGGAAAAATAAAAAAATAATATTAATGATATGAAATTTTAAACCCTAGAAAATATATAGTTTTTATGTACATTAGAGGTATTTTAACTCCAATAAAGTGAAATTTCAAATGGACAGTATTTCTACTGAATCTCATAAGTGTATTAAAGAAAATATCTATATACTTCTTTTTAAAAATAATGCCCGAGTTTTTAGAAAACAAATCTTGTAATTTAAAACAACAAAAGTTTTTAAAAGTATTGATGCGGTATTAATGTTGTATTTATTTAACATTAATTGTAGCCCCACGTTGTGGCAGCCAATTTGTTGCGGTATTAATGTTGTTTGTTTACATCGCGCGTTGAAGCCATCTTGTGACGTCATTCATTTGTTCGGTTTGTAGCTCCATCTAGTGTTAGCAATTTGTGGTAGTATTAGTGTTTGAAATAATTATAAGTTTTGTTTACTGTCCTCCGGCTAGCTATTATTTCTCAGTCGAACATGTCTCTTGAATCAGAGTGTGTAAACGGAAAGGAATCTTTTATCCAAATATAACACTGATGAAGAAATTTGTTTTACACATTTATTGTCGAACACGTTAACTATCACATTTATACATTGATCTTAACACTCGCCAAACTGAAACTGTTATAACAACTTCTTACTGATAACTTTTAATCCACGTACTTCAACTTTTTGTATAATTAACTTTATAATACTTTAGATTTTCGTAACTTGTGAATCTATAGCCGACGTATCTCATACAAATATTTTGACGAACTGATGAACTGAAGACGACGTGTAGTGCACAAAGAATTTTGATGAACTGAGCAACTGAAGGCGACGTGTAATGTATTAAGAATTTTGATGAACTGAGCATGAAGCTACCTCTAACCTACCCTATTTATACTCCTGCATCCAGATACGCCTAAATATTATAACTGAACTACTATTGGCTAATAAAACGCGCCAACATTAGCGTCTATTTTAATATCCAATGAAAATTATGAATACATATGCTTTAGGGAGAAAACATTCCAGAAGGTTCTCAACGGAAAAACGCGACAACATTACGTAACTTCCTCGTTTCTAATAATGATAAACAGCTCACCCCCTCTCTGCATTATTGCGCGCTATTATTGACAGTTTCAGTAAGGTCGTATAAACTTACTTCCCAACAATATTTATAATCAATAAACATCTGAAATCAATGTCACATAAAAATGCATATTCATATTACAATCATTATTTACATTTAAGTAATTTGTGATACAAATTACTGCATCAGTATGAAGAATAAATCGCATACTATAACTATTTTTTTAAACTTGTTATATGTAAAATCTGAACGTTTTATGTGAATATTTTGAGAATAACGTCGTGTGAAATATTTTGACCAAGGGAATGAATTTACAGAACAAAAAATATAATATTTAAATATTCATGCGAGCCAACAATTTGAAATATAGCAAAAACATTGTTATTATTTGTGTAATACCTCACACAAATTTCAACAGGATATTTTATATCCTAATAAGATAAAGATGGAAGAAATTAACGCATTAGTTATTACATTCAATATATGCATTTTATTTTTCATGTATATATCTTAAACATATGGTATTTAATGAAAATCACTAGCGCCATTTTTAGAACATAAAAATAACGGAAATGTTTTCGATGTAAAGAGAAAATAAAGACGAAAAAAAGTAACTGATCACATTTTTTGGTCCGGACGTTGAGATGCCCGAAAACACAATAATATCACTCCATGCACACATGTACCGCAGTAATAATAATAATACATAGATGTCTCCTTCAGTCAATCGCGGATAATTACAACAGTATTGCAGCTGCAAACTCCGCCCCCCCCCCCTCCGTCAATTCAATTCTAGGAACATGCTGGGCAGAGTGCAACAGTAGGAGGGGCATGTGGTTAATAGGCAGTGCACACTCGCTTCCATTTATGCCGTCACCGCTGCTTCAGCTGGCATTCTACTGCCCTTCACAGGTGGAGTTAGCAAGAGAAGGTTTTTGTATCTGTTTACCTTTTCGCGCATGCAGTGGCGTTCTGTTTTACGTGCACAATTCTGGATTATTCGGTTATGAATACGGGGGCGGATCGAAAAGTAACGCACATTAATTTTTTCTGCCTTGGTATTGCAGGTGGAATGTTGCAATCTCAAACAGATATATAATTTGAATTTTTCACTACAGAGGGGTATCTTCTGTTTCATGTGCAGCTCTAGCGAGAGAAGCGTGAAATACGCAACAAAGATGGCGCGCATGTTACTGTCGTCCACGTGTGAAGAGCAGAGATGTGGTTCGGTATTTGTGAGCCAAAGGGCATAAACCGAGTGATATTCACAGGGACATTCGTGGCACGTAGGGGATGATTGTATGGACCGTATCATTGTCTCCAGGTGGTGTGCATTCTTCCTAGAGGGCCGTGTGAACCCACGCTCCGGGAGGCCGGTAACAGCTGCAACCCCGCAGAATGTCAGAGGAATTGAGGCGGTAACTTTGAACGACCGGCGTGTGCAACTGCGAACCTTATCGCAACAGTTCCTATGGTGCAGTGTACGATATTGTTCATGACACGTTGAAATTTCGTAAAAGTTAGTGCTCGCTGGGTGCCTAAGAACATGACAGACAACCACGAGGGCCAGCGAATGATAACGAGCTTGGATCACCTAACGGTATACTGCAGAAGGGCATGACTTTCTGAAAGGAATCGTCACTGATGATGAATCGTGGGCATACCACTACACGCCCGAAACCAAGTAAGCAAGTATGGAGGGCGTACACGCTGGTTCCCCAGTGAAGAAAACATTCAAAGTGACTCAGTCTGCTAGGAAAGTGCTTGTGACAGTGTTCTGGGATATGCATGATGTTGTATTGGTGAACTTTACTGAAACGGGACCATTGTGAATGCCACAGCCTACATGAAACTTTGGTGAAGTTTCGTCTTGCCCTTCGTGACAAACGCCACAACATGAATGCTGACGATGTCATAATTCTTCATGACAATGCTCGCCCCCATATTACTGCTGCTGTTCTTCAGAAAATCACCAAATTTTATTGGGAGGTGCTCCAGCATCCACCATACAGTTCGGACCTTGCGGGCATATTGAAACTGGTATCATGATGGAAGAAATGTGTTGAGAAACTTGGTGTCTATGCCGAAAAGTAGGTAGAAGGTGTAAGTTCATGTGATTTTTACTTTCTCTACTACGTATAGTAAGTAGGGGAAGTATTGCATTCCACCCAAAAATTCGATACCGAGATTTCACCGGAAATACATGTTTTGAGAATCACTGAATCCAAAAAAAGCATTTTTGGAAACATGTCCGTGTGTGTGTCTGTCTGTGTGTCTGTGTGTCTGTGTGTCTGTGTGTCTGTCTGTGTGTCTGTGTGTCTGTGAACAGCATAACTCAAAAACGAACAGTCGGATAAACACCAAACTTGGTATTTAGGTTCAGTATCTTCCAGAGATGTGACACGAAGGTTTTCAAGAAAATCCCCCCACCCCAGACTACCCTTTACATGGAACATTTTTCGAAAATTTTAATTTTCTCAAAAACGGCTCTAACGATTTTGATTAAAATATCATATGTTTAAGATATTGTCATGATAAATAAAATGTATATCTCGAATTTTCTGGGAATGTCTCCAAAAATATTCTTCATTGTGAACGACTTTTGCATAACTGGTAAACCATAAGAGATAGACAAAATTTTACTACACAAAAAATGTAGATCGCGTTAAAATACACAACTTATGTCATATACGTTTCTTTTGTTGAGTGAACCGTTTTCGAGATATTGCTTGTTATTTCCTTAAATTTTCCAATACTTATACTTTTTCTCAAATTCGTTATTCATTTTTACTTTCTCTACTACGTATAGTAAGTAGGGGAAGTATTGCATTCCACCCAAAAATTCGATACCGAGATTTCACCGGAAATACATGTTTTGAGACCTCCTGAATCCAAAAAAAGCATTTTTGGAAACATGTCCGTGTGTGTGTCTGTGTGTCTGTGTGTGTGTGTGTCTGTGTGTGTGTGTGTCTGTGTGTGTGTGAACAGCATAACTCAAAAACGAACAGTCGGATAAACACCAAACTTGGTATTTAGGTTCAGTATCTTCCAGAGATGCGACACGAAGGTTTTCAAGAAAATCCCCCCACCCCAGACTACCCTTTACATGGAACATTTTTCGAAAATTTTAATTTTCTCAAAAATGGCTCTAACGATTTTGTTTAAAATATCATATGTTTAAGATAATGCCATGAGAAATGAAATGTATATCTCGAATTTTCTGGGAATGTCTCCAAAAGTTTTCTTCATTGTGAACGACTTTTGCATAACTGGTAAACCATAAGAGATAGACAAAATTTTACTACACAAAAAATGTTGATCTCGTTAAAATACACAACTTATGTTATATACATTTCTTTTGTTGAGTGAACCGTTTTCGAGATATTGCTTGTTATTCCCTTAAATTTTCCAATACTTATACTTTTTCTCAAATTCGTTATTCATTTTTTTATGTCCTGGACTTGCAAAGAGAATGGAATTCGACACATAGCAACCAGCGTTAAAATATTTGACCATCGCTTAAAAGCTACCATATTCCCCTTGCATCTACAAGAAAATTAGCAATAAGATTGACATCTCGATATCTCAATTAACATAAAGCATATGGAGAATAGGCGTTTGTAAAAATAGATTGTACAAGAGTAGAGAAAGTCATGTGAGTGTAACACATCAGATTTTTTTATGTCCTGAACATGCAAAGAGAATGGAATTCGCCACATAGCAACCAGCGTTAAAATATTTGACTATCGCTTAAAAGCTACCATATTCCCCTTGCATCTACAAGAAAATTACCAATAAGATTGACATCTCGATATCTCGATTAACATGAAGCATATGGAGAATAGGCGTTTGTAAAATTAGATTGTACAAGAGTAGAGAAAGTTATGTGAGTGTAACACATCAGATTTTTTTTATGTCCTGAACATGCAAAGAGAATGGAATTCGCCACATAGCAACCAGCGTTAAAATATTTGACTATCGCTTAAAAGCTACTATATTCCCCTTGCATCTACAAGAAAATTACCAATAAGATTGACATCTCGATATCTCGATTAACATGAAGCATATGGAGAATAGGCGTTTGTAAAATTAGATTGTACAAGAGTAGAGAAAGTTATGTGAGTGTAACACATCAGATTTTTTTTACTATTAAACTTTTTTGTAAAAAACAGTATTGTGCGTTACTTTTCGATCCGCCCTCGTATATAACTTTGAGCATTAGCTTTACTCGTCATCAGTTATAAGAGCCATGCTTAAATATATAACTAAATAAAACCTGTTTAGCACAGTATCTGCACGAAAAAAAATGTTTTAATGACAACATAATGTAAAACTGAAATAAATTATACTTTTTACTGTCAAAAGGGAGACATTTATTATAATAGCCTGTCCATGCGAATGTGCATGGAATTGCCCTAGCAATGTTTTCAAATGGCAAATTGCCTTCCCACATACCCACAATTCTTCCCCGATACACCTCCGAAATATTTGCATACAGTCAACACACTCACTATTTGGCCTAACAACAAAAGCAGAACGCTCCCTGCTGTGTACGCGCCCGCTGAGAGAGTTGTAGAATGCCTGCCAGAGCTGCGGTAACAGCATAAATGGAAGCGAATGTGCCGTCAACATGCGGATTGCAAGACCTCAGCCGCTTCTCTTCCTGTAAAGTGCCTCCTCAATTGGTCCCAAAATCCCTGAGCGCATCCCTTACCAGGCCCTCCGAACCGAACCTAGTAATTTAGAAGAATGGGTTCTCGAGACGAGTTTGTCATCAAAACTGCGACATGTACGATTCATTTAAAACAATAATAAATATGTTCTTTAATAAGCTGTTAAGATTACCTGACTCAGCAAACAGTTAAGGAATCGCCGTAATTCAAATGAAAATCCGTTAACTAGGTATTGTAATAAAACACATAGCTATGATTCGAACCTCTTTAGTGCCCACCTCTTGTGTGAAGGTAGCCCGTCTGCCTCACATTCAAGAGGTCCCGAGCTCGATTCTCGCTTTGGGTGGCTTACCTGGATAACGATTTTTCCGGGTTTTCTCTTCTCCTGTCGGTAACTCTAAGCTCTAGAGACCCCGGGCCCATTTGAGCGTCATTTCATCCATTTCGTTTATTCACTGTCCGATATGACCTACCGGGTTAAAATGCATTAATTAGTCATCAAAGCAAGCAAGATATCCTGATGGCTAATTGGTCCTTGACCGAAGGCGCCCCCCAACACATTTCATTGTACAATACAGTAGGCTAAAGCGATAGTCAGATTTTTAATGACTGGCTTTCTCTACCCATTATCTTAATTTTTATAAAGCCTCTACAAACTATTCTTGAAAAGCTTATTCTTCTCTCTACTTCAAGTTAATTGTGATAAACGTTTGCATAAATAGTTTCGTTACGCATTTTGTTATAAATACAAAGGGGTTAGCTATAGTCAAATGTTTAAAAACACGTCGTTATAGCTAGCCTTGATATTTCATACTCATTCCGCAAGATATCCAAAGAAACAATCCAATAGTTAAAAACGAATAATATTTCTAAAATGTCTGAAGCCACAAAAAATTATTTAATACAAATTGGTTGCTTTAAAGAGATCTATATTTTTTGTCTATCTTATGGTTTATCCGTTATACAAAATTCCTTCCGATTGAGACACACTTCAGAAGCTGTTCCCAAAAAAAATCAAGATATACGTTTATTTTTGATATAGATGAATATATTAAATATATGGTATTTTATTCAAAATCGTTAGAGCCATTTTTAAGAAATTCGAAAATATCTACATTTTTTCCAGGTAAAGAATAGTTTTAATGCTATGGATTTTCTTGAAAATCTTCGTGTCCCATATTTATTTGGTTTTTGATTTCGAGCTATACTGTACACAGATACACACACATTATGACATTTAATGTCGTGTTGTGAATTATTTCGTTCATTCACTATCTGTTTACCCTCCTGTTATGTAGGACTTACACGCCCCAGGACTTACAGGCGGGTGCCTGGGGTCAGAGGCCCGTCGAGGATGGAGCAGTTGGTGGAATGAATGGCGGGGGAAACCGGAGAACCCGGAGAAAACCCGCCCAGACGCCGCTTCGTCCACCACAAATCCCACATGCAGGTCCCTGGGATTGAACCCGGGCCGCCTCGGTGGGAGGCGAGCGGTCTAACCACTCGGCCACGGCGCCGCCTGTGAATTATTTCAAAATTTTAAATTTCACGCAAATGATGATACAGTGACTCTTTCATTAGACTAAACTTTAGGTTAACTTAGAGATGTTAAATTTATATACAAATGTAATATAATCTTTAAATTGTTTGAACAAGAGTTGATGATTACGTGGAAAGACGACAAATATGTGAACCATTACAGAAATCATAAATGCCCATTTAGACTCGTATGCTTAAGTTTTCGGCTTGATTGAATAACTTAAATAGACGCTCAACATAGGTATTTAAACTCGGCTATTAACGATTGTTTAATAGATATTTGTAAAATCATTTGTTATATGTTGCATTTCGCTGCATTACATATATAAATAGCTCATTTTACTAATATTATCATTTTATATAGTATGATATGCTCATAAAATGGCACAATATCCAATAATTATCTACGCATTACATAATACTTTTTCTCCTTGTGTATATCTTCCCCCACTATCGATCCACGCTTAGGAGTCTCATCCACCAACTTCCAGTTATTAAGAACTTATCTGTGCCAAATGGTGAGATGAAAGCAATTACCTAATGGGGGCACGTTACTTTAATGGCAGTTAGATAGCTAGCCGCTAGTATAGACCAGTATTGTTCTCCTAAGAAAGATGGTCACAGATTATGTTGTATTCGAGTATTTTGTGTTGCGATCTGATAAGGTATCAGTGTTCTTCATTTTTATTTACAAAATTAGTTCAAAAATATTATGCGTAACATTCGCATGACTTTATCTATCCATTACCATTTCACAAACATCTCTTATACGTTATACGCTTCATACAAAACTGGTTCCTCCACCCAATTTATCTCAATCGTGCGAAATATATTTGCCCAAACAGTATTTCTAGTCAGGCAATACGATCTTAATGACATGTAAAAGGTTATTTGGAGTCATAAAATTTACCGAAAATCCTCACTTTCCTGACTTAAGTACGAAATTTGTGCCTTTCAGATTCCTCATTTTTGAGTTATTCTATTCACACACAAACATGAAATAGTTGTGGGGAGTGAGGGTTTCACGAACCCTTAAAACGTGTATTAGCGATGAAATCTTGATATTGAATTTTTGAATGGCATACAGCACATCCTCTGTCTACCTTAGGTAGGCGGCAAGGAATGTATCCGCTGGCCAGGAGTACGAATATGCAGATTTTTAATCAAAGGAGTATAAAGCAAAACGTCATGATGAGCTACCCTTGCTGAGATTGACCTCAAGTGCGCACTTGGTTTCTACCACATCATTTACTGTGGCCAGATTTTCGTGTTGGTTGGCTGGTAAGCACTTTGCCATACTCTGGACTGTAGCTCATACTGTCCAATACGCTGTTACGACCTACGGCCATCTCCATTTACACACCTATGTTGAGTATCTCCGTTATGAGAGAGACAGTTTTCTTGCCCATGGGAAACAAGGTGTGGGATTCACACCATTCCTATCGTTCCGGCTGTAGACTACATAGGTGTATATCGGATGTACACCACTAAACTCATATAGAAGTGCGAACAAAGCAAGGAGGAACAAAAGGGAAACTAAACACCCTTGCTTACCTAATCAATATTAGTGGTACTAATATCTTATGTTAGTGCACACTTCTGTTTAAGAAACCATTTGTCTGTGTATATCGAGTGGTAAACTAAACCAGAAAATGTAAATATCATAAATGAACAAAAAAATAATAATGAGGTACGGGTCAAGACTTTACTAACATGTGGGTGAAAGCTATACCACCTTTAATCACGATATTAATCATCCATTATTGTTCGCAGAACAATACTACTTGAGGTGGTCGGCAACCTTGAAGTGAAGTATTTATCATCTTTTTGAATCGTTTATAAAATCGAAACTCATTATGTTCATTGCTCGGTATATTCATTCATTCATTATCTGTTTACCCTCCTCTTATGTAGGACTTACACCTCCCAGGACTTACAAGCGGGTGCCTGGGGTCAGAGGCCCGTCGAGGAGCAGACACTCATGGATCAGACAGAGCATCCAGGATGGGTGATCAGCCCGATGCCTGGTATGGGATGAAGGAAGTAGATGAAACGAAATGTTGGTGAAATGGATGAAAGGAAAGGTGATGATGGAGCAGTTGGTGGAATGAATGGCGGGGGAAACCGGAGAACCCGGAGAAAACCCGCCCAGACGCTGCTTCGTCCACCACAAATCCCACATGCAGGTCCCTGGGATTGAACCCGGGCCGCCTCGGTGGGAGGCGAGCGGTCTAACCACTCGGCCACGGCGCCGCCCATTGCTCGGTATACATTGTTTTAAAAACGATAGCTTTTGAATGAGAACATAATTGCTTCCGGAGTTACTGTTGTCTGTTATGATTAATTAATACACCTTAAAAAGAAATATATTCCGTTTGGTGTCTGTGAACCAGAAAAACCTTGAAAATTTTCAGTGTAAACAGCCAGTCCCTTTCCTTAACACCGAAACTGATTTCTTCAAGCATGCTAATTATGGTTCCGTTACCTAAGTAAAGTTACTTTACCTAAGCTCTTAGTGACGAAATACACTATGTGATCAAAACTATCCGGACACTCCACAAACGTACGTTTTTCATTTAGGTGCATTGTGCTGCCACCTACTACCTGGTACTCATTATCCGCGACCTCAGTAGTCATTAGATATCGTGAAATAGCAGAATGGGACGCTCCGTGGAACTCAAGGACTTCGAACGTGGTCAGGTGATTGGGTGTCACTTGTGTCAGAAGTCTGTACGTGAGAATTCCACACTCCTGAACATCCCTAGGTCCACTGTTTCTGATGTGATAGTGAAGTGGAAACGTGAAGGCACATGTACAGCACAAAAGCGTACAGGCCGGCCTCTGACAGAAATCGCCGACATTTGAAGAGGGTCGTAAAGAGTAATAGGCAGACATCTATCCAGACCATCACACAGGAATTCAAAACTGCATCAGGATCCACTCCAAGTACTATGACAGTTAGGCGTGAGGTGAGAAACTTGGGATTCCATGGTCAAGCGGCTGCTCATAAGCCACATATCACGCAGGAAAATGCCAAACGACACCTCGCTTGGTGTAAGGAGCGTCATTACACGATTGAACAATGGCAAAACGTTGTGTGGAGTGACGAATCACGGTACACAATGTGGCGATCCAATAGCAGGGTTTGGGTATGACGAATGCCCGGTGAACGTCATCTGCCAGCGTGTGCAGTGCCAACAGTGAAATTCGGAGGTGGTGGTGGTGTTATGGTGTGGTCGTGTTTTTCTTGGAGGGGGCTTGCGCCCCTTGTTGTTTTGCGTGGCACGATCACAGTGCAGACCTACATTGATATTTTAAGCACCTTTTTGCTTCTCACTGTTGAAGAGCAATTCGGGGATGGCGATTGCATCTTTCAACACGATCGAGCACCTGTTCCTACTGCACGGGCTGTGGCGGAGTGGTTACACGACAATAACATCCCTGTAATGGACTGGCCTGCACAGAGTCCTGACTTGAATCCTATAGAACACCTTTGGGATGCTTTGGAACGCCGACTTCGTGCCAGACCTTGCCGACCTACATCGATACCTCTCCTCAGTTCCGGACTCCGTGAAGAATGGGCTGCCATTCCCCAAGAAACCTTCCAGCACCTAATTGAAAGTATGCCAGCGAGAGTGAACGCTATTATCAAGGCTAAGGGTGGGCCAACACCATATTGACTTCCAGCATTACCGATGGAGGGCGCCACGAACTTGTACGTTATTTTCAGCCAGGTGTCCGGATACTTTTGATCACGTAGTGTATATATTTTAGTTAAGATAATAATATAATTAAATATCATTGTCCCAAAACAGAAAACTAAAGTGATAGCTTTTACAGGTAAATGGCCTGTGAGATCCAAGACTGTACTTTAAAATTATATAATTGAACAGGATGCCATGTATGTTATTGTGGGGAAACTGATATTTAGCCAGATTTTATAGGTATGCAGCATTGGCTTAAGAATACTGCGCAGTAAAACTGACAATATATACGCATAAAGTAATGGTAACCGTTTTTATTTCTGTATTTATTTATTTATTTCTTGCAGTTTGACGTCCTTTAACCAGGTAATGGTTGAAATAATGCTCAAATGGGTCTGGGGTCCTGAGAAGTTAGAGTTAGCCGACCCCAATTGGCTCCCGGTTGACACTTTTAGGTGGATCCAGGGTCACATAAAAATGTACACCAATTTGCATCCGGTTAAAAACGTAAGGGTTGTGCATGCATGTTTTAATGATTGTTATAGTTGGCACTGTCATTGATTTTCGTTATTTAGCTGGTGAGTTATGAATTGCCAGTGCAATTATTGCCAACATTACAGTCGATTATTCGTTTTTCACCTGGTGAGCTCGACTGGCCAGTGCTGTTAGTTGTAAAACGGACTTCGAAGTTGTTTTCAGTAAAAAGGAAAGAGGTTATAGTGATGTACGGTTTTAAATATAGTTTTCACAAAGATTTAAGCGATGGTAGAAAACGATGGAAATGTATACAAAGATCTTGTAGAGCATATTTAATATTTAATTTTGAAAATGTAGTGAGTTATGCTGAATTTAGTCATAACCATGAAAAGGAATCAGAAGCTTCACTTAACTGACATAAGGTTAGTAATTCAGTTAAAAATAAGGCAGTCGAAAATCCTTATTATTGTGCAAGGAACTAGAACAGCATAATGCAGAAACTCTAACAACAGGTGATGTTAAATTAATTTGAAAAAGCATTCAAAATGGGAGGCTTTGACTTACACCAAAACTACCACCAAATTTACAAGAATTGCACGAAGCTCTTGAATCCATTAATAGAGAAACTAACAAAAGTGAAAACTTTTTACTAATTAACGAGGGTGAAAAACATATAGTTGTTTTTCTTGGCGGTCAAATTTAGAATTTCTTTGTACTTGTGAGTGTATATTTCGTGGTGGATATTAAAAACTTCCCCCAAACTATTTTATCAGCATTTTATTGTTCATTGTATGACACATGGTTATGTTGCCTGTTGTTTTTGTTTGCTGCCAGACAAGACTAATAAAATTTATGCTACTGCTCTTCAATCGATAACTGAGGAGTATGATAAATTTGGAGTGAAATTATGTCCTCCTTGTGTGTACACAGACTTTGAACAAGCTATTCATTAAGGTGTTACATCCACATGGACAAACATATCTTTAAAAATTTGCAAATTTCACCTATGTCAAACTTCGTTTATGAAGATACATGCTTTGGAACAAAAAAGTGAATATCGAAATCTTAACTCGGAGATAGGAAAATACTTTAATTATTTTTTGGCTTGCCCTATCGAAATCCGGAATCAGTAGACGATACTTTTACAAATGTAATAAGGCCATGCAACCACAAGACGATCGTGTGCGAAACTTACTGATTACGTTTTTTATACATACATATCTCCTTGTTTTTTTCCTCCATCGCTGTGGGCAGAGGCATCACCTTCGACGACTAGAACAACAAACTGTTGTGAGTCTTTAGACGCAAAATGAAATGCAATAATTATGTCACCCTCACCTAAATATTTTTATATTTGTGGATATGCTGCAGGAAATACAGATGAACACATATATCAAGATGCGGAGTGTTAACAAAACTGTGGGAAGGAAACAAACAGTTAAACAAGAATTGTTTCTCAAACAACTGATAAAACAGGAATCAGGGGGTATTTCTACTTACAGTTCCTCCAAAGTGTTTCCTTAAAATTTTTGCCTGTCAACTTTTGAACACATGTAATTTAATGTTGTTTATACCATTTTACTGTAATTACAGTGACGATGTGACACAGCTCAGTTTTTGAACAGATTTATTTTAATGATATTTACAACATTTTACTGTACTATCTAATTATATTATTTTGTTTACCTTAGATTTGGGTCAATACAAAAATTTCAAATGGGAGCCAATTGGGGTACAGCTTAATATGACCATGGAGAAAAGTGGGTTGGGACTTGACCTCGGGAGCCAACTGTCTGGCACCATTCTCAAGTTAAGGGAAAACTCCGGAAAAACCTTATCCAAATAACTCACCTCTTGAGTGTGAGGCAGACACGCTACCCCACACAACGAGATGGGCCTTGATAGAACCATTGGACGTATTTGAATATGTAACTTGGGCTCTAACAGCAAATAACAGGGGTAGGCTACAAGCGACAGAGATGAGACTTCTGCATAATTTACGGAAGCATGCACCACCTGGAGTAAGCTCTACTTTCGTAGTAAACTACTATTCAAGTCAACACTCGGCGACTTCCATACGGGAGTAAACTCTTCCAAAGCATTTTACTCCTTTCAGATACTCCCAGATTAAATTACCACAATGTCGGACAGCGCTGTCATGCACTATGTTACTAAGGAATTAAATAGAGCACAAATATAGGTTAGAATTTACTCTCGCCACCTGGATGGAGTAACTAACCTATTGATTGAACTAAAATACCGTATCGTATTTGGAGGAAGTTATTTTGATGCGTTCATGGATTATTTAGATTACATTGATGATCTTGATGAAGATAACAGCGATTACTTGGGTTACATTGATGATCTCGACGAACAAAACAACGGGAACGCGATGGGGTATGCGAGAACCATATGATAATTATAGAGCGAGAGAAAGAGAGAGTTCAGCGAACGTTTCGGTAACCGGAAAGAATCTCTTACGACCTTTTTTAACCTGCGTGGAGAGCCTTTACAAGTCTCAGACAGGAATTCAGCTCTATAACCCAAACTGCAATTATTGTTATGCGTTCTACGAGTGTTTCGTACCGAAATATTTCAGATACTTAAGCCGGCATTATGATGAATTTAGGGTAACGTGACAGTCTGTCACTGCATTAAGTGGAGATATTTAGAATTGATTTAACGCGACGAGAGTTTGACAATATCAAACTTTTCCTTCCCGTTATGTCAAGTTAGATGTCACATGGTAATCAGAACAAATCGGCGTGAAGCACTAGCTCAAAGTAATAAAAGAACTATAAATCAAGAATCATTCCCATTACATTAAGTGTAAGCCAATTAGATCTTTAGCTTACCAGCATCACTTGGCTTGTCACGTTAAGTAAAGTTCGTCGTAATCCCGGCATTACAGGCGATCTTATAAATAAAGGTTCAGCATGCGTCTGCTGGTCGTGTATTTCGTCGCGTTGTTAGAGCGCCTTTAAGGTTAAGAGCATATAAATATACATGAGTGTTCAGAAAATAAAACGCAATTCTTCTTCACTTTTGTAGATTTCCCACACTTGTGGGTGGAATTAATTGCACCATATTACTATTTTGTGCCCATTCGTGAATATGATGAACTTTTCTGAAATCGGGAAGAATATTTCTCCATTAACACGCAAGTGATCTGCGATGCAAAATTAAGATTAGAAACATTGTTTCTACAATTTTAAGCTGCTAGTACGCGCCCCGTCGCTCGAAGCATTAAACTCGTCCGTCACGACTTTCCAACATTTCTCTTCCAGCATCTTTATAAGTTTTTATGCTCATAGATATTGTTTAAATGGATTTTTTTAATCTCCACCAACAAACATTCATACTTTCGCTGACGTTTCCCGCCTCCCTTTTCCTATAGCACATAACCTTATCCATGATCGCGTCAAGTAAATCGCGCAAACAAAGCAACACCTCCGGGAGTAATGAGCTGTTACTTCCGTAGTCATAACTAAAAGAGTAAATTGTAATTGAGCTATCCAACGTTACTTCCTAAGTAAATTACTCCCGTAGTAACCTACTTCCATAGTACGGACTTCTTTAGTAATCGTTACTTCCGAAGCAATTTACTCCACCATGGTACATGCTGCCCTATAGTAACGATTGCAGACCGTGTAAGAAATTAAGCCAAGGGAAGGCTTGAATATGCGCAAAATTTTAGATATAATTGATAATAATATAATAATTGTTGGGATCATGTTCCAAGAATGAAAGCTTACAGATTGCGTAATTGTATTATAAGCTATCAGTCAACTGACATAAGATCTATTGGACGATTCAAAGCGATGGTTTGGAAAATGGAGCCGTAACAGGCTTAACGCCTAAAGCACGTAGAATAATAATAATGTGATGATGATTACGCTAGTGCAATAAATGCACTAGATTGTTGCCTGGTTAAAAAAATTGGGTCATTGTTACCCTCTTCCCTATTTACTATACGTGGTACCAAGCGAGATGGCTCCGGTAGCGTAGCGGTATGAGGCTCGGGTTGGCTTCCCATCGACCGCCCACTCCTACCTTGAGTTTGTCATGGTTTCCCTTGGTCGGTAGGCGAACACTGGGGTGGTTTCTGATCTATCTCGATTTCCTTTCTATGTTTCCCCTTCATTCAGTTTCCTTCTCATCTTTCAAGTGTGCTTTTAGGTCTCGTGCGCGTGGCGGTGCCGGACATATGCTTACTCAAAGTAAAAAGTAACCCCCGTGGACACTAGAGGTCGTTCAGTGCTCTTGTAGGTAGCTCCAACAGTGGGACGGGTCTTTGAGCCTGGAACTGTTAGGGACTTCCGTGCATCTTTGTGGCCTGTATACCTGCGGCCTGTGGCCTCCTGTGATTTCTTCACTTAACCCCTTCCTCCTGGGGAGCGGTGGTAGCCACAATAGTTCTATGTAGGTCCGAGTGCGCGAGGTGTCCGCCTCCATTGTATAACCTATAACTACCTATTGGTACTATACGTAGTAGAGAAAATAAATATTAAAGCAAAAATTGAAGAATTGGAGAGCCGTCATCCGGATGAAGATTCAACTTCGACTACTTCTGGAATCCCAGGTTGTTAAGGGCATTATTTACTGTGTAGCAGTTAATCTACAATACAAATTATCTAGTACATAATTTGTATATCGCTTAGTAAAGTAATTGCCAGATTTTCATAGCCGGCTTTAAACTGTATTCTCACAAGGGATAGAAAAGATCCCAAGTATTTCGAATCTACATGCTCGTATCTCTGTATTTTTGTTTTCAATGTACAGCTCATAACTTCTGCCAGTTTTATTCAGTCAAGGATTTATAGTTAGCATACATTAGCACACACTCAGATGTGAGTCAGCATCTAGTCATGCTGAATATAAGATGAGAATATACTTCTAAAACTGACAGTGTACTAGCTTTTACTGTTACCAAGTGTGAATACATACACCAATATATTCTGCTCTGCTATCCTAAGCTAAGCAGATGCTCAAAGACTTTACGCATAGTAAACAAGATATTAACTAAAACATCTGATGTGATAGTCACATAACTTTCTTTGCCCATTACAGATTAGCAGACATAGCTTTATTATATTTCAACTTTCATTAAACATTGACTTTCTATTCACTTTACGTTATTCTTGATATATTTAAAATCAAGCAAAAACTACTACATATACCAGGCCCACACAAGCCGTTCTTCGTTTAGTTTAGTTTATGCAGGATAGCACGGAAGCCAAGAGAATTGCTTAAGCAGAACTGTAAAGGGGATTCCATACCGACAGAGAGGCGACCATGCCGAATGAATTACCAATGATTGGAAACAAACACTAACTGCTATGACTGGTCCCGTAGCTCAGTCGGTAGAGCATCTGCCTGTTGTGTAAGAGTCTCAGATTCGATTCCCGGCTGGTCTCGGGAAAGTTTTCTTTAATCAAGAAGGTTTCATGTTATGCCCAGGATCTGGTGTTTAAATGTGAGTGTGTTGTGTGTTTTATCGGTTATTTAATAACCAATTCGCACATAAACAAGAATTTAGGATTTTCGCTGGGCAAAAACCTGAACGCACGTGTTGAGACATATACTTACATTACAGTAATCTACAATCAGTAGAACCATGCTACACCAATTGCTGCTACAAGACTAAATAAAACGATATTTCTACTTTCTCTACTAAGCATTTTTGGAAACATGTCCGTGTGTGTGTGTCTGTGTGTGTGTGTGTGTCTATGTGTCTGTCTGTGAACAGCATAACTCAGAAACGAACAGTCAGATAAACACCAAACTTGGTATTTAGGTTCAGTATCTTCCAGAGATGCGACACGATGGTTTTCAAGAAAATCCCCCACCCCAGATTTCCCTTTACATGGAACATTTTTCGAAAATTTTAATTTGCTCAAAAATGGCTCTAACGATTTTGATTAAAATATCATATGTTTAAGATATTTTCATGACAAATAAAATGTATATCTTGAATTTTCTGGGAATGTGTCCAAAAATATTCTTCATTGTGAACAACTTTTGCATAACTGGTAAAGCATATAGACAAAATTTTACTACACAAAAAGTGTAGATCGCGTTAAAATACAGAATTTATGTCATATACACTTTTTTTTTGAGTGAACCATTTTCGAGATATTGCTTGTTATTCCCTTAAACTTTTCAATACTTATTTTCTCAAATGGGAATTCGTTGTTAATTTTTTTGTCTTGGATATGCAAAGGGTATTAATCTGTGGCAAAGAGAATAGTGCTGCACATAGCAGCCAGCTATTAAGAGTAATGTCTATGCTTAAAGCCTACTGCATTTCTATATTGCCCTTGTAAATATATATTCCCCTTACATCTACAAGAAAATTAGCAATAAGATAGAGTCTGCAAATGCTTATCTCGATTACCATGAAGTAGATGGAGAATAAGCGTTTGTAAAAGTAATTTGTACAAGAGTAGAGAAAGTCATGTGAGTGTAACACATCAGATTTTTGTATACTTATGTTTCTTTAAACCTGCATTAGAATTAAATTATATTGCATCAGTGCTTCATTCATAATTAATATGTTCAAATACTCGTACATGCCCACCTTGGTGGAGGCATTGATGTAAGCGCCTCTCAGTATCAGCATGGAAACCTTCTAGACATTTCTTCTGATATTGAAGCGTAGACATGACATGCTTTCTCTAAAAATTTCTGGATTTTCTGGTTCTGTTTCGTTAACCCTGGTTTTGATATATCTCCGCAAGAAAGATATATCTCGCTGGACATCGAATGCAACCATGATGATCTATCCACCTTCTGGGGTACACATTGTTGAGATTTTCTAACTCCTCTAGAACATAGGGATAGTGTACCATTGTGCTAAAAGCAGTGATATAGAGCTAACTAAAGTGGGACGTCTTCTAGAAGGTTCTCAATACTCAGCCTATTCTTGAGGAATTGCAAATAAAGCTGCCTAATACGCCTAGGAGCCCAATAAACTGGTTCCGAATGTCTCCCCGAATGCCGTACACTGAGTCTGCGTGTGATAATATAGACAGTGAGGACTCTCAGGAGCGGTATGATAGAGATTATGTTTGTTTGCACTGGAGTCATTGACGAAATAATATTCCTCTCCCTTAAATACTTGCCTGGTGAAAACTATATTTTGATTTATATTCTTTAAGAGCCTTCTGCAAATAGGTACGCAATTCTGGAAATCGTTCCCTAATGTTGGTGTAAGTGCAGTTTATAGGGATGATATTTTCGCTACTTTAAAATCATTTTGTTGAAGGTTTGAAAACTCCCAGGTCAGCGGCAGCTCTACTAATTAGAATGAGAAAAGTTGATGGTTAAAAAAAATCTGAAATTATCTATAAATTCTTAATTGTATCTCTGTATACGTCGAATAACGTGCGCAGAAAGCAGACGTCATTTCGGGAAACGTTCAGAACACAACCTTCGAGCCTCAGCCGCATTTCAGTGCTTCTTCCCCTAGGTGCATTGTGCTGCCACCTACTGCCTGGTACTCATTATCCGCGACCTCAGTAGTCATTAAGACATCGTGAAACAGCAGAATGGGACGCTCGTGGAACTCACGGACTTCAAACGTGGTCAGGTGATTGGGTGTCACTTGTGTCAGAAGTCTGTACGCGAGATGTCCACAATCCTAAACATCCCTAGGTCCACTGTTTCTGATGTGATAGTGAAGTGGAAACGTGAAGGCACATGTACAGCACAAAAGCGTACAGGCCGACCTCGTCGGCCGAAGTTCAGGCATTATAAATCATTAAAATAGCCAGGTAAGAAGGCATTATAAATAGCTAAAATAGGCAGGAAAAAGACATAAATACTAAAACAGGCAATAAAAGGCAATTAGAAAAACCCATTAATTTAATAGATTACACTATTCAATAACTTGATCATCATATTTTAAAGAACTTCAAAGTTTTAAATAAAATTCTAGTGTTTTAATTGACACAAAAATGAAATATTTTATAAAAAGGCGTGTGTATTGCAACGCCTTATTCGTTGCACATGGCAACCAAATGCTTTTTTAAGTTCTCTGGGGCCATGTTGAGTTTCCTGTCAGATAACACATATTTCACATGAGAAAATGACCTCCCAACATCGACAGAGGTTACTGGAGAAAATCTAAAACATAACATCATTGTAGGATAGTATACTTCTCCAAAAACTGTGATAATGTAGGATTGTGTAATTTCCACAAAGGGATTCCGGCGCTGAGGAAAGCTTTACATAAATCAAATGCAAACTGGGATTTTCGACTCGATGTTGCAATTACTGTTGGAAGCAAAGAAATCTTCTTTCCAGTAGCTTTGGAAAGTACATTCTTGTGTTTGATTGTGCCGATATGCTTTGATATAAAATACTTCTTTTCGTAGTTCACTGACTGCGCGCATATTTTGCATGTGAGTACTTTACCGTCGGTACAAAATTTGTCGGATCCAAAAGTATTAACGTAACTTTGTAATTACTGCGTAAAGAAACACTGAATTTGGGCATCTTTCTGTTAGCTACAACAATGTCGCAATGGAAACTGAAAAAAAAAAGTTAGATCCGCACTCATTATTGCCTTTTAAAATAAACACAAGCGGATTTAAACGTTTTCTGTTATCTATGCATTTATTTGCGCGGCAGCACTCATTGTTGCAAAGAAAATAATGAACTGAATGAATGATGCCTATGTTGTCTGCAACTTAAAGACAATAATATACATTCGGCGAACTAACTTTCATTGTCACGGACTAACGGTTATTGAAATAAAATGTACTGAAGGAAATGTTTAATAAATAATAATGAAATAAAGGCAACAAAAATCATTTATTTCGTAAAATAGGCCTTTATATTTAAAAAGGCAACATAAAACTGTGGCATTTCAATCACAAAGCTATAATTCGTACAAATTCACTTTCAAATTGAAGATAGATTTGACACACTTAAAAAAGGTATACTGCATAAGTTCCGGTCTCTGGTCATAACCATGATTGTTGGTAACATGTTACTTGTTAACTGTTTGCCCGAATTACAAAAACAAAATCTGATGTGATGAACTCACACGGCTTTCTCTACATTAAACATTATCTTATAGATACTCGTCATATATTATACTATTGACACAAAAGTGATTTTTCTATTCTCGCTACATTATTCTGCTTATACTTTTACCTAGGAATTCTTTCGAACTAACGAGAGAACGTTTCATCTTGCGGAAACAGTATTCAAATGTGATAAAACTCTTGCGATGGAAGCAAAGATAAGAGAGAAAACACAGCAACAAGTGAACTTTCAAGCATGTGCATTAGGTTTAGGTGACACTTATGGCCGTGTGCACCATTCTCGTTAAACAAACCCTTCAGGGACCTTCAGCTTACCGCGGTAAGAATTTGACCGGGGTAATTATACAGCGGTGCTCCAATGTTCACCGCAGTTTAGGTGATCGTGGTTACCTGGCAGGCGTTCACCTTGGTTGAGCGCACCGTTCATTGCAAGTAAACTCTACTGAACGCACCCTTATATACATCACGTCATCTGTTTTTCACTTGTTCTACCTCTTTGCTGAAGCGTATGCCTGTAGTTCAGCGTGCAACGGCGGAAAGCAAAAGCAGACTAAACATTATCTACTGTTTATTAAATTTAACGTGAAATTCTTAACAAAAGGTACAAAGTATTGAGATAGAAGCAATAACTTTAAGATGGACACGTAGGAAAAGTTGGCTTTACAGTTGATTAGAAAAATATGCTGAACTTTATAGACCTTTTCTTTCTTTCTCTCTTTCCACACTGACTACATTCCAGCTACCTTAGTCGATATTCACTTACTGAAAAAAACAGGCAGAAAAAAGAAAGAAAAAAATATACTCCCGAACAAAATTTGAACCCGAAACCCCTTGAATGGGAAGCGCACACGCTACAGCGACACCACGATGACTGTCTCAGATTATGGACTTCGGCACTGACCTCTTCAGGTTACCGGATCCCTATATCTGTGCAATTAAAGTACATAATATTCTTGAAAATCTATTAATTGCACTAAATCCATTCATTACTCCTCTTATTTCACCTTGTTCTTGGAAGTACGCTTCAACTGATATAATTATGTTATGTAACGCCGTGATTCTCTGGATTTTCGTTAGGTACATCTGGTCAGGATATTTAAGGCACCTGTCGCAGGAAAGTAAGGTCTTAAGCATTAAAAATGACAATGTACATTAAACTAACTTTATCAGGATGTAATTCATTGGCGAAAATGGAGTGTATATATTTGTTGGGAATTCTAACCTATATCGTTCCGCCATTTTAACATTTCAACACGAGTTGGAAATAATCGGCGAAAACCGACCGTTCATGGCCGGTCAGATTTAACCGCGGTAAAACGCTCGATAAACTTTTACCGGCGTCGATGCACCACAAATGACCGTTCGCCGCGGTAAAATCCATATTTTACCACGGTAAAATCTTGATCGAGAATGGTGCACACGGCCAAAGGGAAGGATCAAACCTACAACATGGAATTTTCGAAAACGGTTAATGCTATGAAAAAATTATTCGACACAATGTTTTAATGAGCTTTACATATTTTCTACAGTAAGTTTTTTTTCTGTCTTTTCAGATTGCCTTGGTTTGTAAAATTATACCAAATTCAATCAAATAAAGTTAATTTTACAGGATATTCACAAAAAATTCAATCTATACATTTTATTTCTCATTTCAATATATTAAACATATGCTATTCTAATCAAAATCGTTAAGAGGAACTTTTTGGAATATAAAAATGGTGAAAATATAAAGATAATGAAAATGTTGCTGTGAGGGGCTCTGAAAAATGTTCCTGTCACATCTTTGTTAATTCTGAACTGAAACTCCAGTTTGGTATTTATCCAATTTTGTGCAATTGAGTTATGCTTTTCACAGACACATACATACACACGTGGACTTTTTTAAAACGCTTTTTGGATCAGGAGGTCTCAAAATGTGCATTTACAGTGAAATATCTATACTGGACTTCCCCTGTTTATCATAATGGTAGAGAAAGCAAAAACGCATATATTGTGTGCTCGTTTGTATTCATATGATCTATTGTGGATACTAATTCCACCTGTAATTCGCAGATGTGACGTGCTAATGGTTGATACTCTTAAGGAATTCATGATCTATTTTTTATTCATGTTTACCTTAAATGTTTAAAAGCTTAACTACCTCGAACGCAAATTTCCGTTACACTGCCTAGATAGGAACGAAATGGAAAGGAGAGGGTGTGTTCTCAAATATCGAAGAATGGATAAAGCTATGATGCAATAAGTCGAAAATTGCGGAGACCTAATTAACCTGTCCTTCACCTTTCAGATGGAAATAGGTTTCTAGGAAAGAAAAGAAGAAGAAAAAAGAACTGCACGGACCACCTGTTGGAATTTCCAAACATCATGATGACGTAATTTTTGTCAAATTTCCTATGAGGTGAGGCTTACAATTGGCCTTGTCTAAAATTTGAATCATTATTATCACTGTGGACTTCTTAATCTTTTGTAGTGTTCATATTCTATAGGAGCAAACTTTACAGGGGTGGTCAATTACCACACATTTGGGAGCAGCAATCTAAGGGACAAACTTTAAAGATAGTCGCATTTAACTCCTGGGATTGCAAATTAAAATGACATCTATAGTAGACCCAAATAGTAGATATTTTGAATCGCCAAACATTAAAGACCATAGAGCATGATTAATTGAATAGGTACATCGCCGAACATCTTTATACAACACAAATTACAGTTCCGAGCGGGATGGCTCAGGCGGTAACGTCTGCGGCCCGCATTCGGGAGGTCCTGGGTTCAAATCCGAGGGCTGACCAATCTGACTGAGGTTTTTCTTACTTTGCCTTAGTCGCCAAGGTAAATATCGGATTGGATGTTTCATACCACGACCCAAAGTTCCGCCGTAGGTTTAAAACAATAGTAAAACTGAAAAAAAAATAGATGGTAATTGCGAACACTGTGTCATCTATCTACAGGCAATGAAAGCTGGTAGACTGGATGGTACCCTAATGCCATCTGCACGGCATGAAGTAGATGATACAGTTGCTATGCACTAAGGTCTCTGTGAAGACGTGTCAAAATGAAATTGAGTTTTATTTATGGACGCTCTTTAACTGCTTGGTCCTTAGCGTCTCATTCTATATTAGACGTGAAAGACCGGTAATTTTGCTCAGAGACCTCTTTATCAGGCTTGAGGTTCTTTTACGTGTTGTAAATCTATGACACGGGACCACCGGCTTTACTTCCCTTCCGAAGGAAGCCATTCTAAACATTTTTACGCCCAAAAAAATCCATCGCCCTCCGCCGGGGTTGAACCCACGACCTCGGGAACTAGAGGCTAGCATGGTAACCACTACACTACGGAGGACGACACACGTGTCAAAGCAACCATCTACCCGTCATAGAAGCAGAGATACAGTTGCTATGCACTAAGATCTCTGTGGACACAGGGGTGTCATTTAGGAGGAGGCAGGGGGTAAATTGCCCCGCTAGGTTACGGGAAATGATCAGGCTACTGGTCATTATTGCTCTGCCGAAAGAAAACTTCGACAACTATACTTTTAATACAGATATTTTACATTTGAGAAGTAAAAGACGGTTTCTCTTTTAGGCTAAATGTGTCTTTAAATTCACTGAAAATTCGGAAAACTGCTTGCTGCAGTCTTGCCCCCCCTAAGCATAAATTGAAATGACGTTCCTGTGTGGACACGTGACGAAGCAAAATGGTATGACCACAGGTATGAGACCTAGAAGGCTAACTGGTCGCCACACATCGATTCACGAATTATCTAAAACAAATCCGTCGCGATAGATCATGTAGATTAAAGCGACGTATAACAAAAACAAAAAAACAAAAAAAGAGAAGATCAACAACAAATTACGATACACATTTTCGGGTATCAATATGAGGTGTCAACTGCTTGAAATCTAGTTGGTGATTAGTTAAAACAGTTTGAATAAATTCACTTAAATATAATCACTTAAAATAGCTAGATGTAGGTAATAAACACAAGTATTGAATACAATGACTCCTACAAACACACTATCCCAAAACGTAGACAAGTTCCTTAGCACATTCTTTTAATTTTGGACTTTTGTTCAGGTACTTTCCGGAATTGAATGGTTGATACTTATTTTCAAATATATTAGTCGTTCATTGTCTTTAATTTCCAGTAGCTACAGCTGCAGAATCAATCGTAATGGGCCTTGAAATAGGTCAGCCTTTTTCATTATTTCAAGCAGGAAGGGATTTTCCAAAAAAAAAAACGCAAAAACAAACAGACAAACGAAGGTTTAAGTACTCTAAGATCATTAAATCTGTCATTTTTTCTGTTGCTTCTTCGGATTCAGAAAGATTTTCCAATATTTTTCAAAGAAATGAAACAAGCAAACGTTTTAATCTCCAGGTCTTTTTGAAAGTGTCTTACGTAGTTTTTTCTGAAAGTTGAATCTGGTCTATGCTACATTTGAAATAAGCTTATTTTGACCTACGATGAAAGGTTTAGTGTTTGAAAGTATTGAACAAAATCTGTGAAAATGCCATATCGAACAACGACTGACTCTTCAAGTTGAGGGAAAGATTTGTCTCTTTCTTTAAGGCACGTTTTGACAGGTTCTAGTATAGGAAAAAACTGTATAAAAACTACTACTACTACTACTACTACTACTACTACTACTACTACTACTACTACTACTACTACTACTACTACTACTACTACTAATAATAATAATAATAATAATAATAATAATAATAAAACTACACGGTTTGGACCTTAAGATACATTCCGACTACACAGAGTTAAAGCTAATCTCTCCATCACTTTTGGGCTTCCTACACTTCTTCTGTCAGTTGGACGGTAATTTAATACTTGGAGGGGACTAGGGTGTGAGTACATTCGACGAAGGTGGGTGTACCATTCATCCCGTTCATTTTCCATCGTTTGTACCATATTTGTAATTTGTAATTATTTCCTTATATCTTCATTACTTTGATGATTCAGCAGAGTATATCCAGCCATTGGACGCAGCAATTTCATCTTCGATGTATCAATCTTTTATTTATAATTATCCGTGAGGGCCCATACTTCTGCTCCATATAGCAGGACTGGAATCGCCAGGACTTTATAACATTTTAAATTTGTTTACCTTGCTTACCTTCCTTCACAGTGTCCTTTCGATAGTCCCTATTAACCAATTATACTTAAGGAGCTTATCATTAATATAATTTTCCACTGTGTAGGAAACTGTACACCCTAAATAATTGAATCTGGAGAATTGTTCTATTGTTTTTCCATTTAATTCAATTTTTGCTCTCACGTATCATTTACCTCTAAATGCTTCTAACCTTCCATTTTTGTGGCGATATTTCTAAATTATAATTTTTCCTATTTTACTTAATAAATACAATTTCCTCTGCAAGTTATCTTCTGAATCAGCGAACACTACTTGCTCATCAGCAAATAGGAGTGTATTTAAAATCATTCCACCTATAGTATAGTCACGATTTAAAATAGCTTGCCATTGTTTTATAGCTTAGCCAATATAAATATTAAAAAGAGCGGCTGGCAAACAGCATCCCTGTCTTACTCCTTTATTTCTTTCTCTAAAATTAAAACTATTAGGGGCGATTTTAATATTATTATTTACTTGTATAGCTCTAACTAGATGGAGTGGTACCCTTCTCTTCAACGGTATTTCCCACAGTAGGTATCTATCTGCATGATCAAATGCTTTGGAGTAATCGAATTATTCCATATGTTTTTCTATTATCTGATTTGTGATGAATACGCAGTCAGTGGTACAACTGCTTTGCGAAAGCCATGTTGTTCTTCTTAAAGTATGGTTTCTGTTATTGGTTTTAATCCTTAAGAATTGTTCTTAATATATCTTATATGCACTATTAAGCAAACTGATGCCTCTATAATTATCGAAGTTACTTCAGTCTCCTTTTTTGTGTATCGGGATAATTAATTATGTATTACATTATATGGGAACATAACTAGTATATCAACAAGCGTTAAAAAACGCAAGAAAATTTAAAAACAATGGAGTGCATGTTTAAGCATTTGAATATTTATTTTGTCCATTCCCGGTGCTCTTTGATTTTTAAAGAATGATAAAGTCACATCTTCAGTAATTTGGTCAATACCTTCTTGACATGGGCATAAATTAAATATTGTCTCCTCAGTATTTGTACATAATTTCTGAAGGTCGTTAAGCCAATCGTCTTCTTGTGTGGTATTCAACCGTAATCTGTCTCTTTCTGACGAATTTATCTCCCTTATCACTATAAAAGCTTTTACTTAGGAACCATGTACGCCATATTCAATGTCTGCTATCAGTTCTTCCCAACTTGAACTTTTAATTTTACGTATCTTTCTTTTTTCTACAGCCGACTTTCGTTTATATTCGATTTCATCTTCCAGCAGTAGAGTTGAGAAAATTTCAAACGTGCAGCTTTCTTATCCTTGATTACTTTAGTCAATTCAGCATTCCAACAGTTTAGACCTCTTTCACTTCTCCTTTTCTTTCTCTTACCTAGTGCTTCTTCAGCCTTTTTCAGCAGTATATCTTATAACTGTTCCCATTTACCATCTGCATTGTTTCTTTGTGACTTCTAATGTAATACCTGCAAGACCCTGTTTTTATACAACAATCTAACGATTTAATCGTGTAATAAACGTACTTTAAATGTCTCTTCAGCATTTGTTTTGTATTTCTGCCTTTTCCTTAATTTTCTGATAGCCTTATTTTAGAAATTACAGGAAAATGATTTGAGCTAGTAGTTTCTGTACACCCTAACATCTTCTACTTAAGCAGATATTTTATTATTAGCTAAAACATAGTCAATAATACATTTACGCATGCGCATCAGGTATATTTATGTATATCTTTTTGCGGAAAGTATTCATTATTTTAAATCTTTTAAAAGTTCCAAAATCTATTAAATATTTTCCATTTTTGTTTATCTGTTGCCCTCCATGATTGCCTAGAGTTCCTTGGACTGGTCTGCTACCTACTCTTGCACTCCAGTCCCCACATATGATCAACTAATCATTTTAGGTGCTTTATCTATGAGGGGCAGTACGTCTAACTTTGCATTACACGCAATGTGGCATCACATAACTGCGTGTATAGTGGCACCATCAATTGGTAGAGCCACTGCAGCGTGCGCAACGTTTGGCGTTGCATAGCGACAGTGTGGTTTCACGCCGAAGAGAAGGTCACATAAGTTATCGTCCACTACTGAACATGAAGGCGAGTAAGCAGGAACGAGGAGTGATTCGATTTTTAACGGCGGAGGGAGTTGGAGGCCGTGAAATGTATTGACGGATGAAGGCTGTGTACGGTGAGTATAGTCTGTGTCGTTCTGTGTCGTCTGTGTGGTGGAATGGCGCAAAAGATTCCTTGAGGGGCGCGAGTTACTGGAAGACGATGCTCGCCCTGGACAGGCTCATCGTGTCATCACACTTGAAATGATTGCGGAAGTGAATGCTTTAGTCTTGGGCAACCGCAGGATCACCGTGGACGAGATCCATCGGTTACTGGGTATTAGCGTGGGCACCATTCACACCATAATGCATCAACACTTGAAATTTCAAAAAGTTTGTGTGCAGTGGGTTCCCCACCAACTGACCGCCGAATAGTGCAATACTCGAATGGCGCTGTCTTTGAGTCATCTGCAACGTTATCACGAGGAGGAATATGGCTTTCTGTCGCATATTGTCATTGGTGACGAAACATGGTGTCACCATTTTGAACCGGAAAGTAAGCGTCAGAGCAAGCAGTGGAAACATGAGACTTCACCACCTCCAAAGAAATCAAAGGCCGTGCACACCAGTTCTGGTAAGGTCATGATGTCCTTTTTTGACAAGGGCCCACTGCTTGTGAATTCCTGGATCAATGCCCAGCGTTATCAAGCCACTTTACAGAACCTTAGACGAGCCATCAAGTCAAAACGCCCAGGCATGTTGTCCAATGGCGTTATTCTCCTGCATGATAATGCCCGCCCACGCACTGCCAATGCGGTGAAGACGACATTGCAGCAGTTTCAATGGGAAACGCTGGAACATCCACCGTACAGTCCAGACCTTTCACCATGTGACTTTCATGTTATGGACCTCTAAAACAAGCTATTCGCGGACATCGATTCACAACGGACGACGAAGTGTGTGAATGGGCCCAGGCCTTCGACAGCAGCCTACTAGCTTCTTCAAAGATGGAATCGACCGGCTAGTGTCGCAATAGGATAAATGTGCCAACAGTTTTGGCGACTATTTTTGGGTTAATAAAATCGTTACAGTTACTTTACACAAGTGACCGGGTTTCATTTGAATGACCCTTATATATATGTTTGCAATGTGTCTTAGAATTTTTGAATTTCTAGTGTTCTCACCTTCAGGCACATACACTCCAAAGACTGTCATAGGTCCTCTGTTTGTTTAAACCTCAATTGCACTATTCTTTCATTAAGCCACATATACATATTTTTGCAATTAGTATAGCCACCCCAGCTGATGCAGGTTTATCAGTGTTAACCCCACTATAAATCATTATATAAGGTTCATTTCAACTGTTCCTTTTAATTTGTTCTTAGTTTCCGATAGGATAGCCAGGTTAATATTCTCTGATTTAAGTTCTTGTTCTAATTCCTCTTTCTTGTTAGTCAAACTTCGTCCCTTCCAAATTCCCGTGTTTAAGCTATTTCTCATTTTCCTTTCTCTAGCCTGTCATCATCAATGGGTCAGTCAGGTTATTTTCTCTATGTAGCTTAGCAGTAAATACTTTTTACGTGGCAGAGAACTGGCTGGCCGCAGAACCCCCAACCTGGAAGACCAGGAGTCACCTTCTCCTAGGTAAGTGTCTTCCTGGACTATTGAGCCTCATCTGCCCGTTGCGAAACGTTCTTAGCTTCTTATTGGGAGCATTACTTACAGACAGCCACCTCACTAAACAATGCCACGATGCATTGTTGGGATACTCAGAACCATAAGTGTTGATTTCTTCTATGAAAATGAAGGTCTGCGTGTTTTAGCGCCTGAGCGGATGTAATTAACAAGTCTCGAGCTACTTCCAAAACATGTTCACATTTTACATTTTTGCCAAACATTTACTTCATTGTTATAGTTGCAGCAACAATAAAAAGCTTACATGAATTTACTATTTCAGTGTCAGGATTTTTGAAGAGCCGCGCTGTGGCTAGACCTTCTGGAGTTAAGTATAGCATTCCTCAAGATTACTTTAGAAATACACACTTTGATACTCCCTAACCCCCCCCCCCCCAAAAGCTATGCGTGTTTGTGATGTATGTGTCTTTGAACAACATATAACTCAAGAACGAAAAGCCGGTTGAATACCAAAATTTGCATTTAAGTTCAGGATCTTCGAAGGATACGACACGAAAATTTTTAAGAAACTTCCCCCACTCCAAACTACCTTTTAAATGGAAAAATTTTCATTATTTTTATTTTCTTAAAATGGCTCTAACGATTTTGATTAAAAAATATATTAAAGAATACATGCATGACAAATGATGTGCATATCCTGAATTTTCTGGGAATAGTCCTCTTCGACCCTGAAACAGTATTTTAACACTTAAATGACTTCAGTCTAATTATATAATATAAACTATAATAACAGCCCGCCTTAAAGCAACATATGTATACTACAATATATAAAAAGTGTATATTACAGTCATTGTATATTATATTATTGTGTACGTGTATAATAATGTTATGTGAATGTATTAAGCAATTTAACAGTGTAGAAGCTGTGAGAATAGAAGCCGAAAGTTGCTAACAATGAGGTAACAATGAGGTAACCTTGAGGCAATAATGAATTGGAAAGTTTAATAATGCTACTAGTAATTCTTGGAACAATAATGCAATATTTGAAACAGTTTATAAATAGCTAATCAACAACCATAAAAGCTGAAAGTTAAATAAAGGTATTCTATTGGAGTAAAATTAGCCAATCAGAGATTTGAGATGGAGAAATTTACACATTTAAGCGGTAAACGCCGTTACTAGTAGACAGCGTTCCCAACCGGACACTAGACGCGTTCTCAAGAAGTTCATTACGTATTCAGTGTGAGACATAAAATTCATTACGGCGAGAATATTATAAAGTTTACGTGTTAAAAAGTGCAAGTAACTAATAAATAATCTACAGCTCTCTATATCAGTGAAGTGTTATTTAATCGTGTGAAGGATTAATAAAACAACGATACGTTTACCAGCGTAAGCACCGAACGCTATCGGGATATAACCAGAACTTTCTGGGAGCTTTATATCCCCCTTCACCGGAAAGTGTGTGTCGAAATAGTTCTAGAATGTTCGATAACCTGCTTTGGGAGATTCCACTGCCTATATAAGCGAGCACTCTCGCGAGCAGTCAGTTGCAAGTTAGTACATGTCGAGTTGCGAGTCGAGTGCACGTTAGTGGAGTTGAGTCAGTCAGCGTGCGAGCGAGTCAGTAACTGCGTTTCTGGTGCAACTTCAAGAGCGATTCTCCGAGCGAGTTGGGAAGGCTTCTGTGACGTGCAGGGAGAGCTGCCGCGGAGCAACGGTTGTAGAGAACTTGTGTTTGACTCCCGAATGAAATGAAGCGTCCGGTGTGAAGAGGCTGCGTCACGAAGTGAAGTGACTGAGAATTGAACTACTTCACTTAGTGAAGTAATAGTGTGAACGAAGTGAACACCACAGTGAATTAGTGAAGTGAACTAGATAAAAGCTAAACAGTGACAGATAAGAACTGAGAGAGGTGACAATCAAAACTGAGTTACAGTAGAAAAACTGGACAAAGTCACATTATAGTATTGTACAACAAAGTTTCCCTTATAAAACAAAATTTGATGCATTACAATCACACGACTTTCTTTAATCGCTCTTACGCAAACTATTCTTACAAAAATCTCATGTGATAATTCACTTACCTTCTCTACCCTCTATCGTTTATTGGTGGATATACAAACTATTCTTACTAAAGCTTATTTTTCTCTCTACTACATTTTAATCCCCCCTAAAAAAAGCTTTGTAGAAATAACAAATGTTTAAGAACTGGACGATATACGCTGGGCTCAAAATTCCATACTGTTTCCATGCAGTCGCAAGAAACAGCTGAATGTTGACAGGACTTTTAAGAGAATGACCAAGAAATGAAAAATTCGAACCTTTTATAACGGATATCTCAGAAATAGCTCTTGGCACAAAAAACTTATTTGAAATTTTAAAGAGATTTACCTTTTTTTGTGTACTACGTTTTCGTCTATTGCTTAGAGCTTACCAGTTGTGTAAGAGAATACAAAATTCCTTCCGAATGAAGAGTACTTTATAGGGTATTCCTAGAAAATTCAAGATATACACTTTATTTGTTATGTAGATATCTATCATATATAGTATTTTAATCAAAATCATTACGGCCGTTTTTAGGAAAACAAAATTTTCAAAAAAATATTACATATAAATGGTAGTTTGGGGCGGGGGATTTTCTTAAAAGCTTCGTGTCACCTTTTTAGAAGATACTGAACCTAAATACCAAGTTCGGTATTTATTCGACTTTTCGTTTTTGAGCGCACACACACACGCGCGCGCGAACATTTTTCTAAAAATGCTTCATTTAGATTCAGGGGCCTCAAAACATATATTTCCAGTAAAATATCAATATGGAATTTCTGGGGAAATGCAATACCTTCTCTACTTACTATATTCGTGTTACAGAAAGTAAAAACTTATTAATCTGGCTACTTATTGTAAATCTTGACAAACATTTAATTCACATTTACACATTTCGTTGAAGCAAGTAAAGCGAGTGGGATTTTTAAAGACAGTGTCGCTATGTGATGACTTTGAAACCCCAACTCTTTGCATGACTTCAAGAAAAAAAAGAAGAAAGTGGTGTGTTACCTTCACACGACTTTCTTCATTCTACTTCATGTTAATCGAGATAAACGTATTGTGTAGAAATGGTTTTATTACATACTTCCTTGCGGATGCAATGGAAATAGGAGAATATAGTAGGCTTAAGCGATAGTGAAATCCTTTAAGAGCTGGTCGCTATGTGAGGGATTTGAAATTCCTTTCTCTTTACAGAAAATAAAACGAATAAGGACTTCCCATTTGAGAAACGTTTTTGAAACTTCAAACCAATAACAAGGAATATCTCGGAAATGGTTAACTCCACACACACAAATTGTGTGCTTTAAAGAGAGTAGTGCAGTAAGATTTTGTCTCTCCCTTATGATTTACCAAAAATGAAGAGTGCTTCACAAAGTATTCGCAGAAAATTCAAGATATATATTTCATTTGTCATAAAAATATCATAAACATATGGTATTTTAAACAAAATCATTAGAGCCATATTTGAGAAAATAAATAACGATTTTGTTTTAATGTAAAGGGTAATTTGGGGTGGGGGATTGCCTTGAAAATCTTCGTGGTACATCTTTGGAAGATCCTGAACTTAAATACCAACTTTGGTATTTAACCAACTTTTCGTTTTTGAGTTATGCTGTTCAAAGATACAGAGACACACAGGAACATACATACATACGCACACACGGACCTTTTTCTGTGTATAAATATGGTACATCTGATCGACATGTACGGCTGACCACATGGATCCAGAATACAATCATAACAAAACAAATGCAAAAAGCAAAAAATATAAGTATCAGAATACATAAATGAAACTACAAATTAGAATAAATGAAACAAAGAAGCGATGCGAAAACCAAAATAAGTCAATGTAAAACTTAGCTTAGGCAATACAAACTGTCACATTATATAAATGGTTATGAAAAATACATAAAGAATATCTCAAAATGTTTAAACATATTTTGTTAATATCTTAACTTTTAAATTTTATCCCAGAAGAGCGGATTTAATGAATTTGAAACTAGGTCCCTTGCGCCAAAAAGAAGACCCTTTACTTCCCATTCATAATTTTTAAAATTGTATCTTTCACTTAAGTGAGGAATGTATGGGCTGTAAATTGAGATGTTTTCGTTATTTACCTGGAGTGATGCTCTCTGTCCTTTTGACGCAAGTATTTCTTTCTGCCCCAAGTTTAGGCGCAATATGACGCAGCCACGCTACGTCCTCCAACAATGAAGCAATACCTTTGCCTCACGGTTGCTGCTTGTCTCCTCCCAGTTGGTTCTTCTTTTGCAACGGCTGCTCCAGCATGAAACCTTCACCTCAAGGTATGCGTGGGTGAATATTAAGAAGAATATTAACTACAGCTAAGCGTTCTACCCTCTAGCATGTTCGCCGCCAATGTTCACAACTCGACGAGAACGTCGTCCCGTTCTCGCCAGGCACTCAGGACAGACTGACTTTCACCACCGCACTACAAGGAAAACCAACGCCTAAACTTCCCCCTCTCGTCCCTCAACTCCTCAAACTTAGCGTCATGATGCTTAGAGTGGCCTTCACCAGGCTAAGTGCAGCTGTACTCGGCTGGTACCAGGAAAAACTTGCTTCAATGGTATTTACCCTTTCTACCTGAGGCTGGTACCTAATTAACAAAACTGTGCCTATCTGGTCTTTCTCTCGCTTTTACAGTCAACAATTTTCTCAATGCTTCTTCTTTTTATACATACACTGATTTTAAATATATTATTACTTATTTTATATCGCTATGCTTCTTAGAATATTATGATAATTATTTCCTTTATAATTCCGGCTTCACTTTTCAAAACCGACAGTAGTATCCAGGATGAGATAGTATGCTTTTTCTGTCTAGGCTATGATATCCGCTCTTCTTGTTGACCCATCTTCTGCCTAACAATGAACCCTCTTCGTACGCTTCCCTCTGCAGCCTCCGAAGACATGTCGCAATGGGTTGTATTAATAAGAGCGAGCCGTGATTCATGAGCCATGGCGTGTAGCAAAACCGAGTCGTCGGTAGCAGTGAGTCAGGAGTCACAGATTTGGTATTAATAAAAACTTCCCCTCCGTGCTGAGCCTTGGCTCTATGATTGCGAGTCTCTGACTCGTGTTTCCCCTCTTCCTGATTACAAATGCATTATTGTCGAGCGGCAGTAAACATTCAATTCAGTTCAGGTATTTTTGTGGCAGTATATCCATCAGAAATGACCGAAGAAAGCAATCAGCTAGTATCTTCTTTTATGAACTTAACCACCAAAAGAGATAATGAGCAAATCTCAGCTGTCTGCGGACAAGCGGAAAAGGCTTCTGCTATGACCGAAGTGCAGCGAAAACTAAAAGAGAATCTGAATCTTCGCCTAACAGAAGACCAGACAGCAAAGAAAATAAGAAATATGAAAAGTCGCCTAAAAGTGAAGACTGATCTGCGACGGACAGGCAACAAGCCCATATCTCTGAAAAGCTAGAAAAGAAGTTTTTAGACCTTATTCAAGGGGAATCAAATCCATCTATAGTTTCGTTAAGAATACTAAGGACGACTTTCGATTATTCTCCAGTTTATTGATACTATTTATTTTATGAAATAATTCAAGGTTACAAAACTTGTTGCTGTTTTTGAGAGGTTGCAATAACGTAAAATAACGCTGCCATTCAAATTTAGCAGCTTGTAGTGCTGCAGTGGTTGCTGGAAATTTGATCCAGTTTCTCGTTTTTTGTTTAATGACAGAAGAAACTTCCCAAAATATATTTAAACTGCACCTTGTGAAACGCCCAAGTCCTCTCCCACGCCAGACTGAAATCCGGGGTCCCCAATGCAGCGTAGAAATATTCCCTAGTACATAAGGGTGTTTCCTCTTGTCTCCACAGTTTTGCAACGGAAGATGCTTGTTTACGTAATGAGTTTTTGTATTTGTTAACCCCACGTTGTGGAAGCCAATTTGCTAGAGAAATGTTTCTCACGTAATGTTGTTTACATCAGTATTGAAGCCATCTTGTGACGTCACTCCTTTGTCTGGTTTGTAGCTCCATCTGGCGTAGCAATTTGCATCAATTAGTTTCCGAAAGAATTTAAGTTTCGTATATTGTCCTCCGGCTAGCTATCATCTTATCTTGGTAGAACATGTATCTCTATGCAAGGTTGTGAAACGGAAAGGAATCTTTTATCCAGAAATTATACTTAATGAAGAAATTGGTTTTATTATTTTTATTGCCGAACACGTTCACTAACACTTTTACATATAGATATAGATACTCGCCAAACTGAAACTGTTTGTAATAACTTCTTACTTATCACTTTTAACTCGCGTACTTCAACTTTGTGTATATTTAACTGTATAATATTTTAGATCCTTAATAATTTTTACTGCGCATAACTTGACGACGTGTAGTGTACACGAAATTTTGATGAACTGAGAGGACCGACGTGTAGTGTGTTGAGAATTTTGTTGAACTGGGGGCGATCTACCACGGACTCGACTTTATATACTCCCACTCCTCGACACACCTAAAGATTATAAATGAACAGCTATTGGCTAATAAAACGCGCCAACATTAGCGTCTATTTTAATATCCAATGAAAACCACGAATACATATTGCTTTAGGAAATATTCCAGAAGATTCCACCGAAACCGCGCGAAACATTACGCAACTTCCCCGTTCCCAGCAATGACAAACAACTCACCCCATCGCTGCATTATTGCGTTATTATTGACAGTTTCAGTAAAGCCGTATATTATTATTTACCAATAATAATTACAATTAATAAACATCTGAAATCAATGTCACATAAAAATACATATTCATATTACAATCATTATTTACATTAAAGTAATTTGTGATACAAATTACCGTATCATATGCCCCACTAGAAACATAATTATAAATATTTATAACTTGTTTGGAAATTTTATAATTGTGTTTTTAGTCTCCTAAATCTTGGAACACACGCTATCACTTTCACTTAACACTTCACACGCATTTAACACACGACATATGTTTTATCTCGCCACTACTTACTGGCTCTGGTTTAATTAATTTAGATATCAATCTGACATCACAAATTTTTTATAGCAAATACTTTACCCTAAATTATTTAATCACTGCTACCAAATTGTTTACTTTCTTAAGTTGTTGACAAAAATTTATACATTTAAGATTTTTTGTAATTATTATACATATTTACCAAAAAATATTCACCCTTTACATAAATATTTACATCTCTTAAATCTAGGCAATGTTTCACCTTTTCTGTTTTCTACATAAATATATATATATATATTTTTTTTGTTCTGAATTTATTATTATTTTAACAATACTTTTGGAATTGTATTTACGTACTTTTAATTTAATATCATATTAAGTTTCAATCTTTGCATTCTTAATTTTTAATTCTTGGAATAGTATTTACGTACTTTTACTTTAATATCATATTAAGTTTCAATCTTTGCATTCTTAATTTTCAAATGTTGTTACAGTTACTAAAAATTCAATTTTTTTATATATATATATATATTTATTTCTCTTTTCAAATGACATATAAATAATTAACCCTCTTACGTTCCAATACATTTCTCTGCAAGTCATCTTTAACTATCCAGCATTTACTTTACATCTCATCGCTATTTACCCTCCTGGATCAAATTGTGTGTGGCTAAACATTACTCGTAGCCGTATCCTAACCTTCAAATTGTTGTTAATGGATAACTTCTTGTATTCATTTGAAATTTCATCACATGATAACATTTGAAAACAACCTACCGTCTCTTGAACAATACATCTTTTAACAACTTTCATTTTCAATTCATCTGCCATCTTTATAACTTGAGAATACTCTGACAAATCTGTACTAAACTGTACTGGACTGGAGTTTTCATTTCGAACATCTTGGTACAATTTATTTCTTTGCATTACTGTCTCATTCTGTATTTCTAATATCTCCCCTCTGAAATTAACTTGCGCCTTATTCACATCTACATTCATAACCTCTTTCATCTCTCTTAACTCACTTGAAGTACTACTCATTTGATTTCCTAACTCTGTACATTCTACATTAACCTCACTTTTAGTATTAACCTCACTTTCTTTATTACCTATTTCCATGCTCATGTCTAGCATTTTCTTTGAAACTTCTATCTCACTTGCTATTACTTCCTCATTTTCATCTCTCATTTCTGGCATACTACTATCTAGCTTCATAACTTTCTTTTCAATTTCTCCACTGCTTTGATCTACTTTTCGCTCTAATATCTCATTACTCCTACCAATATCTTTTCTGTTTTGTTCAAAGCTCCTACGAATATCTTCCCTTAATTCCCTATTATTCTTTTGCATATCTTCCCTTAATTGATCTGTAATACTCTTACTAATATCTTCCCTATTTTGATCTATTTTCTTTTCTAATTTCTCATTATTCTTTTGCATATCTTCCCTTAATTCCCTATGACTCTTTTGCATATCTTCCATATTTTCATTAGTCTTTTTCATATTCTCATTCAAATTTTTCAGCAATTCCATCATTTCCTTCATCATACCAGCATCAATAGTAATATTTCCTGCTATTCTATTCTTAGTTTCTGCACTAATATTTCCTCCCTCAAAAACTACATTGTTTGAGCTTTTTTTTGTAACCTGTATTGACTTACAGCTAACTGTTACACTATTTCCTTCCATCATTGTTTCTTCAATATTACTAGTAGCCATTGTTTTCGTTTTCTAAAAAAAATTACTATACTCTGACCTTTTGTGATGCTGTCTGTTGCTGTTACTTTGATGTCCAGCTTCCTGCCCCATTCTCCTAGATTTGTATGTCGCTTCGATGAATCTGTGTAGTTTTATCGTCCTGTAGCTTGAATTTCCACGATGTCCAATTATCCATGTAGTCTGTCCTCCCTGTTGTTTCTGGAATCTGCGTCTTGTAGATCATTTCACCGCTGCATTCCTGGTTATGTTGATCCTTTCCTGGTCATCTTGTTTCTTTCGTGGTCATCGTGTTCCTTTCCTGGTTATCGTGCTCCTTTCCTGGTTATCGTGCCCCACGTTCTGGGTGCCAATATGCAACGGAAGATGCTTGTTTACGTAATGAGTTTTTGTATTTGTTAACCCCACGTTGTGGAAGCCAATTTGCTAGAGAAATGTTTCTCACGTAATGTTGTTTACATCAGTATTGAAGCCATCTTGTGACGTCACTCCTTTGTCTGGTTTGTAGCTCCATCTGGCGTAGCAATTTGCATCAATTAGTTTCCGAAAGAATTTAAGTTTCGTATATTGTCCTCCGGCTAGCTATCATCTTATCTTGGTAGAACATGTATCTCTATGCAAGGTTGTGAAACGGAAAGGAATCTTTTATCCAGAAATTATACTTAATGAAGAAATTGGTTTTATTATTTTTATTGCCGAACACGTTCACTAACACCTTTACATATAGATATAGATACTCGCCAAACTGAAACTGTTTGTAATAACTTCTTACTTATCACTTTTAACTCGCGTACTTCAACTTTGTGTATATTTAACTGTATAATATTTTAGATCCTTAATAATTTTTACTGCGCATAACTTGACGACGTGTAGTGTACACGAAATTTTGATGAACTGAGAGGACCGACGTGTAGTGTGTTGAGAATTTTGTTGAACTGGGGGCGATCTACCACGGACTCGACTTTATATACTCCCACTCCTCGACACACCTAAAGATTATAAATGAACAGCTATTGGCTAATAAAACGCGCCAACATTAGCGTCTATTTTAATATCCAATGAAAACCACGAATACATATTGCTTTAGGAAATATTCCAGAAGATTCCACCGAAACCGCGCGAAACATTACGCAACTTCCCCGTTCCCAGCAATGACAAACAACTCACCCCATCGCTGCATTATTGCGTTATTATTGACAGTTTCAGTAAAGCCGTATATTATTATTTACCAATAATAATTACAATTAATAAACATCTGAAATCAATGTCACATAAAAATACATATTCATATTACAATCATTATTTACATTAAAGTAATTTGTGATACAAATTACCGTATCAGTTTACGGAAGGAAATGCCGGGCGAGCCGCCTCACGTTTTCTTTCTCAAACCTATGAAGTTGTTTATAATTGTAGTCTTCAGAATCCCGGCGCATTTTATAGTATTTTTCCTTTCTCAGGTTGACGTTCACTTGCAACTGAGCCATGCCTTCAAGTTTGAGACAGCTACTGAGGTGGCTTAAGAAATCGTAAGCAATGGCTCTTAAAGTGAAGTCACAGTTCCGTTTTATTAATACTACGGCCAGAGCCGTGACTCGCTAGGAGGAGTCGTTGATAAGTCGTAGGTCACGCTAAGCTTGAGTCGTTGCGTTTTATTAATACGGAAGTGAGCCATGGCTCAGAAATTGTGAGTTTTAAGTCATGGCTCGCTTTTATTAATATCACTCAATGAAACTTTTTACTTTATGTTTCTTAATAGCTCTCCCTTAGAGGAGTATGCTAAAACATGCCCAAGAGTGTCTACTTCACCGCAATGAGCTTGGCGGCACTGTTGGTCTGAACAAGAATGGCCAAGTACAGATCCTACTGCTGAAATGTTGGCAGACATCTTAATGGCATTTGTTCACTCCGAGGAGGACAATCCTGTCCTGTTAATGGTCCAGGAGTTACTTTTTGGACCTTCACAGTACCTTATAACTCCTTTCTCTGAGAGATATCTGTCATAGTTTAGTTCTTAAACGTCTCCCTTTAGGACAAGTGTTTCCTCACTACATGAAATATTTAAATTCCGAAGCGCCTCTTGTTTTTAATTTTCAGATTTCTACAACAATGATGGTGCCCATCATTTATTTTTAGTAAGCAGTTCGCAACATTGTAGTGTTGTAAAAGTACTTCCTATTCGATATTTACTATTCCTAGACCATGAAGTTATCTTGGGAGCATACAACATGTCTTTCGAATTAGTCATATGGTAACCGTATAATTTCCTTCACACATGTACGAATGATTTTATCCCTATTATTTAAGAACTTTTTTTGAATTTTGTTTAATGGAGAACTTTGAAGGAAAAAATAATCCTGGGCCAAACATATTGATTCAAAATATTAATCTTTTGGTCCGGTTTTAGCAAATTACTGGTGACTAAATTTTCAACATCTTCAGTTGATGATATTTTATTGGTCAAACACAATTTCATCAGAAAAAGTTACTCCCAGGTATTTTACAGTTTTTCCTGGTTCAATAGAATTTATCGTATTCTCATATACCATGATTGGAGACTCTTGATATAGAATCGTTTTCTTTATGTTTATTAATTTGGGTTTTTAGGGTTAATATATAGGCCAGTCTTTAATAAATGTCGTATTGTCATATTAATTAAGGATCTCAATGACTCAAGTTCTTTTTAAATGAGAGCCAAATCCAAAAGCAAGAACTGCTACATTACTGATAGAATGAGATAACTGATAGTTATATTCCTGAATTATTTAAGGTTCGGCTATTTCCTTAACTATGCTATTAATAGGTAAATTAAACAATATTGGTAATAAGGGTGAACCCTGCAACTCCTTTACGTAGGTATACCGCGTGAGTCTTGACGCAGCCATGTTACGTCCTCCAACAATGAAGCACTACCTTTACCTCACGGTTGCTGCTTGTCTCCTCCTAGATGGTTCTTCTTTTGCCACGGCTGCTCCAGCATGAAACCTTAACCTCAGGGTATGCGTGGGTGTGTACAGAGAAACACACAAACGCTGTCTTGGAACACTTTTATTCACTATTTAAAATAATACTTTAGGTTTGCCGATCACTATTAAATGCATACGAAGTTACTTTGTCTTTACCAAGACCGAAGAATATTAACTACAGCTAAGCGTTCTACCCTCTAGCATGTTCGCCGCCAATGTTCACAACTCGACGAGAATGTCGTCCTGCACTCACCAACGTTCAGGACAGACTGACTTTAACCACCGCGCTACAAAGAGGAAAAACTCCTAACTTCCCCTACTCTCCCCTCAAACGCTCGTTTTAACTCGGCGTCCTGAAGCTTAGAGTGACCTTCACCAGGCTAAGTGCAGCTGCACCCAATAATTCCAAGAGAAACTGGCTTCAGCTATGTTACCCTTTATACCTGGGGCTGGTCCCTAATTAGCTAACCTGTGCCTGTCTTGTCTTTCTGTCGCTTTTAACAGTCAACAATTTTGTAATGCTTCTCCTTTTTATACATACACTGAAATTAAATATGTTATTAGTTATTTTATATCACTACCCATCTCAAATTATTATGATAATTATTGACTTCATAATTTCGTCTTCAGTGTTCTCATCCTGCGGATTGGTCCTGGGCAACCCTGCATTTTACAGACGATGTGAAAAGCAGGTGCTGACACCGCATTCACCAGCCAACGTATTAGGGCTACGCTGATGCTCGTTATTAACGTACTCTAGTAGCGCAATGCTGGAAAGTTATAATGAAGATCGGGAGTTCAAATTACGCCTCCGAATAAATGAGTTTTTATTCATTTCTGTTCATGTTTCGACAACATTTTAGCAAATCAGGATTTCTTTCCGAATGCACTAGAAAAACAATTTCCATATTCTAACAAGCAGCAATTTCTGTTTTAATGAAATTCACATACTTAAACTAATTAGGCGAAACGACACTTCCATGCCAAACTATCAGTTCTCGTTAAATTCGCTAAACATAAAAAGTGCCTTCAAGTGGCGGTATTTGCACCTGGGACCTTCATCACTGAAGGCCAACGCGCACACTGTTGCGCTACGAGTGCAAGCCACTGCACATATAGCGGTGTAAAACAGTCATTTCGGCCTAAAATTGATACGACGCGATGAAGTGGACAGTGTTTACGGCATAGCGTGTACAACGTCGGGACTGCATAGCTTCTCAATCCGCAGGCTTAGAAGACTCACCCGGTATATCAACACGTTTATACAGACCGGTTTCGATGTTGATAGTATTGCCCTGCATTATATTCATAATTAAATCTCGAAGATGGTTACGCAGATTCAAATTATACAAAGAACGTATTACATATTCGTGATCTCACTTATATCTAGGAATGCTATAACGCAGTCTTTCTTTTTCTTTCTAATTTAGCACTCCGTAGACGTCCATTAATAATCGAAAAATTAATGTGTTATCCAGGAAGAGATATGAAACCTCATTATTGAGTAGACCTTTTTTATACGGGGAGTCTCAAAGCGTATATTTCCTGTGAAATTTCCGTATGCATTTTTGGGTGGAATGCAATACCTCTTCTACTTACTGTAAGTACATAACAGAGAAAGTAAAACCAATAAGGATAGTTTGATAAATTGAAAACGAACAAATAAGTGGGACGAATAAGTGGGACATGGCCTACCAACGTGGGCGCTGTCCACCCGCTGTGTGTGATGATCTTATGATATGCATAAAAGCATTTGCCCATTCATAACTGACAGCGTCTTCACTACGGAGCTCCCGCGCGCGCGTACTCTCGGCGTGCGCGTAATCTGAAAGTTTCTATTTGAATAATTAGTTCTTAGTTCAGGCCGACTCGCGGTTAACCGCGAAGCGGTTCGAACCCGCGTCCTCCGAAAGAGCACTTACTTCGCAGTTTGCTGTTTAGTTAAAACCAGCTGGTTTATCCGACGTTTCATGGTTACTTTTTAAACCCAAATGAGGATTAAATTAATTTCGTTTAGCCTTCTTCTTTACGTTCTTTATGGAATTACTGTACAACGACCTGGAGGACCTGAATTCTGTCCTTTGCCCATATAACTGCAATTCATACAGCCCCAGCTATTCTTAAAATTGATGAAAAGTCCTCTGATATTCACGCAAACGAGTGTCAAACATGGGCAAAATGTCTGGCTTCCTTAACCTCTACACGACAGTCTTCCAAGTACTGGAAATGCTGCAAAGCCCTTTGGAGGTGCAACAATCATCGGTTGGAATGTTCGAGTAATAAACACAGTAAGAGGAATTTTAAACCTTTGTACCTTCGATTTGATCCCATATTTATTAAATAACATAAGACTGAGCAAGATGTGTGAGGCTCGCATTCTGAGGTCTGTTTTTCCCAGAGTTTCCTCAGTCCTCATAACTGGCAAATTCGAGTAGGGATACCGTAGTCTTAGGCCTGGAACGTTTCCTTCCCCCCCTAAAAAAAGAATTCCTTTCCCAAATATAATTTCATTTTATTTCATGATCATCATCGTCCATCACGCCTGGTGTCAAATGCAGTAAGAATGGGAGTAAAACACTTCTAAAATAAGATAAAGCTGCTGATTTTTAATGCAATACAGAAATCCTTATCATATGGAACGAAACAGAGGTGAAGTTCTCCCACTCCCAGGTCACTAAATTAACCGCTTTGGGAAAAATCTGATGTGTTACACTCACATGACTTTCTTTACTCATGTGCAAACTATTTTTACAAACGCTTATTCTCCATATGTTTCATGTTAATCGAGATATCGAGATGTAAATCTTATTGGTAGTTTTCTTGTAGATGCAAGGGGAATTGGTAGGCTTTAAGCGATAGTCAAATATTTTAAGAGCTGGTTGCTATGTGGCGCATTCCATTCTCTTTGTATTACCAGGACAAAAAAAATGAATAACGAATTTGAGAAAAGTATAAGTATTGGAAAATTTAAGGGAATAACAAGTAATATCTCGAAAATGGTTCACCCAATAAAAAAGTGTGTATGACATAAATTGTGTATTTTAACGCAATCTACATTTTCTATGTAGTAAAATTTTGTCTATCTCTTATGGTTTACCAGTTATCAAAAGTCGTTCACGATGAAGAATACTTTTGGAGACATTCCCAGAAAACTCGAGATATGCATTTCATTTGTCATGAAAATATCTTAAACATATGATATTTTAATCAAAATCGTCAGAGCAATTTTTGAAAAATGTTCCATATAAAGGGTAATCTGGGTTGGGGGGATTTTCTTGAAAACCTTCGTGTCGCATCTCTGGGATACTGAACCTAAATACGAAGTTTGGTGTTTATCCGACTGTTCGTTTCTGAGTTATGCAGTTCACAGACATACAGACACACACACGGACATGTTTCCAAAAATGCATTTTTGGATTCAGGGGGTCTCAAAACGTGTATTTCCGGTGAAATCTCGGTATCGAATTTTTGCGTGGAATACAATACTTCCCCTACTTACTATACGTAGTAGAGAAAGTAAAAAACACAGCACCGCAAATGCCACAGTGAGTCCGTCTGTCTACTTCTAACTCTTCCCTATCCCATAATTTGCAGGTACCCATAATCTAGTCTGCTGCGCAATTTATAGCAAATAAGATCGAACAAAAATCTTATTCTAGAATTCAGTGACCTCGCTACTGTCATTACCCTAAAAATCTTGGCAAAGGTCGAAACTCTCAAGAAAGCATACATTAGGGAGTAGCAGAATAAGAATAGCACTCAAGGCCCCAAGGGATGTGAATGCAAGTAAGGTGCACACGTTACGTGCAAGTGCTGTCGACCTACTTCAGGTCCACATTCGCTTGAATGAAGAGGTGGCAGCGAAAGTGTTACATAATAAGGTGGCAATGGCCGAGTGTGTGCTCTAACCCTAATTGCTGCATTACACCTACCGTAGTTGTTTACCTTGCGTTCGTTTCAGCAACCAAGGTTAAGGACGCCGTAAACTTCTTTGTGGTTACCCTCCTGTTTATTTGTATCAGGTCTAAGCAATTCCATCTTGCATGCATATCTCTTTTCACAACTAGTTTCTACGTTCTTTATCGGATACTGTGGTCTTTCCATAGAACATTTAAGTTTCTTTCCCTAATTTCCACAATTCAGCTTCCAAACCGACGGTAAACCTGATAGCCAGGCACCTAAACTCAGTAGAGATTTAAACTCGTTTCCTCCATGTTATGACACCACCGCATCGAGTCCATTACATCTTCAAGAGAACATTTTACGAATGTTCATTAAGCATTTCCGAAAATTCGCCCAATTTCGATCTTCCTGACAATATATGTACTTCACACGTAAAAGTCTACTGGTAGGCCCAGACGTCAGTGTAAACTTTTGTTGTTCCCCCCCTATGACGGCCAGCCAATAGGAAAACGTGACAAATGAACACGTTGTTTTGTTATGCAATATCAGACTTGGAAATATCATACTAACTCACTAGCCTATCATCTGAGTTTATATACAGTTAACTATAAACACTTTGCCGGTACAACCAGCAAAAATAGTTTCAACTTGGTGAAGCTTCATAGCATAAACGAAAACTCATGAATCTTGCCAAATTATATTCTAGATCTGACGCGATAATTAAATTGTATGGCGGCTTGTAAGTGATAATCAATTTTGGGAGTAGGTTGTGTTCAATGAGACAAGGTCAAATGAATATTCCTATGATGTATCAACTCAAACTAATTTTAAGCAGCTTTGCTAAAGTAAGGACATTGGTTTGGTGTGCAGCGTTACTCTTTACGTCTATTCTGTTTTGTTGCTGTCGAGATATTTTCCGAATCAACTGATGAAATACTAAATTTTGGGCCTCAAAAGTATAAGGGCGGATTTTAATTCTTATATTTTGCGTAGGAGAACAAAAGAGCTGACTAAAATTTATGGTTACCAAGTACCTCATGGATGCTGGGTCAGAGTAATATTTACATTTTATAATGCTGACAGAAATTAATTAGAATAGATGCAAATATTGGATAACAATAACTGGTATAACTTCTGTCTTGCTGCTTCTGAGGCCCAGGTTTTAACAAAAATAATCTACATCTTCCTTGCAAAAAACTCGATGTACTCATTATGCTGCAATGAACTCATCGAGTTAGTCATGTCTTCGTGTCCCCAGATTGGAGGAAACATTTAATTATCAACTACAATAACAGGAGTATATCACTAAGTCACGTGCTGAGTTTGCTGCCATGAAGCTGTCTGTAACAGATTCCACATGTGTTCAGATGATAAAAGTTAGATCAAGCCTACCATCTTGTTATTCTCCAACAGTCGCCCTTTCTCAACCCACTTTATGACGGAATAATATGCAACACCGTGAGTAGCATCATCTTTGTTTACTACCAACAACAGACTTGTCATTTCGTGATAATCGATGTCATTTCCCTATCTTTTGTCTCTGTCATTCTCCCCATTGTTGTGGTTGTTTTTCTTATTTTACTTTACACCAATACACACATTTACACAAGCTTATACACCTATGGTCGAGACTGGACTCAATCCTTCGCGTGTTGCACTGGACTGGTCTGGACCATACTGCGGGATGATGCTATGTTAGTACAACAGGAACTCCATGGGCAATGGTTTAACCGAAGAATAAAACAGAGTGAACACTATCTACAATTGGCTTAGCTTAGCTTGAATTAGAGAATAACGTTTTATTTCATTAGATTCCTCTGCAGAAACATTGTGGTTCTTTTGTTTCAGATAACAAATAACATGTGGTCATTTTGACAGGAGTATTACTTCAGTATTAGGTTTCAGCTTCAAAACTAAGATAAATATAAGGTAGATACTGGATACGTTGACCAGTACATTAGAACCGTCATGTCATGAAAAGGCTGCTGACAGTATATACTGTGACCAACTCAATATATTAGCAGTCTTATCAAATAGTATTAATAAATGCCACATTAAACATAATTTAATATTAGAGGTACAATTACTATGGAAGCAGAGCTGTTATAATTTACAGAAACACCAGAATGTTTAGGCAACAAATTACGATAATGAGGTTAGTCATGCAGATATAAACATTACACAGGCTATGTTACTAAAGGTATATACTTGTAAAAAACCAAAGGGTTCGAATGCACACCCTTGCACGCTTTCCGGATGTCTCATCTTTAGAAATTTAATTTAACATCGACAAACTGAGTACGAAAACCATGCTTAATTTCTTGCAATAAGTAGAACCAATATTAATAGCAACGGTTCATCTATGTCTATGTATCTCAAATGACAATTCCCCTTTAAAATAACTTGGAAATTAACAAAAATATATCAATGCTATAATCTCTACTATTAATGCAAACGTTGCTTTTATATTTTCAGGTTTTTGAATTAAAAACTGTAGTATTGGATTCCTGAATTGCTTGTGTACGCTAACATCACAAATCCCTCTTTAGTCTTCATCTGCAAAAGCAGATTTGTAGTCGTTCAAATACTAAGGTGGTAATGTTACAGGAAAATATGATATTATGGCATGCTGTAGGTTATATGAGACCGTATTGTCTGCTTAACTGCACTCTTGCGGCGGCTATGAAAATAAGTGTTCCTCTAGGCTGGAGATAAGCATGTGCTCATTAACTGAGAAACAATGGATACTTTCCTTCTCAGTATTAAACTACGCATCGAGGTGCTTGAATCTATACCATCTTTCTGCGGATAAAATAAAGAAACATTTTCAACGCCACTTTCAGAACTCTTGCTTCTGTAATCTGCTCTGCAGCTCCATCTTAATGCATTAGGAAACGACTCCTGGATACCTTGTTGTATCAATTGTTGCTGTCACAATGAACACAAATTCCGTGACACGCGCAGTTACTTCATCCTCATCAGAAATAATGAAGGGACTGTCTCCTAGTGGAGCTAAGCTGAAACGATTGCGTTTAAAACCTAGCTTCATCTGCTACACGTAAGGACACTTTGTAAATTTGCAATAATAAAATGCTTATGACACAATAATACTAGGTTTAGGTTTGTGGATCACTGTTTTCCAATTCGTATTTGGATTAACGCAATTACTTGTAAGCCAAATTAGTTGCTATTGTTGTTTTCAACACTCTCCATATTATGTGCTACAATCTTCGGGGGAACCAATACCCATCGAGCGATGACTGGACTCACCGAGCGATTGTAGAGTGACAAAGAGGATGGCGATGGAACGAGGAGACCTACGGCGTTTACCGTGGACTCCGAACCACGTTGGACCTTGGGCATGCTTCACCTGATCTAGTCAAAGGTAAAAACTTGGACAGGGATGGTTTAAAATCGCCACCCCATATCCGGGAATCGAACCATGGACCCTCAGTACGAGAAGTATTGACAATGACACGCCTTACATATAATTTCCTTCCTAGCGGATTGAAGTGGGGTGGGACAGGACGGTGTGCACTGTTATCGCATTGCTTGAAGAGCTGTTGCTGTTTTATGGAGACGCAAGATGCCAGTATTCCTCTATCGGAAAAAAGTTTTGCAAGGGACTGTAAAAAGCCCATAAAACGTATAATTTACCAGTATATGTAAATGGTTTGTAATGAATAAAATGAGAACAGTACTTAAATTAAGTTTTATAAAATAACGGTAGTACCAAAATTGAACTACGCATTACGAATAAAAGTGATGAAATTATATTTCTAAGATACCTAGCAGGATACGGTCAGATAAGAAATACTACAATGAGAGATCTGCTGCACGTATACAACTTAGATGAAAAAAAGAATCTGATGAGTGCAAGTCCAGATGTTTAGAATGCAGATTACCAAAGTATATGGTTAAATATAAACCTAGAAGTTACAGGGAACATGGATAATTCTTTTAGTTCTCGGATGTAGAGAGTGTCCTAAATATTAAAGTACAAGAAGCATAAGAGGAATTTAATAATAATAATTAAATCATCACTATTGCAATAATTTTTCTGAAAGGATTAACCATCAAACTGTCCAGCAAGTAAAGTGCTCTCTTCTGGTATAAACTACAATACCTTACATATAGATTTAATTTCACTGACTGGAACAAAATGAAGAACATTATGTCTATGGTAGGTCAAAATTACACCACACAGAGCTAGTAATCCTTAGGTATATCGAGTGAGATGGGGACGCGGCAACGTATACGATTCGCATTCGGAAGGTCTTGGTTTGATCCCTGGCAACCGCTCACTCTGGCCAATAGGATTTTCGTGATTTCCCCGGGTAGGAAGGCGAATGCGGGAGTGGTTCACCACTCTACTGCCTGTCATTTCTTGTACCCATCATTTTCCTTGTCATCTGATTCAGGGTTGTAGGACCAGGCTGGTTGTGGCTATGCGATAGTGATTATGCGCTCTGTGGATATTTCTTCCTGAGGTCGTCCAGGAACTGCTCGATTGGATACTGTCTCAAGCAGGCGCTCCTTTGGAGAACCTCCAGAGCTCGGAGCCTAATGGGAAGGCGTTCAATCTGGAAACAATAGGGACTCCATCCGTGCTTGCGCCCGTCATCATCCAGATCTGGTCGCCCTTTTGGTTCTCCCTCATCCCTTCCTCACATGGGTCACGGTAGAAGCAAAAGGAACCGGATGGCCTGCATGCAGTACTCTGCCACGGTTTCAGAGCCCCCTTCCGTTCGTGAGTATATTTCCCTTTACATAACCTTTAGTTATGCATCCGTTAGAACTACAAATTCTAAGTTCCACATGTCCAGGGATGAGGAAAATACCATATCTATATTTAGGAAATTGAAGCCTGAACTCGCCATCAATGGTTCCATAAAAAAGGAAAACGGCATTCTTATGCAACATAATTTCTTATAGCTTGAACGCTATTTCCAACAGTATGCAACACAAATTATAAGTTGATCGGTGCCAGGGAAAGTGAGCATTGCTGTCAACAGGAATGGTTTTCCACTAGAGTGCGCTCAACCGCAAAGCATGACCAAACATCACCCATGTTTAAAGTTGTGGTAACAGTGGTATTCAACTAATGTAAAGGAAGTCATTATGCAATGTATATTTTAATTATATGTGTCAGCAAAACATCTCTGATTTTGTCTTTACTTCACTGTCATCGAAACCTCAACATTTTATTGATTGCGTACTATGCGAGATATCGTTCGTAGTTTCAAGTGATACAGTAACTGTTTCTCCAATTAATTTTATGGCTGAAATAAGTGCAGCATGTTGACAACGGTTATTTGTTTCATTTAAGAATGTTAATATGTCTAATCAAACGTCACATAATATATGTTTTCTAAAAATATTTTTGAAAAGTGGTTCAACCTCCCTTTAGGTTTAGGATAAAGTATCGTTCTATCTAGCTACTTGTTGCCTATCAGAACGTTTCCTTGTCACATTTTTTCACGTTTAAATTAGCAATCCGACATAAATATTAACATTTTATTAATATGGCTTCTGTTCAAATCCCTCTCCCTAGAGGTTGTTGTAAGAATGCTTTTACTGGTTCGTCAAACGCCACTGTCCTACCTAAGCGTTGACTGGCATTTCAAGAACGATCTATATATATAACTGGTTGATTCCTTAAAGCGTCTGTAAGCTGTAAGTCGGAAAACAATCCTGTAAACTGTTAGTGATTCGCTAATTCACAGGGATCCCGTCGTGTTGTAATATGCAAGTGACCCAACGAATATATAGGTATTGGTTAGACTATCTCCGAGGTCGTAAGATTAACATACAGCACGTCAGTTTCCTGGCGAGTTATTGTTTAGTACTTAGGTTGCTGTAGATACCTTACTATACTGGACGTATCTTCGCTCTAATGGAATCAGAGTGACCAAGTTCTCTGTTAAGTTGCTTCGGTAGTGGCAGAGCGAGCCAGAGAGCAGATTAGTATATCTCTGCTTATGCCTTAAGATGTTGGCTACATTGCGACGAGAGCAAGTTTCTCTGAACAGCCGCTAGGCTTGGTCGCAGCACCTCACGGTCGAGTTTACACGACGTGCTGTAAAATAAAATAAATTGAGTTTTATTTAGGAACGCTCTTTAACTACTATGGTCCTTAGCGTCCCATTCTATATTGGGCGTGAGAGACCGGTAATTTTGCTCACAGGCCTCTTTATCAGGCTTGGGGTTCTTTTACGTGCCGTAAATCTACAACACGGGTCCACCGGCTTTACTTCCCTTCCGAAGGAAGCCATGTACGACCACAGTGTGCTGTGATTGGCTCTTACTCCTCTCTTTCCAGCCTGCCGGAGCTTGCTTGCCAGATAAAGTGAACAAAGAGTCTTGAGTAGAACTTCGACGAAGTAGGGGCAAAGGGCCGTTGTAAATTCTCGCATGAAAAAGCTAGGACTTTATATTGAGCTAACTATTATGCGATATGCATTTTGGTTGTAAATTGTACTTGGATTCGGGTATTGGAGGCAAGCCTCTCATTAGGGTTTGTGATATCTAAATTTTCTAAACTCACGCATGTCTTAGTATTTGCATTGTCCCTTGGGGTCATTCTTTAGTAATGCTTCCAGTAATGACTCACTCTAACTGGGTATAGTAAGATTCCAAACTACACCTCCCAACCCGAACAAAGGGGAAGGCATGCTAGTAGTTTTGGTAGCAGAGCGTGCTAGTGTTAGCGCTGCAGCAGTTTTGGTAGCAGAGTGTGCTCGTGTTAGCACTGCGGCAGTAATGGTAGCTTAGCGTGCTCATATTAGCGCTTTCAGTAGTTATTGCAGCAGAATGTGCTCGTCTTAGCACTGTACAAGTGATAGTAATGGTTGTGCTAATTAATCGAACATTAAATATTGCGGTATTTGAAATCTGCAAATTAATTATGCTTTGTTGAGTGCTGAGGGTTGCCTTAAGAGACGATTTCATATCTTGGAATCTCACCTAATTTTCGATTTGTCTACATGAATTTCATAGTTTATGTTAAAACATTAGAAAAATTCTAAATTTTAGTGTCTCAACGCGAGAGATAGATATGTATAAAATCCTAGTTTCCCCTGTATTGATTATAATTAGGAAATTGCATTATTAGCAGTGAATTACAATGGACTTAGTGTTGCAGATTGATTATCTCTTGAGAGAGAGATTGATTTATGAAATAACCAGTCGTGGTGGCAAGACCGAGGCAGGTAATAATGTGCAGAAATTACAGCGTCAGCTGATGGAGTTATTGGCATCAGGAGCGCCCACCTCGATAGATACAAGTTTAACTGTTGATGGGGCAGAAAATTGCCAGTGTGAAGGTAGCTTATACAAATCTGGATTCAGAAGTCGATTCATCCTGAAGTTAGAGCTTTGTATTTGGCGTCTAACATTGCTACCTTTGCACAACTAAAAGAAGTTGTTAAATTTGACCATTTGCCAGAGATGAATGATAGTATTTGCTACATCCGATTGTTAAAACTCAAAATAGCAAGCTAAGTTGGTTGTAGTTATTCGTTTTTGTGGCAAGCTAGGTCATACTCAGAGGAATTGTTTTAAATAGTTTAATCAGAATAGAAAAGTTAAAGGTAATGGGAATAATGCGGGTGATGCCATTAGGGAATGCAACTCGAGCTATGATGGGAATTCAATCTCAGAGCTTGCCTTATGTTAACATATTTGTTGCAAAATTGTTATCTTTGTGTTGATAGACACAGGAAGTATGTTCTCTTTAGCCAATGCACAATTCTTTGCATGTTTGAAATTGAAACTTGTCAAGTCTAGTGTAAGATGTTTAAATGTATCTTTGCATACCTTAAACGTGTCAATGTATAATTCCCATTAGGATAGCAAAGTTTTAAATTTTATGTGGTACAAGATCTTTCAGTACAGTTGATATTAGGAGCAGATTTCATCCAACATTCTCGAATTATTATTGATATTGCTAATTAGCAAGTTGCATTTGCGTTTAGACCTGAAGTGAAAATTAGTTTTCTCTTCTTAATACCTTTTCAACTGATGGATATTTGTTGAGCTAGTGTTTCCAGGGAATTTTTTAGCTAATAAAGATATTTGTGATGGCAAATTGTCACATTTGAGTTTTGTGAGAAAGTGTGAATTGCGACAGCTTTTGTCTCAATTTCCCGATGCACTGACTTTTAAACTTGGACGTACTTATTTATTGGAGTATTCTATTCAACTAATTAATCAGAAACGTGCGTTTACTTCCCTATAGGTTTGCTCCTCATAAGATGAAGGTTATGAAACAAGTTATTAATGAAATGTTGGGATAGAGTGTAATAAGACCTTCAACATCAACTTATTCACCACCTGCGTTTCTAGTTTCAAAGCCAGATGAAGTTCTAGATTGGTGATTGATTACCGTCAATTGAATTAGCAAGTGGAAGTAAAACAGCTACCTTTGCCTCACGTGCACCATAGTTGCATTGGCTTTCAAAGCCTAAATACTTTACTACGTTTGATTTGAACTCTGCATATTGTCCGATTCCTCTAGCTAAAGATTCGAGGAAACACACTGCATTTGCAGCAGATTTCAATTGGAATTCAGTAGGTGCTCAAGTGTTGATCTTTACTTGACATGGTATTCAGTGATGTAAGGTACAAATTTCATTTCCATTATTTGGATGATTTGTGCACTTATTCGGAAATATTTGATGGACATATTCAAAATATTTCTGAAGTGTTGCGACTTAGGAGTGCTGGCTTAACTGTTAATCCAGATAAGGTTAGGTATGCCACTTCTGAATTGAAATTTCTGGGGCACATTTTGTCGTCGAATGGTATTTGAGTGGGTCCTGATAGAGCCGAAGCTATCCGTGAATTTCCCGTTCTTCGCTCTTCTAAGCAAACAGCGAGATTCTTGGGTATGGTTGGGTGTTTTTCAAAGTTCATTCTTGAGTATGCTAAGTATGCCTTGCATTTGAGTAAGCTTTATAAGAAGGGTGTTAAATTCAAATGAGGATTGGAACAATAGGAGGCATTTGAGCAACTTAAATTAGCTCTTGTTTTAGCGATCCCTGATTTTGGGAAAAGATTTGTTTTGCAGAACGATGCCTGTGACTCTGCAATATTATGTGTCCTTCTTCAGGAAGATGTTGATGGAAGGAAGGCCATTACTTATGCTTCAAAAGCGTTGAAGCCTGCTAAACAGCATTATTATGTTTATGAAATGGAGGGTTTAGCCATGTTATATGGCTTACAGAAATTTAAGTTCTATTTGGAACATGTCCACTTTATCTTAGAGACGGACAACCAGGCTATTTCGTGGTTCTGAGCCAGGCCACGGAGGTCTGGGTGTCTTGCTCGAAGAGCTGTGAATATCTCCTCTTACAAATTCGAGGTTTGTCACATTTAAGGAACAATTAACTCCATCGCTGATGCTCTTTCAAGGATGTATGAAGGGATGTTTCTGAGAATGACCCGGTTGAGCCTGAAGCAGAACAAGCTGCTCCATTTGTCTTATATGTTATTTTGGAGGATTATCCACTTGCATTTGGCGATCTTGTTACATACCAGTGTGAAGACTCTCAACTTCTGTCCATCTTGAATCGTTTTAAGTATTATGTTGTAAGGATAGTTAGGGTTATTGAAGGATTGTAGTTCCTCAACAATTAATTCCATTTATCTTTCGTTATATGCGCGAAGGCCCTTGTGGAGCCCATCAAGGTGTATATAAAACCCTTGCCAAAGTGAGAACTAATTTCATTTGGAAGGGAATGCTTATGGGCATATGTGCCCGTATTAAACTTTGTAGTTTGTGCAAAATGCAACCTGTCCAAAATACACAATTACGTCTTTTTTGTGTTCTGATCTTGCAGACCATCCTATGCAGAAATTATTCTTAGATTGTATTGGTCCCTTCCCGAGAAGTAAGTCCGGTAACAAGTATAACCTGGTTGTGATGGATGCATTTACTAAATATGAGTGGCCCTTCCCCACGCGGGAAACGAATGCACTGCGTACCATAGAGAGTTTGAAGAAGATTTTGGCCAATTTTGGCATGTCAAAGGTTGTTGTTACGGACAATGTCACTTATTTTTAAGGCTCATATCTTGAAAATCTTTTGTTTTAGAAAAGGGATTAATCATGTCTTTAATATTTCTTATTATCCAAAACGTTCCCTTAGTTAAAGGGTGAATAGGAACTTGAAAGCGGCATTGTTTGTCTACCACCATCGCATCAAACATGTGGCAGTAATTTGTATCACAATAATGTAAATGCCAGAGTGATTGTAGTGTAAATAAGCATTATTGTATGACATTGATTTGAGATGTTTGTTAATTATAAGCATTGTTAGGAAATAAGTTTACACGGCCTCACTGAAACTGACAATAAGAGCGGGTAACAATGAGCGAGGGGGTGAGTTGTTTATCAATTATTAGAGACAAGCAAATGACGTCAGATTGGCGCGCTTTTCTTAGAAATGGAGGGAATTTCTTCCCTAGAGCACATGTTTTCGTAATTTTTGATTGGATATAAAAATAGACGCTAATGTTGGCGCGTTTTATTAACCAATAGCAGCTCGGTTATAATCTTTAGGCATATTAGGGTGTGGGAGTATAAAAAGCTAAAGCCAGAGGCAAGTATTGCCCAGTTCAACAGAATCATCCACGCATTACACGTCGCTGAGTCCAACAGAAACATTTGTGCATTACACGTCACACAGTCCAACAGAAGCATTCGCGTGTAATACGTCGTTCAGTTCAACATAAGTATTCGTGGGTTATACGTCACAAAGTTTAAGAGAATCGTCGCGCAATTCTACAAAATCTCTCGCGTCGTAAAGTTAGTTATAAATGTGAAATACGCGAATTAATAAAGTGCGGCAAATAAGTGATTATAATAACAGTTTCAGTTTGGCGTGTATCAAGAATCAATATGTGAAATTGAATAATGTGTGACGACAATAAAAGTGTAAAAACAAATTCTTTTATCAGTGTTATCTTTCAGTAACAAAATCCTTTCCGTTTACACACCCTGTTCAAGAGATGTGCTCGACCGAGAAATAACAGCTAGCCGGAGGACAATGAACCCAACATTCAAAGTAGTAAAACAATAACAGGCGCTCAGAAATAAGATAACACGAAGTAACTGCGACAAATTGGCTCCCATACATTGTGCATATAAACATGAAGTATTTTCCAACTACCTACAAATATACCACTTCAAATAACATGGGATAAAAATTTGTACTGGCTTCAGCTCGCTTTTAATAGCGCTAAGCATCAATCACATGGTCATTGCCCTTTCGAATTTATGATGAGTTTCCCTCCGAACTACCCCTTGGGTAATATATGGCGATTGAGTGATGTTATTCCTAACGATATTTGTCAAACTTGGAATAGAGTGAAGGCTAATTTGAGCCGAGCTCAATTGAGAACTAAGCAGTAGTATAATAGAAACAGGAAAGACCCAAACTACAAAGTGGGCGATGAAGTGTATATTAGGGCTCATCCGAAGTCAAGCAAGCTACATAAGTCGACAGTGAAACTTGCATTGGAGTATGTTGGTCCCTATGTCATTAAAGTTTTGTATCACCAGTTCCTGTCTTATTGCAACACAAAGAGTCAAATCAATGTACTAAAGCCCATGTATTGCAGCTGAAGTCTTGATTTGCTGTTAAATTGTACCTTCAGCTGTGATGTTAATACTCAAAGACCAGATTTTAATTTGTTTGTAAATTTCTGATTCTCAGTCACTAGCGAGAGTTATAAGTTTAAGTGTAATTTTTGATAATTAATGCCTAGTGCTTTTGATGCCAGGATTCATATATTGGAGAGCAAGAGGTTGGCTTCTGTGTAAGCAAATATGGCGCCAAACTTTCATCCAATAGAAACTTAAAGAAACATTGAGTAAAATCTCTGCAGAAGCAATAAAGTGAGCAGAACTGTTTAAGGGTGTGGACTTAAACACTAGCGGATTTAATTAATATCCTAACCGTGAACATATACGCGAGGTAGGCTGGCAAAAATTCAAGCATGTCCTTGACTTTGTTTACGTGTTTTACTACAGCTTTAGACCTTTAGCCTGCGAGCACCTAGCGCTGTCAGAGCCAAGATTGTCAAGGATTTTTGTTGTAAGGTTTGCTAAACACAACTTGAGGACTTAAGTTTTTGCTTTAAACTAAAATATGTCATCACATAACTGATATAACCTAGCTGTAGCAGAATCATAATACAATAGAAAGTTGTAACGGGTAATCTTCATGCTATTTAGTATACAAAATTTGCGCTCTCTCACAGTTATGTACTAGGGATGTAACAAACAGTTATTTTCGAGTATCGGTTATAACTGTCACAGTTACAGTGCGTTAACGGTTACAAGTAGCGGTTACCAGTAACGATTAAGATAATTGTTTTCGTGGTTATTACGTTCGCAGTTACATTACATTAACGGTTACCAGTAACAATTAGATGTAACTACGTTTCACGAACGACGTCTTTATCGTTGGGCTTAGCGTCCCGTGCATGTTTTGCTACGAAACAGCATTAATTGTTTATTCACACCCATCCACCCGCGATGTATAAAAGCTCGTGCACGTATAATCGTATGTGAATAACAATCTTAATGCAATGCTGACTGACTGTGGCTTATGACCTATATTCGATGCGATAAGCAGGCGCTGTAATTAACAAACATGTACTTGCAACTACGTGCGAGGATGACTTAAGTTGTAAACGAATTGAGCTAACTAGTTACCGATAAGCGATATCAATGTTGCGCACATGCATTGAATGATTTCATCCAGGCTCGGTGACCGACTCGTTTCTTCGTAACCGTTAACGCGATAACTTGTCTTCGTTTCCTTTGGTAACCGTTATTGGGTAACTGTTACTTTGTATTCGTTACTTTGGTAATCCTTATTGGGTAGCCAGTTACTTTATATTCGTTACTTTGGCAATCGTTACAATTTAACTGTTATGTTATGTTCTACCCATCCCGTACCATTGAGAGTAGCTTAAGAGATTGTTGCTTGCTCACCTAATATTAAAGAAAAATTGTAATTTTCAGATTTAACAAATACTTCATTATAAATTAAAATGAGCCGTTACATATTAATTCTCATCACATCGGCGCTAGGTGTTACCTTAGTAGCACTTTCGAGAGACATGTTTCTCTCATCTTCAGCTCAAGTAGACTGATTTCTCATTCACCCCCCTGACCACCAAGAAGTAATTCCGTAGATGATTTTTCTGCCCTCTGCTGGGAAAAGCTGTGATCTAGTGGTCCTGAGTTTGCTGCTATCTGTAGTGAAGTTTGGGAACTCATCTGCTTTCTTTCTTCTCTTTTGTAATTTGATTGGATAAGCTGCATCAAGTAGTCTGTAGGCGGTACTCCAACATTCAAAATATTCTTGATGTTAAGATGAACGAAAATATTTCCCCAAATTTCCAGTTGCGAAGGAATCTGTATAGGTTTTAATAATTATCTCTTGTCTTAATTCATGGATATTACTCAAAAAATGGTTGGCAACTGCTGATTTATCTGTTTGTTTTAATTTTAAATTTCTGTGATTTTCACTTAAAAGTATTTTTAAATTTCTAAATTTCTTTTGTTCTACCAATATATGAGCATTGGCAATCTTGACACGAGGTCTGATAAATACCGGATTTATTTTAAATAATCTATTGTGTTGGTCAAAAGTGTATTCAACATATTTCTCAAACTATAGATATTCTGAGGTGCAAGTTGAATATGAAACCTTCTGAATAATTTTTCAAAATATTTAAACATCACAGGATGATATGTGTATTCCTTGTATATTAAATCCTTTTTATTAGGGTTCTGTAAGGTACTAGATGTATGTAAAGTATGTTTCTTTTTATATTTAATAATTAAATTATTAATAATGAGCTGCAGTTTGAAGCCATTTTCAATAGGTACATTCTTGATGTATTTTAATTCAGCAACATAATCTTTTTTTTTCCAAAGGAACATTAATGATCTACAGATTTATTATATTGTGACCCTCAGTGCTGCTCCGTCTCTGACTGGCTTTTCCATTTGTTTTTACTTTCTCTACTACGTATAGTAAGTAGGGGAAGTTTTGTATTCCACCCAAAAATTCGATACCGAGATTTCACCGGAAATATATGTTTTCAGACCCCTGAATCCAAAAAAGCATTTTTGGAAACATGTCCGTGTGTGTCTATGTGTGTGTGTGTGTGTGTGTGTGTGTGTATCTTTGAACAGCATAACTCAGAAGCGAACAGTCGGATAAACACCAAACTTGGTATTTAGGTTCAGTATCTTCCAGAGATGCGACACGAAGGTTTTCAAGAAAATCCCCCCACCCCAGACTACCCTTTACATGGAAGATTTTTCGAAAATTTTAATTTTCTCAAAAATGGCTCTAACGATTTTGATGAAAATATCATATGTTTAAGATATTCTCATGAGAAATGAAATGTATATCTCGAATTTTCTGGGAATGTCTCTAAAAGTATTCTTCATTGTGAACGACTTTTGCATAACTGGTAAACCATAAGTGATAGACAAAATTTTACTACACAAAAAATGTAGATCGCGTTAAAATACATAACTTATGTCATATACATTTCTTTTGTTGAGTGAACCGTTTTCGAGATATTGCTTGTTATTTCCTTAAATTTTCCAATACTTATACTTTTTCTCAAATGCGTTATTCATTTTTTTTATGTCCTGGACATGCAAAGAGAATGGAATGTGCCACATAGCAACCAGCGTTAAAATATTTGACTATCGCTTAAAAGCTACCATATTTCCCTTGCATCTACAAGAAAATGACCAATAAGATTGACATCTCGATATCTCGATTAACATGAAACATATGGAGAATAGGCGTTTGTACAATTAGATTGTACAAGAGTAGAGAAAGTCATGTGAGTGTAACACATCAGATTTTTTTTATGTATTAGCCATACAAAGAATGCGCCACATAGGAACCAGCTCTTAAAAGATTTGACTATCGCTTAAAGCCTACCATATTCCCCTTGCATCTACAAGAAAATTAGCAATAAGATTAACATCTCGATTAACAAGAAGCATATGTAGAATAAGCGTTTGTAAAAATAGTTTGTACAAGAGTAGAGAAAGTCATGTGAGTGTAACACATCAGATTTTTTTGCTTACTGCTCGGCGATAGTGAGCACAATGCATAATAATTATTCTTTAACTTCAGGAAGGATACCCTTTATGCCTTCCCTTTCGAAGCACTGTTTGAAACCGTTCTGTGAATCCCTTGTCAGCATTCTCGTTGCATTTGCTCGCGGGTCATCTTCCCAGTCAAGTTTATGCCATGCATGAGCCTGCATTTCATTGCTGATTCATCGTTCCCTTGTTGAAGCATTATTGCAAACACTAAGGAAAGTTTTGTAACAAAACAATATTTGTTATTTGCTCGTTGCTTTGTGGTCAACATTTTCAAATACGACGAGCAGCTACATACTAGTTGGTATGGGAGCCTTTCCAAGGAGATAGGGATTTAGCTACTGGAAGGAGGTGAATTAACTTGGTGTGAGGCAAGTGCGGATAAAGACGCGATAGTGAGAGACTGTTGGCTGTTCTTCACTACTGTGCACCCCTCCCACCAGTTAAGGCTTTACCTAAGAAATGTCACGCCACCCCACTAGTTAAAACTTGCTAAATTTTTTTCCAAATCGACATGCAGTCGATGTGAATCTTTATTGTCAACAACTGGAACGAGTTCATCAAGTTCTGAGGCAGAGGAACCCGTAGTTAATAGAAACAGAATTCTCTGCAGCAGGACAATGCAAGACCTCATACACCTCAAAGAACAACGGACAAAATACAGGGATTGGAAGGAACTGCTATACATCCAGCATATAGGTCTTGCCGCTACCGATTACCATCTGTTTAGATACATGGCCTGTTTCCTATGTGGAAGAAGTTTTGAAAACATTGAAGCACTTGAAATGGGTATCAACGAATACTTCGCATCAACTGGTGCAGTTGCGGAATAGCAAACGTCTTTGAAAGGTGGCTCAGGACTATAGAATCTAATGGTATTTACTTTAAATATTAGAATCACTTCCTGTAACAACTCATTTGAAATAGTTTTGCTTAAAGACCGACATTATTTATGAGACATCATCTATATATTCCAAGAAACTTTTTCAGATCATTATAATCTACTTGTACTGTGTACCTACGTTCAGCATTCAAATTTAGACTGATTTTTATCTAGTATATAAACTTACCTCCCCTATTAAATGATTGCGTGGATGACAAACCAAAGCTACGAGTATCAAATAAAAACCTATCGACAGCAGCCCATTTCTTCAAATTATATTTTCTTATTCCTGTATGTCTCATGTCAAATTGACTCCCGAAAATTATTTTATTTCCCGTTCCGGACGGTGTCGGGGGGTACATGCAACATTAGTTATGTAATTGCACTGCATAACTAATTACATTAATTTCACATGATTTTCTTTATTCACTCTTCTACAAATTATTCTTACAAACGTTTATTATTCTAGCTACTTCTTGTTATCCAAATAAACTTTCAATTGGCATATACACATTTCGTTGTACTATACAGTAGGAAGCAATAATCAGATTTTTAAAGAGCGCGTAGCTATGTGATACTTTTGAAATTCCATGCTCTTTACATGACCACGAGATATATGTATATAAAAAAATTAAAAATAATGACTTTCTTTTGCGAAAAATATGCGTATTTGAAAACAATACCAATTACAAGGAATATTTTGGAAAAGCTTAACTCCAATTTTCACCGAAATTGTGTCTTTAACGAGATTTACATTTTTTGTACCGTAGGATTTTATCTATCTTTTACAGTTTACCAGTTATGCAAAAGTCACTTACAATGAACAGGACTTTAGGGGCTACTCCCAGAAAATTCAAGATATACATTTCATTTGTCATGAAAATATCTTAAATGTATGGTATTTTAATCAAAATCGTTAGAACCATTGTTGAAAAATCAAAATTTTAAAAATTTTACATGTAAAGGATAGTTTCGGGTGAGGGGATTTTATTGAAAATCTATGCGTCGCATCCTTAAAGATGCTAAACTTAAATATCAAGTTTGGTAATTAACCGACATTTCGTTTTTGAGTTATGCTGTTCATAGACACACAAATACACGCAGAACTTTTTCTAAAAATGCCTTTTTGGGTTCAGGGGGCCTCAAAACATGTATTTCCGGCGAAATCTAAGTATCAAATATTTGGATGGAATATAATACTTCCCCTACTTACTATAGGTAATTAGTAGAGAGAGTAAAAACATCTATAATAATAATAATAATAATAATAATAATAATAATAATAATAATAATAATAATAATAATAATATATTTCCGGTTTTGCAATGTAAAACACTTTTCCGGCACCCAACATCTTCTTATCACCTTCCTCCATTCTTGCCTGTTGGACCATAAATCTTCCTCAATTCCCATTCCCTCATTCTCCCTCTAATTCCTTGAATCCACACGCTATGCGGTCTTCCTTTTTCACTCCTACCTGGTGGAGCCCACTCCATTATTCTTTTGGGCAATCTTTCATCTTGCATTCTTTTAACATGCCCATAACAACTATAATTATAAAATTTCTAATAACTGTCCTAACCGTGGGTAGGTCCTGGACGTAGGTGATGGTAAACTTAGGGATCCTGTCATTACTGTGCCGTCGTCTCTGGTTCCGGCCGCCCGGTGTCTCCTCTCACCTCAGCCCTCATGGGGCATAGGTACAATATCCTCTCTGGATCGGTGCCGGGTCCCCACCAGTAGGTTATTTAGAAGAGATCGAGAACAGTTTTTTGGGCATATATGGGAAAGGATAGGGAAAACGAGGCTAGATGGGGCGGTTCAAGGAGGAAAATGGGTTTATATGTGAGAGATAGGGAATACGACGTCCGATACTATGCTAGACAGGGTTGAAGGAGGGAAATACCTTTATATGGAAGAGATAGTAGAGAGGTATTAGACTAGACAGAGGTCGAGAAGTAGAGTATGGTTTATATGAAAGGTATAGGAAAACGAGGAGGGGTGTTAGGCTAGACAGAGTTGAAGGGTAGAGCATGTCTTGTATATGAGAGAGGTAGGGAACAGGAGCAGGGGTGTTAGGCTAGGCAGAGGTCAAGAAGTAGAGTATGGTTTATATGAAAGGTATAGGAAAACGAGGAGGGGTGTTAGGCTAGACAGAGTTGAAGGGCAGAGCATGTCATTTATATGAGAGAGGTAGGGAACAGGAGCAGGGGTGTTAGGCTAGGCAGAGGTCAAGAAGTAGAGAATGGTTTATATGAAAGGTATAGAAAACGAGGAGGGGTGTTAGGCTAGACGGAGTTGAAGGGCAGAGCATGTCTTGTATATAAGAGAGGTAGGGAACAGGAGCAGGGGTGTTAGGCTAGGCAGAGGTCAAGAAGTAGAGTATGGTTTATATGAAAGGTATAGGAAAACGAGGAGGGGTGTTAGGCTAGACAGAGTTGAAGGGTAGACCATGTCTTGTATATGAGAGAGGTAGGGAACAGGAGCAGGGGTGTTAGGCTAGGCAGAGGTCAAGAAGTAGAGTATAGGAAAGGTATAGGAAAACGAGGTGGACTGTTAGGCTAGACAGAGTTGAAGGGTAGAGTATGTCCTTTATATGAGAGAGGTTGGGAACAGGAGGAGGGGTGTTAGGTTAGGAGAATTGAGTATGTATTTATAAGGAGAGACGAGAAAACGGAGAGAGATCCTATGCTAGGATAGACAGGTGTTAAAGTTAGGTTAGATAGGAAACCAAGGAGTGATACTCAGCTAGAGGGGGGGCAGGAGGAATGCGCTTTATGAGAGGTAGGGGATACGGGGAGTGGTGTTAGACTAGAAAGAGGTTGAGAGTAGAGTAGGCGTTTATATGTATGAGAAGTATAGAACAGGAGGAGGGGTGTTAGGCTAGACAGAGGTCGAGGAGTAGAGTATAGTTTATATAAGGGTATAGGAAAACGCGGAGAGGTGTTAGGCTAGACAGAGGTCGAGGAGTAGAGTATGGTTTATATGAGAGGTATAGGGACACGAGGTGAGTCGGTAGGCTAGACAGATAGTGAAGCAGTAGGAATATGGACTTATATACAGGAGAAATAGGGAATAGGAGGGGAGGTGCTAGACATTGAAAGCGACTTTAGACGTGAACTTAGTGGAAAACTGTTTCATGTCAATGTTCTAGACATGCCCATCACGTAACCCATTCAGGGAAAAGGTGACCAGCAAAGGGAAAAAGGTGACTGCTCATGGAAAAAGGTGACCAGCAAAGGGAAAAAGGTAACCAGTAAAGGGAAAAATGTGAACAGTAAAGGGAAAAACGTGACCTGCAAAGGGAAAAAGGTGAGCAGCAAAGGGAAAAACGTGACCAGCAAAGGGAAAAAGGTGACCAGCAAAGGGAAAAAGGTGACCAGTAAAGGGAAAAAGGTGACCAACAAAGGGAAAAATGTGACCAGCAAAGGGAAAAAGGTGACCAGTAAAGGGAAAAAGGTTACCAGCAAAGGGAAAAAGGTGACCAGCAAAGTGAAAAATGTGACCAGCAAAGGGAAAAACGTGACCTGCAAAGGGAAAAACGTGTCCAGCAAAGGGAAAAAGGTGACCAGCAAAGGGAAAAAGGTGACCAGCAAAGGGAAAAAGGTGACCAGTAAAGGGAAAAAGGTGACCAGCAAAGGGAAAAACGTGACCAGCAAAGGGAAAAAGTGACCAGCAAAGGGAAAAACGTGACCAGCAAAGGGAAAAAGGTGACCAGCAAAGGGAAAAAGGTGACCAGCAAAGGGAAAAACGTGACCAGCAAAGGGAAAAACGTGACCAGCAAGGGGAAAAACGTGACCAGTAAAGGGAAAAAGGTGACCAGCAAAGGGAAAAAAGGTGACCAGCAAAGGGAAAAACGTGACCAGCAAAGGGAAAAAGGTGACCAGCAAAGGGAAAAACGTGACCAGCAAAGGTAAAAAGGTGACCAGCAAAGGGAAAAAGGTGACAGCAAAGGGAAAAATGTGACCAACAAAGGGAAAAAGGTGACCAGCAAAGGGAAAAACGTGACCAGCAAAGGGAAAAATGTGACCAGTAAAGGGAAAAATGTGACCAACAAAGGGAAAAAGATGATCAGCAAAGGGAAAAAGGTGACCAGCAAAGGGAAAAACGTGACCAGCAAAGGGAAAAACGTGACCAGCAAAGGGAAAAAGGTGATCCACAAAGGGAAAAGGGTAGGGGAAAGGTGACCCTCTCACGGGAAAAGCTAACCCACTCACACTAACAGGTAAGTAATTCAGTTAGTATCACAGGGTAGGAGAGATCCCGGGAAGCGGATATAGCATAATTCCGTATGATGTTACAGATAATTCAGAGAGTATCGTAGGTATTTAGGATAATTCAAGTAACATAGGTGTTTAGAGTCCCTCAGCTAGTATCACAGGAGGCTAGTTTCCTGGGGGCAGGACGTATCATAGCTGCATATTTTTCACAGGAAATTCAGCTAGTATCGGGGGGGGGCACTTAAGCTAATTCAGCTAGTATCACATGAGGTCAGATTCCAGAAGCTAATTGCATCATAGCTGTGCATGATTTCACAGGTAATTCAGTTAGTATCGTAGGTATTTAGGCTAATTCAGCTAGTATCACAGGAGGATAGATTCCATGGTTGGGTATAGCATAGTTTCGTATTTCACAGGTAATTCAGAGAGTATCGTAGCTATTTAGCATAATTCAAGTATCATAGGTGTTTAGAGTAATTAAACTAGCATTACAGGAGGGCAGGTTCCAGGAGTCGGTTATAATGCAGTTTCGTATTTCACAGATAGTTGAGGTAATATCGTAAGTATTTGGGTAATCAGTATAGTTTCACAGATACTCGTGATAATTTCGATCAGAGATTTGTATCACAGCTATTTAAGGTAAATGCAGGTGATTCAGGTTGTATCAATGGTATTTGAGTCATTTTAACAGGTAATTCATCTAGTATCATTGATATTTGGGGCAAACCAGATAGTATCACAGGTGATCGTGCTAATTTAGAACAGGAATTCGTATCAGAGCTAGTTAAGGTAATTTCACATGATTCGGCTAGCATGACAGGTATTTAAGTCATTTTAGCAGGTAATTCAACTAGTATCACAGGTACTCATGGTAATATAGAGAGTAATTAGATCATAAACATTTCTCATCCAACGTTACAACAATTTATATACTTTTTTCTAAATCTTACAAACTTATTATATGTTAAACAGTTATAAACTGCAGAGATAAACTGCATATGGTTCACAAATTAAAAAGCTTTGCGTCAACATACCTTTATTTATGTTCGTTGTAGGTGCCTCTCCCCTTTATCTAGGCTTCAGACTAACACTAGTATTTGCTCCTAATGGCAGGGTTACCACCTTCCCTTCCATCTTCCCCTTTCTTCACCATTTGTCTGCTAGTTGCATACACAGCACATGAGTATACTTTAATTATTTAAATTGTAGACTCGCTGAGAAAATCTTCATCTTCGGGTTACATTCTCTTAAGTACTGTTTGTAATACTGTAATGTCCATACGCATAGGTAGTTATTCCATCCTCAGCAATAATTCTTTTATCATCAAAGGGATTCAATGTAATTTTATTCACTTGCACTGTGGTAACAGCATGCTTTCGTGATAGGATTAGATTCATGGGCGTTCTGATGATTCACATGTTTTAAGACAGTCTGTATAGCTGTCAAACGAAACGTACTGCTTAATAGCGCTACGTTTTATACCTTTAATCTTTTTATCATTGATCCTTGAATATCTAAGGCATACATCTTAGGACGTAGTCCAACAAAGCGCAGGATGATTTTGCTATTAGCCTCATCTTTAAATTTTCCCAATAGCTTCTTGTTCTGAGTAGAGTAACATATATGGTTGGCAGGGTAATCAGCTGTATCGAGATGCTCAAGAAAAGTAGCTTGTCCTGGCACACATCTTCAGTTGTTACACGATGAATGAATGAATCAGTGTCCATATACATAAGCTTCAGGTTTTCAGCTCCATAATAAGGCAACAACACGTCGTAATGATAGTGATACATTAATGTCTTGGAGACGTCCAACACACTCATACCAATGAATATAGACTTGTTGAATACAATCTGACGAGAGGCCATATGTACAGCAGCTACAATGATAGCAGCAATAGATCCTGCAGCTACAGAAACATCACCCGCAGCCTGGACAATAGCTGTAACAGAAGCAAATACAATAGCTACCGTAGCAGATACAGCAGCTGTACGACAATAGATGTAACAGATCTTACAGCTGTAGCAACATCTGCTACAACAACAGCAGCGACAAACACCAGTTACATAACAGCTGTAGGAGCAGCAGCAGGAAAGATTTAGCACTCTTAGCAATAGCAAGCATCACAGCAAAGATATTCCAGCTGTAGCTTCACCCACCACAGCAACAGTCATCACTCCAGCTGTAACATCAAATAGGGAGCTGAAGTAGTAGATACAACACTGTAACATCAGCTACAGCAATAACAGTATCAGATCAGGTAGCTGTAACAGCATGAGACATAGTCAGCACAATACCTATAGCAGAAGCAAATACAGCAGCTATCGTAGCAGATACAGAGACTGTACAACAATAGCTGTAACAGACCCCACAGCTGTAGCAGCGTCTGCTATAACAATAGCAGTAGCCGTCGCATTACATAACAACTGCAGTAGCAGCTAGAGATTTAGCAGTGTTTAGCAATAGCAAGCATCACAGCAATGATATTCCAGGTGTAGATTCCCCTACCACAGCAAAAGCAGTCATCACAACATCAACAGTAAATACGACAGATGTAGTATCAGATACAGCATCTATAGCAACAGCAACTACAACGATAGCAGCAATAGATCCTGCAGCTGTAGCAGCATTAGACACAATCAGCACAATAGCTGTAGCAAAAGCAAATACAATTACTATCGTAGCAGATACAGCAGCTGTACAACAATAGATGTAACACATCCTACAGCTGTAGCAACATCTGATACAATAATAGCAGCGACAACAACCGGTTACATTACAGATGTAGCAGCAGCTAATCCATTTTTTGTTCAAATGTAGCAGCTTTATCAGTTAAATCATTGCTTCATTAAACAAGGATTGTAAGGGTAGACGTCTCTTCCCTTTATATAGGTCTGAGACTAACACTAGTATTTGCTCCTAATGACAATGGTTACCGCCTCCCCTTCCATCTTCTTCTTTCTTCACCATTTGTCTGCTATGTGCATACACAGCACATGAGTAAACTTTAATTTTTTAACATTGTAGATTCGCGGAGATCATCAAAGGGATTCAATGTAATTTTATTCACTAGCACAGTAGTATCAGCGTGCTTTCATGATAAGATTAGATTCATAGGTGTTCTCATGATTTCACAGGTTTTAGGACAATCAGTATAACTCTCAAATGTAATGTAATGCTTAATAGCACTACGTTTTTGACCCTTAATCTTTTTACCATTGAGCCGTGGATATCTAAGGCATACATCTTAGCTCGTAGTCCGACAAAGCGCTGGATGATTTTATCATTAGCCTCATCTTTAGATTTCCCAAGCAATTTGTTTAGAGCTGAATAGCATATATAGTTGACAGGGTAATCAGCAGTATCCAGATGCTCAAGTAAACGTAACTTGTCATGGGACACATCTCCAGTTGTTACACGATGAATGAATGAATAAGTATCCATATACATAAGCTCCATAATATGATAACAGCACATCATAATGATGGAGATACATTGTCTCGGAGATGTCCAACACACTCATACCAATGTATACAGGCTTGTCGAGAGGCCATAAATACAACAGCTAGAATAGCAGCATATATCGACCTATCAATAAACATAGGCTTGGCGATCAGCTTCTCTAGAGTCTTCTCATTTATCACCAGTCGTATATCCATACGATCAGACAGATTCTCCATAGTTTTTCCAAACATGACGTTGTTAAAGAGCTGTAGACGTCCTTCTCGAAATCATTTGCAGCTTATTGTAGTAGCCTGTTGTTAAATTCCACATAAGGTTTTAACCACTGTGACTGTTGGAATTGCAGCACACGATGGATTTTTTAGTCGTAACCCATGATTAAGAGCTTGATTCAAAGCTATGTAATGTACTACATACTTCTTTCGATGTCCAAGACGAGGTATCAGTTTCTTTGTATATGATTTCAATGGTTTCATACACTCAGGCAGGAAAGGTAGATCGTTAAGTTCTATAGGATGCTCGATGTCTATGACGTCACACCCAGAGACAGGATGTCTGCCAGTATCAAACACGTTTAAACTCGTCTCGTAACTACCTGTATATGCTGTCACATCAACAAGAGAAGTATTCCCACACGCTCATTCAGTCAGATGTTACATTCAAAGCCTACCACCACCCATTACACCGATGCTAGCACAATCTCAAAGGCTTAAAAGGTAACGTAGAAGAGTTTCTCCCTTGTTCAGTTAAATGTGTGTATATACTACATTATTTCATGTTTTCATTCCCTTTTCAATTCTTCCTTTCCATCTTCCCACAGAAAAACCATTACATTTCACTACAATCACGAGAAAAGCAATTTTTCCAGAGTTACAGAGATTCTAAGCTTCTAGAATCCAACCCGGTAATAGTTTTAATAAATGTATTTTAGCTCCCCCGCATCAGCATCTACCATTTAATCTTTACTCGAACCTGATAGGATTCATAGGCTTGAAGATATATGAAATCACCCCTTCGGGATTCAATCTGAGTACTTTAAAGTAGTTATTGTCATAACAATATTTAGGGACTAGGTACTCAGTTTACGGTTTACTTAACGCATCTATCTAAACTAAATTACGAGTTATTAAATTTGCAAGTAAATTTCATTGAATCGGGATTCGAACCCAGAACACCAGGAACAAAATAATTTATAATATTAGCTTGACATGTTAAACAAAGCTGTGTGCAGTTACGCTATCAATCTAAGTGATATATTCTAGTGAACAGAGGAAAATTAAGGAACTCATTAAAAGATGGGGAATCGAACCAAGCACAACTGATTGACAATTATATACAGCATTAATTACTTATTATAAGAGCTATCAATCATGCTTTGGTCCACTCCTCTACCTCTCTTAGTTTCGGAGATAATGAAGATTTAAAATTAAGGATCGAACCCAGGACGTCAGGTATCTAATTACACATCCACAAGATACCACCTAACAACATAAACGTGACAAAGTTTATTTGGCGTCTTTATCTTAATTAGTTTAGGAGTTATTAAATTTATAATTAAATTACATTTTATCGGTATTCGAACCCAGAACACCAGAAACAAAATTATTTACAATATTAGTTTGATATGTTAAAAAGAGCTGTATGCAGTTACAGTATCAATGTAAGTGTTATATTATAGAGTATAGAGAAAAATTAAGGAAGTCACTGAAAGATCGGGATTCGAACTAGGGACAACTGATTGAAAACTGGCGAACTTAATATGCAAGGAATGCAATTAATATGCTAATTAGCTCCACCCCCACTAATTAGCCCCCCTCATTTCCTCCCTACTGATTAATCGCTTATATCTCCTGAAACAAAAGAGATAGAACAATGGGATAAAAAGTAATCAATTCTTTGGAATGCGCCGCGTCCTTGAGATATTAATTCGAGTTGACCGGGATGCCTGGGTTCGAATCCTAGGAGGGAATACAAATTCATCTTCTAATAACTCAGAGACTAATTATGATAAAGACGTCAAATGAATTTTATTACATTTATATCATTAGGTAGTTTCTTCCGAATGTATATTTGGGTACCTGGTGTCCTGGGTTCGATCTTTAATTCTTAAATCGTCATTATCTCGGAAACTAAGAAAGGTAGAGGGATGTACCAAAGCATGTTTGATAGCTGGTATAATGTGTAATTAATACTGTATATAATTTTCAATCAGTTGTCCCTAGTTCGAATCCCGATCTTTCAGTGACTTCCTTAATTTTTCTCTATACTCTATAATATAACACTTAGATTGATACTGTAACTGCATACAGCTCTTTTTAACATATCAAACTAATATTGTAAATAATTTTGTTTCTGGTGTTCTGGGTTCGAATACCGATAAAATGTAATTTAATTATAAATTTAATAACTCCTAAACTAATTAAGATAAAGACGCCAAATAAACTTTGTCACCTTTATGTTGTTAGGTAGTATCTTGTGGATGTGTAATTAGATACCTGACGTCCTGGGTTCGATCCTTAATTTTAAATCTTCATTATCTCCGAAACTAAGAGAGGTAGAGGAATGGACCAAAGCATGATTGATAGCTCTTATAATAAGTAATTAATGCTGTATATAATTGTCAATCAGTTGTGCTTGGTTCGATTCCCCATCTTTTAATGAGTTCCTTAATTTTCCTCTGTTCACTAGAATATATCACTTAGATTGATAGCGTAACTGCACACAGCTTTGTTTAACATGTCAAGCTAATATTATAAATTATTTTGTTCCTGGTGTTCTGGGTTCGAATCCCGATTCAATGAAATTTACTTGCAAATTTAATAACTCGTAATTTAGTTTAGATAGATGCGTTAAGTAAACCGTAAACTGAGTACCTAGTCCCTAAATATTGTTATGACAATAACTACTTTAAAGTACTCAGATTGAATCCCGAAGGGGTGATTTCATATATCTTCAAGCCTATGAATCCTATCAGGTTCGAGTAAAGATTAAATGGTAGATGCTGATGCGGGGGAGCTAAAATACATTTATTAAAACTATTACCGGGTTGGATTCTAGAAGCTTAGAATCTCTGTAACTCTGGAAAAATTGCTTTTCTCGTGATTGTAGTGAAATGTAATGGTTTTTCTGTGGGAAGATGGAAAGGAAGAATTGAAAAGGGAATGAAAACATGAAATAATGTAGTATATACACACATTTAACTGAACAAGGGAGAAACTCTTCTACGTTACCTTTTAAGCCTTTGAGATTGTGCTAGCTTCGGTGTAATGGGTGGTGGTAGGCTTTGAATGTAACATCTGACTGAATGAGCGTGTGGGAATACTTCTCTTGTTGATGTGACAGCATATACAGGTAGTTACGAGACGAGTTTAAACGTGTTTGATACTGGCAGACATCCTGTCTCTGGGTGTGACGTCATAGACATCGAGCATCCTATAGAACTTAACGATCTACCTTTCCTGCCTGAGTGTATGAAACCATTGAAATCATATACAAAGAAACTGATACCTCGTCTTGGACATCGAAAGAAGTATGTAGTACATTACATAGCTTTGAATCAAGCTCTTAATCATGGGTTACGACTAAAAAATCCATCGTGTGCTGCAATTCCAACAGTCACAGTGGTTAAAACCTTATGTGGAATTTAACAACAGGCTACTACAATAAGCTGCAAATGATTTCGAGAAGGACGTCTACAGCTCTTTAACAACGTCATGTTTGGAAAAACTATGGAGAATCTGTCTGATCGTATGGATATACGACTGGTGATAAATGAGAAGACTCTAGAGAAGCTGATCGCCAAGCCTATGTTTATTGATAGGTCGATATATGCTGCTATTCTAGCTGTTGTATTTATGGCCTCTCGACAAGCCTGTATACATTGGTATGAGTGTGTTGGACATCTCCGAGACAATGTATCTCCATCATTATGATGTGCTGTTATCATATTATGGAGCTTATGTATATGGATACTTATTCATTCATTCATCGTGTAACAACTGGAGATGTGTCCCATGACAAGTTACGTTTACTTGAGCATCTGGATACTGCTGATTACCCTGTCAACTATATATGCTATTCAGCTCTAAACAAATTGCTTGGGAAATCTAAAGATGAGGCTAATGATAAAATCATCCAGCGCTTTGTCGGACTACGAGCTAAGATGTATGCCTTAGATATCCACGGCTCAATGGTAAAAAGATTAAGGGTCAAAAACGTAGTGCTATTAAGCATTACATTACATTTGAGAGTTATACTGATTGTCCTAAAACCTGTGAAATCATGAGAACACCTATGAATCTAATCTTATCACGAAAGCACGCTGATACTACTGTGCTAGTGAATAAAATTACATTGAATCCCTTTGATGATCTCCGCGAATCTACAATGTTAAAAAATTAAAGTTTACTCATGTGCTGTGTATGCACATAGCAGACAAATGGTGAAGAAAGAAGAAGATGGAAGGGGAGGCGGTAACCATTGTCATTAGGAGCAAATACTAGTGTTAGTCTCAGACCTATATAAAGGGAAGAGACGTCTACCCTTACAATCCTTGTTTAATGAAGCAATGATTTAACTGATAAAGCTGCTACATTTGAACAAAAAATGGATTAGCTGCTGCTACATCTGTAATGTAACCGGTTGTTGTCGCTGCTATTATTGTATCAGATGTTGCTACAGCTGTAGGATGTGTTACATCTATTGTTGTACAGCTGCTGTATCTGCTACGATAGTAATTGTATTTGCTTTTGCTACAGCTATTGTGCTGATTGTGTCTAATGCTGCTACAGCTGCAGGATCTATTGCTGCTATCGTTGTAGTTGCTGTTGCTATAGATGCTGTATCTGATACTACATCTGTCGTATTTACTGTTGATGTTGTGATGACTGCTTTTGCTGTGGTAGGGGAATCTACACCTGGAATATCATTGCTGTGATGCTTGCTATTGCTAAACACTGCTAAATCTCTAGCTGCTACTGCAGTTGTTATGTAATGCGACGGCTACTGCTATTGTTATAGCAGACGCTGCTACAGCTGTGGGGTCTGTTACAGCTATTGTTGTACAGTCTCTGTATCTGCTACGATAGCTGATGTATTTGCTTCTGCTATAGGTATTGTGCTGACTATGTCTCATGCTGTTACAGCTACCTGATCTGATACTGTTATTGCTGTAGCTGATGTTACAGTGTTGTATCTACTACTTCAGCTCCGTATTTGATGTTACAGCTGGAGTGATGACTGTTGCTGTGGTGGGTGAAGCTACAGCTGGAATATCTTTGCTGTGAAGCTTGCTATTGCTAAGAGTGCTAAATCTTTCCTGCTGCTGCTCCTACAGCTGTTATGTAACTGGTGTTTGTCGCTGCTGTTATTGTAGCAGATGTTGCTACAGCTGTTAGATCTGTTACATCTATTGTCGTACAGCTGCTGTATCTGCTACGGTAGCTATTGTATTCGCTTCTGTTACAGCTATTGTCCAGGCTGCGGGTGATGTTTCTGTAGCTGCAGGATCTATTGCTGCTATCATTGTAGCTGCTGTACATATGGCCTCTCGTCAGATTGTATTCAACAAGTCTATATTCATTGGTATGAGTGTGTTGGACATCTCCAAGACATTAATGTATCACTATCATTACGACGTGTTGTTGCCTTATTATGGAGCTGAAAACCTGAAGCTTATGTATATGGACACTGATTCATTCATTCATCGTGTAACAACTGAAGATGTGTACCAGGACAAGCTACGTTTTCTTGAGCATCTCGATACAGCTGATTACCCTGCCAACCATATATGTTACTCTACTCAGAACAAGAAGGTATTGGGAAAATTTAAAGATGAGGCTAATAGCAAAATCATCCTGCGCTTTGTTGGACTACGTCCTAAGATGTATGCCTTAAATATTCAAGGATCAATGATAAAAAGATTAAAGGTATAAAACGTAGCGCTATTAAGCAGTACATTTCGTTTGACAGCTATACAGACTGTCTTAAAACATGTGAATCATCAGAACGCCCATGAATCTAATCCTATCACGAAAGCATGCTGTTACCACAGTGCAAGTGAATAAAATTACATTGAATCCCTTTGATGATAAAAGAATTATTGCTGAGGATGGAATAACTACCTATGCGTATGGACATTACAGTATTACAAACAGTACTTAAGAGAATGTAACCCGAAGATGAAGATTTTCTCAGCGAGTCTACAATTTAAATAATTAAAGTTTACTCATGTGCTGTGTATGCAACTAGCAGACAAATGGTGAAGAAAGGGGAAGATGGAAGGGAAGGTGGTAACCCTGCCATTAGGAGCAAATACTAGTGTTAGTCTGAAGCCTAGATAAAGGGGAGAGGCACCTACAACGAACTTAAATAAAGGTATGTTGACGCAAAGCTTTTTAATTTGTGAACCATATGCAGTTTATCTCTGCAGTTTATAACTGTTTAACATATAATAAGTTTGTAAGATTTAGAAAAAAGTATATAAATTGTTGTAACGTTGGATGAGAAATGTTTATGATCTAATTACTCTCTATATTACCATGAGTACCTGTGATACTAGTTGAATTACCTGCTAAAATGACTTAAATACCTGTCATGCTAGCCGAATCATGTGAAATTACCTTAACTAGCTCTGATACGAATTCCTGTTCTAAATTAGCACGATCACCTGTGATACTATCTGGTTTGCCCCAAATATCAATGATACTAGATGAATTACCTGTTAAAATGACTCAAATACCATTGATACAACCTGAATCACCTGCATTTACCTTAAATAGCTGTGATACAAATCTCTGATCGAAATTATCACGAGTATCTGTGAAACTATACTGATTACCCAAATACTTACGATATTACCTCAACTATCTGTGAAATACGAAACTACATTATAACCGACTCCTGGAACCTGCCCTCCTGTAATGCTAGCTTAATTACTCTAAACACCTATGATACTTGAATTATGCTAAATAGCTACGATACTCTCTGAATTACCTGTGAAATACGAAACTATGCTATACCCAACCATGGAATCTATCCTCCTGTGATACTAGCTGAATTAGCCTAAATAGCTACGATACTAACTGAATTACCTGTGAAATCATGCACAGCTATGATGCAATTAGCTTCTGGAATCTGACCTCATGTGATACTAGCTGAATTAGCTTAAATGCCCCCCCCCGATACTAGCTGAATTGCCTGTGAAAAATATGCAGCTATGATACGTCCTGCCCCCAGGAAACTAGCCTCCTGTGATACTAGCTGAGGGACTCTAAACACCTATGTTACTTGAATTATCCTAAATACCTACGATACTCTCTGAATTATCTGTAACATCATACGGAATTATGCTATATCCGCTTCCCGGGATCTCTCCTACCCTGTGATACTAACTGAATTACTTACCTGTTAGTGTGAGTGGGTTAGCTTTTCCCGTGAGAGGGTCACCTTTCCCCTACCCTTTTCCCTTTGTGGATCACCTTTTTCCCTTTGCTGGTCACGTTTTTCCCTTTGCTGGTCACGTTTTTCCCTTTGCTGGTCACGTTTTTCCCTTTGCTGGTCACCTTTTTCCCTTTGCTGATCATCTTTTTCCCTTTGTTGGTCACATTTTTCCCTTTACTGGTCACATTTTTCCCTTTGCTGGTCACGTTTTTCCCTTTGCTGGTCACCTTTTTCCCTTTGTTGGTCACATTTTTCCCTTTGCTGTCACCTTTTTCCCTTTGCTGGTCACCTTTTTCCCTTTGCTGGTCACGTTTTTCCCTTTGCTGGTCACGTTTTTCCCTTTGCTGGTCACCTTTTTTCCCTTTGCTGGTCACCTTTTTCCCTTTACTGGTCACCTTTTTCCCTTTGCTGGTCACGTTTTTCCCTTTGCTGGTCACCTTTTTCCCTTTGCTGGTCACCTTTTTCCCTTTGCTGGTCACGTTTTTCCCTTTGCTGTTCACCTTCTTCCCTTTGCTGGTCACCTTTTTCCCTTTGCTGGTCACCTTTTTCCCTTTGCTGGTCACCTTTTTCCCTTTGCTGGTCACATTTTTCCCTTTGCAGGTCACGTTTTTCCCTTTGCTGGTCACATTTTTCCCTTTGCTGGTCACCTTTTTCCCTTTGCTGGTCACCTTTTTCCCTTTGCTGGTCACCTTTTTCCCTTTACTGGTCACATTTTTCCCTTTGTTGGTCACCTTTTTCCCTTTACTGGTCACCTTTTTCCCTTTGCTGGTCACGTTTTTCCCTTTGCTGGTCACCTTTTTCCCTTTGCTGGTCACCTTTTTCCCTTTGCTGGTCACGTTTTTCCCTTTACTGTTCACATTTTTCCCTTTACTGGTTACCTTTTTCCCTTTGCTGGTCACCTTTTTCCATGAGCAGTCACCTTTTTCCCTTTGCTGGTCACCTTTTCCCTGAATGGGTTACGTGATGGGCATGTCTAGAACATTGACATGAAACAGTTTTCCACTAAGTTCACGTCTAAAGTCGCTTTCAAGGTCTAGCACCTCCCCTCCTATTCCCTATTTCTCCTGTATATAAGTCCATATTCCTACTGCTTCACTATCTGTCTAGCCTACCGACTCACCTCGTGTCCCTATACCTCTCATATAAACCATACTCTACTCCTCGACCTCTGTCTAGCCTAACACCTCTCCGCGTTTTCCTATACCCTTATATAAACTATACTCTACTCCTCGACCTCTGTCTAGCCTAACACCCCTCCTCCTGTTCTATACTTCTCATACATATAAACGCCTACTCTACTCTCAACCTCTGTCTAGCCTAACACCACTCCCCGTATCCCCTACCTCTCATAAAGCGCATTCCTCCTGGCCCCCCTCTAGCTGAGTATCACTCCTTGGTTTCCTATCTAACCAAACTTTAACACCTGTCTATCCTAGCATAGGATCCCTCTCCGTTTTCTCGTCTCTCCTTATAAATACATACTCAATTCTCCTAACCTAACACCCCTCCTCCTGTTCCCAACCTCTCTCATATAAAGGACATACTCTACCCTTCAACTCTGTCTAGCCTAACAGTCCACCTCGTTTTCCTATACCTTTCCTATACTCTACTTCTTGACCTCTGCCTAGCCTAACACCCCTGCTCCTGTTCCCTACCTCTCTCATATACAAGACATGCTCTACCCTTCAACTCTGTCTAGCCTAACACCCCTCCTCGTTTTCCTACACCTTTCATATAAACCATACTCTACTTCTTGACCTCTGCCTAGCCTAACACCCCTGCTCCTGTTCCCTACCTCTCTCATATACAAGACATGCTCTGCCCTTCAACTCTGTCTAGCCTAACACCCCTCCTCGTTTTCTATACCTTTCATATAAACCATACTCTACTTCTTGACCTCTGCCTAGCCTAACACCCCTGCTCCTGATCCCTACCTCTCTCATATACAAGACATGCTCTGCCCTTCAACTCTGTCTAGCCTAACACCCCTCCTCGTTTTCCTATACCTTTCATATAAACCATACTCTACTTCTTGACCTCTGCCTAGCCTAACACCCCTACTCCTGTTCCCTACCTCTCTCATATACAAGACATGCTCTGTCCTTCAACTCTGTCTAGCCTAACACCCCTCCTCGTTTTCCTATACCTTTCATATAAACCATACTCTACTTCTTGACCTCTGCCTAGCCTAACACCCCTGCTCCTGTTCCCTACCTCTTTCATATACAAGACATGCTCTGCCCTTCAACTCTGTCTAGCCTAACACCCCTCCTCGTTTTCCTATACCTTTCATATAAACCATACTCTACTTCTTGACCTCTGCCTAGCCTAACACCCCTGCTCCTGTTCCCTATCTCTCTCATATAAAAGACATGCTCTACCCTTCAACTCTGTCTAACCTAACACCCCTCCTCGTTTTCCTATACCTTTCATATAAACCCTACTCTACTCCTCGACCTCTGTCTAGTCTAATACCTCTCTACTATCTCTTCCATATAAACGTATTTCCCTCCTTCAACCCTGTCTAGCATAGTATCGGACGTCGTATTCCCTATCTCTTCCATATAAACCCTTTTCCTCCTTGAACCGCCCCATCTAGCCTCGTTTTCCCTATCCTTTCCCATATATGCCCAAAAAACTGTGCTCGATCTCTTCTAAATAACCTACTCCCACCGTTACGGAAGTTAAGATAAAATAGGCGGTAGTAACCAGAATTCCCCAAAAGTGCACTTAAGGAAGCGATACTGCGGCCGTATCAATAACAACAATAATAATAATAGTCTGCCCATTACTCCAAACCTAGCAATGCTTCATCGTGATCACTAACATGACGCATTTCCAACTGTATTTTATCTATGGCTACACCAAGACTCGCATCCAGCCAGTGGCACGCAGATGCCTTGCTCGAAAGGGAAATCCCAAAAGCTTCTAAATAATGGCGGCTCGGTGCTCATGCTTTTGCCGAGTATGCATTTTTCTTCAGAGATACTATAATCTTAGTGCACATTATTTGCAACTGACTAAAATGTTCAACCCATTACAGAGGGAATAACAATACAGTTATATGACAAATATCCGCAGTAAAACAACGTAACAAATGTTTTAACTTAAAGTACTACTTAATGGAAGCACGAAATACATAATTGCAGAGGCATTCAATTATGTGAATGCGTCCACGAAGCTTCTTCGAACACTTTAATCACGCTGCTTTCTCTCTCTCTCTCTCTCTCTCTCTCTCTCTGTAAAATTTTTCTACGCAATACACAGTTTTACAGGTTTGGTTTGCACTGTACATACAGTACAGACCTTTGAAGCATACCATTACTTTGTATTACTCCTCTGCCAAGCTCGACACTTACTCGAGCTTTTTTCCCTCTTTTCTCCCACACTAGTTTCGTAACAGCTAGAGCCAACACACAGGTGAAAAACGTTTTTCAAGTTCAGATCAGAATGTTTGTTTCCGTTGTGAATTGCAGATCTTCATATAACAAAAGAACTGTTCAAAACGTAATAATTCTAATTCAATTCTAATTCTAATTCAAAATTCTAATATGCTCAGCATCCTAGTAGTAAACTTGGACAATCGAAGGAACCTTGTTTGGGGGAAACTTCTATTAAAGCAAATCCTTTTAGTTTTGAAGGCCATCTTTTATGTCAATATCATTTTGTAATTCAATTGTTTCTAATTGTAATGATAGCATTCTGTCAATATCCATGAAAATGATGTTGAAATATCTTGAAATCTGGTATCAAATTCTTGACTTATGCTTCTAATATTTGTACATATTTATTCATATCGGTAATTGGGTGACGTAATTAGACAGCTTTGCGAAATGTGGGGGTTGGTGATCTTTCACTGCTACATTCTTACATGATCAATACACGGACTTACAGCAGCTTAACGATTTTGATTAAAATACCACATATTAAAGAAATTTACATGACAAACAAAATGTATATCTTGAATTTTCTGGGAATAGCTGTGAAGTCATCTCCATTCGGAAAAAATTTTACATAATCTTATGTAACTGTAAACGTTAAGCGATAGACGAAAACGCACTACACAAAAAAGTAGATCTCTTTAAAACACACAATTTATTTTAAATAACCAGAGGGTCGAGAAGTCTTGTGAATGTAACACATAAAAAATGTTTAGTAGTGTTTACGCCCGTTCTTACTGCATCGGCAGTACAGGACACCGATGATACGTGCAACGAAATTATATTTAGGAAAGGTTCCAGGTCTAAGTTTAGGGTATCTTCCTGGGTATACCTGGAAAAGATTCATTCAGGGATATGAACCACTGACCTCCCGTTCACGAGTCTGTGGCTTAACACCTTCGGCCAACCGTGTCGGTCATCCTCTAAGGATGGTTTACATGTCTTATTAGTGATTAAAGTAGGTAAACAAACAAACTAACCGGACTAATTACCAGGGGCGGCTTCTTAATATGGCAGCACGTTTGCGCTACAACCAAAGTCCTGGCTCTCCCTTTAATGTAAATAACGTATACGATTCATACATTTCGGTTATCATTCTGACATGATCTTTTGGAGTGGACTTTGGCAAGCGTTGTATTGTTTGCAGGTGCCAAGTAGTGCACTCCCGGCTGCAACCCACATTGGTATAATGGTGAAGTATAGGAAATGACGAACCAAAGGAGCGCAGAGGTGTATGGGGGGGAAGTGAGGGGCATAAGCTGCATGTTGTTGGTTAACCTAGTAGTCAGAGAACATAGAATAGGATGATCAACAGGAGCAATACTTTTCGTTTCGTCCCATACACAGAGCCATGTATTGAATTCACAGTAAAAGTTTACCTCACTTCTATCTACTGAACTGCATCTCTGATAATTACGTTGCCTGTATGCCACGAGGTTTGTGCCGTGTTGTGTTTATCGGATTATAATTTATGAATCACAGTGGTTTATTTAGCTAAATACAGGTAAACGTTGCTATAAGGAGAAACAATGAATTCCATTCAGTCTCTTTTAATGCAACCGTTTTCAACGCTAAACTTGGAGGAAAAGAATGAAATTAAACGCATTGGCAGGCCCACACCATACCTAAAAAATCACTCAGGTAGTTCAAACAAAAACAAGAAGTTTTAACAGGAATTTTAACAGCGATGTATATGAAAAATATGATTGGATAAGTGGTTGTGATATTAAAAACGCCCTGTTTTGCCTTCCTTGCGTTTTGTTTAGTGGTGAAGATACATGGAATGATCTGTAGCATCTTCATGAAATGTGCATGTGTTATATATTGTGAATTCCCATTTCTTGTTTATTTGCGTAAACTAATCAGGCTATAGTGAGAAACTTATTCCGTATTTATTACTTAAAACATTTCAAATTGCAAGGATAATGTTGTGAACCACCAATGTTCAGAGTCACCAGCCGCCCCTGCTAATTACACTTTTAGAGTTTAGTAGTAAAAGCGATAGCACTAATTATCCTCAGTTGTCGGCTCAAAACATGTGTCAAGGATCTGAGACCAAGGGATAAAGATTGATATTTGGCCAGAACGGAGTAACCTTGCTTGGAATTTCAAATTTCCTCTGACGTCAATGGGTTTCGAAACTCTCTAGCTAATTCCCTCCTCTAGCTCTGGAACGTAGTGCTAGCTACCTCAAGCTGCAAATCTGTTTACTTTCTATTGCGCAGTTAATAACGAGCATTATAGTGTTTCATTATCTTTCATTTCTTTTATTTTACCGCATCTCCACAATTTTACGGTCAAAAGCCACCCACTAATTGTTGCTAGTAGAGGAATATTTCCTGGTTTATATAATGTTGCCCTGACAGGCATCTGAACACAGGCACTGCCTTGTAAGTCCTGGGGGGGGGGTATAAGTCCTACGAAGGGGAGGGTAATCAGGGATTGCTTTGCTTTGATATAATGTTGAATGCATGTCAGATGGTTTATGGAGAGCATTTGTACCAAGTATTCAGACCGATATTGAAATTATTTTAATCAGTAAACTTTACACAAGCCTTGCTCTGTGAGTTATTTTGTCCAAAAGTTGAACCTCTGTTCTGGGACACCGCATATACTTTACGTATCGACTGAAGCGGCTTTAATGTATTCGAATGGCTTGCTTTATGTCTACATTACATAAAATCTAAAATATCTAAGACATGCTCCACAAAAGACAAACAAACTAAGGGATGTCACGTTTTGCTAACGTTTTCTAGGGTTTAAGTCGGTAAAGATGTTATTTTCTTCTTGCCTTGTTTCTTTTCTTGCACTGGGCTGCTTCAAAATGGAATAGGCAACAGAAGCCATGAACAAAGTAATACGGATTAATTTCATACCTTTCTTTTGCTCTCTTTTTCAAAATAGTCCCTAGTTCCCTACGCAGCTACATTCCGTAGATGCAAGAAGAAGATATTCAGGAATTCATCTTCCCATGAAACCATTTACTTGGAAAAACATTCTGATTCTTATTTTCTCAAAAATGGTTAAAGTGATTTTGATGAAAATGTACTGAATTTGATAGAATGATTTACATACAATATGGTGTATCCTACATTGCCTGTAAATAATTTTTATTCTTGTAACATGTCATACAAATGGGAAACGTTCAAATAGCTTACTGGCGGCTCTGCGGTCTAGTGGTCAGCATGTTGGTTTCTATACGCAAAAGTCTCCAGTGTTTCCTGGTTGGAGGTAATAATTTTACTTTAATTACTTTAATTTACTTTAATTACTCCATACCCTCCCTCGAGTCTGGAAAGAGTGTACATAAGTTGTAATAAAAAATGAGTATAGCCTCATTTACAGTTCACTGCATTACTAACGCCATTAGTTGTCTTTCAAGTCAAAGCCTTAGAAGTTAAATCGGCTTTAGAAGTAACACAGAAAAACTAACAGAACAAAAAAACAAACATGTTTATGCATCTCCAACAATGAGTAGCTTTTTACGTATTCTATGAATTTAACAAAGGAACGTTTTTTTTTTCTTTTCTACCCTTTGGCATATTAGGCAACCGTAGATAATTTTACAGCGCTAGCACAAAAGAAATGAACAAATTTGTAGTCCTATAAAGCGAACACTATTCATGGTACCTGAAAGCACTTTGCACTGTTTTATAGAGGAGATCTTGGGGTTTAATTTGTGATTTCGCAAATGTTCCATATGTTATCCCCGCGTCACACGATAACCAAGTTAATTCCAAACCCGATCTGACATAGCTGCATCAGCACTAGCCACAACTCTTCTGAACCTTCTTTCATTTCATCTCAATCGTGTGTAAGTGGAGGGAGGAAAACTCTGCCTTTGACAAATACTCAAAGGAAAACGTTATACGGCCTGAGATTGGGACTCCGCAGTGACAATGTATTGTGGTGTGTAGCAGGGCCAATCCAACTCTGTGATAGAATTTCATCCAGGTAAAGTCTGAAATCTGTGTGCCAGTGGAGCGGTGCATCATCTTGTTGGAAGATAAAGTTTTCCCTTTCCTCATTCAGTTGGGGCATTAACAAGGTTACCAAGATATCGAGATATCTAGATCCCGTTTCCGTTTTTTTTCTGTAAAAAAGAAGGCTTCATATACCTTCGTGTGGAACACTGCAAAATTTCTGTTCTTTTAAATTTGTGACTACCATGCATGAAAACTTCGATGTTTCTTAACATAACGCCGCAAAATGTATGTTGATATCACATATTGACTTTGTTTTACCTATAGAACGTCAAACTTGTCTATTTCTTATGTGCTAACTCTGCCTGTACTTCACCGGGACATAACTGGATTACGACTATAAAATGATTGGAGTTGCAAATGAATAAACAAATTGTTCGAATATGGTTAACCGAACATCAGTTATTTTAGTTACCGTTGCGGCCGGAATATCCAGATTTTGTGAAACAATTGTTGTCGCATTAACCATTTCCGAAAAATTTCTGTTGTAAAGAATCAACAGCATTTATGAAAATCTTATGCACCAATTCAAAATATCACGCAACATTTCAAAATCATCGCCGCTGTTCCTGTTTCTGTGCAATGTACTACGCGACAGAAAAAAATAAGCTTTAAAATAATAAAAATAATAATCATCTATGAAATGGTTATGAATAGACAAAACAATATTCACATTCCGTACCGCCCCACTCCTCAGGCACATACTAGTGATAGAAAAATCTTACGTGCAACACTAACACAGCTTTCACTATCCATTACAAATTTACATATTATCCTTATATACGCATATTTCTATTGGTATAAAGAGAAATTGTGTCAACATTGCGTTATTCGTGGTATTACCTACAAATGCTCCCAAGTCACGCAATATGATGCGAAAACGAAGCAAAACTGCTTATGTGGCATGGAATAAACAAAACAAATTTAAAAAAATCTGATGTGTTACATTCACATGACTTTCTCTACTCTTGTACAAACTATTTTTACAACCACTTATTCTCCATATGCTTCATGCTAATCGAGATGTTAATCGTATTGCTAATTTTCTTGTAGGTGCAAGGGGAATATGGTAGTATTTAAGGGCTAGTGAAATCTTTCAAGAGCTGGTTGCTATGTGGCGCATTCCATTCTCTTTATATGTCCAGGACATAAAAAAAATCTGATGTGTTACACTCACATGACTTTCTCTACTCTTGTACAAACTATTTTTACAAACGCTTATTCTCCATTTACTTCATGTTAATCGAGATAAACATTAGCAGAGTCTATCTTATTGCTAATTTTCTTGTAGATGTAAGGGGAATATATATCTACAAGGGCAACATAGAAAAAAGGTAGCCTTTAAGCATATACATATCTCTTAATAGCTGGTTGCTAGGTGCAGCACCATTCCCTTTGCCACAGATTAATACTCTTTGCATATCAAAGACAAAAAAATGAATAACGAATTCCCATTTAAGAAAATAAGTATTGAAAAATTTAAGAGAATAACAAGCAATATCTCGAAAATGTTTCACTCAACAAAACAAATGTATATGACATGAATTGTGTATTTTAACGCGATCTACATTTTTTGTGTAGCAAAATTTTCTCTATCTCTTATGGTTTACCGGTTATGCAAAAGTCGTTCACAATGAAGAACACTTTTGGAGACATTCCCAGAAAATTCAAGATATAAGTTTTATTTGTCATGAAAATATCTTAAACATATGATATTTTAATCAAAATCGTTAGAGCAGTTTTTTGAGAAAATTAAAATTTTCGAAAAATGTTCCATGTAAAGGGTAGTCTGGGGTGGGGGAATTTTGTTGAAAACCTTCGTGTCGCATCCCTGGAAGATACTGAACCTAAATACCAAGTTTGGTGTTTATCCGACTGTTCGTTTCTGAGTTATGCTGTTCACAGACAGACACACACACACGCACACACACACACAGACATGTTTCCAAAAATGCTTTTTTTGGATTCAGGGGGTCTCAAAACATATATTTCCGGTGAAATCTCGGTATCGAATTTTTGGGTAGAATACAATACTTCCCCTACTTGCTATACGTGGTAGAGACAGTAAAAATGAATAACGAATTCCCATTTGAGAAAATGTATTGGAAAATTTAAAGGAATAACAAGCAATATCTCGAAAATGGTACACTCAACAAAATAATGTGTATGTCATAAATTGTGTATTTTAACGCGATCTACATTTTTTTGTGTAGTACAATTTTGTTTATCTCTTATGGTTTACCAGTTATGCAAAAGTCGTTCACAATGAAGAATACTTTTGGAGACATTCCCAGAAAATTTGAGATGTACATTTCATTTCTCATGAAAATATCTTAAACATATGATATTTTAATCAAAATCGTTAGAGCCATTTGTGAGAAATTTAAAATGTTCGAAGAATGTTCCATGTAAAGCGTAATCTTGGGTGGGGGGATTTTCTTGAAAACCTTCGTGTTGCATCACTGGAAGATACTGAACCTAAATACCAAGTTTGGTGTTTATCCGACTGTTCGTTTCGAGTTATGCTGTTCACAGACACATACATGGACATATTTCCAAAAATGCTTTTTTTTTTGATTCAGGGGTCTCAAAACATATATTTCCGGTGAAATCTCGGTATCGAATTTTTGGGTGGAATACAATACATCTACTTACTATACGTAGTAGAGAAAGTAAAAAAGGAATAGCATGCTTAAAAAATGCCGCATCACAGTTCATGGTAACGTAACAATGAATATTTAAACAGAAACGCATTTTTAATTGGCGCTATATTGTGTTTTTCTCAAGTAACCTTTTGTCTGTCTCATTTGTCTTCTAAGTTGTAATTGAGGTCCCATATTGCCCAAACCAAGCTTTTGCAGACATGATCTCCATTTCAAGTTGTGTCTCTGCTGTCTCGCACAGCGTACAAAACTTTGTCGGTATTGTATAAACTTCAAGGAAAATGAAGAGGACTTCACAGAAAAATTAAGATATACGTTTGATTGACAGGTATCCCAAGCATATATCTTACTCAAAAGCTTCAGGGTCATTTTGAGATAAAGAATAACGAAGAAGTTTTCAAGCAAATGCTTGTTTAGTGAAAGGATATTCATGAAAATCTCCCAACATACCTGAATAGGCTCTGACTCAAGCATGAAATTTAGTGTTAACCTGAACTTTGTTTTCCTTATTGTGTTATGTATAGACGCAGGCACGCACGCGCGCACAAAAGGATCGTTTTGTGAACATTCTTCTTTTCTTTTAAGGGAGGCGTCCTGGGAACATAAAATGTATTTTAACGTTAAAATTGCTATAGTTTGATTGCAGTACAATACTTCCTCTAAGCAGCATAGGTAAGCAACATGGAAAGTAGACATATAAAGACTTCTATATTTATCACCATGCAACTTTCACGATTGGAAAGAATACCGCAGTAAAAATTTGGCTTCTAAACAACGATTTAAAGCAGCGCCCAGAAAAGCATTTTAAAACTTTGCTAACGTGAAAAAGAGTAAACCGTAAACCCAAATTGTGCTCTGTCTGGTTTTCTGTCTTTTTTTTTTTTTGTGCCATGGTCGCTTCAGAACTGGAGGAACAATCTGCAAGAAAGTACAGCAACGCCTTGAAAACGCCGCGCGGCGTATGAACCCACAATCCTTGACATGCGATCAACTTTCTCTTTTCATTGCTTGGAGGATGCTGTTCCAAGAATTATCTGCGGAGCTCAGGATGCTGATTGTTTACAGGGAAATAATCTCGTAGTAGTTTTATACTGATTGCCGTAGTGGCTGGGCTTTACTAATGTTGTGCAAGTTTTCGTCCCGTGTCAAATAACCGCTATTTAGCTTACTAAGAAAAAACTGTAGAATTCTGAGAAAAATATATTAAAACTACACAAAAATTGGGCATTTTTATTAAGTATGAATGATACTCCCGCATATGAATCGGCCACTGCAATAAGGTAATAATTATGCATTTGGATTTTAAACGAAAACTTGTGTATAAGGTGCGCATTTTACGTGAATACAAATTCTTTTTCTAGGTATGCCAAATGCTATTCTGGTCCTTCTGATATGATTAGAGTTTCCATGTATTGTCTCCTGACTAGAAATATTCAAAATCGGAGGAGGATTCGTTTTCTTCCAACAAAGGACAACATGACGGGAGCAATCGAAAGAGTTGACAATAATACTTATGAACTATTCCATTCGTAAGTAATTTGAAACATGTAAAAGCATTCTTGGTAAAAGTATATCGCAGTCTTATGGAAGTTTTCAGAAGAATTGGTTGATTTGTTTCCTTCCACCAAATGGTGGATAATAGCAATTGGAAAGCGAAGCAAATATCCATAGTAAAAAGTAATTTAAATCACACACTGTCATTCTTGACATAAGTACATCTGATCTCTCAGCGGTGTTCAGTTAATGGGTACTGATTGTTGTCTGGATTTCTTTCTTTCTTGTAGGGTATAGAAACTTCACACCTATTGTTCAAGACTTAGTTCTCTTCTTATTTGTATACGTTATGTAAATGCACGTTAGCTTCCTGGTATAAGTTCCGGAAAACATGTTCGATTTGTATTCTAACTGCCAGTTCATATAATGAACACATCAAAAGATGCATACCTCCCCTTACTCTATGTGCATCCATAAACATGCCTAACCTAGCACATAAAAATCACTGACTGAGCCAGAGCACACTACATGGAATAATAAAATTCTATGTTTTCGATGTTTTCAATAAACAAATGTTCAAATAAAATGTTTTCAAATGTTATGCAACTTCATGGACCGCTTTTGCAAATTTTAGCAACTTGCAAAAGCAGAATTTTACAGTTGTTAGTATTTAAATTATTAAAGCATTAGGACGTAGTCATCTATCATTCTTTAGCTTCGATTTTAAATCAGATAGCCGACAAACCCCTTGGAAATAAGTATATATGGAGCTTCTTATCTGTTAAAGCAGAACGCCGAAATAACGGATTTCAGAATCCGCGTGTAAAATAGATACAACGGGTTTTGCTTTTAAATATAAATTCTCGTAAGTTCTTGGAAACAATTCTAGCTTCTATCTCGAAAACACTGAAAAAGAAGAATGTTGCTAGGAATGCCAACCCCGTACCGCCTCCAGACTAAGTTCTGGTGTGAACGGAGGTAAAAAGTGATAAGCGCGCGGTAGCTTTCACCAATGCCAGGCTTCTCGCTAGGATTGGCATTAATAACCTGAATGGTGCTTAGCTTTTATACTTATACCTAATATCTCAGAATTTGTTTCCTATAGTTATGCCACTATGTAGCGATCTTTGTCTGCGCATACGTGCCGATAAAGAGGGCCCCCAGGGGCCTACTACAGTAGGTACGGGATTGGCGCTCCTGGGGTCCCGAACAACATTTTTGATTGGGTTCCTCTAAAAGGTGAGAGGGCTTATGTCAAACGCTCAATCAGCTTTGGACCACAAGTGTGTTTGACCAACTAGCACTTACCTCCCTGAACACAGTCTGATGGACACCGTGGCGCATGACGGAGGAGGGGAGTCGCAAGAGGCAACTGGGTAATACCTAACTACCAGCCTCTGAGTATCATATAGGACTATATTCGTGTCCGCTGATAAAGGTCAGTCCCTGGGGGAGTACTACATGAGATGTTACGTCCTGAAGGCAATTGGGTCCCTCTATCTATAAACTGGGAGGTGAGACCCTAAGGTGAACAAGATCGGCCAGGACCCTCACCTACGCCGGGGTGGCGCCCAGAATGTGAGCATGCCATCAGAGAAAGTTGTAATGGTGGAGGATTTAATCACCATGGAGTATAAAAAATAGAAAAAGAAAAAAAACTCCGTGAAGGCTAATGGAAGAGAAATAGTCGAGTGTAGTAGTCCTCGCTACTTAGTTATTAACGGAACAGAGGGAGGAAGAAAGTTTAACATCGCTGAATCCTATTACGGCGGCGCCGAGTGGCCGAGTGGTTAGACCGCTCGCCTCCCACCTAGACGGCCCGGGTTCAATCCCAGGGACCTGCATGTGGGATTTGTGGTGGACGAAGCGGCGTCTGGGCGGGTTTTCTCCGGGTTCTCCGGTTTCCCCCGCCATTCATTCCACCAACTGCTCCATCATCACCTTTCCTTTCATCCATTTCACCAACATTTCGTTTCATCTACTTCCTTCATCCCATACCAGGCATCGGGCTGATCACCCATCCTGGATACTCTGTCTGATCCATGAGTGTCTGCTCCTCGACAGGCCTCTGACCCCAGGCACCCGCTTGTAAGTCCTGGGGGGTGTAAGTCCTACATAAGCGGAGGGTAAACAGATAATGAATGAATGAACCCTATTACATTTGGGTATCGATAAAATCTGGTCATATTAAATCGTGCAGTAGGAGTCGCAATGGTACGCTCCTATTCGAAGCAAGTTTAGCATCCCAGGCGGCGATTATCTTGAAGGCAAACATATATATGAGTCAAGATACACACGTTGTGCGGAATTGTAAACATTCGTGCATTTGACGGTATATCCATGAGGGGATTCAAGAGAATCTTGAAGAACAAGGTGTGACATCGTATATCGGGTTCAGCGGAAAGAAAGGGGTGAATTAGTGCCTACCGTACCCTGTTCCTTACCTTGATAGGGTATATCTCCCTCAAAGGATTAAGGCGCGGGTATTAAGTCATTGAAATTAGGCCCATATACCGAATCCACTGAGATGCTATGTGTTAGTGCTTTGGACATACTACTAAATTTTGTAACGGAAAATCTACGTGCGTTAACTGTGGAGACATCTCTCACGATGGAAGATGTACATCAGCTCCAACGTGCGTTAACTGTGGAGACATCTCTCACGATGGAAGATGTACATCAGCTCCAACGTGCGTTAACTGTGGAGACATCTCTCACGATGGAAGATGTACATCAGCTCCAACATGTGTTAACTGTGGAGACATCTCTCACGATGGAAGATGTACATCAGCTCCAACGTGCGTTAACTGTGGAGACATCTCTCACGATGGAAGATGTACATCAGCTCCAACGTGCGTTAACTGTGGAGACATCTCTCACGATGGAAGATGTACATCAGCTCCAACGTGCGTTAACTGTGGAGACATCTCTCACGATGGAAGATGTACATCAGCTCCAACGTGCGTTAACTGTGGAGACATCTCTCACGATGGAAGATGTACATCAGCTCCAACGTGCGTTAACTGTGGAGACATCTCTCACGATGGAAGATGTACATCAGCTCCAACATGGGTTAACTGTGGAGACATCTCTCACGATGGAAGATGTACATCAGCTCCAACGTGCGTTAACTGTGGAGACATCTCTCACGATGGAAGATGTACATCAGCTCCAACGTGCGTTAACTGTGGAGACATCTCTCACGATGGAAGATGTACATCAGCTCCAACGTGCGTTAACTGCAGCGGTTAACATCCATCAAGTTCCCGAGAATGCCCCCGTTTTCAGAGGAAAGAGCGATCCAGGAGATCTGGGTTAGGAAGAAGGCGTCCTCGGAAGCCCGGAAACTTCTGGGTATCCGCCAACCTTCTGTCCCGAAGTTCGGTGGCTATAGCTCAGTTGCAGCTAAACTGGTACCGAGTCGGGACCAGCGATATTAATCGGGGCCACAATTTCTGAAAAGATTCCTGTAGCTATAACGCAGCTAAAACCTTCACAATCAACACTCACGACAGCATCAACGTCTGGCAAGTCCGTTACTGTAAAGATCACACCAGTCAAATAACCAGAAAAATCCTTGATCTCAAATAATAAGACTGGCAAGACCGTAGGGTATAATTTACCACGAATAAAATTCAGGACCAGCTATGAGAGAACCACCTTCCTGAAGGAGAGTGATAAGTCTACACCCAGAACATTTAACGGGAAACAAAGTCCATGAGCATCTCCTCGGAGATCCTCCTCTGAGGAATTTTCCAGAAAGGACTCCAATCGACGATCAGCATCTTCGCTGATCTCAATTTCCAATCGGTTCGAGGTTCTCGAACCGAGGTTTTCAATTAGAAAGGGGACCTCCCCGTGTAAGAGATGGAGCAGGAGAATTCTGCCTTCACTGCCAAAACAACAGTGAAAAAGAGGAAGGATAATCCACCGTTAAAGGTGTTAGCCCGACACCAAAGAAAAAGGGTAAATTGATTCGATCAGCATCTATCCTCAACAGAGTAGTCTTTTACGATTGACAACTTATTTCATTATGATTAATATGGCTATCCTACAATGGAACATAGCGGAATTAGAACGCACCGGCCAGAGCTTGAACTTTGCTCAACAAGTATGAGTCTTTGATCGTATGTTTGCAGAGACTAAACTCCGTCCGCAAGACAGCTTTCAAATTAGACGGTATACCCCAGCACGGTATGATCTTACATCGGAAGAATGTATTGCTGCGCATGGGAGCACTATGATGCTCGTCAGAGATGACATATTCGTGAAGTATGTAGCAACACAGTGTGACATCCAGTCAGTCACTGTAAGGATTAAACTGCCATCCATCCGATTTACCATTTGTAATATTTATCTGCCTCCAACTGACGACCTCTCGCCCAGTAATTTACAATATCCAGTTTCCCAGTTACTAACACCTTTTCTGTAAGTAGGAGACGTCAACGCCCATTACCTTCTTTGGGACTCAGCTCGGGCTTGTGCGTGAGGCAAATTAATCGCCGATTTCTTGGACATTTATAACTTAACACTTCTGAACACTGGAGAGCTATAGACTCTCCTTCTTCTTTCAGACTCTTCCAACACCTTTTACATCCTGATATTGCACATTATTCACTGCAATTAGCAGTTTCCTTGCAATGGAATGTCATCTCTGATTTCCATACTGGTGACCACTTTCCATGTCTTATTAGTCCCTCATCACAAGATACATTATGTTCCAAGTGCTTGGATCAAGCCAACTGAAACCTTTACTCCTAGTTGACTGTTTTTAATTACAATGAGCACGACTCTGCAAATGTTTTAGTCGAACATCTCATTATATGATTCTTTCTACTGCTGAGTAATCTATTCCTCGGTCGACTGCTCACACCATCAGTTCGATTTCTGATCCCTTGGTGAACTGATGTTGCCGAAATGCCAGGCGTGCTCTTAGGGCTTTCCAACGTCGGCCTACACTGGATAACCTTATCGAATACAAGAAAATGCGTGCCAAGTCTAGGTAAGTTATTAAGGATAGCAAAAAGACATAATGGAGCAAGTTTGTAGTTTCATTTAATCCACATACACCTCCCTCGGTCGTATGGGATAAGCTAAAGCGCGTAGCCGGAAAATCTTGTCATATGCCATCGCCGGCCTTAAAACAGCTGCAGGAACTGACATGGTTAACACATTTTGCCACGCTTTCGCTCAAGTGTTTAGTTGAGATAACTATTCGTCCGAGTTCCTTCCAGTTAAGACTCAGGTGGAAACTTAAGGTTACTGTTTTCGTTCTGGAAACCTTAAATAATACAATCACGTTTTCACATTGGTAGAGTTAGAGCACCAGGACCAGATGGTATCCAAGTACAGATTTTACAACAGTTCTTTCCTGAAGGTAGCGCTTTCCTGCTCGAGATCTATAATCGTGTTTGGGTTGACGTCAATTTACCAGAAAAGTGACGATAGGCCGCGGTCATACCCATTTTGAAATCTGGAAAGGACCGTTATTTTCCGTCCAGTTACCGTTCTATTTCCCTCACCAGTTGCGCTTGCAAGGTGATGGAACGCATTATCAATGGACGGTTGGTATAGTGGTTGAAACTCACAACCAACTGACCAACACCCAGGGCGATTTTCGTCGACGCCGTTTAACAATGCACCAAATTGCGTCATTATCGACTCAGATACTGAACGGATTCATTAAGACTTGTCAATCCGTTGCGGTATTATGACCTTGAAAAGGCTTATGATACATGTTGGTGAGCAGCTATACTATGTTGCCTACACGCCTGGAACATATGTGACGCTTACCACTATTCATTCAGGAGTTCATAAGGCACCGCGTTTTCCGAGTAAGGATCGGCTCCGTTTTTCGAACCTTTTTGTTCAGGAGAACAAAGTGCCTCAGGGATCGGTATTAAGGTTACACTGTTTGGTTTAGCAGTTAATTCTATCTCGAAATGTGTTCCTCCAGGGGTATCGTCATGCTTATTCGTAGACGACTTTTCCATCTATTGTACTTCTCAGCGTACGCCGTTTTTTGGAACGCCGTATGCAACAATGTTTAGTTCATCTTCAAGAATGGAGTACTAAAAACGGCTTTCGTTTCTCAACTGAGGAGTCAAACTGCGTTTACTTCTGGCGCCATAGGAGACGATTACCACCTTTGCTCCGTTTTGATCCAGCTTTACTGCCAGTCGCAGATGAGACAAGATTTCTAGGGTTGACGTTTGATAGGAAACTTAGCTGGCCATAGCATATAGCATAACTGAAAGGACGACGTGACCGTTTTCTGAATATGTTGCGAGGTTTAAATGGCAAATCTTGGGGAGCGAGTCGGACAGCTTGCTGCAACTGTATCGCGCACTGAGCCGATCCAGGATAGACTATGGGTGTATCGTACATTCCTCAGCACGGCCATCTGTGCTGAGAAGATTAGACACAGTCCATAATCAGGGAGTTCGAGTGGCTATTGGCGCTTTTCCAACTAGCCCAGTCATAAGTTTTTACGCCGAATCGGCAGAACCACTTCTGCGATAAATTACGGCTGTGCGCTTAAATGTTCGTTTTCTTTCAACACCACTCTGGACGAACGTTATAGGAACAGCTCCATTAATTTAAGGCCTGCAGGTGTTCGTTTCCGGGAGCTTCTTAGAAAGCATGATATTGAAAGGCCAAGCATGTTTCCTAAGGGGGAGGGTCCACCCCTCTTGGTTACTGCGATATGCCACGTAGATCTTGGGATGACGGCACACCCGAAGCCTACGATGCCTACGTTTAGTATCTGCACCACACACACACACACACACACACACACACACACACACACACCGACGGATCGAAGTGTCCCAAAGGTGTTGGATGTGCTTATGTTTATAGAACCAACCCCATACATTCGGTTTTGACGATAGCACTTCCATTTGTAGGCAGAGCTCTATGCCATATACCGAACCATTTTGTAAGTGCGCCATCGAAAATTGGGGGACTGTCTCGTTTTGAGTGATTCCCTTAGTGCACTTCAGAACCTTCGTGAACGGTAGAACCACCACCTCGTTGTTCAGCGAATCCAGGATGCCTTCCATGTGTTATAGCTTCTGGCGTTAATATGGAATGTGCTTGGATACCTGTCACGTTGGTTTGCCGGGGAATGAACTGGAGGATTTGGCAGTTAAGGCGGCGATCATAGAACCCAATGTTGCAATATCTCGTGTAACGTTGGAAGACATTAGGATTGTTGTGTGGAGAGCGGTGCTATCGTGCTGGCGCTAGGAGTGGTTGGCTCCCCGCGGAAATAAACTTGGAGTAGTGAAGCACATTCCGATAAACTGGGTAATTTCCTCTCGTATATCTCGTCGTGAGGAGGTGAGTTGTGTATTGGCCACTGTAATGTTATGCACGGTTGCCTTTTAAGGGGTTCCCTGCTTGCTCCCCTTTGTCCGCTATGTAGTGAAAATTTGTCCGTCCGTCATGTGTTGCTAGACTGTATTCCTCTAGCACATCTTAGGGACTCTCTGCAACTGCCGGCAAGTCTGGCACAGATCTTAGCGGACGATAATCTAAGGGTTGATAGGAGTTTTAAGTTTGTGTCAAGGATAAATTTTCAAATGTTCAGTTTAGTCATATTGGTATTAGGTGTTTCATGTTTCTCGATTTAGTTTTATATATTGATGTTTATTTCTGACTTTTGCTATAATTTTTATATTAATCTTTATGTCTGTCCTTTGCCATAATCTGTTTTACAAGGGCGCTAATGACCTAGTAGTTGAGCGCCCTTAAACACAAATCATCATCGACGATAAAGAGGGACAGCGGTATTCTCTGCCGTAAAAATGCAGAAGAGTGCAGCACGGAGAGAGGAGGAACAGAACCCCTGTTGGAGAAACTGAATAGTACGGTGATACTATGATGTGGTAAAGCTAGTTAGGATATGTATTGTCACGCCATCTAGTCACACGCCACAATTATACGTCATATAGAATCACCTGTATCACTGTGTATCATTAGATTACCAATTGCCTAACCCCCTCACATTTGCAATGCTGCTTATTACATTGTTTTACTTCTTTTTTTTCATTTTAACAAGCATTCTGTATGTTTTTACGAAGTAGTTGAAGATAACACAATTTGAAAAGCCAGAAAAGGCAACAATCGCTTTATAACACATAGGATTAAAAAATAAAGATAAAAATCTGATGTGTTACACCCACATGACTTTCTCTACTCTTGTACAAACTATTTTTACAAAATCCTATTCTCCATCTATTTCATATTAATCGAGATAAACATTTGCAGAAACGGTCTTTTGACATGCAAAGAGAATTACATTTTACACATAGCAACCAGTTCTAAAAATATTTGACTATCGCTTAAGGCGTACTATGTTATCCTTGTTTTGTATTTGTAAGGGCAATATAGAAATACAGTAGCCTTTAAGCACATACATATCTCTTAATAGCTGGTTGCTAGGTGCAGCACCATTCCCTTTCACACAGATTCATACTCTTTGCATATCCAAGACAAAAAGAATGAATAACGAATTCCTTTTGAGAAAATAAGTATTGAAAATTTTAAGCGAATAACAAGCAATATCTCGAAAATGGTATATGACTGAAATTGTGTATTTTAACGCGATCTACATTTTTTCTGTTGTAAAATTTCGTCTATCTCTTATGGTTTACCAGTTATGCAAAAGTCGTTCACAATGAAGAATACTTTTGAGGACATTCCCAGAAAATTCAAGAAATACATTTTATTTGTTATGAAAGTATCCTAAACATACAATATTTTAATCAGAATGGTTAGAGCCATTTATGAGAAAATTAAAATTTTCGAAAATTGTTCCATGTAAAGGGTAGTCTGGAGTGGGGGGATTTTCTTGAAAACCTTCGTGTCGCATCTCTGGAAGATACTGAATCTAAATATCAAGTTTGGTGTTTATCCGACTGTTCGTTTCTGAGTTATGCTGTTCACAGACACACACACACACACAGACATGTTTCTAAAATGCTGTTTTTTATTCAGGGGGTCTCAAAACATGTATTTCCGGTGAAACCTCGGTATCGAGTGTTTGGGTGGAATACAAAACCTCCCCTACTTACTATACGTAGTAGAGAAAGTAAAAAGACGCAAAAGTAACATGAAAATATGAAACAGTAAACTTGTGTGCCTAAGAATACCTCACTCACTGTAAAATTTGTGAAGCTTGCAATATATACATTAGAAATCGATGTCACAAAGTAGCACAGTAAAATGTACATAATAATATCAGAAAAAATTATCAGAATGAGTTCGCAAACTAAAGCGATATTACGAGCACTATTAACGTCTGGTTATGATCCACACTACCTTGTTTGGATGCATATATAGATACATTTTGTGTGATTTTCTCTTTTATACATTATTTGTGGTAGTTGTGGTTGCTAATAACTCCAATAAATACAATATACATTAAGGCATAAATACATTTTCTTAAGAGATGAGTTAAAAATTCACCAAATATAAGAAAATCTTCACGTCCAATGCAAGCTTAAAATTAAAAGGCTATGGCATATGCACAGAGATCTGAAGTGTTAAAGCATTCAACCAGTGTACAGCTATCGATTCGAGTTATTTCAAATGCAATGTGTTTTAAGATTGTAAATGGCTCTATGGTATCATGACCATTCTTTCAGCATTACGAAAAGGCAGCGTGGTTGCAATTCATACATACCAGCTTAACTTTTTCTGTCTCTTTCTATACTGCTTGGGACTGGGATGTTTGCACATAAAATGTTGTAAAGGTTTAAAAATAAGCTACTCTGTAGGTGCACCGAGAAAGAATTAACTTTAATAAATAACAATTACACAGGTATACAAATAAAAAAAGCTGATGTGTTACACTCACATGACTTTCTCTAATCTTGTACAAACTATTTTTACAAACGCTTATTCTTCATATGGTTCATGTTAATCGAGATATCGAGATGTCAATCTTACTGCTAATTTTCTTGTAGACGCAAGGGGAATATGGTAGGTTTTAAGCGATAGTCGAATATTTTAACGCTGGTTGCTATGTGGCGCATTCCATTCTCTTTGCATGTCCAGGACGTAAAAAATGAATAACGAATTTGAGAAAAAGTATAAGTATTGGAAAATTTAAGAGAATAACAAGCAATATCTCGCAAACGGTTCATTCAACAAAAGAAATGTATATGACATAAATTGTGTATTTTAACGCGATCTACATTTTTTGTGTAGTAAAATTTTGTCTATCTCTAATGGTTTACCAGTTATGCAAATGTCGTTCACAATGAAGAATACTTTTGGAGACATTCCCAGAAAATTCGAGACATACATTTCATTTCTCATGACAATATCTTAAACATACGATATTTTAATCAAAATCGTTACAGCCATTTTTGAGAAAATTAAAATTTTCGAAAAATGTTCCATGTAAAGGGTAGTCTGGGGTGGGGGGATTTTCTTGAAAACCTTCGTGTCGCATCTCTGGAAGATACTGAACCTAAATACCAAGTTTGGTGTTTATCTGACAGTTCGTTTCTGAGTTATGCTGTTCACAGACACACAGACAAACACACACACAGACACACACACGGACATGTTTCCAAAAATGCTTTTTTTTGGATTCAGGGGGTCTCAAAACATATATTTCCGGTGAAATCTCGGTATCGAATTTTTGGGTGGAATACAATACTTCCCCTACTTACTATACGTAGTAGAGAAAGTAAAAATTTTGTGAGCTGTGTTACTTTTGAAAGGTGATTCTTAATATTTCAGTAGGTACCGCTGATGTAAAAAATGACTTCCGTTTTTCTCCATCACATCAGATTTTCTTACAAGTCAAAAATGAAGTATTCACATATTTTCTTCGAAAAAAATGTATATATTCGTGAGTAGTATAAGAGCTACAAATTAATTTGTAAGGGTTTTTATTTCCAAATATCACATTTAAATTCATTTTATAAGCAGAAGGTCAATAAAATCTGGTTCATTTGGTATCGAATGTTTGTCTCTTGGATTTTCTCTTTTGTATTTCCGTGGAATCCCTACACAGCATCCAGCAGTAATCTGCAATCATTGAAGAACGTCATCGTCCTTGGTATCTGCTCTCCATTTCTCGAATATCCTGATGGAAGCTCTCCCCTTGATCCTCACTGACTGCCCCCAGGTTGTCAGGAAAGACGTCCAAATGTGAAAACAGAAAGTGTAATTTGAGACTCATGTTGCATCCTAAAGTTCTGAACTTCTGTAGCTTGTTGTTCACAATTTTAACTTAGGCTGTTTATTGTTTCCTAGAAAGTTGTCTATAACTGCTTTAAATGTATTCCAAGCATTTTTTTCTTCAGAAGTCACAGTAGCTTCAAATTGCCTGTCTTTAAATAAAGCTCTGATTTGTGGATCCACAAAGATTCCTTCTTTTATTTTTGCTTCAGAAAGAGTGGGAAATTTGATACTGAGCTATTTGAAACAATCACCATATTGATTAAGTGCTTTTACGAACTGTTTCATTACACTAAGATTTATATGAAGAGGTGGTAAAAGAATTTTCTTGGGATCCACTAGGCTACTCCCTAATAAGTTCATTTACTGTCTGTAAATGGCTTAGGTACAGGAATACCAGTGCCATGGGCCACTGGTCTCATACCAGATGGCAAGTTTGGGTATGCAATTCCTATTTTGTTCTTTTCATTGCATATATAAAAGTAACAGTCAGTACTGTGATTGTGAGGTTCACGCCACACCATAGGTATTCCAAAACGTAGTGATTGTTTCTTTCCCTTTGTCCAATTTCGTAAGTCTTCAACACAAGCACATTATGAAGAGCCCAAGACCTGGATTGATCTCCTATTTCAATTCCGAAGTAAGCTTTGTACGCTTTTCTTACAAATGAGGTTATGGTTTTTGTTTTCTGCTTCTTCACAATAAAACTACCACAAATATAACAAAATGAACTTGAATTATTTACACAACACCTTTTCATTACGCTGTACTGATTTACATATGATAAAGATAACAAAATGTATTATTTAAATGCTAATTTCTTGCTTTATACAACAACTATTAAGCCCTGTCACAGATGAATTCTCAATACAAAATGGTGTAAGCAACTTAGAAAGTGCTGCCACCTGCCATAAAACTATTTCCTTTTAGTAGCTTTGTTCCAATAGATGACATTGTTGTAGTAGTGTAATCGTTCATGATCACATAAAAGATACACAAATAAATAAAAATTGAACTCTGATTTTGAAAGAAATGGTATGTGATACAACAATATGGAATTCATTTTTGGAATCAGGGCATGGAAATTGCAATAAAAAGACCTGAATATCTGAAACAGCAAAATCACTGTTGACCTGAGTTATCTACAGCACCGGATAATTTATACTTACATGGTTATAATTAGAGACTCAGGTGAATAAGTGAAACATGTTGTTCCACTGAAGAGTAATCAATATTCGAGTGTAGATACAGTAGCTTTGGAGCGGTATTCATTCGACTTAGTGTTCACTCTGCTAAACTGTTCCACAGCGAAACTTCTCTGTATTACCCTACTCTCAGATTAAATTATTTCAACTTCTTTGCATTTGGGAAAGAAATAATAGTTAATGCTCGTTAGGCACAGGAACGAATAAACGTGGTACAAGCATTGTAGCTACAAAAAGGGGAGATTTATTTCTAGTAAGGCTATAATTTGCGGTTTGCATACATGTCGATACCCAAGGATGGCTGATTCACCTGTTACAAAAACTGGTATGTAAATATCGTGCAGCATTAACGAGCCAGTAAGTAAGAAAAATTTATCCATTAGTGGGAAAAATAAAGTTGAAGTTGGGAAAAATGAAGTTTAATGGAATATTGCTAAATTAATTTTTTTCTATTGATGTTTTGCCCTACTAGTTGGTAACGTCTGCGCTTGCAACATACGCTCTCAGTGTTTAATGTGTTCGAAGGGCTGAAATAGAAAATATTGTCATATTCACCAAATAATAAAGACTTCTATTGGCGCACTACATATAAAGCTAGTTTCATCATTTTGTGTCAAGTGGGACATTTGCAGGAAACACCTCAACCTTTTGTTTCTCCCGAAGCTTTCTAAAGATTGGAATTTGCTATTGTCTGCTTCATGCAAGACCTAACGTCATCTCGGGATTTCTTAATTAAGATATCTGTAATTACGGAGTTCCTTTACAACGAGGTGGTACTGGTTGTGCACCGAAGCTATTCCTCACTTTCTGTTCTCTCCTGATAACGAGCGTGAAAGCAAAACATGCAAAAAAAATTATAAAAATTGAATATTATGTTTGCAACAAAACTTTAATATTTTACTTTAAGCTTCATAAATATAAGATGTAAATGGATTAAACCTTGTGAATAAAAAAGTATTTGATGCAACCGGTTTAAAGTATAAATATTCTGTTAAAAAAAACCCTAAAGCCCATGAAAGTGTTTCAGACGTTGTAACGCACTACGCTGTAGTGCAACATTCAATAAACACCTCTGATCTGTTTATCCCATTAGCCAATCACCCCTAACTCATAGTTTTACATAACAATTTCCATCTATGTATGCACCTATGGAAGACAAAAGTGTAAAGAAGAAGAAAAAAAACTTAATATCTATTTTTATCTAACATTTTAAAACTTTAAAGTAGCTACTCTTTAAGATTAACATTTGCCTTTAAAGTATATTTACTGGTCACTGTCTTATAAAAATATTGATTTTTTTTCTTTTTCTTTGTTCTGTTTTATGGTTTAATGTCAATTTTAACAACATAGGTGTGCAGAGATGGTGGATGAAATGAGTTGAATAAATGCTCGAATAAGTTCAGGGCCCATATAGCTGAGAATTACACGATATTTATCTTCTCAGAATAGGGACATACCCCGGAGCAAACCCTTTTCAGGCAACTCATCACAGTCGACTGCACGGTTTAAGCCGGTTCTACAACCCAATAAGTTTCCGATACAGCTATGTACCGGATTTCTTAGCGATTGGCATTTTACAATCACTGGATAACACTACTCGTAAAATATATTTGCCGACAAGTTTTCCTTTCGGTTAGTTGGAGTAGACACTACTTCCATTATCCGACAGATAACAAATTTTTACGTTCAGACACCATTCTTATCACTCGAAAGAGTTGTATTTCTGAGATGATGACGGGGAAATAATTAATGTTTCTGCAGGAGAAAGCCCAAGGTCATAATAGAGACAAAGTTATTTCCAAACATTAGACCGAGATGAAATTTTTAAGCTTACCTTTATATAAAACTAGCTGGCGTACCCGAGGTTTCAAGCGTAGCTTTTTAAACTCGAATGACATTTATATTAATTTCGTATATTTCCCGCCATCCTTTATGAAATTCTTGTAAAATCATCTAGGGGATTTTATGGTTAATCCTCCCTTTACCCATTATAATTGTAATTTCGTACAGTCCCGACTATTTCTAGTAACGGATGAGGCAGTATTTTTAACACTTGAATGATTTCAGTCAAATTATGTAATATAAATATAATAACAGCCCGCCTTAAAGCAATATGTGTATGTAACAATATATAAAAAGTGTATATTACAGTCATTGTAAATGTTTATATTATTGTATACATGTTCAATAATGTTATGTGAATGTATTACGTAATTTAATAATGTAGGAGCTGTGAGAATAATAGGTTAAAAGTTGCTAACAATGAGGTAACCTTGAGGCAATAATGAGTAAGAAGGTGTAATAATGCTAATAGTCATTTTGTAGCAACAATAATGTAATTTTTGTGACAGTTTATAAAATAGCCAATCAACAACCAGAAAAAAAGCTTAAGCTAAATAAAAGTATTCTATTGGATTAGGAATAACCAATCAGAGACTTGAAATACAGAAATTTACAAATTTAGGCGGTTGAAATCAAGTCAGTTGCTTGTAGACAGCGCTCATAACTGGACGCGTTGGTTGTTGACAGTGTTCCTAATCGGACGCGATATGTGCCCTCGAGAAATTTAATACGTATTCGCGTGAGACAAAAATAGTTTTACGTGTTAAAAAGTGCAAGTAATTAATTTTAAAACAATCTCACAGCTCTCTCTATATCAGTGAAGTATTATTTAAATTATTTCAAGGATTAATAAATGTAGTGAAGTAAAACTATAATCTGTGTAAGCCTACATTCTTCAGCCGCACTACGCCCTGCTAAGACGTCCATGTCTCTAACAAAAATACTGACGCAGGCAAGGCAAACATAAATATATAATATATAAAGAAAAAGTTAAGTTAATATTTTTTAAACATTTGGGGCAAAGGCCACTGGAAAGTACATTTGGAGCGAAGGCTACCGGAAACCTTTTACTTTACGTGCGGTTGCAACGAACTTCAAGTTCGGCTCCCAACAGTCGAAATATAATACATCTTCGAACTGGCTTTCCATACGTAGCAGCAACAAAGCTTCTTCACGGATGAAAAATCCCGATATTCACGTAAAAGTTACGTCTGACTTCCTTAACCTCTCCCCCGACAGTCTTTGCAAATATGTTCCTTTATAACTCCAATGTGTTCGTATACAAATACGCAGGTTTTGCATTCCCTTATTAGTATTTAAGTAATTTATGTATTGAAATTATAAGGTGCTTTATAGTCCACGTTCGTCACAAAGACTTTGACTTTTCAATTGTGAAAGAATTATCAAAATCTTGAGTGATTTTTAAAATTAATCCTCATACATATACGTACAAATGTTCTCTCTTTATAATTTATTATTATAGTAGAATTTTGGTTTAGCACAAGGAGCATAAGGAAGCGAGAAATAATCAGCAAATAGTCACCAACACAGAGTTACGGTAATATCAACTCTGACGCGATTGTGTCCCAGCATTTTTCCCACTGCAGGTTACCGCATCAAACTTTTTGTTCTCGTACAGTCTTATATGTTTCCATGAGTTTAACAGTCCTTCACAGTCGTCATGACTGAAGTTTTGAACCTTGCTTCGCTTTTTCGCTTCAGTTTTGTTTTAAAAGATGGCAAAAGAAATCGTGTGATAATCACTATCATTTTGTTTGTTGTCTGCTTCGCAAGGCAATGCTTATTTGTTTTCTAGTTCACGAATTCTCCAATAATGGCGATTCCATCGAATTCAGAATGGCAAACTTACATCACAGGTTATCCTTAGGATTGCTATCCAGAGGAAGCCATGTGATTGTAGAACGAGAGCGCTGCTTATCGGCCAGAAAAGTTTATTTGGAGAGTACCTATAGGCAAGCTTATCAGGACATCATAGAACCGGCCCTTAGAAAAAATCTGATGTGTTACATTCATATGACTTTCTCTACTCTTGTACAAACTATTTTTACAAACGCTTATTCTCCATATGCTTCATGTTAATCGAGATGTTAATCTTGTTGCTAATTTTCTTGTAGATGCAAGGGGAGTTGCTAGACTTTAAGCGATATTCAAATATTTTAGGAGCTGGTTGCTATGTCTCTTTGCATTACCAGGGCAAAAAAAATGAATAACGAATTCCCATTTGACAAAAACTGTAACTATTGAAAAATTTAAGGGAATAACAAGCAATATCTCGAAAATGGTTCAGTCGACAACAAAAATGTATATGACGTAAATTGTGTATTTTAACGTGATCTACATTTTTTGTACAGCAAAAGTTTTCTATCTCTTATGGTTTACCAGTTATGCAAAAGTCGTTCACAACGAAGAATACTTTTGTAGACATTCCCAGAAAATTCAAGATATACATTTTATTTGCCATAAAATATCTTAAACATATAATATTTTAATCAAAATCGTTAGAGCCATTTTTGAGAAAATTAAAATTTTCGAAAAATGTTCCATGTAAAGGGTATTCTGGGTTGGGGGGATTTTCTTGAAAACCTTCGTGTCGCATCTCTGGAAGATACTGAACCTAAATACCAAGTTTGGTGTTTATCCGACTGTTCGTTTCTGAGTCATGCTGTTCACAGACACACAGACAGACACACACAGACACGCATACGGACATGTTTCCAAAAATGCTTTATATGCATTCACTGCACCTCAAAACATGTATTTCCTGTGAAATCTCGGTATCGAATTTTTGAGTGGAATGCAATACTTCCTCTACTTACTATACGTAGTAGAGAAAGTAAAGATGCCATTATCACACAGCGGAGGTGAAAAAAAAATGAACTGAAATTTTTTAGCAGTAACTAGGTAATGTGTCAGTAAGAAATGAAGCATATGAAGTATGCGGTTGATTTATTTAAGTCCCTACCAGTTGTTTTAGCCAAACTAACAAAATTCAAGTTTTCAGATTTTTAGTTTCTAAGTCATTTTCCTAATTTAATTTGATATTATGTTATGTGGAAGAACTGTTAAGTAATTGCTTTAGTTATATCAATCGCAATTTTATTTATTATACCTCTTTCACCTGATATCATTTAACAAATAAGTTTATGCTACACTGTGTCGTCTCTTCCTCATAAGCCATCAACTAGCTCTACCATTTATTTTATTTTGTCTTTTATATGTGCTTATACTTTAACTTACATTATATAAAATAAGGACATTTAATAAGTATGCATGTAATGCCTACATTCGTATTACACAACATTTCAGGTATTTTAACGAGAGTAAATACGATATTCTGTTTCATTAAACAAATTTACACTTTTCAAACTGTTTGACTGTGTGGCGGATTGTTGAGGCCAAGATTTTATCCCCCCTGTAATATAAAAGAAATAATTAGATACCTTAAGCATTACTAAAATCCAGGATTTTTATATATTTTTAATTTTGCTCTTTCACTGCATGAAATGGGAGAAAAGAAACCAAACTTATGTTTTGAAGTTACACAACTTTCTCCTCCAATTATCGTTTCACAGCCATTCCAGAAAGTATTCATGTAAAAGCTTGTTTTTATTTCTGCTTCTCATTAGCCATGATACATTTTCAAAATAAGTTAGCTTCATATACATATCATCGTCATAAAGTAGATTTTATTCTGAGTAAAAAATCAATTCGATATATGAAGTCGCTGCATTTGTTGAGTGCTAGTGTTCTAAGTCCAAGGATGCGGGTCCGATCTCAGCTCAGAAATGAGGCAGCTTCTTGATAATAAATAACACTGACGAGTTGAGTTCCACTGGGAGTTATGTAGAAGCGATGCTACAACGATATCAGAGCTCGACTTGGATTCCGATCTACTCACTTGGAAAACACACGCTCAGGATAAAACATTAAAATCTTCCGGGCTGGAAGGCCGTGGTCTAAGGGTAAAACTACTATAACCCGACGTTTCGGCCAACTCTGTGGTTGCAACCACAGAGTTGGCCGAAACGTCGGGTTATAGTAGTTTTACCCTTAGACCACGGCCTTCCAGCCCGGAAGATTTTAATGTTTTATCGATTAACTCCGGCCGTGAAAGCCTTCGTACTTATTTAACACGCTCAGGAGTCTGAAACGCTGAATACTTTACCTGTAGCGACCATGACATCAACGAAGCTGTCACGTGATGGTCTCCCATTGATCTCCTCTGGACTGTAGGTACAGCTCTGAGGGATGTCCTCCTGAGTGAAGAACAGTAAGTGTGCTGCTATAGGACAAAATTCCTGTTCACAGGCGATGCTGACATGACCCGGGCAGTTGTTAGCGATGAACATAGATCCCATATTACATATTGCATGAACTTATGAGGAAGGGCCACTTATTGCTTCAAATGTGAACTAAACCAGCAACAGAAAATATTTCCGAAATGCTTAATGCAGGATATTTTTAATTACCTTCTCTGCTGTTTACCTACAGTAAGTAGGGAAAGTATTGCATTCTGCCCAAAAATTTAATTAGATTTCACCGGAAATACAGTTTTGAGATCCCTGAATCCAAACAAAACCATTTTAGTAAGTGGTCCGCAACTGAGTAAGATGCTCCGCGGCAACCTGTAAGGTTCGCATTCGGGTGGTCCCGGGTTCGATTCTCGTCGGGCATTCTAAACATGGAATTTTTGTGGTTTTGCCGGGTCGGTAGCTGAATTCTTGGGTATTTCCTCTTCTACCACGATTTTCTTGCCCAACATTTCCTCTCTCCATCATTTCCTATCAGCTGTTGCCTGGTTATAGTACCGTACAACGGCGGTTGGTTTGTTGCGGCAGGACGGATTTTTCCTTTACGCTTGGCACCGCCTTTCTTCCTGGGAGCTGTATGTTTACTCCTGGGACCCCCAGATTGCGGGGGGCTAAGGCAGGGGTAGCCGGCATCAGATTGGTGCCATGTTGCAATCAAATTGGGATCGTTCTTGATAGCGCACATCGTCGCCCGGATTTCATTATCCTTCAAGTTTCCCCTTCCTCCCAGGCGTCACGTTGGAATCAAAAACACTCCATGTAGGCCCACTATGGCCTCGTTTGTGCTGCAGTTACTGGAGGCCTTTCGTCTGCAAGCAGTGTAACTTAAAAACGAAATGTTGCATTAACACCAAAGTTGGTATTTTAGTTCATCTTCCAAGGATGCTGCAATAAGATTTTCAAGAGAATCCCTCACCTTAAACTTCAATTTACTTGGAAAATGTCTGTAACGATTTCCAATTAAATATCATATGTTTAAGATATTTACATGCTAAATAAAACTTATATCTCGAATTTTTGACTTAGCCTGTGAAGTGCTTTTCCTATGGAATTTTGTATAAACAAATGACAGAGAAACATTTACCACACATTTAATACATGCAATTTATTTCAAATAACCACATTTGTGGCATCAGCCACTTTGGAAATATCCGAAGTTATCGGTTTGATTTTTTTCAATTCTTTGTCATATTTGGAAGTGCTGTCACAATTCACTGGTTTCTCGTGATGTCATGGATAGATTATGTCATTTCGAGAACAGCATATGGCAACATTTGACTATCGTATCGGTCTCCTGAATTTTCCTCATATATGCAACGAAACGTACAATGAAGCTATTTCTGCGAACACTTATATCAAGTAACACAGAAAAATGTTTTGCAAGAATAGTTTTTAGAAGCTGTATAAAAATAAATGATAGTGGACGTAGAAAGTCATGTGAATGTGAACATCACTTTTCCTTGTGATTATTTAAGGAACATGGAATTTCAAAGCCATTACATAGTGATCCACTTTAAAAAGATTTGACTATCGCTTCAGCCTCCCCTATCGCTCTTGTACGCACAACGAAATGTACCTAAAATTTATGCAAACGTTTGACATGAAGTAGATACAAGCATACTTTGTAGAAGAGTGGGTACAAAAGGCATGTGAATTTAAAATCTAAGGGTTTTTTTGCGTACTAAGTGGTTATTCTTTTTTCTCGTGGTCATGTAAAAAGTAGAATTTTAAATTCATTGCCTAGCGACACACATTTTAAAGATAGACAGACTATCGCTTAAGCCTCCTGTATTCCTCTTGCACATCTACAACGTTATGTGCATTAAAATCATTTCTGCAAACGTTTATCACGATAAACAAGAGCTAGATGGAAGAATAAGATTTAGTAAGAACAGATTGTAGAGGAGTGGGTAGAGGAAGTCACGTGAATGTAAAATTACGATTTTTTCCTCCTGTAGTACGTAAGTGTTTGTTTCTAATAATTTCGTAGTCATGAAGATAGAAAAGAAGGCCTACACTATTTAGAGAAAATTCAAGATAAACATTTTATTTATGCGATTAATATCTGAAGCATATGATATTTAATCCAAATCGCTAAAGCTATATCGGGAAAATACATTTCACTGATCTTCTACAAAGTAACATTTATTCTGAATTTAGGGTATATCAAAACGTGTATTTCCAGTGAAATTTGAACATCAGATTTTTGGCTGGAATGTAGTACTTCCTCTACCTGAATGATAAAAAGAATAATAACGAGTTGTTTGCTTTCCCTATTAACATTGGGCTTTTTGCAAACTACGAGGGCTGATCAATAAAGACAGACTGATTTTTTTTCACACATATTTATTACTCCATTTCAATGTTGACATGATCTTTTTCAAAGTAATCCCCTCCTAACTGAACGCACTTTTTATAACGTCTCTGCCAGTCCTCGAACACCTTTGTCAGGTCTTTGAGAATCGCCTCACTTTTCTATAGCACTGCTTCAGTGCTCTCAAATCGAATGCCCCGGAGCTTTGTCTTTAGTAATGGGAATAAAAAGAAATCACAGGGGGTAAGACCGGGGCTTTAAGGCGGATGCGGCACACAGGTAATGTTGAATTTAGCCAAAAATTCCTGGACTTGATTTGCGACGTGAGGCCGCGTGTTGTCATGATGAAGTCGCCACCCATTCCGATGATGTTCTGGACGTTTCCTTGTAATGTGCTTCCTCAGTGTAGCCAATACTGACGTGTAGTAGCTGCTGTAACAGTAGTGTGAGGGGGGGAACTGCATGCTGGTAAATCATTCCATTCCGAAACACCAGGCACACCTTGCTTAGCACAGAGGACTCGCCCTTCTTTTAAGTCCTTGAACCACCTAAGCACCGTTGCACGAGGTAGTGCATCTTCACCGTATGCTTGCTTCAGCTTTTCGAAAGTTTCAAGGCTGTATGATTTAAACGAAAATAAAATTTTATTGCGCTGTATTGCTCCTCTCGTGTCACCTCCTTTTTGTGGTATGCGAAATTCAAGTAGGGTCAACAATATACAGCATTACTACCAACCTACCTTTACGAGAGTGCTTAGGGACATTATACATGAAACCCTGCTCTTTTCAAGTATTCGTGGTAGAGACAAAACTATCAAGGAAACTACAGAAAAAAATCTGATGTGTTACACTCACATGAATTTCTCTACTCTTGTACAATATATTTTTACAAACGCCTATTCTCCATATGCTTCATGTTAATCGAGATATCGAGATGTCAATCTTATTGGTAATATTCATGTAGATGCAAGGGGAATATGGTAGCTTTTAAGCGATAGTCAAATATTTCAACGCTGGTTGCTATGTGGCGCATTCCATTCTCTTTGCATGTCCAGGACATAAAAAAAATGAATAACGAATTTGAGAAAAAGTATAAGTATTGGAAAATTTAAGGAAATAACAAGCAATATCTCGAAAACGGTTCACTCAACAAAAGAAATGTATATGACATAAGTTGTGTATTTTAACGCGATCTACATTTTTTGTGTAGTAAAATTTTGTCTATCTCTTACGGTTTACCAGTTATGCAAAAGTCGTTCACAATGAAGAATACTTTTGGAGACATTCCCAGAAAATTCGAGATATACATTTCATTTCTCATGACATTATCTTAAACATATGATATTTTCATCAAAATCGTTAGAGCCATGTTTGAGAAAATTAAAATTTTCGAAAAATGTTCCATGTGAAGGGTAGTCTGGGGTGGGGGGATTTTCTTGAAAACCTTCGTGTCGCATCTCTGAAAGATACTGAACCTAAATACCAAGTTTGGTGTTTATCCGACTGTTCGTTTTTGAGTTATGCTGTTCACAGACACACACAGACACACACAGACACACACACACACACACACACACACACACACACAGACACACACACGGACATGTTTCCAAAAATGCTTTTTTTGGATTCAGTGGGTCTCAAAACATATATTTCCGGTGAAATCTCGGTATCGAATTTTTGGGTGGAATGCAATACTTCCCCTACTTACTATACGTAGTAGAGAAAGTAAAAATCAGTCTCAGTCTTTATTGATCAGCCCTCGTATATTACTGGGACTTTAATCCTTATGGAGACTAATGTAAAACTGCATCATGTGAAATATGTTTTATTTTTTACAAATTTAAAAGCCAAAAAATGAAATTCTGCACTGAAATTACAAGGAAAAGGAATGTACAGGGGCATTTAGTTGGTCTTATAGTGACTTGTAAACACACTAGGGCAAAACTCTTCCAACTCAAGCGAATGTTATGAAGTGACAATAACCAAACTATCGATATTGAGCGATTTTGGCCAACTATCGTGGATGCATTACGTGAAGAGTCCCTTTTTTAAATGCTTTGTTTTTATCCGCTAAAAACATCAATCAAACAAATTCGATGAAATTTGGACAGCGAAATGTTTTGCATGAGCAAATAACTTAACTTAAAGAATTCTTTTACGGTGCATCATCGAAATCTGATTTAAAAGACTAAATGCAGCATAACTTTGTTTCGAGATATATAATTACATTATTTACATTAATTTTCTTGGCTTGGAATGCACAATTACCATTCCCAGGGTCACTTTGTTCAGCTGATGAGTTCTTAGAGCTCTTCAGGACGCACGTTTTCATATTGTTCCATTATAGACCGGGCAGCACAGTAATGTCCTTCAAACATATTCTTGTAGTTGTTTGTAGCATTCAGCACATCCATGTGCTGCCTTGCAGAATAAGCATTCCTCGTTACGCCAGTTATTGTCAATCTCGTGTCTTTCGACAGGGATACATCCAGAACTGTCAGCATTACTAATCCAATAATCGTTTGTCAACAACACTCACAGATCTCCGTTTATATTGGGGTGAGATTTGCCATAATTTCTGTACCGCTTACTATTGTATGAGAAGTACTGCATTTGACCAAAAAATTGATAATGAGACTTCACTGGAAACATACGTTTTATAATCACTGATTTAAAAAAATCTGATTTGTTACACTCACATGACTTTCTCTACTCTTGTACAAACTATTTTTACAAACCCTTATTCCCCATATGCATCATGTTAATCGAGATGTTAATCTTATTGGTAATTTTCTTCTAGGTGCAAGGGGAATTGGTAGGCTTTAAGCTATAGTCAAATATTTTAAGAGCTGGTTGCTATGTGGAGTATTCCATTCTCTTTGCATTACCAGGACAAAAAAAAATGAATAACGAATTACCATTTGAGAAAAAGTATAAGTATTGGAAAATTTAAGGGAATAACAAGCAATATCTCGAAAATGGTTCACTCAACACAAAAATGTATATGACATAAATTCTGTATTTTAACGTGATCTACATTTTTTGTATAGCAGAAATTTTTCTATCTCTTATGGTTTACCAGTTATGCAAAAGCCGTTCACAATGAAGAATACTTTTGGAAACATTCCCGGAAAATTCGAGATATACATTTCATTTGTCATGAAAATATCTTAAACATATGATATTTTAATCAAAATCGTTAGAGCCATTTTTGAGAAAATTATAATTTTCGAAAAATGTTCCATGTAAAGGGTAATCTGGGGTGGGGGGATTTTCTTGAAAACCTTCGTGTCGCATAACTGGATGATACTTAACCTAAATACCAAGTCTGGTGTTTATCCGACTGTTCGTTTCTGAGTTATGCTGTTCACAGCCACACAAACAGACACACACACACACGGACATGTTTCCAAAAATACTTTTTTACTTTCTCTACTACGTATAGTAAGTAGGGGAAGTATTGTATTCTACCCAAAAATTCGATACACAAATTTCACCGTAAATACATGTTTTGAGCCCCCTGAATTCAAAAAAAGCATTTTTGGAAACATGTCCGTGTGTGTCTGTGTGTGTGTGTGTGTGTGTGTGTGTGTGTGTGTGTGTGTGTGTGTGTGTGTGTCTGTCTGCCTGTGAACAGCATAACTCAGAAACGAACAGTCGGATAAACACCAAACTTGGTATTTAGGTTCAGTATCTTCCAGAGATGCGACACGAAGGTTTTCAAGAAAATTCCCCCACCCCAGATTACCCTCTACATGGAAGATTTTTCGAAAATTTTAATTTTCGCAAAAATGGCTCTAACGATTTTGATTAAAAGTCATATGTTTAAGATGTTTTCATGACAAATAAAATGTATATCGTGAATTTTCTGGGAATGTCTCCAAAAGTGTTCATTGTGAACGACTTTTGCATAACTGTTAAACCATAAGAGGTAGACAAAATTTTACTACACAATAATGTAGATCGCCTTAAAATACACAATTTATGTCATATACAGTTTTTTTGTTGAGTGAATCATTTTTGAGATATTGCTTGTTATTCCCTTAAATTTTTCAATACTTATTTTCTCAAATGGGGATTCGTTATTCATTTTTTTGTCTTGGATATGCAAAGAGTATTAATCTGTGGCAAAGGGAATGGTGCTGCACCTAGCAACCAGCTATTAAGAGATATGTATGTGCTTAAAGGCTACTGTATTTCTATATTGCCCTTGTAAATATATATTCCCCTTACATCTACAAGAAAATTAGCAATAAGATAGAGTCTGGAAATGTTTATCTCGATTAACATGAAGTAGATGGAGAATAAGGGTTTGTAAAAATAGTTTGTACAAGCGTAGAGAAAATCATGTGAGTGTAACACAGAAGAGGGAGTGTGTGTATTTATGAATGTATGTATGTATGCATACATGTATGTATATATGTATGTGCCAGAGTGTGTATGAAAAACATACCTCAATAAGTAGAGTGGATTTAAGTGTGCATAGGGATATTTTAAATTTCACAGAATTTTCCCCATTCAAACAACACTTTACAAAGAAAATATTCGTTCGTACAATATATTTTACTCAAAATGTCATAGCAATTTTAATTAAAATTTGGCACGTATCTTAAATTATAAGTAGCGTCCTATGTTCTGTCCTTTCTTTATGGATTGTTTTAACTGAGAAACGACGTCCGGAATATTCGCTGTTCGTCTGAATTTTTCAGTTTATCTGTCGTCTTAGACTTTGTATGCTACTAGTACCTGCAACCGTATGTGATTTGAAATAATTTCTATTGTGTATTTACCGTAATTAACACGCATTAATAGAGGAAAAAGGCGTTTGAACGAACAGTTTGTAAATAAGTGAAAATATATCGAGAAAGTCGTTTGATTGTTACACTTGAAACTTCTTATAATTCACTAAGGTATTGTTGACACCCATTTGATGCAGAATTCAGAAACCTAGCAGGACTATCATTCTAGTCACATAAGCGATTTCTTCACTTGCCACTAAGACTATAACTTTCATTCATGTCAGTAACGCATTGCTCTGCGCTGGAAATGGGTTGCAGAGCCGAGGTAATCCGTGTCGCTGCATCCAAAAATGTAACCGAAGATTTTCTACGGCACATTTCATGTTACGTCACATTACTAGGAGAAATTTGGTATAAATGCATGTTTTGTAGGTTTTTGTGTCTGTTCTGTCACTAAAATGAGTGATTTAATGCGACAAAGTTACACATTATAGGAAGTTCAGGATATTATAGTTTAATACAGTGAAGAATTTCAATAGCTGTTTTAAATAAGTATATTAAAATATGCTGCATATATTAATATAATAATAATTATAAAAACAAAACCGCACAATGTGCAGGAGTTTATCTCTTTTTAGTTTCTCCGCTACTTACCTATAATAAATAGAGGAAGTATTGTTTTCCGCTCAAAATTTCGATTTAATTATTTCACCTTAAGTTCAAATTTTGAGGATCCCTGAATCCAAAATATGCATTTTTTTTTAGAAAAAATGTCGGTTTGTGTGTCTGTGCGTCAGTGTACATACGTGTAATGTATGTCTGTGAAACAGCATAACCCAAAACCAAAAAGTTGATTAAATACCAAACTTGGGTACTTGCGACACGAACATTTTCAAGAAAATACTCCACCCCAAATTACCCTTTACTTGGAAACATGTATTGCTCAAAAATGGTTCTAACGATTTTGATTAAAGTATCATAAGGTTAAGATATTTTAAGATTTTTTTGCGTTTACCATTTCTGAGATATTCTTGAATTTTCAAAAAAATACTTTTTCAAAGTGAGAATTCGCTATTTGTTTTTTGTCATGGTCACCATGCAAAGAGCATGGACTTTCAACGCCAACACATAACAAACCGCCTTATAAAAATCTATAGCTTTAGCCTACAATGCTCTTAGGTATACATAAAAAGAAAATGTGTAAATGTGAAATGAATGTTTAACTCGATTAACAGAAGTAGATAGAAGAAAACGTTTTGTAAGAATGGTTTGTAGAAATGTGAGTAGAGAAAGACATGTGAATACATTACATCAGATTTGTTCTTTCTCTTCCGCTGCTTATAATAGGCAGGCGTAAGTATAACAAAATATTCAATGTCGAGATTTTATAAGAAATACATGTTTTAAGCCTCTTGGATAATGATAATAATAATAATAATAATAATAATAATAATGATAATAATAATAATAATAATAATAAATTACAACAAGACCCGTGTGTAGGCACGTGTGTCTGTAAACAGCATAACTCTAAAACAAAATGTTCGATATAAGTCCTGTATCTTCCAAAGATACGACACAAAGATTATCAAATAATCGTCCCGTTCAAACAACACTTTACAGGGAAAAATTTTGATATCTTTTATTTCGTCTAAAGTGGTTGTAACAATTTTCATTTAAATGCCATATATTTAAAATATTTACATAACAATTAAACTGTAGATATAGGGTCTTTCAACAAGAGTGTCCTATCTTTGAACTTAAATAAAACACGTTCTATAAATGATAGAAGTATATTTCTTTTTTTATTTTGAAACATAATTAATGCCATTTCGTGTGAAAGAGAACATCAGTTAAGTGACCGCCGCGACTTCGTTGGGTTGCGCGTATACGGTTCACCCAATTTTCAATGACAGAAGAACGTAAATTAGGTCCAACTTCACGAATAACACGCGTGATGTTATTCATAAGATCATTTACTGTTTCTAGCTTGTTGACATAAACTCAAGATTTAACATAACTCCACAAGAAGTAATCCAATGGCGTTAAATCACATGACCACGGGGGCCAGTTAACATCACCACCACGGGAAATGATGAAACATCTGAACTTTTCCTTCAAAAGATCGATTGTTTCGAGAGCAGGATGAATGTGGCACGATCTTGCTGGAACCAGATGTTTCTGAGATCCATACCATCCAATTGAGGCCAAACATAGTCCCTTATAAGAGCCCAGTATCTTTCTCCATTGGCAGTTAGAGCTTCTCCATCTTCATCTTGGAAAAAATATGGACCAATGATTCCACCATACCCAAATCCACACAGTAACCTTTTGGGGATGAAGTGGCCGTTCTTGAATCTGCATTGGATTGTAATTGCTTCAATAGCGGCAATTTTGTTTGTTAAGTAAACAATCCATCCATCCAAAAGTGGGCTTCGTGCTGAAGATGATTTTTCGACAAACATCCGGGTCAGCTTCCAATTGCTCCATAGCCCAGTCAGCGAATACACGGCGCAATCTATGGTCGTTGGTCTTTAGTTCTTGAGTTAACACCGTTTTGTAATAAGCGTGAAACTTCAAGTCCAGATGCAGAATTCGCCAAGTTGTGGTCGGCGAAAGCCCCAATTCTTACGCTCGACGAGCAATTGATTTGTTTCCGTTCTCGCGTACACTCTCACGAACGGCGCCTATGTTTTTGTTGGAGCGCTTACGTCGATTACGTACAGGTGTTCTTTGATCGCTGACAGAACCACTTATTTCAAATTTATGGATCAAACGCCCAATCGTTCTCTCGCAAGGACGATTATGCACACCGTAACCTTCGCGCAATGCACGGAAGGTTTGGCGAACACATGATCCATTTTGATAATAAATTTTCACAATTTCCACGCGTTGCTGAATGCTGTAACGTTCCATGGATATTTCTGAATAACAATTGTAACCACATGAAAAAAATGACTGCTGTAACTCAATAACAACGGCAGCTATCACATGTTAAAGATAGGACACCCTTGTTGAAAGACCTTTTATATCTTGAATATTCTGCGAATAGCCGATGAAGTCCTCTTCATTTGGAAGGAATTTTGTATAGTATTATATAAAGGGTAAACCATAAAAAATAGAAAAGGAAACAAAAGAAACGTACTCTACAAAAAACGTAAAGCTCTTTAACACACACAATTTATTTCAAATAATTTTTTCTTTTTGCATCAAAATTTCCGAGATTTGCGAATTTATTGGTTTGAATTTTCAATACATTTATCTTTTTCTTAAAGTGCTGTCGCTATTCAGATGTTTCTCGCAATATGATGGAAAGAGTATGGAATTTCAAGGTCAGTTTTAGGCTCTGTTTAGCTATTCGGTTCCCTCTATTCATCTTGTACTACAACGAATTGTTGAATGAAACTGTTTCTGCAAACATTTATTTAGATTAACGTCAAGTAGATTGAAAAATATCTGATATGCGGCACTCACATGACCTTCTCTGCTCTTGTATAAACTACTTTTAAAAACCTTATTCTACACCTACTTCATGCTAATCAAGATAAACATTGGTAGAAGCTATCTTATTGCTAATTTTCTTGTAGGTGCAAGGGGAGTATGGTAGGCATTAAGCGATAGTCAAATGTTTTAAGAGCTGGTTGCTATGTGGCGCATTCCATTCTCTTTCTATGTCCAGGACATAAAAAAACGAATAAGGAATTCCCATTTGAGAAAAAGTATAAGTATTGGAAAATTCACACAAACTACGAGGAATATTTCGGAAACGGTTCACTGGACAAAAAAATTGTACATAACATAAATTGTGTGTTTTAACGAGATCTACTTTTTTGTATAGTGATTATTTTTCTATCTCTTACGGTTTACCAGTTATGCGCAAGTCATTCAGAAAGAAGAGGTCTTTTGGGGACATTCCCAGAAAATTCAAGATATACATTTCATTTGCCATGAAAATATTTTAAACATGTGATATTTTAATCAAAAGCGTTAGTCATTTTTGAGAAAGTAAAAATTTTCGAAAAATGATCCATGAAAAGGATAGTCTGGGACGGGGAATTTTCTTTAAAACCTCCGTATCGCATCCTTGGAAGATACGAATACTAAACTCAAATACCAAGACTTGGTATTTATCCGACTTTTAGTTTTTGAGTTACGCTGTTCACAGACAGACACACACACGGACATGTTTCCAAAAATACTTTATTTGGATTGAGGACACTTCAAAACACGTATTTCCGATGAAATCTCTTATCTAATTTTGGGTGGAATAACATACCTCCCCTACATAGTATAGAAAGTAATATGCTTTCGTAAGTACAGACTATAGAAGCTATATAAAATAAGTGATAGTGCGTAAAGACAGTCATGGAATGTAACAAATCAGATTTTGCAAAAGTGCTGTCACTATTTATTTGTTTCTCGCAATGTCATGGGAAGAACATTTAGCGGCTGGTTTTTAAACATCTATCGATTCGCTTTCCTCTATCGCCCTTGTACCTACAACGAAATGTGAAGTGAAACTATTTCTGCAAAGATTTATCTCGGTTAGCATGAAATATACAGAAACAATAAGCTTTTGTAAGAATAGTTAGCGTAAGCTATACAAAAATAAACGATAACAGGTGAACAAGTCATGTGAATGTAACACAATATATTTGCGTTCTCTCCTGCGTTTAGTCAACGCTATTATTTAAAGTTTTGTAAATTACCCTGCTCTACGCTTGGGAATTTTAAATTGATTTTTACGACATCTTTGAAGACACTTTGAGAGAATTCATCAAATTCATTTATATTTTAAATTATATTTTAAAATATGCTTAAGTTGTATGCAACCTTTATGTAAACAAGTGTAGCCAGTACTGCAAAATAAGTCGTAAATTTGAAACAATATTGAAACTGGCCTGCGGGGATCACATAATTAAAAAAAAAACGAAATAAAAAGAAAAAAGAAAGAAAGAAAGAAAGAAAGAAAGAAAGGAAAAAAAAGTAAGAGGGAGTTAACACACAGATTTTCTTGAAAATTTAATATGAATGAATCGTATATGTTGCTATCCTACTTGTATTTTGAACTGAACATACACAAAGATATATATTAAAAGAAATAAAACATCCTTGATTAAATACAGTATACACTTTAAAGCTAATTCATATTCTCTTTCTTTCGCTAGAATGTATATGCCTCTTAATACTGAAACAAGTAACTACAAAATGCATGAGTGGGGCTCATACAACGGTAATTTTTACTTTCTCTACTACGTATAGTAAGTAGGGGAGTATTGTATTTCACCCAAAAATTCGATACCGAGATTTCACCGGAAATATATGTTTTGAGGGCCCCTGAAACCAAAAAAAGCATTTTTGGAAACATGTCCGTGTGTGTCTGTCTATCTTTGAACAGCATAACTCAGAAACGAACAGTCGGATAAACACAAAACTTGGTATTTAGGTTCAGTATTTTCCAGAGATGCGACACGAAGGTTTTCAAGAAAATCCCCCCACCCCAGATTACCCTTTACATGGAACATTTTTCGAAAATTTTGATTAAAATATCATACACTTAAGATACTTTTATTACAAATAAAATGTATATCTTGAATTTTCTGGGAATGTCTCCAAAAGTATTCTTCATTGTGAACGACTTTTGCATAACTGGTAAACCATAAGAGATAGACACAATTTTGCTGCACAAACAATTTAGATCGCGTTAAAATACACAATTTTCATATACATTTTTTTCATTGAGTGAACCATTTTCGAGATATTGATTGTTGTTCCCTTAAATTTTCCAATGCTTATACTTTTTATCAAATGGAAATTCGTTATTCATTTTTTTATGTCCTGGACATTCAAAGAGAATGGAATTCTCCACATGGCAGCCAGCTCTTAAAATATTTGACTATCGCTTAAAGCCTAGCAATTCCCCTGCATCTACAAGAAAATTAGCAATAAGATTAACATCTCGATTAACATGAAGCATATGGGGAATAAGCGTTTGTAAAAATAGTTTGTACAAGAGTAGAGAAAGTCATGTGAGTGTATCACATCAGATTTTTAAAAGAAATATGCATATAAATACTCAGGATGTAGCAATATATTTCAACAACACTATTTTCCGTGGGCTTTACGCTTTGTTTTCCAGCTTACAATAACTACTAAAGATGGCACTTTGTATTTTACATTCCTTGAAAGTGTAAACTCTTCAGTAAAAGTCATAAACATTTAGTGATTTACGATTTTATAAAACGTACTATAGACTGCTTTCATATCTAAAGATCGAGGAATTGTGGAATAAACGTTATTGAACTAAAGTAAAATTGTATAGTTAGAATGATATTTATTTATTTTATTATAAATACTATTACCACCACCACAATTACTACTATTAGCACTACCACTACTATCACTACTGTCACTACTGCTACCATAGCCATTACTACTAATCTACTACCTCTATCATATTAATACTACAACTACCATCACCACTACTACAACTACCACTACTGCTACCATCATTATTACTACTAAACTACTACTGCTACTACTACCACTATCATATTAATACTACTACTGACATCACCACTACTACCACTAAGTACCACGTCTGTCACTACAGCTATCATTACCATTACTACTAATCTACTATTACTACTACTACCACTATCATATTAATACTACTACTGCCATCACCACTAGTACCACTACTGTCACTACTGCTATCATTACCATTACTACTAATCTACTTTTACTACTACTACCACTATCATATTAATACTACTACTGCCATCACCACTACTACCACTTTTGTCACTACTGCTATCATTACCATTACTACTAATCTACTATTACTACTACTACCACTATCATATTAATGCTACTACTGCCATCACCACTACTACCACTACTGTCACTACTGCTATCATTACCATTACTACTAATCTACTATTACTACTACTACTATCATATTAATACTACTACTGCCATCACCACTACTACCACTTTTGTCACTACTGCTATCATTACCATTACTACTAATCTACTATTACTACTACTACCACTATCATATTAATGCTACTACTGCCATCACCACTACTACCACTACTGTCACTACTGCTATCATTACCATTACTACTAATCTACTATTACTACTACTACCACTATCATATTTATACTACTACTGCCATCACCACCACCACCACCACCACTACTACTACTACTACTACTACTACTACTACTACTACTACTACTACTACTACCACTATCATATTAATACTACTACTGCCATCACCACCACCACCACCACCACCACTACTACTACTACTACTACTACCACTATCATATTAATACTACTACTGCCATCACCACCACCACCACCACCACCACTACTACTACTACTACCACTATCATATTAATACTACTACTGCCATCACCACCACCACCACCACTACTACTACTACTACTACCACTATCATATTAATACTACTACTGCCATCACCACCACCACCACCACCACTACTACTACTACTACTACCACTATCATATTAATACTACTACTGCCATCACCACCACCACCACTACTACTACTACTACCACTATCATATTAATACTACTACTGCCATCACCACCACCACCACCACCACTACTACTACTACTACTACCACTATCATATTAATACTAAATACTACTATTGTCATCACCACTACTACCACTACTGTCACTACTGCTACCATCACCATTACTACTAATCTACTACTACTACTACCACTATCATATTAATACTACTACTACTGTCATCACCACTACTACCACAACTGCCACTACTGCTACCATCACCATTACTACTAATCTACTACTACTACCACTACCACTATCATATTAATACTACTACTACTGTCATCACCACTACTACCACTACTGCCACTACTGCTACCATCACCATTACTACTAATCTACCACTACTACTACTACTACCACTATCATATTTATACTACTACTACTGTCATCACCACTACTACTACCATCACCATTACTACTAATCTACTACTACTACTACTACTACTACTACTACTACTACAACTATCATATTAATACTACTACTGCCATCACCACCACCACCACTACTACTACTACTACCACTATCATATTAATACTACTACTGCCATCACCACCACCACCATCACTACTACTACTACCACTATCATATTAATACTACTACTGCCATCACCACCACCACTACTACTACTACTACCACTATCATATTAATACTACTACTGCCATCACCACCACCACCTCCACCACTACTACTACTACTACTACCACTAACATATTAATACTACTACTGCCATCATCACCACCACCACCACCACTACTACTACTACTACTACTACTACTACTACCACTATCATATTAATACTACTACTTACCACCACCATCACCACCACCACTACTACTACTACTACTACCACTATCATAATAATACTACTACTGCCATCACCACCACCACCACCACTACTACTACTACTACCACTATCATATTAATACTACTACTGCCATCATCACCACCACCACCACTACTACTACTACTACTACTACTACTACCACTATCATATTAATACTATTACTGCCATCATCACCACCACCACCACAACTACTACTACTACTACCACCACCACTATCATATTAATACTACTACTGTCATCATCACCACCACCACCACCACCACCACCACTACTACTACTACTACTACTACTACTACCACTATCATATTAATACTACTACTGCCATCATCACCACCACCACTACTACTACTACTACTACTACTACTACTACTACCACTATCATATTAATACTACTACTGCCATCATCACCACCACCACCACCACCACTACTACTACTACTACTATTACCACTATCATATTAATACTACTACTGTCATCATCACCACCACCACCACCACCACCACCACTACTACTACTACTACTACCACTATCATATTAATACAACTACTGCCATCATCACCACCACCACTACTACTACTACTACTACTACCACCATCATATTAATACTACTACTGCCATCATCACCACCACCATCACCACCACCAACACTACTACTACTACTACTACTACCACTATCATATTAATACTACTACTGCCATCATCACCACCACCACTACTACTACTGCTACTACTACTACTACCACTAACATATTAGTACTACTACTGCCATCATCACCACCACCACCACCACCACTACTACTACTACTATTACCACTATCATATTAATACTACTACTGTCATCATCACCACCACCACTACCACTACTACTACTACCACTATCATATTAATACTACTACTGCCATCACCACCACCACCACTACTACTACTACTACTACTACTACTACTACTACCACCACTATCATATTAATACTACTACTGCCATCATCACCACCACCACCACCACTACTACTACTACTACTACTACTACTACTACTACCACTATCATATTAATACTACTAGTGCCATCACCACCACCACCACCACCACTACTACTACTACTACTACTACTACTACTACTACTACTACTACTACCACTATCATATTAATACTACTACTGCCATCACCACCACTACCACTACTACTACTACTACTACTACCACTATCATATTAATACTACTACTGCCATCACCACCATCACCACCACCACTACTACTACTACTACCAGTATCATATTAATACTACTACTGCCATCATCACCACCACCACCACCACCACCACTACTACTACTACTACTACTACCACTATCATATTAATACTACTACTGCCATCACCACCACCACTACTACTACTACCACTATCATATTAATACTACTACTGCCATCACCACCACTACTACTACTACTACTACTACCACTATCATATTAATACTACTACTGCCATCACCACCACCACTACTACTACTACTACTACTACTACTACCACTATCATATTAATACTACTACTGCCATCACCACCACTACTACTACTACTACTTCCACTATCATATTAATACTACTACTGCCATCACCACCACCACTACTACTACTACTACCACTATCATATTAATACTACTACTGCCATCACCACCACCACTACTACTACTACTACTACTACTACCACTATCATATTAATACTACTACTGCCATCACCACCACCACTACTACTACTACTACTACCACTATCATATTAATACTACTACTGCCATCACCACCACTACTACAACTACTACTATTACTACTACTACTACTACTACCATCGCCGCTACTACTACCAGCAAGTTACTATTACTACTATACTATTTCTACCACCATTATCTACTACTACCTACTACCATATTACTATTTCCACTATTAGCACCACCACTACTACTAATACCACTACCACCACGACCATCACCACCCCACGACCCTAGTAGTACGACTACGACGACGACGTTGCTACTGCTGCTACTACTACTACTGTACGGCCTCCTTTCAGAAGATAATTCCTTTTGTATTTTCCAAAATGGTGAGTTATTTACTTTAGAGGGGATAATTAAGTGTTAAGAGGATTCACAATAAGGAGTTTCCTCTATATCTGTAAAAGTTGAAAAGTAATTTGCATATCAATCTGATATTAAAATATTCCATGTAGTGCAGTTTTAGGTTTATGCAAACAATGTTTCTTCCAATCTTACGCATACCTATTTTTTAAGCATACTACCATTTTTACGGGGAATTTAAAGGTTTTGCAAACATTTTGTTGAAGTTTCTTGAAATTTAGGCGGTATATACGAGTAAGCATCAAAAGAATTAATAAATATAATTCACTAAATAAGTGTAATATCAGAAAACTGCAACGGAGCGTATGACTTATTATGTCCATGTGCAGATATAAAATACCACGAGGTATTTAAAATGGTGAAAAATTTAAATGCATTGGTGTTTTCTTGTAAAAAAATAAAACCTAACAGAGAGAATTTTGGATTCCAAAACAAAGAAACAGGCACATATTTTGTTCGATTTTAGCAGTCCTTTTGGAGGTTTCGTAACATAAGACTATTAACAATAAAAATGGCAACTAGATGCAACATTTTGATCAGCCCTTACCTTGAACCTTAGATCACCAAGGGGTGGTTTGGCATAAGGCACTCCTAAGAAACCGAGAAACCTGTTCCTGCTGCGGATGGATGTCAGGTGCGTTCCTCTGAGGCGACCCTGCTGGACCTCGACCACAGGACACCTCACGCAAATAGCCTCCGCCGCGCTTGTTAGCGAGGCTATTAACACTAGCGGTAGAATGAGAAGCATGACTGTTGCACGCAGGCATGCGCAGTCGGCATTTAATCGTGTCACTATGATAACACAGCGCCAGTCTTGGGTGACTGGACCCCTACCTCTCTCTCTCTCTCCCCATTGTTTGTTTCTCTCGTGCAATAGGTGCGCGCGCGGGCGGGTGCATGGCGCCTACCCAATTCAACAGCTTTCATCTTCATTCACCATGGACAAGGAGGGGTAAATCCCCCACCAGAATCCCTGCTGAATTATGTAGTATATTATCACATGTTTAGAGATTTATTATTCTGTATAACACATAATTGTATTTGTTTATATACGTAACTACGCTTACGCACCTTTCTGTTACTTAGGTTTTATTTTCTTCTCCACTCATCTCTGTCATTCCTTCCGTCCTTTTGCTTCCATTTCCGTCCTTATTTCCTACATCCAAGTACTGAGTCTCATCTCCCAGGTGGACACCATTCTGTGTATTGTGACGGTTATAATTTTATTTTAAGCGATTTTTTATAAATATGAGTTTATACAGTTTGAGATGTTCAGGACAGACGTGGTTTAGTAATTACAGGAAATTGTCTTTAGAGTTCAGGCTAGTCATTTCCCGGATGTTGATGTAAGCAGAGTTCGGGTGACATACGGTTTAGAGGAAAAGTTCATCGTTTGTCTGAAACACGTGGAAATTAAGTAAATTCTGCTGACACACACCCTCAGCTATTAGTGTGGGAACGATACAATATTCGGTGGGTATTTAAACAGATGAGCTTTTGACAGTTTCTTTTTGCCTAGCAGGAATCTCTGCCGGTGAGTTCGGAAATTCATTTTTAATTTACAATCGCGATTCAAATCCAGATTTGTTTATTGAAAAAAGTAATGGCTTGGTGCCGGTACAAAGGGCCCGGCTTACAGGCAAAATTTACATTAATTACAATGAACTTACTTGCTAGGAGAAATAAGTATTATTTGTAATTAAAAAACCCATAGGTAGCCGAGAACAGTTTCAAGCTGTAGAATGTCTGGGACAATCGCAACATAGGAGCTAGACTGACGACAATGGACTACTGGACTTTCTCTGCCACTCAGGTAAATTCACCATGTGTCTAATTCTTTCTTCGTTCTCTTTTAGAAGCTCAGTTTAGGCTAAATTAGTTAAATTAAAAGTTTAGAAAATATTGGGAACAGGAATTATATTGTCTTAATAAAGGGCACCCATTTACTACCCTTGCTACGTAACCGGAAGCCATCCTGTGCTGCGTTTTCCCCATCCTTTAAGTGACGCTAGTTATGACAGCACGGATGCGTGAAGTATTCTTTCCTCATGTGTCCATACCAGTTTAGTTGTTTATATCTTACAAAGTCTACAAAAGAAATTGCATTATAGTAACGATAATAATAATAATCACCATTACTAGTATCTTATATTTAAAGCGCAAAACCAGCCCTAAGTGTTGGTGAGGCTTTAAAAGGAGGAAGCGCTACTGTAGGTTATTCAGCGGTTGCCTTTTTCAAAATCGGGTGCTAACCAACAAGCTATCTATGGTCTATATTCAGGAGGTTTCGGCTCAAATCCCGTGTACTGATCACTCACACACCTTTCTTGCTTGTTTCCTTGCTTTCTTTGACAGACAAATTCGGGGTGTATGTTTCAGTATTACACCCAAAGTATCGTCCTCCGTGGTGTAGTGGTTACCATGCTGGCCTCTAATTCCCAAGGTTTGGGCGTAAAAACATGACTTCCTTCGGAAGGGAAGTAAAGTCGGTGATCCCATGTCGTAGATTTACGGCACGTAAAAGAACCTTAAGGTTGATAAAGAGGCCTTTGAGCAAAATTACCGGTCTTTCACGCCCAATACAGAATGGACGCTAAGGACCACACCAGTTAAAGAGCGTCCATAAATAAAAACTTAACGCCCAAAGTTCCAACTAATGATTAAAAGAAAGAGAAATGAACAGACGATACATACAGGCGGCTATGTAACAAAGGCCGCCTTTCTGTAAGTTACTGAAGCAGATACTGTAGCTAATGTGTTTTGTCGGTCGTTACACTGACGTCTAGTAAACATCCACGAAACAGCTATTCCAGATCCACAGAAGATCACTGTGTAATAAAATAGCTGGCCCAGGAATAAGAGCAAGCAAACCAAACTGAATAATGCAGGAAGGCGGCTAAGCACTTAAGCCATCTGTCTAACACACACTTGACTCATGCGTTCCAAAGACCTAACGTTGCAATATGTTTTCGCAGTTTAAACCGAAATAAGACGAGAAAAATTCGGTCTAGTACACTCACACGTATTTCTCTAACCATGAAAACATTCACATAGTCCTTTAATTGTTATAGTATTCATATAAAACGTAATTCTTTCCGTCTATGTTATGTCATTCACAATGTTTTACATAGGAACGATTTCACATTAAGCAACAAGTATTTAATTACATGCAAAATGCGGAAACAGCATTCAAAAGTTTGTCGCTATAACGAGTTTTTGCGATGGACCGAAAAAAGAATGGCAAACTTTGTCTACTTCGGAGGGTTTCCTAGTTGTACAACATTCAGTGTGAAGAGGGCTTAAAAGTCTGTTCACAGAAAGTTCAAGATGTCAAGACTAATCTTTCATTATTAATATCGTAAATATATTTTAGTCAAAATCATTTGAACCTAACATGAAAACTAGTGAAAAATGTTCCAAGTAGAGGGTAGTTTGGGATGAAACAATTTTCTTGCTAAGTCATACTCAAGTATCAAATTTAGTATTTATTCGACTTTTCATTTTGAGTTTTCAGTACATAGACTAATAAGCAGAAAAAAGACACACCCACACACCAAACCTTTTTCTAAAAATGCTTTTTGTGTTCAGTGGACAGTGCGTTATTCTGGGGAAGACCGATACCGAATTTTGGGGTTGAATATCACACTTCCCCTACTATTGGCAAGTGGTAGAGAAGATGAAACATCTGATGTGATTATAATGCCCTTTAGAGAGTGAATACATCAAATGTATACACATACATAAGATTATATAAATAAATACATGTAAATGCAAAGAAAAACGGAATGCCTAAAATGTAAGAAATTAATAACACAAAGAATAATTTGTTACAATGTTCTTTAACGGTGTCGATTTCTTTTATCTTCAGCTACCAAATAAAAGCCTCTCAAGGACAAGCTTTCTCAATTTCTGCAACATGTGATTACATTAATGATCGAGGGCTTTGGCGACTTCAATTTTTGTCAACTCAGAAGTCAAATGGTGAAATCCAATGGCTGAAATATTTTATGCTTGCAGAGGCATGTCAAAATATTTCTATATTCATTTCATAAATTTGCGCACTTTTAATTTCAAAACAGGCCCTTCAATATCCTCTCTCTTTCTGATCCATTCTACTTCCTAATTCATGCTGCCATTGTCGATGATCTTGCAGCTGCACCTAAACACATAAATCATTCACATATTTTAAAATAACTGATATTAGGAGGGGGTCTCCAGTAACTGGAGTACAGCATCGTATGCAGGCTATAAAGGGCCCTTTGTGCCTCCAACGTGACCCTGGAAGAAGCGTTGAAGGGGAGACCCGACTAGATCCGGACGACGATGTGCGCTAGCAAAGACGGGATCCCTAATGATTTCAGCATGACACCAATCCTGACCCGTATAGCCTTGCCTTAACCACCCGCAACCTAGGGGACCCGGAAATACACGAATGCACTCCCAGGATTTAAGGGAACCCCAGCAATTCCTCTAAGACACGGGAGAAATCTTTCCATAGCGCAGATTCCATCGTCCTGTTGCAACACACCAACCGCTTACAACCCTGAAACAAAAGAGGCGAAAAAATGAAAGGAAATGATGGGGACAAAAATGATGGACAGGAAATCCGTGGTAAAAGGGGAACAATCCTACCATTTTTTTCCGTAGCGGGGGATGCATTACTGCATTCAACACACATAGCTAATGGCTATGGGGATATGTGGGGCTCGCCGCTCAATCGCGGAATAACCACTAAAAACCCCTGCACGTGTTAGTCGTGTATTGCTGTGTAATTGCCTGAATTCTGAATAGTCGGGTCCCGCATAGCACCCCGGTTAGTATGTGTGTAGCTAGGAGCTGGCATGCGTGGCATGCGATCACGTCAATGGTTTGTTGCTAGGATTGTCCATGAAACCTGAACAATACCAGTGAGAGTTCGTGAGTTAATATTGTGGATGTTTAATTTGCTTACTTTCTAAGTCTTGTAAGTATGTGCCGGGAGTGCCTGCTCGTCATGACATTTATAACCTTAACCTAAGCTAAAAAGCTAGCGTACTACACTGGTGTGCAAAACCTAAGGACGAAAGTAATCTTCGCATGCTGTGACAAGCTCGATGAAACTTGAATCATACATAGAGGGAACTGCTACGGTTTGCTACAGTAGGCAACTAAACGAAATATGCAATGAGACGAACAGAAATGACACTTTTATTCATAGACCATAAGATACACTAAAGTCAATACGACATACGAGGTACATCCAGAAAGTAAGTTCCGTTTGGTAATAAAATTAAATTGTGTACAGATACAGAAAACTTATTTATTGCACAAAATTCTACAACTCTTAAACTACTTTTCCACATAACTGCTGAAATTTTGCAGGCATTTGTCATAGCGTGGCACAAGTTTTTGTATACCTTCTTCATAGAAGTTTGCCGCCAGTTGGAAACATTTTCTTTCAGCTCTTCGTCATTGTTGAAGTGTTGACCGCCAAGGAAAGACTTGAGATGAAAGTCGCTAGGAGCGAGGTCAGGGCTGTACGGGTGATGGTCAAACATGTCCCAGCCAAATCCCTGTAGGTTTTGCGTCACATTTGCAGTGTGTGGTCGTGAAGAAAAAGAACACCTTTTGACAGCAATCCTCGGCGCGTATTCTGTATTGCGCGGTGCAATTTCCCAAGTGTCTCGCAATAAACATCTGCTTTGATTGTTTGACCACGCGGTAAGAAATCAATGAGTAAATGCCTTTCCAGTCCCAGAACACTGTGCACATCATTTTTCGAGGTGTCAAGATTTGTTTCGGCTTAACCTTTGCTGGGGATGAAGTGTGCCTCCATTCCATTGATTGCCGCTTACTTTCAGGGGTGTCGTAAGAAACACAAGTTTCATCTCCTGTGACTATCTGTGTCAGAAATTCTTCGCCGTCTTCATCATAACGGGTCAAAAACTGAAGTGCACTACCCATCCGGTTTGTTTTGTGTTGCTCAGTAAGAATCTTTGGTACCCAACGAGAGCAAAGTTTACGAAATTTCAGTTTTTCGGTAAAATTTCATGAATTAGTGATCGTGAGATTTGGGAAAATTCCTGGATCTTGTCATCAATCGCGTGAACCAGTTCTTCTGTAACCAAAGATGGACGCCCACTTCGTTCTTCATCGTGCACTTCACTACGTCCTTCATTGAACTGTCGGACCCATCTTCTCACCATTGAATCACTCATCGCATTTTGTCCGTAAACTTCGCAAATTTGCCGATAAATTTCAATTGGTTTCACTTTCCTGAACTGATTTCACAAGCGGCGGGATTTTCAATCAACACCGACATTGTAAACAAGCACAACAAAGCGTACGTGGCTGACAACGATCTCAAAATGGCGCACGTTTCTTCTCCTTGATACAGAGCGTCTACCGCGCATGTGCGGAATTGCGATCGCAGCGCTGCAGCGGAGAGAAATTGAAAAGGAACTTACTTTCTGGACGTGGCTCTCTAGATTTACAGAAACAGATACATGGTGCTTAAAAGGGTGTATGATCACCACGGACAGCAATGCATGCTCGGCATCGTGCTCCCATGCTGGCCACAAGGTTTGTAAGCAGTTCTTGTGGTAGGGCGTTCCATTCCTCCACCAGCGCTGTTGATAACTGTTGGATGGTCGTTGGTGTATGTGGATGTGCTGCAATGTGTCTCCCCAAAGCATCCCACATGTGTTCGATGGGATTTAAATCGGGGGAACGGGCAGGCCAGTCCATTTGCCGAATATCCTCTCGTTCCAAGAGATCCTCCACTGCGCTGTTCGATGCAGTCGCGCATTGTCATCCATAAAAATGAAGTCAGGATCGACTGCAACCCTGAAAAGTCGCACATGGGGAAGGAGTACAGTATCATAATAACGTTGACCAGTGAGCGTACGTGTTAAAAGATTTGGAGGTCGGTGCGCCCATACAACATTATGCCTCACTAAACCATAACACCCGGACCACCAAAAGATCATGCTCAAGGAGTTACCTGGGTTTATTACGTGTTCCCACCTCTCGCCAGATGAAGGTACGTCGAGAATCACTACTTAGACTGAATCTGCTCTCATTCGAGAAGAGCACGCGACCCCATTCCTCGTTGGTCCAATTTTGATGCTCTTGGGACCATCGCAAACGGTGCCTCGTGAGATTGCGTGCCTAGCTGTCCTGTTAAATGTGGTTGCAATTACACCCGCTGTTTGGCGTGGATCCCTTCTTGCCAGTTGGACAATGTAGCGTTCATCTGCTGAATGTAGCTGAGCGTGGTCGACCACAACCTCTTCTTGGGACAGTAGTGCTTGTGGTTTGGAAGGTTCCTCATGCACGTGAAACAATGCTGTGAGCAATTCCAAACTCTGAGCAACACTCGTCACACTTCACCCTTCTTCCAGTTTCTCGATGATTCTTCCCTGTGTGAGGTCATCCAAATGGTGTCTACGGGACATGTTGCAATGAAGAACACCACTACAGTGCACCGTAACAGCTCGCTAATTGCCACACAACGTTTTGTCCTGTTTCATCAACTGCCCCGTGTTGCGGCACCAGACACATTTGGCACTGTAGGCTCGCTACACTCACGCCATGTGACGTCCAGCTTTCTGTGTACGTGTGAGAGACCTCTTCCACCAAGTAGTTCATTTGTTATGTTACTTTATCCATCTCGTCCTTAGGTTTTGCATACCAGTGTACCAGTGTATTATTCTACAAAGTTTGGAGCTTAAGTGTATTTAGTGTGATAATAATGTAAAATGTTAATGTATTATCATGTGTTGTTGCTTCCTGTGCCGGTCTTTGCAGGTGATCCCTGCCCGTCAGTAGTGCACAGGCGCCGTCGTTTTTAACCGGCTCTCTGTCATCGTCAGGCTCGCTGACCATGTAGTTGCCGATGTCGTCTGTGTAACCGACTCCATAATGCAGTCTTACGCTGCCTACGTCGATCACGGTGGGAGATCCTTTCTCCCGGGCCGCCTCAGCAGTGGTTGAGGGCTCTGCAACCGGCTAGGTCTGAAATGAAAGATAAAAAGAAGCGAAAGATTAATGATAGGATTTAGTGAGCAGTCCTGTGTCAGCGTCCTTGTCATAATTGGAAGAGATTGTCGAGGAAGTGTTATATTTCTTCTGTGTGATCTTGGGATAACGTTCGATCGAATAGTGACAGCGGCCTAGCATTCGCCTACTGACCCGGGGAAGCACGAAAAAAAAAAGCATGAGTGGCTGGTCGACTAGAATCGATAAAGTCGGAGTCAAGAATCACGAGGAGTTAGAGCAAGAGTAGCGATTAGAAGTTAACTTACGGATAAATGAATTCGTCCATACGTAATGGATAAGATGCACAAGTGTATTTAACAATAGAAAAAAATCTGATGTGTTACACTCACATGACTTTCCCTACTCTTGTACAAACTATTTTTACAAACGCTTATTCTCCATATGCTTCATGTTAATCGAGATGTTAATTTATTGCTAATTTTCTTGTAGATGCAAGGGGAATTGGTAGGCTTTAAGCGATAGTCAAATATTTTAAGAGCTGGTTGCTATGTGGAGTATTCCATTCTCTTTGCATTACCAGGACATAAAAAATGAATAACGAATTCCCATTTAAGAAAAAGTATAAGTATTGGAAAATTTATGGGAATAACAAGCAATATCTCGGAAATGGTTCACTCAATAAAAACAATGTGTATGACATAAATTGTGTATTTTAACGCGATCTACATTTTATGTGCAGTAAAATGTTGTCTATCTCTTATGGTTTACCAGTCATGCAAAACCCGTTCACAATGAAGAATACTTTTGGAGACATTCCCAAAAAATTCAAGATATACATTTTAATTGTCATGAAAATATCTTAAACATATGATATTTTAATCAATATCATTGGAGCCATTTTTGAGAAAATTAAAATTTTCGAAAAATGTTCCACGTAAAGGGTAATGTGAGGTGGGGGATTTTCTTGAAAACCTTCTTGTCGCATCTCTGGAAGATACTGAACCTAAATACCAAGTTTGTTGTTTATCCGACTGTTCGTTTCTGAGTTATGCTGTTCACAGACAGACACACAGACAGACACACAGACACAAAACACACGGACATGTTTCCAAAAATGCTTTTTTTGGATTCAGGGGTCTCAAAACATATATTTCCGGTGAAATCTCGGTGTCGAATTTTTGGGTGGAATACAATACTTCCCCTACTTACTATACGTAGTAGAGAAAGTAAGAAATACAGTTTTAATATCATAGTAGTCAAAGCATTAATAAACAATCTCTTTAAAAAAAGTTATTTGTGAAATATGCTCATTAAATGAAAGTATTTATATTTTCAGCTCATTGAAATAAAAGTATCTACTTGTTATTTGCTTCTAATGTCTTTGTATTTTTAGTACCTATTTAAATACAGGTGCAATATAAGAACTGGTTACAAATGTTAGTTACTATTTAATATACTGCAGAATCCATTCAAGTTAAATGTTAATAACAAATAATTACAAATAGTCCTGTTTAGAATCACGGATTTTTGGCCTGTTAAAAAGCGCAGAGTATGTTGTTTTCTGGGGAAAGTGGCATGCAGAAAAGGAATTTCCTTTTCATTGTTTCTTCTTTGTGGCTTCCTTTCACAGTAGTACTAGGCGGTAAGTTGAATCGGACTTGAAAAGCAATGCCATGGCCAGGACTCGAACCACGGCTGTTCAGTGTTCTTAACGTTTGAGCTACCATGTCGATATGATTGTATGTGCTAGTGTGAAAGAACAGTTAGCAAATATTAACTTATCGTAATAGAGTCTAACTATACAGCCCAGAAATTAAAAGCAACCTTGCAGTCGCCTTTGAGGGTCATAACTTAAACATTCGACATCGCCTTGGAGGTTTACCAGGATAGTTGAATCAGATGAGGTATAATGAGCACTTGCATACTCACCAAGGCAGCTCAAGCGGTGAGAGCATCTGCACGGAGAGCAGAACATCCGTGCTTCGAGTCTTGTCGGCCATGACGTTTAATTTTTCAAATCTAATTCAACTTTCCAATTTCCTCTTTATTTTAAGAGACCCTTTGAAGAGGTAACATTGCTAATATTTTCCATTTTAGATGCAAAATCTTAAAATCTGCATTTAAATGCCTGATATATTTTCTACTTTTACACATTTTATTATTATATATTTTTTATTTTTACTATTTTGAAAAGTTTCTATCATACAACCTTTGTATAGTTTTAAGATCGTAAAGGATAAGTGACGGAAAAATTAGGTTCACGGTGTCGTTTCTCCATGCCGATGTTGTTAAAAAACCGGGCTACAATGGACTTCTTTCTAAACCGAACCGCGAGTTCTGTCTATGAATCTACTAATCTAAAAGCCTTTAAGCCATCTCATCAACTTAAATGATTTATTAAGTACTATATGTTTCGTTTACTAATGTTCTCATTTCTTCAGTTTTATCACCAATTAAGATATACCTATAACCGAATGTGATGGTTCCGCGGTAACTTGCAAAGTTTGCATTCTGAAGGTCCTGAGTTGATCCCAGGGGCCAGCCACTCTGACCATGTGATTTTCGAGGTTTTTGCTGGTTGGTAATGCATTACTGCCTGAGCCATCCCGCTCGGCTACTTGGTACTAACGCAACAGAATCAACCCACTACTCCATGTATCGTATGTTTGTTAGTGTGGCCAAAAGTTCAGTGAGACGATGCGTGAAAATTATCGTGTGTTACATTCACATGGCTTTCTTTACCCCCTTTTCTACAAACTATTCTTACAAAAGCTTATTCTTTTATCTACTTCTGTTAATCAAGATGAACGTTTGCAGAAATGGTTTGATTACTCATTTCGTTGTAGACACAGGAGGATTATAGTAGACTGAAGCAGTAACCACTATCTAAAAGCAGGTCGCTGTGTGATGGCTTTGAAATTCCGTACTCTTTCCATGACGTGGTGAGAATGGTAACAGAATTTTAGAAGAGCATAAGGTAGGCATCTGAAAATTCAAACTTTTAAATAAATATCTCGGAGATGATTAATAAACAAAGGTATTTTTGTACAAAAAATTTGTGTTTTAACGGGCAGTACACTTTTTGTACATTAAGGATTTTTTTCATCTCTTATGATTTACTAGTTTTACAAAAGTAGACAAAATTCATTGCGAATGAAGACTTTAAAGGCTATTCGCATATATTTAAAGCTCCTATACATTTTATCATGCAGATATATTAAACATGTGATATTGTAGTCAATGGATGGACGAATGGATTTACTGACGGATAGATGGACGGATTGATGGAAGGACAGATGTACGGATGGATGGACGTGTGGATGGCCGGATGCATTGATGGACGGACGGATACGGTTGGATGAATGATGGATGTTGAGGATAGATGGATGGACGGAGTCGTGAATGGATGAATGATTGGATGGATGGACGAATGGATAGACGAATGTGTGGATGATAGATGGGCGTATAGATGGATGTATGGACGGACGTGTGGATAGAGTGATGTATGGACGGACGGACGGAGTTATGGATGAATGGGATAAACAAGTCTGTTGAGCAGTTGAACCCGATTTGACGTGCCTGGGACTATAAAATAGTGCTAAAGGAGTTATCTAATGCAGCTACTAAGAAGCAATGGAAGTTTACAGTCTGTTCAGCATCTATTCATAGAGTTCGTGAACTAAAATAATTGTTATTTCTGTTTGTGATCATTTGATGACTTCATCAGTTTCCTAATTCGGGATTTAAAGCGATGCTAGCGATTAGTTCCCTTATAGAGCGAGTCTTTTGGATGGGGATGGATACTAACGTTTGTGTAGATATGAACTGCAGTTTGCATAAAAACAACCTATAAGGGATTGTTGAGCCACCTAGTATATTCTGTTCTTGTGCAAGGCTGGTGTTGTTAAAGTCAACGACTGTCAACTGAACTGGAGAGACCAAAAGAGTAGTAAACTCTTCTCTGGGCATCGAGGGAAAAGTGAAAGGAGATTTCTCTATTTATCTAATGATGGATAATTGGCTTTATCGCCAGCTTAGGTGGTGCCTATAGGACTGAAAGTTGGAGTTACTATGTTTACAGATTATCTATGGGCAGTCCTTAGTCGTTTCCGACTGCCATGGCGTAGCGTCGCACTCAGGTTCGATTCAGGGAACCAGTATGGGAAGTTTTGCCTGCTGGAAGGTCTGCAACTGCCTTGTGAGGAATCAATTTAACAGCTACTTGATGTAAAACTATAGGATCCAGTCTCGCAAGGCATGTCAAACGACAGAAGGAAAACAGCTTTGTCATATACCAACCCTTTTACGTTATCAATCCCATTCAGCGGATTTATGTTACCAATCTCCAAAAATTATGTTATTTTAGCCTAAATTATGCTATTGCAGCGTTTGTCCAATAATTGCAATTTTAAAAGCATAGGAGCGCTATTTTAAACATAAGTATGCCATTGAATATATGTAGACTGTTCCACATTTATTTACAGGTCTTTTTCAAAATAATTATTCAAAATAATGCTTTTACACAAAATTAAATCACATATACATATTTTAATGATCGAAAACTACTGGGTGAGCAATGCTTGACGCAACCGCGGGACCGGCCGGCAGCGCTGGCCGCTGCGTAAGGCTTCAGTGTGGGTTGAAACCTTGCGCAATTAGCACGTGTTTGTTAGGCGACGCAATACAGTGTATGGAGTGAAAGTGTATCAAGTGAAATGGGGTAATACAAGTATTCTAATCCCTAAAGGGTATTCATGTATGATTCATACGTGCGTACAGAATCAGTGCGTGCTGTAAGGAGATTATTTAAAGAGGAATTTCCTGATGTTCACGCAACATCCTGATGTTCGATTCATCCATTAGTAAATAAATTTCGTGAAAGGGTAAGAGTTCTTAACAGGAAATATAGACAACCACGTACAGTACTCACAGAAGAAACTCTGGATAATATTGGACGTGCTCTGGAAAGAACTCCTAGAAAATCAGTTCGACGTCTTTCTCTACAAATTAAAATTTCCTATGGCTCTGTTTGAACGGCATCGAAGTTTAACGCAGTATTTTATATCACAACACTGAGAATGCCAGAGTGATTGTAGTGTAAATTAACATTATTGTATGACAATGATTTGAGATGTTTGTTCATTATAAGCATTGTTATGAAATACGTTTACACGGCCTCACTGAAACTGACAATAGGAGCGGGTAACAATGAGCGAGGGGGTGAGTTGTTTATCAATTATAAGAGACAAACAAATGACGTCAGAGTAGCGCGCTTTTCTGTAGAAATGGAGGGAATATTTTCCCTAGAGAATATGTGTTCGTAATTTTGATTGGATATAAAAATAGACGCTAATGTTGGCGCGCTTTATTAACCAATAGCAGTTCTGTTATAATGTTTAGGCATATCGGGGTGAGGGAGTATAAATTCCGTGCCAGAGACGGGTAACGTGCAGTTTTACAGAATAATTCACAAGGCAAACGTCGCACAGTCCAACAGAATCATTCATGGGCTACACGTCGCACAGTTTAAGAGAATCATTCGCGGGTTACACGTCACACAGTTCAACAGAATCTCTCGCGTCGTAAAGTTAGTTACAAAAATGTGAAATACGCGAATTAATAATGTGCGGCAAATAAGTGATTATAGTTACATTCGAAAATATAACAGTTTCAGTCGGGCGTGTATCAAGAATAAATATGTGAAATTAAGGAAGTGTCACGGCAAAAAGTATAAAAACAAATTCTTTTATCAGTGTTATCTTTTAGTAACAATTCCTTTCCGTTTACACACCCTGTTCAAGAGATTTGCTCGACTGGGTAATAATAGCTAGACGGAGGACAAAGAATTCAAAATTAAAAATAGTAAAGCAATAACAGGCGCTCAGCAAATAAGATAACACGAACGATACCGCGACAAGTTACTACACTTAAAGTCCTATAAAATGACAGTAGTACAAGAACTTAAAGGGGGTTACCCTGCCAAAAGTTTGCGGTATTATGAATGGATTTTAAATAGGATGCATACGGAGAAATTGACCCTAATCCAATTTTCTTTCTGGACAAATCATGATACCACCTAAGTGGGTATGGTAATTCACAAAATAACCGTTGTTGGAGTTCTGAAAACCTTAGCGTAATATACGAGGAACCCGTGAATGATCAAAAAAGTGAGTGTGAAGCGTTATTAGCGGCGAGAGAATAATAAGCCCTATTTTTTTTTCAGGAAATAGTTAAAGTGAGAGGTATGTGCGAAACATTTTGCGGCCTTTTTATGATCAATTAATTGAGAGAGAACATATTTTCGCGACCTTTCAGCAGGACTCTGCGATGGCACGTACAGCCAATTTCTCATTGTAGGAAATTCATGACGTATTTCAAGATTGAGCTATCACTAACAACATATGGACCCCTTGTTCCCCCCCCATTTAACTCCTTGCGATTATCATCTCTGGGGGGCATTAAAAAACAAAGTGTACAAAATAAATCCGCACACACTTGGGATGAACTTAAAACTAACATTCGTACATCAAGAAATTGCTGCCATTTCTCAAAGGGAATTGCAGAGTGTAATCAGCAATTTCATAAGCAGGTGTTAGAAATGCTTGAACAACGAATGGAGGTAGTCCCAGCATCTCCTTGCTTGATATACGTGAGTAATTTACTTTTATTTTTAAGTGTTTTAGTTATGTATGTTAGAAATAACTTACGCGACAAACCGTACTATATTTACAGCGGACTTCTTGTAATCCGCACCGCCGACACAGCAGTCAGCCTCGCCGGCCGGCCGCACGCCGCGAACCCGGTTGCGTGAAGGATCGTTCACCCCGTATTTATGATAGAGGCTCAACATGTGTGAAGTCGGTTATTTGTATAGATTGGAGAATATGCCCAAAGTTTCAGAAATTTATATTTCACTTTTAAAGGTATAAATTTCAGTCATCTCTTGCCTTGAAAGGATTCATTGTTCGCCTCTGTTTTACAGTGCAGGCCGCACACTGGTCTATATCGTCACTCTTGTTGCTACGTATTGTCTTCTTAAACTGTGGACAAATATCGTACGGCAAGGACGGCTCTTAAGGCGAGTAAGGATTCGAACGGGCTCAACTAGGAAACATTGTTTAGAAAAGAAAAGGCAAAGTTCCTCCTCTTTCCGTTTTCCTTTCTTTAAAGGGAGAGAGAGAGGCAAATAGTTTGTCGTTTGCAGGTAAAGACAGTAAACAATCAGCTTCGATCAACTCAACTATTTGCGCTAACATAGTTTTATTTATTTACTACTTTCTCTACTACATACCTGTAGTAAGTAGAGGAAGTATTTTATTCCACCCAAATGTTCGATACCGAGTTTCACCAGAAGTAAGTACACGTTTTGAGACTTTCTGAATATTATTAATAATAATAATAATAATAATAATAATAATAATAATAATAATAATAATAATAATAAGTATTTTTAGAAAAAGATGCAAGTGCGTGTGTGTCTGTCTGTAAACAACCTAACTCAAAAACGAAAAGTCGGTTAAATACCAAACATTTCGACAAGTGTTTATCTCCACTAACATAAAGTAGATAGAAGAAAAAGTTTTTGTAAGAACAGTTTCTTGAAGCATGGATAGAAAAAGTAATGTGAATGTAATACATCAGCCCCTTTGTTTTTTTCTCTTTTTGTAGCAGACAATGGAAAATCCTAAATAAATTAAATCACAAAACTATGCTGCATTTGCCTAGAATAATGCAAATGTTATACTACATGTTACCGATAGCAAAATTATGGTATGCGTAGCATAATTATTATGCTACGGTTGGCAACACCACCCCTATTACTGTACTTTACCCATGATGTCCTGGTGGAGGAGGAAGAGGATGCGAGGTCCGTGTGATAAACTTTGCCGTTGGAAACGTAGAATCATACTGAAAAATTCAGTCATAGACGGGATTTGAACTGGGGATCTATTTTGACAGTCTGATGCCTTATGTAAAAGAACAATTAGTTACCAATGGAATGGAATGAGAAGCGGAGGGGTTTCGGCACTCATCTTGGGGACATTGTACCGACGCTCCCACTAGGGGGGCGTCCCCGGAAGGAAGGGATGAGGTGAAGGGAAACACCGGGCGGGCGGAACCATGAGTGACGGCAGAGCAATGACAGGTCCCTGAAATTTCCAGATATGAACGCCCCGGTAGACAGACAGACAGACTGGGGACCCCACCCAACATGGGGTCCAATACCCCCGCCGGGGGCGTTCATTAAACCTCGGCAACCAGTCGAAGGCCGAGGGACAGGTTCACAGAGAGCATCCTTTTTCCCTGTCACGCTGCACCGAAACTCCATCGCCGACACTTCCAACCCTGAAACAGATCAAACGTGGTGAAGGATGAATGAAACGATTAATGGAAGGAAATGGAGGGACAGGAAATCCGGGGGATGTAATGATCCCTCCCAGCATTCGCCTAGCGACCCGAGGAAATCCCGAAAAAACCCATGGTTTAGGAACGTCGGCCACGGGAATAGAAACCACGACCTCCAGACGCAACCGCCTGAGTCCTCCCGCTCCGTATTAATTAACAAACTTTGCCATGTAGCAAGGTCTTATCGCTCAAGGTTTCATCAACCAAGTTTGTGTACATATTGAGACAGAACCTTGAAATTGCAAAGCCGAAGTGTGTACATTCAGGTCATTTTGACACACGTTTACTGTGCTGCTGTTTTCATAGTTAATAAAACACTCTCGACTTATTCTGCTGAGTAGCTTTACTGCCAGGTACGACGGAATTTCCAAAGCTCCCTCTTAAGAGTGTATGCGGATGAAGTATCCCCCCAAAAAACTGATTTTTTTCTAAAATTTTTACTTTCTGTACTACGTATAGTAAGTAGGGGAAGTATTACATTCCACCCAAAAATTCGATACCGAGATTTCACCGGCAATACATGTTTTGAGACCCCCTGAATCCAAAAAAAGCAGTTTTGGAAACATGTCCGTGTGTGTCTGTGTGGGTGTGTGACAGTGAACAGCATAACTCAGCAACGAACAGTTGGATAAACACCAAACTTGGTATTTAGGTTCAGTATCTTCCAGAGATGCGACACGAAGTTTTTCAAGAAAATCCCCCCACCCCAGATTACCTTTTACATGGAACATTTTTCGAAAATTTTAATTTTGCCAAAAATGGCTCTAACGAATATGATTCAAATATCATATATTTAAGATATCTTCATGACAAATGAAATGTATATCTCGTATTTTCTGAATGTCTCCAAAAGTATTCTTGATTGTGAACGACTTTTGGATAACTGGTAAACCATAAGAGATAGACAAAATTTTACTAGACAAAAATGTAGATCGCGTTAAAATACACAATTTATGTCATATACATTTGTTTAGTTGAGTGAACCATTTTCGAGATATCGCTTGTTATTCCCTTAAATTTTTCAATACTTATACTTTTTCTCAAATTCGTTATTCAATTTTTTTGTCGTGGTAATGCAAAGAAAATGGAATACTCCACATAGCAACCAGCTATTAAAATATTTGACTATAGCTTAAAGCCTACCAATTCCCCTTGAATCTACAAGAAAATTAGCAATAAGATTAACATCTCGATTAACATGAAGTAGATGAAGAATAAGCGTTTGTAAAAATAGTTTGTACAAGAGTAGAGAAAGTCATTTGAGTGTAACACATAAGATTTTTTCATGTCCTGGACACACAAAGAGAATTGAATACGCCACATAGCAACCAGCTCTTAGAACATTTGACTATCGCTTAAAGCCTACCAATTCTCCTTGCATCTACAAGAAAATTAGCAATAAGATTAAGATCTCGATTAACATGAAGTAGATGAAGAATAAGCGTTTGTAAAAATAGTTTGTACAAAGTAGAGAAAGTGATGTGAGTGTAACACATCAGATTTTTTTTATGTCCTGGACATGCAAAGAGAATGGAATGCGCCACGTAGCAACCAGCTCTTAAAACATTTGACTATTGCTTAAAGCCTACCATATTCCCCTTGCACCTACAAGAAAATTGGCAATAAGATTAACATCTCGATTAACATGAAGTAGATGGAGGATAAGCGTTTGTAAAAATAGTTTGTACAAGAGGAGAGAAAGTCATGTGAATGTAACAAATCAGATATTTTTTATGTCATGGACATTCAAAGAGAATGGAATGCGCCACATAGCAACCAGCTCTTAAAATATTTGACTGTCACTTGAAGCCTACCAATTCCCCTTGCATCTATAAGAAAATTAGCAATAAGATTAACATCTCGATATCTCGATTACCATGAAGCATATGGAGAATAAGCGTTTGTAAAAATAGTTTGTACAAGAGTAGAGAAAGTCATGTGAGTGTAACACATCAGATTTTTTTTATGTCCTGGACATGCAAAGAGAATGGAATGCGCCACATAGCAACCAGCTCTTAAAATATTTGACTCGCTTAAAGCCTACCACATTCCCCTTGCATTTACAAGAAAATTGGCAATAAGATTAACATCTCGATTAACATGAAGCATATGGAGAATAAGCGTTTGTAAAAATAGTTTGAACAAGAGTAGTGGAAGTCATGTGAGTGTAACACCACAGATTTTTATTTAATAGATCATTTGAAAATATGTTTGCAGGGTATTTTGTTTGTTTTCCACCTCTAAGTTAATTTAAAAATTGAAATACCTTTACAGCGAACTCTATCACCTTTTTCAGATCAGCCACATCTTGTGGTTTTGTTTATATGTTTATATTGTTATTTATTTCACTAAATTTTAAACTATTTTATTTAACCAGGATCCACCCCATCCTAATCCAAGGCGAGTTAGGGCACCCAGCTGGTCTAGTCACATTCCATTAACAGCCGTTGTCTTAACGCCTGAGAGCAGTACCAAATGACTTGCTTTTATCAGACAGTATATCTGTACACAACTCAGCCAGATCAAAATCTGTCTGTGAGCGTTGTCAATCATAATGAATTAAAAATTTACTGCTACTTTAAGAGAGTAAAAAAACACAAAGAACAAGTATAATAATAGCATTAAGATTTTTCGAGATATTTTAATATATTACAATAATAATTGTGATAGAGAACAAAAATGCAAGGAGAGACATAACTCTGCCTTTTTTCATAGAAAAAAACCGGTGGAACAAAATAAAAAAATCTGATGTGTTACACTCACATGACTTTATCTACTCTTGTAAAACTATTTTTACAAACGCTTATTCTCCATATGCTTCATGTTAATCGAGATAAACATTTGCAGACTCTATCTTATTGCTAATTTTCTTGTAGATGTAAGGGGAATATATATTTACAAGGGCAATATAGAAATACAGTAGCCTTTAAGCATAGACATATCTCTTAGTAGCTGGTTGCTATGTGCAGCACCATTCTCTTTGCCACTGATTAATACTCTTTGCATATCCAAGACAAAAAGAATGAATAACGATTTCCCATTTGAGAAAAAGTAATAGTATTGAAAAATTTAAGGGAATAACAAGCAATATTTCGAAATGGTTCACTCAACCAAAAAAATGTATATGACATAAATTGTGTATTTTAACGCGATCTACATTTTTTGTGTAGCAGAACTTTGTCTATCTCTTATGGTTTACCAGTTATGCAAAAGTCGTTCACAATGAGGAATACTTTTGGAGACATTACCAGAAAATTCAAGATACACATTTTATTTGTCATGAAAATATCTTAAACATATCATACTTTAATCAAAATCGTTAGAGCCATTTTTGAGAAAATTGAAATTTTCGAAAAATGTCTCATTGTGAAGGGTAATCTGGGTGGTGGGGGGATTTTCTTGAAAACCTACATGTCGCATCTCTGGAAGATACTGAACCTAAATACCAAGTTTGGTGTTTATCCGACTGTTCATTTCTGAGTTATGCTGTTCACAGACACACACACAGGCACACATACACACACACACACGAACATGTTTCCAAAAATGCTTTTTTTGGATTCAGGGGGGTCTCAAAACATATATTTTCGGTGAAATCTCGGTATCGAATTTTTGGGTGGAATACAATACTTCCCCTACTTACTATACGTAGTAGAGAAAGTAACAAGTATTGAATGCGCTAACTTGAATGTCCACAGCTTGGACTGACATTTCTTGGCAGATTTTGTGTTGTGCCGTTTCCTTTCTGTTAGTGAATGTTTCTTTGGCGCTTCACATGTATTTACACTATTACCAAACATTTAAAAATAAACAAATATTTTGCACCGTTTTCTAGAAAGTGACATTTCTTCACAAATAAGGTGCAATTTCTCTGAAGCTACTTAACTCAGAGCAGTGAAACTTGGTATTATTTCTAAAACTGTACAATAAACAATCCTGTGAAGCAAATGTTTAATATCGTGAACATAATTAATATTATGATTATACATACCAATGCATATAGGAGATCTTTTTTCAAACCAAAACTGTAAATTTTGCATTTAAAAGACTAGATGCTTAATCAAACTTTTACTGCAAATTATTTATCATCACTGTATGAGGATGTACTTGGTCACAAAGTTTATTACATTTGATTGGTTGAATTCTCAAAAAGGTACAATAAGAAAACCTTCATTTTTAACTTTCTTTTGTAATAATGTCTTAGTATACTAGAAAAAGGTTTCAAACCTTCAGCATCAGTGAAAACTGCATTTCAACTACTAATGCCAAGCGTAATTACATTATCTTAACAATTCTGAAAGTAATAACTAATTATTTATATCCATGCATTTTCACCTACGTATACCCACAAGAGCTATTGTACCATTTTGCCCCGAAAGATAACTCAAGAAAACTCCAGCAGCTCTTTGGAATATAAAAGAGTTGAGTATCTACATCACAAACAACGTCACGTGACTAACAATAGCATGCCCGCTCCGCATTGGATAATACGGACCAATGAGGTCGGCAGCATTAGCAGCGAAAAAGACAAGCTAGCAAGAAGACGGCTCCCAGCTTGGCGAGGAGTGAAGCGTGATAGAGAAGGGAAAACGCTGTGAGGTAGACAAAAACAACATTGGGGAAGGGCCTGAGAAGGTATGAGTTCAACATACAAATTCCTTTTCGGCCTTGTCAAAATTCAAATCATGAACAACATATTTCGGTGAGCACAGTTTTCAAAATTGCATTTCGTCGGAAATGTAATTCTATTTAACGAGAGACAAAGATTGCTGAGAGAGACTCACCCAGGGTGAAAAGATAACGTGTAATTTGCATTAAGAGAATTGTGAAAATTTAATCCTTAAACTGAAAATGGTAATTGAAAGAGGAACAGGGAATTTATTAATTGTTATGTACATATATAATTATATTGGTTTAGAAAAAAGACTACACTGGGACATATGTATGATTTTTTAAGGACACATTAGGAATAAAACAAAGGAAATTAAATGCCAGACTAGTAAAGCAGGTACGTAACTGATGTTACAGTGATGTTCCTTCTTGGAAACAGTTTGCCGAAATCACAGGCTAAATGAGCTGGATGTCCATTTCTTGAAATGTGAGATCAGCTGGTTGCACTCCCGCTTGAGGCACATGTATGCTATTGTAACATCTCGGCACAACCAGTATTTTCCGAACAATACAAACTAGGCGGGTAGCGCGCGAAAGACGGCTTCAACAATGATGGACATAAAGAGATGAACACGTGCGTAAATTCTTATTAAACTGCGTAATAAACTAGCGCTTGCAGAAAGCCAACCGAAGTTGCCCGACGAAGTTCGAGCGAATGCCGAAAATGAACGAAAGGGAACGATCTTCCAGTTGAAGGGGGAAGGTGTCGCGACCTCTGCCATGCTGATTGCTGATTGCTGAGGCTTGAAACTAAACTAAGATGGAAGTCAGCTCATAAAATAGCAATGCCGAAAATATAAAAATAAACCAGAATTTTCGTATCAACGAGCAATTGTGTAAATGTAGAAGTTTATAGTGATACCTTATTTAATATTGAGTACCAAATAACGCGCATTCGATGTTTAAAACTGGAATATGACCTGAAAACCTAGTAAGGTAGAAGACAGGTTATGAATCGAAAGTTTAGTTGGTTTTAATGAGGAATTGAAATATATATAGCGAAAACAAGCTAACCTTAAATATAAACTATAACTTAGTATGTTAAGGTGTTAAAATGTGTTCGAATTAGGGACTGTATTTCGAAAACTTTATTTTTATGGATTGCACACTAATATCGTAAAACGAACAAGAGAACTCGTGCTCAAAGGTTATGTCTGATACCTATTTCAATTTTGAATGCGATGTAATGATAATAGTTTGGGATCCATAGTTTGATTTTGGATGTGTATTAGTGTTGTGCTCAAACACTATTTCCTGCTGCTATACCAAATAAATAAATTAGGACATAATGGTCTTTTCATTGCAAAATAACTTAAAAGCATTTCATAAACAGAGAATTCTCCATATGTACTGTGTATCTTTGGGAATTTTTTGTCAATCTGCGTAACTCGGTTAAGCGCTGGCCTTGGAAGCACAAATAGTTACATAAAACTTGTGTATTACCACATTATTGCTGAATGATTTCTACATATCGAAATGTCAGCTACCATATTTATGACAAAACACCCAACTTAAATTATATAAATGTGTAATATGTATTGCATGGCAAAATATCTGCTGAAATAGTTATTCTTTTTTAAGTATCTACTTTATTTACATACACCTCATTTGTGAAGTCATAGTGGGAGATGGCTTGTAAAACAACTTCTTGGTTTCATTACTTGATAGTATTGAGTAATGCTATCTCTGTTTTAAATGTTGTCTCATATTCACACTTCTAATTGGGCAGCACTATGACCTCTCACAAAAAAGCCTGGATTCAATCCTAGGGATCAGAGGTGGGATTTTGTGGTAGATAAAATGGCACTTAGAATGAATGTTCTCTGGTTTTCCCCACCATAATTCCATCAATTGCACCATCTTCATCCCCCCTCCCACCAGTCTCCAATCTCTGTAAACCTGTGAAGTTAAAAGGGACATTAAAATTAAAAATACTATGGAGGACAGAGAGCAATACTAATGAACGAGTGTCTCATCCAGCCCCCAAATTTATAAACTAGCATGTGCTGTTACATTCTTTCTGCAGTCAACATATGAAAAAACAATTAATACTGGCACACTAAACGACATGTTAAAGTGATTGACAATTATGAAGAGTGGGTGTGATATGGTTAAACACAAAGAGACATTGTTATTGTTTAGAGTCATTGCATTCACATTCATATTTAATAATACTGTATAATACATTTGTATGGTATTTTAAGGAACATGTGCCTACATTAATATACATTTGAATGGCCTACCCAATTAAAATGTTCATTAAATTCTAACCTCTTGAATGTCTGTTATTACAATCTATTGGAATGATCTTATAGGTAATTGCACTTAAGTCACTTATGCATACACAAAGCCAGTTCTAGTTAATAAAACTTACAGTTATTGAATAGAAAATACACTTTGATTCCTTTTCCTGGGAAAGGTTCCATATATAACATTTGATATAACACAGTGGAGGTCCTAGAGCACATGGGAACCTTAAATTTATTGACAGGTCATATGGGAAAAAAGCAAATTGAGCCCATACAGTGATGTTTGTTTGTTTGTGTTTGTTCATTTGGTTCCACTGTGAGCAATGCTCAAGGGAAATTGAACACATCATACAATTATGAAGTATGCAGAGTAAGTAGGAATATACCCAATGCCAAGAACAGCCTTTGGGGGGGATGTTCCCCTCCCCATCATGTCTTATCTAAGAGAGAAAAATTTGTAAACCATCACCATTTCAACAGTAAACTTCTCGGCACGCATTACAGTAGGACAACAATAGCAAATATGTGTTAATCACCACCACATGCAATCTGCCCTACATAAAGTGCTTACATGAGGTTGATACTATTATGATGATTAATTCACTTTGAATAAGCTCGAAATTATAACTTTATACTTTGTTATGCTTAAATTTCAGTTTCCCATGTAATTTCTGTTACCTTGAAGACATGTTTGAGAAAGACATCACTTGAAACGAGAAATTCTCTTTATTACTGCATGGGTATTATTTGGGAGGACAGTATACAGGGTGGAAGGTACTGCTTGAACCGTATGTTAATCATGGATTCTATATAATGAGTAGTGCAAATATGTCCAATACAATGTTTGTCATTAAACCTACAAAAATGAAACACAGTGTTTTATGTTCCTTGTGCCTGTGTCTATTAGCCATTTTATTACAGTTCAAGCAATATCTTTCACCCTGTATAAGAAAACATTTAGAAGATGGTGGAGTTTGCATATACATAAAACATTATAACGTATAAAACTGGGATGCAACAGATCCATCTATCGCATTGACATTTTTTGTGTAGCCCATTTTCCTCTGTTGCTTAAATTTACCAGTTACACAAGAGTATACAAAATTCCTTCCGAATGAAGAGGACTTCACAAGCTGTTCCCAGAAAATTAAAAATAAACATTTTATTTTTCATGTAAATATCTTGAATACAATGGCATTTTAATCAAAATCGTTTGAGTCATTTTTCAGAAAAAAAAATCGAGAATTCTTCCGTGTAAAGGGTTATTTTGGGTGGGGAATTTTCTTGAAAATCTTTGTGTCACATCTTTGGAAGGTACTGAACTTAAACCAATTTGTACTATGTATGTACAAATTCCTGCTTTGAAACGCATGGCTTTATGTATTCACTTTCAATTGCCAGTCGAAATGCGCGCGCCAACGTTCCACGTTACGTATTTGACCACAGCCAATGGGAGCAAAATGTGCCGGAATGGACTACCTTCCCCCTAGAACGGGAAGATCGTTCCCTTTCGTTTATTTTCGGCATTCGCTCGAACTTCGTCGGGCAACTTCGGTTGGCTTTCTGCAAGCGCTAGTCGTAATAACAGAATACGCAAGATCCGGTCGACCGGAGGACCAAAAATGTTCTCATGGAGTGAATAGCACCGTCAAGTGGTTTGCTAGCTAGCGGACTGCGAGTGTTCAGGGTTAACTCACTAAATATTAATGTGCAACACGTGGTAATGCTTTAAATATTTACTTTAACACTTTTAACAACTAACACATATTAACAATAAAAACTAAACAGTTGCAATATTCCAAACTTTGGTTCGCTCGAACTTGCGCTAAACGTTGAGCAGGCTCGTTATACACTATGTGATCAAAAGTATCCGGACACCCCCATAAACATTCTTTTTCATCTTAGGTGCACTGTGCTGCCACCTACTGCCTGTACTCATTATCCGCGACCTCAGTAGTCATTAGACATCGTGAAATAGCAGGATGGGACGCTCCGTGGAACTCACGGACTTCGAACGTGGTCAGGTGATTGGGTGTCACTTGTGTCAGAAGTCTGTACGCGAGATTTCCTAAACATCCCTAGGTCCACTGTTTCTGATGTGATAGTGAAGTGGAAACGTGAAGGCACATGTACAGAACAAAAGCGTACAGGCCGACCTCGTCTAATGACTGACAGAGGACATTTGAAGAGGGTCGTAAAGAGTAATAGGCAGACATCTATCCAGACCATCACACAGGAATTCCAAACTCCATCAGGATCCACTCCAAGCACTATGACAGTCAGACGAGGTGAGAAACCTTGGATTCCATTGTTGAGCGGCTGCTCATAAGCCACACATCACGCAGGAAAATGCCAAATGACGCCTCGCTTGGTGTAAGGAGCGTCAACATTACACGATTGAAGAGTGGCAAAACGTTGTGTGGAGTGACGAATCACGGTACACAATGTGGCGATCCGATGGCAGGGTGTGGGTATGGCGAATGCCCCGTGAACTTCATCTGCCAGCGTGTGTAGTGCCAACAGTGAAATTCGGAGGTGGTGGTGTTATGGTGTGGTCGTGTTTTTCCTGGAGGGGGCTTGCACCCCTTGTTGTTTTGCGTGGCACGATCACAGCACAGACCTACATTGATATTTTAAGCACCTTCTTGCTTCACACTGTTGAAGAGCAATTCGGGGATGGCGATTGCATCTTTCAACACGATCGAGCACCTGTTTATACTCCACGGACTGTGGAGGAGTGGTTACACGACAATAACATCCCTGTAATGAACTGGCGTGCACAGAGTCCTGACTTGAATCCTATAGAACACCTTTGGGATGTTTTGGAACGCCGACTTCGTGCAGACCTCACCAACCTATATCGATACCTCTCCTCAGTTCCGCACTCCGTGAAGAATGGGCTGCCATTCCCCAAGAAACCTTCCAGCACTTGATTGAAAGTATGCCTACGAGAGTGAACGCTGTCATCAAGGCTAAGGGTAGGCCAACACCATGTTGACTTCCAGCATTACCGATGGAGGGCGCCACGAACTTGTACGTCATTTTCAGCCAGGTGTCCAGATACTTTTGATCACGTAGTGTATGTGAGCCGTTCCTTTCAGTCACATCTTGGCCACTGGACTGTCTTCAAAACAAAGCAGTCTCTCAGTTCCATCCTCACAGTCAACACTCCTCCTGACGTTTCTCAAAGACTACCCATACTGAGGAACAAACAATTCTGCCAATGCTATACCGGTCGTGGTGGCATCTACAAGACACGACGTAACAAATACCGAGAGATCATTGCATGCTGTTGGGCGTATGCTGTAATAATAGGTTGTGTAGTATCATCATATGTGGTAAAATATTAAATTCTTTAAAAATAAAGAAATATATACCTACCTATATACAGCAGATATTTTGTACGCAGAAGTGGAGAGAATTCTTCGACGGCTTTTACCCCTCAACTAGACGTGACCTCTTTAGCTGAACGGTTATGTACGCAAGTCGACACGGACGGTAAATGCATGTAGGTGATTACAATCTTATTGTATTACTTATTCTACCACGTACATAGTAGGTAGAGAAGGTAATGCATTCCACCCAAAAATTCCATACCGAGATTTCCCTGGAAATACTTGTTTTGAGTCTTCTGTATCAAAAGCATATTTAGAAAAAGATCCGTGTATGTATGTATGTATGTATGTATGTATGTATGTATGTATGTATGTATGTATGTATGTATGTATGTATGTGTGTGTGTAACTGAACAACAAAACGAAAAAAAACCTGATAAATACCACTTTATATTTAAGTTCAGTAACTTCCAAAGATGCGACACGAAGATTTTAATGAAAATCCACCCACCCCAACTACCCTTTACATGGAAATTTAAAAACAATTGTCGATTTTCTCAAAAATATCTCTAACGATTTTGATTAAAGCACCATATAATAAAGATATTTATATCACAAATGAAATGCAAATTTTGAATTTCCTGGGAATACGCTGTGAAGTCCTCTACATTATAATCTCGTATAACTGGTAAACGTTAAGCGGTAGACGAAAACGCACCTCAAAAACAAAAGTGGAACTCTTTTAAAACGCACAATATATTTCAAGTAACTTTTTTCGTGGCATCATCCATATCCGAGATATCCGTTGTTAATGGTGTGAATTGATCAATTCTTTGTCATTCTTTTAAAGTCCTGTTGACATTCAGTTATTTCTGGTGGTTGTGTGGAAAGACCATGAAATTTTAAGACCAGCGTACAACGTCCAGTTCTTAAACATTTGACTATTCCCTTTGTCTCTGTAACGAAATGTGTAATGTAGCTATTTCTACAAAGGTTTGTCCCGATTAAAATGAAGTAGATAAAAAACAAGCTTTCGTAACAATAGGTTTATTGCCATTAACAAATGGAAGAGGGTATAGAAAGTCATATGAATGTAATACCTAAGAAAGAAAGTTTTTACTTCTTCTACCACGTACATAGTAGTTAGGGAAGGTATTGCATTCCACCCAAAAATTCGATGCCGAGATTTCAGCGGAAATACATGTTTTGAGACACCCGAATAAAAAAAATTAGAAATTGATCCTGTGTGTCTGTGAACGGCATAATTCGAAAATGAAAAAGTAGTTAGATACTAAACTTGGTAGTTAAGCCCAATATCTTCCAAACATGCACTACGAAGATTTTCAAGAAATCCCCCCACCCCAAACTACCCTTTATATGGAACATTTAATTCTGAAATTTCTCAAAAATGGCCATAACGATTTTGATCAAAATACCATACGTTATAGATATTTGCTGAGAAATAAAATGTTTATCTTGAATTTTCTGAGAATAGCCTGAAGTCCTTTTCTATATGTTAAGCAATAGGCGAAAACATACTACAAGAAAGAATATATAGATATCTCTTTAAAACACATAATTCATTTTAAATATCTTTTATGCCGTGACCATTTTCGAGATATCCGTTATTAATGGTTCGAATTGTTCAATACATAGGCATTCTTTTCAAGTCCTGTGAATTTCAGTTGTTTTTCATAATGTCGTGGAAAGAGTATGGAGTTTTAAAGCCAATGTATAGCGCTAAGTTCTAAAACATTTGACTGTCTCTATTCCATTTGTATCTGTAGGTTCAAACCCCTTATAAGGAGGTGCATAATGCAGTTATTTCCGGAAAGGTTTATCTCGATTAAAATTAAGTAGATAAGAAAATGATCATAAGAATAATTTGTACACACACTAATAAGCGCTAGAGGGTAGAGAAGGTCGTGTGAATGCAACACATAAGATTTTCTCTTAATTGTTGGTTGTATTATCGTTAACTCGCAAATCAGTTTCCAAGACCTTGAAAAATCTTGCTGTTTCATCCCGTTAGATTATAAAAAATCTGATGTGTTACACTCACATGACTTTCTCTACTCTTGTACAATCTATTTTTACAAACGCCTATTCTCCATATGCTTTATGTTAATCGAGATATCGAGATGTCAATCTTATTGCTAATTTTCTTGTAGATGCAAGGGGAATATGGTAGCTTTTAAGCGATAGTCAAATATTTTAGCGCTGGTTGCTATGTGGCGCATTCCATTCTCTTTGCATGTCCAGGACATAAAAAAAATGAATAACGAATTTGAGAAAAAGTATAAGTATTGAAAATTTAAGGAAATAACAAGCAATATCTCGAAAACGGTTCACTCAACAAAAGAAATGTATATGACATAAGTTGTGTATTTTAACGCGATCTATATTTTTTGTGTAGTAAAATTTTGTCTATCTCTTATAGTTTACCAGTTATGCAAAAGTCGTTCAGAATGAAGAATACTTTTGGAGACATTCCCAGAAAATTCGAGATATACATTTCATTTCTCATGATATTATCTTAAACATATGATATTTTCATCAAAATCGTTAGAGCCATTTTTGAGAAAATTAAAATTTTCGAAAAATGTTCCATGTAAAGGGTAGTCTGGGGTGGGGGGATTTTCTTGAAAACCTTCGTGTCGCATCTCTGGAAGATACTGAACCTAAATACCAAGTTTGGTGTTTATCCGACTGTTCGTTTTTGAGTTATGCTGTTCACACACACACAGACACACAGACACACACACACACAGACACACACACACACAGACACACACACGGACATGTTTCCAAAAATGCTTTTTTTGGATTCAGGAGGTCTCAAAACATGTATTTCCGGTGAAATCTCGGTATCGAATTTTTGGGTGGAATGCAATACTTCCCCTACTTACTGTACGTAGTAGAGAAAGTAAAAATCTGATGTGTTATACTCACATGACTTTCTCTACTCCTGTACAAACTATTTTAACAAACGCTTATTCTCCATCTACTTCATGTTAATCGAGATAAACATTTGCAGACTCTATCTTATTGCTAATTTTCTTGTAAATGTAAGAGGAATATATATTTACAAGGGCAATATAGAAATACAGTAGCCTTTAAGCACATACATATCTCTTAATAGCTGGTTGCTAGGTGCAGCACCATTCCCTTTGCCACAGATTAATACTCTTTGCATATACAAGACAAAAAAATCTGATGTGTTACACTCACATGACTTTCCCTACTCTTGTGCAAACTATTTTTACAAACGTTTATTCTCCATCTACTTCATGTTAATCGAGATATACATTTGCAGACTCTATCTTATTGCTAATTTTCTTGTAGATGTAAGAGGAATATATATTTACAAGGACAATATAGAAATACAGTAGCCTTTAAGCACATATATATCTCTTAATAGCTGGTTGCTAGGTGCAGCACCATTCCCTTTGCCACAGATTAATACTCTTTGCATATTCAAGACAAAAAAGTGAATAACGAATTCCCATTTGAGAAAATAAGTATTGAAAAATTTAAGGGAATAACAAGCAATATCTCGAAAATGGTTCACTCAACAAAAAAATGTATCTATGACATAAATTGTGTACTTTAACGCGATCTACATTTTTGTGTAGTAATATTTGGTCTATCTCTTTTGGTTTACCAGTTATGCAAAAGTCGTTCACAATGAAGAATGCTTTTGGAGACATTCCCAGAAAATTCAAGATAAACATTTTATTTGTCATGAAAATATCTAAAACATATAATATTTTAATCAAAATCGTTAGAGCCATTTTTGGGAAAATTAAAATTTTCGAAAAATGTTTCCTGTAAAGGGTAATCTGGGGTGGGGGGATTTTCTTGAAAACTTTCGTGTCGCATCTCTGGAAGATACTGAATCTAAACACCAAGTTTGGTGATTATCCGACTGTTCGTTTCTGAGTTATGCTGTTCACAGACAGACACACACACACACACACACACACACACACACAGACGCACAGACACACACGGACATGTTTCCAAAAAATGTTTTTTTTTGGATTCAGGAGGTCTCAAAACATGTATTTCCGGTGAAATCTCGGTATCGAATTATTGGGTGGAAAACAATACTTCCCCTACTTACTATACGTAGTAGAGAAAGTAAAAAGGAGTTTCTAGACATATTAAACTAAAAATTATGATGTAATACATTCACATGACTTTCTCTACCTTCTATCGTTTATAACCGGATATACAAACTATTCTTAATAAAACTTATTTTTCTATTTAGATTTTAATTCAAATAAACCTTTTTAGAAATGGTTACATTGCACATTTCGTTATATATACAAAGAGAACAGTTATAGTCAAATGTTTAAGAACTAGACGCTATACGTTGGTCTTAAACTTCCTTACTATTTCCACGGAATCGCAATTGTATGTTGAAGGGACTTTAAAGAATGACCAGAAATTAACAATTCGAACCATTAACAACGGATATTTCAGAAACGCCTTATGACACAAGAAATGTATATATTGTGTGTTTTAAATGAGATTTACAATTTTATGTAATACGTTTTCGTCCATCGCTTAAAGTTTACCAATCATACAAGGTTATGCAAAATTCCTTCCGATTGAAAAGGACTTCATAGACTATTCCAAGAAAATTTAAGATATACTTTTTATTTGCCATGTAAATATCATTAATACGTGTATTTTAATCAAAGTCGTTAGAGTCGTTTTTTAGAAAGTTAAAATTTTCGAAAGATTTTCCATGTAAAGGGGAGTTGGAGTGGGAGAATTTTCTTCAAAATGTTTGTGCCGTATCCTTGGAAGATACTGAATTTAAATACCAAGTTTGCTACTTACCTGGTTTTTCGTTTATGAATTATGCTGTTCACAGATACACACAAACACACGGACATGCTTCCAAAAGTGCTTTACTAGGATTTATGGGGCCTCAAAGCATGTATTTCCGGTAAAATCTTGGAATAGAATTTTTGTGGAATGCAATACTTCCCCTATACGCAGTAGAGAAAGTAAAAATGGCAACTAATGCTAACAGGTTTGTCCATATTTTATCACTGGAGGATGGCGAACTGTAATGATGGTGATGATTTTCACCGTATCACCACTCAACTGCACCACGATTGCTTTTCTATATGGTACCAAAACGTCTCAAGGATTACCTAAAGATATGCGATTATGTATTTACACTGCAAGACTTCATCGGGGATTTGTAAGCGTGGGTGGGTGAGAGCAGGTAGACCCCAAGGCGAGAATGGAAAGCTAGAGAAAGTGAAGAAGTTTGGAAGCTACGTCCTTGAGTTCGTCGACAGACGATGACTTACTCTTCACATCACTTTCACTATCAATTGCCGTTTTTGCTCTCACCTCATTTCTTTCCTTGCCTCTCCAGCCATTCAACTGTCTGTTACTCCCAAACGGGTTCATCTGATCTAAATCTGATCTCGTAAAGTCAAACGCTGTCTTGTCCAGTAGCTCCCTAGCCTCCATTCAGTCCTGCTTGGTCTTCACCAACGGTTTGAAATCGTCTGCTAACACGCGATGATAATGATGATGATGATGTTAACCTTTGTAACATGCCGCTATAGGACTAAATTCACTACATGACCGCACGTTAATTAGCTGCCATCCTCCAACACTTGGGCACTGGCAAATAGCAAATAAAATCTTATGTGTTGCATTCACATGACTATCTCTACTCATTACTCTTACAAATATTTATTCTATCCGTTTGTTGTTGTTGTTCTTCTTCCGCTGCATGACTTATTAGCCTGCTGCGTCTCAACATTGGTCCGCTCATCTCTTGGTAGTCTTATATTTCTCCAACTTCTCGGTCAGAGGGAGAGGTTTTGGAGGTTGGAACCCCTTTGCTAAAAAATCTGATGTATTACACTCACATGACTTTCTCTACTCTTGTACAAACTATTTTTACAAACGCTTATTCTCCATATGCTTCATGTTAATCGAGATGTTAATCTTATTGCTAATTTTCTTGTAGGTGCAAGGGGAATTGGTAGGCTTTAAGCGATAGTCAAATATTTTAAGAGGTGGTAGCTATGTGGAGTATTCCATTCTTTTTGCATTGCCAGGACAAAAAAAATGAATAACGAATTCCCATTTGAGAAAAAGTATAAGTATTGGAAAATTTAAGGGAATAGCAAGCAATTTTTGTGTAGTAAAATTTTGTCTATCTCTTATGGTTTACCAGTTATGCAAAAGTCGTTCACAATGAAGAATACTTTTGGAGACATTCCCAGAAAATTCGAGATATGCAATTCATTTGCCATAAAAATTTCTTAAACTTATGGTATTTTATTCAAAATCGTTAGAGCCATTTTTGAGAAAATTAAAATTTTCGAAAAATGTTCCATATAGAAGGTAATCTGGGGTGGGAGGACTTTCTTGAAAACCTTCGTGTCGCATCTCTGGAAGATACTAAACCTAAATGCCAAGTTTGGAGTTTATCCGACTGTTCGTTTCTGAGTTATACTGTTCACAGACAGAGACACACACAGACACACACACGGACATGTTTCCAAAAATGCTTTTTTTGGATTCAGGGGTCTCAAAACATATATTTCCGGTGAAACCTTGGTATAGAATTTTTGAGTGGAATACAATACTTCCCCTACTTACTATACGTAGTAGAGAAAGTAAAAAATGTAAGAAATAGCTTCCATAAAATAATAGGACGTTCCTAGGTCGGTGCGAACGACATACTTCCTAATCGTACACACGTGGTCCTATATTTAGCCGCATGTCTCAGACAATATCGCCAAATGTGACAGCAACAGAAACTGCATTTTAGATGGCGTTGTTACAACCATGTTAAAATATCGTGGGCATGTTTTCGTTCCGGTGCTAAATTTGAGTGGTTTTCAAAGAGTGCAACATTTCCCTTTAGAATATAACTAGAAACCCCAATTAGTACTGAAATAAAAGTCCTCTAGCGGTAATATAAAATACTTTACAGTGGTCACTAATTCTGTCACACCTTTGCAGCTTAGATTACGCAAAATATTCTATCCTAATTTTAATTCTAATTGCTGCACCTTAATCTGTGAATGTAAAATCGATTTATATAAATATTTAAACTCAGGATTAATTCATATTTATAATGTAAAGTGATACAAATTGTTTAAACAATGGATCCCTATACATAACTCCTCCCCGCTTAATATTTTTCTGGCTACGCTACTGCTGTCGGTTTATACCTTAAAGCTCTTCTTAGATATCTTCGTATCTGCCTTCTGACATACGTTGTACGTGTTCCAGTCATTTATTTTTAAAACTAACAGTTCTTTCATTTATATTGTATATGTGTAATTCGTGTCTTAGTGTTTAATCTTTTACTTTCTTTACTACGTGAAGTAAGTAGGGGAAGTATTGTATTCCACCCAAACATTCGATACCGAGATATCACAGGGGTCTCAAATATATGTTTTGAGACCCCCTGAATTAAAAAAAAGCATTTCTGGAAACATGTCCGTGTGTGTGTCTGTCTGTCTGAGAACAGCATAACTCAGAAACGAACAGTCGGATAAACACCAAACTTGGTATTTGGATTCAGAATCTTCCAAGGATGCGACACAAAGGTTTTCAGGAAAATACCCCCACCCCAGAGCACCCTTTACATGGAAGATTTTTCGAAAATTTTAATTTTCTCAAAAATGGCTCTAACGATTTTGATTAAAATATCATATGTTTAAGATATTTTTATGGTAAATAAAATGTATATCTTGAATTTTCTGGGAATGTCTCCAAAAGTATTCTTTATTGTGAACGACTTTTGCATAACTGGTAAACCATAAGAGATAGACAAAATGTTACTGCACAAAAATGTAGATCGCGTTAAAATACACAATTTATGTCATATACATTTTTTTGTTGAGTGAACCATTTTCGAGATATTGCTTTTTATTGCCTTAAATTTTTCAATACTTATTTTCTCAAATGGGAATTCGTTATTCATTTTTTTTGTCTTGGATATGCAAAGAGTTATAATCTGTAGCAAAGGGAATGGTGCTGCACCTAGCAACCAGCTATTAAGAGATATGTATGTGCTTAAAGGCTACTGTTTTTCTATATTGCCCTTGTAAATATATTTTCCCCTACATCTACAAGAAAATTAGCAATAAGATAGGGTCCTCAAATGTTTATCCCGATTAACATGAAGTAGATGGAGAATAAGCGTTTGTAAAAATACTTTGTACAAGAGTAGAGAAAGTCATGTGAGTGTAACACATCAGATTTTTTTTATGTGGAATGCGCCACATAGCAACCAGCTCTTAAAATATTTGACTATCGCTTAAAGCCTACCAATTCCCCTTGCATCCACAAGAAAATTAGCAATAATATTAACATTTCGATTAACATGAAGCATATGGAGAATAAGCGTTTGTAAAAATAGTTTGTACAAGAGTAGAGAAAGTCATGTGAGTGTAACACATCGGATTTTTTACAATCTTAATGGCTACATATGTGTCTTCCATGCACATCTGCCTCGATGTTAGAAATGTATCTATCCCAGCTCTCTTAGTGAGATTGCCTAATCATATTCTTTGTTTCTCTTGATTGTTCCTAATATGCAGTGTAATCTTCTAATGATTTTGTTGTTAGCCACCTTAGGTACGCCTTCTTCTTATCACCAATTGCATTTTTGATATCATCATTCCATATATGAAGTCTGTTCTTCATTTTCCTCATTTTACGTATTCCTTGTACTTCTTTTGCGGTTTTTGCTATAAAATTCACAAAATGTTTCCATTCTATCTCTATGTTATTGCTTACAGCTCTACTATTTAAGTATTTCCTGAATCTTTCTTGACACATCTTTTTTAATGCATCCTGAAGTAAATGGCACTTCCAGAATGTTTCGTCTTTTTTGCTTTCCGACCACTTTTCATACCATCTCGATTTCAAACCTAGTTTTGCTTTAACAAGTGTGGTAGACGCTTACATCTTTGAAACTTGATGAGATTTTGTCACTTTCTAAAAAGTAAGCAATTATGGATCGCTGTCCTCTAGCCGCCCATTTATCTTACGTAGGTATGTCTTTGTGCTAAAGGAAAGAGTAAATTGCTTTAAGTTATTGAATCAGATGAAGTTTATTAGAATTCTACCGCTCGATTAATTGTTGTTTCCCCATGCGGCCCCATTAATTTATTACTAGGGCTTTCCCAATGCCTCAGTTAAAGTCTCCTGTTACAATTATGTAATTATATTTGTAACAGTTATCTGTTACTGTTTGTAATTATTTGTAAAACAATTTAATTTCTTCTGCATGTCCTTCATCTGGTCCATAGACTCCTATAAGTGTTAGATGTGAAGTGGTATACTTGTTATGTTATATTTAATTTGTTGAGCCCCACGTTTGGGAGCCAATTTGGGACGGTATTATTTATAATGTTTGTGTATTTGTGTTTACTCCACGTGGTGAAGCCATTTTGTGACGTGATTCTTTGTTAGGTTTGTTAGCTCCATCTGGTGTTAGCAATTTGCGGCAGTATTAGTGTTTGTTTGAAAGAATTCTACTGTTATTTTATTTAATTTTTGTTCACTGTCCTCCGGCTAGCTATGATCTTTTTGGTCGAGCACTTCTCTTTATACAGGTTGTGTAAACGGAAAGGAGTCTTTTATCCAAAGATAACACTGATGAAAGAATTTGTTTTACACTTTTTATTGTCGAACACATTCACTATCACATTTACACATTGATCTTGACACTCGCCAAACTGAAACTGTTATAATAACTTCATTACTGATCATTCGTAATTCGCGTACTTCAGCTTTTTGTATAATTAACTTTACAACACATTAGATTTCTCATAACTCTGCTACGCGTAACTTGCAAATCGATAGCCGACGTGTACTGTACAAATATTTCTGCTGGACTGAAGGCAACGTGTAACGTACAAATGTTTTCGACGAACTGACGTGAAGACGACGTGTAATGTACAAAGATTTTTGATGAACTGACGGGATCTACCTCTAATCTAGCCCTTTTTATACTCCTACACCCCGATATGCCTAAAGATTATAACTGAGTTGCTATTGGCTAATAAAACGCGCCAACATTAGCGTCTATTTTCATATCCAATGAAAATTATGTATACATATGCTCTAGGGAAAATGTTCCAGCAAATTCTAAAGAAAAACGCGCCAACATTACGTAACTTCCTCGTCTCTAATAATGATAAACAGCTCACCCCCTCGCTGCATTATTGCACGCTATTATTGTCAGTTTCAGTAAGGCAGTATAAACTTACTTCTCAACAATAATTACAATCAACAAACATCTCAAATCAATGTCACATAAAAATGCATATTCATACTGTAATCACTCTTTACATTTAAATAATTTATGATACAAATTACTGCATCATATGACCCCTTGTGATCTTTGCTCTTACAAATATAATTCGTTCACTGTTCCATAGGTAAGAATAAATTTTATTTTTGCATTTATCCGACAGTAATAAGACAACTCCTGCTTAGCTCGTTCCTGTAGTGGCACGCCAGAATAGGTCATTGTGTATTTATTTAAGTCACAGCTTCCTTTCTGTTTCTTCTTAGTTTCAGTGATAATCGCAGTATCGGTTCTGCTATTTTTGTAGTTCATTCTGAAGTTCCTAAATTTTATTAGCTATTCCACGTACATTCCATGCTGCAGATTTATACTCGTTAAAATAGCTAATCGTTTGTCCTTTAACCGTTTCTTATTTGCCACATTTTGATCCAGGCGGCCTTCTTGGAGATTTCCAGTATTGAAAGTGTTTCCTGGGCAGGTAACCAACCTTAAGCAGGGAGTGGGGTAGTGGGAATGCCACCTTATTGCCTCCATACGTGCTGGAATTTCTCCTCTAGAGAAGTTGCCTTAACGGGGCTATTGGATCTTCTCTATCTGTCTTTCTTCGCTCTTCAGCTCGGCCCTCCACACTTATATTCCCTGGAGAGAGAGAGAGTGGTCCAGTTTTTATGAAGCCCCAGACACTGGGCTCCTTGTTGGTCCGCAGGTCCTTATTACCGAAGCTATTCGGATCACCCCACAATATCTGGTGGGATCCCTCATCCGACACCTAAGGAACGCGCCCATAAGGGGTTGCAAGTCCGCCACAGGATCTATTTCTTGTGAAACCGAATAATTTTCGATTCACATTTATACATTTTGTTGTAGGATACAGTACATAAAGCGATAGTTAATTTTTAAAAAGCGTGTCGCTATGCGCTTGACCACGAGAAAAAAGAAAAAAAAAACAAAAAAAAAAAACAAGAAAACAGGAATAGCGACTTCCAGTTGAGAAAAGTATAACTATTTGAAAATTCAAACGAATCACAAGGAATACCCGGAAATGGTTAATTCCATAAAATAACAATTATTGCACATAAATTGTGTGTTTTAACGAGATCTACATTATTTTGTGCAGTGACATTTTTGTCTATTCCTTACGGTTTACCGATAATTAGCAATGGAGAGGACTTCACAGGCTATTCCCAGAAAAATCAAGATATAGTTTTACTTGTCATGGGCATATCTTAAACATTCTTTATTTTAATCAAAATCGTTTAAGCCAGTTTTCCTCAATCAACAGTTTCAAAAAACTGTTCCATGTAAAGGGTAGTTTGGAGTGGGCAGATCTTCTTGAAAATCTTCCCGTCATATTCTTGGAAGGGAGGAGTGTGGTGAAGGGAGACACCGGGCATCCGGAACCAGAAGTGGCGCAAGACAGACAGGTTCAAGCCAGCACAGTCACATGGTACAGACAGACGGCACAGTCTGGTCCGGAACCAGAAATGGCAGGGTCTCTACGGATTCCAAATTGAGACGCCCCGGCAGTCGGACAGGCAGACAGGAGACCCCGCCCCACACAGGGTCCCCTCCAAGGGGACGGACCTTATACCCCGGTAACCAGCCAAAGACCGAGGGACGGGGAAAGTTCACAGAGAGCATCCTTTTTCCTGATTCGCTACATTGAAACAACAGCGTTGACACTTCCAACCCTGAAACAGATCAAACAGATCAAATGGAGCGACAGGAAATTCGGGGTTGAAAGAAAACCACTCCAGCATTCGCTTGACGACCAGGAAAATCCTCAAAAAATACCTATGGGTCAGAGTGGGCAACGCCGGTGATCGACCCCGTATGCATGCAGGCCACAGACTTTACCGCCTGAGCCAACCCGCTGAGTTTAGTAGGTAGTACATAATAGAGAAAGTAATAAAACTGAGTTTTTACACAAAGATTTTATGTCATCATTCCAGTGAATAAGATAGCGGAATAGAAGAGACGAACTGCTTACCAGCCTCCTGCAAGGAGCAAATCTAAAACATGCTAATCAAAGTACTCGAAAATCAAAACAAATTCCCGAGTTTTTATCGGAGCAATGGTCGACATAGGTGATGCTGGCTGTCTGTGCTCAAGACAGGGGATTCGATCTCGGTCGATAACGTTTATGTACGCTTAAATGTCCAATGCTGCTAGTAAGCATGAAAAATAACTTTCAGGAAAACATTTTGGCGTACCAGTGGCGTACTCCGGCAGTATTCAGAATTTTTAAATAAACACATTTATTGTCGAAACATACTCCCTTTTAACGATGACCAGTTTAATTAGTGGTTCAGTGATCATTAGTTTAGATAAAAAAAGACGTTGAAGTAGGTCTAGTGTACGCGTCAGAAGGACCTTTGCACAAACACTTGCTAAAAATTTAGTACGTTACAATCATACAACTTTCTCTACCCACTATAGTTCATTTTCATGTCTATTTGGCAAATTACTGGTGAAAGATCTGGTTTTCCTCTCTACTTCCTGTCAATCATGATAAATGCCTTCGAAATGGTTTCATGACCCATTTTGTTGTGACTACATACATAGCATGCGACGGTCAAACGTTTAAAAAGCACCTCGCTTTGTACTGACTTTAATATTACATAGGTACTCTTTGTTGAGGCTGGTGAGAAACAAAACAACGGACATAACGTTTCAGAAGCTTGTAGCTTGAAATAATGGAAAATTCAAACCAACAGAGGGAAATATATCATATACGGCCAAAGCTACTAAAAGGTTATTTAATGGAATTGACATTATTTTATCGAGTTCTACTAAATTTCTACCACTTATAGGGGAAAAGGCAGTATTATGGAACGGGGTTATAAAGTGAGACATCTCAGTTTTACTGAAGCTATTGTTGCCATCTGGTGGTGACTCTGCCAGACTAATCTAGAAGCTTCCCTAAACCTGCACATAGATATCACAGCGGGTCAGTAGGGCGAGGGCTGTGGTTGTAAGAGGGCTGTGTTATTTTTTGTGCTGTGAAAAGTTTTAACAGCGGAAGATTACAGCTGCTATTACGCAAAAAAATATTTGTTTTACACTTTTAATTAATGGATAGCTGTATCTTTAAATAATTAGTTACATACACCTGGTTAGTTAATGTATAGGTTATTATATAAGGTTATGTGCAATTAACTGAATGGTGGCATTATGGGACAAGGTATCCCACATTGAAACCCTCTTTCTCTGTGCAGGTTATTGTGATAGAGGAAATGCCGAGGACAAAAATGGAACCTTCTCCTAAAGGCATACGTAAAAACTGGAAGGAGAATGATTTGACTGCTGCCGTATCATCAGTAAAATGTAAGAAACCATTGGGATCTATCCTCTAAATAGGAATGTGTTTACTGAGGCAAACTTCATTGGCTCAAACATTGCAGAAGAGCAAGAATCCCCTGCATTTAATCCTGAGCGTGGCCAGACTCCAACCCTGCTGCATAGAACTCAGAGAGCAGAACTACGCCAGTCCTCAGGATATTTCACCCATTCCAGTTCTGAAGAAAAGAACAAGTAACAAAGGAAGAAAAGCATCGACAGCAGCTCTGATCACAAGTTCACCATATAAGGCAGCACTTGAAACTTACCAGAAGAATAAAAACCAAAGGAATCCTCGGAAAGGAAGGCAAAACTCTTCTGTTTGTGTCTCTACAGGCAATGGTGTTTCAACAATTTCAGATGAACCTCAGTCGCCATATTTAAAGAATGATCCGAAGACTCGCATTCAGGCAAGACTCTTCTGATTCAGATGACACTTGTGTCTCCATGTCTTCAGGTGAATCAGTTTTGTCAATTCCAGCGGAAGATTTCACACCAGAAGAGGAGGATACTGAGTGATTTTTGCGGTTATAAATTTAGGGACTCGAGTCCTGGAGAACTCTGGATCAAATGTGACATTTGTGGCAGATGGGCAGACATTGACTGTTCTGCATGTGAGAATGACAGCTTCATTTGTGACCTTTGTGCGTAAAATTGTGCTCTTTGGAAGTTGTTCTTCCAACTTCCACTGAAGACTGAAAACAATTTTAATTATTTTTTTAGACAAAGCACACTTTTTACTTTCTCTACTACGTATAGTAAGTAGGGGAAGTATTGTATTCCACCCAAAAATTCGATACCGAGATTTCACCGGAAATACATGTTTTGAGACTCCCTGAATCCAAAAAAATCTGATGTGTTACACTCACATGACTTTCTCTACTCTTGTACAATCTAATTTTACAAACGCCTATTCTCCATATGCTTCATGTTAATCAAGATATCGATATGTCAATCTTATTGGTAATTTTCTTGTAGATGCGAGGGGAATATGGTAGCTTTTAAGCGATAGTCAAATATTTTAGCGCTGGTTACTATGCGGCGCATTCCATTCTCTTTGCATGTCCAGGACATAAAAAAAATGAATAACGAATTTGAGAAAAAGTATAAGTATTGGAAAATTTAAGGGAATAACAAGCAATATCTCGAAAACGGTTCACTCAACAAAAGAAATGTATATGACATACGTTGTGTATTTTAACGAGATCTACATTTTTTGTATAGTAAAATTTTGTCTATCTCTTATGGTTTACCAGTTATGCAAAAGTCGTTCACAATGAAGAATACTTTTGGAGACATTCCCAGAAAATTCGAGATATACATTTCATTTCTCATGACATTATCTTAAACATATAATATTTTAATCAAAATCGTTAGAGCCATTTTTGAGAAAATTAAAATTTTCGAAAAATGTTCCATGTAAAGGGTAGTCTGGGGTGGGGGGATTTTCTTGAAAATCTTCGTGTCGCATCTCTGGAAGATACTGAACCTAAATACCAAGTTTGGTGTTTATCCGACTGTTCGTTTTTGAGTTATGCTGTTCACAGACACACACACACACAGACACACACACACACACACGGACATGTTTCCAAAAATGCTTTTTTTTGGATTCAGGAGGTCTCAAAACATGTATTTCCGGTGAAATCTCGGTATCGAATTTTTGGGTGGAATGCAATACTTCCCCTACTTACTATACGTAGTAGAGAAAGTAAAAAGCATTTTTGGAAACATGTCCGTGTGTGTGTGTGTCTGTGAACAGCATAACTCAGAAACGAACAGTCGTATAAACACCAAACTTGGTATTTAGGTTCAATATCTTCCAGAGACACGACACGAAGGTTTTCAAGAAAATCCCCCCACCACAGACTACCCTTTACATGGAACATTTTTCGAAAATTTTAATTTTCTCAAAAATGGCTCTAACGATTTTGATTAAAATATCATATGTTTAAGACATTGTCATTAGAAATGAAATGTAAATCTCGAATTTTCTGGGAATGTCTTCAAAAGTATTCTTCATTGTGAACGACTTTTGCATAACTGGTAAACCATAAGAGATAGACAAAATTTTACTACACAAAAAATGTAGATCGCGTTAAAATACACAATTTATGTCATATATATTTGTTTTGTTGAGTGAACCGTTTTCGAGATATTGCTTGTTATTCCCTTAAATTTTCCAATACACTTTTTCTCAAATTCGTTATTCATTTTTTTTATGTCCTGGACTTGCAAAGAGAATGGAATGCGCCACATAGCAACCAGCGTTAAAATATTTGACTATCGCTTAAAATCTACCATATTCCCCTTGCATCTACAAGAAAACTAGCAATAAGATTAACATCTCGATATCTCGATTTACATGAAGCATATGGGGAATAAGCGTTTGTAAAAATAGTTTGTACAAGAGTAGAGAAAGTCATGTGAGTGTAACACTTCAGATTTTTTATACTACATTTCAATTGGTTAATTTTTCAAGTCCTATTAATCATACCAGCATATATTATAATTTTTAGTTTAATGGTGCATTTTAATGTTTGATTGTTCTCTGTCCCATATTACCACCCAAATTTTAAGATTGTCAGAATTGCAACTATTTTGAAAACTTTATGCTAATACAATATAATTTGCGCCACTCCACATTTCAGATCACGAGGAGAAATTATTTCTGGGTAGATCCCTAGAATTAGTTACAAACGTTCACATGTACTTTAATATTAATGGGCGAATTCAAAAGACTGTCCCATAATACCACCTTTTCCTATAACCGATCTTCAGATTTATTCCGCGTATACCACAGTTGGTTTAAATGAATGACGTGATTATTTGTTCAGCGAGCCCCTTATCTCAAAGAGGAGGTGCGGAATTGAACCACCGACTGCATGCGCTTCCGACTTTGTAAACAGTTTGATGTACTGCGGCGGTACAGAACTGCTTTTCACTGGGACATTTCGCGCGCCCTTTGCGCGCGAGATGGAATTGACCACCAATCGCAGAATTTGCATGGTTGAGTGCTACTTCCGAACTAGAAGGATACGAGGGGGAGGCTATCGTTACGATATTAGCTGCCGTGTGGCTGATTTTCTCCATTCTTCCCCAGAATTTCATCAAGTCCCGGGTCATAACATGTTAAAAAAACATGATAAAATTTTATTTACTGCTATAAAGAATATAACAAGTTTTCCCTGTAATGAAACGTTTGTGCCATTAAAACCGAAACACACTAGGCTACAAAAACAGTCCAATTATTTGAATTATTTATCAGCATATACACTAAGATTACGAGTTTACAAGAAGCAAGCGAGAGAAGTTCCAAGTGTAAATACTGGAAAGGTACGATACAAGTCCAATTTGATTAAAGTGACCTCGAAACTGTTGACATCCGTCCCTTCCATTCGTGTTTCGCTCGTTCTCTGCCAGAGGACTAGTGATAAACTCGCCTCAAAGGATTGACGTTCTGTGCCACCAACTGGTGGCAACATCCGATTGAATTTGAAGACCCATATTATAATATTCCCCAACATGCAGTAAGAAAGTGGGTTCACAGGGTATTGACAGAAAGTTCAAAATGTACTATGTGGCAGTATTTTATATCACAACAATGTAAATGCCAGAGTGATTGTAGTGTAAATAAGCATTATTGTATGACATTGATTTGAGATGTTTGTTAATTATAAGCATTGTTAGGAAATAAGTTTACACGGCCTCACTGAAACTAACAATAAGAGCGGGCAACAATTTAGCGAGGGGGTGAGTTGTTTATCAATTATAAGAGACAAGCAAATGACGTCAGATTAGCGCGCTTTTCTGTAGAAATGGAGGGAATTTCTTCCCTAGAGTATATGTGTTCGTAATTTTGATTGGATATAAAAATAGACGCTAATGTTGGCGCGTTTTATTAACCAATAGTAGCTCGGTTATCATGTTTAGGCATATCGGGTGAGGGAGTATAAAAAGCTAAAGCCAGAGGCAAGTATTGTCCAGTTTGACAGAATAATTCACTAGACAAACGTCGTTCAGTCCAACAGAAGGATTCGCGGGTAATACGTCGTTCAGTACAACAGATTCATACAAAGGTTATACGTCGCACAGTTTAAGATAATCGTTCGCGCGTTATACCTCGCGCAATTCTACAGAATCTCTCGCATTGTAAAGTTAGTTATAAATGTGAAATACGCGAATTAATAATGTGCAGCAAATAAGTGATTATAGTAACATTAGAAAATATAACAGTTTCAGTCTGGCGTGTATTAAGAATCAATATGTGAAATTAATTAATTGTGACGGTAATAAAAGCGTAAAAACAAATTCTTTTATAGGTGTTATCTTTCAGTAACAAATCCTTTCCGTTTACACACCCTGTTAAAGAGATATGCTCGACTGAGTGGTAATAATAGCTAGCCGGAGGACAAAGAACCCAAATTTCAAACTAGTATACAATAACAGGCGCTCAGAAATAGATAACACGAGTTACCGCGACAAATTGGCTCCCATACGTGTGGCAGATAAACATTAAGCATCTTCCAATTACCAACAAATATAATCTACTTCAACATTTTATTTTTCTTATTAATACCTCGAACATGACCTTTTAGTAAAACTCGTTAAAATCCATTTTGAAGAAAATATAAAATAACGAATCATTTCCCATGCAAATGGATGGGGGCAAGATTCTCTTCAAAATCTTTATTTGACATCCTTAAAAGGTACCTAGCGCAGGTATGAAATCCTGTACTGATTCGATTTTTTTTCTTCTAATTACTCTGTTCACAGAGAAACAGATTTTCTTTTCCCCCAAAAAACACTTTATTTTTTGTAAGGGGGGAGAAAGAGAGGCTTAATGGCATCTCAAAGCGTGTAATTCCGATAAAATCTCTATGTAGATGTTTTGGTGCATTGCAGTACTACCTTGACCTGCGGTATGTAAATTCAGCAAATCAGGAAGTCGGTGCTCTTAAAGACTCACATTCATTTTTTCAGCAATTTTTAGATGGACTTCGTATCTTTTTCTTTGTTTTCTTTTTAATGGTGATGAACGCCCGGCACCTAAGGCACACATTAAGACACCACAGGCTGTGACACTGGTGTTACACAAAATTATATGATAATTGGTAAAGGACATTTGATAAAGCAACGTTCCAGGCCTAAGTTTAGACTACCTTCCTGCTTTTGGCAGTTATGAGGACTAGGCGAACTTGGAAAAAACCACCGTCAAAGAGAATGGTCCAGGCGGAATTTGAACCGCAGACCTCCCGTTCACGAGTCCGTGCTTTAACGAACGCAGCCTCCGAAGGTACTGCCTTCATTTGTTTGCATCAGCTATTATATCTTTATGGGACTCATCATAAGAACTGCGTGTATGATAATTTACTAGAGTTGCCTAATTATGATAAGTTTAATTTCTGATTTTAATTACATAGAACCGTCCAAGATAGGACCTTAGACTTTAATGACGCTTATCAGCGTTGTAATAGCTCTTGATCCCGTTTAATTTTCCTTTGCTTTGAAGTATAACATTGGAATGGGTCTTTAGCCATATTTAGACTGTTGAAGGATATAAAACGCTGGCCCCGAAGCACATTTTTACTTTCTTTACCACCTACTTATAGTAGATAGAGGAAATATTGCATTGCATCCAAAATGTTGATATTGAGGTTTCACTGTAAATGTTTATTTTGAAGTCTCCTGAATAACCCCTAAAAAGTTAATTTTCAAAAAGAGATCCGCGCGCATGGTTGTGTATTTGGCTTTGTGTGAACAGCATAACTCAAAAACGAATAGTCGATAAATACCAAACTTGGTATCTAAGCTCATCACTCTCCAAGGTATGAACCACAGAAGTGTAAGAATATTCCCGCATCCATTGTGTAGAAACAATTTCTTTATTTACGATTTTCTCAAAAATAGCTCTAAATCTTGATTAAAATACCATGTACATAAGATAATTGCATTATAAATAACATGTATATCTCAAATTTTCTGCGAATATCCTTTGAAGTCCTCTTCATTTTGTAACAATACTTTGTAAAAAATTATACAAAAATAAACGATAGTTACCACAGGATGCTATGAATGTAATACGTTCAGGCCTTGTTACTTTCTCTACTCCGTATACCTAGTAGGTAGGGAAAGTACTGTATGCCACCCAAAAATTCGATGTCGAGATTTCACCGGAAATATATGTTTTGAGGACCCCTGAACCGAAAAAAAGCATTTTTAGAAAAAAATCTGATGTGTTACACTCACATGACTTTCTCTACTCTTGTACAAACTATCTTTACAAACTCTTATTCTCCATCTATTTCATATTAATCGAGATAAACATTTGCAGAAACGATCTTTTGACATGCAGAGAGAATTACATTTTACACATAGCGACCAGTTCTAAAAAATATTTTACTATCCCTTAAGGCGTAATATGTTCCTCTTGTTTTGTATTTGCAAGGGCAATATAAGCACAGACATATCTCTTAATAGCTGGTTGCTATGTGCTGCACCATTCTGTTTGCCACAGATTAATACTCTTTGCATATCCAAGACAAAAAATGAATAACGAATTTGAGAAAATAAGTATTGAAAAATTTAAGGGAATAACAAGCAATAACTCGAAAATGGTTCACTCCACAAAAAAAATGTATATGACATAAATTGTGTATTTTAACGCGATCTACATTTTTTATAGTAAACGTTTGTCTATCTCTTATGGTTTACCAGTTATGCAAAAGTCGTTCACAATGAAGAATACTTTTGGAGACATTCCCAGAAAATTCAAAATATACATTTTATTTGTCATGAAAATATCTTAAACATATGATATTTTAATCAAAATCGTTAGAGCTATTTTTGAGAACATTAAAATTTTTTAAAAATGTTCCATGAAAAGGGTAATCTGGGGTGGGGGGATTTTCTTGAGAACCTTCGTCTCGCATCTCTGGAAGCTACTGAACCTAAATACCAAGTTTGGTGTTCATCCGACTGTTCGTTTCTGAGTTATGCTGTTCACAGACAGACACACAGACAGACAGACAGACACACAGACACACACACGGACATGTTTCCAAAGATGCTTTTTTTGGATTCAGGGGGTCTGAAAACATGTATTTCCGGTGAAATCTCGGTAACGAATTTTTGGGTGAAATACAATACTTCCCCTACTTACTCTACGTAGTAGAGAAAGTAATAAACAATAGGGGTAGAGAATCTCATGTGAATGTAACACATCTGATATTTTTGTTATAGGCACTATTTTATGCTTCTTCTTCTTTAACTGATTATTCTCTTCTTTGCAGGACTTACACCCCAAGGACATACAAGCCAATGTCTTGGGTCAGTACCTGTCGAGGAGCAACTGAGTTAAACCTGCCCAGAGTTCTTCAGAACGGTAGCTACATTAATGTGCTGTTGGTTTTCATACAGCATGCCACACATTGCAGTAACGATAGTGAAAGTGATACACAGTGCAAGTCATTGTCGGTCAAACGCCTGCGCAGTGTGCACATTTCTGGAATCGACCTTGTATTATTAAGAGTAGTAGGACATCTGAAATTTGTTCGTTTTTATTTACAACAAAAAGAAGCTTTCCTGTGTCTCCTTTTCTTCTCTACATACATATTCTCGCAATCCTTGCTCCGTAAGAGCTCAGAGATCAACTAATTGGATCGCCCTAAGTATAGTACAGAGTGAGCCAAAAGACTCCAAACCGCCTGCGCGGTGTTTTTCCTGTCCGCGTCCTGGGCGCTCGTTGCCGTCTGCCGCTATCACAGAAAGGCGCGGATGAAACCTTACAACATTTTTAAAACTACTTTTAAAGGCTTTACTTACCAACTTTATGAAAGGAGATGCTGAAACTGGCCACCGCCGTTGTCCATACATTTTTGGCACCTCTGTAGGAAACTATCCATCATGGAATTTTTGGGGGGAATTTCCCAAACGATGACCGATAACGACTAATGTTTCTTCGGTAAGAACCGAACGCCGTCTTTTAGATTTCTTAGCCTGAACACTTCCTGTGGCTTGAAATTTACTGTAAAGTTCATGGATTGTTGTACGGCCTGAAACTTTTACACCTGGAAATATTTCTGCAAATCGTACTTGACTTGCCGAGCTGACCGAGTTAACACATACGAATGATAAATAAATACACGTTATGTGTATAATATACACTTTGTTAGCAGCAGCAGTGCGTTATCACGTTTTTATCATATTTCCACACGCCCAGTGGAAAAACACCGCACAGCCGATAATATTGTTCATAAAATACCCCTCCGGGGGTAACTTAAAACATAAAGTCTATAAGACAAACCCACGCACCCTGAAAGAATTAAAATAAAATATCCGCCAGGAAATTTCTCAACGTGAACAACGGTGAGTAATCGATAGTTCCCTAAAGAGGTCCCAGAAATGTATGGAGAACGACGGTAGTCAGTTTCAACATCTCCTTTCGTAATGTTGGTAAGTAAAGCTTCTAAAGGTAGTTTTAAAAATGTATGGTTTCATCCGCGCAGACGGCAACGACCGCCGAGGACAAGGACAGGAAAGACACCGCGCAGGCGGTTCGGACTCTTTTGGCTCACTCTGTATATGTACGTCCAGATTCCTCGGAAATTTCTAGACATTACCATGCCAGTAGGTTACTTCGATTCTATAATTTTCTCCATTTTCGAAATAAGTATGCGTGCGTAACCTATGCTACCTCTCTCTTGATATCTAAATAACAGAAGAGCGTTGTCGTTACCCGACAGCACAATAAGAGCTTAATAATCCTAAAGGTCTGTTTATATGCGTAAACTTGAGTCCGTACATCTTCTGTTACCATGCATATTGCCTCTCTATTGCGCGTCTTGATATTAAGGGGTGTGAGTTAAATAACGGTATTAAAACTGAAGAAACTCGATCGGCGTCCTCACATATGAACTTTACAATCACGAGACGCAGGAAAAATGTAAATACATTAACCTTCGCTAGCATAAGTCTTGCACTGACCTATCAAAAAGTATTACTGTAACTCCAAATGTAATGCCCGAGAATCAAAATCTCGGGGCAACCGGCAGCTCACGTCACAGATTATTTTATAGGTGTTTCGAAGTCAATTAGCGCTAGGTTCGCAACCTTTACCAGAAGGAAAGAAAGAAAGAAAGAAAAAATAAGAGGATCAGGATAACTCAAAGGGGTGCGCAAAGTATGTACAATTAATTATCAGTCACTGTTTTGTAAAAAATCTGATGTGTTACACTCACATTACTTTCTCTACTCTTGTACAAACTATTTTTACAAACGCTTATTCTCCATATGCTTCATGTTAATCGAGATGTTAATCTTATTGCTAATTTTCTTGTAGATGCAAGGGGAACATGGTAGGTTATAAGCGATAGTCAAATCTTTTAAGAGCTGGTTGCTATGTGGCGCATTCTATTCTCTTTGCATGTCCAGGACTTTGACCTGGACATGCAAAGAGTATTAATCTGTGGGAAAGGGAATGGTGCTGCACCTAGCAACCAGTTATTAAGAGATATGTATGTGCTTAAAGGCTACTGTATTTCCAAATTCCCCTTACATCTACAAGAAAATTAGCAATAAGATAGTCTTCAAATGTTTATCTCGATTAACATGAAGTAGATGGAGAATAAGCGTTTGTAAACATAGTTTGTACAAGAGTAGAGAAAGTCATGTGAGTGTAACACATCAGATTTTTTTTGTCCTGGACACACAAAGAGAATGGAATGCGCTACATAGCAACCAGTGCTTAAAATATTTGACTATCGCTTATAACCTACCATATTCCCCTTGCATCTACAACAAAATTAGCAATAAGATTGACATCTCGATTAACATGAAGCATATGGAGAATAAGCGTTTGCAAAAATAGTTTGCACAAGAGTAGAGAAAGTCATGTGAGTGTAACACATCAGATTTTGTTGGATTCAGGGGGTCTCAAGACATATATTTCCGATGAAATCTCGGTATTGAATTTTTGGGTGGAATAGAATACTTCCCCTACTTAATATACGTAGTAGAGAAAGTAGAAATTAAGGTTGTCATTCATATCGGGTAGTGCTCATTTAGGATCTTCATGAGTATGACTTCGAAGGCATATGTCCCTACTTTACTTAGATGGTGGGAAATTTAGATGCAATCCAGCCATAATCTAGCACGGCTTATGGTGCAACCAAAATGTCTTCTTTAACATATGTTCTTACTGTCGAGATGAAAAAAAAAACATTAACTGTGATACTTTATGATTATTAGTGAAGTGAACATTTAAATATATTTTTTGTGTTGCGCATCAGTCCAAATTGCAAGGAACTGTCAATTCAAAGTTTTTGTTTTATTTTTAAAGTAGATTTCTACAAACAACAGTTATTTTAATACATAATGTATTACTCGGTATATGTAAGTAATAATTAGATCAATTTATTAATTCGGTCCATTTACAACAATCGTTTTATTCCTGGGGTCGCGAGTGACCCCGCGCCACCACTAATGTAAGACGTACATGCGCCACCTGTCTAGGGTTAAGGTAGAACCGACAAGGTAGACTCCAAGGTCATTGGTAGGAATTTCAGAGATCACGTCATGAGGCCCTTCTTCTATGACATTATCTAACCGGCAAGAGATTTAACCTTTTTTGTTAGCAAGCTAATGCCAGCAGGTCTAATGAAGTGTGTACCTATTAACCTGGCCAAGAGTAGTAGATGTTTTAATACCACTGGTTTCCACGGTGCAACCGCTGACGCTACGGACGAGTATTTAGAACATCTCGATCACACAATCCATAGAAAGGGATAGGATTTAATGACCTATGTGGTGGCTGGATTGTTTAAATTTCTTTTTGTGTGACATTTGAAGAGTAAGGTGTGCGAGACGAGGCCACGGTGTGCGACGTAATACGACCCACCCTTCATGACCCCGTGCCACATTGACACGTATCACATCTACACCGTTTCTGCTGGTATAAGGACATCAGTTCCAGCAGCCATTCTATATACTGTCCTTATCCTTGTCTTTCGTACTATAGGAGGACTAAGAGTAGACAGACGGAGGGACTTCCAGAAATTGGAGCACAGAACCACAAGTAGGCCACAGTGGCCCTTTTTGTTTCCAGCGTGATCCCTGGGAAGGATGAGGGGGAAGCCCGAAGGGCGAGCAGATCCGGATTACGTTGTAAGTTACCATGGACGGGGTCCCTAACCATTCCAGATGGAGCACAAACATTCCGGCTAGCACTGCCTAATCACCGGGGTCTCTATGACAACGAGACAAGCTCCCAGGAGGGGGACCCCTAGCAGGCCCACCAAACGCCAGGGAGAAACCCTTGCAAAGCACATATTCTACCGTCCAGCCGCAACAAACCAATCGCCATCGCCTGGTCCTTCAATCCTGAAAAAGACGAAAGATAATGATGGACACGGGAATCATAGACAGAAAATTTGTGGTAGAAGAGGAACCATACCAGCATCCACCTACCTACCGACAGGGGAAACCACGAAAACACCCACGGTAAAAGTGGCGGAATCGAGCCCGGGACCTCCCGAATGCAAAGCTCATCGTTATCGCGGAGCTATCTCGCTCGGTTATCGTACTCTAAGTTAATCTATGATGTGATAGTTCAGTGCTGCCAATACAATAATTAATATAAATGTATTTTAAATAAATAAACAGCTGCATAGGTAAGGCATTATGCTGTCTGCTGATTATAAACAACTCTGTTCCTTAGAGTTAACTTGCGTATCAAGATATGAACTATAAGTAACGCAGATGCTTCTATACAACTCTAGTGGAGATACCTCGACTAGAAGAAAGGCTAGAAATACAACATAAACACTTACAGTAATACTTCGACTATGCGTCTCACACAAAATATTCAATAGAAAATTATGGTGTGTAACATTTATGTGACGGTGAAAACTAACATTTCTGCACCCCTGATTCCACCGTAGAAACTCTTTCGCATTGCTCGACTGCTACCTGTGCTGGCTAAACAAAAACGAACTGCTTAATCCGACATCCTGTGTAAACATTGGAGACTTTTAATTGTCAAATGCATAAACTGTAAGATTAAAATAATAAACTTTATGACTTTTCCACAATATGGAATTAGACGACATATTTAATAGAAAACACGTGCGTTATTAAGAGAGTTTCTATTATTATATGCTATTTTATATAATAGCCTAGTAACACGATGATGTATTTCTGCTGCAACTATCTTGACTGTACCGAAAAGAACTAAGCAGACGTATATTTATTTTTTCGGAAACAATAACTTCTCCTGTATTATCCCACTGCGCCGTTCTTAATCTATTCCAAATATTGCAGCCCCATCTTTGACAGTTTCTTTCCATAGCGCGCGCTGAAAAATTGATTAGCAGTGATGAAAGAGATGGGAAAGTCCGATAAAGCTCATGGTCGAAGAACTATTGTGTAAGGATTGGTGCACCTGCGGAACACAAAAGATCTGCAGCTCGCATATAAGGTACCTGCTGATAAAGATGGCGCACAATTTGTATGACCAGACTTCCGCTGTGGGACTATCCCATACAGCAACGTTACGAAACGACTAGCCTCTTAACCTCAAAATCAAACCTTCTACTTTACAAACATGGACTTTTGGCTTACACAGAAGAGGAACTGGAATCCTACAGTATGGAGAGAGACGCTGGGCACAAGATGAGGTAAAATTATATCTAAAGATGAATGTTAGAGTAGAACCGTTGGTTTCCGAATTAGTATTTAAAATTTTAACAAGTTCTCATACGTTAAATTTCAGCTGCCTTCCTTTTGTAATGAAAAGAATGATGTAGCGGCTGTAATGAGTAACAACTTTGAAAAAGTCATAACGATGGTAAATGTTTAGAGTGCGCTCCATATAAACTACCCTTAACGGTGTACAGGTTCCTACCAAACCTTGAATATCTCAACAAATGTTTCATAAGCTATTACACATAAAAATTCAGCTTGGTACAGCGAGCTCCAAATGTTTTCCGATGGGCCAAGGGGTGTAGACGAAGAGGGGGAAGAAATTTCTTCTCGACTAGTCATGCCTGACTATAGCCAGCGTGCCGGTATCGTCTCAAAGGTCACATTTACTTCTGTGTATGCATTCAGCGACCTGACTCTAAGAATAAAGAAGACGAAACCAAATACTTTTCTCTTTACTAGAACTATTCAAGCGAAATAAATTAACATTTTCTTTCCATAATATGTTGTTTAAAAATCAAACATTGCACTGTTTATGCGGGTGCTGCACAAGTTTAAGATTCAATCATTTTTTTGAGAAACAAGGTTTGCATAATGTATATCTTGTTTTTAACGTTTATTGCTAGTAATAAATAATAATATTAATAATAATAATAGTTTCATAATTATCACCAATAGAACGTTCTACGCGTACTGCGAGAGTATTTATTACCTTAAATATAAGTTCGTTATGCTTTTTAATTGTCATAGATATTGATCACAACGTTTAGTGCTAAGTGTGTAGTTCCATACAGTTGGCACATTCAGTTCTGATAATATTCAAGTAATGTTTTAAAAACATGGCAGAAAAAGTAATATTAATGTCAAACTGTTGAAGCAGTTTGGAAACAATTAAGTATAACATTAAATTTTCTTCAAAAGGAGATATATTTTGCGTTTGTTACTGAAAAACGAATAAGGATTGTTTTATTTGAAACATAATTCCCCTTACATGCACACTCACAAGAGAAAAGAAGAAATACCGTGCCAGTCGTATAGTGGAGGTAGAGTAAAAACATCTATTTAGGTATTGTATGCAAAATGTTAATAGATACGAGGAAACAACGTTTAGCGCAAAATATGCAGTTTCTATATAGCTGTTTTATTCGTTTAGGATAACATATAAGCTAAATTTTCAAAATAGTGACCCGAAGTTTTAATGCAGATAGGTTGATGTGCTTTTGTTGCAATTGGTTCATTTGAAAGCACTCTATTCTGAAAACTAAATTGCTTCCAAGTTACAAATCTGAAGATGCCACCCCCCAAAAAAGACTTTGTATTACGATTCACGTTCTGAATTCTTAAAATGCTTTTCTTCTTTGATGTAGAATGGAATGGAATGTGTAACGGAGGGGATTCGACTCCGATTCAGTGAATGAGGATATTGTGCTTGTGCCCCACGAGGTTACGCTCCCGGGAGGGAGGGACGCGGTGAGAGACACCGAGCAGCCGGAACCAGGAGTGACGGCACAGCAATGACAAAGTTCCTAAACTTTCCAGATTGAGATGCCTTGACAGTTGGGCAGGCAAACCGGGGACCTCATCCCAAACAGAGGGTCCAACGCCCCCCAAGAAGCGGTTCTTATGCCCTGGCAACCAGCCGAAGACCGAGAGACGGATAAGGTTCTACAGAGAGAATCCTTTTTCTGTGCCACGCCGCACCGAAATACCATCGTCGACACTTCCAATCCTGAAACAGACCTAACGGGGTTAAGGATGAATGAAATGAGGAATGGAACGATATTCGGGGGCTGAGAGAAATCATATCAGCATTCGCTTGACGACCCGGGAAAACTCTCGAAAAAAAACCCGTGGGCCAGATTGGGTGATAGCCGGGAAGCGAACTAGGGATCTCTCGAATGCGAGTCGCACGCGTTACCGTGGCGCCACCTGGACGTAAACTGGAAGATCCGTAGTTCAAATCTCGGCTATGACATTGAATTTTTCAATCTGATTCTATCTTTCCAACCTTGTGCTACACACGGCTTGAGTGAAAGAGTCTTCTTGTTAATTGAGATGTAACTGCAATTGCAAACTTCGTTGTAAGTATACGAAGAATGCAGTAGCTCAAACGATAGTCAGATTTTTATGTGGTGTCTTTGAAACTCCACGCTCTTTGCAGTAACACGAGAATTATGATTAGGAAGAATTATATTTAAATATATATTAAATTATTATTTTAAATTAAACAAACTAACGTGTTGCATTCACATAACTTTCTCTCCTCACCATTCTACAAATTCTTTTTTCTAAATCTCATTTTTCTGTCTACTTCTTATAATCCAGATAAACTTGCAAATCACATTTAGCTCATCTGTGTGGTGTGGGGGTCTGCCCCACATTCAAGAGGTCCCGAGTTAGAATCTCGGTTAAAGTGAAATACCTGGGTAACGCTTTTTCCAGGGTTTCCTCTTATCCTGAGAAGATGAATGTTAGATTCTAATTTCTAGGGACCTCGGGCCCATTTGAGCATCTTTTAACCATTTCGTTCATTCACCATTCGTAATGGCCTACCCGGTTAAAGGATGTTAATTGAATACCAAAAGAAAAAGTTCACATTTACACGTTTCGTTGTAGTATATGTGGATAAAGCGATAGTCACATTTTCAAAACGCATGTCACTACGTGATGCTTTGAAATTCCATGCTGTTGTATGACCGCGACAAAAACAAAACGAATACAGACTTCTCAGTTACAAAAGGTATTCAAACCAATAACAAAAAATATCTGGAAATTAGTTAATCTCATAAAATATATGTTTAACAAACTGCGTGCTTTAACGAGGTCTGCATTTCTTGTGTAGCAAATCTTTGTCCAATCTTTTAGTGTTTACCAATTATACAAAAGTTATTCAGAATGAAGAAGGCTTTAGAGACTCTTCCCAGCAGTTCAAAATATATATTTCGTTTGTCATGAAAATATTTTAAACAGTGAGTATTTTAATCAAAACCATTAGAGCCATTTTTAATAAAATAAATTTCGAAAATTTTTACATGTAAAGGGTTGTTCAGGATGGGGAGATTTTCTTGAAAATCCTTGTCACATCTTTGAAAGATGCTGAACTTAAATATCAAGTTTGGTATTTAACCGACTTTTCGCTTTGGATTTATGTTCACAGAGACGCAAGCATATGGAGCTTTTGCCCTAAAATATGATGTGTTGCATTCGCATGACTTTCCCTACTCACTCTTCTTACAAAGCTTATTTTGCACCTGTGTCATGTTAATACCGATAAACCTTCATCACTTATTTTCACAATTCGTTGTAGGTATAACCAGAACATATTAAATTAAAGAGATAGCCAAATCCCTCAAAGCTGATCGCTACGTGATAGCTTTGGATTGGCTGGCTACGGAGGGGACTCGGCGCTGATCCACATGGTGGACAGGCAGACCGGGGACTCCACCCAGCACAGAGGGTGTCCAACCTCCTCAAGGAAGTTAGGATACTTTGGACAGCCAGCCGAAAGCTGAGGGACGGAGAAAGTCACAAAAAGCATCCTTTTCCCCTGCCACATTGCACCGAAACACCATCGCCGACACTTCCAACCCTGAAAGAGACCAAAGGATGAAAGATGAAGGGAAATTAGAATGGAGGTCCAGAAATTCGGGGAGGTGAGAATCCTTCCCAGCACTCGCCTGGCGACCCGGGAAAATCCCCCGAAAAAACCTATGGGTCAGGAAGGTCGGCCAGAGGCATCCAACCCACGACCTCCTGAATGTGAGCCACAGACGTAATAGCTTTGAATTTCTGCTCTGTTTGTATGAACACGAGAGAGAAATAAAGAAAGAAAGCGAGAGAGAGAGAGAGAGAGAGAAATAGCCATTTGCAGTTGAGAGAAGTATAAAGTATTTGAAAATTCAAACTAATAACAAAGAAACTTTCAGAATAGGTGAAATATAAAACTTATTTGACATAAAATAAAAATGTTATTTGATAAATTTTGTGATTTAACAAGATCTACAGTTGTAGTGTGGTAAGATTTTGTCTCTCTCTTACGATTTACTAATTATCAAAAGTCATTGACAATAAAGACTAATTTACAGACTATTCCTAGAAAATAAAAGATATACATTCTATTTATCATGAAAATAGCTTAAACATATGTATTTTAATCAAAATCCTTAGAGTCATTTTTGAAAGAATAAAAATTTCGAAAAATGTACAATGTAAAGGCTAGTTTTGAGTGGAGGATTTTCTTTATAATCTGAGTATCGCATTCTTGAAAGAAGTTGAACTTAAACACCAAGTTCGGTTTTTAACCAAACGTTTGCTTTTGAGTTATGCTATTTGTGGATACACACACACACACACACACACACACACACACACACACTTGGACCATTTTCTAAAAATAAATTCATTGATTTCAGGGGTTATAAACGTGATTTCTGGTGAAATTACAACATTGAATTTTCAGATGGAACACAATACTTTCTCTACTTACTGTAGCTACGTAGTAGAGAAAGTAAAAATGCTTACTTTGGATTCAGGGGTCTCAAAACGCGTATTTCCGTTGAATCTCGTTATTCAATTTTTGGGTGGAATGCAATACTTTCTCTACTTAACTGTAACTACGCAGTAGAGAAAGTAAAAATACTTTCTTTGGAATCAGGGAATCTCAAAACGTGTATATCCGGTGAATCTCGTTATTCAATTTTTAGGTGGATAACAATACTTTCTCTGCCTCCTGTAGCTACATAGTAGAGAAAGTAAAAGTTCTTTGTTTGGTTTCAGGGAGTCTGAAAACGAGTATTTCCGTTCCGAGTATTAATCTCGTTATTCAATTTTTGGGTGGAATACAATACTTGCTCTACTTACTGTAACTACGTAGTAGAGAAAGTAAAAATGCTTTCTTTGGATTCAGGGGGTTTCAAAACGTGTATTTCCGGTGAATCTCTTTAATGAATTTTTGGATGAAATACAATACTTTCTCTACTTCTGTATACGTAGTAGAGAAGGTGAAAATGCTTTCTTTGGATTCAGGGAGTCTCAAAGCGTGCATTTCCGGTAAATCCCGTTATTAAATGTTTGGGTGGAATACAATAATTCCTCTACTTAATGCAGGTGCGTAGTAGGAAAAGTAAAAATGCTTTCTTTGTATTCAATGGGGCTCAAAACGTGTGTTTCCGGTGAGTCTTGTTATTGAATTTTTGGGTGGAATACAATACTTCCTCTGCTTACTGTAAGTGCGTAGTAGGAAAAGTAAAAATGCTTTCTTTGGATTCAGTGGTTCTCAAAAGTGTATTTCGAGTGAATCCCTTTTTTAATTTTTGGGTGGAGTACAACACTTTCCCTACTTATTATAGGTAAATAATAGAGACAGTAAAAAGATGAGTTGTGAAATAGATAAGCGGCTGGTTGTCGTTACAGCATCTTGCATGCAACCAAATTGGGAAAAGTGTAACTTAGGCTGTAACTTTAAATAATTTCTGCTCTAAATCGTTGTCACCATACTTCATAAGGACATTATGTAAATAAAAAACATATGTTAGTTGATAATGGGCAGAGAAAGCAGTAAATATTGAACACCAAACCATTTTGTTTTAACACTTGCTTGTTATACAATAATATGATGTCTCTAATTCCTAAACATTAGTTTGTATACTGCTAATGTCGCCGTGTTGTAATGTTATTGCTGGTTTCTTTTCACAGTTATTACATTCTTACAGCCAAGTCTAAGGGAAATGTGTTGGAATGATATTTTGTTTAGCCTGTTACACTTCTTAACCTTCCTTTTAGAACGGGTATGAGCTAGGCTACCTGGAATAACTTCTTGATAAGCACCCCTCTTGCCCCGCTGCCGGTGCAACGGAAAACATTTGGAGCCGTCTATACAGGTGTGCATGTCGCCTATAGGTCACACTTTTTTAGAAGGCTCTTCTTATAAACTATCCATAGTTTCCTGAAATAGCAATTTCAACCCAATTTAAATGTTGCGACATTTTTTATTTCAATGTCTTATGTATAAGATTTCAATAACCTAAAATTCGCAAAAGATGCACTCTGTGTATAAACTACGTTTGATTTTGCAAAGGTTACAACCATGCTTGAAATGTGTCGGCAAATATTTTCAAAATTCATATATACCAGGTGGCCCAACCGTATCTGAGGTGTGCAGATAACCTTTTGTGCGTTAAAAAGTTGCAGAACTCAACGGGGCAACTCCAAGTAAACACAGGTCAGGGGAGCTGACGCATTAGCGCCCTAAAAACCAAGCACCACCACTACAAAGCGGTTCTCAGAAACATCCATATGGACGGTGCGTTCTCTCATTATGTAGCTAATAGCTCGTAATGTTAGACAAGAACAGTGTAAACACAATTAAAAATAATAGCTATGGGCATATAGGTAAATAGAGGCATTTTAATTATTTGCCAGTCTAAAAAGTGAGTTTATTACCTGTACAGTTGAAGTAGAAAATATTCTTAGACCTTTTCGGTCTATTTCTTCTATCATCACGACAGTATTCTCTACTGCAAGGGTCTGTTTATGTCTAACATCATGGACTATACAGTCTATTGCAAACCTGGGAACTGCCTCTCAATGAGCGCGATCCGCTCATCGTTCTTTTTTGATAAGCAAGAGGAGTAGAACTTCGTCCGGCTGCACCGTAGCTTAGTCGGTAGAGCACATACATGCTGTACGAGAGGTCCCGGGTTCGATTCCCAGCTGGGGAGTGGCAACTTTTCTCAAGCCAAAATTATTCCCTATCCTCCCTGGAAGCATGAATGAGAATGTGAATGTGCGGGTGTGTGTGCTCGCGCGTGATCTAATGAATAAATTCCAAAGTTTACTAGAAACCCAAAGAGAAGCGAAGCGAGTTAACTCCATTGTCTCTAGGCAATAAATATGTTCCAAAGGAAAGGCCGCCGATAAGACCACGGCTGTTAAAGGTGGGGTATAAAGGGAAATTTAAAAAAAAGAAAGAAAAAAAATCACTCATGCTAATTCGCCAGTTCCCCACTGAGCTGTGTTCACTTGGAATTGCTCCGTTAAGCTCTGAACTCTTCTAACGCACAAAGGGATGTCTACACACTTGAAATACGGCGCGATTGGACCACCTGGTATAACGTATCCACTGCGTAAGTGCCACGATTTGAGAGTTATTGAATACATTCGTGTGGACGAAAAATCGAACAAAGCGACGTTTAAGTTGCCGGCCCTCGTAGTCGTGGTCGCTGGAGTGGTCGCTCCGCCAAGCTGAGGGTCGCGGGTTCGAGTCCCGCCACGGGAAAACGCTCCTGAAGGAACAACTTATCACATGCATCGGTTGACAAAACTATTTGAAAACAAAATGGAAGATCTAGCAGTGCGACCAATTGGATTTAAGTCGTCAGCCAACAAAGGTTCGTTGTACAGTCTTGTCCAAAAATGCTAAGCATTAGGTAGATAATTTCTCTTCTGTCACAAACTATGGCATATTTCAGTTCATACAGTAATTGAAATGGTTGATGCAGTATGTTTATTTGAGTTAAAGTTACCAAAATGACCTCCAAACACTGTATGAAGTTGCAAAAAGCATGTAAAGATTCGAGGTGGGGTTGAGTTTTGCTATTATTAATTTGTATAGGAACCGCAACTCGCAACGCAGTAGTGGCCGAATGGTATTATCATAGTTACCACTGTGCCGCTTTAGTGCGAGTTCAAATCCCTCATGTTAAGTTGAAACTTTTTATTACCTTTTGTTTTATCTCTTTGGGCCTATAATTTGATATTATGATACAAAGAACATTTTTGATAACATTATGAGTGTGTACAAAATAGAATAATCGCCATGTTTTTTCCACCTTAATGAAGAAGAACCGCAAAGCTCAAATCATCTACAAGCACTCATACATGAAGAATGCAGGCAGATTACATCGGGCATGTTACAACATGCAAGAAGGTCTCTCCGGCAACGTACATAAATGTACATTTTGAACATTTACTTCGTTGATGAAATTCACGCTCTTTAACAATTTATAATTCTGTTTACTATGAACTTAGCACATTTACAACTCTTTTGTCAGTAGAAGAAGTGAAACATAACATTTAAACATGAAACAAAAGCTGTTAGGTTTAATATCGTCGATATGTGCCCAAAAGAATAAAAGCTAACTACGTGACAAGGTTTACAACACCAGATACAGTACAGATTATTACCATAAACATGATACACAATTATCTGATTGTAATTCTCGTGAGAGCCAATAACAAAAATAAATAGATTAGTATACTAAAATATAGAAAATAAACGCAAGGAGAAATAAAAAAATAACCAAAACAATTTAATGTTTGTATTAAATTCGAACTTCCGAAGCTAACCGTTGCTTTACCACATCCCGGCAGCTAATCCACTCGGCCAGAACGCACGTTTTGTGACTCGCTCTTCGGGAAAACATACCTCTATCTCCTTATAAGCATTATACCCATGAAAAGCCGTTTTTTAAAGACTTTCGCAGCTCCTTGGCTCATTTAGACCTTTAATCCTTAATGGTGGTTCCGTACAGTATCGACTAGAAGGGCAGAGCTACAATAACAGTTTGTTTGATGAAAGGGTCAATGTTTTCACATTAGGCTATAAACTGCGGGTTGCATAGATACGGTTGCAGCTGACTCACCTGGTAGAATGATCAGATACTTTTATTTTTAGTCAGTGTTTTTTTAATTTGGAGCTAAAGATAGGTAATGTTTGGATAACATTGCATTAATTACTAATAATAATCCCGTGGACCACAGCCATGAAGGCCCTAGACCTGCCGGCCGACATCCACGTACGCACGGCAGAGGTGGGCGAGATGTGACACGCACTCCCCAACCAGAATGCTGGCCTCCGTGGCCGGAATCGCTGCCTATTGTAGCTACTCACTTTCGTCACGATGCTGAGTGGGACCCTGTAAGCGGGATTTAAAATCCTGATTTCGCTTTTATTTAATTAGGGAAAAGCTTCCAAACGGACATTGAAAACCTCAAGCTTAATGTGTGAACCAGAGTTTTACCCCACACAACTAATGCCAGAGATGGAGGGTCACTCGTCCAAGTGCCGACCAAGTTCAAAGTTGCTGAACCCGGAGATTGATCGGCAAGGACGTAGCCACTCACCTAATCCCACCCACTGGCACGTGAATAAACAATTTGTTGAGTTTTGCGATGTACTAGTGCATACAAGAACTATAAACGACTTGCAGCCTTTCTGCTCAACACGTGGCCGGAATACATGTTCATTCCGAAACCAAATTATTCTGCAGCATGTGCTACTCAAAATCTTCACCTAACTATGCCATACATTAAAATACAAGGGAAATAACACAGTGTGTCTTCGTTTTATATGGCACAACATGTAACTCCCTTTTTGCTCGGAAGTGTGAACATAAATGGTCACGTAGACCAATAAAGATGCATTATTGCCTCATGTGAACTATTTGCAGATTAAATTGTAACTTAATGATATTTAGAGTTATTTTTTTTGCTTCTTGATATTATTTTCGGATTCGACGTGAATTTTTCCATCAGAATATCTCATACGAGCGTAATTATACTATTGTCTATGTTCCCAATTATATTTTGCTTTGTCCTTTATCCTTTTGAGACTCTTAACGAACTGTTATGCTTTTGTGATTTATACTATTATCCAAAATGTCAACTGTCATTTAAGTATTTATTATATCTCTAAGGTGGAGAAAATGCTATCTGATGACAACTTATAGACTTCAATAATTTCCATCCGAAGATGTTACTTTCCAAAACATTAGGGCACGCAGTGACCTTATAATGCACTAGCAGGCTTACGGCGGTGTATAGGCGGCTTTTTAAACCTGGAGTGACATTTTAATTAATTTAATTTAGCTCCCCACAATGTTTATTAAAATTACTGAAATTAACAGTGAGCTACAAAATATTTATCGTGAATCCTCCCCTTTATTCCTTATAACTGCAATATTGTAAAGTAACGTAACAACGAACGAAAAGTTCTCTGATATTCATGTAAGTGATGTATTTTTGATTTCCTTAGCCTCCATCGGGCGATCTAACTTCTGGAAATGTGTATTTTTTTAATTGTCGATTAAAGTTGGTTTAACTTAAGGGTTATATCGCGACTACATGTACAACTATTGTTAACATATATGTAACTTTTCAATTTGATGTATATTATGTTATACTATTTGCGCATACTGATGGTGTGCATATGATTTATTATATTCTTAAAACTGTTGCAGGAGTAGGAGTAGGACTAGGTACGGAGGGGATGTCAGCTCCTCGACCTACAAGATCTTTTGTACCTAAGCCCCTAACGGGGTGTACCCGGGAGGGAAGGGTGAAGTGAAAGGAGACAGAGGGCTCCAGACCAGGAGGCACGACAGAGAGGGCAGGGTGCCTACTATTTAGAGCTGTAAAGAACGTGAGTTTTACCCGTTAGTTTCATATGGTACCTGCTAGGACCTGCTTGTTTCTCCCAGTCCAACACGTTCGAAAACCAGCAACGAATACACCGAACCACGAGGGCGGATTGATAAGTCAGTGATTTTTTTAAAGAAAATAAGAATTGCTTCCAAAAAAGCAATTTTATTTCTCAACATAGTCTCCTTTCAATTTGATACACGTTGTCCAACGTTCCTCCAATTTTTTTAACCCTTCCAAAAAATATGATTTTTCGAACTCTGCAAAATATGAAGATGTTTCTGCCATGATGTGAATTTCTTCCCAGCGAACCAATTTTTAAGGTCTACGAAGAAGCAGAAGTCGCTCGAAGCCAAATGTGGAGAATATGGTGGCTGAGGTAGCATTTGTAGCTCAATTCCAAAACTTTTGTGATTCCAATGGCTGACTTGTGTGCGGGTGCATTATCCTGGGGAAACAGAGCTTTTTTCTTTCACAAATGGGGTCATTTCTTAAAAAAATTCCTTGTGAAAGTGATCCAGCATTGCAGTATAATATGAACCTGTGATCGTTTTACCCATTTCCAGGTAGTGGATGTCTATCACCCCTTGTGAATTCAAAAAGACAGCTACCATGATTTTTCCTGCTGACATAATGGTTTTCGCTTTCTTTGGGGCAGGTTCGCCGAAGGAAATCCACTGCTTTGATTGTTGTTTGATCTCAGGTTGTTAGTAATAGATCCAAGTTTCATCAAACGTTATACAGGGTGAATCACCTAACACCGCAAATATTTCGGAAATGAAAAGTGCTATTGATGTGCAGTTTTCACAACATTGATTTTTAGTCAGGGGCTCGTACATTTACTCTATAAACAGATTTTAACAATACTGAGAAAGTGTAATTTTTGAGCAAACATACATCTTTTAAATGGAACAATGCCTAGTTCATCAACAGAATAAAGGTAGGGTAAATTAGAATGCCAATGGTCTTTGTTGCAGGACTCTAGTGCAAGTGGTTTACGAGAAATCGTATTTTGAAAAGTTTCCACCCCGACAATTGTTTGTCCCATTCAACCTGCTTAGTTTCTAAGTACAATGTTGTTATGTTTGTTTGCACTGTGTTTTTGTTCATTGATTACATTGCGACTTTCTGGTCAGTTAGTTTGTGACAGTTCAAGCAGTAAGTCGTGAGTGGAAGATGGGGTTTACTAATGCAGATAAAGCCGACATGGAGAGAGTAGGAAGAATGCAGTTCGGTGTATGCGGAAACGTATCCCAATAGACGTCAACCATCTCGGCAATTATTTATCCACCTCTTCAACCAATTACGTGAAAGTGGTACAGTAACACCTAGAAAACGTAACAGAAACAAACAAGTGACTGGAGAAAAGGCAGAAATTAATGTTTTGGCTGTCGTTGCAGTAGATCTGCAAATTAGTTCCCGCACAATCGCACGTGGAAGTGGCATAAGTCAGGCAAGTGTACTGCGCATTCTCCATCGACATAGGTTCCATCCCTATCACATCTCTCTCCATCAAGAACTGCATGGAAACGATGTTGAGAATCGTGTTAACTTTTGTACATGGGCATTAAGACATGATACTCAAGATTCATCATGTATCTTGTTTAGTGATGAGGCAACATTTACTAATCATGGCCAGGTAAACCGCAGAAACATGCACTATTGGTCTGTTGACAATCCCCGTTGGCTTCGTAAGTGGAACGTCAGCATCCATGGAGTTTAAACGTGTGGTGCGGGATAGTGAACCATCAGCTCATAGACCGTTTGTTCATAGAAGGAACAATGAACTGGCACAAGCATCGCAGTCTCCTGACAGACCATCTGCCACATATGCTAGAAGACGTTCCTTTGCAGACTAGGAGGAACCTGTGGTACCAACATGATGACTGTCCAGCCCATAGTGCACGAAGTACTGCAGCTTGTCTTAACGGATTGTTTCCGTTCTGTGCCTTGGCCGGCCTGTTCACCGTATCTGACCCCTTTAGACTTTTTCTGTGGGGAGGGCTGAAAGTCACCGTCTACAAGGATGTATCAACTACACAAGACGATATGAAACGACATATTACTGCTGCCTGCTCTGAAATTTCCGCTAAATGCTAGAACGTGTGCAGCAGTCTTTCCACAGCAGACTGGAAGCATATATTGAAGCTGCCGGTGGTCATTTTGAACACAATCTTTGAAGGGCTATATTCTCTTTACTTGTAAGAATGCACAGAAGTATTGTAATTCCCTTTTGTTTTTCTTTAGGTTGTACAAGTGTCGGTGCGTAAAAGTTTCAAAATAAGATTTCTCGTAAACCACTTGCACTAGAATCTTGCAACAAACGCCACTGACATTCCAGTTTACCCTACCTTTATTCTATTGATATAACTAGGCATTGTTCCATTTAAAAATTGTATATTTGCTCAAAACATACATTTTCTCAGTACTATTAAAATTTGTTTATAGGCTAAATGTACGAGCCCCGACTACCAATCAATGCTGTGAAAACTGCACATCAATGGAACATTCCATTTCCGAAATATTTGTGAGCAAGTTTTAGGTGATTCACCCTGTATAACGCCGCAAAAACTCATTTGGGTTGCGCTGGAACATGTTCAAACATCCTTGTGAAATGGTCACAGGACTTGTTTTCAACTGAGAGCAGTCGCGGCACCCATCTTGCTGACAGCATTCTCATTCCCAAACATTCGTGCAGAATGTTATATACCTGTCCACTCGAATGTGTTATGGTCTTGGCTATCTCATGGATCTTCACTCGCGGTCTTCCAACACAATATCGTGAACTTTGTTCACAATTTCTTCTGTTGAGACCGCAACCGGCCGTCCTATGCGCACGGCATCTCTTATGCTCGAATGACTACATCGAAATTCCGTGAACCATTTGTTAACCATGCCATGTGATGGAGCAGAGTTTCCGTAATACTTGTTCAGCTTTTCTTCCGTTTCCTTCACCGTCTTACCACGCAAACACGAAATTCACTTTTCTCCATTTTCTACGAACATCTGCTTAGTTTAGACGCTCTCAATAATGTTCTAAGAAACAAATGACGTTGAATTTCTGCGATTATACCCAAAATAGATGTAAGAATTGGGTGCAAACATAAAACCCGTGGTTAGAACACTATCTCTCGTCAAAGTCATGGACTTATCAATCCGCACTCGTTTGGTCAAGCTTCTGGTTCACATGCCCGCTCGTGAGAAATGGGTCCCATTGGGTATTCGCCCGTTCCACAGTTCACATCATAGCGGTATTAACAGGCATGTTGTTTCGTGCGTTAAGGCAAAGGAATGACAATAACCTATGTCATGTTACTGCGTTTTCGTCTTTGTCTCTACCTGCTGTTATGGTCAAGATTTGCGTTACTACATTGTGATGCGCAAATTCCAGTTTCATGTTTTGTTTTATTATTATCCCTAAGAAAAGTACATATGAAAATATATTCCAAAATAAATATCATAAAAGCTTCATATACAATTTCATTCTGAATTTCTGTATAAGAGAAGAAAACATCTAAGCCATCTGTATAAATAAACATTACAAATTATATTATAATGCAACAAATGAAATAATGATTATTTTTTAAAGTCCAGAAATTACACAACTGTCATTAAAGTATATTAATACTCTCTACTGGACTAGTGTTGGAAAAGCATCTAGAATGATTCTTAGTGCTTCGGATTGGATGGTGTACAGCATTTTAAGAGCTGTGGAGTTGATTGTGCTGTATACTATAGATTCACAGCACAGTATAAGTAGAATGGTTGCTTTAAAAGTGCGTAGTAGAACGTTAGTATCAAATCCCCGGGGTTTTGCGGATAACATTATTAAAACATTAAGACATCGTATACCGTCAGCTCGAACAACTTTGTGGTGCTGAATCCAAGTCAACATGTTGAGGAAGCGCTTTCCAAGAATCCGATGTTTAGAAACTATTGGAATTCGGTGATTTCTCTTTGTAAGTTCGGGGTCTGGGAAAATATTTCTTGACCTGAAGAATAGTATACCTAGAGAATCAAGTGGCAAAATTTTGAAGCCTGTTCTACAACTCCTTTCTGAAGATGGTGAGATATTTATAATCGTTATTGAATACCTACAGTATTCTTTCCCTTCCAAAAAAATGTTAATCATCTGTAAATAGAGTCCTTAGACGGAGATTGTAAGTATGAGATGATATTATTGATGGCCGCCAGAAACAAAGTCACGCTAAGAGTCGATCCCTGCGCAAAGCGATTTGTGTAGACACATATTTGGAGGTCCTGGAGAAAATTGCAAAACAAAGAATAACCTTTGACTCCACTTTCTAGGGGATGTGCGCAAAGGGTGATACAAAGCGATTTGTCTAGACACATATTCGGAGGTCCTGGAGCAAATTGCAAAACAAAGAATAACCTTTGACTCCACTTTCTAGGGGATGTGCGCAAAGGGTGATACAAAGCGATTTGTCTAGACACATATTCGGAGGTCCTGGAGCAAATTGCAAAACAAAGAATAACCTTTGACTCCACTTTCTAGGGGATGTGACCGTGCCAAATAGCATCATAATCTTTTTCAATATCGAGACTAACGGCAATCAGATGTTGATGAATGACGAACATATCAAGTATTTCTGCCTCAAGTATAGTCAGAACATTCAATATAGAATCTTATTGGCGGAAACCGCATTGTGCATTAGAAAAACGTGTTCGTCTCCAAGAACCAAATTATATATTGATTAACTTATCCAATATCTTACATATTGTACAGATAAGAGAAACAGGACCGACATTTTCCAGAAGGGTGATATCCCTGTTCGTATTTGGAATTGATACAATTATTGAAATGCTCCGTTGGTTGGGGAAATATTTATTAGCCCATACATGGTTAAACTTGTTCAGAGGATATACAATGTTATAGGTGGCACCTGCTTAGTAAAAATTATATATATAACAATTTCTGGGATTTTACTGCTGCAAATTTGAGGTACTGTGTAGTAAGAATTCTAACTGCGCAAAAAGAAAGTGTTAACTATGTTAGCTACTGTATTATTGTCAATTAATCTATGTCAAACTTAGCAATTTTCTGCATTTATGGTCCCACCAACTCAAAAACAGCATTCGAAAGTTCTCAGAAAAATGTATAAGTGTTTTAATTTAGGTGAGTATTGATAAATAAACAGCGCAGCAGCTGCGAATTGTTTGTTGCAAGATTTCCGAAGAATAGACGCGACGAAAAATGGTTGCTTGGTTAACTTCACATTTGAGGATGTAAAATATCACGCCACCCCCTTTCGGGGGAGATGTCCGAAAGATGTAGTGGGTGCCGTCTCCCAGCGGCTGGGGCAAAATGGGGTTGAAGTTCAAACTTTTAAGCCAGAGCCAATAAGGACAGCAAGTAATAAGATAGAAAATAAACTTGAATCTACGTAAGAAAATCGAAGGCTTTTAATTTTTAGTATTTAAGGGGATTTTTTAGGATTAGACTACTTGCGGCTCGTGATCATAAGAACGTGACGCTGCAAGTCCTGCGAATTTTAGGCGCGGAGCGTAGTAATAGAGATGACGTTAAAAGTGCTCGGGATAATTGTGGTAAATAAGTAAATTGTTTGCACCAGTGTTATCTCATTAATCAGAAGTATTGTCAATTGCGAAAGAGTAGAAAAGTGTCGCGCAGAAATGAACTTGTGAACTGAAGAGCGGGGACTTAGCACAGGGTAACCGAGAAACACGAGTCGGAGCAATTGTTATCACGAGTGATCAGAACAAAAATTGTGTCTAATGGGAGTCCAGGTTCGAAACGCACAGACGCGAATGTAAAATCTCGGGGAACTAAATAGCCAGAACTCATAATTTTACAGGGGACATAGCAGCCAAGAATCGATGTCTAATATACCAAACCCACGTGTGCTCATTTTAGTGTACCTCGCCACGCCTTTTTACCTCTTCCCGTCATTTGCACTTCTCCAACAACCTTAACAATACAGCACAGCACAACGCCGACCCTGAACACGCAATCAACGCAGAAGCAGTCATCTTTGAGCGGACAGCAGCCCAAAGGAAAGAGTGACTTACAACGCATCCAAGGTAAGGTAAAAGTACTTGCAAACGTCTGACGGGGATTCAACGACGTGCAGCAGGACAACCCCCCCCCCAATCATAAGGTTTCAAACAAACGCCGCAAACGTCTGAATTTATTCTAAACTTTTATCATTCAAATCTTGCTTAGGGTACCCTATGTAAGCTAGAGGAGAGGATTGCTTACTATGAATGAATTTTTGGTCATGTTTTACGTTACTAAAGTCTTCAGGAAACGTAGTAGCAAAGTGGCCAGCAATAATTTAAGAAACGGTGGCAGGAGATTTCGATCCCAGGAATTTCCGAATCTACAAGTAAGCAGGAAAACATGTTGGCGGTTAGTTCGAAGATTAACTGTATTTTGTGCCACATACTAAATAGGATGGCTTATTGTTTAACTAAGACAAAAATTCCAACCAAAGCTTCTCTCTGGGTGTGTTTAATTGCCTTACGAGCCAAAGTTCGCAATTTTGTAAGAAATATTTTAATGTATTTTGTGTTTATAATATACTCTGTTTTTTTTTCGTTTTAGGGCTACGATACGTCTCCCATTCCGCTAAGGAACAGTTTGGTGGTTGAAGGTATTAAATGTGTTGTTGAAGTGTGTGTTACAGGCGATATGACGCGTACAATGCCTAGTAAACACACTCCGCCCCGAAAATACTTGACCAGATAGTAATACAACATCGCCATAATGTACTTAGACTGCCATCGTATCGCCCAGATCTAAACCCAATCGAATTAATCTGGGCTGATATCAAAAAATGGGTGGCATGCAGAAATATCACTTTTAAATTAAAATATGTGGAGCAGTTATAACGCCAGCAATTTGCTGAAATTGGAAGGCCAGAATGGGAAAATGTATGTCGACATGTTGAATAAATTAAGAATCATTATTTCGAAAAATACGGAATTGCAGAAAATCAAATAGAAAGAATTCTCATCCAAGATAATGGTGCAGAAAGTAGTGACAGCAGCGATGACGGCAATAATGTGAGTAATTCCGCAGAAGAGGAAGGGTTATTAGATGTGGAAGAATTGGAGGCAATGATTGACAGCGTTTTTTATATTAAGGGCTTTTTACAGCGTGGATTTTAATATACTGTATATAACTAAGTTTATCAGCGCAACGCAGTGCATAACCGGTGTGGGTATTTGACGATGACTGTCCCACGCACTCCTGCAGCATGCAGACGACCGGTCACCACCTGATCTGGTAAGCAACTCGCATCATAGCTCTCATTAAGATTTTCACGTGTCTAGAACTGTTGCGCCGATTATACGCTACAAATCAAAACAACTGATAACTTTAGTGCCTTTTGCTTTTACTACCACGTACATAGTAGGCAGATAACATATCGCATTCCAACCAAAAATTCGATACCGAGATTTCACAGAAAATGCATGTTTTGAGGCTCGTGTGTGTCTGGTATTTGTGAACAATGTGGTTTCCTTATAGACATTAATACAAATTGAATATAGATTAGTAATTTATAACATGCTACCCACATAAAGTACCCACGCTTTCTTGATATATTTTTATCTTTTCTTCCAGAGACATCGTAGAACAGAATAAGTATATTATTGAAGCAATACAATGAATGGAAAGGTAGAATCAGATGACTGAAAAATTCAATGACATAGCCGGGATTTGAACCACGGATCTCCCGGTCTCCGTCCGGTTGCTCTAACCACTGAGCTACCATGGCAACATGCCGGCACGCCATTAAATTCTCCAGCTGATTCGCATTTTTCCCGGTAATTGACCTAATAGTGGTTGTAACTATAAAGGCCGGGACTTAAAGTTCTTACAAAGAATGTAATTCGCCATTGGGGTATGACATCTCAATACAATTTGAGATCTCCTTGTGGTTTACCGGGAAAAATGCGAATCAGCTGGAGAATTTAATGGCGTGGCGGCATGTTGCCATGGTAGCTCAGTGGTTAGAGCAACCGGACGGAAACCGGGAGATCCGTGGTTCAAATCCCGGCTATGGCAATTTTTCAGTCATCTGATTCTACCTTTCCAACCCTGTCCAACACACGGCTTGTGTGAAAGAACAATTAATCCCACAATACAATGAATGTTTAACATGCATGTTTATGTGGCTTGCAGCTCGCCACATCACCACCTTTTCCTCGGAGAACGGAGTTCATGCTTTAAAATAATCAGGGAAAAGAACACGTCGTCCAGACTTTTGAAGAGCCATGATGACTTGCTGGTTTTGAACTTAACTGATTCATACGTTCCTTAATGTCAAGTAACAGCTGTGCTGGTTCGGTCTCTAGGGAAGCAGGTTGAATAAATTCTCTGGGTATTCTTAAACGTTCACCATACACTAATAATGCTACCGAAACTTGTAGATCTGTTTTGTAAGCAGTGAAGGCGTGAGAGGACTACAGGCACTATATTGCACCAGGTAGCACCCTCATGGCACATTAAAGGACTTTTCAAAGAGTGATGTAGACGTTCCACAATGCTATTAGGAACTGGGTGATAAGCTGTAGTACGAGTAAATGAATGCCGCAAAGTTTTGCTAACGCTTGAAATATTCGTAGTGAAAGTTGTGCTCCCTGGTCAGAGGTAACTTGTTGTACCAAAATCTTGCTATGCACCCCGATAGGAAGGTTTTGGTTGTGGTTTTCGCAGATATGTCTGAAATGAGAAATGCTTTTGGCCATCGAGTGTATCTGTCGATAGCAGTAAGGCAGTAACGAGTTCCGGAAGAAACTGGCAGAGGACCTATGATGTTGATATGAACGTGAAGCAATCGACCTGGAGGAACAGAATATGTCGAAGGCGATGTTATGGTGTGTCGGATGACTTAGAGCGTTGACAACCTTGAAAAGTTTGTGACAATCCTTTCGAATACTTGACTAAACAAAACGTCCAGAGACAAGTTTAACAGAGTAGTTTGTTCCTGGATGACTGAGATTCTTAGAGGATATAAAAACTTGTCGACGAAAAGCAGTAGTGATGAAAGGACGTGGTTTGCTTTTTGAGGTATCGCAGAATAAAACTACTTTGGTACCAGGTACAGGAATGTTTTGTAAACGGAGAGAAGAGGAGTTACTCCAAAGTAGTTCGCGAAGTTCTGAATCTTGCTTGTAAGAGATACCGAGAGCTACTTAGCCTATCGGGTTTGAGACGACATCAACACGTGAAAGAGCGTCACCAACTGCGTTTTCAAAACCAGAGTGATGTTTTATGTTGGTAATTAATTGTGAAATGAATACCTGAACTGTCGCGGTGAAAGGTTGTCACTTTTCTGTTGAAATGCATAAATGATTGGTTTGTGATCCGCAAAGATGGCAATAGTTCATGCTTCTAGTAGATGATGAAAGTGTTTGATAGCCTCATAGGTGGCCAAGAGTTCTCTAACATAAGCGCCGTACTTTTGTTGTTGGGGAATCAATTTTTAGAGAAGAAACCAAGTGGTTGCCATTTATTGTCTATCTGATGCTAAAGAACAGTACGAGAGCAGTATTGGAGGCATCTGTTACTAGAGCAAGAGGTGCGGAATTATGAGGATGAGCTAGAAGGATTGCTGGTGAAAGCCTGTTTTTGCAGTTTTACAGTTTTTGAAAGTTTGAAGCTCAGAGGTCCAGTTAATAGGTTGGGATCCTTTAACTCGGGGCCTGAAGGTAGAGAAGTGACAAGTGACGACAGTATTCGGTAGGAACCGAGATAAACATTAATAATTCCTAGGAATCGTAAAAGTGGTACGAGGAAGAGGATAAGACTGAATAATGCCAACTCGGTCAAGGGAAAGACAACATTTACCGGAGACTTTATAACCTAGAAATTTGACTTCAGGTACGCAGAAGATACATTTGACAGGATTTATGATGACACCAAAATCTCTTAGTCTGGTAAAGAGCTTGTAGAGATGTTGGAGATGCTGTTCAAATGAGTGAGAATAAATCAGGGTGTCATCTAAGTATGCGAAACAGAAATCAAATCCACGGAGAACTTCATCTATGAAGCGTTGAAATGTTTTCGCTGCGTTCCTGAGACTGACGGACATGAAGGTAAATTGAAAGGGGACAAAAGGTGTGGTTATTGCATATTTAGTATGTCATCTGGGTGTACGGGTATTTGATTATAAGCTCGAACTAGATCTATTTTAGGTAAGCCAGAACAACCATAAAGCTGCTAAGAATAGTCATGTTTATGGCATATGGGATAATCGGGAATGATGCGGGCATTAAGTGCAGGGTAGTCACCACAAGTCTCCAGCCATCGCCTTTCTTTGGCACCAGGTGTAATGCAGAGGGCCAAGGACTGTCAAAACGATGAACTATCTCTTCTTATAGCATAACGTCGAACTCGAATTTGGCAATCCTGAGGCGTTCAGAAACGAGTCGACGTGGGCGACAAAACACTGGAGGGCTTTGTATCGTCTTGATATGGTGAAAAACTTGATGTTGCACCTTCTTGGTTACTCCAGTAGTTCGGGTGAGCTCAGGGAATTCGCCAAGGATATTCTCAAGAGGCATTCCAGTCAGAATAATTTTAATGCTGGGCGTGGTTGTATTAGCGTGATGACCAGGCATAGACAAATTAGGTTGTGGCGTCTAAAAGGCGGCTCCGACGACAATCTACAAGGTGTTGTGAGATATAAAGTCCATCCCAATAATTGGAATGTTGACGTCTGCAGCTACGAATCTCCATAGGAACGCTCGCCTAAGATCAAGGTTCAGGTTTAATTTAATGTAACCATAAGTGTTGATGACGGTTCCATTGGCAACAAATAACTGGTAATCGAAAAGTATTCTACGTTCTGGAACTAACATTTGAGGAAAATCGCAGATGTCCGATCCCGTATCAACTAAAAACCTATGCTAGCTTGTCTGGTCTGTAATGTAGAGGCGGCGTGAGGAAGTACTCCGCCACTAACGGCTGCTGGTGTTGTTTTCCTGCTGATGGTAAGAACAGGGTGAGCTGTATTTCCAAGCATTATCGCCGAAACGACGGTGATACCAGCATTTGCTGGAAGCGTCTTTGGAATCGTGTGACGAGCGTGCTAAGTGACTTGTGCCTGTGGTTTCTAGAATGGGAACGTGTCTGTGATTTTCTGGCTGTTAGGGTTAACTACTTGCTTGGAAAATTCCTCGTTGCAAAACTTTGGAAATGTCGGACTGAGAATCGACGGTCACCACACAGGACGATGAAGTCAGTTCATTGACTTTGTCGGCTAGAAGTGCTATGGTATCCGGTCTGGCTTCCATTTGACAAACTATAAAGCTCTGTGTATGTGGAGGCAGACAGTTTGACCATATACTTCTCATGCAATCGTCAGGGACTCAGGTGCACGGCTGTTGAGATGTCGCAAAAATTGTGATTGCTTGCGATCTTCAATTCCCTCGTGTGTTAACAGTTGCCTAATGCGTTGCTCCTTAGAGGTAGATAACCGGCGCATCAACTCGGTCTTCAGCTTGGAGCACGGGTCTTCTGTTGTTGGAGTGGTTATCATATCCTCCACTTCGGTAGTGTATCTATGGTCCAGTTGCGCAATGGCGTGTTTGAACTTGATTCTTTAAGGTGGTAATACCGCAAAGCTTGAATTGTCCTCCTGCCTGTGCAAACCATAATGCCGGTTTTTCAGGCCAGAATGGTGGTAATTTAACCGAAACACGACAGAGACAATTTGAAGTAACAGTACCCGTCGTCATTTCTTCGTCACCATGCATAATAATGAACAAAATATAATACTCACGTCGGATAGTCACCAGATGTGGGTTCTTTACAGACACTAATATTACATTGAATATAGATTAGTAATTTATGATATGCTACCACATAAAGTACACATGCTTTCTGAATATATTTTTAGTTTTTTTTCCAGAGACGCGTAGAACAGAACAGAAACAACAAAGTTGCTAAGGTAACAGAGTAATTACATAAGTGAAGCAATACAAAGAAAGTTTAACATGTATGTTTATGTGGCTTTCGGATCGCCACAACAACATAACTCTAAAACGAAAAGTCAGTTTTATCTATTGTGGCTACACATCCCGGGAGGCAGGGTTGAGGTGAAACAGTCGTAGGAGGTCTCAGATCTTCAGATTCAGTACCTTCCAAAGATGCGACCCGAAAGATTTTCAAGAAAGTCCCCACCCTAATCTACTCTTTATATAGACCATTTTTCGCAATTTTTTATTTTCTTAGAAATGGCCTTAACGATTTTAATTAAAACACCCTATATTAGATATGTTTACATGAAAAATAAAATTTACATCTTGAACTTTGTGGGAACAACAGCCTGTGATGTTCACTTCATTCGAAAGGAATTTTGTATAACCTTGTATAACTGTAAATGTTAAGCGATGGACGAGAAAGTACTAAACAAAAAATATCTTGTGGTTGTTATTCCCCAAATGTGCTGCATTTGACACCAAAGTCATTATATAAACAACCGTTAATATATATCTCCCATTAATGGAACAGTATAGGTTAGATCCCATGCTTGAGGTAATTAAATAAATGTGTCGCTGAAAAAATATAGGCAAAATGAAATGTCTATGTTTGAATATCACTTATAGTACAACTGTAATTAGTTGTGTAAAGATAACAGGACTTTCTTTAATCCAACATCACCTATTTTCATCCCTATTCTATAAATTATTCACATAAAACAATTCTTCTGACCATTTCATCATAAATATCGTGATGCCTCTACAGAATATTCTGAGGGGGTAGAGCTACTCAGGATCTTTCCATTTAGATTTCAACCGAGGCAGACAATGGGGCATAGCAGCATGCATACTAGAATTAATCGACCATCATCAGGCACATCACCTTTCTTTATACAATTTGAATTACAGGAACTAAAAGTGAATAGTTTTTACTGCTAAAAGTTCAACACATTTCAAACTAAGACGTCCAATTTATTGTACAAAAGAATTTAAGAAATGTTACATTTTGTTACCTTTTATTCCGGCGAGGACCACGTGTAACTCGCCTGTTTAACGTCTGTCACTACTAAAGAGGACAAGTCGCTTACCCACTATGTATTAGAACCTGCTTGACCAGTCTTCTACGTTACAACTAGCACTAGTACCAACTTCATCATTTAAAATCCTTTAACTATGCTAAATGTCACAATATTCAACAGAGATGGTTCAGGACATATTTTATTCTGAACAGACTGAAAGGGCAGCAAACGGTTACTCCCTGCTTAGAAGCAAAGCAGCTTTCACTTAACATTTTAAAGTGTACTACAATAGTTACCCTCAAACGAACAGCAGCGAATAGCTGGTTAGTGGACAATGCCACTAACCTTTATATTTGACATAAATTCTACATTATATCGAGATCTAGATTTCTGCTGGTGTAAGTTTTTGTAAATTCTTAAATTTCCCTAGTTATAGAAAATTTGGTACTAGTGAAGAGTGCTTCGTTATCTATTTACGGAAAATTCAAGATGTACATTTTATTCATAGTACCGTTATCTCAAACTTATCATTATCTTGCATCCTTAAAATGTTTTACTTGGTATTTATCAGACGAATATATAGCGAAAGTATTGTATTCCGCCTAAACATTTGATTCTGGGATTTCACCGAAATAAAGTTTTGAGGTCCCCTGATAACAAAAGATGCATTTTTAAAAAATGTTTGTGTCTGTGTGCATATGTCTATGAGAAGCATAACTCAAAAACGAAAAGTCAGTTAATACCAACCTTGGTATTTAAGTTCAATATCTTACAAGGATGCGACAAAAAGATTTTTAAGAAAACCCCCCTACCTAAAACTAACCTTTACATGCCACATTTTCCCAGAATTTTCGTTTTCTCAAAAATGTCTCTAGCGATTTTGAATAAAATATCATATGTTTGAGTTATCTTCAGGATAAATGAAGGGTCCAGGAATAAAAGGGGTTCACGAAACCCAGAAAATGAATTTTTAATTATAAAACGCAATGGGTGATTCCCATACAAAATACTTCTTTCAAACAAAGTGAAATATTGAAGTTTCAGATGTAGTGAACCAAATAAAATGGTGCTTAATGTCTCTTATATCAATAATATCACACAAAACAGAAAAGTTCACTCCAACAGCACTTTTTTCTGGAAACAAACCAGGCAAGACACCTGAAACAGAAAGAGAACCAGGCATGTCAGCTATCCGAGATTTTGTTTGTAATTAAGATTGTATTACCTCATGTAAATACTATTCATTATTATTATTATAATTACAACCGTGGAAACTCTCAGTTATCTCACAGATTATCAGTTATGTGTCAATCCTTGGAAAATTTCACTGCTGGTTGACCAAAGGATTTCATGAGATTCATTATATCTTGGTACTTAACTTTGGAAATACGTAGAAGATCTGCGTACAATACAAAAATTTGATACATGTATTGCATATAAGCAATTTTATCAGAAAATTTGAAGGATAGAATAATATTTCTACTAAAATTACCTGAATATGCCAAAGAACGTAGCTGAAATTCTCCTGACCTTTGTGTTGAAACACCTTTGTCACACTTTCTTATGATGCTGGATACCATCGCTCCGTTATATGTAGCTCTCCAGTTCAGTAGACGTGGGTGGACGGATGAGGCCCCAATTTCCTTCACGGGCTGGGTCTTAAACGGACATTTCAGTACATATTTTTGATCTAAATTTTTTTTCCAATCATACACCATTTCCTGACATTCATAACAATGAAAGGCAATGGTTTGGTTCTTGAATATACAATCATTCTTTTGAACTCCTCTGGGGTTTCCATCCTCTGTTTCAAATTCCGAAGACCAACGTTCTTATCACATTCTATGTATGAATGACCTCGTTTTGGAAATGTGATCCTGATGTTTCTCAAGCCATGGGTGATGTTATGAACCACGTAATGCATGAAACGAAAAACAGTGAAATTTTAGTTTTGCCCTCCAGCAGAGTCATAAAACATTTGAAGTTCTTCAACCTCTTCATCAAGATAGTTCATAATGAAATGAAAGAAAAACGAGGCTACTTCGTTTGGACCTTTCTTTCCAATATCCTCGTGATACACATAGAAAGTTGACTGGCCTGTAGAGAGAAGTGGATGTTGATGAATGCATTGATAGCTGACGCTTGTAGTACACATCGTTGACTATAGATTCGGTATTGGGACATTTTTAGCAAAACCCAACAACATTAACAAAAGTAAATGGCGGGCAAATGACTTAGCCGGTTCTTTCGTTGGAACAGTTGACTTGCCTGCTTCTTTTCCTGCACGCCAAAACTTAAACGGCAAACAAATACATGACTAACCAGTTTCTTTCCCTGTTCCATACACCTAAAAGATGGCTTTTTCCATGGAGTATTCAAAGACATCGAATTCATTTATAAAAAAAGTGACCTGTTTTTTTTTCCTGGACCCTTCAAATGAAAATACATCTTTAATTTTCGTTCCGAATGAACTTCCCATAGCTGATAAACCGTAAGAGGTAGATAAAATCTTACTACACACAAAAAATGTAGATCTGGTTAGAGCAGAAGATTTATGTGAAACAGTCTTTTTTAGAACTTACCATTTCCAAGTTATTCCCTGTTATTGGTTTGAATTTTCATATACTTATACCTGTTATTATCAAATGGGAAGTCGTCAGTTGTTAGTTTGTCTTTTATCTCCAGGTCATGCAAACAGATGGAATTTCAAAGTCACTACATAGCGACAAGCTCTTAAAGAATTTGACTAACGCACATGTTCATCTCAATTAACATGAAGTAAATAGAAGAATAAGTTTTTGTATGAATAGTTTGTTGAAAAATGGGCAGAGGAAAACATGTGGATGTATTACATCATATTTTTTTATTTATATTTTTCATACACATACAGGTAGTCGTAAACTTACACGAGATTTCTTTTTACAAATGCTCGTTTCAATTAAGGAATCTCAAAATGGTAATATTTGAATCAGTTTATGGATCTAATGTAATTTTCTTAGGTAAGCAGTAGAGAAAATAATTAGGTAGTAATTCATTGTCCATTATTCATCATCATGTCTATAAAGCATACACATCGAGATTGGTGTTTTTATTATCAATCTATATAAGATTAATAAAGTGATGTTTTTATAAAATTAAATAATTTAAATTATACATACAATTTACTGACATGATAAGCTGTGTCATATGGTAACTTGCTACAGCAAGCGACTGCATTTATTGTTAAGTTACTAAATGGTTTTCTTCTTTTCTGGAATAATTTTTGTGGAATGTCTTTCTTTGCTGTATTTTATTTTTACCTTAAGTAAGAATTGTAAGCTCACACGTGCTTTGAAGATCACAAAAATGCGCTTGCTCTAAAATGACTATCGTAATATAAACGGCAGCGCTATTGGAGTATTGTGATATAAGTCATTGCAAAACATGGCACAAAAGATCCTATATTCAGCATTAATTGTGTACTGAACTACTTAAGCAGATAATTTCTTGTTAGTTTGATAAATAATATAGAGTAAGGGGCGTTTATATGTGTGGCAAATACTACTCGCTTTCCTTCTTTTTGTAGTGGGAAGGAAGGGGTTCAAAAGCCCAGCATGCTGACATTTAAATGGCGGTACATATAAAACAGCGATATGAAAAAGCACTTTAACCGAAAAGCCAAAATAATCTTTTTGTGATATAGCGCATATTTTCAGAGTAGTGTCCACTTAAGAGGCATTCAATATTAATATTTAATAATTGAAAGGATTGCTACAAAATGTCGCATAATCACATTTACTACTTTTCAGAGACGAGAAATCACCGAGTAATTGTGCAAGTCTTTATAAGGTACAGGTCAAACAGCTCGCGCATTGCCACCTACCTAATATCTATTGCGCTACCACCCCCAGGAGGAAGGAATAAAGTGAAGGACCTACAGGACATTACAGACCGCAGGCAGACAGGAAATCTGCGGAAGTCCCTAACAGTTCCTTGCTGGAAGACCCGTCCCACTACTGGAACTGCCCATAGAGGCGATTAACGACTCGTCAAAGAAGCAGCCCTCTGGTGTCCACGGGGAATACTCTTTCCTTTGAGCAAGCATACGCGCCATTTTTCCAGCATCGCCATACGCCACGAAACCTAGAAGCACGCCTGAAACATGAGAAAGAAACGGAATAAAAGGGAAACGATGGAAAGTATTAAATGAGAAACTTCCCTAGCATTCGCCTGCCTATAAGGGTAAACCACGGCGGAAAACCCAAGGGAAGAAAAGGCGGTAGACGGGAAATGGAAACCGACAACTCCCGAATGCGAGCCTCACACGTTACCACGGAGTATCTTGGTGTGAATGCAAATCTTTAATCTCTTCCTTATGGCATACTTCCAGTCTGTAATATTAACTGGTTGTTTTCTGTTCTTATATTCATTCATTATCTGTTTGCACTCCTCTTATGTAGGACTTACACCCCCCAGGACTTACAGGCGGGTGCCTGGGGTCAGAGGCCCGTCGAGGAGCAGACACTCATGAATCAGACAGAACATCCAGGATGGGTGATCAGCCTGATGTCTGGTATGGGATGAAGGACGTAGATGAAACGAAATGTGGGTGAAATGGATGAAAGGAAAGGTGATGATGGAGCAGTTGGTGGAATGAATGGCGGGGGAAACTGGAGAACCCGGAGAAAACCCGCCCAGACGCCGCTACATCCACCACAAATCCCACATGCAGGTCCCTGGGATTGAACCCGGGCCGCCTCGGTGGGAGGCGAGCGGTCTAACCACTTGGCAACGGCGCCGCCTTTCTGTTCTTATAAAACATTTAAAACTAAAGTTCGAAATAAAATTTCCCAAATCTGTCATATTAATTGCATAAATACCATTTTGGACGGAACATAATTTGGCTATTTGTTACCAGTACTGCACAGTAATATTCATACCTCTCTGTAGGTTTATACAGCATCGGTTAGGAAACGTTTTTCTATTCATAAACCATTTTGGGTAAAAATTTGCTCAGCAACAATTTTGCGGCTGACCTTTGTGTTCCTTACAGAAATAAACAATATTTTTATTGTATTTTTTAAAAGAAATATCACATTTGTTCTTTATATACAACTAAAAGTATAAATTGCTTAAAGTGTGTGCTATGTGTTGATTTGAAAATTGCGTGATTTTTTATACAGTGATTCCCAGAAATCCAGCCTCTCACTATGTAATTTATTGCGCATTTCTAGTTGCTTGTCTACGTTGAGGTAAGCCAGGTTTTCATTCGTGAACGGTGTCCAGTTTACATTCATCAACAGTGGGTCTTCGTCGGGTGTTGGATTCCTGAAAAAAAAATAAAGCATTACTTTTCTGTTGAAATGAAAAGCTCTCCTTAAGAAGGTTTCTCATTGCACCCGGATTGAAAGCCTTTTATTATACATATGTATTTTAGTAAAAATTGTTGGCCGGCGCTTGACTGTTAGTAGGCATGCGACGATCAACGATAAGCAGTCATGATGACTAGGTGTCCTAACCATGCAGAACGTATCAATAAAAGTTTAAACTTTTCCTAGACAGCGTTTCACTATGAGCACCACAATAAATGGGATTCGAATCTGGGAAGGTTGCAGTTTTCGTTTAATTCTGCCCGGCAAGAGGCACGTGGTGCAGTTCCTCACACACATAGTTCACTCCTGGCTAGTATCTGGGTTTTAGATGATCTTTTCCAGAACCCTTTTCACCAGGGATCACACTGGAAACGCCTTCAATAATTTGCGGCGCGCTCATGAACATCTGAAACACAGGTATGATCAAAATGGGCTTTCTTATCCATTCATTGCATCACCGAGTTCTCCTCGAGAAGAGTCCTTCGTGGGAGCAGCTTTCTCCTGCCACTCCTTGACGTCATTGTTCTCCTGACTTCTAGTGATTTGTTCCGTTGCCAAAACGTACCCATCGTCATTACTTCTACCCGATGATTGTGAAGCTTATTGATAGCTGGAACTGAATGTTTTTTAGGAGTTGTGGATTCCGGCTTGTCTGGTGAAGAATGTTATTTCGGAACTGTATTGGCTCCTCCCAATCTCTTCTATCCTCGGTCTGGTCACTCTTAGGTAGAGCTTTATGTTATTTGTCACCTCCTTTTCCTTGTTTCCTTATCTCTCATCTACCCTTACCTCTTTACTATATCTTCCTGGTCCCCTGTTTTGGGGAGAAGGAATTTGCGCCAAAGGTAAAGGGAAGTAAACACCCAATAGAATCAAACCCACTCTCCTTAAGTTTATTTTCCAAACCATACGTCGAATGAAGTGCCAGTCACAAACTTTAATTTTAGGAAACGTATCTGGAATGGAACACAATTCTAACATTTTATTGACAAGGAAGCGCACTCTCAATAAAATATGCACTCGTACATAAAACACTACACTGCCAAAACATTTTTACTCAGGTTTCAACATAGCTAGGCAACGCCAAAATGTCGAACACTAAAGGAGGTCATCCTACTTGCTTTCACCGACCACCATTACGAACCATCCAGATCAACAGGTCTCTTTCCCACCTCACTATCCCGTCGCAACTAACCTACCAACACCCAGCCCATGACTAGCCGGAGAAGGACCACGCCCAAACCACATCATATCTCGTCACGCAAACAAGGGAAAACCACAATGCGCATGCTTCAACGAACACCATCTAACGAGTAAGGAAGGTAAAGAAAATTCAAATGGAACTTGAACGTACCACAGCAAGCAGCCCAACCTCTCAAGAATAACTAGTGCCACAGATGGCCCAAATTCCCCCCCCCCAAACAGGCAAACAGGTTGAGACAGGAAGAAGGAAAGATAAATGACAGATAATGCAACAACGAAAAGAAGGTGACAAATAACATACAACTTCACCCACGAGTGACTGACCCCAAAAAAGAGGAGTTCGTGAGGGGCCAATACAGTTCCAAAATAACATTATTCACCAGACAAGCCGGAATCCACAAATCCTAGAAAACATTAACCTCCAGCTTTCAATAAGCTTCATAATCGCCAGATAGAAGTAACGTCGATGGGTATACCCCAAAATCGGACAGAAGATGGCACTGGACGTCAGAAGAAGAGTGATGATTGAGTTTCATTTATGGACGCTCTTTGACTACTGTGGTCCTTAGCGTCCCAACCCATATTGGGAGAGAAAGACCGTAAATGTTGATCAGAGGTTTATGATCTTTTACGTACCGTAAATTTACGACACGGGACCACCGGCTTTACTTTCCTTCCGAAGGAATTAATGCTAAGGATTTTTACGGCCGAAACAAAATACATCGCCCTCCACCGGATTTGAACCTGTGACCAGAGGCCAGCATAGTACCCCTAGACCACCACGGAGGAGGACCTGGCAGGGGCAGTTGCTCCCTCCCGAGGAGAACTCGGTGATACAATACAAGCTGAAGCACACTGTTGGAAACCATCAAGTTCCCACTGGTACCCAGAAAGGTAGGGAGGGCGAAAGGCCCTCACATGGAGGCACATAAATATCACAAATGGTAAATTGTATGTTGGATGATTTAATCCTTACAGCGACTGACTGTATAGATACGGATTCCACGAATATATCATCTCTGACGAGCATCATAGTGCCCCCATGCAAGAATACCTTCTTCCGGTGTAAGATCATACCGCACTGAGGTATGTTTTCCTCCGTGGTCAAGGTTACCATAGCTTCTAGTTCCCGAGATCGCGGGTTCAAACCCGGCGGAGCGCCGTGGATGTTTTCGAGCGTTAAAATCCTTAATATGGCTTCCTTCGGAAGGGAAGTAAAGCTGGTGGTTCCGTGTCGCAGATTTTGCCTCTGAGCAAAATTACCGGCCTTTCACGCCCAATATAGAATGGGACACTGAGAACCACAGCAGTTAAAGAGCGTCCATAAAAACACCTTGATCTTCAAGATTTACTTGAATCTCCTCGTTAGTCATACTGTCCAATGCACTGGTGTTTACCACGCCGCACGAGGACTTCAAGGTCTTGTGCAACTCAGTTCGTACAGGAAAGCTACCTAACATATTTGCTCTGACAATGAGTATTTTTGCTGCCTGGGATGCTGAATGTGCTTTAATCAGCAGGGTGCCATTGGAACTTCCAACATATAACTTAGCTGGACCAACAATTTTATCGAGACCCTTTTGAAGTGTTAATGTGTTCGCCAAATTAAACTTTGTGCTTCCTCAACTCTTGTAAATATAAAATAGTGAGCACCACAATACTAGACAATTTTTTTCCGTTCTCTCTAAAGGGATATTTTTAATTTGGAACTTTCCATGGCGAAAAAGTCCTCCACCATTGCAAATGTCTCCGTTGGTATTCTCACATCTGGGCACCACCCTGGCTTAATTGAGAGTCCTGGACTGAATCTTGCTCACCTTAAGGTCTTACCTCCCAATTTATAGACAGAGGGGCCCAATCGCCTCCAGGGGTATAACAGTTCATAAAACCGGCTCCTCCCAGGGACTGACTTTATCAGCGGATACGAATGATATCTGGCGGGTTTTTCGATACACCGAGATTTCGACGGACTGGAAGGCCTCCGCCTACAAGATCCTAAATGCCATAATACCCACAGCAGGAAAACAATATCGACATAACATTTGTAATTCGCCATATTGTAACCGTTGCCGCAATATTGATACCCTTCATCACCGGTTCACAACCTGTATTCCTGAAACTTGGCAATGGATCAAACATAAAATCCGCTGCATTACTATGTCGGAGAACCCCAATACTATTAATAGGGCTATCTTACAACTCGAAATCCAGATTCCGCGTTATGTTTTTGCCCAAGTATGGCTTGTAATGGGGTATCTCCATTACATGCTGAAAGATCCCGCTCCAAGCGTGCGAGGTCTCGAGACCTTTCCGAGAGACCACCGAACACGACTAAAAAGGAAAAAATGCGAGACACTGTTGTTAATCGGCCCTAACTTAGATGTTCTCTCTCATTAAGAAGGGGCTTTTGTAAAGAAGAATTTTAATTTTTAAATGTATTTTCTTTTCCTAATAAAATCCCCCCCCAAAAAAACAGGAAACGGTGCAAGTGTAGGGCAGTAAAATTTAGAAACTTTGAATCAGGCATTCGACCCACATACTCAATCAAATACAATCTATCAGACAATAAAACAGACCTTTAGAAATTTATATACATTCAGAAGAGAAAATTAATACTGTAAAGAAACATGGAATTGTCAAAATAATATAAGAATTATTGTAATTTCTTTTGAGATAGATGTTATCTAATCTTTTTTTAAAAAATACTTGTATGTGCTAATGAGTTGTAGAGGAGACGGAATTTGTACACTATTGTATGAAAATTGAAAGAGTAAATAAACAGAAAAAAAATGCAGTCCTACATGATGCTCAGTGGGCGGGAATTACGCGTTACCCAGTCACACCTTGCGATTCCTCTCCTCCGTCCCGCGCAGCGGTATAAGCCAGTCTGTGTTCAGGTAGTTGGTGAAACACGCTTGTGGACCAAAGTTAATGATTAAGCGTTTGGCATAAACCCTATCACCACTTAGAGGAACCTAGTCGAGAGGGTGGTTCGGGACCCTCGGGAGCGCCAATCCCGTACCTACCATATTAGGCTCCTGGGATGTTTCTAAGATTCCATGCTCACTCCTGAACCAAACATCACAGCATCTCCTAGCTCTTCTGTGGATTCGTTCGTGTCCTCTATTCTAAAGTCTTTTCTCTCCGTTTTTAAGCTTTATCTTCCAAAAATTCGATCACAATTTTCAAAGTTTATTTCCAAAATATTCTATTATGGCTCTTAATACTACCCCTTTTCCCTCTGCTACCACGTTTCTAAACTGGAATGCTAACGGAATGAAATACATATAAACGTCAATGTCTTATCGAATTCCTCTCTACATACAGCATAGACATTGGCTGTATCTCTGAGACACATCTAAAACCCAATAAGAAATTAACTGTTCCTGACCGCAAGGTTTATTATAAGGTCCCAATGCCACTATGACTTCCGGAGGAGTTGTTTTTATCATTAATGTCATCTTAAACAACACTCCATGTTTCTACCACCACTTAGCATCCTGGAATCATGCGCAATATCAGTCACTCGCTAACAACCAAACTCCTATCGTTTATAGCTGCCTATAAACCTCCTTTTAAGCATCCGCTTACGCAGGGGCTTTAACAGCTATTTTCTTAGACTTTTCCTACTATACTACTGGGAGATTTAAACAGTAAAGATACTATGTGGGTTTGCAAATCACTGTACCAACGGTCATCTTCAACAGGCAGCTGATGACCTTGCGTTTCTACTAATAATACTCGATGAACCTGCGTATTATTAAAAACTCAACAAGGTATGGCGCTTATCAAGAACTTCACAAAACCGCTTCACATGGAGATATTAATGAAATGGAGTCCAATCACCATCCCGTGGTTGCAACTTTGGCGCAATTAAAATTTATGGATCTTATGCTCCTTTAATTCAAGGTCACGTGGATTGGGATCGGTTTCGTTTTATTCTTATCTTCCTCTTACACTGAAACACGACGTCGATGCTGCTGTTCATCAATTTGTCGCAACAGTTTCAACTAACAACTACTCATCTTCGCCGTAATCATCCTCCCAAACCTTTCCATGAATCTATCCACATGGAATTCATCCATCTTCTACGCGAAGAATATCGAACATGAAGACAACAGTAGTCAACTCTCCGTCTCAATAGCTAACCATGAAGGTCAAGTGTGCCCTTGATAAATACAGATTTTACTCTGAACAGCGCCATATTTCTAATATTTCTCCTTTGGACTACAGTCTTTGGAAGGAAACGAGATGTACTCTATGAGAACCGACTACTATTCCACCATTACAACATAGCAGGCGACATTACAAGAACAACACTAACAAATGCGAATTATTCGCCGATTACTTCGAAGCTTCCTTCACATCAAATACAGCAGTTGATCTAAATCATAATTATGCCATAGAAATTCTGCTCCCTCTTTATCTTCTGAGCTTGTGCGCATTAAGTTAACTTCTAGTGAAATTCGTAGACTGTTGTCAGCTTTTGTGTCTCCAGGAAGGCTCCTGGCCACCATCGCATTCCAAACCTAACGCTGAAAAATCTCTCACGTAAATCCCATTATCATCTTTAAAATGGTATTTTCAGCATAGAAGAGTTTATTAGCAAACAGGCACACAGGTTCTTCCGTAACTTATACAACGTTTCAAGTGCAGTTTTTTCTCTGGGAAAACAACCGCAGCTTTCTAGACACTGTAATCGGCTACGTCAGGTTATTTTGCCTCCACCAGCCTCTTCCTCCGACAGAGAAGCAGCAGTGTAACACAACATGACCGCGCTATTTCTTACAGAGGAACATGCTGAGGTCGATTCACTTCTTATGTTCTTTTGTTATGATGTTTGTTCTGTGTGCACGGGTATATTGGTATAACATTCCCAATGGTCTGTATAGTACTATGTGTGCTGACGCATCAATAAAGTTAATTAATTTTTTATTTTTTTATTGTTGTACAACTTTATGATGGTAGATATTACATTTTAATGTATAATTTACCCTCGATGGGTTGATGATAGTGTCGTATTTCTTTTGGCACACCTTGCTTTCATTGTAGGACGTAACGTAAATGTTTGTAATCACTTGCAGCTTATGTTTAGCATCATGTTTAATCCGTCCCTGGGCTCTAAAATAAGCAAATGCCTGAAAACTAGTTCCATGCAGAGTTATTTCACCAGTGGTGATAGTAATTACACAAAGGTAATTTATGCCAAAAGAAAATGAGTTTGTTTGAAGAACTTAAGTGTAATTACTGTAACACATGAGCAAATATACTGCATAATTTCTCTTGCGATGATGCGCCATTATAATCGAGTCTGTACAGAATAATAGAAACCTATTTAAAACAGATAAACAATGGCTGTTACTGCTACGAGCAGCAGGTAATAACGTCTTTCATAAAAGTGGAAGGCTACACGTAATCAGTAATTATAATTTTTACTTATAACAAAGCAACTGAAATAGTAATGATTTGCCATACTCCAAATGCAGAATGGAGTTTCTAGTGTTTCAAATTCAAGTACAGTTGTACTCCGAATAAAATTTGACAAAATGATCGGATTCTTTTCAATCAACTATTTAAAAATTTTAACTCACCCAGTTTTAGCAAAATTCGTCCACATCTTCACTATCCTCTTCGAAGTTGTACTAGCTGGCTCTTCGTAAGGGTTCATCAAGATAAGAGTAACAGCAGATGGCATGATGTAGGGCATCTCATCTGAATGTGCAACACCTGCAATTGGCAATGAAACCACTTTTAAACTTTTATGTATTTGCATTATAAAGGTACAGTATAGTTTATTTGCATAATATTTTGTGCAAAATACCCAAGGTGGCTCTCGATTTGTAGGTAGTTAGTCTTTAAACCAGTGATTTCCAACTGGAGTGCGTCTCTTGAAGAACGGGGGAGATTTGCAGGTGGCATAGACAACTTATTCAGAAGTAAAAGGAAACATGCACTCTGACAGATATGATGATAAGTATGGTAATGAACTGATGATGATAATGATGATAATAATGATGATGATGAATTTGTCAACAGTAACGACTTTGACATAAGCGTTCTGGTATTACCAATAGACAAAATATTAAGAATGACAATTAGTTCAAATTCCATGTAAATTCACACATGGACTACACAAAATTGTTTAATATATGTTCTTTCAACGTGCCCTTATATACTCTAGAGTTTTCGTTTGGAAGCCTGGCCTGCCTAACGGAAATTTACTTGGCACCGGGAAACACACACTTTAGATGTTCTAATTTGCTCGATTCGCATACACTCTATATCCAGGTAATCCTGAATTTAGGTACAGTTTAATATTACATTCTTAGCAAGTTATGGCTTAATCAAACATCTATCTGTCTTTCTTCGTTACTTTTATAATTCAGTTTACGCGTTAAAGACCTTTGAACAAATTAATATTCACTTACAAAATGAGCAATTAGGTGGTATGTTGAAATTTAGCAGCTATTTATAAACTGATTCTGATGTTATGTTATTCCTGCCTGCTAAAAGAAAAATCACTCTTACAAATCAAATCAAAATAAGGAGAAATCGTGTAGCAAAATCAATTAATTTGAGTAAAGATACAAGTCCTGTTTGGTTTCTTAAGGATTCCAAATCAGATGACATATAACTAGAAGCGGAGAGGGACTTAGCATCTCGACTTAAGGAAATATTTTGTGCCTAGTCCCGTAACTGGGCGCCCCCAGGAGGGAGGGATGAGGTCTGAGGAGACAGAGGGCGGCCGGACTAGGAGGTAAGACAGACCAGAGGGCAGGGTCCCTACATTTTCCAGGTTTAAAACTTCCCGGTGGAAGTTGGTGCAACCGGGTCCCCTTCCCGCTGCAGGCTTGTAGATCTCACTGGGGACCCCGGGACTCGGAGACCGCCTCCATAAGCAATAAATTCTTATTTTTAACTTAAGCTTTTAGTAAACATGAGTATGCAGATCTCTCATAACAAAACTTCTGTTTCTAGGCGCTATACAGCAATTGCCTCCTAATACGCACTTAATAGTATTAAATAATGATATTTTATCAAGTATCATCCTCAATAGCAGAGTTTAAACTCTGAAAGGCAGAACTCTATACCTACTTCTGCTGTTATTATGTTAGGGTTATATTATGGACAAAAAAAAATATCAGCCTTCCTTCATAGGAATAAACAAACCTTCATTCACTCCTTTCCAGTCTTTGGTTTCCCATTTTTAAGATTATCCAGAACTACATGATAATATCTCATATCGATATTAAGTAAAGGATCATCCCCATAATAGATTTTTCATTTCATAAAAAAGTGTAATAAATAATACAAATCAAACTTACATTTGATTATATGAGTATACCTAGTATAATCTTCTATATTGTTCTTAAAAGGGAATTGAATAATACGATGAAAATATAGAAGTGCACGTGTAAATGAAGCATTAAGCTTAGGAGGTAACTTCTACTTAGATATATGGGATTTATAAAAAGTATATGTCAACTTTAACAAATAAAAGCGACGAAAATTGTGTTGTTTGAACATGACTCCGGAAAAACTTCATTCCTTCGTTATTGCACGCCTGTGTAATTCCTTACTTGATGCTCCAGCTATCTACGTTGGTGGGAAATGTATTTTCGGGATAAAAAAACCACGTCAGAACCGTCATATTGTATGCAGATGCCATTGTATAGTTTGTTAAGCCGCTTGTACACGATCAAATTTTTGTCTTATTCAATACTTTACAAGACTTTTCAAGAGTTGTCACAACTTCGCAACGTTTCTTGTCATTGCTTCCAAAACTTTTAAAGTCTTTGAAAGTGTTGAAAGCAAATCAGGACATGCTCCAAACGGTCAAAGATTTCACAATTATTTAATGTCTTTGGCCAATGAAGTGCGAGTATTCACAGTGCGTCACGAAATCTGCAACGTGGCTGAAAGAGAAAAGTAAACAAAAATGGCTACCCGGCCAAGGTATGTCGTATGCGAACTGATTAGGTTATACATAAGTTGGTCATGTCTGTACGTCGAGGGCTTTGCGGATTACCACAAGATGGAGCAGATGAAGCCGATTATGAAGAAATAATTGCCAGGCAGTTTTCCGAACTAAATATACATTAATGCAATGTTATATAGTATGGTTAACCTATCGGTTGGTGTTATTTTCATTGTATTCCACACACGTGTGTGATTTCATTGGATATAATACCTATATAATATTAGTAAAGAACAATATTTCATTGCGAATGTTATACTGTGACGTAAATACTAAATTGATTTGCGCGTGATAAATTATCAATGTGTTCTGAAGGGTTTCAGTTTGGCGAAGAGACAACTTGTAAATACACATTTTTGACATAGTCAAGTCTTGCCAGGTCTTGCCAAGTCTTTTCCAACCTTGTCACATATTGAAAATATTTCACAATTTTTCTTGTAAACTGTTGAATTGAAAGAAAAGTTTGATCATGTACAAGGGGCTTTAGAATGCCCCCTCCCACATCGTGCTATACTACACACCATGCTATTCGCTTCGTTGTTTGACTAGCTTTGAAGCAATGTGATACTCTTCAGGGATACATGCGCCTACTCGAGATTCAATACAACAGCTTAGGGGTTCAAACCCCTTCAGACACCCAAAACCGCAATATCGAAGCACTGCAGTTTCATTTTTGTTTGCGTAACTCTTTTATACCTACATGCATGTACCTGATAATAAACAATAATTAAACATAATACATACATTAAAAACAGTAATAAATATTGAAGGACGACAGGTAATTTAATCCGCTGTTTTAGAAAGTCATCATTCCATACTTTGTTGCCAACATTGATTAAATGGCTTGTTCCGCTCATTTTACTATCTGCATACTTCAGTCACGTGTAATTAGTACTAGATGGTTCTGCAGTTGTAGTGAAGCGAAAGTGGGACCTTTGATTGGGTATGGGCTCTGGCTGGAGTATTTAGTCTCTAGACACCCCTGTGTGCCTTTTGTTCCTATAAATAGCTACTTAAAAGTTGGTTGCGGTCATGCTGACCCATCAAAGAGCCAGTGATCTACTCGGTATACCCCTCACTTGAATAAATTTCTAAACGTGGTCATGAAAGGAAGCTATGAGTGATTTCGTGTTCTTCGGTTATTCTTGTTTCAGTGGCCTCCAAGTACACTCTCTGCTTACGCACCTGATTGTATTCGTTCTGACGGGACCAATTTTAAACATTTATTTTCAGACAAATTTTCGATACCGTGTAAGAAAATGATAGAAAACGGAACTTAACCAGGGAAACATTTCTAGACCCATGTACTATTTTTTAACTATTGGGCAACTTTATGAGACCTGCGCGAAGGTTCCTCTAATTCCCAGGCGTTCTTGCAAAGGTGGTATGAGAATGAAATTTGTCGTAACTTCCTTTGCCATGAAAGGATCCATCGGCTCACCTCGCAGCTTTGAAAAGCATGCTTCAACAATCATTGTAAACTAACGGGCAAATATTGCAAATTCAACTTCGATACACCTGTAGAACATATGTTGTTATTGTGTTTCGATTAAGTAGTGGACCAGAAGTAAAAACTATTCCGGTGTTGGCTGCCTTGCTTACAAATGTAAGCCCATCACTAAAACGTTATTTCTGTTCTTAGGATAGCTGAACTCGTTAAAGCGTCTCACTGCTAATAAAAAGTGGCGGCAAGTCGTGGATAGAATTTTATGTAGTCTGTATCCTTTTTCGTAGGAAACATCATTATTTATATAACCTGTGTTAAATATAAAATGATACAAATTAATGGAAGATCTTTCTGATAAAGTTCTTTGAAAGTGTCAAATTACATGGTTACATTTTATTTCGCATAGGTTGTTATTTTATTCACCATATTACGTTGCAATGCAATTTAAATTTTATAACTGAATACATTATAAAATATTAATTGCAATTGCTGAAAACAAAACAGGGAATATGTCTATCTCAACTGTCAATATTCCTCCCGAAATTAATAACATTTACTGTAAACACCCACATTCAATATCTCGAAGACTATTACCATGTTAAAGAATTTACTTCATTCATGCGTTGTTAATGTTTACATTATCTTACAGTGGTTGCAAGGAAGCACTGTATCTTCATGTTAGAAGATCTTGACAAGCAAGGAAATTAAAATATTTTAGGCACAGGAAACAACAATAATTATTTAAGGATTTTTTGTGAACTTAGCATGATTACATTCTTTTATAGCTGCTTATGTAGTAATGCGACACAAACACATACCATGTGGGAATAAGACTGAAAGTATCGAAAGAAAATGCATTTAATAGTAAAAGTAAGGTACTAATTGTCACAAAAATACAGTTTTGCAAGAACTGGATGCCAGTGAATAAAGTAATTAATGATATATTAAACAGAAGACAATGAAGTTGTAGATTACTTGAACGTGAAACAATGTTTGCATGTAGCAGCGTTGTCATTTTGTTGATTTTCAAGCACTATACAATGTTTTACAGAGGACCTTCTGCATTTCAATTATGGGAGCCTTCAAAACTACTCCAACTTCGGCAATGGAGATGCTGATTGGGCTCACACCTCTCCACATATGGATGAAGGCAGAAGTCATGATCACGTATCACTGTATTTGTCGCCAAACCAAAGTGTCTAATACTGGGCATATTAATCATCTCAAGCTTCCTTGGGATAAGAATGTACAACAGATACTCAACATGGGGACTGACATTCTTGAAACAAGATTCAAGTTTGATTTGAAATTTACGGTCTCCTATCCACAGCGGAGTGAATGGGAAAGACTGGTAAAACCTCATAATAAAAAGGTCCAATTTGGTATACTGATAGTTCTAGAACCAAATCGAGAACGGGGGCTGGGCTTTACGGTAATGGCACCAAGATTTCTTATAGTCTTGGTACCTTAGCTACAGTCTTCCAGGCTGAGGTTTATACAATCCTAACCAGTGTCAGGGAAAGCATTAAAAGGAGATATAACAATAGAAGTGTTCTTATCCTCTCAGACATTCAAGCTGCTCTTAAAGCACTTGAATCACCATCAATAAAATCAACGTTTGTCTCAGAATGCCGGGAAGCCTTAATGACACTGGCTGAACACAATAAGGTTCAACTTATGTGGGTGCCAGGACACATAGGTAAACCAGGCAATGAGAAAGCAGATGAAGCAGCCAAGATTGGAAGCAAAATCCCCTTTTTTGGTCCGGGAGTGTCCTACAGACCAGTGAAACAGACTATTAAGTGCTGGGCTCAAGCAGAACACAAGAACTACTGGAACTCCATTGAGGGTTGCAGACATTCCAAATTGTTTATTACAGACCTGGATAACAGCCGGGCAAAATACTTGCACGGTCTTAGTAGAAGAAGACTTGCATGGGCAACAGGATTCATTACAGGACACTGTGCCCTAAAGTTTAATCTATACAAAATGGGATTGTTTAACAACCCTATCTGTAGTAGATGTCTAGAAGGAGATGAGACTGTTGCTATGTGATTACCCTGCTCCTGCGAATCAAAGAGCAAGTATTTTTGGCAATCACTTTCCAAAGATAGATGATCTATCGAAAGCCTCAGTTAGCAGTCTGGTTAAGTTCATATCGAGCAACAGACTACTTAACTGATGAAAGGGGGGATGCGCAATAGATCTTAAGGTCGCAGTGCTTGGGCATAAAACCCACCCCTTTTCAAACTAGAACTAGAACTATGCAATGTTGCCATGTCCCCGTTAATTCAATTTACAGAAGTGTGACTTTATTCTGATTCTCCGTTCCTGATAACAGAATCTACACAAATTAAAGACGTTTATTGTTTGCAATTTTAGAAAATAAACATGTGGGAGGTGTGGTTGAACAAACAGCTGGCACCTTTGAATTTTACAGATAGTTGCAACGATCTCAGTCCGCTTTTCTTCACTTGTATAATTTGCGCTCTGTTCATATGATATTAAGTTTCATTCTGTCGCTAACTTAGCAACAAATTTCATTCCAAAGCAGAAAGTTCGTAGCACCCTGAGAAATGGTTTGAATATTTAGCTTTTGTTTCTAAATATTTGTTTACATTTATTTAGGGATAAAAAGGGAACATGATCTAGAACAAACATGAGTATCGCAGTGTTCAGTGTGAAGTATAAGTTCCTTCATTTGCTTTTCTTAACGACAGACAAATGATGCTGAAATCGTGTAAAACGATATAATAGCTCTTACACATACCCTTTAATGGGAATTTGAAAATAATGTCATTCGGATTCAAATTCACACGATTCACAACGCTTTCGTTCCCTCCTCTTTATCATCATAAAGTGTTAAAAGTGCGTGTACATGAAACATCACTGTTCTATGATTCTCTCTGTAATTCTTAGACATTCGTTGCAAAACGACGCAATATGTCTCGTACACGTGGTTGCCAAGAGTTGGTAGCAGCAAAGAAGCGCGAGATCATAGAACGTTTCCCAGATCTCTAGAGAACTTTCGCTTAGCCGTAAGACGGTCAAGAAATGGCTACACCGACATCAAGCGGAAGGCGTTAACTGGGCCAAGTGGCTACCAAGATCAGGAAGGCCTCGGGCAATTACCGCTGCACAGAACGAGGCATTGATGGCAGAGGTGAGAGTGTCCTACTACACACAGATCCGTTTTGCTGGATAAGGCTGTGGAATACGGATGTTCTCTTGAAGCTATACGGCGCAGACTACAGAGGATTTCCTTGAATTCCATCGTCCTGCCATCAAGACAATCTTCACTGAAGCATACAAAGCCAGAGGATTGGAATGGGCCCATAGAAACATCCAGCTACCGCAGGCCTACTGGGATCTAACGACCTGGTCGGACGAGGGGGTGTTCCTATCTGACTAGCACTGTAGAGTCGTCCTCCGTGGTGTAGTGGTTACCATGATAGCGTTAGTTCCGAGGTCGCGGGTTCAAATCCGGCGGAAAGTAATGGATTTTTTCGGGCGTAAAAATGCTTAGCATGGCTTTCTTCGGAAGGGAAGTAAAGCCGATGGTCCCGTGTCGTAGATTTATGGCACGTAAAAGAACCTCAAGCCCGATAAAGAGGTCTCTGAGCAAAATTACCGGTCTTTCACCCCAATATAGAATGGGACGCTAAGGACCACAGCAGTTAAAGAACATCCATAAATGAAACTCAATTTCAATTTAGCAATGTAGGGTATGTCTCTATACACCGTGTGGCACAAGATACGATCCCAGATATGATGTGCGTGGAAATCGCTCTGGAAGAATATCAGCTCACTTCTGGGCCTATGTGATGGCAACTGATTACGGTGATGGAGAGAATGACCAGTGTTGTTTATATTGACATCCTCCCCTGGGTCAGTTGGAGGATTCTATGTTGTCATAGTAGCTGACTGGTTAGAGGAAACGCACGGAAAGCGGAAGAACCGTGTTCAAATCCCGACAGTTGGTTTTATTTCACTTGGTTTTGTTTCTTCTTCAACTGCTGAAGAATATTACAAAGTGCCCTTGTTTTTTAATTGTTCATTTTTGTATTTATTCATACATGGCTTCAGTTCCAGCCAAAAATGTATTTTTACGTTTAAATCCTACAGTTCTCTCTAACTTTTCCACATTGGAAACAAGGGGTCAATAATTAACTAATCTTTATTGCTACCCAGATAATAAACTGCCTTCAAGAACGTTTTTAAGAAATCATAACATTTGAAAAAATTTGTTTTAGTCAACATTTCTAGCACTTAAATGTGCTTTAATGTCAGTGCGTCATTTGTGTTTGGTCTTCCGTGCAAACAAAGTGGTTATCACAGCACAAAGTTTTGTTTTATTACCGTCGTGCAAACAGGAGCACCAAAAATGGCTTTAATTTTATTTACGTACCCAAAATTATCCTTATCAATTAAGTTTTTTAAAAGCATCACACTCTGAAAGGTTATTTTTATTAAAATTCCTTAAAGTTAAAGCTGGTAGTCTTAATACAGATGCTCTGCTATTTTTCAGATTATCCGTAAATTTTAGCAAGCCTAAACAGCTATAAAATGGCTTCTGTTGCCTTGTTTTGTAATGGTCATGATTTATCACCCTCATTTACAAAATACGCGTTCGAGAATAGCATATATTCTTAATTTTTTCCCTTTTGGATACAATAATACCAATGATTATTTGTTTTGATAATTAAGTATGCCTGGTAACCATTCAGGCCTAAGAAGATGAATTAATAAATTACGAGTGCTCGAAATAAATAAACTGAGTCATGATGGAAACGCTAGAAAAACACACAACGTTACGGATTCATTGCAAACAAGATTCCATTTTGACCTGCAGTTTGCAAAGCAGACACTTTACTGCTACACCAAGGTGGAGATTTTCTTTATGAAGTTAATATTATTGAAGTATAATATACCTATTAGTATATCATAATTTAAGTTTATAACATCAGTGGTGCCTATAATACATCACATATTCAGTGTTCAATCCCCGTCATGTATGAACGTGAATCCGTAAGACATCATATACAAATGCCTATCAACGAGAACGTGTAAGAACTATAATATCGTTTTAACGATTTCATCATCATTTGTCTGTCGTTAACAAAAGCAACTGAATGAACTTATACTCTACATTGTACACTACGATACTTATATTTGTTCTAGATAATGTTCTCTTTTTAGCCGTTAAATAAATGTAGAAACAAAAGCAAAATTCTCAGGGTGCTAAGAGCCTACCGCCTCGCAATGAAATTTGCTGCTAAATGGAGGATCAGGATAAAGACACACTTTTAGAAACTGAGTTAACAGGACATGGCAACATTGTATAGTGCTTGAAAATCAACAAAATGACAACGCTGCTACATGCAAACATTGTTTCACGTTCAAGTAATCTACAACTTCATTGTCTTCTGTTTAATATATCATTAATTACTTTATTCACTGGCATCCAGTTCTTGCAAAACTGTATTTTTGTGACAGTTAGTACCTTACTTTTACTATTAAATGCATTTTCTTTCGATACTTTCAGTCTTATTCCCACATGGTATGTGTTTGTGTCGCATTACTACATAAGCAGCTATAAAAGAATGTAATCATGCTAAGTTCACAAAAAATTCCTTAAATAATTATTGTTGTTTCCTGTGCCTAAAACATTTTAATTTCCTTGCTTGTCAAGATCTTCTAACATGAAGATACAGTGCTTCCTTGTGACCATTGTAAGATAATGTAAATACCAACAACGCATGAATGAAGTAAATTCTTTAACATGGTAATAGTATTCGAGATATTGAATGTGGGTGTTTACAGTAAATGTTATTAATTTCGGGAGGAATATTGATAGTTGAGATAGACATATTCCCTGTTTTGTTTTCAGCAATTGCAATTAATATTTTATAATGTATTCAGTTATAACATTTAAATTGCATTGCAACGTAATATGGTGAATAAAATAACAACGCTATGCGAAATAAAATGTAACCATGTAATTTGACACTTTCAAAGAGCTTTATTAGAAAGATCTTCCATTAATTTGTATAATTTTATATTCAACACAGGTTATATAAATAATGATGTTTCCTACGAAAAAAGATACAGACTACATGAAATTCTATCCACGACTTGCCGCCACTTTTTATTAGCAGTGAGACGCTTTAACGAGTTCAGCTATCCTAAGCGCAGAAAGAACGTTTTAGTGATTGGGCTTACATTTGTAAGCAAGGCAGCCAACACCGGAATAGTTTTTACTTCTGGTCCACTACTTAATCGAAACACAATAACAACATATTTTCTACAGGTGTATCGAAGTTGAATTTGCAATATTTGCCCGTTAGTTTACAATGATTGTTGAAACATGCTTTTCAAAGCTGCGAGGTGAGCCGATGGATCCTTTCATGGCAAAGGAAGCTACGACAAATTTCATTCTCATACCACCTTTGCAAGAACGCCTGGGAATTAGAGGAACCTTCGCGCAGGTCTCATAAAGTTGGCCATTTACTTTTGTAAAAAATAGTTCATATAAGGTATTTTTGTTCTCTACATGAGAGTTCTGATATATATGTGTGTGTGTTATTTCACACTATTTACCTGGTATACTGTCTGCACCAAGGAGAAGTTTGAGTTCCCTCCATGCACCATCAAATGCGAAGTGATAAAAGTAAACAGGACTTGATGTTAGAGCAATCTTCCTGGCTGAAGACATGACATCTTTTAGGAACCATACGTCGGTCACTAGCTAGAAAACAATACAGTTAGCTTACATCAGAATTATTTCGGTTACAACAACTCAGACGGTAGTCTGGGTTTATTAAGCTCTTCCAAAATTTATAAAATATAAATGAACGAGAAAAACATGTCTTTTGTTGGAGAATTTCTCTAAAAGGCACTATATAAATATTTTAATACGGAATCATTATTATTTGACAAAATCAGGACACTGAAATCAACTTGGGGAGTTGAAGGGTAAAATAGAGGAATTCTCAGTATTGCACAGAATGTACCAAAACAAAACCATTGCATTTTTACTTTCTCTACTACGTATAGTAAGTAGGGGAAGTATTGTATTCCACCCAAAAATTCGATACCGAGATTTCACCGGAAATACATGTTTTGAGATCCCCTGAATCCAAAAAAAGCATTTTTGGAAACATGTCCGTCTGTGTGTCTGTGTGTTTGTCTGTGTGTGTGTCTGTCTGTGAACAGCATAACTCAGAAACGAACAGTCGGATAAACACCAAACTTTGCATTAGGTTCAGTATCTTCCAGAGATACGACACGAAGGTTTTCAAGAAATTCCCGCCACACCAGATTACCCTTTACATGGAACATTTTTCGAAAATTTTAATTTTCTCAAAAATGGCTCTAACGATTTTAATTAAAATATCATATGTTTAAGATATTTTCATGACAAATAAAATGTATATCTTGAATTTTCTGGGAATGTCTCCAAAAGTATTCTTCATTGTGAACGACTTTTGCATAACTGGTAAACCATAAGAGATAGACAAAATTTTACTACACAAAAAATGTAGATCGCGTTAAAATACACAATTTATGTCACATACATCTTTTTTGTTGAGTGAACCATTTTCGAGATATTGCTTGTTATTCCCTTAAATTTTTCAATACTTATTTTCTAAAATGGGAATTCGTTATTCATTTTTTTGTCTTGGATATGCAAAGAGTATTAATCTGTGGCAAAGGGAATGGTGTTGCACCTAGCAATCAGCTATTAAGAGATATGTATGTGCTTAAAGGCTACTGTATTTCTATATTGCCCTTGTAAATATATATTTTCCCCTTACATCTACAAGAAAATTAGCAATAAGATAGAGTCTGCAAATGTTCATCTCAATTAACATGAAGTAGATGGAGAATAAGCGTTTGTAAAAATAGTTTGTACAAGAGTAGAGAAAGTCATGTGAGTGTAACACATCAGATTTTTTTGTACTAAAACCCTATGTTCTAGCCATAATTAAGGGATCTTTGGAGAGCATAACATTACACTTCTGGTGCTGGCTTTTACAGGGTTAGTTGTTGAACCCTATCAGGGTAGCTGTTATTAAGAGATGGTCTCTATTTATGAAACAGTAAACATAATACGGATTCTTCCCTTATTACGGAGGTAGTCCTCTGGTCGATCCCAGACGTTATTGCGGCAACAAAGAAAATTGCCACGACAAAGGATATATTTTCCTTGTTGTACAGCTCATGTGATTGTAGGAAAGAACGAAGCGGAACTCCTTGTCAAACTAGAGGCAGAGTTGCCTGAAAACCAGCGCTTATCTCGTTAGCTTCTTTGAAATCGAAAGCGCTCTAAAAAAGAAAACTCAAAACAGCATAATAGCCAATGGAAAGCAGTGGCTAACGACACTATGTACTCAGTGTACCCGAAGAGATTCTCCCAGATCGGAAGATACTGAACAGTTAGACACGTGCGGCCATGCTCATGCTTATAGGTCAGGAGTATGAGAAAACGTTTCCCGCTTTTCAAGTAAAGCACAATGGATGCTACTGTGTGAGCAATGTTTGACGCAACCGAGGGACCGATCCGCAGCGCTGACCGTTGTGCCGGTGGAGGCGGGAGTATGTTTCCCCTCCGCTGCGCGAGGCTTTAGTGCGAGTTGAAATCTTGTGCAAGTAGCACATGCAGCCAACTTCTCATTACAGTAAATTCATGACGTGTTTCAAGATAGCTGTCATTAACAACATATGGCCCTTTCGTTCCCCTGATTTAATCCCTGTGATTTTTTCTCTGGGGGGAGCATTAAATCAGAAAGTGTACGAAACAAATCCACACACACTTTAGATGAACTTAGAAATAACATTCGTCAAGAAATTGCTGGCATTTCTCAGAGGGAACTGCAGAGTGTAATAAGCAATTTCCTAAGCAGATGTTAGAAATGCTTGAACAACGAAGGGAGGCAGTTCCAGCATCTCCTTTCTTGATATACGTGATTAATTTACTTTTCTTTTTAAGTGTTTATATTATGTATGTTAGAAATACACAACAAACCTTACTATATTTACTGCGGACTTCCTGTCATCCGCACCGCCGACACAGCAGTCAGCCCCGCAGGCCGGCCGCACGCCGGTTTCGTGAAGGATCGTACATCCCGTACATATACATACACTACGTGATCAAAAGTATTCGGACATCTGGTTGAAAATGACGTACAAATTCGTGGCGCCCTCCATCGGTAATGCTGGAAGTCAATATGGTGTTGGCCCACCCTTAGTCTTTATGACAGCGTTCACTCTCGCAAGCATACTTTCAATCAGGCGCCGGAAGCTTTCTTGGGGAATGACAGCCCATTCTTCACGGAGGGCGGAACTGAGGAGAGGTATCGATGTAGGTCGGTGAGTCCTGGCACGAAGTTGGCGTTCCAAAACATCCCAAAGGTGTTCTATAAGATTCAAGTCAGGACTCTGTGCAGGCCAGTCCATTACATGGATCTTATTGTTGTGTAACCACTCCGCCATAGCCCGTGCAGTATGAACAGGTGCTCGATCGTGTTGAAAGATGCAATCGCCATCCCCGAATTGCTCCTCAACAGTGGGAAGCAAGAAGGTGCTTAAAATATCAATGTAGGTCTGCGCTGTGATCGTGCCACGCAAAACAACAAGGGGTGCAAGCCCCCTCCAGAAAAAACATGACCACACCAAAACACCACCACCTCCAAATTTCACTGTTGGCACTACACACGCTGGCAGATGTCGTTCACCGGGCATTCGCCATACCCACACCCTGCCATCGGATCACCACATTGTGTACCGTGATTCTTCACTCCACACAACGTTTTGCCACTGTTTAGTCGTGTTATGTTGACGCTCCTTACACCAAGTGAGGCGTTGTTTGGCATTTTCCTGCGTGATGTGTGGCTTATGAGCAGCCGCTCGACCATGGAATCCAAGGTTTCTCCTCACGCCTAACTGTCATAGTACTTGGAGTGGATCCTGATGCAGTTTGGCATTCCTGTGTGATGGTTTGGATAGATGTCTACCTATTACTCTTTACGACCCTCTTCAAATGTCGGCGGTCTCTGTCAGTCAACAGAAGAGGTTGGCCTGTACGCTTTTGTGCTGTACATGTCCCTTCACGTTTCCACTTCACTATCACATCAGGAACAGTAGACCTAGGGATATTTAGAAGTGTGGAAATCTCGCGTACAGACTTCTGACACAAGTGACACCCAATCACCTGACCACGTTCGAAGTCCATGAGTTCCACGGAGCGTCCTATTCTGCTGTTTCACGATGTCTATTGACTACTGACGTCGCGAATAATGAATACCAGGCAGTAGGTGGCAGCACAATGCACCTAAGATGAAAAACGTATGTTTGTGCGGGTGTCCGGATACTTTTGATCACATAGTGTATGTAGATCTGTTCGGATCTTCGCATAAGACTACAGAACGCTAGAGAATATTTGTTAAATTTAAGAAGAGCAGCCGCTAGAATACCACATGTGTCTGCAGAGAGACATGACATAACAATAGGGTTGTCATCGTAGAATTCCTTAACAGGATAAACTTACTTCGCTCGTTACCAAATATTGTCCCTTTACTGAGCAGATGGACGAAATTTCGAAGAAGAGCCTCCTTTTTATCAACCATAATCTCAGTCTCTTTATAATGATAAATGAACCATGGTTTATCATGAGGTGACAGTTTCGTATATTGAAAACTTGACAACTCTTCTGTGGCCTTATAAATAGAGGATGGAGGCGATGTGGCGTTGGTAAAAAATGGTCTAAACAATACAAGAAAGTTATAGGTAAGTGCTTTTGTGTTATCTTAATTGCCGTGGAAAATGAACTTTAATAATGCTGCATATCTCCAAAATTCTGAGGGAGATCTCAAAAATGAGAGCAATATTGGATATCCCACATGGCTTTTCCACGTGTGTCAAAGACAGATTCAATAGGCATGTGCAAAATGTGGGAAGATATCCCATCATATAATTAAGGATACATATAAATAAAACGACATCATATGTATTTGCTGGAGCTATAATACATTTGCGCTGAAAGCAATGATGATTTCATTATTTAATTTGTTTTAAAAATCCAAGATTTCTCTGATCACTGTGTTTAAGGGGATAAAGTAGTCTGAAGGCATGGAAATTACACCTTAAGTGCGTTAAACTACCACTTCTGTTAAAGTTATCGATGGTTTTTCCTGAAATTTTCATTAATTTTTCTATACATCATGACACGTATTTCAAGTGGTTGTTTGCATTTATAGCTTATGTAGTTGAGTCCATAAAAATGATTTCATTCAGCAGAAAAATAATATTTAATCTTAAAATATGTGAATTCATGTACCTTTTTCTCTGATATTACTTGTAATACAGAACCACACTTTTTCATGCTTATTTTTAGTATAATCAGCTATCTTCTGAACCTCAATTATTTGGTTACGCATATCAGTTCACTAGAAATTGAAAAAAATGACTTGCAAAGTCAAAAAAGTAAAACTTTGAAAAATTTGCTATGTTGTTGCTTTCTTAATATCACTAATATACATTATAGAATTATGATTGTGGTTCAGAAAGTTTAACTATGTATTATATACATGTACTGAAAATGTTATCCCTCTACCTCTCATACTTTCTGAGAAAAAAGTACGTTAAGTATCCAAAAATGTTGTTTTGAGAAAACTGAATTTAAAGTTTGAGCATTAAAATTCCGACACTTCAGTACATTCCAGGGTCACAATCATCTGCACCTTCATTCCTGGGTTGCTTCAGTTTTCTGATTGCCTTCTCTTGGTCCTGGCCTCTCTTGTTAATTGCTGAACTGCTAGCTGGGCATGATATAGTCGTTCATTGTTGAAAGATACAAAGATGCTCTAAAAAGGGGCGTTGCATGACAGCTTTAAAGGAATGCATACTAGCATTTAAATGATATTTAACTGTCTAAAAACCTCTTAACCCTCCAAAAGTATATATTTTCTGAAACTGGAAATAATAGAGATTTTATTAGTGCCTAAAGCAAAAAATGTTATTTTTTACCATTTCAGAGTACCTTGGCCCCATAAGTAAGTACGTCTGCAAAAGTGAAAATACTTTCAGAAAAAGTTTGAAGAGCGTGATGCCAAAATATTTCAAATACAATAATAAACTTACGTCTGCAAACTGAGACAGGGTTTCTCTAGACACGTTTCTGTCGCCGAAGTAGAAGCTCTTCACCTCAGAGGCGAATTCTTGAGATGCTGATGTGTTTCTTGGTATCGGAAAGTCTTCAGGAAGAGCCCGTTCGAACTCACGATTGATGAGTTCAAGGCCATTGGTAAGGGAAAGGGCAAATTCCCTCAGGACTGCAAATAAAAATTATTAAGTAAAATAAATAATTACAGTTTCATGTAGGCTGAACGTTTAATGCTCTACCATCTAGCTGTCTTTTGGCACTGCGCGGATCTATCCTGTAACTAAAGAGTTGAAAATAAGGGTAGGGGTGGTTTTAAAAGTCGTGAAAAGTTATTAAAAATACGATTTTCACACTACGTAAAGCGTAAGTGTCCAAAGTTTTGTCTAGATTGGTCGAATGCGTACATACGTGGTTAGAGAATATGAGTACGGGTAGTTTTCTGAAGTTATAAGGTACCCGATAGTTTTCACCAAGTCCTATAGTCAAATGCAGAAAATATGTGTGCCATGGTTGACCAAGCAATATGGTTTTGTCTATAAGGGTTTAATATAAAGACTAAGTTTTAACATTTTCGAGGTACTAACATTATTGAAAATAAGGGTTAGGTAGTTTCTTCCCCCATTCTCCAATACTTCAGTTTTAAACAATTTTAATCTCCATTTACATTAGGAAATAATTAAAAGTATGCCATGTTTTCAATTAAGTGGGAGAAAATATCCTGTTAAACATTTAATGAAATGCGATTCAAATAGGGTGACATGATTATGAAAAGCCATCTACACTCACCGCCTTCCTAGTTTAGAAGTATTTGGAAATGTTTTATAGCTATGTCCGTCCGGAAGAAGTGTTTTTCAATGTTGAAATAATTATTATTACACACACACATTTCTGTCCTGTGTTTCGACTCTGAATAGTGTGTTGAGACAGATATGCGATCTTAGTTTAGCATTGACTGACTAAACCCTGAGGCACGTGACTCAAATCCTCGTGTCTGCTAGTGCTTTTCTTTCTCTCTCCTTGAAGAACATTACAGTTGACTAGTTTGAAAATGACAGGACTAAAACAATGTGCCATATTGCTCATATATCCTGTAGGATTTTATTAGGCTTCACCTGCCCTTACAGCTGATATTTTAACTGGACTTTACAGACTGTGGCCTTCAAACAAAGCAAACAAAAAAGCAAGAAAGCACAAAATAAGGGTAGAGGGCTGGTGCAGCTCCACAGATTTAATTTTCACATGTTTTACTTACGTTGTTAAGGAATGATCAACTACTCCTGTCATCTTCGGGCGCATGCCCTGATATATTAAAAGATAGGTGTATTACCATTGGCAATAAATAAAAATAAAAAGTGTGTCAGTTTCGGATATAATACAGCAATACGTTATTAACGCCTGATATATCCTATGACTGTTTCAATAACCACCAATACGTTTTCTTTTATGGAAACGTTCATTAGGCACTAAACCGTCATTTATTACAGGGACTATTTTATGTGGCATCAAGGGTACATCTGGGCCAGTAGCAAATTACAAATTAATACTGTGCTATGTGGTTTCGTTTATGTCAGGATGGATGGGATGGGATTGAATTCTGAGCTGGAGGGGATTCGGCATCGATCCAGGAATGAGAATATTGTACTGATGCCCCACGAAGGGGCGCCCCGGGGAGCGAGAGACGAGGTGAAGGGAGACACTGGGCAGCCGGAAACAGGAGTGACGGCACAGCAATGAAGGATCACTACAACTTCGAGATTGAGTCACCCAGACAGTCGGACCGCAGACCGGGACCGCGCCCTACATAGGTCCAACGGCCCCAAAACGCGTTTCTTATACGCCAGCAATTGGCCGAAGGCCGAGGGACGGAGAAAGTTCACAGAGAGCATTCTTTCTCCCTGTCATGCTGCACCGAAACACCATCTCCGACACTTTCAACCCTGAAAAAGATCAAACAGAGTGAAATGATTAATGGAACGAAATGGAGGAACAAGAAATTCGGGGGATGAAAGAAACCATCCAGCATTCGCCTGATGACCCGGGAAAATCCCCGAAAAAACCGTGGCTCAGAGCGGGCGGTCGCGGCGGTTCGAGCCCGGGACCTCCCGAATGCGTGTCACAGACGTTACCGCCTGAGCCACCCCGCTGGTTCGTCGCGAAGGAAGTAGGGGGAACAAGTACAGCAGCAGAACATTATTGACTTATGCGAAACACGATCACGCTGCGGTAATGCTAAGTTTTCATTAACTGCTATTCACAGCGTTTTACAAAGATAAAGGGCAACCCATCATGACCCATAACAGCCCTGCAAGGGCCAGTCAAGAATTTTAATAAATCTGTTTTGTATCGCTGAATATGCTGCAATAAAGTAATTTAAAATATCTTATGTGTCGATATCTCGATTAACGTGAAGCATATGGGGAATAAGCGTTTGTAAAAATAGTTTGTACAAGAGTAGAGAAAGTCATGTGAGTGTAACACATCAGATATTTTTACTTTCTCTACTACGTATAGTAAGTAGGGGAAGTATTGTATTCCACTCAAAAATTTGATACCGAGAATTCACTGGAAATATATGTTTTGAGACCCCTGAATCCAAAAAAACCATTTTTGGAAACATGTCCGTGTGTGTGTCCGTGTGTCTGCCTGTGTGTCTGTGTGTCTGTCTGTGAACAGCATAACTCAGAAACGAACAGTCGGATAAACACCAAACTTGGTATTTAGGTTCAGTATCTTCCAGAGATGCGACAAGAAGGTTTTCAAGAAAATCCCCCACCACAGATTACCGTTTCCATGAAAGATTTTTCGAAAATTTTAATTTTCTCAAAAATGGCTTTAAGGATTTTGATTCAAATATCATATGTTTACGATATTTTTATGACAAATAAAATGTATATCTTGAATTTTCTGGGAATGTCTCCAAAAGTATTCGTCATTGTGAACGACTTTTGCATAACTGGTAAACCATAATAGATAGACAAAATGTTACTACACAAAAAATGTAGATCCCTTTAAAATACACAATTTATGTCATATACATTTTTTTGTTGAGTGAACCAGTTTCGAGATATTGCTTGTTATTCCCTTAAATTTTCTAATACTTACACTTTTTCTCAAATTCGGTATTCATTTTTTACTTTCACTACTACGTATAGTAAGTAGGGGAAGTATTGTATTCCACCCAAAAATTCGATACCGAAATTTCACCGGAAATACATGCTTTGAGATCCCTGAATCCAAAAAAAGCATTTTTGGAAACATGTCCGTGTGTGTGTCTGTGTGTGTGTATGTGTCTGTTTGTCTGTGAACAGCATAACTCATAAACGAACAGTCGGATAAACACCAAACTTGGTATTTAGGTTCAGCATCTTCCAGAGATGCGACACGAAGGTTTTCAAGAAAATCGCCCACCCTAGATTACCCTTTATATGGAACATTTTTCGAAAATTTTAATTTTCTCAAAAATGGATCTAACGATTTTAATTAAAATATCATATGTTTAAGATATTTTCATGACAAATAAAATGTATATCTTGAATTTTCTGGGAATGTCTCAAAAAGTATTCATTGTGAACGACTTTTGCATAACTGGTAAACTATAAGAGATAGACGAAATGTTACTACACAAAAAATGTAGATCGCCTTAAAATACACAATTTATGTCATATACATTTTTTTGTTGAGTGAACCATTTTCGAGATATTGCTTGTTATTCCCTTAAATTTTGCAATACTTATTTTCTCAAATGGGAATTCGTTATTCATTTTTTGTCTTGGATATGCAAAGAGTATTAATCTGTGGCAAAGAGAATGGTGCTGCACCTAGCAACCAGCTATTAAGAGATATGTGTATGCTTAAAGGCTACTGTATTTCTATATTGCCCTTGTAAATATATATTCCCTTTACATCTACAAGAAAATTAGCAATAAGATAGAGTCTGCAAATGTTTATCTGGATTATCATGAAGTAGATGGAGAACAAGCGTTTGTAAAAATAGTTTGTACAAGAGTAGAGAAAGTCATGTGAGAGTAACACATCAGATTTTTATTCAGGGGCCTCAAAACGTGTATTTCCGGTGAAATCTTCTCATCGAATTTTTGGGTGAAATACAATACCTTCTCTAAGTACTAGTAAGTGGCAGAGAAAGTAAGAATATTAAGTGCGTGACAACAAGAGCAATTAAGAAGATATCTGTAGAGTAGGGTACAGTCATAACACAAGGAGGCTATTAATCAATGCCCAGTGTCAAATCATTAATTAAGATTTGATAGGTTTTTAGGAAAACTTATTTTCTTGAAAACGTTGATAACGAGCTGCTGAAAATCGATACTTCTATGCTCGCAAAGCAGTTTTAAGTCAGCTTTTAAGATGGCTTTGACACCGTTATCAGAATCTGATGCCAAAATGTTAACACCATAAAACAATTATGTTAGTCGAGAACTACGATCTGCTTATATGACATCTCTGCAGCCTCTGAAATGTAATTCATTAACACCTATATAACAAAATTAAAATAAGTAAATAAATGCATGCATGCATTATCAAGTGTATGAGGGAGGTACACACAAAACTGAAGGGTAACAGTCGCATACAGAAATGGAGCCAGTTCGCCGAGAAGACGTCGCAGCTGTGGCGGATCGGTAGTCTCCCAGTGAAACATGAAAGGACGTATATAATTCTAGCATTCGCCACAACTATGCAGAAAGGAAACAGTGGAGGAATCGTCCAGATCTCCGATAACAAATCGAAGGTTGTTTCTTCGGAGGGAAAGGTTTGATATCTTTATTTGACTACCATAAAAGAGATCTACTACTATACAGTGCATCCGCGTGACACTATTGGTCAATAGAGCAACCCACACTATGCTTTACTGTTTGCCAATTATGCTCTTAGCAGATTATACTTCATTTTTCACTTTATCTTAAGATACATAATGTTAATAAACTTCTGCACTTATTAACATTTGTGTGAATATCTCTTATGTAAGTACACAATGCAATAATTACAAAAACGTTGCTTATTTTATTGACCCCATTTCGCCTTCTGCCTCCTCATCAGAAGCACGCTGAAAGGTAGCTGATTCCAAGCTTCAAGAATTTCGTCTATCAATTCCGAACTTGGCATTCTAAAGCCAATTTAAGTTTAAAAGCTTCTCTCAATTTAAGTATGTAATGGAAAAGTTATTTAAGCATAAATGACTATGCGGGCTTTCTTCATTAATGTCTAATTGGAATGTTTTTTTCAGAAAGATAAATAAAAAATCTGATGTGTTACAGTCACATGACTTTCTCTACTCTTGTACAAACTATTTATACAAACGCTTATTCTCCATATTCTTTATGTTAATCTTATTCCTAATTGTAGATGCATAGTCAAATATTTTAAGAGCTGGTTGCTATGTGGAGTATTCCATTCTCTTTGTATGTCCAGGACATAAAAAAATGAATAACGAATTCCCATTTGAGAAAAAGTATAAGTATTGGAAAATTTAAGGGAATAACAAGTAATATTTCGAAAATGGTTCACTCAACAAAAAAATGTATATGACATAAATTGTGTATTTTAACGCGATCTACATTTTGTCTATCTCTTAGGGTTTACCAGTTATGCAAAAGTCGTTCACAATGAAGAATACTTTTGGAGACATTCCCAGAAAATTCAAGATATACATTTTATTTGTCATGAAAGTATCTTAAACATATGATATTTTAATTAAAATCGTTAGAGCCATTTTTGAGAAAATTAAAATGTTCGAAAAATGTTCCATGTAAAGGGTAATCTGGGGTAGGGGGATTTTCTTGAAAACCTTCGTGTCCCATCTCTGGAAGATACTGAACCTAAATACCAAAGTTAGGTGTTTATCTGACTGTTCGTTTCTAAGTTATGCTGTTCACAGACACACACACTCGGACATGTTTCCAAAAATACTTCTTTTGGATTCAGGAGGCCTCAAAACATGTATTTGTGCTGAAATCTCTGTATCGAATTTTTGGGTGGAATACAAACCTTCCCCTACTTACTGTACATAGTAGAGAAAGTAAAAATAAACTATTGTTCTCGTTGTATTGTACTTCTAAGGATAGGAAAAGCATATACGACCATAAGGCCCATACGATTGTTGTACCTATTTGCCTGTTAGTATGAAACTGCTTAGGATTAAAAGGAATCTTACACTTTTTCTCCATGCTTTACGATTTGCAGGATAGCGGGGGCAGCATCGTGTGATACGGTCAGTAGCTTTTCTTTTTAAAAAGACCGGAAGCGAACACAGTACTTTTCAGAATTACGCATATTGCACTTAACACTGTTGCTCACAATGTGATCACGAGTGTTTACTGTTAACGCATTCTAAGCTCGCACTCTTAGCAATTGGGCATATGATATGTTATTAATTAAAAGTGGAAACTACTCGACTTAAAACATTCATTGTAAACGGTATGTAACGTTTTAGAGAATTTTTTTTAAACAAATCCTAATTTTCAGTTTAAAAAACCAAGTTTTTTGAGAACTTCAACAGAAACACGTCCTAAGTTGAATATGAGACGTTGCGAATGTTTGATAAAATATTTAAAGGCAGAAAATACCCATGATATTAATGGATACTATGAATTTAACTTAGCTTACCAAGTATGAAAAAGATGCCTTCCTGAGAGTTGACTCCCGTCAGGTAGGGCAGATGATAAAATGCTCCAGAGTCTATAAGTTGCTCTGGATTGGTTGGAAGAAACACCGCTCCTCTGGATTGATTATCCACACAGGGGTAGAATGGATATCCATATCCCGCTGGCTTTTCCTGTAACGAACACAAGTTCATTTTTTGTCTTCGCTAGCGACTTGATTCCGAAGACAAAAAAGGTGTACATCATACCTCTCTTGTAAGTAGGTTCTCAGTTGCCAATACGATGTCCTCGTAATTTGCATTGTTGAGGAAAGTACTGAGCTCTTCCGAATTGTTTGATTGAAGTCCCAAAAGTGCTCCCAATCGAAAAGCGAAGGTCCTTGGAGAAGCGCTGAAGGCCCATCTGTTAAACACGGAGCCACTCTGAGCGATGCCACTGTGGAACAATCCTGTTGAAAATATATCTATATTATAAAGGATGCTGCAGAATGAATACATATACTCTTATATGATGAAGATAATTGCAAATGAATAACAACAGAACAAACCAGAGCGCATGAATCTCATAGGGGCAAGAGATTCATAGATCATGTACATCATAGACTGAAACGCGAGATCGTCGAAGTTCATGAGTACAATTAGGATATGTAATAATCGGCAAGTGTGGGTGGTTTCAAGCTCAGTGAGTCCTAGCGTCACTTAATTGCTTTATTGAGCCATAACGCCTCTAAAGTAGTTTTACTTTCTCTACTACGTATAGTAAGTAGGGGAAGTATTGCATTCCACCCAAAAATTCGATACTGAGTTTTCACAGGAAATACATGGTTTTAGGCCTCCTGAATCCAAAAAAATAATTTTTGGAAACATGTCCGTGTGTGTGTGTGTGTGTGTGTGTCTGTGTGTCTGAACAGCATAACTCAGAAACGAACAGTCGGATAAACACCAAACTTGGTATTTAGGTTCAGTATCTTCCAGAGATGCGACATGAAGGTTTTAAAGAAAATCCCCATACCCTAGACTACCCTTTATATGGAACATTTTTCGAAAATTTTAATTTTCTCAAAAATGGCTCTAACGATTTTGATTAAAATATCATATGTTTAAGATATTTTTATGACAAATAAAATGTATATCTTGAATTTTCTGGGAATGTCTCCAAAAGTATTCTTCATTGTGAACGACTTTTGCAGAACTCGTAAACCATAAGCGATAGACAACATTTTACTACACAAAAAATGTAGATCGCGTTAAAATACACAATTTATGTCATGTACATTTTTTGTTGTTGAGTGAACCATTATCGAGATATTGCTTGTTATTCCCTTAAATGTTCCAATACTTATACTTTTTCTCAAATTTGTTATTCATTTTTGTTTGTCCTGGACATGCAAAGAGAATGGAATACTCCACATAGCAACCACCTCTTAAAATATTTGACTATCGCTTAAAGCCTACCAATTCCCCTTGCATCTACAAGAAAATTAGCAATAAGATTAACATCTCGATATCTCGATTAACATGAAGCATATGGAGAACAAGCGTTTGTAAAAATAGTTTGTACAAGAGTCATGTGAGTGTAACACATCAGATTTTTTACATTTGGATATACGAATATTTTCTCTATGTATTCAATCCATCACCAGTTTGGTGTTTGGATTATTTGTTTTCGAAGCATTGAGTTTAACCTTTTGGGTGTATTGATATCTTTCGCCAAAATACCCTTCTAATAATAATAATAATATTAATAATAATAATTGAATATCGAAACTTCCTTAATATTCGCACTTCGATTACCTGAGTGCAATAGTATGAGAACAGCGCATTATAATTATACCCTTATCTATCCATGTTATTTTTCCATGCAGCTGCTACTGGCACTTGAGAAGATAAAACGTAATTAATACTTATTCACAGTATAATATGTAGTTTTATTCTAAAATACGGACTAATAGAGGAGGATAGCTAATTGCACCTAGCTACAAAACTAAGGTAGTGCAGTCTTTACCTTACATATATTTGTTTGAAGATAAGTTGACAGTTGCGAGAAATAATTTACCATATAGATCACAAACTCACAGGATAGTAATTTAATAAAAACTGACTAAGTTTATTCCTTATTTCCTGAATTCATCAGATTTATAAACAAAATTTGCTAATTCGTAACATTTAAGAGCATTTTATTAACATTTAGTGGCTTTTCTACTCACAATGGTTTATTTTTATATCTCTTCTGCAATCTGTTGTTTCAAAAGCTTTATTTTTCTATCTAATTTAGGTAAATTGCGATAAACATTTACAAAAAAACGGTTTCCTTACACATTAAGGCACCAAGAGGCTATAGCAGACATGATGGTCAAATCTTTTAAAACGTGTCGCTATATACTGACCTTGAAATACCATACTCTTTCCATGACATCGCGAGAAACAACTGTAACATGACCACTTCAAAAAGTGGTTAACTATTGAAACATTCAAACCAATAACAACGAATATCTCGGAAATGAATGATGCCACAAAAAATTATCATTTCTGTGTTTTAATGAGATTTACATATTTTGTGTAGAGCAGCTTTGTCTGCATCCTATGATTTAACAGCTATCCATAACATTATTTTTAATAAAGAATACTATTCCCCTAAACTTCGAAGATGTACATTCCATTTACCATGTAAATATCTTAAATGTATGGCATTTTAATGAAAGTCGTTAGAGCCATTTTTGAACAACTAAACAATTACGAAATATTTTTCACGTAATGGATGGTTCGGGATGGGGAGTTTTCTTGAAAATCTTCATGTAGCATCTTTGGAAGTTATACCAACCTTATTATTTATCCCACATTTTTACTTTCTCTACTACGTATAGTAAGTAGGGGAAATATTGCATTCCACCCAAAAATTCGATACCGAGATTTCACCGGAAATACATGTTTTGAGACCTCCTGAATCCAAAAAAAGCATTTTTGGAAACATGTCCGTGTGTGTGTCTGTGTGTCTGTGTGTCTGTGTGTGTGTCTGTGTGTCTGTGTGTGTCTGTGTGTGTATCTGTGAACAGCATAACTCAAAAACTAACAGTCGGATAAACACCAAACTTGGTATTTACGTTCAGTATCTTCCAGAGATGCGACACGAAGATTTTCAAGAAAATCCCCCCACCCCAGACTATCCTTTACATGGAAGATTTTTCGAAAATTTTAATTTTCTCAAAAATGGCTCTAACGATATTGATGAAAATATCATATGTTTAAGATAATGTCATGAGAAATGAAATGTATATCTTGAATTTTCTGGGAATGTCTCCAAAAGTATTCTTCATTGTGAACGACTTTTGCAGAACTCGTAAACCATAAGCGATAGACAACATTTTACTACACAAAAAATGTAGATCGCGTTAAAATACACAATTTATGTCATGTACATTTTTTGTTGTTGAGTGAACCATTATCGAGATATTGCTTGTTATTCCCTTAAATGTTCCAATACTTATACTTTTTCTCAAATTTGTTATTCATTTTTGTTTGTCCTGGACATGCAAAGAGAATGGAATACTCCACATAGCAACCACCTCTTAAAATATTTGACTATCGCTTAAAGCCTACCAATTCCCCTTGCATCTACAAGAAAATTAGCAATAAGATTAACATCTCGATATCTCGATTAACATGAAGCATATGGAGAACAAGCGTTTGTAAAAATAGTTTGTACAAGAGTCATGTGAGTGTAACACATCAGATTTTTTACATTTGGATATACGAATATTTTCTCTATGTATTCAATCCATCACCAGTTTGGTGTTTGGATTATTTGTTTTCGAAGCATTGAGTTTAACCTTTTGGGTGTATTGATATCTTTCGCCAAAATACCCTTCTAATAATAATAATAATAATAATAATAATAATAATAATAATTGAATATCGAAACTTCCTTAATATTCGCACTTCGATTACCTGAGTGCATTAGTATGAGAACAGCGCATTATAATTATACCCTTATCTATCCATGTTATTTTTCCATGCAGCTGCTACTGGCACTTGAGAAGATAAAACGTAATTAATACTTATTCACAGTATAATATGTAGTTTTATTCTAAAATACGGACTAATAGAGGAGGATAGCTAATTGCACCTAGCTACAAAACTAAGGTAGTGCACTCTTTACCTTACATATATTTGTTTGAAGATAAGTTGACAGTTGCGAGAAATAATTTACCATATAGATCACAAACTCACAGGATAGTAATTTAATAAAAACTGACTAAGTTTATTCCTTATTTCCTGAATTCATCAGATTTATAAACAAAATTTGCTAATTCGTAACATTTAAGAGCATTTTATTAACATTTAGTGGCTTTTCTACTCACAATGGTTTATTTTTATATCTCTTCTGCAATCTGTTGTTTCAAAAGCTTTATTTTTCTATCTAATTTAGGTAAATTGCGATAAACATTTACAAAAAAACGGTTTCCTTACACATTAAGGCACCAAGAGGCTATAGCAGACATGATGGTCAAATCTTTTAAAACGTGTCGCTATATACTGACCTTGAAATACCATACTCTTTCCATGACATCGCGAGAAACAACTGTAACATGACCACTTCAAAAAGTGGTTAACTATTGAAACATTCAAACCAATAACAACGAATATCTCGGAAATGAATGATGCCACAAAAAATTATCATTTCTGTGTTTTAATGAGATTTACATATTTTGTGTAGAGCAGCTTTGTCTGCATCCTATGATTTAACAGCTATCCATAACATTATTTTTAATAAAGAATACTATTCCCCTAAACTTCGAAGATGTACATTCCATTTACCATGTAAATATCTTAAATGTATGGCATTTTAATGAAAGTCGTTAGAGCCATTTTTGAACAACTAAACAATTACGAAATATTTTTCACGTAATGGATGGTTCGGGATGGGGAGTTTTCTTGAAAATCTTCATGTAGCATCTTTGGAAGTTATACCAACCTTATTATTTATCCCACATTTTTACTTTCTCTACTACGTATAGTAAGTAGGGGAAATATTGCATTCCACCCAAAAATTCGATACCGAGATTTCACCGGAAATACATGTTTTGAGACCTCCTGAATCCAAAAAAAGCATTTTTGGAAACATGTCCGTGTGTGTGTCTGTGTGTCTGTGTGTGTGTCTGTGTGTCTGTGTGTGTCTGTGTGTGTGTATCTGTGAACAGCATAACTCAAAAACTAACAGTCGGATAAACACCAAACTTGGTATTTACGTTCAGTATCTTCCAGAGATGCGACACGAAGATTTTCAAGAAAATCCCCCCACCCCAGACTATCCTTTACATGGAAGATTTTTCGAAAATTTTAATTTTCTCAAAAATGGCTCTAACGATATTGATGAAAATATCATATGTTTAAGATAATGTCATGCGAAATGAAATGTATATCTCGAAATTTCTGGGAATGTCTCCAAAAGTATTCTTCATTATGAACGACTTTTGCATAACTGGTAAACCATAAGAGATAGACAAAATTTTACTACACAAAAAATGTAGATCGCGTTAAAATACACAACTTATATCATATACATTTTTTTTGTTGAGTGAACCGTTTTCGAGATATTGCTTGTTATTCCCTTAAATTTTCCAATACTTATACTTTTTCTCAAATTCGTTATTCATTTTTACTTTCTCTACTACGTATAGTAAGTAGGGGAAGTATTGCATTCCACCCAAAAATTCGATACCGAGATTTCACCGGAAATACACGTTTTGAGACCTCCTGAATCCAAAAAAAGCATTTTTAGAAACATGTCCGTGTGTGTGTCTGTGTGTGTGTCTGTGTGTCTGTGTGTGTGTCTGTGTGTGTGTCTGTGAACAGCATAACTCAAAAACGAACAATCGGATAAGCACCAAACTTGGTATTTAGGTTCAGTATCTTCCAGAGATGCGACACGAAGGTTTTCAAGAAAATCCCCCCAACCCAGACTACCCTTTACATGGAACATTTTTCGAAAATTTTAATTTTCTCAAAAACGGCTCTAACGATTTTGATTAAAATATCATATGTTTAAGATATTGTCATGACAAATAAAATGTATATCTCGAATTTTCTGGGAATGTCTCCAAAAGTGTTCTTCATTATGAACGACTTTTTCATAACTGGTAAACCATAAGAGATAGACAAAATTTTACTACACAAAAAATGTAGATCGCGTTAAAATACACAACTTATGTCATATACATTTCTTTTGTTGAGTGAACCGTTTGCGAGATATTGCTTGTTATTCCCTTAAATTTTCCAATACTTATACTTTTTCTCAAATTCGTTATTCATTTTTTTATGTTCTGGACATGCAAAGAGAATGGAATGCCCCACATAGCAACCAGCGATAAAATATTTGACTATCGCTTAAAAGCTACCATATTCCCCTTGCATCTACAAGAAAATTACAAATAAGATTGACATCTCGATATCTCGATTAATATGAAGCATATGGAGAATAGGCGTTTGTAAAAATAGATTGTACAAGAGTAGAGAAAGTCATGTGAGTGTAACACATCAGATTTTTTTATGTCCTGGACATGCAAAGAGAATGGAATGCGCCACATAGCAACCAGGGATAAAATATTTGACTATCGCTTAAAAGCTACCATATTCCCCTTGCATCTACAAGAAAATTACAAATAAGAATGACATCTCGATATCTCGATTAATATGAAGCATATGGAGAATAGGCGTTTGTAAAAATAGATTGTACAAGAGTAGAGAAAGTCATGTGAGTGTAACACATCAGATTTTTTTTAGGTATGCTATGCACACACACTCACACGGATCTGTTTCTGAAAACGCGTCTTTGGATCCAGAGGCCCAAAATACGTATTTCCGTGAAATTCGATAGCTACTAGGTTCGTGGTGGAGATGGTAATAAGAAACACGTTTTAATATTTGACTTTAATGTCAATAAGACATTTAATTACCGAAATAAACATTCAGTATTTGATTAATAGTTTGATCCGCATCTAATTACTTTAGACGTGCATACGTATTACATATAAACACAAAAGTGCACATAAAAATGTATACAGTGTTTTGGAACAATGAGTATCCGACTTAATTGACACAAAGCTTGATAGGGCACGATGTTATCTAGAAAACCGACACTTACGGATGGGTAAAGGTACGGACGAACGGAGGGGGCCCCCGAAACCGAGGCAGAGCACTACAGGCAGGTCAGTCGGCCTCTAGTGCTTCTACCATGACCCCCGGGGGAGGGAGGGATGAGGGGGAGAGACCCGAAGAATGACCAGATCTGAATGACGACGGGCACAAGCACAGACGGGGCCCGTGATGTTTCCAGATTGAACTCCTCCAACGCCACCCGAGCCTCCGGGAGTTCCCCGAAGGAGCTTCCGCCCGAAAGCACCCAGGGGGGGGTTCCAGCCGAGCGTCTCTGAACGATGTCAGCATGTAACTTCCAGCCGCAACCCACCGAATATCACCGCCTGGTCCTACCACCCTGAAACACATGATTAGGAAGAAGATGGGTACAGGAAATGGGGGGCAGGAGAGCCGTGATAGAAGATGAATCACTCCAGCATTCGCTTACCTACCCGGGGAAACCACGAAAAACCCATGGTCAGTCGCCGGGGATACGGATGATGCAAGTATCCTACTCCTGTCAGAAACAATAGCATCGCGATCATGGACTACGCCTTTTAACTGTCTCATCTCCAAAGAATGGCTGTTTCCAAAGGCTATATTACATCGGAGATGTAATTATTGGATATATTTATCTTTCTTATTTACAGTACACTAAAGTCCATGTATTGGTGCATAGACTCCTTTCGGAAATTTCGGGGTTTTTATGCAGAAATTAAACAGTATAGTCAGTATATAATTATTCTGATATTAACTTTTTTGCCAAGCAAATTCCCGCTTCATTAGCCTCCTATCGCCCCTATTTCTGCAAACGTTTATCTTGATTATAATGAAGTAGATAGAAAAGTATCCTTTCATAAGAATAGTTTGTAGGAATTATGTCAAAATAAACGATAATGGGTAGAGAGCGTCACGTGAATGCAATACATCATTTGTTTTCAAATGGAAAGTCGTTATTCATTTTACTTTCTCTACTACGTATAGTAAGTAGAAGTATTGTATTCCACCCAAAAATTCGATACCGAGATTTCACCAAAAATACATGTTTTGAGACCCCCTGAATCAAAAAAAAGCATTTTTGAAAATATGTCCGTGTGTGTGTGTGTGTGTGTGTGTGTGTCTGAGTGTCTGTGAGTGTGTGTGTGTGTGTCTGTGAACAGCATAACTCAGAAACGAACAGTTGGATAAACACCAAACTTGGTATTTAGGTTCAGTATCTTCCATACATGCAACACGAAGGTTTTCAAGAAAATCCCCCCACCCCAGGTTACCCTTTACATGGAACATTTTTCGAAAATTTTTATTTTCTCAAAAATGGCTATAACGATTTTGATTAAAATATCATATGTTTAAGATATTTTTATGACAAATAAAATGTATATCTTGAATTTTTTGGGAATGTCTCCAAAAGTGTTCTTCATTGTGAACGACTTTTGCATAACTGTTAAACCATAAGAGATAGACAAAATTTTACTACACAAAAAATGTAGATCGCGTTAAAATACACAATTTAAGTCATACGATTTTTTTTTTGTTGAGTGAACCATTTTCGAGATATTGCTTGTTATTCCCTTAAATTTTCCAATACTTATACTTTTTCTGAAATTCGTTATTCATTTTTTTTACGTCCTGGACATGCAAAGAGAATGGAATGCTCCACATAGCAACCAGTTCTTAAAAGGTTTGACTATCGCTTAAAGCCTACCATATTCCCCTTGCATCTACAAGAAAATTAGCAATAAGATTAACATCTCGATTAACATGAAGCATATGGAGAATAAGCTTTTGTAAAAATAGTTTGTACAAGAGTAGGGAAAGTCATGTGAGTGTAACACATCAGATTTTTCTTCTTTCTTTCTCCTGGACATGCAAAGAATATGCAATTTCAAGCCAACACATCGCGATCCGCTTTTTAAAAATGTGACTATCGCTTTAGCATACTCTATTCATCTTATGAGTATATCTACAGTGATATAAAATTATAGTTAATCTCTATTAATAAGAAGTAGACAGAAGTATAAGCCTTTGTAAGAATAATTTAGGGTGAGTAGAAAAAGTCATGTGATTGAAACACATCAAAATGTTCTTCCAAGGGAGCCGATGCCATGCATTGGTAACCTAGCAAATGTTTCAGTCAAATAGAGGCATTGTGAGACGGAATCTGGTCGCAGATTTCATGATTGGTAGTTTTCAGTTTCGAGTTTGCTGACAAAGATTGGTTCTTCAATTTCATTTGCATGATCTTAGGTAGCAAATTTTTGTTGGACTTACTGTGTGAGAGTGTGAAATTTTCTTTTCCAGAGTATCTAAAATACCTATGGATAGCGAATTGGGACCTTAGATCAAAGAAAGAAGTTTATGAATCCGTAAATATATATATAATGCTAACTAATTTCTTATGAGATATTAATTTTCACAGAAATCTGTAGTATATTTCACAGTCTTTGTGTTAATGAGCCACTTAAAAGAATCGTTCTCGAAAACTACGAGCAGACCTAATCAAAATCCACTAGTGAACGTCTACGGTCGGAACTAGTCGACCTTGTTCCCTTAATTAACTAACAACTAGTTTAATTATGTACTTAAGGAAAAATAACTTTGTAGTATTGAGCAATAAATAGTGGCAGAATGTAAATCATGAGTTTGACATTGTAACTGCCTTGCCTTTGTACACAATTGCAGATTACGCTGCTTTTTCAGTTAAGGGAAACATTTAAGCATTACTTAAAATATTTTCCGTTTTACATTACTAACTCCTTAAAAACACCAGGAATAATTCATCATCTCCAAGACCTTGCACCATTTAACCTATATATAACAACAACAAAACAAAAGGACAATCAATGTATCAGAAGCAGTGACCATGCATTTCTTATGATAATCATGTCAGCCTCACGGTCAACTAGTCACTGACATATCTTGAGAAAAATTAAGGTGGTTAGTTGGCCTTGATAAGTTTATTGCGTACTCATCTTGTGAACTTGAAAACACATCCCTGAAGATAAATAAGTCAAGGCAGACATCCCGAGTTAGCATTTCAAGGAAGGTTAATAAGGAGCTAAGTGAGGGAGGGATGCTTCATATTTATCTTATTTCTTCTTGTGCACACGCATTGCACTGTTTCGGTTGGAAATTTGGGAAAAACTACAAGGGTTGAACCAAACTAGAGCATACATATGTAATATGAACAAATAATAAGGTGGTATATTTGGAGATACATATTGTAGGTATGTCTTAATATTAGTCGTTGGCCATATCCTGTACCACCAGCAGTTTTACCTAACCCCTATGGTGTGAGTTGGATTGCCAATTCGGGAAAGCTTGGAGAGACATTCTGTAATATCATGATTCAATTGCAGTTTACATCAATGAGTTTGCATTCTATCGTTACTTGAGGTTTAGCTAGTCAAAGCGTACATTCATCAGAATTGTGAAGAACACAAATTATGAAGGCAATTGTTCTTATCAAAATAATTATAATCAAAAGCAAAATTTATAGGTAGGATTTTTACTTTCTCTACTACGTACAGTAAGTAGAGGAAGTATTATATTTCACCGAAAAATTTGATACCGAGATTTCACCGGAAATATATGTTTTGAGACCCCCTGAATCCATAAAAAAGCATTTTTGGAAACATGTCTGTGTGTGCGCCTATGTGTCTGAGCACAGCATAACTCAGAAACGAACAGTCGAATAAACACCAAACTTGGTATTTAGGTTCAGTATCCTCCAGAGATGCGACACGAAGGTTTTCAAGAAAATCCCCCCACCCCAGATTACCCTTTACATGGAACCTTTTTCGAAAATTTTAATTTTCTCAAAACCGGCCCTAACGTTTTGATTAAAATATCATATGTTTAAGATATTTTCACGACAAATGAAATGTATATCTCGAATTTTCTGGGAATGTCTCCAAAAGTATTCTTCTTTGTGGACGACTTTTGCATAACTGGTAAACCATAAGAGATAGACAAAATTTTACTACAAACAATGTAGATGGCGTTAAATACACAATTTATGTCATGTACATTTTTTTTTGAGTGAACCATTTTCGAGATATTGCTTATTATTCCCTTAAATTTTCCAATACTTATACTTTTTCTCAAATTCGTTATTCATTTTTTTTGTCCTGGTAATGCAAAGAGAATGGAATACTCCGCATATCAACCAGCTCTTAAAATATTTGACTATCGCTTAAAGTCTACCATATTCCCTTACATCTACAAGAAAATTAGCAATAAGATTAACATCTCGATTAACATGAAGCATATGGAGAATAATCGTTTGTAAAAATAGTTTGTACAGGAGTAGAAAAAGTCATGTGAGTGTAACACATCAGATTTTTTTATTTGTTCATGCACTAGTTACTATACTAGACAATGATTTAGTTTTTTACGCTATTAGAGCGAAAATAGTATAACATTTAGTACACTCTAAAAGCATTCTTTAAAAGATTTGACTAGAAATGTAAAATGAGGTAACGACACTCAAAATTTGAAATGATTACACTTCCTAGAGTAGTTAAAAATAGGGGAACAAAACTGATAATGTCGGGCTTCTTAACACTTTGTTCGTTAAATACTTTTGATGCGTTTAGATGAGGAGTGCGGAGTTAAATTCCCTAAAGAACAATTTGGAATTTAACTGGTGAAATCAACCAAATGTGCCCATATAGGTACGCTTCGTGTGGTTTTGAGATAATTGAAAAATAACAAAATACTAAAGGGCTTTCTTTATACTGCAGCGGTATTTACTGTGTCGTTGTGGCGCTTCGGGAATTCAGTGTTTGGTGCTTGTGATTTCCTATCTACTGCTTAAATCATTAAACAGTTTTACGTTTGTAAAATTAGTTATGTATTTATTTTTACTAGTTATGGGAGGATACCACTATTTCTTAATAGTCGGTACCGATACTGATTTTTGAGCGTCGATACTCACTTTATAAAAAGCTGTAAAGGCAATAGTTTGTTCACTGAATTATGCTCTTATAAGTAGTTTTCTGTAGATAAACGCAGTACGCAATTTTATATTGTATGCTAATTCCGAAATTATTCTATTTGACGTTTTCCAATTGGCAGCAATTTTTACTTTCTCTACTACGTATAGTAAGTAGGGGAAGTATTGCATTCCACCCAAAAATTCGATACCGAGATTTCACCGGAAATATATGTTTTGAGACCCCCTGAATCCAAAAAAGGTATTTTTGGAAACATGTCCGTGTGTGTGTGTGTGTGTGTGTGTGTCTGTGAACAGCATAACTCAGAAACGAACAGTCGGATAAGCACCAAACTTGGTATTTTGGTTCAGTATCTTCCAGAGATGCGACACGAAGGTTTTCAAGAAAATCCCCCATCCCAGATTACCCTTTACATGGAATATTTTTCGAAAATTTTAATTGTCTCAAAAATGGCTATAACGATTTTAATTAAAATATCATATGTTTAAGATATTTTCATGGCAAATAAAATGTATATCTTGAATTTTCTGGGAATGCCTCCAAAAGTATTCTTCATTGTGAACGACTTTTGCATAACTGGTAAACCATAAGAGATAGACAAACTTTTACTGCACAAAACATGTAGATCGCATTAAAATACACAATTTATGTCATATACATTTTTTTTGTTGAGTGAACCATTTTCGAGATATTGCTTGTTATTGCCTTAAATTTTCCAATACTTATACTTTTTCTCTAATGGGTATTCGTTATTCATTTTTACTTTCTCTACTACCTATAGCAAGTAGGAGAAGTATTGTATTCCCCCCAAAATTCGATAGCGAGATTTCACCGGAATAACATATTTTGAGACCCCCTGAATCCAAAAAAAGCATTTTTGGAAACATGTCCGTATGTGTGTCTGTCTGTGTGTCTGTGTGTGTGTCTGTCTGTGAACAGCATAACTCAGAAACGAACAGTCGGATAAACACCAAACTTGGTATTTAGGTTCAGTATGTTCCAGAGATGCGACACGAAGGTTTTCAAGAAAATCCCCCCACCCCAGATTACGCTTTACATGGAAGATTTTTCGAAAATTTTAATTTTCTCAAAAATTGATTTTGATTAAAATATCATATGTTTATGTTATTTTCATGACAAATAAAATGTATGTCTTGAATTTTCTGGGAATGTCTCCAAAAGTATTCTTCATTGTGAACGACTTTTGCTTAACTGGTAAACCATAAGAGATAGACAAAATTTTACTACACAAAAATTGTAGATCGCGTTAAAATACACAATTTATGTCATATACATTTTTTTTGAGTGAACCGTTTTCGAGATATTGCTTGTTATTCCCATAAATTTTCCAATGCTTTTTCTCAAATGGAAATTCGTTATTCATTCCACATAGCAACCAGCTCTTAAAACATTTGACTATCCCTTAAATACTACCATATTCCCCTTGCATTTACAAGAAAATAAGCAATAAGAAAGGAAAAAAAATCTAATTTACCAAAAAAAAGTATGTTTTTTTTAAAACGTTTTCCTCCCTAGAAACAGGAATTAAATGCCCAATTCAATTCGATTTAAAGTTTTTTTAAAGCATTACCAGCACAAAAAAAATGAATACCAAATTCCCATTTGAGAAAAAGTATAAGTATTGGAAAATTTAAGGGAATAACAAGCAATATCTCCAAAATGATTCACTCAACAACAAAAATGTATATGACATAAATTGTGTATTTTAGCGCATAAGCATATGGAGAATAAGCGTTTGTAAAAATAGTTTGTACAAGAGTAGAAGAAGTCATGTGAGTGTAACACATCAGATTTTTATGCTGATAACGCCACAGGTTACAATGTCCCCTAATGTTAGCCAAGGAAGATGATATATTGTGTGCTGAAAGCTTTCTTTTAAAGGATTTTACATCCATATTATGGAAATTAGTCGTATGGTATATGTGTATGCTATGCACGTGACCTGTGTTTCACTTGCGTAAACACATACTAACAGATGGAAGGAAAGAACAAATATTTCCATGCGTTGTATTATTTCACGTCTTAAATTCTGATTGTTTCTGCTACGTTCACAGATTTTGGTCACAGAAATAGGTATATGTAATGGCTGATAGTGAGTCACCAAACCAGATTATTGCATAAATTTTATGCATCAGGTAATTCAGCTTCATTCATCTCAGTTAACGCTACATGTCACACGAGTACTCTACTCCTTTCCCCATTGTTTTGCATGGTGTCATTTAGACACCAAAATCTACGGAATGTGGCATTCATTCGCCCACAGGAAACGCAGTCAAAGTCTGTCAAGAACTATAGTCCAGCAACACGTGCTAGAAAATAACGCGAAGTCTAGAATCTTTCATTCCTTATCTAGCATTAAGTTAAACGCAACAACTTTCAATAATGCAATTCTTAAAAGATGTAAAAAGTATCGAAGATTTATCTCAAAGTATTAGATATACTTCGATACCATCGAGTATCGAGAGTATCGAGATATCGATGGTATCGAGGTCCCATCCCTAACTTTTACTTTGTTTGGCTTTTCCCAAGAACTACAAGACTCTTTCGATATTTCTTCTGAAATCAAACTTTTTTGCAGTTTTCAATTTTACATAATTGTTTTCTCCGGGTTCTCCGGTTTTCCCCGCCATTCATTCCACCAACTGCTCCATCATCGCCTGTCTTTTCATCCATTTCACCATCATTTCGTTTCATCTACTTCCTTCCATTCCAGGCATCGGGCTGATTACCCATCCTGGATATTCTGTCTGATCCATGAGTGTCTGCTCCTCGACGGGGCTCGACCCCAGGCACCCGCCTGTAAGTCCTGGGGGGGGTGCAAGTCCTACATACGAGGAGGTTAAACAGAGAAAGAAGAAGTTGATTATTACAATTTTAATTTCATTTTTCTCTAATAGGTTATTACCAAACAAAAACTCAAGAATTACTTTGTAATTATTACTACCGTCGTGATTCTGTTATATGATTTCTAATATGATGTTATACCTATTCTTTTTGTGGCGTGAATTTTATATTTAATTTTCTTTCAGTTAACTTCTTATATATTTGTGGGGAGCTAATTACAATACATTTGTCATGGAAAATCTAAGCCCAGGTACTTCTGTACGTGCAGATAATTTACTATTTCTGTACGCGGACCTCTTTCTATTTAAATACCTCGTTACGGAGCTTTTCCCACTTAACCATGTATAGAAACCATGAACTACTGCTCACATTCCCTCCATATATATATTTTCTCACAACTTCTTTTTCTCCTCTCTTCTTTATTTTCAACAACAATTTCTCTTCCGCGCCTATCACGCGACTGCTTCACAAAGTATACAATGGCGTCCTTTTTCTAGCTTGTTGATTTTTCTCCTTCTTTGACGACGGATAACTTATTGCTAACCTCATTCTATGCTAGCGTTCGTCGTTTATTTTAACTGTTATTTCTATGTATATATTATATTTGCAGATTAAGCTTTAAAATCTTTCCTTTTCTTTTATTTTCTCATCCTTTGTTGAGAGTTTGTTTCTTATACTATTACATTCGCTATATATTACAATTTCTAAATATTATTAATAATTTACATTCATTTATTTTCCGTTACTTTCTCTTCTTCTTCTCTTGAAGTGAATGTATGTAGTCACTCTATGACAAGTAATTCCCGTCTCAATACTAGGAGCTGAAAACATTTGCAAAATACAGCTTCTTTTTCATATCTTCTGTCTTATAGCTTCGGTAGTTTTGATCTGGAGAGACATTTTGTAAAAGGTTTAAAAATTAAATGCTATTTCTTCGGTTAAGGAAATCACATTTCTTTACTTTCTACCTGAGACTAGGAAGCTAGTAATAGAAAAACACCTATCATGCATTTAGGAATTTCTGACGCTAACACATTATCATTATCACAATAGGTTTCGGTAAATGTATTTTATCTTCTCTGTCTTTAGGATGTTGTCGCTTCTTACACAAACGCTATGTCCAAAAACTCACGAATAGAGAGAGAGAGAGAGAGAGGAAGGAAGAAAGAAATAAAGTAATGTCACATGAGCACTTATTGTGTTGGCCAATATAATTTATACAATATGATACAAGGTTTCTTCGGAATGAAAAGGGCTTCAAAGGCTTTTCCCAGAAAATTAGAGATATAATTTTGTTTCTCATGTAAATATTTTAAATTTATGCTATTTAAATACAAATCGTTAGAGCAATTTTTGAGGAAATCAAAAGTTACAAAAAACTTTCCATCTAAAGGGTAGTGTGGGGATTTTTTTTTCTTTAAAATCTTCGTGTCATATCCTTGGAATATGCTGAACTTAACTACCAAGTTTATTATTTATCAGGCTTTTTGTATTTTAGTTTATGCTGTTCACAGATACAGACTGACACACATGGACCTTCTTCTAGAAATGGTTCTTTTGATACAGGGCGCATCAAAGCATAATATCGAATTTTTGGGTGGAATACAATATCTTCTCTACATATTAGGTACGTGGTAAAAAAGAATTAAACCGAACATTTTCTGATGAGTTTAGATTTTGAATGAAGAATTGACACCAACATGTATAACGGGCTACATTGAAGCCTGATGTCGATTTTTAAAATATGTGTGTGCGCGCGCGCTACCTCTTCATCCAGGAACAACCAAACACGTTGTTTTGAAAACTTCTCGCATGACATACCTAGATACTTAAGGTATAGGCTCTGTCATCTTAATTGTTTTGCCCAAAGGGGAGGTTGTGATGGAGCATAAATTCAAAATAACGAAGCGCCCTGCTCCTCATTATGTAAGTTTTTTCTTTGTTTATTTTCTTCTTTTATGCTACACAACAAAGAATTGTAAGCTAAATGTTTCTAAGTGTATTCTAGCACAAGTTTATGTATTCCCAGGAAAAACGATCTTGTCATTTTCAAAGCATCGCATTATATTAAGCTACACAGAGAGAAGTTTGAGGGCAATGAGTGAGAGAGTGGAAGGAAGTGAAAAGGGATAGAGGGGGGAAAGGAAGTGAAAATGAGGAGAACGAGAAGTAGAAAGTGAGAACTTGAGAGACGGGAGAGGCAGAAAGTAATCTCGGCATTTAACGCAATGATGCGATCAGAGTTGTGGGTTATGCTTGTACTGAATAAAATAATTTGGTGCCTTAACTTTCTCACAGTAGCGCTTCTCATTTCCCTGACACACAATCCACAGGAAACACTAATCGACACGCAACAGTTTTACTACACTAATGGAGCAAATTTCTCTTTGTATGTTTGGTTTCAGTCTCTTCATTGTGGATGGCGTTTTCCAACGTTTACAAAAAGACAAGTCTCCGAAGGGTTTGTGCGCCTGGAGTTCAGGGAAAAAGATACGGCAATAAGGCAGAGAGCGGCTGCAGATTGGCTGAACGAAGCTTCGAAACCTATAAACACTGGACACTTCTTTGTTTTTTCAACAAAGGTTTATTTCACAGAAAGCTTTTATAAGAAAAGCTGAAATTTAGCAATATTCTGGCAGACTATGCTGACTACAAGGCTAAATGATGCGGGAATTAGGGTTAAGGTGCAGTCGTTTATATTCTTGCCCCACTGTTGGAGAGCCGAACTTGAAGGGGTTTAATTGTTGCGCTTGTCAATTTGAAGCTGTTTTAGACCACACATGTAATGGATGCCAATTTGCGTGAGATTCTTTCTAGGAGTGTTCGTCCCACGAACGGTACAAAGTTTCCGGTGGCCTTCACCCCACGTTTAAGAACCAACTTTTTTATGTTAATGTTTATTTAAATATTATATATGTATTATGCCTCGGCTGCGTCAGTAGTAATTTGCAGAAACTTGTATCTCTTAGCAGGGCTTGGTGCGGCTGAAGAACAAGGCTTACACAAATTATAATTGTATTGTACTTTTTTATTATTAATCCTTCACACGATTAAATAACATTTCACTGATGCATCCTACTATAGGGCTGTGAGATTATTGTTAATTGCACTTTTTAACAGATAAACTTTATATTATTCTCACGGCAATGATTTTTTTTTTGTCTCACACTGAACCCGTATCATACCGAACTGCTTGGGTACGCTTTCTTGTAGCGTCTACCGTTTGAATATGTACATTTTCTCCATTTCTAGTATCTGATTGGCTAAGCCTACTCCAATAGAATACTTTTATTTAACTTTTAGCTCTTCTAGGTTTTGATTGGCTGTTAATAAACTGTTGTAAACATTATACTATTATTGCTCCAAGAATTATTAGTAGCGTTATTAAACTTTCTAATTCATTGTTGTCTCAAGCTTACCTTACTGTTAGCACTTTCGGCTTTTACTTTGTAATTTTGTTTGCTACGGAAAGCAGCTTGCTTCTATTCTCACATTGTTAAACTACGCAATACATCACATAACATTATTATGCATGTACATAATAAAATAAACATAATACAATCACTGTAACATACACTTTATATATTATATTATACACATATTGCTTTAAGGCGGGCTGTTATTAAATTTTATATTATATAATTAGACTGATATCATTTATACTGCCTCAACGTATAGACCTGCGCAACATACGGCCTGCGGGCACTTGCGGTCCGCAATGCTATTAATTTTTTAACCCTCTGCCTGATTGAAATTGCTAGCCTCTAGTTCCCGAGGTCGTGGGTTCAAACCCGGCAGAGGACGATGGAATTTTTTCGGCCGTAAAAATTATCAGTCTTTCACGCCCCATATAGAATGGGACGCTAAGGTTATTTTGTAGGGAATATATAAATCCTTTAATTTCAAATTATTTATTATATTATGTATGTCCAATATTTACTTTATTTTTATCTTTAATCTTATGGATATTAATTCCTTATATAAGAGGTTTATTTACTTTTAATTTGGGTTTGTTATTTTTTTTAGTATGTACAAGTTTAGGTGTTTATGCAGTTATGCTAGCCTAGGGACCACAACAGTTAAAGAGCGTCCATAAATAAAAATCAATTCAATTTTTTTTATTGAAATTGAGTTTTATTTATGGACGGGAGCTATTGAATTATATAAATTTAATTTAATAAATTATTACAATCTCTTCGAGTAGTGCCGACTGAGGTTAGTATCGCTCCAAGTTGGCTTCGAGGTTTCGTTAGCGCTAGGTAACTGCGGGTCATTCCGCACGTCTTCGAGGTTTCGCTAGCGCTAGTGTCGCTGCAGAAAAATTCAAAGTTACATGTCCCTGATTATGACCAACTTGAAGGTCCAAATGAATTCAGGGATCTGTACCTTGCATACGTATGAGAATAATTGGAAGTACTTGGATCGCCGGAAGTAGAACCCAAGACCAAGTTTTTAAAACTATCCATTCGGTGTTAGTTATCGTTGATGTCTACGAACATGAATGAATCGTATTACGCAAAGCTGGCCGTGCCTCGACTGGTTTCGGCAGTGCACTCGTTGATTGTAGCTGGAGCAGTATGTCACATAACCTACAGTGCATATTTTTGATTAGTTTTTGAAAAACTTAAAACCGTCAATCTCGACAAAATGAGCTTAAGTAAAAAAGCATAAAATAGATTTGGAACATCGAATATTTAACTTTCAGTGGACAAACAATTACCTTTTTACGTTGTGTAAGAATAAACCTTGTTTGCCTTGCAGCTGTGTCTGAGACGTCATTTTGAATCGAAATATCCTAACCTTGGTATGTTGCAAGCAAGTGGAAAGCAAATAAAAGCAGCAAAGTTATTTAGAACTTTTAGTGCTGGGCACCAAACCTTTAAGAATGTGGCATCTGCAAATGAAGTGGCCACACATATAAGCTTAAGAATATCACTAGAAATTGTTGTGCTGGCAAACCATTTACTGAAAGAGAGTTGCTAAGAAAAGTCTGAAGATTTCCGTTTCTGAAATGTGTCCTGATAAGATAAATGATTTTGAAAATATCAGTTTGTCCCGCATGACGTTCAGCGCAGGTTAACTGATATTGCCGAGAATCTTAAACTTAACATGCAAAATTCGGCTAGTGCATTCGTCTGTTATGTGCTTGCTATGGATGAGACTACTGAAGTGAACCATACTGCACAGCTTTTAATCTTTGTTGGAGGTGTTAATAAGAATTTTGGGGTGACAGATAAGCTTACTGATTTGTGTTCAATGAAAGGAAGAACAACAGGAAAAGATGTCGCAGAAAATGTCCAAATGTGTGTCACCGAAAAACTATCCTTAAATTTCAAGAACTTAGTAACAGTTTGCACTAATGGGGCACCATCTATGCATAGAAGAAAATGTACTGTAACAATAATTGAACAGTATGCAGATAAAGCAGTGATAAAATTTCACTACCTAAATTCATCAAGAGTTATTATGATCAAAGGTTCTGCAGTTTGATCATGTGATGAAAGTAGAATTTTCTGTGATGATGATGATGATGTTTATGTTTAATGACACTCAACTTCAAGGTCATTAGCGCCCTTAGAAAATTATATCATGCCAAAGGCCAGTGATAAAGATCAACACAAAGCATCATAGCAAAGTTCAAAGATAAAGTTCAATATAAAACAGTCATAGTAAAAGTCAAAGATGAACATGAATATACGAAAATAAGCCGAGAGGTACGAAAAACGTGATATCATTGTGACGAAATCCGTATTTGAAGGTTATCTTTGATAAAAACCTAAGACCTCTGCAAGGTTGACTGGCAGTTGCGGAGAGGCCCAAAATCTGCTATAGGATTACACTCCAATAACACAAGACGGACCGACAGACCAGTGGGCAAAGAGGAGCAGGTTCCTCTTAAAAAGGTAACCTGCGCAAAATTGCAGTGGCCCATACGCAACTGAGCCAAAATCACTTCCTCACGGCGAGATGTATGAAAGGAAGTTACCCAGTCTGTCGAAAAGTCCTTTACTATTCCAGGCTTATTTCCACGGAGGGCTGACCACTTTTCGCGCTCGCACGATAGCACAACAAGCCTAAAGTCTTCCAATGTTACACGAGGTATTGCAACACTGGTTCTATTGTTGCCAGCTTTGCTGCCAAATCCGCCAGTTCATTCCCCGGCAAGCCAACGTGACCAGGAATCCATCCACACTCCACATTAACGCCAGAACCGCATAAAACGTGGAGGACATCCTGGATGCGCTATACAATAGGATGGTGGTGGTACAGCTCACGAATGCTGTCGCTCTAAAAAATGAAGTTGTTGAGTTTATAGAATCTGAAGGAGATAATGACCAAATTCCCAGAAATAACGGATGAACAATGGAATCAAGATCTATTTTAACTGTGTGACATTTTGGATCACTTGAATGGGCTTAACTTACAGCTTCAAGGAAAAATAAATTTGTTTTTTAGACAGTTTCTCATATGAAGGCATTCAAAAAGAAAGTAAATTTGTTCCTCCGCACAAGCCGTATGTAGGACAAGGTTGGAAATGTAGAATCAGACGACTAAAAAATTCAATGCCATAGCCGAGACTTGAACCACGGATCTCCCGGTTTCTCTAATCGACTGCGCTACCATGGTAACGTCCGATAGTACATTAATTATTGACCTAATAGAGGCTAAACTATGAAGCACGGGACAAAGCACTTACCGCATTGTATGGGCATTTGAGATCTCCTTGCGGTTTACAGGAAAAAATGCGAGTCAGCTGGGAATTCAATGTCTTACTGGCATGTTATCATGGTAGCTATAACAGTTCTAGACATGTGAAAATCTTAATGACAGCTATAAAGCGAGTTACATACCAGAGCAGGAGGTGACCGGTCGTCTGCATGCTGCAGGAGTGCGTGGGACAGTCATTGTCAAATATCCGCACACCGATTATGCACTGCACTACACGATATGCTTATAGTTATATACAGTATATTTAAATGCACCGCTGTAAAATGCCCTTAATATAAAAACACTGTCAACCATCTGCCTCCAGTTCTTCCACACCTGACAGCCCTTCCTCTTCTATGGAATCACTCACACATTGCCGCCATCACTGCTGTCGCTACTTTCTGCACCATTATCCTGGATGAGAATTTCTTCTAATTGATTTTCTGCAATTCCGTATTTTTTGAACTAATGATTCTCAATTTATTCAACATGTCGACATACATTTTCCCATTCTGGCCTTCCAATTTCTGCAAATCGCTGGCGACATAACTGCTCCACATCTTTTAGTTTAAAAGTGATATTTCTGCAGGCCACCCAGTTTTTTACATCAGCCCAGATTAATTATGAGTTATGACTTCTGAAGGGATTTGTTGGCTTTAACTAAGTTATATTTGTTTTACTCATGCTTTCATCAAAAGCTATATTATGCCTAAGCAACCAGGTTTTTATTTCTTCTTTCAAGGAATTTGAGATAGGTTGTTTGTCAATTTGAGTGTTGCAGCATTGTGAAGCATTGTCGATAACCATAATAGACCCAGCAGGCATAATAGGTATCAACATGGTGTTGATTCACTTCATGTAATTTTCTGTATTCATTTCTTGATGAAAATCTCCTGTTTCTTGTTGCGACTTGTAAAAGAAGGGCATTTGTAACGAACAGCATGAACGATAATAAGTATTTGCCCTTTGGCAACAGGTGCCTGAAAACCTAATTCGCTATCGCCACTTCATTTTTTAGATGTTGTATGACTGCTGTGTATGTACAACTCATCTTCATACACTATAGTTTGACCCTCTAATTTGTATCTCTGAGTAACGTACTCTTCCAGCTGAGATCGTATGTCGTGCTTTTCTACTAGAACTCTCCTATTTGGTTTCGTTTTCTTCCACTTAAACACTAAATCTTTTATAATTTTTCTGAGATTTGTAGCAGCATCTTGAAAATTTATGCTGATATAAGTACATATAAAATCATAGTCATTTGGAAAGTTAGAATCAGACTGCAAAATTCAGTGCCATAGACGGGATTTGAGACTTGTAGCACCACCTTGAACATTTATGACATCTTTCAGATTGATGAGCAATCTGCTTATTGTTGGCACAGTTTTTTCTTCCACATAGAAATTGTGAATCGTGCGCCGAATGACGCATTTGTCGAAAGCGTCTATTTCTGTAATACGTTTAGGGACCTTATGTTTCTTCACAGGTGTGTCAAATGGTACTCTTTCATCCATATGGTTTTTCTTATCTTTGAGAACTCTGGAAACGGAACTCAGTGAAACACCAGTTGCTTTGGCTACTCTTTCTTTCACTCTCTTAAGGCTTTCGTAGAACTCGGGCAAACATATATTTTCTTCCTTCATCTCCGCTTCTTGCTTCATGAAGTCGAGGACATTTGCAATTATTTCCCTGCTTTGTATACGTAATACCTTACCATTTAACTATGAAAACGTAGGAGCCATGGTTATAAATATCACAAATATAAAATAAGCACTGTTTACGTACTGCTCTCTTAGAAATTACAACCAGATGCAGACACTTTCTATGCAGACTGTATGTGTTACGCACTGTGAGTAAGCAAAGGTATTATATCGCTTTCGTTGATTAAGCTAAACATAAACCATTCCTAGGCTCGGCAGCTGGGGTGGCAATCAAGGTCACGATTCCAGAAGTTTTGCGCCAGTGGTTAGAGAAGCCGGACGCATACCGGGAGATCCGTGGTTTCAAATCCCGTATTGGCATAGAATATTTTAGTCGTCCATTCTAACTTTCCAAAATTAGGTTTGTTTGAAAATCAACTTACTAAAGGGGATATGTCGCATTTCATAACCTATGGACAGAATATTCCGTCAGAACATCATTCCATAGTGGCTGCAAAATACAAGAAGCACATATCACTTCTGAATGAGGAATTTCAGATAAGAATGGCATTGAGTAATGAAGATGAAGTCCGCATTAAGAATACCCATTAGTGAAACTTAAAAAAAAATCCGTATTTCAGGCCGATCAATTTGGTATTTTAATGTAACAGTCAGGGTTTAGTGTACACTATTTAAACCAAATTTCATGTACATTATAAAATTAGTACCAGAGGTATCATATTTTTTTGTTATTTTTTAAGTTTTTGAAAGATTGCACCATACGAAGCAATTACTTTTTGAAAAACTTAATATATCATAATTAAACTCTATTTTATGTATTAAGAAATTGAAGAGATGAACTTTCCATTATCCTCCCGGTTTAGGAGAAAGTAAAAATTAAATATAAGACTTCAAACTTTTTAATTAAAATTTACAAAATATGAACGTTATTGTTTAATAACATCACGACTAAGCATGTTAACAAAAGTTAATCTCATTATTTTTTACTCTGTTATTTATACGGGGACATTGCATTCATTTATACCAAAAAGTGAATCCTGTGGAATAATTCAAAATGAGAACGTACTGACAAATAAACCTCCAAGAAATGAGAGCCTAAACATTATAATGCTAAAATAATATTTTTGACTTTATGCTGTTTAAAAACCTTTTAGTGCATATAAACCCTTATTGTCCTATACTGCTCCTTTATACCTAATTTACTATTTGAAGATTCCTGAACCTTTTCTTGAATGGTTTTTTCACTTATCCTTTTTACTAAACTTTTATAGAAAGCTAGTCATTTAAATCGCTATATCGCATGCTTTAAAAGGTCATACGGCAATAAACGTTACTTAGGAATAAAATAGAAGCTTTTTAGTGTTTAATTACACTAGAACTCATATTTATAAGTTTTGGTAGTTTTTGCCATATTTTCACAGATGGGTGTCCTATATTGATATCAGGATTCATTTTCTGTCGAAGTAGGAGATCTGTCGAACTCCGGATGTAAATTATTGACCTCCATTGTTCTGAAAACTATCGGGTGAAACATAAGGAGAGTTGTTTGCAAAAGTGTTATTCTATTCTGGAACAGTTTCAATTTAAAAGTTTGTTGGATGCTGCTTACCAGGATTGTGTATGTTCGGGAGCACACATACATCTTTACGAGATGTCAAAAACGGCTACTTCAAACATGATACCAACTTTGATCAAACAGTCACAACAAAGAAATGTAATGTGTCACATTGTGCTGTTAAGAATAAACGTAATATTCTCAGTGCAATTTCATTTTGATATTTAAATACTGTCAGCACAGTTTTGGTAAACTTTATGTTTATATTTAAATGGTTTTTATTGCTAAATATTGCAACCATATATATAAACAATTTTAATATAACTTTAATTAGAAAGTTCTAAAAATGTTAATATGAATATTAGTTTGTATTTGCTGTAGAGTGTAGACCTACTAACAAAATTATTAAGTTTAGCTGTAGTGGACTAATGTAAGATCCAAGATCCGAAATGATGTAGCCCTTCATAGGGTGGTAGGTAAACGTTGAGTTTGGCCCTCAGAGACAATCACGTCATGCAGGACTGGTATGGAGTATGCAACGAGGGGGACACCTCGCGACCTGCGGGAGATCCAGTGTGACTACTACCACCGGGAGCGAGAAATCAAGTGGTGGGCCACAGGAGGCTACAGGCCACAGGCAGTCACCACAGAGACGCGCGGAAGTACCAAACAGTTCCAGGCTCGAAGGCCAGTCCCAATGCTGGAGCTGTCCAGAGAGGGCGATGAATAACCCGACCAACTAGGCAACCCTCGGTGTCCACGGGGAATAATTTTTTCTTTAAGCAAGCATCCGCGCCATCTGTCCGGCAGTGCCATACACCATGAAACCTAGAAGCACACCTAAAACATAAGAAGAAAACGAATGAAAAGGAAATTATGGAAAGGAAATCGTTCGCCTAATGACCAAGGAAAACTACGAAAAACGCAAGCCAGAGTGGGCGATCGACGGGAATTGAACCCGAGCCTCACACGTTACCGCGGAGTGTCTCACTCAGTGAGGCATAAGGCTTACATTTAGAACTTCGTTTTCGCTTCTTCTAATAAATTCCAATGCGTATTCACCTGACTGCTTTGCTCTTGCAACACTAACCTTTCTTCTGACAAAGGAGAAGCGCGTCTTCTAGGAAAGTCATTTCTCAAAGTATTTCCGGATAGTGTTACTCAATGTCTCTGAAGAACTTCCTAACCTCCCATCTTACTTTCACTGTTCAATACAAATTTCTTAGCTTTGATCAAACACAAATGTATAACTTTAAAATTAACTATCGTTCAGCATCAGCATAGCAGCGAGTTGTGAAACGAATGATTTTGAGATAGTTATTTATTTAGCTCCACGTATGGACGCCAATTTGAAGAAGTTTGTATTGAAGGAGTTGTATTATATTTCAACTGTTGGGGAGCCGAACACTTGAAGTAGTTGCAACCGCACGTATGGTACCCGGTAGCCTTTGCCCCAAATATACTTTCTGGTGGCCTTTGCCCCAAAAAATATTTAAAAAATATTAACTTTGTAATTAAACTGTTTCTTTAAATATTTAATATTTATGTTTGCCTCGGCTGCGTCAGTATTTATTTTAGACACACGTTTCTCTTAGCAGGGTTGTGGTGTGACTAAGAATGTAGGCTTACACAGATTATAATTTTACTTCACTCCTTTTATTAATGCTTGACACGATTTAATTAACACTTCACTGATATAGAGAGCTGTGAGATTCTTTTTATTAATTAATTGCACTTTTTAACACGTAAACTTATTTTTCGTCTCACACGAATACGTATTAAATATCTCGAGGACGCATCTCGCATCCGGTTACAAACACTGTCTGCAGGCAACTGAATTGATTTCAACCGCCTAAACTTGTAAATTTCTGTATTTCAAGTCTCTGATTGTCTATTCCTACTCCAGCAGAATACCTTAATTTAACTAAAGCTTTTTCTGGTTGTGATTGGCTATTATTAAACTGTCTCAAAATTTACATTATTGTTGCTCCAATAATCACAAGTAACATTTAAAATTTCTAATTCATTATTGCCTCAAGGCTGCCTCATTGTTACCTCATTGTTACCAATTTTTAACTTATTATTCCCACAGCTCCTACATTATTAAATTACGTAATACATTCACATAACACTATTACACATGGATACAATAATATAAACATATACAATGACTGTAATATACACTTTTATATATTATTACATACACATATTGCTTCAAGCCGGGCTGTTATTGAATTTACATATTATATAATTAGACTGCAATTATTTAAGTGTTAAAAATACTGCCTCAATTTCTATTGATGTTTTCCCTACATCCGTTGATCCAATTTCTCCTTATTTTGGTGTTATTTTCTTCCAACTTGCAGCATATAACTTGTACTCTCTAGGTTTTATTTCCGCGAAGTAAAAAAAAATACCTGCTGCTATTAAAGGAGAAATAAGCATGATAATGAGCCAAGTGGATTTTTAAGGGCAGACTAATTGGTAAAAATTCACAGTTTTAGTTTTAATACGGTCTTATATATTGAAATTTCCCCTTTAATTTAATATATATTCTATCATTGTAGGCGCAGTACTTGGGTATATTTCAAATGCACTTTTGGTATTGCACCTGCCATTTTGTACTGTGAATTGCGCACTTCACAGAAGAAGAAAAAAAAATAAACCCACGCTCTTACGTATAGAAATGTGAACTTAAACTATCTTTTAGGGGAAAGCGTGCTTTACATATTGATACTATTGTAGTGCAGTTTCTGTATGCCTAAGTCATGTGCTTTCCTTCTTTGCAAATATATGCGAGTTTATGTTCTCGAGTATTGCTTTGAAGAGCTTTTTCTGTGAACTGCATGTTCTGACATAAAGGATCCGTTTTCTCAGAAACTACTGAAGATAGTTAAATCAAATTTTAGGATGATAAAAACAGCCTTTAAGTCTGCTATGGATTATTTTAGTATTAATAAGTCAATGGGTTATTTTCATGTAAATAATTGCTGATAAAATTTAATCAAAGGTTGGCATAATTAAGAAAAAAATATGTTTTCCATAGAAAACAAACCTATTAGATAAAAGTAGAGCAGTGAATTTAGAAGGCATTCGTTTCTGAGATAATGGGGATCAATTTAGCAAATTTAACATTGCTGGGATGGGGCCTTTAGTCATCTTTTAAGGAGAAAAAATTGTTGAATTAAATGTTTATTGCAAACATTTCCAACAATATTACATTTCGATTCTCTTAAATGAAACTGTGGTGAAATCTATGATGTAGGTACATATCCGGAATATGTTATAACGTCCTTTTGAAGGAAATGATCTTCATGGTTCTGAACCTTTCTTACAAAATTAGACCCTTTTCTACCGCCAGATACGATATACAGTCTAGTGACCCTGAGGTGTTGATGATGGTAAGCGATAAACCTTACCAGCTGTCCATGACAGTCAAGAGGAAAGTATAGGAAGGGCTGTTCATCGCATAAGGCATCACAACAAAGCTTCATTCGATAGAAGAGTGGAACCGACAGAAATTCTGAATAAACAGTGAGGTAAAACTATACTTCCAGACTCTGTTTTAATACTTTTCTTGAAAAAAAGATACATAATATAGTAGTTAGCTGCTCAGATGCTTAAAGTAACAAAATGTGATGTGAGAACACATTTCGCACATTCTGGAAATTTCCCTTGAATATCCGCCGTGATCACTGAGATTCTCAATTTAGAAACACGTCAAAAATTAATTTGCAAATGGACTTTCCTCCCTTTATCCTTTCTTCATTAACAATAATACACAATGACTGGCTTATTGTTTGAAAGGCATACTCTTATTTGTTCCTGATGGCACTTGTTGCAGAGAACTAGACTGTGAATGAAAGAATTGCTTATAGCTTTAGAAGCGGAATGCTTTATTTCAATAGAAAGCGGATAGCTAAGCTCAGAGCCTAGTATTTGACAGCTGTCATCTATTATATGGCCGCTTCATCCTGCCAGCCTTTTCTGTTCTTTCCACGTGTTTGTTTGTTCGTCCCATAAACCATACGTGGGGTAACTGTTCATTGCTGCAAAAGGTGAAAATCTAAGATAAAGAAACGTTAAGTTTTAACTGAAAAATATTTCTTTCAGAGTTCTGGCAAATAAACCTCCCGCGATTGCATGATTGAACTACACCTTTAATTTATTAGAGTTTCTGAACATAACAAGAGATAAGCTTCAAAACCGAATAAAACATGATTAGAGCACAAATGCTTTACCAAATTGGTGTGTCTTTTTCATGCACAAGTTTGCAATATACCACGAATGATTCTCTATTTAAGGCCTAAGAGAGGGCATTTGATAAAACAAAGAAGCTAAATATGACTATGATAGAACCAAAATCTCACTATATTTTAATGTCAGGATTATCCTGCAACACTTTCCATCAAGAGAATCACAAAGCCTCTACTTAGAGTGAACCTGTTGGTATTGAACTGATATTCAGTCTTCAAACTGCAGATGTGAAATTTCTATAAAGTGTTTGAAGCAAGCTACAACAGAACAATATACATATACCTCAGTAGAAGCGAGGCACAGTCCTATGTTGTAATATGCTTGGCAAAGAGCAGACTATGACACGAACATATTATGACCGCGCGCACGGAACTACTTGCGGGCCGCGGCAAGTGCCTCTCGGCCCGGACCTTAGGTGAAGCCTGCGACGGGCCGTCGAGACAATAGACAGCGCGGAAACAATAGAAAAATAGCTAGTGTGAATAAAAAGTCGCTTTATATGCCGCTTATTTGTTGCGAGACTTTAGTTTCAGAATGTTCTAGTAGGTTGTCGTTCTAGAAAGTTCCGCTTTGTATGCGAGGCCTATATATGGGACTGCTGTCGCCAGGACGCGCGTCGATACTTTCGAAGCCCCCCGGACGTTGCGGATCGGCTTCCTGTCATCCGCCCAATTGAACTTCATGGCTCACTCCTGCGTCTCAACCCCAAAAAGCCGGCCGGACCTGACGGGCTAACCCCCGCACCCCTCATGCTCCGCCAACTTCCCTTTAACGTCGTGCTCTTTCTCACATGTGACTCAGTCTGGGTCACTTTCCACGAGAATAGCGAGAGGCCCGGAAGATATGCATTTGAAGCTAGGGAAAGATTTCGTGCACCCTTCCTCGAAGGTCTTTGAGAGAATGACCCTACTCCTGGGAGACACTTAAGCCATCCCATATTACCAATTCGAGTTTCTTCCTGGGCACTCAACAGTTGAATAGCTGCTGCGCGTGGTGGAGGCGGCCGCCCTTATTTTCCAGGACGGTTGCTTCTCTGCCGCGGTGTCTTGGACGTTGAGAAGGCATGCGAATCTCCTACACAAACTCATCCAGCTGGGACTACCTACTCAGGTAATCAACGTCTTACACGGCTTCCTTAGACACCGCATCTTTAAGGTAACAGTCGCAGGGAGAACAAACACTTAGGCCAGTTAGAGGTGGAGTCCCCGAGCGTTCTGTGCTATCCCCCAGGCTATTCAGAGTCTTAATGGCAGATTTTCCATCCCAGCGGAAAGTCAAAATGGTCCAGTATGCTGATTACGTGCTACCGTTCTGCACCAACAAACGCATCCTCAGAGGCTTAACCCAGTTCAGAGACACCCCCGCCTCGTTCAAGGGTGGTGGCAGTGTTAGCGCATGTTCGTTAGCACGGACAACAGCCACATCATTCTACTAACAACGTGTTACACCCTCGTAAAGTGCCCCACATTATTCAGAATACAGATGTGAAAGAATCGAATGCAGGTATTCGATCACCTAACTGGGAATGAAGCCACATAAAGATCTAACATTTCGCAAACATATCCGAGATCTATCCGCTCGAGCGTAGGGCGGCTATTTCTTCCTTGTACCGTATGCTAAGGTCCGGAATGTCTGTTCGCCTAAAGTTATACCTTTTTAGGACGCTGATTATCCCCCTTATGCTTTACGCCTGCGAGATCTAGAGCATGGCCGTAGACAGCTGGCTGCTATGGCTACAACGGGGACAGATAGGGGACTTTGGTCCATCTATTCTGGCGGCCGCACCTTCCCCGTGAGATAACTTTCCGAAGCCTCATCCCTTCCATACGTGGAAAATGATATTAGGCGCCGAACAACAAAATTCTATGAGAGTTTGCCTCAACACCAGAGCTCCTGGTTAGATTTCTTGGGAATTATAATCCCAGAAATCGCAGCTTCAGGCAACATCAGGTTCCCGCATGACTTGCGGACATACCAGATAGCCATGTAGCTTAACCAACAGCAGCTAAAGCTGACCTCCATTTAATCCAGCCAAGTACTCATTGGCTTCTAAATTCCAACCCACCAGCCAATAAAAGCTGAGGTTTTTAAAGCCATCCCACCAGGGTGCAGAAAGTTAGCTGTATCCTAACAGACAGCCATCGAGGAGCAACATGCTTCCTTCTTTCGTTATCAGTCCATCCTTAACAGTCATCGTAAAGTAGTACACCCTGCATTTAAACCCTAATGAGATTGGGCACGCAGCAAAAGCACGCAATCTGAACTTCACTTTGCCAGCAGCAATTGGATTGGACGAGCAGTGTCGAGTTGAGTTCAGTTAGAAGAAATAACGAAGTGAAAAGTGGACAGTGCAGTTCAATTGTGATTCGACGGATCGTTGAAGTTGTGTTGTGTTCCGAGTGTGTGCCAAGGTAACTCAGATGTAACTTTTGCGCCACGCTGAGCCCTATGATAAACAAAGTGCGTTTCACAGCAACTGGTGTTCTCATTTGTTACAATATGCATATACGCGTTTGATATTCGTCTACTTCAATGCAAAACCGATGTTGAATGTAAACAAAATCTTATGGTTACATTCACATTACTTTCTCTACCCATTATCGTTTATTCTTGTCTAGCCTCTACAAGCTATTTTACAAAGCCTATTTGTAAATTACTGGATTTAGATTACTGGAAATAAACGTTTGCAGAAATGGCTTAATTACACATTTCTTTATAACGGGTCATTGAGAAGTCGCTCCGCACCTCCCGTGTAACCAAGATTCCTCTAGAGTCGGGAATACTGGTGGCAGCACTGACTGGCGCAAGCGTATGGTGAAAACGTTTCGCTGGTTAAGGAAACTGCTAGGTTCACTATATTCATGCATGAAAGGTAATGTAGAAAAATAATATGCAACTAACCTGTTTAAAGAAGATGTTGAAAATGTTTACCATTTTCTTGAAGACATAAATTCACTCGTTTTAATTTATTTTCGAGCACTGTAATTAATGTCTCCTTTGTTACAATGTTATGTAATCTTCTATTGCCGTTTTCAGCTCATCGATTGTTTTTGGATTGTCCTTATAGACCGAAGCTTTAGCGGCTCCCCAAAGAAAATAATCCGGAAGGGTAAGATCAGGAGACCGCGGAGGCCACAGACCTTTAGAAATTAGTGTTTCCCCAAAAACTTCGACTAACAGTAACATGGATTTATGTGATGGCATTATCTTGTTGAAAAAATGCACCGTTCACTTCATCTTCATTTAGCTGTGAAATAAATGGAAAAAGAATATCCGAACAATAAACATCTGAATTAATTGAGTTATGGAAAAAATTGGTCCAATAATTCGAGAGCGACAGATCGCACACCATACACCAATTTTCTCTGAATGTAAATTTTGAGTTTTATTTATGGACGCTCTTTAACTACTATGGTTCTTAGCGTCCCATTCTATATTGGGCGTGAAACACCTGTAATTTTGCTCAGAGGCCTCTTTATCAGGCTTGAGGTTCTTTTACGTGCCGTAAATCTACGACACGGGACCACCGGCTTTACTTCCCTTCCGAAGGAAGCCGTGCTAACGATTTTTACGTCCGAAAAAATCCATCGCCCTCCGCCGGGTTTGAACCCGCGACCTTGGGAACTAGAGGCTAGCACGGTACCACTAGTCCGCGGAGGACGACTCTGAATGTAAAGGGGTTTCTTGAATTACATTAGGATTTTCAGTAGACCATACTCGCGTATTTTGTGAATTTACGCATCCTGATAAGTGGAACCAGCTTCATCAGTAAAAAATGTCCTATCTAACACGTCAATTCCATGGTGCAAACTCTGAAACCATTCACAATACTGAACTCTATTCCCGTGATCTGTGGGTTTTAATTCGTGGACGACTGATACCTTATATGGATACAAACCTAGTTCTTTTTTGACTGCTTTGTACGCGGAACGTAAGAAATATCACATTGTTGGGCCAATTTGTTTGTTGATTTCTGTGGACTTTTAAGCATTCTATCCGATATATCCGATAGTTTTTCTTCTGTTAGCACACTAGGTCTTCCATTTCTAACAGCATCATGCACGGAACCTGACTCCCGAAATTTATTAATTAAATCACGCACAGTATCTCGATGCGATAATTTTGAGTTAGAGAACCTGAGAACGAAATTTTGTTTCACTTTCTCAGTATAATTTCCACGTTCATTAATACTTTTTCCACTAGAAACACATGTTCCTCTGTAGAATACATTGATTTCGCTACAGGCACACGTCAGAACTCAGCATAGTAGACCATACTAACCAGTACAATAAACAACTCATACGCTCGCAGCCGATGATAACGCGGATAATCATAACGAACGATAAACCTAGGGATGCCAACCTTTCATCAAGCGCTGTCCAGCAGCAAGGTGCAGTAAGATGTTGTCTCTCTCTTACGGTTTACCGTTTGTACTAAATTATACAGAACATACACCGAATGAAATGGATTTCACAGGCTATTCTCATTAAATGTAGTATACGCATTTTATTAATTATGTAAAGATGTTAGACTGTGGTGTTTAAGTAAAATTGTTATAGATATTTTAAGAAGATAAAAAATAAGGGAAATGTTCCAATAAAGGAGCAGTCGCGTCCTTTGAAGATGCTGATCTTAAATATGAAATTTCATATTTATCCGACAATTTGCCTTTAGTTAAGCTGTTCACAGACAGAAAGACGCGCGCGGATATTTTCTAAAGTTTTCTGTACTTATTTGTAGTAAGTAGAGGAAGTATGCACTAATCCCAAAAATTCGATCGGAGATTTTACTGGAAATACAGTTTTGAGGTCCTCTGAATAAATAATTATTAAAAAGACATTTTTAGATAAAAAGGTCCATTGGTGTGTGTGTGTGTGCGCGCGCGCGTGCGCATCACAGCATAAATCAAAAGAGTATAGTTGGTTTTAAACCAAACTTGGAATTTAAGTTCAGCATTTCCCAAGGATGTGACACGAAAATTTTCAAGAAAATTCCCCCATCACAAACTCGGCTTTACATGGAAATTTCTCCCTCTTTTTATTTATTTTCTTAAAAATTGCCGTAACCATTTCGATTTACATGATAAATAGAACACAAATCTTGCATTTTCTGGGAATAGCCTGCAAAATACTATTCATTCTGAATGAATGAGGAGACCGACTGTAACAAATAGACGTAAGAGATAGGCAAAATCTTAGTGCACAAAAGATGTAGATGTGGTTAAAGCACACAATTTATGTTAAAGTATAATTTTTTGTGGCATTAACCATTGTCCTGAAATATTCTGAGTTATTCGTTTAAGGTGGCGAGTCGCTATTATTACTTTCCCTACTACGTATAGTAAGTAGGGGAAGTATTGTATTCCACCCAAAAATTCGATAACTAGATTTCACCGGAAATACATGTTTTGAGGTGCACTGAGTGCATATAAAGCAGTTTTGGAAGCCATGTCCGTGCGTGTCTCTGTGTGTGTGTGTGTGTGTGTGTGTGTGTGTGTGTGTGTGTGTGTGTGTGTGTGTGTCTGTCTGTGAACAGCATAACTCAGAAACGAACAGTCGGATAAACACCAAACTTGGTATTTAGGTTCAGTATCTTCCTGAGATGCGACACGAAGGTTTTCAAGAAAATCCCGCCACCCCAGATTACCCTTTACATGGAACATTTTTCGAAAATTTTAATTTTCTCAAAAATGGATCTAACGATTTTGAATAAAATATCATATGTTTAAGACATTTTTATGGCAAATGAAATGCATATCTCGAATGTTCTAGGAATGTCTCCAAAAGTATTCTTCATTGTAAACCACTTTTGCATAAGTGATAAACCATAAGAGATAGACAAACGTTTACTACACAAAAAATGTAGATCGCGTTAAAATACACAATTTATGTCATATACTTTTTGTTGTTGAGTGAACCATTTTCGAGATATTGCTTGTTATTTCCTTAAATTTTCCAATGCTTTTGCTTTTTCTCAAATGGGAATTCGTTATTAATTTTTTTTTGTCTTGGATATGCAAAGAGTATTAATCTGTGGCAAAGAGAATGGTGCTGCACCTAGCAACCAGCTATTAACATATATGTCGATGCTTAAAGGTTAGTGTATCTCTATATTGCCCTTGCAAATACAAAACAAGGGGGAACATAGTAGGCCTTAAGCATAGTCAAATATTTTTAAAACTGGTCGGTTTTCCTAACTGCCTGATCATTGCCAATATTTCAAACAATTTGAATAAACTTAATTTAATAAGCAAGCTGCATAACAACATTTCAACAAAAAATTTTAGTACTCAGATATAATTAATATTTTCCAACATCGACATTTCTGTTGGTGTGTATGAAACCCTTTTCTCTGACCATAAGCCTATATATATACTCTATGCACAAAGCGTAATCTACTGAAGTAGAAAGCGCAACGCCTTGTAACATTTGGTTAGTTTGTTAACACATAAACATTTAGCAATACTTTTTAATGATGGTATAAGGATTTTTTATATCCTGAAATAGAATGAAATGCTCCACATAGCAACCAACTCTTAAAAGATTTAACTATCTCTTAAAGCCTACCAATTCCCCTTACACATACAAGAAAATTAGCAATAAGATAGAGTATGCAAATGTTTATCTGATTAACATGAAGTAGATGGAGAATAAGCGTTTGCAAAAATAATTTGTACAAGAGTAGAGAAAGCCATGTGAGTGTAACACATCAGATTTTTTTCTTCTCGTGGCCATGCATAGAGAACGGAATTTCATTTCAAAGCCATCACATAGCAACCCACTTTTAAAAGATCTGACTATTGCTTAAGCATACTGTTGCCCCTAAACGAAATGTGCAATAAAAACATTCCTGCAATGGTTCAACGTGAAGTAGTAGAGGATTACCCAATTCCTTTCCGAAGAATAGTTTGTAGAAAACAGGTAGAGAAAGTGGGAATGTAATGCATCAGATTCTTTTTGCTTCCTGTGAAATGTCTGTATCAAATTTTTGTGTGCAATGCCATACTTCCTCCACTTACTATAGGCAAAAACCTAATGATATCAATACAGGAAACTTCGCGGAAAAGCTGGTGTACGTACGAGGGGCACTATTTACATTTTGAACCTTGGCAACCCTGAATGTTGTAGGTGCCATCTGACGTTTCCAATGGAATATTTGACATTTTTGACCATAATCTACTTCAAACATTTTGTCAATAGAGCGTCATTTGTTTTGTTTACACTAACTTGAATATTGTGTGCAACAAAAACATGGAATTAACTCGTGAAAATGTTCGTGCAATGATTTATTACGACTTTCGACGTGGATTATCAAGACAAGAGTGCATCGATCAACTAACTTCCACATTTGGCGACGAAGCTCCATCCTTTGCCACTGTGAAACGCTGGTAGAACGAATTTAATCGTGGCCGTCGTTCGCTCAATGATGAAGTTCGTGAAGGTCGTCCAAAATCATATGTTGTGCAAGAAAACATTGATGCTGTGCAAATACTAATAATGAAATATCGTCATGCGACATATTGTGAGATTGAGGCAACCCTAGGCATTAGTTTGCATGATTATTTAGCCGTGAAAAAGGTTTGCTCTGTTGGATCCCACATAATTTGACGCAATCTCAAAAAGATGCTCGTATCGATTGGTGTACAAAAACGCTCAAGAAATACAATGGCGGTGCCTCAAAAGACGTATATAAGAATGTAACAAGTGACAAATCATGGATCTATGCGTATGAGCCGGAACGTAAACAGCAGTCGACTGTATGGATGTTTCAAGATGAAGCAAATCCAACAAAAGTTGTTTGCACTCGAAGCATTTCGAAGCAAACGGTCGCCTGGTTTTCAGCAAAACTGGCCATGTGGCAACAGTGCCTTTAGAGGAACGTAAAACAGTCAATGCCGAATGGTACACAACCATTTGTTTGCCGGAAGTCTTCGGTGAAGTAAGGAAAACCAACAAGAACCGTAGGATCGTTCATCAAGAAAATGCGAGCACACACACATCTCGTCTAACAACAGAGTATTCGAAGGCTCAAAAAAATCGAATTGATGTGTCATCCGCCATCAGTCCTGATTTGGCACCCAATGAGTTCTTTTTGTACCCGAACATCAAGAATAAGTTACGTGGACAACGATTTTCGTTGGCAGAAGAAACCGTTGATGCCTTCAAAAACCATGTTTTGGAGGTGTCTCAAGAAGACTGGAATAAATGCTTTGGCAAATGGTTCAAACGGATGCAAAAGTGTATTGATCATAAAGGAGAATATTTTGAAAAACAATAAAGCAATTTTCAATCAGTAATTACTTTGTTTTAATCATTAGGCTCAAAATATAAATAGTGTCCCCGTATTACACATGCGCCTCTAACGGAAGGAATGAACGAGCTACTGTGTATGGTCGTGCTCCCTTCACTCGCAATAATGTTTCATGTTGAAATAGTCATGGTAGCCAGCTTTAATAATGCGCTATAATGAGCTATAGCAAAGCGGGCAATATTTGTGCTGTTTACGGTCGCAGTTGTTATGCTTGGCAACCAAACGCACTTTCATTCTTCATATTTCCTAAGTAAAGAGAAAGATAAATAATATGAACCTGTAAATATAAAACATGTATAGTCTGTTTTGAATCTTATTTCACGCGTTTTATAATATTACACGCCGATTTGTACTTCAGGTTACTGTTCATTACTGTACTGCAGATGTGCTTAATACGTCAATAAATGTAGAAGAGCCGATTTGAACCACATTTTCAAGAAACGTGGACCCGAAAAAGTATACACCTCACATACAAGGCCGTATTTAGGGTATGTGACGCCCCTGTGCAGTAATTTGTTTTACGCCCCCTTCCTAAACTTCAGCATTGTTATTCGTTTAATGGCTATCAACAATAAAGCTGCGGAATTATCAACTTCAATTTTAAGCTTTATTGAAGCATTTAAATAATATATAACAAGAAGCACATGTGCAAGTTAAATATTAAAAAGTTATAAAATAACTACTATAGTTAAATAGTCTCTTTGACTGAAAAATAGCCACAGAAACATCAAACTTGGACACAATATATGGTAAAATAGAAAGACAATCATTATAGTTTAATACCCTGTACAAACATTAGTTAATTCAAATTCGAAATTTAGTCAATCCGAAAGACATCATAATGCAATACCATTTAATTGACCTTTTCCAAAGCTTAACGATATTATAGAAATTACTTCCTTCTCGTCTGTTTATTTGCGAATTCATTTATCATTCATTCATTATCTGTTTACTCTTCTCTTATGTAGGACTTACACCCCCCAGGACTTACAAGCGGATGCCTGGGGTCAGAGGCCTGTCGAGGAGCAGACACTCATGGATCAGACAGAGCATCCAGGATGGGTGATCAGCCCGATGCCTGGTATGGGATGAAGGAAGTAGATGAAACGAAATGTTGGTGAAATGGATGAAAGGAAAGGTGATGATGGAGCAGTTGGTGGAATGAATGGCGGGGGAAACCGGAGATCCCGGAGAAAACCCGCCCAGACGCCGCTTTGTCCACCACAAATCCCAAATGCAGGTCCCTGGGATTGAACCCGGGCCGCCTCGGTGGGAGGCAAGCGGTCTAACCACTCGGCCACGGCACCGCCGAATTCATTTATCACTTCCACAAAATCAGGCTGGCTGTCATGTCTGATTTTATGGGTAGTACTCCAAGATTGACCAGTCGTTCTTGATGTTCTGCTGTCCATAGATAGTTATTAATCCGTTTTAAAACAGAAAAGGACCTTTCATCGAACAGTTTGTTGCTGAAGTACGGTTGTAAAGCTTGAGTGCTGTGTACACATTTGGATAGACATCACCAATTTTTTTAAACCAACATTCTACAGAGAAATGGAAAGCAACATATATCTTTTAAAATGTATATATTCTTCACCAAAGTTGTTCTCATTATCAGAATTATAAATGACTCTAAGTTTGTCTGCAGCATAAATTTAAACAGGTTCTAGTTCGGCGATATTTGAGAGAAATGAAAATCTTAAGTTGTATTAATTCTAGTTACTAACTCTCTTCTTTAACTCATTCTAAAGAGTTTGCATAATCTTAGAATACGACAATTTCATTCTTCTCCAGATCTCAACACAATCTGATCCTGCTTCCTCTTCAGGGGATTTGGGTTTTTCTTCTGAGTCAGATAAATTCATCAAAAAATTTAATTTGAGTTTCCTTTTTTTAATTCTCAGCAGCTGAAGGAGGCGGAATAATCTCCATAAGTTCCTTTTCAGCTGAATTCTTTTGAATTGAAAAATATGTCTGTATTTCAGTTAAAAACATTGTAAGAGAGTCATACAATTCTACAGAATTGGAAAAGTCTACATCCTCGACTTGTAGCTTTTTCATTGCTTTGCCAAACTGTTACAGAGTATAACCCCACACTGATGTCACGAAAGCTATCTCAATACTACTTAACTTTCTGAGAAGACCACCAGCTTCAAATCAAACTATACCACTCTCATTTTCTGAAATTGTTCTTAATACAGAAAACACTGCATTCAATCTCTTACAAGCATCCTCAGGTGCACAAAATCGAGTTGTTGACAGTGACTTGTGTCATACTCGCAGAATCAAAAAATGTTTCCAAGATCTTCCATTTGCCTGTAGAATCTGCAAACAACTTGTATAAACCCTGAATTAACTCAGAAAACCATATTGTAGCTGTGCAGCATTGTGCAGCGCGTGAGACAACTAGATTCAGCGAGTAAGCCGAACATGGAATTTAAAAAATTAGAGAATCTTGCCTGCAAGCCTATTTGCACCAAACATGTTGACTGCGTTACCGTATAACTGGCCTCTACAGTTGTCAAGCTTCAGTCCATGTAGTTCTAAAGAATTCAAAAGTGCTTCAGAAAACTGCTTGTGGCCTGCTTTTTTTTTATAAAACACAGGAATCGTTCCACTGAGAACCCATCCTCAGTTATGTATCTCCTGAATATACTTAACTGGTCATTATGAGATATAACTGGTGTAGAATCTACTATGATTGAAAAATATTTAGAAGAAATAACATTAGTACTCTTTTTTTTGTTACTGACCTCCCCATAAGACACATTAAATCTTCATAAGTTACTGGTGACAAGTATGAAGTAAATACTTTTCCGGGGTTACCAAACCTTGCTACATGGTCAGACGAAAAAGAATCATACTTTGCTATTTATTCCAGACACATCACGAAATTTCCATTTTTCACAGAGCCAAACAACTGTTTGTCTCCACGAAATGCTACGGCCTAGAAGCTAGCCTCTTCACTGTCGAACCAACTCTGTTTAGCACATTTCTCCAATACATAATTTCATGTTCATGCTGGATGAGCAACCGTTTGTCAGTGCTATTTGTCTCGTTTCCTCTGTTTTTCAACTTTAATAAGCAGTCTCTATGAGAGGTAGAATTTTCATGTTCAGCTATTCGTATTCCAATATGACTCCAATCACTGCAACCAGATGTTGCAAATTGAGATGCATCACCGAATAATTTACAATGCACAGAACAATGATCCTTGGGTAGGATGATATACAAGATATTCATGGTTGATAATTTCCCCATTCACCAAAATCCTCATAAACAGTTTTTTGCTGCAAAATTTCTGAGATTCGTTGGCGTTTCGTCGTGAGGACATAGAAAATCAGCATTTTTGTTGTGATAAATACCATTTTTAACCAAATAATCCAGTGTCTGGTCAGTGTTTTCACAATAAAATGTGTCATTACTGGGAACAGAAAAATCCTCTGCTTTAGAGAGTGTAGATTCCGGACATCCTTCCGGAACTACGAAAGCTGGAACTTCCGCAATCAGTTTACCGATTAGAACTCTAATTTCGCCTACACTTTCAGAGCTACACCGTTCATTGTTAGTGTTTTGAACCGCAACTTCACCTGAACGTTCAGAGCTACACGTTTCACTTTTACTTTTACCACTAAAATAAGAGATATTTTCTGTAAACGTTTACTATCCCTCTGTCGGTTTTCTTCAGCTTTCTTTTGATATGAAGTACCACTTAAACCTAGATCGCCCATTCCTACCGCCAACGCGAACTGAAAAAAAAAGGAATCTGCGATGTAGAGTATTGGAAACTGAACATACTTTGATTATACCAAATACAGAACCAACTTCACTGTGACCACTTGGTACTGGAATTACATACCTTAACTTTAAGTTGAGAACCACGTGGAACGATGAACCCTCCAAGCCACTTGTGTTGTGTATGACGCCAACATAACCATGAATGGATGAAGAACTGAAGAACAGGTCACACGCAAGGCCTCGTAGGCTACGCGATTATGTGGAGAGCTATCTCGTACCGTCGCCTACAAGATTAATGAGCTGGTACATGGAAGACATTATACAGGTGGACTAATGGAAAAATACGAGTTTAATTCCAAGTAGAAGAATTTTTCAACACTTTTCCCATAAATTATTTAATGCCTGAACGCTAGTGCATTACACATTCAAATTATACTTCAAAATAATTTTTCGGTGGCAACATTTTACCACCTTGTGCAGTTGCAGTTATTGACACACAATCAGCAAGCAATTTCAGCCCATGTTCATTTGGAACAGGGCCTGAATGTTCAGATTAACTCTTAAAGATTTAGGAAGCTTGTCAGCCGAAGCCTCAGGGACAGCTGCTTTCGTATAAATGATTGATCAAGGATTCCGCTGCTTCAGTTCCGTTCATTCAACACCGCAAAATGCTTCCGCAAAACCTATAAATGTTACTTCTGCTCACTGGGCTTTACTAGATCATTTTCAGAAGTTTATAGAAAACTTTACAACCGCCAACAAAAGCATAAGGTACCATATTTCGGAGGTGGGTAGAAAACATTATCACACTAAGTCTCTTATAGTAAAATCTAGGAGAGAATTTAGCTTACAAAATTTAGTCACCAGAAGATTGACCCAAGACTGCATAGAGAACCTGTTTTCTATCCTACCATTCATTCCCTGAGAAAAGGATTTCTTTCCGTTATTTCCGTTTAACATCTTCGTTATCATCAGGTTGTCCTGTTGACGCTAGTGTTGCACCTTCGTAACCAAATGAAATAATATAGCCGTGAGTAGCAGTCGGTGCAGAAAACCTGCCGATGCTTTTGGTTTCCTATAGTTCCTCTTTACTTAATGTTGGCAGAATCCCCTATCCGTTATGTTCCACAGCCACCCGTATGCTCTAATCTTTTATTGGTTTTAACAAATAAGCGGCGAAAAGGGTGGTAAACGGAAGAATTTTATCTGAATGGCTGCAAGGTACTCGCCAGACATTCGCCAAATCTGTCCGTCTCTTATTGGTTTGATATCAAAAGTCTGGCACTAAAAACCCTAACCAATGGACAGGATCTATTTACGGCACAGAAGCGAAGGAAGCCGAGGCGGCACGACAGATATTATGTGTTTGATATTTATTTTAAACTTGTAGAGCTTGCAAGCATAAGATAAGTCATAAAATTACAGCTAAAATTAAGTGTAGGCATACTTTAATTGCGAATAATTAATGTGGTAAAGTGGTTGTTTAAAATTGGTTTTTAAACAATTTCCTCTTTATTATATATGTCATTTGAAACGAACGAAGGATATGGACAACAAACCGAAAGCCCCTAATGAGAAAGGTTATAGCACAGCGAGGGCTGCTGAGCTACGGAGTACTCCAAGAACAGCGTCAAACTGGTGGAAGAAATATCACGGTGTGCTAAATTGAAATTAAACTTTATTTATGAACGATCTTTAACTGCTGTAATCCTTAGCGTCCCATTTTATATTGGGCGTGAAAGACCGGTAATTTTGCTCAGAGGCCTCTTTATTAGGCCTGAGGTTCTTTTACGTGCCGTAAAACTACGATACGGGACCACCGGCTTTACTTCCCTTCCCAAGGAAGCCATGCTAAGGATTTTTACGTCCGAAAATATCCATCGCCCTCCGTCGGGTTTGAACCCGCGACTTTGGAAACAAGAGGCTAGCACGGTAACAACTACACCACGGAAGACGACTCACAATGTGGTTACTGGACCCGCAAACCAGATGGCGTATTTAATTATAATTGCATAATGCAGTCCGTATGGCACCAGAAGCTTCAGAAACATATCACATCGGGATACGATGTGAAAAAAACAGTTTAATAAATAAAGTTTTCAGGAGAGATAAACAAGCATCTTACGAATAACAGTCATTTAAAGTTTATGGCATTATGGGGTTGTTTTTAAGTTTTATTATTCCTATTATTGGTATTTTCTACTAATAATATTGTTTGCAATGCAACAAGAGAAACAAACATTAATTCTGATTTATAAAATATCACAAACCAGCATGGTAAGGCACTGAGTTATACGAAGTAAACTACGTAAAATGAAAGGGCATCACAAAAAGATCGCAAAACATAGCATTTTCGCATTACATGAAAAAGGTTGCCAAACTCCTTTACATTACTTTTCTTGCAAAACTTTATTAATAGCATTTGTTTAAGATAATACTATTTCCGAATTAACTACGGATTGGTAAAATCAAAATAAAACATGCAGTGCCATTGCCGGGATTCTAACCACCGATCTTCAACTTCCCATACCACTTCTCCGACGTCTGAACTACAATGCCGATATGATATTTTCCCTGTGACTGCAATTTTCCCGGTAAAACAAGGCATCCTTAACTTCTCTTGAGATAAGATATTCCTATGTCGATTTATATACTTTTTCATTCTGATTCTACCTTTCCAGCTATGGAAAAACAATTAATAAAACCTAACTTTTATATTTTCTCAAGAATCTAAAACTACCTTAGGCATTAGCTTCTGGTGCACATCCGCTATCGTAAAAAATGCTATGCAAAAGCTACCAATCCACTTGGGCTACTAGACTGGATAAGGGGTGGGTGGAGCCATGAATGGAAAGGAGTCCCTTACTAACTTAATTACGCAGTGCATTATATCGGCAGTTTTTTGGGGGGCACCCAAATGTACATCTAATTCATTTTATGTCTGTATATTTCTCATACACGCTTGTTTACCTTATCAATAATTTAATTTGTGGTTAAAATGAAAAACTAAAGCTGAAACGTAATTACGATTTGCTATGCCGATTTTTCCACCTTAATCTGAACACTTTTCGGCACTTCAAAGCGCATACAAGTGAAACTACACATTACGTGTTATCTAGTATGAATTGTGATAAACAGTAATATCTTTTCTTATGCTACTTTAATATCAATTTTAGAAGCATATACAATATCGCAGGCAGGTGGAAATATACGTTCGCTGGGAAAAACAGACCTTTACAGAAATACAAAAGCAAACTTTCTATAAGACACCAGAATGTCGGCGACATTCTTCACGGAGTGCGGAACTGAGGAGAGGTATCGATGTAGGTCGGTGAGGCCTGGCACGAAGTCGGCGTTCCAAAACATCCCAAAGGTGTTCTATAGGATTCAAGCCAGGACTCTGTGCAGGCCAGTCCATTACAGGTATGTTATTGTTGTGTAACCACTCCGCCACAGCCCGTGCAGTATGAGCAGGTGCTCGATTGTGTTGAAAGATGCAATCTCTATCCCCGAATTGCTCTTCAACAGTGGGAAGCAAGAAGGTGCTTAAAATATCAATGTAGGTCTGAGCTGTGATCGTGCCACGCAAAACAACAAGGATGCAAGCCTCCTCCAGGAAAAACACGACCACGCCATGACACCACCACCTCCGAATTTCACTGTTGGCACTACACACGCTGACAGATGACATTCGCCATACCCACACCCTGCCATCGGATCGCCACATTGTGTACCGTGATTCGTCACTCCACGCAGCGTTTTGCCACTGTTCAATCGTGTAATTTTGACGCTCCTTACACCAAGCGAGGCGTCGTTTGGCATTTTCTTGCGTGATGTGTGGCTTATGAGCAGCCACTCGACCATTGAATCCAAGATTTCTCACCTCACGCCTAACTGTCATAGTACTTGGAGTGGATCCTGATGCAGTTTGGAATTCCTGTGTGATGGTCTGGATAGATGTCTGCCTATTACTCTTTACGACCCTCTTCAAATGTCGGCGGTCTCTGTCAGTCAACAGACGAGGTCGGCCTGTACGCTTTTATGCTGTACATGTTCCTTCACGTTTCCACTTCACTATCACATCAGAAACAGTGAACCTAGGGATGTTTAGGAGTGTGGAAATCTCGCGTACAGACTTCTGACACAAGTGACACCCAATCAGTTGACCACGTTCGAAGTCTTGAGTTCCACGGAGCGTCCCATAATGTTGTTTCACGATGTCTAATTACTACTGAGGTCGCGGATAATGAGTACCAGGCAGTAGGTGGCAGGACACTGCACCTAAGATGAAAAAGGTATGTTTGTGGAGGTTTCCGAATACTTTTGATCACATAGCGTATAAAACGTATCAACTGCATTGCACAAAACGGGCATTGTAAATTATAAAGTGGGACTATGCGCTGTCATGTAGTGCTGGCAAACGGGAAGTTTTGTGAGTTGTGATAAAGAAAGTTCATAACGAACAATTGGCGAATGCGGCAGGACCGAACCGCGGGAGTGTAACTAAAGGGAACAAAACAAACTGCGCGTGAATAAGGTTGTTAAGACACAAATGGCATCTTTATTGAGCATCAGAAGAAAAGACCCGAGATAAGAGATCATTACATCAACGCACCTCGTGTATCTCTCCCTCTCGTTCCTCCGCGAAGAAGTAACCTGCTCCACAAGGGAGGCTTAGTACTGCACAGCTTTATTTTTTCTCTCCGCTTTTATCACATCAGCTCTTGGAAGCAATCCGTAAATCTATTGTTTTGAACTATTGTTATCGTAACAGTGATTAATACATAACTAGTGGCTGCTGTCTGTGTGCGTTTTATTTCAGAATATCAAATCCTGATAAATGCACATTTCAGGTGGAGACGATTCCACATATTGGCAACATCGTGTTGTAGTTCAGTGTTTGGCCACGGATTGGTGAGACCCCAACTCTCGAAACTAGAAGTAGAGAAGGGAAGTCGCTAAATCTTTCTACTGAAACCAATTTATAAGTTTTATGATGTAAACCTTAACGGTTAAGACGGAAATACTGAAAACAGTATCTTCTCGTGTCAATAACAAGGTCCCGAAATCGAAACCACAACCCGCAAGAGCATAAGAGCAGCACTGTATGCGATGTAGATAGACATCCCTCTGAGAGCAATATGTTATCGTCATCAAATGAATAACATAGAGCATCCAAAATGGTGGGCGGCGGGGTTGCAACGCGAATTATCAAAAATTGGCTTAAATGATATCTGGCAAAGGGGTAATGAAAATACACACAGTGCCGTGATAAAGGTCAAAAGACGACTATGCGATATAAACACGCAGAAAATAGAATCTGAATGTAGACAAAGATCAACATTGGAGCTACAAAATGAAATAAAAACTAGGTGGGGTAAGGAAACATATATTTTGGAATTGAGTATAAAACAGAGGACTGGAATAGCATGGCTTAGATTGGGAGGGTGGAAAGCTCGCAAGATTGTTGATGACGATGGCAGGAGGATTTGCCCATTATGCGGGGAACAAGAAGACTGGACGCATATTTTGACAGCATGCGTGCAGACGGAGGGTATTAGGAAAAAACTATTACCGGAAGTATTTTTGGCTTCCAACAGACGGAGGACAGCATGCTAGGACTTGATTCTAAACAGCCAAAACTGGCCAAGCTTGGGCACATACTTAATGGAAGTACGTGTACTAAGAGATAAGGTGTTTATGTAATTTTTCTTTAAACATATGTGGTGCTTGAGTACTTGTGCGCGACTGTGTGTGTGTGATTCAGAGTGTTTTTTCAATTTTATATGTATGTATATAGTGCGGTGATTATAAAAAAAATAATTGTTTTCTGGTTGATACTGCAAGTCACGTATACAGACCAGGTATTTTTCTAGAGAGCATGTACGGTCTTATGACTCATGTGACTGTGTTATGCAATTAATGTAATACTAAATACTTAATAAATACCACTACTACTACTACTACTACTACTACTACTACTACTACTACTACTACTACTATAACTGTGAGAACGCTGCAGCAGGTTCCACTCCATTCTCCTTCCCAAAACGACCATCAAGCAGGCCAGGGCCATACAAGCCCTTCGGTCAATTCAACTCTACTTCACTACATTTTAAATGGGTTATGTGATGTTCCTTGTCGCCATGTTGTAGTTAAAAACCGAGTAATGATATTTTGCATGCAGGGTAACACATCACTTCTACAATTACACTTTCAAGACTGATTTTGACGTGAAAGGATTTAATACTCCTATTGTTGAACTTACCTTTGGACATGGGTGACAACATATGATACTGTACGCTTGTCGCACCAGCACTGAAACCGAATAGCGTCACCTTGTTGGGGTCACCACCAAATTGGGCTATGTTCTTTTGTATCCATTGGAGTGCCATCACTTGGTCTTTCAAGCCCGCATTCCCAGGTATAACTTCGTCACCTGTACTCAGGAAACCTGCGGAAATTAATGAGAATATTAATGTAATTAATTCATGAAGCTGATGCAATAATACTCAATCCTCTGCAACAAAAATAAAACTCAGCTTATGTTACATTTTAAATGCAACAACATAGCGATGTCATGTTTCTCGAGGTAAAGAAAGAAGTGGAATGCAGTGATAAAAATGTAAAGGTACATTTAGATTCTCAGACCAGATATAAAAATAAAAGTTCTTTTATGATTCATTTAGGTAGAGACTAACATCAATGTACAGTAGGATATCGATAATCCAACAATCATTCATAGATACAAATATTCTGAATGAATGAATGTATGAATGAAAGCCATTTTGTCCCTGAAGGGCTACGAGGAAGAGCTCGTTAGGAACCCATACGGGGAGCTAGTCTGCATAAGTGGAATTGTTGTCTCACTTCATCTTTGAGGTTTGTCGCTTATGCCCCTTAACGCTCAATTTAATTGAATTTCATTAAGACTCCTGCATACGCTCACTTTCCACTTCTTTACAATGGACGCTAGAAGTTCACACTCGTCGCTTGCTATCGGCTCCTGCGGATGTCTCTTCAGTCACTGCGGTCCTTGTTGTCCTCAGCCAGTGGGTTCTTATTGCTTTCTAGAAAGGTGTCTAGAGGCTAGCACGGTACCACTAGTCCACGGAGGACGACTCATTAAGAGAACGGCCAAGTACTGAAGAAGCCTAACCTTCAATAACGGACATCTCAGAAATGTCCACAAAAAATATTTCAAATAAATTGTGTGCTTTAAAGAGATATACATTTTTTGTGGTAGCTTTCGTCTATCGCTTAACGTTTACGTGTTATATAAGATCATATAAAATTCCTTCCGAATAAAGAGGATTTGATAGGATATTCCCAGAAAATTCAAGATATACATTTCTTTTGCCATGCATATATCTTTCACGTACAATATTTTAATCAAACTCGTTAGTCATTTTGTTAGAAAATAAAAAAATTTTAAAAATATTCTATGTAAACGGTAGTTTCGGGTAGGAGAATTTTCTTGAAAACCTTCGTATCGTATCTTTGGAGGATACTGAACCTAAATACCAAGTTTAGTGTTTATTCGACTTTTCATTTTTGAGTTATGCTATTCACAGACACAGAGACACGCACACACGGACATGCAGGCGGGCATATTTTATAAAATGCTTTATTTTGATTCAGGGGGCCCCAAAACATGTATTTCGGTGAAATCTCGATCTCGATATGTTTGGTGGAATGCGATACCTTCTCTACCTACTAGGTTCGTGATAGGAAAGGAAAAAGAATCCTATGTGATACATTCACATGACCTTCTCTATCCTGTATAGTTTATTAGTGCGTATACAAATTATGCCTACTAAAGCTTATTTTCATATCCACTGCGTTTTAATCCAAACAAATCTTTGCAGAAATAGCTACATTACACATTTCGTTATAGATACAAAGAGAACAGTGATAGTCAAATGTTTAAAATTTGACTGGCCTTATAATTTCATACTGTTTCTATGCAAACGCGAGGAACAACTGCATGTTGAAAGGACTTTTAAGAATGACTAAGAAATGAACAATTCGAACCGTTAATAATGGATATCTCAGAAATGGCTTATGCCACAACAAAAAACTTATTTGAAATAAATAGTTTGTTTTTTAAATTTTTTGTGTAGTATGTTTTTGGCTATCGCTTAACATATATCAGTTAAACAATATTATGGAAAATTCCATCCGAATGAAGAGGACTTCAAAGGCATTCAAGATATAGATTTTATTTTTAATGTATCCTTAATATACAGTATTTTAAACAACATCGTTATAGCCATTTTTTAGGAAATCAAAATTTTGGAAAAATGTTACATGTAAAGTGTAGCTGGTTTGGGGCAATTTTCTTGATAATCTTCGTGTCGCATTCTTGGAAGATACTGAGCTTAAATACCAAATCTGAATACTTATCCGACATTTCATTTTTGAGTTATGTTGTTCACACACACACGCATACAGACACGGACACACACGGACGTTTTTTCTAAAGGTGTTTTTTTTCATTCAGAGGTCCTCAAAACATGTTTGGGTAGAATACAATTCTTCCCCTACTTAGTATACATAGTAGAGGAAGTAAAAATTGCTGCCAATTGGGGAATGTCAAACAGGAACTATTCCGGAATTAGCATACAATAGAAAATTGGTTACATGCGTTTTTACACATAAGATTACTTATAAGAACATAATTCAGTGAATAGGCTATCGCCTTTTACGGCTTTTAAAAAGTGAGCATCAATATCGATGTTCAAACATCATTGTCAGTATCGAGTATCGAGAAATAGTGGTTTCATTCCATCACTAGTAGATACATATTAAAAAGGGAGAAAAATTGTATGTACTGGGTGTGTGTAGGTAGGGCAATATTGTGACGCATCGACTATGCTCAAGGTTATCGTGAGGTTGGCGTCGGGCAGTTGGAGAGATAAAGAGAATTAATTTGACACGGGAGCGCCCTCACCCACTGTAAACACCACAAGCGCTATCGATATATAACCACAATGTTCTGGGAGTTACCTTTTTTCCAACTCTCGAATGTTCTGGAACTATGTTGAACATTCCATTGGCTATATAATCTAATGTTCTCGCAACTAAGAAAGGAAGTGGGTTAGTGAGTGCGTTTAGGTTACAACAAAGCTATTCACTGTGTTCTTTGAGTGAGTTTTTTTATCACATAATATCTCACAAAACTTTCAGAACTGTAATTATTTCAAATCTATACTTTGATATCACAGTACATGAGTACATGAAGAATTTTATATTCTTGACATTTTGCATAAGGATACCTATTAAAACATCAGAAGTTTTACTGAGAAATAAGAGCAACTTTATACAGCATTTACTCGTCGCATTCTTGGGGGGAAAAAAGTCACGTTTCCATTTAATGGTTAGTCTGGAAAGCGTTGCTTTTGAGTGCAGGGTAGCCGTTGTCAGTGGCGCAAGTACAATTATAGATATGAATTCCTGTCCCAAATTAAGGATTGGACAGATCAGTTTTTCGTTTGTTGTTAATAAGTGTGTAATCAGATTGCTATTATCCTTATGTTGTGTCATAAACTGTAAAGTTCTCTTCATTCGATGCATTCTGTATAATATAAGAACACAAAAGAGCAATATTCTTAGTTTTCGTTTTCGATTCTTCTAACAGAACATAAAAAAATCTGATGTGTTACACTCATATGAGTTTCTCTACTCTTGTACAAACCATTTTTACAAGCGTTTATTCTCCATATGCTTCATGTTAATCGAGATGTTAATCTTATTGCTAATTTTCTTGTAGATGCAAGGGGAATATGGTAGGCTTTAAGCGATAGTCAAATGTTTTAAGAACTGGTTGCTATGTGGAGCATTCCGTTCTCTTTGTATGTCCAGGACATCTAAAAATTAATAACAAATTCTCATGTGAGAAGAAAGTATTGAAAAATTTAAGGGAATAACAAGCAATATTTCGAAAAGGGTTCACTCAACAACAAAAATGTATATGACATAAATTGTGTATTTTAACGCGATCTACATTTTTTACTTAGTAGAATTTTGTCTATCTCTTATGGTTTACCAGTTATGCAAAAGTCGTTCACAATGAAGAATGCTTTTGGAGACATTGGCAGATAACTCAAGATATGCATTTTATTTGTCATGAAAATATCTTAAACATATGATATTCTAATCAAAATCGTTAAAGCCATTTTTGAGAAAATTAAAATTTTCGAAAAATATCCCATGTAAAGGGTAATCTGGGGTGGGGGGATTTTCTTGAAAACCTTCGTGTCGCATCTCTGGAGGACACTGAACCTAAATACCAAGTTTGGTGTTTATCCGTTCGTTTCTGAATTATGCTGTTCACAGACACACAGACAGACACACACACGTACATGTTTCCAAAAATGCTTTTTTTGGATTCAGGGGGTCTCCAAACATATATTTCCGGTGAAATCTCGGTATCGAATTTTTGGGTGGAATATAATACTTCCCCTACTTACTATACGTAGTAGAGAAAGTAAAGTCTCTATACAGAGTGAACCAGAACTCCATCGACAAACTTTCAGAGGTTGTTCTGGAATACCATTGAGTATTGTGGTATAAGGGACACTTCGTCTCCAGCAAATCGTTACAGAGTAATACTGTAATTATGATTTATTCGGTTTGTTACCCCAATCATTCTGTGAAAATAGCTTCACAACAGTGAAGAAACCTCTATAAATATGTTATAACCAAATAACAACACACAACACAGGGTAATGCAATATCCCTCACACGAAACACATACACTTTTACCACAGTGTATTCAATCTGATTTAACAATGTACAGCACAGTACGTAACAAATGAAGACCTATTCTCTAGGTATTGTTCAAAATGTCGACCATCATGATCATGGCGCGCACTACATTCGACTATCTTACATTCTCAAGCATTCCAGGAGTTTGGCGTACTACTTACACGGCTGCGATAGTCTTAGCAACCATATCCATTCCATTATCGACCAAAGTCTGGTAAACTAGGATCTTCACATGCCCCAGAAGAAGAAGTCCACTGGTGTCACGTCTGATGACCGAGATGGCCATGGAACAGGACTACAGTGACCTATCCATTGCCGTCCAAACTGAACATCAATATGATTTCTAACATCGAGTTCAAAGTGCCGGCGCCTGTTATGTTGAAACCGCATAAGCTACGAATTCTCAGCGACATGTCCCCTAGGAGCAGTGGGAGGACATGTTGATGGAACGTTTTGTACACGATTCCGTTCAGTATATCAGGAAGTAGGTAAGGTCCAATCACAAAATCGTTTTCAATACCAGCAATAGATATAAAAGAGCGAAGTGAGCACAGAAAAATGGTGACACAGGGAAAAGATACGGAAAACGAGGTGAAATTCTAGACTAGGAGTGGGTTGGGGGCAGAAAATAATGATAAATGGGAGAGATGTAGAAAACTAGGATAGGTGCTAGGGAGGATGGCGTAAAAGATGTTTGAGGATGCTTCGGGGACCAACTTAGCGTAAAAATCCTTAGCATGGCTTCCTACGAAAGGGAAGTAAGGCTGATGGTCCCGTGTCGCAGATTTACGGCACCTAAAAGAACCTCAGGCCTTATAAATAGACCTCTGAGCAAACTTACCGGTCTTTCACGCTCAATCTAGAATGTGACGCTAAGGACCACAGCAGTTAAAGAGCGCCCACAAGTAAAATTCAATTATTTTCATTCATAGGAGACGGAGAAAAGGGAGTACACACACATGCATGCTCGTTGTCCGCTAGGTGTATACGCAGCAAACTTCCATGTTTAAAACTGCAGACTGACGGAGATAATCATCATCTTGAGATCAAGTTCACATTCCCTTAAGTGCTGTTTGTAATGCTATAATGTCCATATTCATATGCTGTTATTCCACCCTCTACACTAACTCTTTTATCGACGTAAGCAGGCAACACAGTCTTATTAATTCGTACTGACATAGTGCGATGTTTTCGTGACAGGATCAGTTCATTGGCGTTCCTATTATTTCTTTGATTTAGACATTCAGCATAGCTGTCAAATGTGATGTACTACTTAATAGCAATATGTTTTATTAGTTTCATATTATTTATCGTTGAGCCTTGGATATCTAGCACATATATCTTTGTTTTAGATCGACAAAGCGTTTGAAAATTTTAATATTAGCCGATTTTTAAATTTTCCCAACACCTTCCTGTTTCGAGGTAAATAACATATATAGGTTGTAGAATTATCAGCTGTATCTAGGTACTAAAGAAAACGTAGCTCATCCAGGTTCACATCTTTGGTTGTCACTCGATGGTTGTATGAATCAAGTGTCTACGTACATAAGATTCTGATTTTCAGCCCCATAATACGGCAAAAATACATCATAATGATAGTTGTACTTTAACGTATTAGAGATGTCCACCACACACATTTCAATGCATATAGGCTTATTGAACGCGATCCTTCGGGAAGCCGTATGCACAGCAGCTAGTTTAGCACCATATATTTTTTTAAGTTCCATTTATACCCCGGCTTCAACTACATTGGTCTTATCGGCGGCCCTTTCTTTGGAACTTATTACTTAAGGCAATGGTGTTAACTCGTATTCGTTGGGTTTCTTGCACTCTGGATCTTTATCATTTGATCACACACGTATTCACACTCTCATTCATACTTCCAAGCTGTGGGGAGGATACGGAATAAGCTTGGACAGAAAAATTTCCAAACCTAGCCGGGATTCGAACTCGGGACCTAGCATATACAATACTATTGATAAACGTAGGTTTAGCAATCAAATTGTCCAGGATCTTCACGCTCGTAACCAACCTATATCCACACGATCACGCAGGTTCTCCATAGTTTTTCCAAACATAGCATTGTTGAACAGCTTGTAAAGATCCTTCTCAAAGTCATATGCAGTCTCTCTCGTAACCGCTTGTTAAATTCCACATAGGGTTTTAACCATTGTGACCGTCGGAATTGTAGCCCACAATATATTTTACTCAAACGTAGTCCATAACTAAGAGCTTGGTTCAAGATCATGTAACGTATTACATACTACATACATTCCAAGAACCAAAATGGGGTATTAGTTTCTTTACAGACGACTCCTTAGGCTTGATACACTCAGGCAGAAAAGGTAGATCGTTGTGTAGATCGTGAGGTTCAGCAGGGTACTCGACGTCAACTTCTAATATATATCCATGAGGAACATCTTCTTGTAGTATTTCTAAGTCAATATCCTCAGGATAAACCCATTCAAATACCCATAAGGAAGGGCGTGGCACATTGCCCAAATATATTGGTTATTTGTATATTCATAGGTGATAAATTGGGTTGGTCTCGACGAATCAAACTTATCCATGTAGATATTATTTGCTTCGGCGTACCGGTGGGAGACTTGATCTATACCTCCCCTTATGCCGGATTCCACCATGAGAAGCTAACCACAATACAGTAGCAGTTGAAGCTCAATTCCAGTGTACAGTAGCATGGCATCCCAGCTAAGTCCTGGAAAGGTGAAATATAGCGGGATCAACTTTATGAGTTTTCAGGGTCTGATCTCTGAATGTCTCAAAGACATCAGCTAGAAGAACAACATCTTAAGTTAAGCAGAGATTGCTGTAATCACCAAGGCTTCTTACATTAAACTGTCTCCATACATTTCCAGCATGAGTTTGGTTGGCATCAGTAAATTCAATAATGGATGATGAAACTGAACTAGCCGACCATTGTGATCTGTTAATGCTAAGTGATAGCACTGGAATGCGTCACTTGTATATATCAAGAATTTTGAAAAGCTTATTCGGCGTCAGAAAACTAGTTATGAAGGACGAGTGTACACTGTACACACATTTTGAAAATCGTATGGACAAAGAATCCTTGAGAAACTACAAGAACATGCCGTCACTTGTAACCAACATGATATTTCGAGGATAGTTATGTTGGCAAGAGAGAACTTCGCCGTGCAAATTAAAAAATTAGAAACGATCTTAAAACTACCTTACATGATCTATGCAGATTTTGTAAACATGCTCACTCCATGTCATACGACTCCCCAACCTGGAACTTCCAATACTGCCTCTTATTAAGAGCATACTAAATGAGCTTCTGTGTTTAAGTGAAACCTACTCAATCCGTTGAACACCTGGAAACCGGTCTTCCTAAGTAACCCTCTGTATATCGAGGGTGTGATGCTGCTCAGAAGTTTATGGAATACCTGACAACCCTTGTAAACTATACTGATAGTATAAAAGAATCTGCTAAGCCTCTGAAACTTAGGGATCAATAACAAAAGGATTTCGAGTTCTCTGCTGTGTGAAACTTGTTTGGTAAAACCTTCGCAGAAGAAAACTACAAAGTACGCGACCATGATCACGTCAGCGGTGAATACCGAGGTAGTCTTTACAATAAATGCAATTTGTCCTTGAAAACACCTAAACATATTCCCGTCTTCATGCCAACCTTAGTGGATATTACTCTTATTTCATTGTTAAGGAGCCGAAATGTACAAGTGAACGAACGGATATAATTCCTAACTCTGAAGAAAGCTGTATATCATTTTCCAAGTATGTAGGAGATATAAAGCTCAGGGTTGTGAATAGCTTTCGGTTCCTGAGTACAAGCTTGGATAAGCTGGTAAAAAATCTATCATCATGCCCTGAAACACTGAAGTACTTCGAAAAAGACATGTTGAAGTTAATGACACCTAAAGGGGTATTTTCCAATGATTGCGTCACTTCATGGGATGTCTTGCCTGCTTGCTTCCAAAAGAATTTAGTGATCTAACCACAAGCATGCTGGAAATGTATGCAGATAGTTTAATGTGAGAACCCTGGGTGATTACAGCGATCTCTGCTTAACCTAAGATGTTCTCCTAGCTGATAACTTTGAGAAATTCAGAGATCAGACCCTGAAAACTCATAATGTTGATCCCGCTAATTATTTCATCTTTCCAGGACTAACCTATGATGTCATGCTACTGTACACTGGAATTGAACTTAAATTGCTTCTGGTTTGTGATTACCTTCTCATAATGGAATCTCGCATAAGGAGAGGTGTAGGTCAAGTCTCCCACCGGTACGCCGAAGCAAATAATATCTGCATGAATAGGTTTGATCCGTCGAGATCAACCCAATTTATCACCTATGAAGATGCAATTAACCAATATGATTGGGTAATGTACCACGTCCTCTCTTATGGTGGATTAGAGTGGGTTTCTCCTGAGGGTATCGACTTAGAAATACTAAAAGAAGATGTTCCTCATGAATACTATTAGAAGTTGACGTCGAGTAACCTGCTGAACCTCACAATCTATACAATGATCTACTTTTCCTGCCTGAGTGTATCAAGCCTAAGGAGTCGTCTGCAAAAAAGAAAACGAATACCCCATTTTGATCCCTCGAATGTATGTAGTACGTTACATGACCTCTTAGTCATTGACTATGTTTGAGTTAAATCCATTTGTGCTACAATTCCGACAGTTACAAGAGTTACAACCTTATGCAGAATGTTACCAGAGTGGCTGCATATGACTTTAGGAAGGATTTTTACAAGCTGTTCAACAATGCTATGTTTGGAAAAAACATGGAGGAAATGCGCAGTCGTATGGATGTATGGCTGGTTACGAGGGAGAAAATCCTGTTAAAGTTTATTGCTAAACCTACGTTTATGGATAGTAAAATATATGCTGGTAAGCTGGCTGTTGTGTATATGTCCACTATCATTATGATGTGTTTGTGGCTCATTTTGGAGCTGAACACCTGAAACTTATGAATATGGACACTGATTCATCTATTCATTCTTCGAGTGACAACTAAAGATGTGTACCAGGATGAGCCACGTTTTCTTGAGCACCTAGATACAGCTGATTATCCTACAAAACATACACGTTATTCAGCACGAAACAAAAAGGTGCTGTACAAATTTAAAGATGAGGCTAACTGTAAAATCATCCAACGCTTTGTCAGACTACGACTATGCGCTAGATATTAATGATTCTTGATAAAAGAGATGAAAGGTATAAAATGTAGTGCTATGAAGCAGTATATTACACTTGACAGCTATGCAGACTGTCTCAAAACAAGAGAAATAATAAGAACGCCCATAAATTTGATCGTGTCACGAGAGCATGCTGTTAAGTCAGTACGAGTTCATAAAATTACGTGGACTGCTTACGGTGATAAAAGAGTTACTGCAGAGGATGAAGTAAGAACATACGGGTGCATATGAACATTACAGCATTACAAACAGCACATGAGAGATGGTGAACTTGATCTCAAGATGATGATTTCCTCCGTGAGTCTGCAATTTTAAAAATAGAAGTTTACTCATGTGCTGCGAATACACCTAGCAACCACGGGGTGAAGAAGGAAGAATAAGAAGATGGAAGCGAAGGCGTTAATTCTGCCATTAGGAGAAAATTCTAGTGCTACCGTTAAGCTGAGCCATATTGGCGCACATCCTATATTTCTTTAGTCATCTTGCTAGCGCAAGCGATAAACCTATATTTCGCCTTCTTGCTCTGCTTTACGGCAAGGTTGCCTGCACGTTGGAGTAGATAACCTATAGTAACACTGGTTGAGCCCTGTAACTACTTCCAACAGCCACGTCAGAGGGCAACCGCATAGCTCGCCAGGTGCTGCTTCCGAGAATGACAAAGAATGACAAAATTCACGTGGCGTCTTCCGCAGGTTTCGGCTGGGTAGCAACCGACGAAAAGGAGACCGTTATTCATCGCCACTGGAGAATCCAGCATAACTCGGTGCCTCGAGGAGTCTCACTTCCACACACGTTTTCGACCTAATTCAAAATTTACTTATTTCGCCTTTAATAAGCAATATTCTAAACTTATTTTACAATTCGTATGGCGTGCTTTTAATGGTCAAACAGTCTAGGGCGGGCGTTTATTAAAAGACTTTATGTATACTCTGTGTAAAACTGAATTGTGCAAGAAATACAAAGAAACAAGGACAGATTTGATTGACACGTTTGTTAGCTGCTTGTAATTTCACTAAAAATTCAGAATATATTAGTATTTCATTGTTCAGCTGCAAATGGATTTAGCTTTTGATTTGCATAAATCTTAAGCCTTTCCTTCCTTGGATTTGCAAATGCTACCTTGATATTTTGTTGCTAGTGTGTGTAATTACTCAGAATAATATAGAGGGCCCAGCACGAAAGATCTTTCTGAAACACACAAGTATTTCTGTACTCTATCTACGATTCACAGTACGCCAAAAGCAGTACAACGTCCATATAAAAAGAGGAATTACGCCTACTATTATAATCCTTATATAATGAAGCGCTGATTAATTGTATATAAGTGAAAGCCACAACGCCTATCCAAAAATGTAACCATATATATTAACAATAAATCTGAATAAAATATTATATGGGTTAGTTTAGACTCCTTCTATACACCCTAAAACTTAAGCTTATACACAGCTTATCCCTCCCTGTCTCATACGCCGTTTAACATACAGAGGTGTACAAGATTTAGAGAAAATGACTTTAAAAGTATCTAAAAAGGGTTGTGACATTGGATAAGAAACTTCCTTAAAGTATTGGATTACTCTCTAAATTAACATAAATATCTGTGAAACTACCTGAATTACCTGTTAAATTGTTCTTAAATACCTGTGATACTACCTGAATCACATCTGAAATTACCCTAAATACCTGTCATACTACCTGAATTACCACAAATACCTACGATACTACTTGAATTACACTAAATATCTACGATACCACCTGAATTACACACTAAATTACCTAAATACCTGTGATACTACCTGAATTACACGCGAAATCACTTCAACTATGTTGCCCTCAAACCCATGGAATCTGTTCGTCTGCTGAATGCCGGAAGGTGTTAGCCCGGAGAAGACGTGGACATTGTACTGCAAATGGAGCCTTCAATGCTGTAGTGCCGCTGTCAATGCTTCTTGGATTTGCCGACGACCACAAGCAACACATACTCAATAGTAAGTTTGAATTTATGCTGATTCGATTCAAGGACTCTATAAAATGCATTGTAGTACTTCAGGGGGAAGCGAATGCTACTGTTAAGCTGCGCTAATCGAGTGCTGAATGCCTGTTATTCGCCTTTTTTATGCTGAAAAGGTTGAAATCCTCAAGATTGTCAAGTCGGACAAGGCGCTACCTCTCGCCTATAAGACCATGGATCTGTATCCTCAACCAGCTGTGCCGCAATCTAAATCCTGGAATGTCGCAACCACATTGAAAATGGAGAAGCAAGATTTGTTATTGTGGGTGCTCAGACTTCAAGATCGAGTAACGCAACTCAGCAAATCAGTGTGAAACGAGAAAATGCCCAAGTATAGGTTAGCCTTGGTTTGAGACCCGCTTAGATGCATATGCTATAGAAATATCTTAAGTATGACTGCTCACTTGGTCCCCGAAGCAGTCTCAAACACCTTTAACCCTATCCTTCCTAGCACCTATCCTCGTTTTCCCTATCTTTTCCCGTGTATCACAATTTTCTGTGCTCGTTTCGCTCTTTCATACCTACTACCAGCCCATACATTCACAGTAAACTGTTGTTGATAGTATCGATACAACATTGTGTGCGGATTTTCGTAACCCCACACATGGTTAATCCTGCTGTTCAACATGCCCTCTCTTGTAAGCTGGCTTCGTCTGTAAACAACGCCAAAGCAGGAAAGTTGTGGTTCTCTGCACATTGCCGTAGGAACCAATTTGCAACCTCCACTCGAAATGGAAGTCACGAACTGCTGCATCTTCTATGGTTGATAGGGTACAATTGTGCATATACGACTCTCAAATCGGTTGATTGGGCTTGTGTTCAGAACTTGTGCAACACGCCGACTACTAGCGGCAGGATTGTTACCAATTGCGTGTAGCACATTTTCTTTCAGATCGGGTGTACTGGCGTACCTCGCACGTCCAATACCTCTCACTCTAACATGGAAGGATCCAGTTTCCCTTAGGTGGCTATGTGCAGATGCATAACTACTGTGATGTGATTGCCGTCGGTGCTGGAACAGCTCAGCATAGCATCGTGGTGCCATATTCCATTGCATTCAGTATGCCCTTATACGAGGTGCATTTCGGCCAACTCCTCATCAGTAAACCTGTCCATACTGCTAGACAGAACCGAGCAGTACTGTATCCAAACTTGAGGGAAACGCATTAAAGAGGGATTACTATTGTCAACAGCATGTAGAGTGAGTGAATGGAAACACTTTGTTTACTAAAAGGACACACAGAGCATACAGTCGACATTTCGTGGTGTAGTGGTTACCATGCCAGCCTCTAGTTCCGAGATCGCGTGTTCAAATCCGGCGGAGGGCGATGGTTGTTTCCGGACGTAAAAATCCTTAGCATTGCTTCTTTCGGAAGGGAAGTAAAGCCGGTGCTCCCGTGTACTAGATTTACCTCAAGCCTGATAAAGAGGTCTCTAAGCAAAATTACCAGTCTTTCACGCGCAGTTAAGGATGGAACGTCCATAAATAAAACTCAACTTTTTATTTCAGTCGACATTTGCACTGATGTGCAGTACAAATATAAAGCTATTGGGCAAGAAACCAAACGAAATGCAATTGCTCTGTAACCAGCCGCCGAAGACCGTGGGTTCCTGGTACCAAAATGCTCAGAAGGTATCCCTGAACAACCTCTGAAAGTTTGTCGCGGATTTCCAGTTCAATCTGTATATTCCAAATTAGTTTCTAAATTATCTCATCATCATTCTTTTTCATTTTATAGCAGTTATACCGATATATAAATTATTTTATGACTTTCTGTACAGTAATTCTAAAAAATGAAATAAATCCTAGGTTTATGTAACTTTTGTAATTATCCGTGATATTTTAAAACCTCTGTGGTCGTTTTTGTGTCATTTTTTCAAACGTTTTTAGATCATCAAAATCCATGCCTTGTTTATCATCCACGCAGTTTAACATACATGTATTTAGAACATTTGGTGAAGAATTGTTTCCAGAATAAGGGAGGAAGATGAATTAAAATGCATAATATTTGCTAATAATATAACTGTGCCGGCATAAGATGAACCGGTCCTAAGAAAAGTGTTAACTAGACAAACGATAACAATAAAAATTGTGGAATGAAAATACGCACAAAAAACAGAGCTTTTTATTTATCTGGGAAAAGTAAGGAATGTAAAGCAGTAGAGTAGTAAAGAAGTAAAACTTGAGAATTCGAAGTAAGGTAGTGGAGGAAGTGGGCAGCTTTGGATACTAAGGATGTTGTAGTATGATAATAACAACATGAACCATTATCAAAAGGCCATAGGGTGATAATGGTAAAGGAAATTGCTAACAGAAATTACTGAAGTGCTTGGTATGAGTCTGCTTATAAATGCAGATTTGTAGCCCAGTTGTAAAAATAGTGAGGAATTTGTCTGGAAACGAAAAAGAAGGAAGGAAAGAAAACAGGTTGTTCTTTGTCGGTATGAGTTCGTAGCAACTTGTATTTGGTACTGTTCCTTAAATCAATCGATAGATGGGCATTTTGGCAAGTTGCAAAAGATTAAATTAAAATTCAAGGTGAAGGAAAATGCCGACAAAAGGAGTTTGGGGACTGGATTATTCATACCTTTCTTTCTTTCCTTCCTTCCGTTCTGTCTTTTTTCTTATGGCCTTGTCAAGTGGCTCAGGGATAAATGGATAGCAAATTACTATTTGCTCTGAATCATTTTCATTGCATTACTTGCCCTTCCCTTTGCATTTAATGTGGAATTATTACATGATATGACATTAAAAGGTAACTAGTTCTAGATTTGCCATCTCCAGAGTTGTTCGATTGCATGAGGCGAAAAGTTGATTGAAAGCGCCAAAGCTTTTACTTCTTACAGTAAATATAGTAAACTGCTACTGCCATCTATCGGACAGTGAATAGACTGCTACTTCAAAGTTCTGCCCGCGTTTGTCCCGGTAATAGCAGCGCAATTCAGTGTGAAAGCAAAACAGCATCATGTTACTTTCTACTGCGTGTTCGACTGACGTGCTGCTGCCACGTTTTTGTTTGTTTATTTATTTACTTGAATTGCGTGATATTATTATTATTATTATTATTATTATTATTATTATTATTATTATTATTATTATTATTATTATTATTATAACATTTGGAAATAAAATATGTCATGCTATAGAGCAGCTTTGTTTTTAATTTTGGTAACAAACATCAATGTTACCGAAGACGAGTATTTACGTTGCCTGATTCTATTTTTAAAATTTCCACTCCACGAACTGGTATAATTATCAGTGATCTGCATTGATATAGGAAAGGATGTAATTTCATAAAATGTTTACGAAACTAATACTTTGAAAACTAGACAAAATAGAAACCTATTTGAGTTCTTAACAATTTTGATAAGATATCAAAGAGAGGTTGCTTTATAAATTATAATTCATTGTATCAAGGCAGTTAATATTTTGCTGGCTGTCTTAAACTTTTAAAAGATGTATATTATCTGTCCACAGGAAATATCTCAGCGTAGTTTAAATATATAATCTCCTCTTAGTGTATCCCCGTTGAAAATGCTTATAAAAGCAAACGGAAAGCGAATAAATTACCTTAGGAGTGAGTTTAGAAGTGGATGTGATCTCTTCAATAACTGGTGCCCACCTACTTTTATAGGCAAATCGCGTTATGAACACAACAAGCGTAGCCATTTTTTTTGCTAAATCACATGTAAAGTGGGAACTGCCAACCTAAAGAAAAGGTTAAATCCGCTAAATTTGCGATGTGCTGTTGTTTCTGCGAACGAGAATTATTCGAGTTTTAGACGCTGTCGTCGCTTCGCTCTCGGCCGCAACTGCTACACTCCTCTCCTTCTAAAAACATCTCTCGGCTACGCCTTGAGGCTGAGTATCTTACCGGCTTTGGCGGCATTAGTTATTCATATGTTGCCAGCATTACGTTAGAGCAAGCGTATGGCATAGAGTGACATCTGTTGGGCATATAACACATCATTTTCATCGCTGTGGAGGATACACTAAGCGCAGAATGTCGTTATTCTGTTTCATATGGTAATCTTCAGTGTTTCGGCGAATTAGAAGGTTATTCTATGTCCCTGTTGTTGATAAATATCACAGTTGCAGAAAATATTGTTCTGAATTTTAGTTTTCGTAAACATAAGAGTGATGTTGTGTATATTAAAAAATGAGCAGAACGAATTTAACGCACCTCTCTTTACTAATCATTTTCCAAAATTCGCCGGAGGCTTCCTAATGCATAACAAAAAGTCTTACTAGATTTCGCCGCTTCATATAGTACATACAGCGCCATCACTAAATATGAGAATTCCATGCAAATGCATATGTTTATACGAACATAAGACATAGCACAAACTTAGTATTTATCCATTCCATTACTTTATGGTTCCAAATATGTGTATATTTTGCGTGTTTTGGCATTTCTGGGAATAAAGGTATGCATAACTTATATTTAAGGAATTTTAGCTTAATCACGCATATAATATACATTATAAAGTTTAAATGCACATTTAATGGTTTTGAGTGGACTCCTAAGTTGCTCGATTTTATGTGTGTTATTTTAGCTTCAGGAATCAGGGTTGAAAAGAAAAATAGAGAGGAAATGTAGAATATTCAACGAACTTCCGACAAATTAATTAGATCAAAAGTACGCTATTTCAGAGAGGTTTGCATCCAGAAAGTAAGTTTCTCTATTTTTTTAAAACAAAGAAAACATTTTACATGAAAATCATTTTTGGGAACTGGTACAGCAATGTTTGAACTATTTTTCGACATAGTCACCACAAGAATTAAGATAATTGTCATTTCGTGGGATCAACTTTTATATTCCTGTGTCGTATAAGTCTGCCGCCTGTGAATGCAACCAGCGTGTGACAGTCGTCTTCAGCTCCTCGTCGTTGTCAAAACGCTGACCGGAGAACAGGAATTTCTGGAGGTGCAAGAAAAGATGGAAATCTCTTGGAGCAAGATCAGGACTGTATGGTGGATGATCAAACAGCTCCCAGCCGAAAACCTGCAGAACAGTTGCTGTGCGCCGAGCCGTATGTGGACGAGCACAACACCTGCAGTAAGCATTCCATGCCTTTTGTTTTGAATCGCACGTCGCAATTTCCGCGTTGTTTCACAGTAACGGTCAGTGTTCAGCTTCATCTCTGGACAGGAAGTCAATGAGCAGGATGCCCTTGCTATCCCAGAACACCGTGCACACCACTTTCTACACCGACACAGTCTGTTTGAATTTCGTCTTGACTGGAGATCCACTGTGACGTCAATGCATTGACTGCTGCTTGGTTTCCGGGATAAAGTTCGAAATCCACGTCTCATCGCCCGTGACGATCCTGTCGAGGAACTCGTCGCCGTATCATGATACTGCTGTAGAAATGTCAGTGCTGCTCCTAAGCGTTTCGTTTTGTGCTCGGGTGTCATGTTATTCGGCACTCACCTGACACAGTTTCCTGAACAGCAGGTGCTTAGCGACAATTTCATGCAACAAGGATCGCGATATCTGCGAAAAATGGCTACTCAGCTCCGTAACGTGAAGCGACGTTCTCCACGATGCGCTGCCGCAGCAACTCAACAAGGCCATCACTGATGAGGGACGGTCGCCCACTGCGCTCTTCACCATGGCCACTTTGAGGACCTTCGGAAAACTGCCTCCAGCGACGCACATGTGTTCGGCTCGTAGGCCTGACAGAGCTGACGATGAATTTCGCTTGATGCTATGTTTTGTACAGTAAGGGACTTTATCACTGACCGAACCTCGCAGGCGGCGGGAGAACGAATAAGAGCCGCCATTTCGGCCCACTGCTACCGCGCTACTGGCACCAGGCGGCACCTGTCCGGCCGACTTATGATTGATACGTCATAGATCTGTTACGCATGCGCCATTTTCCCGGTTAAATACTTTTACTTTAAAGGAAACAAAATCGGGAAACTTACTTTCTGGATGCCCCTCGTAAAAATCTGTTAAGTTACAATACTGTAGTAAACCTTCGTGCCCCTCCTTTCAGCCCAACTTTCGGGGAGGTTTTAAATATCTATATCTCTCTACCTTCTTCCCTCCCTTTTTCAGTTCTAATAAATATCAATTTAGATTCTAATTCGAAACCTTCACTAAACTGCTTTTACAGTGCGTGTAAACTTCGTAAGAGGTTAGTGTATTTATTTATTTTGTTTGCATGTATTAAGGCGATTCCAATATGCCTCCATAAAGTACTCTTTGCATAGTGGATTCTATTAGATCGATGAAGATTTCGTGTTCTGGGATTGTTTCAGTAAAGAGGTAAGCACTGATATTCTAATTCCGAATATTTTCTCTTTGTAAAACATTACGAAACTTCTTTAGAATAATTAATTAAATTGTCTGTTTTTAATCGCATCCAGGTAACAGTAAGGTCTGTTGTAATTTCAGATAAAATGTACTGAACAATTATTTATAGTCGTACAGCATGTCTCATCTGCTTCACATATTGTTACAAACATGAACAAGAATGAAATTGAATGTTTTAATGTATTTTTCGCTTCATTGTGCATGTTTCGCAGTTTAATAGTGCATGAAATTCTCGTCTCTAATTTTCTCAATGTATTTTCATATTTTAGTGTACCTTGAAGGTACACCTACAAGGTAGTGTACCTTGAGTGAACACAACATTCGGATGACAGATTAGCGTTCGTTCGGAGACATTGGTAACGTCAGCGCAGTGATAAAGAGTGTATAAGGATTAAACGAAAGTCCATAATTCGTGCCCAACAGTATCATGGCGTTTTTCAAATCTGATTTAGCTTTGCAGATGCTAAGTTGTTTTTCGGTTAAACTTTTAAAATGTGCAACAAAATGAATAAAAATAAGCAATTTTGGATACTTCACAAGAAGTAGTTAACGTTGATACTCCACCCGTCCGTCTATCCATAGAAAATCAGGTGTTTGAGCTGCTGCTTATATCCTCTTCCATTTCACTGCTTTATCTTAGGAGAATACTGAAAAATGCTGTACATTATTACTAATCCTCACGCAATGGGCCAGGATGAACTGAATATTAATATTGCAAGAGACATTAGGACCTTTGTGGGAAAGGAAGGAATGGTCGCAACCTTCACCAACTCTGAAGAAGCTAGATACAAGTTCCGTAATTTAATATGTAGGATCTAGATTTAAAAACACTCAACACTTTTTAGCGCTGTGAGTTCATCTAACAAGATGGACTAAACAAAGACTGTTGGTTGAGCAAGTACTTCGAAACATTTAAAATTGCGGGCACTGTCCTGCAATTTAAAAGTGATCGCAAATTATGTGTTCTGCTTTAAAGCTCTTGCAAAACTATCTAACTACACTAGAACTAAACAGAAATAAACCTACCTAATGCACCCAGGCGATAATTAAAGGTAACGATGACAACATCTTGGTCCATGAAAAAATCCGGATTGTAGGACAACCTGCTTCCTGAGCCAAATGTGAAGCCACCACCATGGATGAACACCATCGTTGCTTTCAGTCGCTCGCCTTCTGTCGGTAACTGCAAAACTGATAAACGTGTTTTTCTGAACTCTCATTGCCTCGAAGAAATAACTAAACCGGCAAGAAAAAATGTTAAATAGCATTTTCCTTGGGCTCAGAAATTGTGTTAATATAGTCATTTTCTAGTTTTGGACTTGGCTGTTTAAATAGCAGTTAAAGCAAGAGTATTTCAGTAAGGATATTTGCTATTTATTCGCCATTGGTTTTTAAATTTATCCATTGATGACGCAATAAGGTGTATACGTTTATTTTGTGCTGTTCATTTCTTGAAATCTATGCCTTCTTACAAAATATAAAATGTATTTGAGACAGAAACTATTAAGGAATCCTCACCTATCTTTGTTATCCTATTTGTCTCCTTTTTACTTTCTCTACTACATACCTATAATAAGTAGAGGAAGTGTTGCATTACACCCAAAACTTTGACAGCTAGATTTCACCGGAAATAAAATAAACGTTTTGAGACTCCTCGAATACAAAAAACAGTGTTTAAAGAGCTATGTGTATGCGTGCCTGTCTGTCTGTCCGCCTAGGGCTTGCATTACGATCTCCGGCTAAAAGCTGAGATTTTCTCAGTTCTAGTTATTTCTACCTGTTGGTTAAACGGAGTACCCCGTATTACGAGCGCAAGGTAACTGTAGGAGTTTGTTAACAATTTGGTATGGTTGGCAACATTTTCGTGCGCGATTTCACGCTACCTAGGTGGAAACTTGCAACATTAGATCTTTAAAATAAGCTTTCTGCTGTAATTTTCTTGATTTCGCCATCTGATTTCTGTGTATAATAAAATCTAAAGTTTCTGTTAAATTAGTTCGAGAAATTTCGCGATTAATATGGATAGTTTCTGATGGCTGGATGCATTCAGGAACTTAATAAAGCATACATGTTAATGTTACGATTTGCATAGGGGCACACTTCTATGGGCTATGCCATTAATTTAGTTCGCATTGGAATAGGTTAAGGCGTTTTGGTATATTTAAAACGTTATGATTTGCGTTAACATAGCTCTTGGAGGTAGTATAAAATAGGATAGCTATACGTGTAGCGTAGTTTGAAAGTAAGTTAGAGCATTTCGGAGTATTAGGTTATGTGGAATTTAACTCTCAATATGATTTAGCTTAATGGAAAAATAGATTTTGGATATAATATAAGAACGCTGGAGTCTCTCTTGATTCTAACATACGCTAACACGTATTGTATTAATGTTTCTGTTAAAACATTCGAAACTCATTAGAGCAGAAATGAAATGGTTTACCTGATCTACAGTGCCTTCGTTTCATGCCAAAGCTGCGGATCGCGCGAATGCGTGCTACTACATTGCGGGGTTTTCCGTCCCGTAACTTCCGCGTTACTTACTCACGAGTGTTAGTAATATATATGTAATGAGCAGGGTTACGATTTTTAGGTACTCATCTTTTTTCTGAGGGTAAGTTAAAGCTGTGCGGAAAGATATCACAGTGCGAAACGTTTTTTCTAGTTGCGAAAAGAGGCATTTTTTCTCGCACCTTTTTCCCTTTTTGGGACCTTTACCCGTTTTTGGCACCTTTATCCCATTTTCCCCTAACCATGCCCACAATCCCCTTTTTCCCCCTTTTTTCTTTTAAGTTTCATTCCATATTTATTCTTTAACTTTCAATTAACGTCCCCTCAGCTTGCTGTGTACGTGTGAATAGTAAGCCTACCTCTTTCAGTAAACGCCGCGCGGGAATTGAAAGCACACCCGTAACAATGGAAAATAATTGTGTGTTCGACGTAAACCTCTTCTCTTGCTTTACCACTATAAAGTAGCCCGCAATAATGCAATTGACAATGAGTGGTTCTATCCCACCAGAATCAGTAGCCGTCGACTTCTGTTTTTGATTCTACTACATCTTTTTGGTCTCTCCGCCGGTTACTAAGACCGCTCATGCTTCAGCGACTCTGCAAGATGTCACCCGTGTGTGTTCTACGGTGTCATGATGTTCCGTTTCACCTTTTCACCCATATTGGTATACAGAGTGCTCCTGATGTGTGTGCATGCGTGCGTCTCCCTCTCCTTATCTGCCTGTGCGTGGATATTCCTGTCTACTTAGTACTTCCCTTAACTGTTTCTCCTCCCCCTGGAGTGTTCTCTCCTGTTCCTCTCCTTCCTTACATCTATCCTCTCCTGTTTCTCTCTTCGCTGTTAGTCCTGACTCTTTCTCCCCTCCAGTATGTTGTGTCATTCCCCCTCGGTTGTGTGAGCAGCTAAGTCCTACAAATACACTTTCTGTAATACTTTGCATTCCTGATTTATGTCCTTTTTGTATCTCTAGCTACATCACTTGCTCAGCCGTGGACGACTGTGTTTATCTAGGCGCGCGGTAATATCAGATACATTAATTATATTTATTAATGTTGTACCATTGTTCTTGCACTCAGTTGCGTTGGAAATTATTGCACCATACAAGTTAAAAGGCTGACACGCGGAATGCATGTCCAATCACTCGTTCGTTTCTAGGCGCCGAATCAGATTACACACGTTGCATTATTATCGCTGATTTGTTTAGGACAATTGCCCAAGTGGTGAAGAACTCGTGCCATGTTATAATAAATCTATATTTTTATAGACTTGTTGGGTCACCATGTAAATGTTTAGGACCATACTGGTCATACTGATACCTTGTCCCCTTACCCTATGTTAGATGTTAGTCGCCCTTAAGGACCTTCCCTTAGTCCGGGACTTCCTCCCCATGTGAGTTGCGCAGGTCTCCAGTACCTGTAAGTTCGCCAACCTCTTGAGATCCCTTTGAGATAACCCTTCTTTATCCGCGACATGTGTTGTAGTTGCCTGTGTCTTGATCTACACTCTCTCCTTGCCCCCGCAAACCTAACCGCGACATGTGGTGTAGGCGCCTCTTTGAGCACTCCACTGTCACTCCACCAAACATTCTCTCAATTGTCACCGCGACATCTGGTATGAGGCGCCTGTTTGAGCGTCTCTCGCCCCTGTTAACCCTCGGCATTTCCACCACGAAATATTAACAAACGCTAAGTGAATATTCATGCATTTGTCTTGTTTGAAATCACAGAAATTGACAGTAGTTTATATGCGAAGGCTGCTGAAAATGTGTAAGTTTTAGGATTATCACATAAAACGTCTACTAAACACAAGAACGCAAGACACAAAATGTGTGAAAGCACTGTATAAATTTACGATAATTTCATTTATTTTTATCTTGTTTACGTCCTTCAAACGGGCAGATTATTACTCATAGTGTGCCCACTCAGTATAGAGGAAGCTCCAGAAAATATATTATCCAGGTAACTCACCCCTACGGTGATTCGAACACGAGCCCTCTGCTATATGAGGCACACACGCTATTACTAGGTATATCATGGAGGTGAACTAAGTGTGTACACAAATTATTTTAGGCTTTTTAACTTCGTCTCTACAGTATGCAATACAATTTCGAATCATGACAACTGTGGAAAAACTGTGGAATTTACCATAACATAAATTACGTGTGTTTACGAGGGGCACTATTTATATTTTGAGCCTTGGCAACCCTGAATGTTGTAGGTGCATCTGAAGTTTCCAATGGAAAGTTTGACATTTTTTTTACCATAATCTACTTCAAACATTTTGTCAATAGAGCGTCATTTATTTTGTTTACACTAACTTGAAAATCGTGTGTCAAAAAAAACCATGGAATTAACTCGTGAAAATGTTCGTGCAATGATTTATTACGACTTTCAACGTGGATTATCAAGACAAGAGTGCATCGATCAACTAACTTCCACATTTGGCGACGAAGCTCCGTCCTTTGCCACTGTGAAACACTGGTATAACGAATTTAATCGTGGCCGCCGTTCGCTCAATGATGAAGTTCGTGAACGTCGTCCAAAATCAGTTGTGGCAGAAAACATTGATGCTGTGCAAAACCTAATAATGAAAGATCGTCATGCGACATATTGTAATATTGAAGTAACCCTAGGCATTAGTTCCACTGGCATATATAAAATTTTGCATGATTATTTAGCCGTGAAAAAGGTTTGCTCTCGTTGGATCGCACATAATTTGACGCAATCTCAAAAAGATGCTCGTGTCGATTGGTGTACAAAAATGCTCAAGAAATACAATGATTGTGCCTCAAAAGACATATATAAGATTGTAATAGGTGACGAATCCTGGATATATGCGTATGATCCGGAACGTAAACAGCAGTCAACTGTATGAGTGTTTTAAGATGAAGCAAATGCAGCAAAAGTTGTTCGCACTCGAAGCACTTCGAAGCAAAAGGTCGCCTACTTTTTCAGCAAAACTAGCCATGTGGCAACAGTGCCTTTAGAGGAACGTAAAACGGTCAATACCAAATGGTACACAACCATTTGTTTGCCGAAAGTCTTCGATGAAGTAAGGAAAACCAACAAGAACCGTAGGATCGTTCTTCATCAAGACAATGCGAGCGCACACACATCTCGTCTAACAACAGAGTATTTGAAGGCTCAAAAAATCGAGTTGATGGGTCATCCGCCATACGGTCCTGATTTTGCACCCAATAACTTCTTTTTGTTCCCGAACAACGATTTTCGTTGGCATAAGAAGCCGTTGATGCCTTTAAAAACCATGTTTTGAAGTTGTCTCAAGAAGACTGGAATAAATGCTTTGAAAAATGGTTTAAACGGATACAAAAGTTATTGATGATAAAGGAGAATATTTTGAAAAACAATAAAGCAGTTTTCAATCAGAAATTACTTTATTTTAATCATTAGGCTCAAAATATAAATAGTGCCCCTCGTAATATGGCATCCATTGGTGACACGGCATACATCCGGCGGTAGTCCACTTCTTCCACTCTGACGTTATGTGATGTTATATCTTGTGTAACTGATGCTATTGCAGCAGTAATTCTCCTTCTTAACTCAGGTAGCGAGAGCCGTTTTCTTAACATTCCACTCCTTCATTGTTGGAATTGTTAGTTCTCAACTCGTCCACCGCACATAGCCTTTAGACTGCGTGTGAAAGTCTTTCTGACTCTCTTCACACCCCCATTTGACACACGTGGATGTCCGCTGCTCTTTCATATACAGAGATACTACGTCGTTTGAGTATTTGATTGTACAACCTACGAATGCAGTTACCAGAAAGGGCGTTAAGACCAAATCTTCTCCTACACGCCCACTGAACTATAACAAATGGGTTACGTTTCGCGAGTTCCAAGATACAAAAAGCTTTTTACATGCGATTTGCCATGTTTTGATTATTAGTTACCATGGCTACAAAACAAAATTGCGCATGTAGAATTTAAACTTTCATGGTTACTCTTTAATTAAGTTGTTATTGAAAACTAATTAGTTATATTGCATACCGGAGAGAAACAAGTATGTTTAAAACCCCATAATCACTTATATACAACGTGTAGTTTTCTTTTGCCTACCCGAGGCGTAACCAACATAGTTGACCTCAAACAGTAGTTGCGTATAAACTATTCCCTAGTTATGAAGCGTTATACTTTAGGATGTAGTACGGTTTTATTTAAATACACAAAACCACTGTCTTCCAGTAAGGGTGATATCGATCCTTATAATGTTAATTTATCCTCACTCTTATTGTAGCTGTTACAGTATACCGTTTGAATAGTTTATGGTGCAGTAAAGTTAATATTGTATGTAAATACCGAACGGAAATGAATCATTTTAAATATAAACTCGTTACGTCATTCAGTGTATTTGAAAATTTAACATTTTTAAAAATTTTATATTTTGAGCCATGCAGGTCACAAATGTATTACAATTCGAATATACTCACACAGCAGCATGTAGAAGGTTTAAACGAATCCAAAGAGCCGGAATAGAGTGCGATGTTTTCAGCGAGCCTACCGAGAATACCATATCAGTGCAGTATCGAACACTGATTTAGTGTAGCTTCGGTTTCCGTTGTACAAACACGGCATTTTGGTTTTGTATGACAATGTGTGTGTGCGTGTGCGTGCATGTGTGTGTGTATAAACTTTTGCTCTTTTAAAACGACTTCATAAATATACTTCTTATGCATCCGCCATCAAAGTATGGAACCTTTGCACAAATTGCAAAATATCCCTCAACAAGAGAACGAATGTAGAAGATGTAATTAATATTGAATATTTAAGCTTATAAATTTAATCATTTTACTGTTTCGTGTGAGTTTAACCTCCTTTAACCATATAGGCTACATTGGACGGTGGATGAATAGTAAAAGGGCTGAAATAATGTTCAAATTAGTGCAGGATCGATGGATATTACCCTACATTAGCTTCCTAAGCATAAGGGAAAACGCGGAAGAAAACCTGGTTGGGATTCCTGAATGCTCTCTTCCACACCACAGAGGCAGCTCATTGTTTGTAATCTAATATATAACGACACTTATGAAACACTGCAAACAATATTTGATGTAATGAATATTTGACAAGTGATGCAAAATTCTTTAAACTTTGTTGCACACACTTGCTTCTTGTTTTCCATGCAACTACACATCCCTATCAGATATTTCCTTTGTTTATGTTCTGTGTTATATTTTTTTAATACTGATATGCTGAAAACCTCTGTACATTAGCTATTCCGACGATGAACACCAGTACAAATAGATTGAATTGCATTACAGCATTATTGAAATAATAGGTAAGGATAGATACCAAGATTTGATAATAAAAAGTTAAAAGTATTTCGTCCCTGAAATAGCTTAGAATTCATGACATATAACTCGCTTTGGAGATGCTCTGTTTCAGACAATATACAGGGTTCCACTAAAGTACCTCCACACAACTTTTGATAAATTAGTTTACAACCACCTTAGATATATAGACGTTCAAAAAGAGGCAATCTTCGGCGCCCAGCGTCACATTTAGGTCTGTTCCGAACAAAATCCGTATAAAGCCTTCCTTCTGCGGGCATTGGCTGCCCTCTGCTGTTGCATCTCTGATGCCAGTCCAAGATTCTGGTGGCAAAGGTTCCTGGAATAGATAAACCTCAGTTATTTGTCTAGCCATGTTAATAATACTTCAAACACATGCTTTCTGTGAGGGTATAACACACAACTGGAAGCAACTTAGCTGTAATAAACTATAATAGTGTGGGATGTGGTTGTGGTAACACTGTAAGAATGTGTGGTTGTGGTAACATTGTATGGTTAACTCTTAGGTTGGCAATGTAAACAGGTAGTGACGTAGTACAAGGAGAGGGGTAAACCGGTCTTATCTTGTGGTAGCATGTAGCTCGCGTCCTCTTTGAGCCTTGCTTGTGGAACTGGCAAGACGTGTGTTAGGATGACGCTTCGCCAAACAAGAAGGTAAACTGTATCACTTTTATTTGGTATAATATATTTGACATCCAACTTCATACTATGTGAGTTATTTATGTAGGTGGTCCCTTCCTTCCTAGCCCATGATGATTCATTAATATTTTGGTAGTTTTCAGGTGTTACAAGTAATTTGTTAGTTTGCCCCCGTCGAGCCTCGTGTTAGGAAATTGCAATATGTTGCTTTAGATCTCGGTCCTATGCTGTACACCCCGTAATGGAGTGAAATATAAAGGAGGTTTCGACAATTGGTGTGACTCCCCGGGTATAGTTTAATATTTTGGAGTGTAGAATTTTTTTCTCCGCTTTGAAAATGTAGTTGTTCACGTAATTTGATTCTCCACGTGTTCCAATGTAATCTTTAACTTTCTAGTTTCAGCTTGTTGGTAAGAGCTTCTTTTTGAAAATTGTCTTATTGTGGTTTAAATTCATATACAAGTATTTCCTTAAAATTCCCGTGTTTCTAGCATTATTGTGAGCACACTTTGAATATTTTACAATGTGTTTCTGTTGGCGGAGCGTCGTTAATTTTGGCTTCACTCTTCCCCTTACCATGGTTTAAACTCTTTTGTATGAGAAACTTTCTGCAATATTCTTTATAGATTTCTCTTGTTTTGAAGTATATTTGAAACCTGTGGGAATTTAAGTTGTATCTTGAACTTCGCTAATGTACTTGCCACGTGTTATCTTGTGTTTCTAAAATTTCAATTTTTAGTACTAAATACTAATTATTTCTTAGAGCTTTCATTGTCTTTTGCACTTATTCTAACTTTCTACGCATCATCATATTTTTGGTGTATTTTTCTTGTTGCAACTTTTATGTAAACACGTGTGTTTCTTTGTGTTGCGCAATCTTGTTTGGTTTCGTAAATCAGAATAAATTATAGATTGTGAAGTAAATTTCTTACAGTATACGTGTTCTGTGCATTAAGTTGCGTGTGGTTGTATAGACAGTGAAGTGGATATATTAAAAGTTCGTATTTGTGCATCATACTCAGGTAAATATAACTACGTTGTGTATGTCGTTTTCTGCTCCTCATATGCTAATTTGAGCGCTAGTCACAGTAGGTGTGACGTTATATTTTTTCAGTTTGAGTTTCCTCGCTGAAGACATCATTTTTACTTTTTTTGGCTCATGTGTATTGTCTGCTTTAAAATCTTGGTCTTGTATCCAAGTGGCTTGGTGTCAAGTCTCTGAAAATATAGTATGGTGTTTTGGTTCCCTATAAACATTTCGCCGTGGGCGCATAGTTGTAGTACTACTTATGATATTGGTTCACCGTCGCCATGATTGGTTTCGCCTAACTATGCAGTTTCTGAAAGTATTTCAAATGACTAATCCGAGTGAAAGTTTCAGTCACCACCAGCGGTGGCATTATCTTAAAAACCTATACACTTTCAACGGGCATCCAACATGTACCAGCAGGACTTAACCATTTCCATTGGATGTCGATGGTGTAGCTACATATGTATTAAAAGAAATTGGAAAGTTGCACTGGAATTTTGTGGTAAAAAGAAAACAAACCAAAGCAAAACAAGCTGTAAGTATGTGCACATTGTGTGTAGCAAAGTGTATATTTGGAACAAGTGAAACGTTTAACAATGAAGTCGGTTATGATTTACTATATGGGTGTTCTATTTGCTTACAGTTATGCTAAATTTTTTGCTCTAATGACCAATGCTTAATTAGGCTTTGATTTTCAGGAATGAAGTGTATTATATGTTTTTGCTAAATTGATGGTTTGTTACCATTGTGTGTAATGAAAATTTCGGATTCTGTTATGGGTAATGGAGATTATTATTTTATTTCTTATCTTATGCTGTAGTGTATTTGTTTGATGAGTACTGTGTTTTGTTTGACTTCTAGGAATGTTATGGGAAAGCATTACTTTGGTAATGATGTACTTTGTTCTGTTGCATTCTTTTGGTTTGATTTTGTGCTTCATTACGATGCTGTGATTTTTCTTCACAGAAGATGTTCATCAATTTTGCGTATTTGTGTGAGGTTATGTGAATAGTATATGGAAGATTTGCCTCGGAATAATTTTTTTGAGTTTATGCAACAAGTTTTAACACCATCTTTTCTCCAGCTTCATCTTGATCCTGTAGATGTGGATGCAACAGTGTAATGCTCTGTTATTTTGTGTCATTCCTGAAATTCTAATGTGACTTTTTCAGATTATGCCTATGTTAGGTACTTTTGTTTTTGCAGTATTTTGCAGCTACTTGGATGAGACATGTCAGTGAATAATTTTTTCCCTCAGTAATTACTGTATATGATAGATGATGATAGGTATGATGATAAGAATGATGCTAATAAGAAGGATAGGATGGTAAAGATAGCAATGAGAATGAGAATTTGTGCTGTTATTGAGAGTGAAGCATGGGCATTTGTAGTTTGATACATGTAATGAGGTGCTTATTTTTAAGCATGTAGTAATGTTCACAGTAGTTTTGGTAGTTATTAAAGTGAGTGTTTTATATTATCTGAGATATATCTATTATGAATGATTTTGTTTCATTATTATGTATGTATGAATGGTAAGTGCACTTATTTTTATTTTGTCAGTTAGTTTGTACCAGCTGGTTAGATTTAATTTTGGGATCCCAAATGATTTGTTATGCCATATTTCCTATATTTGTATTGTGCTTTATTATGTGTAGACGATGGATATAATTGATACAATATTTGTGTATTTTGATTCTTTTCATGTATCTTTACTATGATTCTTAAGCATTTATTGTATAACTTTAACTTCTAACCTTTAGTAAAATTAAGTTTTTATGTCAGTATGTAATTTTTTTCTCGGTACTAGCATTACATCTTTGTAAACTTTTGCCAAATTTGTGGCATTTTCTGTTCATGCTACTTTAAATGACATACTATTTTCTCATTTTATGTATGATGTTGTTTTGGAAGCACAAGTTATACCTGTTTGTAATTCATGTTGTAGTGATATTTTGCTGTTTGGAGAAAACGAGTGCCCACTTTGGAGTGACCCCGCTGCGACGAGACACGCCAGATGCTGGATGTAAACCAAGGGGAGCTGCTGCCTTGTCTTTGTTACCTGAACCTTATGTGGCAAAAGGGGCCACTTTTAGGGGAGCAATCCAAGACAGCGATTGCACCCTTATCATCAGTAAATTACGTCGGCATGAGAAAGGACTCTGCAGCTGATATTTCTTCGTTGTGGGAGTTGTTGGAGATTCACTTATGAACAAATACCTCAAGAATTTGTGCAGTGTAGTTATAGTTTAACAGTGGCAGCAATGTACAATGTGCGTGTGCGGGGCTCACTCAGAAACTTGCAAGATACATTTGAACAAATATCGTCGGGGCACTCAAGACTCCATTATCTTTATAGTTTTGATAAACATATTAACAGGCAATAAGACACTCAAGTTTTTTTTGATAGACATTTATGCTCCATTATATCATTTCAAACATCAAGATGCTAAGTTTTGTAACAACGTTTCCTTGTAAATTAATGTGAAGTATGTCATTTATTTTGTTTATGTAATTTTAATGCCTTCTTGCTTCGACGAGGACGTCGGCTTGGGTAGCCAGGGGGAGATGTGGCATGTGGTTGTGGTAACACTGTAAGAATATGTGGTTGTGGTAACATTGTATGGTTAACTCTTAGGTTGGCAATGTAAACAGGTAGTGACGTAGTACAAGGAGAGGGGTAAACCGGTTTTATCTTGTGGTAGCATGTAGCTCGCGTCCTCTTTGAGCCTTGCTTGTGGGACTGGCAAGACGTGTGTTAGGATGACGCTTCGCCAAACAAGAAGGTAAACTGTATCACTTTTATTTGGTATAATATATTTGACATCGAACTTCATACTATGTGAATTATTTATGTAGGTGGTCCCTTCCTTCCTAGCCCATGACGATTTATTAACATTTTGGTAGTTTGCAGGTGTTACAAGTAATTTGTTAGCTTGCCCCCGTCGAGCCTTGTGTTAGGAAATTGCAATGTGTTACTTTAGATCTCGGTCCTGCGTTCTACCCCCGTAATGGAGTGAAATATAAAGGAGGTTTCGACAATACGCGAACCGAAAAGCTATAAGGATGTTATATTTTTTCGTAGAGGTTTACCGAAATAAATATTTTGCCTCGAAATGTGTGGATATATGGTTTACAATCTCGTGTACCTCCGAATGGCATGACATTGTGAGTATGCGATTTCTGTGTTGAACGTTTTTAGGTGCGACCACCCGTTATCACCGTCCGTCCGTACGCATGAAAAAGTTCGTGAACAATCCCGAAGTTTTATTGCGGGATGTAAATGAAACAACACTCTAACGTTACAACGTAGTAACTAAACCATGTTAATACAATTTGTTAATAACATCTTCGTCTGTCTTTAAATGTAATAATAAATACTCGTAAGTAATGACCATATTTATTCAGCTACCGTAATATGGCTATATTAATCTTTCTGGTGTCTTTAGCTTGACTTCGCATTGGTTTTATCCCTTCATATAAGCGAACACGTTCACATGTATCAAACGTAGTATGAGTTAATTTGAACCTCTCACTCAGCGAATGAATATCTATTTGTGTTCTTAAACCCAATGGGAAGAGTAGATAATTTTGATTTTGTTACGATTATCGGCTTTTATCACCACACTGTATAGGAGGTTGAAGGAAATGCATTGACGCATTTCAAATTGGTTGAAATCGATATACAACTAGAATAGTTTATATGGAGTACGTCTAAAGTTTACGATTTTAGGCAAACTTCTCCAATTACAGAGTTAGAAATTAATACTTAAGACTAAGTTTTGTTGTCTATATATTTAAAAGTTGGTTGAAATGAGTATAAAACTCAGGAAGTTTAAGTGGAGAGCCTTCTAAAATTTACGATTTTAAGGCAAACCTACTTCATGTTTATAGTTTGTAGCACGGTAATGTTATCACATCATTGATTAAAATAGGTTTATGTCCTATCAGCATTCTACTACAATATTGTAAAGTTTCCCTATAACTTTGTTTTAAACATAGCTTACCTAGGATATATAAGGAAAGGTTATCCTATACTGATATGATGCGCAATTATAAAGTGCTACGCCCATTTCAAACACTTCAAACGTGAATTGCCACAAAGAACACAAATATTCTAATGGTATGGTAAAGCAGGACAGGTAGTAAATTAAGGCTTCCATAAAAACTCAATAAAGCTTTCAATTCTTACAGCCACCCATTAATAATATATTCTTTACCAAAACAAATATTACAACAAGCTTCGACATTACAGTGAAAATAAAATATGTTTACAATTCCCCCTCAGGTTATTAGTTTCTCTTGCCATAATTCTGTTTGATGCAAAGTTTTACAATGATACACAAAAAACAGTTATTCTCGCCCTATTCCCCATTATCGAGTTAATTCGGTATGCGCTCTAAAGGTTAATTTTGTAGTCTACTTATAAATGTGTTTTACGTTGAAATTTTGACAAAGACGAAAGGTTAGAGCGTGCACGAAATGGCTGCCTTAGACCTATCGCAAAAGGTACTCCCTACGACCGGCGAGGTCACACTAATTTCTCTTCCCCACGTCCTCTCCATACCCGGGTAGCTCCAGCCTTCACATCACGTGATCCTGATATCATGAGGTCACACAGCACCACGCTCGTACTTTTTACACCGCCATCTGCTTAATATTTTTCTGCAGAAAACCAGCCGATAAGACAGCGAGCTGTTACGTGCTGATAATGATTTCTCCTAGGCAGGCACAAGGAATCCAATGCGTATGATGTTCACTTCACTGGAGACGTTCTGGATATTAGACAGCGTAATATGTCTATAAAGGGGGAGCCAATATGGCTCAAGCTGAAAGATTATGTATAAGAGTTTGAAGAAAATCCAAAATATCTCAACTTTCTGAAATCAGTTTACAGTTAAGGGTAGTTTATATGAAGGCTTTCGAAATGCTCCACACATAAAATTAAAATTATGTGTAAGAGTTTCAAGATAATGTTTTATTGCCAGAATGCAAAATATAAGTTACTACAAGCTTAAGCTTTCACGGCCACCGACATGACAGCAAGAGATCTCCGAGTTGTAGATCATAGTCTAGGGTATCTTGAAGATCCCGACACATCGCCAAAGCCCTCGCGTGCAAGATATAACATTTAGCAAAAGCTCCTTAAATTTAAGCCCATGCATACGTCTATGACCTTGTTATTTATTCACACAAGATTTAGGACCAGATTAAGCGCAATGGAACCATATCTAGTATTATAAACAAAATGTGAATGTGTCCAAAGGCTTCCAGATATAGTGGCTATAATGAAAAACGTTTTGAGAATGCTGCCCACTCTCTGTATACTACAACACTTCCTATCCCCATAGAGACGAAAAAGCAGCTTCTAGAGATGCCAGCATGTAAATAGGATTGTATCTTTCGGTGGTTCTATTTTTACTTAAAATCAAAACAATATCTTGCTACAAAATTGCTTCGGTAACATGCCCATCTTCGTATATGCTCACCCTTTACTCCCTAGAAGGTAATTTTGGAAGCCCCAAGATATTTCTAATACTTGGTTGCTTACCCTCCTCGCATGTAGAGCTTACACCCCTATGAATTGATATCCGTAATAATGGACCAAAAATCGCTTGGTATTTGCAGAAATTGACGTCAAATCTTGGTGAATTTTGTATTTCTAACCTGCCTAACTTCCCTCTTCTAAATTCAGGAAGTATTACATAGCTTATAACTGTAGGTACATATCTTTCAGTAACGAAAGATAGTCCAAATATTTAAGAAACGTCTGGATTAACGCAGTAGATAGAATTTTCAACTTTGGTACGTCATTGTTGTCTTTTCACTTCTTTATTTTAACATTAAAGTAAACCACAATCTCCTAACATTTACGAAAGAGGGGAAAAATTGGCGGTTATGAAAACTCAATCCCCCCGCAAACTGGCAATTTAAAATGTTTGGACTTGATAAAGGTATAATTGTAATCTGAAGAAAAAGGTTGTCAGTCGCTAATTATTATGAACAAATAGAATAGTTGCTGATGTTACGTTGACCATAACTCTTTCTCTCTCTCAAAAGGTCTGTTTCTTGTCCCTAAGGATAAGAGATACTTGTCTGGCATGTATTCCAAAACTTCTGGCTGCATCCGCTTACTACATTCGAACCTTCCAAAAGACTTCTGATCGCGTCAGAGTACTTCAGAATCAGTACACAACTCACTACACAATCACGGACCCTTACATGAGCTGATCACAGACTAATCAGAGCCTCTTTGTTGGAATAAGCCTTAAATTTATTTTAACTTTTTAATGCATATAACGAGGGTCGTCTGCGGAACTTCTGGACGAAAAGGATCGTGGCTCAAAGAGGATACATTTCAGGAAGAACGAGGCACGCAAGGAGCTATAAGGATCCCGGCATTGCTAAATATGCAAACAACAAAGACCAGACAAGCTTTATAAATATTTTTAAATTGTGGGAAACTTTATGGTGTTAAGTACTATAAAGGTAATTTCAAGAAAAATGTGAAACAGGTTTTCAAGTACACAAGGATGTAGAAACAGATAATAATTCTGACACTAATTTTTCTTTAGTACAATTTGCCCAACCTCTTGTATCTGAAATAAGTGAAACAAACCTAACTGTAAATATGTCTGAAGTAAGGGGGAAATTTGGTTACTGTGTAATGAAAGGGAAAGTTCCCAAGCTGAGGAAATAAACCTCCCAGTACGGCATACTTTGTCCAAAGGAGGTAGTCAAACCTCAAATCATGACATTCTTATGCAAGCCATAGCTCTGTTATAAAATAAAATAGATGAACAAAGTAAGAAAGGCGATGAACAAAGTATGAAAGCTGATGAACAAGATAGAGAAGTTATTCTCATGCCAAATAAACTAGAGAGAAAAACAGGAAACTAGTGACCTTATTACAAGTAAATTTAATGAACAAAGGCAGGAAACTAGTAGTCTCATGAATACTAAATTTGATGAACAGAATGCAGCACCATCCCATTTCTAAAATGAATGTCCCTTCAAGGACAAATGTTGAATTTAAGTATCAAATTGAAGGGAAAACTGGATTTAATTAAAGATGATTTAAAGCACAAAGAAAGGGAAATTTTTCAAAAGGTTGATGTGCATTGATTTCACAAACAAATCAATTCGAATAAAGTTTAGAAAATACAAGGGATGAAGCAAATCTCAGGAGATCTTGCTATGCTAAATAAGAAATTAGAAGAGGTACAAAATAAACAAAAACCTTATTTGTTCGATAATTTCAACCTGGTACGTTTCACAATCAAAGATCAAGTTGATGTAGGTAACCAAGAAGTAACAAGTAAAGAGCAAGCAGAAAAAGCCCGTGCCAAATGCAAATTCTCAGTCAAATGGAAACGATAATAGTGTAAATACTATGTATGGAAGTCATTGAATACTGAGTAATAATACAGATGTTGTACATACTGAGGCTTTCACGGCCGGCGTTATAACTAATAAATAAATTACAACTATCCGGGCTTGTAGGCCGTGGTCTAGAAGGCATCGTGGATATAAGAGCGCCATTCTCCGGTCTCCACATTCAGACTCCGACCACCGCAGACACTGAATCACTTCACCTTGAAGATGCCAAGCGCTGTACTTGGCGAAACGTCAGTATTTACGATGCCTTCTAGACCACGGCCTACAAGTCCGGATAGTTGTAATTCATTTATTAGTTAATACAGATGTTGTTTTACCTAACTTTAACGCCATGCTTAGAGATGACAGAGAATCTTTAAATCATATGTGGACACACGAGGGAAGCTCAAAGTGCACTTAAAAATACACTACAGGGTAATATTTCTCATAATCAGAATTCAAGGGATGAATTTCCCGGCTGCAACACAGCAGTTATGAAAGATTTGTCATTACCACCCTTTTCTGTACATAAACACGTCCACTTGTAGAATTCATACAACTTAGAGAGTACCTCCTTCACAAAAGTATCCCGGAATCACTCGTAAATACCTCCATAAGAGAAATTTGGATTGGATAAATAATGCAATGGGCCCTGATGATAACTTTGAATTCTTTCATGTATATTTGTTAACCGTTACTGGAACGCAGCCAGTAGCCAGTAGCAAAGGATATGTCATGGACACTAGATAGTGGATACAATATTATGAGAGATTATCTGTTGCATCATTCCCGGTGCAACCTCAGGGCAGTTAGTTATCACTGAAAGTGACTTTATTACTCTGATAACAGATCACTTTCCTTTGCAGATACAAAATCATTGCTCATTACAAAGCCTGGAACCGTGTTTGAATTTATAACTTAATCTCGACATTGGAGAACTATGAAAATGAATCTCAAAGTTTATTCTATCCTGAATACTTAAGCTATAACTAAGACAGGTTATAGTTCCCGAGGTCGCGGGTTCAGACGGCGGAGGGCGATGGATTTTTTCGGGCGTAAAAATCCTTAGCATGGCTTTCTTCGGAAGGGAAGTAAAGCCGGTGATCCCGTATAATAAATTTATCACACGTAAAAAACTCTCAAGCCTGATAAAGAGCCCTCTGAGAAAAATTTCCGGTCTTTCACGCCCAATATAGAATGGGCCGCTAAAGACCATAGTAGTTAAAAAGCGTCCGTAAATGAAACCCAGGTTAATTTAATTTGTATAAGCAATACAGGTCAGTCCATGCGATAGGCGCAGCGAAATCTATGATTCCAAGCATACTCAACAACTTACTAGGAACAGCTACCAGGGGGCTATTCCAAATTACGGAAGACAAGGAGAGGATTATGTGAATAGAAATTCCAGAGGTTCGAGGGCGGAGAGAATTAATGCCATACAGAATATGCAAAGCGGTAATTACTACGACCGTAGACAAAGACAAAGACGAAGGAATGGAAGGTACAGCCGACAGTATAGCAATCGTATTAACTAGGAAGGACGAGATGCGAGAATGAAGATGTCAGATCGCGGCATTCCTGTGATGATAGGGATAATCCACCCGAAGACAACAATTCTAGCGAAAGACATGAAATCCATGTTGAACCGATTGGAAGTGGACGGAATGGCGAAAACCAAGCATTAAACTAACGGATGATGTTTTGAATCGAAACATAGATATCACGGCTAGAGTTACTTATACTCCCGACCACGAATACATTTCTTCAACCTTTGTAAGATTAGGTGAACTAAAATGCGATGGAAAAAAAATAAATGAAATAGACACTCCGTATATAAATATTGAGATTAGCAAATAACAAATATACATGTGCTATTGGCACGGTGACATCGTGCAGCTTTTGTTCGGCGGGCACATATGAACAATTGAAGACCTGAGTGCAAGAATCAGATAATGACCACTTTTTGTGCCAAATTGTAGCCTTGTCTGGCCTCTATCTGTCAGTATAGGCATTTTAACAAATGACTTTCATCATAAGGTGGAGTTTAAGTTTCGGCTAAGTCTGCTTTGAGTGCAAGAAGTAGATAATAGCCGGAAGTATCCAGGTGTTGCATTCAATTGTTATGTTGCATTGTCACTGACAGAACGATGGCAGAGAATAGTGAAGCAATGTTGGCTGATGCTAATTCAAATTTGATTCAAAGCTAAGTTAGTAATAACATTTCTTTACTAAGTACAGTTTATTATTTAAAGATGATGATTTGTTAGAGTAACAGGTTTGTTGTAATCTGAATGTTAGTATTGTGATATTTTAGGTACCGGTGCAAAGTTCTGTTGAATTTTCCCCGGCAAAGCCCAGGAAAAGGGCAAGGAATGAAAACAATTGGAGTAGAAATGTTAGAAAAAGGAGTTTCTTGCATGGAGAAATTGAGGAAGAATAAGAAATTAGCTACGGGAAGGAATGATACAGAAAGTGAAAATGAGGACACTCAGCTAAACGTAAAAAACAGGGCTTCATCATTTAAATACAAAGTAATTCTCATATAGAAATAATGTGTAGGATCTAATATAGATATATCATGCTACATACTGGTACTGTATTACACTTATCAAAGCTACATTATTATTATTATTATTATTATTATTATTATTATTATTATTATTATTATTATTATTATTGCTTAAGCTAGAGTTGATAAACCCTATCTATCTAACAAAATTTATTCTTGATTCGCTTTATTAGATATGCATTGCTGGTTCTGAATTCGTCCCATGAAAGTCAGAATTTTGCAATCTACATGGCGTAAAAAAAGGGAAGAGTAGAACACTAGCTCAACATAAGCGGAGCTCCATTATCCTACCAACAAGATGAGCGAGGTGAACACACGTCGAAACCAAACAGAATAGGAGGTAACACTGTACAACAGATCTGTAAACACATAAAGAGTTTTCCTGCACGCTCCATTCATTACCCTAGAAACTCAAGTAAGAAGAAGTAACTCAATTCAGACTTAAATGTGATGAAAATGCACAAGCTGTACCTCGAGAAATTTGAACAAGAGACATTTCTAGCAATGAGAAGCAAATCTAACCTCAAACCAAGGTTACTTATGAATTTTACCTTAGTGTGTTTAACACAAGGTTTAATCTTTCTTTTGGATTTACCCGGTCAAACACTTGTGCAAAGTGTGATAGTTGAATTTAGAAAAGGAAAATGATGGAAATACAGTAAGAGCTTTAGAGGCAGAAAAACACTTGCATCTACTGAAGGCTCGGAAATTCTATGATGTCCTCAAGCAAGTAACGGAGCTCGTTCAGCGTGACACAGCCAGTTTCATCGTACATATACATTTTCGACTCTCCAATAGTGCAGGAAAATATACCCATGTTGAACACCCAAAGTTGTCTCATAGAACAGCTCACCTAAAGTTAGTACGAAAACTGGGAGGTTTGGCTGATAATCGAAGCACAAACCTTCGACGGCTGAAGAAAGGGATCCAATGAAACTATTTCAATTTTGAAACATTACATAGAGAACTACGTCGATGAGAAAATTAAAACCCTGCATCTCTTTAGTGACAATTGCGCGGGGCAAAACAAGAATATGTTGATGGTGCAGTATTTAAACACACTTACTGCTTTGGGAAGTTTTTATAAAATATATCACCATTTCCCAGAACAGGGACATTCATTCATGCCCTGTGATCGAGCATTTGCACAAATTGAGAAGATCAAGCGAAAGAAAGAATATGTCCTTGTGCCCAAAGAGTGGTATGATATTGCATCATCAGCATCAAAGAAATTTACAGTAGTGAAAGTAGATCAGACAATCATATAGAATCTTAAACGACACTTTCAGCCATTATTCAAGAAAATAATAAGGAATAAGAATGAATCATTTACAATCAGTAAATATCGTCAGTTTATTTATGAAGGGAAGGAAGTGTATGTTTCTGGTGGTCAAGACACACTAGTTCACCCTAAATTTTGCATATTTAAGAAAACGCAAATCCCTTCCTTACATGAACTGTATCAGGCTCCATTGCCACTGAAAACAAAGAAGTATTGTGATTTGATGGATTTGGCTCACAAATATATTCCTCCTATACATATGAACTGGTACAGACATCTTAGACAAGAAGATGGGAATGGAGAACCTGAAGCTGAAAGTGATGTGTCTTACCACGGGGTATAAACCTCTACTGAAGTAGTATTTGTTGAATTTCTATTAAGGAAGCCTTCACACATGGATCTTCAAACATTAATGTATGTTGACATTAAAATTGCTGTGTGAAAAAACTATTTTATCTTGCATTATCCTAGTCCATACATTCCAAGAAACATTTGGGTGCCAGAAATGGATAATTTCAGCGCATATTTTTCTTGATTTTATACATTTCTCAGTTAATTAGCACCTAGAAAATTATCAGACTGGTGTGCCTTAACCTATACTTTTACACTAAATGAAATATAAATATAATACAGTGTTAAAAGTTTTTCTCACTTTTCTCAAAACTATCCTTTTGGTTATTATCTAGTTCTGGCACGCATGTCTTCAATTAATTAAGGATGGACACAAATTAATGAGCCTCTCAAACACAAATTTGGCCTGTACTGTAGCTATAGGAAAGGCCCCCCAGATAAATACGAAACAATGCTTACTAAAATTTAAGATCGGCACACAAATTTTTGAGATCGTTTTTCTGGGTATAAATAAACTGAATAACAACTTCATCCTGGATATGATTCTTTGAATAAGTATCAAGTCCACATCAACTTTGAGCTTAAAATTGTAAACTTTGGAAAGAGGAGAAACTCGCCGAAATTAATTTTATTAAAGAAAATGATGAAGCCGTTCAAATGACGTCCCAAGAAAAGGAACTTATAAACGCTGAATTGTTTATCCAGCAAACAGAGGTAAATGGAAACGAGAACTTGTGTCAATTAAATTTTGACAGATGAAAGAAAACCTGTTTTCCAACCCCACACCACACGGTGGTCTGCACAGTTTGGTCACAATCCGAAAGAGTATTCAAGAAATGCATGGAAGCGTAGACCTTACTTCCAGGCAGACGTAAAGTTTAAATGACCTAATGCTACATTTATCTCCCGTACCCGGCTGTTGTAATGTATACACCCACTCTTTTGAAGTCCCAAGAATTCAACCGTTCTATCAGAAATACAATAACATTCCTCTAGGATTAAAGGGACAGGCTAATCAGGTTATACAGGAAATCACCACACAAAACATTGTTGAAGAGGGTAACTCGCCATATATTTCAGTCTCATGTTGGACTATAAAACTGGAAAATTCTAAAACGAGCAACGTTAGATGCCAGACAATTAAATAAATATATGACGCCCGACAACGAAAGGGTAAATCAAACAATTTATGTGTCGAAAGGTAAATATGTCTCATTAATTGACCTAAGGAATAGCTATTGGCAAATACCTTTAGAGAAGAATTACGAAAATATTGTTCCTTTATAGTAGCAGGTAAAGTCTAGAGCTTCACAAGGATGCATTTTGGGAATCGTAACTCCTTGAGCGGTTTCATAAGAGTCATCCATGAAGTGTTTAAAGGAACTAAGCCTGACTTTATGCTTAACTACATCGATGACTTTCCAATAATCTCAGAAACCTTTGAAGAACATTTGGAACGTCTAAAGTTTGCATTATCCAGGCTATGTGAATGTGGATTTACAGTTAATATTGAAAAATCAAAACGCTGTGTGAAAGTTAAATTCCTAGGTTCTATGATTGACGAAAACGATATGAGAGCAGATGAGAATAGAACTGAGGGCATACAAAATATCCCGGCACCAAGAAACCGCAAACAGCTACGGGGAATTTTTGGCGTATGGAATTATATTAGCAGATTTCTATCTAGATATGTACAAGAAACAACTCTTCTGCGAAATTTGCTTAAAAAGGAAAACAAATGGAAATGGACTCCGGAAATGCAGCGCGGTGTTATGACAAAGTTCAGCAATGGTTTCGTGAAACAATATTTTTATAACGTCCAAAAGATGGCAGGACATACGCCATATTTGTCGATGCTTCAACACGCGGCTATGGGGCAATACTAGGATAGCATGATGATGATGACGGTAACTTCCATGAGACTAGTACAGCGTCCCGCGGGTTAAGTGCATTAGAGAAAAATTCATCTGTGACAGAGATGAAAATCTCTGCTATCACTTTACCCTGTGAAAATTTAGAACATACGTGTAGCTCCACCAGATTTTAATCTATTCTGATCACATCAGTCTAACATTTATTCAACGATGTAAACAAACCTCATTAAAACTTTCGAGGTATACACACGCAATTTTGAATTATGACATGGAAATTCTACATATTCCCGCATCCAGTAACGCTTTAGTGACCTTTTGTCACGACTACATTTTAAAAACGTAATCCCAGAGAATATAGAGAAACCACGACGAGAAGTGAAGATAATACGAATATACGTATGTTAAGTTAAATAAAGAACGTAAAAGGAAAATAAAAGAAATAGCGACGTTACAACGTGAGGATAAAACGTTAATGAACTTCTTAAAAGGTATCACAAAGGTCAAACTAGAGGAAATGAAAATATTGCAGTCTTCGATAATACAGCTCTCTATAAGAAACAAGGTCGTGAGGAAAATGCGGAAAGTTGTAATTCCCAGAGTCATGGAAGATGGAATCATTAAGGCATTTCATATAAATAGTTTATTTTCCGGCACTGACAAGGTTACACACACCATTCTACAGTACATGTACATACTTAAAACAAGCTAGAATATGTGTAACCACATAGCATGTAAAATTTGCCAGAATTGCAAACATTTAAACGTAAAGTATTGGACTGATACTAGTTCTATAGTGAGAGATAATCTAAGGAATCTAATTTCAATCGACATTCATGATGAAATGCCGAGTTCTCAATTTGATTATAAGTAGATTTTAGTCCTATAAGACGTCTTTTCAGAATTAACTACAATTTACGAGGGGCACTGTTTATATTTTGATACTAATAATTATACAAAGTAATTTCTCATTGAAAACTGCTTTATTGTATATCAAAATATTCTCCTTTATGATCAAGTCACTTTTGCATCCGTTTGAACCATTTGTCAAAGCATTTATTCCAGTCTTCCTGAGACACCTCCAAAACATGATTTTTGAAGGCATCAACTGCTTCTTCTGCCAACGAAAATCGTTGTCCACGCAATTTATTCTTGATGTTCGGGATCAAAAAGAAGTCATTGGGTGCCAAATCACGACTGTATAGCGGATGACCCATCAATTCGATTTTTTGAGCCCTCAAATACTTTGTTGTTGGACGAGATGTGTGTGTGCGCTCGCATTGTCTTGATGAAGAACGATCCTACGGTTCTTGTTGGTTTTCCTTACTTCACCGAAGACTTCTGGCAAACAAATGGTTGGAAAGGTAGAATCAGATGACTGAAAATTCAATGCCATAGCCGGGATTTGAACCACGGATCTCCCGGCATTGAATTTTCAGTCATCTGATTCTACCTTTCCAACCCTGTCCAACACACGGCTTATGTGAAAGAACAATTAATTCCAAACAAATGGTTGTTTACCATTCGGCATTGACCGTTTTACGTTCCTCTAAAGGCACTGTTGCCACATGGCCAGTTTTGCTGAAAAAACAGGCGACCATTTGCTTCGAAGTGCTTCGAGTGCGAACAACTTTTGTTGCACTTGCTTCATCTTGAAACACCCATACAGTCGACTGCTGTTTACGTTCCGGCTCATACGCATAGATCCATGATTCGTCACCTGTTACAATCTTATATACGTCTTTTGAGGCATCGCTATTGTATTTCTTGGGCATTTTTGTACACCAATCGACACGAGCATCTTTTTGAGATTGCGTCAAATTATGTGGGATCCAACAAGAGGCAAACCTTTTTCACGGCTATGCAATATTTTATATATGCTGGGATAAATAATGCCTAGGGTTGCCTCAATCTCACAATATGTCGCATGACGAACTTTCATTATTAGTTTTTGCACAGCATCAATGTTTTCTGGCACAACAACTGATTTTGGACGACCTTCACGAACTTCATCATTGAGCGAACGACGGCCACGATTAAATTCGTTCTACCAGCGTTTCACAGTGGCAAAGGATGGAGCTTCGTCGCCAAATGTGGAAATTAGTTGATGGATGCACTCTTGTCTCGATAATCCACGTCGAAAAGTCGTAATAAATTATTGCACGAACATTTTCACCAGTTAATTCCATGTTTTTGTTGACACACAATTTTCAAGTTAGTGTAAACAAAACAAATGACGCTATATTGACAAAATGTTTGAAGTAGATTATGGTAAAAAGTTTCAAACTTTCCATTGGAGACATTAGATGGCACCTATAACATTCAGGGTTGCCAAGGCTCAAAATATAAGTAGTGACCCTCGTACGCTTAAGAAAGAAAAATAGTAAGACATGTTAGAGAATATTACTGCAAGGTTATATACCAAACGAAGGGGATATCTATTCCATTATAGCAGACAACTCGATTGTATTTACCACGAAAAGTTTCCAACTACCACTCCAAGAAAGGAAGATAAAGCACTGTTTTTGTTCGCGTAGTCATCCACAGAGCAACCCATGTGACGTGCAATTGGAGGTTTGATTTTTTTCTTTAAGGATACTTTTTCACAATAAACATTCTACCTAAAGCAAATATGTTTCCAGTATTGAAAGGATTTTTAACGAAACAGTTAACTTGTGTACAGGTTTAAGTCAATAGAGCTCTTAAAAGAAAAACAACTAGATACAATCAAAACCAGCATACCTTCAGCAATTTACGCTGAAGAGACAAAGAGCGCTTGGAAACTAGGAAAATGTTGAAACCAGATAGAGAGCGGATCAAGAAAGCTGCTCGGCGAAGGAAAGAGGAATATGAAACCAAGAAAATAGAAACACCGTGGAATAATAGGTTAAACGATCTGGTGCTTATGAGAAACAAAACCCTATCAGGCAAAATACAGAAGGATAATCAACATCTTATGTTGTACAAGTGACCATAGCAAATTTCTAAAGTGCGATCCACAGATACGTATGAGCTAGTTGAGCTAGATACTAATCAATCCACAGGAAGATTTAATAAGAGGATGCTTCGTCCATTTCGACAACTTGAACCAGATAGAGAATCAACGTAAGCAAGTAAGGAGGCAGTGAAAATCCGTCCTAAGAAGAAAGAAAGAGAGGAATGAGAGTTGTGAAATAAAGTTGGCAAAACTTATGCATTGTAGCGAGATATGTTGGCGAGGTTCCAACAAAGTATCAAGAGATTACGTTAGTATTAACTACACTCGAGAAAGCGTTGAAACCCTGTGACATGACGATGTAGAATGCACGACAGCAGTCAATAAAATACTTAAGAGCCGTGGATTTAGGTCACGGCGCGCCTTTTCACCTTCACTCTCGTCTAGAGGCCATACTCGACTACGAAATTCCGAGCCGCAAGGGGTAATTCGCACCCCTTCCTAATTAAGTAAACCTTTAAATAGCGAAAACATCCAAACGCCACCAGATTACAGGTAAGATGCTAAGTTAAGTTTTACTCGCGCGGGCCTTCAGCCTATGCACCCAGCCCATTCGGCCGTGGTGGGCATGTGCTTTAAATATCAATACGGCGTCCAGTTTTAATACAACCCTCGGGCTTTTTTCAATGTATTTTCCTGTGAGCGCATCCGCCTACGCCCCACAGACCAGCTTCCGCTCTCCCCTTCTGAGCTTACTCACCCCTACTGTAAGCAACCCCTGGGTTTAACCACTCCTCAGCAACAGGGTGCTACAATGTGGTGATGGTACCGGCTACATGTGGTAGATTGCCGCAGTAATTATGGGGTAGTTACTCGTACAATTTGGCGTGGGCATCAGATACGATGATAGGGTAGGTACCAGGGTCAAGTTGATTAAGTGTAACTCTCCCCGTTTGGTGAGTGTATTGAATATGTTTTTTCTTTTCTCCTCCCTCAGCTTGTAGTTTCATGGCACTATTTAGCACACACTAACATCAAAGGACACTTATTATGCAAAACTCACCCTCCTGCCCTTGCATCATGATTTGCTTTGTGCATGCGCTAACATGAATAGTTCAAGAATAAATATGTGTAGCCTTAAGATACAGTAGTCACCCCAAAATTATTCAGACGGTCCCTACAAATGGGGAGTAGCGCCAGAAAAAGACACCACAAAAAGATGCCACTGCCGAGTGACTTCACACAGGCAAGGAGATGTTACCGCCACAGAATGGTAGAACCGCGGAGCACGACTCTTCTCCTCTGTCACACTTTTTATATATTGTTTTCTCCTTCTGTCACACTATTTCGTTTTCTCCCCATCCCCCTCTGCAGGTAAGGAAAATGGAACTTTAAATTCAAATCACTGTATTTAATATTCTAGATGCCTTGTAGACTTAGTCATGATGCAATGTAAAAGCCCACCCGCCTACTCGTTGCACCATGACACTTCTTTAGGTCCATGTAGTGTTCTGACAATTTAGCAGTAAGGTGTATAAATTTAGTATGTAAGTTTTCTCTTTCAGCTGCACCACATAAATACTATTTAAGTAAGCTTAAACTCAAAATAAAAAGTTGCTTTTACAAGTTAAATGCGCCGTCACCACTGCAGTTAGAACACACATAATGTAAATGACACAAGAAACGTGTAAACGATAAGTATGCAGAGTGCACGAAGTTATCGGACCCATTTTTACAGAGGAATCAGATGCAGTTATAGCCATGTAGCAGAGCTTGAAGGAAAACAATTTTGCAATATAAACGTTCGCGGTATAAGATTTCTATTGCAGAAGTAAAACTTCAATTTTATAAATATATTCAAAGATAATAAATTATCTCCATAACAACCTAGTCACATTTCTATAAAATATAATGCATTCAGGGAACGAGGCCATTGTCTTCCCCAGGTGCAATTATAATGATTCTTGCTGCCACATTTTACTTATCCTAAATCCAGTTACTTTAGTGAAGAATATTTTCCATTGGCACGATTACGAAAATTCTAGCTGACCCATATTTGGCACACATGGCGAGTGATTAGTGTTCAAGAAACGCCAGAAGATGGTTGCCACCCACAATGCCAGTCAATCATGCAGAAGTTTCACTTTCCAATAACTGCGAAAGTGTTCCACAAAAAAACTGCGAAATGCATTGTCTTCACACCCATGCAAGAAGAATTAGTGAGGATAATAAAGAAAATGAGGGAAATAGAAGGAAATAAAAAGGAAAGATGTTAAGCTTTGAATTAGCATTATAGTTCTTAAATGCTTGAAAAACGGGTTAAGTAACTTATAATACAAAGTACTGTAGGTTTTTGTACATCCATCGTAATTTAAGCTTTTTTGTGGAGCAAATGGTAAATCACGCGACCCAACTGTTGCGTTTTGTATGGGGTATTAAAGAAAGAAAATGTCTTAAGTGAGGTGCAAAATGTAATCCTAAAACACGGCCCTGTTGTGTCACGTGTTTAAGACACAAACTGTTCAGATTTAAAGATTTGAACTATTATGTGGTTGTCCCAAATGTTAAGCCCGGAACGCAATTTTAATGATAAGCTGATTTTGAGGACGTTAATGGTGTCCGCCTCAACGAATATTCGTACATGAGTTTTGAGAGTTTTAGGAGTTTCCCGTACTTTTTAGAGTAGTATAAATACCGAAAACTGTCGCTGGAGTATCTTGTGAATGTCTGAGATTTATCGAAAGTTTAAGTTTAGTGTTAACATTGATGTTTTGTGGAGCTAGGTTGTGTCGATAATAATTCATGACAAATCTTGAGTGAATTAGAGCTGATTTCTACAAAAATAAAATTTTGCAGACGAGAACTATAAATATATGAAACACTTTGACAGCAGAACACAGGATAACGCAGAATTATAAGTAATTTATAATATAAGGGCGATGAATGTTAAATAATGAAATGAATGCTTAAGAAATAAATAATTGAAAGTAGTGTGGCAAGAAAGCGATAAGCGACAGCGTAATGTTATGTGCGTAGTTTCAAGAAAAACATGAAAGAATACGGAAGAATAAATCTGCAAGGATAAATGTCTGAACAGCAACTGGTTACTACAAATCCCGCACTTAATTTGTCACAAACGCCACCCATAATGGCGATGCACATCTTAAGGCAAGAATATACATTAACTTCCCCCATGCTTATGATAATGTACGCGAGGACAGTTCTGTTAACCCTGCTAGCAGCAGCTGTGGCGTTAAGAAAACCCGAATTGATAGTGGCAGCGTATATTCCGACAGTGAAGGCGAGCTCGAGCTCCATTATAAAAGAGATCATCGGTATTATTGACATTCTGTTTGTACTGTTCTGTTTAATAGTAATGATCGCGGTAGCATATAAACTTCTAGGAAGATTCTGCCGTAAAGACCCCAATAGCAGCAATACGCCCACAGAGGTACCACAACCGCAGGCTCTGACAACTGGAAGTTTTGTCGTAGCAACACCTACAGATTCTGTGTGGGAAGAAGTTAAAGCTTAAACGCAATGTTGATGAAAGCGCAAAAAGAATGAAGAGGTACGATACAGAGGGGTAACTGTAATGCAAAGTAAGTAGTAAAGGGGAAGGGATGGTCACGCGGAATCATCAAGGGTACACAAAGACACTTATGGAAGCATAGCACACCAACACTTCACACACGCGATACTACGCGAATGAAAATAAAACACTTAACCAGCACAGCAACAAAGGTCTAATTCGAGGGACGTTGGTCTCAGAATGGCAGTTCAAAGAAGTGCAGCCACAAGCGAAGGCAGACGGTGAACAGAAATACTGACAAATGATTTCTCACGAACGCGTACAGAATGATGTTCAGACCATTCAGTGGCGAGTGGCATAATTATGAACACAAGGGCAGACGAATGTAAATAGTTAGGACGAATCAGCATGAATATAGGGGCTTCCCTGATGTTAACTACAATATAAGAATGAGTATAGTAAGAAGTTAATAACCAATAATTAAAAGATTCCCTTTCGAAGGAAGCCATGCTAAGGGTTTTTATGTTCCGAAAAAAATCCATCGACTTCCGCCGGGTTTGAACTCGCGATAGGCTAGCATGGTTACCACCACATCACTGAGGACGACGCGTAGACTATAGGAAGCTAAAAGCGCAAACAACCTCATCGGTATACCCGCTACCATTGATAGACGACCTGCTTAGCTACTTAGGAGGTTCGAAATTTTATTTTACACTGACCTACTAAGCGCATACTTTCAGGAAGTATTATCCCAGGAAAGTAAGTAATAATCTTCTTTCTTTACGTCGGATGGACAATTCGAATTCGAAACATTGAGCTTTGACCTAAGGAACGCCCGTAGATTGTTCACGGAAATTGGGAATGAATTACTAAGAAAACATTAATATACCTAGGCAACAGCAGTTTTTGTGCGTACATTTCAGGAAATATTGTCGAATCTGGAGGCAGTATTAAAAGAATTGGAATAACACGCATTTAAACTCAAGCCTCAAAAAATGTATTTTTATGTGCAAGTTAAAGCTGCTAGGGTATGAAGTTGAGGCAGCAGGCATAGAACCCGACAAGGAAATATTCAGGCAATCTCCTAATGGAGAACCCCAAGGAATGTCAAAGAAGTAAGACAAGTGTTAGGATATTTAATTCTAAAGGAGGTTCATGAGTAACTTTGCAAGCAGTCGCGAGGCCGCAAAGAATCTAGAAAAGCCAAACAAAAATGCCTAGGGTGCCAGAAACAGCAAGAAACGTTCCATAAATTAAAAGACCCAATGGTAATACATTGCGATGCCAGCGTGCGCGGTACAGGCTGTTGCCTCCTATAGGAACAAATTGAAAAAATGTACCCAGTAGTGTTTGTCTATAGGTGTTTGAGCAAAGCCGAGAAAAATTACGGTGTATCAGAACAAGAACTACGAAGGTACACATACGGTTATTCCGTAACGATTTTCACAGATCATGCATGTCTGTACCACTTAACAAACTCAGAAATCTGTCAGGAAGATTGACATGCAATAGTTTAATGCTGCAGGAATTTGACTACACGCTGCGACATAAATCACGAGTGAAACATAGAGACGTGGATTGCTTGTCAAGGATGCCCGTAGATCCGCCGGAACAGTTTGAAGATAGGATTCCCTGCGTTCTAGATCCCCTGCTAAAACCTCTGAAACAATCGAGCACGGCAAATGCCAGGTAAATAGAAACCGCGATATCGTTTTAAAGTCTGGTGTGCTATATAGTAAAACCGCAAGCAGTACAGGTAATATGCAATTACTAGTGTTCAGGTATAAAGATTTGAACGGAATATATTTGTTGTCCCAGAATCTAAGTTCGGGAACACAACTTTGACGACAAAATTGATTTTGAGGAGGCTATAGGGAACGCCTCAAATAACATGCGTACATGCAATATGAGAGCTTCATGTGTTCCTTAGTTCTATATTAGTGTAAAAGTTACAAGTGCAGCCACTCCGGCTGAATGCCTAAGAAGTATAGAATGTTTACGTTTGCTCCTAGCATCGTTTTTTTGAGAAGGTATTTCGAAAATGATTCACGACAAAGGTTAAGTGAATTGGAGGTGATTTCTCCAAAACTTAAAATTTTCAGGTGAGAACTACAAATAACCGCAAAATGTTTCTTCATTTATGCAAGAGAGCAGGACAATGCAGTGTTCAAACGCGGCGGAGGGCGATGGATTTTGTTGGGCGTTAAAATCCTTAGTATAGCTTCTTTCGAAAGGGAGATAAAGCCAGTGGTCAAGTGTCGTAGATATACGGCACGTTAAAGAACTTCAAGCCTGATAAAGAGGCCTCTGAGCAAAATTTCTGGCCTCTCACGCCCAATGTTAAATGGGACGCTAAGGACCACAACAGTTAAGGAGCGTCAATAAATAAAATTCAGTTTAAATTTTAACGCAGTCTTACAAGTAGTTTATAGTATATAGCGTGATCAATGTTAAGTAAACTAATTTTCAAAAAAAAATAAATGTTAAGCGTAGAGTGACAGTAAAACAATAACCTGAAGTCATAACAAGGTCCTACAAAAAAGAAACACGGAAGAACAAACTTGGCGATGATAAATTTTGAGCAGTGCAGGCGACACGAACACATTATAGCAGCAAATATTCCAAACGCGAACGCAGGTTCGATTATACAAGAGGACGCTATGGAAATTGTTGAAATACTTTCCTTAGTGTTATGCGTCATAGTAATAACCGCAATAGTCTATAAGAGTGTTGAAAAGCTTTGCCGTAAACATAGAAGCATAAGCGAAGATTGGAAGAATCACAGTGAGCGCGAACGCACAGGGTTGGCGACGCCAACGGATCCAGAGTCAGAAAGAATACAAATCTGAATCAGTGATAAGGTCCATGCGGAAAAGAAGGTTATAAAGAGAACAGGGGAAAAAGGAAAATACACAGGTATTCAAGAAAAGTCCCAACCGAGTAATGCCACTTAAGCGACGAATACGCACAAAAACAGTCGACAAACGTACTATGGTGACACAACACACGCGATATTATGCGATTTGAACACTATTTAAGGAACACAGCGGTACGCGTTCCACCTACATTACAAGCCTTTCTCACACTGATGAATATCGATTGACAATCAGGAGTCGAGAGGAAGTCAGAACCTGAGTAAGCATTTCACGTAGTCGGTGGAGGATGAACTCTGTACCGAGCCTTGGCGACTCCTACAAATTAACCGTGATGGCATGGGATTGTAAATGCATATACAAAGATTAACAAACTAGGAAATGCAAAAGAGGGAGTAAATAGAGTCAATGTAGAGCCTCCCCTTCCTCTCCCCAATATTCACCCTAGTAATAAGGTAAATAGAGACTACTAGTACGAATACGTGATAATGGCGTATAAATAGTGATAGTAAGTAAAGTTTCTTTTGTGGTTAATTATCTTTTATGTGGGTGTACATACAGATGGAGGAGGCCAGTGGAACAATCATCAGGGCAGAAGCAGCCCAGACATTAGAAGACGAAGGGAAGCAGTTTAACATGAAACAGTCAGGTAACAAAAACAGGGAATCATAGCTTTGAAGGTATGTCCTAGTAAATAGCCAGATAGTTCGGCATCGAAAGAAAGGTAATACGGTGCTTGTAGGAAACTGTTTATTTGTTCGTAATAATTGTGGGAGTAGAAGTAACCCCCGAAAAAATACATAGTGCTCCATATGGGCGACCCCGGTATAACGTAATAGACACGAACGCTCTTCAAGAAATCTCACTTGCAAGAGACAGCAAGGTAGAGGAGGATGTATTAAGGAACCAAAGGTCGAGGTAAGCCAACTGACTCCCCGAGTCTAAGAAGCCATGGAGGAATTGACCATTGGAGTTTACGTAAAGAAAGGGAACCAAATAAATTCCATTTATTTTTGTTGTTGGTTTTATTTTGTCACAGTAGTGAGCGTTCGGAAGAAGGAAAGAAAGAGAAAAAGGTAAACGAGACTAGGAGGTTTACACACCAGGAAAAATAATTAAAATGACAATTAAAGCGTATCAGAGTTCCCTGCAGAGGATTAACCACACAGGGAGACCAGCAAATATAATCATTTGGCGGTAAAACCACAAGCAAACCACGAGAACAAAGAGCCGGGAAAGCTAGGTAACAAAATTAAAGAAAGAAAAGAGGCAGATATACAAACCAACAAACATTCACACTAAAAGCAGCCATGTTTTTGTGCATGTACGCACAATCATCCAAATGTAAATTGTAAGGAAATAGCAGAAATGAATGTATAGTCAAATAGTATGTGGAAGAACATAGCAGCACTTGTCATGTCTGGAGTTAGGGCTACGCGTTTTTATTACTTTCTCTACTACGTATAGTAAGTAGGGGAAGTATTGCATTCCACCCAAAAATTCGATACCGAGATTTCACCGAAAATACATGTTTTGAGACCTCCTGAATCCAAAAAAAGCATTTTTGGAAACATGTCTGTGTGTGTCTGTGTGTGTGTCTGTGAACAGCATAACTCAAAAACGAACAGTCGGATAAGCACCAAACTTGGTATTTAGGTTCAGTATCTTCCAGAGATGCGACACGAAGGTTTTGAAGAAAATCCCCCCACCCCAGACCACCCTTTACATGGAAGATTTTTCGAAAATTTTAATTTTCTCAAAAATGGCTCTAACGATTTTGATGAAAATATCATATGTTTAAGATATTCTCATGAGAAATGAAATGTATATCTCGAATTTTCTGGGAATGTCTCCAAAAGTATTCTTCATTGTGAACGACTTTTGCATAACTGGTAAACCATAAAAGATAGACAAAATTTTACTACACAAAAAATGTAGATCGCGTTAAAATACACAACTTATGTCATATACGTTTCTTTTGTTGAGTGAACCGTTTTCGAGATATTGCTTGTTATTTCCTTAAATTTTCCAATACTTATACTTTTTCTCAAATGCGTTATTCATTTTTTTATGTCCTGGACATGCAAAGAGAATGAAATGCGCCACATAGCAACCAGCGTTAAAATATTTGACTATCGCTTATAACCTACCATATTCCCCTTGCATCTACAAGAAAATTACCAATAAGATTGACATCTCGATATCTCGATTAACATGAAGCATATGGAGAATAGGCGTTTGTAAAAATAGATTTACAAGAGTAGAGAAAGTCATGTGAGTGTAACCCATCAGATTTTTTTTTATTTCATTTTCAAAATTCGGGAGACAGGTAAGATAATCGGCAGGGATGCTTATTTTCGTACTTTATTCCTCCGCTGCTTTCAGACTCGTCCCTAAAAATTAAAATCACATAATTTTCTCTCCAACCCTAGTTTTCCTTCCTGGAAGCAGATCCATCTTAAGAAAAAAAATCGTCCTGCTGCACTCCAACTGACAGAAGCAGAACCACAATAACCAGTAAAGAAGTGAAAGGACGACAAGGAAGAAGTAAGAAGACACAACAAGGAAAACCGGAGTATAAAATATCCCAGCACGACCGATAATTGGCTAAAAAATTTATACCACCGGCAACTGCCTAAGCTGAAGGAAGATTGAAATAACCAACCGCCACTGTAAAATTGACGTCTGAGAACAGCAAAATCAGCAGAAATACTCACAAACAGGAAGGCTGCGCGTTGTACAGCCCTTTACATGCAATATGGAGCAAATAAGAAGCAAGAGACATGCACAAGGTCAAAAAATCGAAGCCACACTCTCCCTTATGATACACCAAATCCCAGAAGAGGTTTTCTCATGACTCACAGAAGCGAGAAAGACAGGGTACTAGCAAGCCAAGGTTATTATTGTCGGTCAGTCGACTGTGTTGCTAGGCCTTAAGTATTTATTTAATCTTTCTTTCTTTAGGAATCGGCTATTGAGACAAATGAGGTACTCCCCAAGATAAAGGCTTTCTCCCTTACATGTTTAAATTCCGCGGTCGTAATTAGTCCCCCTTGGAGGTAACTTGGAGAGGCATCATAACCTGAAATGTTCTAACACATTTTCGAAAATATAATCAAAGTATATCTTCAAATTCCAATTGCAGAGGAAGATAAACCACACCGTTTGGGTTGTTCGAATTGGAGTACCCAATACACCAGCAATATTTCAGTATTTTATCAACGAAGTACTTTTTGGATTAGATTTTTTATTTGTATATCTGTATGGTATATTAATAGCTTCAACATCAGAAGAACACCAAAAACATTTAAAACTGGCTCTGGACAGGTTAGCTAAATATGGACTACATATTAACATAAATAAGTCTGTTTTAGGCACAAAACAGTTAGAATTTCAAGACACTTAATCACACCAAAACCCCTTCCTGAGAAGATACAGATCATTAAAGATTACAAGTTGCCATAGACAATAAAAGAGCTTCGAAGCTTTCTTAGATTATCTAATTTCTATCCTCGCTATTTGAAGAATGCTGCACAAGGACAATCAATTCTACATGATTGAAAGGTGCAAAGAAGAACGATAAAAAAAATTGGTTGGACTGACGAAGCCAGAAATCAGTTTGAGAAGTGTAAAGAACATCTAAGGCACACTACACTGTTAACTTTTCCCACTCCAGATTTACCCATAGCACTTTTCACGGATGCTTCAGATCAAGCCATAAGAGCTGTATTACAATAACGGAAATATGATGATTTGAAGCCAATCGCATCCTATTCCAAAATCTTAATGATGCTAAGAAGAACTGCAGTGCTTATGTCAAGAATTACTAGCAATTTATTTGGTAATAAAACAGTTCAAACATTACGTTGAAGGAAGACATTTCACAGTTTTAACAGACCACAAAGCAATTACATTTGCATTTCACCAGAAGAACGGGAAAGCTTCACCACGTCAATTATGACATCTACAGTACATTTCTCAATTCACAACTGACATAAAACATGTAAATGGTCAAGACAATGTGGTAGCTGATACATTATCAAGGATGAAGGAATTTATGTGCTTAATTACGCAGATATTGCGAGATGTCAAGAGAATGATAAAGAACTCAACGAGTTACGTCAGCAAAACACGTCGTTACAGATCAAACAATGCCAACTAGGAACAAAAGATTCGTTATGATGTGACATTTCCACTCACTATGTTCGACCTTTTATTCCTAAACTATTTCGAAAAAAGATTTTCCAACATGTTCATAACCCAGTACATCCAGGAGTTAAAAGAACAGTACAACACATTACTTCCAAATTCATATGGCCAGGAATGAGAAACGACATTCGTAAATGGACACAAACCTGTATTAATTGTCAGTCGAACAAAGTGACAAGACATACAAGATCAAAACTTGGAGTATTCAAGCAATCAGATGACAGTTTCTGTATTCGTCCTCCGTGGTATAGTGGTTACCATGCTAGTGTCTAGTTCCCGATGTCGCAGCGGAGGGCGATGAATTTTTTCGGGCGTAAAAATCCTTAGCATGGCTTCCTTCGGAAGGGAAGTAAAGCCGGTGGTCCCGATCGTAGATTTACGGCACGTAAAGGAACCTCAAAACTGATAAAGAGGCCTCTGAGCAAAATTACCGGTCTTTCATGCCCAATACAGAATAGGACGCCAAGGACCACAGCAGTTAAAGAGCGTCCATAAATAAAACTCAATTTTGATAGATATTCTGCGTAGTGCATATAGACATCATTGAGCCGTTACCACTTACAGAGGGCAATGTTTACTGTCTGACTTGCTTGATCGTTTTAGCACGTCAGGATTGATGAAAGTTGTATCTTTGTGCAATATTACAGCTCAAACAGTTGCACGAGCTTTTTATGACAACTGGATTCTGGAACACCTATTTAAATTATAACTGATCAAGGAAAACAGTTTGAATCGGAATTATTTGGAAACTTAGCGATGCTCTGTGGCGCAAAAGTTCAACATAGCATTCCTTATCACCCACAATCAAATGGGGAAAATAGAGCAGTTAAACAAAGAGAGAATTCAGAGCTCACAACAATATTAAATGGACCGAGAGTTTGCCAACAGTTCTTCTAGGATTACGAACAGCTGTTCGAGAAGATACTAAATATTCAATTGCCGAAATGAATATAGAACAGCAATTAGACTTCCTGGAGAATTTTTTGAGCAATCTACAGGATCAGATGTAAATCGAGTCACATTAGTATCACAAACTCGAAATAGTATTATATAGCTGATGCCTACTGCAATTCACAGAGATTCAGCATAACAAGTTTTTGTCCATAAAGATCTTCATTGTTCTTCCCACGTGTTCTTCAGAAAGGACAGGGTCAAAAAGGACGTAGAATCTCCGTATGAATATTTAGAAGTGAAGAGAGAACAAAAATGTATCACGATAAATATTAAAGGCAAGGACATTAATATCTCTATTGACAGACTGAAGCCTGCCTATCCACTAGCTGATGAAGAGACAACAACATCTGATTCCATTTATACCTGATCAGCAGAGCGCTGGTTCGGATGACAACAAGCAATCGCAAAAAACTGTGCAAATAAAAACTACAAGGAAAGGCAGAGTAGCATTTTTGACAAATATCTTGACTATCAACATTGAAGTTTCCAATGATTTTGATAAATTGTGTTGTACCATTTAAAAATGTTATTTTTTTCGGGGTATTGTAAACTTATTTTATATTGTATAATATTAACTTAGTTTTTCTTATTATGTCTATACCTAAACATAACTTCTTTACTAGCAGAGAATTAATGTGGCGATAATGCCAGCATAGACATTCTAAAGATATTTACGTTATGCCAATATTATAAATTAAATACCCTTCTTTGATTATTTACTCTTTTGAGTTAGATTGCAGCAGTTGCGATGAAGTTATTGATTAAAAATTAAGAAATAAAAAATCAGTTAACTTTCGGCTTACAGTTAGAATGGAAAGCTTGGTTCATTTAATATATTTAAATAATAATTGGGCAGAAGATAACAATAGACACACTTACGGACATGTTTACAAAAATGCTTTATTTGGATTCAGGCACCTCAAAACATGTATTTCCGGTGAAATATACATATAGATTTTTGAGTGGAATGCAATAGTTTCCCTACTTACTATACGTAGTAGAGAAACCAATAACAAGGAATATCTGTGAAATGGTTGACTCGATAAAAAGAATGCATATGACATAAATTGTGTGTTTTAACGAGATCTACATTTTTGTAAAGTAAAATGTTGTCTATCTCTAACGGTTTATCAGTTATGCAAAATTCATTCAGAATGAAGAGGACCTTTGGGAACATTTCCAAAAGATTCAGGATATACATTTCATTTTCCATAAAAATGTCTTAAACATATGATATTTTAATCAAAATCATTAGAGCCATTTTTGAGAAAATCAAAATTTTCGAAAAATGTTCCATGTAAAGGGTAGTCTGAGGTGCGGGATTTTCTTGAAAATCCTTGTGTCGCATCCTTGGAAAATACTAAACTTAAATACCAAGTTGGTATTTATTCGATTTTTTGTTTTTGAGTTATTCTGTTCTTAGACAGACACACAGACACACTTACGGACATGTTTACAAAAATGCCTTATTTGGATTCGGGGCACCTTAAAACATGTATTTCCGGTGAAATCTTGGTATCGAATTTTTGGTGGATTGCAATACTTTCCATACTTACTATACGTAATATAAAAAGTAATAACAAGAGATATCTAGGAAATGGTTCATTCGCCAAAAAAATGTATATGACATAAGTGGTGTATTTTAACGAGATTTACGTTCTTTGTATAGGAGAATTTCCCTATCTCTTACGGTTTATCAGTTATACGAAAGCCATTCAGAATGAAGAGGGCTTTTGTGGACATTCCCAGAAAATTGAAGATAGATATTTATTTCATTTGTCATGAAAATATTGTAAATATGCTATATTTTAATAAAAATAGTTTGAGCCATTTTTGAGAAAATCAAAATTTTCAAAAAATGTTCCGTATAAAGGGCAGTCTTGGGTAGGGTGGTTTTCTTGAAAATTTTCGTGTCGCTTCCTTTGGAAAATGCTAAACTTAAATACCAGTTTGATATTTATTCGACTTTTCGTTTTTGAGTTATGCTGTTCACAGACAGACACACACACGCGGACATGTTTCCAAAAATGCTTTATTTGGATTCACGGCACCTCAAAACATGTATTTCCGGTGAAATATCGGTATCGAAATTTTGGGTGGAATACAATACTTCCCTGCTTACTATACGTAGTAGAGAAAGTAAAAACTACAAAAGCAAATCGTATTACGACCTTCGGTTAACAGTTAACCGAGTTATCCTTAGCGATGAACTAACCGCCACCTTGGACAGAGTACTAACTTGTAGGTAACCATACAAAATGGCGTACCTTCGGCCTCGATTGATAGTTAATAGCAATCCAAGACAAATATTGGAGCAATATTGATATAACGGAGCTAAGACAAAATAATCATACTTCGAAAGAATAATTTTCAGGCTTGGAGCGAGGAAGAATTTCGTAAAGTTATAGGTAAGATTGTCGAACGTTGCACTGGTTGTTTTAATTCCTATTACATTTCTGCATAATACCTTCAGCATTATACTAAGGTATATTGCTTATTTTATTTTCTTTCTCTCTTTACTTTCTCTATTAACGTAGAGTAAGTAGGAGAAGTATCGTATTCCACTACCGAGGCGACTGGATGGCTGTGGCGGTTGCTTGTCGTCCGCATTTGGGAGGTCCACTCTGGTCCATGGGTTTTTCGTGGTTTCCCCGGGTCGCCAGTCTAATGCTGGGGTGGTTCGTCTTATACGACTCTCCTGTACCCATCACCTTCCTTCTGTCGTCCTCCGTGGTGTAGTGGTTACCATGCTAGCCTCTAGTTCCCAGGGTCGTGGGTTCAAACCCGGCGGAGGACGATGGATCTTTTCCCTTCGGAAGGGAAGTAAAGCGGTGGTCCCATGTTGTAGATTTACGGCACGTAAAAGAACCTCAAGCCTGATAAAGAGGCCTCTGAGTAAAATTACCGGTCTTTCGCGCCCAATATAGAATTGGACGCTAAGAACCAAAGCAGTTAAAGAGCGTCCATAAATAAAACTCAATTTATCACCTTCCTTGTCATTTGTTTAAGGGTTGTAGGACCAGGCGACGGGTTGAGACTGGGCGGTGTCTTGCGCTCTGTAAAGGTTTCTTCCCTGGCGTCGCTGCGGTACCGCTCAGTTAGGTCTCTCCTCAGTGTGGGGCTCCGCTCCGGGAGAACCTGGAGGTTGGTGGCTTGGCCCTGTAAAGGTTTCTTCCCTGGCGTCACTGCGGTACCGCTCAGTTAGGTCTCTACTCAGTGTGGGGCTCCGCTCCGGAAGAACCTGGAGGTTGGTGGCTTGGCCCTGTAAAGGTTTCTTCCCTGGCGTCACTGCGGTACCGCTCAGTTAGGTCTCTACTCAGTGTGGGGCTCCGCTCCGGAAGAACCTGGAGGTTGGTGGCTTGGCCCTGTAAAGGTTTCTTCCCTGGCGTCACTGCGGTACGGCTCAGTTAGGTCTCTACTCAGTGTGGGGCTCCGCTCCGAGGAACCTGGAGGTTGGTGTCTTGCGCCCTGTAAAGGTTTCTTCCCTGGCGTCACTGCGGTACCGCTCAGTTAGATCTCTACTCAGTGTGGGGCTCCACTCCGGGGAACCTGGAGGTTGGTGGCTTGGCCCTGTAAAGGTTTCTTCCCTGGCGTCACTGCGGTACCGCTCAGTTAGATCTCTACTCAGTGTGGGGCTCCACTCCGGGGAACCTGGAGGTTGGTGACTTCTGCTCTGTAAAGGTTTCTTCCCTGGTGTCGCTGCGGTACCTGCTCAGTTAGATCTCTCCTAAGTGTAGGGCTCCGCTCCGGGAACCTGGAGGTTGGTGGCTTGTGCTCTGTAAAGGTTTCTTCCCTGGCGCGCTACGGTACCGCTCAGTTAGATCTCTTCTCAGTGTGGGGCTCCGCTCCGAGGAACCTGAAGGTTGGTGACTTGTGCTCTGTAAAGGTTTCTTTCCTGGCGTCGCTGCGGTACCTGCTCAGTTAGGTCTCTTTTAAGTGTAGGGCTCCGCTCCGGGAACCTGGAGGTTGGTGGCTTGTGCTCTGTAAAGGTTTCTTCCCTGGCGTCGTGCGGCAGTCACCTCCTCCGTCCGTTGCTGTTAGTCTTACCTTGATGCTTCTCCGTTGGTTCCGGAAGTTCACAGTGTGCTGGTTCTCTTCAATTTTATCCTCGGCTAGCTGCAGTAGTTTTCTTTAAACTATATAGGAGCATGGACTTATCCTCGGTAAAGGAAAGCGTAGATCTCGGGTGGTGATATAGGAAGACATAGACGTGCTTTGTTTATGTAAAGATGACACTGCCGTTTCTTTTTATTTAAGTAACACACGTAGTATACAAAACTGGTATTGCCGCTGTTAAAATACTGTCCCCCGCTGTTAAAATGCGGCGCGGATATGACACGAAGTTCAAATATGCTTATTATCTCTTTACGAGTAGCGGATCTTAGGTGTGTTTCTTAAACTGTCTTGATTCCCTTTTTTGGCGCGATACCTCACCCATCCTGCAGCATCTGTCCCTGGCCACACATGACAAAACTGTCAAACAAACTGCAATGCTAAACTGACATGACAAAACTGTCAAACAAACTGCAATGCTAAACTGACATGACAAAACTGTCTTGCTAAAACTGCCCAACTGCAATGCTAAAACTCCCTGACAAACTGTCCCCAATTTGCTCCAAACAGATCCATTTATAGTCTCAGGCTACTGAGGCTGCTTCCTTTCCTATTGGTCCATTTTTAGCACCACTCGACGCGTCCAACTATTTCGTATAAACTTCCGGGGATCTCATTGGTCCAAGTTTAATATAAATCGCGGTTTTTCCTATATTTACCGTTAAGCTATCTGTCTCTCTCTCTTGGTCACGGCGAATTATCAAATAAAGGAACAAAGGCGCTACACCCTCGCTGTAGGAATAATGGCACTGCGACCCAAAGACATGTCATAAAACTAGGTTTTCTGCCTTCGAAAGCACTATTCCTGTAGCTAAAACATTTCGCCGTGGACAGTATTTTAACACAGCGCTTAAATTATTTACATTAAACCATTTATAACTCTACTAATATTAGTAACCTAGATACATACGTAACGTTAAATCACCCTTCTTAAAATATACAAGCAGTATAAATAAAAGATATTTACATAGTATGATTTAACATCAATAAAAGTTAATTAATAAATTATCTATAATTACAGTTCTCGGGCTCGGCCTAGAGTTGCCGTTTCAGTCGCTGCGGTACCGCTCAGTTAGATCTCTCCTAAGTGTGGGGCTCCGAACCGGGAACCTGGAGGTTGGTGGCTTGTGCTCTGTAAAGGTTTCTTCCCTGGCGTCGCTACGGTACCGCTGAGTTAGGTCTCTCCTCAGTGTGGGGCTCCGCTCTGGGGAACCTGGAGGTCGGTGGCTTGTGCTCTGTAAAGGTTTCTTCCCTGGCGCCACTGCGGTACCGCTCAGTTAGGTCTCTCCTCAGTGTGGGGCTCCGCTCCGGGAGGCCCTGGAGGTTGGTGACTTGTGCTCTGTAAAGGTTTCTTCCTTAGCGCCGCTACGGTACCGCTCAGTTAGGTCTCTCTTCAGTGTGGGGCTCCGCTCCAGGGAACCTGGAGGTTGGTGGCTTGCGCTCAGTAAAGGTTTCTTCCCTGGCGTCGCTGCGGTACCGCTCAGTTAGATCTCTCCTAAGTGTAGGGCTCCGAACCGGGAACCTGGAGGTTGGTGGCTTGTGCTCTGTAAAGGTTTCTTCCCTGGCGTCGCTACGGTACCTGCTCAGTTAGGTCTCTCCTCAGTGTGGAGCTCCGCTCCGGGGAACCTGGAGGTCGGTGGCTTGTGCTCTGTAAAGGTTTCTTCCCTGGCGCCACTGCGGTACCGCTCAGTTAGGTCTCTCCTCAGTGTGGGGCTCCGCTCCGGGAGGCCCTGGAGGTTGGTGACTTGTGCTCTGTAAAGGTTTCTTCCTTAGCGCCGCTACGGTACCGCTTAGTTAGGTCTCTCTTCAGTGTGGGGCTGCGCTCCAGGGAACCTGGAGGTCGGTGGCTTGTGCTCTGTAAAGGTTTCTTCCCTGGCGTCGCTACGGTACCTGCTCAGTTAGGTCTCTCCTCAGTGTGGGGCTCCGCTCCGGGAGGCCCTGGAGGTTGGTGGCTTGCGCTCAGTAAAGGTTTCTTCCTTAGCGTCGCTGCGGTACCGCTTAGTTAGGTCTCTCTTCAGTGTGGGGCTGCGCTCCAGGGAACCTGGAGGTTGGTGGCTTGCGCTCAGTAAAGGTTTCTTCCTTAGCGCCGCTACGGTACCGCTCAGTTAGGTCTCCCCTCAGCGTGGGGCTCCTCGGAACCCTGGAAGTGGGTAGCTTGTGGGCAGGGTGCGACGCCGGATTCGTTCTATCTGGAAACCTTAGGGACACCGTTCCGTCGGCATCCGGATTTGGTCGCGCTTCGAGTCTCTCCCGTCATCCTTCCCTCCCAGGGGTCACGTTGGATGCAAAAAGGACCGACTGGCTTACTTGCGGTGCTCTGGCCCTGTTACGGGGTGTCTCTCCGTGGCCTTTATTGCATTCCACCCAAAAATTCGGTGTCGAGATTCTACTGGAAATGCATGCTTTGATGCGCCCTGAATCCAAATAAAGCATTTTTGGAAACATGTTCGTGTGTGTGTGTCTGTGAACAGCATAACTAAAATCGGAACAGTCGGATATATACCAAACTTGGTATTTGAGTTTAGTATCTTCCAAGGATGCGACACGAGGTTTCTTTAAGAAAATCCGCCACCCCATCTACCTTTACATGGAACGTTTTTCGAAAATTGTGATTTTCTAAGAAATGCTCTAATGATTTTGATTAAAGTATCAGATATCAAAGATATTTACATGGTAAATCAAAGGTTTGAACTTTCTGGGAATGGCCGAGGAAGTCCTCTTCATTCGGAAGGAATTTTGTATAAGCTTGTATAACTTGTAAACGTTAAGAGAGAGACGAAAACGACCACACAAGTGTAGAATTCTTTTAAACATGTAATTTACTTAAAATAATTTTTCTGTGGCATAAGCCGTTTCTGAGATATCGGTTATTAAACGTTCGAATTGTTCAATACTTGTCATTCTTTTAGTCTCGTCGATTTTCAGTTGTTTCTCGGGATTGCATGGAAACAGTATGGAATTTTAAGGCCAGCATATAGCGTCCGGTTCTTAAAAATTTAAGATCTTTGTACATATGGTATTTGTAACGAAAAGTTTTAATGTAGCTAACTAGCTATTTTTGCAAAGGTTTCTTTTAGATTAAATGCAATAGAAAAACAAGCTTTAGTAAAAAATATTTTTGTATATCCACTAATAAAGATAGAGAGTGGAGATGGTCATGTAAATGTACACATCAGATTTGTTTCAAGGTGCATGGAAGTAATATTTGCTTAAATATAATGCAACTGATATTAACCCGATATTCGTAAAGCGTCTAACCTATTTCGTAGATAACCCTTATAAAATATGCCTATGGCGAAACTTAAGCCTATATTCCAAAATGTCCTATTTTCTTACTAACCTAAACGTTAGTACTTCAAAAACACCCTACACATTTCCACAACAATGTACACGAGTATACTAATGGTGAAATCCTGCGTAACATAGGCTTTCCATTTTTTGTTTGTTTGTGGGGTTTATCTTCTAAACGTAAGCATGTATTAATCACTTTCTTTTAGGTAGTATTTTCGCACTAACCTATACAGAAATGTTAACGGCGAAACCTATATAATTTAATATTCTGAAATACTTTAATCTAGCGAAAGCTCTACATTAGGTATTCCTTTTGTACGATGTCGAGTATGAAGGGCTCAGGCATTATTTATATAATTTTCCATTATTACATAATGTAAAGATCGGAGGGATGAAGAAATTGGGAAATAATTCAGGTTAATGAAAATTGCACTGCAGCTTTATTTTCTGTCTCACTTATTCTCTGTAACATTTTTAGCGGCATGGCAACCTCTTCCTGAGTTTATGGCCTTTTCTTAAACTCAACACACTTGACAAAACTTTTTTAAATGTAATCGGCATAAATTTCAGTGTAGCGGAGTAAGCCTTACCTCCATGTTATCAAACACCTAACAGATACCTGTGCATCAGGTAAATCATTTCACTCCTGCCCTACTTAGTTTCGAATGTTTTACAGCAACATTAATACAATACGTATTAGTTTACGTTATAATCAGGAGAGATTCCAAACTTCTCCGCTACCAACGTTTTTCTATATATGCAAAATCTTTTTTTTTTCTAAATAAACTACATTGGGAGAGAAATCTCATATAACCTAACATCCCGAAATGTCCTTACCTATTTTCAAACTACGCTATCGTATATCGATCGTATTTTACACCTCCAAGATCTACATTAAGGCAAATCATTTTTTTTAAACGTATCGAAACGCACTTAACCTATTCCAAACTTGCATACCGAACTAAATTAACGGTAACTAACACTTTAGACATGTGCCGCTACCTAACCTATTCTTCTTCTTTGACGGATTACACGCCCCTTTGTAGGTCTTACACCCCGCCCCCAAAGATTTACAATCCTTGGGCCAGTAGTCTGTCGAGGAATAAAATAAATTATTTATTCATTTAGTCTGTCGAGAGCAAGCAAACTCTGGACCGTAGTATATCCAGGATGGACGATTAGTATAGCCAGGACAAATATTCTTTGGCTTACAACGTGTGCACGCTGCCAGTTTGTATCGGGAGTGCGGCGAGGGGAAGGGGTTGCCATAGGTAACCTGGAACTGGTCAGGGGTGGAATAGAACATAAACACAGAGAGCAACTCTACCGTACCAATAGCGCAAGCGAACTACTGACTCGACCTTGCAGTCCTGGGTCCGTGTATCCAGTACGACGTCACGTGTACTAGGTAGGGTGGTAGTTACGTTGATTCCTCGCTCAATGAATACATGTCCTGCCCCCAGTGATCAGCCCAGTGCCTGGTATGGCGGTGAAGAAAAAGGAAATGAAGTGATGAACGGAAAATTCACGGATCAAATTATCCAACCCAGCATTCGCCTAGCGACAGAAGAGAATCACGAAAAAACCTTCGGTCGGCCCCAGGGATTTGAATCCGGGACTTCCTGAATGCGGCGTAGACTTTACCGCCTGAGCCACTCCTATGTAAATTCCAACAGCGAGCATGCTTTATTACGTTCCTGAATGCATTCAGCCTATTATCAAGCTAACAGAAATGATATCTATCAATCACGAAAGCCCACCACACTGATTTAAACTTTAGGTTTTATTATGCACATAAACCAGACGGCAAGCTCAAGAAAATTACAGCAGAAGCTTTATTTTGAAGATCTAATGCTAAAGTTTTCACCTAGATGTCGTGAAATCGCGTACGAAAATGTTGCCAACCATACCAGATTGTTGACAAACTTCAAGAATGTATAGTTACCTATAGCGTTAGTAATATGGAACACTCCGTTTAACCAACAGTGGCAATAAATACAGGTTAGCAAACGCAGCTTTTAACTGCAGATCGTAATACAAGCCCTAATCACTTAAATATAGCATTTAGGGCCGCTTTCACCAAACGTAATTAAACTCTAGAATAGTAACTCCAGAGTAACATTAACCCGGTGGTTGTTACTCCCGAGTGGCATGTATTCGTTTCACCATGCTTGTGTGGAGGTTAAAGTACTCTCGAGTTAGTACTCCAATAATTATACCAGAAAAGTGCCGATCTCGTAGTTTCTCATAGTTTGTGAGCAATGTTTACAGCTTTTTTTCTCCATTTTAAGGAATTTAGTGCAAATAAATGAAAGTTTTTAGAGGTTTAAGCTACGCAGAAAGAAGTGAACGAAAGCACTGGTAAGTAGACATACATGGTAATAGCTAACATTTTCGAATAAATGTAACTTAAACTTTCGTTATAATCAAAGTATCCTGTTAACTTATATTTTTTGTGTGTTAAATTTACAGAATCATGTCAGACGAAGGAAAGCGAAAGAGAAGCCCAAATTGGCATTCTTCTGAAAAACTCCTACTGCTTTCTGTGGTAGAAGAATTTATAAGTGTATTATAGAATAGATGGTTTAACTATGTGCCGTGTGCTGTTATGTGTTCCTTTTATGTTTTGTATCTGTGTTATACATCCAGCCAGTCACTTTACGTTGCTTGTCCCCTTGCTTAATGCACTCTTTGGTGTTTTCTTTTTTTTCTCCTCTCTGGTTTGCTTACGTGGCATGTGCTTTGGCCGTACGCGGTGAGTGGTGGATTTCTGTCGCATTGCAGGGATAGCTCTCTGCCCGGCAACAACTCATCCGGATTGTGGAAGTTTTTTGTAATAGATTTAAGGAACGTCTTTTGTGATTATTTGTGGATCGGCCTTATGTAAAGGTAGGCTTTGTTATCAGTTTTATATCTTGGTAATGGTGAGTGAATTTTGGTGCGGAAAACGTAATGTGTGTTTTAAAATACGAATTCGTAAAGTGACTGGCTCTTGGAATTGTTCATATGTTTAGTGTGTTTTGGTTCTTTTCTAGTTGAGTTATATTTTCAGTACGTGATTTTCAGTGCATAGTTAGTTTAAAATTACAGAAATTCTGTTGTGTTAATTATGAGAGCAGTAATTGCAGTTGAGTTATATTTTCAGTACGTGATTTTCAGTGCATAGTTAGTTTAAAATTACAGAAATTCGGAGAGCAGTAATTGCAGTTGAGTTATATTTTCAGTATGTGATTTTCAGTGCATAGTTAGTTTAAAATTACAGAAATTCTGTTGTGTTAATTATGAGAGCAGTAATTGCAGTTGAGTTATATTTTCAGTACGTGATTTTCAGTGCATAGTTAGTTTAAAATTACAGAAATTCTGTTGTGTTAATTATGAGAGCAGTAATTGCAGTTAAAATCCAATCATGCTGAACTTTTGTAACTGAAAACGGTTGGGTTGTAAAGTACATCTAGCTCAGCTGGACTTTGAAGCTCACTGTTACTAGAAATTCATAAAAGTCTGTTTGGGTCTTGATCAACATTCTTAGCAAGTTTTTGACTAGATAAACATAATTAAATATATTGGTCTGATGTTTATAGTGGCCTTGTTTTATAAACTTTCTAAATTGATTTTGTTTGTTGAATTTTTGGTTTTACTTCATTTTTGCTGTATTTAAAACTTGCCTTACTGCTCTGCTCAATTGGTTTTGGTTGGTTTACTATTTAAGCCATCTTTGTTTTACAGTTATTCTTTTAAGGTTGCTTTACGGTTCTGGTTATTAATGTTTGTTTATTATTATCATTAAAGTACCCAAAAAACTTATCAATAGTAGTATATTTTTGAGAGTTCTGGTTTCCATTTTGTTTTCCCCTACGGCACTCGTTAAGGTTTCCCTTTTCGCTTGGCCGGGGTTCCCTAACTCAGTCAAACCTTTCTTAAGCGTCTGCATGGTTTCGCTGCCTTGCTCCAGTGTTGTGTTTTGGGAGAAACAGCGGAACCCAACCGTTTTCAGTTACAAAAGTTCAGCATGATTGGGTTTTAACTGCAATTACTGCTCTCATAATTAACACAACAGAATTTCTGTAATTTTAAACTAACTATGCACTGAAAATCACGTACTGAAAATATAACTCAACTGCAATTACTGCTCTCATAATTAACACAACAGAATTTCTGTAATTTTAAACTAACTATGCACTGAAAATCACATACTGAAAATATAACTCAACTGCAATTACTGCTCTCCGAATTTCTGTAATTTTAAACTAACTATGCACTGAAAATCACGTACTGAAAATATAACTCAACTGCAATTACTGCTCTCATAATTAACACAACAGAATTTCTGTAATTTTAAACTAACTATGCACTGAAAATCACGTACTGAAAATATAACTCAACTAGAAAAGAACCAAAACACACTAAACATATGAACAATTCCAAGAGCCAGTCACTTTACGAATTCGTATTTTAAAACACACATTACGTTTTCCGCACCAAACTTCACTCACCATTACCAAGATATAAAACTGATAACAAAGCCTACCTTTACATAAGGCCGATCCACAAATAATCACAAAAGACGTTCCTTAAATCCATTACAAAAAACTTCCACAATCCGGATGAGTTGTTGCCGGGCAGAGAGCTATCCCTGCAATGCGACAGAAATCCACCACTCACCGCGTACGGCCAAAGCACATGCCACGTATGCAAACCAGAGAGGAGAAAAAAAAAGAGAACACCAAAGAGTGCATTAAGCAAGGGGACAAGCAACGTAAAGTGACTGGCTGGATGTATAACACAGATACAAAACATAAAAGGAACACATACCAGCACAGCCGGAAGAAGGATACATGGGAGAAGGCTGCAGAAAAATATAATGCTGGCACCACTATGGGACACAGAACTGCAGCTAATATAAAGGCAGAGCGGGAGCTGCTAAAAAAAAAAAAAAAAAAAAAAAAAAAAAAAAAAAAAAAAAAAAGCTGCAAAGAAGGATTTAGCTAACAAAAGAATAGCTGCAAATAAGACAGGTGATACATTTGTTTTCTTTTTAATATGCAACATGAATATGTAGTGTAAGCGTTTGTTCTATTCTTTCTTCTAATTTGTAGGTGGAGGACCTCCAAGGTCAGATCATAGTGATGATCCAATATTCACCAAAGTACTCAGTCTCATTGGTAAAAATCCTCATCTCCATTGCTAGAACTGTCCTCAAAAACCATTCTCATCAATCCTGCAGCCATTGTAAAATGCTAGCTAGCAGTTACTCTGTACTTTATTCCACAATATTTCGCCGAATAACGTTGCTCTCTGATTTACTCTCGCATACGCAATTTAATCCAGAGTAAGTTGGTGAAACGCTCAAAGGGCTTACTCGCGAGTAAACCACGTTTTACTCGAGAGTAAAACTTACTCGCGTTTGGTGAAACCGACCCTTAGTAGTATCGGTTGTTTTTATACAGTGCCTTTCACTCACACAGTGGCCACCGCCCATCAAATGATGAGATTGAAGCTGAGACAGACGCTTATTATGGATACATCTTATTTATTGAGGGTATTGAGAAGTTGGAAAATCGGACAAAAGCATTTACAAGGTGACCAACCGAACGGGATGGCTCAGGTGGTAATGTCTGTGGCACGCATCTGGGAGGTGTGGGTTCGATTCCCGCGGCTGACCTTGCTGACCCATGGGTTTTTTCGGGTTTCACCTGGGTAACTAGGCGAATGCTGGGAAGGTTCATTACATCCCTCGAATTTCCTGTCCCTCCATTCTCACTTTTACTTCACCTTTCATCTGCTTGGTCTGTTTCAGGGAGTCTCGGCGTTGCATGGCAGGGGAAAAGGATGCTCTATGTAACCCTTCGTCCCCGGAATGGAGGTGGTCTCCGAGCCCCGGTCCCCCAGTAGGGTGTGCGCAAGCCTGCAGGGAGAGGAGAACCGGTTGCACCTGCTGCCATTCGGGGAGTTTCAATCTGTAAGAAGGTAGGGACCCTGCCCTCTGCCCTGCCGTACCTCCTGGTCCGGCCTCCCTCTGTCTCCTCTCACCCCCCTCCCGGGCACTCCGTCAGGGGCTTAGGCACAAAACTATTGTAGGTCAAGGTGCTAACTCCCCTTCCAAACTAGTCATATTCCCTATTCTTACAAGGTGACTATGTATAAAAGAATCTCTTAAATCTTGTATTTTCTTCATCAGGTCCAAAACTTCTAGAATGCCTCTCTTAGAACTGAGGCAGTATCTTTAACACTTAAATGATTTCAATCTAATTATATAATATAAAATATAATAACAGCCCGCCTTAAAGCAATGTGTGTGTAAATAACACATAAAATGTATGGAACAGTAATTGTATTATGTTTATATTACTATGTACATGTTTAATAATGTTCTGTGAATGTATTAGATAATTTAACAAGGTAAGAGCTGTGAGAATATAGGTCAAAAGTTGATAACAATGAGGTAACAATGAGGTAACCTTGAGGCAATAATGAATTGGAAAGTTTAATAATGCTACTAGTAATTCTTGGAGCAACAATAATGTGATTTTTGAGACAGTTTATAAATAGCCAATCAACAACCAGAAAAAGCTTATGTTAAATAGAAGTATTCTATGGAGTAGGATTAGCCAATCAGAGACTTGAAATAAATGAAATTTGCAAATTCAGGCGATATAGGTCAGTTGCTAGTAGACAGTGTTCCTAACTGGACTCGAGACGCGTCCTCGAGAAGTTTAATACGTATCCAGTGTGAGACGAAAATTCATTATAAAGTTTACGTGTTAAACAAAGTGCAAGTAATTAATAAACAATCTCACAGCTCTCTATATCAGTGAAGTGTTATTTAATCGTGTGAAGGATTAATAAATTGAGTGAAGTAAAAACTATAATTTGTGTAAGCCTACAGTCTTTAGCCGCACCACTCCCTGTTAAGAAATACATGTTTCTACAAATTAATACTGACGTAGCCGAAGCAAACATTAATATATATATATAATATTTAAAGAAACATAAAAATACAAAGTTGATTATCAAACTTGGGGCGAAGGCCACCGGAAAGTAAACATCAGGCGAAGACCACCGGAACTTTGTACCATACGTGCGGGAGTTACTTCATCAAGTTTGGCTTTCCATACGTGAAGCTAAACCCTCCTTGAGAACTAAGTACTTGGTGTTGCACCTTACGTATATGCTATGCGGTTATGAACCAAATCACTTCTAACAATATTACTATTACGAGATTTCCTACGTATAAACTTTAGTACTGCATTTTCGAAATTACATCCGTTTCACTTAATCATTTTTACTTTCTCTGCTACATATAGTAAATCGGAGAAGTATTATATTCCACCCAAATATTCGATACCGAGATTTCACCGAAGTACATGTTTTCAGGCGCCCTAAATTCAAATAAAGCGTTTTTGGAAACATGTTTGCGTGTATCTCTGTCTGTCTATGTGTCTTTACAGACACTCATAAGCGAAATAGCATAACTCAAAAACGAAAAGTTGGATAAATACCAAACTTGGTATTAGGTTCAATATTTTTCAAAGATGGGAAACTAAGATTTTCAACATAATCCCCCTACCGCAAACTACCCTTTACATGGAACATTTTTGAACATTTTGATTTTCTAAAAAGTGTCTAACGATTTTGATAAAAATACCGTATATTAAAGAATTTACAAGACAAATAAAATGTATAACTTGATATACCTATGCCTATGTAGTCCTCTTCATTCGGGGGAAATTTAGTATAGCCTTCTACAACTGGTAAACGTTAAGCGATAGACGAAAACGTACTACACAAAAATTCTGATGTGTTACACTCACATGACTTTCTCTACTCTTGTACAAGCTATTTTCACAAAAGCTTATTCTCCATCTACTTCATGTTAATCGAGATAAACATTTGCAGACTCTATTTTATTGCTAATTTTCTTGTAGATGTAAGGAGAATATATATTTACTAGGGCAATATGGAAAAACAGTAGCCTTTAAGCATCAACATATATCTTAATAGCTGGCTGCTAGGTGCAGCACCATTCCCTTTGCCACAGATTAATACTCTTTGCATATCCAAAACAAAAAAATGAATAACGAATTCCCATTTGAGAAAATAAGTATTGAAAAATTTAAGGGAATAACAAGCAATATCTCGAAAATGGTACACTCAACAAAAAAAATGTATATGACATAAACAGTGTATGTTAACGCGATCTACATTTTTTGTGTAGTAAAATTTTGTCTATCTCTTATGGTTTACCAGTTATGCAAAAGTCGTTCACAATGAAGAATACTTTTGGAGACATTCCCAGAAAATTCAAGATATACACATTATTTGTCATGAAAATATCTTAAACATATGATATTTTAATCAAAATCGTTAGAGCCATTTTTGAGAAAATTAAAATTTTCGAAAAATCTTCCATGTAAAGGGTAATCTGGGGTGGGGGGATTTTCCTGAAAACCTTCGTGTCGCATCTCTGGAAGATACTGAACCTAAATGTCGTCGGGAAGAGGTACTTTTAGCTCGTTTACGAATCGGACATTGTCTTTTTAGTCATAGATACCTGCTCAGTGGTGTGATGCACCCTTAACGGTGCGTCACATTTAAGCAGGGTATCAAGTTTTAGCTGCATTGCGTGTTGTGTGGGTCTGCCTGTTGGCCTAGCCAACGTTTTGGCAGACGACGCGCGTGCTGTAGAATGTGTTTTATGTTTTATTCGTGACAGTGATTTTAATCTGCGCATTTGATGCGTTGAGCGTCCTTTAGCTTTGTTATTTTATTCTGTCTGTTTTAATGGGGACTCCACTCCCCAGTGGACATATGGTGCTCATGTCCCTCGCATTCTACAGTTCTTGACACGTTTTAATCTTTTATTGCCTATGCTTTTAGTGTGTTGGTTTTTGGGATTGTTGTATTGTTGTTTTTAGCTTTTTGGACATCGCAGGTTTGTGTCCCGTTTTTTAATTATGCGGTTCTTTTACCCGTGTTTTCTATTTTTGACTTTATATTTTATACATTGTAAGGGCGCTGATGACCTTAGCAGTTTAGCGCCCTTAAACCGCATCTCATCATCATCACTGAACCTAAATACCAAGTTTGGTGTTTATCCAACTGTTAGTTTCTGAGTTATGCTGTTCACAGACAGACACACAGACACGGAGACACACAGACACACACACGGACATGTTTCCAAAAATGCTCTTTTTGGATTCAGGGGATCTGAAAACAAGCATTTCCGGTGAAATCTCGGTATCGAATTTTTGGGTGGAATATAATACTTCCCCTACTTACTATACGTAGTAGAGAAAGTAAAAATTAGATCTTTTTAAAACCACAATTTATTTCAAATAACTTTTTTGTTGCATAAACCATTTCTGGTATATCCGTTAATAATGGTTAGAATTGTTCGTTTCTTGGTCATTCTCTTACTCCTTTCAACATTCAGTTGATTCTCGCGATTGAATGGAAACAGTGTGGAATTTTAAAGCCAGCATATAGTGTCCAGGTCTGAAACATTTGGCTGTCGCTGTTCTCTTTGTGTCTGTAACGAAATGTGTAATGTAGCTATTTCTGCAAAGGTTTATTTGAATTACAGTGAATTAAATAGGAAAGTAAACTTTATTAAGAACAATTCGTATACCCACTAATAAACGATAGTGGATAGAGAAAGTCATGTGAATGTATCAAATCAGATTTTTCAGTTCACTGTTGTAATAAAACTTATAATAATGTATAATATTATTAAATTTTTGCCTCGCTCGCTTACACAAGGTACCTGATATAATGCCGATACAATAGATACGTGCTGATACAGAATATACTCGTAGTTCACTAGCGCTTACTCAATGATAACTGATGACATTAATGATAAGTTCACAAGTACCACTGCTATCGTGGTGCAAATGCTATCTTGCAGGGCTGCAAGAGCTCGGGTCTAGACCCGGTCCGGCCAGCGGACTTGATAATAAAGACGAAAAGGAATATATATCGCATTCAGCATATGCATTTCATTTATCGTGTAAATATCTTAAACATACCTATGGTATTTTAATCAAACTCGTTAGGGCCATTTAAAACATTAATTCATCGCTTTTTTCTTCCGCGATATTGAGATGCACACGTCCATAACAGTAGTTATGGCCAACTGCAGATAATTACAACCGCACGGCATCTTCAAACGAAAACATATCCAAGCCGGTACCGGAAATCGAACCCAGATCCCTTCATACCGCAGGCAGTAGGATATCGTGGTCTAATATTTCATCATAATAATAATGACCAATAAATGCAAAATAATTTTATTTTAAAGCAAATAGACTATGGATCTGGGCCAGGCGGTAGAGTAACCTATTCTCGGACTCGGTTTAGATCGGTCGGGCCGGGCCGAACCTACAAATCTCGACCTGTGCAGACCTCTACTATCTAAGTGGTGGCATGCTTGCTTTATTGTACTATCAGCGCTCACTCAATGATAACTGATGGTGCTTTGAGCAAAGCGGTATAGTTTTGACATTACTTTTCACTAAATGCTCGAAAATAGGGAAACATCCTATAATTTTAGTGATACAGTGCAGTAGCATTGTAGATTCCATCGTTTCCAGTGTGATTTCTTATTACTTTCTCTACTACGTATAGTAAGCAGGGGAAGTATTGTATTCCACCCAAAAATTCGATACCGAGATTTCATAGGAAATATATGTTTTGAGGACCCTTGAATCCAAAAAAAAGCATTTTTGGAAATATGTCCGTGTGTGTGTCTGTCTGTCTGTGAACAGCATAACTCAGAAACGAACAGTCGGATAAACACCAAACTTGGTATTTAGGTTCAGTATCTTCCAGAGATGCGACACGAACGTTTTCAAGAAAATACCCCCACCCCAGATTACCCTTTATATGGGACATTTTTCGAAAATTTTAATTTTCTCAAAAAGGGCTCTAACGATTTTGATTAAAATATCATATGTTTAAGATATTTTTATGGCAAATAAAATGTATATCTTGAATTTTCTGGGAATGTCTCCAAAAGTATTCTTCATTGTGAACGACGTTTGCACAACTGGTAAACTATAAGAGATAGACAAAATTTTACTAAACAAAAAATGTACACCGCGTTAAAATACACAATTTATGTCATATACATCTTTTTTGTTGAGTGAACCATTTTCGAAATATTGCTTGTTATTCCCTTAAATTTTCCAATACTTATACTTTTTCTCAAATTCATTATTCATTTTTTTTTGTCCTGGTAATGCAAAGAGAATGGAATACTCCACATAGCAACCAGCTCTTAAAATATTTGACTATCGCTTAAAGCCTACCAATTCCCTTTGCATCTACAAGAAAATTAGCAATAAGATTAACATCTCGATATCTCGCTTTACATGAAGCATATGGTGAATAAGCGTTTGTAAAAATAGTTTGAACAAGAGTAGAAAAAGTCATGTGAGTGTAACACATCAGATTTTTTAGTGCTACTTACAATCTCCCGTATATTCCATTACGACTCCATTCAAGAGATCTGAGTTCAAATCTCGGTTAGGGTGAGTTACCTGGATAAGGTGTTTCTCCAGGGTTTCCCTTATCTGGAGAAGACGAATGTAAGATAACTTTAAGCTCTATGGACCCCGGACTCATTTTAACATTATTTCACTCATTTCGTTCATTCATCGCCCGAAATGAAGCTCTCAGGTTAAAGGGTCTTAGATTTAACAAAACAAGAAAACGAAAACTCCAATATATATGTATTCCATCACGCAGGCCTTGAAAATTCTATTTTATTCTTTTAGTCAATTAGGAATTGAAATTAGAATTTGTCTTATATTCTTTACTTAATACAGTAAGTCTAATAATTAAATACACACGAAAAAGTTAAGCATCATGCCATGTAGAGAAAGAAGTTTCAAATAATTATCGTAAATTTTCTTTATTTCTTTTTTTCTTTCATTTCAGTAGGCAGAGATACCTATTTTGTTCAACGCAATAGAGTAGCATTGAAATTGAGATTAGAACGTAGTAAACGCTTATGTTGCTATTAGGGAGGGCGAGACTGTGGGAGTGAATGAGATGATCAAAGAAATCTGAAGACCAGAATGTGAAATAAACCATGTAGGTTTCTTCTCTTTCCTTCATAATATTTGCTTAGTTTTTTATTTCTTTTGTTAAGTATCCCCCTCTTTTTCACGCTACATAACCACGATTGTTTCCTCTGTCCTTATGTCACTTGGCTTTAACCACGAGGTCATAGCATGACATGTTTGTATAGGATTGGTTCACGTGCACCCATGTATGCCAGTCGGGTGTCCTTGGTACTCGCCTTCATGTGCCATTTACTTTCTATTTGATTAACACTTAAAGGACTTCTCGATAAACGATGTAAGTAATAAAAATTGAGCTTTTCATGAGGAGAGAAAACACTGGAAATCGCATTAAAACGCAGCAGTAGAATGTTGCACTTCCGGTCGTTCGCAACATTTTGTGTTTCAGGTTCTGATATTTAGTAAAATTTTCAGGAAATAATCCTAAAAATGGTATATTTCTGGCAGGCTCCCCTTATAAACTACTCTTGAATTTCTACAGATTCTAATAAATTACATCCATGAATATTCGCTTACCATTATTAATATTCTTCACTTAAAACCTTCCATTTTCTGATTAAAAAATCTGATGTATGACACTCACATGACTTTCTCTACTCTTGTACAAACTATTTTTACAAACGCTCATTCTCCATATGCTTCATGTTAATCGAGATATCGAGATGTTAATCTTATTGCTAATTTTCTTGTAGATTCAAGGGGAATTGGCAGCCTTTAAGCGATAGTCAAATATTTTAAGAGCTGGTTGCTATGTGGAGTATTCCATTCTCTTTGCATTACCAGGACGAAAAATGAATAACGAATTTGAGAAAAAGTATAAGTATTGGAAAATTTAAGGGAATAACAAGCAATATCTCGAAAATCGTTCATTCAACAAAAAATGTATATGACATAAATTCTGTATTTTAACGCGATTTACACTTTTGTAGTAAAATTTTGTCTATCTCTTATGGTTTACCAGTTATGCAAAAGTCGTTCACAATGAAGAATACTTTTGGAGACATTCCCAGAAAATTCGAGATATACATTTTATTTGTCATGAAAATATCTTAAACATTTTAATCAAAATCGTTAGAACCCATTTTGAGAAAATTAAAATTTTCGAAAAATGTCCCATGTAAAGGGTAATCCGGGGTGGGGGGATTTTCTTGAAAACCTTCGTTTCGCATCTCTGGAAGATACTGAACCTAAATGCCAAGTTTGGTGTTTATCCGACTGTTCGTTTCTGAGTTATGCTGTTCACAGACACACACGGACATGTTTCCAAAAATCCTTTTTTTGGATTCAGGGGGCCTCAAGACATATATTTCCGTTGAAATCTCGGTATCGAATTTTTGGGTGGAATACAATACTTCCCCTACTTACTATTCGTAGTTAGAGAAAGTAAATAAGCCAACGTAACCGATACAATGTAATTCATCACAATTACCGGTGTACAGTTTACGTTTAGCACGCCCACCTACATGTGTAACGTTTTACTATAAGTTGTGTGATAGAGTGTTTTGTAAATATATGCAATTCCCAAAGATTTTATTTACTATCAATGGTAGCATTTATATTGCTTTAATTTTTGGAGATGATGCACAGGCAAACCTGACATTTTCAGCCTCATGTCGATGGACTTGAGATGGCTGAAGAAGTCTTAACTTGTGACAGTAAATTTAAAATAAAAAGCGTGATTACATCCTTCAGTCGAGATGCAGATATTTAAAACTACGCTTAATCCATTTCAGGGCTTAATAAGGCTTTTTACCTTTTAATATCCGGTGAGCAACGGGAAACTTGTCCCTCGCATGATAAACATGAGCACAAACCATAACACCACGAAGAAATTGTTTGGAATAGAAGTCTACTAACATATTAACAAGGATTAATGATTTATGGATTACATTATGGTCGAGTTCCGCTTCTATGGCTATAAAGTTAAATAATAGAAAACCGTGTACTTATTTGTTCCCGCCGGTTTGCAGTGCAATCCGTATAGACTTTACTTGTACTGGCAAAACCTTAAACCTCGGTTCCGAAATATTCCGGGGCTATTTATCCTGACTACCCTTAATTCTGCACCGATTTCATCAAATTTGATGTGTCGACAAAATTTGTTCAAATTCTTGTGCATAAAATTTCAACTCCTTACGTGCAGCGATTCACCTAAAAATTTAACGTTTGTTGGTTACTCTCCATCTTAACTACTCTTACGCTAGTTTTCTCTAAATCAACTCCGTACTTGTGTCAGCTGACGAGATGTTTCATGGTAAGGGCGGACGCATAGGCGCACTAATGTGCTCTGCTTTAGCGTATGCATCTTAAAACCGGCCATACGTAGCATGTATTGGAATCATTGTCATTTACTGGGTGCTACTTAAAAATATACGCTTTTTAATTATTTGGAAACAGGTTTCTATATGTTGCAAAGTTCCTAAAGGGTATTTCAACAAGAGACATGTGATAGCTGCCGTTGCTATTGAGTTACAGCAGTCATTTCTTTCATGTGGTTACAGTTGTTTCTTACAAATAACCATGAAACGTTACAGCATTCACCAGCGCGTAGAAATTGTGAAAATTTATTATCAAAATGGATCATCTGTTCGCCAAACCTTCCGTGTATTGCGTTAGGTTTACGGTGAGCACAATCGTCCCTGCGAGAGAACGATTCGGCGTTTGATCGATAAATTTGAAAGAAGTAGTTCTGTCAGCGATCAAAGAACGCCTGTACGTAATAGACGTAAGCGCTCCAACGAAAACATAGGCGCCGTTCGTGAGAGTGTACGCCAGAACGAAAACAAATCAATTGCTCTCGAGCGCAAGAATTGGGGCTTTCGCCGACCACAACTTGGCGAATTCTGCATCTGGACTTGAAGTTTCACGCTTACAAAATGGTGTTAACTCAAGAATTAAATCCCAACGACCATAGGTTGCGCCGTGTATTCGCTGACTGGGCTATAGAGCAATTGGAAGCTGACCCAGATTTTTGTCGAAAAATCATCTTCAGCGACGAAGCCCACTTTTGGATGGATGGTTGTCTTAACACACAAAATTGCCGCTATTGGAGCAATCACAATCCAATGCAGATTCAAGAACGACCACTTCATCCCCAAAAGGTTACTGTGTGGTGTGGATTTTAGTATGGTGGAATCATTGGTCCATATTTTTTCCAAGATGAAGATGGAGAAGCTCTAACTGTCAATTGAGAAAGATACCGGTCTCTTATAAGGGACTATGTTTGGCCTCAATTGGATGGTATGGATCTCAGAAACATCTGGTTCCATCAAGATGGTGCCACATGTCATACTGCTCTCGAAACAATCGATCTTTTGAAGGAGAAGTTCAGAGGTTTCATCATTTCCGGGTGGTGATGTTAACTGGCCCCCGAGGTCATGTGATTTAACGCCGTTGGATTACTTATTGTGGGGTATGTTAAATCTCGAGTTTATGTCAACAAGCCAGAAACGGTAAATGATCTTATGAATAACATCATGCGTGTTATTCTTGAAGTTGGGCCTAATTTACGTTCTTCTGTCATTGAAAATTGGGTCAACCGTATACGCGCAACCCAACGAAGTTGCGGCGGTCACTTAACTGATGTTCTCTTCCACACGTAATGGCATTAATTATGTTCCAAAATAAAAAAAGAAATGCACCTCTATCATTTATAGAACGTGTTTTATTTGAGTTCAAAGATGGGACACTCTCATCATCATAACGCCCTCTAAACAAACATGACTAATGGTATTTATTTTCCGCCATAATATCAAGCAACTTTTATTCAAGACATTTCTTTCTACAGCGTTTAGTTTTGGAGATATTGTACAGTCTTAACTTAAGTGGTCCACCTTAACGTTCCATGCATATATAGGATAATCTACTGATGTGTTTTTGAGCATTGTGAGTTTTAAAATGTTGAACGTTATGTATTAATAGTTTAGGTAAAAATTTCAATGCAGTTTCTTGAGAGAGAAAGATTAAAAGTTTAAGTATTGTTAAGAGTTAATTTGTTCTATTTCAATATATTATCATAAGTAACAAAAGTTCCACTCTCTGCATCTGACAGCTTCTAAGAAAAAGGCACTCAAAAGTCAATATTTTGTCATTTTTCCAAATACCTTTTTACAAGCTGATACCTTTTTCTTCAGAATAACTACCACACATATGAAACTTCACAGAGATGTATGTAGGTGTATGTACGTCGAAGTTAAAGTAATATTATTAGACTGATCTGTCACGTACAATTGGGAACAGAATAATCGCCATTATCCCAGATCGCAATAGAGGTTTTTCTTTCATTGGTTTTCACAATTACCTAGTTAACACTATTTTCCACCCAGCCCTTGTCACATCTATGACTGCCTTAAAACAAACCCCTAGAAACAAACGTGAACCAATGAGTGATGTTATAGTCGGAGTGAAACAAAGGGAGGTCAGAAATAATCTCCCTAATTGAATTCAATTCTTGATTTGAGTAAACAAGGTACACGTACATGTAACACCCAATGTAACACGATTAGCGGCTTAGCCTTGTAGAGGGAGGGGTGGACGAGAAATGAGATACCTGCGGAGCTGAAATGAACAACCATGATATTCATGTCAAAGTTTTTAATGAAGCAAAATCTAAGGCGATGCTGTCATCGAAATATTGCAACCAAAACGATATTATTTCAGTGTATTTGTAGAATTCAATAATTTATTTCGCCCATAAGCATTTAGATACCATAATACTAATGATGATAACGATAATCATACGGTAATTGGTGATTAAAAATTAAACTTTAGTGAAAAATAAAAGTTAATACAAAAATGGACAGTAAATTGACCTATACACAGGTGATTTAAATAATAGCTAAAGAAAGAAGAAAGCACAAATAAAGGTAACGATTATTATTATTATTATTATTATTATTATTATTATTATTATTATTATTATTATACTATATTTAAGAGACAGCCGTAGTGCAAGAGACGAAGCTGCCATTTAAGGTTATGTTCTGACAAAATGCTTGACACGTTATTTTTTAAGAGTGAATTTACATTACAGCGTTTTAATATCTACTTATTAATAGGCAAATATTATTGCTGAGTAATTATATATGCTCTACACTTAGTACTGGGATTTATACGTACGTTTGCCATAAAATTTATATGATATGTTTCATAGCCATGTTACACACAAGATTACAAGTTTATAGTACCATTTAATTATGACGAGCAATATCTCAAATTCCCGAAATGCTGTAAATCATTATGTTGGTTTGAAAATATCCTGTCCATACTGTGGCAAATTATATAAAGGTTTAAATATTCATATAGGCAAATCACATCCACAAGAATATCGTGATACTTTAAGAAGTAATTCCCAGCAAAATAACGCAATTGGCAATGAGTCAGTACTTTTAAAAGAGGATACATCAATAAATCACACTCCTAATAATAACTATGATAATATGAACGAAAATTAACAATATGAACGAGAATTAGAAAAATGACTAGGTAAATTTGACAGCCCAAATGATATCAATTTTAACGAGAATATAAGTTTATTTCTCGAATTTCTTGCCAGGGAATCTTCTTACTGATTTCATGCCAGGACCTAAAAATCCATCAAAGTATTTCGAAGCAAGAAGGAAAGGTTACCTTAAAATAATAATCGTCAACTCAAAAATTCCAGTAACCCTCAGAGGGCTCCAAAAACGAACGCTTACGCCGCAACGCAAAATTTTAATATACATCATTCAATATGAATATTACTATTAAAGATAAAAAATCAGTTAGAAAAACTTTATCAAAGGAAAAGAATAAACACTTACCTTTTGAAAAAGATCAAATTGAGGCATATTTTTGAATGAGGAGTGTGTTTGAGACTATTACCAATAATTTAAGCTAATCATATAATGTAACTTCTTATGAAAGTACTGAATTGACATAATCTGTGCTTGAAATAACTCCAGATATAATAATTAATTCTATTAAAAGAAATAGTAATTATACAAGTCCAGCGCCTGATAAAGTCATTGTGAAAACTATTAAAAATTAAACGGCTGTTAAAACATTAGCCAACATCTTAAATAGAATTTTGAAAGCAGGATTTGTGCCTGATAAACTAAAAGAAGCACGCACCAGTTACTTCATAAAGGGATAATGAGCACTATTTAAGTAAATGGGGACCCATTAATACATTTTCAATTGTTTAGTGTGCTTTTTTTCGAAAAATTAATATTTCATTATGAGGGAATAATTAAGTCTCAATCCTTACCAAAGAGGTCCTTATGACACCTGGTATTTTACAAACCTAAACTTAGTTGAAGGAATTTTAAGTTCTGCAACTTCGCAAAGCGCTCTGCTAGTTTAATTTTTTTTTGATATCTCTAAGGCATTTAACAATATCAGACATGCCCATCTCACTTGTACAATTGAATCTTTAAATCTATTTGCTTCACTGAAACGTTTGTTGATCAACCTTCTGGTAGACGTCACCAGTATTCATTTTGGAAGAGGAAAACCGAACAAATCAGTTTCAAACAGGCGCGTCATTTAGGGGGCGGGGGTCAATTGCCCCCCCTAGGTTACGAAAAATTATTAGGCTACTGGTTGTTGTTATCGCTCTACCAAAAGAAAAGTTACAACTGAACTTATAATACAAATATCTCACATCAGAGAAATAAAAGATGATTTTCTTTTAGGCTAAATGTGACGCTAAAATTCACATGAAAATTCGGGAAACTGCTTCAGGCAATCTCGCCCCCCCCGCCATGACGCTCCTGGCTTCAAGCGAGGCGTCATGCAGGGTGATCCCCATTCCTATTCAGTTTAAGTATTAATCACATTTTAAATGAAGGTCTGAGAGAAGTGTCAAAGATACAATTATCCCCTGAGACTGATCCACTAACATACTTTATTTCAGCCTTCTTCAAGAATTCGGCTTAAACATTAACAGTGAAAAATCGAAAGTAAACCTAATCAGTAAAGGTAAGCTTGATACAGGGGTTATTAAAACAGTTGGTGGCGACATATAATGCACTACTGCTGAAGATGAAGTTGAATATTTAGGAGTGACCTTCAATGATTCTTTAAATTTTAACTCTGATAAGATTTTACATACATTAAAAATCAATTTAGATACCATGGCTTCTAGAATCTGCTACAACCTCATTAAAAATTGCTAGTAGTTAACCAATTCATAGGTCCATCTTTCATTTATCCCTTCCAAATGGCTCCTATTAATAAAATACCGAAAGTAGTTTTTTAAAAAACTGACAAATTGATTCGAAGTGCTGTAAAAGAAATTCTGCAACTTCCTAGTGATACTCCTAACTCGATAATTTACACGTGTCACAAATTTAAAGGTCTTTCGATAATGCCAGCTTCTTGTGAAGCTTTTCTACAACAGTTAACATCAAAATACACTTCAATCGCTGAATGAGCTTCACGTTAACCCTATGCGAAATTACAGTGTGATTCTCTCGTTAGAGGCCCCAAACTTTTGCCTATATATTGGCGATTTATGAGTGTTTTGTGATAAAACTTTGTGTACACATACCTTGAACAATGTAATGTAGTGTCACACATCTCCCAATAGGCTTGGACTGTTCCACTGACCTTGGCTCTGCTTAGTTACACGAGCGTCCCCACGCGCTGTATTCCAGTGTTGGCTTGGAAGCAGCATCGACAATGTCGTATACAATTGCAGAAGGTGTGTTTCTCGTTCGTAACTACTGGCAAACAGGTTCATTTAAATCATGCCAAAGGCATTTCGGGCCGAATTTGGTACTCGATGTGTGCCCTCAAAAGGTTGTATTCAGAAATTGGTAACAAAGTTAGAGACAACTTAAACCTTGATCACACAGATACAGGCGGCCGGAAAATGAACGTGGGTGTAATTGAAGAAGTAAAGGAGCGGTTACTGGCGTCACCATCAAAATTCTTGCGACGACTTTACCAGGAAATGAATCTTCCATATTCTGCGTGCCAAAGGGCTGCTAAGAAAGCAAACCTCCACGCTTATCGTGTGACATGTTTTCAAGAATTGCAACTGACGAACCATGAAAAACGTGTGCAGTTCTGTGTATGGTTTCAAACCTTTATTAATCAAAATCCTGGGATTTCGGACTTTACTTGGTTCACGGATGAAACATGGTTTCATCTGAGTGGCTACATAAACTCTCAAAAACAAATCCTCATGCCCTACATGCAGAACCTCTACATGCACAGAAAATTGGAGTGTAGTGCGCAGTGTCACGTAGGCGTATTATAGGCCCTATTTTTCATGAGAATACGGTAATTACTGAAGAATACATTAGAATATTCGCTGACTTTGTCAATCAGTTAACAGTTGATGAATTAACTCACGGATATTTCGAACAAGATGGTGCAACACGCCACATGTCACGTGCAAGCATGAGGGAAACTGAAAGCTCTTTTGAAGATCGAATCATCTCAGAAACTCTTTGGCCACCAAGATCTCCTGACCCAACACCACCCGACTTCTTCCTGTAGGGATGTCTGAAGGGAAAGGTATACAGAAATAGACCACGCACAATTGCAGCGTTGAAATATCCTATACGTCAAGAGATTGAAGCCATTGCTGAGGAAACTTTAATAAAATTATTCCAGAATTTGGAGCGACGTGTACAGACGTGTTTGGATATGGGAAGGGACCATTTTCAGCATCGGACGTGACAGTGCATAGTTCAAGGTAGGTGTACACAAGTTTTCATCACAAAACTCACATAAATGGCCAACATATAGACAAATGTTTGGGGCCTCTAGCGAGAGAATCACATTGTATAATCATATCAGAAACAAATGTATCAACTACAACTGGAACAAACGGACGCACACAAACCAGTGAGACAGCTGAGACAGATTTTACCAAAAAGAAGAAGAAGAATATACTGCTCGGTATTCCTACCCGCATAAAGGCAAAGACATCGACTTATTTTCGCAAGCTCCAAATACAAACAGTTGGATTATAAATAAAAAAGGGCCTACGTAGCTCTGAATGGAGAGACATCATTAAGATGAGTGCAATGGTTGTTCCTGTTCGTCCTCTTCCTGGACGTTCCTTAACAGCTGCAGACATTGTAGTGCGTATGAAACCGTTCCTCAGGGAGAACTGTTTCGCATTAAATGTCATAACGCTGTTCGATCATTGCTAGCTAAAGCACTTCATGAAAAGTGATTGGATGTATCGAAGAAGTTCACTTCTTACCATATGGAAGCAATAGGCGGATAAACATTAACCATCAACAGGAAGAAATTCGAAGCAGAGGTAATTGACCCAACCATAGATTTGAGACTGGAGTGGATCAACCCCAAGAAGTTAACAAAGAAAAACAATTAATTTATGAACCCATAGCGCTATACTTCAAACAGTATTACAATATAAATAAAATGTCTGTTAAAGGTCTTCTTTTTGGATCACGTGGTACAATAACCAAGCAACTTGTAAATAGGAGGGATAAACACAAAAGTAGTAAAAACATTTAGGACGCTATTATACAATGCATTATAAAAGAACCAATGGTGATTGTTTAGAATTCATGTATACGGTATTAGCAGCACATAATTTGTTAACTTACTATTTTAATAATTTTAATGTGTAAAATACTTCTATTGTTTTTCTTCTTGTATAGTAATTTTAATGTTGTTGCCTAATTAGTGTATGATATTGCTCTGTATTCATTGCAGCTATGTTATGTTAATATTACTATACTTCAATATTTTATTGTATTATATCTATTATTCTGTGTTATTTGGCAAACTCGAATGGAGTCAGACTACTAAATAAAAATATTATCATCATTATAATCAGGCATAGGAATTCTTAAGCAGTTGGCTTCAAGATATCTATACGCAAACCATTAACACCACAAAGAACGCAAAACAGCAGAGGCCAAGGGTCACTGACAGGCAGATGAAAACCGGTCCGAGTGCTGTCTGCAATCGCCAAAAGACTGTACGAGGAATGGGAGTGGTTTGTTTTCTGTGACCTCTCAGCCTACAGTCCACTGACAATTCAATCTTATTTCCCTCTGCCCTGGGTTTAATGCTTAGAAAGTTCTATGCCTGATTATAATAATAATAATAATAATAACAACAATAATCACCATCATTACTCACGGATATTGCGACTGACCTGCTCCGACTTCAGGCTGTTAAAACTGTCTACTCATTTCCATAAGGATTTTCCGATTTCCCTATATCCTCTTGGCTGGTAGAAAAGCAGAAGCTTTGGTACTTTATGTCATTATACAACAACAACAAAACAATAATAATGATAACCTGGCCCTAGACATCAAAAAGCATGTTAAATAAAGGGACTATTATCTTCAGCATTATTAATATTAACATCGTTATCATTAACTCAACCGTACTCAATTTCGTCAGTGTTATCTTCCGCCAATCCTTTGGTAGATACCAAATAAGCAGTTTGCCGATCAAGTGGCTAGTATAATAAAATGGAGAGGTAGAAAGGCGACGCTTCGAGAGAGTGGAGCTACGCAGGTCAACACCAACTTTGTAAATCGTTTCGTTTCTATAGCATGTGCCGGTCTTTTGTGCTCCCAAATGTACACTGAACTGCTGGGTGCTCTATATGAGCCACATACTTCCCAGTCGAGTTAAAACAGGACTGAACTAAATTTTTAAAGTCTTCTAACAATTAAATATAAACAATTCTGAGCACATTGTTGAAAACCGCGTTTTTCTGCGACCTCTCGTTTTCATTCTGGAAGTACTTTTATATTGGATACTCAACTCGCGGTGACGTCATAAGGCTAGGATGACACCATACTACTCAATGTCACTTGCATAAGTTAGCCTTGCGTTGCACTTAATTCCTGTTGTTATTTTGTGAATGTAGGACAGTTTTCCTTTCCCATGCTTGTGAGGTGTAAGCATGCAGTGCTTATGGTTGTGCAAATAATCCCGACGTATAACAGAATTGCTGGTTATTACTCATTGCCTGTTAGAAAGAAGAATCGACATGTGTACAATAAATGAATTACTGCTATGAAACGCAAAAACCTTGTGTCAATAAAAAATGCTAGAGTATGTGGAAGCCATTTCAAAGAAAGTGATTTTAATGAGTCGGTTGTTATAAAAAAATCTGATGTGTTACACTCACATGACTTTCTCTACTCTTGTACAAACTATTTTTACAAACGCTTATTCTCCATATGCTTCATGTTAAACATGATATCGAGATGTCAATCTTATTGGTAATTTTCATGTAGATGCAAGGAGAATATGGTAAGTTTTAAGCGATAGTCAAATATTTTAACGCTGGTTGGTATGTGGCGCATTCCATTCTCTTTGCATGCCCAGGACATAAAAAAAATGAATAACGAATTTGAGAAAAAGTGTAAGTATTGGAAAATTTGAGGGAATAACACGCAATATCTCGAAAACGGTTCACTCAACAAAAGAAATGTATATGACATAAATTGTGTATTTTGACGCGATCTACATTTTTTGTGTAGTAAAATTTTGTCTATCGCTTATGGTTTACCAGTTATGCAAAAGTCGTTCACAATGAAGAATACTTTTGGAGACATTCCCAGAAAATTCGAGATATACATTTCATTTCTCATGACAATATCTTAAACATACGATATTTTAATCAAAATCGTTAGAGCCATATTTGAGTAAATTAAAATTTTCGAAAAATGTTCCGTGTAAAGGGTAGTCTGGGGTGGGGGGATTTTCTTGAAAGCCTTCGTGTCGCATCTCTGGAAGATACTGAACCTAAATACCAAGTTTGGTAATTATCCGACTGTTCGTTTCTGAGTTATGCTGTTCACAGACAGACACACAGACACACACACGGACATGTTTCCAAAAATCCTTTTTTGGATTCAGGGGGTCTCAAAACATGTATTTCCGGTGAAATCTCGGTATCGAATTTTTGGGTGGAATACAATACTTCCCCTACTTACTATACGTAGTAGAGAAAGTAATAAGAATAATGAAGAACGAAAAATTCAAAAGCCCTAAACTGAAAGATAATGTGGTGCCTTCGAAACCTTTAGGACTAGAAGAAAAATCTTCCAAAAAATAAATTCAAATTCTCTTAACAGAAAGCAAGTGCTACAGGTGGTCGATAATTCAGTAAGCAATTCTCAACAAGAAAGGTAAGTACGCTAGTCACGTGCAGCTGATTGATGCTGTGTTGGGAACTGAACCGCTATAAACGGCACTAATGTGAACCAAATGTTGACTGATGAGGAAGGCGCATCTGTAGCTGTAAATGATGAAGATTATAAAGCAAATGAATATCTGAGGGAATCCAGTGAAGATGGAGAAGAGCATGTAGGTATGTCCAGAATATATTATTTTGTGTTTGTATGTGTATCTGCTCTCCTTACGCTATTCAGTATTTGTCGCACAGTGTGGATGCGATGTATTCGGTAAGAAAAGCTTAAACAAATCTGATGTCTTACACTCACATGACTTTCTCTACTCTTGTACAAACTGTTTTTACAAACGTTTATTCTCCATCTGCTTCATGTTAATCGAGACGTTAATCTTATTGCTAATTTTCTTGTAGATGCAAGGGGAATTGGTAGGTTTTAAGCGATAGTCAAATATTTTAAGAGCTCGTTACTATGTGGAGTATTCCATTCTCTTTCCCACAGATTATAACTCTTTGCATATCCAAGACAAAAAAATGAATAACGAATTCCCATTTGAGAAAATAAGTATTGAAAAATTTAAGGCAATAACAAGCAATATCTCGAAAATGGTTCATTCAACAAAAAAATTATATGTCATAAATTGTGTATTTTAACGCGATCTACATTCTTTTTTGTGTAGTAACATTTTGTCTATCTCTTATGGTTTACCAGTTATGCAAAAGTCGTTCACAATGAAGAATGATTTTGGAGACATTCCCAGGAAATTCAAGATATACATTTTTTTGTCATGAAAGTATCTTAATATATCATATTTTAATCAAAATCGCTACAGCCATTTTTGAGAAATTTAAAGTTTTCGAAAAATGTTCCATGTAAAGGGTAATCGGGGTGGGGGGATTTTCTTGAAAACCTTCGTGTCGCATCTCTGGAAGATACTGAACCTAAATACCAAGTTTGGTGTTTATCCGACTATTCGTTTCTGAATTATGCTGTTCATAGACAGACACACAGGCTCACACAGGGACATGTTTCCAAAAATGTTTTTTACTTTCTCTACTACGTATAGTAAGTAGGGGAAGTATTGTGTTCCTCCCAAAAATTTGATACCGAGATTGTTCCAGAAATACATGTTTTGAGACCCCCTGAAATCAAAAAAATCATTTTTAGAAACATTTCCGTGTATTTGTCTGTGTCTATGTGTGAATGTCTGTCTGTCTGTGAACAGCATAACTCAGAAACGAACAGTCGGATAAACACCAAACTTGGCATTTAGGTTCAGTATCTTCCAGAGATGCGACACGAAGGTTTTCAAGAAAATCCCCCCACTCCGATTACCCTTTACATGGAACATTTTTCGAAAACTTTAAATTTCTCAAAAATGGCTCTAACGATTTTGATTAAAATATCATATGTTTAAGATATTTTCATGACAAATGAAATCTATATCTCGAATTTTCTGGGAAGGTCTCCAAAAGTATTCTTATTGTGAACGACTTTTGTATAACTGGTAATCCATAAGAGATAGACAAAATTTTACTACACAAAAAAGAATGTAGATCGCGTTAAAATACACAATTTATGTCACATACATGTTTTTGTTGGGTGAACCATTTTCGAGATATTGTTTGTTATTCCCTGAAATTTTCCAATACTTATACTTTTTCTCAAATTCGTTATTCCCTTTTTTTGTCCTGGTAATGCAAAGAGAATGGAATACTGCACATAGCAACCAGCTCTTAAAATATTTGACCTTCGCTTAAAGTCTACCAATTCCCCTTGAATCTACAAGAAAATTAGCAATAAGATTAACATCTCGATATCTCGATTAACATGAAGCATATGGAGAATAAGCGTTTGTAAAAATAGTTTGTACAAGAGTAGAAAAAGTTATGTGGGTGTAACACATCAGATGTTTTTGGATCCAGGGCGCCTCAAAACATATATTTCCGGTGAAATCTCGGTATCGAATTTTTGGGTGGAATACAATACTTTCCCGACTTACTATACGTAGTAGAGAAAGTAAAAAAATGTTCCATCAGATGATACACATCTACATGGGAAAATGCAAACACACAACCAGCAACATTACCTCTTCTTCATTAGATTATCCTCCTCTTTAGAGGACTTACACCCCAAGGACCATGGATCATTAGGCTGTGGAGAAGCAAGCAAACGCAGAGTTTTAGCATACCCAGGATGGGTGATCAGTCCAATGGCGACGATGATGATGATGATGATGATGAGATGCGGTTTAAGGGCGCTAAACTGCTAAGGTCATCAGTGCCCTTACAATGTATAAAATATAAAGTCAAAAAATATAAAAGACGGGAAAAAACCGCATAATTAAAAAACGGGACACAAACCCGCGATGTCCAAAAAGCTAAAAACAACAATACACCAATCCCAAAAACCAACACACTAAAAGCATAGGCAATAAAACAGTAAAACGTGTCAAGAACTGTAGAATGCGAGGGACATGAACGCCATATGTCCACTGGGGAGTAGAGTCCCCATTAAAACAGACAGAATAAAATTAGAAAGCCAAAGGACGGTCAACGCATCAAATGCGCAGATTAAAATCACTGTCACGAATAAAACGTAAAACACATTCTACAGCACGCGCGTCGTCTGCCAAAACGTTGGCTAAGCCAACAGGCAGACCCACACGAACGCGCAACGGGATAAAACTTGACACTATGTTAAGATGTGACGCTCCGTTAAGGTTGCGGGGTCACCACTGAGCAGGTATCTATGACTAAAAAGACAATGTCCGATTCGTAAACGAGCTAAAAGTACCTCTTCCCGACGAGAAGAACGAGAAGAAGTACCCCAGACTAACCGAAGAGGTTTAACCTCCCGCAACTTGTTCCCCCTAAGAGCCGCCCACTCATCGCACCAGCGCGAGAGGATACGGTAACGTAAAATAACATAAAAATCTGAGGAAGGAACAACACAGGTAAAGCATCTGGGTGATAAAATGGCCGATTAGGCAGCGGCGTCGGCAGACTCGTTGCCTGAGATGCCCACATGACCTGGAATCCACACAGTCCAATGGCGGTGAAGAAGGAAATGAAATGTAGCAATGAAAGAGATTATAGGAAAATTCGCTGATCAAATTATCCAAACCAGCATTTGCCTAGGACCGAGGAAAACCGCGAAAAAACCCGGTCAGAATAATCGGCGCCGGGGATTTGAAGCCGGGACCTCCCGAATGCGGTCTCCAGACGTTACCGACTGAGCCATCCCGCTCGGTCGGCATATTACTAAGAAATGAAATTGGGTAGGAATGAAGAGAACTTCAAGCCCTTTTCGCAATGGGGGCAAGATCTAAAACATATGTATACCATATCACAGAGACACAATTTGTATGTGTATTTAGAGTACTCTAGGAAAGCAATCAACCAATTTACATAATTCTTTCATCATCGAAAAGCCCTATTTTAATTTGGAACCTTTCCCACATTGTTTGACATTTGTCTTCACGTTTTCTTTGCTTACTAGTTTTAATGCGTTAAGACAATATTGAATTAAACTGACAAGGCCAATGGTTTAAGCTTATGTTTGCTTTCCATCTAATACAAAAACTTGCTTTTCGTAACACAAAAAACGTTGGTAGGTAGATTAGTTTCGTTTAACTCCAGTGTAGTCCAGAGCACGAACTTGGAAGTTGACTATAAGGAAAAACGGTAATTTCGATCATATTCTATGATCAAGAAGGCTTGAGATGTTAGGAAAATTCTAACTCACTACATAGCAAAGTAGTTTGGCAATGACAACTATACTTGAAACTGCAAATAAATGGAAAAGATAATATTGTCTGCCTCTGTGGTCGAGTGGCCAGCATTCTGCTTTCTAACCCAGGGGTCCCGCGTTCGCTTCCTCCGCAGTCTTATGGAAGTTAATGTGAGTATAATAGTAGAAACCAACGTTAAGAAAACCTCGAGTTGAGGGAGTAATACTAAATAACCCTGAGTTGTTTCTCAAGTAAAAATCCCCGATTAATTATAGAAGTTAAAAGTAGCTATACATATGAAATAATTATATATACGTATATATATAGGCATAGGTATATGATGCGTTACATTCACGTGACCCTCTCTACCCTCTATCGTTTATAAGTGAGTTTGCAAATTATTCTTATGAAAGTTTATTTTTTATCTACTTCATTTCTTCTTTTTCTTTCTCTGTTTAACCTCCTCTTATGTAGGACTTACACCCCCCAGGACTTACAGGCGGGTGCCTGGGGTCAGAGGCCCGTCGAGGAGCAGACACTCATGGATCAGACAGAATATCCAGGATGGGTGATCAGTCCGATGCCTGGTATGGGAGGAAGGAAGTAGATGAACGAAAGGATGGTGAAATGGAAAAAAGGAAAGGTGATGATGGCGCAGTTGGTGGAATGAATGGCGGGGGAAACCGGAGAACACGGAGAAAACCCGCCCAGACGCCCTTTGTCCACCACAAATCCCACATGCGGGTCCCTGAGATTGAACCCGGACCACCTCGGTGAGAAGCGAGCGGTATCTACTTCATTTTAATCCAGATAATCCTATGCAAACCCTTGTAACTACCCTACACATTTCATTATGATACAAAGAGAACAGCGACAGGCAAATGTTTAACAACTGGACGCTATATGCTGGGCTTAAAATTCCATACTGTTTCCATGCAACCGCGAGAAACAACCGAAAATCGATGAGATTAAAAAAGAATGGCAAAAGTATTGAACAAATCGAACCATTAATAACGGATATCTTGGAAATGGCTTATGCTACAAAAAATTATTTGGAATAATTGTGTGCCTTAAAGAGATCTACATTCTTTGCGTGGTACGTTTTGGTCTATCCCTTAACTTTAAATTGAGTGTTCTTTATTTATTTATTTATGGACGCTCTTTATCTACTATGGCTCTTAGCTCTCATTCTATATTGGGCGTGAAAGATAGGAAATTTTGCTCAGAGACCTTTTTAAAAGGCTTGAGATTCTTTACGTACCATAAATCTACGACACGGTACCACCGGCTTTACTTCTCTTCCGAAGGAAGCCATGCTAAGGATTTTTACATCCGAAAAAAATCCATCGCCCTTGAAGCTGGTTATCGAGATCCAGGAGAAATAATAATAATAATAATAATAATAATAATAATAATAATAATATAGGATCGAACATAGCGACGAAAATGTGCTGAATTCATATTAGGAATGGGTTTTGTAGGGAAGACAGGAAACAAAGTTTGTTGTCCTCCAAGGTATTTTACCTGCGTGGATGACAACAAGCCTACCGGAAGTTTCGCCTTTGTATCTTGGCTCGGACAGGCCGTTTACAACGGTTTCAAAGCTTAGAAACGGTCAGGAAATATGCGTGCCTTATCTACGATCTAAGAGTATTCGTGGGAAGATTTTAAAACTCAAAATAAGCTGTAAGAAGCAGATGTGAAAGTTGTCAAGTTGGGGTAGCCAATAATAAAAATCATGAAACAAAATGATAGCCAATCAAAAGATCGCGTAGGCATCACATGATACGTTTGAACTTAAGACGGAACGAAACATAAGAAGGTGGGGGAAAATTCTAAGTTTGGCGAAAGGCGTGAAAAAGGAAGGGAAACGCAGAGACTTTCCGGTACAAACTAACCACGAGGACGGTCGACGAAACAAAATAAGAAGAAAATAATCAGAAAGTTTATAGTGTAAAAATGAAGTTATGAAATCTAGGCAATTCGAGGGCTGGTCAGAGAAACACATAAGTAGCGACTTCGAAAGTGATAAGAATAACAGTGGTTTCGACGACGAAGGTGGCGGGTTGACCAGTAGGGAATCTTCGTAACCAAAATAAAGAAATAACTCAAACTTCGCCGGCAGTATTATTAATATCATCAAGGCAGTGTCACCACCCCTGAAAACAAGAACCTCAGCTCTACCAAAAACAAATTCCAAATACCTGCCATCCAACCATCGAACCCGGGACTCTGAGTCCACTGAAGCAACTGCCAGGAACAACACAGATGTGTCAGAGGTCAGCGTCACCCTCCGCCAGGTTTGAACCCGCGACCTCGGGAAGTAGAGGCTAGCATGGTACCCCTAGACTACGGAGGACAACTTTATCGCTTGATGATTACCAGCTATACAACATTATATAAAATTACTCCCGAATATAGAGGACCACACAGGCTATTCCCAGCAAATTGAAAGTGTCACTTTGTCATGCAAATGTATTTAATATGTGATATTTTATTTAAAATTGTTAGAGGTATTTTCAGAAAATAAAAAATTCGAAAAATGTTGGTAAGGGATTTTCCAAAACTCTTCTTGTCGCATCTTTAGAAGATACTGAATCCAAATACCAAGTTTGCTATTCATTCGACTTTTAGTTTTTGAGTTATGCTGTTGACACACACACACACACACACACATACACACGGACCTCTTTCTACGAATGCTCTTTTTTATTCAAGGTGCCTCAAAACATGTATTTGCGGTGAAATCTCGGTATCGAATTTTTGGGTGGAAACAACCTTTCTCTATCTACTATGTACGTGGCAGAGAAACTAACAAAGAGTAATATCGATTATTTAAGGATGTAAAGAAACGAAAACAAGAACGTACACAAAGCTTGACATGTTAGATGCGTTCATAACATTTTGTGTCCTGGTTCTGACATTTAATACTATCCTACTGTCAGAAAATATTCCTTAAAGTCATACATTTTTAGGAGGCTCCCCATATAAACTGGTCTTAAATTTCTATCAATTTCAAAGTAAAGGTTCTTTCAACAAGAGTGTCCTATCTTTAACATGAGGTAGCTGCCGTTGTTATATAGTTACAGCAGTCATTTTTTACATGTGGTTACAGTTGTTACTGACAAATAGCCATTGAACGTCACAGCATTCAGCTACGTGTAGAAATTATGAAAATTTATTATCAAAATGGATCATGTGTTCTCCAAACCTTCCGTGTATTGCGAGAAGTTTACGGTCTGCACAATTGTCCCTGCGAGAGAACGATTCGGCGTTTGATCGATAAATTTGAAAGAAGTGGTTTTGTCAGCGATCAAAGAACGCCTGTACGTAATCGATGTAAGCGCTCCAACGAAAACGTAGGCATCGTTCGTGAGAAAGTACGCGAGAACGGAAACAAATCAACTGCTCGACGAGCGCAAGAATTGGGGCTTTCGCCAACCACAACCTGGCGAATTCTGTATCTGGAGTTGAAGTTTCACGCTTACAAAATGGTAATAACTCAAGAACTAAAGCCCAATGACCATAGGTTGCGCCGTGTATTCGCTGACTGGGCTATGGAGCAATTGGAAGCTGGCCCGGATTTTTGTCGAAAAATCATCTTCAGCGACGAAGCCGACTTTTGTATGGATGGTTGTGTTAACAAACAAAATTGCTGCTATTGGAGCAATCACTATCCAATGCAGATTCAAGAACCACCACTTTATCCCCAAAAGGTTACTGTGTGGTGTGGAGTTTGGTATGGTGGAATGATTGGTCCATATTTTTTTCCAAGTTGAAGATGGAGAAGGTCTAACTGTAAATGGAGAAAGATACCGGGCTCTTATAAGGGACTATTTTGCCCTCAATTGGATGGTATGGATCTCAGAAACATCTTCCAGCAAGATGGTGTCACATGCCATACTGCTCTCGAAACAATCGATCTTTTGAAGGAGAAGTTCTGAGGTTTCATCATTTCCCGTGGTGATGATGTTAACTGGCCCTCGAGGTCATGTGATTTAACGCCGTTGGATTACTTCTTGTGGGGTTATGCAAATCTCGAGTTTATGTCAACAAGCCAGAAACATTAAATGATCTTATGAATAATATCACGCGTGTTATTCGTGAAGTTGGACTTAATTTACGTTCTTCTGTCATTGAAAACATGGTCAACCGTATACGCGCAACCGAACGAAGTCGCGGCGGTCACTTAACTGATGTTCTCTTACACACGTAATGACATTACTTATGTTTCAAAATAAAAAGAAGTACACCTCTATCATTTATAGAACGTGTTTTATTTAAGTTCAAAGATGGGACACTCTTGTTGAAAGACCCTATATATCCATGAATATTCGCTTAACAGTAAAACTGACATTCTGCTAAATAAGCACCGTCGCTTATTTTCTGTCATTAAGTAACGTCAGACAATATATTGTCGTTTGACTTGATACGTCAGTGTGCACCTTGCATTTAGGAAACCCACCTATGTTCTTTCGAGCTCCAGATAATAAAAAATCTTAATTGTTGCATTTACATGACCTTCTCTACTCATTCTTCTACAAACTATTTTTACAAAAACTTATTCTTCTTGTTAATAGAGATAAAGTTTAATTACACGTGTTCATATCGTTTGTAGGCATATGAAGAATACAGTAAGCTAAATCTATAGTCAGGTTTTTAAAAAGCGGAATGCAGTGTGTGGGTTTGAAGTACCCTTCTCTTTACATGACCACGAGGAAGCAAATAATAGCAACTTACAACTTTAAAGAGTATAAAATTTGAAAATTCAAACCAAAAACAAAGAATATCTCGGAAATGGTTAACGCCATAAAGAATGTATGTGACATAAAGTGAGTGCTTTAACGATATCTACAATTTTTGCGCGATGAAATTTGCCTATCTCTTGCGGTGTATAACTTGCACAAAAGTATTTCAGTGAAGAGGACTTTACAGAGTACTTCCAGAAAAATAAAAAGTATGCATTTTATTTGTTGTGAAAATATCATAACTATGTGGTACATTAATCAAAATCGTTAGAGCCATTTTTGAGAAAATTAAATATAACGAAAATGTTTCCAAGAGTAGCAGTTTGGGTGCGGGGGTTTGCTTGAAAATGCTCTCTTGGGAGATACCGAACTTAAACACCAGTTTCGGTTTTATCCGACTCTTCGTTAGGGATAGTCAGATGTTTAAAAAATCTAATGTGTTACACTCACATGACTTTCTCTACTCTTGTACAAACTATTTTTACAAACGCATATTCTCCATCTACTTCATGTTAATCGAGATAAACATTTGCAGAGTCTATCTTATTGCTATTTTTCTTGTAGATGTAAGGGGAATATATATTGAC